>CM059799.1:34456491-36937325 GCA_030435695.1 Brachymystax lenok tsinlingensis
GCTGTCAGGTTGATGGATTATCTTGGCAAAGGAGAAATGCTCACTAAACAGAGATGTAAACAAATTTGTGCACAAAACCTGAGAGAAATAAGCTTTTTGTGCGTATGGAAAATGTCTGGGATCTTTTATTTCAGCTCATGAAACACGGAACCAACACTTTGCGTTTTATATTTTTGTTCAGTGTATATATTACAATTGAAAATCAACAAACCTTACACATAAATTATATCATGCCCAAAGCAAAATATTAGTCACCAACTCCTATTGCCCTGCTTCGTAATGCACCCTTATTGACTCCCAAAGTCAGGGAATTAAAAGCCAGCGTTGTGTATGTTCTTTCTTTGATGTGGCCCAATAGTCTGTCTCCCCACTGCTTGTAATTTGTGTGTGAGAGATATATATTATGTATAACCTACCTCAAAAGAGATCGCTATGTGCACATGTAAGATCAGGGATATTGCCTCTGCGTATTGAAACAGGTTGGATCAGAGAGATTGCCTCTGCGTATTGAAACAGGTTGGATCAGAGAGATTGCCTCTGCGTATTGAAACAGGTTGGATCAGAGAGATTGCCTCTGCGTATTGAAACAGATCAGGGATATTGCCTCTGCGTATTGAAACAGGTTAGATCAGGGATATTGCCTCTGCGTATTGAAACAGGTTGGATCAGAGAGATTGCCTCTGCGTATTGAAACAGGTTGGATCAGAGAGATTGCCTCTGCGTATTGAAACAGATCAGGAATATTGCCTCTGCGTATTGAAACAGATCAGGGATATTGCCTCTGCGTATTGAAACAGGTAGGATCAGGGATATTGCCTCTGCGTATTGAAACAGGTATTGTGGTGAACTGGAAGAGGAAAGACTATGTTATTATTGTGACCTCGAAGAAATAGAGAATGAAACTCACTTTATCCTCTTGCTCTTTCTACCACAATATACGCTTGCTCTTATTCCAGAAAGCCCACCAGATATACCCTGGCATTATGTGGCTGAGTGATGAGGAGAAACTGAAATGTTTTTTTGTCCATTGTGTATTTCCGTTTGCGGAATATTTCGATAAAGCCTGGAATAAAAGAAAGGGCTACCTATAATTAAAGTGTGTGTGTCTACCATATGAATCTTCTCTGTGTCAGACTGGTTTCAAGTTACTTTTGTTTATTTGTCTGTATATGGTGTATGTTATTTTACTGCTCTAGGGATGTAATTATTGTTTGGATAACCTTATTTACTATTATGTATAGATGTATTTTTTTATTTAAAAAATCACTGATGCGCAATGCAGAGAACGCCGGAAGAATTATCATTTAATTACCATAGTGAATTATTGTAATGTTTGTTTGTGTCAATTAATCCCATAAGTGATGGGTTGCCAATGAACGATTTGACACTAAAATAAAATGTCATTCTTTCCAATTTCAACTCGGAAGCGTCTTTAAAACGGTTATTAATTTACTTAGCGTGTTATTTCTCCCTTGGCGCACGGCCTGCCGTCCACATATAGAGACAGCCTAGCCTGCCTTATCCCCGCAATGATCGGAATAATTAGCGACTTTTCTGCGCCTTTGAGCTTTGGGGGAAGAGAGAAACTGTGGGCCCAGGCGACGCCTGCCGCAGTCCCGAACTAGGTAATTGAGCTACGGAGGGGATAGGGAGAGAACGGCGCTGGGGCTCAATGTCTCAAATACACACTTACTCGGTCAGCGTGACTCTACTCGCTATTCCCTCTCATCACTGAGAAAATACGTGTGTACTGTATCAATGGAATGATGCGGTGTGGTCATTTATTCGCTAGATGGCGCTGTATGTTTGAAAATGCCAGAGCTGTATACTGCCCTACCAAGCATAACTGATAAAAGTGTAACTGATGTTTTTTTTATTGTCCAGACAAATTAATTGTAAGCACATCATTTTCTACGCAACACAATGGAGTCAGGACATTTGTCTACATGATAAAGTATGTAGTTAATGTATAAAAAATGTCAACTCATTTTTGACCAAATGCATAGTTGCTGCTCTTTTGCTTAGTTTGGCAGTATAGTGTACTTACTAGGCTACACATGGTGGTGGAGCTACGCCAACACTACAAGAACTCCTGAAATGCCTTTACATTATTGTAATAATGGTGTTACTTTAAATGAATATAAGTAAGTCATTAATTAACTACCTGTAAGGCTTTTAGTATCCTATTCATTACACCTGGTAGTAGTCAGTGTGTGTTGCTGTGGGTGTATTGTATGTTTTAATTTTCATGGCTTTGTGGGTTGAAATTCTCTTATTTGTTGTGTGTTTGTTTTTGAAGTTGTCCTTGCTCTGTTGCTAAGGTAACATCATGAGAAATACCTGAAACTGCATAGTGTGTTTTTAAATATGCCAAGGACAGATTGACTGTGTTGTGTTTGCGAGCGCGTGCACACAGGCGTATTCTCACTTAGAAATGAAGCTAGCTTTCTCTCGCGTCGCACACCAGCGCTGTCACTCAAATCTCGAATTGGCTCAGTCTCAAACACATTTCTGTGGATTTCCCCTTTTACCTCTCTCTCTCTCTCTCTCTCTCTCTCTCTCTCTCTCTCTCTCTCTCTCTCTCTCTCTCTCTCTTTCCCCCTCTACTGGCTCATCATGGTAGTGTTTCTGGCTAAGCCATCCAGAACTACGCTAGCTCCTTTCCTGCACTGTACTGTATCATACGCCCCAGGCTGCCAGTCAGGGTTAATTAGTGCTGAGCTGTATTTTATGTTTAACGTGGGATTTTGTTGCAACGCCATCCTTCCCTCAGCGGATGTCTCCTATCGCTTCCTTTCATTCAGCATCTCTGTGGCCTGCCAAAGCAGTCACGTCGGTCGTCTGGCATGTGGCGAATGACGGTCCTCCCAGGCGGTGCTCTCGCTATATCTATCGCTCTCTAGTCAGTCAGGGACAGACAGACAAGGCAATGCTGTGGGTACTGTGTTGTTATGCTAGCCTAGATATAGGCATGTTCAATGGCTATGCCGCACCGCACAGCGAGCCACCGCTGACTGGAGTGGGAGGGAGATGGGAGGAAGGGGGTGGCGCTGTAATTTTAGTAGCCCCTCAATCAAAAGAAAGCGGCGCCAGCACTTTAGCTACAGTGGCGGGTTGTTCAGCAGGACGCAGACTGAATGCCTGTGGGATTAGGCAATATAGCTATCCACCTGGCTGCATGTTGTTGTCGGATCACATTATCTACAGTATGTCCTCTTTGGTCTGATTTAAATAGTACTATACCATGATTCCATTAGTGCTGCTTGTCTAACATGCGTATCTGCATATTACCATATCCGTAGACATTGCTATATCATTGGTACTGGCATGTACTGTGTAATTTCTCACCCTAGGCCTACTTAGTGTATACGCTAGCTACTCTTGTGTATTGCTGTCTTACTGACATGCAGATCATCCATCAGGATGAAACAAATGGCCCTTACTTTTATCTGCATCGGTTGGTATTGTTTGTGTATGCACTGTATAGGTAGTCTCTTGTGTGTTAGCAGTTACTGGTATAGTGTATTACTTGGTACTGTATGTGCCATCAATTTTGGACTTAATAAGTAATCTGTTGTCTTTCCCTTCCATGCAGCCGGGGAATGTAAAGCTGTCCAAGCCGGTGGCCCTGTGGACCCAGCAGGACGTGTGCAAGTGGCTGAAGAAGCACTGCCCCAAACAACACCAGATCTACAGTGACTCCTTCAAGCAGCATGACATCACAGGTGCGCCAGCCACAGCCCGAGTATCTGTCGTCGCGGTTACCGTCGTCGCCATGTCAATCACCCCCCCACCCCAACGAGCCCCTCGGCAAGGTCACACCCGCCCACCCGCTAACAACCCACCTGCCGCATAATGGCGAGACGGCTAATTGCCACGCACTCAACCTCCTCGGAGCACGACTGATTTACATTACAATGTTTGTTTATTTGCGAAGTACTGACGCCCTCTCGACTTGCCGTGACTGGCGAAATTGAGCACTTCATCCATGATGCACTTAGGCCGTGAGGAAACGGAGATGGCTGGGGTTAAGTGCTCAACCAGAGCACACTGCAGCGGTGTTCCATTAAGATGTGGATGAGGCTACTTTCTATGGACAATAATAGGATCTAGCTACATGCAGTAAGAATCTCATGTCAGTAACATGTACAGTGCATTCAGAAACTATTCAGACCCCTTGACTTTTCCCATATTTTGGTACGTTGCAGCCTTATTCTAAAATTGATTAAAATTGTTTTTTCCCCCTCAACAATCTACACAAATACCCCATAATGACAAAGCAAAACTGTTAGTTTATTTTTTATAAATTAGCAATCACATTTACGTAAGTATTCAGACCCTTACTAAGTACTTTGTTAAAGCACCTTTGGCAGCGATTACAGCCTCAGGTCTTCTTGGGTGTGATGCTACAAGCTTGGCACACCTGTATTTGGGGAGTTTCTCTCATTCTTCTCTGCAGATCCTCTCAAGCTCTGTCAGGTTGGATGGGTAGCTTCGCTGCACAGATAGGTTCAAGTCCGGGCTCTGGCTGGGACACTCAAGGACATTCAGAGACTTGTCCAGAAGTCTTGGCTGTGTGCTTAGGGTCGTTGTCCTATTGGAAGGTGAACCTTCGTCTCAGTCTGAGGTCCTGAGCGCTCTGGAGCAGGTTTTTATCAAGGATCTTTTAGTACTTTGCTCCGTTCATCTTTCCTTCATCCTGACTAGTCTCCCAGTCCCTGCTGCTGAAAAACATCACCACAGCATGATACTGCCACCACCATGCTTCACCATAGGGATAGTGCCAGGTTACCTCCAGATGTGACGCTTGGCATTCAGGCCAAAGAGTTCAATCTATCTTTCATCAGACCAGTCTTTACGTGCCTTTTGGCAAACTCCAAGCGGGGTGTCATGTGCCATTTTACTGAGGAGTGCCTTCCGTCTGTTCACTCTACCATAAAGGCCTGATTGGTGGTGCTGCAGAGATGGTTGTTCTTCTGGAAGGTTCTCCACAGAGGAACTCTGGAGCTCTGAGTAACCATTGGGATCTTGGTCACCTCCTTGACCAAGGCTCTTCTCCCCCAATTGCTCAGTTTGGCCAGGCGGCTAGCTCTAGGAAGAGTCTTGGTGGATCCAAACGTCTTCCATTTTAAGAATGATGTAAGCCACTGTGTTCTTGAGGACCTTCAATGCAGCAGACATTTTTTGGTACCCTTCCCAAGATCTGTGCCTCGACATAATCCTGTCTCGGAGCTCAACGGACAATTCCTTTGAGCTCATGGCTTGGTTTTTGCGCTGACGTTCACTGTCAATGTTATATAGACAGGTGTGTGCCTTTCCAAATCATGTCCAATCAATTGAATTTACCACAGGTGGACTCCTCCAATCAAGTTGTAGAAACCTCTCCAAGGAAGATCAATGGAAACCGGATGCCCCTGAGTTCAATTTCGAGTCTCATAGCAAAGGGTCTGAATAATTATGTGAATAAGGTATTTCAGTTTTTTTTTTATAAATCAGCAAATACTCGTTAAAACCATTTTTTTCTTTGTCATTATGGGGTATTGTGTGTAGGTTGAGAATTTTAGAATAAGGCTGTAACGTAACAATGGGGAAAAAGGGAAGGGGTCTGAATACTTTCCGAATGCACTGTACGTAAAACAAATAAAACATAAAATGATGCTCTGTGTAAAGAATTAAGAAAAGGGCCCTTTTTCGTTCATTTCATTTTCTTCATGAGACCATTACCACGAGTTTGGCTGACTTCAAACTTCTTTGACGATAACCTTAGATATAAGATATTAGATAATCTTAGCACGTTGTCTGTAAATTATGCATTTCCTCATTAGCCCGCCGATAATGAAACAAACAGTGACTCAGATGTTGTCTCACAATTAGTGTAATTACCTGCAGTTGTGAGGTGGTGTTGTCTCAGGATCAATTAGCGATAACGATATGCACAAAACACGCTAGTAATTTCGCTCATCATCCCATCCAGCATTAATGAACAGAATCCAATTAAAACAAGCGGGCGCACAATGCAATTTGCATCCCAATCAATCTCTTGGAAATATCATGCACATCTTTTTTCCACTCCATTAGAATCAACAAGAGCACTCAAATCATGATGAATGTAGTATTGTGCTCGAGAACAACTGTGTAAACAAACAAGTTGAATAGGAATGTATATACATACACATACACTACCGTTCAAAAGTTTGGGGTCACGTCGAAATTTCCTTGTTTTTGAAAGAAAAGCACTTTATGTCCATTTTTTAAAATTACATTAAATTGATCAGAAATACAGTGTAGACATTGTCAATGTTGTAAATGACTATTGTAGCTGGAAACGGCTGAATCAAAAACATTTTTTTTAATGGAATATCTACATACAGTGGGGCAAAAAAGTATTTAGTCAGCCACCAATTGTGCAAGTTCTCTCACTTAAAAAGATGAGAGAGGCCTGTAATTTTCATCATAGGTACACTTCAACTATGACAGACGAAATGAGGAAAAAAAATCCAGAAAATCACATTGTAGGATTTTTAATGAATTTATTTGCAAATTATGGTGGAAAATAAGTATTTGGTCACATACAAACAAGCAAGATTTCTGGCTCTCACAGACCTGTAACTTCTTCTTTAAGAGGCTCCTCTGTCCTCCACTCGTTACCTGTATTAATGGCACGTGTTTGAACTTGTTATCAGTATAAAAGACACCTGTCCACAACCTCAAACAGTCACACTCCAAACTCCACTATGGCCATGAACAAAGAGCTGTCAAAGGACACCAGAAACAAAATTGTAGACCTGCACCAGGTTGGGAAGACTGAATCTGCAATAGGTAAGCAGCTTGGTTTAAAGAAATCAACTGTGGGAGCAATTATTAGGAAATGGAAGACATACAAGACCACTGATAATCTTCCTCGATCTGGGGCTCCACGCAGATCTCACCCGTGGGTTCAAAATGATCACAAGAACGGTGAGCAAAAATCCCAGAACCACACGGGGGGACCTAGTGAATGACCTGCAGAAAGCTGGGACCAAAGTAACAAAGCCTACCATCAGTAACACACTACGCCGCCAGGGACTCAAATCCTGCAGTGCCAGACGTGTCCCCCTGCTTAAGCCAGTACATGTTCAGGCCCGTCTGAAGTTTGCTAGAGAGCATTTGGATGATCCAGATGAGGATTGGGAGAATGTCATATGGTCAGATGAAACCAAAATAGAACTTTTTGGTAAAAATTCAACTCGTTGTGTTTGGAGGACAAAGAATGCTGAGTTGCATCCAAAGAACACCATACCTACTGTGAAGCATGGGGGTGGAAACATCATGCTTTGGGGCTGTTTTTCTACAAAGGGACCAGGACGACTGATCCGTGTAAAGGAAAGAATGAATGGGGCCATGTATCGTGAGATTTTGAGTGAAAACCTCCTTCCATCAGCAAGGGCATTGAAGATGAAACGTGGCTGGGTCTTTCAGCATGACAATGATCCCAAACACACCGCCCGGGCAACAAAGGAGTGGCTTCGTAAGAAGCATTTCAAGGTCCTGGAGTGGCCTAGCCAGTCTCCAGATCTCAACCCCATAGAATATCTTTGGAGGGAGTTGAAAGTCCGTGTTGCCCAGCGACAGCCCCAAAACATCACTGCTCTAGAGGAGATCTGCATGGAGGAATGGGCCAAAATACCAGCAACAGTGTGTGAAGACTTACAGAAAACGTTTGACCTCTGTCATTGCCAACAAAGGGTATATAACAAAGTATTGAGAAACTTTTGTTATTGACCAAATACTTATTTTCCACCATAATTTGCAAATAAATAAATTAAAAATCCTACAATGTGATTTTCTGGATTTCTTTTTCTCATTTCGTCTGTCATAGTTGAAGTGTACCTATGATGAAAATTACAGGCCTCTCTCATCTTTTTAAGTTGGAGAACTTGCACAATTGGTGGCTGACTAAATACTTTTTTGCCCCACTGTAGGTGTACAGAGGCCCATTATCAGCAACCATCACTCCTGTGTTCCAATAGCACGTTGTGTTAGCTAATCCAAGTTTATAATTTTAAAAGGCTCATTAGAAAAGCCTTTTGCAATAATGTTAGCACAGCTGAAAACTGTTGGCGGATTTAAAGAAGCAAAAAAACTGGCCTTTAGACTAGTTGAGTATCAAATTTTATTTGTCACATACACATGGTTAGCAGATGTTAATGCGAGTGTAGCGAAATGCTTGTGTTTCTAGTTCCGACCATGCAGTAGTATCTAACAAGTAATCTAACAAATTCACAACAACTACCTTATACACACGAGTAAAGGAATGAATACGATTATGTACATATAAATATATGGATGAGCGATGGCTGACAGGCGTAGGCAAGATGCAGTAGATGGTATGGAGTACAGTATATACATATGAGATGAGTAATGTAGGATATGTAAACATTATATAAATGGCATCGTTTAAAGTGGCTAGTGATACATTTATTTAATCCAATTATAATTATTCAAGTGGCTAGAGATTTGAGTTGATGGCCGAACGGCATAGGCAAGATTCAGTAGATGGTTTAGAGTACAGTGTATACATTTGATATGAGTAATGTCGGATATGTAAACATTATATACAAAATAGTTTAAAGTGGCTCGTGATACATTTGTTACATCCAATTCCTATTATTTAAAGTGGCTAGAGATTTAAGTCTATGTTGGCAGCAGCCAATCAATGTTAGTGGTGGCTATGGCGCGTCAGTATTAGTGAGTTCGATTACAGGCTCAAAATGGCCAGAAACAAAGACCTTTCTTTTGAAACTCGTCAGTCTCTTCTTGTTCTGAGAAATGAAGGCTATTCCATGCGAGAAATTGCCAAGAAACTGAAGATCTTGTACAACGCTGTGTACTACCTTCACAGAACAGCGCAAACTGGCTCTAACCAGAATAGAAAGAGGAGTGGGAGGCCCCGGTGCACAACTGAGCAAGAGGACAAGTGCATTAGTGTCTAGTTTGAGAAACAGTCGCCTCACAAGTCCTCAACTAGCAGCTTCATTAAATAGTACCCGCAAAACACCAGTCTCAATCAACAGTGAAGAGGTGACTCCGCAATGTCTACACTGTATTTCTGATCAATTTGATATTATTTTCAAAACAAGGAAATTTCTAAGTGACCCCAAACTTCTGAACGGGTGTGTGTGTGTGTGTGTGTACGTACTATTGTGTACACCACTACACTGAACAAAAGTATAAACTCAATATTCAACCATTTCAAAGATTTTAGTTACAGTTCATATAAGGAAATCATTCAATTGAAATAAATTCATTAGGCCCTAATCTATGGATTTTACATGACTGGGAATACAGATATGCATCTGTTGGTCACAGATGCCTTAAAGAGTAGGTGCGTGGATCAGAAAACCAGTCAGTATCTGGTGTGACCACCATTTGCCTCATGCAGCACGACATATCTCCTTTGCATAGAGTTGATCAGGCTGTTGATTGTGGCCTGTGGAATGTTGTCCCCCTCCTTCAATGGCTGTGTGAAGTTGCTGGATATTGGTGGGAACGTTAACAGGCTGTTGTACACATTGATCCAGAGCATCCCAAACAAGGGTGGTGACACATCTGGTGAGTATGCAGGCCAGGGAAGACCTGGGATATTTTCAGTTTCCAGGAATTGTGTACAGATCCTTGCGACTTTGGGCCATGCATTATCATGCTGAAACATGAGGTGATTGCGGCAGAATAATGGCAAGACAATGGGCTTCAGGATCTCGTCACAGTGCAATTTTGACCATAGCTTATGCCTGCCCATACCATAACCCCACCACCATGGGGCACTATATTCACAACGCTGACATCAGCAAACCGCTCACCATACACACTGTCTGCTATCTGCCCGGTACAGTTGAAACTGTAAAGAGTGCACTTCTCCAGCGTGCCAGTGGCCATCGAAGGTAAGCATTTGCCCATAATTGAAGTGGGCTACAACGTGGAACTGCAGTCAGGTGAGGACGACAAGCACGCAGATGAGCTTCCCTGAGACGGTTTCTGGCAGTTTGTGCAGAAATTCTTCAGTTGGGCAAACCCACACTTTTATCAGCGGATGGCTGGTCTCAGATCATTCCTCATGTGAAGAAGCTGGATGCGGAGGTCCTGGGCTGGTGTGGTTACACGTGGTCTGCGGTTGTGATGCCAGTTGGACGTACTGTCAAATTCTGTAAAATGGCCTTGTAGCCTGCTTATGGAAGAGAAATTAACATTCAATTATTTGGCAACAGCTCTGGTGGACATTCCTGCAGTCAGCATGCCAGTTGCATGCTCCCTCAACTTGAGCTATCTGTGGCGTTGTGTGACAAAACTGCACATTTTAGAGTGGCCTTTTATTGTCCCCAGCACAAGGTGCACTTGTGTAATGATCATACTGTTTAATCAGCTTCTTGATATGCCACACCTGTCAGGTGGATGGATTATCTTGGCAAAGGAGAAATGCTCACTAACAGGGATGTAAAGAAATGTGTGTACAAAATGTGATGTTTTTTTACATTTCTGGTATTTATTTCAGCTCATGAAACATGGGATCAACACTAGACTTGTTGTGTTTTTATATTTTTGTTTTGTAAATCATGATTGGTTGAGTCAATGCATTGTCACACTCTGGCTGGGGCTAGGAAATTGAGTTGGAAATTGAAAATCATGTTGTGTGTGTGTGTGGTGTTCTTTTCTGCTCTGATTAGGTGAAGGCCCTCTGTTTGATAGGACTTCCTCTGCAATGGTAACAATAGTAACAGAGTAGTTCTACTAGTAGAAAACCTAAGCCTCTTGTAGGATGTCAATACTACTCAATTTCATTGGTCTTGGTCCACAGTTCAACCTCTCGGAAGTATCAAATCAATACACGGCAGCGTATCCGAATCAACTCTTACACATCCCCCATTTTATGTCCTAGCTCTGACAGTACAATGTATTTTAGATCTATGGGCTTTGCAGCAGTGCTACATTTTCACCTCTTTGAATGACTTAAATATGTAGCCGCCAGTTGCCATCCCCTACCAGCGTCGTCGAGTGAGAGCCAAAATCAAAATCAGCGTTTCCCATCTGACCGCCTCCAGCCTCGATTGCCAAGATTTCCCCCCTTTTGATGCAACCACAAGATGGCCTCCAAATTTGACTTTAACGGAGCTGTCATTAAAATTGCATTAAAGCATATTAAGGCGTAATTAGATATTAGTACCTAATCTTGTGTAATTACAAAGACTGAGTCGTGGCGGCGAGCAAAGAGCGTGGTGTGGTAAATGAGTTATGTACACATTTACTGATACTGTATGTGTAATCAGTAAAGAGGTGCACTGACATATGTAATCAGAAGAGCGAAGGGGAAGATAAAGGGTTGGCGACTATTGAATCACACTCCCCTGTCATGGAGCAGTGGATTGAATGAATTAGAACATGGTGATCCAATGGCCTCCGCTTCAGACAGACAAAGGGATGCAGCTGTAGATACGATCTGTATCCCAAATGGCACTGTATTCCATATGTATTGCACAACTTTTTTTATAAAGGGAATAGAGTGCAGACCCTTGGTGTTAGACCGTCTCTGGATTGCAGTCAAAATGCAAGCATCCAGCAAAGTCTTGTATCACGTAACTGTAGGGAAATGGTGACGCTTGCACCAGTGTTGGTTCTATTTAAAGGTTCACCTCCGCAAGAGCATACTGTAAGAAGGATAGCAGTATTTTATTGTAATACTAAATGTTTGATATATCACCAAGTGCTGTTGAAGTATACCTGCTCGTAATCATATGTAGTTGGTCCCCCTTTTGCTGCTATAAAAGCCTCCACTCTTCTGGAAAGGCTTTCCACTAGCTGTTGGAACATTTCTGTGGGGACTTTCTTCCATTCAGCCACAAGCATTAGGGAGGTTGGGCCCTCATTTTGGACGATTAGGCCTGGCTTGCAGTGGGCGTTCCAATTCATCCCAAAGGTGTTCAATGGGGTTTAGGTCAGGGCTCTGCAGGCCAGTCAAGTTCTTCCCCACCGATCTCGACAAACCATTTCTCTATGGATCTCGCGTTGTGCACAGGGGCATTGTCATGCTGAAACAGGAAAGGGCCTTTCCTAAACTAAAAGTTGGAAGCACAGAATCGTCTAGAAGGTAATTGTATGCTGTAGTGTTAAGATTTCACTTCACTAGAACTAAGGGACCTAACCCGAACTATGAAAAACAGGTAGCGTTCTTTTGGCATCCACCAAACGCTGAGTCGTACTGCCAGATGGTCAAGCGTGATTCATCATGCGTTTCCAATGTTCCAGAGTCCAATGGCGGCAAGCTTTACACTACTCCAGCTGGCACTTGGCATTGCGCATGGTGATCTTAGGATTGTGTGCGGCTGCTCAGAAATGGAAACCCATGACCTGGCCTCCACAATCACCCAACCTCAACCCAATTGAGATGGTTTAGGATGAGTTTGTCTGCAGAGGGAAGGAAAAGAAGCTAACAAGTGCTCAGCATGTGGGAACTCCTTCAAGACTGTTGGGAAAGCATTCCAGGTCACTACCTCATGAAGCTGGTTGAGAGAATGCCAAGAGTGTGCAATGCTGTCATCAAGGCAAAGTGTGGCTACTTTGAAGAATCTAAAATATATTTTGATTTAACACTTTTTGGTTACTACATAATTCCACATGTATAATTTCACTGTTTTTACTCTTTTCTACATTGTAGAATAATAAAGAAAAACCCTGGAATGAGTGGGTGTGTCCAAACCTTGGACTGGTACCGTATATATTAGGCGGTGTCAGAGGAAGGCCCCAAATATGTTAAATGACTCCAGTCACCCAGGTCATAGACTGTTTTCTCTGCTACCGCACTGCAAGCTGTACCGGAGCGCCGAGTATCTAGGTCCAAAAGGCTCCCTAACAGCTTATACTTGTAACAGCTTGTAGTAAATGTTGAACATGGTAGGCTCGTGTCACTGGGCAGCTCGCGGCTGTGCTTACCTTTCTAGTCCGTAACAGTTTGCAAGGCCTGCCACATCCGATGCGCGTTGGAGCTGGTGTAGTATGATTCAATCTTAGTCCTGTATTGACGCTTTGCCTGTTTGATGGTTCGTCGGCGGGCATAGCGGAATTTCTTATAAGCATCTGAGTCCATGGCTTCTGGTTGGGGTATGTACATACGGTCACTGTGGGGACGACATCATCAATGCACTTATTGATGAAGCCAGTGACTGATGTGGTGTACTCCTCAATTCCATCGGAAGAATCCCGGAACATATTCCAGTCTGTGTTAGCAAAACAGTCCTGTAGCTTAGCATCTGACCACTTCCTTGTTAAGAGTCACTGGTGCTTCCTGCTTTAGTTTTTGCTTGTAAGCAGGATTCAGGAGGATAGAATTATGGTCAAATTTGCCAAATGGAGGGCGAGGGAGAGCTTTTCTGTGTGGAGTAAAGGTGGTCTAGAGTTGTAAATAATAATACATGTGCTTATTACCAGCACATGTAGCATGCTGGTAGAAATTAGGTGAAACGGATTTAAGTTTCCCCGCATTGAAGTCCCAGGCCACTGGGTTCTGGATTAGCATTTTTCTTGTTTGCATATGGCCGTATACAGCTCGTGAGTGTGGTCTTAGTGCCAGCATCGGTCTGTCGTGGTATATAGACAGCTTGGTAAATAGTGTGGTCTACAGCCTATCAGGATTGCACATTGGCTAATAGGACTGATGGTAGAGGATCCTTACAAGGCACCCCGACCTACCTCCCCGATGTTTCTTCTTCATGCGAATGACGGGGATTTTGGCCTTGTCGGGTGTCTGAAGTAAATCCTTTGCATCCGACTCTTTAAAGAAGAAATCTTTGTCCAGTACGAGGTGATTAATCGCTGTTCTGATATCCAGGAGCTCTCTTCGGTCATAAGAGACAGTGGCAGAAACATTATGTACAAAAGAAGTTAGAAAAAACACACCATAGCACAATTTGGTTAAACGGCAGCCATCTCCTCTGGCGCCATTACCAGACCTATCCTCAATGATTGTGAGCAAAGCATTGCGAGCGATAGGCCAACACAATGGAACAAACGTATAGTAAGTGATCAGATTGCATCTGGAGAGCCACCTAATTGTATGATCACGTTGATCTTCTCACAATGGAAATTCTATATATCACGTTCTTCCTCACTTCTCTGTGCTAGTTAATAAACAATGATTAGTGATCAGATACTGTAGATGGGCAGTGACTCTGAATTAGCATCCTGCTGAGGTTGCAGTGTGATTGTGCTGCTGATTACTGTGCTTGGCTTCATTAAGGATGAGGGCTGCATCCCTTTTGAGAATGATGCCCCTCTTTGCTCCAGTCAGAATTAGCATTCACATCTAATTTGGAACCCATTGGAACTCATCTCAGAGCATAGCCCATCTTGTGGTCATTTGGGAGCAGCACTTTACAATATCGTGCCTAGTTTACTGAGAGAGTCACATCATGGTCACCATGTATTTGTAATGTGTGCCAGAAAGCCAAGCACTAGTAAAGGATGATATATATATATATATATATACACACACACACACACACACACACACACACACACACACACACAGTAAGTTGGGAATGTTAACTCTCTGATTTATTTCGACAAGTGGGCCACATTAAATGGGCATGTGGGCCAGATCCGGCTCACGGTCCACCAATTTGAGACCCCTATTATAGAATGGTCTATTGATAAGGATGTGTGTGCTGCATGTTGTGACTTATTGCACATGTGAAGGGTAACCAGAGACATTCAGTAGTCTATACCCACTTACACACACACACACACACACACACACACACAGCTGTGTCTGAAGGTTTTACCTGAGAACTACATTTTCTCCCCTCGATCTCCAGTTCACAGCCAGCCCAGCTCTTACTATAAAACACATGTACGTTCACGGACTGTAGCCGTTTGGAGAGAGTTGTGAGATGGGGAGAAAGTCAGGTTCATTTTCTGCTTTTGTGCCCCTGTCCTCACCCACAGAGCAGTAATTAGCATGGCTTTTGGTTCACACGCGAAAAGGGACAGGTCCCGCAGGGGTGGGTGGGTGGGTGTACGTGTGCACTCTAAGCCCCCATTCATCAAAGCAGTGGTTGACTGTGCCAGGCCATAGCTGTAGATTAATCTGCCTGCAGCCCCACACTGAGACCCGCACTCCCCCTGCCCATTAATCTCACGCCTTGTGTGTGTGTGTGTGTGTGTGCGCACGCACTGTGGGTTTGTTTCCATAGATTTATGAATATGCTGACTTGAATGCATACTGTATTTTACAGCATCTGTACCTTTTTTTTTATAGTAGGGGGTTGCCTTTTCAACAGTAACTAATATTTGGGTGAGAAGGAGGCAGGCAGTGCCTCGTTTAGGCAGGTTTGAGGTAATGGTGTAGAGGGGTGGACAGTGAGAGAGGGCAGACCTAACACCGCCAGCCAACAAGTTACAGGGGAGACCAGCTGAAGAGTGGGAGGGACATTTTAAATCCAATCAATATTGTGCAACTGAAGAGGCAGAAGTGCCTTAAGTCATTTTTGTCAGTCAATTGGCCAAGTATAAGTGAATACAGGAGATGAAGTAAAAAGGAAGCTTTGTTGTCTGGCAGTGTTCCCATCACAGATGGTCAAGAGACTCTAGAGGAAAGGAAATTGAAATAGAAGCCCTCTTACCTTAGCTGGGGTTGAGTCCGAGAGAGTGCTCTGTCTGTGTCTCGGTGTGTGTATTAGGGATGGGCACGGTTAATCGAATATCGAACAGACGTTAGTATTTGATTACTTCAGTGAGTGTTCAGTGAAAAAGCTTTGTCTAAATGAAATTATCCTTGTGACACTTTTACCTACAAGGAGATACCATGACATTTGGCATTCTTAATTTAACAAAACAAACTTTTGAATGGAGTTTTTCTGAATCGTTGTGTTGAGCTACTGCTGTGCATTTGGTCCTCCAGGCTGTCCTGACATCAGTATGCTGTTTTCCCTACTTTAAACAGCTATAACAGGCGCTCGCTAGACCTGCGTTTCCACTAGACCTGAAACGGATCAATGCAAAACACCTTTTTTGTAACAATAACTTCTATCATGGCAAAACTCAGACTTCTCTTTCGCTGTTGCTTACAAATTCCCGGAGAAATCACCCTGTCCGTTGTTTACCTCAGCCGTGTGCATTTGCGTCATTCTGATTGGTCGAGACATTCAAGCAATTTTTTTTATATGGAAATCACAAAAACTGAATAGTAAAATCATTTCAAATGCCCATCCCTTGTGTGTGTGTGTGTGTGTGTGTGTGTGTGTGTGTGTGTGTGTGTGTGTGTGTGTGTGTGTGGACTGCTTGGTGAGGGGTTTCAATACTATTTCTGCCATTACCACAAATAGTATAGCTAATCTTTTAACATTTCTTTTGAACCACTCTCTAAATTCAACCATGTTACCTGCCATGACGTGACCCATTAGAAAATAGCTACCCCAACACTGTCACAATTGTCCACCATTTTGGAGACCCTGTGCTTTGTCATTCCACTCAACCCCAAGCTGTCTATTCAGTCCAACAAGTCTCTTCCTTTTTTCAAATCCACTCCTAGCCCCTCTTAACTTTCTCTCACTCTCTCTCTCTCCACCTCATCTCCCCCTCTTCTCTCTCTTCAGGCATTCTCCCCTCATCCTCTACTCCTCTGTGCTCTCTTTGCCCGGCCATGCTACACTGCTCTGTGTATTAATTGTGGTTTGATAAATTCCCTACTGTGGCTTTGTGAGATTGTGGAGTCAATGACTCAGAACTGCAGTGGAGAGAAACTCCACAGAGGCGTTTCGCCCGGCTGCTACCGGAAGGAGAGGAGCTATGTTGGCACCGCCGCCAAGAAACTAACAGCTTGACTCCAAATTGCTCTCGTCTTAAGCGGTCTCCTTGTAACTCTTGAGATATTGATGATTAGAGATGCTTTATTATAGCAGCTGTTAAGTCATTGATCTGGAAGAGTTATCTCTCATACAGCCTGTATTGTTGTTTGTTTATAGAACCGATAGCCATGAGGTAAAGCTGAAGAGGTGCCTCTGTTGCCAAGCAGATTTGTGTAGGATCTTTTGGATGAGGTGCCAAGGGATGGTTGGTCCTTATTTATGGACTCCTCAGGTGATCCTTTCACATTCACTTTGGCATTCTAGTTCTCTCTCACATCCCATTTTACCGTTCCTCATAGGTTCCCCTGTCTATAGTTAGCTACTCTGTAATGGGCATCATTAAATCTTAGCTGGCATTTCAACAGCTTTTTTTTTTTTTACACTTAACATTTTTGCCATTCTTTGGCCATAGTCGCCAACAAATAGCGTTTGGGCATATATTTGCCATTGCTGTCAGCCTCATACCAATACACAGACTATTTTAGCTTTAACTGCTCACTGTGTGGTGGTTGCATAAGGTGTAAAAACTGCAATAAATCACCAAAAGTGACTTTCTCACCAGACATTATAGCCAACAATGCTTTCACACCTTTCACCCCTTGTCAAAAAAGAAAATCTTGAATAATGAGCCGCGTCACAGATAAAGTAAATATACAAAGGCGTTAAGTAACAAGTCGTTATGAAATCCAATCTAGAGTATGTAATGACTGCAGTAAGTACAGTACTGTTGGTGTGGATGGGAGGAGGGACCTCGGGATGAAAGAGCGAGAGCATGTGACAGTCACACCACCATAGCCCTGCTTTGAGACCATGAACCAGGGAAAGTTAGCAGGCTGCCAGCCAATCAGGAAGAGCAATTCAGAGCCCCGAGTCATTAGGGTAAACGTAGCGAGGGGGATTTACAGGGGTCGGGCTAATGCATAGTAATCGGCAGGAATTGTTTTCTATCCTGCTCCCCAATCCCGCACATTGCCACAAAGGCCTTCCATAACGAGCGTAATTAATTAGACTACTTTCTCCACTGCATTTTTATCACTGGCCAAAATCACCTACTTTTAAGAAATTATATTGAAGATTAAATTAGGGATTTAAAAATCAAGGTCTCCCAGAAGAAGGTGCCTATGGGCGGAAAGAAGATTTAATAATTACGCTAAAGTGCGTTTTGTAGCCAGATGAAGATATTCTTTGAAAGTAAGTGGGTCATTGTTGGCTGCTCGGTGCTTCCTGCTAGCATCCCCAAGCATAAATGGAATAACATGTATTGAATGGTTAGAGGATAGAGAATTATCTATTCATAGATTGAGAATAGAGTCACCTTGACGATGTCTATGCATAATGGGAATGGAAAATGGAATATTTCTTGTGCTGCTTATTGTATGTAACAGTGCAGTTGAAGGCAGCATTCAGATAGGGAGACAGTCCTTTTTGTTCAGTTATGCTTTAGTTCACCTTGAGGTACTACTGAGATACTTTTCCAAACAATGTTTATCAATTTCATTAAATATTTATTCTGTAAATACACTGAGTGGACAAAACATTTGGAACACTTTCCTAATATTGAATTGCACCCCCTTTTGCCCTCAACAGCCTCAGACTCTACAAGATGTCAATGTTGGCTGGATTTCATTTGGGTGGTGGACCATTCTTGATACCCACGGGAGACTTGAGCGTGAAAAACCCAGCAGTGTTGCAGTTTTTGACACTCAAACCGGTTCGCCTGGCACCTACTACCATAACCCGTTCAAAGGCACTTAAATATTTTCTTGCCCATTCACCCTCTGAATGGCACACATACACAATCCATGTCTCAATTGTCCTCCCCTTCATCTACACTGACTGAAGTGGATTTAACTGTGACGTTAATTAACAAGGACCATAGACTAACCAGGTGAAAGCTATGTCATGGAAAGAGGAAATGTTTTGTACACTTGGTGTACTTGGTCTTCATTGCGCCCCTTTATGGTGTTTGCTTTGGGTGGGAGAGATGGGGGAGTCTGTTTATCTCATGAGGAGGGGTTGAGTTGAACCTCTCTCTCGTGCTCTCTCTCCGTCCAGGGCGGGCTCTGATGAGATTGACAGACAGGAAGCTGGAGCGAATGGGCATCATGCAGGAGGGCCAACGGCAGTACATCCTCCAGCAGGTCCTGCAACTCCGCGTCAGAGAAGAGGTCCGCACCCTGCAGCTACTCACGCAAGGTACAACTCTCACCATGGCCCGCGTCTCAAATGGCACCCTATTCCCTATATAGTGCACTATTTTTCACCAACGGTAGGAACAGTAGGGTGCCAATTGGGATGCACATCATTTTTTTTTTTTGCATCTGAGCTCCTTGTGTGCGGCTCTCCTTTATTTTCAAGTTTTCCACTCCGCTAGCCAGCACCTCGCCTAAATAGGTGTGTGTTTCTTTTTCCTCTAGGTTGCCTATTGGGATGCACCTCATAACACCTCTGTCATTGGCCATGATGGAGCTGGTGTGACCAGCTTTACTATGAAATGATAGGCCATTTCACTCACCAGATTGCATGGCCGTGCAGCTTTACATTCAATCGGTTTAAATTGATCTCTCAGCACTCTTTATGTGGCCAAAGCCAGCCACCTGCACCAATCAACACCTACAGCCACACTACAGTATGTGTGTATTTCTGGACCCTGCTCTACAGTCTGTCTCCCCATCTCAGATCGTCCAATCACAACACTGACCCCCCACACCCCACACCTTGACATCCAGTCATTCTTAGTGATTCGTCTCTCCTCAGCATTCAGCACCACTCATCACCCACATCACCACCTGTAACTAAAATCAGCATTATCCCCATCAACTTGTCTCTGGCTCTCAACACATCTCTTTTGCCTCTGGTGAAATCCAAATACTGGGATACTGTTCTCGTCTCGAATTCCGGGAAAACAGTTGGAGTTGTGGTGTTGCTCCTTTCTTGTTGCCGCTGGTTTCTCTCTCGCCACTGGTTGAGGGAGAGCGAGCGAGATGCTACACTACTGCTGGGGGGAGAGGGGCCCGTTGTGTCCCTAGAAAGGCTGAACTTGTGCTACTAGACCTACTGCTGTGAGAATTAGAACAGTGAGGGAAGAAAGGAGGGAGAAATGGGGAGTGGTGTGGAAAGGAGGAAGTGTGAAATGAAGGGAAGGAGCTGGACAAAGGAACTAGCTTTACTGCGGAAAAGTCTGGGGGGGTCGTTTTAGCGGGGGGAAGCGAACACTGAAGGAAGATGATAGCAGAGGGAGAGCGCCTTGAACAGAGGAGAGCTTTAGACACTTTTTGGAATAAATGTATGGGAAGGCAGGACCTAATGGTCAGGGAAGTTGTGGGAAATGACAAAAGTGACAGAGAAAAGGCAGCGTGAGAGAGGAGTTTGTGAGAAAAGAAGAGCGGTGGTGTAATTACTGCGGTGTACCCAGGCAGAATTAGCCAGCCGGACAGTGATTAACCTTTAAAGAGCAGTGGGCCATGGGAGGAAAATAATTAGATTCCCATCTCCTCTCGCTCCTCTCATAGTCTCCACGCAGAGGGAGGATTCTGAAAGATTCTCAACTTTTTATCAACAATAAAGGAGAGTTGTCCTTTCGCTAAACAGCAATACTCAAGTTAGGTAGAGGGGCCTTTTAGACTGAGGAGGACATTTTGATAAAGTGGCATTGTTTGCCAAAACTGGGCCGTTCTATTACATATCCTTTCATAACATTGTTTGTTCACATTCAAGTACAGTGCCTTCAGAAAGTATTCTTAACTTATTCCACATTTTGTTGTTACTGCCTGAATTCAAAATGTGTTCAATATAAAACATTATGTCTATGCACAACACCCCATAATGACAAAATGAAAACATGTTTTAGAAATGTTTGCACATTTTGGGCAGTGATTACAGCTTTGAATCTTTTTGGGTGAGTCTCTAAGAGCTTTGCACACCTGGATTGTATAATATTTGCCCATTTAATTTTAAAAAAATCTTCAAGCTCTGTGAAATTGGTTGTAGATCATTGCTAGACAGGAATTTTCAAGTCTTGCCATAGATTGTCTGGCAGATTTAAGTCAAAACTGTAAGTAAGCCATTCAGGAACATTCATTGTCTTTTTGGCAACGCCAGTGTAGATTTGGCCTTGTTTTAGGTTATTGTCCTGCTGAAAGGTGAATTAATCTCCGTGTCTGATGGAAAGAAGACTGAACCAGATTTTCCCATAGGATTTTGCCTGTGCTTAGCTCCATTCCATTTTATTTTTTATCCTGAAAACTCCCCAGTCTTTAACGATTACAAGCATTCCCATAACATGATGCAGCCACCACTATGCTTGAAAATATGGAGAGTGGTACTCTGTAATGTATTGGATTTTCCCCAAACACACCATCCAAAGTGTAATAACTTCACCATGCTCAAAGGCATATTCAATGTCTACTTTTATTTTTACCCATTTACCAATACCATTCTTTGCGAGGCATTAGAAAACCTCCCTGGTCTTTGTGGTTGAAATGCACTGCTCAACTGAGGGACCTTACAGATAATCATATGTGGTGTACAGATATCAGGTAGTCATTCAAAAAAATCATGTTAAACACTATTGCACACACTGAGTCCATGCAACTGATCATGTGACTTGCTAAGCACACTTTTTTTGAAGTTTGTGTGAACACTTTCTGAAGGCTCTGGACATGGACGTTCAAAGTGGATCCTCAAAGTGGGTCCAAGCCTGATGTCTTTGCTATCAATCTCATAAAAGGAGTTTGCACAAATACCAACTACATCAGTTACAGGAAAAATCCTTTAATTTACAGTGTTAAATAATAGTAATATGTGAGAACAATTTTTTTGTGAACAAATGTTTCATTTATCAAAATCGTGGAAATCTATTGCAGCTCATGTCAATTACAAAATCCACAATGCAATGCTCTCTAGAGTACCACAGTATGAATCATAATACCCATAAAACCTAGCGGTCAAACAGGGAAATGGTTCCAATCGTTTTTCCACCATTCATTTTTCCCCTAGGTGTTTTTGGAAACACTTAACATAAGACCTGTGTTTCGTGTAGTTTAGATGTAAGCCGCCAAAAGCTCAGTAGCTGCTAATGTGGCTATCATAAAGAACTACAAATACCATGATGATCTAGATGAGACTGATGAAGGTAAGAATCTCTGTTAACTATCTAATGTTAGCTAAATGTAGTAATGAATAAATAGGCTACATTTCTTTAAATGGACAATTCTGTGAACTGTCTTGTGCAAGTTTTAAATTGACACAATACCTGTTACCAAAGGTGTCAGCTCGAGATGACGTGCAGGAGCTTGCAGGGATTTGTAGTTTTGCATGTCTACTTTGATGCTATTTTGCATTTTTGAATCAGAGTAAATGGAGCCAAGTATATTGATAAGTCACCTTGTCTTAGAGATATTTAAGTGGTTATCAATACGTCATGCCAGGGTAAGCCTACACGGAACAGACCTAATTTTAAAGTGTTTTTTAAATTCCCTATGGGAATGTACGGTGAAAAAAACAATTAGAATCGTTTCCCTGTTTGAACGCTAGGTTTAATGGATATTATGACACCTCCACTGTGGGGCTCTATGGGCTAGCTGGCTAGCTTCTCCCACTTTCTGATGCTGTTGAATTTCCTGATTTCTAATAGCAATTGTACTTTTCAAGAATGAATCAGTGTCCACATTTATTTTTCAAAAGGGTTGGATGTTAGAGATGTAGAATTTTAGCGATTTGAATAGAAATATTTAACCTAGCAGGAGAGCGTATTTCGAGCACCATTATTAGACTTCTAGTGTTTTCCACCTTGACTTTCTGCTTTTCTTCTACCTTTTCATCCATGGATAAGAGTCAGATACTTAGTTAAGACACTGTACTGATGGTAGAGAAATGAAATGTTCTTGCGTGTTATCCTTTTTGAAAAGCAACCATAAAGGAAAAATAAAATCAATTTAGTACTAAAGTGTACAAGGTTAATGGAAGACTGGAATAACTCTAATGTTATTTTTTTAATTTTTTTATTTTACACAATAGGCTACTGAATCTCCCCAAATTGTTTTTTCTCCATAGAGTGGAAAGTTAACGGTTGGTTGTTCAAAAAGCTTGTCCCCTCTGTATTGAATATCTTGACCATAAACAATTAATAATGTATTTTTTTCCTGATAGTAACTCTTTATTAGAGGCAAACCTCATGTAACATACCATTGGATGCATTACTCTTAAACTTGAATTACACAGCATAAAGAATTTGATAGCAAGTTATCCGTCAAGTGTATTGGAGTACTCTGTGGAGATGCATATATCAGGAGATTCTTCAGTTCATGTTAGAAGAGCAGTATAATCAGTAGCAATAATAACTCAATTCTTCGTAGTCTAACTCCACTTCTTACAATATTGTCTTTGCTATAGGTTCATTAGTTAAGACTGTCTCTGCACTCACTTCGTTCTAAGCAAGTGTCTTCTCTCTCTAATGAAGACTTTGCCCCAAGGCCTTCAGTGAAAATAATATATTTGCACTGTAGTCTAAAGTGCAGAGTTTCCTTGCTCCAGACTCCTTAATGAATTAACTCTCCCTGATCTATGGCCTCAAATAGGAATGTCTTCGCTTGGTGATCATTAGTCAATAGTGTTGCTTGGTGATCTTTATTGAATGTATTCTTACCTCTGGAGTCTTTAGTGTATAGAGTCTTTGCTTTGTGATTTTTCTTT
This sequence comes from Brachymystax lenok tsinlingensis, assembly GCA_030435695.1. Lineage (NCBI taxonomy): Eukaryota > Metazoa > Chordata > Actinopteri > Salmoniformes > Salmonidae > Brachymystax > Brachymystax lenok. The sequence continues at coordinate 34,480,056 of CM059799.1, forward strand.
TAAAATGTTGTATTTCTCAAACCACCTTCCGGGATGGATTGACACAGAATTAGGAATTAGAATACTAATAATAGTAATTCAATAGGATCTCTATAGTTTGACACCCCTGATTTAGAGTCTTGACTCTGGAGTCTTTGGCAGGTAGTGTCTTTCCTTGGAGTCTTTGGCAGGTAGTGTCTTTCCTTGGAGTCTTTGGCAGGTAGTGTCTTTCCTTGGAGTCTTTGGCAGGTAGTGTCTTTCCTTGGAGTCTTTGGCAGGTAGTGTCTTTCCTTGGAGTCTTTGGCAGGTAGTGTCTTTCCTTGGAGTCTTTAGTGAATAGAATGTCTTTACTCTGGAGTAAGAGGCTGAACTGAGTGGTCTCCATTTTCTGAGCTCCCTGCACAGCAGGCTTCAGTCCTCTGTGGAGTCAATAGCCCCGGAAAACTCCTCTGTCTCCCACCTCTTTCGCTCTCCCCCAAAAGAGACCCTATCTGCACCGGAAAGTAGTCCAAATATGATTAAGGTGTAGAAAAAGTGAAATGCCTTTTTAGATGTAATTCTTACCTAATAAGACCGAAGCTGAGCACTATAATATCACTATTTAATGAAGTCCTCAGTTCTGTTACTCCCTATTTTAAACGTGTAACACCATGAATGCCTTAGGTTGAACTATGTATTAGGTACCAATCGGGGCTCATATTCGAAAGGTTAGGAGTCATTATGTAGCAAAGTAATGTGGCCACACTGTTCGTGAAATTGCCTCTGAGCCCTCGCTCATTAGTCACTAACGTCTGAAAGTTCAGCTACCTACAGTAGCTACACAGCTAATAAATGTTATGAAATACAGGGAATAATTATTTCTGTCTTTGTGAAGGCACAGACTCGGTTTACTCCATTTATTTGCACCGCATTGAAAGCCGCCTCGCAGTTGATATTTGAGTGAGAAATGTAGCCCCGGTGTTTTTAAACGAGCCTGGAACAAAACACTGTGGTGTTTGAAAGTAATAGTTCTACCTTTTTGATAACCTCCGGTAACAAGTCCAATCAATATGGAGTGAAAGCTCCCTGCTTAGATTACCAATTAGAGTACTGTTCTCCCTCACAAATACCTCGGACCGGACTGCGAGTGTGCGGCGGCCATTTTCTTTCTTTCTCCTTTTTGTTTCCCTGCCTACTTGCACAGAGGGAGTTGAAGAATGTCAAGGTTAGCCGCTGCAGCACGTCATCTGGTTTTATCCAGGGAGAAGCAGGGAATACAAGAATACAACAAAACCGTCTTCTAACCTGCCTCACTGTCTCTCAAGGATGCCAGAGCTGTAGGGCAGTGAAGCATGAACAACATGTGCAGATCTGTTAATGAATCTGAAGGAGAGAGGGCACCGCTGTAGAATTCAAAAGATGGAATACCCAGAGCAGAGAGGGCATGCATGTAGAATAGCCAGAGGCACTGATTGTACTGTTGTCATACGTGAGGCTCTCTGCAGCATCACCTTCGACCTGTGAACCTGGAAGAAGCACAGAGATAGGACGGAGCACAGATTCCGATATCTTTAGCTGATGATATAGACTCAGGCAAAGGCTTTATTAGTTTCGTCATGGCCTACAATGGACCTTTGCAGACCGCTTGTACATTGACTTTATCCAAAACAAGTTTATCGTGAGCTTAATAGACTGTTATTATAGATTTGTTACTCTGCAAGTCTCTGCACTGAACCTTGCAACAACTATGACCCGGCAGGTCGATTTTAAAGCCGCCAAAAGCTCAATCATTTCAAAAGAATGTATCCTCTAACCGTGGCGGAGCCGCATTCATCAATATACGGCGCAACGAAGAGCAATAAAAAGGCATCGCCCTGCCCTAGCTGGTTCCACTCAGTCTGCAGACAGCCATTCCCGACCACCACCGGCCACTCAGGAGTCCAGACGTCTGCCCGCCTAGGCAGTAAGGCACATGAAGTCAGATTCCCAGAATTCACTCATGATCTAACCAACCTGGATCAATAGCAAGCAGGACGCTTTGCTGTTAACACCGCCAGCCATTACATATCCCTGGGCCCTGGCTGCTGACTCCAACCCTATATGGAGGGTTGCTATAAGACATTATTATAGAGTGGTTATGAGGAAGAGCTCCAGGAATGTCCAGACGTAATTTAGCCATTCATTGCGATCTGTAGAGTTGCTTTTATCTCAAGTTCTCTTGTGTCAATTAACTTGACATTCCTGGATTACTATTTATATTAACAGTTTAATCAACAGATATGATAGTCAGTTGAAAAAGAAGTTTAAGGGTACAAGACTGTGTACATATCTGGCTGTGTTGGCAAAATCACTACATATCCCATTGAGCCAAGCGGGGAGAGGCTGCCCGTTGTCACAGTTCCAAGACCAGTCAAAAACATCCTGCTAACCCTACGCCAATGACCCTGTGGATCTCAAAACTGAACTTGGGATCCGCGTTAAGTCACAATAATATCCTTCGCCTCCGTCTTATGACAGATACTGTATCTCGAACCAGTCATGACTATTCAACAAAACAATAAAACAAGCTTTCTTTGCAGCAAATTTCTTAGTTACATGATTGTATAACCAGCAAAGGAGCTTTGAAGTTGAGCGTGCAGTATTTATGAAGTTTGGTAAGGAGGATGAAAACGAGCATAGTTCAGCTAGGTGGTGTAAAATGAGCTTGGGCTAATTCAGGGAGTGAAAAGTTTGATTGAACAATTCGGAGACTGAAACAAATAAATCAGATGACTTATATTTAAGGAGAGCAAACCGATATACAATTCTGAAATCATGATCCATTTATATTGTAACATCTTTCACGTCGACGGCAAATTTGATTTTTTAGCCAGTAGTTCTCAAAGTAGCGCTCGAGACATAACGGATCACCGAAAATGTCTCTCTCGCGTGTCACTGAGCCGTTGGGCCTGCCCTGCAACCTCATTGGATGGCAATCGATTTGCTAGGGCCAAGCTTGCAGTATTCAATGTCACCACACATGCTGAACACTTTAAAGAGACTTTGAGGAAGATTTGCAAACTTTTTAGCCAGTAGTGCTCAAGCCAAAATGTGTCCTCAAATGGGGTGGGTGCAACTCAATATTAGGAAGGTGTACACTCAGTGTATGTCTTCTGCAGAGGGACGAAGGAGCCATGAGAAAACAAGTTTTGATCAGGAATGGAAATAAGTGCTGAAAACAAATAGGATCCTATTTTAAAAAGAAGATGGAGAAAAATCAAAAATACTGGGAAAATACTGGAATTTTGGTACAGCAAACTAGCACAAAAGTAATATTGCTATTTATTTATAAAACAATACAATTTGATATATTGTCAAAAATAAAATCTCTATGTAACCATTTTTTGGGGAGGCCCCATTACTAAATGCTAGTACATCAGGACTCGCAAGGTCCTTGTATGCCATCATCAATATTGCATACAGGGCCTTCAGAATGTATTTACAACCCTTGACTTTTTCCACATTTTGTTGTGTTACATCCTGAATTTAAAATGGATTACATTTAGATATTGTCACTGGCCTACACAAAATACCACAAAAGTTGAAATGTCTTGAGTCAATAAGTATTCAATGTTATGGGAAGCCTAAAGGAATTTCGTTGTAAAAATGTGCTTTACAAGTCACAGAAGTAGCATGGACTCATAAGTGTTTAACATAATTTTTTAATGACTACCTCATCTCTGCAAGTCCCTTAGTCGAGCAGTGAATTTCAACCACAAAGACCAAGAGGGTTTTCCAATGCCTCACAAAGAAGAGATTGGTAAAAAAAAAAAAAATTAAGTAGACATTGAAAATCCATGGTGAAGTTATTAATTACACTTTGGATTGGGTATTTAAACACCCAGTCAGTACAAAGATACAGGCGTCCAACTCACTTGCCAGAGAGGATGGAAACTGCTCAGGGATTTCACCATGAGACCAATGCTGACTTTAAAACAGTTTTCTTTCACAGCTATTAAACTAAGGATGGATCAACATTGTAGTTACTCCACAATACTAACATAATTGACAAAGTGAAAAGAAGGACGCATGTACAGAAGAAAAAAAATATTCCAAAACATTCATCCTTTTTGCAATAAGGCACCAGAGTAAAACTGCAAAAATGAGGCACGTTTGGGAAAATATCTATATCTCTCACACACACACACACACACACACACACACACACACACACACACACACACACACACACACACACACAACCAGTCAAATGTTTTAGAACACCTACTCATTCAAGGGTTGTTCTTTATTTGACTATTTTCTACATTGTAGAATAATAGTGAAGACATCAAAACTATGAAATAACACATGGAATCATGTAGTAACCAAAAAAGTGTTAAACAAATATTATATATTTGAGATTCTTCAAAGTAGCCACCCTTTGCCTTGATGACAGCTTTGCACACTCTTGGCATTCTCTCAGCCAGCTTCATGAGGTAGTCACCTGGAATGCATTTCAATTAACAGGTGTGCCTTGTTAAAAGTTTGTGGAATTTCTTTCCTTAATGCGTTTGAGCCAATCAGTTGTGTTGTGACAAGGTAGGGGTGATATACAGAAGATAGCCCTATTGCTTTAAGACATGAAGGTCAGTCAATACGGAAAATTACGACCTTGGAACGTTTCTTCAAGTGCAGTCGCAAAAGCCATCAAGCGCTATGATGAAACTGGCTCTCTTGAGGACCGCCACAGGAATATAAGACCCAGAGTTACCTCTGCTGAAGAGGAGAAGTTCATTAGTGTAACCAGCCTCCAATTGCATCCCAAATAAATGATTCACAGAGTTCAAGTAACGGACACACCTCAACATCAACTGTTCAGAGGAGACTGTGTGAATCAGGCCTTCGTGGTCAAATTGATGCAAGGAAACCACTACTAAAGAACACCAATAATAAGAAGAGACTTGCTTGGGCCAAGAAACACAAGCAATGGACATTAGACCGGTGGAAATGTGAGAGTCCAAATGTGAGATTTTTGGTTCCAACCCGCCGTATCTTTGTGAGACGCAGAGTATGTGAAAGGATGATCTCCGCGTGTGTGGTTCCCACCGTGAAGCATGGAGGTGGTGGTATGGGCGTGCTTTGGTGGTAACACTTTCAGTGATTTATTTAGAATTCAAGGCACACTAAACCAGCATGGCTACCACAGCATTCTGCAGCAATACGCAATCCCATCTGGGTTGCGCTTAGTGTTTTTCAACAGGAGAATGACCCAACACACCTACAGGTTGTGTAAGGGCTATTTGACCAAGAATGAGAGTGATGGCGTGCTGCATCAGATGACCTGGCCTCCACAATCAACCGACCTCAACCCAATTGAGATGGTTTGGGATGAATTGGACAGGACAAGCAGCCAACAAGTGCTCAGCATATGTGGGAACTCCTTCAAGACTGTTGGAAAAGCATTCCAGATGAAGCTGGTTGAGAGAATGCCAAGAGTGTGCAAAGCTGTCAATGCAAAGGGTGGCTACTTTGAAGACTCTCAAATATAATTTGATTTGTTTAACACTTATTTAATTTATTTTTTACTCATAGTTTTGATGTCTTCACTATTATTCTGCAATGTAGAAAATCTTTGAATGAGTGTGTCCAAACTTTTGACTGGTACAGTAGTGTAGACCTCTGACACCTGTATCAGAGTAGGACAGAGCAGAGGGAAGGGGAGCCTATAGCGATCAGGGAGAGGATTGGTACTATATAAATATATAACTGCCAAATTAAAGGAAACACCAACATTTTTATTTATTTATTTAACATTTATTTAATGAGGCAAGTCAGTTAAGAACAAATTCTTATTCACAATCATTGCCTATCATGGACGATGCTGGGCCAATTGTGCACCACCCTATGGGACTCCCAATCACGGCCGTGATACAGCCTGGAATCTAACCAATGGAATCCTGTTTCCATTGATCATCATTCAATGTTTCTACAACTTGATTGGAGTCCACCTGTGGTAAATTCAATTGATTGAACATGATTTGGAAAGGCACACACCTGTCTATATAAGGTCCCACAGTTGACCGTGCATGTCAGAGCAAAAACCAAGCCATGAGGTTGAAGGAATTGTCTGTAGTGCTCCGAGACGGGATTGTTTTGAGGCACAGATGGGTTCCAAAACATTTCTACAGCATTGAAGGTCCCCAAGAATACGGTGGCCTCCACCATTCTTAAATGGAAGAAGCTTGGAACCCCCAAGACTCTTCCTAGAGCTGGCCGCCTGGCCAAACTGAGCAATTGGGGGAGAAGGACCTTGGTGAGGGAGGTGACCAAGAACCCGATGTTCACTCTGACAGAGCTCCAGAGTTCCTCTGTGGAGATGGGAGTACCTTCCAGAAGGACAACTGCAGTGGAGGCAGCTCATAATAGCTCATAATAATTGCTGGAACGGAGCGAATGGAATGGCATCAAATACATGGAAACCACGTGTTTGATGTATTTGATACCTTTCCGCTCCAGCCATTACCATGATTCATCCCCCCCAATTAAGGTACCCCCAACCTTCTGTGGACAAACATATCTGCAGCACTCCACCAATGGCAAAGTGGCCAGCGGAAGCCACTCCTCAGTAAAAGGCACATGACAGCCTACTTGGAGTTTGCCAAAAGGCACCTAAAGGACTCTCAGAAAGAATGAGAAATAAGGTTCTCCTCTGGTCTGATGAAACCAAGATTTAGCCTGAATGCAAAGTGTCACGTCTGGAGGAAACCAGGCACCATCTCTAGGGTGAAGCATGGTGGTGGCAGCATCATGCTGTGGGGATGTTTTTTCAGCCTGTTTTTTCAACCTGTTCCAGAGCGCTCAGGACCTCAGACTGGGGCGACGGTTCACCTTCCAACAGGACAACGACCCTAAGCACACAGCCAATACAATGCAGGAGTGGCTTCGGGTCAGGTCTCTGAATGTCCCTGAGTGGCCCAGCCGGAGCCTGGGCTTGAACCTAATCCAACATCTTTGGAGAGACCTGAAAAATAGCTGTGCAGCAACGCTCCCCATCCAACCTGACATGGCTTGACGGTCTGCTGAGATGAATGGGAGAAACTCCCCAAATACGCTTGTAGCGTCATACTTGTAGCGTCATTTGCTTTGTCATTATGGGGTATTGCGTGTATATTGGTGGGGGGGCATTTGAATCACTTTTCGAATAAGGTTGTTACGTAACAAAATGTGGAAAAATTCAAGGGGTCTGAAACGTGTATTTTTTTTGTAGAACTTTCACATAACATTTTCTTTCACATTTTTGTTCATGTTTAGCTCACATAATATAATTTAAAAGTAGGCATTAAGGTGTCTAATTGACTAAACAAATGTAGACATTAATAAATGCATTTCTATAGCTTGCAAAATATTTTTTACAATGGTTGGGGAGTGCCAAGATGGTGGCTTTAAAGCAGCGCCCCCTGTGTCATCTAATGCATTTTCTTATCATTGGAGGGATGCAACACCATTCTGCCATGAGAAATTCCATCATTTGGTGTTTTGTGTCCGGAAATCGCTGTCTCAGGTGCTGCTCCAGGATCTCCCATGAGTGTTAAATTGGGTTGAGATCTGGCGACTGAGATGGCCATGGCATATGGTTTACATTTAGTTTTAATGCTCATCAAACCATTCAGTGACCACTTGTGCCCTGTGGATGGGAGCAGTAGCGTAGCTTAATCATGACGGGCCCAGGTGCCCCAAAAAATGTTTGGCCCCTATCTCCACCTGTATTTTCCCTTAAAATTGAAATAATGTTGTTGGTAAGGCTGTGTGTTAATATTACTAAGCATTGTAACAACAGAGGAGAACCTAATCTAAGGGCACATTTGAAGCTGTTACCGGCAATATAGCCAATACATTCCGCACCATGGACGACGGTCAGAAATGTACCCGTATAAGTCGATCAGCACCACGGAAAGCACAAAGCGGTCAAAAAATGGGCAATAGACTATATTATAAAACAGAAATATATAGATCAATCTGTTGACAGAAGCACCGAAACACAGCTAATGGACCCAGTACATGCTCGCAGAAGTTATGCACGGCGGCAAAACTGACATACCGGCATTTCAAATGATCTCCCACCCGCAGAGGCCTATAGCAAAAACGCCAGCAAATCAATCAAGTGGAGCATTCGAACAGATTGCTTAAATGGCAGCATGCCTTTTTAACAGTATATGATGTGTATGTGCTTATTATTATTCTTATAGCCTAGTTAAACGTAAAGGCTATGATGACAATGAAATGGCTCAGCGGCCGTGCACCGGAACATGGCTTTCAAAGACCGATCGAGCATAGTCGTAGATTGACGAGCAATGTAAATTAATCTCAATAAAGCTTGATTTATATAGGCTGTCTGCCCTGTAAAAATATAAGCTCACTCATTTTGATTGGCATTCGACGGGCCTTGCGCTCTGCTAAGTCGTTGACTATGGCATTCAAATCCATGGTCCTGGCCCTGGTGCTTTCAGTGGACAGAATGGCCAACCCACCCAGTCTCTCCTGTCCCATGCTGCTCCTCGGGTATGATTTAACTATCTTCAGTTTGGAAAAAGAGCACTCGGCACTGGTTACCATTACTGGCAGAGTCATAAAAAGGAGCATCGCTGTAACTACTTCCCAAAATGTAGCAGTGACTGAATTGTAATCCACAATGAGCATCTTGGCCAGGTCTCTCACTGTAGTGTGCTTTGCTATTTCCTTCTTAAAATAGGCCCTGAAAGAGAGTAATTGGCCATATATATTGCTGATATATCTTTGCTGTAATGTTCAGCCAGCCGGCTGGCGGTCTCGTAGAGCGCATCATCTGCGTTGGCCAGGCTAGTGGGGTGGATGGAGTCTTTGACTCTGTTGCCCGCAGACTTTTAAATCTGTTTGACAGCTGGTGGATAACGATGTCAAGGTTTGCATTAAAGACGTTGACTCTAAAACTACTCTCCCCATCAGACAGTCGCTCATCCTCGCATAGCTCATCAAAATGACGCCTCGCCTTCCTTCTCCGAGTGTCTTCAAATGCCTTCTGAGCTCCCCATTTGTCGGCAAGGGTCTTTGCAGCGTCTTTGGCCTTTTCAAAATGATGTCCTTGAGTAGGCTGACTGCCCTGTGCAGGTCCGCGTCTTTGGCCTGTAGCATTTGGAGACGACGTTCACATTTTCTAAAACCTTAGTCTGCAGAACGGCAAAAGAAAAATCTGATGCAAAGTCACATATACCACTCAACATTGAACATCTCTTTATGCTATGCCCGAAGAAGGTGTGGTGTATAACAGTTCAACAGTATCATAAAACTGTTTAATCTCTGGCACATTTTTGACAGTCGTCATCGAGAGCCAGGTTAAGATTATGCGCTGCGCACATGCCCATAAACCGCAAGCGGCTCTTTTTCGGATATTCTGGCCTGCACACCGGAATAGACCCCGCTCATTTTAGCAGCTCCATCATACCCCTGCCCACGGCATTTTGAAATATCCAGCCCATTATCCTCTATACTGCCCAGGATTTTATGTTGAAGCTCAGCTGCTGATGTGTCAGCAGTCTCCAGAAGTCCCCATGATGGTCAGATCTGTGGCAATGTTATTTGCATCCCTTATCACTCTCACATAGCGACAAACTTGTCTTAACTGGTCTACTTTGGATCCATCCGGTGTGGTGTCCATAATAATAGAAAAATGGGGCTTCCTGGATCTCTCCCTGAATGTCACACTTCACTCGCTTGGCTAAGAAATAAATCAGCTCATTTTGGATTTGAGGACTGAGTTCTTTCAGAACTATGTTGTAAAATGGCAACAGTTCAATTATACTGAGAAAATTCCCACTGTTGGCCTGCCCCAGCTTTTCACGGTGCCCTCTGAATGCCAAATTACATGATGCAAGTGTGAGAGTTACATTAACTATGCACGCCTCTCTCCATTTCTGCGTCAATAGTGCCATTGAGCTTCCATTGCTCATAAACCAAACATGGGATGTCTCATGACATGCTATTTTGGATGTTAGATGGCGCCAATCTCTCACCCCATTCACCCACGCATCAGAGAAAAAAGGGCACTCCGATCTCCGAACAGCCAGCAAGGCTCACAATACGTGCAATCTAGCTTGGCCGAATAACACAGCCATGTACGTGGTAATTTGATTCCAGCCTTGGTTGTAGTGGTGTAATATTTCGTCATCTCTTGGGAATGGGCCAGTAGGCTTACACGAGCCTAATACGTCTCGTTTTGACTTTTTGCATCCACATTTGTTCTATAATGCCCCTTGTCAGTTGGATAGGTAAAAAGGCTGTCTGTCCCACTTCCACCTGTTTCCTCAGCCGCCATGATTCTAGTCTTGCCCTGTTCCTCTTCCTCCCCGCCCGGCCCGGGGATAGCTTGTCCTGCCTGGCTTGTGCTCCGGGTCGTATCTGCCGATACCTGACAACCTGTATCCTCCTCTGTCAAAGTTGCTTATTCTGGCACGATGGAACAGCTTGACCTTTGCTTACTTGACCCGCTAAAAGCTGCTGCTGGCGACGATAAACATACATCCTCGTCTGGTCCTGCTACATTGCTTGTGCTAGCAATGGCTGCACTTGAACTGCATTTAAAAAAGGAATCTAATTTAACACATTTTGATACCTCCTTTGCTTTCAAATTTTTGGGCTCCACTTTTGTGTTGATAAATTGCAGATTTTTTTTCATCCGTAATTATCTATTCTCGACTTTGGGGGGGTCCGTTGTCTTTTGATAGCTAGCTCAACGGTTGCTTAAAACGATGACCGAACAACAACGCTTTGGAGAGTATTTGCACAATGAATCCCAGAATGCATTTCATTATCTTAACATGGTATTGAAACTATTGAATAATATAATTTATTTGTCAAATTAATTTGATTTATTGTCATCAAATAACAAAAATATCATGCTGACTTATGCAGTGGCCAAAAAAAATACCATTTTGTTGGTAATACCATCAGTGGGATCATTTATCATATAGCCTACGTTAAAGAAAGTTATTCTCATCAAATCGTAGACGTGATGGACCCGCATCAACAATTAATAATTGGGCATGGTGGGGCGATATGGGGCGGTATTCAAATTGCATAGGGGGCCCGCGGTTCCGCAGGTCCGGTATTTCACGGGCCCTGGTGCGAGCGAACCTGCTGCTCCAGCTGAAGCTACGCCACTGGATGGGAGCATAATAATCCTACCTCGGAGAGAGGGAGAGGGCTCTAGTTACTGGGTAGTAGTCAGAAATGCATTGATCCCAACTTAGTTTCAACATTGCCTACCAGTATTTTATAAACAAGTGTGCCCTAACAGGTATAACTGTTTTGATAAGATTAGATTTGGCCTCTTTTGGTTTACAGAATAAATAGTAGGCGAGAAATGACTTCTCTTTATATCCAAGACTAAATTAATTCACAGACTTGGCGCTTTAGAGATCTTCTAACTTACATTTGTATGACTTTATAAATATTTACAGGCAAGGGTTGCCAAGAGGGTGAAATATAAATGAGGATTTTATTTGTAAGTTTCATATTATAATTCTCTCGCTCCATTATTCCTCTCTGCATCAATTTTGCTTGCCTGTGTGTGTGCGCGTGCATGCACGCCTGGGTTAGTTTGCTTGCTCATTTGATACGACATCCCTGACTATACCCCTGTAATGCTACTTAATATTTCAGTTTGTGTGTCAGGCATCATCATTGTCTATGTGCATCATCAATTATCCGGATCAGCACATGCACGTGCACGCATCACTGTGCACGCCGTCAGAGCCACCGCAGGCTTAACTTGCCCTCTATTAAAGATTTACGCTCTCCATGGGGAATTATTAAACCCCAGAGCCCCACTTCGTGACTCTCGGTTTGTAGCATTGTGCCAAGATTAAAGGAGGTTCATTGAAAGGTCTTTTAACCTTTCTGGATGATTGATCTCGCTCCGGCCCTCAGAATGCCAGTCTTCTCTCTGTCTCTCGGCCCTAGTTTTCTCTCTCGCTCCCTCTCGAACCCTCTTCAGCCCCCTTAACAATGTAAGAAATAATACATAAAAAAAACAAAATACTGCAAAGTTTCCTAAGAACGCAAAGCGACCATCTCTGTCGGCGCCATCATTCTCTCAACATGCATGGGATTTTACTAGAAGAAATGGTTGTTGATGGGCTGCAGAGTGAGTTGAGAGGGGTTAGCCTAACCTATCACCTGGTTGTAGGGGTACCAGTATACAGATGGTAACATGCTATAGCTTCATCATTACGACATGACATTGATGGGTTAGACATTTCCACTCATATAATCTAGCTGTAAACATTTTGAAACCGTTTCTTCTGGTTTATGACCTGTCATCGTGGTTGTGATTTGTTGGCATGGCCATTTTGTAATCCAAGTTGTCTGACGAATGAGCAGTATTCGTTTGTCTTAAGATCATGGGGGTCACACTTAAGGCCTGCCATCCCAGACAAAATGTCCACGTCGATTATCGGATGTCTTTGCTTGTTCAGTGTGACAGGGTCTATATCTGACTATTTTTAAGTACCACTACGTGCCGACATAGGCTTCGACAATGTTCTGTCAGTATCATAAATGTTTTGCCTTTATCGTGTTGTGTGGCTGGTGTTATAAGCCAATCCCAGTGACTGACCAATGGGAACATGGCCAGCGCTGCGTATGCACATTACTTAATGTAATAGTTTGATTTAAATGTTTACATGCCTTGCAAGAAGAATGATATCACTAATTATCTTGTTTAGCCTACGTGACACATCTGAAATCAGCCTACCTGATGGAATTTTGATAAATGTGCAAAATCGCCAATCAAAATTGACGTGTTCTACCACAGCAACCACATTATTTTTGTTCGGATGTATAAAGTTTGTATGTGAACTATTTCTAAGAATCCATCCTTTTAGTTTTTCCGAACTCACTTCACTCATGTATAAGCATAGAGGGGAGGCTTGTGCTGCAGATGCTAGCACATGCACAGATCAAATACTCCGCTGCAGTTGACTTTGCCTTTGTCGGCTGACGTAGCCCCGCAAGCAACTCTCAGAATGTGATGAAACTGAAGCAAATCGTTTACAATCTGGCCAGGTTGATATCAAGATTTTAATTTGAAAGCATTGCACAGTGTGATATGTAAAAAGACTGTGGGAAGGCCTTAAGGAGCCTTGTTGTGTAGTACTACTGTAGGCATTTGTGTGGCTAACTGGGTTTTATATGCAGTTGTGACCCGTCATTTTTGAGCCACACATTTTTAGCTAACCTGGGGCTTACCTGTTTTGCATGTTATTTTGGCATTAATACGGGTCACATCAGTTTGCAAACAATGTAAAAAAAATCTAAATAATAATTTAGTTAATAAAGCCACATACAAACATTTTTTGCTTTCTAGGCAGCTCCAAAATGCAGGTGTTTCAGCCTAGCTCAGTGCTTTCTGTGGTGGTGGGGCAGCCAGCGGAAAATAAGGAGGGTAGGTGTTGGTAATGTTCTCTAGTTGCGCCATGATTAGCTCCATGTTCTGTCACTCGTGGGGACAGTACGCCTCAAATTCAAGCCCATTGGGTGCTGCCTTAGTTACATTAGAAGTGCCCATCCAAGAAGGCTCAAGGTCATTGGCCACGTCAAATCACGTTATATCTACAGTAGGTTTTGATTGGACTGATCATGTCAACATCATAAACTCTTTTTCAGGACCCAGTCTTTCAAAGATAGTTCGTAAAAATCCAAATAACTTCACAGATCTTCATTGTAAAGGGTTTAAACACTGTTTCCCATGCTTGTTCAATGAACCATAAACAATTAATGAACATGTACCTGTGGAATGGTCGTTAAGACACTAACAGCTTACAGACGGTAAGCAATTAAGGTCACAGTTATGAAAACTTAGGACACTAAAGAGGCCTTTCTACTGATTCTGAAAAACACCAAAAGAAAAATGCCCAGGGTCCCTGCTCATCTGCGTGAACGTGCCTTAGGCATGCTGCAAGGAGGCATGAGGACTGCAGATGTGGCCAGGGCAATAAATTGCAATGTCCGTACTGTGAGACGCCTAAGACAACGCTACAGGGAGACCGGACGGACTGCTGACTGTCCTTGCAGTGACCACGTGTAACAACACCTGCACAAGATCGGTACATCCGAACAGCACACCTGCGGGACAGGTACAGGATGGCAACAACAACTGCCCAAGTTACACCAGGAACGCTCAATCCCTCCATCAGTGCTCAGACTGTCCGCAATAGGCGGAGAGAGGCTGGTCTGAGGGCTTGTAGGCCTGCTGTAAGGCAGGTCCTCACCAGACATCACCGGCAACTACGTTGCCTATGGGCACAAACCCACCGTTGCTGGTCCAGACAGGACTGGCAAAAAGTGCTCTTCACTGGTGAGTCGCGGTTTTGTCTCACCAGGGGTGATGGTCGGATTCGCATTTATCGCCGAAGGAATGAACTTTACACCGAGGCCTGTACTCTGGAGCGGGATCGATTTGGAGGTGGAGGGTCAGTCATGGTCTGGGGCGGTGTGTCACAGAATTATCGGACTGAGCTTGTTGTCATTGCAATCTCATTCCCCACAGAAATGTCTGGGAACTTGCAGGTGCCTTGGTGGAAGAGTGGGGTAACATCTCACAGCAAGAACTGGCAAATCTGGTGCAGTCCATGAGGAGGAGATGCACCGCAGTACTTAATGCAGCTGGTGGCCACACCAGATACTGACTGTTACTTTTGATTTTGAACCCCCTTTGTTCAGGGACACTATTCCATTTCTGTTAGTCATATGTCTGTGGAGCTTGTTCAGTTTATGTCTGTTGTTGAATCTTGTTATGTTCATACAAATATTTACAAATGTTAAGTTTGCTGAAAATAAATGCAGTTGACAGTGAGGACGTTTCTTTTTTTGCTGAGTTTACTTTCAAAATCTTATCTACAGTAGCAGGAATCAGTGACGGTGGCTAACTGCAAGCATTGCAAAGCAATCACTAGCCTGCTATTCAGTGGAGTGGTTTTGTGATCCCAAATCTGGGATTAAGTGTCTCTCTTTCAAGTTTAAAATGATTAACATTCAACATTGGCCTTGATGTCAATGAAGCATGATTTGTGCCGTGCTCAAAACAACTAATTCGGAACTGCGAAAACTTGACTTCAGTGAGTTAAAGACAACTGGTAATTCCCGAAAAAACGAGCTCCGACTTGGAAATACGTTTTGAAAGGTCATCCAACTCGGAATTGTAAGTCGGGAACCTGAAGATCAATGTCGTCATGATTCCACCTTGTTTTTTCCAAGTTCCCAGTTGTCTTGAAAGCACCATAAATCCAGAGAATGCCAGACATTGATGACAAAATTTGCCCACGAAGGACCGCCGCGCCACCTTCCTGTTTAAGTAAGCACAGCACAACAAGGTGAGTCCAAAAATGTATTGTATGTTGCTCCATAAATGATGTAATATGCCAGGGAGATATGTATACTGTAGTAAAGAAAGTAATACTAAATGTATGTTGTGTAGTAAGCTTAGTAGCCCATGTGCCTCACCCTAATAATTTGCTCTATTTACCTTAATTTCGCCTACTGTTCTGACTTGGTGGTGCACATGTACTTTTTTAAATGTATTTATATATATGTATTATTGTTTTTCTCCCCCCACCAAAATGTACATGCTAAAATCGTCACTGTTCATGTCATGGGATTTCCACAATGAGTCAGGCTGGTTTGACCACACAATTTTTCACAAGAGGCAACCCAGTAAAGTGGAAATGGATTCTTCAGTGAAGTTCCATGTCGTAATCATAAACCAGGGGTAAAGCAGCACTCTTCCTGGAGTGCGCAGTTACTGCAGGATTTTAGGCACCATACTTGACCATCTGAGGCACCATACTTGACCATCTGAGCTAATTGATCAGTTCAGTGATTGCCTAAATGTATCTGACTTTCAGGTCAAATCCTTGGTGGTAATTGTTTTTCGCATTTAGGGGGAAAGTATCTAATGACTTATGAGGTGCATTCTATAGTTCTGTACAGACATGATCATTGTGGCCTTACCCTTTTAAGAACACTTGTTGATCTCCCCTCCTCATCTGTGTCTGTTCCATTGAGCAGTTTCACCACTGCATACACTGCAGGATTTCCAGAACAATGCCTAGTTCGTATCTGTGTGCGTGCACCTGTGTCATAGATAATGTGATGGGTTTCTAGGAATTACTGTTCAAATTTTCTTTCCAATGACTTGGAGAAGTCTGTGCGGATTGCAAAGATATATATGGTTGTCGCTCGGTCTCGATATATTCCACTCGTTCTAGAATGCTGTGAGTGGGCTGAGAAATTGGCGGCTTGTTGAACATAAGCCACTGATCTGATGCATAAATCCTTTACATCTTTACAGGTAACTGACAGTATAATGGAAACACTTTAGTAAATGAGGGATACAAAGTATGTGCTTCCCTGAGTTAATTAAGCAATTAACATCCCATCATGCTTAGGGTCATGTATAAAATGCTGGGCAGGCCATTAGGATGACACTACCCCCATCCACAGGGCACGAGTGGTCACTGAATGGTTTGATGAGCATGAAAATTATATAAACCATATGCCATGGCCGTCTGTCACCAGAGCTCAACCCAATTGAACACATATGGGAGATTCTGGAGTGGTGCCTGAGACAGTGTTTTCCACCAACAAAACACCAAAAGAAGGCTGTCAGATCCCTCCAATAGAGTTCCAGACACTTGTAAAAAAATCTATGCCAAGGTGCATTGAAGCTGTTCTGGCTCATGGTGGCCCAATGCCCTATTAAGACACGTTATGCTGGTGTTTCCTTTATTTTGGAAGTTACCTGTAGATGAGAGGCCACATAAGGCTCAGAGGTGTATAGGCTTGGGCGACATCACGATTTTCATGTCGTCATTCCGGGATTTACCGGAATAGCACACAATGGGTTTTGTCATCCATGATAAAATGGCGCCGACGGACAGGGCTGCCGTGCTTCTAGCTCTGAGGAAACTTTGCAGTATTTTTTTAAATGTGTTTGTGTTATTTCTTATATTATTAGCCCAGGAAATGTTTAGTGTTATTACATACAGCCGGGAATAACTTTTGTATATCAGAGTGGCGGTAACTCACCAGTAATACAACTTCCCGAATCGGATCCTTTGTTCGTACTCTCCAGGGCAATTGAACTAATTCCAGAGGCTGTTCCAAAACTACTCATGGTGTGATTGTGATAACATACAGGAACTCAAGTCCTTTTGTTCACCCAACCAAGAATACGTCACAATCAAATGCTGACCGTATTGCCTCCCAAGAGAATTCTCTTCGGTTATAGTCACAGCCGTGTATATTCCCCCTCAAGCTGATACCACGACGGCCCTCAAAGAACTTCCCTGGACTTTATGCAAACTGGAAACCACACATATCCTGGAAACCACATACCCTTAAGGAAAACTCTACCGAAGTTCTATCAACACATTGACTGTAGTACTCGCGCTGCTAAAACACTCGACCACTGCTACTCCAACTTCCCGGGATGCCTTCGGGCAAATCGGATCACGACTCCATTTTGCTCTTCCCTTCCTAAAGGCAGAAACTCAAGCAGGAAGTACCCGTGCTAAGGACTATTCAACGGTGGTCTGACCAATTGGAATCCACGCTTCAAAATTGTTTTGATCATGCGGACTGGGATATGTTCCGGGTAGCCTCCGAGAACAAAATAGACGACAACACTGATACGGTGACTGAGTTGATCAGGAAGTGTATAGGAGATGTTGTACCCACTGTGACTATTAAAACCTACCCTGGCCAAATACAAACAGTGTAGTTATTCCCTCCATAAGGCAATCAAACAGGCAAAACAGCCATCCCTAGCCGCGTTCTCAGAGCATGCGCAGACCAGCTGGCTGGAGTGTTTACGGACATTCAATCTCTCCCTATCCCAGTGTGTTGTCCCCACATTCTTAAAGATGTCCACCATTGTTCCTGTACCCAAGAAAGCAGAGGCGAGTTAAGGATCATATCACCTCTACCTTACCTGACACCCTAGACCCACTTCAATTTGCTTACCGCCTCAATAGATCCACAGACGATGCCATGCACACTGCCCTATCCCATCTGGACAAGCGGAATATCTATGGAAGAATGCTGTTCATTGACTATAGCTCCAAGCTCACCCTGGGTCTGAACCCCGCCCTGTGCAACTGGGTCCTGGACTTCCTGATGGGCTGCCCCCAGGTGGTGAAGGTAAAAAAAAAAAAACACCTCCACTTCGCTGATCCTCAACACTGGGGCCCCACAAGGGTGTGTGGCCATGCACGCCTCCAACTCAATCAAGTTTGCAGACAACAAAACAGTAGGCCTGATTTACCAACAATGATGACAGTCTACAGGGAGGAGGTGAGGGCCCTCTGAGTGTGGTGCCAAGAAAACAACCTCTCACCCAACATCAACAAAACTAAAGAGCTGATCGTGGACTTCAGGAAACAGCAGAGGAGCCCCATCCACATCGGGATCGCAGTGGAGAAGGTGTAAAGCTTCAAGTACCTCAACGTACACAACACAGACAAACTGAAATGGTCCACCCACACAGACATTGGTGAAGGCACAACAGAAGGCTGAAGAAATTTGTCTCTGCTGTCTGCCCAACGCATCACCAGGGGCAAGCTATCTGTCCACCAGGACACCTACAGCACCCTATGTCACAGGAAGGCCAAAAAGATCAAGGAATGCAACCACCCAAGCCACTGCCTGTTCACCCCACTATCATCCAGAAGGCGAGGTCAGTATAGAAGCTGTCCAAGCTTTGATGCACCTATCTCAAGGCCATCAGACTGTCAAATAGCCATCACTAGCACATTAGAGGCTGCTGCCCTATATACATAGACTTGAAATCACTGGCCACTTTAATAATGGAACACTAGTCACTAATGTTTTTACATATTTTGCATTACTCATCTCATATGTGTATATGCTGGAATCTACTTTATCTATACTGCCCTGACATATATATTCCATTCCTTTAGATTGTGTGCATTGTTGGAGATGGAAACACAAGCATTTCGCTACACCCGCAATAACATTTGCTAAACATGTGTGTGAGACAAATAACATTTGTTTTGATAAAAAGCACCTCATGTGCGCAGCACAACAGAGACTCACTGATGGATATAGAACGCTGTGGACTCAGCAGCTCTCGCCATCACCCGTTGTGCTATTTACAAACAAACACGTGACTGTCTCAACTGTTCTGGGGAACTACGGTAAGCTTCATCATGTGACCGGTAAAATGAACGCAATCTGCTTTATCTCCTAATGTATTGCACAAGTTGACTGCAGGTATTAACTTAAGTCGCTTCAAATGTTCACATTTATTGAAAAATGTTTTGACAGTATTGAAAAATCATCCCGTGGCTTTTTCCAAATACAATGTATGTCCAAGCCTAGAGGTGTCCAACCCCACGCTGTTTGAAGGAGGAATATATATAGTGGAATGTCCAGCTGGCCTGATGTCATGGAGGGGTGTGTGTCATTCCCTAACTTACATTTCCACACACTGTTCCTCTTTTTAATGTTCCTCCATCTAATCATAGTCACCCGTGAAAACATTACTGGTGCTGTAACTTAATTACGGTGGCTGGGCTGAGTGAGTGTACCAGCCAGAGTGAGGGAGTCCTTTACGGTGTGGTCTGGAGTCCGTTCAGGGGCTGCGGCAGTGGATGGCGTTTTCAGCACGCCTCGCTTTCCGTTCGGTCTCATCTGCACCACAGCTCTTTTTAATTAAACTACTTTGCAGCATAGTGCGCAGCCGGTGTTCGTTGACAACCTCCGACAAATCAAACTCGCCCTCATCCGAGCCGATCAAAGGGCCCCCGCCGAGCCGCGGGCTCATCACAACACCGCCACGGCCCACTGCCATTAGGAACACAGAGCGAATCAATTCCATTAAGGCCTTCACCTACATGTCACCTCTGTATTTACACCAAGCCCGGTTGCCCACCGTAATTATGCAGAGAGGGAGAGAGGAAAAATAAAATGTATGTTGCTATACTTTAATTTCAATTCCTCTTTAGCCCATTGTGTTCTCTCTAATAGTTCAATTTATTGTAATTTGTTCCACTCCAGGCAATGGATCATTAAAAAATGCATTTTAATGTATAGCAAATGTACAAGAAGCCTCTCTCTCTCTCTCCTCCTCCTCTACCCCAATCATCCATCCTATTAGCTCAGGAGTGTTTGGCTTGTAGAATATTAGGAATGATTACATGGCACACTTTTTAGTGTCCCTACTATAAAGCTGGCACAGAGAAACCATAACTGGGTGGAATGAGTCGGGTTGGCCAACATGCCAGCCGTTCTCTTTGGCACGACCGTCAGGTACATTGAACACTCGGAGCGTAAATGACAAACTTATTCCACGGATATTTATGGGGGAAGATATTATGTCTCATTAAGCACACATTAAATCATAATCGAGAAATTTTAAGAAATGTTTCTTATCGGTGTGCTTCAGTCCTGGGCTCAAGTTCACGTTTTAATTATTTGCAATTAGGTAGCCATCGGTCAACGGTAACTATTCTCAGAAACCTGCGGTTTCTCTTCCTAAGTCGTGTTTGTCTGTTAACAAGTTGTACCCAGTTCAGTTTTGGTTCCGTTTTCCTCCACCATTCATATTGTCCTACTCTGTCAATCTGATTCTAGGTCAGTAATAGTGCCAGGCCAGTCTGTCCCATCTAGATGGACATCACACCGTTCATCTAGATTTCACGTCTGTGTTGAGGCCCACAGATAGAGCTGAGGTTAGCTAACCAGTCTGTGTTACCAAGCCCAGAGAGCCAACTTCAGTCATGGCTACTATAGCTAAACTCGTATCAAAGGTATCTAATGCCTAGGTGTTAGTCCAGCCCCTGTTCTGCTCAGATCAGAGTTTTGTATTCAACGTTATGTACTGTACACTCTCTGACTCTCGCAAAGGGACTCAATGTCCTAGGGGAACATGTTTCCCTGTTGTAATAATCTATGTTTTGGTAATTAACGAATGCGAGTCAGGAAAAGTGGAGCAGAGTAAGTTCTTTGATCATTAAAATAGTGAGTGTATTGTTCAAACTTTCTGTGTCATTAGGCACCAAATGGAAAAAAACTGACTGAAACGGGTAGAGACTAACTTAACGCTAGTTTTCCGTTGCAAAACGTTTTGGTATGGCATGCCATAATAATGAATACGACCCTGACCTTATAACTGCAATTGAGGGAGCAAATTGGCCTCTTTCACAATCACAACAATGTTAATAGACTATCATGGAGATGTCTGATAATTACTTCAAAGCTCATCATAATTAACTTCTTTATTACACAATGCATTCTTGAGCTTATCTCCCGATAGGAGCACACAGTGGCAGTAGCCAGCTCCCTATGTGTTATCTATGAAATAGACAACATTTTATGAGTTGGGCTGCATTACATTCTGGCCTCCACCGAGATGTATCAACTAGCTGTCTCCTATCAGCTCACAGTAATACAGTATATTGGCAATTTAAGTTTTGAGTCTGTCGACAAATGACCTTTTTGAAATGCTCTGGGTCTGGACTGAGAGAAGGGGGATTCCTTCAGCTCCTCCACACCAGCTGCATACTTTTACTCAGAGTAGCAGTGGACATATGCACCCTCACTTATTCATCACCTCCAGATTTGCAGGGGAGCCATGAAAGAAAGTACTTCAACTCCCTCCTCATCTCCCAAGAACATTTTTCATCTTCCGAAAAGAACATGAGACGTCAGTTTTTTCCTCCTGCCGCCGCATTCCACAGTGAAACTCTTCTCTCTCTCTCTCTCTCTCTCAACTACTCCTGTACTTTTGAATTTTTTTCCTCTTAATCCCATTGCCTAAAATAAACCTGTACGGTCTGAAGCCCAGCCGGTCCAGGAGAATCTGTGTGGTGTCTGCAGAAGAGAGAATTAGAGTACTTCTGTTTGCCCTTGCTCTATCCAGCCAAGTGGAAATTAACAGAGAAAGAGACAGGCAGAGGAAGGAGGAGAGCGAGTGTGTGAGGAGTAAAAGGCTGTAACAGTACCAGCACTCTCTCCACCCTGAACCAGATGAATCCAGTTTGCTTTATAACCAACCTTCGCACAGTCTCGCTCTGCGCGCGCACGCTTAATTCCCTGCCTTCATTTGGAATGCCATTATCGTTGTGTGTGTATGTGTGTGTGTATGTGTGTGTGTGTGCGCGCAAGACCATCATTTTGCTATCCCAGCATTGGCGAGACGCACCTCATATGTTGTATTATTTTAGATTATATATTGCGCTTAATGCACAGACATTGAGAGGGAAATGCATGACGAGAGGGAGAGCAGTGGAGGGACACGGGAAGATGGAGAAAGAGACACGGGAAGATGGAGAAAGAGACATAGAGGCAGAGCGGGAGGAGAGAGACAGACAGAAAGATTGAGGCAGAGAACGAGAGAAGTGGATGAGAGAGGGCGACAGAGAGACTGCTTAAGCGGCAGAGACTCTGGGGAAATACCCAAGCAATATCCCGACAAGCCGGGCTCTGCCACCCTGCCCCACACAATTACAATATATCTGACAAAGATATTGAGCGAGATCCCTTGCCATTTCTGTTGATGCGCCGGCCGTCAAGAGGCCGGGTTTTATATAAAAGTACAAAAAATTGCATTAATACTGTTTTATTGAAAAGAAGCTCCGGCCAGCCGAGGAGAATAACAATGAGTGTTTCTCCAGAGTCCTCTCCTCCTCAGATAGCAGGTGGAGGTTAGGCCGGATCATGTTGTTCAGTTAGGCTCATTACTCATTGTGCAAAAATAGAAATGGAGATTTCTAGGGGGCTGCTACTTTGACATTAGATAGAATAAATAGAAAATACATCTGTATATACTGCAAGAAAAGCAAGGGGTTGACTGAAGCGCTAGTCACTTCCTATCCTCTCAGGCTGTGCCTATGGGAAGGCGACCTTTCCCGTCACGCCACCTCAGATGTGCACTTCGGGGACATTCGCAGAGGGCCCGGTCTACGCTGAGCTGTACGGACGCTGAGCTGTCCGTATTAGAAGAGACAGGCTTAGGGAAGGTGACAAGGCAACCTGTCTATGTCAGTACGACTCTGCCCCCTGTCCTCAGAGTCCCCCTACCAAGGCACAGTCAGTAGACTATGGCTCGGGCAGTCAGCTACTGCACAGCTATGTCTAAGGGACAGTGTCTTCCCCTTGGCATTTTACTGAAGACAGTGAAATTCTGTCTGTCAGAATTTGGGACTGGTCAAAGGATGTATACATTTAAAAGGTTTCTGCATTCTGCAAAAGGTATATTTTTATAAAAATAAAACAAATATTTAGTTTTTTAGACAATAGACAGACAAAAGACATTAGAGAACTTTAACATTTCATAGACATGGCCAAAAAAAACTAGACATGACATTCGCTGGGACTTAATGCCCAATCTTCAATATAAAGAAAAAAGACTAGTAAAGACCAAAAAAAATCCCTATTCAGACGTACTGTACATAAAATGTCAACAAACATCAATAAGTTGGACACCAAATGTGAATTGATTTCCCCCAATTGATCTTCAGAGCTCGTGCTGCTAGGTGACCTAAACTGGGATATGCTTAACACCCCGGCCATCCTACAATCTAAGCTTGATGCCCTCAATCTCACACAAATTATCAATGAACCCACCAGGTACAACCCCAAATCCGTAAACACGGGCACCCTCATAGATATCATCCTAACCAACTTGCCCTCCAAATACACCTCTGCTGTTTTCAACCAAGATCTCAGCGATCACTACCTCATTGCAAACGCTCCCTAAAACACTTCAGCGAGCAGGCCTTTCTAATCGACCTGGCCCGCGTATCCTGGAAGGATATTGACCTCATCCCGTCAGTAGAGGATGCCTTTCAAAACATTTAGAACCAGGAACAGATATAGCCCTTGGTTCTCTCCAGACCTGACTGCCCTTGACCAGCACAAAAACATCCTGTGGCATTCTGCCTTAGCATCGAATAGCCCCCGGGATATGCAACTTTTCAGGGAGGTTAGGAACCAATATACACAGGCATCCTGTAGCACAAACTCAAAAGGTTCTGGGACACTAAAGTCCGTGGAGAATAAGAGCACCTCCTCCCAGCTGCCCACTGCACTGCGGCTTGGAAACACTGTCACCCACCGATAAATCCTTGATAATTGAGAATTTCAATAAGCATTTTTCTACGGCTGGCCATGTTTTCCATCTGGCTACCCTACCCCGGTCAACAGCCTTGCAACCCTCTCTGCAACTTGCCCAAGCCTCCCCCATTTCTCCTTCACCCAAATCCAAATAGCTGATGTTCTGAAAGAGCTACAAAATCTGGACCCCAACAAATCAGCCGGGCTAGACAATCTGGACCCTCTCTTTCTAAAATGATCCGCCGGAATTGTTGCAACCCCTATTGCTAGCCTGTTCAACCTCTCTTTCGTATCGTCTGAGATCCCCAAAGATTGGAAAGCTGCCGCGGCTATCCCCCTCCTCAAAGGGGGAGACACTCTAGACCCAAATTGCTACAGACCTATATCTAGCCTACCCTGCCTTTCTAAGGTCTTCGAAAGCCATGGTAACATATTATCGACCATTTTGAAACCCACAGTACCTTCTCCGCTATGCAATCTGGTTTCAGAGCTGGTCATGGGTGCACCTCAGCCATGCTCAAGGTACTAAACGATATCATAACCGCCATCGACAAAAGACTACTGTGCAGCCGTATTCATCGACCTGGCCAAGGCTTACAACTCTGTCAATCACCACATTTTTATTGGCAGACTCAACAGCCTTGGTTTCTCAAATAATTGCCTCGCCTGGTTCACCAACTACTTCTCAGATAGCGTTCAGTGTGTCAAATCGGAGGGCCTGTTGTCCGGACCTCTGGCAGTCTCTATGGGGGTGCCACAGGGTTCAATTCTCGGGCCGACTCTCTGGTGATTCTCTGATCCACCTCTACGCAGACGACACCTTTCTGTATACTTCTGGCCCTTCTTTGGACACTGTGTTAACTAACCTCCAGATGAGCGTCAATGCCATACAACTCGCCTTCCGTGGCTTCCAACTGCTCTTAAATGCAAATAAAACTAAATGCATGCTCTTCAACCAATCGCTGCCGCCCGCCTGACTAGCATCACTACTCTGGACGGTTCTGACTAGAATATGTGAACAACTACAAATACCTAGACCGTAAACTCTCCTTCCAGACTCACATTAACCATCTCCAATCCAAAATTAAATCTAGAATCTGCTTCCTATTTTGCAACAAAGTATCCTTCACTCATGCTGCCAAACTCATCCTCGTAAAACTCACCATCCTACCGATCCTTGACTTCGGCGATGTCATTTACAAAATACTCCACTGGCACGCTGGAGAAGTGTACTCTTCATGGATGAATCTCAGTTTCAGCTGTACCGGGTAGATTGCAGACAGCGTGTAGGGCGCCGTGTGGGCGATTCGTTTGCTGTTCACAACGTTGACTTCAGAGTGCCCCATGGTGGGGTAATGGTATGGACAGGCATAAGCTATGGACAACGAATGCAATTGCCATCGATAAAATGCAATCTGAATGCACAGAGAGGATCTCATCACGGTATGAAGCCCATTGTCATGCCATTCATCCGCATTATAATGCACGGCCCCAAATCCAATGTTATTAGTCACATACACATATTTAGCAGATGTTATTGCGGGTGTAGCGAAATGCTTGTGTTCCTAGCGCCAACAGTTCACAACAATACACATATCTAAATGTAATTAAGAAATGTATAAATATCAGGATGAGCAATGTCGGAATGGCATTGACTAAAATACAGGATCTACATATGAAATGAGTAAAGCAGTATGTAAACATTAATAAAGTGACCAGTGATTCCATGTCTACGTATATAGGGCAGCAGCCTCTAAGGTGCAGGGTTGAGCAACCGGGTGGTAGCCGGCTAGTGATGGCTATTTAACAGTCTGATGGCCTTGAGATAGAAGCTGTTTTTCAGTCTCTCGGTCCCAGCTTTGATGCACCTGTACTGATCTCACCTTCTGGATGATAGTGGGGTGAACAGGCCGTGGCTCCGGTGGTTGATGTCCTTGATTATATTTTTGGCCTTCCTGCGACACCGGGTGCTGTAGGTGTCCTGGAGGGCAGGTAGTTTACCCCCAGTGATGTGTTGGGCAAACCACACCACCCTCTGGAGCGCCCGGTGGTTGCGGGCAGTGCAGTTGCCATACCAGGCAGTTATACAGCCTGACAAGATGCTTTCAATTATGCAACATGTCAAGGATCTGTACACAATTCTGGGAAGCAGAAAATGTCCCTGTTCATCCATGGCCTGCATACTCACCAGACACGTCACCCATTGAGCATGTTTGTGATGCTCTGGTTTCAGATCCTGCCAACATCCAGCAATTTCGCACAGCCATTGAAGAGGACTGGGACAAGATTCCGCAGGCCACAATCAACAGCCTGAAAAACTCTATGCGAAGGAGCTGTGTCGTGCTGCAGATACCAAGCCCCCTATTATAATTTTTTGGGGGGTACAGTATCTGTGACCATCAGATGCATATCTGTATTCCCAGTCATGTGAAATAAATAGATTATGGCCTAACTTATTTCAATCAAATTATTTCCTTAAATGACCTAACTCCGAAAAAGCTTAGATTGTTGCATGTTGCTTAAATTGCAAAACCTCTGATCTTTGGGATGTTGTACTTTTGCAGAGGATATTGCGGCACTGTGTGGTTTGGCTTATCTAGATAGCCCTAAATGGAATCAGGATTGTACCAATCCTGTTTAATGATTTATATTACATATGATATGTACCCATTTTCAAAGTATTTTTCTATCCATTTTCACATTTGCCCCTTTTCATTTACCCTTATGAACCTTTAAAAAAAAGTACTGTTGCTTTTGAAGTCAACCCAACGCTTTGAAAACGACCCTTAATGCCTCTGAACCATAAATGACCTTGATCTCATGACATTACTGTCCTTAATGCATTTACCATGGGCTACTGTCATATTCTGTCAAAGATTGGTCTTTTAGGTTATACGTTGTATACTACTGCTACATACTATACTGTAAATGGAGAATACTGCTATGGTATACTTCTACTACTACACTTCACAATTGGGGACTGGGGGGGATGGATACCCGCGTCCTAAATCTTATTTGGTCTTATTCGGTTCAAGGGGATCATAAAGTCCAGGGCAGAGATCTCACACACACACACACACACGACTAAAGCGTTGACTTTACTGCCACCAGTATGGAGGGTCCGACACTTGGACTACGTAGACCTAGATTTTAGAAAATAATATGTAGCCTCATAACGAGCCTTCATAACGCTATATGCACAGTGACCACTTTTCAGAACTGATTAAAGTAATACTGAACAAAAATATAAACAACCTGCAACAATTTCAGTTCATATAAGGAAATCAGTCAATTGAAATACATTCATTAGGCCCTAATCTATGGATTTACCATGACTGGGAATACAGATATGCATCTGTTGGTCACAGATACCTTAAAAGGTAGGGGCGTGGATCAGAAAACCAGTCAGTATCTGGTGCAACCACAATTTGCCTCATGCAGCGCGACACATCTCCACATAGAGTTGATCAGGCTGTTGATTGTGGCCTGTGGAATGTTGTCCCACTCCTCTTCAATGGCTTTGCAAAGTTGTTAGATATTGGCGGGAACTGGAAAACGCTGTCGTACACGTCAATCCAGAGCATCCCAAACATGCTCAATGTGTGACATGTCTGGCAAGTATGCAGCCATGGAAGAACTGGGACATTTTCAGCTTCTAGGAATTGTGTACAGATCCTTGCGACATGGGGACATGCATTATCATGCTGAAACATGAGGTGATGGCAAAGGACTATTGGCACGACAATGGGCCTCGGGATCTCATCACGGTACTTCTGTCCATTCAAATTGCCACCGATAAAATGCAATTGTGTTCGTTGTCCGTAGCTTAAGCCTGCCCATACCATGCCCCCACTGCCACCATGGGGCACTCTGTTCACAAAGTTGACATCAGCAAACCGCTCGTCCACAAAACGCCATACACGTGGTCTGCGGTTGTGAGGCTGGTTGGAAGTACTGCCAAATTCTCTAAAACAACATTGGCGGCTCAACGGCTCTGGTGGACATTCCTGCAGTCAGCATACCAATTGCACACTCCTTCAAAAATCTGTGACATCTGTGGCATTGTGTGACAGAACTGCACATTTTTAGAGTGGCCTTGTATTGTCCCCAGCAGAAGGTGCATCTGTGTAATGATCATGCTGTTTCACCAGCATCTTGATATGCCACACCTGTCATGTAGATGGGTTATTTTGGCGAAGGAGAAATGCACACTAACAGGGATGTGAACAAATTTGTGCACAAATTGAGAGAAATAAGCTTATTGTGCTTATGGAAAATTTCTGTCATCTTTTATTTCCGCTCATGACACATGGGACCAGCATGATGCTTTTCTCACTGCAGGAAAATAATCCTTCAGCAGGAAATGTGAATTATTGGATTATGATTAATGGACATTTTTGTAAGTGTTGATACATTTTGTTAGGGCAAATCAAGTCTGCCATTTCCACTTAAAAAATTGCAATCTTTAGAAGCGTTTTTAAACCTTGAATACACTAAAAGTTTGCATTTCCTACAAAATGATCACATTTAAGATCCTACATCTGTAAATGCTTTAGCACACTACGCAAAACTAATATACGAACTAGGTATATACAGGCATATTATACAGGCATAGTATACAGGCAGAATTCATTATAGATACGTGTAGATATAGCCCTAATTCACAGAATATATTTGCGAGAGCGATACATTTACTCTGGTAAATTATTGATTTAGATACAATTAGGTTAAATGGAATCGACGCGAGACAGACGGTACATAATTCATTGGCGTATATCTAGCGTACGTACTTATTTTAGATTATAATATGCATACAGATACAGTAAATACTGAACACTTTTACACACACACAGCTGGATATGGAGGGGAATTCTCATTGGGCTTTGCGGGTAGAGAGAATGTGAGTGTGTTACAGATTTGTAAAGGGCGTACATCAGGGAACTGTTTGATCCACAGTGCTCCCTTTGACCTACAGAAACTCTATTTAAAAGTGTGTGTGTGTGAAGGAACATCACGCTATAAACACCATTCTGATATGGCTTAAATTATGAATATGTTTTGCTCTGGGTGGTTGATAGTCCACCTGTGGGTAGTCCACCTGTGGTAAATTCCATTGACTGGACATGATTTGGAAAGGCGCACACCTTTAGAACATTGTCCCCAAGAACACAGTGGCCTCCATCATTCTTAAATGGAAGAAGTTTGGAACCACCAAGACTCTTCCTAGAGCTGGCTGCTTATTGAAAACCTGCTCAAAGAGCACTCAGGATCTCAGACTGGGACGAAGGTTCACCTTCTTACTGGACAACAACTCTCTAAGCACACAGCCAAGACAACGCAGGAATGGCTTAAGGACAAGTCTCTGAATGTCCTTGAATGGCCCAGCCAGAGCCTGGACTTGAACCCGATCAAACATCTCTGGAGAGACCTGAAAATAGCTGTGCAGCAACGAAACTCCCCAAATACAGGTGTGCCAAGCTTGTAGCGTCATACCCAAGAAGACTCTAGGCTGTAATCGCTGCCAAAGGTGCTTTAACAAATTACTGAGTAAAGGGTCTGAATACTTATGTAAATGTGATATTTGTTAAAAATATATATACATTTGCAAAAAAAATCTAAACCTGTTTTTAATTTGTCATTATGGGGTATTGTGTGTAGATTGAGGGGGGAAAATGATTTAATACATTTTAAAATAAGACTATAACAGAATACTTTCAGAATAAACTGGATTCTGAGTTTGCATGCTGTTCAGTTAGGTCAAATGCCATCAACAGATTATTCCAAACGAGAACATTTTTGTTTTTATTTAACCTTTAACTAGGCACATCAGTTAAGAACAAATTCTTATTTACAATGACGGCCGACACCGGCCAAACCCGGATGATGCTGGGCTTATTGTGCGCCGCCCTATGGGACTCCCGATCACGACCGGTTGTGATGCAGCCTGGATGCTGCTTTCCACTTTGCTTCTTAATATACAGTACCTTCAGACAGTATTCACCCCCCTTGACTTTTCCACACATTGTGTTACAGACAGAATATAAAATGGATGAAATTGAGATTGTGTGTTACTGGCCTACACAGAATACCGCACAATGTCAAAGTGGAATCATGTTTTTAGACATTTTTACAAATGAGATTTTTTGCCCATATCATGTGTGTAGTATAATGTTGGCTACCTCAGAGAGGAGCTGCCTCTCAGCCCCGCCAAGCACAGTGTTTGTAGAAGTGAAGTCCTTTTAACCTCCATTAGCCTCCTCCGATAGAGGTAGGATTAGCAGAATACAAATGCCATATTCTCAGGTCTCCACTGACTAGTATCACAGGTGACCATGTCTGAGGATGTCGAGAGATGACGTGGAAACCAGCAATTAGGGGCAACAGTTAGTTACCTTCAAGTAGGTTTTGATTTTGCTAGGGTGTTGTTGACGGGGATGGTGGATGGGCGTAAGCATCTGCCTCTCGTAGTCTTGCTTCAGTAATAGACGTTTTATCCGTATTTCGCAAATGTCACATTTCTAAGTGTTTAAGGTTAAGTTTAAGCAACAAAACAAATCTTATAGGTTAGCATTAACTCTGAATGGTTAATGGTTTGGGGTAGTTTTTTAGTTTTTTTTAAGCCTAACCCTTACCTTAACCCTTCGTAGTTAATGCCTATAAACTTAACCCTAACGTTACATTCAGAGTTACACTTAGAAATTTGACTTTGAAATGTCACGTTAGAGAAACATGGATGCATGTCTAATTCTGACCTAAAGTTGGAATACCCTCCTCTCATCCTCTCCACAGAACTGCTGACAAAGGAGTTGCAGAGAATTATGATTTTGGGGGGGGGCAGCAGATGTTTAAGGAATGCTAAGCACCTCTGCTTTTAATATATTATATGCAAACTATTAATGATCGGAATACATGAAAGATATTTGGCAGGGTTTAATAGTTGGGTTGTGAATAGAGAATAGACATTTTTGAGGCTTGTATTGGCAGTGTTTGACCTTGAACAATGAATCTGTACAAACAATAGCACGCAAGTATAAACACCATGGGACCACGCAGCCTTCATACCGCTCAGGAAGGTGACACGTTCTGTCTCCTAGAGATGAACGTACTTTGGTGTGAAAAGTGCAAATCAATCCTAGAACAACAGCAAAGGACCTTGTGAAGATGCTGGAGGAAACAGGTACAAAAGTATCTATATCCACAGTTAAACAAGTCCTATATCGACATAACCTGAAAGGCCGCTCAGCAAGGAAGAAGCCACTGCTGCAAAACCGGCATAAAAAAAGCCAGACTGGTTTGCAACTGCACATGGGGACAAAGATCGTACTTTTTGGAGAAATGTCCTCTAGTCTGATGAAACAAAATAGAACTGTTTGGCCATAATGACCATCGTTATGTTTGGAGGGAAAAGGGGGAGGCTTGCAAGCCGAAGAACACCATCCCAACCGTGAAGCACGGGGGTGGCAGCATCATGTTGTGGGGGTGCTTTGCTGCAGGAGGGACTGGTGCACTTCACAAAATAGATAGCGTCATGAAAAAGGAAAATTATGTGGATATATTGAAGCAACATCTCAAGACATCAGTCAGGAAGTTAAAGCTTGGTCGCAAATGGGTCTTCCAAATGGACAAGGACCCCAAGCGTACTTTCAAAGTTGTGGCAAAATGGCTTAAGGACAACAAAGTCAAATTGAGATACGGATCTGTACACAATTCCTAGAAGCTGAAAATGTCCCAGTTCTTCCATGGCTGCATACTTGCCAGACATGTCACCCATTGAGCATGTTTGGGATGCTCTGGATTGACATGTACGACAGCGTGTTCCAGTTCCCTCCAATATCCAACAACTTTGCAAAGCCATTTGAAGAGGAGTGGGACAACATTCCACAGGCCACAATCAACTGAGTTTAAATGTATTTGGCTAAGGTGTATGTAAACTTCCGACTTCAACTGTATTTATAATGGAACGTGGCTTCTATCAATGGTCAAGCCTGCAACATGTACTTTCTGCATTTCTTATAGGGGAGCAAGTTACAAAGGGCCACCAATGCTACACTAGAAAACAGTACTGGCGGTTAGTATTGTGAGTCAGAAAGCCTCCGTCTTCAGCTCTATAAAAGAGCCACAGGTAGGGAGAGACCATTTACCCTCATTTGTACATCGTTACAACACTGTATATAGACGTAATATGACATTTGTCATGTCTTTTTATTCTTTTGGAACTTCTGTGATTGTAATGTTTACTGTTCATTTTTGTTTATTTTACTTTTGTATATCTACTTCACTTGCTTTGGCCACGTTAACATGTGTTTCCTATGACAATAAAGCCCCTTGAATTGAATTGAGTTGAATTGAGAGAGTTGTTGCTAGGTTGTGCAAGGCTATAGAGACGGAGGTAACATCGAGGACACAGACAGACTTCTAGCCATCTTCTATCACCACTCAACCGCTCCTTCAGTCTCATCAGCTCCGTTCCTTTTCTCCTTCCCCATAGCATTCGCTTCTCCATCAGTCTCTCTCCTCCCATTGTCCCTCTCTCCTCCTATCGTACCTCTCTTCAGTGTCTCCCTCTCTCTCTCTCTCACTCGCACTTACACACACAGCAACACTGTCTGACAGACTGATAGCAGATCTCTGTGTTGATGGAGGAACACACCCACTCTGTCACTTTCTGGGCTCTGCTCTGCAGTACTGCTAGCTAGATGTCAGCGGGATTATAATTCTATCAGACAGAGATATTCCAGGGAGGCAATGCCCGGACTTGTTTCTGTCTGTGGAACTGCAATGAAAGTGAACAGAGTTACGATGAGCGTCGTACAAGTAACCAGTAGCTTACCATAATCTGATATGAAGCTATAGCACAGAGCTGATGCGTACTGCTTTGAGAAGAAAGCAGCATGTGCGCACACACACATTTCTCTCGATCCAGAGTGACAGCAGTTAACTAGTTTATATGTTAGGAAACCGCTTTAGGATTCCCAGGAGACTCTGCATAATGTATAGGGGACTATATACCCTGTTCAAATTGATAGTTATTTAAGCCTGCTAGCCTGCGTTATGCCTGGCTGCAGATCACTGGCAACATAAATTGCAAAACTTCGCTCTACATTTGCTCGTCATCGCCCCTATTGTTGGCAACTTCCCTGTGTGTGTGTGTGTGTGTGTGTGTGTGTGTGTGTGTGTGTGTGTGTGTGGTACTGTATATGTTTGCAGTAATATTTATCACCCTGCCACCTTGGCCGTTTTTACGGACTTATTCCATATACAATGTCATTGGTCTGGAGGGAGAGGCTCGTCACTGGGGAAATAAATGCACTTTACCCTGAGAGCCAATGACTCATGTGGCAACCCTGAGCGCGCACACACACACACAGCACCATGTATTGTTCTCCAGAAGGGAGCTATAATCTAAATATATATTTTTTTTTTAGAGAGAGAAACAGGAGAAAAAGAGCAGACTGGAATCAGGAGTCAGTCTCAGGGGTTTGAATGTTGAATGGGTTAGGATCTGCATACAGGGAAAGTAACACCAAATCTACATGGTGCTGGAACTGTTGGAACTACGACCCACATCCTGACGTCTGTGGCCTGTGAAGAAAAAAAACACAATTGACTGTGTGTGCTCTGTAATAGCTTACAGGTGATGTACAGTCAACTAGAGCTGGTCTGTTGTTTCCAAAGAATATGCATAATGTAGGAAGGTGGTAGTTTGCGCTTTTCTGCGTCCTCCGACTGCTGACATGCCATGTAAACCAAAACCCACGGTTAGCCCCGGGTTCCATTTTAATTTAACGACACTGTATTCTTTTGATTTGTTTATATGCAATGTAACTGTAAACAAGTGTTCGCCGCCATCAAAAGGCCGAACCGGTCGTATAAAAACCACAGTTTACCCTGTGTGCATTCCTCTGACTGATGACATGACGTACAGCCCTCATTTCCTCTCAATCTCTTCCCCTCTGTCCCTCTCTCACACTGCTCTGACTCTTTCCCTCTCATTTTCACTCTCTCTCTCGGAGCGGTCGGTGTGTGTGTGTGTGTGTGTGGCTGCGTTACAATGATGTAAACCGCTCCGTTTTTCTCACGGCAGCTCCCAAATTGCCCTGAAGTGGCTTGTTGTGTAATTGCAGGTTGGGGCAAAGAGGGGAAGGAGTCGTACGGAGTCAAGTCACTCCCGCTGACACACTGGCCTCCTCCTCCTTGGCAGGGGAAAATAAAAAAATGCTCGGTCTTTAACTCTCCCCTTAAGCGCCTCGTCTAGGCCGCCGCCTCAATCACGGGCACACCTTGATTTAAGATCGCCTGGAGCCAGGCAGCAATTACCCACCAGCCAGGTTGGTGGTGTCTTGGGGGGGAGAAATGAAGAGGGAAGGAGAGAAAGAGGACAGGGAGTATCTGTCAGGACCAGGAATTGTACCGCCGCCATCACTTTGCAATCAACTGTCAGCCATCGCTGATAAAGACAACCCAGACAAAGGATCTTCATGTGTATCCCCTCTCTCTCGTCTCTCCTTTCTCCCCTCGTCTTGCTTTGTTGCCGTTGTCACCCGTCTTCCCTCCCCCCACTTTCTTCAAATTAGCGCCTGCATTTACCTATCAATCGGTAGACTTTAGGCTGGAGTGTGGGAGCAGATAGACAGTTTATACCTCTATCTCATTAGATGCCTCAACCCTCCTAGACGCACACGCAGCCACCGTACTGACTGACTTAGTCACTCGTGTTTTCAGGTGACAGTTTTGTTGTCGTCTGACGTATCAGATCAGTTTTATTTTGGGTGATTTGCAGAGCCAATTTGGTTTCCTGCTTCAACGGTGCGAGGTGTCAGGCGGTGCACGACCTACCTGCTCTCCGCTGTTCCGTGACGGCAAACTCATCTTCCCTTTCAAGTCTTAATGAATCTTGTCATTTTACGCTGGTGAGGGTTTATCCTCGTTTTTCTCCCAGTCGAACTTAGTTTCCCTGCGATCACTAAGCTTGATACATTAAGAGCAACCATTTAAATGAAGAAAGGTTTAACTAAAGGGCTAAGAACATTAGGCGATACATTTTAAAGATTGCTAGCAGGCTAGGACTATACAAGATACACACATCAAAATAAAGGAGGCGACAAAACAATAGAACTTGAAGCTAACGTATTCAGAGTGCCTTACTGCAAATGAGCGATGATTCATCGAAAGCCGTCACGAAGCAAATTGTGTTAGTATGCTTATTTTTATACACACACCTGGATGCACTTGACCAGTTCGATGTTGAAGCGCATGAGCGTAGACACTCTTACCAAGTCACGTTCTCATTCTTACCAAGTCACGTTCTCATTCTTACCAAGTCACATTCTCTCATTCTTACCAAGTCACGTTCTCATTCTTACCAAGTCACGTTCTCACACATACAGGTGTTAGTGCAGGGCTGAATGTCAGAAGGCTAACATGGACTTCCTAATTGGTCAGGAAAGACGATTTAATGAGCCAATGTGAGATGGGCATGGCTTTAGCCTTGCAGTCCTAGCTTTAAATCAGATTTAAATTGAGTTAACTCATTTTTGTTCCTGAGAAATCCTGGTGTATTTTCAAATTAGCACCAAAGCACTCTTGTGTGGGGGGGGGGGTGTGACAGATTAGTAATTAAAACTTAATTTACTTAAATAATTATCACTGTAAATGATTCACTGAATGCCAAATCTCAGGACGTTATCGACTACTCTAGTGAAGGCATTGTTAAAGTGCCATCAGTAGAGCATTTCTCTCTCTCTTTCTCTCTCAATGAACCATTTTTACATTAGTCCATTTGGCAGACACTTTTATCCAAAATGACGTACAGTAAGTGCATCATCTTAAGGTAGCTAGCTGAGACAACCACATAATAGTCAAAGTAGGCAAAAAATCTCAATAAAGCAGCTATCAGAAAAGTCGGCAACAGGAGACAAGTGCAAGAAAGGCAAGGGTGTTATTATTTCTTTTGAGGGGAGGGGGATCTCCTTTAGATATCTAGTTCTATACATTCTCCTAATACTGTATAAAGGTACATGAAATAAGCATAGGCCTACGTATGACATTTGCAGCTATAAATGCATAATCATTAGATACACGCTAATTGTCAGCCTGTTGTACAATGCGCTGTATTTGCATATAGGCTAAATTCTGCGATTTTGAATTCCCTCTTTCTGCCCCTAATAGAATTGTGGGGGAAGCAATATGCCCCATTTCCTGTAAAAGGAGTGATTATCATAGGTGCTTAAGTAGAAAATTGATTTGCAATTGTCTCCCTGCTTCACTGGCTTCTTTCAAGGCTCTCAACAGACAGTCAGAGGGGGGGTTGGGGGAACAGAAGGAGATGTAAAGAGAAAGATGTGTAATTGCAGATCACAAGGGTAGCGGCTTGTGTCCTCTTCTCGTACCCTCCTCCCCCACTCTTTGTTTTTTTTTAAATCTCTCGCTCACTTTTACTCCCTCTCTCTCGCCCTCTTTCACCCACCCCTGTTTCTTCTCCTCCCTCACATTTACTCTCTTGCTGTATTCCATCTGTGTTCTCTCTCTCTCTCTCTCTCTCTCTCTCTCTCTCTCTCTCTCTCTCTCTCTCTCTCCCTTTAACAGTTCTTTTATTTCTACCCATAGCTGACGTGGCTTAAGTTTGACATTTCACCACCTAGCAGGAGGAGCAAGGTGTGTACTCCCTGCTTGGTTGGTTGGGTAGGTGGGTGCGACCTATCCTCTCCCTCCTTAGTAAACACAGGCTTCTCTCCGTCACACTGGGCCCTGATTGGCCGGGGGTGGAGGGGGAGGAGCTGCTGCTGTCCACTAGGAGGACAGATGTCTCAGGCTGTGATTAGTCATTGGGTGTGGGCGGTGAGAACAGGTGACACATTGATCTGGACCGCGTGAGAACGAATGGCACCACGCCGATTTTAGTCATGATTTGAGCACAAACTGTACAAACTTTTCTCTTTCACTTCTCCATCAGACCATTCTTGATTATTCCCCAGAAATGTGTATTGAGCCACTACTGAGGCTCAGACATTTGAAGTAAGTTTTACTCACTAATATACTGTAAGATCGACAATTGATTTGATTGTTGATATTTGGCGAGTGACTCCCTTTCTTATCCAATAGATCCACAGTGGATGAGATTAGTTCCACCCTGTACTGTCCACAGGTATTTGTGTAGTTGGAGTGCTACTGTAAATAAATCCAATCTATTAGTACTTATAGCAGTATCTTGTAGTAGTATAATGTTAATACTGTAGTAGTACAAGTCCATATATTCCATTCGCCCCTCACTAGACTCATTCACCAACTGTGTGTCTTATATGACTGGCTTGCTTGCAGCTGCCATACTGTCATCAGGCTCCCTCTGTGTTCTTAGTGCCGCTTGGCTTGATCCAGCGACGTCATGTACCCACAGGTAAATATAGGATTTTATACCAGCGTTACTGTACTGTAACAGCGTAGCACCACCCATCACTGAACAGCTCCATAGAGTTCTACAGCAGAAAGGCCACATAGACTTGAGGGCATGCTGGGACACGCTGCAGTGGTGGATGGGTAATGACGACGGCCTCGCTAGGTGACACTTACTCCCCCGGGGTCTCTCCCTGGCACGATACGAGTATTAATATTTATCATACAGTAGCCCGCAGATGCCCCTGCCCATATCCACCGGGACCTACACATAGCTGACACTTGCATAATGTCCCATTTTACCACAGGTTAATATATATATATATATATATATATATATATATATATATATATATATATATATATATATATACACAGTTCTACGGCAGTTAAGGTGATGGTGCCCTCTTGCTCAAGGGCACAGGGAGAGCATTGGTAACATTAGCATCCCCCCCCCACTGGGAATCGAACTGGCGTAAGTCTTCGGTGGTCACGTGTCTGGCTCCCACAGCTGTTATTTCCATAATTCACCTGTGTGTTGCAACAGAGTTGCGCGGCCCCGTAATGTTGCCTTTGAACCCTCCATCATCGGGGCCTGTAATTATCATGTCATAGACCGCTGTAATAGCTTACTACGTTTGTACGTGCCAAATGATATCCCACATCCGCCATGGCTTATAAACTAGCTAACCGAGAGTGTGTGTGTGTGTGTGTGTGTGTGTGTGTGTGTGTGTGTCTTCGCTGTGTCAAGTCACTCGTCATAACCTGGTATCTGGTTGTTATTAGGGCCAAGAGTTTTAGTATGATGACCTACAACGTCCGTTACGTCACGCTTGCGACAGCCCAAACTAAAGACAGCCTTATGATGCCGTGTTCAGCTTTATGGTTTGCTGCACTATGTCCCTACTTTCAGTAAGGAAATGAGAGATTTGTCCGTGTGCAGTCAATGAATGGTTTTCATTTAGGTAACAGAATCAAAGAGTCTAGTAATAAAGTCCAGACTTGCCTACTTCTCCACCGTTCTTTCTTCCTGCCTCTAACACAAACATGAGGGGGGGGAAAACGATTGTAATTAACCCAAAATGAGTCAATTCAACTTACACCCACACACACACATGCCAAAGCACCAAGTCGCTCACGCGGATCTAATTGTTTGTCAAATTGATTTCTTATTTAATTCCTCGACAGCGGGAATACATTTCTACATGAAACACAGCTCCACTCGGGGAATAAGAGCGCTTCAGAAAGTTTTTCATGACTGAAGGCCTCCAAATTTTTTTTTTTTTGTTGATTGGTGATATGATTGCGTGGGAGGATTTGGATGTTCTCCTCTGCCCACTCGTATTACCGCCCAGTCTTGGAAGGGTTCAGTCACTTGTTTAGCTCACTTGTTCCACTTAGACTAAATGTACAGGAAAAATCTGTATTTTAGGAACTGGTTTGTCTTGTTGCCTGGTGATGCAAGCACCCCACTGGATTTTGCTACTGCTACTTCAACAGAGAAAAGCAATTGTAAGAAAGTAGATGACATTATAGATAATGAATGCATTATCCTGGTTAGATGAAATAAAATAAATGTATGCTTTTTTGCGTGAGACCAGTGTCCAAGGAATACGGCTGTATATATGTTTTTGAATTCTTCTAGCTAACTAAATAAACACAGTGAAAGGTTATAACCTGTGTAGAGAGAGAAAAGCATTCCACAATACCTCACACAACCCATGAGCCGAGACTACCGCCTTGTCTTGCAAAGCTGCTTTCCTCGCTCACCCTCTCTCCCCATCCACATTTGACCTTGTTGAAACAAATGTTGCACTCAAGCGAGAGACATTGAGTACATTCTGCCATTGAGTTGGCAGAATGGGAGACAAATAAGATCCCATTACCACTGTGACACGCGGATATGAAGAGTTGTCAAC
The DNA here is from genome assembly GCA_030435695.1 of Brachymystax lenok tsinlingensis. Lineage (NCBI taxonomy): Eukaryota > Metazoa > Chordata > Actinopteri > Salmoniformes > Salmonidae > Brachymystax > Brachymystax lenok. Next base: position 34,519,469 of record CM059799.1, read on the forward strand.
CCCGCAGGATGTGAGGTCAACTTTTCTCACACAAACGCCGTGCGGCTCAAAGTTGTTGTGGAGATCAAAATGCTGAGGCCCAAACATTGTGATTCCTTCCTGGACTCACTTCCTCATCTTCCCCAAGGAACTCCTTCCCTTCTGTTGAGTCATCATTTCTACAGAAAGATAAATTTGCTTCCGTGGCGAAAGACTGACTGATGGTCCCCTTAACCTTAGCTATTGAAACACTTCCCCACTTCTTAAAATTGGACGATATAAGATCATGTCTTATACTGGAGCGCTTTGAAGGACTCCTATCGCATTGACTTTGAATTGAGTTGTCAACATCAAATGTGTTGACATCGAAGAGACCTTTTGTCTGGGTGAGGAAGCTAAAGGATTCAAGGGGTCTTTTCAAGACTGCTCCAGGAATACATGGCGGTCTTGCAGACATATTCCAAGGACAGTGAATGGAAAGAAAGCACTTATTTTCATGTGAAAGCTACAATGAACAAAAATATAAACGCAACATGAAACAATTTCAAAGATTTTACTGAGTTAATCAATTGAAGTACATTCATTAGGCCCTAATCTGTGGATTTCACATGACTGGGAATACAGATATGCATCTGTTGGTCACAGATACCTTAAAAAAAGGTAGGGGCGTGGATCAGAAAACCAGTCAGTATTTGGTGTCATTACTATTTACCTCATACAGCGCGACATCTCCTTCGCATAAAGTTGATCAGGCTGTTGATTGTGGCCTGTGGAGTGTTGTCCCACTCCTCTTCAATGGCTGTGTGAAGTTGCTGGATATTGGCGGGAACTGGAGCACGCTGCCGTACACCGTTCCAGAGCATCCCAAATAAGCTCGATGGGTGACATGTCTGAGTATGCAGTCATTTTCAGCTTCCAGGAATTGTATACAGATCCTTGTGACATGGGGCCATACATTATCATGCTGAAACAGGTGGTGTGGCACGACAATGGGCCTCAGTATCTCGTCACATTCAAATTGCAATCGATTAAAATGCTGTACGTAGCTTAAGCCTGCCCATACCATAACCCCAACACCACCATGGGGCATGCTGTTTAAAACATTGACATCAGCAAACCTGCGCGTACAGTTAACTGGGATTCCTCTGTGAAGAACAGACCATCGAAGGTGAGCATTTACCCACATGGCGGTTACGACGCCAAACTGCAGTAAGGTCATGACCCTGGTGAGGACGACTAGCACGCAGATGAGCTTCCCTGAGACGGTTTCTGACAGTTCATGCAGAACTTCCTTGGTTGTGTAAACCCACAGTTTCATCAGCTGTCCGGTTGGCTGGTCTCAGACGATCCCGCAGGGGAAGAAGCAGGATGTGGAGGACCTGGGCTGGCGTTGTTACAAGTGGTTGTGAGGCCTGTTGGACGTACTGCCAACGACAAGAGGCGGCTTATGGTAAAGAAATTAAGAAATGAATTGCATGCTCCCTCAAAACATAGGACCAACACTTTACATGTTGCATTTATATTTTTGTTCACTGTATACAGTTGAAGTCGGAAGTTTACATACACTTAGGTTGGAGTCATTAAAACTCATTTTTCAACCACTCCACAAATTTCTTGTTAACAAACTATAATTTTGGAAAGTCTGTTAGGACATCTACTTTGTGCATGACACAAGTATTTTTTCCAACAATTGTTTAGACAGATTATTTCACTTATTCACTGTATCACAATTCCAGGTGGTCACACACTAAGTTGACTGTGCCTTTAAACAGCTTGGAAATTTCCAGAAAATGATATCATGGCTTTAGAAGCTTCTGATAGGCTAATTTACATAATTGGAGGTGTACCTTTGTGGATGTATTTCAAGACCTACCTTCGAACTCTGTGCCTCTTTGCTTGACATCATGGAAAAATCTAAAGAAATCAGCCAAGACCTCCACAAGTCTGCTTCATCCTTGGGAGCAATTTCCAAACGCCTGAATGTACCACGTTCATCTGTACAAACAATAGTACACAAGTATTAACACCATGGGACCACACAGCCGTCATACCGCTCAGGAAGGAGACGCGTTCTGTCTCCTAGAGATGAACGTACTTTGGTGCGAAAAGTGCAAATCAATCCCAGAACAACAGCAAAGGACCTTGTGAAGATGCTGGAGGAAACCGGTACAAAAGTATCTATATCCACAGTAAAACGAGTCCTATATCGACATAACCTGAAAGGCCGCTCAGCAAGGAAGAAGTCACTGCTCCAAAACTGCCATAAAAAAGCCAGACTACGGTTTGCAACTGCACATGGGAACAAAGATCGTACTTTTTGGAGAAATGTCCTCTGATGAAACAAAAATAGAACTGTTTGGCCATAATGACCATTGTTATGTTTGGAGGAAAAAGGTGGAGGCTTGCAAGCCGAAGAACACCATCCCAACCGTGAAGCACGGGGGTGGCAGCATCATGTTGTGGGGGTGCTTTGCTGCAGGATAGACTAGTGCACTTCACAAAATGGATGGCATCATGAGGGAGGAAAATTATGTGTATATATTGACGCAACATCAAGACATCAGTCAGGAAGTTAAAGCTTGGTCGCAAATGGGTCTTCCAAATGGACAATGACCCCAAGCATACTTCCAAAGTTGTGGAAAAATGGCTTAAGGACAACAAAGTCAAGGTATTGGCGTGGCCATCACAAAGCCCTGACCTCAATCCCATAGAACATTTGTGGGCAGAACTGAAAAGGCGTGTGCAAGCAAGGAGGCCTACAAACCTGACTCCGTTACACTAGCTCTGTCAGGAGGAATGGGCCAAAAAGCTTCCCACAATAAGTTGGGTGAATGTGGAAGGTTACCCAAAACATTTGACCCAAGTTAAACAATTTAAAGGCAATGCTACCAAATACTAATTGAGTGTGTGTAAACTTCTGACCCACTGGGAATGTGATGAAAGAGATAAAAGCTTAAATAAATAATTCTCTCTACTATTATTCTGACATTTCACATTCTTAAAATAAGTGGTGATCCTAACTGACCTAAGACAGGGAACCTTTACTAGGATTAAATGTCAGGAATTGTGAATCTGAGTTTAAATGTATTTGGCTAAGATGTATGTAAACTTCCGACTGTATATCCTAGATTTAAAATACAATGAATGTAGCTTTGGAAGCTGCAGTGCGTAGTAAACCTAATTGATGTAGCAGAAGACCCCATGATGGATTTCACCACATCGCATTGCTCTGTCATTCCTTGGATGGAACTACAGTAGATGACATTGAGGTGTAGGGAGCGAGCCGAAAGTCTCACGCCTGGAACAGACAGGGAAAGCTATTCTATTCTCTAGGCGCACAATGCAGGATTGCGCGCTCCAGCTAAATAAATGATCAGGGGGTTATTTTTAAGCCGAAGTGTAACTGCAGCAATCCTCCGAGCAGGAGCCGCGAAGAGGCTGCCGAGAGCCACATCAGGGAATAGCTCTCTCTTCATCTTCCTCCCTCACTCTACCCTTGTCGCTCTCTCCTTTTTCTATCCTCCCAACCCGCCCTGCCTGCCACTTCTTATTTTCTTTTTCTCGCTTTATCGGTTGTGTTCCCCGCTTCATTCTCTCCACCTCTTTCCTCTTTACCCTTCTTTTAATATGTAAAAATGTTTTTCTACTGTGCCAGGGTATTTTGCTTATTGCCCAGACTATAGGGACTCCGGCGTTCTATTGTTAAAAAAAACAAAACAATAAGTCTTTTGAAATACAGGGAGGAGAAACATGTAATAGACACTGCAAACGTAACACAGAGCAGGAGTATTGCGACATTAGAGCATATTGTGCCATGCACTACCATACAATCATATCGTACGCATATTGGCCCTCCTGTAACAGCTTTCCTCCTATGGGAGATGTTACATAGCCACACTTAGAAAAGTTCAATACTCAAAGTAAGCCCCTACATATTTGGCAGCTTTAGTTGTGTGTTTTGGTATGGGCGACGGGACGTGTGGTGTTTAATAGCACATAATAGCCCGCCGTTAATCATGGGCGAGAGGTTAGGTTCTACAAGGTTAATGACGCCCGTAGCAGAGCTCTCGAGTGTGTCCCATTCCTCAGGTATTTATCAGTGTCAGGAGAAACCTGACCTGGGCTAGGCTGCAGCCCCCATCCCTCTCCTACCCCTCTTTCTCTGCTTCCCTAACTAGCAGAAGGAACCAGGAGTGGTGCCAAAACTGCAGTAGAATACCTGAGCCCCAAAGTAAAAGCAATTGTTCAGCAAACTGCAAAGTCTGAGCTACAGACGATGTTGTAGCAACAAGCTCTACCAGAGCTAGCTAGTCTCGGTAACCTAGAAGCAAACATTTCACAAACTACTCGATTACGATACAATTTATGTTACGTAGTCTGGCCATGAGATTCCTGTATAAATACAATTTTATTTGTCAAATTTTTTTGTAAACTTCAGGTGTAGAAATGCTTACTTACGGGTCCTTTTCCAACAATGCAGAGTTAAAGATAAAATAGAAATAGTGACATGAGAATAACAAGTAAAAATAACTTATACAGCCTATATACAAGGAGTACCAGCACTGAGTCGATGTGTAATTGAGGTTTCTATAGTGCCTTCAGAAAGTATTCCCACCCCGTTGACTTACAGCCTGAATTTAAAATTGATTAAATTTAGATTTTGGATCACTGGTTTACACACTACCCATAATGTCAAAGTGGAATTATGTTTTTCGACATTTTAAATGTCTTGAGTCAAGTATTAACAAGCTTGAGAGGTTATGGCAAGCGTAAATAAGTTCAGGAGTAAAGATTTGCTTAACTAACTTGCATGGACTCACTGTGTGCAATAATACTGTTAACATGCTTTTTGAATGACGACCTCATCTCTGTACCCCACACATACTATCTGTAAGGTCCCTCACTTGAGCAGATTCAACCACAAAGACCAAGGAGGTTTTCCAATGCCTCACAAAGAAGGGCACCTATTGGTAGATGGGGAAAAAAAAGAAAAGAAAAAGCAGACATTGAATATCCCTTTGAGCATGGTGAAGTTATTAATTACTCTTTAGATGGTGTAGCAATACACCCAGTCACTACGAAGATGCAGGCTTTCTTCCTAACTCAGTTGCCAGAGAGAGAGGAAAGTGTGTGTGTGTGTGTGTGTGGTCCATGAAAGAGGGGTCAATGCAGGTAGTCCAGGTAGCAATTTGATTAGTTATTTAGCAGTTAGCTAATGCTAATACAGCTAACGCTTGTTACAACTGGTTTTATAGCTGTAACCAGTGCTTGAGATATAGCAAGTACACTACTAGCTACAACCAATATCTTTGCATTCGCCAATGGTGGAGCTACAATATACATGTGACAACTCTTGAGCTTTAATGCAATAACACTGTAACCGCCCTGGAAGTGGAGGACCATGACGCGGCCGCCACCACCATCAAACCTCAGGACCACCTACAGTCACCCTCATGGCACATTTACAGTACTTCTGCACTCGCACGTTCTTCATTTTCTATTGTCGCATCACTGAAAGCCCTAGAGGAGAAGTTAGTTCTGTGCTAAAGAAGAGAACCGAGCACTGGTAATGAGTTAAGTACAGTAGGGTCCCCTGGCGAGTATCATTACATGGCGTAAATAAATTAGAGCATGGAGACATCATGGCATCGTACTATGTTGATTTACAGGTAACTTCCAAAGTGAAGGAAACCCCAATAGAAAGTGTTCTTTATAGACTGTTGGGCCACCACGAGCCAGAACAGCTATTATGCACCTTGGCATAGAGTCTACAAGTGTCTGGAACTCTTGGAGGGATGCGACACAATTCGTCCATTTGGTGTTTTGTTGATGTTGGTGGAAAACGCTGTCTCGGGCACCGCCTCAGAATCTCCCATAAGTGTTCAATTGGGTTGAGATCTGGTGACTGAGAAGGCCATGGCATATGGTTTATATAGTTTCCATGCTTATTAAATCATTCATTGACCACTCGTGTCCTATGGATGGGGGCATTGTCATCTTATGGGGGCATAGCCATGGTAGCCAAAATAATGGCCTGCTCAGCATTTTAATACATGGGATGTTAATTGCTAAATTAACTCCAGAACCATAGAAGCACCTGCTTTCAATGTACTTGGTATCCCTCATTTACTCTAGTGTTTCTACTATTTTGGCAGTTTCCCGTCACACACACACACACACACACACACCCTTCTCTTACTCCAAACCCCCAGTCAGGCCCATATTCCCCAAACGTCATCCTAATAACAAACATTGACCGTATGAGTACTGGTGGGGATTTTCAGTTGCAGGAATAAATATGACGAACAAAAACCTGTGTGAGAAAGTCAAAGACAGAACGACTCCCTCCACATAAAATAACGTATTTACTTAACCTCACAGGGTTATGCTGATGAGCAGGTTTTTTTCTGTTTTAGAGAGCAAAACTTCCGTCTTTTGTTTATGTTGTGAAATCAGGGCAGGAGAAAATAAGGAAACTCACAAACAGCCCGAGAACAGGATGACCTATTTTGAAGGCACGCTGTGGAACAAAGCTTTGCTAAACCCTATCTGTGAACCACAGAGTCTCCAAACAATATAATTTGTGTGTGTGTTACAGCAAACAGTCAAGGATTTAAGCTCACAGCCAAAGTGATGTAACCAAACCCAAGGGCCCTCTGTTCCCTGGAATAGCTGCAGTTGCAGTAATGAGTCAATGGACCAACCACATGGTAGACCAGATACTAAAAATATATTTACTGATCATTGGCTTGCATGGAGCACAACAGAAGAAGGGCATTCAGTTCCAGGCATGATTAGACAATCTCATGGTCACCGAAACAACAGCCTTTCTGAGACGGCATGAAACCCGAACAGAGGGAAAAGAGCCAGTCGAAAACCAGATCACACACCCGAAAAATGGATACCATCCAATCACAAACCAGACCACATCCCCAAGAACTCGACACGCTCCAATCACAAACCCTCGTTCATTTTTTTTTTTTATAGGGGGTAGATCAGCTTTAATATTGCAGTGAGATTGTAGCTTCCATCAATGTAATTGTCTGCATGACTTCCAATCCACATAACTTTATATATATTATAGTACCAGTCAAAAGTTTACACACCTGCTCATTGTAGAATAATCGTTAAGACATCAAAAATATGAAATAACACATGGAATAATGGAGTAACCAAACAAGTGTTAAACAAATCTAAATATATTTGAGATTCTTCAAAGTAGCCACCCTTTGCCTTGATGACTGCCAAGAGTATGCAAAGCTTTCTCTCAACCAGCTTCATAAGATAGTCACCTGGAATGCATTTCAATTAACAGGTGTGCCTTGTTAAAAGTTAAATAGTGGAATTTCTTTCCTCAATGCGTTTGAGCCAATCAGTTGTGTTGTGACAAGGAAGGGTTGATATACAGAAGATAGCCCTATTTGGTAAAATACCAAGTCCATATTATGGCAAGAACAGCTCAAATAAGCAAAAAGAAACGACATGAAGGTCAGTCAATCCGGAATATGTCAAGAACTTTCTTCAAGTACAGTCACAAAAACCATCAAGCGCTATGATGAAACTGGCTATGACGACCGCCACAGGAAAGGAAGACCCAGAGTTACCTCTGCTGCAGAGGATAAGTTCATTAGAGTTACCAGCCTCAGAAATTTTGCAGCCAAATAAATGCTAAGTAACAGACATCAACTGTTCAGAGGAGACTGCATGAATCAGGCCTTCATGGTCGAATTGCTGCAAAGAAACCACTACTAAAAGACACCAATAAGAAGAGACTTGCTTGGGCCAAGAAACACGAGCAACAGACATTAGACCGGTGGAAATCTGTACTGATGAGTCCAAATTTTTGATTTTTGGTTCCAACCGCTGAGTCTTTGTGAGACGCAAAGTAGGTGAACGGATGATCTCTGCATGTGTGGTTCCCACCATGAAGCATGGAGGAGGAGGTGTGATGGTGTGGGGGTGCTTTGCTGGTGACACGGTCTGATTTATTTAGAATTTAAGGCACACTTAACCAGCATGGCTACCACAGCATTCTGCAGCGATACGCCATCCCGTCTGGTTTGCGCTTAGTGGGACTGTCATTTGTTTTTCTACAGGAGAATGACCCAACACACCTCCAGGCTGTGTAAGTGCTATTTGACCAAGAAAGACAGTGATAGAGAACTGCATCAGATGTCCTGGCCTCCACAATCACCCGACCTCAACCCAATTGAGAGCTGCTTTTCCTTCACTCTGCGGTCTAACAAGTGCTCAGCATATGTGGGAACTCCTTCAAGACTGTTGGAAAAGCATTCCAGGTGAAGCTGGTTGAAAGAATGCCATGAGTGTGCAAAGCTGTCAAGGCAAAGGGTGGCTACTTTGAAATATCTAAAATATACAATATATTTTGATTTGTTTAATAATTTTTTGGTTACTACATGATTCCATATGTGTTATTTCATGGTTTTACAATATAGTAAAAAATAAAAACCCTTTAATGAGTAGGTGTCAACTTTTGACTGGTACTGTACATACATACATTTACCTTTTATTCCTTTTTAAACCTACCACGTAAATTGGAGTAAACTAGTGAACAACAACGCTTAAGCTTTTATTTACAGTTTATACAGTTGAAGTCGGAAGTTTACATACACCTTAGCCAAATGCATTTAAACTCAGTTTCTCACAATTACTGACATTTAATCCTAGTAAAAATTCCCTGTCTTAGGTCAGTTAGGATCACCACTTCACATTCTTAAAATAAAATGTCAGAATAATAGTAGAGTGATTTATTTCAGCTTTTAGTTCTTTCATCACATTCCCAGTGGGTCAGAAGTTTACATACACTCAATTAGTATTTGGTAGCATTGCCTTTAAATTGTTTAACTTAGGTCAAACGTTTTGGGTAGCCTTCCACAAGCTTCCCACAATAAGTTGGGTGAATTTTGGCCCATTCCTCCTGACAGAGCTGGTGTAACTGATTCAGGTTTGTAGGCCTCCTTGCTCACACATGCTTTTTCAGTTCTGCCCACAAACGTTCTATAGGATTGAGGTCAGGGCTTTGTGATGGCCACTCCAATACTTTGACTTTGTTGTCCTTAAGCCATTTTGCCACAACTTATGCTTGTATGCTTGGGGTCATTGTCCATTTGGAAGACCCATTTGCGACCAAGCTTTAACTTCCTGACTGATGTCTTGATGTTGCGTCAAAATATCCACATAATTTTCCTCCCTCATGATGCCATCTATTTTGTGAAGTGCACCAGACCCTCCTGCAGCAAAGCACCCCCACAACGTGATGCTGCCACCCCTGTGCTTCATGGTTGGGATGGTGTTCTTCGGCTTGCCCCTTTTTCCTCCAAACATAACGATGGTCATTATGGCCAAACAGTTCTATTTTTGTTTCATCAGACCAGAGGACATTTCTCCAAAAAGTATGATCTTTGTCCCCATGTGCAGTTGCAACCCGTAGTCTGGCTATTTTTATGGCGGTTTTGGAGCAGTGGCTTCTTTCTTGCTGATCGGCCTTTAAGGTTAGGACTCGTTTTACTGTGGGTATAGATACTTTTGTACCCATTTCCTCCAGCATCTTCACAAGGTATTTTACTGTTGCTCTGGGATTGATTTGCACTTTTCACACCAAAGTACATGAATCTCTTGGAGACAGAATGTGTCTCCTTCCTGAGCGGGATGAAAGCTGCGTGGTCCCATGGTGTTTATACTTTCGTACTATTGTTTGGCCGCACAGCCAAACTGAGCAATCGGGGGAGAATGGCCTTGGTCAGGGAAGTGACCAAGAACGATGGTCACTCTGCTGGAGCTCCAGAGCTCCTCTGTGGAGATGGGAGAACCTTCCAGAAGGACAACCATCTCTGCAGCATTCCACCAATCAGGCATTTATGGTAGAGTGGCCAGACAGAAGCCACTCCTCAGTAAAAGGCACATGACAGCCCGATCGGAGTTTGCCAAAAGGGACCTAAAGACTCAGACCATGAGAAACAAGATTCTCTGATCTGATGAAATCAAGATTGAACTCTTTGGCCTATATGCCAAGCGTAACGTCTTGAGGAAACATGGCACCATCCCTACGGTGGAGCATGGTGGTGGCAGCATGCTGTAGGGATGTTTTTGAGTGGCAGGGACTGGGAGACTAGTCAGGATCAAGGCAAAGATTAGCAGAGCAAAATACAGAGATCATTGATGAAAACCTGCTCCAGAGCGCTCAGGACCTCAGACTAGGGCAAAGGTTCACCTTCCAACAGGACAACAACTCTAAGCACACAGCCAATACAACGCAGGAGTGGCTTCAGGACAAATCTCTGAATGTCCCTGAGTGGCCCAGCCAGAGCCCGGACTCGAACATCTCTGGAGAGAACTGAAAATAGCTGTGCAGCGATGCCCCCCATCCAACATGACAGAACTTGAGAGGATCTGTAGAAAAGAATGAGAGAAACTCCCCAAATACAGGTGTGCCAAGCTTGTAGTGTCAAACCCAGCAATACTCAAGGCTGTAATCGCTGCCAAAGGTGCTTCAACAAAGTACTGAGTAAAGGGTCTGAATACTTATGTAAATGTAATATTTCAGTTTTATATTTTTTATACATTTGCAAACATTTCTAAAAACCTGTTTTTGCTTCGTCATTCTGGGGTATTGTGTGTGGATTGATTTTGGATGTATTTTATTGAAGCCTTATTTATCCTAAAATGGATAACGTAACAAAAAATGGAAAAAGTCTTAGGGTCTGAATACCTTCCTAATGCACTGTACGCATGGACTGAAAATCCATGATATCAAAATGATTGTTTTATCCTTGTTTTGGGGCTAGTGTTAGTTTACACTTATATTCACAAACATTGGAGATGTTTATAAACTTATATTTTGGCTTTCATGGGGTGTGACAGTTTATACGTTTATTGACGTTTGACGAGTTGACAATTGCAGGGCATGGGTGAGGGAAGAATTAATGAATTTTGAATGGACCGCTTTTGCCCGGAAATGTGTCACTTGTTCATCTCACAGTTGTGTTGTCAGTCATCATGGAACTGTTGTGTGTGTGTGTGTGTGTGTGTGTGTGTGTGCCTTTTTGTATGCTCTACAGTCAGTTATGATTGCATTTCATATCTTGGCTAGAAGACGGACATCGAATGTTAGCCATCCTACTATATCATTTGCACTGCTGTCAAGTACTCGAGGCTCGAGCTCTCCTCCACTAGCCGGTTGGGCATCATCGAGTCCACCCTCACCACCTCGATCACTGTCGGTTTCAGGAATGTGTCTGCTCGATCCAAGGGCATCGACTGCCAACTGCCCTCCAAGGTCCTGCACGACTCCAGGGCAACGAAAGGTTATCGCCGACCCCTTCCGCCCCGGTCACCCCCCTCTTCCAAAGACTTCCCTCTGGTAAACGATTCCGGTCAATCGCAACCAAAACCTCCAGCCACCTGAACAGTTTCTAACACACACACACCCCCCCTTCTCCCCCGGCGCCGTGGCCCTCACCAACCGGCACTCTGCAATATTCACCCACGGACTATGCACCCAGCACTTTCAGCATAGAACTGCACGTTGCTGTTTTCATTGCCTATTTCCCCTAATCATCCTGTAAAATAAATGTTTTATTTGTTTCATTGTTTTTCTTTCGTGCATACGTTTTGATGTAGCTATAGTGTCATTTTTAGCTTAGCGTTCATAGCGTACATACTGTATGTGGATTGTGTCAATTCTGTGTCTGTATATATATATATATTTTGTCTGTATAATCTGTTTATTGTCGGTATCACAACCGACCATGATTGGGAGTCCCATAGGGAGGCGCACAATTGGCCCAGCGTTGTCTGGGTTTGGCTGGTGTGGGACGTCATTGTAAATAAGAATTTGTTCTTAACTGACTTGCCATGTTAAATAAAGGTTTAATTTAAATGAAAAAGAAAGTTATATTCTTCAAGAATCAATGGGTATATATCATTAATTTATATTTTTGGGATTGACTGACCTTCATATATTAAAGTAATGATGGACTATCGTTTCTCTTTGCTTATTTGGTCTGTTCTTGCCATAATGTGGACTTGGTCATTCACCAAATAGGGCTATCTTCTGTATACCACCCCTACCTTGTCACAACACAACTGATTGGCTCAAACACATTAAGAAAGAAAGAAATTACACAAATTAACTTTTAACAAGGCACACCTGTTAATTGAAATGCATTACAGGTGACTAACTCGTGAAGCTGGTTGAGAGAATGCCAAGAGTGCAAAGCTGTCATCAAGGCAAAGGGTGGCTACTTTGAAGAATCTAAGATATAAAATATGTTTTGATTTGTTTAACACTTTTTTGGTTACTATGTGATTCCATATATGTTATTTCATAGTTTTGATGTCTTCACTATTATTCTACAATGTAGAAAATATTAAAATAAAGAAAACCCCTTGAATGAGTAGGTGTGTCCAAACCTTTGACTGGTACTGTAGCTTGGACTACAAAAGCCTATTTCTTTCTCTCCCGTGATCCATCAAACGCATTTGGTGTTGTCATTAACATGTTCCACACACACCCGCACAATTGTGAAGAGGGCATGGCAGGGCATCTTCCTCAAGAGCCTGAAAATATTTGCACTGGTATACATATCTACCTCAAATACCTTATTATTATCTATCCTGATGCCTAGTCACTTTACCCTGCCTTCATGTACATATCTACCTCAAATACCTTATTATTATCTATCCTGATGCCTAGACACTTTATCCTGCCTTCATGTACAGTGAGGGGAAAAAGTATTTGATCCCCTGCTGATTTTGTACGTTTGCCCACTGACAAAGAAATGATCAGGCTATAATTTTAATTGTAGGTTTATTTGAACAGTGAGAGACAGAATAACAACAAAAAAATCCAGAAAAACACGTGAAAAAGTTTATAAATTGATTTGCATTTTAATGAGGGAAATACGTATTTGACCCCCTCTCAATCAGAAAGATTTCTGGCTCCCAGGTTTCTTTTATACAGGTAACAAGCTGAGATTAGGAGGACACTCTTAAAGGGAGTGCTCCTAATCTCAGTTTGTTACCTGTATAAAAGACACCTGTCCACAGAAGCAATCAATCAATCAGATTCCAAACTCTCCACCATGGCCAAGACCAAAGAGCTCTCCAAGGATGTCAGGGACAAGATTGTAGACCTACACAAGGCTGGAATGGGCTACAAGACCATCGCCAAGCAGCTTGGTGAGAAGGTGACAACAGTTAGTGCGATTATTCGCAAATGGAAGAAACACAAAAGAACTGTCAATCTCCCTCGGCCTGGGGCTCCATGCAAGATCTCAACTCGTGGAGTTGCAATGATCATGAGAACGGTGAGGAATCAGCCCAGAACTACACGGGAGGATCTTGTCAATGATCTCAAGGCAGCTGGGACCATAGTCACCAAGAAAACAATTGGTAACACACTACGCCGTGAAGGACTGAATTCCAGCACATATACAAAAGCACATATACATGCCCGTCTGAAGTTTGCCAATGAACATCTGAATGATTCAGAGGACAACTGGGTGAAAGTGTTATGGTCAGATGAGACCAAAATGGAGTTCTTTGGCATCAACTCAACTCGCCGTGTTTGGAGGAGAAGGAATGCTGCCTATGGCCCCAAGAACACCATCCCCACCATCAAACATGGAGGTGGAAACATTATGCTTTGGAGGTGCTTTTCTGCTAAGGGGACAGGACAACTTCACCATATCAAAGGGACGATGGACGGGGCCATGTACCGTCAAATCTTGGGTAAGAACCTCCTTCCCTCAGCCAGGGCATTGAAAATGGGTCGTGGATGGGTATTCCAGCATGACAATGACCCAAAACACACAGCCAAGGCAACAAAGGAGTGGCTCAAGAAGAAGCACATTAAGGTCCTGGAGTGGCCTAGCCAGTCCCCAGACCTTAATCCCATAGAAAATCTGTGGAGGGAGCTGAAGGTTCGAGTTGCCAAACGTCAGCCTCGAAACCTTAATGACTTGGAGAAGATCTGCAAAGAGGAGTGGGACAAAATCCCTCCTGAGATGTGTACAAACCTGGTGGCCAACTACAAGAAACGTCTGACCTCTGATTGCCAACAAGGGTTTTGCCCACCAAGTACTAAGTCATGTTTTGCAGAAGGGTCAAATACTTATTTCCCTCATTAAAATGCAAATCAATTTATAACATTTTTCACGTGCGTTTTTCTGGATTTTTGTTGTTGTTATTCTGTCTCCCACTGTTCAAATAAACCTACCATTAAAATTATAGACTGATTATTTCTTTGTCAGTGGGCAAACGTACAAAATCAGCAGGGGATCAAATACTTTTTTCCCTCACTGTACATATCTACCTCAAATACCTTATTATCTATCCTGATGCCTAGACACTTTACCCTGCCTTCATGTACATATCTACCTTAAATACCTTATTATTATCTATCCTGATGCCTAGTCACTTTACCCTGCCTTCATGTACATACCTCACTCAAATACCTTATTATTATCTATCCTGATGCCTAGTCACTTTACCCTGCCTTCATGTACATATCTACCTCAAATACCATATTATTATCTATCCTGATGCCTAGACACTTTACCCTGCCTTTATGTACGTATCTCCCTCAAATACCTCGTACCTCTGCACATTGATCTGGTACTGGCACTCCCTGTATACAGCTTCATTCTTGTGTATTTTATTTCTCGTGTTACAATTTACAGTGGGGAAAAAAAGTATTTAGTCAGCCACCAATTGTGCAAGTTCTCTCACTTAAAAAGATGAGAGAGGCCTGTAATTTTCATCATAGGTACACTTCAACTATGACAGACAAAATTAGGAAAAAAAATCCAGAAAATCACATTGTAGGTTTTTTATGAATTTATTTGCAAATTATGGTGGAAAATAAGTATTTGGTCAATAACAAAAGTTTGTCTCAATACTTTGTTATATACCCTTTGTTGGCAATGACAGAGGTCAAACGTTTTCTGTAAGTCTTCACAAGGTTTTCACACACTGTTGCTGGTATTTTGGCCCATTCCTCCATGCAGATCTCCTCTAGAGCAGTGATGTTTTGGGGCTGTCGCTGGGCAACACGGACTTTCAACTCCCTCCAAAGATTTTCTATGGGGTTGAGATCTGGAGACTGGCTAGGCCACTCCAGGACCTTGAAATGCTTCTTACCAAGCCACTCCTTCGTTGCCCGGGCGGTGTGTTTGGGATCATTGTCATGCTGGAAAGACCCAGCCACGTTTCATCTTCAATGCCCTTGCTGATGGAAGGAGGTTTTCACTCAAAATCTCACGATACATGGCCCCATTCATTCTTTCCTTTACACGGATCAGTCGTCCTGGTCCCTTTGCAGAAAAACAGCCCCAAAGCATGATGTTTCCACCCCCATGCTTCACAGTAGGTATGGTGTTCTTTGGATGCAACTCAGCATTCTTTGTCCTCCAAACACGACGAGTTGAGTTTTTACCAAAAAGTTATATTTTGGTTTCATCTGACATTCTCCCAATCCTCATCTGGATCATCCAAATGCTCTCTAGCAAACTTTAGACTTGCCTGAACATGTACTGGCTTAAGCAGGGGGACACGTCTGGCACTGCAGGATTTGAGTCCCTGGCGGCGTAGTGTGTTACTGATGGTAGGCTTTGTTACTTTGGTCCCAGCTCTCTGCAGGCCATTCACTAGGTCCCCCCGTGTGGTTCTGGGATTTTTGCTCACCGTTCTTGTGATCATTTTGACCCCACGGGGTGAGATCTTGCATGGAGCCCCAGATCAAGGAAGATTATCAGTGGTCTTGTATGTCTTCCATTTCCTAATAATTGCTCCCACAGTTGATTTCTTCAAACCAAGCTGCTTACCTATTGCAGATTCAGTCTTCCCAACCTGGTGCAGGTCTACAATTTTGTTTCTGGTGTCCTTTGACAGCTCTTTGGTCTTGGCCATAGTGGAGTTTGGAGTGTGACTGTTTGAGGTTGTGGACAGGTGTCTTTTATACTGATAACAAGTTCAAACAGGTGCCATTAATACAGGTAATGAGTGGAGGACAGAGGAGCCTCTTAAAGAAGAAGTTACAGGTCTGTGAGAGCCAGAAATCTTGCTTGTTTGTATGTGACCAAATACTTATTTTCCACCATAATTTGCAAATAAATTCATAAAAAATCCTACAATGTGATTTTCTGGATTCTTTTTCCTCATTTTGTCTGTCATAGTTGAAGTGTACCTATGATGAAAATTACAGGCCTCTCTCATCTTTTTAAGTGAGAGAACTTGCACAATTGGTGGCTGACTAAATACTTTTTTCCCCCACTGTAAATATTTTTTACTCTGCATCGTTTGGGAAGGTCACGTGAGCAAGCATTTCACGGTAGTCTACACCAGTTGTATTCGGTGCATGTGACAACTTTTTTTATTTATAGTGGTCTCTTACTTGCTCAAACAGAACAAATTTAAATTGTGCCTTTTTTTCAATGCTGATTTGAATGCCATTGAGAGAACAAAAGTTAGAAATATTTTTGGGCAAATTTCTACTTTTTTCAAAGGTATCTGTAATCTGATTACAACATTCTTGTTGGTAACATAACATGTAATTAACGTTACATGTAATCCGTTACTTCCCAACCTTGCATATAAAGACCTACACACTTGTGGTATTTATTTAGAGATCTGTGGTATGTTCTAAAACGTTAAGTTGAGTATTTCGTTTGATACACAGCCACAGAGCCTATATGTGGTAAATATAGCATAAGCGCTTGCTTTCATTTCAATAAAAAAATGGTGGATTAATAACAGTGTGCCGGTCTTTCAGGGACTGATTCAGACTCATCAGAGAGACTTGGCATGTGTCACCCGTGCCATGTCACATGTCGTAGCCGAGCTTTAAATGTCACTTATCTTCTCTCCCCTGATCCGTGTGTGTGTGTGTGCTTTTTTTCTCTCGCTCGCTCTCGCTCACTCTCTTTCTCTCACTCACACTCTCTCTCACTCACTCACACACAGCTCTCCACCTCCCTTTGTGCGCCTGGGAGCGCAGTGCATTTTATAATTATGTCTCCCCTCTTTTTCTTCTCTCTTTTATCCTCTCTCTCTTTCTCTTTCTTTCTCCTCTATTTTGTTAATTCCCCCTGATCCATTTTTCTGCCTCCCCTTGCCCGACGCTTGCTATCACTCTTTTTTTGTTGTTGTTGTTTATCTCTACTTCATTTCCGCCTCTTAATTTCTCTGTAGATTCTTGCTTCCTTTTTGTCTGTTTATCCATTTCTCAATCCGCCCTCTCTTAATCATCTCTTCTTCTTCTCCTCCCTCGCTCCTCTCTCTTTCGCGCTCTCTCTTTCTCTTTCTCTCGGTCTCTTCCTCCCTCTCTCTCTCCTTCTCTGCAGCCTCTCTGGAGTGTTCTCCGTAGCCCGTGCGTTCCAGGAAATCAACCGCCAACAGGACCCAGTCTCCCTCCGATCCTGGGCTTCCTACATCTGATCCTTGACCTCCTCCCACCACCAATCAGAGCCGTCCTAACCCCAACCTCATACCGGACTCCAATCTTAATCCTAACCTTGATTTTAACCCCATGCTTAATCCCAAAATCTCAAACCTTCAAACAAGTCAAGTCATTGGCCTGTCCAGTGACTTATCACAGACAGACAATCATTTTCTTGCCTTTAACCAAGCGTTTCCACTGCATTTGTCCCTATCCCATCCCAACTCTCTTACCCCTTCTGAATTACCACAACCCAACACCTGCTCTCCCAGGACTCTATTCTGAGAACAAGCATCAAAAGCTGGGCAACTTATCCATCCTCAACTGACGATCCCACTACAAGGACAGTGGAGAACAATGAGAAAACAAGCACGTCATAGATGGCGTCCACTTCCAACAACCTTCTCACTGTATAGTAAATCCTCCAGCGTAGGACAGACATTAAATGTGAATAGTACCCCCACGATACACCACTGAGCCGGTGTGTGACGTTCTATTGACTTCTAATGGTGACTTTAGAGAACATTCTATTGACTTCTAATGGTGACTTTAGAGAACATTCTATTGACTTCTAATGGCGACTTTAGAGACGTTGGGTACACCAGCCTTTCTCTCTCTCTGTCCTCACTGACTATATCGCCAGAGCAGAGGGAGGGTGCTACAATTTGCATTCCCTTCCCCTCTCTGTCCCTCTTCTTCTGACTGTTGTCTGCGTTGATTCTGTGCGCTGTCAGAGTTTGGGCTTGCCTGGTGAAAAAGACATCTGTTGTCCTATCTGTCTGTCCTCGCACCTTTCCCTCCTTCACTTTGTGGGTCGCTTTCTCAGCGGGGTCAGCAAGCCTTCACTGTGAATATGTGCGGGTGTGGCATGAAGAGGGAGAGCCTGGCAAACCAAAAGGTACTAAATGTGATAGTGAAAAGACCTGGCAACCCATTAAGGATTAAATGTGATGGTGAAAAGACCTGGCAACATAAATGGAACACGGTATGGTATTGCGAGGACCTGGCTAAAATGCTTTTGAGCCAGGGATAATGAAAATGACTGATAACCTACATGAGACATTTGGTTGGTTGAGAGAGAATCTGGCAACCCAAAAGGGCTTTTGAACCAGGGAAAATGAAATGACTGATAACCTACATGGGACATTTGGTTGGTTGAGGGAGAGAACAAGGCAAGTGCTTCTCTACTGATGAAGAAGAAAAAGATTCTCCTCTCTCTCGTTGTCCTCATCTCGCTGCTTGAGACTATTTTTAGATGTGAGATATTGAAAATAGTGTAGAAAGGAAAATGTACCGTGGGCAAAAAACAAATCATCCAATGTCTGTCAAGTCTCAGAGAGAGAGACATGGTATTTATCTCTCGGTTACTGTTTTATGACAAACTAACTCTTTGCTGTAACTGTTAATGTGAAATGGCCATTCACTGGTGATATAAAGGCATTTTACCTGTCATGCCAACAAACCTGTTGCTTGGGCCATCGTGACCTATATGTGTGTTTTCATACCTTGTAGCCAGTAATGAACTTTAACTAAAGCCAGTATGCTGGAGTGATTCCTATTACCCATGTATCACTACCTGTGTAGCATGACCTATTGTCACCATCACAACAACCTCCTCTCTGTGAATATGAATAAATGGGGATCGAAAAAATTAAAATGGCCGCCAAGAAACAAAAGAGGGGAATTCCAGCCCTAGAGAGACATTAATTTAGCTGAATTGAATTGCAACATTGGGTCTTGTGTGTTACGAGTGTCCATTGTTTGGTTTGGAGCTTGCCTTATGTTCTCTAGTGGTTGGTTGGCCCAGTAGTAGCAGATTAGTATTGATTAAACCGTCAGGACTGCGTTGCCCTCCAGGGCTGGAATAGCCCAATCCCTGACATTGGAGAGGTAAGGAATGCTGATGCTTGGTCACATGGGATGAAGTTGTTCATATCAAAATACAAGTGGCTATTTCATGCTTCGGTAGAGCTCTGGTGTCAGTGTCTCTCTTGGACTGTGTGGGCTGCCTGCCCTGCCTGGCTGCTTCCAGTTGGGAAGGCTGGCGCTCTGATTTCCCATCATCTGGATGTCAATAGCCAAACTGGGAGGAGCAGTCTACAAGGCAGTGTTTTGTTGAATCCAGTATTGTTGAGAAAAGTATTGAATTCAGTGTTTGGGTAAGGGATAAATCCTCCTGGAACTGTAACATGTCAGGATGGAGCAGCCCCACCATAACTTGGCTGGTGGGGTGTTTTGGGGAAGGAAGTATGATTACTTTGTATGCCGTAGCCAACCATGTGACTTTCAAGGCATTTCGAACCAGGGTTGTGTTCATTAGGGAATACCGTAACAAAACGTTTTGCAACAGAAAACAAAAACTATCGTTTCTTATTGGACAAGTCTAGGTAGTCCCTCCCTGTTTGTGTGTTTTCTCCTGTTTGGTGCCTAATGAACACGGCCCTGCCAGCTCTGCCAAGGTGCCCGAGGACTTGCCTGAACTGGCTCTTTCCACAATCTCCTGATTTCTTTTTTTTAGGCATTTGGATTTTTTTCATTGGCACTTTACTAGTACACTGTTCCACAAAATAAACTTTATACTGAGCCTCACTTTCTTATTGCACAAGAGAAACATACATGCAAATAGAAGCAGACATACAAGGAATTATGTCACTACACATAGACATTACATTCACAGGTGTATATGCATCTATCACATTCTCACTTATCATTATTTACGATTCATTCAGTACTATCCGTAATCACGGTAGCATCTACATTAATGTAGAAGTGTTTAGAAACATTCTATTATTAATTACATTTTTATTTTAACTAGGCAAGTCAGTTAAGAACAAATTCTTATTTACAATGACGGCCTACCCCGGCCAAACCCGGACAACGCTGGGCCAATTGTGCGCCGCCCTATGGGACTCCCAATGACATAATACAATGGGACTCCCAATGACATTTTATTTCTATTGGGCAGAAAATCATCTGAAACGTAACTACAACAAACAGCAAATGCATCCAACAAGTTTGTAGTCACAAGCCGGGGTAGGCCGTCACAATAATTGTGTGCTAGAAATATGGGACCAAATACTAAACTTGAATACACATTTAAGTGAATTTGTAATTTCTAAACGGTTCACCCGATATGGATGAAAATACCCTCAAATGAAAGCTGACAGTCGGCACTTTAACCATTTAAATCCAAAGTGCTGGAATACAGAGTCAAAAAACAACAATAAAATTGTCACTGTCCCAATACTTTTGGTGCTCACTGTTTTTTTTACAATATTGCAGAGAATGAAGTCGGGTTACTCTAAGTAACTTTGGGTTGCTTAGATTTAGATTTTGCTTCGGTGTGGATTGAGGCCTATACGTTTATATCAGTTGTGTTCCTCCATTGTATTCACCTTTCCTTATTTCTATTGTGGATCATTTCTGTGAACTAATGGAAAGGCTACAAAATAATGAGCAAACCAGCTTTTGTATTGAATACATGGACTTGGATTGTGATGATACCGATGAATGAATCCTGCACACAATGTGCTTTATTTTATATTTTTATCAGGAATAATGTTTGACTTGTTTGAAATTGTTTGATAGAATATGCATAAAAGGAGAGTAGTTCTGCACCTTTGTATAGTTTTTCTTCCAATTTTGATCATGATTTAGTATCTGCAAATGTATTGATCTAATGGGATTTTTAAAAGACAGACTATTTTGTCTGCTTGGACTCGCAAAGATAAATATGGTTGCAGGCAGTGGCGTTATTTTCATGAATCTATTTGCAATTTTGCTGGTAGGCTAAAAAAATAGTTTTTTTGAATGTATTTGTTTTGAGAAGGCAACTACATTTTGAAAACGCATTTACTGTTTTGCAAAAGGCCACAGAGGTTCCTCCTTGTGAACTCTGTTTTGAAAGTCGACAACATTGTGCAAAACAATGCTCGTATGCGATTGAGAGAAACTGTAATGTATGATTTTTCTTCAATTTTTACAGCATGTTTTTATTACTTTCCGGTGTTTTCTATATCAGACAGGCATGCAGACCAAGTCTTCAGCCCCCGTACATATAGGGTGCATAATCTTAGATATCAATGAAATGATGGTAACACTTTACTTCACACCCAGCGTCATAATAGCTGACATTACTTGTCATAACCTGTTTGTAATATGGTCATAACACTGTCATGACACATTATATTTATACCTGTTGTGACATATATTGCGTTATTTCACGGCGGTTGTGACCCCTACATAAGAGTTACAGGAGGCTGGTAAGGGGAGGACGGCTCATAATAATGTCTGGAACAGAGCAAATGGAATGGCATCAAACACAACAACTTTTCTGATGTATTTGATACCATTCCACTAATCCTGCTCCAGCCATTACCACGAGCCTGTCCTCCCCAATTAAAGTGCCACCAGCCTCCTGTGATAAGAGTGTCAAAACCCACAAACCTACCACAGTAGTTATTGTATGGCAGGTTATGACGCCTACAAAAGTGTCAACGCACAAAACCTACCGAACAATGCAAAACATTCCATTACACCATAACCTACTTGTCAACAGTACGTTAATGTTATAGAATTTTTTATTGACCATATTAAATTGTCATTGTAATTGCGTACACATTGACGTCAGAAATGCACCTACCCCACACTGTTGCTGACGACTGGGATGAATGCAGGAGCAGATTTCAGGAGCAGGACTGAAATAAGGGCAGGTACGTGATAGGCCCATCTGGCTGATATCACTATGGTCATAATGCATATTGGCAAAAAGTGTATTTTCTACAAGTTAGCTAAAATATGAGGGGGAAAAAACACGACTGTAAATAATTCATAACAACAACAAAGGGTTTAAGAAACAAACTTTCGACCGAAAGGAAGCTTCTTGGCAGGGAAAAAGCTCATTTGAATAAATGTGGGTTTTGACACTTATGTAGTTGTTCTAACCAGCCATAAAATAACGCAATTTATGTCACAACAGGTGTAAATACAGTATATGAGTCATGACAGTGTTATGAACATATTTCAGTTTATACATGTTATGTTCGCTGTTATGACATGGTTATGTGTTAAAGTAAAGTGTTACCAAAAATGAATATAATAAATAAATTAATGAACATTGGCTTTGTAGTCTTATTATTATTTTTTTTTACAAACTGTTCGTTTAAATAGACTTTCTCTTTGTATATTGAGTAATGGTATACTGTAGTGTACATTATTGAGCGTACCCCACTGCATATTTTTACATATACCACATTTTCTTTACACACCTTATCGTGTTGTGTAGCCTAACTGACTACCTTCCCACACTGCTGAATAAAGCGTGAAGACACAGATCCTGAAGATGGATGATGTATCAGTGGTACTGTGTGATACTATACTATAGAATGTAAACCATCTCTCCTGGTTAACACGCTCCAGCCTCCCCACTACCTCTGGGTCCAGTTGGAGTGTAAATCACAGTAGGAAATGACTGAGAGCAGCTCTGCTACACACACACACACACGGAGAGAGAGAGAAAGCAGCGCAGTGGAGCATGACGCCGGTGTCAATGCTAAAACTCACTTACCCTGGGACATGCGGTGGAAAGGAAAGGGGGAGGAGTGACAGAGAGGTGACAGTAAATCACCAGGGCGCACAAGATATGTAGAAGCCACTCTCAGCACTTTAGGCTGTTTGGATTAAATCTGCCCTATTTTTGTCTTTCTCACATTCTCTCTCTTTTCCTGCCTCTCTCTCTCTCTCTCTCTCTCTCTCTCTCTCTTCAGCAATCCAATTCTAGCCATCACTTCTGCTGTCCCTCTACACATCTGAGTTGGTGTCCATCTTTCTCCCTGCCCTATCTTTATCTTTCGGTCTCCCTCTTCTCTCAATTCTTCCCTTTGACTCTCTTGATCCCTGTTCTCTCGTTACTGGATCTTCTTTTTCCCCTCCAAACTCTTTATTTTGTCTGCTCTCTCTCTCTCTCTCTCTCTCTCTCTCTCTCTCTCTCTCTCTCTCTCTCTCTCTCTCTCTCTCTCTCTCTCTCTCTCTGTGTCTCTCTGTTTCTCTCTCTCCCTCTCGCTCTCTGTCTCTCTCTGTCTTTCTGTATCTTTACATCCCCGTTCTCGGTCAGGTATGTTGAACACACACAGACTGTCCTATGAATTAAACATGTTGGACACTATGCCGCTCAGCGCCTTTGGTGTGTCAAGCTGAACATTTTAACACAGGGGTGCTCTGGCCACAGTGGAGAGCGAGAGAAAGTGTGCGGCATGTATGTTCGCGGAGTGTGTGCATCTGTGTCCGTGTATGTGTTGGGGGAAATCCGCAGTGTTCTTCCCCTCTTTTCTCTCTGACACACTGTATCTGATTCAGCAGGGAGGGCAGCATCTGTTTCTGTTTTATTGTTAGAGAGAACCGAGGGGTAAGCACAAGGAGCACACTACTTTGTTAACGTGGTTTAACCCTTTGACTAAGCAGCACGGAGTGGAATGTGCTCTCTCGCTCTCTGTCATCTCTTATCTCGCTGAACTTCGCAGTACATAATGTTTGTTTTTAGCCAATGTCTTTTTCATGGCGTGTCGCAAGTAAGTATTTTTGCTTTCTTTCTTGTTGTACTTACTCAATTCTCCCCTCTCCGTTATTTGTTTTGTATTGAAATGTGAGGACTCTCATGTTCCTGCTCTCTTTCCCCTCGCTCTCTCTTTCTCTCGCTCTGCACTATCCTCATCCTCCCTCTGTCCACTGAGGCTTTGGGTGTAAATGAGTTGAACACTATCTATCCTGTCCATGGTTGCTAGTCTGTCTCAGTCCCATCATCACTCCAGGTGGTGTGTCCGATGCCCCACTTCAGCAGCCAAGGGTTACCTCTTCCCCTTATCAGTTATTACAGCAGGATCTAGATCAAATTTGCACCCATCCACTCGTGCACACACACACACACACACTTCACCTAGTGGAGCTCACTCTAAGCTACTTCTCATGTGTTGATCTCCTCTGCTCCTCTGCAGGGCCTATGTGAGCACTCCAGAGGAACCACAACAGTGCTCATGAATCATTGCTGTCGGGCTTCTCTCTCTAGTCTCACTTTCCCCTTATCGCTCTGGCTCACTTCCCTGTGCCTGCGGAATTATCAGGAACTTTTCTGATAGGAAGCCCTAAACTGACTAGTTGGATTCCGACAGAGCGTGGCCCTTGTTCGTCGTCCGCGGGAAAGTTTTTTCCCGGGATTGCACTTGCAGCGGGCGTTCTGAAAGCCGAACGGTCGACGGGTGTAGCGGTAAAGCCCGGCGACATTTCCCATTCCCAGTGTCTCTCGCAGCTGTGTCCTGCCGCTGCTCGACATCAAGGGGAGAGTCGGGGTAATTACCATCGCGTTTACGTGTCAGGGAGAGTCAATTATGTCACTGACTGGGGGGGAGCAGCATGGTAAAGGCTGTGTTTGTGTTCATGTGATCCCAAGAGCAGGTGTGTGTGAATGTTTGTACCCCGTGCCACTGTGTTAATGTGCTGGAGCTCCACAGGTTGCCAGAAACAATAAGGCACCCTACCAACAACACCCCCCACCTTCAATAGCTAGTGGAACAGGCCAAAGCCGGCACAGTAGGGAACTGGAACCTGGGGCCCTCCAGCCGGCAGGCGCCACTGAGGACGAAGGGGTGCTGTGAGCGTGCTCATTAAAAAGTCTGGCGCTCTGCCCTAATGATATCCGCTGGCGCTTTCTCTCCCCCTCCATACCTCCCCCCCTCCCTCAAAGAAGAAACCTGGGCCCGTCTGGTCTCAAAGTCTCTGTCACTGCCTCCTAATGAGGAGCAGAGCTCGGGACGACCGCCCCGGCTCTTTGTGGCACAAAATGGCCTCTCTCTCTCCCTCACACTTCCAACTGCTGGGTTGAGTTCAGGAAACTACGGGACTGGTTATTATTAATTATTTACACCACAATGATGGGTAAAGGGGAAGTTGGGAGATGAGATGATGTAACATGTAGCCTTTGGTGGGAAATCCTCAATCCTCTCTCATTCAATTTCCGTGGGAAAGTACAGGATCCAGATAGGCCAAAACATGGAGCTTTGATGGCACCTTTCATCCACTATGTAGGAGTCAGTATTCATTTAAACTGTGTTTGAGTCCCATTTTCCACCTGGATGAGTGTTATTTGATATTGGTGTATTTCCACATTAATCATTTAGCTTTGGTGTCCTGTTCCAGTGATACAATTCCAGGAAACTCATGTTAATTATTTGTCCTTCCAGGTTCTAGGCCAGTAGAGGACACCAACAAAACTTCCCCTTGGGCGCTAAGCAACTGGGGAATATGGAACCATAATTGTATTGTTGCGCAACATGTCGGGTTGTGGTAATTTTGTACAATTGGGCAAGCTTGCTTTTCCATTAACCGTTGTGCAACCTTTCCAGTGTACCAATGATAAAAACATTGTGCAGTCAGGTTTTTCCAGTCATATTAGTGGTATGATGATGTCAATATACAGGAAATGGTGTGAATCCTCGCTTTTTCTTGTACTGTAGTTGACCTAAAAGGGTGTGGAGTGTAGGTGTGTCCTACTACAGGGATCAGGTTAGTTACTAACACTTGTTCCTCTGTGTGTGTGTGTGTGTGTGTGTGTGTGTGTGTGTGTGTGTGTGTGTGTGTGTGTGTGTGTGTGTGTCTGTGTGTGTGTGTGTATGTGTGTGTGTGTGTGTGTGTGTGTGTGTGTGTGTGTGTGTGTGTGTGTGTGTGTGTGTGTGTGTGTGTGTGTGTGTGTGTGTGTAAATGGCACCACTTTCTCACAGCCTCTGAACAATGGAGAGGGCACAGTATACTCTCTACACCTCAGAGGACGTGCTATATTGCAGACATTTCTACAATGACGTGTCAATGTTTTACGTCAATGATCTGTTGTTGCCCTCTTGGGATGGGTAGTTTGGGACCTATTGTGTATCTCTATCAAATCAGCCATTTCCCCTAGTTCTTAAATTGTCTCTGGATTTAAATTGTCACGAATTAAGGATTACATCACCTCCCCCAGCACAATTAATTGTGACCTCTCCCCGGTTTAAGACATTACATTGAATAAGAGGATTGATTTATTGATCAAACTGGACCCGGGGGAAAAGGATTATGTTTCGGCTGTGTGAAGTTGTTGACACTCCTGTCGCCAGTGACCGCTCCAACATGTGACGGCTTGGGCACGTGCCCATCGACTGTGTATCTGTGTGGAGGGAGGAGAGGGGAGGGTGGGGGTTAGATGGGGGTTGGGGGATCAGCCTGGCAGGCCAGCTGGCAGCAAGAGCAGCCTCCGGCTCGGCTGGGTGCTATGGGCATCCAGCTTGGCACACCGCGCACTGCGACAGCTGGGACCAGGGTGCCAAGCAGGACAGCGGCACAGCTCTCTGCCATGCCAACTCAGAGAATCAGTGGGGAAGAGAGGCAGTGAAAGTTGACGAGAGCCAATAGTATGGCGACAGAAGTGAAGTTGGGGTCAATGAGAGCCAATAGGAGAGCAGGAAAGGAAGTGTTTATGATGGCCAATAGCAGAAGAGCAGAGGTACAGGTACAGTAGAAAAGGTGGTTTCCCACTGTTTGTGAATGATCAGCTCCAATGACTATGGCAGAAAGTGTTTAAAAAATAGAATTCACTAAGAAAGGATCTCCACCCCATTTACTCTGTAGATCCTCCCCTATTATTATAGCATGCGTGAATGTTTGGCATACTATTCACTGAACTGTGCACCATGAAAAATGCCACAAGTTAGGGGCAAATCCTAACTCCCATTTAAATCGAATTGCACTTGCAGAATCTTAATTTGATCACTCTCTTGTTGCCGAGAATTTTCATGCACAGCAGGAAATTCAAACTTGTAGTGTATTCAAGGTTTAAAAAGGCTTCTAAAGTTTGTAATTTCCACTTTAAAAGTGCAGACTTGATTTGTCCTAATGAAAAATGTATCGACACCTACAGAAAAGGTCAATTAATTATAATACACATAACAATTTCACATTTCCTGTTGCTGCAGGATTATTTTCCTGTTGTAGCAAACTGACTCAAATTAGGATCCTTCATCTGTAGTCATTCGTTGATGTCAATGGGAGACTAAGAGAAAATTATACTTTGGTCAAAGTATGGATTTGCCCCATACTGCACTGAGATCAGTTTCTTTATTCTTTGTCTTCTATAGACCTGGCCCGGATATGATCAAATCTATGTATGAAAAGTGGGTATCTACACTGTCACTGAGATATGTATCTCATAAAGTGGGTTGAATATCCCACCCAGCTAGCCAAGCTCACTGAAATATGCATTCACTCTGATGTGCTTTGACAGCTCCAACTGCCTCAATATTAAACCCCTTTTGAATATGGAATGAAACGGCTAGGTCAGATAAACATCACAGTCAGCTCCCAGTGTGTGCTTCCCTCCCTCTCTGAAGCTGCAACAGTATTCAAGCATACACACTCACTGGTCAGTTTATTAGGTACAGTGCATTCGGAAAGTATTCAGACTCCTTGTCTTTTTTCACATTTTGTTATGTTACAGCCTTATTCTAAAATGGATTAAATAAATACAAATCCTCAATCTACACACAATACCCCATAATGACGAAGCAAAAACTGATTTTGACATTTGTGCACATTTTATTAAAAACAGATACCTTATTTACATAAGTATTCAGACCCTTTGCAATGAGACTCGAAGTTGAGCTCAGGTGCATCCTGTTTCCATTGATCATCCTTGAGATGTTTCTACAACTTTGTGGTAAATTCATCTGTCTGTAACTATTCCCCAGGTCGTACATGAGCATGTGTTCTCAGTCAACTTACCTGGTAAAGTAAGAGTTAAATAAATAAAAGAAAAATCTCTGGACAGACCTGAAAAGAGCTGTGCAGCGACACTCCCCATCCAACCTGACAGAGCCTGAGAGGATCTGCAGAGAAGAATGGGAGAAACTCCCCAAATACAGGTGTGCCAAGCTAGCACCATACCCAAATAGACTCAATGCTGTAATTACTGCCAAAGGTGCTTCAACAACGTACTGAGTAAAGGGTCTGAATAGTTATGCAAATGTGATATTTCAGTTTTGTATTTGTAAGAAATTTGCTAAAATTTCTAAAAGCCTGTTTTCGCTTTGTCATTATGGGGTATTGTGTGTAGATTGATGAAAACATTTAAATTATTAGAATAAGGCTGTAACGTAACAAAATGTGGAAAAAGTCAAGGGGTCTGACAACTTTCCGAATGCACTGTACACCCTGTTCACGAAATTGGATTGCTTCTACAGACACGTGGCTGTGGCTTGCTCTATAAAGAATGCAGACAGGCATCCAGTTGCTCTTCGATTGACCGTTAGAATGGACTAAACGAGGGTTGCTGTGAGCGTGTGTCGGTGCCAGGCACACCAGATCCAATATCTCAGAAACGTCCGCCCTCCTGGGCTTTTCACGCTCGACAGTATCTAGGGTTTAACAAGACTGATGCAACAAACAAAAAACATCCAGTCAACAGAACTCTTGTGGGCGAAAACAGCTTGTTGATGAGAGAGGTCAAAGGAGAATGGCACAAATCGTGCAAGCTATCAGGCAGGCCACAAACAGACAAATAACGGCGCAGTACAACAGTTGTGTGCAGAACGGCATCTCGGAACGCGCAACTCGTCGATCCTTGTCATGGACGGGCTATTGCAGCATACGACCACACCGGGATCCACTCCTATCAACTTAAAACAAGAAACGGCTCCAGTTGGCACGCGATCACCAACACTAGACAATTGAGGAGTGGAAAACATCACCTGAAACATGACAGAAGGTTCCGTTTACTTGAGTGGCCTGTGCCGTCCCCAGACCTCAACCCAGTAGAGCACCGTTGGTATGAGATGGAATGGGCTGTACGCAGCACAAATGTACCACTGTTGTCCAATCTGAAGCAACTGCGTGATGTCATCACGTCAGCATGGACCAACATCCTTGTGGAACACTTCTGATACCTTGTAGAATGCCCCGAAACATTCAGAATGTTATGGAGGCAAAGGCAGGTCCGACCCGGTACTAGATGGGTGTACCTAATATACTGTCTGGGTGGATATGGTATGAAATTCATACCCACACACACACACCACACACACACATTCGCATACAATCTCCATTCACACTTCAGCAGACATAAAACATGCCACAGACATACAGTACATGCACACATACACAAATATACACACGCACCTCTGTCTGTGATTTCATTACAGATCTCTCATAATAAGCCTTTTCAATCCGGCGGAGCCGGCGCTTATGATCTGGCACACAGGAGTGGCCACAGATTCTCAAAGCCTCTTTATCTTCCAACTGTGCGATGATGCATTGAGAAGGGAGTGGGAATGAAAGGAATGGCGGAGAGGCGGGTGCATAAGGGGGGCGCGTCATCCTCCTGTCATAATTGCCCATGCCTTCTCCCTTCCCCCCCTAACTACCTGGGATGGCAGCACTTTGTAAGGTCTGATTGTGATTAATTGCCTGCGTAACATTGCTGGAGCGGTCTAGTTCTTGCATGTGGGTCAGGTTGTACTTTGTGTTGACGACGAACCTTGACATACCCAAAATTAAAGCAAACATTTTGCTAAAACTTATATAAATGATTTATACTGAACAAAAATATGAACGCAACCTGTAAAGTGTTGGTCCCATGTTTCATGAGCTAAAATAAAAGTGCCCAGAAACAGGCACAAAAAGCTTATTTCTCTCAAATTTTGGGCACAAATTTGTTTACATCCCTGTTAGTGAGCATTCCTCGTTTGCCAAGATAATCCATCCAGCTGACAGGTGTGGCATGTCAAGAAGCTGATTTAACAGCATAATCATTACACAGATGCACCTTGTGCTGGGACAATAAAAGGCACCACTAAAATGTGCAATTTTGTCACAAAACACAATGCCACAGATGTCCTAAGTTTTGAGGGAGTGTGCAATTGCCATGCTGACTGCAGGAAGGTCCACCAGAGCTGTTCCCAGAGAATGTAGTGTTAATTTCTCTACCATTAACCGCCTCTAACTTTGTTTTAGAGAATTTGTCGGTACGTTCAACCGGCCTCACAACCGCAGACCATGTGTAACCACGCCAGCTCAGGACCTCCACATCCGGCTTCTTCACCTGCGGGATCGTCTGAGACCAGCCACCCAGACAGCTGATTAAACTGTGGGTTTGAAAAACCGAAGAATTTCTGAACAAACTGTTAGAAACCGTCTCAGGGAAGCTCATCTGCGTGATCATCATCCTCACCAGGGTCTAACCTGACTGCAGTTCGGATTCGTAACTGACTTTAGTGGGCAGATGCTCACCTTTGATGGCCACTGGCAAGCTGGAGAAGTGTGCACTTCACGGATGAATCCATGCTTCAACTGTGTTGGGCAGATGGCAGAAAGCGTGAATGGCGTCGTGTGGGCGAGCGGTTTGCTGATGTCAACGTTGTGAACAGAGTGCCCCATGGTGGCAAAGGGGTTATGGTATGGGCAGGCATAAGCTACAGACAATGAACACAATTGCATTTTATCGATGGCAATTTTAATGCACAGAGATACCGTGACGAGATCCTGAGGCCCATTGTCGTGCCATTCATCTGCCGCCATCACCTCCTGTTTCTGCATGATAACGCACAGCCCCATGTAGCAAGGATCTGTACACAATTCCTGGAAGCTGAAAATGTTCCAGTGCTTCCATGGCCTGCATACTAACCAGACATGTCACCTGTTGAGCATGTTTGGGATGCTCTGGATCAACATGTATGACAGCGTGTTCCAGTTCCCGCCAATATCCAGCAACTTCGCACAGCCATTGAAGAGGAGTGGGACAACATTCCACAGGCCACAATCAACAGCCTGATCAACTCTATGCGAAGGAGATGTCGCGCTGTATGAGGCAAATAGTAATGACACCAAATACTGACTGGTTTTCTGATCCACGCCCCTACCTTTTTTTTAAATACAAATTATCTGTGACCAACAGATGCATATCTGTATTCCCAGGCATGTTAAATCCATAGATGAGGGCGTAATTAATTTATTTCTATTGACTGCGGTTTTGTTAGCAGTGCTTTGAATATATTCAGTTTAATGCTAGTTTCCACTACTGCCTGTAAAAGTATCAACCCCAGGTGGTCTGTGCATTCAAGCCCACATTATCCCTCTGAGCTAAACCCAAGTCATTATCTCTTGGCGCCAACGCAAGCCTTCAGGTCTCAGTCATGGTTACTCATCACGCAAGTTTAGTTCACTGAACCACCTTCCCTACACATGATAAACCCACAACCCCATCTACACCCTAAAAATAGTAGAATTTCATGCATAGTCTACTAGCAGATACAGCCCCAGACTGTCATGCGACACACTAACCCTCATTTCTCACAGTTCACCTGGAGGCTCTATTTTACCTTATGCAGTTTTACAGTATGCTCTCTCTCTCGGCAGAGAAAGAGTTTGTTCCACATTTTATACTCTTGGTTTTTAGCTATTACAGTGAATGGAATGTCTTAGAGTGATACTCTCCAAGCTGAGAGAGAGATTTCAGCTGCCTGAATTGGCACCTTTAAATACAGTAGGCAGCCATGAAATAATATTAAAGACAGATGAGAGGGAGAGAGAAATGGAGCAAGGCAGAGACACAAGGAAAGAAACAGGGTGAAGAGACAGAGAGAAACAAACATGTAGAGAACCCCTTTCCAAGAGCTGGTCTTGACACTTGAACTACACTGAACAAAAATATAAATGCAACATGGAATAATTTTAAAGATTTTACAGTTTATATAAGGAAATTTGTCAATTGAAATTAATTAATTAGACCCTAATCTATGGATTTCACATGACTGGGCAAGGACACAGCCATGGGTGGGCCTGGGAAGGCATAGGCCCACCCACTTGTGAGCCAGGCCAACCCACTGGGAGCGAGACCCAGCCAATCAGAATGAGTTTTTCCCCACAAAAGGGCTTTAATACAGACAGAAATAATCCCCAGCACCCCCTCAGATGATCCCGCAGGTGAAGAAGCCGGATGTGGAGGTCCTGGGCTGGCGTGGTTACACGTGGTCTGTGGTTGTGAGGCCGGTTGGACGTACTGACAAATTCTCTAAAACAACGTTGGAGGCAGCTTATGGTAGAGAAATGAACATTCAATTCTCTGGCAACAGCTCTGGTGGACATTCTTGCAGTCAGCATGCCAACTGCACACTCTCTCAACTTGAGACATCTGTGGTATTGTGTTGTGTGACAAAACTTAACATTTTAGAGTGGCCTTTTATTGTCCCCAGAACAAGGTGCACCTGTGTAATGATCATGCTGTTTAATCAGCTTCTTGATATGCCACACCTGTCAGGTGGATGGATTATCTTGGCAAAAGTGAAATGCTATTTACATCTCTGTTAAACAAGTTTGTGATCAATTTGAGAGAAATAAACTTTTTTTCTGGAATATTTTATTTCAGCTCATGAAACATGGGACCAACATTTTACATGTTGCGTTTCTATTTGTGTTCAGTATATATTTAACCGAAAATGGCAGAACGTTGAACTGTGTCTTCTCCAGCTCCAAACCAGCTATCTGTATGTGCTCTGTGTATACTGTGTACTCTGCATGTAGTCTGTATGTAGCGGCGGCTGTAACAAACCTGCCAAACCCTGCCTCAACACACTGTGGCCCTATATTACCACAACCTCCAAGGCCCGCTAGTTCTCTCATGTCTCGTCATTCTCTGCCTGGGTAGCCTCCTCTGTTTACACCCAAGCCCGTCCTGCCCGGTGCCGGTTGAGGCCTGGCTTACAGGAGATAAATCTTCATCTTCTGTGTGCCGTGTGCGCCATTGGAGCGATGCTCTCCTTCTCTCTCACCGTCTGGGCTGTTGACACAAGGCAAAGCCAAAAGTTCAGGTTTAGAAATTCCCCAATTTCCAGGGTTTAGTGCGGATCTAGGAGAGGTGATTAATGACAAAGACCCCCCTCTGATAGAGGGGGGGAAGAAACAGCTGGTGATCGGGATACTTGTTTGCAAACTGCTCATTTTAGGGCCTTTTCATGAGAGAGTAGTAGCGTGAGAGAGTGAGTTCGGGTCTCTCCTGTGGTCTTTTTTTGTGTAATTACTGTGTTAGTGTAATGACACACATCTGCAGCTGTGTTACTAATGGTGGACAGCCTAACTGATCTTCGTCAATGAAAGGGTTTTTGTGTGCGTGTGTGTGCAGGCATGTGTACTTGGTTATGCGTGTGTGTGCTTTCGTGTGAGAAACTGAGTGGTATAAACGTGTTCATGTTCTGATGACGTGTACTATGTGTAGGGGATGATCTGTTTCTTTGGAGAGACATATAGAGTGCCTTGGGAAAGTATTCAGACCCCTTGACTTTTTCCACATTGTTACATTAAAGCCTTATTCTAAAATGGATTAAATAAAATATAATCCTCAGCAATCTACACACAATACCCCATAATGACAAAGCGAAAACAAGTTTTTACATATACCTTATTTCTATAAGTATTCAGACCCTTTACTATGAAACTCAAAATTGAGCTCAGCTGCATCCTGTTTTCATTGATCCTGTTTCTACAACTTGATTGAAGTCCACTTGTGGTAAATTCTATTGATTGGACATGATTTGAAAAGGCACACACCTGACTATATAAGGTTAGAGTAAAAACCAAGCCATAAGGTCGAAGGAATTGTCCGTAGAGCTCCGAGACAGGATTGTATCGAGGCACAGATCTGGGGAAGGGTACTAAAAAATTTCTGCAGCATTGAAGGTCCCCAAGAACACAGTGTCCTCCATCAATCTTAAACGGAAGATGTTTGGAACCACCAAGACTCTTCCTATAGCTGGCCGCCCAGCCAAACTGAGCAAGCGGGAGAAAAGGGCCTTGGTCAGGGAGGTGACCAAGAACCTGATGGTCACTCTGACAGGGCTCTAGAGTTCTTCTGTGGAGATGGGAGAACCTTCCAGAAGGACAACCATCTCTGCAGCACTCCACCAATCAGGCCTTTATGGTAGAGTGGCCAGACGGAAGGCACTCCTCAGTAAAAAGCACATGACACATTGCCAAAAGGCACCTAAAGACTCGCTGACCATGAGAAACACGATTCTCTGGTCTGATGAAACCAATATTGAACTTTTTCTGAATGTCTCTGAATGTCCTTGAGTGGTCCAGCCAGAGCCCGGACTTGAACCTGATCGAAAATCTCCAGACAATTGCTGTGAAGCAACGCTCCCCATCCAACATGACAGAGCTTGAGAGGCTCTTCAGAGAAGAATGGGAGATACTCCCCAAATACAGGTGTGCCAAGCTTGTAGCGTCATACCCAAGAAGACTCAAGGCTGTAATGGCTGCCAAAGGTGCTTCAACAAAGTACTGAGTAAAGGGTCTGAATACTTCAAGTTGCCGAAGCCGAAGGCACTGTACGTTAGTGGGGTACAATAACAAAATTGATTAAACGTGGCCGAAGCATGAGTTATATACACCTAATGGTTTCCACATATTGTGTTTGGTGTACATGCCACCAGTCATACTGTAAAGAGCACAAACACTGAAGTCCATTTAGTCTGTCATCCAAGCTCACTATATTAGCAAACTGACATGCCAGCAACAACGCTGACACTACACATCCAAGTATAAGTGACCAAATTATGAAAGACAAGCATTGTAATTTTGAATTCCGTAAAGTAAGTATGTAAAAATTGTCTATCAACAATTACAAGCCACCGGGGTCTGACAGCTTGTATTGGAAAATTACTGAGGATAGTAGAGGAAGATATTGACACTCCTATTTGCCATATCTTCAATTTAAGCCTACTAGAAAGTGTGTGCCCTCAGGCCTGGAGGGAAGCAAAAGTCACTCAGCTACCTAAGAATAGTAAATCTCCCTTTACTGGCTCAAATAGCTGACCAATCAGCCTGTTATCAACCCTTAGTAAACTTTTTGACTTTCAGCACGCTTATAGGGAAGGACATTCGACAAGCACAGCACTTACACAAATGACTGATGATTGGCCTAGAGAATTTGATAATAAAAAGATTGTGGGGGCTGTTTTGAGACTTCAGTGTGGCATTATCGAACATAGTCTGCTGCTGGAAAAACGTATGTGTTATTATGGCATTACACCCCCTGCTATATTGTTGATGAAGAGTCACCTATCTAACAGAACACAGAGTGTCTATGTATGCGGATGATTCAACACCATACACGTCAGCCACTACAATGACTGAACAAAGAGCTGGGTGGTAAGGAATGTTAGTCCTAAATCTTTCAAAAACTAAAAGCATTGCATTTGGGACTAATCATTCACTAAACCCTAAACCTCAACTAATTCTTGTAATGAATAATGTGGAAGTTGAGGTGACTAAACTGCTTGGCGTAACCCTGCATTGTAAACTGTCATGGTTAAAACATATTGATACAACAGTAGCTAAGATGTGGAATTGTCTGTCCATAATAAAGCGCTCTGCCTTCAAAACAGCACTATCAACAGGGCAGGTCCTACAGGCCCTGGTTGTCGCACCTGGACTACTGTTCAGTCGTGTGGTCCGCTGCCACAAATGTGCAATTGGCTCAGAACAGGGCA
Organism: Brachymystax lenok tsinlingensis; assembly: GCA_030435695.1. Classification (NCBI taxonomy): domain Eukaryota; kingdom Metazoa; phylum Chordata; class Actinopteri; order Salmoniformes; family Salmonidae; genus Brachymystax; species Brachymystax lenok. Next base: position 34,555,460 of record CM059799.1, read on the forward strand.
GCACGGCTGGCTTTTGGATGTACATAGAGAGCTAACATTAATAATATGCATGTCAATCTCTCCTGGCTTAAAGTGGAGGAGAGACTGACTTCATCCCTACTTGTATTTGTGAGAGGTATTGACATGTTGAATGCACCGAGCTGTCTGTTTGAACACCCATGCATACCCCACAAGACATGCCACCATAGGTCTCTTCACTGTCCCCAAGTCCAGAACAGACTATGGGAGGCACACAGTACTACATAGAGCCATGACTACATGACACTCTATTCCACATAAAGTAACTCATGCAAGCAGTAAAATTAGATAAAAATACGCCTTATGGAACAGCGGGACTGTGAAGTAACAAACACGATAACATACACACTATACACACACATATACTTATGTAGATATGTGGTAGTAGAGTAGAGGCCTGAAGGCACACACTTAATGGGTTGTGAATGTATTGTAATGTTTTTAAAATTGTTTAACTGCCTTAATTTTGCTGGACCCCAGGACTTTGCATTTCTAGAAAATCTTTGATGAAGGGACTTATCATACAGAATAGCAAATGTTGTTCTATAATCTTCATGTTCGCCTCCGGCATTCTGTCCCTGCCTCAGTCACCACACTCGCTTCAACATTAAAACAAATAAAGAAACTCCCCATAACTGACAAACAGAGTACATGCAAACAAACCTGATTTTCAAGAATAAGTACCCGGCCAACTTCTCATCCCCACCCATACACTACTTTCCTTCCTTCTCGGCACCCACGCCTAACTTACTTTAATTTTCATCTCTTTCTTCCTCCGGACAAAACAAATTAGGAAGCAAATGAGGAGGGAGGAGGGAGGAGAAATGGGTGATGAGGCATAACAGAGGAAAGGGGAGGAAGAGACAAGGCGAGCCAACAGATGACAAGCAGAAGAGAAGGAGAGAGAGATTGGGCCTACGTGATCAAGAAAAAAAGTATCTGAAAACAAGGGCTGAAAATAAAATGTGAATGAGAAAATGTTGACCTTTTTTGTCCTAAGTAAAGCCAGGAGTTTTTCCTGACCACATGACCTGACCAGAAAATACACAGGGCCGTAATCATATGTTATGATGTTCCAAATGACCAGGCAAAGAATAAAGTACATTAATATTTGTCTTCATCTACACGCCACAACTATATTGATGGGAGATGTCTGCTTTGTTTCGTGCTGACATCAGTCTTCTCCCTACATTCTAATCCATTCCTCTAAACAGTGTTTGTTCCAAAGACATCCTCCAGCATTGTTTGCCTGACCGAGTTAATTGCAGAATCCAGGCAATCAAAAGTGCATGAATCAGCAGCACCAACACCAACACTGATGCGAGAGCAGCAAGATACAATATTCTGTGGTAAATCCAGGATGGAAAAGAAAGACAGCTTGGAGAACAAAACATCAAAGAGGAACAAGTGAGGTCAGTAAAATACAAGCTGTGTCAGCGGATAGCAAACGTCAGCTCAGCGACTTCAATCAATAGTTAATATACACTGTGTAAACATGGAATACTGAGAGACAATTTGTGTTTTTACCATACAAGGTAGACCAGTGATTTTGTAGACTAATCCATTATATTTGAGGGAACAACAGTCAGTGGATTGAGTTTCTAGTGTCATTTAAACACAAAGTGTTTCTACTCCATGGAATATGGAGAGAAATGTGTTTTTATCATACAAGATAAATCGATTCTATTTTGTTGACCAATTCATTAAATTTCACGATATAAGACTTAACAGTGATTATATTGTTTTTTTGCGAATAGTGGAATTTTCAATAATAGAAAGTGATGTGTTTTTTTTACTTTAACACCATAAAAATCCATACATGGTAGAACTAACACTGGATAATAATACTGTACACTGAGTCCTTTTGCCCTCAGAACAGCCAGAATTCATCAGAGCATGGAAAGTGTCGAAAGCATATATATTTTATTTTTTTACCAGGCAAGTCAGTTAAGAACAAATTCTTATTTTCAATGACAGCCTAGAAACAGTGGGTTAACTGTTCAGGGGCGGAACGACCTTGTCAGCTCGGGGATTTGAACTTGCAACCTTGTGGTTAGTAGTCCAATGCGCTAACCTCAAGGCTACCCTGCCGCCTCAAAGGGATGCTGGCCCATGTTGGCTGGATGTCCTTTGGGTGGTGGACCATTCTTGATACACACGGGGAAACTGTTGAGCGTGAAAAACCCAGCAGCGCTTGCAGTTCAAGACACAAACCGGTAAGCCTGGCACCTACTACCATACACTGTTCAAAGGCACTTAAATCTTTTGTCATTCACCCTCGGAATGGCACACACACAATCCATGTCTCAATTGTCTCAAGGCTTGAAAATCCTTCTTTAACCTGTCTCCTCCCCTTCATCTACACCACGTGTCAATCTCATTCCACGGAGGGCCGAGTGTCTGCGGGTGTTCGCTCCCCTCACCTGGTTGAACTCCCCTCACCTTGTTGTCTAGGTCTTAATTAAAAGGAAAAAAACAAATACCAGCTGACACTAGGCCCTCATTGACACTCCGAACGATTGACATCAATATGGGATCATAGCTTTTACCTGGATTCAACTGGACAGTTGGTCATGGTCATGATCATCTCTTTTGTTTTGTTGACATTGAGTGTGAGGTTATTTTCCTGACACCACATTCCGAGGGCTCTCACCTCCTCTCTGTAGGCCGTCTCATCATTGTTGGTAATCAAGCCTACCACTGTAGTGTCGTCTGCAAACTTGATGATTGAGTTGGAGGCGTGCATGGCCCCGCAGTCATGGGTGAACAGGGAGTACAGGAGAGGGCTGAGAATGCACCCTTGTGGGGCCCCAGTGTTGAGGATCAGGGGGATGGACATGTTTCCTACCCTCACCACCTAGGGGCGGCCCATCAGAAAGTCTAGGACCCAGTTGCACAGGGCGTGGTCGAGACCCAGGGTCTTGAAGTTAATGACGAGTTTGGAGGGTACTATGGTGTTAAATGCTGAGCCGTAGTCGATGAACAGCCTTCTTACATAGGGATTCCTCTTGTCCAGATGGGTTAGGGCAGTGTGCAGCATGATTTCGATTGCGTCGTCTGTGGACCTATTGGGGGGGTAAGCAAATGTGGGTCTAGGGTGTCTGGTAGGATGGAGGTGATGTGATCCTTGACTAGTCTCTCAAAGCACTTTATGATGACAGAAGTGAGTGCTGAGGGGCAATAGTCGTTTAGCTCAGTTACCTTAGCTTTTTTGGGAACAGGAACAATGGTGGCCCTCTTGAAGCATGTGGGCACAGCAGACTGGGATAGGGATTGATTGAATATGTCCATAAACACACTAGCCAGCTGGTCTGCGCATACTCTGAGGACGCGGCTAGGGATGCTGTCTAGGCCAGCAGCCTTGCGAGGGTTAACACGTTTAAATGTGTTACTCACATTGGCTACGGTGAAGGAGAGCCCACAGGTTTTGGTAGCGGTCCATGTCAGTGGCACTGTATTGTCCTCAAAGCGAGCAAAGAATTTGTTTAATTTGTCTGGGAGCAAGACGTCGGTGTCCGCGACGGGGCTGGTTTTCTTTTTGTAATCTGTGATTGACTGTAGACTCTGCCACATATGTCTCGTGTTTGAGCGGTTGAATTGCGACTCTACTTTGCCTCTATACTGACACTTAGCGTGTTTGATTGCCTTGCAGAGGGAATAGCTACACTGTTTGTATTCGGTCATGTTTCCGGTCGCCTTGCCATGATTAAAAACAGTGGTTCTCGCTTTCAGTTTTGCGCGAATGCTGCCATCAATCCACGGTTTCTGGTTAGTATTGCACAGTGCTAAGAGGCTCCCAGTCCTCAGTAGTCCGTGATAATTTGTGTAGCGATAAGACTAACGCAACAGGATGTTCATAATTAACCCAGTACTGTCAAGTCATGTGAATAGTCTGACATGTCCTCACTTGTCATTTTGACCTTTTGTGCGTGTAATTTTCTCCTCCATCAACCCAGCTGCCTGCATCCCTCGTTCTCCTGCGAGGGGACTATGAGGGGTGGGTCTTTGATCTATCCCCGCAGTGTTTCACAAAGTCTCAAAGACTTGGGGAGAAAATGGTTCTCTTACTCCGTTCGAAAAATGTATTTCTTTATATGCTTTGTGAAAGGGATTTCTGATTAATTTTACATCACTGGTGAGAAATTGAGCCATGTCTATTTGACTATGGGTAATCAGTGGTATCTGCTATATTCTGACAGCATCAAAGCACATACTGTAAGTTCTCTTTCTCACCGACTCACCCCATCTCTCTCACGTCTCTTTAACACTATACCTTGCTCTCCCTGAAACTGTTTAAAATTAGAACAAGAAGTCATTAAAATGGGTAAAACAAGGAAAAGGGTGAGAGAGAGAAAGAGGGACTTTTTCCTCACAATGTTACGAGCATCTTTCCAGCAAAGAATCATGGTAAGGACTGCATCCAGCTCTCTGCTTCCATCCAAGCAGATTGGAAGAGGGAAATGGAGGATCAGGCACGAGGCAGTTCAAAGGGGTGAGAAAAGCCTGCTAGGATGTTTGGCAGTGGAGTTAATGCACTAAGTCACACAGCAATGGAGGGCTTTTCCCCTGCATCTCTTCAAAGAAAAAGACAGGAAGAGATTGTGTGTATCTGAATGGAATATACAGTGTGTGTCCTGCACAGTGCATTCGACAAGTATTGAGACCCCTTGACAATTTTCACGTTGTTACGTTACAGCTTTATTCTAAAATGTATTAAATATCAATCTACACACAATACCCCATAATAAATTACAACTGAAATATCACAATTACATACAGTTGAAGTCGGACGTTTACATACACTTAGGTAGGAATCATTAAAACTCATTTTTCAACCACTTCGCAAATTTCTTGTTAACAAACTATAGTTTTGGCAAGATGGTTAGGACATCTACTTTGTGCACGACACAAGTCATTTTTCCAACAATTGTTTACAGACAGATTATTTCACTTATAATTAACTGTATCACAATTCCAGTGGGTCAGAAGTTTACATACACTAAGTTGACTGTGCCTTTAAACGGCTTGGAAAATTCCAGAAAATGATGTCATGGCTTTAGAAGCTAGACATCATTTGAGTCAATTGGAGGTGTACCTATGGATGTAATTCAAGGCCTACCTTCAAACTCAGTGCGTCTTTGTTTGACACCATGGGAAAATCAAAAGACCTAATAAAAATTGTAGACCTCCACAAGTGTGGTTCATCCTTGGGAGCAATTTCCAAACGCCTGAAGGTACCACATTCATCTGTACAAACAATAGTATGCAAGTATAAACACCATGGGACCACGCAGCCGTCATACCACTCAGGAAGGAGACGCGTTCTGTCTCTTAGAAATTAACGTATTTTGATGCGAAATGTGCAAATCAATCCCAAAACAACAGTAAAGGACCTTGTGAAATGCTGGAGAATACAGGTAGAAAATTATCTATATCCACAGTAAAACGAGTCCTATATCGACATAACCTGAAAGGCCGCTCAGCAAGGAAGAAGCCACTGCTTCAAAACATGGGGACAAAGATCGTACTTTTTGGAGAAATGTCCTCTGGTCTGATGAAACAAAAATCGAACTGTTTGGCCATAATGAACATTGTTATGTTTGGAGGAAAAAGGGGGAGGCTTGCAAGCCGAAGAACACCACCCCAACCGTGAAGCACGGGGGTGGCAGCATCATGTTGTGGGGGTGCTGTGCTCTGCAGGAGGGTCTGGTGCACTTCACAAAATAGATGGCATCATGAGGAAGAAAAATTATGTGGATATATTGAAGCAACATCTCAAGACATCAGTCGAGAAGTTAAAGCTTGGTCGCAAATGGGTCTTCCAAATGGACAATGGCCCCAAGCATACTTCCAAAGTTGTGGCAAAATGGCTTAAGGACAACAAAGGCAAGCTATTGGAGTGGCCATCACAAAGCCCTGACCTCAATCCTATATAATATTTGTGGGCAGAACTGAAAAAGTGTGTGTGAGCAAGCAGGCCTACAAACCTGACTCAGTTACACCAGCTCTGTCAGGAGGAACGGGCCAAAATTCCCCCAATTTATTGTGGGAAGCTTGTGGAAGGCTACCCAAAACATTTGACACCAGGTTAAACAATTTAAAGGCAATGCTACCAAATACTAATTGAGTGTATGTAAACTTCTGACCCACTGGGAATGTGAAATAAAAATTGAAATAAATAATTCTCTCTACTATTATTCTGACAATTCACATTCTTAAAATTAAGTGGTGATCCTAACTGGATTAAATTAGTTTAAATGTATTTGGCTAAGGTGTATGTAAACTTCTGACTTCAACTGTAAGTATTTAGACCCTTTACTCAGTACTTTGTTGAAGCACCTTTAGCAAGATTGCAGCCTTGAGTCTTCTTGGGTATGACGTTACAAGCTTGGCACACCTGTATTTGGGGAGTTTCTTCCATTCTTCTCTGCATATCCTTTCAAGCTCTGTCAGGTTGAATGGGAAACATCGCTGCACAGCTATTGTTTGGTCTCTCCAGAGATGTTAGTTTGGGTTCAAGTCCGGGCTCTGGCTGGGCCACTCAGAAACTTGTCCCGAACCCACTCCTGCATTGTCTTGGCTGTGTGCTTAGGGTCGTTGTCCTGTTGGGAGGTGAACCTTCGCCCCAGTCTGAGGTCCTGAGCACTCTGGAGCAGGTTTTTATCAAGGGTCTCTCTGTACTTTGCCCCGCTCATGTTTCCCTTGATCCTGACTAGTCTCCCAGTCCCTGCTGCTAAAAAACATCCCCCCAGCACCATGCTGCCAATAACATGCTTCACCATAGGGGTGGGGCCTGGTTTCTTCCAGACGTGACGCTTAGCATTCAGGCCAAAAAGTTCAATCTTTGTTTCATCAGACCAGAGTATCTTGTTTTTCATGGTTTGAGAGTCCTTTATATGCCTTTTGACAAACTCCATGCGGGCTGTCATGTGCCTTTTACTGAGGAGTGGCTTCCGTCTGGCCACTCTACCATAAAGGCCTGGTTGATGGAGTGCTGCAGAGATGGTTGTCCTTCTGGAAGGTTCTCCCATTTCCACAGAGGAACTCTGGAGCTCTGTCAGAGTGACCATCGGGTTCTTGGTCACCTCTCTGACTAAGGCCCTTCTCCCCCGATTGCTCAGTATGGCCTGGTGGCCAGCTCTAGGAAGAGTCTTGGTGGTTCCAAGCTTCTTCCATTTAAGATTGATGGAGGCCACTGTGCTCTTGGGGACCTTCAATTCTGCAGACATTTTTTGGTGCCCTTCCCCAGATCTGTGCCTCGACACAATCCTGTCTCGAAGCTCTACGGACAATTCCTTAGACCTCATGGCTTGGTTTTTGCTCTGACATGCACTGTCAACTGTGGGACCTTATATCGACAGGTGTGTGCCTTTCCAAATCATGTCCAATCAATAGAATTTTCCACAGGTGGACTCCAATCAAGTTGTAGAAACATCTGAAGCATGATCGATGGAAACATGATGCACCTGAGCCCAATTTCGAGTCTCATAGCAAAGGGTCTGAATACTCATGTTAATAAGCTATTTCAGTTTTTTACTTTTTATACATTTGCTAAAATTTCTAAAAAACAGTTTTCACTTTGTCATTATGGGGTATTGTGTGTAGTTTGATGAGGAAAACATTTTGTTTAATAAATTTTAGAATAAGGCTGTCACGTAACAAAATGTGGAAAAGGGGAAGGGGTCTGAATACCTTCCGAATGCACCATGTGTGTGCGTTCATGCATACGCAAGGGCTTGTATGTGTGTGTGTGTGTGTGTCATTGGTTTCACTATGAATAGTGTGCAGACATGGTCTGTGTTCTATATTATTTACTCCCAGTATCAGTGGGATTAGTAAAGTCTGTTTATTATTCTATGCACTTGTGGTTTGCATGGATAATTGTACATTAAGTGGATTAGCATGCAGTGGGAATCCCTAATGGGAATGAGCTACTTTGCCTTGAACACAAATCATCATGCACTGTAGTACCCATCCACTTCTGCAACATCAGCATATTTCAAATTGTTGAAATCAGTTCTGTTATTCGTGTTAATAAATAGAATAGAGAGTTTTAATGAAACTGACACTTGTTATGATTCGGTTCTGCAGTTACTTGTGTGATAGTCATATTTAATGTGGTAAGTCTCCATTAGGTTGTTATTTGACACTCTTCGTCATCTAAGGATCTCCAAACTCTTTGAGTTTCCGTTGTTTCTTCTTTCCTAAGCCACTCAACCGAAAATAAGAGATTCTTTCTTTAATCATGGAGTTTAAAACAATGCCATATGTAAAGTACCTCCTGCAGGCTTTTTTATGAGAAACTCTGCGAGGAAAAACATTTAAAAAAGTATTCTCCCGGCTTCAATATCACCCAAATCCCAAATCAAAATCTGCCTCGGATAAATTGCAGTGGAATACAAATGAGTGGTTCAGGAGTCAGCGGCAGGGATTTTTAATGAGGACAAAAACCTATCACCACATCTAACCTGCTCCAGTTCATTTGCTGCCTTGCGTCCCAGTAGAATTCCGGATGAAATTTCAGAGTTTCGTCTCCAGCTTTATTTGAGCCCTGCAAACGATGGCCGTCCTCCTCCCACATCCCAGAACATTTAAACCCTCACTTTGCCTAAAGAAATCCCTGCTCCTGCAGTCTTAAGGTAATTCTAAGTAAATAAATAAAGAGAGGAAGATCGCTATAGCATCCCACACACCAGGCTCCGAGCAGCTCTTGAAAAGGCTGGGAACCACAACTTAACATTCATTCGCCTGGAGGTATTCCGTGAGAGTGAGAGTAGAAGAACAGAACTTCCAAGACCACACCAACTCCCACTCAGTAGCCATAGCTACATTAGTCACACTGTGCCTGTACAATCTTTTTTATTTTACCTTTATTTTACTAGGCAAATCAGTTAAGAACAAATTCTTATTTTCAATGACGGCCTAGGAACAGTGGCAGAACGACAGATTTGTACCTTGTCAGCTCGGGGATTTGAACTTTTCGGTTACTAGTCCCACACTCTAACCACTAGGCTACCCTGCCGCCCCAATGCTACTGTACTATATGACTTACTGAAAAGTCCTCTGGCCTTTTAGTCATTGCTGTGAGATTTCTTTTTGTCTCTGGGAAAGTCTACCACCAATGTTTACTGCATTGGGATGTTGAGCCCTCAAGGATTTAAATGACCGGGATGCTATTAGATTAAGTTCATATTTCTCCTCCAAACTTTTCACCTCAGAGTTTGCAGATATAATCCTTGAGAAATTATAATAACACGTTGGTGACAAGACAATGGATGTGGAGTGAATATTTGAATAGGTGTAATGTATCCTAAACCCATCACAACAATGCCAGGGATAAACATTGTGTACAGTAGAACACACTCCCAAGGAGACCATGAATAGGAGATTACATCAATATAACTCAATTCCATGTTTTTATGAGCCTCTCCCTATCCCTGTCTGTACAAAGTGACCTCTATTAGATTTGCAGACACTTTATTGTCCCCCCACAACAAATCCTGGCCTGCTGTGTTTTGGTTTCCAATGAGGGTGTGTTGGGATTTTGCGGTTGGGTTACAAGGCCCTGTTGTGTTTGTCTGTTTTTGTGCTCACACACACACACTCCGTGCTCACACACACACACACACACACTCCGTGCTCCCACCACACACACATCCTTTATCCAGGCCTATCTGCGTCTCCAGCCTCCTGGAGCACTCGAGCTCGTTACATCATCCTAAGGGGAGTTATCTGTGCCCGATCTGCACTCTCAAAGGCTGTTTTGTCTTCCATCTGCCTAGAACTCTCTGAACCCTGGGATTACCTTCCCAGCCGTGGGTATTTGTTTACCGCCGCCCTAATTTACCGTGGCCTTTATCACAGTTGCCTGCCGATGCGGGGAGGAAGTGCTTCACAAACAGCTCATCTGTATACCAGGGGAACCATAGCAATCCTTCAGGTAATCCAGCTATTCTCAACCAACCAGAGGTGCCCTGTCTGGAGCTGGTTCGTTTAGCTCCCGAGGGGGGGCTCCCGAGTGGCGCAGCGTTCTAAGGCACTGCATCTCCGTGCTAGAGGTGTCATCCTTGTTCGATTCCAGGCTGTATCACAACCGGACGCGATTGGGAGTCCCATAGGGCGGCGCACAATTGGCCCAGCGTCGTCCGGGTTTGTCCAGTGTAGGCTGTCATTGTAAATAGTAATTTGTTCTTAACTGACTTGCCTAGTTAAATAAAGATTCAATAAAATAAAAAAGCTCATGTAACACCATGTAGGAAAAGTGGGTCAGATTAGGTATAAATTATAACAGCAATTAATTGGTGATTAAATGAAATGGAATTGCAAGTGATTGCCACGAATAGCACGAGGGGCACAATTACTTTCAAAAGTAAATGAAGGGGTCCCTATGGCCCTAAAGGTGGCTGGTGTTGGGGGCCTAAAGGAGGCTTTGTCTCAACGGCACACTAATACCCTATTTACACTACTGAGCCAAGCCGAACCAAGCTGAGCTGTATTGAGCTGGCCTGGGTACAGATCCACACATCCATAATTTATGGAACCAAGCTGGAAAATACCATGGGAAGAGGAAATATCAGAGCCAGCACAGTATGGTTCGGGTTGGCGCAATAGTGTGAATCAGGCAAATGCACCAAAACATTTTTTGGCCAGCATGGTATGGTTCAGGTCGGACTCGGCACGATAGTATGAAAAGGGTAATACTGAGGCTGGCTAACCCCCAGGATTCTGGCCCAGCTCCCAGCCGGTCCCTCTCATTGGTCATGTTTAATTACCCCCTTCCCCTAAACTAATTGGTCATAAAAAAACGAGGATGGCCCCTTCACCCAGCCTGAGTGTTGTTCCACAAAATGGCAGCTGTGTAGATTATGAGGCATGGTGCGACTCCTCAAGAGCGATTTGGTACTATTAATCTTTGTCATTAGTCAGTGCACTTGGTTTGTGTGAGACTCAATATCTTTTTCGGCTCTGCACATTTATGATTTTAAATAAATTATTTTATATTTTTGTGAAAATCTTTCGATGTATTATGTCTGATCAACCTATAGTCCTACACTTTCACTCACTCTTGAACCATCAATTTGTGCTGTGTAAACGTTACCGTAAGGCACTCACCTTTGGTTACCGTGATTTTGTATGCACACTAAAGCAACACTTGGCCACAGCGTCAACCTCTACTAACATAAAGGAAATAACATCAAACTAGTTATTTCGAGACAGTGGTGACAGTTTATAATCATTACTTGCAACATAATATGTAAAAATATATATACTTATTACGCAAAGTATTTGACAGTTTTCGGTATTTCACTCGTGAATTAAATTCTTCGACGAGAGCGCTCCAGTTGTGAATGGGTGCATTCGAAGCACCACCCTTTCCGGTCCCAAGGATAGACCAATGAGAAAAGCGTATACACACTGATGGGACGTCAAATCTGCTGCCATCGTGTCGGGATTGGAACGTTACAGAGTAAGAATCGGAACAATTGAGCGTTTGGTAATTGGACACCAGGATCAAGGAATCCCAAATCTGTAACAATTTCAATGTATTTGCGAAGTCACGTTGTAACTGTAAGTACTGTTTGAGATCGTTGCGTCCGTTTCTTCGTTTATATCAGGCCCTTATTCTCCGATGAGATTATTGCATTTTTTTGCGTGTATGAGGTCTGTCGGGAGATTAAAACATAAGAGAAATGCAGGGATTTGTGAGGCTACATTTGCACGGATGAACCGCTCTTGTTCTACTACGCTTTACCCTTTCGTGTATGGAACCATGGAGTGAAATATCGCCTTGAACCAGAGGAACAAAACGAATTCTACTCCGAGACATCTGGATCTAAACCCGCCACACCGACTGATTTCAATCCCAGCCGGCGTGTTAACGACTTTACATCTCAAACGTGGGATACCTTTTCTGTGTTGGCTAAGGCAGGGAACCTCATGAACCCCTGTCGCTACTCTCGCAGGGTAAAGAGCTATTAAAAAGCTTCGGGCACCTCTAACCGGGCGCAGTTTAGCATTTGAATACAGCTTGGCTGTATGAGGGGGGGAGCGAGAGGGGCAGAGAGCGTAGGATATCTGATTGTTTTTACTTGGCCGAGGGAGTGAAATGGTAAAACTAGCTAGAAGGGGGAGAAAACGCATTTAAAATCGCCCACATGCTCTGGATCAATCGCTGGATTGGGGCACGGAATACGAAGAAGTGGGAAGACACGAGTTTGAAATCTTTGCGGTCTGGAAGATGGCAGAGGGGTGTAGTTGGAGGTGGTGAGAGCCTAACTTCTGGCCACTTCGAATTTATTTGTAAACAACTTGCCCCTATTCGTAGGACACATGCAGGCCAAAAAACGATATTTAATCCTGCTCTCCGCCGGCGCATGTCTAGTTCTACTGTTCTACTTTGGAGGTGTACAGCTTCCAGCTTCGGACAGGAACCGGCATGACCGTAGCCACCATGGATATCGCCCCGACCAGCCGTGGCCACACTTCTCTGACCCTTTACAACAGTTCCTACTCTGGGATCAACCGGACACCGAGGAATACAACATTCACATTTCGCCAAGGCAAAAGAGGGACGTTAATACAAGTGTGTACAAAGGCAAAAGATGTCGCATGGATTCGTGCTTTGATTTCTCTGCATGCAAAAAGAACGCTTTCAAAGTGTATGTCTACCCCCAGCAGAAAGGGGAGAAAATCTCAGAAAGTTACCAGAATATTTTGTCGATCGTTGAGGGATCCAGGTTCTACACCACTGACCCAGGTCAAGCTTGTCTATTCATCCTGAGCTTGGACACCCTGGACCGGGACTCGCTGTCTCCGCAGTACGTGCACAATCTCAAAACCAAGGTCCAGAACCTTCATCTCTGGAACAACGGCAGAAACCACCTCATATTTAACTTGTACTCTGGGACATGGCCGGACTACACGGAAGACCTAGGTTTCGACATAGGCCAGGCCATGTTGGCCAAGGCCAGCATCAGTACCGAGATCTTCAGGCCCAACTTTGACGTGTCCATTCCGCTGTTCTCCAAGGAGCACCCTAGGACCGGAGGGGACAGGGGATACCTAAAGTACAACTCCATCCCACCTTTCAGGAAATACATGCTTGTGTTTAAGGGGAAGCGATACCTTACAGGGATAGGGTCAGACACGAGGAATGCCTTATATCATGTCCATAACCAGGAGGACGTGGTGCTCCTCACCACCTGCAAACACGGCAAGGATTGGCAGAAACACAAGGACGCACGCTGCGAAAAGGACAACGCAGAATATGACAAGTAAGTTATGACGTGTTGACAGATTAAAACGCTCGTATAAGTGTGGCGTGGGTCATATTACCACTGTGTAAACTGAAAGTGACCACCTTTGGTCTCCATAAGAGTTTACAATAGGTGTCCTTTACCATTCCAAAACGGGGCACCCATGCGTGCATCCTTGAGTGTCTCCATGGCGTGCTGGGTGTGTTTTGTGAACTCATTTTATTGCCATACAAAGCCATTGACTGCCATTCTCAGAGACTGAAATAGTTTATGATTCTCTTCCTGGCCTACCCCCTAACCTTGCTCCCTTTCAAGCGTTAAAGAAAACGTCTCCAGCCAGCCTGTCAATTACCTTTTCCGGGTTTGCCTAAATCACCCCGGACCCCCGCCCCCTTTTACACAGGAATTTAACCCACTTCACTGATATTGTAGCCAAACGAGGATATGTACTGAAACGTTTTATTTTCACTATACTTTAACGGAATAAAGCAATGTGCGCTGTGGTAGTGTGACCTTGCACCACACTGTTATAAACTCCCATTTATAATGAATAAGCACAACATTTATTAGGCCTGTGTAATGCTGTTAATGTAATAAGGCCTAGCCTATATCAATTAGGCCTACATCCCAAATCATTTTCATCATAATGGCCATATTAGTTTGATAGTAGGCTAGGGTTGTGCCTTGCGTACTATCACTGATTGTGGAGACCGCAACTCATGTTGGGTCGTAATGATGCCAGGTAAAGTCAAATCACCCGAAGGACCGGCATCCCATTGTAACCATGATAGGCAACTTTGTCATGGAAGTTTACACGAATCGTCAGCGCATTGCCAAGTTTATGACACAGGTTTGTTTTAGGCCGCGTTGCCTACTTCTGATTGAATATGCCTCTAAATCCTCAGTAAACTCAGGCATGTGATAACCCCCCCCCCTCATACTTGAGGCCGATGTTAGTGTTTAAAAGTTCAGGGAAGTGAGAGATTGGATAAAACACTACTCCATTGAAGACTAAATATTTCCAGTCACTTGTAAAAGCCGGTGAGAGGCCATAACTAGCACTACGTCCCAAATGGCACCCTATTCCCTGTATAGTGCACTACTTTGTTTTGACCAGGGCCTAAAGTAATGCAGGGAATAGGGTGCCAGTTGCGACGCACTCTATCTATTGACCTAGTTTGGTCAAAGGGAAATCAAACTAAAACGGAACTTTTCATGAACTGAAACTCACTGAAATGAGAACACACTGCCCTATGACACATCGCCAATTGCAAATATGCTTTAACAACATCCCCACAAGTAAGTGCTTGTCCATTTGTCATCTTTCTCCCCTTTATCTGCCCTTGCAATCTGCTCTTCTTCTCCCAGAGTGGCGCTTTTGGCTCGTGTCACCTGTAGAAATGTGTCATCCATGATCTAAATTCCAGGTAATTTTTCTCTCGACTGCTCACCTTTCCTCTGCTCAGGTTAGCACTGACATGGCTTGGACTGGTGCGTGCTCTATGCACTGCGTTCATAGCCAGAGAATCTCTCACAATCCGATGGACGATGGTAAGAATGCACATGTGTTGGAACAGCTGTTTGGGTTAAAGAGGGAATGGTGCCAAGGTGAAAATACTGCAGCGTACCTGGATGCATTTCACCGCACTTTGGCTTCGGGATGGCAAAAGTATCAACTGAGATCCTCTCACCGGTCCTGTGTGGCTCAGTTGGTGTGGTCACATATATTAAAATGTAGCCTATGCACTCACTGTACTTTTTAAGTCGCTTTGGATAAAAGTGCCTGGTAAATGGCGCACATTTGAGATATTCTCTCCTTGGTCCATAGAAAACGATGGAACTATCAACATGGTGCCTCATCTCAACCTTTTCCCACTCTTGACCTCTGACCTTTCAGCCTCGAAGAGGAATGTGGCAGGAGCAGCAGATATTGGAAGGCTTTTAAACACACATTCACACACAGGCAGTGCCTGGTAGCCCCGGACACTGAAACGTGCACACACACACACACACACACACAGAGGGAGAGAGACACATACACTCAACTCATTTCCCTGAGAGTTTGAAAGCACAAGGCATCGAGACTTTGTGGTTCATCACAATCCTATCTGAAGCCTCTGTGTATTCGAAACATTAAGAACGCCTGCTCTTTTCATGACACATACTTCCCTAGTGAAAGCTATGATCCCTTATTGATGTCACTTGTTAAATTCACTTCAATCAGTGTAGATAAAGGGGCGGAGACCGGTTAAAGAAGTATTTTTAAGCCTTGACAATTGAGGCATGGGATTGTGTTTGTGTGCCGTTCAGAGGGTGAATGGGTAAGAACATATTTAAGCGCCTTTTGAACGGGGTATGGTAGTAGCATTGTGTCTTCATGGATGCCAAGTATTTGACGAAAGAGAAATTGTATTTTTTTTTTATCAGCTTTTTCTGAATTTTCGGTCAATTCGCAGGTGGCTGAAACTCACTGGAGAAATCATCCGAGTGAGGGGAAACAGAACCTCTCTGTCTCAGTATGTGTAGCCCATGTATCTGATGCTGTCTGGAATTAAAGAGTATGGCATGCTGCCGCTGTAGCATTTTGATTGATTGATGCCAGCAAGCATCTGGCCTACCTTGATAAAAAAATATATAATAATTTGAGCTGAGGTCAACTGTGTGTTGTCCTGGTGCAGCAAAACGCCCCCCGAGGGAGGCCAGTTTTGGATTTGGCTTCACACCAATCAAACCACATCCTAAGCAAAACATCATTGTCAGACAAATGTGTCTGTTTCTGGTATCCTTTTGTTGATGTCCTACGGTAGCTAGCTTGCTAAATTGGCCCTTTCCCAAGCCACGTCTGGAGATGTGGATTTGGACTTGTGGTTTTGACTTAATTCTCTGTACAGGCCAATGATTATGACTGATTCTGATCTTCCCATAAATGCATATATTGTGCCACTGGCCTGAGACGATTTGAAGTTCAATATGTAGCCTAGATGTTAGTCTTACGTTAACTAGCTAGCCAACTTGGCTGGTTCATTGTTGCCCATGTGAGGAAGTTAGGCTAGCCAACATTTTTAGCTAGGTAGCCAATGGAAACAAAGTGTACTGTATGGCAGAGCCATAGACCATTTTGCCATCATGAGAGTAGGATAGCATTGGTGTTCAGCTAGTCTACAAGTAGGGTGAGTCAACTTTTTTTTACTCGCGCAAGCACACACACGGACACAAATCAGTACCATGGACAGCCACATGATATTTAGCAACATTGATTGGACTCAATTGTTTTCAGTGTATTAACCTAAACTTATTGCCTTGTTGATTTGATGTTTTAAGTTGAAATGGTGCTGGAATCATGGAGAAAGTGCTCTTGTTGTCTTTGTGCTGACTTGTGGTAACTCTGGTTCTAAATCAGTAGTTTAGTAAACTGTCAAACATGGACTTGCTTGACCATGCTACAGGTCATATAACTGTTTGTTACGTGCAGTATTGGCTTGTGGACTTCACCAGACAGATGTTTTGTGATGAAACAAACGCATGTGTAGTTGAATTTATTCCGCCGCTGTGACACTTTTGTTGTCACGTCCTTATGGTATCTCAGTGGCGTATGAACTAATGGGATATAGAGCAAAAACGCAATTATCACAACCGGTTGTAATATGGCTTTTCTATTGGCTTGGCTTCCCCAGTGGTTTTACCCGCGCACCGCTACAGAGTAGTAGGTGCCAGCCACACCCGTTTTATGTCAAGAACTGCAACACTCAACAGTTTCCTGTGTGAGTCGAGAATGGTCCGCCACCCAAATGACATCCAGCCAACTTGACACAACTGTGGGACGCATTGGAGCCAACATGGGCCAGCATCCCTGTGGAACACTTTCAACGCCTTGTAGAGTCCATGCCCCGTTGAATTGAGGCTGTTCTGAGGGCAAAAGGAGGGGGTGCAACTCTGTATTAGGAAGGTGTTCCTAATGTTGGGGGTACTTTGTGTATGTGCTGTTAGTTACATTACAGCCTATATCAGAGTACTGTATCATAAGCTATTAAATCGGTCCCAACTTTCCAACATGCCTCCTCTCCTGAGTTTTGCTGCGTATTACTTGTTTCCTCCTCCTTACAACTTTCCCAGCAGACCGCTAGATCATGATCCCCCATTTAATAGTTAACCAGTTTTGTCAGCCGGTATTGACTTTGTACTTTAGCCACTTCACTAGCAGGCCGCCACATCTCAAGGTCACTCCAGGGACGACTCCACTCAGTTGAATGGGGTGTTGTTATGAGAGCCCGAGTGTTTTTGAGTGTGCACTGCATGTGGAAGAGTTACCCAATATATTTATGTGTCTGTGTTCTTTCCTGTATGAAGCCCCCACAGCTGCAATATCAGGCCGAGGGATGGATAGGAGGGATGGAGCATTTTCATTTTCGCTACTGCGTCATCAGCAGGAATGTTCCCACTTGAGTAAATCCTCTTGAAGAGGAGGGGGCTGGCCATGCTGCGTTGCGCTCGCGCTCTCTCTCGTTCGTTGCGTGCTATCAGAATGAAATGGAAACACTGACGTGATTTGGGGCGACGATGGCTTGCTGCCATATTTCCATTTCCTCCTTTACGACGCAGAGCGTGGCATTTTGTTGACACGGTGCCAGAGATTGCTTGGCCAGGTTTGCTAATCAAAGACAGCATCCCCGTCTTATGTTTTAAAATAGCATTATGAATACCGTTTTCACATGTCAATGGCGGTTATTCTCTGGACAGATCTTGGCATGATATTAGAGTGGACGTGGCACTGGAGGTTAACACAGAACATGTAATTTGCTGCATGCCACGGCCTGATACTCGGGGGTGTCATGCTCCCCGGGTCGCCGTTGTTTGTTTTCTCGTCAGATTAATACATCATGAATATTTATTTCACCGACCTCCTCTCACTTAAATAAAGCACTGGGCCATGATCACACCAAAATATGCTAATGATCAGCAGGAAATGAGTGGGGAATGCTAGTTTGCCTTAATTAGCGCTGTTTTGTTATTTCTGTGGAAAATGTAGTCTACCCTACACCGGCGTGGACATTTTTGATCTTGTCAGTCTATTCATCCAATTTCCCCTCTCTCGACGTGTTTATTTACCTTTTTTTTTTTTTTATTAAATTTGTAAAAATCCATGAAGTGTTGTAGTTATTCACACGTCATGCAGAGTGCTTGTCTTGTCTGATACTAGTGAGCCTGTTGTGACCGTAGGGCCATGGTGCCCTCACAATCAGAATCCCAGTTGCCGAGGCTTTGTATTCTATGAACTGTGTGGGGGGTTGCTCCTGATCATGCTGATATGTCGGTCTGCTTTGCAGTCGTTGGTGTGTCTGCAACATCTCTGTTATTGTGTGTGCGGAGCGAGGATGGGCTATGAACTCTTCTTAGTGGCCCACAGTCACCACGGGGATTACCATGACGACGTGGCTTTTGGCCCGCGGCAGCTGAGAGACCAGGCGGGACGAAACTGCGCAAGACCAACCGAGCTGTGCTTAACTGGCTCAGTCCCAGTCCAGCCACCTACGCTTGGCTAGTGTTTGGGAGGGATTGATCAATCGGGAGTGTTTCACTCCGAATGAAAATCGATCTGTGCATTAGGGAGTGCCGGGCTGACCCCGTGGATCATTTCCTCCATTTAAGAGTCTACCGTTTCTCCAAAACCGGAGGCAAATCACGCAGCAGTAATTGAAAGTACAAAATAACAAGGTGGGATACGAAAGTCTTTTCATTCCCTTACTGTCAGGGAATGCTTGAGAGGCATGAATTTAATAAGTGGGAGGGGTACAGTGGTAAAAGCATCTCTTCCCTTTCCCCTCCCTCCATCTGCTAAAGTGATGAGTTAGGCAGGTACGTTTTTAACAGGCTAACCACTCAGTTTAAAGGATACTATGAAATCAAGCTAAACAGCTGTTTTGGCTCTTTGTGAAGTAAATTGAGTGAGACCAGTTCCATGTTTAAAAAATGAGTGAGACGCGTGATTGGTTGTCCATGGATTTTATATTTTCTTTAGCGCCGAGGCAGTGGGAAGACCTGGCATTTACATTATGGAAGTCAAATGATTGTTTTAGTTCTGACATCCGTCTCGTTTAGTGCATGGAAGCTTGTTCAGCTCGTCTTTCTCTACTATGTGGCACGGATATGCCGTGGCAGGGATAGAACCGCTCCGAGCATCTCATATTCTCTACCTCGCTGGTGTTTTTTTTTTTTTGCATATTTACTTTTTTTAATTCTTCTGGGGTAATGTTTTCCTCAACTCTTTCAGCACCTCTGACTGTTGTTCCTGGTTTGTGTAGCATTCATGGCCTACATTCTGAACGACAGCCCACTTGTGTTTTGTATTTCTCTGGGTATCTGTTGACTGTAATTACTTGGAATTGGATTTAGCCTTCTTTAAGAATCCCTTTACAACCGATGAATCCCTGGCTGAGAAGCATGTGGGTCACTGGAAATATATTCCATAAAGCACTTCCTGTAATCTAATGTTGTTTATTGTTTTCTGGGGAGCTCCTACTGTTCGGCTGCTCAAACTAGCCCAGTTGGCACACGCTTTACGGTCAGTGTGAATAGGCTGTGGTTGCATGCTTGTTATCCTACATGGACTCAATTGGCGCTGTGTGTGAGGTGGGCTATGGGTGAGGATGTTCATCTCAGGGATTCGTCGCTCTTCCTGAATGTCTCTCTGTGACCCACCCGGCTTTTGAAACCCATGACCGACCCATCTCATCAGCGAGGGGCAATAACCATGACCTACTACTGTCCTGGACACTGGCCAGGAACTGGGGCCTATGGTAACTAGCTTTCTGCTCCCTGACTGTCCTCCCTCAGGGCGTTACAGCACCAGGGGGTGGTTTTACGGCAGGAAGGGCACACTTGATGGCCCCAGGAGAAATGTAACACCACGTGTCAGTACTTCAATAGAACGGCAGATAGTTTGTCACCGTCTGTTCTCAATACACTGACCCCCCCCCCTTCACCTTTCACCACCACGAGACTGAAAACAAACACTTCTCTCCACTGTATTGATATTCAAATAGTAATTTGTGAAAGGGGGGTGTCTTTTTAATAATTTTTTTATGTTCCTGAAGAATGTTGACGTGTTTGGTAGAAAGTAGGGGCCTGACCATCAGACAGTGTTTTGCTGAAGTGGTGGCAGAGGGTCTTATGGCTTGTACTCCTAGCTTGTACTTTATGGGTTAGTTTGACTTCCCCTTTGGGGGTGTAAAGGCTGTGCTGCCCTAGGCGCTCAGAGGGGCCCTTTTGTGTGAAGGTTTGCTCTGGTGCCTTGTTGACGACAGCCCCCATATGGCTGCTCTGCCCCCCAAAAAAAAAAACTACTCTCCTCAAGGCTCTGAACTCAAAGTCCACCTCCTCCAGTCCCACATCCCCCTTTAGATTTCTCCTCTTAGCCAATCATTACTTGAGGCTGCTGTCTCATGATTTTTAATTTTTTTTTTGCTTTTGACCCCTGGATGCCGGCAACAATGACTGCTCAGACACTCCAGCGACCCCCTCATTTGGCGGATTCCATGACACTTCACGGATCACCGGCCAAGCCAACACAGGGGTTGGAGAGCTGGGGTGGTGGATGTAGTGGGCAGCACCTGGTCTTATGAAGGAGACTCTGTGTATGCCAAGCTTGGATGGGGAGAATATTGGGCAGTTTTTTACTTTGCTGTTTGTTTCTGGTGTTTCTCTGTTTATTCATGAGTTCCTACATGGCCTTCTTTTCAGATAAGAATACGATTGTTTGTAAAGTGCAACTGGTGGTGTTGTTGGACGAAAGGAACAAGCTCCCGCTCTCTCTCCCACCCCCTGGAAATGAAATGAGAATGGATTCAAAGCGGGCATTATAAATGATTTTAAGCTTTGCAAACTTAATCCGCTATACATATGGAATGTGGCCTAGCCGTTTACCAATTAGTGCAAAAGCGGAAGTAAGCTATAGGCCTTCATGGGAAGGTAATGAAGGCATTTCTTCCATTAGGATTCTTTGAAAGTAATTTGAGGTTGCATTTCTGTTGAGTGAGTCAGAGGTGGCCCACAGCCTGAGAGAGGACAGTTTCCCACAATCTAAACTGTGTTTTGTTTTGTGACAAGGGATTTTGTGGTTTCTCATCTGTCATGATTTTTTTAAATTTAACTTTTATTTAACTTGGCAAGTCAGTTAAGAACATATTCTTATTTACAATGACTGCCTACCGGGGAACAGTGGGTTAACTGCATGTTCAGGGGCAGAACGACAGATTTTTTTTTACCTTGTCTGGTAAAATTATGCCGACGGTCATGGTCGCTTGTACAGTATTTTGAAACCTCATCCTGGTTTGCAGTGTTTCGCCAACCGCGTCCCCGGGATCAAAGCGACATGAAGAGGCTTGCGCGTCATACTCCGGTTAGCTGCTCGGCAGGTGTTATTCTGAGGTTTGAATGTTTATTTCCACAGAAAGTTGTGACACGACAGCACTTTTTTTTTCAGAGCTTCTGCTTTCTTGTTTGTCTTGACGCTTGCTTGCTTGCTAGACTCAACATTCTCTCTCTCTCAAGGTGAGAGCAGAATGGAGGTCGGGGAAGCGATGTTGTAGGGCCATCGGCCCAGTGACACCAGAATTTGACTAGCTGTCTTTTAATTCGGTTGCAAGGTTTTGAATAAACTGCGCGTTTAATCTAGGGGATTAGTGACCCTTAATGTCGCAGTGCACCTTTTTGCCATTAGACTGGTAGCAAAACTGTGACTAACCTCCCGCCTTTCACAGTGTTTATTCCCTGAGTCAGTGTCTCGCTTCTTTCATGCCATTTGAATCAAATCCCAAAGTTGTTCATGCATGTTTGCCACCCCTCCACTTGCTTTCTCTCTCTCTCTCTCTCTGTTTTTTCCCAAGTACTATCACGCGTAGGAGCGTGTTTGTTTATCGCAATGAGTTTTCACTGACGTCTTTATGACGTCTGTAGGCGTGTTTGTATCATGTTGGTCTGGCTCTTGACCTATGGTTGTGTTTAACCTAATATTTATCAAGGTGTATGTAATGTCAGTGTTTTATTGAGGTGAGTTCATATTCTCAAACTCAAAGTAAAATGCAACCATTGTACTAATCTTAAGCATTTCTTTAGTGTGTGGTCACCTAGATTATAATTTCAGCACCGTTTTCATTGGGATAGCGCTGTTCTGAGACGAGCGTGGAGGACTCGTCTAGATAAATGTCCGATTTTTGTTTTCACTGAATCTCCGTTTTGGATATTTGGTAACAATTCGGTCGGGAAAATGTTAGCTAAATTGAGGTGAGTGACAGTCAGTCTCTATTCTAGTTTGCTCATATTAGCTGATCAGAACATTTTGCTAGCATGGTACACAAGTGGATTTTGCACTTCACTCGCGTAGTAGACTGTCCTACTTCAGACCTAAAGCCTGTGACTTGTCTGATAATCAATGTGATTTTGTTTCACGGAATCTCTGTCTGTATGTTTGGTTAATTGATCTCTGGCTGAACAAGTGTAAGTGGTAGATGAGCAACACCGGCAATGTGCCGCAGCGACAATCTTATTTTGGAAGAACCTTAGCATATTGACCATTTCTTGGTTTTTAAATGCTTGAAATGAGTACTTCTGATTTTTGCAGTATTTCCAGGGACTCTCAGGATGATTATGAATTAGTCCCGGTATTGAAACTTGTTCGATTTTCAGGAAAATATGAATCCCTACTGGGTGCTGGTGTAGTCATAGTATGTGCTGTTGGTGTTTTTTTTTCTCATTTGGACAGTTGGGTTTGCACTTCCCGTCTGAGTCTGTCCGTTGTGTATGTACTACAGTTAGAGGAGAGGGTATGCTGTGTTGGCAGCCAGTATGTGTACAGTGTGTATCCTCTAAGTTGTGCCAAATCAGTAGTGCGTTCCAGATTCCTCTTCCTCCTGTGGAAGTCCTCTGGCGCTTTGCTTCCCCCGGTGTATCTTGTTTGGACGAATGCTGGAGCTGCTTTAACTGTGACCACTCATGTGGAACCCTGGAAGCTACACAAATGAATAATGTATCAGCAGGATATTTATTCATGTATTTTTACTCTGTTTTTGTAGTATACAGTGCTACTGCTCATCACTTTTGCAGGTAGCCTCGGGTGTTTCTATTTATTCAGCGCCGTGAATGCTGCGGGGTCTTGTATTATCGCAGACTTAAGAAATGTAATTAGAATTTCGTCTTGGATAAGAAACTGATCTTAAAGCACTGTTTTGGGGAGAGTAAATTTGCTGAGTTCAACGGTCTAACAAGCAAGGAATACATTATTCTATTCCATTTAAAGAATATGGACTAGGGCTGAGCCTTTTTTTTTTTTTTAATTTATTTTTTTAAATCAACTGGTTGATTTGTTTGGCTGACAGGCTTTTGGTCTTCAAGACACCCGTTTGATTCGCGCTTGTCTGAGAGGACTAATGCATTGTGTAGGCCGTAGGGATGGCACAGTTCATCACTGGAAGACATGTGGCATTGAAATTGTATATGGTTATACTATGTAAGAATCTTATGATGATCATAATAAGTCATGTCATTATCATTAGTAGGCTTTGTAAAGCAGCCTTGTATAACCATCAAGCTGTATGCCTAAAAGGGCATTCTGTTTTATTCTTTAATACCGTAATTTACTTAGGCCTATATTTCAATACTTTTATATAGGCTACTGTATCAATCATTCATTTGTTCATGTCGTCACACAGCATACGAGTCGTTCATGATATGCATTTTTGTTAAATGAAATAAAGCGTCCCTGGAATAATTTAGTGGAAACAATAAAAAGAACCGTTCCATTTAGGAAATTGCATTCACGAATGACTGCGACTGTTTTTAGTCTTTGCTGTAATAAAGGCTTTACAAAAAAACTCAACTTGACAACAGACTCTCTGGTACGCTTATAATTGATTTCGTGTTTACATTGTTCCAAATGGTCCGAATAAGTATATTGTAATCTAACAGCACCTGTTTGGCACACATTTTATGCACACAGCGCTTGTTCTTTACTTTACTCATCTCCAGTATTTTCTACAACTAGTCAAATTTATTCCACACATCTTGACTTCTCCTTTACCTCCTGAGCAACCAGTAACCATTCCCCCTGTCACATGTGTTCGGTGTTTTGTTATAACCAATTTATTGATGCGATTATGATAGACTACAGGTCAGGCCCTATTGGTCACGTGAATGCGACGCATAAGTGTCACGTAAAGAGGGCAAGAGTTGAGGGAATAGGGATTGTTTTTCCTAAACAAATGAGGGATTTCGGTAACATTTTTCGGTCAAATGGCGGTAGCCTAATTATGTTGCAGCTTCAGCAACACTGACAGCGTGATAAACACTGATGTTCTGTGGTGGTCGCTGCAGCAAAGAGGAGAGCGAGACAACTGGTGCTAGTCAGTCACTCGCTGTAAAAAAAATTTTTTTTAAATGCAGCAAGTCGGAGCCCAGCACAATCAAATTAAGTGCGGTCAGACTCCCTCTAGTCATTTGTGTGTCTTAATTATTTCATCAAACGGTGCACTTAAAGCATCAGACAAGCTTATTGCATATAGAAACACACACACACACACAGGATGTGTCGATTTTTATAAAAAAAATCACCCAATCGATTGGTTGAAAGAACAGATACTTAGTCGAGTAAGATAATAATACATTTTTTGGTTGGGACAGCCCTAATATGGACTGAGGCTGGATTTGCTCTAAGCCGTTGGCATCTTGGGATGCTGATCACCTTTTCAAAAGAAGTCAATACTTCACAAAGATGCATTCTGTATTTCATATAGCCTACCTATCGGGTTGGTGGTGGACTCGAAGGATATCTAAGGATGGTACCTTATGCCTTCTTTACACAGGCACGTCAGCTTGATTGCAAACAGATAATTTGACTAATTTAAACCACTTTCTTAAATTCTTAATCTTGCTACATATCCAATAGACGTGCCATGCCATATTCTCTGAATATTGCCCAGGTGAGCCCCCCCCCCCTATTCTATGCAAGAGTTGGGGAGTTTCCCTTTCTGGAAGCAGGGGCGTGTTTTTGGAACGCTATGTAGAACTAACATGTCTCTGTTGGCTCTTTGTCTTGCCATTTCTATCAGTAACATTTGGTTATTGAACGTGGCCCTGGTGAACTCCCCTTGCTCTATAAGGAGGCTGGTTAAGGTCTCTTGAGGAAGCTTATGCTGGTCACTTATTCTGCGATAAGGTCAGTGATAAAGGTCCCTTGTACTTTCAGCACCAGCAGCGCTACACCTTCCCTCCTAATCCCAGAAGAGGATTAGGCTCAGCACGGCCTCTTGTTAACTAATCACTTCAATGTTGCCCAGCTCTCCTGTCCTCTCTGGATTTCAGGGAGTACTTTCTCGCTCTCTTACTGGTCCGCCAGATGTCCCTACTGGCTGGGGCAATGTCGTCTAACCTGCATATTGTTGGATTATGTTCATTCATAGATGCCATAGTCGTGAATGTAGGCCTAGCCGACATGCAAGTGTTGATCTTGTCGCTGTCTTCATTTAGAGTTTTGTTAAGAGCTGTATAGCTCTTAGTATGTAGCCGAACAGTCGGTGTGCGTATTATGGTTCAGAAGTTGTAGAATATAGTTATGATGTGCCGTCTGGGTGTGTAGTGGTGGTGAATAGCGTGTGTTCTGCCCTTGGGCAGTTTCCCACCGTCAACCTGCTGGTTAATGATTGACAGGGGCCTACATTTCCTTATCGTAGCGGTCCCTGTTCCACTGTCACTCCAGCGCCTTGTTGAGGCCGACTACCCACATCTCCGACACTTTTATGAAGTGACTAGTCCTCACTGAAAACGAATAGGTATGTCTATTGCTGGACCGCAGTGTTCTAGCATCCTACCACTTTTGAAAAAAGGACATGGAATTCGGTTGGGGATATTGTGTGCTCAGCCTCCCCATCGGCAGGCTGTATTCTCTCTCATCACATAATGATTCACGCAGGCACACAGCAGGACAGGAAGCCCTTTGTCTTAATCAGAGTGGCACTCTCTCATTACTCTATGGTAATTCATGCTATTACTTACTGCGTTGACACTGCAGGTCTTTGATTGTGAAATTCGTTATCATCCAGCCTTGGGGCCACAGGCTCCCTCAGTGCTGGTTGGTGCTGTGAATGTGAATAAGCCTTTTTGACTGTTTGTCTTACCCCCTCTAGGCACGGTCTGGAATTGGGCTAGAGATCAAATCACATTCAGGTCAATGTACACTCCACTGTGAAAGACCTCTTGGACAGTCCGTGTGTGTTCTCTCAATAGAGTATTTTTCGTGACCAAGCTGTGGTAGTGCCTGGACTTGCGGAAGTTGAATCACTCACAAAGGGGAAGTCTCTTCCCTACGTGTCACATTCCATTGAGTTCACACAGATAGTTTCCCTCCCTGGCTCTAACTCTAGTCTCTAACAGTCTCACTGTCTGGCTTTTCCATTTCCAGCAGAGGAACTTAATCATGCGCCTCAGTGTAAGACAGCCAGTGTACACACGGCGACATGCAGAACTTCATTATGGGAAACACTAGCGTAGCGGTCAGGTTCGCCACCCTCCTCTCTAATGACGTTGTCAGTGCAGCACCTGTTCCACAATGATCCTCTTTTTTTCGTCCCCACTTTCCAACCCAGAGCTAGGTTGACGCAGCAGCGGCTGGGCAAGCCGAGTGCAATTATGTGGTTAAAAGAAGACTGGCAGTGCTAGGGAGGGCTGAATATCCTGGATTAGACTGCAGAGGCCCGAAGGAGAGCATTTGTGGCTGTAATTTAGCACATGGGTGCCTCCGCTGCAGGGGTTATTGTAGCCGTCGCGGTCTGCTGAGTCCATGCAGACGCTGCCTGTGTTTTCAGTCTGACTGGCCACTGAACTCGCAACAATAGACAGCCAAATAGACCAAATCCTACCACACCTCTGCACCTGACCTTAACACAGACATACCCCAAACAATTACCGTACATGTGCTTGACCCTAACCCAAACAGACATTGGGGAAGCCTGACCCGAACACAAACAGACCCCACATGAATCGGACCCAAGTCAAAACACACCACAGCCCAGACTGCATGTGTTTGCCTCGTGTACTTCGACAGACCACATGAGGACCAGAACATAGACAGAGAACACGTGTCTTGACAGACCACAAGGACTATCTGAGCTGCATTCAACTTTTACCACAACAGAGAATAGACAGACTGCTGCCCTCGGTTGCTGTGGTGACCCCTGCCATATTTAGCGTGGCGCGACATCGTCCATCTTGGGATTTTTAAGCGGTAACCAAAAACTGCCAAACTTGTTAGCTCTGCTGTCTCTTAGTGCTTACTGTTGTCACGATTGTACTGACACTCCACATCATGTGAAGAGCAAAATGGACCGATGCCTGCTTGTGCCAGGAAAATTTGTCATTGTTTTAGGGAAATAGCAAGTATTTCAAAGGATGTCCTTTTATAGGGACAATTTTAAAGGGTGTGGAGGAGGATTGTGCCAAATAGCAAGAGTTGAACAGAAGCTATATAACAGACGAAATGGCCGATCACAGCCTGACCCTGTTCAAAAGTCAGAGCAACTCTGTTAGCCACAACGTGTCACTGCCAATGTCCTCTGCTTGTCTGGAATTGTTTCTCCTTGTTGCAGTCCACTTAAAGAGCTGTCTCTATCCCTTCTGTGCCGTGTTGAGAACCTTTTGGCTGGCTGTTGCCAAGGAAAGAATGACTCCAGGCAAGTGTAACAGTCTGCCATTCCAACCCTTCCCTTACTGTCGCTCTCTGTGCTGGAAAATCTGACTTTTTTTTTTTTTTTCAAGGATCAAAGCCCACTGGAAGAATAACACCATGCCCAAACCGGACGCGCGCCATCGTGCGCAAAATTAGATTTTGTCCCGCCACAGCAAACGCGATCACGACACGCAGGTTGAAATATCAAAACACTCTGAACCAATTATATTAATTTGGGGACGAAAAGCAGTAAACATTTTATGGCAAGTTATTTTACATGAAATGCACAAGGTCCTCTACTCCGACAGTTAATCCACATATAAAAGAGTAAACCAAATCGTTTCTAGTCATCTCTCCTCCTTCCAGGCTTTTTATTCTTTAGACTTTATATAAACCAATGAGGAGATGGGAGAGTCAGGACTTGCACCGTGCTCAGCATCGCGAATAGAACTGACTTCTATTTTAGTGCTTGACAACGCAGACGCGAGTGTGGTTGCAATGAGTGAATAACATGTATGTGTACATTTATTTTGCGCCGTGATTGGTGTAGTCTGCACTTAAGCATCAGCCTACCGCATTCTGGAACAAAATATTACTGGTTGATATACATTTATATATGCTATCTTTTTATTTTTGAGGCTACTGAACTTGGTAAATCATGACTCACTGAGTTGACTTGACACACTGTGCTGTTTTTTTTTTAAAGTCGTTTGTGTCACTCACTCGAAGAGCTAGAACTAGCCATAGAAAAATCACCAGGATACAGCTGGGCTGAACTTACCTTGACCTGTGTTTCCTGTCAGTCAACTGTAAAGTAAGAAACTAGGGGTCTGTAAACTGGTAGTGAGTATCTGACCCGGGAGGACCAGGGCTGATATTATGGAAGGAAGATATATATTGTCAGGATTTGTCACGGCTTTACAGTGGGGAAAGGGAAGAAGACGCTTGCGTTTTTAAATCAAAAGATGGGAAGCCACTTGAGCCCTACGAGGAAAAATAACATTGATCCCAATGACTTTTTACCTAGGTTAAAATCCATGCAGGGAAGAGGACTTGGTGTAGTATGAGATGAAACATTGTACTCAGAGCTACATGTAAAGCCACCTGCTGTGTTTTCATGTTCAAATAGCAGCATAATCTGCGTCTGACGAGAAGGGATCCAGTTACAGCTCTGTTTCAATATTGTTATTGATCATGCTGTAGGAAACTGCCATAGCTTGCTATAATGAGGTGGTTACCCGGCCGCTTTGTTCAGGAGATAACGGATACTTACTGCGTATTAGCCCCATTCATTCAAAATTGTGTGTCTTCATGACAGACTGTGTCCTTTTATGCAGAGTATAATTTTTTTAATTTAAACTTTTAGGTTTCCTAGATCCTTCCGCTTGAAGAAAATATCAGTGTTTTTCCCCCCTTTTTATTTTTCTCCCCCGCAGTACGGCCTCCAGAAATAGACACGGCAGAAACGGACAAGTCTGTTCGCTAACCACATGACCAGAGTTGGTCCAATGAACAAGGCTGACTGACCCACCATAGGAGTCTCCCATATCTCCATACACAGCTTCTTGTGCTCGTCTTTGTCCATCATACTTACTCATAACACGTAGCATGCGACTACATAAGCAAGTATTTTATAGACTTGACTCCACATGAATACAAGTATAGTGAGAAATCACTTTCTAGCCTTTGCAATGCTGCATTGCTATGGTTATCCTGCGCAGAACTGGGCCCTATTGCTGGCTATAGGCTACCGTCCTGTGACCGGCATGCCATCTTGTAAGAATGCTATAAGTCTTCATAGCAGGACCTTGTACAGGGAGCGGAAGCAGCAGCATTCCCTCAATGCCTCATTAGGCCATTGCATGGAGAATGAGGAAGAGGAGGAAGAAAGATGAGGGAGGGTGGTTGGGGGGCAGAGCAGGAAGCTCCATAGGTATCGGGAGGGCGGGAATCTCTGGAGACAATCAAGCGAGGAGCATCCATTTTATTTTTCCTTCATAGCAACCAATTTGGGCAATTGTTAGTCAGGGGAAAGTGGGTCAACAGATCGTTGACCTCTCACTAGCACACTCACTCTCTTTTTCCTCATTTTCTCTGTTTCTCAATCCCTCCTTCTCGCTCCTCGCTATCAGTGGAGATCCAGATCCATTCCCTCAGTTTGAAGCTATGATCAGATGGCTTGTACGGCGCGGTGGGGTATTCCCCGGTGCCTTTCTCTGCCGCTGGATCTGCCTGTGGTTTACAACCGTCAAACTGACACTTCTTTAAGGGGAGAGGAGATCAAACGCATGCCTCGAAGCCCGACGCAAGCATGAGAAGCTTTACCACCGAGAGAAGCAATGGGGAAGTCTAACTGTGCGTTGACACACTTTGTCAGCTCGGTTTTATAAGAACAGATACCTTGCTGTTATAGTATGGGGTGTTTATATTCTTCTATGTGGTGTTTTGTGTGAAGATGGAAATGGTTGATTCACAGAAATCGGCCTCCCCAATGTTTTTTGGGGCGAATAATATACGTTAAATGCCAGACACGTCACTACGATTCTGAACGCTCCACTAAGGCCCTATCAACCATGCTGCATTTCTTGAAGTCGATCTTCAGTGGGGAGATTTGTATTGAATTCAAACCTGGTGACCGCAATAAAATTCTCAGTCGAAACCATCCATCTGTCAGAACTTCTGTCTTTAGGTTAGGAGCTGCAGCAAGAGAAGGAAGTGGGTAGCTATTTTGATGTAGGTAGCTGAGAAGGAAAACAAGCGGTTGAGGGGGAGAAGGGGGAAGAGCGGTTCATTGTTAGTGCTCTGAAGGACTCCAGAGCAGCTTAGAGAAACCAAATGTCTGCCTGTGTCCTGGCTCCTGCCTTAGATGGAGTGAGTGTGTGTGTGTGTGTGTGTGTGTGTGTGTGTGTGAGAGTGCTACCCGTGTGTGTGTAACTGCAGGTAGCCTAGTGGTTAGAGCGTTGGACTAGGAACCGAAAGGTTGCAAGATCGAATCCCCGAGCTGACAAGGTAAAAAATAATTTAAAAAAAATTGGTTCTGCCCATGAACAAGGCAGTTAGCCTAGGAACAGTGGGTTGTCATTGAAAATAAGAATTTGTTCTTAACTGACTTGCCTAGTTAAATGTGAAAATAAATACAATTTAAAAAAAAAAAAAAAAAAAAAGCACACAACCTCCCTCTCTCACCCGTAGAATCCCCACATGAAACGGCTGTGGTACGTTGTGCTCACGCTGGCAACGCTGCATCTCAGTTTCTGTGGACTGGAAATGGGGCAAGAGGGCACGGCTGCCTTGTGGTGCACAGACTAAGAGCCGCATAAAGTGTGTGTGTGTGTGTGTGTGTGTAGTCAACATGTATGTGTGTGTATGCCAGTGTATATTCTCATCCTGGCACCGTCGCAGGCTTCCCAACACCCAGCGAGGGATTGATTCTGGAAAAAAATCAGCTTTGATCTTTCTCCGTTCCCGCTTTGAGGGCTCAGTCTCTCCACCCTACATAAACCCCATGCCCATAGAGATTGTCAGATGTTATTTAAAGCCATCTCCTCTCTGTGCCCTAGCCTTGTTTGTCCCTGTGTGGTGCTATAGATGGTGTCTGCCTATACCGCAGTGACTTAGGGCTGACAGTCAGCTCTGGTAGGCTGACGTGTTCTCGTGTCTGATGTGATCACTGATAACCCAGTCACCTGTGGAGGCGTATATAAAAGGGTTTTATCAGTCTTCCACCTAGCCCAGGTTCCGTGTCACTGTGCCATGTGTCACAATGACCTCGGTCTTTGACACTCTGACTGTCCTGTGTCACTATGAGCCTTTGTGACTACCTTGTCTGACTGAGGGCCTTGTGTCACTATGACTCTCTGTGACTCTGCACTGTGTCACTATGGCACTCTGACTCTGTATTGGGTTACTATGACTATGCTCTAACAAAAGCGCTCTGTTGTCATTTGATATTATATCGGTCACTGAAAATGAGTCCCTTTCTCTCCTCATACGTAATTGCGTGAAGCAGTTCACATGCACTTAATTCCGTGTCTCCCAGCTCTGAACCGGCCACGTTCAGTAACACTTATGCGGTGACTGTTTTCATGACATAAGCAGACTAGCGAGCAAGCTCTGTAATTTTCTCTTTTTTTAAACTTCCCATTTTGCTTCCATGGACAGAAAATCCAGGGCGATGAGGGAATATCCAGTTTTTGTAATTTGATATGGTCTGTTTTGATGTGAGGGGATTGGGTGGAGCTGAACTGTTGCTGCTATTCGGGCCCATGCTCTTCAGTCCCAGGGAACATGTCTGCTGACACTTGATCTCTCGAAGTCTGACCGTCTGCCTATAGTCGTACTCCCAGGCGCTCTCTCGCTCTGTGTGTTTTCAGGCTTTCAGGCTGTGTATAAAAACGCCTTTCAGACTGATTACGTTAGTTAAGCTCTCAATTTTTCTGGTAATGCTGCTCAGCTCAGTGTTCATGCTGATTAAAGTCACCATTATTAGTCAGTTGTACAACCGAATGCCTTCAACCGAAATGTGTCTTCCGCATTTAACCCAACCCCTCTGAATCAGAGAGGTGCGGGGGGCTGCCTTAATCAACATCCACGTCTTCGGCGCCCGGGGAACAGTGGGTTAACTGCCTTGTTCAGGGGCAGAACGACAGATTTTTACCTTGTCAGCTCGGTGATTCGAACTTGCAACCCTCCGGTTACAAGTCCAACGCTCTAACCACTAGGCTACCTGCCGCCCTCATTCTGATTGACGACTTTCTGATTATTTTTAAACGGTTCCATGTATTCCTTCATTTGAACTCTGCAACCTGCCTTGGATGAGGTGACTTATGTACTGCCTCGACCAGCAGTATTTTAATTTACCGGACATTTGAGAAATTTACTGGACCCGTATATGCATTGGGTGTGTAACCTGATTATGGCGTCCACCCACCGTGCTCAGAAATCCCATTTAGATTATGGTAATTAATTTGAACAGAACATGCAAGTCGAGGCTGCAATGATTTGCATCCTTACCCGAATTCCGATGCACACGTTGACTATTTTAGAAAACCTGTCCACATTTGACTTTTCCTCAGCCAACAAGACACAATCACTAGCCTGTGTCAATCTACTATCCCCCATAGTTGACCTATTCTATCGGTCAGCTTGTCGAGAAAGAAATGGCCTGTTCCAAACACTCTGGGACAGTTGTGGGGCAATAGATGGTTTGGAGAGGACATAGCCTAATACAGAAAGAAGCATGTCTGTTCTACGAAATATATTCCCAAATAACTGTGTTCTCCCCCCAAAATTATAATTGAGCAGTGGGCACTGAACTGACATGCATAATTGTTGATGACACTTTGATGTTCAGATAAAGGGAATTTAATTCAAAGCCTAATACTTTTTCACTCTGGATGTAATTTTCCAGCGCTACTATTTTTTTGCCATGAAATGTTAAAACAAAACCAACCCCAGAGTAGAATAGTTGACCTATTTACCTAGTCTGCTTGTTGTGTGTTATATGCAAGATAAGTTGCGAGAGCCATAGGAAGGAAACATGTGTTCTGATAAGATTTGTTGTGCATTGACTGCTTAATGCAATCGCGGCAAAATAACTTTTGAAAGCAGTTGTAGCATTTTGAATAAATGAAAAATAAAAGGAGGATTTTGTATTGCTACAACGTTTATTTCTCTATTCCTTCAATTGCGCGTGGCGTTCGTTTTTCCAAATGCAGATTTACAACCAGAGTTTCGTGCATGGTTTAGGCCCAGCTGCTCAACAGCGCTCTTAAAGGGGCAATGTCGTCTTAAAAGGGCAATGACATACTTTGTAATAGAAACATAAAACATTTCAAAAATGTATGAAAATCTTATAGCCACAATGCTTCATCAGTTGAACTGCAGGTGATGATTCTTAATGGTAATAACCCATCTGATAATAGACCATGCCTAGGCTGTATGCATGGTACAATATGTTAAAACATTTTGACCAATATGTTATTGGGCCCATTTCTAGATGTGGAAATTGGCATCATTTTTAAAAAGTTATCAGAACCGACCTTCTCAATCCTTCTACATAAGCTTGCATAAGCTCAGCTTGCAGGCGCCCGGCCCGCCACAAGGAGCTAGAGCACGATGGGACAAGGACATGCCGGCCAAACTCTCCCCTAACGCAGACAATGCTGGGCCAATTGTGCGCCGCCTCATGGGTCTCCTGGTCATGACACAGCCTAGGATCGAACCCGAGTCTGTAGTGACGCCTCAAGCACTGCGCTGCGCCACTCGGGAGGCCTAAATGTAAGTACTCTCAGCCGCGAAGTGGTAGGACACACAAGCTCACAGAACGGGAATGCCGAGTGCTGAAGCACGTAAAAATCGCCTGTCTTCGGTTGCAACACTCACTACTGAGTTCAAAACTGCTTCTGGAAGCAACGTCAGCACAAGAACTGTTTGTCGGGAGCTTCATGAAATGGGTTTCCATGGCCGAGCAGCCACACACAAGCCTAAGATCACCATGCACAATGCCAAGCATCGGCTGGAATGGTGTAAAGCTCGCCGCCATTTGACTCTGGAGCAATAGAAAACGCGTTCTCTGGAGTGATGAATCAAGCTTAACCATCTGGAAGTCCGACGGATGAATCTGGATTTGGCGGATGCCAGGAGAATGCTACCTGCCCCAATGCATAGTGCCAAATGTAAAGTTTGGTGGAGGAAGAATAATGGTCTGGGGTTGTTTTCATTGTTCTAGCTAGGCCCCTTAGTTCTAGTGAAGGGAAATCTTAACGCTTCAAGTTTTAATGTCACAAGTACAGTGAAATGCCTTTCTTGGAAACTCAACCCAACAATGCAATAATCAATCATGTATTTCTAGAAAAAAACACATGAGAAATAAGAATAGGAAATATGAAATGCACAATTAAGGAAGCGTACTGTATAAGGAAATATTTAAAGTTAGTTCCAATACCATATTTACATGCAGGGATACTGGAGTGATGGAGGTAGATATGTATAGGGGTAAGGGGACTAGGCAACATAATATAAGACAGCATGCAATGACATTCTAGACTATTCTGTGCTTCCAACTTTGTGGCAACCGTTTGGGGAAGGCCTTACCTTTTTCAGCATGACAATGCCCCCATGTACAAAGCAAGGTCCATACAGAAATGGTTTGTTGAGATCGGTGTGGAGTAACATCACTGGCCTGCACAGAGCCCTGACCTCAACCCCATCAAACACCTTTGGGATGAATTAGAACGCCGACTGCGAGCCAGGCCTAATCGCCCAACATCAGTGCCTGACCTCACTAATGCTCTTGTGGCTGAATGGAAGCAAGTACCCGCAGCAATGTTCCAACATCTAGTGGAACGCCTTCTGAGGAGTGGAGGCTGTTACAGCGCCAAAGGGGAGACCAACTCATTATTAATTCCCATGATTTTGGAATGAAATGTTTGACGAGCAGGTATCCACATACTTTTGGTTATGTGGTGTATCTAACTCAAATACCTTGTACCTCTGCACATTTATCTGGTACTCCCTGTATACAGCTTCATTATTGTGTATTTTAACTCTGCATTGTTGGGAAGGGCTCGTCAGCAAGCGTTTCGTGGTAAATCCTCTATCTGTATGCTGTGCACGTGTGACCAAATAAGATGCATAACGAATATACACGCCCCAATTTAATTCTACTAAAATATACAAATGATCCTATAGACCAATAAGTCAAACGTATATTTCCATCGACTGGTATATCCATCATTGAATAGCTCCCCCTCAAAAAAATCGTAATGGGATGTTTTTTTTTCTCCTGGAAAATTGTCCGGCAGCAATTCCATAAGCCGTCTATTACCGGCTAAAGGAAACCCTTTTGTGTGTGTGTGTGTGTGTGTGTGTGTGTGTGTGTGTGTGTGTGTCCGTGCTGTTCGATGAGCCCCTTAGCATGTGTGTTTATCTGTGGGCACAGGACATGAATATTTGTAAACTCAGCAAAAACAATGTGTCAGCGAAGAGCACTTTTTTTTTCCAGTCCTGTCTGGTCCAGCGACGGTGGGTTTGTTGCCATAGGCGACGTTGTTGCCGGTGATGTCTGGTGAGGACCTGCCTTACAACAAGCCTACAAGCCCTCAGTCCAGCCTCTCTCAACCTATTGTGGACAGTCTGAACACTGATGGAGGGATTGTGTGTTCCTGGTGTAACTCGGGCAGTTGTTGTTCACCTGCGGGACAGGATGGCATGTTCAGATGTACCGATCCTGTGCAGGTGTTACATGTGGTCTGCTACTGTGAGGACGATCAGCTGTCCTTCCTGTCTCCCTGTAGCGCTGTCTTAGGCGTCTCACAGTACGGACATTGCAATGTATTGCCCTGGCCACATCTGCAGTCCTCATGCCTCCTTGCAGCATGCCTAAGGTACGTTCACGCAGATGAGCAGGGACGCTGGACATCTTTCTTTTGGTGTTTTTCAGAGTCAGTAGAAAGGCCTCTTTAGTGTCCTAAGTTTTCATAACTGTGACCTTCATAAGCTGTTAGTGCCTTAACGACCATTCCACATGTGCATGTTCATGAATTTTTTATGGTTCATTGAACAAGCATGGGAAACGGTGTTTAAACCCTTTACAATGAAGATCTGTGAAGATATTTGGATTTTATGAATTATCTTTGAAAGACGGGGTCCTGAAAAAGGGACGTTTCTTTTTTCCTGAGTTTACATAGACGTGTGAGTTTGTCCTTGTCTCAGGCCCACTCTGTGTACTATATGTATATAGAAGAGCCCCTGGTCTCCTTCCGCCCATCGTGTGTCGGACAGTCGTTTGGAGGCGCCGTCACAAAATCCGAGAGCAGGTGGTCGCTGCTTAGTTTATTCGAGGTGTACCCGGCCCCTCCCCAGTGCAGAGGTCAAAGGACGAGCCAGGAAAAGGCTGTTGGCGGACTGCCAGATGCATTCCCCTGTCGTCTAAATTGGAATCAAAATGGTGACCCCTGATGATCAATGGGCAGCATGCGGCGTTACTTTTACAAGGTGACTATAGGGAGCGAAACGGGCCTGACCGGGGCACACGGACAGCAGTCTGAAAACAACACCCAACACTTTGAGCTTAGAATCTGTTATTTTGATTTAGTCCAGTGAACTGTGAACGCAAACTATTATCATCACTCGTTCGTTTACTTCACTCGCCTAGTCCTCATTGTCCCTTCTGGGCACATAAGGCCACACAAGTCCTCTCTTCGTAGCTATATCGGGTTATATTTCCCTACTAAAAGATGAACATCTCGTTCCAACAGAAACATGTTCTCTCATTGTAAGTTAAACATAGCAAAGCCCTATTCAGGCACTTGAAGGTAGAGTAAGCAGTCTGACGGGGAGTGACTGAATTATTTAGAAGGCTGATGGTCGGCCGCCTCGGAGCAGGCGTACTTCAGCGACTAGTTGGACCCTCATCTCAGACAGGACGCCATGCCAGATTTGCCGGCCTAACCCCTGGTTCAAAGGAGACATCACCCGCACAACCCAACTGACAGAGTGGCCAAAGACATTGATGCTGAATGGGTTGAATATGATTTTCTGAGAGGAAGCGTTGAGACAACCTGCGAGGAGTACTATGGTTTGTCAAACCAGTAAAAAACAAATGGTGTTGCGGGTGGGGTGTTTGGAAATTTTTTATGTCATTCCATTGGTGTGCGGCAGCCAATGGCTGTGTGTTGCCCAGGCCGAGCTGCTGATTCCTCAGCAGGGATATTTAAGGGAGACGGAGTCAGTGTAGTAGGCTAGCGGCTGAACGGTTGCGAAGGGGGAAATTAAGTGCACCGAACAGCCGCTGCAACGGAGCATGTACAATGCCTTTTCCATGGTGGGGAGGAAAGGAGAGAGCTGGGAGGGAGGGAGGGAGGTGGGATTGAGGGAGAGTGCAGAAAGGTCAGGACTATTGGGTGTGTAGTGGCAGGCTAATTGATCAGCTTTTACACATTGAAGCTGTGACGTAGACACACACACTCTCTCTAGCCTATACTCTGGCATCTTGGGAAGTGAAGATGGATGTAGGCAGCATGGCTCAGCAGGGATCGTAGATCCAGAGGAAATGGTGTTTGTGCACACAATTCCAGAACCTTACAAACCGTACAACACACACACACACACACACACACACACACTGCAACCGATCCCACAAATCTCCCCTGGCAAGTAAAATATATGTAGCGTTGCACTTGTGTGGGTTAGGTGCTGATGTGTGCGGTTATTTGTGCGTGGGTTAAATGTTCCTCTGTGTGCGTGCGAGAGTGTTATGTCTCTGTGTGTGCGTGTGGCCCCTGACTGTGTGGATGTGCATCCCTCTGTACCCCGGGAGCCTTAAGGGTGATATTAATGAAGCATCTCTCTGTGGAAGGAGCTGTCAGTGCAACACTCCTCTCCCACCAACCCCCTGTGATTTAATAACTACCTCTCTCTCCTGCGATGGAGGCAGGCAGCCCCCTAACAGCACACAACGCCTTTGGAAAAAAAAAAAAAAAAACTTAACGAGAACAGTGCATTAGCCCATCCTGTTTATAGGGATTGTCAGTGTGCCAGCCTGGTCTGTTGCCAATCGAAGAGGAGCCAGAGTTTGCTGTCTGTTTTTGGTGTGGTTTCTCAAAGAGGAAAAATGGTTTGGTCCAATCACTACATAACGTATTACCAGGAACTCACACACGTGCACTCACCCTCTCCACTTAAATACTGCCAGCCATGCGTTACAAACATACACATCACAGATGTTCTGCACTTTACATACAGACGCGCTGAGCTGTGAAGTCCGCCCCCGTAAAGCAGCCACATCACTTATTTATTTATCCAGCAGACGCCGTATCCAGGTCATCTTAAACAACGTAATGCCGGCGTCCCAAAAGGTACCCTTTTACCTAATATAGTGCACTGCTTTTGACCAGAGCCCTAAGGGACCTAGTCAAAAGTAGTGTACTACATAGGCAACAGGATGCCATTTGGGACGCCATTTATAGATAGCAGCTCTGTGGAAACATTGGCCACCCTCTCTCCCCTTGATGCCTTGGTGAACTGACAGCCGCCCATGACGGTATGCTTGTCTTCCAGATATCAGAGGTGGCATGTGTAGGTATGTGTTGAGACTGTTACTTTGAGAAGCTTTGATTCTGGGACTCCTACGTTTTTGAGCTAAAGTGTTTCTTGTTTCTTTCCCATGACGTTCTGTATTTTTTTGGCTCAGTGGTGTTTTGTTTTTAAAAATATATTTATAGCCCTCCCTGTGGAATGGTCCAATCTAGCCTACAGGATGCCGGGGAGCAAACACTGCAAAGGCCAACGGAAGTTTCTGATTGGGCTGGAGGCAGGAAGTGCCAGTGTTACTTCCTGTCTGGGGCAAGTGTTTCACCCATTGGGACCCGAAAACCACAGCGTGTTGTCCAGCTATGTGCCTGGCACGATAACGATCAGACTCTCCTACCAAGGAGAGAGACACACTGAGAAAAGCAAATACATCTAAAGTACACATTGTTAGACCTGATCGTGATTCAAAAGGAGCCTAAGCCAATTTGCAATTTTAAACAGATTTTGGGATGGGAGCACAATTCCCTCAGATAGTAGCTATGTTCATTTTAATGTTAGTCAGTTGTCCCAACTCTTTTTGTGGCCTAAACGGAGCTTCTGTAAGGACGTCCCTAATTCGGACTGAGCGATTTTTCTGGGTTGTGTCAGTCTTATGCCAGCAGGTGTTGCAATGTGCAATCAACAGGCACCTCTATGCTCCCATCTCCTAGACCACATCAACCTTCCCATCAAGCCCTCTTCCCACTAATGGCATGATAAACAAACACACACACACACACACACACAGGCTTACTGTTTCAAAGAACACTCTCACTGTTGCCCTGTAAAAGCAAGACACTGTGTCAATTCGTGCTATCAATTACTGGTAATCTGCGGTTAGCATGCTTAAAGTAACACTACTTTAGTTTACTCCCACATGGCTACAGTACTGTATGTGCAGAGGAAGTTGTTGGGTTTCGACACGTTGCTTCACCATACTGCGAAACCTAATAGAGAGAGATGGAATATCCGCTGCTGCACAGCAGGCAATGAGGCATTACTGGACATGTCTAACTAAGGCTACGAGACTGTCAAGACAAAGATTTAGACTGGGGGGGG
The DNA here is from genome assembly GCA_030435695.1 of Brachymystax lenok tsinlingensis. NCBI lineage: Eukaryota > Metazoa > Chordata > Actinopteri > Salmoniformes > Salmonidae > Brachymystax > Brachymystax lenok. The sequence continues at coordinate 34,595,576 of CM059799.1, forward strand.
CTTTGTTTAGGAGGAGCTAGTGGTTCCTCACTCCCTTGTCCAGTTTAATTTGTCTTCATCTTCAGTAGGTAATAGTTTCAAGTACCAAGGATATAGGCTGTGACTGTAGTGGTTGAGGTGTGAAATGACTGACTGAAAGTCATTTTTATTCGTGGACAAAACCCTTTCTGGGTTTATTTTATTTTTTCACCTCAAGGAATGCATTTCCTGACACCTGCAGGATCTATTTTCTTCAACCCACGTTGAATTTCCTCTGCAGTTATGACACCTGTGCTCAATCTTTCTTAGATTGAGGTGGGAGGAAGCAACACAACACGCATTCTACACATTTATGATTTATGAGAGGAGGACACATGTCAGGGTCTCAGAGGCTGGTGCCACTGTGGGCATGTAGACTGACTGGCTCTGGCGGGTGGATTTCACTTCTTAAATGAACTTAACATTTCTAAATTCCCGAGGGAGTGGGAGAGACATTGTGGTAGGTATGGGCATGTGTAATTGAGTACTCGAACTGATGTCTCGACTCAATCTTTAAACAGAGCAACAAAAAAATATATACTGTAAAACTATTTTGTCAAAATGTTGTCTTTTGCGGGACACAACAAAAGAAACCAAGCCAAGCATCACACAGTTCTGCTCCCTGAATTCCCTTTCTCCTCAATGTCTCACTCAATTGCGTTCTGGCTGCTCCCTTTACACATGCGTGCTGTTTAGCAGTCTTATGGCTTGGGGGTAGAAGCTGTTGAGAAGCCTCTTGGTCCTAGACTTGGCACTCCGGTACTGCTTGCCATGCGGTAGCAGAGAGAACAGTCTGACTGGGGTGGCTGGAGTCTTTGGCAATTTTTAGGGCCTTCCTCTGACACCGCCTGGTATAGAGGTCCTGTGATGTAATGGGCCTTCTGTATTTTATTTTTTATATATTGTTTTATTTCACCTTTATTTAACCAGGTAGGCTAGTTGAGAACAAGTTCTCATTTACAACTGGGACCTGGCCAAGATAAAGCAAAGCAGTTCGACACATACAGCAACACAGTTACACATGGAATAAACAAACATACAGTAGAAAATAAAAAGTCTATATACAGTGAGTGCAAATGAGGTAAGATAAGGGAGGTAAGGCAATAAATAGGCGAAGGTGGCGAAGTAATTACAATATAGCAATTAAACACTGGAATGGTAGATGAAAGTGCAAATAGAGAATATGGGGTGCAAAGGAGCAAAATAAATACAGTATGGGGATGAGGTAGTTGGATGGGCAATGTACAGGTGCAGTGATCTGTGAGCTGCTCTGACAGCTGGTGCTTGAAGCTAGTGAGGAAGATATGAGTCTCCAGCTTCAGTGATTTTTGCCGTTCGTTCCAGTTATTGGCAGCAGTGAACTGGAAGGAAAGGCGGCCAAAGGAGGAATTGGTTTTGGGGGTGACCAGAGAGATAAACCTGCTGGAGCGCGTGCTACGAGTGGGTGCTGCTATGGTGACCAGTGAGCTGCGATAAGTCGGGGCTTTACCTATCAGACTTGTAGATGACCTGGAGCCAGTGGGTTTGGCGACGAGTATGAAGCGAGGGCCAGCCAACGAGAACGTACAGGTCGCAGTGGTGGGTAGTATATGGGGCTTTGGTGGCAAAACGGATGGCACTGTGATAGACTGCATCCAATTTGTTGAGTAGGGTGTTCGAGGCTATTTTATAAATGACATCGCCGAAGTCAAGGATCGGTAGGATGGTCAGTTTTACGAGGGTATGTTTGGCAGCATGAGTGAAGGATGCTTTGTTGCGAAATAGGAAGCCGATTCTAGATTTAATTTTGGATTGGAGATGCTTAATGTGAGTCTGAAAGGAGAGTTTAGTCTAACCAGACACCTAGGTATTTGTAGTTGTCCACATAATCTAAGTCAGAACCGTCCAGAGTAGTGATGCTGGACGGGCGGGCAGGTGCGGGCAGTGATCGGTTGAAGAGCATGCGTATAGTTTTACTTGCATTTAAGAGCAGTTGGAGGCCACGGAAGGAGAGTATGGCATTGAAGCTCATCTGGAGGTTAGTTAACACAATTTCCAGAGAAGGGCCAGAAGTATACAGAATGGTGTTGTCTGCGTAGAGGTGGATCAGAGAATCACCAGTAGCAAGACGACGTCATTGATGTATACAGAGAAGAGAGTCGGCCTGAGAATTGAACCCTGTGGCACCCCCATAGAGACTGCCAGAGGTCCGGACAACAGGCCCTCCGATTTGACACACTGAACTCTATCTGAGAAGTAGTTGGTGAACCAGGCGAGGCAATCATTTGAGAAACAAAGGCTGTTGAGTCTGCCAATAAGAATGTGGTGATTGACAGAGTTGAAAGCCTTGGCCAGGTCAATGAATACGGCTTCACAGTAATGTCTCATCAATTGCGGATATGATATTGTTTAGGACCTTGAGCGTGGCTGAGGTGCACCCATGACCAGCTCTGAAACCAGATTGCAGAGAAGGTACGGGGGGATTCAAAATGGTTGGTGATCTGTTTGGTAACTTGGCTTTCGAAGACTTTAGAGAGGCAGGGTAGGATAGATATAGGTCTGTAGCAGTTTGGGTCAAGAGTGTCACCCCCTTTGAAGAGGGGGATGACTGCGGCAGGTTTCCAGTCTTTGGGGATCTCAGACGATACGAAAGAGGTTGAAGAAGCTAGTAATAGGGGTTGCAACAATTTCGGCGGATAGTTTTAGGAAGAGAGGGTCCAGGTTGTCTAGCCCTGCTGATTTGTAGGGGTCCAGATTTTGCAGCTCTTTCAGAACATCAGCTATCTGGATTTGGGTGAAGGAGAAATTGGGGAGGCTTGGGCAAGTTGCAGTGAGGGGTGCAGGGCTGTTGACCGGGGTAGCCAGGTGGAAAGCATGGCCAGCCGTAGAAAAATGCTTATTGAAATTCTCAATTGTCGAGGGTTTATCGGTGGTGAGTGTTTCCAAGCCTCAGTGCAGTGGGCAGCTGGGAGGAGGTGCTCTTATTCTCCATGGACTTTACAGGGTCCCAGAACTTTTTGGAGTTAGTGCTACAGGAAGCAAATTTCTGTTTGAAAAAGCTAGCCTTAGCTTTCCTAACTGCCTGTGTATATTGGTTCCTAACTTCCCTGAAATGTTTCATGTCGCGGGGGCTATTTGATGCTAATGCAGTACGCCACAGGATGTTTTTGTTTCTGGTCAAGGGCAGTCGGGTTTGGAGTGAACCAAGGGCCATATCTGTTCCTGGTTTTACATTTTTTGAATGGGGCATGCTTATTTAAGATGGTAAGGAAAGGAGTACAGGAGGGGGCTAAGCACACACCCCTGAGGGGCCACCGTGTTGAGGATCAGTGTGGCAGATGTGGTGATGCCTACCCTCACCACCTGGGGGGCAGCCTGTCAGGAAGTCCCGCATCCAGTTCCCGAGGGAGATGTTTAGTCCCAGGGTCCTTAGCTTAGTGATGCGCTTTGGGGGCACTGTAGTGTTGTACGCTGAGCTGTAGTCAACGAACAGCATTCTCACGTAAGTGCTCCTTTTGTCCAGATGGGAAAGGGCAGTCTGCAGTGCAATAGATATTGTGTTATCTGTGGATCTGTTAGGGTGGTATGTGAATTGTAGTGGGTCTAGGGTTTCTGGGACGATGGTGTTGTGAGCAATGAACAGCCTTTCAAAGCACTTCATGGCTACAGATGTGAGTGGTACGGGAGGTAGGCATTTAGGCAGGTTACCTTGGCGTTCTTGGGCACGGGATATGGTGGTCTGCTTGAAACATGTACAGTTGAAGTCGGTAGTTTACATACACTTAGGTTGGAGTCATTTAACTTGTTTTTCAAACACTCCACAAATTTCTTGTTAACCGACTTGCCAAAACTATAGTTTATCTACTTTGTGCATGACACAAGTAATGTTTCCAACAATTGTTTACAGACCGATTATTTCACTTATAAATCATTGTTTCATAATTCCAGTGGGTCAGAAGTTTACATACACTAAGTTGTCTGTGCCTTTAACTTCTTAGGGAGCGGCAGGTGAGGTGACGGTTTGGGAGAGTCTGGCGTGCCCAAAGCAAAATGCCTGCCACTCAGGCTCAGAAATTAGGATATGCACATAATTAGTACTATTGGATAGGAAATACTGAAGTTTCTAAAAGTGTTAACATAATGTCTGTGAGTATAACAGAACTCATTTAGCAGGTAAAAACATCCGGAAATGAGTTTCTGGTAACCTTTGGCTCTCTTAGACACACTCCCTATTGAATCCATTTGTTACCAGGACTGAGACTGCAGTACCTATGGCTTCAACTAGACAACAGTCTATATATAAAGCCTCAGAGATTGGAGTAAGCAGGAAGAATAGGTACAGGAAATTGCATTGGGACCTCAAAAGTCAACAAGTTTTCACGTGCGCGAGTCTGGCTGGCGCGCCCCACTTTATTTTACTTATATAAGGTATAGGTGACCATCCGAGTGAAATATTATCTCTAATATTCATATAAGGATAGCTAAGGATGCATTTTAACTGGTATTTGATTTGTTTAGGAAAAGTTTATAGGTATATTTGAACGCGTTCTCTTCACGTTTCAATGGGTGATTTCGACGTTGGATTTTCTGAACATAACACACCAATCAAACGGAGATTTATGGATATAATAAATGACTTTTTCTAACAAAAGAACCATGGATTGTCTTCGTTGGACACTTGGGAAGCCCTCAGCAGAAGTTCTTCAAAAGGTAAGGGATTTGTTTTCGCTGTGAAATATGTTTTGTGTGAACCGCAATGGTTTATGAATTTATGCTAATGGGAAATATTGGAGGTGCTACCCTCAAACAATCAAATGTTGTGCTTTCGCCGTAAAGCCTTTTTTGAAATCTGACAACGCTGTGATATTGCCAAGAAGCAGAGCTTTTGATGACTATGCAACACTTATATTGATGAATGTTGAATAATTCAACTTTTGGATTTTGAATTTGTCGCCTTGCATTTCACCGGGTAGCGCCCCACCACTCCCTAAGTAGTTAAACAGCTTGGAAAATTCCAGAGAATGATGTCATGGCTTTAGGATCTTCTGATAGGCTAATTGACATCATTTGAATCAATTGGAGTTGTACCTGTGGATGAATTTCAAGGCCTACCTTCAACCTTAGTGTCTCTTGGCTTGTCACCATGGGGAAATCAAAAGAATTGTAGACCTTTTGTAGTCTGGTTCATCCTTGGGAGCAATTTCCAAATGCCTGAAGGTACCACGTTCATCTGTACAAACAGTAGTACGCAAGTATAAACACCATGGGACCACACAGCCGTCATATAGCTCAGGAGGGACACGTGTTCTGTCTCCTAGAGATGGACGTACTTTGGTGAGAAGGACCTTGTGAAGATACTTTTCTACCTGTTTCCTCCAGTATCTATAGCCACAGTAAAACGAGTCCTATATCGACAACCTGAAAGGCCGCTTAGCAAGGAAGAAGCCACTGCTCCAAAACTGCCATAAAAAAGCCAGACTACGGTTTGCAACTGCACATGGGGACGAAGATTGTACTTTTTGGAGAAATGTCATCTGGTCTGATGAAACAAAAATAGAACTGTTTGACCATAATGACCATTGTTATGTTTGGAGGGAAAAAGGGGGAGGCTTGCAAGCCGAAGATCACCATCCCAACCGCGAAGCACGGGGGTGGCAGCATCATGTTGTGGGGGTGCTTTGCTGCAAGAGGGACTGGTGCACTTCACAAAATAAAGCTTGGTCGCAAATTGGTCTTCCAAATGGACAATGACCCCCAAGCATTCTTCAAAAGTTGTGGCAAAATGGCTTAAAGACAACAAAGTCAAGGTATTGGAGTGGCCATCACAAAGCCCTGACCTCAATCCTATAGAAAATGTGTGGGCAGAACTGAGAAAGCATGTGCGAGCAAGGAGGCCTACACACCTGACTCAGTTACACCAGCTCTGTCAGGAGGAATGAGCCAAAATTCACCCAAATTATTGTGGAAGGCTACCCAAAACGTTTGACCCAAGTTAAACAATTTAAAGGCAATGCTACCAGATACTAATTGAGTGTATGTAAACTTCTGACCCACTGGGAATGTGATGAAAGAAATCAAAGCTGAAATAAATCATTCTCCCTACTATTATTCTGAAATTTCACATTCTTAGGATCACCACTTTATTTTAACTGACCTAAAACAGGGAATTTTTACTAGGATTAAATGTCTGGAATTGTGAACCAATTATATTTAAACTCAGTTTAAGGTGTTACTAAACTTCCGACTTCAACTGTAGGTATTAGACTGTATTTCCTATAAATGTCTGATTAGTGTTCCTGCACCTTTAAAGTGGCAGCTCTAGCCTCAGTGCAGCTGTTGCCTATAATCCATGGCTTCAGGTTGGAATATGTACAGTGGCTTCAGAAAGTATTCAGACCCTTTGACTTCTTCCACATTTTGTTATGTTACAGCCTTATTCTGAAATGGAGTAAAAGGCACATGACCGCTTGCTTGGCGTTAGCCAAAAGGCATCTAAAGACTCTCAGACCATGAGAAACAAGATTCTCTGGTCTGATGAAACCAAGATTGAACTTTTTGGCCTCAATGCCAAGCGTCACATCTGGAGGAAACCTGGCACCATCGCTATGGTGGTGCCAGCATGATGCTGTGGGGATGCCACAGGGACTGTGAGACTAGTCAGGATCGAGGGAAAGATGAACAGAGCAAAGTACAGAGATCCTTGGTGAAAACCTGCTCCAGAGCACTCAGACTGGGGCGCAGGTTTTCCTTCCAACAGAACAACGACCCTAAGCACACAGCCAAGACAATGCAGGAGTGGCTTCTCTGAATGTCCTTGAGTGGCCCAGCCAGAGCCCGGACTTGAACCCGATCTAACATATCTGGAAAGAACTGAAAATATTTGTGCAGCGACGCTCGCGAGGATCTGCAGAGAAGAATAGGAGAAACTCCTAAAATACAGGTGTGCCAAGCTTGTAGTGTCATACTCCAGAAGACTCTAGGCTGTAATTGCTGCCTAAGGGGCTTCAACAAAGTACTGAGTAAAGGGTTTGATTACTTATGAAATTGTCATATTTCAGTAAAAAAAAAAAAAAAGAATGTGCAAATGTATTATCTGCTTTTGCTTTGTCATTTTGGGGTATTGTGTGTAGATTGATTGAGTGGGGGAGAAAAACGATGTAATCCATTTTAGAGTAAGGCTGAAGTCAAGGTGTCTGAATACTTTCCGAATGCACAGTAGATAAATGCGCACCTTTTTTTGCACCTTCTTTCTTAAAATAACTTTTTTTCAATTGAATACTCCGGTACTTGGGGAAAGAATTTGAGTAATTGAACCGTCCTACATTCTGTTTGGGTGTCTGTTGCTGTTTTGCATGTCTCCTCCTGTACATTTTCAGATGACGCCTGGTCCTGAATATGGGTAAGGAAGGGCAACCTTTCTCTACCCAACACCCACACTGACATAGACTGTTAATGGACCCTGTAATAAATGGTAACTGACAACCTAGTTTGCATTTGAATGGGATGAGTTCACTAGCATTCTCAGAACACAATAACGACCGTTGAAGCCTCCAAGGATCAAAAACATTTGGCCTTTAGGAATTCTCTATTTACCCCTTTTTTAAAACGGTTAACGCTTCAATTAAGTCTGAAGGCTCTCGAATTTTCTACCTGCACAGCACCTGGTTCCGTGGCATTTGACAAAGCCTTAAAGGAGAGAGGGAGACTGGGAGTTGTATCAAGTTCACTGCTCGGCACAGCTGCTCCCAACAGCGCAGGGATTTATGGGTAGCCTTAACCGACAAACCGCTCCTGCTCAGAGCGATTCCATCACTCTGGAAATATTCTGCTCTCTGCGGTGTGTGTGTGTGGAACAGGAGGCTGGGACCAAGGGCTTGGAGTCATTGAGTTATTTTTTTTTTTACTTAAAGTCCCATCCCTTTGGCCACATAGCCTCGCGCTGTAGTCTTTGGTCAACTGGGACTGTGCCCAAAACCTCAGCCAGTCAGTCCCTGTTCATTCTTCTTCTCTGACAGAGAGCGGCTCACGGCCTGGTTTCTGGGCTTCCTCCTCTCTCAGAGAAAATGCCAGACGAGCGTTAGACGTGTGGATGCCCGCTCACGACACACTCACACATTACACCACACACACATCCTCAAAAGAGAGGAAACCAGAGCAGCTAGCCAGAGCAGTTTTTTTTTTTCTCTCTCTGCTTATTACATGCTATCTGATCAGTTGTGGAGCCCACATTTATGGCCTTCTGATCTAGCCTGCTAGTTTTTTTTTTCTCTAGGTTTCTTCCTGTTTTCACACCACAGGGACTTTCCCTTGTAGCAGTTCTCTTGCTTTGAAGGGGGTGTCAGACATTGGACTTTTGTTATGTGCCCTTAAGTTCAATGTGAGTCTTAGGTTGTTTTCATTTGAGTGCTCTACATCAGTCTCCCCCCCCCAACCAAAATAAACAATATATACTTTTGCATTCTATGTAATAGTAGAATGCAAAAGGTGCAATTTCAAAATTGGGTATTGCATCATCAGTTCAGCCTATCATTGTAGACCATAGTTATAAATAACTGGTCTGAAATGTCCAGATCAACTAGCCGATGCCAGCTAACGGTTTCTTTAATAGGTTTTTAGCCCATAGATTTAGTTGTGTATTCATGTGATACAAACATACTAGACATGGCAAAATGTATAGAATTGCAAGAAAATGATTTTAACTGCACAATTGTCTCTTCACGTCATGACAACGCGTGGGGAAATAAGCTTTAAAACCTGCAACAAGTTTGTGTCATGAACAGTGCTTGTGCCAGTAGAAAAAGATGCACACTCTGGATGTTCCCCAGTGCTGGAAGGGGGGCCTGAGTAAAAAGGTTTAGAAACCCCTGCTTTTTGGCAATGTCATAGTGCCCCAAGACATTGAACACTATTGTCATGCTGACCGTAGAATATCCCACTTCCTTCACATTGCGACGGTGTTCTTTTTAGATTCAACCTTCTAATCAAACCACGTGATGCGCACTGTATGCAAACGCAGCTTCTGCTGACCAAGACAGCATGTCATTTCCGAAATGAAGCCTCTCCCCTACACCGTCCCGTGTTCACTCGTCCACGTGTCCCTTCGTCCGTGCCGGCCAGACGGCGTTGTCAGCATGTACCCGTCACATTTGTCCCCAACCTCTTCACTCCTAATCTCACGTGTTGTGGTGTACTACCTCTCATACACCCATCAAACACTGAGACAGGAACAGTAGCAGCTGGTGAAGGGACTATCAACTGGACAAAGCTCTTCATTTTTTCCCTTGCTCTCCTCTCTCGCTCTGTTTTCTTTCACTCTGTTTTCTCTCTGCCGTCTGGTACCTGTGTTTGACCTTTGGCAGGGGATGGTTTGATGTACGCCCCCTGGGGGGCCGGAGGAGCAGAGCGGCACTGAAAAAAAAAAAAAATGCAGGTCGGAGGTACGGAAGGGTCACCTCTGTCAGGACTGGGCTGTCATGACAAGGCCCACCTGCTGATTTGGCTGGCCTAATTGGGGTTTTTCCCAGCATCCCTCAGGTGGTGTCTGCATGCTGCTCAGAATGTGGAGAGGAAGGCTGGCTGTGATTTGTGGAATGCCGCAGCTAGCTAGCTGAGAAGGAAAACATTTGGATGGTATGCACCGAAGAGTGGTGTGGATTTGTAACAGAGCTGCTTACTGCCGTAGACCTAAAAGGGCTGAATAGGAGATGGGCTATTCACTGCTGAATTCAACACTAATCACGCTTTCTCTCTGTCTGGTCTACTCAACTCAGGTAAGAAAACTAATTTCTTAATCATTTCGGTCATTATGTTTAAATGGATGATGTCTGAAATTGATTAGATATGTGAGGCAAAATGGAGTTGTGCTATGCTAAGAGATGTTTTCTTGGTTTGTGGGGTGTTGTGTGAGAGGCTTTGGTGGTGTTTGTGGGGCGTGAGAACCATCAATCTGCGGGCGGCGAGCATGCCCAGACTGTCAATGGCGCCCCAGTGGACATGTAAACACGCAGGCTTGGCCAGGGCCGCTGTCACAGGCCCACTGTCACGCCTCTCAAGACGCCCTTTCAGCTGCCCGAATAAAAGGCCACTTTCATCCTCCTCTCCACCAAGGAGCGAGGGATGATCTCCTCCGATGAAAGAGTAAAAAAAAAAACGTTTATTCTTCTGGGCTAGAGGAGCCCGACCAGCATCCTCGTGGATAAGTGGTCTCTGTAGATGAAAGTTGACTAGCAGTACTGAGTTCTCAGGGTCATTTTGAGATCATGGAATTAATAATTCACAGAATTATTAAAGCATTCTGTTGTTTTTGCCTTTTCGGGCAGGTTTAAATGAATTGCTTTTGAAAGCATTTATATTGTGCTGGGTTAAGTGATGCTCTTGAGATTTACTGGGGAAATGCCTGACCGTATGTGGTGTGGGAATGCAGCAGGAAAATGTGTGCGTCTGTGTTCCTGTAGTAGGCAGATTTTTGTGTGTGACACGTGTGTAGAGAAAATATGTGGGCAGCGGTGTTTCTGTGGAGGGGACTGTGTCGGCCGAGTTATTACATATTAACTTCTTAGGGAGCAGCGCACGAGGTGACCGTTTTGGAGAGCCTGGCATTACCCAAAGTAAAATGCCTCCCATTCAGGCCCTGAAGTTTCTAAAAGTGTTAACATTTTGTCTGTGAGTATAACAGAACGGATATGGCAGGCGAAAGCCCGAGGAGTTTCTGTCCTGGAAAAAGTGGTTTTGACAGATTTGCCTCATTTGGAACCTCTCCCTTATGAAAATGCCCATATAAGGGCATATGAATGCAGTACCTATCGCTTCCTCTGGATGTCAACAGTCTCGAAAGTGATTTGATTCTTCTTAGCTGCTTTTAGAGCAGAGAAGATGACGAATAAGGAAGTGTCCACAGAGAATGTCAATAGGAGTAAATGCGCGTTCACGGCTGGCACGCTCTGTGGTTTTTTCCTTATCGCCCAGTTTATATTCCGGTTGAAATATTATACTATTTATACATAAAAGTGTTCCTAAGGATACATTTACAATTATGTTTGATTGTTCTTGGATAAGTTTATAGGTATAAGTTGAACGAGTTCTCTTCAAGTTTCAATGGACGATTGGAGAGAAAATATAACGCGCCAACCAAATGGAGAAAGTAACTAGTGTTCTTCAAAAACTAAAGTTCTTCAAAAGGTAATTGATTTGTTTTTGCTGTGAAATGTGTTTTGTGTGAACCGCATGGTTTATGAATATATGGTAATGGGAAAAATGTGGGGTGCTATCCTCAAACAATCAAACGTGGTGCTTTTGCCGTAAAGCCTTTTTGAAATCTGACAACGCTGTGATATTGCCAAGAAGCAGAGCTTTTGATGACTATGAAACACTTGTATATTGATGCATGTTTAATAATTCAACTTTTGGATTTTGAATTTGGCGCCTTGCATTTCACCTGGTAGTGTCGGGAGTGGGGCACTAGCGCCCCAGCGCACCTTGCTGCTCCTTAAGAAGTTAATGATCTGCACACAGAGGAAATGAGGGTCAGTTAACATACAAATCTATTTGAAAGCATACAAAATACATAACACGCACACATGCATTACTTACCCTACTTGTTCAAAATAACTGATGCAGGTAAATTTACATACGAACTAATCAGAAGGGCATTTTACATCCCAGTGGGTGAAAAATAAAGATGCAGCTGGTTGGAGAGCAAAATGTCTCTTCTCCTCCCCTCTCCTCTCCTTTTCTCTGTTTATTTCCACCTCCTGTTGTTTTGTCTGCTCTTCATAGACAGTTTTGACGGTCTCCTCTGTTTTGCCTTCCCCGCCATGGGAATTATTAGGTCGCTGTGCCCCTGAAAGAGACAGGGCACCCTGACCACAGGAGGTTGGTGGCACCTTAATTGGGGAGGACGGGCTTGTGGTAATGGCTGGAGCGGAATCAGTGGAATGGTATTGACCACATCGTTTCTATGTGTCTGATGCCATTCCATTTGCTCTGTTCCAGCCATTATTATTATTATTATTATTATTAGCCATCCTCCCCTCCGTAGCCTCCACTGACCCTGACCTGGACATATAGGGGAGTTGCAGATGTTCAGATAAGCATGAGAACTTTTTTTTAAATGTATTTATTGGTGTAGTTATCGGCAGATTTACAGATATTGCGTCAAAAAGGCCAATATCAGCCATCGGTGAGCCGATAATATCGTATTCTCAACCCTCATCTCTTTCCCTCCTTTTCTGTTCTTGATGCATTCTTCCTCAGTGTGGAAGCAGGCCTGACGTGCTGTTATGGGAATGATGGTTGAATGAAACTCTGGACACTGGGCAGCTTTGTGCTTTTGATTAGGCTTTACGTCTTTGTCAATCACTGCCTGAGAGTGTGTGACGGTGGTGGCACACACACAGCCTAATATGCATGCTAAGGACCCAGAATCATGCGTGTTATCTGTAAACGACCCAACGTAGATCAGCAGATCTAAGGCGACACTTGATCGTTCCTTGAATGACCAAACGGAGGAGTGAGAGGGCCGATCGATTCAGACCCCTTCACAGAAATGCAGCAGCGATTTGCCCTGGAGGGTCCGCGCCGAAGCCCAAAGCTTGGCTGCCTGTGCCTCGCTCACTCCGGCTCCAACCAAAAAGTTTGTATCCCTCCCAGGCCGCGCTCCATATTGGTTTGATTACTTTAAGAAAAGGGTGAACGCTTTTTATTGTGTCTGACTCTTTAATCATATTAAGGGATGGGTGGGAATCGGTGCGCAACACACACACTCTAGCTCTCTCTCACTGGCACACACATACAGTTGAAGTCTGAAGTTTACATACACCTTAGCCAAATACATTTAAACTCAGTTTTTCACAATTCCGGACATTTAATCTTAGTAAAAATTCCCTGTCTTAGGTCAGTTAGGATCACCATTTTATTTTAAGAATGTGAAATGTCAGAATAATAGTAGAGAATTATTTATTTCAGCTTTTATTTCTTTCATCACATTCCCAGTGGGTCAGAAGTTTACATACACTCAATTAGTATTTTGTAGCTTTGGCTTTAAATTGCTTAACCTGGGTCAAATGTTTCGTCTAGCCTTCCACACACTTCCCACAATAAGTTGGGTGAATTTTGTCCCATTCCTCCTGACAGAGCTGGTGTAACGGAGTCAGGTTTGTAGGCCCCCTTGCTCGCACACGCTTTTTCAGTTCTGATTGAAGTCAGGGCATCTTCACAAGGTCCTTTGCTGTTGTTCTGGGATTGATTTGCACTTTTCGCACCAAAGTACGTTCATCTCTAGAAGAACGAACGTGTCTCCTTCCTGAGCGATATGACGGCTGCGTGGTCCCATGGTGTTTATACTTGCGTACAATTGTTTGTACAGATGAGCGGGGTACCTTCAGGCGTTTGGAAATTGCTCCCAAGGATGAACCAAACTTGTGGACCTCTACAATTTCTTTTTTTCTGAAGTCTTGGTTGATTTCTTTCGATTTTCCCATGATGTCAAGCAAAGAGGCACTGAGTTTGAAGGTAGGCCTTGAAATACATCCACAGGTACACCTCCAGTTGACTCAAATTATGTCAATTAGCCTATCAGAAGCTTCTAAAGTCATGATGACATTTTCTGGAATTTTCCAAGCTGTTTAAAGGCACTGTCAACTTAGTGGATGTAAACTTCTGACCCACTGGAATTGTGATACAGTGAAATAATCTGTCTGTAAACAATTGTTGGAAAAATTACTTGTGTCATGCACAAAGTAGATGTTCTAACCGACTTGACAAAACTATAGTTTGTTAATTTGTGGAGTGGTTGAAAAAATGCGTTTTTAATGACTCCAGTGTATGTAAACTTCTGACTTCAACTGTAGGTTCATGTTATTTTTCCTATACCCACACACACACACCCCTCTTGCCACCTGATTGCTTTCCCATTTTTCTTGCTTGGAAAGATTTATGGTTGGGAGGATGTTAGAGACAGGCTATTACCATGAACTCATCAGTCAGACAAAGTGGCGAAGGTGTGGTGTCGCTCGGAGACCTGGCTAAGAGCTGCACGCTCCTGATTTTACTTTTGTGTTATGTTCAGCTGTGCTGTGCTGTGCTCTACAATTATTCCACAGGTTGTTTGCCGTACTAGCTGGGAAATACCTGCCTTGTAGACCTAGGTTAGTTTGTATTAGTGTCAAGCTAAGGCTGTTTTGCTAGTCGAGTGCCGTGGAGTCTTTTTTTTTTTTCCTTTTGAAAGACTAAAGGGGGAATGTGGGGAAGTATGAGTGTGCAGTGTGCTAACACTTCTGTCTTCTCTTCCAAACTGTAACAGGCACCTCGAGCGTTAATATTGCCAGCTCAAATTTGCTATGCACAACAATGTTTTAAAGCACTGTTTGCTCTGCCCGTTATCGCCATTTCAGTCTGTCTACATTCCGTTTGATGTTTGCGGCACGTCGTAGTTATCCGTACGAGGAACCCAATCTTCCTCCCTACTCCAGTGTCAGCAGTTCCTGTGTGTATTGCTGAGGGGAGAACGCTTGTCAACTCCTGTCAGTCAAGCGTTGTTGAGCTGTCTGTCCCCCTACACGGTACTAGGCCACACTGTCTTGGCGTCAGCCCAATAATCCTAATTGTAAGTGACTAGGCCCAGTTTGAAAAGTATGGAGATGAGATAGGGTTCAGCGTTACTTGCTCCGTTGTCTCTGGAAGGTTTGAAAAGTCGAGTAGTAGCAAGACTAATTAATGGAGCCTATAATTCACATACAATTGTTTGTGTTCCTTACTGAGGAAGAGTATGTTTGATGTGATTTCTTTCTGTTAAAAACTGCGTACTTGGCATTAGTGTTTTACGCGCTGATAAAACCAAGTATCCATTTCACCTCCGCCTCTACAACCAACAAGCCAGAATGTCACACTTATCTTCTTGAGACAGACAATTAGCCCAAGGGGAGCGTGTTTGCCCTTCACTCCAAGCACCAAGTTCACACAGATGTGTGCATGAACACCGTATTAGCCAGCTGAAGAGGAGTCCTCATGCATGTCCCGGGTACATATCCAACACGTACAAAGGCTCTCACTGCTCCCATCTGCAGCTGTGTGTGATGGAGTGCTCTTCTGATAGGGTGTGTGCTCACCGATAAGTAACCTCTCTCAAGGGACCCGTGAATAAAAAGCCAGTGAATATTCTCTCTCCGTAGTGACAGCTCTGACTGCGGTGCTCTGGTGTCCCGCGTTAAGTAACCAAATCACAGCTAGGGATATATGCTACTGCTCTTTAGTAACCGAAGCAGAGCTCCTTTTCTGTCGGGTAGTCTCTTTTTACAACATGGCTAAAGGATTGGTTCATGTTGAGTAACCTGAGCATCGCTTTGCATTACCACCACCAGCTAGCGGTCCTCATTGATAATCAAATCACAGTTGGAGTTGTTTTTCTCTCACTTCAATAATGAATGTGTAGCTCGGGCTTAGGCCTATTAAGTAATTGAATCACATCAGTCGTATCACCCTTTTTCAAAAGCCAATTCAAAACGTGGACAGTCATCTTAAAGATCCCCAGACCCAGTATATCCCCTATGGCGTGTGTGTGTGTGTGTGTGTCTTTTGGTGTCTAGATTGTTTTATTTCCTCTCTCGCCTCAGTCTCCTTGACTGCCACCTCCCTGCCGTCCCTCCTCTACAAAGCCTTCCTGTTCTCCATAGGAGGCTCTGGGTCAAGGGAAGCCGCTCAGACCGCCTTTTTATTTGGAGCTGTGCCAGCGGTGTGTGTGGTGAGAGAGGGAGAAAGGGCTTTGCTTTAGAATGAGCCCTCTGTCTGTCAAACAGAGAGCCGCTAGGCTGATGGATATCTGAGAGGGTACTATAGTGGGGGGTATAGTAGCCAACAGCATACACTGCTTCTTCTCTGGACTCGCAAGACGGCAGCAAGACAACGCTGCTTTTAGGATCCGTCCATCTTCCCAGGGCTAGAGCGGTGGAGAGGTGTGCTGGGCCCGTCTGAGTCTGTGGTGCTTTTGTAGGGAGAGATTTTGATATGGCTGTTTTTGAATTATGGGTCTTGAGGGGGCGATATCTTGGATGTTTGAATCTGACATTGATTGAACATCGAGCATTGCTTGCGAATGCCCCGACCAGTTTTGTTCAACCTCGTTATTTGCATAAAGAAGATACTTAGAATTGATGGCTTTCCTGATGATTTTGGCTATTATCATCACAGTTAGGAAATGTGTACTTTTCGACAGTCGGGGGTGGTAATGCATGACTGTTGTCTTGATGAGCGGTATACATGGCGGGCTAACTATGAGTACCCATCACTGGGGTTCGTGGTGGCTGGGTATAAGCTAGAGTGATGAGCCAATTAAGGTTAGCTGGCGTGGCTGATTTTTACTGACGCTTACAACGGAAAGGGTAATTTTGCTCTAATGAATGCTGCTGAGTGTAGCGTTGCTCAGTTTAAACGTCCTTTTTAAAGATGAGCTCACATCGTTTACCATTTTGTAGAACTTCGGATTAGACATCTGCCAAGGCCATAAAAAGTTGTTGTCGAAAAACACTGGGAGTCATGAATTGGACAACTTTCCAGGACGTTGAAAGAATGCCTGTAAAAAACTGACTGGGATCATTAAGTCCAATTTTTAGCAATGCTCACCCACGCGGATAATCAGACATGAACACACACACACTAACACACTAGTTAAACTCCGTGGGCTGCTCACCTGAATTGAAACCTTTTGGTTCAGCTCGGTCTATTTACCTACAGACCGCTCGAAAGTAAGTCACTCTCACGAAACCTCATCACACAAGATACACTCCACTCACTTATACAAACCATATGCTTAGTCAAGCTCAATCCATTATCATTGTTAGAAGAATGGAATGAAATGGCTTCTAAACGTATTAAAATCGTCATCAGCGTTGACCTAGTTTTTCGTCCAGACCAGCATCCACAATCCACATACTAGGAAAAACTGAATCATTGAAAGAATTTCTCCTCGGTCCCCATTCTCCTACACCGCATGGTTACTGGTGTGCAAGAGAATACCTGTGTAATAAAAAATAAAACTGCATTCCTTGTAATGGACAGCAGCCAGATGGTGATTGACAGTCAGGCCTGGTTGTGGCCGTTCTGCCGCCTTAGGCGAGACCCAAAAATTGCCACCCTCCTCCTATCCCCACAAAACTAGAATAGTGTAGCCTCCGTGTCGACCGTCAATGCAATTTTATGTTGTACCGTTTGTCAAGCAGGCAGTTCCATTTACTATCCTAAGCTTAAGACTAATACTTTTTTGCTGTTTTTAAGATCTGCATATCAGCTACCCAAGTTTATCAGGAGTTATTTTGAGCCTAGTTGCAATGAGAATCAATGTGTTTACACAGTTGGAAATGCAGAAGTATTTTTTTTTTCTTCGCTATGAATAGGCCTACAATTGAAATCACTGATTCATGAAAATGTTGACCATGGAGTGAAACTCCCAGACAGCAGTCATGAGTAGCCTGATTTCATTCCATATTGTCCTTACATGTCCTGTTTTTAGGATTGTGTGTGTAAAAACTCAAATGTTTGGGGTCTCTTAGAAATGTCCTTGTTTTCCATGAAAACAGACATGACGTGTTGAATAGGAAATATAGTCAAGACATTGACAAGGTTATAAATAATGATTTTTATTGAAACAATAATTGTGTCCTTCAAACTTTGCTTTTGTCAAAGAATCCTACATTTGCAGCAATTACAGCCTTGCAGACCTTTTGGCATTCTAGTTGTCAATTTGTTGAGGTAATCTGAAGAGATTTCACCCCATGCTTCCTGAAGCACCTCCCACAAGTTGGATTGACTTGATGGGTACTTATTACGTACCATACGGTCAAGCTGCTCCCACAACAGCTCAAAAGGGTTGAGATCCGTTGACTGTGCTGGCCACTCCATTATAAACAGAATACCAGCTGACTTTCCCTAAATAGTTATTGCATAGTTTGGAGCTGTGCTTTCTCCAGAGGAAATTGGCTCCAATTAAGCGCCGTCCACAGGGTATGGCATGGCGTTGCAAAATGGAATGATAGCCTTCCTTCTTCAAGATCCCTTTTACCCTGTACAAACCTCCCACTTTTACCACCACCAAAGCACCCCCAGACCATCACATTGCCTTCTCCATGTTTGACAGATGGCGTCAAGCACTCCTCCAGCATCTTCATTTTTTTTCTGCGTCTCACGAATGTTGTTCTTTGTGATCCGAACACCTCAAACTTAGATTCGTCTGTCCATAATACATTTTCCAATCTTCCTCTGTCCATTGTCTGTGTTTTGCCCATCTTAATCTTTTCTCTTTATTGTCCAGTCTGATAATGTTTTTGTTGCAATTTCTACCCTGAAGGCCAGCAACCCCTAGTCGCCTCTTCACTGTTGACGTTGAGACTTGTGTTTTGCAGGTACTATTTAATGAAGCTGCCAGTTGAGGACTTGTTAGGCATCTGTTTCTCAAACTAGACACTCTAATGTCCTCTTGCTCAGTTGTGCACCGGGGCCTCCCACTCTTTCTATTCTGTTTAGAGCTAGTTTGTGCTGTTCTGTGAAGGGAGTAATACACAGTGTTGTACGAGATCTTCAGTTTCTTGGCAATTCCTCGCGTGGAATAGCCTTAATTTCTCAGAACAAGAATAGAAGTTTCAGAAGAAACCCACAAATGCTGATGCTCCAGATACTCAACTAGTCTAAAGAAGGCCAGTTTTATTGCTTCTTTAATCAGCACACAGTTTTCAGCTGTGCTAACATAATTGCAAAAGGGTCTTAAAACCTCTTAAGCATTATTAAGGAGTACTGGGGCGCTAGCGCCCCGTTCCCGACACTACCCGGTGAAATATAAGGCGCCAAATTCAAAATCCAAAAGTTGAATTATTAAACATTCATCAATATACAAGTGTTGCATAGTCATCAAAAGCTATGATTCTTGTCAATATCACAGCGTTGTCAGATTTCAAAAAGGCTTTACGGCGAAAGCACAACATTTGATTGTTTGAGGATAGCACTTAACACATATTTTTAGCATCAATTTTATCCAGCGCGGGTCACACAAAACCCATATAAGAGCTAAATTAAGTCACTTACCTTTCGAAGAACTTCTGCTGAGGGCATCCCAAGTGGCCAAGGAAGACGTATAATGGTTATTTTGTTAGAAAAAGTCAATTATATCCATAAATCTGTTTGGTTGGCGCATTATGTTCAGAAAATCCACCGTTGAGTCGCCCATTGAACCGTGAAGAGTATGCGTTCAAAGTATACCTATCAACTTTGTCCAAACAAATCAAACATAATTTATAATGTATCCTTAGGTACACTTTTATGTATATTTACTATAATATTTCAACCGGATGATAACCTGAACGATAGGAAAGGAAAAACACGCATGTCATTCTATTGACTTCCTGGGTCCACTTCTAAATTCTTCTTCTATTCGCTTCTAATTCAACCTAATGTCTTGAAACCCTGTCTAAAGACTGTTGACATCCATTGGAAGCCATAGGTACTGCAGTCTGAGTCCTAGATAACAGCAAATCCCATAGGCAGCCAGGAGAAAAAGGTCATCTAAAAAAAACTGCAAATCCGGATGGATTTTCTTCTGGTTTTCGCCTGCTATATCAGTTCTGTTATACTCAGACATTATTTTAACGGTTTTAGAAAATAGTGTTTCCTATCCATTAGTACTAATTATGTGCATATCCTAGTTTCTGGGCCTGAGTGGCAGGTATTTTACTTTGGGCACGCCAGACTCTCCAAAACCGACACCTCGGCTGCTGCTCCCTAAGAGGTTAAAATGATCAATTAGCCTTTTAAAATGATTTACAATATTAACAATGTCTACACTGTATTTCTGATAAATGTTATGTTATTTTAATGTACCAAAAATGTGCTTTTCTTTCAAAAACAAGGACATTTCTAAGTGACTACAAACGTGTGTGTGAGCAAAAAAAAAAGTTGATTCGCAATTTATTTGATAGTGTGCCATTTAGGCTATATGATCGCAGACACGGACGTGCATGATGAAAGGCTACAGAAAAAACACAGGCTACTACTCTTTCTACTATAGGCTACATGATTTATGTTAGGTTACTTGAGCGTTGGTGGAGCGCTGCAGCGCATCGTCTCTCCAACAGTACACTGGAGAGGCGCGTTGAGCATGGACAAGTTTTCATTTGTTTGGGCAGAATTATGTTAGGTGTTCTATATTGTTGGTGGTGTGCCTCTTGGTCAGTTTAGCTCAGAAAATGCTGCCCTCGTCAATCTTCCACCCTAATCCTGCCTAATGGGCGGGCTGACCCTGTTGACAGTGCAGCGCTGCTACAGTAACAGCCGTTGCTGGATATTAGTTGAAACGTCCCTCGCCCGGAGCTGAGTGAGATCCACATCCCTTTGAGCTGTTAAAGGTGAATCCGTACTCCTCATTTGCCAGGTTAAGAGTTTGTCGTCGTTGGAATGCGAATACCGCGGAGAAAACAGAGCCGCACTTGAAACAAGCATTAATCATGTTCTTCTACTCCTTAGTGTCTACTCAAGAGGGGTGCAGAAAATACCTAAAGCGGCATAAAGTGGAAGGGAAATAGGCCTAGCAGCTACCCCAAGAGCTTTCTCAGCCTTTAATTAGGGCCTGTTTTTTCCTTTATGCCTTTGCTTTCTCCTGAGTCTACTTCTTGTGGCGTGTTTGATTTTTTTTTTTTTTTTTTTTGCAATTTGTTGCTAACGATAGAAGGATAGGAGTGATTATTATCTGATTGGGGATCGGTGCTCCAAGTTAAGAATCCATCATCTTTTTCTTTCCTTCCAAGTCTCACCATGAAACTTTCCCCTGCCGAGTTTCCAACGCAAATATTCATAAAGAGACTAATGAGATATCTCTCTAACGCCTCAAAGACAACCCCCAAACACTGGTAACCTGGGAACATTAGCGCTTATGCTAGCGCTTGGTTCTGCCTTTTTCTGTGCAGGTTTTCACATGAATCCATTGTCAGCTCAGCTGCTCTGTGGAAAGAAAGAAGTACCCGGAGCATCTAAATATACATCTCTTTGACCTTTTTTATTTTCCCAGACGTTGCATTGGAAATTAGATCGCTTCGGTTTTATCGACTGTTTTTTTTTTCTTCTTCCATTTGCTTTTAAATTTTCCTTTTTCTATGTAATACTTAGTGCCGGTGGCGGTTTGTCTCTGCTACGTTGTCTTTTTATCCAAGCACATAGTAGGCAATGTGCATAGGCTTTCTTTAGAAAACCTACAATCATGATGTGTAATAGGTAGCCTACGGGGGGGGGGAAGGAAGGAAGGAAGTAAGTAAGTAAGTATCACCAATGGTGATACTCACAGGTACCTCACAGTTTCTCATGTTTAGATATTTATTTTTATGGCTCAGTCTATGTTGCTAATCAGGGCTGCTGGTTATTCTCAATGCTGGCGATGCAACATTAAAGAGCACTATGCGGTGTTACTGACCCAAGTGACCCATATGGGAAATATGTCGGCTCTGGCTTGTATGCTGGAAATCTCCAACATGGAGGTACCTTTTCAAAGCTATGGCTTGCAATGCCCGAGATGTAACCATCTTGTATGAAGAAGGTCTGAGGCAGTGGGATACAGGAGTGTATCTGCCTTTTGGTCACTCCTCTGCGACATGTGCATGTATTGTAGTATACCACTGTTATGCATGTGTGTGGGGAACACTTCTGCAGCTCGAAAACCCTGGCAAGTCGATCAAGGCCCTGTTTGATTGCAAAGCCTGAAGAGAGGAAAGCTTGTGTGGTCAGACAGTTCGAAGCTCCGGCTCGCATGTGAGAAATGGCTGTCCAGAGGGCTCGGCTTTGCAGCTCCTGTGAGCTCTAATTTAAATGCGTGTAACCCAAGGTCATTCATAGTAGAGAGGGAACGAGAGAGCAAGTGGGATCTAGATAGAAAGAGGGAGGAGAAGAAGAAGCCTTCTTGGCGCTTTAAATGGTTTCTTCAACTCCTTTTGAACTGCTCCAGCTGAAGGGGAGTGCGTCAGCGTTGCACCGTCGGGCTCCCGGGACTTGCGCTGCCTTTTTCGATAGGAGCGCTAGTTAAAGTGGAGGGTGCGAGCTCTCGCAGTGTCGTTACTGATGATACCTTTTTAACCTGCCGTTTTCATTGCCTATCATTAGCATTTTAGCTGAAACCGTTACGATTCTACGAAAACCTGACAATGCTTAGTAGAAGACTCATTCTAGGATTTCTCCTCCTTGGCGTTTACCCTTCTGTCAAAGGTTCTGCTGTCATGGCTTGCTGTTCTCTAAGCCATCTGTCCACCTGTGTCACTTCCGTGTCAGTCGTTCTCACCGAATTATCCTCAGCGGCTGTGTTTGTTGAGTTGACTTTTTTGACTTCAAAGCCAAGGGAGTGAAAGCAGAGAGATGGGCCTGATAAGATGGAGTCAACCCGAAGGAGGCCGGGCCCCAGTTATTTTCCTTAGCCTAATTGCCCTAAACTGCATCTGGGCCTGGAAGCACCATTTTCTCTTCACACTGCTCTATTGTTATGATTAGCATTACCATTAGCCGTTATTACAATGGTAATTGCAGTCACTGTTGGAGCCGAAGCAGTTAGCCAGGCCTATTATTAGAGGCAATGGTTTACTTGCTCGGAGTTGTTTCTCCAGTGGCTTGTATTAACTTAGTTGCCGGAAATTACTGAGCTCTTATACGAAGGCAGTTAATGCCTTGGTGAGGTTATGACTTTGAGGCAGATTGTCAGAGGGGGTGGCTAACAATGGCGGCTCCTCAAACACCTCATTGGGGGGGGATTACATGGTTGGATAGGAGTCGACAGCTCCTCACTGAGACGGATCAAAGCACTAGATTACTCTTCCTCACCACAGTGAGGGGAAAGACAAGATTATGCATTCAAGATGAGTGTCTAAGATAGAGGATTGCGTGTCTGTGTGTGTGTGTGTACCCCACAAAGAGAAATCCATATGTAGTGTTTGAGAGTATGCATGGGCTGCTTGCGAACAGAGATAGTCGTGGCGTAATTGCCACTCTTAATGCTTCGTTCTCTCCCCCTTCCCGTACTCCATCTCTCTTTTTCCTCTCTTTTCCCGACCAACTCACCTTCATGCGTCTCCCTTTTTGAAATTAAGAAGTTGGCATTCTTAGTCACTGAAGTTATGGCTCTCTGGCAACAATATCCCTCAGTTGTAGATTCAAAAGGTAGACACTGCTTGATTGCACACTGCGGGCGAAAAAAAACTCTCCGCCGTTCTGAATGAGGAGAATGAAAGGTGAAATGTGACACAGCCGTGAAGGAGACTTTATGTCCAGTTACTGGGTTTAGGAGCCATGGTTCCCAGGAGGTTCCTACGCGACACCGTAACAGGAATAGACCCGGCTTCAGGAATTTAAATTACAATACGGTCATTTAGCTGGTGCTCTTATTCAAAGCGACTTAAGGTTCGGGCACACATTCAGTAGTTGCGACCCATGCAGGAATCAAAGACACGACTCTGGTGGTGTTGGCAACATGGTGCAGCCAACTGTGAGATCGGAACCCAACCACAGGAGTGTAGATGAATGCGACCAATAGATCCCAATCTATTACGGTGTCATGACCTCTGGCCTATTAGTTTAGTGCTTATCTACTAAATTTGATGGTCTATTGCATATTTAGTGTATATGTCAAACATCTGTTGTCCTCCATCTCTTGCTTAATAACGATTTGACCCCTAGCCCTTACCCCCTATGCATTTCTGAAGATCTGAGAGGGATGCAATGTATGCACGGATTCCACATAGCAGATCAGAGAGCAAAGTAGAGTTATTACCATAGTGCTTAGGCCTTCCTTTCCTATTAGATCATAAAGGGCTAGGAGTCGGGGTCGATTTGGGATGGGGCCGTCTGTCTCACACTCCCTCTATCTGCAAGTGAGACAAAGTAAGCCGCTGAGGTCTATCAGAAACAGGTTGCTAGGAGACTACTTAGTCCTCTGTATTATTGACTTATGGTTCCCCGGCCCCGTCTTCTCTCTTCAGCCTTAGCGGGTTCATCGCTGGAAGTCAAGGCTAGCATTCAAACTCGCTTTCTCATTCAATTTTAAAACGCATTCCTTCTCTAGCCGATCCTTCTTGGGATTTGATGATTTAATCTACAGTCTGTTCGGTCTGAAATGTGCCCTCTTAATTGTAACTTGGGTACAAAATGAAGCGTGACAAAAGTGATTTCGGTGATTTCTTGTTCTGAGTAGGTTTGTCTGACACAAGGTCGGACATACAGTTCTTTGGCTTCTTTAGTCTAGACTCCTGTAAAGAAGTCAAAGGGCTTCTATCTTTGGAGAAGCTATTTCTTTGTGGTGTCTGTGCGGGAAGGTGTTTCTCTTCAAAAAATCTCTGTTTTTCTGAGGTTTCTACGTGAAAGGTCTTTCTTTGTACTGACTGACTTTCTGGACTTTCACTGTAGTTCCTGCCTGTAAGCCTAGTTTTGGCAAGGTTGTTTTACTGCGATTTTGGCCTGTGTGGGTCTTTCACTCTAATCTCTGTGAGTGAGGGAGATTCACTGTCGATTTAGCTACTTTGTGTTTGGGTTGTTCTGTTTTGGTCTGTGTGCGGGACTGTGGGTTTCTTGTGTCTGCCATCTCTCTGTTGTCTCTCGTGTGACCCTCTCCTGGCCCTGTCTGTGAACAGACCCTCTCCTCTGGGTCCCAGCCGCCCTGAGAACACAGCTGCAGCACGGCCGCCTCTCCCCCTGACCTCGCCGTCGAGTGCTCAGGAACAGCTGTTCCCCGTACAGCTCTCCTCGTCTCAGACGGCGCCACTGCACCAGGGGGCTGCTCACTGCTCTCACCTCTGGCTTAAAGGGGGGGGATCACACACACACACTCACACACACACACACACACAAAGCGAACAACACCGTTCAAAGACTACCACCACTACCTGGCTTTTTTTTGGGGGGTAGGGACCAGAGTGCTCTTTGACCCCACTGACCCGACCCTAGGTTCCACCCAGGCTTTAGCCCTAAGATGGGTCATATGAGACCAGATGGCTAGCCAGGCTAAGGTGTGTCATATGACTAAGATGTGTTGTTATAGCCAAAGGCCACCTTCTCTAGTGGCATTAGTCACATCAACAGACGAGAAACAATGCACAGAAACAATGTCTCCTTTCTCTTAGGGTTGAATCCTAAGTCCTAGCTTGAGGTCTGTGGGAATAACTCAAATTTTCCCACAAATCTCCTCAATGCATGATTCATTCAGACCTATGCGAAAGTAAGGGCTACGTGTGCACATTTTCACATCAGGATTAAGCCCTTTATAAAAACAGTGGGAGCATTTTGTATAGAATTCGATTTTTCGGAATAATTCTTAATTGAACCATTGTCATACTGACGTCTTTTCTCCTCCTCTCGTTCTCTGATTCATGTTGCGCCTGTGTCTCGGTACTTTGTAAGCCTCTCAAGTGTACACACACACACACACACACACACACACACACACACACACACACACACACACACACACACACACACCCTTTGATTCCTGGAGGCACTGCAAGTGAATGGGCCCTTCAAAACACCTCACAGCCAGCCAGCACTCTGCTCTCATTCGCCCTCACTCTGTCAGGCATTATCCCTGTGCAGCTCTCCTCTGCCATACAATGTGAGGGTTTGCTGCTTCACCTTTGGATATGTCAGACTCACGCCGAGCATGATTGCTAGGGTTGGAGAGAGAGAGAGTGAGAGAGAACGGAATTATTTGTATTGGTGTGTGTTGAAGAGAGCAAGACTCTAAATACTACTGTTCCAATGTACTCTGACAGTTTATGCTAGGGAATCCTATCCTGAAGCCTTTAGCGATCAGCTACCCATAACATCCAAACTCCGAACCAGGCTATCTTTACTCATTCACCCATTTGTCTTTTTATTTGGGAGTCTGTGTTTTATGGCACTTTATCTCGTGCTGTGCTGCAACTGGGGGTGCATATGGCCCTGAGTGTGTGTGGTTTTAGCCTTTTAAAGGGAATTGTTATTTGAATTAATTAGGTTTCCAGTCACCTTTCTTGTAGAGTGGAGCTAGAGGCAGATGGGACCAGGGCCATATGCACTGGGATTTTACTAGCTACCTGTTTGTGTGTTTCCATATTTATATGGTTTGTGTGCTGCAGATAAAAGGCCATCGCTCAATGGCTAAATATGGCCTCTGCTATCTATTCCAGCAGCTAAAAGGAGGCTGCAGCGATGCATGTGCTGTCTATATCCAAGACAGTCTCACTCACACACACGGACGGACGGCACGCACACATGCATGACACACACTGCGTCATCATGAGGGCCATCTGGAAGTGAAGTGCACTGCAGTATGAGACACAGCTGGTCTCCAGTGTGTATGCAGACGGTCTGGACCTCCGATGTGACTCAGGGCCCGGAACGGGGAGCCAATCACAGTGACTGTAAAGTGTGTGTGTCAAACTACATGTGAACTGTCTTGGTGCTGTGTAACTATTGCGTATGTGTGCGTGACTGTGTGCATTGTTAGGCGCTAGTAACATAAGCATTTTGCTGCACACACTATAACATCTGCTAAACTGGGTACGTGACCAATAAACTTTTGATTTGATTTGAAGTGTGTGTGGGGGAGTTGAGAGTCCCTCTGGAGGGAGAGATAGTCATTGGGGACTCTGAGTACTGGGCAGATACTGAAAAATTGCCTCAATCTGTTTGCTGTGGAAAACGGCTAGGGGAAAAAAACGGAGAGAACAAATTGAAAAAATTGCATTGGATAAAGCTGTCACAGTGAATTAGTATCTCGGCAGGAGGGACCCTTGTTATCGGTGTATTTGTAAAATATTCAGGCTTACGCATGTGACGGGAATGGTAGGCTAGAAGGAAATGCTGGGGGGAGGTATGAGGTATAAGTGGGAAACTGATGCATTTGGCTGTCTAGAAGTTAGCATGCCATACGGGCTGTGTCACTGACTTCACTACCTCTAGCTACGCTTAAACATTCAAGGTTTCTTTTTATGGTAGCATAGCTAAGCTAGCTAAGACCTTGACAATACATTTCTGAGGTAACTGTTTTGCTTTTGAGTCCTTGTTTGGCGTTACTCAGCCTTCAAGTCACAGCAAGCTAATGCTAACTAGCTAGCCATCATTTGCAGATTGCTCAAGAACACTTTCTCCCTGGAGTACTGACAATAACCCAAACGTTATTACTTGTTTGCATAATAAAGACAATTTATAATGTAAAAACAAAATGGGCTAATTGACATTTAGACAATTGACTATAGGTGTGACTGACACCGATGGTCGGTTCTTAGGGACTACACCTATCACTTGATGAACAGTACTGTAAGACCGAAGTGTCTTGCGTCTTCCTACTTGCATAATAGGGGAGTTTTTGTTGTTGCCTATTTAGAAAGGGAGGCCTCTCTGAAAGTCAGTTGGTAAGTAAGGCGTAAGACTTACTGGAGTCTGGACTGTAAGTGAGCGTAATCGGATTCCCCCGTGTGTAGCCGGACCTCACGGCCATCATGGGACCCTGCACACAGCCTGTGTGTTTGTTTGGGGGTAGCGGACCTCATGGTTACGTTATGCTAGGATGCTAATTGGAACTAGCATAAGCTGGATAATGAGGCCTAATTAGGGTAATGAATTAGTTGTGGAGGAGAGCGAGGAGGAGAGAATATCGGACACACCACAGGGGCAGGGCATCCAGCCGCGGGGATGATGATTGGAGTACAGGGGGCAGTGCTGAGCTCTTAGTGCTTTTTGAGGTCTGTTCGGTTTCTGTGAAATTGTTGTTTTTTTATCACGTTTTTTTGACTATTTGGGTTGAATGCTGTAACAACACAGAATAAAACAATTAATAAAAGTCCCATGATGGTAGTGACTGCTTATCACTTAAATATAATTGATTCACGTTGCTTTAATAAAATATTTCAGTTGTGTACATTACATTTGTTTTATTTGATTACTTTTTGTTATTTAATTCCAAGTCATCTCTATAGAGCTGCTGTCTATGCTATCTGACAAAAGCCCTATTTTGTAGTTCTTCAAAGTAAATAAGGCATACTTTTATGACAGCTGAATACCAACTATCAATCACTTAGATCATGTATTTTCAGGTAGAGATACCAACAGCTGCTCTCTATATCATTTCACCATCTCGTATTCTTCTCTCTTCTGTAGCATGCGTAAAAGAAACAGACTCGAGTGGCTCAGCGGTCTAATGCACTGCATCTCAGTGCTAGAGGTGTCACCCTGGTTCGATTCCAGGCTGTATCACAACTGGCTGTGATTGGGGGTCCCATAGGCCGGCGCACAATTGGCCCAGCGTCTTCCGTGTTAAATAATTTACTCTTAACTGACTTGCCTAGTTAAATAAAAAAAAGTCGATGCACAATGGATTATGGTCATTGTAGTTTAGGGTATAAAACGTGGTAATTAACTATGTACAATATTAGCCTGTTGGAAACTACAACTCCCAACTACATGGCACAGTTCAGGCTGGATCTGATTTGTCTCAACTATGCAATGTGCGCATTAAGCTCACAGGAGAGAAACAAACGCAATGGAATTCAAATAATTGATCCGACTTGGGTCAATTAGTTGTTTTAAATATTAAAAGTTATCCAACATTTTGGTTAATCGCTCAGCACTAACCAGGGTTGAGGGTTACGTGGGTATTTGTGCGCATTCACACTCAAACACACACACACTAGTCAGTCACACCTCACTGCCTCTGTCCCTCATATGTACAGCCACACGTATATGGACACAGATAATCGTTCTTATGCAAACACACACCAACGTATGTCCCTGATATACAGCACCCAAGTACACTGCCTGTCTTGAATCAGTCACATACTGTACCATGCAGCGCACCGGCCTTACTCACAGGCATACGCTCACAGGCACTCGCACCATATGCTCAGTCTTAATCACTCCTACACCTATAAGCCTGTATACTAATTAGCCTTCTCTCTCAAACATGCACACACGCTCTGACTGCATCACTCATTTACCTTTTTAATAATTCACTATCACGCTCTCTCTTTAGGTCGCGCGCACACCCACCTCCCACGCCCTCCAGGTGTGACCGGAGCACACAGATAGCTCCCAGGCCTGACGCACTATATCACAGTGGCCCTAATCCTCCATGGTGCGGTATTCCTTCCATCCCCTCTCATTGTTACGATTAAGCCACAGCTTCAGTCCTCACCGTCTTTGTGTCTTCAGACTGACTAAAACACATCTCAGCCCCCTTCAGGCAATTCACGCACACGGTAATTACACACGCAGCGCGCACACACACACTGGAAGAGAGACGAGAGATCTCTTAGGCTAATGTGACAACAGCCTCATGAAAGTCCTTAATTGGATCCCTTTCTCTGTGTTTTTGGAGAACATCGAGGTTTGCGGTTTTGTGTTTTCATCACTTTAGAACGAGCGGGCCCGGAGGGAGGGTTTACTCTAGCTCGAGTCTGTCGGATACCCATACTGCATCAGGCCTGACGGCAGTGCACTGCTGGCGCCTTGCCCAGGCCAGCCCCCCCTCCTCCCTGGCTAATGGAGGACTAAGGAAGGATCTTTGTTTCGGGAAAGAGTTTCTTTAAAAACAAAAAATGGGAAATGTTTTTTTTTTTTTAAACTGTGGTGATTTATTTATTTTTGTGCGTCTGGATTAAGTTCAGAACGCATGTAATTAAGTCACCCTACTAAGTGGAGGCACGAAATGGCGGTTGCCATGGCAACTGTTGAACGTTGTTCTTGGTGGGTCTGGTTGAGAGGGTCACCTAATTGCATCGGACCTGTGAAACACACACACACAAATTATTTCATTAGGGCTTATTTTCAGTTCCTCTCATCTGAATCATATTTCCTCAGGATTGTGCTATGTTGGCTTCATTTACCAATGTTTTCACTCAAAGCACGACAGCCCTTACAATAGCCTACTCATATGCTGCCCCTTTCTCTCATGGTCTTTATCTATCCCTCTTATACACACCGTTACACACACACACACACACACACACACAGCCTGTGGGCTCCTCGGTTCGCTCAGCAGTGGGTTTCCTCAGCAGCTCAAGGTCAGCAGGATGACAAAGCTCTGCTGCTGTTACAGAGAAGGAAAATGGAATGGAGAAAGGAGAGCGAGCTCTACTGTACCTCTCAGCCGGGGACCAGTGACCCTGCTAAGTGCCCCAGCTAGCAAGCAGTGGATAAGTCGGGTCTGGGCCACTCCTCTCTGGCATTCACTCTATATCCTACAATGTAGTCTTCTACCTTGTATTGGAGTCTGAGCGGGTCTGCATATGTATACAGGTGACGTGTGTGTGTGTGTGTGTATCTCTCTCAAGGTGACAATTTATTCACTTCTTGTACAGCTCTGAATCTTGTGGAATCTACACCATTATCTGCAGACATGGACCCATCAGTTAGTTGTCATAAGCTGACACTAGTTGTCATGACTGTTATAATAATGTCCTAAACAGTGTTTGGCATTTCTTGCTTCTGGATGCTGATCCTTGATCAGTTTTGTGTTAAATTACTAACCAGTAAGGGGAGTTTGACTCATGTAAAACTGGTGCCCCAAGCTGATCCTGGATATGTATCTACAACCATCTTGTACCTGTAGCATTCCAACCTCTGTAGTTAAGAGGCACCGGAGCCGATTGCCTGCCTGTCTGGCTGCCTGCTGCAGATCTCGCTGGATCTCTGTGTCTAGTATTTTATTAGGATCACCGTTGGCTCCAGCTGCAGCTACTCTTCCTGGGGTCTACATGAAACATGACATTACACATAACGTTAAGGCCGTGGCTACGGATGCAGAGTTTGTGCCTGCCCCCGCCCGCCCCTCCGGAAACCTCTTTCTTGAAGCCAGTCACTGGGGCGACATTCCAACTTGGGATGGGGGGAGGTTTTAACGGGTGGAATAGTAGAGAACAATTTTAGGTTTACTCAGTAC
The DNA here is from genome assembly GCA_030435695.1 of Brachymystax lenok tsinlingensis. Lineage (NCBI taxonomy): Eukaryota > Metazoa > Chordata > Actinopteri > Salmoniformes > Salmonidae > Brachymystax > Brachymystax lenok. The sequence goes on from CM059799.1 coordinate 34,626,486, forward strand.
CAGTGCAAATACCCTGGTACTGCTATATGAACACTCAATCATTATGGTACTTTTGAATGGTAAGTTTACAAACATATATTATGATACTGTAAATATAATTGAAACTTGTATCTCATTATGGTAAATTTGTGAAATAAGTATAGCTAGTTATAATTGTAATGCCCTAGCAGATAATAAGAAAATACTATTAGTATTTACCTGGCTAAAAGAGAAGGAATATAATCTATTGTTTACAGGAAACTCATTCAACAATTGTAGATTAACTTGTGTGGCGAAAGGACTGGGGGGTTGAAATATACTTCTCCCATGGTCAAAGAAACTCAAGGGTTGATGATATTAATGAACAATTATTTTGACCAGAATGCACCATCGAGAGCATTCGTAGCGGTTGCATCACCGCCTGGTATGGTAACTCCTCAGCATCTGACCGTAAAGCGCTACAGAGGGTAGTGCGTATGGCCCAGAACATCACTAAGGCCAAGCTTCCTGCCATCCAGGACCTCTGTACTAGGCGGTGTCAGAGGAAGGCCCAAAAAATTGTCAGACTCCAGCCACCCTAGTCATAGACTGTTCTCTCTGCTACCTCATGGCAAGCGGTACCGGAGCACCAAGTCTAGGTCCAAGAGGCTTCTAAACATCTTCTACCCCGAAACCATAAGACTCCTGAACATCTAATCAAATGGCTACCCGGACTATTTGCATCCCCCACCCCCCCACCCTCTTTTACACAGTTGCTACTCTGTCATCTATGCATAGTCACTTTAATAACTCTACCCACATGGACATATTACCTCGACTAACCAGCACCCCTGCACATTGACTCTGTACCGGTAACCCCTGTATATAGAATCGCTATTGTTATTTTACTGCTGCTCTTTAATTACCTGTTCCTTTTATTTCTTATTCGTATTTTTTTAACTACATTGTTGGTTTGGGGCTTGTAAGTAAGCATTTCACTAAGGTCTACTCCTGTTGTATTCGGAGCATCTGACTAAAAATGGATTTGAAATAGCCCATACACTACACATTTACAGTAGTGAGTGCATACATGTTCATACTTTCTTCGTACTGGACCCCCGTGGTAATCGAACCCACAACCCTGGCGTCGCAAGTGCATTGCTCTACCGACTAAGCTACACGAGTCTCGCCACGATATTATCATATATGGCATAACTACGCGCAGCTGCCTAGAACGAGTCCGGTGTAGCTCAGTTGGTAGAGCACAGGGGTCCAGTGTCTAATGTTACTGAGTATCTCCGGATACAAACAGTCAGTCTGGCGATTTTCATGTTTTTCTTACCTGCTGAGTTACATGCAGCTATCTGCATGTAACCCGGGCTGCCTATTTGTGTCACGCTTATGTTTGCAAAACTGACAGCAAAGTTTGTACGAACATGTCGATAATGAATGTGGTGTAAAACATGTAAATAGATGCATGTAGCCTACTCCCCTCCCTGGGAAAAAATACATGAAAATTGAACATGACATTTGTAGGAAATCGCGCTCATGCTTAATAGCCTACTGAGGGAATTCAATAGTTCGAACAGTTTTGCGTTCCAAAACAACATGAAGTTTGGAGGCTACACAAGTGCCCAGACAAAGGCGGCCAAATAGTAGGGAGCAACAGTGGAGTACTCAGCATTGCAGCTATGTAGGCTGCGGAGTGGGCATTCGGCTATGTGGGCACTCTGCACATGCGCAAAAATATCCATATTTTTACCCAGGGAAAATTCGGATACGAAACTCTGTATCCGTAGCCACTCAGTGACAACATTAGACAATTACAGCTGAAGGACAGAACTACATCAAATGAAATTGTGCATAACATTAATAGACCGGTACAGAACTACATACAGTGCATGTAAAATAGAATACACACTTTCACGTTCTTATGCCTTATGAGTACATGATGCATGGATTGCTAAAGGCTACATGATGCATGGATTGCTGAAGGCTACACTGCAGTCATCCATTTTGTTAGTTGCTTACTGTTACAATTGCAGGTCCTGCTCCTTATCTCGAAGAACCAATTGTTCTGTAAACACGAGCGATAATCTCACATTAGGAATCACCGGTGTCCTTGGTTCTCCCGTTTTTGACGTCAGTACTATTCATAATAATAATGGGATTCTTCGATGCGACTGAATGCAAGTGCAACGAAAACGACAATGGAAATGCAACTGTTACTCCAGCTATGGCTTCAACCTAGCAAGCGTGCCATTTCAGCTCCTAAATGAGCTACAGATGGAGTTTCCTCCGCACTAAGGCTTCAATTGAAGCCTTCACTTCAACAACCGCGTTGGGAGTTTTTCTCAGCTAGAAATTCAATTGAATCCTTCACTTTAGCTATATACGTGGACTTTTTAGAGATCCATCACTCCACTCCATTCAATAAATTGAAATGCATAGAAATGAGCTAAACCAAAACATTTGCTTTGTTAGTTTACTGACCAACATCCTGTAAACTGAAGACCAGACTTATCATATCATATATATGGTGCAGTATGTCCTTCCTCTGAGGCTTTGCTTACAAATGCTTTCTCTGAGCAGGCTCTGGTATCCTGATGCCAAGGGCACATCTTATCTTTAACCCCAAAACCAGATGTGCTCGGGAGGGAGACGCTACAGCTATTTAGGTCAGAGTTTGTCTCATTGATATTTTATGGCATTAAGGCAGGGAGGGGCGGGAGGGAGGCAGCACTGTACAGGGAGACAGCTGGTGCAGAAATATGTGTGTGCCCCGTCTGTCTCCATCGGCAGGTGATAGAATGTCAATGTTTGGGCGTGCAGCTGTCGTCTGCTACTCCGCTCCTGGCCACCGAGGTGTGTGTGTGATGCATGTTATGTGCCAATAACTATGTTATATATGGGAGTTTCAGCACTGACTAGTGCGGCGCGCTGGCTATTTAGTTCTTGGCTTGTGTTTGTGTGTGCATGTGCTTTGAATCCTAGCAGTAGACGTGTCCTGGCTGTTGCCCTCTGCATCTTAGGTGAGCCTATATGTGATGTGCGTACACACTTCCGTTAGTGTCAGTAAATGGCCATCATCCCACTGCATACTGGGCGTTTCCACTCTCATGGCATTATGAATGGGGTGAGGGAGAGCGAGGGATAGAAGGTCCTTTCACCTTCACCCCATCTAGACCGTGCTTAAATGAGAAATGATTTTCTGCCTCCTAACCCGATGGACTTGTCTTCAGACCGCTCACACTCCCTTGCAAGTTCTGCAGTAGTAGCGGCAGGTAGCCTAGTCAGTAGAGCGTTGGGCCAGTAACCGAAAAGTTGCTAGAAAAGAATCTGTCGTTCTGCCCTTGAACAAGGCAGTTAACCCACTGTTCCTAGGCCGTCATTGTAAATAAGAATTTGTTCTTAACTGACTTGCCTAGTTAAATAAATATAATGGGAGGGAGAGAGGTAAGGGGGGAGTGTGAATGAGGGAGAGAAAGGGAATAGAGGAGAGTTGAAAAGCACTTTGTGACAACCGATGACGTGAAAAGGGCTTTATAAATGTGATTAAGAGAAAATTGGACAAAGGCAATGGGAGAATCTCGAATGCATTTCCTTGATCCCACACATCCTCCCCCTCTTTCTCAAAAACCAATTGGATGAGAAGGCCAGAGTGGAGGGACCTCTGACCTTCTCATCCAATGGGTTTTGAGAAAGAGGCGAGGAGAGAAGAGGAATCAAGGAAATGCAATTGAGATGCTCCCAATGACAGGAGAGGAGGCGAGAGAGAGAAAGATGGACAGAAAGTCTTTCTCCTGGGTCTAGTAGAGGTTAAAGCCCCAGTAAACTGCTGTCTGTGTGAAATGGAAAACATCTTCATATTATCCTCCCATCTGTGTACCTACTCTCTCTGCCACCCTGAGTGTGTGAATTCACTCGGGTGTGTACACACCGCTCCTGCTTTCTGGAGCACACATACATGCACACCCAGACACACATTAAGCAGAAACCGCGTAGAAGCTTGCCTCTTGGTAGCAGGTGTCACTCAGCTCATTACCCCTGGCAGGGTTGATCATTCTGTTTGAATTGCAATAAGGCACACTTCACTGGAGATTTAGAGGGAAGGAGAGAGGAGATAGAGGAGTGGGATGGAGGGAGCAAGCAAGCGGGAGAGGGTGATGAGGAATGGCACTGCAGTGAGAAACCCTAGGAAAATGTGGGTTTGTGATGGAGAGATGTCTGTCCTCTGTCCGTACCTGTATAGGATTGATGGAGCTGAGGGACTTGCTGTATACTGGGGGGGTCTTTTTATGTCCGTGTGTTCTGTTCAGTAAGGTGAGCTTAGCTAGTCCTGTGTATACAAAGTATTCACTTCCCTTGACGTTTTTCCACATTTTGTTGTTACAGCCTGAATTTAAATTGAATTAAATGTAGATTTTTTTTTTGTCACTGGCCTAAACACTACACCCCATCATGTAATTTTTTAAAAAACAAATGTAATAAAAAATGCAAAACTGAAATGTCTTCAGTCCATAAGTATTCAACCCCTTTTAAGGCAAGCCTAAATAGGTTCAGGAGTAAACGTTTTCTTAGCAAGTCCCAAGTTGCACGGACTCACTCTGTGCAATAAGTGTTCAACATGGTTGTGGGACGTCTACCTCACCTCCTGTGTCCCACATATACAATTATCTGTGAGGTCCCTCAGTCGAGCAGATCATTTCAAACACAGATTCAACCACAGACCAGGGAGGTTTTCCAATGCCTCACAAAGAAGGGCACCTATTGGTAGCTGTGTAAAAACTTGACATTGAATATCCCTTTGAGCATGCTGAAGTTATTGGTTACACTTTGGAGGGTGTATCAATACATCCAGTCACTACAAAGATACAGGCGTCCTTCCTAACTCAGTTGCCGGAGTTAGGAAGGAAACCGCTCAGGGATTTTACCATGAGGCCAATGGTGGCTTTAAAACAGTTAGGAGAAAAGTTTCACAGCCATTCAACTCTAAGGATGAATGAACATTGTAGTTGCCCCACAATACTAACCTAATTGACAGAGGGAAAAGAAGGAAGCCTGTACAGAATAAAAACATCCTGTTTGCAACAAGACACTAAAATAATACTGCAAAAAAATGTGGCAAAGCAATTAACCTTTTGTCCCGAATACAAAGTGTTGTGTTTGGGGCAAATCCAATACAACACATTACGGAGTACCACTCTCCATAGTTTCAAACATAGTGGTGGCTGCATCACGTTATGGGTATACTTATAATCGTTAAGGACTAGAGTTTTTCAGGATAAAAATGTAAAGGAATGGAGCTAAGCACAGGTAGAATCCTAGAGGAAAACCTGGATCAGTCTGATTTTCCACCAGACACTGGGAGACAAATTCACCTTTTCAGCAGGACAATAACCTAAAACACAAGGCCAAATCTACACGGGAGTTGCTAACCAAGACGACAGTGAATGTTCCTGAGTGGCCGAGTTACAGTTTTGACTTAAATCTACTTCCAAGTCTATGGCAAGACCTGAAAAAGGGTTGTCTAGCAATGATCAACAACCAATTTGACAGAGCTTGAATAACCTTTTAAAGAATAATGGACAAATGATGCCCAATCCATGTGTGGAAATCTCATATAGTCAAGGGGTATGAATACTTTCTGAAGGCACTGAATGTTTGGTCCTGAGGGTGTACGACTATAGGAGATAAACCTGACACCCTACTTTGTGTGTGTGTGTGTGTGTGTGTAACGTACTGACCGTGTGCGACGTGTACTGACCATGTTTGTGTTTTGTATTTTCTCCACAGATATGACTACAGAGAGATGCTGCACAACTCTACTTTCTGCCTGGTGCCTCGGGGCAGACGTCTGGGATCCTTTCGCTTCCTAGAGGCGCTGCAAGTGAGTGGGCCTGTGTGCGTACACACACACACACACACACACCTCCTTACGATACCTGGAGGCACTGCAGTTCAGTTGGCTTTGACCAACACACACCTTTATATCCCAACACCTGTGCTGCAGGGCTGGGAATTTCTAGGGACCTCACGATATATTATCATCACGATACAGACACTACCGTTCAAAACGTTTGGGGTCACTTAGAAATGCCCTTGTTCTTGAAAGAGAAGCAAATTCTATGTCCATTTTTAAAAATAACATCAAATTGATCAGAAATACAGTGTATACATTGTAAATGACTATTGTAGCTGGATACGGCTGATTAAATAAAGGAATATCCACATATGTCCACAGATCAGCAACCATCACTCTTGTGTTCCAATGGCGCGTTGTTAGCTAATCCAAGTTTATCATTTTAAAAGGCTAATTGATCATTGCAAAAGGGTTTTCTAAGGATGTTAGCACAGCTGAAAACTGTTGTGCTGATTTATAGAAGCAATAAAACTGTCTTTCTTTAGACTAGTTGAGTATCTGGAGCATCAGCATTTGTGGGTTCGATTACAGGCTCAAAATGGCCAGAAACAAATAACTTTCTTCTGAAACTTGTCAGTCTATTCTTGTTCTGAGAAATTAAGGCTGTTCCATGCGAGAAATTGCCAAGAAACTGAAGATCTCGTACAACACTGTGTACTATTCCCTTCACAGAACAGCGCAAACTGTCTCTAGCCAGAATAGAAAGAGTGGGAGGCCCCAGTGCACAACTGAGCAAGAGGACAAGTACATTAGAGTGTCTAGTTTGAGAAAGACGCCTCACAAGTCCTCAACTGGCAGCCTCATTAAATAGTACCTGCAAAACACCAGTCTCAACGTCAACAGTGAAGAGGCGACTCTGGGATGCTGGCCTTCTAGGCAGAGTTCCTCTGTCCAGTGTCTGTGTTCTTTTTCCCATCTTAATCTTTTATTTCTATTGGCCAGTTTGAGAAATGGCTTTTTCTTTGCAACTCTGCCTAGAAGGCCAGCACCCCGGAGTCTCCTCTTTACTGTTGACGTTGAGACTGGTGTTTTGCCGCTGCGCCACTCAGGAGACAAACGTTTTTTCTTTTTTTTTTTACAATGCAAGTGCATTTTACTCCCTCCCACCCACTCCATTTCATCTCCTCCCAGTATCACAGAACCCTTACACTCTCTTATATTCACACTTCATTACCACACTTGTAAGTGCACACGTACAAACTCTACTCGTACTCCCATAAGTCTCCTCCAAGTATTGCCCAACCACAGAACACTCACACACTCATAACCTCTCCTATACCACATGCTTACCACACACTTAAGCACACTTACACCCGCTCCATATGCACTTTCCATACACCACTCAACTGCTCCACACTTTTGCCCTTCACTCCCACCCTACAGCGTATCCACTTGTCAGATTCCATCCAACCGCTGCACGCTGCGTAACCTTTAACTCACACCTGTCGCACACTTCCTCACTGAGTGCACTTACTCCCACCTTCAACTCTATCTACTATCACGCTCTGAAGTGCTCCGTCATCACCTCTAATATTAGTGCACACTTCTCCACAGGAAGTATACACTTGTCTCTCCCTCTCCTCTCTCCTACGCGTTCACTGACTCACACCACTGAGGCTGGCTCTCCACTCTTCTAGAGAGGAGACGGTGTGTGTGTGTGTGTGTGTGAGAGAGAGTACTTTTAAAAGCCCTGTCTCGTGTATATCTGTCTTTAGGCAGCCTGTGTGCCTGTGATGTTGAGTAACGGCTGGGAGCTGCCCTTCTCTGAGATCATTAACTGGAACACGGCGGCCGTCATCGGGGACGAGAGGCTCCTGCTGCAGGTACGACACACACACGACACATCAACCCCTTAACCCCGTCCATCCCTTTAATCCCTTTAATCCCCCTCTCGCTGACTGACCATGGTGCATTGTCCCTTACTTCATCGCTACACCCTCATCCCTCCATCCTCTCCCTGCCGTCATCCCCTCTCTCTCTCTAACCGTGTCCCCCTTCCTCATACCCAGATCCCATCCACGGTGCGCTCCATCCATCAGGATAAGATCCTAGCTCTGAGGCAGCAGACCCAGTTCCTTTGGGAGGCCTACTTCTCCTCTGTAGAGAAGATTGTGCTGACCACTCTGGAGGTGAGAGACACAGGCACATGCACAGACACCACAAAACACTGAAAGACAGACACAGAACGGCAGACAAACACATATATAACCAGTGGCGATTTTAGCATGTAAATCTTGGTGGGGCAATCCCCCAAAATTATTTTAGATGCTTGCCAGCAAAGCCACTAAACAATACATTAATTGCACTATAACGGTGACAAATGGTACCCACAAACTGTTAGGGACTACATAAAGCTGTCCCAACAGCAGAGCTTTCTTTTCATCACCATGGAGTGTTTCCTTACCACCGCTACACCTGGCTATCAGCGGAGCCTTGTCTGACAGCGAAACAGTTCATTCAGCCTCATTTACTGGCTTTTTAAAAAACATAGCTTTTATGGCTGACTTGCTTAAACAAATGTGGTTTCAACTGACATAGATGTACAAACTATGGCATAAGGGAACAACGAGCGGATAAGAGGCAATCTGTAATTTCGATTAAGACATTAACATTGGGGCGGCAGGTAGCGGCAGGTAGCCTAGTGGTTAGAGCGTTGGACTTGTAACCGGAGGGTCGCAAGTTCGAATCCCTGAGCTGACAAGGTAAAAATCTGTCGTTCTGCCCCTGAACAAGGCAGTTAACCCACTGTTCCCGAGCGCCCGAAGACGTGGATGTTGATTTAAGGCAGCCCCCTGCACCTCTCTGATTCAGAGGGGTTGGGTTAAATGCGGAAGACACATTTCGGTTGAAGGCATTTGGTTGTACAACTGACTAATAATGGTGACTTTGACTTTTTTTGACTTTTAATGAGCGAGCTAGGACGGACGTAGTCATAACTATTTGTTCAGCACTTTTGAAATGTACAGCGACATAATTCACAACTTGGGCCGTTCTTACAATGTTCTTCCTGTACACCAAGTCAGAACCGTAGGATAAATGAAGGGGGCATATAAGCAGACAATGAAAGCTCTTATAATATTCGATGATTACATTTCTCTAAAACAGGCTATAGGCTACATGTGCACCACCAAGTCAGAACCGTAGGCTAAATTATGAAGGGGAAAGGGACAAAATTATTAGGGTGGGGCACATGCTACTAACAGCTCACTACACAACATACACTTAGTATTACTTTCTTAGCTACAGTATACATATTTCCCTGGCATATTACATAATTTATGCAGCAGCATACAATACATTTTTGGACTCACCTTGTTGTGCTGCTCACTTGAACAGGAAGGTGGTGCGGCGGTCCTTCGTGGGCAAATGTTGTCATCAAACTTTCATCAGTCTGGCATTCTTTGGCTTTTCAAGACAACTGGGAACTCTGGGGGGGGGAGACCAAGGTCAAATCATGACCAGTGATCTTCAGGTCGGAGCTCTAGAAAGAGGCCTGAGTGTTTTTTTCTTCTCCGAGTTCCCAGTTGTCTTGAACTCACTGAAGTCTGAGATTTCCCAGTTCTGAGTTTCCGGTTGTTTTGAACGCGGCAGAAATCATGCTGGATTGACAGCATAGCCAATGTATTCAACCTTTTCTGGCCCATGGTGTTGCATATGAATGTTTATCCTTTTAAGCTTGGAGAAGAGACCCTTAAACCCAGACTTGGATCACAGACACTCTCCACTGAATAGCAGGCTAGTGATTGCTTTGCAAAGCTAGCAGTTAGCCACTGATTCCTTCCAAACCACTTATTGTTGAATTTACAATTTCCAACTTGTTGTGTAATGTTTATGTCCAATGGCAGATGACAAGGATTGAGAAGGATTTGCCAGTAGATTGTCGACTTGATTTACGATGACTGCTTCCTAGCTTGCTAGCTAAGATTTTGAAAGTATGATGTTGACTTGATCAGTCCAATCAAAGCTACAGTAGATATAATGTGATATTATGTCATTTTATCTGTGGCCAATGACCTTAAGCCTTCTTGAATGGGCACTTCTAAAGTAAATCTATGGCAGCACCCAAGGAGCTTGAATTCTCGAGCTGATTTTGCGGTGACGTAGTGTCCCCATGAGTGACAGAACACTGAGCCAATGACGCGCATCTAGAGAACATTACCAACCCCTAAGCTCCATATTTTTCGTAGTGGCTGCCCCACCACCACAGAAAGCACTGAGCTAGGCTGAAACACCTGCATTTTGGAGCTGCATTACTCAATAAAGCAAAAAAGAGACCATGTTTGTATGCGGCTTAATTAACTCAATTATATATTTTTTTGACATCGTTTGCAAACTGATATGTGACACGTATTAATGCCAAAATAACTTGCTCTGCCCTGAATGATGGGTCGCCACTGTATATAATATATACAACTCTGGAATAAATTAAGACCACTGCAAAATTATCAGTTTCTCTGGTTTTACTATTTATAGGTATGTGTTTGGGTAAAATGAAAACTTCTCCCAATTCCAAATAAAAATATTGTCATTTAGAGAATTATTTTTGCAGAAAATGACAACTGGTCAAAATAACAAAAAGGATGCAGTGTTGTCAGACCTCGAATAATGCAAAATATGTTCTTATTCATTTTAAAACTACACAATACTAATGTTTTAACTTAGGAAGAGTTCAGAAATCAATATTTGGTGGAATAACCCCTGATTTTCAATTGCAGCTTTCATGCGTCTTGGCATGCTCTCCACCAGTCTTTCACATGGATGCTGGGTGACTTTGTGCCACTCCTGGTGCAAAAATTCAAGCAGCTCGGCTTGTGACCATCCATCTTCTTGTTGATCACATGCCAGAGGTTTTCAATGGGGTTCAGGTCTGGAGATTGGGCTGGCCATGACAGGGTCTTGTGGTGGTCCAAATGCACAAATGTACCTAACCATAAGCATCAATGCCTTTCTTAAAATCATTACACAGAAGTATATTTTTTTAAACCTACATATTTAGTTAAAATAAATGCATGTTAGCAGGCAATATTAAGTAGAGAAATTGTCACTTCTCTTGCGTTCAAGGCAAGCGGAGTCGGGGTATATGCAACAGTTAGGACCGCCTGGCTCTTTGTGAACTGTTTCTTCCTAACAAAGACCGTAATTAATTTGCCAGAATTTGACATAATTATGACATAACATTGAAGGTTGTGCAATGTCACAGCAATATGTAGACTTAGGGTTGCCACCCGTTCAATAAAATACGGAACGGTTCCGTATTTCACTGAAAAAAGAAACGTTTTGTTTTCGAAATGATAGTTTCCGGATTTGACCATATTAATGACCTAAGGCTCGTATTTCTGTGTGTTTATTATAATTAGGTCTATGATTTGATGGAGCAGTCTGACTGAGCGATGGTAGGCAGCAGCTGCGTTTGCGAGCAGCTCTTAGCAATGCTTGATGCGCAGCGCTATTTATGACTTCAAGCCTATCAACTCCCGAGATTAGGCTGGCAATACTAAAGTGCCTATAAGAACATCCAATAGTCAAAGGTATATGACATTCAAATGGTATAGAGAAAAATAGTCGCCGCATCATAGTTCCTAGAACTACAACCTAAAACATCTTAACTGGGAATATTGAAGACTCAACGTTAGCTTTTTTACATGGCACATATTGCACTTTTACTTTCTTCTCCAACTGTGTTTTTGCATTATTTAAACCAAATTGAACATGGTTCATTATTTATTTGAGACTAAATAGATTTTTTAAATGTATTATATTAAGTTAAAATAAAAGGGTTCATTGTTCATTCAGTATCGTTGTAATTGTCATTATTACAAATTTATATATTGGCCGATTTAATCGGTATCGGCTTTTTTTGGTCCTCCAATAATCGGTATCGGCGTTGAAAAATCCTAATCGGTCGACCTCTAATACACAGTACCAGTCCAAAGTTTGGACACACCTACTCATTCCAGGGTTTTTCTTTATTTGTACTATTTTCTACATTGTAGAATAATAGTGAATACATCAAAACTATGAAATAACACACGTGGAATCATGTAGTAACCAGAAAAGTGTTAAATATATTTTAGATTCTTCAAAGTAGCCACCCTTTGCCTTGATGACAGCTTTGTGCACAAAGTATTTGGTTGTAATTGTAATTTTGCAGGGTGGCCAACCATCCTCCAGGAGATTCCAGGAGAGCTACTGGGTGTGCAGGCTTTTGCTCCAGCCCTGCTCAAACAAACCACATAAAAAAATCTGCTGCTCAACAGGACCTTGATCAAGGGGAAATGGGAAAGGGGGATTCCTAGTCAGTTGTGCAACTGAATGCATTTAACTGAAATGTGTATATATTTCTGACTGAAAGAACTTTTCAGTCAGAAATGGCTGTAATTATGTTGCAGCTTCAGCAACACGGAAAGCACGAAAAACACTTCTGTAGTGGTCGCTGCAGCAGGGAGGTGAGGGAGACAACGGGTGCTAGTCACACAGTCACTCGCTGTTATTTTTTTTATACAGCGCAGCAAGTCTGAGCCCGGCCCGGCAAAATCAAATCAATTGCGGTCGGACTCCCTCTAGTCATTTGTGTGTCCTAGTTATTTCATCAAACAGTGAGCTTAAAGGATCAGACAAGCTCAGTGCATATATATTATTTTATTAAAACACATAGAATATATAAAACATCTGTATTTATGGAAAAATATACTTTTTTGTGTCGGACAGCCCTAATGTATTTTCAACGCTCATAGGGCACAGTGTACTCAATAGCATTGCACCAATCTCAAATGTATCCATTTTCTACACAGCCTTGGCGCTAAAACAACCTCTTGCCCCACAATCTTATCCATATCTCCATTCTGGGGATTCCTGCTAGCCTCCCACCAACCTGGTGGATATCTCTAGTCTGTCCCACCAATCACCTTTATCTCTACTAGTCTCAACCTGGGTTCGCTGCTATCTCTCTCTCACACACTCTCACACACTCACACACACTCACACACACGTCTCAGTGTCTGGGCCCCGGCTTGGCGGTGGCACCCTGACCTAACCCTGCTGACATGTTGTCACTCTGTGCTGAGGGGGGATTGTAACACGGCACAGCCCGGTGACTTAGCCGTGTTGTTGTTTATGTAGAGAATGTGTTCAAGAAAGAAATGAGGGCTAAACGGGTAAGCCAGAGCTAAACGAGTAAGAGAGATTTGGTTGGGGGTTAGAGGGGAAGCAGGGGTGACATATGTAAATGGCGTTGCCTTGGCAGCCCGAGATAACGAGTGCCATGGTTTATTCATTCGGCGGTGTCTCGCTCTCTCAGCTGCAGATCTAGGCCGATATACACACACACACACCCATCTCTCTCGACAGATTTAATCTCCTCACATACACTCACTCCCTGTCATCCTCTCCCGACTTCACACACAAACCAGTGTCTGTGTGTGGCTGGCGGCTCATTTGGCGAGTGAGTAAACAAGCGAGAGAACAAGCCCAACCAATCAAGTTGCGTTTCCTGTCAGGACGTTGAGATTGTTTCGACCAATCACAAAGCCAATGGAGCCTTCCCTGTTCCCGCCACATCCCGGCACACCTATTAAACGCACCTGTTAAACGGAATTACAGTGTTTTTCCGAAAGAGAGAGTGGATTTATGTATCATCCTCCTAATTTGCTAATTGCAGCTGAGGCTACATTGTGTCGTCCATCATGCTCGGCCATGACTCTCGAGGGGAAGGATTTCAGCCTTGCAAGAAAAATAGCCCCCCATAAGGTCTTAAGGCCCCAGTTTTAAGTTGGTGACTGCATTTTATTGAGAGGCTTAAGGATTCCAAGTTAATCTGTTGGGCCGAGGTAAATTCTTATTGACTGCCCTGAGGAGCCGTAGCAGCGGAAAACTGCCTCTGTCGTTTCTTTTTTCCCCCCCTTTATCCCCGCCTTCCCAGATACATTTTTATCACTTTGTCAATATTATTACAGCATTGTACACAGCCGTGATTGCATGGATCTCCCATCTCCAATTACTCAAGCAAAGAGCAAAATGACCTTTAAAAAAACGGATTAAAAATCATCTCATGGAACGGTGGGGTCTGTGAGGGGACACACTTTAAAACACTCCATTTCTGCTGTAATGTTTGTATATCGTTCTATTTAAAATGTATGTGACTGTCATTGTCTATCAGTGTTTTTTGTGGACCCCAGGCAGAGTAGCTGCTGCTTCTGCAAAAGCTTATGGGGATCCTAACAAACGAATAAAGACCCCAGCGGTATTATTACTTCCCGTCTCGAGCCGCCCACTGTCGCTTTCCATCTACAACCACCCGAGACTTTTCACATTGTTGCCAAGCCAACGGCCAAGTCACCCCGCCACCTAGTCCACCACCATAGGATTCAATAGAGAGCCATAAAACAAGGCTGCAAACCTATCTGTTTTACGGAAAGCAATTTAGCCCTTGCTCAAGGGCACAGTGGTAATATCTCTTTCTCGCGTGCCTCAATAACACAGCAGAAGCAAATTGCATCCCCCCTCTGAGAAAGCAACAGGGGAAAAATGGCCGGTCCAGTATTGGTGTTTGGATGTGAGGGGTCTATTTGTGTGGGGAATGAATGAGTGGACTCCTCATTGGAGTGACTGGTGTTTCACTAAAGCATAACTGGTTTGTTCGTGTGTGTGTGAAGTATGTTTCGGGCATAGCTTCTATTTGAATGACTGCCGGGTGTCCGTACTCCGTACTGTGCTACAGATTTATTTGGATGTCTTGTATGTACGCGGCTCCTGTTCGACGGCTCACAGTATTACGGGCCTGAAACGTTTGCGAGCATTGCAAATAGAAATCAAGTAATACGGTTGACGTTACCCTGTTGCCACCTGTAGTTTTACTAAACATGATCAGTCGATTGCAGGGCTCTCCAACCCTGTTCCTGGAGAGCTACAGTACCCTCCTGTAGGTGTTCAATACAACTCCAGTTGTAACTAATCTGATTCAGTGTATCAACCAGTTAACTATTAGAATCAGGTGCGCTAGATTAGGGTTGGAGTGTGAACCTACAGGACGGTATCTTTCCAGGAACAGGTTTTCAGAGGTTTACTGCGTTATACAGCTATCTGCAACATTCTGAATGTTTCACTCTACTGGACACACCTACTACTACTACCACCACATGAATTAATAATATAGACACTAGGGTTATCTGTTTTGAGTGACTGGTGTTTAGTGTCTATATGAATGTTTTGTTGGTTTAACCTCCAACCATCCGCTCTTGCCGTCAGATCATCCAGGACCGGGTGCTGCAGCAGGAGTCCAGGAGCACCTTGATGTGGAACAGCCACCCTGGGGGGCTCTTCGCCCTGCCACAGTACTCTGCCCACCTGGGAGACTTCCCCTTCTACTACGCCACCCTAGGTGAATACTCCTCTCAATCAACCAATCAATCAAATGTATTTATATGGCCTTTTCGCACCAGCAGTTGTCAGTCTTTTTACAGTTACCCGGTCTAGACCCCAAAGAGCAAGCACAAGCAGAAACACATTGGCTAGGAAAAACTCCACTCCTCCATCGCATTCATTGCATGGTAGAACCAGTCGTTCAGTATCTGTGTAACCGCAATCCTTTATCCAAGATTTCTTGAGCTATAGATATATTAGGGCTACACATGGAAAGTTACCTTGCTCAAAGTTGCCTCACTAGAATATATCATCTCATTATGTGTTTGGTCAAGTAGGACGTACTACGTACATACAATCTTTGTTATGGGTAGAGTCCTTGTGTCTTCATAAACATCGCTCTTATTCTATAATATATATACTAGCTCCCCTTCAAACATCCTTGAAATGAGAAACCATTGTTTCCAGAACCTTGACCGCCAGCCGTGACAGTCTTAAACAACTATGTAGCTGACACGCTGTCCCACATTATCAATTGACTTGTTACAGCGGCTATAACAAACCATTACTCAAAGTACCCTTGATTGATGCTCGCATTAGGCCCACTGACACTCCAAACGGTCAGTCAGTCAGTTGTTCGTTTCGCTCGGCGAACACGCCATATACCACTGCTGGTTCACCAACACAAACTGTGCCTCTGTAACAGGCTGTGACCTCAAAGGCCTTTTATGCGTCCCAAATGGCTGCTTGTTCCCTAATATAGTGCACTACTGACCAGAACCCTATGGGCCCCGCTCAAAAGACAGTTACATGGAGGAAAATAGCACCCTATCTTCATCTAGTCGATGAAGTCTGCTCCCTCAATACACAACCCTTTTGATCGAGCACATCTGTGCGAGGCGCAGATATTAAAACAATCGCGCAGTGACAAGCATGGATTACCCCGCGGTGAGTTTTATTTGTTTGTCACAGAGTCGACAATTTTAAGCATGTGGACGTTTTAAAGAGACCAGGTGGAGGGTGGAGTGTTGGATGCCTAAACGAGACAGATTCTCCTGTATTTTATCTATGTCGTAATGCCGCTCTGAATCCAATCTGTTATTATGAGGAGCCAATAACTCGACTCTAGTTTTGTTTTCCGCGGTTCATCAAACTGATTGGTGTTGTGGATGTGAATCGTACACCCAGTGGGATCAGTCATTTAATAAGAAGTCTCCTTTCATCTCGTAAACAATGAGGTCATAATCAACTGGTTATGTAAGCATGGTCTATAAGTAAATACTAAAGCATAACCACCGATAACTACAATGTGAAAACATACAGAGAAGGAACAATTTAGGTCTAGTTTAGAGTGATTTCTCCCAAATGTTTTGTCATTTTTTTTGTCCAATTTTTGCTACGCCTACGGTAATTGAGGAGACTGAGGATAATGACTCTGAACAAACTGATGGATTTAGAGATATCAAAAGAAATGTGCCTAGAGGAGGCTAAACTTCTGAGAATCGCCAATGTTTGTGTCTTTTTGTTCAGTTATATAAGACCGAGTGATGTCAATATCCTACTTTCTGTTTGTCTGTGTTCCAGCCATCCAACTGTAACAAATATTATGTTTGTCTGTATTGTAGGTATCACACCTTACCAGTAATACTGTACGTTTTGATCTGTGTTATGTTCCAGGTATAAAACCGTACCCAAAGTTCACAGCAGTCATCCATGCAGTCACCCCCCTGGTCTCCCAATCCCAGCCCATCCTCAAGCTGCTGGTGGCTGTTGCCAAATCACAGTACTGTGCACAGGTAAGAAGTCACAAACGTGTGTTTGGCGTGTGCACGCTCCTGTGTGGCCCTTCAATTGTCGAAACTCTCCCGAAACCCAATATTACCCCAACCGTGAGTGATTTCGTAGCATTTTTGCCGAGACAGTTTTTAAAATGACACTTCTCCAGCACCAATAGAGGACCCAACCTCTCTCTACCATCTCGGAGTTAACTGCTGTGGATTGAATTAGAAAGGTGGGTATGTACCGATCGGGAATCTGTCTCCATGGTACCAACTCCAGCTCTCTCTCTCGCGCGCTCTCTCTCTCTCGCGCGCGCCTCTCTCTCTCGCGCGCTCTCTCACGCTCTCTCTCTCGCGGGCTCTCTCTCGCTCGCTGTCTCCATGCCTGTGGCTGTGCGTGCGTGTCCGTCTGAAAGCCCCGTGGCCCAACTGGATACAAGTAGTATTGATCTGGGGAAATTAAACCAAAGTCATCCCCCCCGATGTACTATGTGTTACACACACGCAAGCCACCCTAATGCTTCTTAGATGTTTCCCAACGTACAGGGAGGTGTGCAACCCTCACCTTCTATAGAAGTGTTTTGTACTCGACATTCCAGGCTCCCTG
The DNA here is from genome assembly GCA_030435695.1 of Brachymystax lenok tsinlingensis. Classification (NCBI taxonomy): domain Eukaryota; kingdom Metazoa; phylum Chordata; class Actinopteri; order Salmoniformes; family Salmonidae; genus Brachymystax; species Brachymystax lenok. The sequence goes on from CM059799.1 coordinate 34,644,109, forward strand.
TGCGAAGCTGAGAGCCAGGTACATATTAAACTGATCAACGTTTTCTATCGTCTCACTCTCGGCCCACAAAGACTTCCATGTTGAGGGGGCTGGGAAGTGGACGAGGAGGTGGAGAAGAGCGTGATATAAATAATGAATGGGAGGGAGAGAATGAAAGGGAGAGGGCGGGGGAGAGAAAATTGGGAGCAAGAAAGGCTTTGAGCCGGCGCTGGCAGAGACGTGCATGCAGAGATTGTGGACCTCCTGCTGCGAGTGTGTGTGCTCCACAGTTTTACAGAGGGGTGGTGTGCGTCTGTCGCTCACATCACTGACACGCACACCTAGACACGCAACACAAACGGAACACACGAAACACACATACATACAACCCACTCAAACATGCACACACTCGCCCCTCACACACACACACACACACACACCCCAACCCAGCTGGCAGGTTGACAGAGACACCATCTGCCTGCCAACTTCTGTCATCATCAGAGGAAAGCAGGAATAGATCCATCGAAGAATGGATTCTCACGTTGCTCTGACAGTGTGCACTGGCCATGCAACACATTGCTGTAAGCATGCTCATCCCTTTACAAGCCTTCAGCAATCTCTCTACCTGTCTCTCTGCCAGTCTCTCTCGTACACATTATCGCCCAAGTCGGCTGGAGAAAAACAAAAGCGTGTGTGTGTGAGAGATGAATCACCGCAGAGGGACACACCGTATCCCTGTGTAGTCGTACATTCCGGTGTCGTGTGTCCCTCCATTAAACATGCATGTGGCTGGGTGTCAAAGTGAAGTGGATCGTTAAGGTTAGCTCAAGGTATAATTACATGTTAGGGAAGTCGGTCACAAGGGCACCGAACACATAGTTCCCATGTAGCCCTCATGTAAAACATGGTCTGAGGCGCTATTGTTGAAAAGGTGAAAAGGGATCCCATTTAACAGATGTTTTGGCACTCAATTCAATGTGGGGTGTTTGGATGGATTGAGAAATGTTGAAGACGTACGATGGGGGAATGTAGTGTAATGTGGTTAGTGTATAAAAATGCAAATGAAGTGTAATTTTAGAATGTCATATCTGTGATTCTCATGAGATCTCTCTCCTCCTGCTCTTTCTCCCTCTCCCCCTCTCTCTCCACCTTTACCCCTCCTATCTTCTCAATCACTGTCTCCTGTCTTTATCTCGTCTCTTTCTCTCTCCCCAACTCTCCTCTCTCATCTGTCTCAGATCATTGTGCTGTGGAACTGTGACAAGCCTCTCCCTGCTAAGCACCGCTGGCCTGCCACCTCCGTGCCCGTCATTGTCATCGAGGGAGAAAACAAGGTGAGCTGTGCTGCCATTTTGGTTTCTCTATGCCCCCAAGCTTTGTTCAATGCCATCATTTTGGCGTGTCTATGCTTTGATCGTCTGAGAACTTGACCAGAGTTTATAAACCCAACATCGCAATACTCCGGGAACGCTTCGCGAAGAAGACTCGACAGACAAGACCGGAGTTTGTGGTTTGAAAAGAATGAGAGAAGTGAAAATGTATTCCTTGGTAGTTTATTTGATCTATTTTTAAAGGCACAACCTAGATTCAATGTCTTTAAGGTGCTGCACATAGAATTTATCCCCTGTGTGGAAGCTACAGTGCCTTGCAAAAGTATTCATCCCCCTCAGTGTTTTTCCTATTTTGTTGCATTACAACCTCTAATTTAAATAGATTTTTATTTGGATTTCATGTAATGGACATACACAAAATAGTCCAATTGGTGAAGTGAAATGAAAAAAACAGAAAAGTGGTGCGTGCATATGTATTCAGCCCCTTTGCTATGAAGCCCCTAAATAAGATCTGGTGCAACCAATTACCATCAGAAGTCACTACACTAAGCAAGGGGCACCACCAAGCAAGCGGCACCATGAAGACCAAAGAGATCTCCAAACAGGTCAGGGACAAAGTTGTGGAGAAGTACAGATCACGGTTGGGTTATAAAAAAATATCCAAACATCCCACGGAGCACCATTTTTAATACATTATTAAAAAATGGAAAGAATATGTTACCACAACAAACCTGCCAAGATAGGGCCGCCCACCAAAACCCACAGACCAGGCAAGGAGGGCATTCATCAGAAGCAACTAAGAGACCAAAGATAACCCTGAAGGAGCTGCAAAGCTCCACAGTGGAGATCGAAGTATCTGTCTATGGAACCACTTTAAGCCATACACTCCACAGAGCTGGGCTTTACGGAAGAGTGGCCAGAAAAAGCCATTGCTTAAAGAGAAAAATTTGCAAACACGTTTGGTGTTTGCCAAAAGGCATATGGGAGACTCCCCAAACATATGGAAGAAGGTTCTCTGGTCAGATGAGACTCAAATGTAGCTTTTTGACCATCAAGGAAAACGCTATGTCTGGCGCAAACCCAACACCTCTCATCACCCCGAGAACACCATCCTCACAGTGGAGCATGGTGGTGGCATCATGCTGTGGGGATGTTTTTCATCTGCAGGGACTGGGAAACTGGTCAGAATAGAAGGAATGATGAATGGTGCTAAATACAGGGAAATTCTTGAGGGAAACCTGTTTGTCTTCCAGAGATTTGAGACTGGGACGGAGGTTTACCTTCCATCAGGACAATGACCCTATGCATACTGCTAAAGCAACACTCAAGTGGTTTAAGGGGAAACATTTTTTATGTCTTGGAATGGCCTAGTCAAAGCCCAGACCTCAATCCAATTGAGAATCTGTGGTATGACTTAAAGATTGCTGTACACCAGCGGAACCCATCCAACTTAAAGGAGCTGGAGCAGTTTTGCCTTGAAGAATGGGCAAAAATCCCAGTGGCTAGATGTGCCAAGCTTATAGAGACATACCCCAAGATACTTGCAGCTGTAATTGCTGCAAAAGGTGGCTCTACAAAGTATTGACTTTGGGGGGGTGAATAGTTATGCACGCTCAAGTTTTTTGTGTTATCTCTTGTTTGTTTCACAATAAAAAATATTTTTGCATTTTCGAAGTGGTAGGCATGTTGTGTAAATCAAATGATACAAACCCCCCCAAAAATCTATTTTAATTCCAGGTTGTAAGGTAACAAAATAGGACAAATGCCAAGGGGGTGAATACTTTCGCAAGACACTGTAGGTGAATTGCAACAGCACTAGGCTGCGTTCAAAACAAATCTCTCCCTCCCCCACATCCCATGTCCCCGTAACATGGCGGAGACTCGCGCTTGAGTGCGTTAGTTTCTGTTTTGGTAAACCAGCTTCAAACAGCTGTAAAAAGGTATATATTTTTGTTATTGAAAATATTTTCCACAATGATTTAGATGGTACAATAATTCCCTACACTAGCCAGTACTTGTTTTCTCACATAAAATGACATTTAGAGAACAGTGTCGAATTTTAGCAACCAGGAATTGACAAAGGGATTTCGACATTGGCCTCTTGACCTGATTTCATCTAGATAACACAGCCACACAGTCAAAACAGCTTTCCCATTTTGACAACAAATGCCACTCCAGCGGGAGAAATTAATAGGCCAATATCACTGCCAATCACAGCACTGGTGGGTAAGTAATACTATGAAACACCATCTTTCCACAATAACTGCAGATATATTAAGGACATTTTCTGAAATGTACAATGCAAAAATAAAAATACATTCTATGTGTAGCACTTTTAAGTGGCTGAACATGTTAATACTCCAACCTCATGAAATCGACAAACTGACACGCTTTCTTTTAGTCAAAAACAACCTTATATTGAAGGAGCGCCTTCGATTTGACGGCATGCACGTGAGGTTCGGTGCGACACAATCGTTATACCTGATAACGTGTTTCCGCGCATGAGCTTAACTAGCTAACATCGCCATGACATCGCCTTAAAGTGTGATCAGGGATTTCTATTGGGAAAAGCAGTTTCTAGGCATCTTCATACTAAACCATCCTTGACCTTGGAGCTGCATAATGCATATGCATGAAATAGCAGATGTCATAAGCTGACAGCTGACTTTGCAATTCCAAGCCATAAACCATTGTAGGTTGTCGAGGAAATGACCTCTAAAAATCTGTTAGGACATTATCTTGACAACACTTTGTAGTCTGCCAGTGTTCCGTAAGGGGGTCTCTCTACACCCTCATCGTGAGAGGTCAAAGTTGACACGAAGTGTGATCTGAGTCCGTAGTATGAGAGGCTGAAGTGGGGTGTTAGTCAGGCTCACTCTAACACCACAACTTTTGTTGAGCTGTCAATCAAATTGATTGGTTTCTCTCATCAGTCCTAACGGAGCGGGTGGGGTTTTGGTTTCTCTCCACATCTCTGGTTTTCTTACGCTGTCAATCACAGAGGGAGCGTTGTCTTTGGCTGTGGGTCGGCGAAAACGGCCGGAGTTGAGTACCACCCAGGTCTGTGGTTTGTTACGCTTGCGGCGGGCTCGTTGTTTACTGTGGTGGGCCCAGCCAAACGTGGCGAGCCTCTCTGAGCCACCAGCCCAGGAGTGGGTAGTATGAGTACAGAAGGAGAGGAGCTATTTCTGGCCTCTCTGGACCGGCATGGTGGCCATGCGCCCACTGCGTTACGATTCTTCAATTTAAGGCCCAACGAGCCACCCCCAGCAGTGCTATTGTGGTTTACACAACACATTTTGTTTGCCCTTTCTCTCACTGTCTGTCTGTCTGTCTCTGTCTCTCTCTGTGTTTGTGTGTCTCTCTTGCAGTCTTTTTTTTACCCTCTCTCGCTATACGTCACTGTTTTTCTCTCTCCAACTTTCCTACCCTCTTTCTCTCTCTTCCCATCTCCCTCTTTCTTTCTCCCTCTCTCTCTCCTTCGCCCTCTATCTCCTTCCCTCTCTCTTGCTCTCTGAGGAGTGTTGGAGGCTGATTCCTCCTCTAAGAGCTTACATTCCTAGTGCGTGCGAGCCCTCCCAGGCACACTTCTAACGTTACAAACCATCTGTGATGGGAACACAAGTCTCGTCCTCAACCCCCTCCCCTCTCTCTTCTGCTCTCTTTACTCTCTTTTTCCACAACGTCAGTGGGAATGCAAAGAAAGGAACGGAGGGGAAGGATTATTCTTTTTTTGGGCCCGTATGAGCGACTAAAACGTGGCTTGGAATTGTAGATGTTTTGAGTCAATTGTGTTATCAAGTCGAACTTCTCTGACACATACACTTACACAGCACACAGCGATCTGATGAGTCATTTGGCTCAGGGTGCCAAGATGTGTTCCATTTAGGGCACTTTGTGGCAGCGGTCGGTGGGTATGACGTGTTAAGAGGCCACCTGTGTATTTCTGACACATCAGCCTCCGTTCTCTAGCCTCTCTACCCAACGCTTTATGCATTATACACACACTCCCAACACACACACTATGCTTTATATAAATGGCAACTTTTTGAAAGAACAGGGATTCTTGGAATGACCCGACCTTCAGTGCTGAGTCTTTCACCAAGAGTAAAGGTTACAAGGAAGTGGGTGGCTGTTATACAAAGTGTGTGAGTGTGTGTAGCGTGTGCGGTTCTCTGGCTGAACGTGAGTTTGTGAGGCTGTGTGTATGTGTGGGAGGTGTTTGATTTCTAGTGAAAAACAGTACCAGTCAAAAGTTTTCACTATTTTCTACATTGTAGAATAGTAGTGACAACATCAAAACTATGACATAACACATGGAATCCTGTAGTAACCAAAAAATTGTTAAACAAATACTTTATATTTGAGGTTCTTCAAAGTAGCCACCCTTTGCCTTGATGACAGCTTTGCAAACTCTTGGTATTCTCTCAACCAGCTTCATGAGGTTGTCACCTGGAATGCATTTCAAATAAACAGGTGTGCCTTGTTAAAAGTTAATTTGTGGAATTTCTTTCCTTAATGCGTTTGAGCCAATCAGTTGTGTTGTGTCAAGGTAGGGGTGGTTTACAGAAGATATACCTATTTGGTGAAAGACCAAGTCCATATTATGGCAAGAACAGCTCAAATAAGCAAAAATAAATGACAGTCCATCATTACTTTGAAAATTTCTTCAAGTGCAGTCGAAAAAACCATCAAGCACTATGATAAAACTGGTTCTCATGAGGACCGTTCATTTGAAGGAGGATACGTTCATTTGAATTACCAGCCTCAGAAATTGCAGCCCAAATAAATGCTTCACAGAGTTCAAGTAACAGACACATCTCAACATCAACTGTTCAGAGGAGACTGCGTCAATCAGGCCTTCATGGTTGAATTGCTGCAAAGAAACCACTACTAAAGGACACCCAATAAGAAGAAGAGACTTGATTGGGCCAAGAAACACGAACAATGGACATTAGACCGGTGGAAATCTGTCCTTTTGGTCTAATGACTCCAAATTTTAGATCTTTGGTTCCAACCGCGGAGTAGGTGAACGGATGAGCTCCACATGTGTGGTTCCCACCGTGAAGCATGGAGGAGGAGGTGTGATGGTGTGGGGGTGCTTTGCTGGAGACACTGTCTGTGATTTATTTAAGGTACACTTAACCAGCATGGCTACCACAGTTGTATTTGCATCCCACCCTTGCACTGTGCTGTTATAATAATAATAATGCCATTTAGCAGATGTTTTTATTCAAAGCAACTTAGTCATGCGTGCATACATGATACATACGGGTGGTTCCGGGAATCAAACCCGCCATGCTCTACCAACTGAGCTACTGAGGACAGTGTGCTGACCCTGTGTGCTCTCTGTCTCCCCTTGCAGGTGATGAGCAGTCGCTTCCTGCCCTACGAGACCATTGTCACCGACGCTGTGCTCAGTCTGGATGAGGACACGGTGCTCTCGACCACCGAGGTTAGTGTTCCTCCACACATCACTGAGGATACTGCCTACTACTATGTTGGAATGGGGGATTACTTTCTTTCTAGAGCGCTGGTACTCTCCCCTGCTTTTCTACCCTTGAACTCCTTGCTATTCTAAACTCACCTCATGCGGTTATTTTTTGTTGTTGTTGTGTCTACTCTCTCCCCATGTAGCTCCCCAGCCTTTCCCCCTTCTCTCTTTCGCTCCTCTCTCTTTAAATCAAGCTTTATTTGTCACATGCGTCGAATACAACAGGTGTAGACCTTACCGTGAACTGCTTACTTACAAGCCCTTAATACTTAGGGAGTGGTGGGGCGCTAGCGGTGAAATGCAAGGCACCAAATTCAAAATCCAAAAGTTGAATTATTAAACATTCATCAATATACAAGTGTTGCATAGTCATCAAAAGCTCTGCTTCTTGGCCAATATCACAGTGTTGTCAGATTTTAAAAAGGCTTTACAACGAAAGCACAACATTTGATTGTTTGAGGGGTAGCACCTCCAATATTTTACCATTAGCATAAATTCATAAACCATCACAGTTCACACAAAGCACATTTCACAGCGAAAACAAATCCCTTACCTTTTGAAGAACTTCTGCTGAGGGCTTCCCAAGTGTCCAATGAAGACAATCCATGGTTCTTTTGTTAGAAAAAGTCATTTATTATATCCTTAAATCTCCGTTTGGTTGGTGCGTTATGTTCAGAAAATCCAACGTCGAATCGCCCATTGAAACGTGAAGAGAACGCGTTCAAATATACCTATAAACCTTTCCTAAACAAATCAAATACCAGTTAAAATGCATCCTTAGCTATCCTTTTATGAATATGAGCGATAATATTTCACTCGGATGGTCACCTAAACGTTATATAAGTAAAATAAAGGGGGGCGCGCAGCCAGACTCACGCACGAGAAAACTTGTTGATCTGAGCTACCTTGGCCATTTCCTGTACCTATTCTTCCTCCAATCTCTCTGAGGCTTTATATATAGACTGTTGACATCTAGTGGAAGCCATAGGTACTGACATCTCGGAGCTGCTTGCCATAGAACTCAATAGGGAGACTGTCAAACAGAGGCAATGTGACAAAAAACAGTAATTCCGGATAGATTTTTCTCTGATTTTTGCCTGCTATTTCTGTTCTGTTACACTCAGACATTATGTTAACACTTTTAGAAACTTCAGAGTGTTTCCTATCCAATAGTACTAATTATGTGCATACAGTGAGGGGAAAAAAGTATTTGATCCCCTGCTGATTTTGTACATTTGCCCACTGACAAAGAAATTATCAGTCTATAATTTTGGACATGTCCAACATGGACATGTCCATCGTCCCTTTGATGCGGTGAAGTTGTCCTGTCCCCTTAGCAGAAAAACACTCCCAAAGCATAATGTTTCCATGTCCATGTTTGACGGTGGGGATGGTGTTCTTGGGGTCATAGGCAGCATTCCTCCTCCTCCAAACACGGCGAGTTGAGTTGATGCCAAAGAGCTCCATTTTGGTCTCATCTGACCACAACACTTTCACCCAGTTGTCCTCTGAATCATTCAGATGTTCATTGGCAAACTTCAGACGGGCATGTATATGTGCTTTCTTGAGTAGGGGGACCTTGCGGGCACTGCAGGATTTCAGTCATTCACGGCGTAGTGTGTTACCAATTGTTTTCTTGGTGACTATGGTCCTAGATGATTTTGAAGATCCTCCCGTGTAGTTCTGGGCTGATTCCTCAACGTTCTCATGATCATTGCAACTCCACAAGGTGAGATCTTGCATGGAGCCCCAGGCCGAGGGAGATTGACAGTTCTTTTGTGTTTCTTCCATTTGCGAATAATCGCACCAACTGTTGTCACCTTCTCACCAAGCTGCTTGGCGATGGTCTTGTAGCCCATTCCAGCCTTGTGTAGGTCTACAATCTTGTCCCTGATATCCTTGGAGAGCTCTTTGGTCTTGGCCATGGTGGAGAGTTTGGAATCTGATTGATTGATTGCTTCTGTGGACAGGTGTCTTTTATACAGGTAACAAACTGAGATTAGGAGCACTCCCTTTAAGAGTGTGCTCCTAATCTCAGCTCGTTACCTGTATAAAAGACACCTGGGAGCCAGAAATCTTTGATTGAGAGGGGGTCAAATACGTATTTCCCTCATTTAAAATGCAAATCAATTTATAACATTTTTCACATGCGTTTTTCTGGATTTTTTGTTATTCTGTCTCTCACTGTTCAAATAAACCTGCTATTAAAATTATAGACTGATCATTTCTTTGTCAGTGGGCAAACGTACAAAATCAGCAGGGGATCAAATACTTTTTTTCCCTCACTTAATCCTATTTTCTGGGCCTGAGTGGGAGGCATTTTACTTTTGGCACACCAGACTCTCCAAAACAGTCACCTCGGGAGCCGCTCCCTAAGAAGTTAACCAACAGTGAGGTTCAAGAAAGAGTTAAGAAAATATTTACCAAAGTAAAAAAATTATAAAAAAAGTAACAATAATAATGAGGCTATATACAGGGGATGCCGGTACCGAGTCAATGTGCTGTTCTACAGGTTAGTCGAGGTAATTTGTACATGTAGGTAGGGGTGAAGTGACTATGCACAGATAATAAACAGCGAGCAGCAGCAGTGTACAAACTGGGGGGTGTCAATGTAAATAGTCCAGGTGGCCATTTGATTCATTGTTCAGCAGTCTTATGGCTTGGGGGTAGAAGCTGTTAAGGAGCCTTTTGGGCCTAGACTTGGTGCTCCGGTACCGCTTGCCGTGTGGTGGCAGAGAGGTCTATGACTTGGGTGACTGGAGTCTTTGACAATTTTTTGGGCTTTCATCTGACGCGCCTAGTATAGAGGTCCTGGATGGCAGGAAGCTTGGCCCCAGTGATGTACTGGGCCATACGCACTACCCTCTGTAGCGCCTTACGGTCAGATGCCGAGCAGTTACCATACCAGGCGGTGATGCAACCGGTCAGGATGCTCTCGATGGTGCAGCTGTAGGTGTTTTCGTGCACTCTTCACGACTGTCTTTGTGTGTTTGGACCATGATAGTTCGTTGACGTGGACACCAAGAAACTTGAAACACTCTACCCACTCCACTACAGCCCCGTCCATGTTAATGGGGGCCTGTTCGGCCCGCCTTTTCCTGTGGTCCTCGATCAGCTCCTTTGTCTTGCTCACATTGAGGGAGAGGTTGTTGCCCTGGCACCACACTGCCAGGTCTCTGGCCTGTTCCCTATAGGCTGTCTCATTGTTGTCGGTGATCAGGCCTACCACTGTTGTCGTCAGCAAACTGTCTCTTTCCCTGCCGGTCTCTATCTTTCCCCTACATCTCTCTCTCCATCTCTCAACCCTCTTTCTCCTTGCCTCCCTCTCACTGTAGTGGCTAGCCAGACAGCTGGGGCCTCAGCTCAGCTCTGTTCTGCTGATAGGGATAATGATGTCACCATTGGCGTGACTCCAGGGCCCTCAGTGCTTTGTGTGGCACTGTCAGCACAAGGACCAGTGGTATAGTGCTATTTTGTTTGGGTGCGGGAGTGCAACAAATAAAATGTGTAAATGACGTCATAAGTTTGTAGCGACAGATGTAGCCAATTTGAATAGCTTATCATTTATAGAATGTGCATAAAATGCGTCTTTCAATTGCAACGTCTGCCTATGACCACACACTTTGTCTAAAGCACATTTTCAATTTTTATACCTACAAACACCAAGTTAGGCATAGCAGGCTACCTAATTTCAAAATAGGCAATGATGATAATTCACGTTTTTACCGGTGAAACGTCCAAGCTTCATCTGCATGCCAATCATTTGATTGATCTCAATCAGTTTTTAATGGGAATTAGCATTTAGATCTCCTTGAATGACTGTTTGGTGAGCGAATAAGAGCAGATGGTGTTAAACTATTAGCCTTTCTTGTGTTCTGTTTCAATCAAAGCATAAATCCTGCTGCATTTCTTATTTATTTTTTTACTATTCCGCTTCAGCTAACCATCCTAACATATAATTAGAGATGAGGTGTTTGTGGTGTAACAGTGACGTTATAGTCCTACTATGCTATGGTGTTATATTTGGTTCTGTTATGTAACATGCACATTAATCATTATGTGAGCTTGTAAGACATTGATTCAACTTTGATCCCACTGTGCTAAACGAGCGCCATTGAGACATGATCATTTTCTATTTGTAACAATAATAAGTGTTCAGTGTTACTGTTAGGCGTAGAAAACGGATCTTGATAAGACCTCATTTTAAGTGATGGGACACCCTATTCTCTTATTTTATCTCTAGCAGTTGCTCTATTGCTCTCTTTCTCTATCCCTCCCACTCCTTATGCTTTTCTCAATTTCTTGCTCTCCCCATCTTTCTCTACATCGCTCTCTAATTGTCATCTCTAATCACGTTGTGATCCCCTGCATATTGAGGAACTCACCATTGTGGCTTTTTAAATGGAAGTGCTGTTTAATTTCTCCTTCCTGGGGTGGCTTTTCTCTTCGTTCCTCGAGCACAGAGTTTGGCACAACACCATGAGAACACAGATGTTGCCGAGACGAGGTTTTGAGTGGGAGCCCATAAAGGCTGTTTTTGTGGCGACCGTGTGGTTGCGTTATTACACACTCTTAATTTAGTCTCTGGTGGAGGCACTCTATTCGTCCAAAATGGCACCCTATTGACGACAAAAGTAGTGCACTATCTTGGGAGCAGGTTGTCATTTGGGACGTAGGCTCTGTTTGTCTGGCTGCTGCTGGAACCAGCCAGACTCCGTCTGATGTTTTCTCTAATTATTTGTTTAAATGCTTTGATCAACTAGCGAGAGGTCAGCCAACTGCAGAGGGCTTTTGAAAACACTTTTTTGTCTGTTTGTATTATTGTCTGTGTGTGCGTGCGTGCGTGCGTGCGTGCGTGTGCGTGCGTGTGTGTGCGTGTGTGTGCGTGTGTGTGTGAGAGCATTCATTGTGTGTTGAAGGGATACGTCAGGATTTTGGCAATAAGGCGCTTTATCTACTTTCCCCCAGAGTCAGATGAACTCATGGATACCATTCTTATGTTTCTGCGTGCAGTTTGAAGGAAGTTGCTAACTAGTGCAATTGCTTGCTAGTTTCAGCGCAATGACTTGAAGTCTATGGTATCTGCTAGCAAGTCATTGCGCTAACACTAGTTAGCATTGACTCGTGAAACTCCCGCTAACTTATTTCATACTGAACGCAGACATTAAAATGGTATCCACGAGTTCATCTGACTCTGGAGAAGTAGATAAAGGGTCTCATTGCCAAAATCCCAAAGTATCCCTTTAATAACCTGACTCTTTGTCTTCCTCCTCAGGTGGACTTTGCCTTCACGGTGTGGCAGAGCTTTCCAGAGAGGTTGGTGGGCTACCCGGCCCCGGAGCCACTTCTGGGACAGTAACAAGGAGCGCTGGGGCTACACTTCCAAGTGGACCAACGACTACTCCATGGTGCTGACCGGAGCTGCCATCTACCACAGGTACAGAAAACTACAGTACAAGCTCTGGGGTAAAGCTTCCCCTAGGTATAGATCTAGGATCAGCTTCCCCTCCCCCAATCCTTAGCTTAACCATTAGTTGGGGAAATGCAAAACTGACCCAAGATCGTTCTTCGTATTTTGTTGCCTTACAACCTGGAATTAAAATTGATTTTTGTGGGGTTTGTATCATTTGATTTACATAACATGCCTACCACTTTGAATATGCAACACATTTTTTGGGGTGAAACAAACAAGAAAAAACAGAACTTGAGCATGCATAACTATTCACCCTCCCCCAAGTCAATACTTTGTAGAGCCACCAGTCTCTTGGGGTGTGTCTCTATAAGCTTGGCACATCTAGCCACAGGGATTTTTGCCCATTCTTCAAGGCAAAACTGGTCCAGCTCCATCAAGTTGGATGGGTTCCGCTGGTGCACAGCAATCTTTAAGTCATACCACAGATTCTCAATTGGATTGAGGTCTGGGCTTTGACTAGGCCATTCCAAGACATTTACATGTTTCCCCTTAAACCACTCGAGTGTTGCTAAGGCAGTATGCATAAGGTCATTGTCCTGCAGGAAGGTGAACCTCTGTCCCAGTCTCAAATCTCTGGAAGACTGAAACACATCCCCACAGCATGATGCTGCCACCACCATGCTTCACTGTGGGGATGATGTTCTCGGGGTGATGAGAGGTGTTGGGTTTGTGCCAGACAGCTTTTTCCTTGATGGCCAAAAAGCTCAATTTTAGTCTCATCTGACCAGAGAACCTTCTTCCATATGTTTGGGCAGTCTCCCACATCAAATCAAATTTATTTATAAAGCCCCCCTTACATCAGCTGATGCCTAAAACCCCAAACAGCAAGCAATGCAGGTGTAAAAGCACAGTGGCTAGGAAAAACTCCCTAGAAATGCCAAAACCTAGGAAGAAACCTAGAGAGGAACCGGGCTGTGAGGGGTTGCCAGTCCTCTTCTGGCTGTGCCGGGTGCAGATTATAACAGAACATGGACAAGATTTTAAAATGTTCATAAAACAGGCAGAACAGTTGAAGCTGGAGACATCAAGGAGTCATCAGGCCAGGTAGGCCTTGAGGAATGGTCCTAATGCTGAGAGAGAGAGAGAGAGAGAGAGAGAGAGAGAGAGTATTCGCACAGGACACCAGATAGGAAAAGAAATACTGGGGGCTGAGACAGGAGGGGTCGGGAGACACTGTGGCCCCGTCCGACGAAACCCCCGGACAGGGCCAAACAGGCAGGATATAACCCCACCCACTCTGCCAAAGCACAGCCCCCACACCACTAGAGGGATATCTTCAACCACCAACTTACCATCCTGAGACAAGGCCGAGTATAGCCCACAAGATCTCCGCCACGGCACCAGAAGCCAGTGACTCAGCCCCTGTAATAGGGTTAGAGGCAGAGAATCCCAGTGGAGGGGAACCGGCCAGGCAAAGACAGCAAGGGTGGTTCGTTGCTCCAGGGCCTTTCCGTTCACACTCCTGGGCCAGACTACACTCAGTCATAGGACCTACTGAAGAGATGAGTCTTCAATAAAGACTTAAAGGTTGAGACCGAGTCTGCGTCTCTCACATGGATAGGCAGACCATTCCATAAAAATGGAGCTCTATAGGAAAAAGCCCTGCCTCCAGCTGTTTGCTTAGACATTCTAGGGACAGTAAGGAGGCCTGCGTCTTGTAACCGTAGCGTACGTGTAGGTATGTACGGCAGGACCAAATCAGAAAGATAGGTAGGAGCAAGCCCATGTAATGCTTTGTAGGTTAGCAGTAAAACCTTGAAATCAGCCCTTGCCTTAACAGGAAGCCAGTGTAGAGAGGCTAGTACTGGAGTAATATGATCAAATTTTGGGGTTCTAGTCAAGATTCTAGCAGCCGTGTTTAGCACTAACTGAAGTTTATTTAGTGCTTTATCCGGATAGCCGGAAAATAAAGCATTGCAGTAGTCTAACCTAGAAGTTACAAACGCATGGATTAACTTTTCTGCATCATTTTTGGACAGAAAGTTTCAGATTTTTACAATGTTACGTAAATGGAAAAAAGCTGTCCTTGAAACAGTCTTGATATGTTCGTCAAAAGAGAGATCAGGGTCCAGAGTAACGCCGAGGTCCTTCACAGTTTTATTTGAGACGACTGTACAACCATCAAGATTAATTGTCAGATTCAACAGAAGATCTTTGTTTCTTGGGACCTAGAACTAGCATCACTGTTTTGTCAGAGTTTAAAAGTAGAACATTTTCCGCCATCCACTTCCTTATGTCTGGAACACAGGCTTCCAGGGAGGGCAATTTTGGGGCTTCACCATGTTTCATCGAAATGTACAGCTGTGTGTCATCCGCATAGCAGTGAAAGTTAACATTGTTTCCGAATGACATCACCAAGTGGTAAAATATATAGTGAAAACAATAGTGGTCCCAAAACAGAGCCTTGAGGAACACCGAAATTTACAGTTGATTTGTCAGAGGACAAACCATCCACAGAGACAAACTGATATCTTTCCGACAAATAAGATCTAAACCAGGCCAGAACTTGTCCATGTAGACCAATTTGGGTTTCCAATCTCTCCAAAAGAATGTGGTGATCGATGGTATCAAAAGCAGCACTAAGGTCAAGGAGCACGAGTACAGTTGCAGAGCCTCGGTCTGACGCCATTAAAAGGTCATTTACCACCTTCACAAGTGCAGTCTCAGTGCTATGATGGGGTCTAAAACCAGACTGAAGCGTTTACGTATACATTGTTTGTCTTCAGGAAGGCAGTGAGTTGCTGCGCAACAGCTTTTCTAAAATTTTTGAGAGGAATGGAAGATTCGATATAGGCCGATTTTAGTTTTTTATATTTTCTGGGTCAAGGTTTGGCTTTTTTAAGAGAGGCTTTATTACTGCCACTTTTAGTGAGTTTGGTACACATCCGGTAGATAGAGCTGTTTATTATGTTCAACATAGGAGGGCCAAGCACAGGAAGCAGCTCTTTCAGTAGTTTAGTTGGAATAGGGTCCAGTATGCAGCTTGAAGGTTTAGAGGCCATGATTATTTTCATCAATGTGTCAAGAGATATGGTACTAAAAAACTTGAATGTCTCTCTTGATTTTATGTCCTGGCAAAGTTGTGTGAACTCAGGACAACTGAGCTTTGGAGGAATACGCAGATTTAAAGAGGAGTCCGTAATTTGCTTTCTAATGATCATGATCTTTTCCTCAAAGAAGTTCATGAATGAATCACTGCTAAAGTGAAAGCCATCCTCTCTTGGTGAATGCTGCTTTTTAGTTAGCTTTGTGACAGTATCAAAAAGAAACTTTGGATTATTCTTATTTTCCTCAATTAACTTGGAAAAATAGGATGATCGAGCAGCAGTGAGGGCTCTTCGATACTGCACGGTACTGTCTTTCCCAAGCTAGTCGGAAGACTTCCAGTTTGGTGTGGCGCCGTTTCCATTCCAATTTTCTGGAAGCTTGCTTCAGAGCTTGGGTATTTTCTGTATACCAGGGAGCTAGTTTTTTATGGCAAATGTTTTTTGTTTTTAGGGGTGCAACTGCATCTAGGGTATTGCGCAAGGTTACATTGAGTTCCTCAGTTAGGTGGTTAACAGATTTTTGTACTCTGACGTCCTTGGGTAGGTGGAAGGATTCTGGAAGGGCATCTAGGAATCTTTGGGATGTCTGAGAATTTATAGCACGACTTTTGATGATCCTTGGTTGGGGTCTGAGCAGATTATCTGTTGCGATTTCAAACGTAATAAAATGGTGGTCCGATAGTCCAGGATTATGAGGAAAAACATTAAGATCCACAACATTTATTCCACGGGACAAAACTAGGTTCAGAGTATGACTGTGGCAGTGAGTAGGTCCGGAGACATGTTGGACAAAACCGACAGAGTCGATGATGGCTCCAAAAGCCTTTTGGAGTGGGTCTGTGGACTTTTCCATGTGAATATTAAAGTCACCAAAAATTAGAATATTGTCTGCCATGACTACAAGGTCCGATAGGAATTCAGGGAACTCAGTGAGGAACGTTGTATATGGCCCAGGAGGCCTGTAAACAGTAGCTATAAAAAGTGATTGAGTAGGCTGCATAGATTTCATGACTAGAAGCTCAAAAGACGAAAACGCGTTTTTGTTTTTTGTAAATAGAAATTTGCTATTGTAAATGTTAGCAACACCTCTGCCTTTGCGGGATGTGCGGGGGATATGGTCACTAGTGTAACCAGGAGGAGAGGCCTCATTTAACACAATAAATTCATCAGGCTTAAGCCATGTTTCAGTCAGGCCAATCACATCAAGATTATGATCAGTGATTAGTTCATTGACTAGAACTGCCTTGGAAGTGAGGGATCTAACATTGAGTAGCCCCATTTTGAAATGTGAGGTATCACAATCTCTTTCAATAATGGCAGCAATGGAGGAGGTCTTTATTCTAGTGAGATTGCTAAGGCGAACACCGCCATGTTTAGTTTTGCCCAACCTAGGTCGAGGCACAGACAGTCTCAATAGATATAGCTGAGCTGACTACACTAACTGTGCTAGTGGCAGACTCCACATGCCTTTTGGGTTAACACCAAATGTGTTTGCTTATTTTTTTCTTTAAGCAATGGCTTTTTTCTGGCCACCTTTCCCGTAAAGCCCAGCTCTGTGGAGTGTACGGCTTAAAGTGGTTCCATGGACAGATACTCCGATCTCCGCTGTGGAACGTTGCAGCTCCTTCAGGGTTATCTTTGGTCTCTTTGTTGCCTCTCTAATGAATGCCCTCCTTGCCTGGTCCATGAGTTTTAGTGGGTGGCCCTCTCTTGGCAGGTTTGTTGTGGTGCCATATTCTTTTCATTTTTTAATAATGGATTTAATGGTGCTCCGTGGGATGTTCAAAGTTTCTGATATTTTTTTATAACCCAACCCTGATCTGTACTTCTCCACAACTTTGGCCCTGACCTGTTTGGAGAGCTCCTTGGTCTTCATGGTGCCGCTTGCTTGGTGGTACCCCTTGCTTAGTGGTGTAGCAGACTCTGGGGCCTTTCGGAACAGGTGTGTGTGTGTGTATATTTACTGAGATCATGTGACACTTAGATTGCACACAGGTGGACTTTATTTAACTAATAATGTGACTTTTAAGGTAATTGGTTGCACCAGATCTTATTTAGGGGCTTCATAGCAAAGGGGGTGAATACATATACACGCTCCACTTTTCTTTTCACTTCACCAATTTGGACTATTTTGTGTATGTCCATTACATGAAATCCAAATAAAAATCAATTACAGGTTGTAATGCAACAAAATAGGAAAAACACAAAGGGGGATGAATACTTTTGCAAGGCACTGTAGGTGCCAGTACTTATTTTGGATGCCGGTACTGTTTATATTTCGGTGCAGGAACTCCACAATACCTTTGAGATAATATTCTATAAGAGGTAAAGGAAGTCAAGCAGTAGAGAATTTGATGTGCCAGTACTCGGGTCCAGTGAGCTCCTGCTCAAGTCAAAGCACTGACTACCAGTGGAGGCTGGTGGAGGAAGAAATCAGAGGACGGGCTCATTGTAATGGTTGAAATGGAATGAATGGAAAGGTATCAAACACAATTGAAAGTGACATCAGCCTCTACTGAACACTACTGTAGGAAGTAGCCTGAGGCTACATATGTCAGTCATGTTGAGTGGAGCATGATGGATCCTATCCCAACCCTAATTACATTGTCTTTTTCATACAGTTGTTCAACAAAGACTCAATTCAGCACTGTATATAAAACGGACATTGAACTGCTTGATTAGGGTTGATTAACTCAAAGAAATCGATCCAAACTCGATCTTGAGTACGGCGTCACAGATCTTTCCAAACACTTCCAAATCACCCTCTCGACTCTTCTTCTTCTCCCCCTCCAGATATTACCACTTCCTGTTCACTAATGTTTTCTTCCTCCTCAGATATTACCACTTCCTTTACACAAACTTCCTGCCTGCCAGCCTGAGGGGCATGGTGGACCAGCTGGCCAACTGTGAGGACATCCTCATGAACTTCCTGGTGTCAGCCGTCACCAAGCTGCCACCCATCAAGGTCACCCAGAAGAAGCAGTACAAAGAGACCATGATGGGACAGGTATGTATTATAAACCGGGTAGTTTGCGTAATGGATGCTGATTGGCTGAAACAGCATTTCAGCCGTGTGTATATCAGACAATACACTTACGGGTATGACGCAAAAATATTTGTTTACGGTTCAATTTATTTTTACTGTTCTAATTATGTTGGTAAACAAAAAGGTAATGGGTTCGCACTCAAAAAGATGTCGCTTACTGCCCTTCGTGCCTTCTCCCATACCCTATAATTCTGTATTTCTTTGTGACTAATATACAGGTAGACCAGAAAATCCACATCCCTGATTGGCAGATGAGTGGCAACCCTGATTAGAAGCACCTGCTGCTCATCGGTTGTTCTTTACAAATGCAGTTTTGAATTAAAATAACATTTTACCTACACACTGGAAAAGGCTATAAAGCTGAAACGTCTGTGTACGCTATCCCTGATGCAGTGAACATTATTTAAAAAATTGAATAAGGAAGTAAGCTTTCTGCGATGTCTTTTTGAGTGCAAACCCATTACACCTTTTTTTTTTTGTCTGAATTTGCGGGTTATACGCACCAGACAAGCTTCTGGGAGAGCACGATGGTTGATTACTAATCATGTTGGTAACCAGTTTAAAATAGCAATAAGGCCCGAGGGGTGTGGTATATGGCCAATATACCACGGCTAAGAGCTGTTCTTAAGCATGACACAATGCGGAGTGCCTGGATATAGCAGTTAGCCATGGTATATTGGACATATACCACAAACACCCAAGGTGCCGTATTGCTATTTTAAACTGGTTACCAACATGATTAGTAATCAACCATCGTGCTCTCCCAGAAGCTTGTCTGGTGCGTATAACCCGCAAATTCAGATTTTAAACTGGGTGGGTTCTAGCCCTGAATGCTGATTGGCTGTGATTGGTACACTACATGATCAAAAGTATGTGGACACCTGCTTGTCTCATTCCAAAAACATCTCATTCCAAAATCATGTGCATTAATACGGAGTTGGTCCCCCTTTGGTGCTATAACAGCCTCCGCTCTTCTGGGAAGGCTTTCCCGTTCTGGGCGCTCGTGTGGCCTACCACTTTGCGGCTGAGCCGCTGTTGCTCCTACACGTTTCCACTTCACAATAACAGCACTTACAGTTGACCGGGGTAGCTCTAGCAGGGCAGAAATCTGACAAATTACTTGTTTGAAAGGTGGCATCCTATGACGGTGCCTATGAAGTTCATGCTTACATGTTAGATGTTTGAGCTGCTGTTGAATTCGATTTTCATTATAGCAAGCTAGTGCTGATGGTTTGGATAGTTGAAGTTAAAGGCCATCTCCACCACTTTTCAACCAAATTTGAAAGCACAATACCAGTGTCAACATATGTGAAAAGGTTCCACCCAATGACGTCAAAAAATGAAAACATTTTAAAAACAGTGATTTTCAAACCGTTAGAGATTCGCGGTGATGTGGGGAGCAAGAAAATTCCCTCCTTTGGGCTAGAAACTTGTTGCCTGTTTAGAAAAGGGAAAGCAGCATAAGAAATGATTGTTTTCCAATAAACTCCTGTTCTAGTTACTGAGATGAGTCACAGCTTTCTGTGAGCATATACAGTTCCTTCAGGAGTAAATCAGGAGTAAAAAATGTGCTTAACAAGTCACAACTTGCATGGACTCCCTCTGTGCAATAATAGTGTTTAACATGATTTTTTAATGACTACCTTGTCTCTGTACCCCAAACATACAATTATCTGTAGAAACCACAAAGACCAGGGAGGTTTTCCAATGCCTCGCAAAAAAGGGCACCTATTGGTAGATGTGGATTCTTTTTTTAAAGCAATATCTATTTGAGCATGGTGAAGTTATTAATTACACTTTGGATGGTGTATCAAAACACGCAGTGACTACAAAGATGCAGGCGTCCTTCGTAACTGAGAAGCCAGAAAGAAATCAGATAATTCTGAATCCTATTTTGACAGGTTGCACATCAAAATATCACTCATGCATTTCCTGGATATGTTAGATGAATTAGCTTTCTTATTTAATCATAGTTAATCTCAGTTGTCTGTCTTGGCGCTGGAAAATAATTGTCTAGAGCCCTGCCGCTAATGTAAAGTAACTGTCCATAAAAAATATATATATACAGTGAGGGGGAAAAAGTATTTGATCCCCTGCTGATTTTGTACGTTTGCCCACTGACAAAGAAATGATCAGTCTATAATTTTAATGGTAGGTTTATTTGAACAGTGAGAGACAGAATAACAATAAAAAAAATCCATAAAAACACATGTGAAAAATGTTATAAATTGATTTGCATTTTAATGAGGGAAATAAGTATTTGACCCTTCTGCAAAGCATGACTTAGTACTTGGTGGCAAAACCCTTGTTGGCAATCAGAGGTCAGACGTTTCTTGTAGTTGGCCACCAGGTTTGCACACATCTCAGGAGGGATTTTGTCCCACTCCTCTTTGCAGATCTTCTCCAAGTCATTAAGGTTTCGAGGCTGACGTTTGGCAACTCGAACCTTCAGCTCCCTCCACAGATTTTCTATGGGATTAGGGTCTGGAGACTGGCTAGGCCACTCCAGGACCTTAATGTGCTTCTTTTTGAGCCACTCCTTTGTTGCCTTGGCTGTTTTGGGTCATTGTCATGCTGGAATACCCATCCTGAACCCATTTTCAATGCCCTGGCTGAGGGAAGGAGGTTCTCACCCAAGATTTGACGGTACATGGCCCCGTCCATCATCCCTTTGATGCGGTGAAGTTGTCCTGTCCCCTTAGCAGAAAAACACCCCCAAAGCATAATGTTTCCACCTCCATGTTTGACGGTGGGGATGGTGTTCTTAGGGTCATAGGCAGCATTCCTCCTCCTCCAAACACGGCTAGTGAGTTGATGCCAAAGAGCTCAATTTTGGTCTCATTTGACCACAACACTTTCACCCAGTTGTCCTCTGAATCATTCAGATGTTCATTGGCAAACTTCAGACGGGCATGTATATGTGCTTTCTTGAGCAGGGGGACCTTGTGAGCGCTGCATGATTTCAGTCCTTCACGGCATAGTGTGTTACCAATTGTTTTCTTGGTGACTATGGTCCCAGCTACCTTGAGATCATTGATAAGATCCTCCCGTGTAGTTCTGGGCTGATTCCTCATCGTTCTCATGATCATTGCAACTCCACAAGGTGAGATCTTGCATGGAGCCCCAGGCCGAGGGAGATTGACAGTTCTTTTGTGTTTCTTCCATTTGCGAATAATCGCACCAACTGTTGTCACCTTCTCACCAAGCTGCTTGGCGATGGTCTTGTAGCCCATTCCAGCCTTGTGTAGGTCTACAATCTTGTCCCTGACATCCTTGGAGAGCTCTTTGGTCTTGGCCATGGTGGAGACTTTGGAATCTGATTGATTGATTGCTTCTGTGGACAGGTGTCTTTTATACAGGTAACAAGCTGAGATTAGAAGCACTCCCTTTAAGATTGTGCTCCTAATCTTAGCTTCTTCTTTACTTGTATAAAAGAAACCTGGGAGCCAGAAATCTTTCTGATTGAGAGGGGGTCAAATACTTATTTCCCTCATTAAAATGCTAATCAATTTATAAAAATGTTCACATGCATTTTTCTGGATTTTTTGTTTGTTATTCTGTCTCTCACTGTTCAAATAAACCTACCATTAAAATTACAGACTGATCATTTCTTTGTCAGTGGGCAAACGTACAAAATCAGCAGGGGATCAAATACTTTTTTCCCTCACTGTATATTGTTGATATCGAGCAAAATAGTTACATTTATGGCAATATTACTTTTTCTCCATATTGCCCAGCTCTAGCACCTCCCCCCAAAATAATGTATAGCTGATTTATTGTTATTGCAAAAAATGTAAATTTATCACAATATGGATTTTTGTCTATCGCCCAGCTCTAGTCCCCACCATTTTTGAGAAACCCTGACATTATTTAGTGTCATGATATGCTGCTATGATCTAACAATAACTTATCTTCCATTCTCTCCTCTCGCCGTGCAGTCGTCGCGGGCGTCGCGCTGGGCAGACCCGGACCACTTCGCCCAGCGGCAGACATGCATGAACAAGTTCGCCAGCTGGTTTGGCGGCATGCCCCTGGTCCACTCCCAAATGAGGCTGGACCCGGTGCTGTTCAAGGACCAGGTCTCCATCCTGCGCAAGAAATACAGGGACATCGAGAGGCTCTGACAGGATGTGCACCCCCTGCCGGAGAGGCCGGGGGAGGCGGTAGCCGAAGGAGGACCACGACAGTGGCAGTAGGACAGTCAGCCACCTGGAGCCCAATCCTAGGCGGCGCTACAGCTCTGTCTTCCACTCAGCACATTGCCAATGACCACAGCAGCGCAAGACTTGACAAGCGAAATGGCGGTGTCTGGAGAACTATGCGTATACACACACACACAAAGAATATACAGATCTATAGTATGTTCACATAAACACACACAAAGACACTACTGACGAGACTCTTGGATAGAATATGTTTTTGTATGAATGCCACGAAGGAGCGAATTACGACAGACTTTCCTGCGACTCTCTGCACATGTGCAGGATGGTAGAGGAAGGGAGGTGTCCAACATGGCAACCCAACCTCAGATCAGATCCGCCCCGGGCTGGTAGCCTAGACTCAATGCAACCCCACCTTGACTCCTTCATGACCTCCCAATGTCTGCATCAGGACCCCTGAGA
Source organism: Brachymystax lenok tsinlingensis (assembly GCA_030435695.1). Classification (NCBI taxonomy): domain Eukaryota; kingdom Metazoa; phylum Chordata; class Actinopteri; order Salmoniformes; family Salmonidae; genus Brachymystax; species Brachymystax lenok. Next base: position 34,667,101 of record CM059799.1, read on the forward strand.
CACTCACCACCAGCCCCTGCTCTGGACCCTGGGAAACCATGTTCCTCCATTACTTTTCTAACCATACTTCCCTTCCATATGTGCACTGGTTTGAAGCCTTGGAGTCTTATCTCCCTAAGAACTGTCCCCTGATTAAATTAAATTCAACATTTGGTAGTAAAGGTCGAGAAAATTTGAGTCAAAGCTTCCCCCTCTTTGTTTGTGTTATTCTTTTACTGGAAGGACGGTTTAAAAGCCACCGTTTTCAAATGGTGCCACTTATATTGCCTTGAGGCAGTCACAAAACCTACAGAAACATACACTCTATGCTCATTATTTCCTATTTCTGTCTGTTTCTCTGATTTATCACAATGATAAGCCAGAAGCATATCACATTTTAACTCCTTCAAAACTCTCAAAAGACGTTTTAACTTTTCTTCCCGTCTTTCCCCTCGTAAGCTCAGCGCCAGTGTGTGTACAGAGGCTGAAAGTAGGCTCATCCCACCATAAGCCCAAGCAGAGTACTTTCCCTCCGTCGGAATGAGAAACATGAACATTTCTGGATGACATTTTCACCCATTTATTTCCCCTTTATTGTTTATGAGCAATACCGTGGCAGAAGGAGTGCATGCTAAATTTAGACCCTGCTTCATTTCCACAGGGTTGTTACAGATTTCAGTGACTCGTCTGTTGTACCATGTCCCCGAAATTCACATTAGGGCTGCCTTTTTAAAGTTGCTTGTTGCACATATTTTCCGTAAATCGATAATATCGAAAGCAGGAGAAGATGCTATCTGGTCGAAATGCCCTCTAATATTCGTTGTTCTTCCTAGATTCACCACATCATAATGATGTTGGTGAAACACAAGCCTCAAAGCCATTCGATAGACATAGCCATCTCCTACACCATTTGTCAGAGGACATGTGTTTTGTGTTGAATTAGAGAAAGGCATTTCATTTGAAGTGTTGGGTTTCCCTTGGGAGCAGCCCTTGAAACAGTCTGTCTCTATATTTCCCATCATGTCTGACTCGGCTCTGGATGCAGTGACCCACAACATTGACCCTTTGGCTCTAGGCGTACAGTGAAAAGACAACCAGCTCCCTCTCACCTAGCCTTGTCATTGTAATGTTCTTCATTACCCTCTTTGTTAATAATTTCTGTTGCTCCTAGTTTTCCCGTGATGCTGTTGTACTCACAAGACTCATCCCAGCTCAACTACATTTGGCCGGACACATTTTTGTATTGTGGTCGAATAAGAAAAACCTCTGTACTTTCTTTTATTGATCAATTTCAAGGAAATAGCTTTGAGATGTGGAAGCTCATGACTTTATAGTGAAATCCTATTGTGAACAGGCTTTTGTCTTTGTACCACAAACAGAGCCCTGCTAGTTCACTCGAACAGCTACTTGAATGTCTGAAGACTTGAAGGAGCGTAGTGTGCTTTAATAACCTTTTTTTATTGTGAAGGTGACTGAACTTAAAGGGCCAGTTTCCCGGACATGGATTAAATCTAGTCCTGGACCTCGACAAAAATACTCAATGGAGATGTGCATTTTTGTTAAGAACTAGGCTGTATCTGGCTCCGAGAAACCGGCCCATAGTGTATCAGCTGTGAGCCAAAGCTCAACTATCTGTTTTGTTTTTTCTCCCTCCTTCATTGTATCTGCGTCATTTCTTATTGAGGTCGTTGTAGACTCTTTCACATTGATTTTGTTGTTTTCATCTTCCATATCAGGATACAATCAATGGAGGTCAGTGTCCACTAGGTGTATACATGGCCAATGAGTTGATATTGTGTCATTGGTGGGCCTGGCCCATCCACTCTTGTCATTTTCACAATGTCATATGTGATTATTATCAGCATAACACTTAATACTACAGTACAGTTAGATTTAGTAGTTTCAAAGCTGGTATATTTTCAATGTATTGTTTTTTTTCACAAAATGTTTGCATTTCATGTTTATTTTCTTTCTGGAAATGTACTCGGGGAGGAGTTTGGAATGAACTTGTATGACTTGATATTGGCCAAGAGAGATTTACGTTGTATTTGATGTTGACTTACAGCAAGCCTTGGATCTCTTGGCACTAGACATGCATCTCAATGATTATGAAAAACGTTGGCCTGCATCTGGTCCCCTTTTTGAAGTTCAGTAAACCATCTTTGTTTGAATTTGTATCAAGCCTTTTTCTATCTATAATTGTCTGAACGAACTTGTTATATCTCAAGAGCGAAAGTCCCCAGCCTTGCACATTGACTTCACGGGCGAAACCAGAGACATTTCAGAAGACCTTAACATTTCTGTACATAAACATGTATATTTATTTTCATATGTGAGCAAAACCAGACTGTGTATAGTATGAAATGACAGGGGGAAAATAACAGGATTTCTTGGCTTAAGGAATAGTTGATGAGCAAAAAAAGTCTGATTTTTGTAAGATGTACATTTCTTTAACCCTTGTGCTTTGCTGAAGAAAAATAAAAATACGTCCATTGTGGTATGGGTCAGATTGACCCGCACAGTGTAAACACACTCGACAGTCAAAGAATCAAGTAAAAACAGCCAAAACCTTTGTTTTGTCAGACCTTTCAGAAAGAAGAAATACATGAACATTTGATTTCAAAAACTCTATATTGAACTATTTGTCAAACCATATTCCTCACAAACAAGCATTTTCTGTTTCCCCAAGTAGGCATTTTCTTTGTATTTCCCAGTAACAGTAACACTTAGGTGTGATTTGACCCTATTGGTCAAACTGATCCCACATGTTGAACACAAAGTACGTGCTTTCTGCAGGTGTTTCAATTGCATTCTACACAAGTGGTGCTGGTTTTACTGTCTTTGCGAGGGGGGCAGAACAAATCGTGTAGGCCCTGGAACAATTTTGAGCTGACGGTCTACCTTGACTTCGTTGTGGTGACGGTGACCATTCTATATTACCATCTTTAGACTTCCATGTCCTCTCTTCTCTGGATGATGGTTGTTGCGTGCTCTCTCTCTCATCTGATGGAGGAGATGGTATGGCAGACTCCTCTTCTGAATCCTCTTCACCAAAGAAATATTCACAATCTGGATCAACAGCATTGCCCTGTCTCTGAAACCTCTTCTATTTCACTGTCACAGTCCAAAGTTTGTGATGAGGCTTCATTGACTGAAAATCCTTTTGGAGCTCATTTATGACGGTCTGTGTCAGCGATCTGCTGCTCTCGCACTGAGAAGGAGAAGCTTGAGAAACTCCTTTTCACCCAAACATAATTATAAAAGTGCAACCAGAACCAGTCAAAACAGAATACGTCAAAGACACTTGTTTATTTTGGACATGTGCAAATATCTATACACATGAAAGCCTCCGGGTCAAAATTACCCACAATATCATGTTTGTATACACATTCTAGACATTCCACAACAGATCAGCGTGTCCACATTTTGAAGTTAGGTTCATGACCCTAAATGAGGAAAAGTCATTTAATTTCATGGAGAAAGAGGTTAACTAGTATTTTAGACAAGTGGAAATGGGTCAAATTGAGCCACAACATAACAGGAGGGTTAATTGTTTTCACATTGTTGCCAAAATATATTTTTCATTTCCATGGAATAAAAACATACATTTTTGCTTTTAAAATCTTCCTATATAGAGCAACTGCAACCATTATAGAAATACATTTGTGTTACCACGTCATTTAATTCATAATCACCATGGAGACAAGATGAATCCAGTATAGAATTGGATTTGCTGTGAGCATTTCAATGGCAGCTGGGTCTCTTGAACAGATCGAGAGTTTTCGTTTGTTGCTGCAATGTATTTTAGATTCGCCATGTTTTTTTGTCACTGTCCACATCTGCAGACTCATTGAGTTTTGGGGAAACTCTGGCAATACTCTGACTGTCATATCTGGTACAAATATAACTAAACTCAAAACAGGAATGTTGTAAAACAACTCATTTAATCATGTCCTTCCATAAAACCATAAGATACCAGACGTTCTATGGTTTATCAATGCATGGCGTTTTTTTCGATCAAATTTAGTTTTTTGAGCTCATGGTAACAAACTGCCATTTTAACTGTCAGTCAGGAAGAGGAGCGCCATACATCTCGTTCACCTTGACGTACACTGGAGTTTTAGCACCGCTTTCATTCATTCTTGACCACTCTTCGGCTGGATATTAAACTGTGGTGATGGCCGACAACGCGCCTGCGTGACCACTTCTATGGAATAATTTATCAGGACTTGACTGTATCAGACAGACAATATCTTTTTTTTTGAATTACTTAATTTGCTCCCAGCTGTCCTGATGCCTTCCTCCTGCCTACCTTGTAATTAACAAATGACTTTTATAGAGGTAAATGAAATAGAAACATGCCAATTTTGTAAGAATGATTTATAATAAAAAAGAAACATTTGATCATTGATGCGTGACTGTTTATTGCTTTGAGGCAATGTGTAGCCTACTGTTAAGCATAGTAATGTCGAGTTACATTACAGAATAGACAAGGCACATCATTTTTTTTGTTTAAAACCCCTGTAGGTCTAAGCCCTTTTGATTGCAATATCTACTAAGCTAACATAAGGAATTGTTTTAAGATTGTCGTATCATTTAGCCATTTGATTTGGAATTTTATGACCCCTGTAGGTATAAAAAGCCTAGCCCTCACCCTCCGATCCAACAGGTCCCAGACGTGCTCAATGGGATTGAGATCCGGGCTCTTCGCTGGCCATGGCAGAACACTGACATTCCTGTCTTGCAGGAAATCACACACAGAACGAGCAGTATGGCTGGTGGCATTGTCATACTGGAGGGTCATGTCAGGATGAGCCTGCAGGAAGGGTACCACATGAGGGAGGAGGATGTCTTCCCTGTAACCCACAGCGTTGAGATTGCCTGCAATGACAACAAGCTCAGTCCGATGATGCTGTGACACACCGCCCCAGACCATGACGGACCCTCCACCTCCAAATCGATCCCGCTCCAGAGTACAGGCCTCGGTGTAACGCTCATTCCTTCGACGATAAACGCAAATCCAACAATCACCCCTGGTGAGACAAAACCGCGACTCGTCAGTGAAGAGCACTTTTTGCCAGTCCTGTCTGGTCCAGCGACGGTGGGTTTGTGTCTATAGGCGACGTTGTTGCCGGTGATGTCTGGTGAGGACCTGCCTTACAACAGGCCTACAAGCCCTCAGTCCAGCCTGTCCGCAATAGGCTGAGAGAGTCTGAGCACTGGTGTAACTCGGGCAGTTGTTGTGTTGTTGCCATCCTGTCCCGCAGGTGTGATGTTCGGATGTACCGATCCTGTGCAGGTGTTACACGTGGTCTGCCACTGCGAGGACGATCAGCTGTCCGTCCTGTCTCCCTGTAGCGTTGTCTTAGGCGTCTCACAGTATGGACATTGCAATGTATTGCCCTGGCCACATCTGCAGTCCTCATGCCTCCTTGCAGCATGCCTAAGGCACGTTCACGCAGATGAGCAGGGACGCTGGGCATCTTTCTTTTGGTGTTTTTCAGAGTCTATAGAAAGGCCTCTTTAGTGTCCTAAGTTTTCATAACTGTGACCTTAATTGCCTACCGTCTGTAAGCTGTTAGTGTCTTAACGACCGTTACACAGGTGCATGTTCATTAATTGTTTATGGTTCATTGAAAAAGCATGGGAAACAGTGTTTAAACCCTTTACAATGAAGATCTGTGAAGTAATTTGGGTTTTTATGAATGATATTTGAAAGACGTTTCTTTTTTGATCATGTCACCAGAATAAGATCCTTATTATTTATTGCAAAGGTGCATCAAGCTCATCACCTTGCACTTTCACCACCCTGTGAAATGAATTATAATTATTTCATCTGTATCCTAATAAACTGCATGCTTTCCCAGACGAGTCGTAGTGGGAGGACTACACATGTCATCGCGTGACTCCAAGTTACTTCGACATGATTGGTTATTATATCAATATTTGCGCGCAAAATCATTTCCACCGACATTTCTTGTATCATTTATTTTACCGACACAAAAAGATCCCACCTTGTCTAGCGTATTTTGTCGACATTTGGAATGGAATATAACTAACATTGGAATATAACATTTTAATAACAATAACTTAACTCATTAATTCAGTGTAACATTGATACTATTGCACAATTCTAATTTGTACATAGGTCACAAATAAAGCTATCCCCAGTAAAATTGGAGCACAACTCAGTAGCCCACCTCCTGCACTGCTCACACCTAATCCAGTCCCTACCTCCTGCACTGCTCACACCTAATCCAGTCCCCACCTCCTGCACTGCTCACACCTAATCCAGTCCCTACCTCCTGCACTGCTCACACCTAATCCAGTCCCCACCTCCTGCACTGCTCACACCTAATCCAGTCCCCACCTGTGACTGAAAACAGGGGGAGAGATGTCAATTGAAAAGCTCTCTCTTAAAAACGTAGCTAGCTATGTGACATAAAATGCAGTGTAAAATAACTAAAAGGCTATAAAGTAACATTAACTGTAACGCTATCAGTCAGTAGTGGAAACATTTATATCTGCAAATAAGTTACGTTATCGTTTTCATGTATTTTACCTCAGACGAAACAAGCCCCCAGGGGCCAGCTACCCCCATTACTAAAAAATTACCTACATTTCTCTCTAAACAAGTGGATTATTTATCTTAAGACTTTCCTACTTGTATATCTAAAAAAAAAAACAATTATAGATTTAAGTTCATTGGAATATATCTACAACTTTTTCAAAATAGCAAAAAAATCGCATACATTTACCACAAAAATCTTTTGAAATATCTAAACAAATTGTGATGACACAGAGGACATTTTTTGTTGTGCAAGAGCAGTGACAGCCAGGAAAATAATTTGTTGACATCTTGTGGTCTTAATGTGAATTACAGGGGAGGTTACCCCAGGGGGCTAGTTACCCCCTTGTACCCTACTTTACTAGCATTAAAAGTTTGGATGGAAACCTGGTTTGTGAAAATAAATCTTGACACACTATCCAGCGATTGATTTTTATTCTGTGGAAAGAGCGTCTTTGCTTTCCTTCCTTTTTTCTGCTTCCCAAATGACACCATATATCCTACATAATGCACTGCTTTTGACCGGAGACCCATGCACCCTGGTCAAAAGTATTGCACTACATAGGGAAGTGTGCAATTTGGGATGGAGTTGCATACTATGTCCTAACATTTGCCTGAGGACAATAACCTCATAACACAACTTGGATACGACCCCTACCATCTTCTTAATTATTTATCGTAATCTTATCTGAAGCTAATATTGATATTAATATGAGACCTGATAGCCTGGGGCCTCCCTTTCTGTTTCTCTATTGTCGGCCACAGTCTCTATCTTTCCACCCATAGCCGGCCCTAGCCTTATGCTAAAAAAAACTACCTTGACGGCAAAACTTTTTAGGGCCCTCCTCTTGGCAGCGGAGAGAAAAATGTGCAGTTTAAAAGCAAATTTCCTGCAATTCTACATATTTTGCCATGGCTTATGCCATTTTCAAGACATCTGAGAGAGAGACTAACAAAATCAATGGGGTCCGCTGGAGGTCAGGGCTCCTGGGCACGTCCCCTGCATACCTGGTTGGTAATTCAGCCATGATTACTACAAGGTTTAGATATCTGGCTAGACTAACTTACCTAGCAACCTAAAACATTTTAGCCAACATGGGCTTACCGAGTGACTGTAAGAAGACTACTTGGAGTCAATTATTTAATGCTCTGGTGTTTTCACATATTTAAAGCTATTCAGTCAGAAATGTTGAAAGTTAATAGATTAGAAATTTAATTAGTTAAGAAAGTTTGGTAAGGTTGGAAAACAAAAGTCGTAATCTTGATTTGAACTGGCGATCTAGCGGGTTGCAACACGCATGTAATGGCCTCCAGCCTACTTTTTTTTTTGGACTCACCTGTAAACCACCTACTTTCATCCAACCAATCACATTAGTTCTGCTCAAGGCGGAGCTTCCCTCAGAACATGATTGAGGCCGATGTGATACCGATGATTTGTCGAGACTGATGGTTCGTTTACGTAGCAGGTTAGGAGAACTAATGCCGCAGGTTGGGTGAATTAACATAGCAGATTAGGAGAATGAGGGGGTTGGATTTAATCTGTATCTCAGAAGTATTGCGGGAGATCCCTGTTATAGCAATTTTTCTGCGTTATAGCGTTCGCACAGAGTGCATTCACGGTAAACGCTGCATATGTCGACCTAATTGGAAATTACCTTTACATTGTAACGCAGATCTTGCACGATACAGATTGAATCCAACCTGAGGTTAAGGTTAGGAAAAGGGTTAGGGTTAGGCTTAGCTAAAATGATAGTTGTCAACAACTGTTGTCTCCGACGCAATAACTAGATGGAGCTGTAGGCCTACTCCATCCAGCCACAACTGTAGAAACCATCACCTACACTGTATTCGGAATGTATTCAGACCCGTTGATTTTTTCCACATTTTGTTATGTTACAGGCTTATTCTAAAATTGATGAGGTAAATGTTTTATTTAATAAATCTACACACAATACCCATAATGACAAAACAAAAACACTCGAAATTGAGCTCAGGTGCATCCTGTTTCCATTGATCACCCTTGAGAGGTTTCTACAACGTGATTTGGGTTCCACCTGCGGTAAATTCAATTGATTGGACATGATTTGGAAAGGCACACACCTGTTTATATAAGGTCCCACAGTTGTCAGAGCAAAATCCAGGCCATGAGGTCGAAGGAATTGTCCATAGAGCTCCAAGACAGGATTGTGTCGAGGCACAGACCTGCGGAAGGGTACCAAAAAATGTATTTAGAATTGAAGGTTCCCAAGAACACAGTGGCCTCCATCATTCCTAAATGGCAGAAGTTTGGAACCACCAAGACTCTTCCTAGAGCTGGCCGCCTGGCCAAACTGAGCAACCGGGGGAGAAGGGCCTTGGTCTGGAATGTGACCCTGACAGAGCTACAGAGTTCCTCTGTGGAGGTGGGAGGACAACCATCTCTGCAGCACTCCACCAACCAGGCCTTTATTGTAGAGTGCCCAGATGGAAGCCACTGCTCAGTAAAAGGTACATGACAGCCTGCTTGGAGTTTTCCACAAGGCACCTAAAGGACTTTCAGACTATGACAAACAAGATTCTTGATTCTGATAAAACCAATATTGAACCTTTTGGCCTGAATGCCAAGCATCACGTTTGGAGGAAACCAGGCACCACTCATCACTTGGCCAATACCATCCATACGGTGAAGCTTGGTGGTGGCAGCATCACGCTGTGGGATGTTTTTCAGCAGCAGGGACTGGGAGACTAGTCAGGATCGAGGGAAAGATGAACAGAGCAAAGTACGGAGAGATCCTTGATGAAAACCTGCTCCGGAGTGCTCAGGACCTCAGACTGGAGTGAATGTTCACCTTCCAGGACAACGACCCTAAGCACACAGCCAAGACAACACAGGAGTGGCTTCGGGACAAGTCTGAATGTCCATGAGTGGCCCAGCCAGAGCCCGGACTTGAACCCGATCCAACATATCTGGAGATACCTGAAAATAGCTGTGCAGTGACGCTCCCCATCCAACCTGACAGAACCTGAGAGGATCTGCAGAGAAGAATGGGAGAAACTCCCTAAATACAGGTGTGCCAAGCTTGTAGCATCATACCCAAGAAGACTCGAGGCTGTAATCGCTGCCAAAGGTGCTTCAACAAAGTACTGAGTAAAATGTCTGAATGTTTATGTAAATGTGATAGTTTTTTCTTTGTAATATTGCTAAAATTTCTAAAAACCTGTTTTTGCTTTGTCATTATGGGGTATTGTGTGTAGATTGATGAAGGGAAAAACCATTTTAATCAATTTAAGAATAAGGCTGTAACGTAACAAAATGTGAAAAAAGTGAAGGGGTCTCAATACTTTCCGAATGCACTGTATGTAAAGAAACCATCTGTCCCGACAAATCATCAGTATAATAACACTAGGATTCAATCAAAGGGTCAGTGGCCCTAATAAGTTGTTTATGTCGCTTATTGGCTGGGCCGGCACTGTTTCTGCCTGTAATTTTCTTTTACTTTTCAAGCCTGGCGACAATCCAAAGAGACTTCCCACTTGATCTGGCTGTCCTCATGAGCAGGGAAGAAACAGTGTTGGCCTAAATCACAGGAGGATATATAGCGCCAAAAAATTACAAAAGTTAACGAGACATTGTGATGATCATAAAAAGTCCAGTAGATGCTGCATTGACACTTTTACATCAAGCAGCCAACTACACAAAACCAAAAAAATACAATACACCAAACTCCCACTTCGTTTTACCACACTATCATTTTCATGGTGCAAAAGATCCCAGATCTGTGCTGGGAAATAAATGCAAACCTCTTAATCTGGCAGTGATTTAATTTGAAACTTATTTTCAACAATGTGCCCTTTTACATATCTGTGCTCTCCTGCGCCACGAAAATGTTGCCCTGTATGTCCTTTTAGCTAAAATGGTTAAGGAATTTATAAAAACATCTCGAGGGAAATCAAACTTCAAAACACCTTTTAAATGGGTAAATTGAGTATTTGTCAAATATCTTAGGATAGAGATTAAATATATAAAATGTTGTACGAATGTCTACATATTGTCCTGCATTTATACCTAGTACCTACAATAAATCAACAGTTGATTTGAATTCTACTGAAAGTCATGACTATAGTCTTTCAAACCACAACTCAAAGTCCAAAGTTAATAACCATATTGTAGGCGATAACTAGCGATAATTAGATAACAGTTTATTAGGTACAACATCCCGTTCACACACATGGATCGCTCCTACAGAGAGTGAGTCACGTGGCTTGCTGTATAAAGCAGGCAGACAGGCATCGAGGCATTCAGTTACTGTGCGATTGAATGTTAGAATGGGCAAAAGGAGTGACCTAAGCGACTTTGAGCGTGGTATGATCGTCGGTGCCAGGCACGCCGGATCCAGTATATCAGAAATGGCCGCTCTCCTGGGATTTTCACGCACACGACAGTGTCTAGCGTTTACCGAGAGCGGTGCGACAAACAAAAAACATCCAGTCAGTGGCAGTCCTGTGGGCGAAAACAGCTTGTTGATGAGAGAGATCGAAAGAGAATGGCAAGAATTGTGCAAGTTAACAAGTGGGCGGGGCACAAACAAACAAATAACGGCGCAGTACAACAGTGGTGTGCAGAACAGCATCTCAGGACGCGCAACTCATTGGGTCCTTGTCATAGATGGGGCTATTGCAGCAGATGACCACACCGGGTTCCACTCCTATCAGCTAAAAACAAAAAGAAGCTGCTCCAGTGGGCATGCGATCACCAACACTGGACAACTGAGGAGTGGAAAAACATCGCCTGGAACATGACAGCAAGTTCAGTTTATTTGAGTGGTCTGCGCAGTCCTCAGGGGTGGCAGGTAGCCAAGTGGTTAGAGCGTTGGACTAGTAACCGAAAGGTTGCAAGATCAAATCCCCGAGCTGACAAGGTAAAAATCTGTCGAGGCAGTTAACCCACTGTTCCTAGGCCGTCATTGAAAATAAGAATTTGTTCTTAACTGACTTGCCTAGTTAAATAAAGGTAATTGTTTTTTTGGTTTTTTTATAAATACAATTTAAAAAAGACCTCAACCCAATAGAGCATCTTTGGGATGAGGTATGGGACTGCGCAGGCCACTCAAGTAAACTGAACTCGCTGTCATGTTCCAGGCAATGTTTTTCCACTCCTCAGTTGTCCAGTGTTGGTGATTGTGTGCCTACTGAATGTACCACCATCCAATCTGCAGCAACTGCATGATGCCATCGCTTCAGCATGGACCAAAATCCCTGTGGAATGTTTCCGACACCTTGTATAATGCCCAAAGAATTCAGGCTGTTCTGGAGTCAAGGGTCTGTTCCCAGCACTAAATGGGTGTGCCTAATAAATTGCCCGGTTAGTGTATATCAGCATTTCCCATTGCATGACTTTTCTTCATTCTTCTTTGCTTTCTTCCCCCTCTTCTTCTCTCCCAACTCGTCTTGAGGGACTGAGAGTGGTATATTGTGAAAGCCTGCATTTCTAAAGTGCAGCCTTAGAGGGACCCTGTCACATATCCAATTAATAACAATATCTTCCAGTCTGTGGTGTGTTTGTGTATGTATGCACGCCTGCGCCTGTGTGCCACACTCTCTGTGTCGCCTTGTTTGCCGTTCAACTCCTAACAGCAAGCATGGAGTTTATCTCCCAGATGAGGTTTCGGAGCTGGTCCATTATCTGCTTCAGCTGTTGGTTCTTCTGTTTGAGCTTCTGTAATAAAGCACATGAAATCACATTGTCAGAGCCGATCAAACAAGCCGTAGCCACACAAGTATTTACACGGTGGTTGGTTGATAAGATGCCTTTGAAAAGCTTTGGAAGGGGCATTAGGTTTAAGAGCCTCAACTGAAAGAACATACGGTAGTTTTTCATGGGAGGATTTTCCTTTCGTTTTTCAACTAGGAGAGCTGATTGGCTGACATGATCAATCCCTGCAGTAGTTTAATCTCTAAACTAACACATCTTGCCCTAACTCAGAGGTATAGTACACAACCCAACAGGGCAAAGTCAATCACTCACAGACAGTTTGCCTGCAGATTTCCTTTGAATACACAAGTCCAATCTTAGTCAACAGCTGCGGTTTACTCAAGTGCCTTATTGCTGAGGTTTAGGCACAAACAAATAATGGCAGAGCCTAAGCTGCTCCAAAAGCACACCTGCCAACAGTGTCCTTATAGGACTTAAGTCAGGCCCTCGCACCAGTGTTGGAGAAGTCTAGCTAGCCATAGTGATCTGACTAGCTATCAGAAGATAGCATGCAGAGAGGGGAGAGATAGAGAGAGACCCACTCAGGAGCTTCTGTATCTGCAGTTCAGTGACAATACAATGCTGTGAAAAAGTATTGCCCTTTATGATTTTTGCATATTTTTGTATTTTAAGTTATGCAACACCCAATTCCCCTGTGTGAAAAAGTAATTGCCCCCTTAGCTGCAATGACTGCAACCAAATGCTTCCAAATGCTTCCTGTAGTTGTTGATCAGTCTCTCCCATCGCTGTGGAGGAATTTTGGCCCACTCCTGCATGCAGAACTGCTTTACCTCAGCGACATTTGTGGGTTTTGAAGCATGAACTGCTCGTTTCAAGCCTTGCCACAACATCTCAATTGAGATTTTGTCTGGACTTTGAGTAGGCCATTCCAAACTTAAAATGTGTTGCTTTTTAACCATTTTCATGTAGACTTGATTGTGTGTTTTGGATCACTGTCTTTCTGCATGACCCAACTGCGCTTCAGCTCACAGACGGATAGTCTGACATTCTCCTGTAGAATTCTCTGATGCAGAGCAGAATTAACCTGGATGATCATCAAGACTCTTGGAAGAATGTTCTATGGACAGATGAGTCAAAAGTATAACTTTTTGGACGAGATGGGTCCCATTATGCCTGGTGAAAAACCAAAACACTGCATTCCACAGTAAAAACCTCATTCCAACAGTCAATCGTAGTGGTAGTGTGATGGTTTGAGGATGCTTTGCTGCCACAGGAACTGGACGACTTGCCTTAGTAGAAGGAACAATAAATTCTGCTCTGTATCAGAGAATTCTACAGGAGAATGTCAGACCATCCGCCTGTGAGCTGAAACTGAAGCGCAGCTGGGTCATGCAGCAAGGCAATGATCCAAAACACACAATCAAATCTATGTGAAAATGGTTAAAAAGCAACACATTTTAAGTTTTGGAATAGCCTAGTCAAAGTCCAGACCTAATCCCAATTGAGATGTTGTGGCAAGACTTGAAATGAGCAGTTCATGATTCAAAACCCACAAATGTCGCTGAGGTAAAGCAGTTCTGCATGCAGGAGTGGTCCAAAATTCCTCCACAGCGATGGGAGAGACTGATCAACAACTACAGGAAGCATTTGGTTGCAGTCATTGCAGCTAAAGGTGGCACAACCAGTTATTGAGTGTAAGGGGGCAATTACTTTTTCACACAGGGGGAAAAAATGGGTGTTACATAACTTTGTTAATTAAATAAATAAAATAAGTAACTTTTTGTTAATTGTGAACTCAGGGTCTCTTTATTTAATATTAGGTTTTGGTTGAAGATCTGATAACATTCAGTATCAAACATATGCAAAAATAGAGAAAATTAGAAAGAGGGCAATACTTTTTCACGGCACTGTATATTAAGATGAAATCCATTTTGCGCTCTCTCTAATGCTCCTTTAGCCATGACTAATTACCAGCCATTTTTGCGAGCGCAGATAACACCTTCAGCAATCGATTTCACACGGCCCCTCTTAATATAAACTATTTATCTGATTGTCCTTGAAGATATTCCGGAGTGGAACATTTGGAACAGTTCCAGTGTGTCTCTAGGGGGTTCTTCTCTCTCTTTTGCCACCAGGCTTTCACTATGAGTCACCGGGAGGGAGGAGTGTGGACTGTACTATTCGGGATGTACCTCATTAACCCCACCAGTGACTCTAAATAAAGATGTCCTTTATCCTCTATTTATGAGTTGAGAGATTTATCAGTAAATCTTTGGAATTTCAGTTCAGTCATGAGACTCGAACACACAGCAAAGCTGTATGGCTCTGATATACTGTACACATATGGATTGTTAGATAGTGTGATGATAAATACCAACAAACTAGTCAGAAATCCTTTAAAAAACCTCAGATGACTGAATTAACTGTTACTCCAACCTTCCCTTCCATTGGGAGAAAAACAGAAGACAGTGGAATATGTTTTTAACACTCATATTTCAGAGCTGCAGGACTATGAACGATCCCACTGCTGATGGAAAGTGATGGCTCTGACAGTTCTGACTGGTTGGTCAAATCTGAGAGAGAACAGCCTTGCCTTCCGCTCCTCTGACAGCCTAGCCTGCCTTCCGCCGCAGGGTCCAACTCCCTCCCTCACTTCAGGGATCCTGGGGATGCGCTCTCTCATTTCCTTGCCTGCCACTCAAGACCGTTTTCATCCACATTCATTCCTGTTGACATTGTGTAGGGCGCAGCAGGGTGGCTGGTCAACAAATCATGAAAGTTAACACAGAATTGCGTTTTCATCTGCCGTCTGTAGAGGCCTCCCACAGACAATAGGCCTACCTGAGCTAGCATAGGCACAGCTTGATACAGTACACCACAGTGAACCGACAGACGTGTGCACGTGCACGCAGGTTACTGTTATAGTTGTTTCCTCTTTCCCATGACAGCCAGCTGCGGTATGGGGGAAGATGAGATGGGGGATGAAAGTGTTTCCAGGGCTGTGAGGTGAACGTGACGAGTGACAGCCAACTGCAGAGAAGATCCTGCTTTCATGGCACACCTGGGCAGAGGACAGAGAGGCGGTTTCGCCCGGGCAGATGTTGGAGTGCTCCAGGGCACCGGCATTTCTCATGTCAGCATATCTCCTCCCATATGTACTTTATCTTTGTCCTTCCAAATCTGCTGAGCGAGAGAAGAGCGATTCAAGATGATACCCATTACTCATTAATACCCAGAACTTTTATCTTGACAGCTTCCGTGATCTTCTCCATTCTTAGTCTGATATTATAGGGTTCCTCTCAAGTCGAATCAGTGTGTTAAAAAAGCAAACAAAGGGGTTATGCATATCTGAGGGACAGTTAGATTTGAAACGGAATGACTTCGTCATTAGTCACCTTTTAAAGGAGAACAATTGGAAGAAGTGTGAGAGCTATCTGAGCGGTGACGGTCTATCATATAGAAAGAGCGCTGTGTGGACTGAGTGAACGTTGAGGCCGAAGCGCTGGGGATGCTCCTCTCTCTAGCTCGCTCTCTCTGTTCCCTTCATCTGATTCTCTTCGACCCTCATCTCGAAATGATATCAAAGGAGCCGTCCTCAATAATGGGGTGAGAGACGTAAGACTTTTTGATCAAAACGTCTTCTTATAAAGATTCTGGTTCATTCAGATATGCCAAAGATTTCTCTCTCGGCTGAGTGATGGAGTTCAAAGAGCACATTTTGGAGGCAACATCTCTGCCACCCTTAGACTGTAATTTCTATTACTTTCAAACAGTCTGGTATAGTCCCGAAAGTACAAACAGACAGTGTATTATCTTACATAATGGACATTTCTGTGTTCATTGATTGTTGAATTTTGTCCCATTAGAGACATTCAGGGTTTTGAATTATTAGACAAAACTAATCTTGTTATATCATACCAATAGATGAGAGATTCCTCCTTTTTATGTTTCTTCTACAATTCAAAATACGACCACCACCCTTTCAGAACCAGGCAGCTTTATAATTGAGCGGATTTCGACGATAACTGACCAAACGGCTTTAAAGTTGCCGGCCAAAGTCAAGAATAGCGAGTCATGCTTAAAAAACGTGCCTTCAGTCTGGATTTCACTTGGCTAATCCGCCCTGTCGCTGGCGATTCAAAAATCGGTGCTTTCACTCCGGTGGATCTGGCTGGGAATTACAAGTGTAGGTGTCTGTGAGTGAGGCGAGGGGATTAGGCAGATGGAGAGGGCAGAAGAGAGGAAAGAAAAGGAGAAGAGAGTGTTCTCATGTTGTTGCGATAGCACCCTCCTCCATAATCTATCAGTGCTTCCTCGCTGTCATTGGCACCCGAGGAGGAGTCAGTTCTGAGCTTGTCAAAGACACGTTCAAACGCTATCTCACATTTCCACCAAACATAGCTACAATCTTCAGTCGTTGTTCTGTTGGGCATTCCATTGGGTGGGTGTGCCATTGTCAACAAAGGGGTTGGTCATGAAAAGATGTGAGTGGGAACTCATGACACTTTCTCACAGGTTCATCTTTATGCTGTGTGGACTATCTAGTGCCACCATAGACTTTTGTAGAGGTTTATTGTGTAGTGAGTTAGGCAGGTCCCTTCTCAGTAAGCAGTAAGAACTGAACTGAGGTGGTTAGCCAGCAGCCTCCTGATACTAAGTGGGCTTTGGAGTTGACAGCAGCCTACTTAAGAACTGTGCACACTTTGGAGAGGTGTGTGGCCACATGGAGACATCATTTTGTCCTCTCACTCAAACCCTTGTCATTTTTTGGTCTTATGTTGCACCTACTATAAACTGTCGGCTTGTACCGTGCCATTATTTTTATTTTATCTGATTTTAAAGTAAGAATATAATTGAACTGTATATTTTTTCACAGAGTGAGTGCGCATATGAAGTGGCTATGTTAATGTAAAAGTGGTAATTCGAAACAGGTCCTATATGCTAGATTTAGAGTTATTTGGAATGATACAAACCTTAGAATGTCTTAGAAATCAAAACATATATGGGCTGCATGATGCGACTACAGGCTATTGATGATTTGAATAAGTGGCTAAAAAGAAAAGCTCTGGTCCTTACCTCAGGCTGGACAGCTGTTCTCTCATCAAGTGATCATATTATCGCCCATCAGACTATTCTCAATTTCATCTTTACTAATATGTCAAATTTGTTTCGATTTAGAATGGCCATTATCAAATGGGCAGGAACAGGGGCAGGGGATAAATACATGTCATCTGTATGCACTCAAATAGGGAATGGAGGCCTCACGTTTCCCCCGCCAGTCTGTTTTATAGACTACTTCGGTTTTATAGTGAAGCTGTGTTTAACATGAGCAGCTGAGAAATAAATATAAAGAACACATTTCTCTCCCCACATCAACCACTGTTTGAGGAGCATGCTCTCACTGCCCGACAGGTGATATTCTGCCCAAACTCTGTATGCCATGGGCTCTCAAACCTTCTTCCTGCAGCTACCCAGTGCTTCATTTGGGAAACCAAGTGAAAGCTGTTCGGGAATATTAATAGTGACATGCTTTCGCAACGAAACATATTTCACTAAACTGTTGAGAGCCTTTCTGAGTGCTCAAGAAAAGACTAAAGGACAGAAATGGGGAGGTAAAGTGTCACTCAATTAGTTCTGAAAATATACAAAAAATACTAGGCTATTCGAAATAAAATACAAATTCACTAATTGTAAACTAACTGTAATCCGCCCTGCACAAGCAACGAACCAACAGCATCAACTAGTGCTATACATTCTCTACCAGACTCATGGATAGACATTTTGGAGTGTAGCATAAGATAATCAGTCCATCCAGTATGTACAATAATACAGTCCACACTCAAAGGCCATTACTCAAATGTTTCATTTTGGTGTATAGGCTAGACCAATTATGTACCAAAAACATCTTAAATTAGTTACGTTTTTTTGCCATGCATAATATGCAGTAGGATAAATATATATATATTATTTTTTTTTCTTCTTGGGTTTGGGCTCATAAGCCTATGCATAAGTTCTAATATGCATTTGGGTGTTTTGAATTAACAATCACCTTAGAAAGTGCTGTCCATTTTGTTGTTAGGCTTTGAAACAACATCCACAAAAAACACATTTTACACTGTTTCAACCTGCTGTTGAACTTCTTTCTTCAAAATGATCATCACAGTGAGGTGAGTTTTAAAAGCATGATAGGTCTACTGTTTGAATTATAATTGTTTGATGTGATTTTTGATAGCATTTACATTGATGCCAGAGTGGTTAGAGGGATGCCAGAGTGGTTAGCGACCCCTCCTGTCTTAGCCTCCAGTATTTATGCTGCAGTAGTTTATGTGTCGGGGGACTAGGGTCAGTCTGTTATATCTGGAGTATTTCTCCTGTCTTATCCGGTGTCCTGTGTGAATTTAAGTATGCTCTCTCTAATTCCCTCTCTCTTTCTCTCTTTCTCTCTCTCGGAGGACTTGAGCCCTAGGACCATGCCTCAGGACTACCTGGCCTGATGACTCCTTGCTGTCCCCAGTCCAACTGGCCGTGCTGCTGCTCCTGTTTCAACTGTTCTGCCTGCGGCTATGGAACCCTGACCTGTTCACCGGACGTGCTACCTGTCCCAGACCTGCTGTTTTCAACTCTCTAGAGACAGCAGGAGCGGTAGAGATACTCTGAATGATCAACTATGAAAAGCCAACTGACATTTACTCCCGAGGTGCTGACCTGTTGCACCCTCGACAACCACTGTGATTATTGTTATCTGACCCTGCTGGTCATCTATGAACATTTGAACATCTTGTCCATGTTCTGTTATAATCTCCACCCGGCACAGCCAGAAGAGGACTGTCCACCCCTCATAGCCTGGTTCCTCTTTAGGTTTCTTCCTAGGTTCTGGCCTTTCTAGGGAGTTTTTCCTAGCCACGGTGCTTCTACACCTGCATTGCTTGCTGTTTGGGTTTTTAGGCTGGGTTTCTGTACAGCACTTTGTGACATCAGCTGATGTAAGAAGGGCTTTATAAATAAATGTGTTTTATTGATTGACAATAGAGCCCTGAGTACCAGGCCGTTAGGACCTGATGGTAGTTAGCAAGTTGGGTAATACCAAAGCATGTCCAGAGTACATAAAAGGGGATTACCGTGACTCAACGGTCACATGGAATTTTAGTGTGGTCATGACTCATGACTGCTGGTCTGTGGAGACCTGGATGGCAAGACAAATCAACGTAACATATTAATGTAAGAAATGGTCTGATATCAAACTCTTGGTTCAGACCATTAGGAGACATGGTGGACAAATGATTAATGAATACGATTCTCTTGTCAGAAATAGATTTTTAGTATCTGCACCCCTCCTAGGAGCCTTAACATGTTCGACACCGATGTATCTCAGAGAGCTGATGTTGTGACGAGCCTCCACGAAAATGCGCAGCCACAGGGCTTCTCTGATCAAGAGTCCTGATATTACTTATGTGTTCTGCTATCCTTGTTTTCAGAGCTTCCTACATAGCATAGACTACAAATACACTTGATCAGGTATAGCACATTTGTTGGAGAACAAGTAATGACACCCATAAACTTAATGGCCCTGCCCGCGCGATGGGATGATTGAAGGTTGTGCATTTGTTTGTAAAGTTACACTGGGTACATCGGCCACATCTGTAATTACCGTCCCGACACATTGTCTAGGTAGGTGCTAAGTGGCACCGGTAGAAGATCAGACCTCACCACCCTTTGACTGACGTTGGAGGTGTGTCTAAAGACTACCTGCGGGTTTTTTTTAAATGTCTTTTCCAGTTGTGGGTCAGTGCTCAAAATGTGCCAGCGTTTTTTTTAATGATATGGTTGAACTGTTTGCCAAGTGGGGAGTATTGAAGGAAGCATTGGACTCGTTGGTCAGGGGGGGGCGGGGTGGTTTGTGAGTGAGGAAGTCATCCTGGGTCATATTTTTGTAACAGTCCTGTGCGTCATACAGCCATTCCTCTGGGTAACCCCGCAGTCTAAAGCGCTCATCCAGACAGTGTGCTTGTTTGTCATAGTCACTCTGTGTCCTACAGACGCTGCATATGCGACTGTATTGGCTGATATGGAGGCTCTTTTTCAGTGTGGACGATATCTCCGGGTAACAGGGAATTCCGGTCCGTCGACTTCCTGCATAGGTCTGTGTTAAAACCACCCCCCTCCCT
Organism: Brachymystax lenok tsinlingensis; assembly: GCA_030435695.1. Lineage (NCBI taxonomy): Eukaryota > Metazoa > Chordata > Actinopteri > Salmoniformes > Salmonidae > Brachymystax > Brachymystax lenok. Next base: position 34,687,505 of record CM059799.1, read on the forward strand.
CTTTATCAAAATGTCCAGGGACCTCATTCCTAACCGTTGCGTACATTTCACACTAAATATCTGCGCGTGCCATATATACGCATGTTTCCCGTCATAAAATCAGACTTGTCGCAAAACTGTGCACGCATGAACGAGCATTATAAAATGCACATCATTCACCTTTTATGATTACAATAACGCCCATATTTGCTGTATAAATTGAACGTTTTGGAATTAGGCCAAGACAGTATCTATAGGAAATAGCAATGAAATGTTAATAGCCTATCTAATAAAATGTGACTCGTTTCAGGAAACTAGGCGCGTCACTACTTCACAGAAGAGCCATTTGAATGTAAACTTTTTTTTTTAATCAAAATGCATTTTTTGGCAGAAATGCCTTCTGGAACATGTGAACTTTCATGTACCTTAATAACAAACTTGTATGCCATCTGTAAATATGTTTTTTATTTTTTATTACTAGTTGGTTTAGCCATGAAAAAAGACAGGAACCTTCCTGCTAGCCATGATAGGCTGAGATAATGGATTGGCTGGACATGCCGAGAGATGAGTTCCGATTGGTATGCCATGTTGCCCGCTTCTGTCTATGAGCTACTCAGTATGTGTAGGTAATCCTTTCTAACGCAGCTTTTTTTTTAAGATATCAAAGTGTTGCTCTCCACTTCCTGGAGGACCGAGTTTAAATCAGTGGAAGGCCTGGTGGAATTAGACTATGATAGCTAAGGAGATGGAGAAAATTCTGGCCTTTGATTGCAAATATGCAGAGGGAGTCAAAAAGAGAACACGCAGAAAGAAGGCTGTATAAAACACCTGTCTACAGATTGCATCTTCAAACTAAGGAAAACCTAAGGCCTTTCGAGTGGCGCAGCGGTCTAAGGCACTGCATCGAGGCATCACTACAGATCCGGGTTCGATCTCAGGCTGTGTCACAGCCGGCCGTGCCCGGAGACCCATGAGGCGGCAAACAATTGGCCCAGCGTTGTCCGGGATGTCCTTGTCCCATTGCGCTCTAGCGACTCCTGAGTCCGTACGGGAGTTGTAGCGATGGGACTGTAACTACCAATTGGATATTACAAAATTGGGAAGAAAACGGGGTAAAAATAAATACAAATAAGGTCAACCAAGGCATCCGTGACAGAGAGGGAGAAGCGTCCATCCTTGTATACAGGTAAGATAGTCTGTCTAGCTACATTTTCAGATATTACATGTTTCTAATTTTGTCAAAGTAATTTTCATTTCAAGTTAAAGTCTACTGTTAGGTAGCTACCTAACGTTAGCTGGCTGGCTCGCTACCTAACGTTACATGTATGATCTGTGTAGTAATATTATTCATATCTCAGAGCCATTTGCATTGCAAGTTATAGCCTAATTTTAGCTAGCTAACATTGAACCTGGTTGGTTTGCTACCTGCAGATTCATGCAGGGTAGTAACATTATGAGTTGGGATTATGGTTCATTGTTTAGCTATCTAGCTACATGTCTAAACAAAAGACTCCACTATGCAAGTAACCACTTCAATATAATGTTCATGACAACTGTCGATAGACGTAGCTGGTAACTAACTGATACATTTACGAAGGCTCAACACCCGTTGAATATGGCCGGTGTCGGCAAAAAAGCGTAATAAAATTGTTGGCAGCAGCACAGTTACAGTCACTAACGCTCTAGATAACATAAAAACAGCCTAACCAGCTCTGCTAGGGCTACTAAAACAGTCAGAGTGAGCTGTTCCCTCTGTTCTGTCTGGAAGTAGCTAGCAAGCTAGCCAACATTAGCCAGTTAGCTTGGGTGCTTGACTGCTGCTGTTAGGTCAGAACATTCTGATCAACCCGACTCCGCGGTCAGAGCGTCCAGTGTGCACTCTGAACGCTCTGAGAGCGAAACGCTCAAATTTTACGAACGGACAATCTGACGCTCTGAGTTTATGAACACCCAGGGCGCACTCTGGCACTCCAATGTGCAAATACACCCATAGTATAAACCAGCATTTAGTCTTGAAATCTTTGGTTGTTTAGTACATGGCCTCATGTGATTCCTTAAAGAGATGGGTGGGGCTAAGGTTTAAGAGGGTGTGAACGATGCTGAATGGGTGTAGACAAAGAAGAGCTCTCCAGTAGGTTTACCAAAACGTTTAAAGGCCATTTTCTCAAAAGTGAGGTTACAAGTTTATCAACTTTCAAAGCAGAATTACTTCCAAATTGTTCCTCAACTTTAGTGTATGAAATACAATCTAGAATAGAGTCTCTACTTTTATCCAATGTAAAAAAAAATCAGGACTATTGAACATGTGCCCATCTAATTGATATCAAATTATTAGAGGTACGCAAGTTGTTTTTGAATTAGGTCACTAATTATATCTACGGCCACTGCGGCCAATGGTCATACTGTTTCTTAGGTTTTAACTCGGACCGATTTGTATGTATATAATCCTTTATGATTAATTATGGTTGACTTTGGGCAAAAGTGAATTGTTTCCACACCCACCATGCGTCATGTGCGTAACGGTCATGTAAAGGGAAATGTGTATCTTTTGGGATGTGAGCACTCACATCTCTTTGATGTGACAAATCCTTTTCGGATCGAAACGTTGTTAATAAAGTGGTGAATTGGGAGCATAAACAGCCTTCCTGTTCTTTGTATGTTGCACCTACCCCACATTTTCCAGCAATATTCTTATCATGTTACTGAATGTATTCAGAGTATTTTTAGACAGTGTAATGTTTGAATTCAGTTGTACTGTTTTGTCCTCACCTTTGGTCTAATCATTTTCCCATAATCTCCAAACAGTCATTTTATTTTACACCTTTATTTAACTAGGCAAGTCAGTTAAGAACAAATTCATTTACATTTTGCCCTATCCATATAGGCCATGGTTAATAACAATTGAATTGATGAATATTATGGCTTAAGGGAGAGTTTAACTGCCCAAGTGTACATGGGCCCAAGGTATGGTGGGGAAGATCAAGCCTTCCACCGCTCACTGGCAGAAATACAATAGCCATGTTGTCATCCTCTGCATACACCCCGCCTTTCAATATGTCCTCAGCCCTGAGCTGGAAAGCTTGCAGTGTCAGCCGACTGTTGCAGAACAGTTCCCATTTGATTCTGCTGCTTTACAAGTAGCAGTGCTGCTGGTGCTTTTTCCCCCTTCTTCTGCAGCACTTGACTCGCCGCCAGGTAGCGGTATTGATTGGGCTCTGCGTTGTGATTTTGTTCACAGTGATTATATATGAGGGGCACAAAGGCTAAACTGCCATTTCACACCCTCTCTTTAAAACCACCGGTGGGGCCAAACACAGCCCATTGCATATGATGTATAACTGTTTTCGTGCTGGATAACGTGAATCACAGAACAACAGTGAGGAGGCCCATTTCGTCTGGCCTGAGCACTTGTACTATGAATGCGTTCTTTGGAAAACACAAAATATTCGCTTTAAAGCCAGGTCGATCCACTCTCACATCAGCATTTAAGTTACTTTACAGTCAAAGGGGCATGCATACGTGTATTTTCAGTACAGAAAATGTGTAATCCCAGAGTTGAAACGTTCATCCCATCTTGAAAGCGGTGTTTAGGATTCAAAGCTAGAGTGGGCTGATGAGGGTAGAGTGTAGGTTGTGCGCTCGGGGGCGTGAATTGATAAGCGATAATTAAATTAGGAGCACAAGAAGAAACCTGCCCTGTTGCGAACGGGGGGGCCTGTGAGATAATTAGCTTGTATATAGGGTTCAGACGGTGCAACTGGTCAGAGAATTGTGCTAGGAAACTAGACGCAGCCCCAAAAGTTGTGGGTCCACGACAAGTTCCTTCAAATAAACGCATTTGCACAGTGACCAGGTAGTTTAGAAAAGTAGATAAGACGGACAGTGGAGACATGAGGGAGCAGACGAGGGAAGGGAAGACTTTCGATGATACAGACGATGCCTGTTTTCTATTCCGAGCCTACGAGGAGAAGGTTTGAACATCCAGTCCCAATTGAGTTTGATAAACTTGATGACAACTGAATAGTTTCCCCCATCATCTCTTCAAATGATATTGGGAGAAGAGTAGAGAGAGATCGTAGGTTTCGTTAAAAAACCCAGTAAGGAAACATTATGAATAAAAGGGAATGAACTTGCCCATCTGGAGTCGGAGATGCAAAAGAACATACACTACGTCAAAAAGTCAAAGTCAAAAGTCAAAAGTCAAAGTCAAAAGTCAAAGTCACCATTATTAGTCAGTTGTACAACCGACTGCCTTCAACTGAAATGTGTCTTCCACATTTAACCCAACCCCTCTGAATCAGAGAGGTGCGGGGGGGCTAGCCTTAATCGACATCTACGTCTTCGGCGCCCGGGGAACAGTGGGTTAACTGCCTTATTCAAGGGCAGAACGACAGATTTTTACCTTGTCAGCTCGGGGATTCGAACTTGCAACCCTCCGGTTACAAGTCCAACGCTCTAACCCCTAGGCTACCTGCCGCTACGTGACCAAAAGTATGTGGACACTTGCTCATCGAACATCTCATTCCAAAAGCATGGGCATTAATATGGAGTTGTCCTCCACTCTTCTGGGAAGGCTTTCCACTAGATGTTGGAACTTTGTGGGGACTTGCTTCCATTCAGCCACAAGAGCATTGAGTTAAATGACATTCTTCTTACTATAAAATCATATAAAATAATGGCATGGGACTTATTAGCATATCTTGTCTGCTAAATGAACAAGCCTACAGCCTATGGCACGGCGCTTAACCAGATAACATGCAGTAGGCCAAGTCATATTCTGTTCTTCTGAAATACATTTTCTTCATATCATTATTTTATTTTAGTCCTGCCTAAAATAAATCATGGATTGATTGTGATGGTGTATATTAAATTGATTTGTTCTACTTAAAAAAAAAAAATTGACGTTCCAAAAGGCGCGCATCAGCGACTAGTATGAGTGGAGGCCTGGAGATGTAAAATATGTTAATTAACGGTCAATTACAGCGAGACCGACAGACTTTTGCATGACAATAACCCCCCTTCCCCTCTCTAACTCTGCCGATAACTACTTAAGAGGAAAAGTGGACTCGCTATGCCTGTGAAAAGTGACTGTCCCACCTAGCTATCTTAAGATGAGTGCCCTAACTGTACGTCGCTCTGGATAACAGCATCTGCTAAATGACTCAAATGTAAAAATGTAGAGGGTTAGCTTGGAGAGCTCTCGGGTGTAGTGAGGTGTAGGGTGGCCTTAGACTGGCATTTGCTCGGTAATGCCCTACCCCCCTCTCTTCTCCATCTCAGTGCCAACAAGCCGTGCTCTTTCATCTCTGCCTCAGCTGTCAGGGGCTTACAGCATCTCGGCTAGATCTTATACGCAACCGTGAAGAGAAAAAAGGAGGCAGGCGGAAATCTGGGAAGATGAGAAGGCGGTGTAATTCTACTTTAAAGTCTCAACCGAGACTAAAGTAACTTTTTGCTCCTCTTATGCAAGGGGAACGAGAACAGGGTTTGGGGAGAGTGGCAAAGTGTCCCTTTTGTCGGCGCAGAAGGTTCCAGTCGTTGGCCTGATTTACTCTTCGCAACAACAGATCTAAAGTTCACAGGATCCATTTATTAACAGGTGGGAATCACGGTGTTCCGGCAGTTGAACCTGTCAACCTGGTGGTGTCACCAAGGTCAAGACAGACGCACAGCTGTACGCCTAGGTCTTCCTCTTTATAACCAGTAAGACTTTCAGCCGGCCTTGCTGTAGTTAACGAATCCAAACACACTTTGAGAAGAAGAAAAAAAAACTCTAGTCAACTTGGTTACAAATTCCTTAAACAGTTTAAGAAAATAGAAAATAAAATTGGGGAATTCACTCGACATTAATAGCACTAGAAACTGCTGGAAAACCTTTTAATTCCAAACACAGCACCCCGATCCTCCAACAACAAGCGATGCGCTGCGTTTCCCCTCTGACCTCCTGTTCACCAACTAAAAAGCCCCTGGCCGACACACTGCTCTAATGGGCTACATATGAGCCTGATAATAACATGGAGGTTTGTGCGCCTCCTGTGAACAGCCTGCTAATGCTGGAGTATGTAGCAAGAGAGCGAGAGAGAGATAGAAAGGGGGATACCTAGTCAGTTGCACAACTGAATGCATTCAACTGAAACGTGTCTTCCGCATTTAACCCAACTAGAGGTGCAGGGGACTGCCTTAATCAACAGCCATGTCATCAGAGCCCGGGAGCAGTTTCTGTTGGGGGTTAACCGCCTTTCGGTTGCTGGCCCAAGAGAGAGAGAGAGAGAGAGAGAGAGAGAAGTTGAGAGAGCGCGGGCGAGAGAGAGAGAGAGGGGGTAGTTGAGAGACAGAGGGAGAGAGAGAGAGGGAGTAGTTGAGACAGAGAGGGAGTGAGAGAGGGAGTAGTTGAGAGAGAGAGGGAGTGAGAGAGGGAGTAGTTGAGAGAGAGAGGGAGTGAGAGAGAGAGGGGGAGTAGTTGAGAGAGAGAGAGAGGGAGTAGTTGAGAGAGGGAGTAGGGAAGAGAGAGGGAGTAGTTGAGAGAGAGGGAGTAGTTGATGGAGTAGTTGAGAGAGAGAGGGAGTAGTTGAGAGGGAGTAGGAGAGAGGGAGGGAGTAGTTGAGAAAGGGAGTAGTTGAGAGAGAGGGAGGGAGTAGTTGAGAAAGGGAGTAGTTGAGAGAGAGACCTGGCCCATCACAACACAGCACTACTAGATCCAGAAAGTACGATCTTTGTCCCCATGTGCAGTTGCAAACCGTAGTCAGTTTTTTTTATGGCGATTTTTCAGCAGTGGCTTCTTCCTTGCTGAGCGGCCTTTCAGGTTATGTCGATATAGGACTCGTTTTACTGTGGATATAGATACTTTTGTGCCTGTTTCCTCCAACATCTTCACAAGGTCCTTTGCTGTTGTTCTGGGATTGATTTGCACTTTTCGCACCAAAGTACATTCATCTCTAGGAGACAGAACCCATCTCCTTCCTGAGCAGTATGATAGCTGCGTGGTCCCATGGTGTTTATACTTGTGTACTATTGTTTGTACAGATAAACGTGGTACCTTCAGGCGTTTGGAAATAGCTCCCAAGGATGAACCAGACTTGTGGAGGTCTTGGCTAATTTCTTTTGATTTTCCCATGGTGTCAAGCAAAGAGGCACTGAGTTTGAAAGTAGGCCTTGAAATACATCCACAGGTACACCTCCAATTGACTCAAATTATGTCAATTAGCCTATCAGAAGCTTCTAAAGCCATGACATCATTTTCTGGAATTTCCAGGCTGTTTAAAGGCACAGTCAACTTAGTGGATGTAAACTTCTGACCCACTGGAATTGTGATACAGTGAATTATAAGTGAAATAATCTGTCTGTAAACAATTGTTGGAAAAAATTACTTGTGTCATGCACAAAGTAGATGTCCTAACCAACTTGCCAAACCTATAGTTTGTCAACAAGACATTTGTGGAGTGGTTGAAAAATGAGTTTTAATGACGCCAACCTAAGTGTATGTAAACTTCCGACTTCAGCTGTATATATATATATATATATATATATATATATATATTTAGTTTTTTTTCTATGTACTTTACTCAAACCAGTGAATATCACTTATTATAAATGAGATCATTAACTATCAGCTCTTGGAATATCCAGGGCCTATACTCTTCACATTTTGGTTATAAAACAACAAATCCAGAATTGATTAAAAACATCAAGGGACAGGACATGATAATCCTACTGGAAACATGGTGTCGTGGAGACATAGATACTCAGTGTCCCTCAGGCTATAGAGAAAGTTTACTACCATCAATCAAACAGAAAAAATGTTCAACGGGGCCGAGACTCAGGAGGAATCATCATTTGGCATAAGCAGGACTTAGCACTGAATAGTTAAAACTTAGTTAAAACTTAACAAAGGTCCAATCTATTGTGACAATGATGTATACATATGTGCATCTTATGCTCCTCCTTCAGATTCATCAGATTTTTTGACAATCTCCGTACATAAATCATTACATTTCAGGCAGAGGGTAAAGTGCTTCTTCGTGGAGATTTCAATGCAAGAACAGATTCTGAGCCTGACTACACTGATGTGGGAGGTAACCACCACATATTTGGACACCCCTCCTTGAACAGAAGCCCTATTATAAATAATAGAAACAGTCCTGACCAAATACTGAACAAAAATGGGAAGGATTTAGTGCATCTCTGTTGAGCCTTAGGCCTGTACATGCTTAATGGTAGAATCAGAGGGGACTCTTTAGGTCGGTTTACTTACTGCTCAGCTCTTGGAACAAGTGTAGTCAATTATGCCATCACTGACATCGACCCCTCCTCCATGCAACATCAGAAACAAAAAACAAAATGTTTCTGAAAAATGGTTTGATAACGAATGTAAAACAATTAGAAAAAACACCTAAGACAAATGTCAAATGAAAAACATAAGCAGCAAAACAACCCAGAGCTACGCTATGAATACTCTGAAACAGTATAAACATACACTGAAACGCAAGAAATGTAATTATACCAACAAGACACTTGATGAAATTGAAAACGCAATTGACCGAAATTTGTTCTGGGACATGTGGAACAATTTAAGCACGACAAAGCCACAATAATTAGCCATACAAGATGGAGGAATTTTGATAATCTATACAAAAACATCCCACAAAAAGACTTACAACAGAAACAATTAGAAATTCAAGAAAAAATGTAACATCCTTGAATCAGTCATTAAAAACAAACAAAATCCATTAGATTACCCAATAACCCAACAAGAACTAAATGAAAAGCTCAAATCTATAAAATCAAAGAAGGCGTGTGGTCTAGATAACATCAGAAATTAAATGCTGAAAAACAGCACACCTGAGTTGCAAAATTCTGTGCTTAAATTGTTCAACATGGTTTTAACTTCTGTCTGCTTCCCTGATGTCTGGAACCATGGGCTCATCTCCCCTATCCACAAAAGTGGAGACAAATCAGACCCCAATAATTACAGGGGAATTTGCGTAAACAGCAACTTGGGAAAGATTTTCTGTAGGATTTTGAATTCAAGAATTCAAACCTTTCTTCAAGAAAAAAATGTCAAATTGGCTTTCTCCCCAACCATTGCACTATTGACCATATATACACCTTACACACACTAATTAATAAACACGTCCACCAAAAAAAAGTGGGCAAAATCTTTGCTTGCTTTATTGACTTTAAAAAAGCATTTCATTCTACTTGGCACGAAGGGTGGGCTTGGTGGTAAGGTATATGACTTAATAAAATGTATGTACACAGAAGACAAATGTGCAATAAAAATAAAAAACCAAACAACACAATTCCTTTCACAACGTTGAGGTGTGAAACAAGGCTGCAGTTTGAGTCCAAATCCTTTCAACATTTATATCAATGAATTAGCAGACATGTTAGCCCATTCTCCAGCCCCAGGACTCACACTATTTGACACAGAGGTAAAATAGCTGCTATATTCTGATGACTTGGTACTTCTATCACCAACCAAAGAAGGTCTTCAACATAACCTTAATATTCTAGAGCAATATTGCCATAATTGGGCCCTGGCAATCATGATCCCCCCCCCACCAAAACAGATGTCAGAAACACAAATATAAATTCACCCTGAACAACACCTTAATTGAACACACTAAAAATTACACGTACCTTGGTCTGACCATATCTGCATCGGGAAACATTAATATGGCAGTGAATGCACTCAAAGAAAAAGCCTGCAGAGCATTGTATGCAATAAAAATGAAATTATTCTATATCAACATCCCAATTAGAATTTGGACCAAAATATTTGACAGTGTAATCCTACCAATAGCTTTTTACAAAAGTGAGGTTTGGGGGCCATTCAATAAACTGGACTTTAATATGTGGGACAAACATCCCTACATGCAGAATTCTGTTGGAGTCCAGAGAAATACACCAATGCATTTAGGGCAGAATTGGGCCGCTTTCCAGTGGTAATGAAAATACTGAAAAGATCATTAAAATTTTGGCTTCATCTAAACTCAAGTCCAAATTCAAGTCTGCAATTTAAAGCACTTCAAACCCAAGAGCTGAGCCCAGAAACGAGCCCTCTCAGTCAGCTGGTGTTGGACCTAACCAACCAAGCTGACACCAGCAAAGCCTCAAAAGAAAGAATTCCAATAAACAAAATCATGAACCAATCAAAGGACTCATATTTACAACATTGGAAAAACGAAACAAAATCCCAAAGCCGACTAAATTGCTATTTGACCCCTAACAGAGAATATGATTTGGCTGATTATCTCTACTCTGTCAGAGATACGAAGCAGAGACAGATCCTTACCAAGTGCCGACTGAGTGACCACCAATTGGCAATAGAAACCGGCAGACATAAAAAGACATGGCTACCCAAAGAGGAGCGTGTGTAAGGAGTGCGTACTGGCGGTGGAGAAGTCAGGCGCAGGAGAGCAGAACTCTTTCACAACGGAGTTGTTTAATAACAAAAACCCACCGGAAAACAGAACAAACGGGCAACATAACCCGTATCAAATCAAATTTTATTTGTCACATACACATGGTTAGCAGATGTTAATGCGAGTGTAGCGAAATGCTTGTGCTTCTAGTTCCGATCATGCAGTAGTATCTAACAAGTAATCTAACAATTTCACAACAACTACCTTATACACACAAGAGTAAAGGAATGAATACGAGTATGTACATATAAATATATGGATGAGCGATGGCTGACCGGCATAGGCAAGATGCAGAAGATGGTATAGAGTGCAGTATATACATATGAGATGAGTAATGTCGGATATGTAAACATTATATAAATGGCATTGTTTAAAGTGGCTAGTGATACATTTATTTCATCCAATTATATTTATTAAAGTAGCTAGAGATTTGAGTCGATGGCCGAACAGCATAGGCAAGATTCAGTAGATGGTTTAGAGTACAGTGTATACATTTGATATGAGTAATGTCGGATATGTAAACATTATATACAAAATTGTTTAAAGTGGCTAGTGATACATTTGTTACATCCAATTCCTATTTTTAAAGTGGCTAGAGATTTAAGTCAGTATGTTGGCAGCATCCACTCAATGTTAGTGATGGCTGTTTAACAGTCTGATGGCCTTGAGGTAGAAGCTGTTTTTCAGTCTCTCGGTCCCAGCTTTGATGCACCTGTACTGACCTCGCCTTCTGGATGATAGCGGGGTGAACAGGCAGTGGCTCGGGTGGTTGTTGTCCTTGATGATCTTTTTGGCCTTCCTGTGACATCGGGTGGTGTAGGTGTCCTGAAGGGCAGGTAGTTTACCCCCGGTGATGCGTTGTGCAGTCCTCACTACCCTCTGGAGAGCCTTACAGTTGTGGGCGGAGCAGTTGCCATACCAGGCAGTGATACAGCCCGACAGGATGCTCTCGATTGTGCATCTGTAGAAGTTTGTGAGTGATTTTGGTGACAAGCCGAATTTCTTCAGCCTCCTGAGGTTGAAGAGGCGCTGTTGCGCCTTCTTCACCACGCTGTCTCTGTGTTGGTGGACCATTTCAGTTTGTCCGTGATGTGTACGCCGAGGAACTTAAAACTTTCCACCTTCTCGACTACTGTCCCGTTGATGTGGATAGGGGGGTGCTCTCTCTCCTGTTTCCTGAAGTCCACGATCATCTCCTTTGTTTTGTTGACATTGAGTGAGAGGTTATTTTCCTGACACCACACTCCGAGGGCCCTCACCTCCTCCCTGTAGGCCGTCTCGTAGTTGTTGGTAATCAAGCCTACCACTGTAGTGTCGTCAGCAAACTTGATGATTGAGTTGGATGCGTGCTTGGCCACGCTGTCATGGGTAAACAGGGAGTACAGGAGAGGGCTGAGAACGCACCCTTGTGGGGCCCCAGTGTTGAGGATCAGCGGGGTGGAGATGTTGTTTCCTACCCTCACCACCTGGGGCCGGCCCGTCAGGAAGTCCAGGACCCAGTTGCACAGGGCTGGGTCGAGACCTAGGGTCTCGAGCTTAATGACGAGCTTGGAGGGAACTATGGTGTTAAATGCTGAGCTGTAGTCGATGAACAGCATTCTTACAGAGGTATTCCTCTTGTCCAGATGGGTTAGGGCAGTATGCAGTGTGATTGCGATTGCGTCGTCTGTGGACCTATTGGGACGGTAAGCAAATTGGAGTGGGTCCAGGGTGTCTGGCAGGATGGAGGTGATATGATCCTTGACTAGTCTCTCAAAGCACTTCATGATGACGGAAGTGAGTGCTACGGGGTGATAGTCATTTAGCTCAGTTACCTTAGCTTTCTTGGGAACAGGAACAACGGTGGCCCTCTTGAAGCATGTGGGAACAGCAGACTGGGATAGGGACTGATTGAACATGTCCGTAAAAACACCAGCCAGCTGGTCTGCGCATGCTCTGAGGACACGGCCAGGGATGCCATCTGGGCCAGCAGCCTTGCGAGGGTTAACACATTTAAATGTTTTCCTCACGTTGGCTGTGGTGAAGGAGAGCCCGCAGGTTTTGGTAGCGGGCCATGTCGGTGGCACTGTATTGTCCTCAAAGCGAGCAAAGAAGTTGTTTGGTTTGTCTGGGAGCAGGACGTCATGGTCCGCGACGGGGCTGGTTTTCTTTTTGTAGTCCGTGATTGACTGTAGACCCTGCCACATTCCTCTCGTGTCTGAGCCGTTGAATTGTGACTCTACTTTGTCTCTATATTGACGCTTAGCTTGTTTGATTGCCTTTCGGAGGTAATAGCTACACTGTTTGTATTCAGTCATGTTTCCGGTAGCCTTACCCTGGTTAAAAGCAGTGGTTCGAGCTTTCAGTTTTTGCTGAATGCTGCCATCAATCCACGGTTTCTGGTTGGGGAAGGTTTTAATATTTGCTATGGGTACAACATCACCAATGCACTTGCTAATAAACTCGCTCACCGAATCAGCGTATATCAATGTTGTTGTCCGACGCTATGCGGAACAAATCCCAGTCCACGTGCTCGAAGCAATCTTGCAGCGTGGAATCAGATTGGTCGGACCAGCGTTGAACAGACCTGAGAACGGGCGTTTCCTGTTTTAGTTTCTGTTTGTAGGCTGGGAGCAACAAAATGGAGTCATGGTCAGACTTGCCGAAAGGAGGGCGGAGAATAGCCTTGTATGCATCACGGAAGTTAGAATAACAATGATCTAGGATTTTACCAGCCCGGGTGGCACATTCGATATGCTGCTAAAATTTCGGGAGCCTTGTTTTCAAATTAGCCTTATTAAAATCCCCAGCCACAATAAATGCAGCCTCAGGATATGTGGTTTCCAATTTACATAGAGTACAATGAATTTCTTTCAGTGCCGTCGATGTGTCAGTTTGAGGGGGGATGTACACGGCTGTGATTATAATCGAGGAGAATTCTCTTGGTAGATAATGCGGTCTGCATTTGATTGTAAGGAATTCTATGTCAGGTGAACAAAAGGACTTGAGTTCCTGTATGTTGTTATGATCACACCACGTCTAGTTAATCATAAGACACACACCCCCGCCCTTCTTCTTACCAGATAGATGTTTGTTTCTGTCGGCGCAATGCGTGGAGAAACCAGGTGGCTGTACCGACTCTGATAACGTGTCCTGAGTGAGCCATGTTTCCGTGAAGCAAAGAACGTTGCAGTCTCGGATGTCTCTCTGGAAGGCAACCCTTGCTCTGATTTCGTCCACTTTGTTGTCCAGAGACTGTACATTGGCAATTAGAATACTCGGGAGAGGTGCACGATGCGCCCGTCTCATTAAGCTCGCCAGAAGACCAGCGTTCCCCCTTCTCCTGCGCCGCCGTTGTTTTGAGTCGCCGGCTGGGATCCAGTCTATTGTCCTAGTTGGTGGACTAAACAGAGAATCCGCTTCGGGAAAGTCGTATTCCTGGTCGTAATGTTGGTAAGTTGACGTTGCTCTTATATCCAATAGTTCCTCCCGGTTGTATGTAATAAAACGTAATATTTCCCGGGGTAACAATGTAAGAAGTAATACATAAAAAAACTAAATACTGCATAGTTTCCTGAGAACGTGAAGCGAGGCTGCCATCTCTGTCGGCGCCGGAAGTAGCACACCATACAACGTGCACAAGCACTTACAAAACAAACAATTCCGGACAAGGACATGTGGGAAACAGAGGGTTAAATACACAACATGTAATGAATGGAATTGAAACCAGGTGTGTGGGAAGACAAGACAAAAGAAATGGAAAATGAAAAATGGATCGATGATGGCTAGAAGACCGGCGACGCCGACCGCCGACCGCCGCCCGAACAAGGAGAGGCAACCAACTTCGGCAGAAGTCGTGACAGCGTGTATGTGGTCACTGCACGACAGGGGAGGTCGAAAAACAGAGATGCACTTTCTCCTTTACTGTGAGAAATATTCCTCAGCAAGAAATTCATTATTCACAGAATTGACTACATTTATTCAACATTTTAACTTATTAAACCCAGAGAAAATACTCATGGGCAAAAGAGCAATGGCTCCTCTTGCAGCCAAATATGTATTTGCCCGCCATAGCCTGAGGGACACTGAATAATAACATCTGCATAGTAAATAGTAAATTACTTATTATTAGTATTATTGTTATTACTTTTATTGTTATTACTATTATTATTGTTGTTTATCATTCCAAATAGTAGTGGTATGGGTAGTAGGGTGATGGTAGTGATAGCAGTTTAATGATGGTGGTGGTAGTAGTAGTGGTAATGATGATGGTAGTTGTAGTACTGATGTAATGGTGAAGATGACAGTTATTTAGTTATAAGTTAGTTATAGTTTCATTTTCCATGTTTAGCTTTTTATATTTATTACATTTCTACTATATTGTTGTTATTTTTGTATTTAATTTTGTATTATTATTTACTACCATTTTATATTATTATTTGTTATTGTTTTTTATTTTATTACAATGTATATTGTATACATTGTTGCTTTGGCAATATTGACACAATGTTTTTCATGCCAATAAAGCAGCTTGAATATGAATTTGAGAGAGAGAGTAGTTGAGAGAGTAGAGAGAGAGAGAACCCGAGCGAGCGAGAGAGAGTAGTTGAGAGAGAGAGAAGCCATCTGTATACCTCTCTCCGAGTGGGTCTCATTACCATCCAGGTCTCTGTTTGTTTATCATCAGGCCTCCACAGATCCCGGCCTGCTCTTCAGATAACGCTACTAACCTGCCAATACCACTGGAATTCATTATCCACAACTGCTCCCCCTCCCCCCAACCCTCCTCACCCTTCCACCATTTTGGAATTACAAATATCCTTTGCATTTAATTTCTCACCTTCTCATTTGAATAAAGAGGACGGACGCTGTAATTAACAGGATATTAAGAAAAGCAAGGGAGTGTGTGCGAGCGAGGGATAGAGTGAGGTGAGAGAGGAGGAGAGACGGAGAGAGAAAGAGAGGAGCAGTGGAGAATTAATAACAGGCCAGATCTCTCCAAGGCCTCCTTAATGGGCTATGACAGGAATTTATTCACACTTAAGCTGGTATTAAATCAAACGCTGGCCGAGTGGTGATGGCAGGGCTGCAATGGAGAGGCACTGGGGATGGTCCCCGGGTACTAACTGTGACACCCCCGTAGGAACTGGTCATCAGTTAGGATCCGTGGGGGGGGGGGGGGAGAAGAGAAGGAAGGATGGAGGAAAGGTAGGAGGGTATAGGAGGGCGTAGCAGGAGGAGGGAAGGGAAAGAGTGATGGGGAGATGACAGGGCAGCAGCCTCATATCCCAGATGGAATGATTATCAAGTACTCTTGAGAGCCCAGTGAATCATTATCCGTTCTGCAGAAAACGCAGTCATTCAGGGGTCCTTCTTGGACAGAAAAGGAGACAGATGGGACGAAAATGCCTGTCTGCCAGACATCTTCAGAATTTCAATTTGATACATTTCAATTGGTCTGTTTTCATATTCATTGTTTCCTCTCATTAATTGGCGTGCGAGCACTAATGCAAGGCATTCATTAAGGATCTAATTTGCGGTCACTTGGGCGCTTCAGAGTTTGTGTGTCTCGTTGGAGCAGAGAAGAGGAAAGCGGAATTGATATGTACAATCACAATCTGCTGTACAAAAGGTCTGCAGCTCAGAGATTGAGCAATCGCAGACCATTAGGTGGCAATGAATTATGGCTAATGCATCTCTCTCTCTCTCTCTCCCAATCGACAGATAACGAGAGCAGGCTATCCCTCACACACAGGACGGCCCATAAAGCAGCAAGACATTACCATGGAGGAGTAATTTATCTTGGAGCTCCTCCAGTGTACCTCCTATACCTTAAAATACTATACTCTTTACCTACCTTTCCTACTGCGTCGAACATCTCAGGCTTTCCACTAGATGTTGGAACATTGCTGCGGGGACTTGCTTACATTCAGCCACAAGAGCATTAATGAGGTCGGGCACTAATGATGGGCGATTAGGCCGGGCTCGCAGTCGGCGTTCCAATTCATCCCAAAGGTGTTTTATGGGGTTGAGGTCAGGGCACTGTGCAGGCCAGTCAAGTTCTTCCACACCGATCTCGACAAACCATTTCTGTATGGACCTCGCTTTGTGCACAGGGGCATTGTCATGCTGAAACATGAAGGGACCTTCCCCAAACTTTCCACAAAGTTGGAAGCACAGAATCATCTAGAATGTCATTGTATGCTGTAGCGTTAAGATTTCCCTTCACTGGAACTAAGGGGTCTAGCCCGAACCATGAAAAACAGTCCCAGACCATTATTACTCCTCAACCAAACTTTACAGTTGGCACTATGCATTGGGGCAGGTAGTGTTCTCCTGGCATCCGCCAAACGCAGATTAGTCCGTCAGACTGCTAGATGGTGAAGCGTGATTCATCACTCCAGAGAATGCGTTTCCACTGCTCCAGAGTCCAATGACGGCAAGCTTTACACCACTCCACCGACGTTTGGCATTGTGTGCGGCTGCTCTGCCATGGTAACCCATTTCATGAAGCTCCCGACGAACAGGTTTTGTGCTGACGTTACTTCCAGGGGCAGTATGGAACTCAGTTGTGAGTGCAACCGAGGACAGACTATTTTTAGACGCTACGCGCTTCAGCCCTTGGCGGTCCCGTTGTTGCTTGTCATGACTGTCCTAGGAGGATGAGTCTGAATAGGTCAGATCAGCTTTGCAATAAATAACTTCAAACAGACCCCCTCTCACCCGCAGAGGGGGTAGAAGGGAACTGGTGAGGGGCTGACAGCTCACGCCCTGTTGTAAATCAAGGACAGAACATTCAGCTATCTCCCTCTCCAAATTCACCCAAGGAATGTGCCGGCTGATTAGCTGTCCTAAGTAAAGTATCTAGAAAATCTAATTTAAGTGGGACCATTCTACCACTCTTCTCAAATCATTGTAGTACGCTACTCTCATCACCCTACTGAGAACCATTGACAAGGCTGGCTAGCCTATCTTCAAATAAGCATCTTCCAGAGTTAATGGAGGTAGAATAAACTCTGTACTTCTGTTCAGGACTTCACAAGTGACCGGATACCGGACGACAGCAGTGGAGAACAACAGTAGAAGACGGGTGGGGAGCCCTTTTGGACAATCAGAGCCTTACAAGTGTGCCGTAAAAAGGCCCAACACCCTTTCCAAGAAGACCTGGTTCTGATAGAAATACACGAAGAACCAAGACATTTCCACGTAAATACATTCCTGATTTCTTACTCCAAGCGGGAGGCGGTTCGTGTGCAAAGTAGAAGTGAGAGTAGTTTCAAAAAGCACCAGCGTTAAGTGTCTCTGTCTCTCTCGCCCTCTCCATGTCTTTTGTAACAAGCCCCGCCATATTGTTGTGAGTCCCCTAGGGACCTGTTTCTAATGTACTAAGTTTGGATGGTTATCCTGTGTTACCATTTAGTTAGCTAGTAAATAAATAATTAAACCAATGTGTAGTACTGAATCATGAGTAAGGCTGGGGTTTTTGCAGATCCAAGGAGGTTACGACTGTTCAGAATGATGATATGATACGAGGTTACGATTAATAAGTTGACTGTTTATGGATGTAATAGGTAAAGAGCTTTAGAGTTTAATTAGGGAGATGGTAACTTTAAAAAGCTGCTCTCGTTGTGCCCCAAAATCCTAATGAGTTAATCGTTACATGATTAATTTAAATTGGGTAACAATTAAACATAGTTAGTTCATTAGATAAATAACAGTCATCAGATTAATGAAAGTAAAGTCACGACATGCACCTTGACATTTCCACTTCACCATAACAGCACTTCAGTTGACCGGGGCAGCTCTAGCAGGGCAGAAATTTGACAAACTCCCTTTGCCACGTTGAAAGTCACTGAGCTCTTCATTAAGGCCTTCCTAATGGCAATGTTGGTCTATGGGGATTGCATGTCTGTGTACTCGATTTTATACACCTGTCAGCAACGGGTGTGGCTGAAATAACCAAATCCACTCATTTGAAGGGGTGTCCACATAGACTATATAGACAAAAGTATCTGTATGTTCTAGTCTTCCATCTATCGGTCTTCTCTTTTTTTTTCCTTCAAATGTCTCGTCTTTTTCCTCTCTCTTTTCTGATGGAAGATCCTCTCTGGCTCCATATGGAGTCCTTCCCTCCAACACCTTCCCTTTGTCTACATATCTGTTGTCTTCTATATTTTTTTCACTCTCAGTATTCTTTATTTTCCCGTCTTTCTCTCCTCCTCTGGAATGACTGGAATCCTATCCGTCTCAAAATGTCTACCAACTAAAATCTCCATTCAAATCTTCAGTCCGTTTCACTTTCTCTGGAATGTTATCTGGCTCAATATGTACAGTATGTCTTCACACTAAAATCTCCTCTTTATCCATGCAGTCCAGTTAGCCATCCATCTTTATTTTCTCTCTCTCTGTAGCCTCTCTTTTCTCTCTCGTCCTGTGGAATCCGGTATTTGGCTCAATATGTGGCCCGTCTTCACACTCAAATCTTCCCATCTATCCCATCCGGTTACATGTCAACTCTCGTTTCCCATCTCTTTCCCTCAATCTCTTTTCCTTGTGGAATCTGGTGTATCTGGCTCAGGTCGTTGAGGCAGATGCAGCTGAGCCTCCTAAACATCTGTTTTCCGCATTCTGCCGCATCACTCCCATCCTGATGAGTTAACCTCTAACTCCCCAAAACATGTTCTTCTCATTGTAGCCTTAATATTCAGCTGGGCATTTGGGCTCTGAGCAGAGCAGTGTGGAGCGGAAAGGGGATGGCTGCTGCAGACATGCAAGTGAAGCCTACCTTCTCGTTATCCTTTTTTTTATATGTGCCCTGGTGCTTTGGGTAGTAACTTTGTGGTATGAGCAGCTAAGATGGTAAATTAGTTTTTCCCCACAAAAGGGCTTTATTAAAGACAGAAATACTCTCAGTGGAAGCATGACTCAACCTTTGCCTCCCGAGCCCGTTGGGGCGTTGTCTCATTGCTGCAGTATCGTAATTGGGGAGAAAAGAGGGTTAACACATTTTTATTTAACTAGGCAAGTCAGTTAAGAACAAATTGTTATTTACAATGACGGCATACCCCGGCCAAACCCGGACGATGCTGGGTCAATTGTGTGCCGCCCTATGGGACTCCGAATCACGGCTGGATGTGATACAGCCTGGACTTGAACCAGGGACTGTAGTGACGCGTCTTGCACTGAGATGCAGTGCCTTAGACCACTGTGCCACTCGGGAGCAGCGGTCTTATGGTAGAGAAATGAACATTACATTCTCTGGCAACAGCTCTGGTGGACATTCCTGCGGTCAGCATGCCAATTGCACACTCCCGTCAAAACTTTGGAGACATCTGTGGCATTGTGTGGAGTGACAAAATGGACTAAATATGCCACACCTGTCAGGTGGATGGATTATCTTGGCAATGGAGAAATGCTCACTAACAGGGATGAAAATAAGAGAAATAAGATTTTTGTGTATATGGAAACTTCTGAGATCTTTTATTTCAGCTCATGAAACATGGGACCAACACTTTACATTTTGCGTTTATATTTTTGTTCAGTGTAGTTTGAGCCGGTGTTATTGTTTGGATGGGCGTGTTTGCTCTCCTTTCAGTGGTGGTATGCTTCATAGCAATATGGTCAGCTAGAATGCTGATATTGATGCTTATGGAAGGTTTGTGTACGTGCAGTGGATACACAATTTGTTTGGTATCTGCCTGAGTTGAGTTAAGCTCAGCGCTCACGCCCATGTTTTACAGTAGTAGTTACCTTTAACAGCAGCGAGGGAGCTAGCGCTCATAAAAATAACCAATACTCATTCATGACATCCGTGACCTTGCTCCATTCTGAATCAGCACACTCAGACAGGCGCACACACACCATGACTGAGGAGCTAAAAGCTGCCACACTGCCAAATAATGCATGTTGCGGTTTATCCCAAACTATTTTCAACAGTCAAAGAGAGACTATTACTACTTCAGGTAAATGACAGTACAGAGTACTGAGAGTATTGTGCACAATATGTAGCTTGTGTCTTCACACTATATTTTTCCATTATTTTTTTTTCTATTTGTAGAATCTGTTCTCTCTCTCTCTTTTGGCCCATCTCTCTCCTCCTGGAATCCCTATTGGGGTTACCTTTTTATATACAGGGCTGTGCTCTCTAAAGCCCAGTGTACTGTACATTTACATCTCTAAAGCCCCAGTGGGCAACTCACCTTGTTAACCTCCAGGATCTCCCTCCTCTCCTCTGTTGCCGGGCGGGCCTGGCTGGCCGAGCGTTCATTGTGTCTGGAGCTGCCGCCGTCCTCCACATAAGGGATGAGTTGCTGTGTGGGGGGAGGGTATATCAAAATATACAATGAGCACCGGTGTTCAGTGAGGGTGATGTTAAATTGATAGTAGTTTGGTACTTTGGCTTGGAAAATACATTTATTGTCTCTTGTCTGTGGCTCCGTTGCAAAAGAGATGACCATTTCAAATGGGTCTCGCCTGGTTATATAAAGAAAGAAAGAAAACGTGAAAAATAAATAAGGTTCATTGGCTTGTCTTTTAAACAAAATAAATAAGTAGGGATTGTGTGTAGCCAAACAGTTCCATACCACCACCGACATTTCAGAATTAGGACGTCTCCACAGTCCATACCCAAACTCTTAATTCATTTATAAGCACTCTCTGTGCTTGACGTTGTCTGGCTGACACACTACCGACTGCTGTGCTGAAAACCCTCTCAGAATGCTGAGGTCTTTCCCTCCCTCCCTCCTTTTCGCTCTGCCTGGCTGTTCCTCCTGTTTTAAATCACACTGACACCTGCTGGACTGCAGGATAACGAGCAGCGCCGTATGGAACACATTGTTTTTTATTGCACTGCATCAAGACCAACAGGCTTATCTTAAATAGTACCAATATACTAGCGTTACACTATCGTCTTCTGGGTTCCTATTATCATACATGGCTGTGTGAGGTGAGATTGCTTAAACGGTTATGTAGGAACGAGGTAATGATTTGAGAAAAGCATAAGATTAGGTACACGAGGAATAACGATTACCGGCCAACCAAAAGCCTTAGCAGGTGTGAAAACACAGTGAAGTCCAAAACAAATTTGAGGCTGAGTGCTATTCTACATTCGGAATAGCCTAGTAGTTGATTGCGTTTCATTGCAGTCAGTGACCTGAGGTTTAACAACTGGCAGAGGCCAGAGTAGACAGTGATTGATGCAGGCTGTGACCAAAGCATTACTGCAGGGCTGAACAGGGCTGGGTAGGGCCAAAAAACAGACAGAGACAGAGGCAGGGAGAGAGAATCAAATGAGAAACACAAGAGACAGCTATGGCAGTTCTCTAGTCAGTCAGAGAGACCAATGCCAAACCCAAAGCTGTCTGATTCATATTAGAGAGAAGACAGAAGACGTGATGGACATTAAACTAGGCCAACTCTGTAATTGTTAGGGCTGTAAAATCAGAGAGGAAAAAACGTTCTACTTCCATAATACCAGCTATAAGCCAAACGCATTTTGAATTTAAAGGTAAGAGCTGTTTTTGGCAGTCAGAAAGGGGGGAAATGTGTGGGGGTAGAGAGGGCGAGAGAGAGAGGGCGAGAGAGAAAGCGTGTGTGTGTGTGTGTGTGTGGTTGTGTCTCTGTGACTGTGTGTGTGTGAGTCATAACCCGTCTCTCTCCGCCACACTAGGATGGATGTGGTTTGCCTGTTGACAGAGAAGAATGGGGGTAATTAAGTTCTCCAGGTTGCCTTACTTAGAAAGGGGGAACGAAAATAGGGAGTAGAAAGGAGAGAAAAAAGAATGCCGTGGAGGATAAGTACATTAAATGACATGGCCGCTCACAGTGCAGGAAATGCCAAAGAATGACAAGGGCTCAGTTGATTGCCTGGCTTGGGAAGAAAACAGAAAACCGCTGACGTGGGCAGCCTTCGCCAGCTGTTCATTACCAGGCAGGCTGCTAATTAGGAACGCGATGAGGTCACGCTGGCTGAGTCATTGATTCCACTTCCTGTTTGGGGAAAGCCCGGTCAGCCAATAGCACGACTGTCAGGACTGCGGCCGGGCCAATAGCAGGCTTGTCAGCCACTTGAATTTTAGGGGATGATAAATAGCAGTGTGTGGAGGGCCAAAATCAACTTCCTCCAACCAACATGGTATGGTGAGGTATTGGTTGGTCAGCACAGTAAGTCGTTTTCACAGCCTCTGGGAATATGTAAACATTTTAAATGAAGTGGTACAACTGTGTAAATGGACAGTGAGGTTTATATAAAAAGTGTAACTTTTCCAGAGGGAGAGAAATACAGCACGCCCGTATGCCATATGGGCAATTCCACGGTAATGGAATTATGCTGAGACACAGATTTTCCACATGAAAATGCATGCCAAACAAAAACCATTGACTTCAAAGTTTAACAAACCATACAACTCTATGCACAAAGACTACTTTGAACAATTTACAAAATAAAACATTTACTGTAAAAACTATGCAAATGCAAAGTTTAGTAACAAAATTGTATCTGCACAGATCTTCCTGTAAATGTGTTTTTGTTAAATATGTTTTTTGTTTGATATACATTTTAAAGTGAAAAATCTGAGACTCAGCGTAATTCCGTTACCATGGAATTTCCCATGTATAAAACAAACAACTGTAATGTACAGTACCAGTCAAACGTTTGCCCCCGGTGATGCGTTGTGCAGACCGCATCACCCTCTGGAGAGCCCTGCGGTTGTGGCCGGTGCAGTTGCCGTACCAAGTGGTGATACAGCCCTACAGGATGCTCTCAATTGTGCATCTGTAAAAGTTTGTGAGGGTTTTAGATGACAAGACAAATGTCTTCAGCCTCCTGAGGCAAAGAGAAACGACAGTCCATTATTACTTTGAAAGTTTCTTCAAGTGCAGTCGCAAAAACCATCAAGTGCTATGATGAAACTGTCTCTCATGAGGACCGCCACAGGAAAGGAAGACCCAGAGTTACCTCTGCTGCAGTTCATTAGAGTTAACTGCACCACAGATTGCAGCCCAAAAAAATGCTTCACATAGTTCAAGTAACAGATACATCTCAACATCAACTGTTCAGAGGGACTGAGTGAATCAGGCCTTCATGGTCAAATTGCTGCAAAGAAACCACTACTAAAAGGACACCAATAAGAAGAAGAGACTTGCTTGGTCCAAGAAACATGAGGAATGGACATTAGACCGGTGGAAATCTGTCCTTTCGTCTGATGAGTCCACATTTGCGATTTTTGGTTCCAACCGTGTCTTTGTGAGACGGATTATCTCTGCATGTGTGGTTCCCACCATGAAGCATGGAAGAGGAGGTGTGATGGTGTTGGGGTGCTTTGCTGGTGACACTGTCGCTGATTTAGAATTCAAGCACACTTAACCAGCATGGCTACCACAGCATTCTGCAGCGATACACCATCCCATCTGGTTTGCAGTTAGTGGACCTATCATTTGTTTTCAACAGGACAATGACAGTGTAAGGGCTATTTGACCAAGAAGATGAGTGATGGAGTGCTGCATCAGATGACCTGGCCTCCACAATCACCCGAACTCAACACAAATGAGATGTTTTGGGATGAGTTGAACCGCAGAGTGAAGGAAAAGCAGCCAACAAGTCCTCAGCATATGTGAGAACTCCTTCAAGACTGTTGGATAAGCATTCCAGGTGAAGCTGGTTGAGAGAATGCCAAGAGTGTACAAAGCTATCATCAAGGCAAAGGGTGGCTACTTTGAAGAATCTAAAATATATTTACTTTTTTGGTTACTACATGATGTGTTATTTCATAGTTTTGATGTCTTCACTATTATTCTACAATGTAGAAAATAGTACAAAAATTAAGTAAAAACCCTTGAATGAGTAGGTGTGTCCAAACTTGAGCGGTAACGTACATGTTTAATGCAAAATGCCTCTGTCAGATGTAAGATAAGCCTAATTAAACGTGTGCTGCAGTCAGTTTTAAAACATTGGTTTAAAACCAATTGGCTCCAAACCAATAGGAAAAAAGACTGCGACAATAAAACTGCCAATAAAAACTGTGGAATCGTCCAGCATGAGGTCTGAAACAACAGCCACCCCAGTAACTCAGTAAAAGTGGTGGGTTTTTAGAGGTGGGTGGGTGTCCATAACAGCCTCTAAGGAGGCCCTAGGGACAAACACAGAGAGCAATTTAAATGAATGTAGAGCTGAGCCGAGGGCTGTGTCCCAAATGGAAACAAATTCCTTGTATAGCGCACTACTTTTGACCAGAGCCTGGTCAAAAGTAGTGCACTATATAGGGAATAGGGTGTGCCGAGGTAGACCTGACAGTGGGAGAGATAAGGCACCAAGTAAATGATGTCCAGTTCAAACTAGTTAGATATTGACTGTGATACACAGAGTGGTCCTGGGACAGTGGCCACTCACCTCTGGGGGTACGGGGTCGAGACCGGTGCAGTTTTCATTGCATTTGTCATAGACGAGGCGCAGCTTGCGGAAGAGTACAGAGAGCATACGCAGGTGCTCCTGCAGTTTGCCCAGCCTGTCCTGGTGGGTGCTGGGGTGGTACGTCACTCCATTTGGCAGCTGGGGGAGATGACATAGGAAAGAAGTGTTACATACTCTTTTAGTAATGTAATAACATTTTAACAATAGCTACGGGCCAATACAAGGCCTCCTATTTACTCCTTGACTAGTACCTTCTTGACTACTGGTAATCAGCGTGTGATTACTCAAATGTTTATGGTGGTAACTGAAGTGTAGAAGGTTTGTAAAATAATGACTGAATTACTGCAATGTAGACAAAAAAAACGGGTTTAAATTGATTTAAATTGAGCATTTTTACTGTGCTGTTACATGGCATTCCACCGAGAGGAGAAGTTACATATAACTACATGATATGTGTATAACTTAAAACTGCTTCGGACTGTTTAACCTGAGCTTTATGCTAACTAGCTTTAGCTTCAGGCACTTTTAACTGATCATTTCAACTGAGCTTTATGCTAACTAGCTTTAGCTTCAGGCACGTTTAACTGATCATTTCAACTGAGCTCTAATGCTAACTAGCTTTAAGTGCTTTTAACCGATCGTAAACATCCTGTACAGCCTGAAATGACTCCCTGCATGAGGGTAGGTGAGGTGTATACCTGTATACATGCCTACCAGAGTGATATTTTTTTCACACAGAGTCTATGATCTGTGAAACAAGTCACAACAGTGCTGTTTGTGCATTCTGTGGCGAGGAAGTGCGGCTTGTGTTGTGGTGGTAATGCATTCTTCTTCTTTTGTCTTTGACTTTCTCGTCGTTGTTTTATTTGATTCAACAGACTCCAACCAGTGCCACACGATTTTTACCTCTTAGATGACAGTCAATTAATGTTGTGCTCTCAGTTGATGTAATGCTGGCGGTCTGGGGTCAAATAAGGCTGAATGCTTTGCGTGTAATCAAGGTGGTTGACAGACTAGCACCTTCCATAATCAAAGGCAACCCATGAACTTCGTTCACCTTTTACATCACCCCAATACAGAAAGTCACAAGAAACACTCACCTGCATGTTCCTCAACAGCTGGAAGATCTCCATGGTGCGTAAGACAATATCCTGCACCGTCTCCTGGCCGATGCGACAGAGCGACGCCGTGTTGACATCACGGGCAGCCTGAGCCTGCTGCCCAGCGAACGCCCCCATGGGAGGGCTGGTCATGTGGACAGCAGAGGACCTGTAGGTGCAGCGATGGGTCAGCCTATTCTACACTGGCACACTTTGGCATGCCTAGTCGTATGATATTGGAAGGATGGAAAAGGGAAGGGTTGGGGAGAGAGCAGGGGAGACAGGGAAAGAGAAACAGACTGGTTAATTTATTGATGTTACATTCCCAATGATATGAGTTAATTAATTAATAAACTATTGTTACCAGACAAATTTCCTTATGGGACAATAATTCATTAGTTTATCCAAAAATAATTGCAAGCTATTTATGTCCAAGCTTCCCCTTAACCCTTATTTAGTCCATCAGCCAGTTCCATACTCAAAATGAAAAAAGTGCCAGTATAGTGTGAAATGTGCTAAACAAACCCCCCAAAAAAATATATATATGTTATTTTATGTATGGAACTAAATTATAAATATTTTTGTATCTTGGTCTCTTTGGTTTTTCCTTATGTTGAAACCCTAGAACTTACCAATCTACAGTGCTTTCGGAAAGTAATCAGACCCCTTGACCTTTTCCACATTTTGGTAGGTTACAGCCTTATTCTAAAATTTATTAAATGTGTTTTTTTCCTCATCAATCTACACACAATACCCAATAATAATACCCAATAATACCCAATTGACATTTTTGAAAAAAACTGAAATATTATTCAGACCCTTTACTCAGTACTTTGAGGCCCCTTTAGCAGCGACTACAGCCTCGAGTCTTCTTGGGTATGGTGCTACAAGCTTGGCACACTTGTATTTGGAGAGTTTCTCCCATTCTTCTCTGCAGATCCTCTCAAGCTCTGACAGGTTGGATGGGGAGTGTTGCTGCACAGCTATTTTAGGGTCTCTCCCGAGATGTTCGATTGGGTTCAAGTCTGGGCTCTGGCTGGGTCACTCAAGGACATTGACTTATCCCGAAGCCACTCCTGCGTTGTCTCGGCTGTGTGCTTAGGGTCGTTGTCCTGTTGGAAGGTGAACCTTCGCCCCAGTCTGAGGTCCTGAGCACTCTGGAGCAGGTTTTTATCAAGGATCTCTCTGTACTTTGCTCCTTTCATCTTTGACTCAACCCTGACTAGTCTCCCAGTCCCTGCCACTGAAAAACATCCCCACAGAATGCTGCCACCACCACCATGCTTTACCGTAGGGATGGTGCCAGGTTTCCTCCAAAAGTGACATTTGGCATTCAGCCCAAAAAGTTCATTCTTGGTTTCATCATGGTCTGAGAGTCTTTAGGTGCCTTTTGGCAAACTCCAAGCGGGCTGCCATGTGCCTTTTACTGAGGAGTGGCTTCCGTCTGGCCACTCTACCATAAACGCCTGATTGGTGGAGTGCTGCAGAGATGGTTGTCCTTCTGGAAGGTTCTCCCATCTCCACAGAGGAACTCTAGAGCTCTGTCAGTGACCATCAGGTTCTTGGTCACCTCCCAAATTGCTGTTTTCCTGGCCAGCCAGCTCTATGAATTGTCTTGGTGGTTCCAAACTTCTTTCATTAAAGAATGATATTTATTTTGCCTTTATTTAACTAAGCAAGTCAGTTAAGAACAAATTCTTATTTTCAATGACGGCCTACCAGAAGGTAAGAGACCTTTTGGGGGGACAGGGGCTGGGATTAAAAATAAAATACAAATATAGGACAAAATACACACCACGACAAGAGAGACACCACAACACTACATCAACCTTGGGGACCTTCAATGTTGCAGACATTTTTTAGTGCCCTTCCCCAGATCTGTGTCTTGACACAATCCTGTCTCGGAGCTCTACGGACAATTCCTTCGACCTCAGGGCTTGGTTTTTGCCCTGACATACACTGTCAACTGTAGGACCTATATAGACCGGTGTGTGCCTTAAATCATGTCCAATCAGTTGAATTTACCACAGGTGGACACAAATCAAGTTGGAGAAACATCTCAAGGATGATCAATGGAAACAGGATGCACCGGAGCTCAATTTCAAGTCTCATAGAAAAGGGTCTAAATACTTATTTACCTAAGGTATCTTTATTTTTTATACATTTTCAAAAATGTATAAAACCCAATTGTGTGTAGATTGCTGAGGATAATAATTTAAAATCCATTTTAGAATAAGGTTTTAACATAAAAATGTGGAATAAGTGAAGGGGTCTGAATACTTTCCCGAAGGCACTGTATATCTATTTCTTATCTCTAACTGATGTAAAAGAAACACAGGAGCAGTCATTAAAAATATGTATTTTTATTGAAAATAAGGCAGGCAACAGTTTTCCCAGGCCTCCACCTTGGAGGTTCACTGAGGAAGATCTCACCTTACTCAGGTAGCTGCGAAACCTCTTCCAGGCTGAGACCTTTGCCTTTGTCAGCCCTCAAGCTTTGAGGCAGTCTCTTTGACACTGCCAAGTTCATCTCTCAGGGGGAGGTGTCTGCGCCTCATCTTTGCTACTCCCCATGGTGCTGAAGGTAGGGCGCAATGTAACTCTTCATCACACATGGGGAAAATAGCAAAGGGCCAGTAGACTACATTATCAGAGTACGGATCAGCCTCCTCCTTTCCCCATGCAGACTTGGGTATGGGTAGAAGAGATACATCACTTTTTTTACTAGTGACCATTGGTCCATGGCATAACAGTCTACAAGCTGAGGCTCTAGTGAACTGTAAATTGTGATGAGATGAATACCAATCAAGGTGCAGCTACTGTAGAAGGTGCAACTGAAGTTGAATGACACGTTATAGTTTTTACAACCAAATCTCTATTTTTGAAAAAAATAAAAACAACCACGACTCAAACACTAACGTCTTTTTAGAAATGGCTGAGCTCTCCGTATAGTGATAGGGGAAACGGCTCGAGTCGCACAAAAGGGAATATAACGCTGCAGGTAAAGTTCGGAAGGACATCATTTCATGTGCACAACATCTAAAAGCCCCGCATCGCCATACTGAGAGCTTTGCCATTTCGAAAAGGACGTCTTTCGGTGTTTTTTGAGCCTACCATTTCACATGCGCTAGAACAGCCTGGCAAATTACCTGTATACAGTACATTTCTGGAAGGCATGAACACGTACATCAGTGGAACCTGACAGCTCTATGCATTGTATCTGCAACGTTGCACCCCCAACTGCATTCGCCACAGTTACCGTAATAATGGTTTATTTAGCTAGATGGCGAACGTTGCTGGCTACAGACAGTAGGTTAACTAGACAGCAAGCTGTTCGCAAACGAGGCGATAGTTATTTCAAATCGTTTTAACATGCATTTGTCCTCTTGCTATACACAAGTTCAATTCGGCGCTTTTCATATTGTCCAACTGACTAAACACGCAAGACGTAAACTCACCTGTGCTAGCTAGTATTCATTTATATTTTTGTTGGCGTGGGTCAAGTCCTTTTTTCTCCAGGATCTCACAAGTGTCAAACATCGCGAGACCTTACATTGTGTCTTAACCGTAAAGCATGAAGTAGGTTAAAGCTAGACTCCTTCGTTTCTAGCTACATCACTTATACCCATTGACTCTTGAAGAATATAACGTATACATGCCTAATGAGCTAAGTTTAACTGTCGTACCCTATCAGAACCCAAAATATAATAAGCTTGTTATACTCCAATGTTTGTAAACAAACACTGAATAGCCTCAAAACATGGTTGAAACTATACTTTTGATATCATGGATGGTCAGTCCTTGCATACAGAGCTCTTAAATAACATTTCTCCAGGCCCATATCCATCAGCTTTCTATCAAAACACAGGCGAGGTGACACTTTGTTATTGTTTCAATTAAGGATTCCAGCTTTAAAAAGGTGTATTATTGTTGCTGCCATTGATTGCACTGAAATATATTGATGACTATGAATATAACACCAACTCTAACACAAAAAAATGCATTAACATTATCTTACTGCAGATACAGTATGTACATCAAATATGTGTTTAATACCCCACGCATGGTGTTACGGTAGAGCAGAGCTCCACTGCAAGTTCACCTGTGTGAAAGCGACACCTGGTGGTCATTCTGCGATCAACACTGCCCTGTATAATTTATCTATGAACCCTCTGGTCTATTTTAACTTTCTGGTGAAGTGGCTTACTGTATTTGTATATGATTTATCTGGGATCATCCCTAACGTGTCATGTGTCATCATAATCTCCCTCTTTGGATTAAAAAAACACCATTCGAATTTGTGTGAGCCCCTAATCCTACGTTATTAATGATAGAATGGACAAAAACTATAACGCTCTGCAAAGAGAGGACCACCTTCTGATAGGTTTCCTATACTTTTAACATTCATTACTCGGAACAGATTGCTTTGTGAGCTATCTTTATTTAAATTAAAGTATCAAACACAAGATGTGCCTGAAATAGATACTTACTCATCCTGTGCGCCCTGCCGTGCTAAATCGCTGCTCTGAGTGACAAGGGGAATAAGAGAGGGTTTTATTGAAAAAATGAAAGGCTTCTTCTGCCTTCAGGCTTGAGTGAAGCTGAAGTTTGAAAATAATGCCTATTACTTCATTTCCATTATTCATTCAAATGTGGGGTTATACGGCTACAGGATGGATTTAAATGTCAATTTATCTAGTGTGGTAGGCTGAGTTGGGTAATTGTAAACCTTGAGACAGGTTTTATTTCCTTCTCTCTAAAGCCCTCTGTGTAAGCTGCTGAAACAGAAACTGGCACAGAAACGCCATGTCAGTTCACTTGGCTGCTGACAACTTCTTAATTGCGAAAAAGAATGCCGTTTAGTTCACCACGATGAATGAGTTCAAATCCGGCTCGTCACAGGTTGTTCAATTATAACCAAGGAAATTAGGATCTGTTTCCCACATATGAATATTGAATAACTGAGGCCTGCTGTGATTGTGGCTCTATTTTGAGGCATTTGCACAAAATATGTAGACACAATTCTGGTGCTGTTGTGTCGTGCCTGTAGTGTTTAAGTTTTCTATAACAGAATTATGAATATCCAAAGTCCAGAAAGATGAAGACAAATTAAGTAGAGATGCTGTATCAGATGCGTGATATGTTTCCAATGACCATACCTTACCTTAACACCCTCAAGCACAGACAGAGATAAAGCACATAGTTGATAGAGAAGTCTTCTCAAATACTGTTTAATTACCATGAATTATACAAACATTGAATAAATAGGCTACTGTATTTAAGAAGAGAGATTTGCTCTATGACACATACAGTTGAAGTCGGAGGTCATTTTCAACCACTCCACAAATTTCTTGTTAACAAAACTATAGTTTTGGCAAGTTGGTTAGGACATCTACTTTGTGCATGACACAAGTAATTTTTCCAACAATTGTTTACAGACAGATTATTTCACTAATTCACTGTATCACAATTCCAGTGGGTCAGAAGTTTACATACACTAAGTTGACTGTGCCTTATCACAGCTTGGAAAATGGCTTTAGAAGCTTCTGACAGGCTAATTGACATCAGTTGAGTCAATTGGAGGTGTACCTGTGGATGTATTTCAAGGCGGACCTTCAAACTCAGGGCCTCTTTACTTGACATCATGGGAAAATCAAAAGAAATCAGCCTCCACAATTCTGGTTTATCCTTGGGAGAAATTTCCAAACGCCTGAAGGTACCACGTTCATCTGTACAAACAATAGTACACAAGTATAAACACCACGGGATCACGCAGCCATCATACCGCTCAGGAAGGAGACTTGTTCTGTCTCATAGAGATGAATGTACTTTGGTGCGAAAAGTGCAAATCAATCCCAGAACAATAGCAAAGGACCTTGTGAAGATGCTGGAGGAAACAGGTACCAAAGTATCTATATCCACAGTAAAACGAGTCCTATATCGACATAACCTGAAAGGCCGCTCAGCAAGGAAGAAGCTACTGCTCCAAAACCACCATAAAAAAGCCAGACTATGGTTTGCAACTGCACATGGGGACAAAGATCGTACTTTTTGGAGAAATGTTCTCTGGTCTGAGGAAACAAAAATAGAACTGTTTGGCTATAATGACCATCGTTATATTTGGAGGAAAAAGGGGGAGGCTTGCAAGCTGAAGAACACCATCCCAACCGTGAAGCACGGGGGTGGCAGCATCATGTTGTGGGGGTGCTTTGCAGCAGGAGGGACTTGTGCACTTCACAAAATAGATGGCATCATGAGGCAGGAAAATGATGTGGATATATTGAAGCAACATCTCAAGACATCAGTCAGGAAGTTAAAGCTTGGTCACAAATGGGTCTTCCAAATGGACAATGACCCCAAGCAAACTTCCAAAGTTGTGGCAAAATGGCTTAAGGACAACAAAGTCAAGGTATTAGAGTGGCCATCACAAAGCCCGGACCTCAATCCTATAGAAAATGTGTGGGCAGAAATGAAAAAGCGTGTTCGAGCAAGGAGGCCTACAAACCTGAATCAGTTACACCTGCTCTGTCAGGAGGAATGGGCCGAAACGTTTTACCCATGTTAAACAATTTAAAGGCAATGCTACCAAATACTAATTGAGTGTATGTAAACTTCTGACCCACTGGGAACATGATGAAAGAAATAAAAGCAAAAATAAATAATTCTCTCTACTATTATTCTGAAATGTCACATTCTTAAAATAAAGTGGTGATCCTAACTGATCTAAGACAGGGAATTTTTACTATGATTAAATGTCAGGAATTGTGAAAAACTGAGTTTAAATGTATTTGGCTAAGGTGTATGTAAACTTCCGACTTCAACTGTATTCTAACGACTTAGAAGCTTCTTAAATTTAAGATCGCTGACATTGATGACCTTGGTGTGATGTCAGGGTGTACAGTACAGTATTGGACCTCCACCTCCACCAAACCAGCAGAGAGCCTCAACAATGGCCAGATTGAAGGCCCCAGAGTGTTGGAAGGGAAAACTCCCAGTGAGGGGAGAGGAAACATGAACCGTATAATGACTGCTGAGGGATATCAGGCTAAGTCGGATTATCTACCATACTCAGCCGTCTCGTGCTTTAATTAAAAACATTCTGATCTTGTTCCTCCAGGGTTGGGTTCGGGAGGGGAAGAGTGCACAATAGTCTGCTCCGAGGGTACCATCCAAAGTCCATTCAGCATCTCACAGCTCCCACTTCAACCAGGACAGTGTCTCACGTTGAAGAGGATTAAAAGAGAGAATGGACCAGGCTACAGACAAGGAGAGAGACAATATAGGAGTAGGGCTAAACTGCATGGTTCTGTGCCCCTCTGCCTCATGTGGAATCCTGTGCGAATTTCAGCCCTACAGTGACTGCCAGAGCAGCAGCCGTTGGATAAAGGGCTTAGCTTTCTCTGTGTGTGAGTCTCTGTGTGTGTGAGCTGACTAGAGTGGGGTGCAAAGTGTGTGTGTGTATGTGTGTGGGTGTGTGAGAGAGAGAGAGCAATGTAGAGCAGACAAAAGCAGGGTGCAAAGAGGATGGGGTGCACAGGAGTTGGGATACTGCCAGGGGTCAGCTGGTTTCAGGGAAACACAATCCATCAATCAGATGTTAAACACACACATGCTGCTCTAATCTGCAGAGTCATGCTCACACAGCCCACAGAGTGGAGTGCAAAGGCAGAGGTTAAATGTTCATCCACTCACACATTCTAGAGAGCTTGTGATAGCCTTGCTGAAATGGTTTGCTACAACAAAACAAGTTAGCTGTGAAATCATTATTACACAAAATAACGTATAGCCTTATAAAACAACAAAGACCTCAAAAACAAAACGGACACTTAATCACTGACTCTCCCTTCCTTAATTGACTTATTCTACATGTTTCAAATACCCCCCTAATAGCTTTCAGTACACTGAAACTGAACCTTCCCCCTGTGTACATTTGATCAATTAATGTGATCAGGGTCTGATTTTCGACAGACTGATTGAAGTCTCCCTTTAAGGGAGGGCGAGGCCAAACCAGAGATGTGTATATGATAGTAACACTAAAGGACCCTTGAAACCCAAGATGGCTGATCCATTACATTGACGGCCGCCAGCTGCACCAGACTGGCTGAAGGTCGAGGAGGGGACAGGGAAACTGTTATTAAAAGGGATCAAGGTGTGCAAAGAGACAATGGATCCACTGAGTGCTGTGTTGCTGAGCAACCCTTATCCTTATCAGGAACTATAGCAGAAGGCAAAAGGGCAAACATGATTACTGACAACAGTAGATTTTATTCAAATCAGATTTTAAATATAAGGATGGTTTTGTTCTCTTAATTATTAGCATCTAACACTGTGCGGTTTCATCACATTTTCATTCAACAATAGTGACCAGCATTTCGATAGACACAAACCATTAAGCAGTCAAATTACATTTAAAATGTGGACTTACAGTAAGATAAAACATATATAAATATACAACATGGTGCCACACTTTTCAAGACTGTGATCCGCTATGTATGGCACCCCATCCCTGATCTCTTCAATCTTTACTTCTTTGGGAATGTTGGCACAGAGACACTTTCTTGTGACTGTAGAATGACCACCTCAGCTTTCAGAGATAAGCAAACTAACCACACAACAAACGGGTAAACTACAAAGCAGGATAAGTGAGTTAGCCAGCTATCTTTGATAAACAACCCCAAATAACGTATTGATTTTCTAGTTCATTAAGAAATGTAAACTTAGATATGTGTTTTTGGTTGTTGAGTCAATTGGACCAGGAATTGGGGATGGGGGGGGTTAAATTACTCTAGCCATTTATCTAAACTTGTAATCAAGGTCGAATTATTGAAAACTCTCCACCCTATGGCAAAATGTGTCGAATTGCAAGAAATTCGCTGTAAAACTGCAACATTTTCTCTCCACCCCATGACAAAATGAGTAGAATTGCAAGAAATGTGTTATAAAATTGCTAAATCTTCTCTACACCCCATGGCAGAATGTGTAGAATTGCAGGAAATTAACTCTAAGGGCTCGATCTTAACAAACCTAACGCAATAGTCAATCTAAGCGTTGGCAGTAGCGCTATAGGTTCGGGGGGGTGTCCAAAATATTTGTTCTATTTTTACAACCACAATTATCTGCGCAGTTGCTGGCGGAGGCTCGAAAAGGCTGGGATTTGATGAATTAACAAGTTGTGGGTGTGTTGAGGCTTGACACCCTCACTGGCCAATCAGAACGTGCTCCATGGCTAAATATGTGGTTGCTTCAAGTTGTGTTCATACAGTCTTTTATATATTACCTTGGAATCAACTTCAATTCCAATGTTAGTCCGTTATAGTTTGTTAGACAGCTTACAGAAACAAAAAAACTAAATGTAGACCTAGCCCATCTTTGCTAAACTTGAACCTGTTTGCAGTCCACATTGTTCTAAGTAATGGGATGGCTTCAATAGCATTCGCACTGATATAGGGGCTAGGCCTACTGTAAATTCCATTATGGCGGAGCATGGACATGCCAAATGTTGTCAGTAAGCAAGATTAAATTCACACCGAAAAATTATAATAAGTTTGTTTTAATAATATTAAACAAAAAAGCAAGCAATCTGTTCATTTTTTTCAACAACAATAAATGCATGGTAAAATGTAATGATATCATAAAATCACCATCATAAAAAAAATACACAACGCATTTCTGTTGAACCAGCCTTCGTTATAGTAGTCCTAGGGTAAAGGTAGTCTGTGTAGGGCTTGGATTAAAAAAAAAATGAAATGGAAAACAAGCAATTGTTACAGGAAAAGGTTCGAGGTTCATCGGTATTCACCGAGGATCTCATCTCTCCTTTCACGATGGGCATGGACACATGTAGCCTATATCATGGAGGGAGTCTTACGCACGCCCAAAGCATGACTAAAATAATGTAGGCCTGCCTACAATACATAGATAAAAAGGGAATGTCAACTCACTGCTTTGCTCCCCTCAAACTTGATACAGTATTTTAATAAAGCTTGGGTGATTAGGATTTATTTCCAAGCGGTCTCACGAGCCAAACCCTTTATCGACGGTCTTGTCTAGCCTCCTTGATTACATTGGGCAGGACAAAAAGAAAAACAGCCTTCATTGAGAGGGGAGGCTATGCTTGGTTTTTAATAAAATAAAATACAAGTGTTTTGTGTTTCTAAATACGAAGTATACAGGCACCAAATCACATCTTGTTCCATGTTCATATGGGCAGTGTGCGTCACAGCTGGATAGGCTGTGTTTCAGCTGTCAAAATCCATCCCATAACCAACTGGGTTACCACTAAAAACAGCTTCTGGTTGGTCTTAAATATCCCTACCGGTGCTTCCTGAAATGAGCACCTTGGATCATGTTTTTAAGGGGCACGCCTAAAATATTTACACTCCTCCCATCTGAGCGTAAGCGTGCTGATGTTAGACAGGTAAATTTCCAAACCTGGCGCTTGGGTGGGAAAATGCCAGTTTTCACATGACGAAATTGCAAACTAACGTGCGTATGACACTAACGCCTCCTTAACGCCAGCTGAAAATAGAGCCCTAAAACATTGAACCTGCTTTGTAGTATACCCCTCTGGTCCAATATCCATGATTGATCAGCCAAAAGCAGAGCTTGAAGTGGACTGAAATATGTGCCAGTATTCATCCACTGCACGCTGGTCGCTGTAACATATAGCCAAAAAAAAGTTGCATTCTATTCTATTTGGGGTGCTGTTTATATTAAGGTGTCGGAACGGCGCAATATTTTAAGGCAACATTCTATAAAAGGTGCAGGAACTCAAGCTGTACAAATGTGAGGTGTGAGAAATCAGTTCCAACATGTTCCTGGTCAAGTCAAGCACTGGCCAAAAGACTGTGTCCAGGCTACAACTAAATCCTGGTTAGGTAGCTTAACTTAGCCGTATTCCTCTGGGCTCCTGGCCTTTCCCATGGGCTTAAACAGGTGTCTACATTTTGGGGTCCTCACACAGACTACACCCAGGCTTCTGGTCGGCCTGCTGTTCCAGCTGTAAGGTGACTGAATGAAAGTTGTAGTTGGAGAAGCAAGTTTGGGTCATCTCCCTTAGGACTGGCTGGGCATCCACTACATCATCTGTGGCGGGAAAGGAAATGCAACTATGATGACACTGACCAACTGACAATTTCGCAAGTCAACTACGGTTTGAACAAGTCAAGTCACATGCAGTGCACACATATAGTGGAAACAGCAGTGGCATTTCCACAGAAAGTTTCATTCTCGGATGTATGACAAGCAAACAAAATGTGTCATGGATACAATAAAGCCGTCATCATTATATATGGGAGTTGTAACATAATAGGAGATTACTGACAGCGTAGTCCAGCTACACTCACCTATAGCCACATGTGCTGACAGCACCGTCTGGTTCATAGTCAGGGCCCAGATATGGAGGCTATGGACAGACTTCACCCCCTTCACTGCCAGCAGCCGATCCCTCACCTCACCGTGCTTCACTCCAGCTGGGGTACCTGGGGAGAAATAAGAGAGGGGGAGAGGGAGAGAGGGAGGGAAAGCGGGAAAAAGAGAGAGAGATATGGATTCCATTACACGCAAACGCCCACACTCAGAGGAGGGACTGATTATAAAGGTTTTAGACATGTTGCAATCGTCGACTCTTGCACAAATCATATCCTCATGGCTGTCGTCCCTATGAATCCTTCCTAGTCTACAATAAGACGTCTACTTTGACATAATCCCAAAACAGGGACGACAGAGAAAACTCCCTGTATTACCTTCCATGAGGACAAGCAGGATGTCTCTCATAATGGTGATGGTGGTTCCCAGGACAAACATGGAAAACAGGAACGTACAGATAGGGTCAGCTATCTTATACTCAGGCTGTGGGAAACAAAGAGGACCGTAATCATTACATGATCTATTTTCCACCCAATATATTTAACTTTAGTTAAAATATATACTTGTGGTAGAACACGCAGGGGAAATCTGTGACATCTCTATCTCACGTTAGAAACACAAGAACGTTTGTGCTTGTGCAGCATCACAAAAGGGATCATTCTATTGAGAATTGCCTGCTAGCAATTTCAGTAAAAAAATACATGAATCTCTAGTTTTGGAGTTACGTTTGAGAACATGACGCAGTAGATTTCAGTGCCTACGGAGGTGCATGCTCAGCACATGAAGATTTTGACAGATTATCACACACAGGAAGGAAGAGGGGGAAGAGTCTAAAAGTCACACTGGGCTTATTGTGAAATTAACAGTAAACTACTGTAACAGAGCGGTCCATTGTGTCCAAGCCAATAAATCCCAAAGTGGATAAAGTCAACAATTTATAATACAGTAAATCACAGCTAACTAGAAGTTATATGCATCTTCCATCAATTACTGATTGATTCTTTCAATTATTTAAATCCCATTGTGTTTTGCTGAGAGTTTTCAATAGTATTCATGTACAATTTATGCAAATTCAAAAATACTTTAACTTAATCTATGAGATTAGACTAATAACCTAATGTTGTCGGGGCACTATTTGGGACACTTTTTGAGTATCAGTGACATACTGTATGTTTCACTCTAATGCAATAAGTATTCAGCTATCTTAAATGACCAGATCAAAAGGACATCTTACGAAAGCCAGGAAGAGCGTGTCAACACTAACATCTGCCTCATCCTTATCTAACATGCCCAATTTGCCTCAGCCCTAATCTTCTCAGCCCATCGCCCTCTCCACCCCAGTTGACCACTACCTCCCCCATCACCCCAGTTGGCCACTACCTCCCCCATCACCCCAGTTGATCACTACCTCCCCCATCACCCCAGTTGGCCACTACCTCCCCCATCACCCCAGTTGACCACTACCTCCCCAATCACCCCAGTTGACCACTATCTCTCCCGTCACCCCAGTTGATCACCATCTCCCACGTCACCCCAGTTGACCTCTGACCACTGACCTTGAAGAAGATGATGATGGCGCTGACCAGCACGCTGATGCTCTGGAGCAGGTCTCCCACGACGTGCACGAAGGCGGCGCGCACGCTGGCGTTGGCCTGAGGTCGTGACCCCGCCGACTTCTGCTGCTGACCGTCCACCCCATTGTGCTGCTCCACGTCGCCATTTCCATGGGAATGGTTTTCTTGGTTACCGATACTGTGCGAGTGGTTGCTCTTGTGGCTGTGCCCATGCCCATTGCCCGCCGCATGGCTGTGCCCATGGTTGCTCTTGTCGTTAGTGCCGTGGCTGTGGCCGTGCCCACTGCTGAGGCCCCCGTGGCTGTGCCCATGCCCAGACTGGTGCAGGGTGAAAGCCATACTGCCCACAGGACATTCAGAAAGACATAACATATTAAAAGCCTTGTTAAAAGGCATTATAAATGATCATATATGCTTACAACAAGTTATGAAGCATTATACATGGATGCTTCCTGCTGTGGAAGATATCTGTAGGCTGTTTACATGACAAAACCTGTATATCTACTTGCTACTGTCGAGTAACACTGCTCTACAGACTATCAGTAACATTTCAACGAACTATCTACTAACCATAACTCTAGCTCTAGCTCTAACCCTAATGTTAACCCTTACCCTTATTCTAAACCTAACCTTAACCCTAACAGTAACCTGAGCAAGCAGTTGCTTATTAACAGACAGTTTGTTGATAGAAAATCCAGACTATCTAAATAAAGTGTA
The DNA here is from genome assembly GCA_030435695.1 of Brachymystax lenok tsinlingensis. Taxonomy (NCBI): domain Eukaryota; kingdom Metazoa; phylum Chordata; class Actinopteri; order Salmoniformes; family Salmonidae; genus Brachymystax; species Brachymystax lenok. The sequence continues at coordinate 34,727,052 of CM059799.1, forward strand.
AACCTACTGTGGTTTGATTTTCACTTATGAGTTACCAATATCTAGCCCTAAGGGGGAACCATTAACAACACAGAAATACTACTTACAGGGACTAAAGCCCACGGAAATCCACGTCACTTTCTCAGCTTGTCTGTCATCAGTAGTCGTCAATTGTAAACACTACATTAGTCATGGTCACAGCAGACCACATCAATTCCAAAGATTAAGTCAATTCATGAATGTAATTTAATTGAATTTAAAATTCAATTAAAATGAAATTACATTTCAATTCAGAAATGGTGAACTTTAATTCAGGAAGTGAATTTCAGCTCAGCCACTGAATTGAAAAGGAAGTGACCCCAGCCCTGTTGACCGTGACAGCCGAACGAATGGGCTGCGTTTGGCGTCGGTGGACTCACATGATGTTTGCCAGCACAGCGCAGCCTGAAGTAATGAGCATGATGGTCCCCTCGATCTCATAATTATTGCTGATGAGGCGCTGTACAGCCAGGTAAACCAGCACACCTGTCACCAGCCAGATGGTCACCACCGAGAGGAGAGCACCCAGGATCTCTAGAGGATAGAGGGAGAGGACACACACAGGAGAGGAGAGGAAGACAACACGTAAGGTTTAAATCAGAGACCATAATGGTAGAAATGTGATGGACATATATTACAGTAAAGAGCTGCAGGAAAACCCATTTGATAATGCCAGCAGTGCCCGGCACAACCATGCAGTGCCAGAGGAAAGGTCTACAACAAGAGACACAGGTAGCCTAGTTTTACAAAACTCCAGTTGAAAAGTGAACTATTGTCCTATGCACAAATATTCACCTGAAAGGGAATCGATGCATCTAACGGTATCTGATTGTTTAAGTATCTATTGTCAGGTTCCTATTGTAAAGGCCATGATACATAAATCACAATGCTAAAACAACCATTAGTTATGCTATTCTATAAACACATTAAATTACTCCACTTCAACTTATTTGTTCCAGAAAGAGTATAAAGCACACACATTAAGTGGCTCATGATATTGGGATACATCATGTATTGATTATTGATGAAGATGGCAGTGATGATGAGGATGAGCATTTTATGATAATGATGATCATGATTAAGATGAAGGTGATGATGATGATGACAATGATAAAGGCAAATAATGACAACGATGATGATGATGCTAATGATCTCACCTGCACGATGCCAGCCATAGCTGAGTGTGCGTGTGGCGGGTCTGGACGAGAGCCACAGAGACACCAGGCTGATGATGAAGCTGGCGAAGTCTACCAGCAGGTGGGCGGCATCTGTCATCACTGCCAGACTCCCCGCAAAGTAACCACCTACAGGCAGAGAAAGAAAGAGTGAGAGAGGAGTGAGAGAGAGCGAGGAGTATGTCACTAACGACTAACTAACTAACTGACTGACTGTTGACTGCCTGACTGAGAGACACAGACTAACTAATTGGCAGGCTAGCCAATAGTCATGTATCATTTGACCCCTCACCCAGGATCTCTCCGATCATGAAGACCAGGCAAACAGCCGAGACCACGTAGAGCCTCTTCCTGGCCAACTGCTTCTCCCGCTCCCTGTCCTCTGTAGCTTGGCTGTTGTCATGGCAATGCTTGATGTTGCTGTCCTTCTCCATTATCTCATCTGTGGACACACTGTGGGGGAGGGGTGGGGGACAGGAAAAGAAGACAACAGACATGGATTATCCAAAAACGAGGAGGAGAGGGGGATGAAAAGGGGAATGGGCGGGAAGACAAGAGAGATGGACGTCGTGAAATTCGTCCAAGAGGGAGGAGGGGGGGACAGAACGCAGAGACTGAGGTAGAGCCTGTAAGAATGGCTGTCCCTCTCGTGTTGTGCCCAGAAAGACCAGACAAGCAAGATGGATGTCATGAAAGTCGTCCAAGAATTAGGAAGAGGAGGAGGGGAAATGGAAAGAAGAGAGAAAGACTGAGGCTGAGCAGAGTTTGTATGAAAGGATGGCCCTCATGTTGTGCCCACCTTATGTGTGCCATTACTTGTTGCACTCAGCTGCGCATTCGGGCACTTCCACAGCCCAAAACGAATTCTCAGTATCGGCAAAAAAATTAATAATCTTCCTATAATTCTACACATTTTGCCATTGGGGCAAAGAGAAACATATGCAGTTTTATGGCTAATCTCATGCTATTCTACACATTTTGCCATGAGGCTGAGAGAAAATGTTGCTGATTCAAAGCTAATTTCCTGCTATTCCACACGTCGCCATGAGGCAGAGAGAAAAAACGGCAGTCTGTTCATTAACAGTTTTGGTTTTGTGTTTTTTTTTTCTCAAAATGTAAAATCTACATCCATTATGTTAATTACATTGTCTGTGATTTCAATTACATTGTATGTATTAAGCATGACATACTTATTTTTTTGTAATATGTTTCTGTCTGTAGTATTTTTAAGTTAGTGAGTGTCTTTAAAACTGTAACAACGTTGTATGTTGTGGTTACAAGCCGTAGCATTCCCAGTGCCTCAAGTGTTTTTACTGTCTGTTGACCCCCTCTTTCCAACTCCCCAGGGCGAATAGAGTCACCAAATACGAAATAGAGTCACCAAATACGGTCACCAAATACAGTCAGTAGCATATACAGTCCACCTCCATTTCAGAGCCTGTTTGGTACATGAAAGGACACCCCTCAGGAAAACCAGGTTGGTAGGGGGCCTTATTAGCTCCAATGTCAACAATTTACATAATTTGGGTTATATCCATAACTAGAGGCCTTATGAGAGACATCAATTGGTACATTGGGGTCATTGGGGACTTTTGCTTGATCCATGTACTACTGATAGTGGTGTAACGGACCGTAGTTGATCCGTGATCCGTCACATGCGCGCCGAACCGCGGATCAATTGCAAAGTTGAACCATCATAGTGTGGAATACAGTTTTACTGCCGCTGTTCCTTTTTAAAGTAATAATTCCCTAAATCTCCATGCAGAGTCGCAGTGAAAAGATAAAGACAAGACAGATGCGTGCTGTGTTTTACTCTGAAGCCTGAAGGTTGATTTTATTATTTTTTAAAAAGAAGTTGTGTGTACTGTTCACGTGAACGGGGCCTGTTGAATCCCAACGAATCAATCCTGGATGCTCCCGTTGCAAAAAGCAAAGACGAGAAAAGAGCAGTGACAGCCGTGGCTAGCGGAGGAGCTGGAGAACTGGAAAAGCCTCCCGCTTCATTAAAGTCTCATGTATGGGAGCATTTTGGCTTCCCTGTCAAATATGATGACGGAAGAAGGGTGGTGGACAACACAATTACGGTGTATAGGCATTGTGCCACAAGAAAGCCGTATGATCATGGAAATACATTGAGCGTGGCCACACATTGAAAGCGTCATCACCCTGGGGTGTCAGTGACGGGAGCCAACTCAGCCAAGAGACAACAGCTTCTCACCGCGGCATTTAAGCAGCCCTTTGCTGCAGAATCAGACCGGGCTGAAGCCATCACCAAATCTATTGGGATGTTTATCGCTGCAGACATGAGGCCATACTCTGTTGTGGAAAACAAAGGGTTTAAAAATATGGTGCTTGAGCTACGTGACGCTACGAAATCCCCTCACGCACCCACTTCAGTATGAAGATCGTGCCAGATCTTTATGAACAGGAAAAGCAAAGAATTGTTGACAAATTATCCAAGGCGTCCTCTGTCCTCACCACAGACGGTTGGACCTCCAGGGCATCGGAAAGCTACGTGACTGTGACTGCTCACTACACCACAGAGGAGTGGACCTCCAGGGCAACGGAAAGCTACGTGACTGTGACTGCTCACTACACCACAGAGGAGTGGACCTCCAGGGCAATGGAAAGCTACGTGACTGTGACTGCTCACTACACCACAGAGGAGTGGGAGATGCGAAGTCCGGTGCTACAGACATGCCCCCTCTATGAGAGTCACACAGGCACAAATCTGCCGCAGGTACTGCTAGGAGCAGTAGCAGAGTGGAAGCTAGAGAGGCCCAATAGCAATATCCCAATCACCACAGATAATGCCAAGAACCAAGTAAATGCAGGACTGGGGCCTGGGGCCACAGATAACTTGCTTTGCACATGTGATCAATTTAGCATCCCAAATGGGAATCTCAGTGAACCAGATGGACCGCCTCCTTGGGAGGATCAGGAAGGTGGTTTCCTTTTTCCCCGAAGCACAACAGCCGCTCATGTGCTTAAGACCAAGCAAGAAATGCTACAGCTACCGACCCACAAGCTCATACACGATGTCACAACAAGATGGAACTCCCCTTATGACATGTTGGAGCGCTATCCTGAGCAGCAGGCAGCTGTACACTCTGCACTGACAGACAAGACCCTGAAACAACAAAGACACCGTCACCTTGTCTGATGATGACGTGAAAGTGGCAGAGGAGGTCCTCCAGGTGCTCAAACCCCTCAAAACGGTTACAACCCTATGTAGCACTGAAACTGCACCGTCTGTGTCCATGATCCTACCTCTGAAAACAAGGATTCTACAATCCATGGCCCCAAGTGAAGAACACAGCACCATCACTAGAGATGTCAAGGCTGCCATTAGAGAGGACCTGAAACCCCAGATACCCCCCTAATGTACAGGACTACCTTCATAGATCTACTGCACTGGATCCAAGGTTCAAGTCCCTGTGTCACCTAGACCCTACCCTACGCCGGAGGACATACAGTGAGCTCACCACTGAGATTGTAGCCACTGAATAGGTAAAAAAAAAAAGAGTGAATTACTTAAATAATAAATATACTGCAGTCTAATCTTAGTCTACGCTATTGCTATTAGAATCATCCATTTTTGATTTGGAATATTAATGGCTTTTATTAAATGTTATTGCCACAATTAAAGTTATGAAATTAAATGATTAGCTTGTTTAATAGATCAAGTCATTTTTCTGCAGGGTCAAGCCACAGAGCCGACAGGAGAAGACTCAGAGGGGAGCTTTTCGGGGAGAAAGGTTTGCCAACACCATCAAAGAGGAGGTGGCATCCTACAAGGCAGCAAGCGGCATTCCAGTGGATGGTGATCCACTGGCATGGTGGAAAAGCAATGAGTGTAAATACCCTCACATTGCCATGATGGCAAGACGCTACCTGGCTGTGCCTGGCACATCAGTTCCTAGCGAGAGGGTGTTCTCCACGGCAGGGGACATAGTGACTGCAGTTGTCTACCCTCTCTCAGACAATGTAGACATCCTCATCTTTTTGAATAACAATTAAGTTAGAAGCTCAGGTTTGCTTTGCTTTCTTTCTTTTTTTCTATGATGTGGACACAGGCAGTTTTTCATTCACTATTGTTCAAAGGAAGAAGGTATCATGCCTCATACTGCACTTTAATTTAACAATTGAGTATTGAATATTTAATTTTAAGATTTTATTTAAACATTGAAAAGTTCCTTGCTTTACGTGTTCTTTAAGTAATAAAAATAGAAAGCAAAGTTATATTTGTCTCCCCTTTTCTTTTTTTTGCTGATCTGAAAAAGGATCCGATCCATGACTCTAAACCGTGTTTTCCGATCCGAACCGTGAGTTTTGTGATCCGTTGCACCACTAACTACTGAACCAGTTGCAGCGGTTAGGCTAACTGACTTTGTTCAACCTTGTAGCTCCAGGACTATCCTTCCTTTAAATCCCCCACCCAGGGACCAGATCATGGATGTGATGGGAGAGCAGTGTTGGGGAGTAGTGAACTACAGTACATGTAGTTCAACTAGTCATTTTGCATTTTGCAGTAGCTTGGTAGTAGTTGAACTTAATTCAAATCTTGGTAGTGTTTTAAGTAGTAAATTACTTTTTTTGCCATGTAGCAGTCTAGCTAACTACCAGAACTAGACACTACTTTTTTTTGCTAAAATATGCAAAAATAAATGTGAAGTAGGTAAGAATTTCCTTTCTTTTTCGGCAACAGACCTGCCCAATTTCACTTGAAACATAGTTTTTGTGTTTAATAGGTCAAATTACACATTCTGTTAACATCTGACTCCAGAGTAATCTGTTTTTGACATTTTTGGTCTATGAAATTTCAGATTTAGATATGATAATTTATCACAAAGTAGTTTGATGTGGTGAACTACCTTTTCAAAGTAACTTTAGCAATCAGCAGTAGAAACAATAAAAAAGCGTATTCCTCACCCCTGATATGGTAAAAAGCAGAGGGTTGAGGCTGGAGAAATGTAAACACTCAAATTCAGGACTGACCATCAATGATACCAAAAATATAGCTTTAACCAATGGGTACATATCATAAATGTATGTCCAAAAATGGAGGTATCAACTACTGATTGCCCCTTTAAGTAAACTATAGTTTTCTTAAATGTAGCTTTAGTGTAACTTAACTTCTTCCAGTGTGAAGTAATTGGTCAACTACAGTATATTTTCAGAGTAGCTTCCCCAACACTGTGGGAGTGATAACGTCAGATTTGGTGTGGATGCTATGAAATACCTAAAGATACCGTGCACTCTAAGCATGACAATTAGCCCTAAAGGAAGTTTAACAAAGCATGAAGGAGCGTGAACTGACTACTGAACTGCTGTCATCCTTACTACAGAGCGAGCAATTGTAAACCTAAAATTGGAACCCGTGCGCAAAGAGTTGTTTACCCATGACTGGAGCAAGGGTAATAGGTAATCTTAGATGATCAAAAAACGACGTTTTATTCTATAAATTAACAATATCAATTCAAATAATATGTCAACGAAACTCACCTTGGGCGCTCAACACCCTCCTCGTACATCGTTGACATCATCCAAACTTTATTTTCCAACCCCACAAGTTTCAAGAGAGGGGGGTTCTCGTGTTCTCGACCCTCCGACTTTGTTCACAACTACAGCTAGCACAGAACTAGACCCGTGTGTAACATTTTGGAGACTATAAATCAGCCAGCCTAGCAGGAGCTCAGGCTGAGTTTGAGTACAGAGAACGCCTAAAAAGGTGAACTCAAGGCTGTCTGCTGTATATAAAACATTACAAAACAAACTGTCAAAATAAATGTGACTGCGTATGAAATGTGATAACTAGGACTAATCGTTCATTAGCACAATAAAATAATAATATCGTCCTATTCATGTGCATATGCTTCAAGTGAAAGAAACATCAACTCATCATCAAGTTGCTCAAGTTGTTTTCAGATATCATAAATGTAAATGGAAACATTGAAAACAACAGCCTGACACTTTCAGACAATAAATAAACGGGATACTTTACCTTCCCATGGTGATGCTATACATGGTGCCTTTCTCGGTGACCAATTGAGTTTTCTCTGGATCCTTTCTGAACATGATTTCGTGCTTCAGGGATGACAGTAAACAAAATAAAACTGGTTACACTACTAACCCCCAGCCAATGTATTTAGACGGAGAAATTAAAACAGAAGACAAAATAAAATGCACTCAAAAAATATATATTTTTAAATGGACTAATGTAAATTATATATTTCCTGCGTTATCATCATCTAAATATATATCCTCTCACAAAAGAGGATAAGATCCATGCATCATTGTTTGAGTGACTACGCAAGCAGTGTTAGTATTTGAAGCCTTGTGACCACGTACCGTGTGCAAATTTAGCCGCTTGCAGCACCTTTGGGCAAAAGTTTTTTATTCAGGGAGAGGGTGGGAATTTTAATAAGAGAGCTTCTGTTTCGAAAAAGTAACATTCCATAAAAGAAGGGTTGCTTCTTATTTTAGGAATGTATGCCGCCCAAGTTGAACGAATAAGAATATGGTTTATTTTATTACAACTGAATCCTCAGCTCCCGAGTGGCACAACGTTCTAAGGCACTGCACTGCACTGCAGTGCTAGAGGCATCACTACAGACCTGGGTTCGGATCCCAGGCTGTTGCAGCCGGCTGCGACCAAGAAACCTATGAGTCATCCGGGTTAGGGGAGGGTTTGGCCAGCAGGATGTCCTTGTCCCATTGCGCTCTAGCGACTCCTTGTGGCAGGCCGGGCGCATGCATGCTGACTTTGGTCGCCAGTTGTATGGTGTTTCCTCCGACACATTGATGCGGCTGGATTGGCAGAGACATGTTTCAGAGGACGTATGGCTCTTGACCTTTGCCTTTCCCAAATCTGTACAGTAGTTGCAGCGTTGGGACAAGACTGTAATGACCAATTGGATATCACAAAGTTAGGGAGAAAAAAGGGGTAAAAAGTACAAAACAAAAACAATACTCAACCTCCATTTGGCAAGTCTGACCATAATTATCTCTATCCCCCCGATTTCTGCTTACAAGCAAAAACTCAAACAGGAAGTACCAGTGACACACTCAATACGGAAGTGATCCGATTAAGCAGATGCTAAGCCACAAGGGCGTTTCGCTAGCACAGACTGGAATATGCTCCTGGATTCATCTGATAACATTGAGTAGTTTACCACATCAGTCACTGGCTTCATTAATAAGTGCATCGACAACATCGTCCTCACAGTGACCGTACGTACATATCCCAACCAGAAGCCATGGATTACAGGCAACATCTGCAATGAACTGAAGTCTTGAGTTGCCGCTTTTAAAGAGCAAGACACTAATCCGGACACTTATAAGAAATCCCGCTACGACCTCCAACGAGCAATCACAGTCAAAATGTCAATACAGGACTAAGATTGAATCTTACTAAGCCGGCTCTGAAGCTTGTCAGATGTGGCAGGGCTTGAAAACTATCACGGATTACAAAGGGAAACCCAGCTGCAAGCTGCCCAGTGACGCAAGCCTACCAGACAAGCTAAATTCCTTCTATGCTCACTTCGAGGCAAGCAACACTGAACCATGCCAACTGTGTGATCTCGCTCTCCGTAGCTGATGTGAGTAAGACCTTTAAACAAGTTAACATTCACAAGGCAGCGGGGCCAGACGGATTACCAGAATGCGTACATAGAGCATGCGCTGACCAGTTATCAAATGTCCTCACTGACATTTTCAAACCACCAAGACTCTTCCTAGGGCTGGCTGCCCGGCCAAACTGAGCAATCGGGGGAGAAGGGCCTTGGTCAGGGAGGTGACCAAGAACCTGATGGTCACTCTGACAGAGCTCCAGAGTTCCTCTGTGGAGAGACGGGAGAATCTTCCAGAAGGACAACCATCTCTGCAGCACTCCACCAATCAGGCCTTTGTGGTAGAGTGGCCAGACGGAAGCCACTCCTCTGTAAAAGGCACATGACCGCCCGCTTGGAATTTGCCAAAGGGCACCTAAAGACTCTCAGACCATGAGAAACAAGATTCTCTGGTCTGATGACACCAAGATTTATCTCTTTGGCCTGAATGCCAAGCTTCACGTCTGGAGGAAACCTGGCACCGTCCCTATGGTGAAGCATGGTGGTCGCAGCATCATGCTGTGGTAATGTTTTTCAGCAGCAGGGACTGGTAGACTTGTCAGGAACGAGGGAAAGATGAACGGAGCAAAGTACAGAAAGATCCTTGATGAAAACATTCTGTAGAGTGATCAGAACCTCAGACGGGGGGGCGAAGGTTCACCTTCCAACAGGACAACGACCCTATGCACACAGCCAAGACAACACAGGAGTGGCTTTGGGACAAATACTTTCGAAATGCACTGTATTCCTTGTGTTATTATTTTTCTATTATTTTTTTTTTTTATCTCTGCCCGTAAGCATGCTACTGTTGTTTACGAAGCATATGACAAATAACATTTGATTTGAAATTTTACAGTCAGAACTGTCAAGCTGCTTACCTTTTATGTGGAAATTGTAAAATTCAAATGTGTAAATTGATCGAGTGAAAACTGTTAGCGATCTAACCATAGAGATGAATGGGTTTGTGGCTAAGCTAGGCTAGCCAATATAACAACATTTGACAAAACGCTAATGTTCTGTTATAGCTCCTCTTAAGATAATATTGTGATTTATTTCGGTATTTGTTTCAATTGTCCATTGTTGATATAGTGCCAAAGCTTTTTGCATGTCAGCAATCAAGTTTTCAAGATATGTGACTTTCAAAATACAGACATTTGGCCCATATGATGTGTTTTATATCATATGATGCAAAACGCAGCATCATATGATGCAAAACGCAGCATCATATGATGCAAAACTCAGCATCATATGATGCAAAACGCATCATATGGAACAGATTTCTCCTACATATGGCAACCACTTATCGGATTCCGGGTCACGGAGGAGAGGAGGATGGAGGAGTCGAAGAGAGGACAGATTTTTACCCAATGGAGAATTTCCCCATGGTTAGGGTTGAACCGGGATGTGGACATGAAGCTAGGGTTAGGGATAGTGTTCGAGTTAGGGTTAGGGTTCAACTGGGTCGCGGACATGAAGCTAGAGTTAATGCTTGGGTTAGGGCTGCACAGGGATGTGGACATAAAGCTAGGGTTAGGGATAGTGTTCGAGTTAGGGTTAGGGTTCAACTGGGTCGCGGACATGAAGCTAGGGTTAGGATTACTGCTGTAAGTACAGTGTAATAATACTGAGTCATTACAAACAAGAAAGTATGACATGAGCTTATAGATCATTTTCAAAGCATCTGTATATATACTGTAGGGTCCGAAATGATTGACACCCTTGATAAAGATGAGCAGTAATGACTGTATAAAATAAATAATTCAAATAATGAGCTATATTGTATGCAAAAAAAACATTGGGAAATTATATCATTTTATACTAATGCAATTGCTCAGAGAAAGAGATTTTGTTTAACAATTACAAATAATAAATTACAAATAATCATCAATAAATTAGTCAAACGTTTAGTATTTTGGTCCAATATTCCTAGAACGCAATGACTACATGATGCCTCTACAATGTGACTCTACAAACTTGTTGGATGCATTGCAGTTCGTTTTGCTTGTGTTTAAGATTATTTTGTGCCTTAAGAAATGAATGGTAAGTACTGTATTGTGCCATTTTGGAGTCACTTTTATTGTAAATAAGAATAGAATATGTTTCTAAACACTTTAATGTGGATGCTACTATGATTACAGATAATTCTGATTGAATCATAAATAATGATGAGTGAGAAAGTTACAGAGGGTCCAAGATCATACTCCCAAGACATGCTAACCTACCCTGTTATTGGTAATGTATGATACATAAAGCCTTTATAAGTTGTAGTTAGTTTAATGAAGTGGGATCAGAACTTTTTTTTTCCTGCGTGTAAAGCAAGAAATAACCAGAAGGTGGTGATAAGACTCTTCAGTTCTCTCACCAAGCCAGCGTTCTGCTGTCTGCAGCAGGACTCTGCTCCTCAAGATCCTAGTAATTTCTGTCAGATCAGCTGGAGAACCTGCGTCTTCTTAACAGTTCACTAGATCTTGTTCACCAGTACAGGACCACAGCTTTAGTTTAATCAAACAGAATCCTTGTATCCTTTTTTTTTGCCTTTATTTATCCAGGTTTTTGTCATTGAGATAAGAGAGACCTGTTCCAATAGCAGCAGGGGGGAACAACGTTTCAGACAAAACAACTGACGTACACTAACACAACATTAAACACAACTATAAACACACATACAGTACAACAAAAACATTTTACGTAAAAAAACATGAAAGTCTTGACTAAAAAACAGCTGTCCTAAAGACAATTACACTCTTCTATGATATATACATTGATCAAGTGTTTAAACTCCACCAACGAAACTAGATCATCAAATTTTTAAATGTTCAGGAGAGAATTCCAGGACCACGGAGCTAAGTAACTAAAACTATTTCTACCATGACTTGTTTTAATTTTTGGTACTGTTAGAAGTAAATGAGAATGGGACCGTAATTGATATTTATTTACCGACCTGACTAAAAAAGAACAGAGATAAAACTGTAGGCTATCACATTAAACTGCATATACTGTATTTGTTCTGTATGAGTCCAGAACAGAGTTAAGCAAAGAATGATGCTGGCAACTCATGTGGCCTAACACATTCCACTCATTTGAGGGCATGGGGGTGGGTTTCAATGTGGTTCAGTGACTTGCAATAGCTTAGTTCCTCATATTACGCAATATGTCACTGGTGATCTCACATTCACATTGTAGTGGCATTAGTACAACACCTACCATCCTTATCAAGAGGTTGGAGCCTCTTGGTGTAATGGCTAAAATATGTTAGACTGACAGTCACAGGTATCCCAGGTTCGAACCCGTTCTGGCTATGTGTCAGGAGTGGGATGGTCTATCATCTCATGTACAAAAAAAAGCACATTTGCCTCATGTTACTAACAATCTTTTATTTTTTTCAGTCTGGAGATGCCTTTGTTGCTACAATTCTAAATATAGATGCAAACGTGTCAAAGCTATTTTAGTCAATTTGTCTGGATCTGCAGCTTTGTTTGTAGGGGTTTCTAGGTGCATCTCAGACAGCTAAGACAGAGTGTGTTTGTGTGTGTGCATGCGTGCTTGCCTGCCTGTCTGTCTGTCTGTCTGTCTGTCTGTCTGTCTTTGTTAGTGTTGAAGGGGGACAGCTTTAGGGCTTTGAGGAACAAGCAGTCCACACTAAATTATGTCCTTGTTAACAGGGGTGACATGACAACGAGCCAAGGACATTCCACAGACTACCCCGTTGTCCTCAAGAGCACAATGGAGGTAACCTGGGCAACTGTCCTTATTCTCCGTTCCTTCTTTTCCTCCTCCTCCCTCTTCCTTCTCCATAGGGGGAGTGTGTGTTAAAAAGAGACCCCAAAATGGTAAACAAGCTCGGGTCGGGCATTCAGACAATGGCAAAGGGCTGACATCACTCCTGCTGCATCACACTAACACATGACTGACGCCACTCCACTGTCCCACAGAGGAGGGGGTTGAGGAAAACAGAGGAGAACCTCTTAAGTTTTCAGTCCAGTGCAGAACTACCACTGACATGAGAGAGGACACGAGGAAGGGGGAGTAGTGAAGCAGAAAGAGAAGAATTCTCCAGACAACGCTGTATCTCGCTACAGCCGAGAGAAGCTTAGACCAAACATAGATTCTATAAGAACACTGATTGATTTTCAGCCCAGATTGTAGAACTTGAAGCCTATCATGATGGAAGTGGTCCTGACTAGACTGAGAGACTTCTCCTCTAAGGACGCCACCTTTGATGCCTGTAAGTCAACCGGGCCCATTGTGTCCAGGGACCCACGGACCATCAGAGACCCCTGCCCAGAGGAAGGGCTCCAGATGGCGGGCTGCATGGCCGGAGTGGAAGGCAGCAGCACCTACAAACTGGACATTGAGAGTGCACTGGCCTGGCTGCGCAGGGAACTGGTAAGACTGGACAAATGACTGTCTTTGGTTGTGATAAAGTCTCTCTAGAACTGATCAAATTTGTAATCTGTCTATTGGCTTGAGTAAAAAGATACTCAGCAACATTTACTGTATTTGAATGTATTGATGCGTTTTGTATTTGCAACAGAAATACACATTTGTATTTGAAATTTGTAAAGAGGACAATTTGATCTTTCCTGTATGTTATCAGATGATAATGGAAATTGGATTGCAATTATTCATCACTTTTACTGGGAGTTACTGTGAGACTCAAGGGTTATCTTGTCTTTCCATACTTTATATTTGTAGAGAAAGAGGACATGTTAAAATTATTCTATGCTGGATATGAATACTCAAGCCCACAAAACTATGACCTGTGTGTGGTCTTCTGGCTCTGTGGGACTCCAGTGGAAATGGAGACATTTTTATTGGCTATTAGGGCTAAGGTCAAGCCATCTGTCACCCAATGAAATTACCTTCTTGGTCATTCAAATCGTTATTGTGCGGGAGTGTCACGTTATTGCATTCTTGTAATTGAGATGTGCGGGCGGTCTGGCGATGCTACGATGTCACCCTTCCAGCTTCAATTCAATCCCACCCCCGTTCCTATTTGGAAAATAAGAATGAAAATCAAATAAGAATCTTGTATGGCAAAAGAAGATTATTTATACAAAAATCCTCCTCCTGCTCCTCCTCGCGGCAGACTTTGATTCTAGTGTGTCACATTGCATGCGTCAATAACGTCAGACAGTGGTACGCAATTGCTTTGAAATTTGTATGGCCCATGTATGTGAGACCATAGAAGGCTTAGCTTACATGTCTCTCACATGTTTTTTTATACAATACATTTGTCCTATGAACAGGTATGTGAGACCTCATAAGGCTTAGCTTACATGTCTCTTGTATGTTTTTTTATATAATTATAGAATGCAACATTTCTGTTATGTCTAAATGTTAAACACCCATGTAAGTCAGATGTTACAAGAATCTTCTGTGAATACTGTAAGTTTATTTGCTGTTATGTTTATTACTTACAAATTACAGGTAAAACATATTGTTAAATTATTATATATCTGCCTAGTTGGTTAGAAATTCAAAGAGGGCCTTTTGTCAATGATTAATATATCGCTTGGCATTTAGTCTTCGCCCGGCGCCTCGTCATGGAAACCAAGAGTCCTGAGCACACAAAACCACCAAACCTCAAATGGGACAGAGATACAGAGGCAAACTGGTTAAGGGAGAGATCTGAAGACTATAGGCTACTTTACTTGTATAGCTCTGGTTTAGTTGGTTCAAAAGAATCGAATAGTTGAATGTGTTCTAATTTTGACTTAACTTAGAGAATGCTGTGTAAGCTAATAGTAGTTCAGAGAGACAGGCTCATTGTCAAACCAACAACAACAACTAAAGTAATCTAAGTCATACGCTATAGGCATTGGACTACATGGGGGAACCCTTGAAAACTTACAGTACTAGCATAGACAATATATTTAATATTTTAGTCATTTAGCAGACGCTCTTATTCAGAGCGACTTACATGAGCAATTCGGGTTAAGTGCCTTGCTCAAGAGCACATCAACAGATTTTTCACCTAGTCGGCTCAGGATTAAACCATCAACCTTTCGGCTACTGGCCCAATGCTCTTAACCGCTATGCTACTGTACCAGTCTAAAGTTTGGACACACCTACCCATTCCAGGGTTTTTCTTTATTTTTACTATTTTCTACATTGTACAATAATAGTGAAGACATCAAAACTATGAAATAACACATATGGAATCATGTAGTAACCAAGAAAGTGTTAAACAAATCATAATATATTTTATATTTGAGATTCTTCAAAGTAGCCACCTTTTGCATTGATGACAGCTTTGCACACTCTTGGCATTCTCTCAACCAGTCACCTGGAATGCATTTCAATCAACAGGTGTGCCTTGTTAAATGTTAATTTGTGTTTGCGTTTGAGTCAGTCAGTTGTGTTGTGACAAGGTAGGGGTGGTATACAGAAGATAGCCCTATTTGGTAAAAGACCAAGTCCATATTATGGCAAGAACAGCTCAAATATGCAAAGTGAAACGACAGTCCATCATGACTTTAAGCCATGAAGGTCAGTCAATGCGGAAATTTCCAAGAACTTTAAAAGTTTCTTCAAATGCAGGTTTAAAAACCATCAAGTGCTATGATAAAACTGGCTCTCATGAGGACCGCCATAGGGAAAGAAGACCCAGAGTTACCTCTGTTGCAGAGGAAAAGTTCATTTGAGTTACCAGCCTCAGAAATTGCAGCCCAAATAAATTCTTCATGGAGTTCAAGTAACAGACACATCTCAACATCAACTGTTTAGAGGAGACTGTGTGAATCAGGCCTTTGTGGTCGAATTTCTACAAAGAAACCACTACTAAAGGACACCAATAAGAAAAAGAGACTTGCTTGGGCGATTTTTGGTTCCAACCGCCATGTCATTGTGCGACTCAGAGTGGGTGAACGGATTATCTCCGCATGTGTGGTTCCCACCGTGAAGCATGGAAGAGGAGGTGTGATGGTGTAGGGGGGCTTTGCTGGTGACAGTGTCAGTGATTTCTTTAGAGTTCAAGGCACACTTAACCAGCATGGCTACCACAGCATTCTGCAGACATACCCATCCCATCTGGTTTGCGCTTGATAGGACTAACAGTTTGGTGTGTCCAAACTTTTGACTGGTACTGTACCTGCTGCCCTATGGCCAAAAGGTTTCATATAGATCCATTGGTCCATAAAAGACATGTTATAAAACCATCTACACTATCTGCAGGTCTCCGTTCTCTTTCATTCTCGAACCTCCAACACAAAAGACACCCATGTAAACTCTATCCAATTATTACACTTCCCAGTGACCAATGATTGCTGGCCTTTGATGTCATGAGACGTAGGTTTGTGCAGATGCAGTGGGTACCTTCCCAGGTCCAGTCTCTTTGTCCAGTATTCAGACAAACATAGTTACAATGCAGCACAAATAGAAGTGACTTCCACCAATTAGAACCATCGCCTCATATCAAGTCTCATGGCCCAGTATTCAGTTGTTCTCATAAAAGAGAAAGCGAGAACTCCAGCAAGAACAAGCGCTTGTTTACTGTCCACCATGGTACAATAGACATAGTTCGATCTGTTGCAATGGCTGGGCAAAGGACATACACACAGAACACACACGCAAACACACATCAAGAGGGGATATCTCCCCCCAGGAAGCCCACTGCTCAAACTTCACTCAAAGGAAAGTTGATGTTTCTTCTTTTTCCCTCTTTGAAACAAAGCTTTTAAAGCCACATCGCATCCTTTCAGTCGGAGCCCAATCCCAGTCTGATGCTGTAATTAACAGAGAAAGAAATGCAGATCTGGTCATGATTGTTTTTTGTTAGAACATTCCTCTCCCTGGGACAAACTTAGACTTGGCAAATTTGGTGGAATTCTGTGTATTCTATTCTCACAATGAGGGCAATTAGACTGGCTCTCATAAATAGAGAAGAAAGAGAGAGAGAAAGAAAGAGAGAAAAGCATTTGCATCTGAAAGAGGCAGCGCTCAACTGAAATGGTTTAACCAGGTTATGTCAGGGAAAGGACATGAACTTCATCAGCTAAAAGAGACTAGAGGAAGCGGCAGCGCACTTCCAAAAGAGAGATTTGGGCCTTTAACTCAGTAGCCTAGAGATGTGTCCTGCACTGGTTATTTTTGTTACGTAACATTAGGTTCTGTGTTTTGAACTATTTTTCTATACTACTTGACAGTATCT
The DNA here is from genome assembly GCA_030435695.1 of Brachymystax lenok tsinlingensis. Taxonomy (NCBI): domain Eukaryota; kingdom Metazoa; phylum Chordata; class Actinopteri; order Salmoniformes; family Salmonidae; genus Brachymystax; species Brachymystax lenok. Next base: position 34,744,007 of record CM059799.1, read on the forward strand.
GCTATCTAGTCTTATTTTTGATATCCATATTGTTATGTCTGTTTCTTTGTAATAGTGAGAATTTGCTTATGAATACTGTATGTCACAACCAACTGTTTTTGAAATGGTGTTGTGTCTGTTTCAGTGTCTGTTATGTCTGCCTGCCTCTTTTATGTGCTCACATTGTTATGTCTGTATATACATGTCTGTTTACTTAAACAATCCTAACTCTTTTGTGCAGATGGAGATGCGATCTCAGGACCAGGCCTTGATACGACAGCTGATGGACCTTCACGCAGGAATACAGGAGCTCAAGCTGGAGTGCGCCGAAGCAGAGGAGGAGGAAGAGGAGGATGAGGAGGAGACAGAGGAGGAAGGGAGCTGGGACTTTGGTAGTGAGGCAGGGGGCAGTGGTAGTAGTGTTTACTCCAGCTCAGGGGAAGTGGGCTTTTCCATATCTTGCCTGTCCACTAGAATGACTCCACCTCCTCTGGGGTCATCTCTACCTAGAAGGACTTTCAGCAGAAGAAGCTCCTTGCCTTAATAAAACCACAAACAGTAGTCTCTTATGGACCAACCGTGGTCAATGTGTAGGTCAATGTCACAGTCATATACCACAATATCATCTATTCTATTGTCACCATGTTTTCAAAGAACATCACACAAGCATATTTTGAACAGGCTGCAATAGATTCCATATAGAATTTAAATATAATATATAGATTTAAGGCTTAGATTGACCTAAGGCAATCATATTTGCCTAATGCCTTATTGTGTTACGAAGTTGAAAAAGTGTTTGTGTGTGTGTGTGTGTGCGTGTGTGTGCGTGTGTGTGCGCGTGTGTGCGCGTGTGTGCGTGTCTGTCTGTCTGTCTGTCTGCACGCACGCACGCGTGTGTGTGTGTCTGTCTGTGTGCATGTGAGAGAAAAATGTATTTTCATGAGACAATTGACAGACTGCAGAGCTTACACTTACTAAGTAAGCTGTGTAATTTTTAAACTCTAACTAGATGGAAGAAACAACAACAGCTGCTATCACTGTACATAGGTCATAATGGTATCATGGTACATTTAAGAGAGAATAACCATTACTTACAGTAGCGTATTGACTGTGATGTCTCAGCAATGGATTTGTAAAAACTCTTGTAATAGTGACTATAAAAGCGATTTAAATATCATGACAATAAGCTCTAATACTCTTCCATATTACTTGAAAATTTCTGTTATTACAGAAATACAGTATTTTAGAAGGTCAAATTAATACGCAGTTATCATCCACTCACATGCCGTATATATTGATTTGTTGTACAACACCGTAATTGAACACCGATGTCAATAGACTAAAACATGAATGTCACTAACATACAGTGTATGTACTTATTAGAATTAATGACAACACGCCTTAGATTGAGTTTATCTGTCTGTGCTTATTGATGGCACACAGGTTGGCCTTTTGCAGTAGTTCAAGTTGGCCAATCCAGCAGACTCATACAACACAATGAACAGTCAAGTAAAAAAAAAATCTTGAAAAAAGGGCATCAATGTGAACAAGATAGGATACTTCCACAATTTCCCAATTCGACTAAGTTCAAAAGGAGTTCATCTGTGATAAAGTGACAACACTTGTTATGTTAATGTTTAGAGGACAAGTGGATGTGTTTATCCTTGCTACTGTAACTGCATTTGGGACAGGTACTGTACTTAGTATGCCAGAACAATAAAGATCTAAAAATTGAAATGTACTGTACATATATTTCTGTCATATCAGAAAACATCAAAGTCAAAAGCACAACTGTTACCGAGACTTTAAGTTTCATGATTTATTCTTTATTTGGTTTAATCTGTTGCTTCTGCACAGCAAGTTGGCTAATGTAACTTAGTGTTCAGTGTAACATTTTTCAGTGTAACAGTTCTAGTGTTGATTAGGGAGTTAAATTACCTCTGTAAGTGTTAAATTAACAGTCATTGGTGTAAAATAACCCAGTGTTGGTGTCAATAACCAGCGTTAAACCAAGACCATGGCCATTATTATCATATTTCCCAGCATGCTCTATTGCAGCTTGATTTTTTAAAATAGTTTGTTTCAATACCTATGTTTTCTAATTGATTCATTAATCTTATGCTACTCAAATATCAATAACATAAATGTTTCAAAACTAATCCAATCTGTTACTCATTGCACCCACTACAAAAATAGGTTGTTCCAGTTTAGATGATTTAGGTTGTCTCATATATTTGGGCGTTTTCACACATAGTTTTGAGCTTCAGTTTGATTATTTGTTACATTGTATTTATTTATTCAACTTCTATTCCAAGTTGGTTCAATGTAAAACAATGTTGATTCAACCTGTGTGTGCTCAGTGGGATGTGTCCATTGAAGTTAATTGTTTATAGGACAAAAATGCACACGTTATTCCATTTATGATTATCATGAAGCATCACTTGTGTGTCCCAATCTTCATATTACTTTTGTTTTGGTCTTCCAACAACATGCGGGAGGAAACAGCATAATAGCCGCTCCAACTGTGACGTGAATAGACTATATTCAGTAGCATATATCTCCGGGATAGCTCCGGTCTCCACTAATCTGCATCAGATGCGCTGCTACTCACAGAATGTTTAAGATATGTCAAGTTATAATGTTGCATGCATTTCATCAAATGCTTGCAGTCAAACAACCAATAATACTGCGCGACTCTGGTTATTTTCCTGTGTATGGTCCAGACTGCGTTCTCACCTGCAGCAAACTGCACCACGGTATGAAACAAACCAAACTAAGGGGATAAACGCACCAGAGTTCGGAAAAACTGCTCCAAGCCAATTCAGTGTGATACCCTCTTAGTCTTCCTAACACTGGCAGTCGTTCTGAATGCAGTTTGTGGGTTTATAAAAATTCTGAATGGTGGATTCTGATAGGATTCCAATAGGAATAACACATCACTTTACAAACCAGCATAATGCGACTTAGAGGCCTGATGTGACCTGTAAACCCTGAGTTTCAGTCCACTGTATTAGGGTAAAAATAGGCCCTCAAAATAAGGCCTCATGAAATACGTATTGTTTTGTCTTAAATAGTTGAATTTTAATGACAACATATTCGCTTTGGATCTCACTTGGTGAATAACAGAGGACTGAAAATGTATGCATGCAACATTGAACACTACCTCACAAGTTTAAAACATTCTTATGACTATTACTCATCACATCATATCCAGTCCATTGGGTCCCTCACAGCCAACATCAAACATGCCATGTGACCTTACAAGGGAATCCTAATTCCAAGGGTCTCTTTTGTATAACATTTCCACGTATCTTTTTTAGAAATGCCAAAGGACATAGTCTGGTCATGGATTCAGACAGGGTTCCAGGAAATTCCAGCAGGATACCCCCACCCTCACTCCCTGTTTCCCCCAAGGGAGGTGTACTGGGTGGGGTTGGTTAGTGGTGTTCATCCCCCTCCGGCTCCAGAGCCCCAGACATACTTTCCCGCCTCAGTCTCTGGATCTCATTGTTGAGTCCCAGCAGGGTCTGGGCCAGCTGTTGGTCCTGAGAACGCATTTCCAGCTGCATGGTAATGATGGGAGAATATATCATATTTTCAGATCAAACACACACACACATTCATGCATGTGAAGAATAGCTCATTCTGATAAAACAGGCAGGCTTTCATTCATTTGTATGTTGTTTCTTTATGTACACTACATTGGCACACCTTAACAAGGCCTTTGAGTGATTCCTCACAAAATCAGGACAAAAAAAGACCATGATGTTTTGGATTATCATCAGATTTAATCCATAGAATGGTACTTTGGAAGAACGATTGTTGACATATATTTGACGTTTGTATCTAAGAGCATAATGGAGAAATAATTAATCCAAGTCGGCATATTTAATCAATTGTGGCCTTATTCAGGCCTCCTTTAAAACTCCATAACGTTTTATCTGTAGGTGCTAAAAAGCAAACGTATGTCATATCAAGATTTACCACTTGCTCTGTAAGTGAGATGTATTTTGAGTCTTATTTGGATTTCAATAAGCATTGTTGAACATAATATAATCTGCGGGCACATAAAAGTTCCAAAGTGGGATCTCTGCTAGTTTTATAGTTTTGGCATATTTGATACAGATACATTGGCATAGTAGGCAATGTAACAAATCGCATCCCTCCCACATTGTGCAAATTACCAGCAGAGGGCGACCATTTTGAATCCATTTTCACATTCACTCTTTTGGTAATGCTTATGAATTGCATCATAACTCTAAAAGTAGCAGAGACACCCCCACAGAGCTTCTAAACCCACAGGCATTGCGAGACTTCCAGGAACGCTTGTGAAACAGACCAAACAAACCAGGCTGAGGTCTGGGGTTTGAGAAGTCAAATGAGAAAAGTGAAAATTCGTCCTTAGTTTTAAATTTTCTCAATCTAAAGGCACAACCTAGATTCGAGCCAATGTCTTAAGTAGTTGAACATGTTATTACTCCAACCTCATGAAAGTGACAAACTGCAACGTTTTCATTTTTGTCAAAAACAACTTTTTATCGAAGGAGTGCAGTTGATATGATGGCCTGCACAAGCACAGTTCAGCGCTAGACAACCGTTAGATCCGATGATGTGTTCTACGCATGCTAGCCAACGTCGCCATGACATTGCGTACTACTGTGATCAGGGATTTCTATTGAAGAAGCAGTTTTAGCCTTCATACTGTACTCTCTTTGGCCCCACTCTGAAACGTTGATATGCCCGTAGATAATATTATGTTCAAGAATATATTGAAACATTTCCAAATTTTCTTTATTCATGTTTATATTTTTCAATGAATGTAAGAAAATTGTCATAGACATCAAAATACAACTCATATTACAGAGAAAGTGGTAAATCTTTTTTTTCACCTACAGATTAAACGTGATGTAGTCTTTAAAAGAGGCCTGGGTAAGGCCACAATGTCCTAACCTAATGGCCAACTTTGATTCATTATTTCTCAATTATGATTTTAGTTACAAATGTCAAATATATGTACATCTTCCTCTATAGGACCCTTCTATGGATTAAATCCTGTGAGCATTTTTGTCCTGGTTTAATGAGGAATCACACCTTTGCAACACAGACATTTCAGGCAAATGTTTAAATATTTGGTTCATTGAGGCTATATGACTCATAGGGACTATGACTGAACAGTGCAGAATCACAGCAACAATAAATAAAACACTAATGAATTCTTAACTTTGGGTTACACATCTGTACAATTCAATAATGCCCAACTCTACAACGCTGCACAGCAACATACTACACTGTCAAAGAGTCAACAGTATTCTACCAGGTGCAGATAACTCACCAGTTCAGATCTCAGCCAGGTTATGGCTCCATCTATCTTAGCTCTCCGCAGTTCCTCATTGGCTTGGTAACTCCTGCCAATGCTAATGGGACCAGTAGTAGACTCTGGGGCATCCCGTGGTTCACCAGTGGTCCTGAATGCGTGAATCAGTTTGTTCTTGATGTTCTCCAGAACCATGGTTGACAAAGTGTCCTCACTTTGACTGTCTCGATTCATGCTGCCTTCCAAGGAGGCACAGATGTGGATGTGAGTATGTGTGTGTGTCTTTGCCCCGCGTGTCAAGCACTCTCTTTCCAGCACCGCCAGTCTCCAATATATATTTTTTTGTCCTACTTTTGTTGTCTTTTCTCCTTTTTTCCCCCCTTGCTCCTTCACTTGTCTCAATCGACTGGACCCACTGTCCTCTCAGTTTTCCTTGTCCTGTCTAGTCGTCCTCCTCCTTGTCTTCCCTCGCTGCAGGAGCAGGATTCCTCTCTCTGTTTCTCAGCAGAAGTTACTGTGCTTCTGTTCAGCTGCCTCACTCATCCCATTCCCCGCTTTGTGTGGGACCGGCTTGTTTTGTCCCCGTTACTATGGAAAACCAGCCCTCCCTCCGCCCCCCCTTTGGTAACCCCAATAAGAATGGTGGAAGATCTTGGACAAAGACCATTGTTGCCTCAAAAAGAACTGAAAGGACTCCCCCAACCCCACCCACCCCCTTTCTCTCTCACTCGCGCTCACTCCCGCCTCCATACAATTTCAGTGTGAGAAATGCTGTGTGGGAGAGCTCTCACTTGTGTGCAGTGTCTATGTGTAGACCTGTGTGTGTGCTTGTGTCAAATCTGTTAAACCTTTTCAGTGTCAGTGTTGCTCACCCCTCTAAAAGACCTGCTTGTCAGCTTAAGAGACAGGTTGGGTGGGACCGGGAAAGGACATAGGCTTGGTGTAGCCGATTGAGAGGCACAAAGGCCGTCCAGTGGTGAAATATATCCAGGTCTTTTGTGTCCATTCCCTGTGGGTTTTCTGGATTGGTTGTTGGCACAAACTACAGTCATTCTGACTTTTCTATAGAGATAACACAGAAGTCTAGTGTCCGCTCCTCCCTGACATATGTAACGAAGTATTGCAAATTATTGTGCACAACAAGTGTTTCTCCAAGAGGGTGAGAGGTGAAAAAATAAATAAATAAAGAGAAGAGAAGAGACAGAGAGAGAGAGAGAGAGAGAGAGAGAGAGAGAGAGAGAGAGAGAGCGAGAGACAGACAGACAGACAGACAGAGAGAGAGAGAGAGAGAGACAGCGAGAGAGAGAGAGAAAGAGAGAGAGAGAGAGAGAGAGAGATACAGACATATTGTGTGAGAAATGGGCAGAGGCAGAGAGAGAGATGCAGATTAATGGGCAGAGGCAGAGAGAGAGATGCAGATTAATATTAATTTCCCATTGCACATACTGACATCATCAACATTAGAACACAAAGCTCTGCTCATCTTCAAATTGAACTAGAAGTGAATTCCAGGGCATACAGTATCTTCACCTGAAACAGCTTTTCCCTGCAGTCTAGAGCCATAGTAATTATGCCTAATTCCATGTAAAGATAATGTATATTTTTCTGCATTGGTTATCTAAGCATACCTCTTTACCTGTTCAATTGCCATTTTAATGAGGATGCCATTCTGACTGTTGTAAATCACACATCTCAATATACTGCACTAACATGCCTTGGATATTACATCCAAATTACAACACAGTGCATGGGATCATAACACACATCATCAATACAGGCACATATCATGGCATCATAATTAATACACAAATGATATTATCACAAGGTGCCAGATTACACTTAAACCAAGTATTTTTCTGAATATCTAAGCATACCCTGCAAACTGATTGCAAGAATCACAAACAGGTATAATATTTGACAACATGATAATTTCAAACATTGCTTACATTTGTATACAATCACGTGTCTCTCTATTATGCGTGTGAATACTTGGGAACAGATTTCCAAGAATTCAAATAAGGGGTGTTTTTTATGTCAAACAATGAATGTAAAAATATACACACGCAGGGGCCAGAGGCACCAAAACATCAAATTTAAGAACATTTTGAAGATTGCACCTTATTTGTGGAACAATAAAACTAAAAGTTGTTTCACCTAACTCAGTAGTGGCCAAAGGAATTTCCAGAGTTAACCATCCCTGAGACTGGGTGTGGTAACTCGTATGTCTAAAGTTTAATAATGATAGGTACAGTGGGACTTTTTGTAAAAGGGCTTCATAAATGAAAATATATCAACCTACAGTTGAAGTCAGAAGTTTACATACACTTAGGTTGGAGTCATTAAAACTCGTTTTTTCAACCACTCCACAAATTTATTGTTAACAAACTATAGTTTTGGCAAGTCGGTTAGGACATCTACTTTGTGCAAGACACAAGTAATTTTTCCAACAATTGTTTACAGAAAGATTATTTCACTTATAATTCACTGTATCACAATTCCAGTGGGTCAGAAGTTTACATCCACTAAGTTGACTGTGCCTTTAAACAGCTTGGAAAATTCCAGAAAATGATGCCATGGCTTTAGAAGCTTCTGATAGGCTAATTGACATAATTTGAGTCAATTGGAGGTGTACCTGTGGATGTATTTCAAGGCCTACCTTCAAACTCAGTGCCTCTTCGCTTGACATAATGGGAAAATTGAACGAAATCAGCCAAGAGACGCGTACAATGCTCTCCCTCGCCCTCCATTTGGTAAATCTGACCATAACTCTATCCTCCTGATTCCTGCTTACAAGCTAAAATTTAAGCAGGAAGCACCAGTGACTCGGTCTATAAAAAAGTGGTCAGATGAAGCAGATGCTAAACTACAGGACTGTTTTGTTATCACAGACTGGAACATGTTCCTGGATTCCTTCGATGGCATTGAGGAGTACACCACATTAGTCACTGGCTTTATCAATAAGTGCATCGAGGATGTCATCCCCACAGTGACTGTAAATACATACCCCAACCAGAAGCCATGGATTACAGGCAACATTTGCACTGAGCTAAAGGGTAGAGCTGCCGCTTTCAAGGTGCGGGACTCTAACCTGGAAGCTTACAAGAAATCCTGCTATGCCCTGTTGGTAATGGCTCACATCAACACCATTATCCCAGAAACCCTAGACACCTTCCAATTTGCATACCGCCCAAACAGATCCACAGATGATGCAATCTCTATTGCACTCCACACTGCCCTTTCCCACCTGGACAAAAGGAACACTTATGTGAGAATGCTATTCATTGACTACAGCTCATCGTTCATCACCATAGTGCCCTCAAAGCTCATCACTAAGCTAAGGACCCTGGGACTAAACACCTCCCTCTGCATCTGGGTCCTGGACTTCCTGACGGGCCGTCCCCAGGTGGTGAGGGTAGGTAGCAACACATCTGCCACGCTGATCCTCAACACTGGAGCTCCCCAGGGGTGCGTGCTCAGTCCCATCCTGTACTCCCTGTTCACCCACGACTGCATGGCCAGGCACGACTCCAACACCATCATTAAGTTTGCAGATGACACAACAGTGGTAGGCCTGATCACCAAAAACGATGAGACAGCCTATAGGGAGGAGGTCAGAGACCTGGCCGGGTGTTGCTAGAATAACAACCTCTCCCTCAACGTAACCAAGACTAAGGAGATGATTGTGGACTACAGGAAAAGGAGGGCCGAGCACGCCCCCATTCTCATTGACGGGGCTGTAGTGGAGCAGGTTGAGAGCTTCAAGTTCCTTGGTGTCCACATCAACAACAAACTAGAATGGTCCAAACACACCAAGACAGTCGTGAAGAGGGCACGACAAAGCCTATTCCCCCTCAGGAGACTTGGCATGGGTCCTGAGATCCTCAAAAGGTTCAACAGCTGCAACATCAAGAGCATCCTGACTGGCTGCATCACTGCCTGGTACGGCAATTGCTCGGCCTCTGACCGCAAGGCACTACAGAGGGTAGTGCGTACGGCCCAGTACATCACTGGGGCTAAGCTGCCTGCCATCCAGGACCTCTATACCAGGCGGTGTCAGAGGAAAGCCCTAAAAATTGTCAAAGACCCCAGCCACCCCAGTCATAGACTGTTCTCTCTACTACCGCATGGCAAGCGGTACTGGAGTCCCAAGTCTAGGACAAAAAGGCTTCTCAACAGTTTTTAACCCCAAGCCATAAGACTCCTGAACAGGTAATCAAATGGCTACCCGGACTAGTTGCATTGTGCCCCCCCAACCCCTCTTTTTACGCTGCTGCTACTCTCTGTTTATCATATATGCATAGTCACTTTAACTATACATTCATGTACATGCTACCTCAATTGGGCCGACCAACCAGTGCTCCCGCACATTGGCTAACCGGGCTATCTATCTGCATTGTGTCCCGCCACCCACCACCCACCAACCCCTTTTTTACGCTACTGCTACTCTCTGTTCATCATATATGCATAGTCACTTTAACCATATCTACATGTACATACTACCTCAATCAGCCTGACTAACCGGTGTCTGTATGTAGCCTCGCTACTTTTATAGCCTCGCTACTGTATATAGCCTGTCTTTTTATTGTTGTTTTATTTCTTTACTTACCTATTGTTCACCTAATACCTTTTTTTGCACTATTGGTTAGAGCCTGTAAGTAAGCATTTCACTGTAAGGTCTACCCCTGTTGTATTCGTCGCACATGACAAATAAACTTTGATTTGAAGACCTCAGAAAAAATATTGTAGACCTCCACAAGTCTGGTTCATCCTTGGGAGCAATTTCCAAATGCCTGAAGGTACCACTTTCATCTGTACACACAATAGTACGCAAGTCTAAACACCATGGGACAACGCAGCCGTCATACCGCTCAGGAAGGTGACGCGTTCTGTCTCCTAGAGATGAACATTCTTTGGTGCGAAAAGTGCAAATCAATCCCAGTACAACAGCAAAGGACCTTGTGAAGATGCTGGAGGAAACAGGTACAAAAGTATCTATATCCACAGTAAAACAAGTCCTATATCGACATAACCTGAAAGGCCGCTCAGCAAGGAAGAAGCCACTGCTCCAAAACCGCCATAAAAAAGCCAGACTACGGTTTGCAACTGCACATGGGGACAAAGATCGTACTTTTTGGAGAAATGTCCTCTGGTCTGATTAAACAAAAATAGAACTGTTTGGCCATAATGACCATCGTTATGTTTGGACAAAAAAGGGTGAGGCTTGCAAGTCGAAGATCACCATCCCAACCGTGAAGCACGGGGGTGGCAGCATCATGTTGTGGGGTGCTTTGCTGCAAGAGGGACTTCACAAAATAGATGGCATCATGAGGAAGGAAAATTATGTGGATATATTGAAGCAACATCTCAAGACATCAGCCAGGAAGTTAACGCTTGGTCACAAATGGGTCTTCCAAATGGACAATGACACCAAGCATACTTCCAAAGTCAAGGTATTGGAGTGGCCATCACAAAGCCCTGACCTCAATCCCATAGAAAATGTGTGGGTAGAACTGAAAAAGCGTGTGCGAGCAAGGAGGCCTACAAACCTGACTCAGTTACACCAGCTCTGTCAGGAGGAATGGGCCAACTTATTGTGGGAAGTTTTTGGAAGGCTACCTGAAACGTTTGACCCAAGTTAAACAATTTAAAGGCAATGCTACCAAATACTAATTGAGTGTATGTAACTTCTGACCCACTGGGAATGTGATGAAAGAAATAAAAGCTGAAATAAATAATTCTCTCTACTATTATTCTGACATTTCACATTCTTAAAATAAAGTGGTGATCCTAACTGACCTAAGACAGGGAATTTTTACTAGGATTAATTTAAATGTCAGGAATTGTGAAAAACTGAGTTTAAGTGTATTCGGCTAAGGTGTATGTAAACTTCAGACTTCAACTGTAAGTCCGAATTCAGAATCAAAAAGTATTTGCAAAAATAACATGGTCACTGTGGTAGAACGTATTTGGATTGCCGATTTTCGGCATTTATCAAAAGCAGTTGCGACCTGTCATTCAGGGCAGTTTTGAGCCCCACATTTTTCGCAAAAATATATATTATTTTTGGGGGGCTTGCATGTTTTGCATGTTATTTTGGCATTAATACGAGTCACATACCAGTTTGCAAACAATGTAAAAAATATATATCATGGAGTTAATAAAGCCGCATACAAACATGGTCTTCTTTTTTTCTTGAGTAAGGCAGCTCCAAAATGCAGGTGTTTCAGCCTAGCTCAGTGCTTTCTGTGGTGGGGCAAGCCAGCAGAAAATAGGAGCGTTGCACCGTGATTGGCTCAGTGTTCTGTCACTCATGGGGACACTACGTCACAGCCAAGTAGTAAGGTTAGACATCGAAAATTCAAGCCCGGCCATAGAATTACATTAGTAGTGCATTTCCAAGTAGGCTCAAGGTCATTGGCCACAGATAAAAATGACATAAAATCACGATATATGTACAGTAGCTTTGATTGGACTGATCATGTCAACATCTTACCTTCAAAATCTTAGCAAGCAGTCATTTTGACTGAATCAATTTGACAATCTACAGTCAAATCCTTTTTAATCCTTGTCATATGAAGATAAATAATGAATAGAGATTATAGATAAAACGTATCGGTGCTCATCAGCCATTGGACATAAACATTACACAAGTTGGAAATTGCTAATTCAACAATGAGTGGTTTGGAAGGAATCAGTGACAGGGGCTAACTGGAAGCATGGCAACTGGGAAAGTCGGGAATAAACGAGCACAGACTGGGAAAATACATTTTGAACGGTCATCCAACTTGGAATTGTAAATCCGGCCTCTTTCTCTTTCTTTGATGACAAAATTTGCCCACGATAGGGACCGTCGGGCCACCTTCCTGTTCAAGTGAGCACATCACAAGGTGAGTGCAAAAATGTCTTATATGCTGCTTCATAAATTATGTAATATGCCAGAGAGATATGTATACTGTAGCTAAGAAAGTAATACTAAGTGTATGTTGTCTAGTAAGCTGTTAGTAGCCCGTGCCTCACCCTAATAATTTGGTATATTTTCCCCTCTTAATTTCGCCTAATGTTAATGTTCTGACTTGGTGGTGCACATGTAGCCTATAACCTGTTTTTGAGAAATGTAATCATCGAATATTGTTAGAGCTTTCACTGTCTGCATATATGCCACCTTCATTTATCCTACGGTTCTGACTTGGTGTACAGGGAGAACACTGTAAGAACGGCCCATGTTCTGACAATCAAATGGTACAGTTCAGTGAAATAATTTAAAGGAATATCTAACCTGAACATCATCCACAACAAAAGTCCTCCAAGGTCCAGGGGACAAGATCTGAGCAATGTTTCTGTGAACACAGTGTATGTGAAAGTAAAGAAAAAGTACAATTCAAAAGTTTTGCTCCAGCATGCATAACAGTTTTGAACACAGTTGGAACTGAATTATCCCAATAAGTTAACCGGCATCCAATAATAACCACTATATCCACATAATTCTCCTCCCTCATGATGCCATCTATTTTGTGAAGTGCACCAGTCCCTCCTGCAGCAAAGCACCCCCCACAACATGATGCTGCCACCCCGTGCTTCACGGTTGGGATGGTGTTCTTCGGCTTGCAAGCCTCCCCCCTTTTTCCTCCAAACATAACGATGGTCATTATGGCTAAACAGTTCTATTTTTGTTTCATCAGACCAGAGGACATTTCTCCAAAAAGTATGATCTTTGTCCCCATGTGCAGTTGCAAACCGTAGTCTGGCTTTTTTTATGGCAGTTTTGGAGCAGTGGCTTCTTCCTTGCTGAGCGGCCTTTCAGGTTATGTCGATATAGGACTTGTTTTACTGTGGATATAGATACTTTTGTACCGGTTTCCTCCAGCATCTTCACAAGGTCCTCCTTTGCTGTTGTTCTGGGATTGATTTGCACTTTCGCACCAAAGTACGTTCATATCTAGGAGACAGAACGCGTCTCCTTCCTGAGCGGTATGACGGCTGCATGGTCCCATGGTGTTTATACTTGCATACTATTGTTTGTACAGATGAACGTGGTACCTTCAGGCATTTGGAAATTACTCCCAAGGATGAACCAGACTTGTGGAGGTCTGCAATTTTTTTTTCTGAGGTCTTGGCTGATTTCTTTTGATATTCCCATGATGTCAAGCAAAAAGGCACTGAGTATGAAGTTTGGCCTTGAAATACATCCACAGGTACACCTCCAATTGACTCAAATTATGTCAATTAGCCTATCAGAAGCTTCTAAAGTCTGGAATTTAATCAACTTAGTGTATGTAAACTTCTGACACACTGTAATTGTGATACAGTGAATTATAAGTGAAATAATCTGTTTGTAAACAATTGTTGGAAAAATGACTTGTGTCATGCACAGAGTAGATGTCCTAACCGACTTGCAAAAACTATAGTTTGTTAACAAGAAATTTGTGGAGTAGTTGAAAATGAGTTTTAATGACTCCAACCTAAGGGTAAGTAAACTTACGACTTCAACTGTATATACTATGTGTAGGCTGTGTAGACTCGCTATGTGTAACAAAGGGAATGGCATCAACAATACACATTTAGAGCCAGCCAAACACAACAAAGCATACATTGAAGAAACACAGAAAATCAACGATCAAATTGATTACATAACTGTACATGTAAACCTAGGCTTACTCCTCAAGTAGGCAAATTTGTCCAAATAAGATTCCCTCATTGAGAGCAATTAGCTAGCTCACGTGCAAATGGGTACTAATTAATGGTATGCTAACATCGGTGCGGTAGTTGGTCATATAAAAATATACCACTGCACTGGTATAACATGAATATTACAAAGTACATTATGCATAATGACAGTCTCACTTCCATGGTTTATATTTTTATCCATGTAGGTTCTATTAAGAACTGGGGTGACCTTGAAGGAGACTGGTAGGGTTTGGGTTAAACGCGTTTGACTCCGCCCACATTGAGCCCGCCCCCGCCGTTTGACTCCACCCACATGGAGCCCGGCCCCGCCGTTTGACTCCGCCCACATTGAGCCCGGCCCCGCCGTTTGACTCCGCCCACACCGAGCCCAGTCCAGAAACGCACACTGCAGTCAGGGGCTTCTCTGTGGGAGAGACCAAAAATGGTTGGTGCCATCTTGTTTGTTTTCAGTGGGAGGAGGAAGAGGAGGGGTGGAAAAAGTTAACTACAGTATAGCTGCCAAAAAAATTGGAGCGTAATTGGTGAGTTGATTTACATTTTTAATATACTTTCAACTACTGGCATAAAGCTAATGTTTTGCATGTTAGAATAAAAAAAATGGTATACACAAACCAAAACTTTTGGAAATGACAGGGGTTGTTGATTACGTCGCACACACTGGTGGGTAACATTAGCTAGCCTAGGACATTAGCTATTTACCTGTTGTACTGTGGGTATTTAGCTAGCTTCACATGTGTTTATTAAACTGGATCGCAATATTGTACCAAAACATACAAATATGTGTCACTGTGGTGCTCACGTCTCCTGCAAAACTGGGGCTGTTGTTGGGCTCGCGCCGAGGCCCCGTTTTTATTTTGTATTTTTTACAATCCAAACGATTGGCTTCCTAACTCACTTAGTTGTATTCATACTTTTGACGACGGAGCTAGTTGTGCATTCTTAATAAATGTTCCGATGTGTTTAATAAGTATCATATGTTGTTAAATTTACAAAAACAAACTCTGTGTCAGTATCAAGACCAAAACAAAAACCCCGCCTCCCTCCACATGGAGGGTACCAAAAGATCAGGACAATGCCCAGATTGGGCTTCAGTCGCACTTTCGTCATGCAATACAGTGTGTCATGGCATAGTGTGAAGAGTGTCGTTGGTCCGCCAGCAGCGAGGACTGATGACACAGTCAAATGTTACTTTGACAGATATTGAGTAATGCAGTGTAGTATACAAATGAAAGTCCAATCTTTCCTTATTCAATATGACCATCAAAGTGTATCACATCTTGTTTTTTCTAACAGCAGTCTCTAACCTTTGTCCCTGCAAGTTGGCGTCCCCGGTCCCCCCTCCCCCCCATAGGTGAGAAGGTGCTGGGACAATGTTTTACGCCCACTTTGTACTCAGCAAGCGTGGGCCGCTGGCCAAGATCTGGCTAGCGGCCCACTGGGATAAGAAGCTCACCAAGGCTCATGTGTTTGAATGCAACCTGGAGAGCAGTGTGGAGAGCATCATCTGCCCCAAGGTAAACAAGCTATTATCCATACAGCGCTTCTATTATGTGTTTCCGTCACAGCACTCTAGTCTCCACTAGGGTAATGCTGCTGTAAGGGTACTTTGACAGACTAGTGTTGCGTGAACCAGTAGAAGTGGGTCAATTTTCAACTCGCTTGCTGTGGGTCGGGCTTGGCAGATTAGCGTACTAGAGATTTGAAGTGAATTATCTTGCCATATGGGGTAAGTGTATTTCTGAAGTGTCAGATTAAATTACATTCTTTCTTATTCTTTATTTGTCCAGGTGAAAATGGCCCTGCGTACGTCGGGTCACCTGCTCCTGGGGGTGGTGAGGATCTACAACAGGAAAGCCAAGTACTTGTTGGCTGACTGTAACGAGGCTTTCATCAAGATCAAGATGGCCTTCAGACCGGGTAATATATTGGCCAGGCGGCTAGTCCAACATCTTCTTTGTTGATTTACATTCAAGACTTTACATTAACTCAACAGCCATCTCCTTTAAATCTTTATTTTGCTGTTAGTTGGCATAAATTGTTGAATGAACTGAAATTGGGGCTCCTGAAAAGAGTCCCAATATGAAACTTGTGAGTGACACACTGGGCTGCTAGACAGTACTAACATTGTTGGCAGATGTTATGGCTGTGTACTATGTGGGTTTGAGCTGGCCTGACCCCTGCCTCCATCCCTGTCCTCTCTTAGGTGTGGTGGATCTGCCAGAGGAGAACAGAGAGGCTGCCTACAACGCCATCACCATGCCAGAAGAGTTCCACGACTTCGACCAGCCACTACCAGACCTAGAGTGAGTCCTGCATGTCATCAGAGCCCAACAAGTTGAAATATGTTTTGTGAGATTTGTCATGAAGCTTTGATGAGTGCTGTGTCTCCATTGATGTACATGTTCGCATCAAATTTGATTTGTCACATGAGCCGAATATAAAAGATGTAGTAGACCTTACCGTGAAATGCGTACCTACAAGCCCTTAGCGAACAGTGCAGAGCGATAAAATATTTGTGAAATAAACTAAAGTAAAAAAAGTAACACAATAAAATAACGAGGCTATATACAGGGGGTACAGGTTAGTCAAGGTAATTGAAGTCATATGTACATGTAGGTAAGGGTAAAGTGACTGCATAGATAATAAACAGAGTAGCAGCAGTGTAAAAACAAAGGGGGTCAATACAAGTAGTCTGGGTAGCCATTTGATTAACTGTTCAGCAGTCTTATGGCTTGGGGGTAAAAGCTGTTAAGGAGCCATTTGGACCCAGACTTGGCGCTCTGGTACCGCTTGCCGTGCGGTAGCAGAAAGAACAGTGTGCCAATTTTTAGGGCCTTCCTCTGACACCGCCTGGTATAGAGGTCCCTGGATGGCAGGAAGCTTGGCCCCAGTGATGTACTGGGCCGTACTCGCTACCCTCTGTAGCACCTTGCGGTTAGATGTCGAGGACTTGCCATACCAGGCGGTGATGCAACCAATCAGGATGCTTTCGATGGTGCAGCTGTAGAACTTGTTGAGGATCTGAGGACCCATGCCAAATCTTTTCAGTCTCCTGCCAGGGATAGGCGTTGTTCTGTATGCTCTTACTGGTATTGGTTTGCTTGTACCCAGCGCACTAGGTGTTTCTTTGCTCAGTGGTAGTGATTTATGTTGTATTTGCAGTGACATCGACGTAACCAAGCAGTTCACATTGAACCAGAGTCGAGTGGAAGAGATCACCATGAGGGAGGAGGTGGGCAACCTGAGCCTGCTGCAGGAGAATGACTTCGGTACATAGCCAGGCCTCCCAGTACAATCCTTTCACCATCTCACTCCTCAAACTAAACAATGGCTACATCTCAATAGTCTGTAGTGGCTTCATTTTTCATCTCCTTCACCTCATCTGCACTGATATGGATAGGTGATAGCAAATGCTTGGTAGTGGTCTACCATGTTTTACCATAGTTTCATATCCAGGCAGATTATTGAAATGCACCCATACTCCAGCCTATTACATCCTATTCCAAGCTAGCTATCCTATTCCTAGTGTGACAAAGCCCGCCACTAATTACTGCTGTACATACACTTCCGAAAACTCATTCTAACAT
Source organism: Brachymystax lenok tsinlingensis (assembly GCA_030435695.1). Taxonomy (NCBI): domain Eukaryota; kingdom Metazoa; phylum Chordata; class Actinopteri; order Salmoniformes; family Salmonidae; genus Brachymystax; species Brachymystax lenok. The sequence continues at coordinate 34,761,572 of CM059799.1, forward strand.
ATTCAGTGTTTTCTCCCCTCCAGCTGACTTTGGGATGGACGACCGGGAGCTGATGCGGGAAGAGAGTGCCTTCGAGGTGGACATCATCCACGGTGCATCAACCTCCAACCTGCTCCTAGACACAGAGACCTCAGAGGCCCAGATCACAGACAAGTCCAACCACCTGGAGTACGACGACCAGTACAAAGACGACTTCGGAGAGGACCCCATGGCTGACAGTGAAGGAGGCATGCTGGGTAAGAAGGAAGGAAGGATAACCTGGGTTGGGGCTATGACCAAATTCTGTTAAAAGGCTTTCTTTCCTTGTCTCCTTGGGTGCGTTTCAATAATATCTCCTTCCTCCTGAAGTGTGCGCAGGTGTGGGAAGAAGGAGATGTAAATGGGACATAGCCCTTGCCTTCTCCATGACTAATGTGGCCAATTGATTGTTTACATAATGATTGTATCTGGTGTAAAAACCCTGTGGCTTGATTCAATCTGTAGCGCTGAAGAGCTGCGCTACGTACAGCGCCATAGAAATTTAAAGACAATGTTCCCGTGTCGTTGGAGACTGCATTCATGGTAAAGCCTTCTGTATGATTCAGTTCGGCTGGCACCTAGCTGAACTCGGCTAGACGAACCGAACGAGTGTGCTTGCACACTCCCTTAATAGACCCTAGTGCCAATAGTACTGTACGTTCATCTTGAGACGCCGTAGCCAGATCTAATCTAAGATAAATCGAGAAATCTGTCATTAATTTAGACGTTTTTGCCGAGGATAGTTGCACAATTTTACATCTAACTAAGATGCAGTATTTCTCAAGTGAAAAACTGCATGAAAATTATTAGTCTCTCGTTGAATTACAACAAACACTTAATTGAAAAGTCCCTTCTGTTCAAATCAAATTTTACTGGTCATATACACATGGATAGCAGATGTTATTGCGAGTGTTGTGAAATGACAGTGCAGCAATATCTAACAATTACACAACAACTAACTAATAACACACAAATCTAAGTAAAGGGATGGAATAACATCCGAGCGGCATAGGCAAGATGCAATAGATGGTATAAATTACAGTATATACATAAGGGATGAGTAATGCAAGATATGTAAACATCATTATTAAAGTGGCATTAATTACTTCTGATCCATTTGTTAGTGGCAAATGATTTCAAGTCTGTATGTAGGCAGCAGCCTCTCTGTGCTAGTGATGGCTGTTTAACAGTCTGATGGCCTTGAGATAGAAGCTGTCTCTCAGTCCCAGCTTTGATGCACCTGTACTGACCTCGCCTTCTAGATGGTATCGGGGTGAACAGGCAGTGGCTCGGGTGGTTGTTGTCCATGATGATCTTTTTGGCCTTCCTGTGACATCGGGTGCTGTAGGTGTCCTGGACGGCAGGTAGTTTGCCCCCGGTGATGTGTTGTGCAGACCGCACCACCCTCTGGAGAGCCCTGCAGGTGTGGGCGGTGCAGTTGCCATACCAGGCGGTGATACAGCCCGACAGGATGCTCTCAATTGTGCACCTGTAAAAGTTTGTGAGCGTTTTTGGTGACAAGCCAAATTTCTTCAGCCTCCTTCTTCACCACACTGTCTGTGTGGGTGGACCATTTCAGTTTGTCCGTGATGTGTACGCCGAGGAACTTTAAAACTTTCCACCTTCTCCACTGCTGTCCCGTCGATGTGGATAGGGGAGTGCTCCCTTTGCTGTTTCCTGAAGTCCACGATCATCTCCTTTGTTTTGTTGACGTTAAGTGAGAGGTTGTTATACTGACATCACACTCCCAGGGCCCTCACCTCCTTCCTGTAGGCTGTCTTGTCGTTGTTGGTGATCAAGCCTGCTACTGTTATGTCGTCTGCAAACTTGATCGAGTTGGAGGCGTGCATGGCCACGCAGTCATGGGTGAACAGGGAGTACAGGAGGGGGCTGAGCACACACCCTTGTGGGGCCCCAGTGTTCAGCGAAGTGGAGATGTTGTTTCCTACCTTCCACCTGGGGGCGGCCCGTCCGGATGTCCAGGACCCAGTTGCACAGGGCGGGGTTGAGACCCAGGGCCTCAAAGTTCAAAGTTAATGATGAGCTTGGAGGGTACTATGGTGTTGAATGCTGAGCTGTAGTCAATGAACAGCATTCTTACATTGGTATTCCCCTTGTCCAGATGGGATAGGGCAGTGTGATGGCGATTGCATCGCCTGTGGACATATTGGGGCGGTATGCAAATTGAAGTGGGTCTAGGGTGGAAGTGATATGATTCTTAACTAGCCTCTCAAAGCACTTCATGATGACAGAAGTGAGTGCTACTGGGCGATAGTCATTTAGTACCGTTACCTTTGCCTTCTTGGGTACAGGAACAATTGTGGCCATCTTGAAGCATGTGGGGACAGCAGACTGGGATAGGGAGAGACTGAATATGTCCTTAAACACACCAGCCAGCTGGTCTGCGAATGCTCTGAGGACGCGGCTAGGGATGCCGTCTGGGCCGGCAGCTTTGCGAGGGTTAACACGTTTAAATGTCTTACTCACGTCGGCCACAGAGAATGAGAGCCCACAGTCCTTGGTGGCACTGTATTATCCTCAAAGCGGGCAAAGAAGGTGTTTAGTTTGTCTGAAAGCAAGACATCGGTGTCCGTGACGTGGCTGATTTTCTTTTTGTAGTCCGTGATTGTCTGTAGAACCTGCTACACATGGATCGTGTCGGAGCCGTTGAATTGCTGCTGACCAGTGACCGATGAATAGTTGTAGACTTCGGCTACCGACTTGCCTCAAGACATTTTTGTGTGTGCACGAAAAGCCCAAAAAACGTCACAAAATGTAGTCAAAATATATGCACAAGCTGTTCCCCGACTATTTCAGATGGGAAGCATGCGGACGCCTTAAATGCAATTGTACGCCGCCCTATGGGACTCCCGGTCACGGCTGGTTATGACGAACCCCAGGCTGTAGTGATGCCACAACACTGCGATGCAATGCCTTAGACAGCTGCGCCACTCGCGAGGCCCTTTTTGTTAAGGTTTTAAAGATGCATTATGCAGAAATCGCTTTGCTGGTTCCTGGTTGCTAAAATTCTAATAACCTAATTTCAGTTTATGTGATAAAACTAGCAAGCAAGTGTAGTGTAGAGAATAATTGTACCATCTAAATTGCTGTGTAATATGTTTTCCATAACCAAAAATATTGTATTTTCAGCTGTTTGAAGCTGGTGTACAAAACTGAAAGGAATAAACGCAAAACGAAACTTAAGAACGGGAAGCATAGAAATAGCGCATCTAGAACATGTATACTTTAAGACTTGTTTTCAACGAATGACAGATCTATAACTCACATTTCTATGTGCATTTGGTCAGTTCCCCCAAAACGTTACACATTGCAGCTTTAATTCCTGCTGAGCATTTCCACTTTCCTGCCTGTTTTTAGTTGACAAGCTCCTAAGTAACAAGGATGGGGGTGGCATTTTCGATGACCCTCCCACCATCACCGAGAGCGTGCTGAGGCTGCAGGAACACGATGATGAAAATGACTTTGATGCCCTCTCACGTAAGTTGCAACACTTACCATTTGCTGTTCCCATAACAATGTTTCGACCAACATGGTCTTAGCCAACTTTTTTTGTATTAGTTATTGTATGTTTTTATATTTTTCTATATGTTGATGTGTATAGCGGGAGGTCCAGACAGCCCAGACTCAGGCCCAGCAGAGCCCCTGCCCGCCATGCAGGACCAGACAGAGCAGACCACGCTGGTACACAACGAGGAGGAGGCTTTCGCCCTCGAGCCCATCGACATCACAGGTCAGCCCACAACCTCTCACAAACCCTCAAATTCTGATAGTCATGTTATGATATTATAACAAACTCAAACGGTTATCTATGTCACTACATCACATAGACCTATGCCATAATGTATTCACTTAGTAGCACCACTGCTCTCTTGGAGTTTAGTAGCAGACAAAAGATCTTCAACACTTGCTTGTTCTTCAAGGCATCCCTACCACCCTGGATCCCACTGCTGTCACCAAATCTCGCTATTCACTTACAAGTTATTTTCTCTTTACTCCTCACAGTGAAGGAAACCAAAGCCAAGAGGAAGAGGAAGCTGATTGTGGACAACCTGAAGGAGCTGGATAGCAAGACCATCCGTGCCCAGCTCAGCGACTACTCTGACATCGTCACCACGCTGGACCAAGAAGCTGATGATGTGGAAAGAGACGGGAGGTGTGGAGAAGCTCTTCTCTCTGCCAGCACAGCCACTCTGGAACCGCAGGCTTCTCAAGGTAACCCAGCAACTGGTCTAGTAATTAGACAAACAAGGGCTGTGTACTGTTATTGTGCTCAATCCAGCACCTGGCAATGGCTTTTCTGTTCCCCCAGATGTGTGCATGTTAATTCCTAAATCTCTTTCATTAGATCTTTTCTATATGTTTCTATTCTCAACAATCAGTTTGTGAAGACGTAATGTAGCCACTACATTTAGGGGTTTTGTGCATTGTTGTTTCTGCCTAGCCTCTTTTTATTTTTTCAACACTGACTCTATCCTCTCTCTCTTTCTCCCCCTCTCTTTCTCTTTCTGTAGACCCCCCTGGTGCCAGATGAGATGAGGAAGCGGAGGAAGGGAGGTGAGGCAGACAGCCTGGATGAGTTCTTGAAGGACCTGGAGAACCCTGAGGTGCCCAGAGAGGAGGTCATGCAGAGGGACATCATCGGTGAGATACTCCACTCAGTTAACTCACTACCGAATGTCAACAGTGCATTCCTCTACAGTAGATGCCATTATAGGCTAGAGGGCCAACTCTCAGCATGGATATCATATCAAGACATAGGCTGGTATTCAAAGTAGATACATTTAAAGTAGTAGACACTCAAAGTAGTACTATTGGAATTTCTTCAACACCAGTGGAGCAGACAGACTCCCAATCTGACATAAACACTTCATCCGATCCTCATCCATAACACTCATGGACTTGTACTCAATACCTTTCTTTGATTACTGCAGTTTAATGTTCTGTCTATGTGTAATTGTATGCGCTCCAGACCAGACCATCCTGGAGGAGCCCAGTGTACTGCAGGCATCGACCATGGAGGGCAGCAGGACCACCCTGGACGAGTCAGTCATGCCCCCACCCTCCTGCATGCACGGCCAGAAACGCAAGGCCCAGGACACAGAGCCAGCCTTGCCCGTGAGTGCCTCTTTCCTCCTCTCTTCGCTCAAGCCCTGTTTAACTATGGCTAGGGAAACTTTCAAAGGCAGTTTATCAAGCATATAAGGCTTGTTGGGATTTGATATTGTATCCACTGGGAGGCCTCATTAGTGCTTTTTGATAGTAGAAGTTTGACCTGCTTCTACCTTTTGCCCATACTCAACCCCCTACTCAATCACTCAAACATTCTTATTCTCTCTCCATCCAGATGGGTACTCTGGAACAGGCTGCCAACCATTCAGGTGCGTCCCAGCAATTGGACATGACGGTGGAGCTGCCCCCTGAGGACAGCACCAACCTCAGCCAGTTCCCCGAGCTGGACCTGACAGGGGAGAAAAAGGACAAGAAGGAAGGAGAGGACGACTCAGACGAGGAGGTGAGATCGAGACAAAGATGTGCCAGGGGTCACCGCCAACCCTGGTCCTGGAGAGCTACAGGGTGTGCAGACTTGTGTTCCAAGTAAGATCTAAACAGCTGATGGAATTGCGTGTGTTAGTGCAGGACTGAGAGACAATCCTACAGGCAATGTGGTTCTCTTGGACCATGGCTGGTGACCGCTGATCTATTCTGTCTTAGCTTCCAAAGGATGATACATATGTACAGTGGCTTCAGAAAGTATTCACACCCCTTGACATTTTCCACATTTTGTTGTGTTACAGCCGATATGATCTGATCTTTTTTTTGTATTGGGTCTGTAGTGACGCGCGTCAACCACTGCGATGCAGTGCCTTAGACCGCTGCGCCACTCGGCGAGCCAGTATATTACATTTTTTTTACAAATATTATCACTGGCCTACACACAATACCCCATAATGTGGAATTATGTTTTTCTATTTATTTTACAAATTACTTAAAGTAAAAGCTGTAATGTCTTGAGTCAGTTAGTATTTAATCCCTTTGTTATGGCAAGCCTAAATAAGTTCAGGAGTAAAGATTCGCTTAACAAGTCACATAAGTTGCATGGACTCACTCTGTGTGCAATAATAGTGTTTATCATGATTTTTAAACGACTGCCTGTACCCCACAGATAAAAGGTTCTGTAAGGTCCCTCAGTCGAGCAGTACATTTCAAACACAGATTCAACCACAAAGACCAGAGAGGTTTTCCAACGCCTTGCAAAGAAGAGCACCTATTAAAATAAAATTAAATCACATTTGATTTGTCACATACACATGTTTAGCAGATGTTATTGAGGGTGTAGCGAAATGATTGTGTTTCTAGCTCCGACAGTGCAGTAATATCTAACAAGTAATATCTAACAATTTCACAACAATACTAATCTAATGGAATGAAATTAAGAATATATACATATTTGGGCAGCATAGACAGTAGAATAGTATAGAATACAGTATATACAGTTGAAGTCGGAAGTTTACATACACCTTAGCCAAATACATTTAAACTCAGTTTTTCACAATTCCTGACATTTAATCCTAGCAAACATTCCCTGTCTTAGGTCAGTTAGGATCACCACTTTATTTTAAGAATGTGAAATGTCAGAATAATAGTAGAGAGAATGATTTATTTCAGCTTTTATTTCTTTCATCACATTCCCAATGGGTTAGAAGTTTGCATACACTCAATTAGTATTTGGTAGCATTGCTTTTAAATTGTTTAACCTTTGTCAAACGTTTTGGGTAGCCTTCCACAAGCTTTCCACAATAAGTTGGGTAAATTTTGGCCCATTCCTCCTGACAGAGCTGATGTAATTGAGTCAGGTTTGTAGGCCTCCTTGCTCGCACACGCTTTTTCAGTTCTGCCCACATATTTTCTATAGGATTGAGGTCAGGGCTTTGTGATGGCCACTCCAATACCTTGACTTTGTTGTCCTTAAGTCATTTTGCCACAACTTTGGATGTATGCTTTGGGTCATTGTCCATTTGGAAGACCCATTTGCGACCAAGCTTCAACTCTCCATAATTTTCCTCCCTCATGATGCCATCTATTTTGTGAAGTGCACCAGTCCCTCCTGCAGCAAAGCACCCCCACAACATGAGGCTGTCACCCCCGTGCTTCACGGTTGGGATGGTGTTCTTCGGCTTGCAAGCCTTCCCCTTTTTCCTCCAAACATAACAATGGTCATTATGGCCAAACAGTTCTATTTTTGTTTCATCAGACCAGAGGACATTTCTCCAAAAAGTATGATCTTTGTCCCCATGTGCAGTTGCAAACCGTAGTCTGGCTTTTTTACGGCGGTTTTGGAGCAGTGGTTTTTTCCTTGCTGAGTGGCCTTTCGAGTTATGTCGATATAGGACTCGTTTTTACTGTGGATATAGATACGTTTGTACCGGTTTCCTCCAGCATCTTCACAAGGTCCTTTGCTGTTGTTCTGGGATTGATTTGCACTTTTCGCACCAAAATACATTCATCTATAGGAGACAGAACGCGTCTCCTTCCTGAGCGGTATGACGGCTGCGTGGTCCCATGGTGTTTATACAGTCCCATGGTGTTTGTACAGATGAACGTGGTACCTTCAGGCGTTTGGAAATTGCTCCCAAGGATGAACCAGACTTGTGGAGGTCTACAATTCTTTTTCTGAGGTCTTGGCTGATTTCTTTATTTCCCCATGACGTCAAGCAAAGAGGCATTGAGTTTGAAGGTAGGCCTTGAAATACTTCCACAGGTACACCTCCAATTGACTCAAATTATGTCAATTAGCCTATCAGAAGCTTCTAAAGCCATGACATCATTTTCGGTAATTTTCCAAGCTGTTTAAAGGCACAGTCAACTTAGTGTATGTAAACTTCTGACCCACTGGAATTGTGATACAGTGAATTATAAATGAAATAATCTTTCTGTAAACAATTGTTGGAAAAAATTACTTATAGTTTAACAAGACATTTGTGGAGTGGTTGAAAAACAAGTTTTAATGACTCCAACCTAAGTGTATGTAAAGTTCTGACAACTACATATGAGATGAGCAATGCAAAATATGTAAATTACTAAAGTGGCCAGTGATTTCAAGTCTATGTATATAGGGCAGCAGCTAGTGATGGCAGATGAGTGAATGTAAAATAAACCAGACATTGAAAGCCCTTTGAGAAAGTTACTAATTAGACTTTGGATGGTGTAGCAATACACCCAGTCACTACAAAGCTACAGGCGTCTTTCCTAACTCAGTTGCCGGAGAGGAAGGAAACCGCTCAGGGATTTCAACATGTGGCCAATAGTGACTTTAAAACAGTTAGTGTTTGAAAGGAGAAAACGAGGATGGATCGACAGCATTGTAGTTACTTCCCAATACTAACCTAATTGACAGTCAAAAGAAGGAAGCCTGTATGGAATAAAAAAGATTCCAAAACTTGCATCCTGTTTGCAACAAGGAACTAAAGTAATACTGCAAAAAATGTGGCAAAGCAATTCACTTTTTGTGCTGAATACAAAGTGTTGTTCGCGACACATCCAATGCAACACATTACTGAGTACCACACTCCATATTTTTAAGCATAGGGGTGGCTGCATCATGTTATGGGTATTCTTGTAATTGTTAAGGACTGGGGAGTTTTTCAGGATAAAAAATTAACGGAATGGAGCTAAGCACAGGCAAAATCCTAGAGGAAAACCTGGTTGTCGTCTTTCCACCAGACACTGGGAGATTAATTAACCTTTCAGCAGGACAATAACCCAAAACCCAAAACTAAATATACACTGGATTTTTTTACCAAGAAGACAGTGGCCGAGTTACAGTTTTGGCTTAAATCTGATTGAAAATCTATGGCAAGACCTGAAAATGGTTGTCTAGCAATGATCAACTACTAATTTGACAGAGCTTGAAGAATTTTGAAATAAATTATTGGCAAATGTTGCCAAATCCAGGTGTGGAATGCTCTTCGAGACACTACCGTTCAAAGATTTGGGGTCACTTAGAAATGTCATTTTTTCCCCATGAAAAAAGATACATTAAATGAGTTGCAAGATGAATAGGAAATATAGTCGTTGACAAGGTTATAAATAATGATTTTTAATTGAAATAATAATTGTGAATCCTCCATTTGCAGCAATTACCGCCTTGCAGACCTTTGGCATTCTAGTTGTCAATTTGTTGAGGTAATCTGAAGAGATTTCACCCCATGCTTCCTGAAGCACCTCCCACAAATTAGATTGGCTTGATGGGCACTTCTTACGTACCATACGGTCAAGCTGCTCCCACAACAGTTCAATAGGGTTGAGATCCGTTGACTGTGCTGGACACTCCATTATAGACAGAATACCAGCTGACTGCCTTTTCCCTAAATAGTTCTTGCATAGTTTGGAGCTGTGCTTTGGGTCATTGTCCTGTTGTAGGAGGAAATTGGCTCCAATTTAAGCGCATGGTGTTGCAAAATTAAGTGATAGCCTTCCTTCTTCAAGACCCCTTTTACCCTGTACACATCTCCCACTTTACCACCACGAAAAAGCACCCCAGACCATCAGATTGCCGCCACCATGCTTGACAGATGGCGTCAAGCACTCCTTCAGCATCTTTTCATTTTTTCTGCGTCTCAAGAATGTTATTTTTTGTGATCTGAACACCTCAAACTTAGATTTGTCTGTCCATAATACTTTTTTCAAATCTTCCTCTGTCCAGTGTCTGTGTTCTTTTGCCCATCTTAATCTCTTTTTTTTTTTATTTGCCAGTCTGAGATATGGATTTTTCTTTGCAACTCTGCCTAGAAGGCCAGCATCCCGGAGTCGCCTCTTCACTGTTGACGTTGAGACTGGTGTTTTGCGGGTACTATTTAATGAAGCTGCCAGTTGAGGACTTGTGCGGCATCTGTTTCTCAAACTAGACACCACTCCTCTTTCTATTCTGGTTAGAGCCAGCGCTGTTCTGGGAAGGGAGTAGTACACAGTGTTGTATGAGATCTTCAGTTTCTTGGCAGTTTCTCGCATGGAATAGCCTTCATTTCTCAGAACAAGAATAGACTGATGAGTTTCCGAAGAAAGTTTTTTTGTTTCTGGCCATTTTGAGCCTGTAATCGAACCCACAAATGCTGATGCTCCAGATACTCAACTAGTCTAAAGAAGGCCAGTTTTATTGCTTCTTTAATCAGAACAACAGTTTTCAGCTGTGCTAACATAATTGCAAAAGGGTTTTCTAATGAACAATTAGCTGTGCCACTAGAGATTCTGGGTTAGAGTCCAGGCTCTGTCGCAGCCGGCCGCGACCGGGAGAACCATGGGGCGGCGCGCAATTGGCCCAGCGTCGTCCGGGTTAGGGGGAGGGTTTTGCCAGCAGGGATGTCCTTGTCCCATCGCACACTAGCGACTCCTGTGGCGGGCAGGGCGCGGTGCACACTGACACGGTCGCGGGTGTACAGTGTTTCCTCCGACACATTGGTGCGGCTGGCTTACGTGTTAAGTGGGCATTGTGTCAAGAAGCAGTGTGGCATGGTTGGGTTGTGTTTCGGGGGACGCACGGTTCTCGACCTTCGCCTCTCCCGAGCCCGTACGGGAGTTGCAGTGATGAGACAAGACTGTAACTACCAATTGGTAACCATGAAATTGTGGAGAAAAAATATAAATAAAATGATAAACTTCGATTAGCTAACACAACGTGCCATTGGAACACAGGAGTGATGATTGTTGATAATGGGCCTATGTAGATATTCCATAAAGAATCTGTCGTTTCCAGCTACAATAGTCATTTACAACATTAACAATGTCTACACTGTATTTCTGATCAATTTGATGTTATTTTAATTGACAAAAGAATTGTTTTTCTTTAAAAAACAGGACATTTTTCTAAGTGACCCCAAATCAAGTACACAGCCATGCAATCTCCAGAGCTAAACATTGGCAGTAGAATGGCCCGTACTGAAGATCTCAGTGACTTTCAACATGGCACTGTCATAGGATGCCACTTTTCCAACAAGTCAATTTGTTAAATTTCTGCCCTGCTAGAGCTACCCCGGTCAACTGTAAGTGCTGTTATTGTGAAGTGGAAACGTCTATGAGCAACAATAGCTCAGTTGCCAAGCGTTGGCTGGGGTGGTGTAAAGCTTGCCGCCATTGGACTCTGGAGCAGTGGAAACGCATTTTCTGGAGTGATGAATCACGCTTCACCATCTGGCAGTCCGATGACGAATCTGCGTTTTGGCAAATGCCAAGAGAACGCTACCTGCCCGAAATGCATAGTGCCAACTGTAAAGTTTGCTGGAAGAGGAATAATGGTCTGGAGCTGTTTTTCATGGTTCGGGCTAGGCACCTTAGTTCCAGCATAAGCCCTTTCCTGTTTCAGTGTGACAATGCCCCCGTGCACAAAGCGAGGTCCATACAGAAATGGTTTTGTCGATCGGTGTGGAAGAACTTGACTGGCCTGCAAAGAGCCCTGACCTCAACCCCATCAAACACCTTTGGGATGAAATGGAACTCCGACTGTGAGCCAGGCCTAATCACCCAACATTGACGAAGTAGTGCATTTAATTTTCAATAAAATTGTGTGTAGATGGGTGAGAAATCTATTTAATACATTTTAAATTCGGGCTGTAACAAAAAAATGTGGAATAAGTATTAATACTTTCTGAAGGCACTGTAGGCTTAGGAGTACGCAGAAGCACGTCTCTTACTATCTTGCATTGCTTGTACATTGGCTAAAGTGTATTATTTTTGTAGAGTTAATGTTATGTGTGTTCCATGAAAGGATGAGGAGGGTCAGGCCGGCGACCAGGACCGAGAGGAGAGGAGGTGGAACAAGAGAACCCAGCAGATGCTCCACGGCCTGCAGGTATGTCATACGAGAGCACTGAGAACTCTACTAATTGTTGTGACTCACCAAGTGAACAACCCCAACATTTCTAACCAGAACCGGGTCTTAACCGTGACGTACCTGTTCTCTCCCTCCCTTCAACAGAGGTTGATGGCCAAGACGGGGACTCAGCAAATTAGCCTGCTGGATCTGTGCAGAAACAACAACAAGAAGCAGGCTGCCGCCAAGTTCTACAGCTTCCTGGTTCTGAAGAAGCAGCAGGCGGTGGAGCTCAACCAGACAGAGCACTACAGCGACATCATTGCCACCCCTGGAGCCCGCTTCCACCTAATCTAGACTCGACACTGGCTGCTTTTACTCTAAAACTGTTGTTTTTGTGTGTGTATAGGATGTTATTTAGTTCTCTGACGCTGTGTATATATATTTTTAAATATGCTGAACAAAAATAAACGCAACCGGCAACATTTTCAAATCTATGGATTTCACATGACTGGGCAAGGGCGTAGCCATGGGTGGGCCTGGGAGGGCATAGGCCTACCCACTGGGGAGCCACGTCCAGGAAATTAGATTTGACCCACAAAAGGGCTTTATTATAGACAAAAATACTTCTCAGCACCCCCCCCACCTGCAGGTGAAGAAGCCTGGGCTGGTGTGGCTACACCTGGTCTGCGGTTGTGAGGCCGGTTGGAAGTACTGCCAAATTCTCTAAAGCGACGTTGTGCATTAAACGACATGGTAGAAAAATGTGTATTGAATTCTCTGGCAACAGCTCTGGTGGACATTCCTGTAGTCAGCATGCCAATTGCACACTCCTTCAACTTGAGACATCTGTTGCATTGTGTTGTGTGACAAAACTGCACATTTTAGAGTGGGCTTTTATTGTCCCCAGGACAATGACCATGCTGTTTAATCAGCTTCTTGATATACCACGCCTGTCAGGTAGAAATGCTCACTAACAGCGATGTAAACAAATTTGCACAAAATTGGAGAGAAAAAAGTCTGGGAACTCTTTCAGCTCATGAAACATGGGACCAACATTTTTACATGTTTATATTTTTGTTCTGTTTTTGTTTTTTTTAAAGGTCAAGTGGTGGTTGGTGGGGGGGATGAAGTCACTGAATGTCATGATTGGTGGGATTATTGTATGCCTCTCATCTTTGGCTATTGTTATCCAATTAAAGCTCTTTATGTTTTGATAGAATGTGAGTGATAATCCAATCATGTGTTGCATTCAGAGGTTCCATTTCCGTCCATAAAAATAAGTTCTCATGTTTTATACCCTTTAGCTAAAAGGAGCGTGTAGTCCTGGGCAAGTTTCTGAAACACAATTGCATACACCAGCAATCTTATCTTGAAGACCAACAGTAGCTTAGTAGCTTCAAGCATTCCAATGGGTTAGTTCTTAATTCTGTGTTTACAAGTGCTCGTGTCTGACTGTACTTTATATTTTCAAATATCTTCAGACATTTAAAATTGTCTCCGTTGTGGTGATTTGAGGATCATGTAGATAAAAAAAATAACTACTCTTATTGCATGCTCCATTTTGAAATATACTTTATTCCAATGAATTGCTCCTGAAATTGTATTTTTATAGTATTTCTTGAATAATTAATGACCTTTGTTTTAAGTCACATACTGTGATAATGAAAATACTCATTTCAACTCTCTAATGCAGATGTTAATGGTTTGGTCAGAATTAGACTTAGTTAAGGCTGTGGCTTTTGCATATTTTAAAGCTATTGTCATTTTCATCACAATCTCTAAATGTCAAGACAACTCAGCCCCAGTGGGTGTCAACTGCATTTCATTAAACTTTGATGCAGCTGAATGTCAAGAAATCTCTGGTATATAGAACACTTTCATTTGGTATTTATTAATCTACTAAAAAAGTTTTGATGTCATGATAACGATTAGTGGGAAACTTGTGCGTAGGTGTTTAGACTCGTTGCGACAGTTATTCGATAGCTTGAATACGCTATTGCTCGTCTTATCATGGTTCGTAGATTTATAGTTTGACTGTCCTTTACAATGGATGCATTGTTTTGATATCCACTGACTCCCTCTGAATTTGTATATGATGTAATGTTTCAGTGCATCCCTTTTGAACTATGTGCCGGTAAACTTGCATTTTCCTTTTTGTATAAAACCCAAAACGACATCTTGTAGATACTGTTGCTGAAATGTATTCTTACTCAGACTTGATGCCATGCCTGTAGTCCTGAGCCCCAGCAACTGATGTAAGTTTTCCAATAAAATGAATACTGTTAACAGTTCATATCAATCTTTTTCATAGCTGGTTCATTGAGCCAGCGAATTGGGTATAATGGCTATGGCCTTACTATAATAATGACAATACCTTCTGATGTTCAAAAACAAGAGTGTGAACTGTTTGAGGAACATTTGTAGAAACATTGACGCCATGAACCGTGACGCAATACAAAGACTGAATTCATTGTGTGCTTCTTCAAAGATGTTCTCCAGACATTTGGAACTCTTGAATTCCAATGAGATGCCTTTGATCTGGCAAATACATAGCAAATGTGTTTAGTAAAGATCTAAACAGTAATTTATCTATAAAAGAGGTATACATTTATTATATTCAGCTGTTCAAATTTCAACCTTTGGGAATGGTGGGGGGAAAAAACAGCTATTTTTACTGCCCTGACAAAACAAGTGTCTTCCCACCACACTAAGGGTTTGGGGGCGGTTTGAGGGATGGACCCTCGCCTCCCTCTGGCTTGCTGCGTTTCCTTTGACGTTTCCGTTTCTTCTCGCCCTCAGTCTTAAGAGCCTGCGTTGGTGGCTGTTTTTTCTTTTTCTTTAGGCAGCTGAGTGGGTTGGGATTGGAGATTTTCCTCTTACGCTTCTTTCCCCGGCGCTCTCCGTCCTGCCCAATCCCCTGCACCTCCTTCAGGCTGTTGATGCTCTGCTGCTGGGCTGTGGTGACCATCTCTCCCAGAGCCACAGCCTGTACATGGTTAACCGAGCATTGGCTGGGCTTGTCCAGCACTATGGTGTTGAAGATGATATACATAAGAGGCACGCCTGGGATCTTCTTCAGGCCTGCTGTCAGCTCTTGGTCCTAGAAATTAAACATCCGACAGGAAGAGGTGACAAGTGTTTAGCACATTGGCCATGTTCCTCTGCTCAAGCGTTGCTAACGCATGCCAAAACTTACAACGCCTAGATACATAAAATACCTATCAGCTAACCACGTGGTCGTGTTCCCCTGCTCAGACGTTGCATGCATCAATCAATCAATCAATGGTTGCATACCACATCATCAAGGGCACTATATTGCTATAACATATGATCTGGTTATACATTTTTTTATTTACCTTTATTTAACTTGGCAAGTCAATTAAATAACAAATGTCTTATTTACAATGACGGTCTGCCAATCCCAGATGAAGATGGGCCAATTGTGTGCCGGCTGGATGTGATACAGCCTGGAATCGAACCAGGGACTGTAGTGACGCCTCTTGCACTGAGATGCAGTGCCTTAGACCGCTGCGCCACTCGGGAGCTGATACGTGTGGTTAACTGATACCTATCCAGGCGTTGTAAGATTGCTGATGCATGCCAGATGTCTGAGCAGAGGATCATGACCCCATGTTAAAGCAATTTGGCAGTCGATGTGGCATGCAACCATTGGTTGATGCATGCAAGGTCTGAGCAGGGAAACAAGACCATCGATTGACCCAGGTAAGTAAAGGTATGACGTAACATTTACCTGTGTGGCAACAAAGTAGTGGTGTGGATTGGTCCCTTCCAGCATGGAGAGCAGGCACTCTGACGCCGAGACGGGGTTCTTGAAATGCTTGCAGTTCCTAACCTGATACCGCTGCAGGATGAGTTTGGCACCATAGAGGTCTTTCAGTGATTCAAGTTCCTTCAGCGCACAACTGTAGGACATAAGGTTTAAAAAAAACTATAGTTGGGTAAAACTCATGACAGTGTGACATTTACTACAACACCAAACCCCACTCACTTTGTAGTACAAAGTTGCACCTCCCCCATGAGGTATTTCGGCATCTGCTCTTTGATTTGAATCTTATTCTTCAGAGCCGCCTGGCAAAACGTCCCGTCGATGAGAATTTGAAAGGGTTCTCTAAAACTGAAATTGTGTTTGTAGAAATTGATGTTTTTCTTGGCTTTCTTTTGGCGTTTGATCGTCATTGTGACTAGCTTGCTAGCCCGAGAATGTACTAAAACGAGTTAACGAGCTTGTCCGACAGGATAACTTCCTGAAAAATCCCACACAAATATCACTCAAATGAACGCAATTGTATTACGTATATTATGTACATTTTCGTCAGTATCGGTTTACTAGTACACACGGATTCATACCAAATCACATTATAACCAAAAAATAAATCAAGCTGCATGGAAAATATAAGCACACGTTTCCCTGGTTGCGTAACAGCTGAATATGTTCGTCTGGAAACAAAACGTCAGAAACAAGACTTTTGTTTCTTCTGTGGGTTTTATGGCGGACTACCATAAAACCAAAACAAGGTAAAAAGAAAATCCATATTATATTGGGACACTAACTTAACCCACCCAAATAAAAAATAGTATATTAACAAAAACAAAACTCCCACTAATTCCTTCTTTCATATCTGGTACGGTTTGTGCCAATATTCCATGTAACCAGTCCGCGAGAAATCTTTCAGTCCCAGGAACCGCTCCGCTCCATCCACAATGATGTCTATATTCCTGGACCTTCTCCCCACCTTGACAGTGCCGTTAATCACCATAGCTATAAATGCCACAAAGTCCACCTTCTTAACCTTTAAAATGTCAGGGTCCTGTTGGTGAAAGGCAACCCCTGCAGCCTGCAGTGAAGGCCTATCCACCACCAAGGCCTATCCATCACTTCAGGAGCACCATTCAAACCCTCAACTCTTTTAACAGCTGTTGCATATGAAATGCTCTGGACAGCCCTAACTTTGGGCACCTCATTCTCTCTCGCCCTTGTCAGGCAATCAAAAGATGTAGCTTCATGGTCCCCACCACAATTGCAACATGTCACATTTTCCTCACTTTTAAAACATATGATATGATCTTTTCCACAACTTGGATATCTCGGCTTCTCCTTTCTGCGAACACTTGATACATGACCAGAAGCTTTACAATGATCACACTGCATTGGTCTTGGGATAAATGCTCTGACTCTGTAGTTTAAATACCCCAACTGCACTTGAGTAGGGAGAGACTCCATATCAAAAACCACAAGAACAGATAGACTCTTCACTTTTTCACTATTCACCACACAAATCATCCGACGTGCTTCATTCACTCCAGGAATATTTTTAATCTCTTCAAAATCAACTTCCCACGAGTCGCCAGATTTAACCTCTTTAAGGGGTGCCCTGTTCCGAAGAGACAGACACAACACTTCAAACGTATCAAATTGGGTGAGACGCAACGCACATTCCTTCTGATCCGCAGAAGCACAAAAATCTAAACAAGCCCGCCTCTCGTGACCCTCACAGCCTTCACTTTACCCAGCACTCTCTCCACCAGTTTGGATATCTCAAATGGTTTCTTCAATATTGGAAATCTGCTCAACTATTCCTCATTAACAAACAGTACTCCTACTAGATACAAAGGGACATTCTCATCACTGTCCATTATTTTGGACAATACTCCAATTCTCCTTGAATTGCCACTGGATTCAGAATCCGCTTCATTGTCCACTTCCGGCATCTTTTTCCAGCCTGTTTGTGGGTATTTACCAACTTTTGTTCATGTCTCAAGTCAGTTCTGTTATGTGCTGGGATGTACTTCTGATATATTAAGGAAAATGAGGTGGGCTGTTCCACTTTTTTCAAGTCCGACTTAGGAGGCGCGCACATCACCCACCACTTCGGAGTATATTACTCGCTAATGTTCAGTCTCTGGATAATAAAGTTGACGAGCTCAGGGCGAGTATTTCCTTCCAGAGAGACATCAGGGATTGTAACATACTCTGTTTCACGGAAACATGGCTAACAGTTGGGTTTTTAGTTCATCGCGCCAACAGGAATAAATATCTCTCCGGGATGAAAATGGCGGAGGTGTATGTTTCATGATTAACTACTCATGGTGTGATTGGGATAACATACAGGAACTCAAGTTCTTTTGTTTACCCGACCTAGAATACATCCCTATCAAATGCTGACTGTATTACCTCCCAAGAGAATTCTCTTCGGTTATAGTCACAGCCGTGTATATTCCCCCTCAAGCCGATAACATGACGGCCCTCAAAGAACTTCACTGGACTTTATGCAAACTGGAAGCCACATATCCTGAGATTTATTGTAGCTGGGGATTTTAACAAAGCAAATTTGAGAAAAACTCTACCGAAGTTCTATCAACACATTGACTGTATTACTCGCGCTGCTAAAACACTCGACCACTGCTACTCCAACTTCCGGGATGCCTACAAGGACCTCCATTTTGCTCCTCCCTTCCTATAGGCAGAAACTCAAACAGGAAGTACCCATGATAAGGACTGTTCAACCCTGGTCTGACCAATCGGAATCCACGCTTCTAGATTGTTTTGATCACGCAGACTGGGATATGTTCCCGGTTGCCTCTGAGAATAACATTGATGAATACACTGATACGGTGACTGAGTTTATCAGGGAGTGTATAGATGTTGTACCCACTGTGACTATTAAAACCTACCCTAACCAGGAACTGTGGATAGACTGCAGCATTCGTGCAAAACTAAAAGCGCGAACCATCGCATTTAACCATGGCAAGGTGACTGGGTATATGGCAGAATACAAACAGTATAGTCAATAATCAATACAGGACTAAGATTGAATCCTACTACACAGGCTCTGACACTCATCAGATTTGTATTTTTTTATTTTATTTAACCTTTATTTACCTATGCAAGTCAGTTAAGAACAAATTCTAATTTACAATGACGGCCTACCAAAAGGCAAAAGGCCTCCTGGCGGGGGCGGTGGCCTGGGATTAAAAATAAAAATAAATACAATATAAATATAGGACGAAACACACATCACAGCAAGAGAGACAACACAACACTACATAAAGAGAGACCTAAGACAACAACATAGCAAGGCAGCAACACATGACAACACAGCATTGTAGCAACACAACATAACATCATGGTAGCAACACAACATTGTAGCAGCACAAAACATGGTACAAACATTATTGGGCACAGACAACAGCACAAAGGGCAAGAAGGTAGAGACAACAATACATCACATAAAGCAGCCACAACTGTCAGAAGAGTGTCCATGATTGAGTCTTTGAATGGAGAGATTGCTAGTTGGCAGGGCTCGCAATGGCAGGGCATGTGGATGTGGCAGGGCTTCCAAACTATTACGAACTACAAAGGGAAACCAAGCCGCGAGCTTCCCAGTGAGGTCTTGGCAGACAAGATAAATGCTTTTTATGCTTGCTTCGAGGCAAGGAACACTGAAGCATGCATGAGAGCACCAGCTGTTTCGGACGTCTCTGTGATTACGCTCTCTGTAGCCGATGTGAGCAAGACCTTTAAACAGGTCAACATTCACAAGGCTGCAGGGCCAGACAGTTTACCAGGACGTGTTTTCAGAGCATGCGCTGACCAACTGGCAAGGGTCTTCACTGACATTTTCAACCTCTCCCTGTCTGAGTCTGTAATACCAACATGTTTCAAGCAGACCACCATAGTCCCTGTGCCCATGAACACTACCGACCCGTATCACTCACGTCTGTAGCCATGAAGTGCTTTGAAAGGCTGGTCATGGCTCACATCAACACCATTATCCCCAAAACCCTAGACACACTCCAATTTGCATACCGCCCCAACAGATCCACACTTCCCTTTCCCACCTGGACAAAAGGAACATCTATGTGAGAATGCTATTCATTAACTACAGCTCAGCGTTCATCACCATAGTGCCCTCAAAGCTCATCACTAAGCTAAGGACCCTGGGACTAAACACCTCCCTCTGCATCTGGATCCTGGACTTTCTGACGGGCCGCCCTCAGGTGGTGAGGGTAGGTAACAACACATCCGCCCACGCTGATCCTCAACACGGTGGTCCCTCAGTGGTGCGTGCTCAGTCCATTCCTGTACTCCCTGTTCACTCATGACTGCATGGCCAGGCACGACTCCAACACCATCATTAAGTTTGCAGATGACACAACAGTGGTAGCCCTGGTCACCGACAACGATGAGACAGCCTATAGGGAGGAGGTCAGAGAACTGACCGTGTGGTGCAAGGACAACAACCTCTCCCTCAACGTGATCAAGACTAAGGAGATGATTGTGGACTACAGGAAAAGGAGGACTGAGCACACCCCCATTCTCATTGATGGGGCTGTAGTGGAGCAGGTTGAGAGCTTCAAGTTCTTTGGTGTCCACATCACCAACAAACTAACATAGTCCAAACACACCAAGACAGTCATGAAGAGGGCACGACAAAACCTATTCCCCCCTCAGGAAACTGAAAAGATCTGGCATGGGTCCTCAGATCCTCAAAAGGTTCTACATCTGCACCATCGAGAGCATCCTGACAGGTTGCATCACTGCCTGGTATTGCAACTGCTCGGCCTCCGACCGCAAGGCACTAGAGGGTAGTGCGTACGGCCCAGTACATTACTGGGGCCAAGCTTCCTGCCATCCAGGACTTCTATACCAGGCGGTGTCAGAGGAAGGCCCTAAAAATTGTCAGACTCCAGTCACCCTAGCCATAGACTGCGGTACTGGAGCGCCAAGTCTAGGTCCAAGAGGCTTCTAAACAGGTTCTACCCCCAAGCCAGCCATAAGACTACTGAACAACTAATCAAATGGCTACCCAGACTATAGTATTTGCGTTGCCCCCTACTCCTCTTTACGCTTCTGCTACTCTCTTTTATTATCTATGCATAAGTCACTTTAATAACTCTACCCACATGTAAAGTTGAAGTCGGAAGTTTGCATACACTTAGGTTGGAGTCATTAACTCGTTTTTCAACCACTCCACAAATTTCTTGTTAACAAACTATAGTTTTTGCAAGTCAGTTAGGACATCTACTTTGTGCATGACACAAGTCATTTTTCCAACAATTGTTTACAGATTATTTCACTTATAATTACTTAATGTCAGCAATTGTGAAAAACTAAGTTTAAATGCATTTCGCTTAGGTGTAACGTTATGTAAACTTCCGACTTCAACTGTATATATATACCTCAATTACCTTTACTAACCAGTTCCCGGCACATTTACTCTGTACCGGTACCCCCTGTATATAGCCTGCTATTGTTATTTTACTGCTGCTCTTTAAATATGTTACTTTTAGGTCTTGTTTTTTTGTTTGTATTTTTCTTAAAACTGCACTGTTAGTTACGGGCTTGTAAGTAAGCATTTCACTGTAAGGGCTACCTCTGTTGTATTCGGCGCATGAGACAAAATGTGATTTGTTGACACATAGTTGGATCCTTCATTTATTTTACACTAACGTTACACAATAAAACGTTTAATAACCGTCGGCCCTTGAATGGCAGCTAACGTTATCTAACACCGGGGGTGACATTGGTTACGTCCTGGGGAGGGTGAACACCTGGATAGTTGTAGCCGCATGACTTTCTATCATTTCTAGCTCGCAATTTTGACATCAGTAATATTGTGGAGGCAGTAGAAACGCAATTCGAGCAAGCCCAAACCCCGGTTGACTTCAACGTGCGAGGCTTTAGACACGGCTGTTTTTATCTCTCCAAATCGAACGGGACCTCTTTTGGTTTGCGAAAAGCGCCATACGCCTTTGACCGGATATAGAATTGCCCCAAACCGGAAACGAGAGAAAGGCCGAGGGAAAAGGGGGCGGAGAATGCACGTTTACACGCATCACGTCAAAAACGTCTGATTTCCATTAGAAACATGTCGGCAGCGGAGAAAATGACCACGGTAAAGAAATGTTCGCTTTATTTTCTTAGCTAGCTCATTTACAACGGCTATGTTCGTTGCAAATTAGTCAGTTATTCAATACATCGAAGATTCATACCCGAAATGCAAGTTGTTTTGCTTGCATAGCCTTGTTTCTGGCATCCTGCTAGCGTGAAGCCAGCCCCTGTGAACAATTAACGTAGCTAACTAGCTTGCCAGAAACAGGTAGAAAAGGGCTCTGGAGGATTTAGGTCAATTAAACGTGTATAGCAAATATTCCTACATTTTGCAGTACGTTTTGTGGAGATTGAGTGTCCAACGTGTTCAATGGTCCTGAAATGTTTCAACTTCAGTAGTTATCTAGTTGGCTCGTGCATAACGTTACAATAGGAAAAGTTCAATTTCTATGCGTGCGTTCATTTCAGTGTCACTCACTACAATTTCAACATGACCTCTGGAGATAACACTTCCAGCTATTAAAATCTCCCTTGTTACGGTTGCATTCATTCAGTATATTATTTGGAATGTGATCGGCAACTGTTGCACTTCAAATAAATTCCAATGAGTGCTTCTTCATGTGCTGCTTTTGTATTTTCCCAATGTTAGGAGTTTTCTGAGAATGATGCATTGGAAACTGTACCTAAAGTGAGACTCTCAAGCCAGTCGGATGAAGGTATGGATGTAAATTGAGAATGTATATATTTAGACAAATATTTGTCTACTGTAGATTGTCAAATAAATATATATATATATACACACACCTTTTTATTACAACCCATTCGGGCTGTGCTGTGCATGTTGATGCAGAGGCTTTGAATGTTTCCCAGGTGATGCAAGTACTGCCACAGCAGTGGTTAGGAAGGAGACCGAGCCGATGGGTGGAATGCTGTTCCAGGAGATTCAGGGCGATGGTTTAAAAAACCGGGAGGAGAGCGAACAACTATCAACAACATCCTCTTCTGTGTCCGGCAGAAACCTTGCAGGTATAAGATATACACCTTTTTACAAGACTGAGTTAACAATTATTTCATGTTTAGATCTTATTGTCAGTTCTCTCTCTTCTCTCTCTCTCTCCCTTAGATTAAACTAGATTATGAAAACTATGATTCCTTCGTTTATTCCCCCCTCACAGGACATGCAGCGAAGACCCTTCCATCCGCATCCGCATCCTCTTCACTCTCCTCCACTTCCTCTCCATCTGGCAGAGCAAAGATGAGTGTTTTTGGTCCTGGAAGTAAAGCTCTCCTGCCCCATCCCTCATCTTCCTCTCCCCATCCCTCATCCTCCTCTCCCCATCCCTCATCCTCCTCTCCCCATCCCTCATCCTCCTCTCCCCATCCCTCATCCTCCTCTCCCCAAACAACAAAGATACACCGTGCTCGAAAGACCATGAACAGACCTCCCCCAACACAGGTGAGTCTCCTAAGACGATGGCTGGTAGTAGCATTATATATTCTTTAGAATAGCCATTTTATATTTTGATATCAATAAAAAACGGCATGTCTTATGTTTGAGTTAGTATGTTGACAAGAAGTGTTTTACCACTCAAGTTTTCAATTCCTGTCACATTAACCACTTCCTGACCATGTGATCCATTGAGTGTTTGCCTTTTCAGATGAGGTGCATTGAGTCTCCAATCGTGCCAGTCAACCCCACAGACTCCACGACCAGCTTCACGACAGACAGTGATACTGGTCAGTGTTGAAATATTGCATACATTTAGACTGAGTTAAAGGAAAGATTCGCCCGTTTTGAATGTCATATATTATTTGTGCATCTCCGAGCGAAGTTCTATTGATTCCCAAGTTCATTTCATGTCTCTGAGCCATTCTCCATTCAAGCAGGCTGAAATGTAGCCGGTACACCACTTTTTTTCTCTGGGAATCGATCGAACGTCGTTCAGAGATCCACAAACACAATATAAAATTCTAAATGGGTGAATCTTTCCTTTTTAATGTTTGTGTAAGATTACTTCCTGTTTAGTTTGAGTTATGTCACATGAATTGTGTCTTTTACTCAGCAGCAGCAAAAAGGAGAAGGTTGGGCCAAGGTTTTGACGGTACACCTGAGAAGGCAGAGGGCGCTATAGGCACAGAGCAGAAGGTAAAGACGGGGAAGGGGTGTGTCAGTGCTTTATTATAGCTTCGAGATAATAGTTGCTTATAATAGGTCTCATGTTGAGATATTAAGGAGTGACCCTGACCCTAACGTTTCGTTTTTGTTACTTGGATTCCAGGCAGATCGTGTACTCCGCGAGGCTGCGAGACGGCGTGACAGTTGGCTGGAGGACTTGGAGGAGGATGCAGATGAGGACGAGTTCCTTCTCTATAACCCCTATGCAAGAGACGACACGGATGCAGCCTATTCTGACAGCAAGGTCAGAGGCTAATATCAATGTAACTGACATGCTCACCACAGAATGAATATGATTATTGTGGCCACAACCCACTTGTATATACCCTTTAACAGGCAGCTCAAACAATTTTAAATGAAATTAAACATGAATTTAGTTTTGGAATATTTTATCATCTCGATCAATGCCATTTACTAAAATGGTCATGTAGTTTTCTTTATCCGACTCCCATATTTGGTTTAAACACGCATTCAAAGATGGTTGAAAACCAGGAAAACTGAACCTCATTTATCACATACCTTTCTGTACTAATTGTATATAAAATGGACAATTACAACATTGTAAAATGTTGACATCTAAAACATAATTTTCAAATGATTTGTATTACTTTTGTTTTACAATTTTAGGAACTCGTGAAAAATATGCTCTACCAGGTGGTTGAGTTGCCTATGGAAGGAATGCTATGAAGTCAAATGGACAATGGAGAAATATTGTTGGATTTGTTTTCTGTGCAAATGATTTCAAATCCTTATCATTAATCACGGTCTGCTTGTTATCGTCAGTATGTTTCACAATATCATTCAGTACATGTAATTTTACTGATATTCGAAGCATTTGAACTGTAAATGCATTAATGTACATTCGTTCTAATGTTGATATTTTGACCCGTATGATATTTATTAATATTTGATATCAGTCCCCATTTAACTGGGCCTATCTTCCATTAAAAGTAAATGAAGCAGATATAATGTAAATTCATGTATAATTTTGTTGATTATTTTAAAAGTATGCTGAGGCATTTGTCAGAAAAAATATTTTTCTGATATTTTTTGCTTGGTGTACCAGTTAGAGTTAATGCTGTATAACTGCGATTTTAAATGGATACAAGGACACTGTTGCTGCTCTCTTTCCATATGTATACCTTCCATTTTTCCTTTTGCAGTCTGAAGATGGTAGAATAGAGGAAAGGCTACATGAAAGAGAGGCAGAGGAGTCTGGTAACATGACAGATCATGTGAGTAGTTTTACCCATCATGTGTTGGTAATTACAATCATTTACCAGGCAGTTTTAGGCTACATGTGTTTCGTTAGATTCCCTTGCTGGAACATAATGTCTATTTGGGCAAAGCAATGTTTCTCTGCCGGTCAACCAAACCCTCTTTGTCCACAGAGCTCTGAGTCGGACCCACAGAGGCAGGGCCAGAGGAACAAAGTGAGCAGCGATTCACCATGGACTCGCCCAGGGCGGGGAAAAGGGAGAGAGAGGGGTGAAGGAGTAGAGGCAGGAAGAGGTGAGTGATGGGGAGATCTTTATTAGTTTGTTTAAATAGTCTTATCACCGGCACTATCATTATCTCCACAGTGCCCTATTGATGGTCAATTATTATTTTCTGTTGTAACTCCCAGCAGTGTCGGCAGCATCTGCTCTAGGCGGGTCCCGCGAGTACACAGAGGTTGCCTTGGGCTCCCTGGACATTGCGGCTGCAGACAGCCTGACACTCTCACCTCACCACGGTGGGTAGACTGTGTTCCACACACAATACACATTCTGCATGTCTTTATCCGTGGTCTCTCAGGGTCAAATCCTAGCTTGACATATGCTTCCTGTAACTTTGACACAAATCTCCCATTGACGTCTTGTGATCACATGATTTGCGAACATAACTAAAGCCACAATATGGTTCTCAGTGAATAGCACTGCTTATATGCCGCAGTGATTAGTACCATATAACACTGATGAGGGAATGTCATATCTGCATGTCTGTGTAGAAGGCAGTGACGGTGGGGAGACGGAGCGGCTGGAGGAGCTGCCTCTGTGCAGCTGCAGGATGGAGGCACCACGCGTAGACGGCGCCAGCAGACGGCCCAACAGACTCTGCATGGCCACAGAGAGCGTCAATGGAGAGGTGTGTGTGGCTGTGCACATGCAGCCTACGTGAAGCTGTGTTTCACCTAGGATTTCTTTTAGCGGCGGTGGCAAAGTTAGTGTGGGGGGAGCTTGGTATTGGGTGTGGCCAATGGTGCAGTCTGACTGAACATTTTAGAAGCCGCGCTCTTGGCTGACACAAGTGTAGTTTAAAACAAATATAAAACAAAGCAATTTTGCACATTTTGCCATGGGGTGGAGAGAATTTGCAGATTTAAAGCAAATTTCCTGTAATTCTGCACATTTTACCATTGCTTATGCCGTATTCTTATGCTATCTAAGTGACACAAACATTATTAAAAAGAATCTATGGGGTCCCCATGCTGTTACATTTTTGGAAATTTAGATTCTCCCTGTTGGTTTAGTTTTTTTATTCTGGTGGTTGTTAATTCTCAAAGATGATCTTATAAAAAATGATATAGCTTCATTATCTTATTTTTTTACGTCATATTTTTAGGAGTCGCTGCTAAATGAATATAGGCGATTCATCTCCCATATCTAATTTAGAATCAACATATGACTCGTCACTACTTACTTTCCCTTTCAATTTTTCCCTCTCCCTCCTGTCTTTCGCAGCTGGTGGGCTGTACCAATATCATTCTGAAGGGGGAGACCATGCGCCCGTCGAGTCGTGTTTCCCTCATGGTGCTGTGCCAGAGCCATCGGTCACATATGGTCAAACATCACTGCTGCCCTGGATGTGGATACTTCTGTATTGCGGTAAGGTTTTGTGCCACCCCCACAATCACACATACTATCTGATGTCAAAGAACTGGTTAGGTGAAAGCAAATTCCAAGTAGACATCATCCATATTCTTTTCAGACCTAGCTTGTGTTTTCAGATCTGTAAAGATGGAGAGGAGACACAGCGAGGGCACTGCAGACACTTGAGATGCATTCTAAGTCTGCATGTACAGTATATGTTTGACCTAGCCTTAACCCACACACCCCTCCCTATCTGATCTCCCAGGGCACCTTCCTAGAGTGCTGTCCCGACCAGCGCATCGCCCACCGCTTCCACCGGGGCTGTGTGACAGTGCTGGGGGCTGGGAGGGGCAGGGGCATGGGCACGGGCATGCTCTTCTGCCCCCACTGTGGCGAGGATGCCTCAGAGGCCCAAGAGGTCACCATCCCCCCCCCAGCATCAGCGGTCACTGTGGTCACCACCTCAGCCTCCTCCACCACCACACCGTCCCTCCCACCCCCCATCCCCTCGGCCCTCTCCCTGGCGGCCTCCACGGGGGCGCTGGAGAACGGGAAGAGGCCGGAAGGCCCTATCAGGTGAGGATGGAGGCAGAAAGAGGGAAATGAAGATGTGATATGACTAAGTGTAGGATGCAGTATGATATTTTCTACACTGCACTTCAATCATTGGGTGCTTTTGTTCTGCTTGTTGCATATTTGTGGATAATTGATTGATTTGAGCTTGTCTATGATTCTGTATTATTTGATGACTATTCATGTGGAAATTATGGATATTCACACTACCCTAATTGTCCCAGCCTTTTTTTAAAACTCTTTCTCCTCTCTGTCCGTCAGTGCGAGGATGCGTGGGGTGGTAAAGAAGGCCCCGGAGCAGCAGCCCCCCCAAGCCGCTGTGGCAGCAGGGCCTGTCAACGCAGCTCCCCCAGGGGAGGGGGGAGTGGACAGTGTGGGACCCTCCCTCTGTCTGCCCAATGGGAAGCCAATCTGTCCCAGTGCACTTCCCCCCGGGCCCAGTAGGGCAGCGCTGCAGAAGGCTATTCTCACCCAGGACACTGAGAGGTGAGACAAAATAATAAAATAGACTAATAATGGTCTGTCTTTTAGAATAATAATTCTTTGTTTACAGCTACACTTGGGCCCTGTTTAGATTCTTTGAGAGAACATCCATCTTTCCTCCCTTTGTTGAAATCAAATGTTTTCTGAACTGACTGAATTGGGGAAATGTATTTAATGGTGTTGGATCAGTGATTAGTCCAAGGAATAGGTGTGGGACAGATGCATTTTTACAGAGTCCTGACAGCCACGACATAGGAGCTCTTCTCGCTTGGTGATTATTGGTTGTGATTGGTCAGGAGGAAGAAGCTGAGGTTCCACCCCCGCCAGCTCTATCCAGCCGCCAAGCAGGGCGAGGTGCAGCGAGTTCTGCTCATGCTCAGTAAGTGTCATAAGGAGTCTGTTCGTATTTTACTGTTAGATGAAATAAACATTCCTGATCTGATTACATCTTTTGTCAAAAGGGGCTTGCTCTCCTCATCGGCTCTGGAAACTCATGTTACCACTGTTCTTTTACATAAGTGCGAATGAATGAATGAGATGATGTTGACTCCTACTGCTGCTAATAACCCCTCCACTCCACTTCCTCTCTCTGCTTGGTTCAGTGGAGGGCATAGACCCAGCCTACCAGGCTGAATCCCAGAACAGACGCTGTGCTCTCCACGTTGCAGCCCAGAGAGGCCTGCTGGAGGTTTGCTACATGCTGGTGCAGGTGATCAATCTTTTCACTTCAATTACAACTGCGTGAAATTCATTAGGCAGTTTTCTGTTGCATACATTTTACTACGGTGTGCCCAAATGAATACGACCCTGCTCTTTGTTATGGTCAGTGATAAAAGTGGCTCCTTTACACTTATTCACCCAAATATGGATCAGTGTGTCACTCATACAGTTCTTATTCACCAGAGTGCTCAAATAAATGTCTTGTCTATTTACAGGCAGGCGCGAAACTGGACGTCCAAGACAAATCCATGAGGACCCCTCTCCTGGAGGCCATCGTCAACAACCATGTGGAGGTGACCAGGTACCTGGTCCAGAGTGGAGCCTGCGTCTATCACACTGTGAGTGCCTGGTAAACAGCCCCTATACCAAAGCTGAGGCGCTAACACTAGTAGCGGCTCTAATAACATGAGCCGTAAAGGATTTAAACCTGAACGAATTTGATAATCACCTTGAGTCACCTCAGAAGTCAACAGGAGAATCTATTCAAGACTAACTGTAGCTAGGACCTGTAGGCGGTATGTTTATACTATCTTGATTGCGATCAAGTTATCCACTTCTGACCAATATTAAAATGAATTTCTTTGTCCGCCTCTCCTATTGTCTTTTCTCCCCCCAATTCTCTTTCCTCGCTCTTTTCCTCTCTTCTCCCTCTCCTCTGCTCTCCAGGAAGAAGATGGCTACACTGGTCTCCACCACGCAGCCAAACTGGGAAGTCTGGACATTGTCACTCTTTTGTTGGAGACGGGACAGGTGGACATCAACGCACAGGTGGGGAAGAGCGAGAGAGGAACACTCTTGGGCTCTAGACAGGGTGGCAACAACCAACAAGTCAGTGTGTGTGTGTTTTATCAGTCTGTGTCACTCTTTGTCATGGTCAATGTGTTCTGATCTATTGCTCCTCTTTATTTATTTATCTCGATTCAGGCTATGCATGCACAGTTGAAGATAATATGATTATATTTATTTGATATGAAGTTGTAACTTAAAAAAATCAATTTTTTTCATATGCCAACCAGAGTTTGTATCTAATTTCAAACTGTATCCCTCTGTTTGTCTCTGCACTGTAGTACTCCTTTACTTTGCGTAGCACTAACCTCTTCCTTTGTAGGTATAGTAATCATTCAATGTACTCAATAACAGATACTGTATCATGTGTCACTTGGTAGTGTTCGTTATCTGTAGTTCTTAATTAGTCAATAGACTCCCGAGTTAACTATTACCACCAGAATAAACCTGTATGTTCAATGTAATGTACTGAACCATAGCGCTTGTGTTTGGCTGTATTGGCTTGAGTACTATTGTATAGTCCAGTCCCCCAACCCTCTGTCAATGTGCTGTATTCCCCCTTTCAGGATAGTGGAGGCTGGACTTCTATCATCTGGGCTGCAGAGCATAAACACATCAATGTCATCAGAGCACTGCTTAACAGGGGGGCTGACGTCACTCTCAAGGACAAGGTTAGTCTTTCTGTCCTGGTATAACAACATATTGGCATACAATGGCCAAACTGATTTTGAAGGAAGGTATGTAGGATTTATAGGCACAAATCCTTGAAACGACAGCATGTGCTTCTTGATACTTGATTTAATGATGGTGTGGGTCATGTTGGTTATATGACTCCAATTCTTATGTATTGTATTTTTTTATATCCATTGATTTGTGATTGAAGTCCCTCTGGGATGATAAAAATCTCTCCTCTCTCAATTAGGAGATGAATGTGTGTCTCCACTGGGCGTCCTTCGCAGGCTGTGTGGAGATAGCGGAGATGGTGCTGAATGCCGGCTGCCAGCTGTCCTCTGTCAACATGCACGGGGACACTCCCCTACACATTGCTTCCAGGGAGGGCTTCCTCGAGTGTGTCACGTGAGTAGCCCTATGGCCTGTCCATCGGTCACTCCTATAGTCTCAGTTTGGAATAGAAGGAATTTGTCTGTAGATACTAATCTGAAGCCAGTTGAGCATTTTACGCCCCTTGAGATGACCTTCCCCATACCCTAATCTGATCCTAGATCTGTTTTTAAGGGCAACTTTAGCACCTTGTTTATTTTAATTGCTTCTCCTTCTCTCTTTCTACAGGCTATTCCTCTCTAGGGGGGCAGACATCGACATCATGAACAGGGAAGGGGACACTCCTCTTTCTCTGGCGCGTTCCGATTCGCCCGTCTGGGTGTCACTCCAGATAAACCGGAAGCTGCGGAGAGGGATAGCCAATCGCATGCTTCGTACAGAGAAGATCATCAGCAGTGACGTAGCCCAGGGGTATGAGAACGTGCCTATCCCCTGTGTGAACGCGGTGGATGACGAGGGATGTCCCTCAGACTACAAGTACGTCTCCGAGAACTGTGAGACTTCAGCCATGAACATCGACCGCAACATCACCCACTTACAGGTACATACATATGGTAACAGTGCACACTTTTAGATGATACATTCTATGATACTTATTATCACTGATCAGGCATTCATCTTCCCTTTCTACAAACCTGTGTCTGTCTCTGTCCCTCAGCACTGCAGCTGCACAGATGACTGCTCCTCCAGCAACTGTCTGTGTGGACAGCTCAGTATCCGCTGCTGGTACGACAAGGTTAGTGACAAATTATTTATTTTACATGCCACTTTATTTGGATTTAAAAGTATTCAGCCATTCTAGCTGTAATTGTTGGTGTTGTAATTTTGTATTTGAATAAGGAAACAAAATCCTTGTAAAAATCCTGGGTTTTCAGAGAGCTTGCTCTCATTCTTCAAATTGTACATATCATGTTATTGAGCTGTGGATAGTTTGTTGAACATAGATTATTTGTGATGGACTTTCCAAATAAAGCGTAACAAACTGTGTATGTCCCCTTTTTTTGTCACCCATGATGAAATTGGGGAGGGGACTGCTGATCTGTCTCCGTTTGTACGTTTAGTCACACACGATATCTCAGACAGCACTGGCCCTATTTTGACAACTTGGGTGAATGATGTGTCTTGCCATAGAGATCCAGAATTTACAAAATTACACTGATTGGCCAGATGGTGGCACAATAACAATAGATTGAAAATGCTAACATTGAAAGGGTCACGCCCTAACCCCTGACTGATCTGCACAAAACTTGATATGTGGCATCCTATGGACAAAGCAATATTTTCAGACGAGTACCTAAAACAACATGGCCGCTATTGACCAATCAACATTCACGTGGGTGTGATCTGGCACACAAATGCATATGAATCAGTCAATGATATTCATATTGTAACAATTTGGTACACATGATGCAAACACTGTCAAGACTCAACATATGCAAGAACATTCATATCGACCACACTGGGGCGCTATAACAGGCACATGTTTGTTTCTCTTGATCTTTTTTAATCAGTGCTGAAATTTGGCACGCATGCTCAGGGATATGTCTAGCTAATCCACATGATACCTCAGACTTCACTGGCCCAATATTGACAACTTGGGTGGATGATACGTCTGAAAAGATGTTGCACAAAGCTTATTTAATTACAGTACCAGTCAAGTTTGGGGACACCTACTCATTCCAAAGTTTTTCTTTATTTTTACTATTTTCTACATTTGTAGAATAATAGTGAGGACTTTAAAACTATGAAATAACACATATGGAATCATGTAGTAACCTAAAAAGTGTTAAACAAATCAAAATATATTTGAGATTCTTCAAAGTAGCCACCCTTTGCCTTTGACAGCATTGAACACTCTTGGCATTCTCTCAACCAGCTTCATGAGGTAGTCACCAGGAATGAATTTCAATTAACAGGTGTGCTTTGTTAAAAGTACATTTGAGCAAATCAGTTGTTGTGACAAGGTAGGCGTGGTATACAGAAGATAGCCCTATTTGGTAAAAGACCAAGTCCATATTATGGCAAGAACAGCTCAAATAAGCAAAGAGAAACGATAGTCCGTTACTTTAAGACATGACGGTCAGTCAATACGGAAAATTAAGAACTTTGAATGTTTCTTCAAGTGCCTTCGCAAAAACCATCAAGCGCTATGATGAAACTGGCTCTCATGAGGACCGCCACAGGAAAGGAAGACCCAGAGTTACCTCTGCTGCAGAGGATAAGTTCATTAGTTACCAGCCTCAAATTGCATCCCAAATAAATGCTATACAGAGTTCAAGTAACAGACACATCAACATCAACTGTTCAGGGGAGACTGCATGAATCTGGCATTCATGTTCGAATTAATGAAAGAAACTACTACTAAGGGACACCAATAAGAAGATAGTTGCTTGGGCCAAGAAACACGAGAAATGGACATTAGACCGCTGGAAATCTGTCCTTGGGTATGATGAGTCCATATTTGAGATTTTTGGTTCAAACCACCGTGTCTTTGTAAGATGTAGGGTAGGTGAACGGATGATCTCTGCATGTGTGGTTCCCACCCTGAAGCATGGAGGAGGAGGTGTGATGGTGGGGGTGCTTTGCTGGTGACACTGTCAGTGATTTATTTAGAATTCAAGGCACACTTAAACAGCATGGCTACCACAGCATTCCTCAGCGATACGCCATCCCCATGTGGTTTGGGCTTAGTGGGACTATCATTTCTTTTTCAACAGGACAATGACCCAACACACCTCCAGGCTGTGTAAGGGCAATTTGACCAAGAAGGAGAGTGATTGAGTTATGCATCAGATGACCTGGTCTCCACAATCTCCTGACCTCAACCCAATTGAGATGGTTTGGCATGAGTTGGACCACGGAGTGACGGAAAAGCAGCCAACAAGTGCTCAGCATATGTGGGAACTCCTTCAAGACTGTTGGAAAGCATTCCAGGTGAAACTGGTTGAGAGAATGCCAAGTGTGCAATGCTGTGTACAAGGCAGGCTACTTGAAAGAATCTCAAATAGAAAAAATATTTGTATTTAACACTTTTTGATTACTACATGATTCCATGTGTTATTTCATAGTAAAAATAAAGAAAAACCCTTGAATGAGTAAGTGTCCAAACTTTTGACTGTTACTGTATTCGATAAAATAAAAGATTTTCACTGCATCCGGGATAACGTACACAGATGTTTCGGGTTTACAGCCTCTCCCCCTAAGCCAACTTCATAGACTGCGTTGCATCTGTGACACAGAGGAAGAATATGGTAAACAATTAAATTCTGAGTGTTTTCACTTGAATACCCCGATACCTTTCTTGATAAAGTTAAAAAACAAGTTAAAAGCTTGAACAGAATAGAAAAGCCACATCTCTGATTGGGAGATGAGTGGCAACCCTGATTTAAAGCACCTGCTGCTCATTGGTTGTTCTTTACAAATGCTGTTTTGAATTAAGATAATTACCTACACACTGAAGGATGCTGTAAAGCCGAAATGTCTGTGTACGCGTTCCCTGATGCAGAATAATGAAAAGAAAATGTAATAATCAAGTAAGCTTTATGCGACATTTAAGCGCGAACCCATTACACCTTTTTGTTTGTCTGAATTCGCGGGTTTTACGCACCAGACAAGCACCAGACAAGCTTCTGAGAGCGTCATGGTTCTGTTTTGATGAATGATGCGTCTGGCGTAAGAGATCTGGCATTTACAAATTTCCACTGATTGACCCAAGGGGGGTGCAGCATCATTCGTGGGGGACTACATGTGTTTTCTGTGTTTACCAGGACCACCGGTTGCTCCAGGAGTTCAATAAGATCGAACCGCCTCTCATATTTGAATGTAACCTGGCGTGCTCCTGCTACCGCACCTGCAAGAACAGAGTGGTGCAGGCGGGGATCAAGTAAGAGCTGTGTTACTTACACCACTGTAGATAAAAAATAAAAAAACATGAGCTGGCGCACACCCAGAAAAACATTTGTGTGGAGGTGTTGCCTAACGGCGAATAAACTATACACTAGCAAAATAAAAGTCGCACACTACATACAATGAGGGGGAAAAAAAGTATTTGATCCCCTGCTGATTTTGTACGTTTGCCCACTGACAAAGAAATGATCAGTCTATAATTTTGAATACCCCATGACTTATTCCACATTTTATTGTTACAGCCTGAATTCGAACTGGATAAAAAAATTTTTTTTAACTCACCCATCTACACACACAACCCATAATGACAAGGTGAAAACATGTTTTTGAAAATGTATTCCAAATTAAATCCAGAAATCTTATTTACATAAGTATTTTTACCCTTGAGTCAATACATTGTAGAAGCACATTTGGCTGCGATTTACAGCTTTTGAGAGTCGCCTTGGGTATGTCTCAGCTTTACACATCTGGGTTTGAGATTTTCTCAAGCTCTGTTAAGTTAGATGGGGAGTGGTGGTGAAAACCAATATTCAAGTCTTTCCACAGATTTTTGATGGAATTCAAGTCTGGCCTTTGGCTGGGCCACTCAAGGACTTTCACATTCTTGTTCTGAAGCCATTCCAGGGTTGCTTGAGGTCATTGTCCTGTTGGAGCGTAAATCTTTGCACCAGTCTATGGTCGTTTGCACTCTGAAGCAGGATTATCATAAAGGATTTGGCTACATTCATTCTCTCCATCCTTACCAATCTCCCAGTCCCTGCTGCTGAAAAGCGTCCCCATAGCATGATGCTGCCACCACCGTGCTTCACGGGAGAGATTGTGTTTGACGGGTGATGAGCTGTACCTGTTTTTTTCCAGACAAAACGCTTTGCATTCAGGCCAAAGAGTTCTTTGCCTTATGATCTCAGTCTTTCACGTGCCTTTTTGTTAACTCCAGGTGTGCTATCATGTGCCTGTTTTCTCAGGAGTGGCTTCCGTCTGGCAACTCTCCCATAAAGCCCAGATTGGTGAAGTGCTGTAGAGACCGTTGTCCTTCTGGCAGGTTCTACCATTTCAGGAACTCTGTAGTTTTGTCAGTGGTCATTGGGTTCTTGGTCACCTCCCTGACCAAGGTCCTTCTTGCCCGGTTGCTTAGTTTGGTCAGATGGACAGTTCTAGGCATAGTCTAAGTTGTTCCATATTTATATTAAATTTCCCAATGATGGAGACCACTGTCAAAACTCTAAATTGTTTTATACCCTTCCACAGATCTGCCTCATCACAATTCTGTCTCGATCTATGGACAGTTCCTTGGACTTCATTGTATAGTTTCTGCTCTGACATGCACGGTCAACTGTGGAACCTTATATAGACAGGTGTGTTTCTTTCTAAATCACGTCCATACGATTGAATTGGCTACAGGTGGACTCCAAGTTGTAGTGACATCTCAAGGACGTTCAAAGGAAATTGGATGCACCTGACCTCAGTTTGGATTGTCATAGCAAAGGGGAGTGAATACTTACAGTACCAGTCAGAAATTTGGATATGCCTACTCATTCAATGGTTTTTCTTTATTTTTACTTTTTTCTACATTGTAGAATAATAGAAGACATCAAAACTACTAATAACACACATGTAGTAACCAAAAAAAGTGTTAAACAAATCAAAATATTTTTGATTCTTCAAAGTAGCCATCCTTTGCCTGGTCATCTGATGCAGCACTCCATCACTCTCCTTCTTGGCCAAATAGCCATTACACAGCCTGGAGGTGTGTTTGGTCATTGTTCTGTTGAAAAACAAATGATAGTCGCACTAAGCGCAAACCAGATGGGATGGCGTATCGCGGCAGAATGCTGTTAGCCATGCTGGTTAAGTGTGCCTTGTACACTAAATAAATCACCTACAATGTCACAGGCAAAGCACCATCACAACTCGTCCGTGCTTCATGGTGGGAACCACACATGCGGAGATCATCCGTTCACCTACTCTGCGTCTCACAAAGACATGGCAGTTGGAACCAAAAACTCTAATTTGGACTCATCAGACCAAAGGACAGATTTCCACTGGTCTAATGTCCATTGCTCGTGTTTCTTGGCCCAAGCAAGTCTTTTCTTCTTATTGGTGTCATTTAGTAGTGGTTTCTTTTCAGCAATTTGACCATGAAGGCCTGGTTCATGCAGTCTCTCTCCTCTGAACAGTTGAAGTTCAAGATGTGTATGTTACTTGAAGTCTGTGAAGCATTTATTTGGGATGTAATCTGAGGTGCAGTTAACTCTAATGAACTTATCCTCTGAAGCAGAGGTAACTCTGGGTCTTCCTTTCCTGAGCCAGTTTCATCATAGCGCTTGATGGTTTTTGCGACTGCACTTGAAGAAACCTTCTTAGTTCTTAATGTTCCGCATTGACTGACCTTCACATCTTAAAGTAATGATGCTGTCGTTTCTCTTTGCTTATTTGAGCTGTTCTTGCCATTTTACCAAATAGGGCTATCTTCTGTATACCACCACTACCTTGTAACAACAACTAATTTGCTCAAACGCATTAAGGAAAGAAATTCCACAAATGTACTTTTTAAGAAGGCACACCTGTTAATTTAAATGCATTCCAGGTGACTACCTCATGAAGCTGGTTGAGAGAATGCCAAGCGTGTGCAAAGCTGTCAAGGCAAAGGAGG
The DNA here is from genome assembly GCA_030435695.1 of Brachymystax lenok tsinlingensis. Taxonomy (NCBI): domain Eukaryota; kingdom Metazoa; phylum Chordata; class Actinopteri; order Salmoniformes; family Salmonidae; genus Brachymystax; species Brachymystax lenok. The sequence goes on from CM059799.1 coordinate 34,798,481, forward strand.
CTACTTTGAAGAATCTCATAAAATATATTTTTATTTGAATAACATTTTTGGTTACTACATGATTCCATATGTATTATTTCATAGTTCTGATGTCTTCACTATTATTCTACAATGTAGAAAATAGTACAAATAAAGAAAAAACCTTGAATGAGTAGGTGTCCAAATTTTGACTGGTACTGTATATGAGATTTCTGTATTTCATTTTCACTGAATTTGCCACAATTTCTAAAAACATATTTTCACTGTCATTATGGGGTGTTGTGTACAGATGGGTGAGAAATCAATTTAATCAAATTTGAATTCAGTCTGTAGCACAACAAAATGTGGAATAAGTCCAGGGGTATGCATACTGAAGGCACTGTATCTGACTGTGCAATCATTCTTAGTCAAACACACTTTGATTTATCTCGTCAGTCTTTATGACGTTTATTGATTTTAACGTCTTACATTGTCCCGTGTCGGTAGAGCATGGTGCTTGCAATGCTAGGGTTGTGGGTTTGATTCCCACGGGGGACCAGTACGAAAAATGTATGCACTCTCTACTGTAAGTCACTCTGGATAAGAGCGTCTGCTAAAGGACTACAATACTAATCTTACTCTCTGGTCTGTGTCCTGGAACAATATCACTTGTATCTCTCTCTTAGGGTGCGTCTACAGTTGTACCGGACAGAGAAGATGGGATGGGGAGTGCGAGCTCTACAGGACATTCCCCAAGGCAGCTTCATCTGCGAGTAAGTTTGTGTGGTTGGTTATTTAAAGAAAACGATTGTATAAAGGCAATTCGTAATCCATTTCCGAACTTGCCTTGAGGCCACAGTGATGCTCCGATAGTGTAAAAAGAAGCATACATTTTATTTTCCATACGAAGGTAATTTCATAGTCTATATTCCATCAATGGTCAAAGCGATCAGATTTAAATGGTAAACACAAAGTATAGACTAATAGCAGCTTTCTTAGTTCCAAGTATTAGCGTAGCGGTCAAAAAACTGTTATGGTACTGCAATACCTGAGGCCAAGTGTACTCATACTGCCGAAAACCTAAATAGGTAAAGGGAAGGGGAACATGGAGGGGGAAAAAAGGGGGTGTGCCCAGGAAAGGCTCCATAATGCTTTTAAATACCCATGAAAACCAAAAAACATGTTCAACCATACTCAATAATTCATAATGCAACATGTATACTAATATTTTTCTAAATGGAGCAAAACAATAAATATAGCACAAATAAAGAAAATGAATTTGGCTCCAACACTATGATTGGCTAATCTAACGTTTGATTCCCACGGGAATCTTATGTAACTAACATTTCTCTCCACACAGATATGTTGGAGAACTCATCTCTGATGCAGAGGCAGATGTAAGAGAAGATGACTCCTACCTCTTTGACCTGGACAACAAGGTACCTCTGTTTTTCCTCTCATAGGGATTACACAAACGATAAAATACATCAAATCAAATTTGATTTGTCACATGCGCCAAATACAACAGGTGTAGACTTTACCGTCATTTAGACACAGAAGTTTTTAAAAACAGACTACACTTATATTCCTATGCACCTTAATACATCTCTCTCTCTCCTTCCCTCTTAAGGATGGGGAGGTGTACTGCATCGATGCTCGTTACTATGGTAACATCAGCCGCTTCATCAACCACCTGTGCGACCCTAACATCATCCCCGTGCGTGTATTCATGCTACACCAGGACCTGCGCTTCCCCCGCATCGCTTTCTTCAGTTCCAGAGACATCCTCACGGGACAGGAGCTAGGGTGAGAGGCTGCACCGTACACACACTGTGGATCTGAGCGCCAGACACTAAATGGAAGCCCAGTGGAGTGACTTTGATACTGCCTTAGGAAAGTTGAAACTTTTTCAGTAACAGTAGCATCTATTCCATGTATCACTTCTCTTGCACCAGAAATAAAATTGCCTGAGAGTATATTGCTGATTCCACTAGGATTATGATATTAACGTACATTGTAATTCCAGGCTGAGAATTGTATCAATGTTCTTTCTGTGCACACAGGTTTGATTATGGAGACCGCTTCTGGGACATAAAGAGTAAATACTTCACCTGCCAGTGTGGATCAGAGAAATGCAAACACTCAGCGGAGGCCATCGCCTTGGAGCAGAGCAGGCTCGCTCGACTGGAGGCCTGCCCAGAATCGGAGACTGACCCTGGGCTTGCCATGTTAGGAAACTCCTAGGCTTCCCCTGGGGCCTGTTACGTGTATTCTTAACCCTGTCGCTGTTCATTTTGTATGAATTTGTGCATTTATTGTTTCAGTGTGGTAGACAAATCTTTACTTTTTCGATGTATGGGGTATAAGTGACTGGAAAAAAGGTGTCTTCTGTGTAAGACCCTTTCATACAGTGCAGTAATGCCATGAGATCAAGTTATGCTCACCACTTGCTGTGCCAAATACATACTGAATATTTAATTTCACAGTACTCTACCATGATAGGGTCTACTGCTGTGAAGCAATTGAAGTTACCAACAGCTGACTTGTAGTAATGAAGTCATATTGCATATGTTTGTTTTTTTTAAAACAAAGTCCCTTTGTTTTATGTTCTGTCATTTAATAAATGTGATTCAAAAAAATTGACTAATGGATCTACATTTGTTTCAGCAGTGACGATCCAGAGAATTGGTTGTTCTAATTTCTACATAGATTGCAAAAACAGTTGATACTGTAACATTCCATCTGTCTTAATTTTTTTAGGTTGAACCTTTGCTCTGAACAGCACCTTAATCTGGTCTTGGACAAAGTTTTGGACGTGTTGAATAGGTGCCACTATCTGCGAGTCAACTCAACCATTCTTTCCTTCCTATGCCCCATTTCATGGTTATTGCAGTCTTGTACAGCTCATGATGGGAAAGGGAGCATGAACTCTTTGCTTTTATAACTTCTCCAGTAATACTGACAGCAAAGTCCATCTGACAGCCTTGTTCATGTTAATCACAGAAGATCATGGGGAGACAATGAAACCTTTCCAAAGCAATAAGGAAGGGCTTCTAGTGTGACGTGCAGTAAAAGTCACTCCCTCAAACATCCTAAATACATTGAACCAAATTATAAACACAACATGTAAAGTGTTAGTCCCATTTTTTTTCATTAGCTGAAATAAAAGATTAGGAATGTCCACCAGAGCTGTTGCCCGAAAATGTAATGTTCATTTCAAAACCATAAGCCGCCTACAATTTCATTTTAGAGAATTTGGCTGTATGTCCAAACGGCCTCACAACCGCAGACCATGTGTAACCACACCAACCCAGGACCTCCACATCCGGCTTCTTCACATGCGGGATCGTCTGAGACCACTCACCTGGACAGCTGGTGAAACTGTGGATTTGCACAACCGAAGAATTTCTGCACAAACTGTCAGAAACCGTTTCAGGGAAGCTCATCTGCGTGCTTGTCGTCCTCACCAGGGTCTGACCTGACTGCAGTTCGGCGTTGTAACTGACTTCACTGGGCAAATGCTCACCTTCGATGGCCACTGGCATGCTGGAGAAGTGTGCTCTTCATGGATGAATCCCGGTTTAAACTTCACTGGGCAGATGACAGACCGCGTGTATGGTGTCGGGTGGGCGAGCAGTGTGAACAGAGTGCCCCAATGCTGGCAGTGGTATGGGCAGGCATAAGCTATGGACAATTTGAATGCACAGATATACCGTGACGAGGTCCTGAGGCCCATTGTCGTGTCATTCATCCACCACCATCACCTCATGTTTCAGCATTATAATACATGTAGCAAGGATTTTTTGTACACAAGTCATGGAAGCTGAAAATGTCCCAGTTCTTCCATGGCCTGAATATTCACCAGACATGTCACCCATTGAGCATGTTTGGGATGCTCTGGAATGACGTGTACTACAGTGTGTTCCAGTTCCTGCCAATATCCAGCAACTTCACACTGAAGAGGAGTGGGACAACAATCCACAGGCCACAATCAACAGCCTGATCAACTCTATGCGAAGGGGATGTGTCATGCAGCGTGAGGCAAATGGTGGTCACACCAAATACTGACTGGTTTTCTGATCCACGCCCCTACCTTTTTTAAAGGTATCTGTGACCAACAGATGCATATCTGTATGAAATCCATAGATTAGGGCCTAATGAATTCATTTCAATTGACTGATTTCATTATATGAACTGTGTACAGGTTTAGTTTTTTCCATTTATGTTTTGAGGTTGGAGTTTTAGCACATTAGCATGTAGGGCACACTGATTGGTGTCACTTTGTTAGTCACTATGTGTTACACCTGTGCTGGCTTGTCCATCTCATTAGTTGGAAGGTGTTCCACCTGTGCTGGCCAAGGTGATATTTAAGAGTGGCTGGCCCAGTGTTCTAGTTGTCTAGTGAAGTGTGTAGGGTTAAGGCCTTCAGTTGGCGCGCCCTATTTTGTTTTCTAGACAAATTGTCTGTTTTTGGTTTTCTTCCTGTCCATAAGTTTGGTGTGAGGTTTTTCTTTTGTTTGCTGAATTTAGTGGGAACTCATGGTGGGTGTCTTTTAGGCTCCAGTTGTTGATAGTCAACTGTCAGTGGACAACCCTAAGAGTGTCTTTCAGAACCCTTCCTAAAACCCCACTTGTTTTTGTTGTTAGTAACTCTTTGTTAGTTATCCCTTCTGTTTCTGCGATGTTATTTGGTTTTCTTGCTGGGAAATGTAACAAATTGGGGACTCTTCCGGGATCTTGTTTCCTATCAGTTTGGTTGTGGCTCTAGTCACCTACTCTGAAGCTCTGCTGTGCCCAGATATTTGAGAGTTCAAAATGAACTTTTGTGGTAATTTCTTTAAATCATTGACATCCATCTTGAGGGTTACAAGATTGGTGGAATCATTTTTGAAAGTTGCATAAAAATACAGGCTTTTGTATTTTTTTATACATTTTTTACGCTGTACCATACAAACGATTGCAGTAAAAGTGCATTAATTGCAGTTGACTTTATTATTTTGGACGCAGTGACTGCAGCATACTGCTGTAATACTGCACACTGACTGCAATCTTTTTTCGTAAGGGATGGACTAAATTGGAAGCATTTGTGGGGAAACCCTACATGGGAGAGGCTAGATAAATGTATGAAGGCGAATGTTCTCGTCATTTCATAGCAGTATGACATCGAAGTTGCACATGCATGGTTAATCAGACGTTTGCATTGGCTGTGCAGCATTTACGGTGATATGGCATCTGCAGAAGTCAGAGCATTCATACTTATTGCGCTTCGCCGAGAAGCGCTTTTGTGAAGGAAGTGAGTTTGTTTATATAGTACCTCCCGACCTCACCTACCATCAACAAATCATGTCTATGAGGAGCCCTCCACACTGTTAGCTACAGCATTCGAGAGGCCGACGGCGATGCGAACAGAGCTCAAGTTGCTTTCAGAGGGACCGTTATTGGGTCACGCCATCCGTACCGCGCCTCGGATCACATTTACAAATCAAGCAAAAGTTGGCTCTTAGTCTATAATTTTTTGGGAGGTGGAGGAAATCCTTCCAGACATTATCATACACAATTTGATTATTTTCAACTGAAATGCCATCAGATATGTTTGGGCATTTTAAGTAAAAGGTATGACATAGGCATACAGCCCCCAAAAAATCCGAAAAAGATGTTATTTCATTTACCACATGTAGGCCCGCCTATCAAACAGCAGGTGACACTTAGTAAAGGGAGGCGCGTGCATGGAAGCGCGCATCCCACAGGTGCGTTCGTGACGTCACCACCCTAGTTACTGTAGCGCGAGGGAGAAAGATTTCTTCGAACAAAGTTTTTTAATTTTTTATTGTGCACACAGGTGTAGTAACACCTTTTGAAACGTTGTTTTAGACTTTTTAATTATTTGACTTCGACTTGATTTACCTGGCCATTGGAACGTTTTAGACTAATATAAACCAGTAGAGGTGGAGGAAAGCATAGGAAATGGGTAAAAAACTGAAGGAAGAAAGCGTAGATTCGTCGGAATATGGTGAGTTCATTTCACGTCGCTGGTTATGTTACCTGGCTGGCTAGTATTTGTCTAACCTCACAGAGTAGTGTCATGTGCTCTGTCCTCAATGAAACAATGTTTCTTTTTATTTACTTGTCTCTAGTCTAGTCTATTTGCGTCTTTCAGTGATGAAAACACAGACTGTTCCTTATGAGTGGTGATTAGGCCTAACGTTACTTCTTTACTAGAGGTGTCACATTTGGACCTATAGCCGATGACTGCATGTTTGAATAGCCTAATAACAATTTGTGACATTGTCGATTCCTTAGTATTCAAGATGTAGATACATATGTAGTTATAGGCAAAGTTGACATTCATTGTTTTCATGAAGCAAAGATATCATTGACGTATTTTACAAAAATACTACATCAATAATGTATTTGGTTATTGCATCTTTCAAACTGTAAAGATATTATTGATATAATGCAATCAGTGATATAAAATCAATATTCAGTAAGCATTACAGTTTAACAATCTACATGTTTTAAGCTGAAACGGTTAATTGACTGACAAGCCGTGACTGACATAACAAGGTAAAAACTGCTGACGCACAACCACTTTTCGAAATTGCAATTGATGTATTCTACTATTCTAACTCTCAACAATAAGTTGAGACCCCGAGTTCTCCACCGTCTGTTGCCCATCCATGTTCAATGGCATGTCAATGCTTTCATGTAAGGTTTTTGGATTTGATGGTGAAATATAGAGGAAGTTTGATATTTATTGTATGAAAAACAAGCTTTGTTGTGAGGCATTCATTCTCTTTCAGTCTGCGGTGTGTTGTGGTGGTCTTATGGAGCCATGTTTTGCATAAGTCCATCTCTGGGTGTGCCTATGTAGTGTGTATAAAGGCTCACTGCATTAGTGTGACCTATTTAATGTCCATCTTACTCCAGGGTTGTGACCAAAATTGCACCATATTCTATATAGTCCACTACTTTTGAACAGGGCCCATAGGGCTCTCAAAAGTAGTGCACTATATCGGGAATAGGGTGCCATTTGGTCCACAAGCCCAGTTGTTTGCATGAGATTATTGACATTCTGGCACTAAGTCTATTGACATTCTGGCACTGCTATTCAAGTAGCCATTCCCATGTAAATTCAGCTGCCTCTTGGACAGGTAAAGGTGTCCAATCTGTCCATCCTGTTTCCTAAGAAGGAAGTGGATTCACAGGGCTTCTCCCTACCACTTAGACTAGGCGACTTTGTTCCTTTGAAATCCTATGAGGAATCAAACATGTATTGCTACTGACAGAGATATTTCACCGTCTGCTTCTTTAATTATGTTGTTAGATTTTTCTGGTTAAAGTTTCATTTGATTGAGAGGTCAAACTTTACGTGTTTTTTCATCCTGGTCAAAAGCCCTTGATGTCAGCGGTGTTTTGTGTTCTGATGTCAATTTGACTATTTAGAAATAATTGTGGAGTGGTTGATACTGAAAAGTCTACAAGAATCATTGGCCAGTTATTTGAGGTGAGCTAGGCAAGCACCACAGAACATTGGTAAACCACATTTGAATGCCAATGATTAAACTAGACAGACACCAGACAAAATCTTTCACCTCAGCTGCTTCTACTAATATTGATACAAATTCTGTCACTATTAATTGGTGCTGGTCCTGGCCTGGCTTTTAATTTCAGATGCTGTTAGAACAGGTCACCTAGGTCACCTGTGCTCTCTCTGTTCTCTAGAGGCACCATGAGGTTATGTGTTAGCAAGCTCCACAAAATAGTCAACTGAGGATGAGCGAGGAAATGGGAGAATTACATATTGGGCTAACTAGTAGGTGAATCCTTTCCTTAAGCGTTCCCTTTCTGTGTAAGAAGTGGGTGGGGTGTGTTTGTACCCATAGTCACACAGTCAAAAGTTTATCACTTAATTAGTTGACTGACGCTGGCCTTCACAGCCCAATGCACTGTTTCCTCATAGGCAGGTCGGTATAGGAGACACACACACACACTATGCAGCCTATCCAGGGGAGAACAGCTGGCCCTTCTCATTGAAGCAATGGAAGTTGAACTGCAGGTATTATTAGTGGAAAACAGGACCCCCTTCCCCCATTATAGTGAATGGGAAAATGGCAATCTTCGTCAATCTTTGTGTAAATATAAAAACAAAATGTGGAAAATCCTGGTACCAATAATTGCTTCTAATACACCAGATGTATGTCCTTGAACCTATTTCTGTCTGTAATAAAGCTCTTTTGTGGGGAAAAAATCATTCTGATTGGCTGGGCCTGGCCCACCCAAGGCTACACCCCTGCACAGTCATGTGAAATCCATTGATTAGGGCCTAATTAATCTATTTCAATTGACTGATTTCCTTATATGAACTGTAACTCAGTAAAGTCTTTGAAATTGTTGCATGTTGTGTTTATATTTTTGTTCAGTGCATTCAGAAAGTATTCAGACCCCTTGACTATTTCCACATTTTGTTATGATACAGCCTTATTCTAAAATGGATTAAATAGTATTTTCCCCCTCACCAATCTACACACAATACCCCATAATGACGAAGCAAAACAGGTTTTTAAAAAGTTTAGCTTTTTTTATTTACGGTGTGTGACATTTAGATAAGTATTCAGACCCTTTACTCAGTACTTTGATTAAGTACTTTTGGCAGCAATTACAGCCTTGTCTTCTTGGGTATGACGCTACAAGCTTGGCACACCTGTATTTGGGGAGTTTCTTCCATTCCCCTCTGCAGATCCTCTCAACTTCTGTCAGGTTGGATGGGGAGCGTCGCTGCACAGCTATTTTCAGGTCTCTCCAGAGATGTTCGATATGGTTCAAGACCAGACTCTGGCTGGGCCACCCAAGGACTTTCAGAGACTTGTCCCAAAGCCCCTTCTGCGTTGTCTTGGCTGTGTGCTTAGTGTCGTTGTCCAGTTGGAAGGTGAACCTTCGCCCCAGTCTGAGGTCCTGAGCGCTCTGGAGCAGGTTTTCATCAAGGATCTCTCTGTACTTTGCTCTATTCATCTTTCCCTTGATCCTAACTAGTCACCCAGTCCCTGCGGCTGAAAAACATCCCCACAGAATGATGCTGCCACCACCATGCTTCACCGTAGGGATGGTATTGGCCAGGTGATGAGCGGTGCCTGGTTTCCCCCAGACGTGACGCTTGGCATTCAGGCCATAGAGTTCAATCTTGGTTTCATCAGACCAGAGAATCTTGTTTTTCATGGTTTGAGAGTCCTTTAGGTGCCTTTTGGCAAACTCCAAGTGGGCTGTTGTGCTTTTTACTGAGGATTGACATCTGTCAGGATGCTGTTGAAATGGGAGAACCTTCCAGAAGGACGACCATCGGGTTCTTAGTCACTTCCCTGACCAAGGCACTTCTCCCATGATTGCTCAGTTTGGCTGGGCGGCCAATGGCAGCCTGCAGTACCCCGGTCGGCCTTCAACTTGAGTTACTAAATGAGATGGGGCAGCACTGAGTTAGCCTGCAATGCCACTTCCTGGAGTAGCTCAAACTGTGCATGTTATGTTTCCAAGAGACGCCATCTTAACAGACTTAATTTGGCTTCAATGCACTATTGCGTCCTCACATATGAATGAATGGTGCCAAGTGATGGATGGCTTTGTCCATTCATATATACAGTCATAGAGCCTACCTCACTGTGTGCACAGTGATTAACATACCCTCCCAAAAAGTTATCACAGCACCACATCATAACCCAAACAGTAATACCTCCACGTGTATCCCTCTAATTGGACCAAAAATTGTTGATCCTTTTACGTCACCACTCTATCCAAGGTCAAGCCAAATCACTTGAACTCACATACAGAGAAATCTTCATTGTTTGGGCCAAAGTACTGAAGTAAGTGTCCTGACCTCTGAGGTTTTTTAGAATCCAAAATGCTTTATGCCATATTCTAGTGGAGCAGATGGTGGTTAAAAACCAGGAAGAATAAATACTACATCAGGAAAGGGTCACTGTCAGTCAGTTTCCGGGTAGTGATTTGCCCCCAAAAGACAGCTTTGTAATCTGATATTAATTTACAGCCGGCAATGAGGCAGAGGAACAGGTTTCTTTGTTCGGGATATCCACATTCCTTCTCCTTGACTTTCACTAAGGTTAGGTGTATTCTGTCAGTTGGAAGCCAACAGCGTGCCTCATTCTAAATCATTCATACATTAGGCCTTGTAGTTGCAAAACAAACCGTATGATTGTCAACATCTTATACATTTATTGTGTGCTCACTACAAAGCTTACATTTTCACAAATGTCCATTCCACATGAAGTAGGCTTCAGGAAGTTGTTACTGTTAGCAGTTGATGTTACTCTTCAATAACACAGACCCCAAAGCAAATAGGTTCATTCAAAGAGAACAAATCATGCTGGGAAGTAGATGGTCGATGTTCATTCTTCCCTGTCCTCAGTGATTCTCTCCACAGAACAAAGTGACAGAATGTAATTTATAACCCCCAACCCTAGCCTGTGGTTGACCAATTAGAATTCCTTGCAGTAAAATTGGAACCACTGTGGGTGGGAGTCAGAAGTTAAATCTGCTTTGTGTGTTGGTTCCTTGCCTTGATACTAACGAGTAACGTGATGCTGTTGTCGTCCCGGCCCTAGTTGTGAGTGACTCTGAAATGCAGGGTTTCAGTGGAAAATGTCTGATGGAATATTTTTGGGGGATCTGAGCATCCCTTTAAAAATGCACTGCTCTGCTTTGAGCCTGCTTCCTCCATCTTTGAATTCAAAGTCAATTAAAATCTCCCCCATCACATACTGCCCCTTCTCTTTCGCTTTAGGATACCTTTCTTTTAAGGTTGCATAAATCATAATTTGTCATAAGTACTTTGACTTATGCAATGTAGAGATAAAAAGGGAGGAATGATGAGGCACAGTACCAGTAAAAAGTTTGGACGCATCTACTCATTCCAGGGTTTTTCTTTATTTTTACTATTTTCTACATTGTAGAATAGTAGTGAAGACATAAAAACTATGAAATAACACACATGGAATCATGTAATAACCAAAAATGTTATTCAAATAAAAATATGGTGTTAAAAAGTGTTAAACAAATCAAAATATATTTGAGATTCTTCAAAGTAGCCACCCTTTGCCTTGATGACAGCTTTGCACACTCTTGGCATTCTCTCAACCAGCTCCATGAGGTAGTCACTTGGAATGCATTTCAATTAACAGGTGTGCCTTAAATTAATTTGTGGAATTTATTTTCTTAATGCTTTTGATGGCAAGAACAGTTCGAATAAACAAAGAGACATGACAGTCCGTTACTTCAGTCAATCCGGAAAATGTCAAGAATGTTTCTTCAAGTGCAGTTGCAAAAACCATCAAGCGCTAAGAAGAAACTGGCTCTCATGAAGACTGCCACAGGAAAGGAAGACCCAGAGTTACCTGCTGCAGAGGATAAGTTCATTAGAGTTGCCAGCCTCAGAAATTGCAGCCCAGATAATTGCTTCAAGTAACAGCCGAGTGGTGCAGCGGTCTAAGGCACTGCGTCTCAGCGCTAGAGGTGTTACTATAGACCCTGGTTCGATCCCGGGCTGTATCACAACCGGCCGTGATCGGGAGTCCCATAGGGCGGCGCATAATTTGCCCAGCATCGTCATTGTAAATAAGAACTTGTTCTTAACTGACTTGCTCGTTAAATAAAAAAACAGACACATATCAACTATTCAGAGGATACTGTGTGAAACAGGCCTTCATGGTTGAATTGCTGAAAAGAAACCACTACTAAAGAACACCAATAAGAATAGACTTGCTTAGGATAAGAAACACGAGCAATGGACAATAGACCGGTGGGAATCCAAATTTGTCCAAATTTGAGATTTTTGGTTCCAACCGCCGTGTCTTTGTGAGACACAGAGTAGGTAAACGGATGATCTCCGCATGCGTTTTTCAACAGGACAATGACCCAACACACCTCCATGCTGTGTAAGGGCTATTTGACCAAGAATTGATGGAGTGCTGCATCAAATGACCTGGCCTCCACAATCACCCGACCTCAACCCAGTTGAGATGGTTTGGTATGAGTTGGACCACAGTGAAGGAAAAGCAGCCAACAAGTGCTCAGCATATGTGGGAACTCCTTCAAGACTGTAGGAAAAGCATTCCAGATTAAGGTGGTTGAGAGAATGCCAAGATTGTGCAAAGCTGTCAAGGCAACAGGTGGTTGATTTGAAGAATATAAAATATATTTTGATTTGTTTAACACTTTTTTTGGTTACTACATGATTCCATATGTGTTATTTCATAGTTTTGATGTCTTCACTATTTTACAATTTAGAAAATAGTAATAATAAAGAGAAATCCTGAGTAGGTGTGTCCAAACTTTTGACTGGTAATGTATATCTTAATAACTCTCTATTTTTCTCCATTGGACAACTCTTAAGAGTTGTTCTAGGAAGTGACTCTAAGCAATGTAATTCCTGTAACCCAGTCGTCATCATAACCCAGTCATCACCACCACAGCTCTCCAGTGTACTGTACAGATTGTACAACCTATAAAGGAGTGTCAAGGTCTTATTCTTTTTGCTCCATTTCCTCCTTCTCAAGCTGAAGACTGTCACTCATTAACTCAATGAGGTGCATACTAACAAAGGCTACTTTTGTTGCTTAGCAACAACCCTCAATGAACCCTCAAACTCACAGGCACGCACTTCTCTCCATAGAATCTCACACACAGTGGAGCTCTTTTGAATATCAATGCAAAATGCCATTACCGAGAGATGTATTCTATCTAATCTGACTACTATCAGCATTTTGATAACGTTTTTTTGTGTGTGTTTAATGTGCAGTCACAGTATGTGCATAAATAGCTTGACATTCATTTTGAAGTGTAGACCTTCAGAAAATTGTTAAATTCTGTTATTGACCCATTGTGTCTCTGTGTTTTCTTTTCAGGGGAACCTGCTCAGTATGACCCCACCTTCAATGGACCCATTCGGAAAAGGTAGCCTCTTCCACTAAGTATCTCACTGATTTTGTCTGTTGCTCTCTATAAAGCCTAGCCCTAACTACCACTCTTATCTCTGTATGCAAATTGTCCGTTGTATGTCTAAAGTGCCTTTGCTAGGCATACATTCTGTAAAGAAAAAATCTGCCTGGGGGCATCTATGCCACAGCAATGCTCAAAATCACTTTGTGTGTTATTGTCTCTCCATTCTCCCTCAGAGGCTGCACTGATATCATCTGCTGTGTTCTCTTCATGGTCGTGATCCTTGGCTACATGGCGGTGGGAATTTTGGGTAAGATGGGCCTTCTACGCACCTCCCACCTCTCTCAGACCCTCTCTCTTTCTCTCACTCACACACACGTACTTGTTCTGTATGATAATTATTTTCTCTCTCTCGCGCCATTAGATGGCATCTGATTCCTGATGTTATCTCTCTCTGGCTGTCAACCTCTTTATGACTCTTATGTCCCTTTTGAGACTCAGGTGTCCTCGCCATAACATCCTATGTAAATGTAGTATTAGCAGGCGGAACGCACAGTCTGGCTAAACAGAACAACAGTGACATAGTCACTTTGGTCCCTTCCTCAATTCCAACAGCTCGTCAAAACGCCACTCACAAGTGAGAACAGAACTCCGTTGTTGAGAGTGCACTGAAAACACAAGCTTGCCATTGATTCTATGATTTCCTGACTTTTCCCCTCTTCAAAGTCTCAACCCTCACCCTTCTCTAGTATTATAAGGTATCTCTATGGTCTTGATATTCTCCTGCTTTTTCAGGCTTTCGGTCGAAAGGCCTCCCTCTCCTCTGACTCCCACCCACAGTGGTTCCAAAGAGCATTTCCAAAGCAGAAGCTCACTCATGACATCTGTGACCTGTCATCAAACACATTCCAGCAGCCACTCACTCTGCCTTATCTTAGAGTCAATAGAGCTGCCTGATTAAGAAAGGAGGTCATATGAATATATGGCCAATATCAATAGCTTAGTATGTGATTAATGTGATAGGATATTGTGCATTGACCGGATATACAGTAGGCCTTTTATTCAAAAAGGGTGGTGGTTTAGTATATAAAATGACCAAAACCAAGTAATTGATGTAAATGAGCTTTGTATGTTCATTTGGTTTCCTTTTTGACACATTTACTAGTAATTTGCTCATGTGTTCTTTGACTGTGGTAAATATATTGGTGTCCCCACGTCTCTATTAGATGGTGATGTGTTTTTATATTTCCTCCAGCCTGGCTTTATGGTGATCCCCGGCACGTCCTCTACCCACGGAACTCTACTGGAATGTTCTGTGGCATCGGGCTCAATGAGTAAGGACCTCTCTGGTGTTTGATGTGTTTGAACTAGAAGTCCTTGATGAACCATCAAGTATAATTTTTTTTCAGAAGTTCAGAACACTTGATGCTATGTAATGTGAATTTACTAATCATGCATTTTTTGCCAATCGAGTCAGACATTTCATCATTACATAATAATTCAATCTTGGCATGCCTCACTACATACTGAACTGTCGTATTATATATTTCATTCAGAATGCATAGCTTGGTAACGTTTCCTTTCGCAGAGCTCAACCCAGCGTGTTCTACTTTGACATACTGAAATGTGCCACATCAATCAACGTCATGGCCGCCGTCCTTAATGGGTTCCAGTGCCCCACCACACAAGTACAGTAACATCACACTATATAATATCTTAGTTTCTCTAAAGGCTGATGTCAGGAGTAATAAGGAACTCTGTGCACATCTCCAATTTCCCATTGTGTGATTATACTCTAGTTAGTACCTGGGTCAAATTTGTATGTATATGTAATGTCTTCATCAAGCTGCTCGGAATCGTACAAGTTGTCTTCTATTTCATTTGTGTGAGATATTTCTTCCATGGTCTCTACATCCCAAAATGTAATGTGTATCTGCATATCTGGGACAGGAATCACGTTTACGTCATAAAGTGAAGATCTCTTCTTTCCTCCATGCAGGTGTGTGTGGAAAAGTGCCCAGATGTGTTCTGGGCTCTGACTCCTTTGGCCTACCTACCGGATGCCAGGCCACAAAACTACTTCAACCAATCACTCTGCGTGCCGTCCTTTGACCTAGCATCAACTAAACTGGTGAGTCCCATCCTATTCTTACGGAGGTTTGTAAATTCACTTCTTTAGATAGGCTTTCATTGATCATTGTTGTCACTAACTCTTCAAAGCCTTGGACTATCTTTTGGAAATAGATTTAACAGGAGGGTTTTCCTAGTTGTTTTTTACTCTATGTAGCTAAAGATAGTAGTTTCTCCTTTTTCTTTCTCCTTTGCCTCTCAGAAAGTGAAAGAAATTGTGGAACAAGAGTTGTGCCCGTTCTTCTACACTCCTACAGTCTCTGGTGAGTGTGCCTTTCTTTTTTCATACTTTCTTTCATAATTACAGATCTAGAGGCTTTTAAGTCATTAAATGTAAACATTTCTAATGTTTTCCTCTGTCTAGTGCTGGGAAGATGCGTACCTGATGTTACCGCTCTGAAAAATATTCCTATTGACTTTGCCAATACGCCAGGCTTGCCATCAAGCATCAATGATACAGTCAATGGCATCAGGAACGCCACAGGGTAGGGGGGTGTTACACACACACTTTAAATACCCATTAATAACCCATAATCTCTCTCTCGCTGCCAGTGAAAGGTCCTTGACTGAGTGAGTTAAATTGATCTCATATAGTAGACTAGTTCCTTTGTGTAGACTTAGACCTGTGTTAGCATGTTTGTGAGTTGGTGTCTTGCTTTATGATAGTGGTAGCCCTTTGCAATACCCTCGTAGTCATCTGCCCTGTCATTTAGCTCCAGTAGGACCCTTGCACATGGCTAGAACATTACTTTTAGTACTAGCTTTTAGTACAGAATTGGCCCACAAAGCCTTGGGTTGATTCTGAGGATGATATTAACACTGAGTCTGACCATGATGTCCAGACCTGAGCGGTCATTGTAGAATGTCTTTAACTAAGAATAAGACTAAAGAAAAGTAGGCTATTAGACTTTTATGTTCATCCTTTGACACACAAAACACATGAGCATGTGTAATAGTGGGCACTTGTTAGTATTTGATACAGAAACAACCCAATGATCTGTCAGTCGGATTACTACACCCCTCAATGTGCTGTAGTAATCTGGTACTAAATACCAGCAGTCAAAGAAAGCTTTTAATGTTATCATCTCTTTGTATTGAGCTCTATAAATACCACCAATGCATGAATGTACTATTACAAAGAAACCTCTTCATATTTCTTTCTTTGTTCCCCTCATCTCCTCCTAAATCTTCTGTGCTTTTATCTTTATTTATTGTGTAGCACTCTGCATCATGCTGTTTTGTGTCGGAGACATTGTCAGCGTTAACAGGTCTTTTCCCGGTTTGTGTTGTAGTGACATAGTAAACGGCTTCAATGCCAAGGAGATCGGAGTGAGAATCTTTGAGGACTTTGCGTCATCATGGCAGTGGATCATCGCGTGAGTCTCTCTCTTGGGCTCATTTTCAACTACTGCCAGTTACTTTGTCAATTCACAATTTCCATTGTCCCATACTGTTGTATTCGAGTAAGAGAAACCAGAAAGGTTTGCATGGTTGCTCATCTTCTCAGCTGATCTTTCACTTTACACAAATGTAACTCATAAAAAATTAGCTTCTTTTTAGAGCATATCTAACATTTATTAGAGATGGAATGCTTATTAGGACCGGAACGATACATATGACCTGAAATGTATCTTCTTTTTTTTCTTATTCTCCACTACCTCCTTTAACTTGACCCTCTCTCTGCTCTTCCAATCCTCTCTCTTACTCTGCTCTGTACCTCTCTCCTCCCTCAGTGCTCTAGTCATAGCCATGGTTGTCAGTTTTCTGTTCCTCCTCCTGTTGCGGTTCATCGCCCCTGTTATGGTCTGGGTCCTTATATTTGGAGTTTTGGCAGTAGGTGCCTATGGTAAGTCATTGATGATGATAATAATATGTCTACTAGCATGTGTGTAGTGTATTCTCTCTAGTAGGTTTATATGTAGGTCACAGTGGTTTAAGAACATTGACTTTTCAGGGTGGTTAAAGCATCTTATTTCTCTCTCTCTTGCTCTCTGTCTGTCTGTCTACCTGTCTCTGTCTGTAGGTATATATCACTGCTGGTGGGAGTACGACAACTACAGAAATTCGACCGTCTCCATCTCTGACATAGGCTTCACCACCGACTTCAAGGTCTACCTTCAGGTCAAGGAGACCTGGCTGGCCTTCTGTGAGTCGGATATTACACGTGCTCTTTTTATGTCTCTGTTTTCTTCTTTTTACAGACTGACAGACATGCCTTTCTGATGACAACTTTGTACCTTTGTGTTGAGCTCTCTCTCTCTCTCGCTCTCTCTCTCTTTTTATTTATTTATTATTTCTCTCTCGCTCAGTGATAATCATATCTGTGGTAGAGGGCATTCTTCTCCTGACCTTGATCTTTCTGCGGACCAGAATCCTCATCGCCATCGCTCTCATCCAGGAGTCCAGCAAGTGAGTCAAGTTAGATATTAAGCCAGGTTTACACATACTGGCGCATACTTACACATACCCATGTATTGTGACAAATATTCTACCAATATTGTGATACAACCAAACTTTTCAGCACACGTACTGTAACTGTAATGTTTCACAGGGCTGTCAGTCACATGATGTCTACGCTGTTCTACCCTCTCGTCACCTTTGTTCTCCTGGTGGTGTGTGTGGCCTATTGGGGCATCACTGCTCTGTATCCTCTCACAGTCGTGTAAATATTTGAGTATTTTACACTGCCTATTATAATTTTATGACAAAAAAATCATAAGGTCTGTTTTGTATCTGCGTTCCACTGAGCACTGTCTACAAACTCCACGGTATCGTTAACCCACTTAACAGAGGATGTTTAGGTATCTGGCCACTTCAGGCATTCCAGTGTACAAAGTGGTGGCTCTCAACTCTACTCAGGGTAACTGTGGCCAAATCAGCGGCAATGTGACCTGTGACCCACAGGTAAGTGTCCCTGATAAACTTTGACCCCATAGCGATAGATGCAGAAAAGCCCAACTCCGAAATCAGAAACACACACATTGTGTGTGTGTACTTGCTTCAGCCATCTACGTAAAAAAAAAATGAATATCTGTTTGACCCCTTTCCGTGTCTCCATTCATATCCCTTCCTCTTTCATCTCTCCCCCCTCCTGTCTTTCCCTCAGACATTCTACAACTCTACAGACTACTCATGGTGCCCGTCGGCGCGCTGCATCTTCATCAAGTACAACAACGAGGGCCTGCTGCAGAGGAACCTGTTCAACCTGCAGATCTACAACGTGGTGGCCTTCCTGTGGTGCATCAACTTTGTCATCGCTCTGGGCCAGTGCACCCTGGCCGGGGCCTTCGCCTCCTACTACTGGGCCTTCAGCAAGCCCTCGGACATCCCCACCTTCCCCTTGTCCCAGGCCTTCATCCGCACGCTACGGTAAGGGTGTAGACACGTTTCAGCAGTAGGGCTGTGGTGGTGCCTTCCCTTGCCTGAGTGTCCACAGACCAAATACTTGTACAGCTATAATTTGAGCAATAATCCAATTAGTTTTTGTTAGCTATGCATTCAACTAACTCCCTTTCTCCCCATATGTCTATAGCTGTGTTCGAATGCTCACACTAACTGTACCATTTGTGATGTGAATTGTATGCTTATTGGTCATAGTATGGATATAGTTAGTATGCCAAAAGTTCCCAGATGTCATACATTCAGTATACATTCAGTGGACACTATTTCCCGTAGTGCAATTCTTCAGAGAATGGGCGTGGCTTCATAACTTTTCAGAGTTGAAGAAAATGGCAGAAAAGATACAGCCGAAGTCAGTCGAGAACGGATACAAATTCATTGCTTTAACTAATGAAGACAAATGTTGAGCAATGTAATGACTTTTTAAATAAGTTACATTACACGTTATGTTGGCAGACAACTTGTTAACTACGCTATCCTTAGGAACCGCATAGCATTACAGCAGTATGTATAACTACGCTATCCTTAGGAACCGCATAGCATTACAGCAGTATGTATAACTACGCTATCCTTAGGAACCGCATAGCATTACAGCAGTATGTGTAACTACGCTATCCTTAGGAACCGCATAGCATTACAGCAGTATGTACCGGTATGTTAGCTAGTTACCTAACGTTAGTTGCCTACTAATACATTGAACTTGCCAGGCAGTGTATTAACTAACTAACTACCCCTCGTTTATTGACTTGATTATTCACATCATTCTTAGCTAAGCCGTTGTGCGTTTCAATGGACATTGTTAATTCTGGCTATCTACTCTGATTTCAGAGCACTCTCGCTCAGAATAACAGATGAATTTGCAAACGCTCAACACCCGTTGACTATGGCGTGTCAGTAAACGTTGGCAAAAAAAAGCGTCGCTAATTTAATTGTTGCCAGCAGCACAGTTAGTCACCAATTCTCTGGATAACATGAACACAGCCTAACCAGCTCTGCTAGGGTGAGTAAAATGCTCAGAGTGGGGTGTTCTCTCATTTTGTGTCTGGAAGTAGCTAGCCAACGTTAGCCAGTTCGCTTGGGTGCTTGACTGCCCTACTCCTCGGCCAGAGCGTCCAGTATGCGCTCTGAACGCTCCGAGAGCGCACTCTGGCAATTTAGGAACACACCCGAAATCGCAAAATGTTTAGCTAATCATTCGTTATGCTAGCAAGGGGTTGCATAGCAACAGCATCCACTTCTGGTAGACAGGCGACGCTCTAGTATGCGCAACTGAAACGATACCGTTCGTTTACAGTATACTAAAATGAACTAATAGTATATACTCATTAAGTATACAGTATGTTAGTATGGGTATTCGAACACAGCTGATGTTTCTTTTAGATACCATGTTGGCTCTCTGGCATTTGGTGCTTTGATCCTCACCCTCATCCAGGTAGTTAGAATCATCCTGGAGTACCTGGACCACAAGACCAGAGGTAAGGCTGGATTTTCCCTTGGAAACCTGTTATTGTTATCAAATTAACCTCTTAGAGTCGACATCCGCGCATCTACGGAAATCAAATTGGCCTAATTAGGAACTAGTCAAATATGCCAAGCTCTCACATAATGCATGTAGTAATGTAAGGGTAATGGAGCTCCCCAGCTTGTAGTCGTAAAACGCGGAAATTAGTTACCTCTGGTTCGTTCAGCTATCCTTATGGGGAAAGAATAGGGTGAATAAACGCTGAAAAAAGGTCAGAGGTTAACATAGGCTTAAGAGATCTTATACTTTTTGTCCTATGAGATAATAGCAGTCAGTTAACATTACCTTTTGAATTATGAAGCCTTTATGTGTTGTTTTTTTATAACACAAGTTATTTAGAATTTCACAAAAAGTGATGTTAGCCGATAACGATGATCTATTAGAACAAAACATATGAGATCTCAGACTTTTTTTTGTTTGTTGCCTTTTATCCAAAAACCTTTAGAAAAACACAATTTTTCCCATAGGCTTTTTCGAACAAACCATGGCTTCGTTCGTGCCTACAAAAAGACTCCATTACTATTTCTCTCTCTTTCTCTCTAGCGGCTCAAAACCCCTGTGCTCGGTTCCTTATGTGCTGTCTGAAGTGTTGCTTCTGGTGTCTGGAGAAGTTCATCAAGTTTCTCAATAGAAATGCCTACATCATGGTCAGTCTCCACTACATAATCACATGTACCTGTTAACTACAACTACGTGTCTGTAGTTGTAGTTCTCGCCCTCAGTTCCCCCAGTGTATAGTATTTCTGGTGGGCTATGCATCTAATACACACTCCTCTTGTTCCCCAAGATTGCCGTATATGGAAAAAACTTCTGTGTCTCCGCGAAAAACGCATTCATGCTTCTAATGAGGAACATTGTCAGGTGTGTGTTCTAGTATTGGTTGGTATGCCTGTGGGAATGTGTAGTTTTTTTTCCCCCTCTTACATAAGAACTTTTGCATGGATATGATTGACTGCTGTGAAACCATAACTGAATGCTGGGGATGTGTTTCCCTAACGTGTCGACTGCCTCTCTCCCCAGGGTGGTGGTGCTAGATAAAGTGACGGACCTGCTGCTCTTCTTTGGGAAGCTGCTAGTGGTGGGAGGAGTAGGTAAGATGACAAACGGCAACATAATTATTATGGCGTTATCATTGGTCATATTTCTGAATAGGAGCTCCTTTTGTGCATTTTACAGGCCAGAAGTGAGGTTATCTAAATCAATCTAAATTAATGGAATCTTTATCCAATCCTCCTCTTCTCAGGTGTCCTGGCTTTCTTTTTCTTCTCTGGCAGAATAAGATTACCAGGCAGCAATTTCCGTACTGAAATGCTCAACTATTACTGGATGCCCATTATTGTAAGTGACAGTCATACAGTGCATTGGAAAAGTATTCAGATCCCTTGACTTTTTCCACATTTTGTTACGTTACAGCCTTATTCTGAAATGGGTTCAATTTAAAATAGTTCCTCATCAATCTACACACAATACCACATAATGACGAAGCGAAAAGTATTTTTTATTCATATTTGCAAAAAATAAAAAACAAATACCTTATTTACATAAGTATTCAGACCCTTTGCTATGAGACTCAAAATTAAGCTCAGGTCCATCCTGTTTCCATTGAGCATCCTTGAGATGTTTCTACAACTTGACTGGAGTCCACCTGTGTTAAATTCAATTGATTGGACATGATTTGGAAAGGCGCACACACCTGTTTATATAAGGTCAGTGCATGTCAGAGCAAAAACCAAGACATGAGGTCGAAGGAATTGTCTGTAGAGCTCCGAGACAGGATTGTGTCAAGGCACAGATCTGGGGAAGGGTACCAACAACTGTCTGCAGCATTGAAGGTCCCCAAGAACACAGTGGCCTCCATCATTCTTAAATAGAAGAAGTTTGGAACCACCAAGACTCTTCCTAGAGCTGGCCGACCGGCCCAACTGAGAAAACTGGGGAGAAGGGCCATGGTTAGTGAGATTACCAAAAACCTGATGGTCACTCTGACAGAGTTCGAGTTCCTCTGTGCGGATGGAGAACCTTCCAGAAGGACAACCATCTCTGCAGTACTTCACCAATCAGGCCTTTATGGTAGTGGCCAGACGGAAGACACTCCTCAGTAAAAGGCACATGACAGCCCGCTTGGAGTTTACAAAAAGGCGCCTAAAGGACTCTCAGACCATGAGAAACCAGATTCTCTGGTATGTTGTGTGTTTTGTCCTATATTTTTATTTCATGTATTTTTATGTTTTAGTCCCACCCCCGTCCCCGCAGGAGGCCTTTTACAATAACGGCCTACCAAATCAGAATGTACTCTTAACTGACTTGCCTAGTTAAATAAAGATAAAATAAATTATGAAACCAAGTTTAAACTCTATGGCCTGAATGCCAAGCGTCACGTCTTGAGGAAACCAGGCTCCGCTCATCACCTGGCCAATACCATCCCTACGGTGAAGCATGGTGGTGGCAGCATCATGCTGTGGGGATGTTTTTCATTAGCAGGGACGGGGAGACTAGTTAGGATCAAGGGAAAGATGAACAGAGCAAAGTACAGAGAGCTCCTTGATGAAAACCTGCTCCAGAGCGCTCAGGACTTCAGACTGGGGCGAAGGTTCACCTTCCAACAGGACAACGCAGGACAAGGGTTGGCTTCGGGACAAGTCTCTGAATTGCTTTGTCATTAAGGGTTTTTTATCCATTTTAGAATAAAGCTGTAATGTGGAAAAAGTGAAGGGGTCTGAATACATTCCGAATGCACTGTATTTACAGGTATTCCATAGTGGAAGTGAAAGAAGCAGTTAACGATCAATTAAATGTGTGTTAGAGAAAGTAATTGACAGTGGTGTGTATGTCTTTGTGGTAACAGGTGGTTGTGGTGGGAGCGTACCTCATTGCTCATGGATTCTTCAGTGTGTACAACATGTGTGTGGACACACTCTTCCTCTGCTTCTGTGAGTAGAGCACCTCCAGCAACACACATCACTATCATATACTGAGCAGTCACGCATTATTCTTGCTTCATTGCACAAAAACATCTTTCAACATACCTGTCTATTGATTTTTCTCTCTTCCTTCTTGCTCCATTTCTCACAGTGGAGGACTTGGAGCGACATGACGGAACGATGCAGAAGCCATACTACATGTCCAAGAACCTGATGAAAATCCTCAATAAAAAGAACAAGGGACCTAAAAAGGGCAAAGGAAAGGATTGATGAAATAGTGCCTTGAGATGAATCGCTGTATAGCACAGTCACTTTCAACAACCTAGAAATACCCATTACCATCACGTCCTAGAAATATAATTTCGTTTTTTTATGTTTCAGCCCTATCACGCCTTCCTTTTACACAAATTTGATAAATTTTTTTGCACTTTCAATTTGAAAACACGTGTGATATGGGAGATATTTTCTTACGTTCCAGCTATTCCTTCTAACAATTTGACCAAAGCTAGAGCTGTTTATTAGTCTCTGACCAAAATCAAATGTTTATTCTCTTGCAGTGCTATTTGTTTTCAGAAAAAATACCATTTTCTCAAGTCAACAAATTATTTATCAGAACAAAAAGGTTTGAGACAACAGATCATCACAATAACTGTTTTAAATACTTTTTTTAAGATCCTCAGAATATGATTTCAGTTCAAGGTCTGTTTTTTATTTGTTAAAATAACACTAAGTTTTATGATTTTATTTTATTTTATATCATGTAGATATTTATTAATCATTGACAAATTATTAAAAGATTTTTCTAACGGTATTGCTATTTTATTTTTATCCATGCTGACATCACCAGTATGATTTATTTTATTTCACCTTTATTTAACCAGGTAGGCAAGTTGAGAACAAGTTACAACTGCGACCTGGCCAAGATCAAGCAAAGCAGTTCGACACATACAACAACAGAGTTACACATTGAGTAAACAAACATACAGTCAATAATACAGTAGAAAAACAAATCTATATACAATGTGTGCAAATAAGGTAAGATAAGGAAGGTAAGGCAATAAATATGCCATGGTGGTGAAGTAATTACAATATAGCAATTAATTATTAACACTGGAATGGTAGATGTGCAGTAGATGAATGTGCAAAGTAGAAATACTGGGGTGAAAAGGAGCAAGATAAATACAGCAGGGGATGAGGTAGTTGGTAGGGCTATTTACAGATGGGCTATATACAGGTGCTGTGATCTGTGAGCTGCTCTGACAGCTGGTGCTTAAAGCTAGTGAGGGAGATAAGTGTCTCCAGTTTCAGTGATGTTGTCTTGCGTAATGATGGATTCCTCTAGGAAAATAGCTCTGGTTTATCTCACACGTCTGCTTAAAGCAGTGGTGCATGTGGTCTTCTGAAATGCTCTGTTGAAAATCACGACACTTGCAGGCACTTGTACATGGGCGCTGAAGACGACGCTCTCTTTAGCAGAACTTATCGCAAGTCAGAGGTATGAGGTGTCTGAAGTACTGGACCCTGAAACAAATCAAAATTCAGTCTAGAGTGAGTGTGTCCATCCATTTGGCTGCACTAAACAATTAATTTTAGTTGTCAAAGATCAATGTTAATTTACCTCGCATACTACTACCCAAAATCTCACATTTCTCAACCTCTTGTCTGCGGAGACCCAGAGAGAAAAGTCAGGTGGGAGTCTGCAGTCGTCGTGTTGTATTGTGATCTACTACAGGATAGACTCCTCACGTGATCGATCAATAGTCCAGTACATGAGAGCGCGTGCCTTTATTGTTAAACCATTTGTAATAAAGTCACATTACCTGAATTTTTAAGCTTCATTTTTCAAAAGCTTTTTCATTAAACTTTCCACTTTTTTTATGTCAGATGGTCGAGCACTATCCTCAGACAATTGCTTACATTTTTGTTGTAATTCTATTTTCTGGAAAAGGCTTAAAATAAAGGTTAAATCCAGATGATCAACCAAAACACAGGGCCCTAGTAAATAGTATTACATTGCAGGTTTCTGGCTTTTCTCTTAGTCATGATCAGCTCGACTATAATCATATTACAAGCATAGCAATAGATGGCATACACCTGATCCAGCTATTTTAGTTCACAGTGAAGCTGAGAATAAGCTGCCTGAACAAAATATAAACACGACATGTAAAGTGTTTGTCCCATGTTTCATGAGCTGAAATAAAATATCACAGAAATGTTCCATATGCACAAATTTGTTTACATCCCTGTTAATGAGCATTTCTCCTTTGCCAAGATAATCCATCCACTTGACAGGTGTGGCATATCAAGAAGCTAATTAAACAGCATGATCATTACACAGATGCACCTTGTGCTGGGGACAAAAGGCCACTCTAAAACGTGCAGTTTTGTCACAACACAATGCCAAGTTTTGAGGGAGTGTGTAATTGGCATGCTGACTGCAGGAATGTCCACCAGAGCTGTTGCCAGAAAATGGAATGTTAATTTCTCTACCATAAGCCACCTCCAATGTCATTTTATATAATTTGGCAGTACGTCCAGCCGGTCTCACAATCGCAGACCACGTGTATTGGCGTTGTGCGGGTGAGGGTTTTACTGGTGCCGACGTTGTGAACAGAGTGCCCCATCGTGGCGGTGGGGTTATGGTATGGGCAGGCATAAGCTATGGACAACGAACACAATTGCATTTTATCAATGGTAATTTTAATGCACAGAGATACCGTGACAAGATCCTGAGGCCCATTGTCGAGCCATCATCACCACGTGTTTGGGATGCTCTGGATCGACATCGTGTTCCAGTTTCCACCAATATCCAGCAACTTCGCAAAGCCTTTGAAGGGGAGTGGGACAACATTCCACAATGAACAACCTGATCAACTCTATGCGAATGAGATGCCGAGCTGCATGAGGGAAATGGTAGCCTGGCAGGTAGGAGTGGTGCCGAAAGGTTGCTTGATCGAATCCCTGAGCCGACAAGGTAAAAATATGCTGTTCTACCCCTGAGCAAGGCAGTTAACCAGTCATGGGAACAGTGGGTTTTCTGATTATTTTTTAAAGGTATCTGTGACCAACAAATGCATATCTGTATTCCGAGTCATATGAAATCCATAGATTAGAGCCTTAATTTATTTCAATTGACTGATTTCCTTATATGAACTGTAACTCTGTAACCATGTTGCATTCATATTTTTGTTCAAAATAATTATTTTATGCTCGGTGGTTCTTTTTGGTTAAATAGATTTCAAAGTCTCACTGATTTGCTTTTCAAAATTCACCATATTTGGACAGTTAATACACATTTCAACGTAACATAGTGTGCACAAAGAACTTTAGACAACACAGGCTACATTAAAATGTATTAAACAACTATTTATTCAGAGTGCAGGAAAACATTTCCACAGCTCCGTGACCATTCGGTTTTGCACAATGTCTCACTGTGTCGTCTAGCAAAACAAATGTCATTTCCATCTTTGTTTGTGTCACAAAAGAAATGCCTTCCTTGATCAGACAGTGATATGTAAGACATTACTTAGCCCCTTCAACTGTACATCACAAGAAAGACCACCCTCTTCCATCACTTCGTGCCCCAACAGCCCTTCCTTTACTCAACCCCTTGCATGGATGTTATTGGGAGTGTGTTGTTTAGTAAGGTGCTACAGAGTTCCTGGACACTCTTGATCTTCAACCCATTTCATATACTTCACAGGAGTTGTATCAAAATGAAATGGGTAGGATGAAATGGGAGTTACTGTTTCCTTTTCATTCACTGCTCACTCGCCTCTGGTTGGCTCATAAACCGGTCAGATAGCTTAGAGTGCATTGTACGAGTACAGAAATGTAACTTGTCTTTCACTGAGTGGAAGAGGGGAACTCCGCTACATCATGACATGCTGGCCAGGTTAAACTCGAGCCATCTCACATCTTGTCTCATTGCCATGGCTGGTCATTCGGAAACACATAAAAACAGCATTTACAATATTCATATAAACAAATGTATATACAGACCCACAGACAGACACAAACACTTACAACCAGGAGAAACACTCATTGAAATCTTACAATTATAATAGTCCATGTCATCACATTGGGCACAGTTCATGTTGCTCATCGCATGCATTTCTTTTTAGCTGCAGATAACATCAAATACTCATTCTGACTTAAGTCAAAAAGGATCTGACAAACACTGTATTGACTTCTGCACCTGGGTCATGTTCGGTAGGCACAAAACGGAAGTAAACTGTACAAAACAGTGAAAGATAGGTACAATCTGAATTTGCCCAATAAACACTTGTTTTCTTTTGCAAACGTTTTGCTATGTTGTGCCTTAATGAACGTGACTCTGCTGCCATCTTTTCCTTTGTAGCACTGTGCCCAGCTACAAGCCCCCAAGGACAGGTTTTTAGTACATTTCATCCAGATCAGAAGGATCCTGTGTTGTGCTCCAGATCATTTTGATTTGTAGATTTAAATGTTCCACTAACTGTCCCCAGAGAATACTGACGTCATACAGTATTTACTCATGTGGCAAATTCTCCAGAGCACAACTGTACACAATAGTGCTCACTCCAGCCTTCCTGTACACTATCCTCATGACTTTACTATAGTGTTAGTCTGTTAACGTATATGACAAAGAACTCTTATAACGTGTCCACATTATTAGGTCTGTCTTCTCTTTGACTTCACAGTGCAATGGCAGTTTGTTAAGAGAATATGCAAAGTTGTTATTGTACCCGTCTGTAGACCATCCTAAAGAATATTCATAAATTATGTTCTTAAAATCTACAGACAAAAATTTCATCAGTTAAGTTGTAAACAGGAATATTCAAATACATTTTCCCAAAATCGTACTTGACGGTGATACATTGCTCTTTGGCCTGGAAGGAAAGTGTTTATAGCAATTATTTAAAATTGTATCAGGTTATAATCCCATTCTCACCCTCCCTTAAAACTCAAACAAGCTCTAATATTTGGGGAATAGCCTAAACCTGAAATTGTTTCAAAGGGCAATTTTTGTATTTTGTCTAAGTACAGTTGAAGTCAGAAGTTGGTTGGAGTCATTAAAACTGGTTTTTCAACCACTCCACAAATTTCTTGTTAACTATAGTTCTGGGAAGTTGGTTAGGACATCTCCTTTGTGCATGACGGAACTAATTTTTCCAACAATTGTTTACAGACAGATTATTTCACTGTATCACAATTCCAGTGGGTCAGAAGTTTACATCCACTAAGTTGACTGTGCCTTTAAACAGCTTGGAAAATTCCAGAAAATTATGTCATGGCTTTAGAAGCTTCTGATAGGCTAATTGACACCATTTGAGTCAGTTGGAGGTGTACCTGTGGATGTATTTCAAGGCCTACCTTCAAACTCAGTGCCTCTTCGCTTGACATCATGGGAAAATCAAAAGAAATCGGCCAAGACCTCAGAAAAAAAATGTAGGACCTCCACAAGTCTGGTTCATCCTTGGGAGCAATTTCCAAATGCCTGAAGGTGCCACGTTCATCTGTACAAACAATAGCACGCAAGTATAAACACCATGGGACCACACAGCCGTCATACCGCTAAGGAAGGAGACGCATTCTGTCTCCTAGAGATGAATGTATTTTGGTGCGAAAAGTGCAAATCAATCCCAGAACAGCAAAGGACCTTGTGAAGATGCTGGAGGAAACAGGTACAAAAGTATCTATATCCACAGTAAAACGAGTCCTATATCGACATAACCTGAAAAGCCGCTCAGCAAGGAAGAACCCACTGCTCCAAAAACACCATAAAAAAGCCAGACTACAGTTTGCAACTGCACATGGGGACAAAGATAGTACTTTTTGGAGAAATGTCCTCTGGTCTGATGAAACAAAAATGGAACTGTTTGGCCATAATGACCATCGTTATGTTTGGACGAAAAAGGGGGAAGCTTGCATGCTGAAGAACACCATCCCAACCGTGAAGCACGGGGTGGCAGCATCATGTTGTGGGGGTGCTTTGCTGCAGGAGTGACTGGTGCACTTCACAAAATAGATGGCATCATGAGGGAGGAAAATTATGTGGATATATTGAAGCAACATCTCAAGACATCAGTCAGGAAGTTAAAGCTTGGTCGCAAATGGGTCGTCCAAACGGACAAGGACCCCAAGCATACTTCCAAAGTTGTGGCAAAATGGCTTAAAGACAACAAAGTCAATGTATTGGAGTGGCCATCACAAAGCCCTGACCTCAATCCCATAGAACATTTGTGGGCAGAACTGAAAAAGGGTGTACGAGCAAGGAGGCCTACAAACCTGACTCAGTTACACCAGCTCTGTCAGGAGGAATGGGCCAAGATTCACCCAACTTATTGTGGGAAGCTTGTGGACGGCTACCTGAAACAATTGACCCAAGTTAAACAATTTAAAGGCAATGCTACCAAATACTAATTGAGTGTATGTAAACTTCTGACCCACTGGGAATGTGATGAAAGAAATAAAAGCTGAAATAAATCACTCTCCTACTATTCTGACATTTCACATTCTTAAAATAAAGTGGTGATCCTATCTGACCTAAGTCAGGGAATTTTTTACTAGGATTAAATGTCAGGAATTGTGAAAAAATGAGGTTAAATGTATTTGGCTAAGGTGTATGTAAACTTCCGACTTCAACTGTACTTGTGGTACAGTAAGGTTACTTAGAGTGATCAATGTCAAACTCCCCTAATTTACAATTAACTCAATCCAACCATTTCTCTCAACACTGATTCCAGTCTATACACCAGTCCCATCCCTAAAAGTCAGCCCCCACGCCTCAACCCGGGTATCCACTGTGTGCGTGCGTGTGTGTGTATTTATGTACAAATGCAGAGAAAGGTTGATAGATTGACTTTGCTTTACTCCCTCACGTTTGGGTATCATCCACCACCACAGAGTGGTGTCTCAGTGTACTCTCCCTATCCAAATGAATCTCGTAAATCATTTGGGGGATACACAAATATTTTTGACTCATTTGTTTGCTGCATTAGATATCGCTTGCTAAGAGTGAACTGCCAGTCATCCCACCACCACCCATCTATAGTCTAAAGTCTCCCAGTCACTACTGAGCAAGAAAGTCAGTCATTCCTGATGCTTTGATGTGTGTGTATGTATGTATGTATGTATGTATGTATGTATGTATGTATGTATGTATGTATGTATGTATGTTTATGAGTTTGTGAGCTTTAAAAAAAATATATTTTGATAAACTCCCCCATCCCTACACCTCTCCTTATCCACCTTCCATCCATATTCTCCCTCACACAGTCAGCAGCCAGAAGAACAAGAAGATGGCCACGAACAGGAAGAGAGAGTCCTGCCAGTTGTTGCCGTTGTTGGGGTTGCCTTGGTGATCGGCTGCGTATGCGTCTGGGGGAACAGTGAAAACATTGCAATGATTAGCCAACAGCCATTGTGTCAAGGAATATATTATGGTTGTGTGGGTGTCTGTGTGTGTGTGTGTGTGTGTGTGTGTGTGTGTGTGCACCTGCTCTGTGGAAGGGGTCATTGGTGTTGAAGACTGTGGTGAAGAAGCCGAATGGGAATGCACCGATCCCAAAGGACATGTGAAAGCCAGTGTCCCCAAACGCCTGGAAGGGCTGAAAGAAGAGGAAAGAACAGAATAATGGTCACTCATTACAAATAAGAGTGAACACACAAAGAATCATGTAATAAATGTCACATTAAACTAACTCAAATGTAAGTGATGAAGAGGAGGCCTCACCCCTCTGCTCTCTGGCTCCGTTCTCTGTCCCTGAGGTCGAGGCGGGGTTTTCAACCTGGAGGACGAAACAGCAGTTAGAAACTGCATTGGTACAGTGTCACGCGTGTACAGCTATGCACGCTCAAACACACACAGTGTACCTGGGGTCCTCTTGGCTGGAGCTTCCTCTGCCGTAGAGGGGGATGACTTTCTCTCTGCTGATGCCTGCTTTACACACAGGACACTGCTGTTGGCTGGGCCGCGTCTCCAACCACTGACAGACAGAAGGGAAAGAGCGATCACATGACTGAGACAGAAGCCACACTTTACTGTCAGTCTATTGGCATGCACGGACTTACTACAATGTGCAACACACAGGGTAGATCTATGTGATGTAGTGTGTTAGGTAAAAGGACTAACCAATATACTGTAGTAGAATGATTTATTCAAATAAAAATGGGGCAAAAATAATTCCAAATTATACTTTGCACTTTCTATGTGTCAGCAACATAAGAGAGTTTTGAGCAATAGGGCAAGTACGAACAGCTGGGTACACAAGGCACTAGCGTTGACACTCTTCTATCAACAGAGTTAGCTCAGTAACTAATGAAAGAAAAACATTGACTTATTCTCAGACAAAGGAGAAGGATATGCAATGGTAATCATGTTGTGATGCATGTACAGCTTGTGCTATAATCTAAAGCACCTTGAGGACAAAAGGGGGTTCACAGTAAACACTGGTGTATTGAATGTGCCATTAAGAACACTATCAACAAGCTGCACTAAATCAGCTGACTGACCAAGGTTGGTCTCAGGTCCTGTCATGGGACAGGGACTGAGGGCTGGTTTCAACCAGTAGAAAGTGTAGCTAATATTTACCAGTACTGTGAAACTAAAGATAACACCTTTAAATGGCATACTTACTTGATGAAGGCAGGGCCAGCTGTGAAAGAGAGAAAGAGAAAAAGGTTAAAGTGGGTATTATGGCGTCACCTAGAAACCTGGTGACATTTGGAGGAACCTCTTAACGGCCTACTTAAATCGAGTCCGAATTGACACACAGGGTGATTCTCAATTGCATACTCCTCGCTTCCTCTCTTCTCGTTTCCTTTCCAAAACACAATGGATGAGAAAGT
Organism: Brachymystax lenok tsinlingensis; assembly: GCA_030435695.1. Taxonomy (NCBI): domain Eukaryota; kingdom Metazoa; phylum Chordata; class Actinopteri; order Salmoniformes; family Salmonidae; genus Brachymystax; species Brachymystax lenok. Next base: position 34,830,185 of record CM059799.1, read on the forward strand.
CAGAGCTGACCTTCTCCTCCAATTGGCTTTGAGGAGGCGAGAAGAGAGGACACGAGGACTGTGCAATTGAGATTCTCCCATAGGCCTAGTTAGTGGGCTAGATTTTGGAATCCATATTCGTCTTGTTTTCCCAGTAGGCCCCCACCTGCAGGGTGCATCTGGTTACCATGTTCTGACCTTAACGATGCGAGTGATTAAAATTATCCAGGCTCCCCATTGTTGGTTTTAATTAGCTCCATCTGTCACCGCTCGTTACCACCATCGCGCCTCGTTGCTGGCCAGATTTCTGCATTGTGGTTCAGGAGGATGGTACATGTAGCATAGCGCAGCGTTGTCGGTTCTAAAAACCATGGATAAAGAGGACTATCGCGAATGTGACAACCACAGAAATAGAAGAACTAGAACATCCAAAGCCCCTAAGACAATGGCGAAATGGAGCTGCCTGTTCTCGTTTTCTAAGGTGACAACACATGGGCTACCAGCGTGCCATACATTTGCATTCTGTAACCTGTTTGTGGCTGTATGGAGCATAAACAGCATTTGTAGAGCTGGGCAGTGACCATGGTTCTGGGAGGGTTTTGAGAGTTTTGCCAGGTGAAGAGCTTATTTAGGCACCAGTGGAAAGAAAGCAGTGCCTGCACATTAGATATGTGGGAGACAGGTGAAGTGTGTACTCTAGTCTAGCTACCTGCGCTAAGTAGGCTAAATTAGATGGAAATGAGGCATCATTTGTCAGGGAAATCTAGCCTAATGCAGTCTCAGATACCCACTGATGCTTTCCATCAAATGATTAGTCACCGTCAGTCCACTTAGCATTAACCAACAGACAATGTTTCCACCAGGGAGAGAGGACTTGCCTTCCCATAATAAAAGGACAATACAGAAGAAATGTCAAGATTAGTGACATTCCCATCTCCTACCTTCCATTTGAAATGATGTGGATATGGTCAGCGAAAAACAAATTTCTGTACGCATCCACCCTACATGCTTGTTTCCAACTAGCATGGGCTTTCAGGCAAACACTGACGAAAAAGAGGAAATGAGCCTCTTCAGACTGCTGAGATGCTCCTGTAGTCAAATGAGTGTCTGCTCTGCAGAAAACATGACCACTCTTACTCTCCACAAGTCTCTCCAGCTATATTGTCACATTCAAATATAGGCTTTGGCTCTAGGGAAGGAGACTTCCTCCTGCTGCCTCCCTATCTCCCACGTGGGGCCTCAATATCAGCTATTGGAAGCTTAAGCCTACACCCTCAACGGCGATAGGGGTACTCAAGTGGACTTACTTTAGTATAAGTGAGACATGAATCTCTAAATCATTTCTCACTAAATTACACCATTTTCTAAAAGGAAATCAAGATTAACACTATTCCTCTTTGCGTGAATGATGCACATGAAATAGCTAGTTCAATTGATTTTATTGAGAACAGTTCAGGAATGTGTGTTCCATCAAGTCTCATTGCTCATCAACTGTACTGGAGAGTCTTTGCTGTTGTGAACACTGTGGGTCTAATTCTTACTCCTTTATAGTGACAGTATCTCTTGGCACCAATTCCACACACTCGCCCCTAATCTGAAATTAAACCCGTAGACGTGACTGAGCAAGACATGAAGGAGTCAGTGAGACCAACTATATGCATGTTTACAATACAAACAATGCAACTGTAGCCAACAACTTTGCAGAACCTTGAAGGTCAATGCCTGCTTTTTGGAATACATGATTCCCGTGTCAACATTGGCTAATATCTAAGCTGGTGACGGTGTGTGCTTGGTCGAATCAATTATTGTTTAGTGAATGAGTGAGGGTCACCAAAGTTATCCATTGCCTATAGCAGTGTGTACTAGTTATTAACCCGACGCAGAGGCTCAAACTCAACCAGTGACTGAGCTCCGTGCAGCAAGCAGGTGTGTGCAAGTGAGGCATTCACTGTCACATTGCAAACGTCAGATCGATACATTGTTGCTGTAACTGGCACACTGGTGCAACTGAAAAGGGACATGAATCAAGTTCCACAATAATGACTTTGGCAAGATGCTGATAGCTAGCCAACTAGGTACTACGTCCAGAATAGCCCAATCATGGCCTAAAAAAAGCCTTAGTCCAAGCATGTTCTGTTTAAAGGCGAATTGGTAGGCTGGGTCTCTTTAGCTAATCCACTCACTGTACTCCATGTCATGTGACAATGACAAGGACTGGCACGTCAGCTAAAAATATTGGTATTCAGACTAGCGAATTGGCTCTGGAAGCCAAAACAGCCCAATACTCTATCGATTCTAAATTGCGGTACGGTTCCAGAAACATAAATCCGTTTACTTTCAAATGGCACCAAAATAATTTCACAAATGCAAAACACAGCTGACAGTATTTTCAGTGACAACATGTTTGTGGCTTCCATGTTTGGGGTTAACACGGTGTTCGGAGACGCAGATCGCTAATTAGCACAGGTAGTCCACTCCGTGTTCCGTCTGTTTCCATAAACAAGCGCTGTAACATGAAAATATGGCCGCGTGGGAACCCTATAAAAAATGTGTATTAATGGAACCGTTGTATTATTTTTTTGTCGCTGATAAGAATGATAAGGTCCTTATGCTTCCAAAACCGTAAGGCAAGCGATTCGTGTTAATGTTCAGACCGAGCGTCTGGGCTCTTAACAAAACATCCCCATACAGAAGAAGCCTTCGTCCAATGACTCTTCAATCAATCACATGTATTCATAAAGCCCCTTTTACGTCCGCCTATGTAAAAGTGCTATACAGAAACCCAGTCTAAAACCCAAAACAGCAAGCAATGCAGATGTAGAACTGAAAGTCATGATCAAGGGCTACGACCAACGCAACGTAGCCAACTAAAGCCAGGTAGCGAGATCGTACAACCATCTAACTAAATTGAGTTAATGATAATTAAATGTGTGAGTCAATGTTGTAAAGTTGAGGTGAGCAGCATATCAGTCAAATCCACTTTATTTCGATGGGTTGGCTAATGTATGAAACTCAGCCAACCAACACTCATCCATGATTAACGTTATCTAGTAGATAATCTACTAGCTAGGCTTCAAGTTACCTTGCTTGCTAACATTTAACTATATTCACAAACATTGTGCATGCATTTGTCATCGACGTATATGTGTGATCCGACAAAACAACCCGCTTGTTATTACATAGAAGTTAGCTAACGGAAATGTTGTCAAAGGTAAACAAGGCAATGCCCGCCGTATGTCAGTAAACTCTTAGAATGCTACAACATTCCCTAGTACTCGCGGATGATCGAAAGTATACCCCGGCTCGTACCAGAACAAGTGCCCGCAAAAGCTGATGACAGCGTCCCTTGCTGTGTCCAAACAAATGTTGCATTCGAATGTGGACCGATCTGGCTCGGATTCGTCCTCTCCGCCGCTTCCTCCCGGGCCATCGCGCTCGTTGCTGCTGTCACCAGCCGGGGACTCTCCTCTGCTTGCGGGCCTGCCATGACTCGAGGACCAGGGATCCGCGGCCGCCATAATTGTTTACTGAAAAAGTAATAACTCCGGCAGACGAGAGCCAGCGTCGAGATTTCACTTGACATGTGTACCACCCCTTCCGTTTCCGTAAGAAAAAGAAGAAACAACTGGGAGGAGTTTAAAAAGCACCGCGTTTCTCAAACCGCGAACAGACCATGCTGGGGTTTGACAAGGCAATGAGCAAAGTGAACAATTATTCCTTTAGTTGTTCATTTTCTCGAAATCATTTCCCATTTCTTAAGAAGTTGACCTGTTGTTACTCAGAACTCGTGAACGAGACAAACGGACACGTTTTCATGTTCGTTCCTGTTCTGCACATGAGTTTAGCTAACCAACGTCGCCATGACATCGCCTACAAGTGTGATTGTGGATTTTCCATCGGAGAAGCAGTTTCTGCCTATCTGCATACTATATTAAGCTCAAGCACTATACTACATACTAATATTCTATAAGAGGAACAGGAGATCAACCAGTAGAAGAACATTTGAGGTGCCGAAAAGCTCACCCTTGCCAGAATCCACCCCCTTTCACCTGAACGCGCACGCACTCAATTCTTCATTGCTGCGACTTGCTTGACCGCGCAGTTTTCGGTTTGGCTATTTGTTTCAAGTGTATTAGTCTATGAATAAATCTCTGCCAAAATTCGTCATCTCTCCCATGTCTTATTCGACTAGTATTTGTTCTGAAATGTTTGCGTGCCTATATTTTACTCCCTCCTCTTAATATAACACACATACATTATTTATTCATTTCGGTTGCCTATCCTGACATGAAGTTTGTTCTGTAGAAAGTATTTGAGTCTGATGTGTGCCACAGAAAGTATTTGACTCTAGCCACAAAATGAAGGAAATTAGAAGAGGAGGACATAAAGGAGGGAGTAAAATGTAGGAAAGCAATAAACATTTCAGAACAACTACTGGTCGAATAAGACATGGGAGAGATGACGCATTTTGTCAGAGATTTATTTATAGACTCAAGTCAAGCACTGGTCCAATAAATGAATATCCTGATGATCAATCAAATATATTTATAAAGCCATTTTTACATCAGCAGTTGTCAGAAAGTGATTACAGGCCTACAGAAACACAGCCTAAAGCCCCAATGGAAATTACTATTTGGGTACTTTCATTCATACCATGGTACTACTATGGTACTTTCACTTATACCATGGAATAGTCTGAGTCATGGAAATTGTTAGAGGTTCACCTAGGGGTCATGATAAGGCTGTACTAAATGTTTGATGTATTATAATAATTGATTATGCTTATGTTGTATTAATAGAAGGGGAGGGGTTATAAGACCCCTCCCTCCTTACATTTATAGGGTCCTAGACTACAGATTAACAATATATATATTCATTATAGAGGTTTAATATTGTTCCATAGTTGTTGTCTAGTTCTCTCTCTCTGCCTCTTATAAACAGGCCCCTCTGAGAAATGTGTGACTGTGAAGAAGGAGCTCTGCAGGGGAGTGGGGGAGATAAGAGACTAGTCAGATATTCCACAATAAATCAACTTTGGGGAGTGAATATTTAGTGCCTAGCTTTTAGATAACACTGAAACTCTATGTTTGTGTAGCTGTGGATGCATGGGCTTGGTCTGATGAGTAGATAGTAATGACATATGCAGTGACATCACAAGGGCTGGACTTGGGGTTTAATAAAACAACTTGGGACTTTTTCTATGGTGCAGAACTTACTTGGAAACGTGCGTGCTACGTTCCTGATTGTCAACTTCTGTCTGCAATTGCATTAATAAATGAATGAATGATTTAATTAAAGATATTGTCATAATGCTAATTCCACCAATGAGCCAATGATTGACAAGGAAAGAAGGAACAAACCCTAACATTTGGCGAGCTTGCCAGGAGTGAGTGTCAACCCCGGTTGGAGGAGATTCCACACCATGGTGCCAAGAGCTCCAAATTAAATAAGGTAAGCAGATGCCCGTTTAATCGAAGTCTGTAATTAAATGGCATTCACTGGTGTGGTTTCCCTCTAACAAGTAAGTGGCACCTCACTCAATCTAAATTATAGACATACACTTTGAATATGAAATAGTCAGATCTTAATTTGGTGACGTTACGTAACGGACTATTGGTGAAATGCATGATGTCAATATAGGATGAATGAAATGAAAGCTTGATGGTTTTAATTTGATTTGTTAGAGGCAATTCAGAGTGACAATTGCCCGGTTTTAATTTGATTAGTTTGAAGTAATTCAGAGCGACAATTACTCATACTAGTTTTAATTTTATTTGTAGAGGCAATTCAGAGCGACAATTGCCCGGTTTTAATTTTATTTGTTAGAAGTAATTCAGAGCGACAATTACTAATACTATTTTTTATTTGATATATTTGGAGTAATGCAGTGATCATTACTTTGTTATTTTGGTTTTGGAGAGGTGGTTATAATACTCATCTCTTTTATTTTATTTTGTTTTGTAACGCGGGCGACAATGACTGAATTCTAGTTATTTTTATTTTGTAGAGGTATCCAGTGAATGAGTTGAGTTGTTTATGAATAGTGCGTTGTATGTTTCATTGTTTGTTTGTCTGTGGATTATGGTGGGGGTTATTGGGTAATGGCCCAATAATGGAATAAAAAGTTAGGAGTAGGACAGAAGTGATTTAAATAAAAGGTTAAACGTATTTGTTAGTGACACTTTCCTATCATAGGACAGTATTGGAAATGTACAACCCTTAGTATGCCAGTAAGAGAATTACAAAGAAGTTCTATAGACATTTTCATAAAAAGTTATTTTGTGATTCTATCACCACCAGAGGGCAATGGAGTGTAACATATTACTGTTACTCCACACCCTTAAGATATAATGTTAGGAATTTAAGGCTAGCATGCGGTTTTCTCGGTGAGGCCCGTGTGTGAAATATGCTTGAGTTAGTAGAACCATTTACTATAGCCTGGATTAAGTGAGAGTAGAATTAGGATTACAGTATCAACCACTGTTATTCAACACACACTGAAAGGAGATAGAGAATCATTTATATAGGCATATTCCTACATATTACACCCACTTCAGAATAACCTATAGAAATTGGAAAACACATTACACGCAGACTATCTGGGGAAGTCATTTGACACACGGGTAATGATTTTCAAAAACCAACCTCCACAGCCTTTCTTTGGGGAACCCAGGCAGTAACAATACCAGGGTTCGACAAGGAAACACCAATTATACTATTCTGATGTTGGTCACTAGGGGGAGACTAAATGACCATTGAGACTAAATGACCAAGGTGGAAGAAGGTTCGTAGCGTACAACCAGGTAACAATTCCCAGCTTATTAAATGCGTAGGACCTCCAAAAGTACAATGGGGAGAGTATCTGACTGGTAGTGTAAAGCCCCTAAATGATAAAGGAGATGTGTTGACAGGATTAAAACCCATAATAACTCCCCCTGTTTGTATCTGCAACTCAGGGAATGTGGATGTAGGAAACACCACTAATTGCCTGTTTTACACAGGCCTAAATACGGATACCAGTAGTTTTGATGTACTGGATGGGCAACAATTGACAACTAGGGTAAATATGCCAAACATAGGCAAAGGCATGGGGACACCTCCGGATAATCTCTGGATCTGTGGGGGTAATGGCTACATTTTCCTTTCCCATGGGATGAAAAGGGTGCTGTTATCTGGGGAAAACTTAACTGACACTAGCAACATTACTTGCTTCTGAGTTACTGAACAATTCTTTGCAAATTAGTTTCAGATCGAACGGCAGAGCTAAAAGAGCAGTGGCTCAAAAATAATGAAGCTTATGGGACATGTGCTGTCTCAGGTAGAGATGGCAGCCCTTGTAATGTTTCCAGGTGCAGGAGTTGTAGTAAAGGGTAAGGGATTAACAAATTGACATACTCCATGCAGGCCTTTACTAATTTGATAATACAGGGTTTTACTCAATTGTGACTAAATGTGCAGAATTTGAAGGTAGTAGTGACCAGAGACGAAATGGCATGTATTGGCTAAAGACAGAGAGGGCCTACAGGTCCCTTGAAATATAAGATGAGGATCACTGTGTCATGTTGCTTCCTGACTCCTCTGACAACATGACAGCGATTATTAATGACCTGGCTAAATTTGGAGGTACTCTGGGAAAAGCTGTCAACATCATCTTTGACCAAATTGGACACTGGTTTAATGATGTATTTGGAAATGGGATGGGTAAGGTAATGATGTTCCTGTCTGCCATGATGATTCTTCCACTTCTGGTAGGACTACTGTGTTTTGTTGTTGCTTTATGTATAATAAAGTGCTTGGCTAAAGAGACTGTTGAACATTTGGTGATCATGGGATCCGTATGTTGGGATGGTCTACATGTGGTAGAGGGAAGATATGGGAGATACTAGAGCTTGTCATGTATATATGGGTCAACTGACAGAAGAGTATAGTGATTGGAGAAACTATGCTAAAGGGGATTTTAGTGTGTTAGACTTACAGTAACAGGTGACATGTGTAAACCTTTCCAGGATAGAGGAAGGCATGGGAGCACCTTTTGGATGGATGTGGGTATGCAGTAACAAGGGGTATCTCACTTTACCTCCTGGATGGGGGGATTGTTGTTATTTGGGGAGAACAGAAATGTACATGTTAAGAATTCCGGTCACCCATCTTTTCAATGAGACAACTCTGGGGTACTGAAGCGTGACAAACGACTCATCCCAGACAATCAGGAAGCCTATGGTCATGTCTTACACCCAGGTGAGATTTTTGGTATGTTAATCATACCCTCCTGGGGTGTGGCTGTCCTAGGAAAGTGGGTAAACAATTTAACCTACTCTTTTACAGGCCCATATGAATTTAACGATCCGAGGATTTAGCCAACAATTAGATGTCCAAAATCTGAAAGCAGTCGTTAGCTGCCATGAGTTGGCTTTAGATTATCTTTTGGCGAAGGAAGGAGGACACTGTAATGTACTAGGTATTATTGATCCTGAAAATTGTGGTATGCTCCTCCCTGACTCCTCTGAGAATATGACTGCAATAATTGATAAGATTTCTGATCTTAGTAAAACTCTCTCAAAATCTGAAAAATCTGTTTTTGACAAATTTGGTGACTGGTTTAATGTTAAATTTGGAAATGTGATGGGAAAAGTTATGTTGACTCTATTTTCATTGTTTATTCCTATACTTGTGGGAGGATTGGTGATTTTGGTTACTGTTTATATTTGTAAGAAAATGCTGCCACCACCATGCTTCACCGTAGGGATGGTATTGGCCAGGTGATGAGCGGTGCCTGGTTTCCTTTAGACGTGACACTTGGCATGCAGGCCAAAGTGTTCAATCTTGCTTTCTTCAGACCAGAGAATCTTGTTTCTTATGGTCTGAGAGTCCTTTAGGTGCCTTTTGGCAAACTCCAAGCGGTCTGTCATGTGCCTTTTTTTGAGGAGGGGCTTCCGTCTGGCCACTGTACCATAAAGGCCTGATTCGAGGAGTGCTGCAGAGATGGTTGTCCTTCTGGAAGGTTCTCCCATCTCCACAGAGGAACTCTGGAGCTCTGTCAGAGTGACCATCTGGTTCTTGGGCACCTCCCTGACTAAGGTCCTTCTCCCCCGATTGCTCAGTTTGGCTGGGCGGCCAGCTCTAGGAAGAGTCTTGGTGGTTCCAAACTTCTTCCAAAACTTGTGCCTCAACACAATCCTGTCTCAGAGCTCTACGGACAATTCCTTCGACCTCATGGCTTGGTTTCTGCTCAGACATGCACTGTCAACTGTGGGACCTTATATAGACAGGTGTGTGCCTTTCTAAATCATGTGAACTCCAATCAAGTTGTAGAAACATCTCAAGGATAATCAATGGAAACAGGATGCACCTGAGCTCAATTTCGAGTCTCATAGCAAATGGTCTGAATACTTATGTAAATAAGGTATTTCTGATTTTTTTAAATAAATGTTCACAAAATTCTAAAAACCTGTTTTTGCTTTGTCATTATGGGGTATTTGTTTGTAGATTGATGAGGATTTTTTTTATTTAATACATTTTAGAATAATGATGTAATGTAACAAAATGTGGAATAAGTGAAGTAAATAAATTCTACTGTAGATAACAACACATTTTTTGTTTTGTTTTATTGATCAGGGATGCCAACCTCATGCTTCAGAGTAGACTGGACTTATCTGAGGGCTAACCTCTATGCATGGATAGGTTGATGAGGTAAGTTATGACTGGATTCTTGTATCTGATATTTTGAATCCGTTAAGCACTTTGTCTGTTCTCAAAGGAAGAAATGAACATTGCATGTGTCATGTTCCCTTTTGCAATGCAGTGTTCCCACTTGTATATGCTGGTTGACAGCTTACCTTCATTGAGTTGAGTTGCCAACAGATCTTCCATCCTCGCATCCTGACAAAAGAGAAAGTATATGCAATAAAGGTAAGCTGTCACCCAGCAAATACAAGTGGCAACGCTGCATTGCAAAAAGGAACATGACATGCAATGTTCATTTCTTCCTTTGAGAACAGACAGCTCAATGGATTCAATCTATTTTCAGACTGGACATACAATAAAGCTGGGATCAAACATTAAGCCCTCGTGGACGATAGGGCTTTCTGCTTCAGGTGAGCTATTCATAATTAAAGTACAAGAAAACAGCAGGGTAGACAAGAGAGAGCTGCTCTTCCTCCCGGGGAAGGCCTGCCCGCTCCCAGATCTCTCCATCACGTTTGACAACTCCAAGGTGTCCTCCTCCCAGAATGCAAAGAACCTTGGTGTGACCCTGGACAACACCCTGTTGCTCTCTGCAAACATCAAACCAGTGACTCGCTCTTGTAGGTTCATGTTCTGTCTACAGCATTTGTAGAGTTCGACCCTACCTCACACAGGAAGTGGCGCAGGTCCTAATCCAGGCACTTGTCATCTCCCGTCTGGACTACTGCAACTCACTGTTGGCTGGGTTCCTCGCTTGTGCCACCAAGCCCCTGAAACGTATCCAGAATGCTGCAGCCTGCCTGGTGTTCAACCTTCCAAAGTTTTTGTTTGTCACCCCGCTCTTCCGCACACTTCACTGGCTTCCAGTCGAAGCTCACATCCACTATAAGACCCTGGTACTTGCCTACGGAGCAGCAAGAGGAACTGCCCCTCCCTACCTTCAGGCTATGCTCAAACCCTACACCCCAACACGAGCACTCCGTTCTCCCACCCCTGGTCTCTTGGCCCTCCCCCACCCCACAGGAGGGCAGCTCTCGCTCAGCCTAGTCCAAGCTCTTTGTCCTGGCACCCAAATGGTGAAACCAGCTTCCCCCTGAAGCTAAGACAGCAGAGTCCCTGTCCATCTTCCAAAAACATCTGAAACCCTACTTTTTCAAAGAGTACCTTAAATAATTTCACCTTTTCTAGCTCTGACTTTGCTGCTAGTTACTTTATTGAGGAAAAATGCACTTACTATGACTGTGATATGTTGTTAGCCCACCTGTTATCTATGTTATAAATGGGGATCAAATGTAGGCCTATGCAATTAGATTGTAAGGATAAAGATGTATTTAGGCTCTACATAGTCATCCACCAAAAACAGTAAACATAATAACCAATGATAGGTGGCGACATCAACCATTTAATGTGCATGTAGTGCCTTTTGCTTCCAAAAAAACAGAATAAGGTTGTCTCTCCTACAAGCTTTGGTTCCGACTTCAAGTTGCAGTTGGTGAGCAACTGCAGAAATGTTCAGTCGACTGCAGTCGAAAGTTCAGGACCTTTGATCACATGGTTGTTGTGAAGGTCATGCATTCAACATGTAGTCGCAAGTCAGGCAGTTCTTATACCCATAATGCAACACACTTTGAAATGTAACTTCTTGACAAAAGTGATCCGCTCGATTGCACCTACTGTGTCTCGGTGTTGTTGCAGTTCATGCTTGTATCAAGGTGACATCTAGGTGGTTATCAGAAGCTAGGTTTCCATCCAACTGGCGACAGATTTTCATGCGAATATTCTAAAATCCGCACATTTTCCCACCAGTGGTGTGTTTCTACCAAACTGACTTGATGCTGATAAAATCAAATCAAATTGAAACACTGTTTGACTTGTTTTGACACACTTTACTGATACTTTTGGGATATTGTTTTTCTGCATGGATGAACGCCTTTGAGCAGGTGGATTACTGAACAAAACGCGCCAAACAAACTGAGCTTTATCAATATAAAGAGGGACTTTATCGAACAAAAGGACCATTTATTGTGTAGCTGGGACCCTTGGGATTGCCATCAGATGAAGATCTTCAAAGGTAAGCGATTTATTTTAGCGCTATTTCTGAGTTTTGTGACACCCGTGCTGGTTATGTTACTATGCTAATTGAATATGTGTGCGGGGCGCTGTCCTCAGAAAATCAAATGCTATGCTTTCGCCGTAAAGCCTTTTGGAAATCTGACAACACTGTGAGATTACCAAGATTCTAAGCTTTTGGAGAGTGTGCAACACTTGTATTTTCATGAATGTTTTATATTACTACTTTTTGTATTTTGAATTTGGCGCTCTGCATTTTTCCGGATGTTGTCGCAGGTGGGGCGCTGTCGCCCCACTGCTCCTTAATGTCTAAAAGACACATCTGGATTCAGAATTTTTCAGGGTATGGTGTATATCCACAAAACTCAAAATGTGCATTGGAAATGGTTTGAATGATCTATTTAGCAACACCACTTTTCAACACCACTATCAAGTAGAGTATGTCAAACTCGACAAACAGAAAATACCTACCTCCATACTCAATATCAAAGACTTGGTTTGAAAATCTCAGAATGTCATTCAATTTTTTGGTGTTTTGTAACAGAAGTCTCTTTCCATTAATCTAATGGCATTTTGGATGCTGGAATTATATTAGAGTGGATGAACATGTGCAGGTACAGTGAGGGGAAAAAAGTATTTGATCCCCTGCTGATTTTGTACATTTGCCCACTGACAAAGAAATGATCAGTCTATAATTTTAATTATATGTTTATTTGAACAGTGAGAGACAGAATAACAACAAAGAAATCCAGAAAAAAACGCATGTGAAAAATGTTATAAATGGAATTGCAATTTAATGAGGGAAATAAGTATTTGACCCCTCTGCAAAACATGACTTAGTACTTGTTGGCAAAACCCTTGTTGGCAATCACAGAGGTCAGACGTTTCATGCAGTTGGCCACCAAGTTAGCACACATCTCTGGAGGGATTTTGTCCCACTCCTCTTTGCAGATCTTCTCCAAGTCATTAAGGTTTCGAGGCTGACGTTTGGCAACTCGAACCTTCAGCTCCCTCCACAGATTTTCTATGGGATTAATGTCTGGAGACTGGCTAGGCCACTCCAGGACCTTAATGTGCTTCTTCTTGAGCCACTCCTTTGTTGCCTTGGCTGTGTGTTTTGGGTCATTGTCATGCTGGAATACCTTTAATGCCCTGGCTGAGGGAAGGGGGTTCTCACCCAAGATTTGACGGTACATGGCCCCGTCCATCGTCCCTTTGATGCGGTGAAGTTGTCCTGTCCCCTTAGCAGAAGAACACCCCCAAAGCATAATGTTTCCACCTCCATGTTTGACGGTGGGCATGGTGTTCTTGGGGTCATAGGCAGCATTCCTCCTCCTCAAAAAACGGCGAGTTGAGTTGATGCTAAATAGCTAAATTTTGGTCTCATCTGACCACAACACTTTCACCCAGATGTCCTCTGAATCATTCAGATGTTCATTGGCAAACTTCAGACGGGCATGTATATGTACTTTCTTGAGCAGGGGGACCTTGCGGGTGCTGCAGGATTTCAGTCCTTCACGGCGTAGTGTGTTACCAATTGTTTTCTTGGTGACTATGGTCCCAGCTGCCTTGAGATCATTGACAAGATCCTCCCGTGTAGTTCTGGGCTGATTCCTCACCGTTCTCATGATCATTGCAACTCCACGAGGTGAGATCTTGCATGGAGCCCCAGGCCGAGGGAGATTGACCGTCTTTTTGTGTTTCTTCCATTTGCGAATAATGGCACCAACTGTTGTCACCTTCTCACCAAGCTGCTTGGCGATGGTCTTGTAGCCCATTCCAGCCTTGTGTAGGTCTACAATCTTGTCCCTGACATCCTTGGAGAGCTCTTTGGTCTTGGCCATGGTGGAGAGTTTAGAATATGATTGATTGGTTGCTTCTGTGGACAGGTGTCTTTTATACAGGTAACAAACTGAGATTAGGAGCACTCCCTTTAAGAGTGTGCTCCTAATCTCAGCTCGTTACCTGTATAAAAGACACCTGGGAGCCAGAAATCTTTCTGGTTGAGAGGGGGTCAAATACTTATTTCCCTCATTAAATTGCAATTCCATTTATAAAAAATTTCACATGCATTTTTCTGGATTTTTTTGTTGTTATTCTGTCTCTCACTGTTCAAATAAACCTACCATTAAAATTATAGACTGATAATTTCTTTGTCAGTGGGCAAACGTACAAAATCAGCAGGGGATCAAATACTTTTTTCCCTCACTGTAGCTTACTGGAGGCTTTTGAAGTAGCCTAATCAGGGTGCTGAGAATTTTCTGTTGTGGGGGGGTTGATTTTATGGGGGCCCGCACTACAGACGGATGGGTGATTCTGCAACTACAGGGTAAATTTGGGGGATTTTATTTAAAAATCTATATTTTATTCTTTACATGTTAAGTTCACACTACAATCACCCCAGATTTTTTTTTAACACCTCTGTATCAAGTATTTTAACTACTTTTCAGATGCATTTTATACCTCAATTTCACTGTTTTGCCCTTGTCCCTGACCCAGACTTTTGAGCTTCTACTATGTTTTTCTATGAGAAAACTTTAATAATTACACATTATGCAATGATATCTTCTAGAGAAGGAGTCAATTAAATAAAATATATATCAATATTTATTGTGAGTATGCCCTTTATATTGTTATTTACACAAAATATACCTGTCCTTTGGTAGTGGTGTCATTTCCACCATGGAGGGCAAATTACTCATTAATCAAGAGAATGTTCATTTAGTTACCATGGAAACTTATTGCAACACTGAAGCACATGGCTTCAGCAGAACAATCTTGGTAAATATTGCTTGTGTACAGAATATTTTTATTGTCAGTCATTTCCAAACAACCTATAATTTCTTTAATTTGTGGAAGAATTTAGATTTTTTAAATATATTTTAAGTATTTAGTGTGAACTACAGTTGAAGTCGGAAGTTTACATACACTTCATTAAAGTCATTAAAACTCGTTTTTCAACCACTCCACAGATTTCTTGTTAACAAACTATAGTTTTGGAAAGTCGGTTTAGGACATCTACTTTGTGCATGACACATGTAATTTTTCCAAAAATTGTTTACAGACAGATTATTTCACTTATAATTCACTGTATCACAATTTCAGTGGGTCAGAAGTTTACATACACTAAGTTGACTGTGCCTTTAAACAGCCTGGAAAATTCCAGAAGCTTTTGATAGGCTAATAGACATCAATTAGTCAATTGAGGTGTACCTCAATTGGAGGTGTACCTGTGGATGTATTTCAAGGCCTACCTTCAAACTCAGTGCCTCTTTGCTTGACATCATGGGAAAATCAAAAGAAATCTCAGAAAAGAATTGGAGACCTCCACAAGTCTGGTTCATTTTTGGGAGCAATTTCCAAACGCCTGAAGGTACCCCGTTCATCTGTACAAACAATAGTACGCAAGTATAAACACCATGGGACCGCGCAGCCGTCATACCGCTCAGGAAGGAGACGCATTCAGTCGCCTAGAGATGAACGTACTTTGGTGCGAAAAGTGCAAATCAATCCCAGAACAACAACAAAGGGCCTTATGAAGATGCTGGAGGAAACAGGTACCAATGTATCTATATCCACAGTAAAACAAGTCCTATAACATAACCTGAAAGGCCGCTCAGCAAGGAAGAAGCTACTGCTCCAAAACCGCCATAAAAAAGCCAGACTACGGTTTGAAACTATACATGGGGACAAAGATTGTACTTTTTGGAGAAATGTCCTCTGGTCTGATGAAACAAAAATAACTGTTTGGCCAAAATGATCATCGTTATGTTTGGAGGAAAAAGGGGGAGGCTTGCAAGCCGAAAAACACCATCCCAACCGTGATGCACGGGGGTGGCAGCATCATGCTGTGGGGGTGCTTTGCTGCAGGAGGGACTGGTGCACTTCACAAAATAGATGGCATCATGAGGAAGGAAAAGTATGTGGATATATTGAAGCAAGTCAGGAAGTTAAAGCTTGGTCGCAAATGGGTCTTCCAAATGGACAATGACACCAAGCATACTTCCAAAGTTGTGGCAAAATGGCTTAAGGACAACAAAGTCAAGATATTGGAGTGGCCATCACAAAGCCCTGACCTCAATCCTATAGAAAATGTGTGGGCAGAACTGAAAACGCGTGTGTGAGCAAGGAGGCCTACAAACCTGACTCTGTTACACCAGCTCTGTCAGGAGGAATAGGACAAAATTCACCCAACTTATTGTGGGAAGCTTGTGGAAGGCTACCTGAAACAATTGACCCAAGTTAAACAATTTAAAGGCAATGCTACCAAATACTAATTGAGTGTATGTAAACTTCTGACCCACTGGGAATGTGATGAAAGAAATAAAAGCTGAAATAAATCACTCTCTCTACTATTATTCTGACATTTCACATTCTTAAAAGAAAGTGGTGATCCTAACTGACCTAAGACAGGGAATTTTTACTAGCATTAAAATGTCGGGAATTGTGAAAAACTGAGTTTAAATGTATTTGGCTAAGGTGTATGTAAACTTCAACTGTAGCTAAGTTTCCAGACGTTCCTTTTTGTGACTTCCCCTTTAATACATTGACTGGCAAGTTGTTGTCAGGGGAAGTGATGGTCCACTCACGAAAAAAATGGCTAGCTAAATCATAAAATTCGTTTAAAAAAATGTTATGCATAAAGTTAGCAGTGTGGTTAAGGTTAGGTTTAAAATACCATTTTAAGAAGATACTTTGTAGAAATAGGCGGGGTTTATGACTTAGTGGCTTTGGTAACTAGTGACGACCGTTGAAAACATGTTAACGTTAGCTAGTTAAACAAAGTAAACATACTAGCTGGCTCGCTAGCGTGTTGGCTAACATACAACGAATGGTTGCCTAGTTACTCCACAACAAAACATATTAAGGATATATTAAAGATATCTACAGTATTAGCAGGTAAGGAAACACTAAACTAGCTAATGTCGAATGTATTGGCTTTTAATGCAAGGGGTCTTGTTGCTAGCTTGTTGACATTGGCCTGGCTGGGGATAGGGGGCAACTAGCTAGCTTGGTACTACTAAGTTAGCTGGGTAGCTACGAGAGGGGTTGGATACACATAACGTTACCGTTGGCGAAATTTACAACCTGCACAAATGACCTAAGCACATGCTGCAAGTGCTAACTAGCTAGCTAGTAACGTTAGCAGCAGTATGTAGCTAGGTCGAAAAATATATAACATGAATGGTTATCTTCAACCTTGGCTAGTAACGTTAGTAGCTTGCTTGTTTACTTTGTTATAGAGAGCCATATCATATGGCTGATTTCAGTTACTCGTTGTGACCTGCTTGACTTGAAAACAAAGCAAGTGAACAATGACTTGACCTTCTTTCAGAATCACAGGGAATGTTAATTGTCAACCCGAGATATGGAAGCTGTTGTGCTTAAAGTATAGTCAGACAACACCATGCCTCTTGTACAACTTTGCGTCTCTCACTCTCTTTCTGGTCTGAAGTTGGCCAGTATGGCTGTAGCTGGAGAAATGTCCAGATCCCCAAAAGTGCCAAGTTTCCCTTAGGTTGATCCAGATGCTACATTTTAAATATATATATTACAGTACCAGTCAAACGTTTGGACACACCTACCTTTCAAGATTTTTTATTACTTTTTTACTATTTTCTACATTGTATAATAATAGTGAAACCATGAAATAACACATGTTGTAACCAAAAAAAGTGTTCAACAGATTCTTCAAAGTAGCCACCCTTTGCCTTGATGACAGCTTTGCACACTCGTGGCATTCTCTCAACCAGCTTCATGATGAATGCTTTTCCAACAGTCTTGAAGGAGTTCCCACATGCTGAGCACTTGCTGGTTGCTTGTCCTTCACTCTGCGGTCCAACTCATCCCAAACCATCTCAATTGGGTTGAGGTCAGGTGATTGTGGAGGCCAGGTCATCTGATGCAGCACTCCACCACTCTCCTTCTTGGTCAAATAGCCCTTATACAGCATGGAGGTGTTGGGTCATTGTCCTGTTGAAAAACAAATGATAGTCCCACTAAGCCCAAACCAGATGGGATGGTGTATCGCTGCAGAATGCTGTGGTAGTAATGCTTGTTAATTGTGCTTTGAATTCTAAATAAATCACAGACAGTGTCACCAGCAAAGCACCATCACACCTCCTCTTCCATACTTCACGGTGGGAACCACACATGCGGAGATCATCCGTTCACCTACTCTGTGTCTCACAAAGATACGGCGGTTGGAACTAAAAATCTAACATTTGGACTCATCAGACCAAAGGACAGATTTCCACCCGTCTAATGTCCATTGCTCGTGTTTCTTGGCCCAAGCAAGTCTCTTATTATTATTGGTGTCCTTTAGTAGTGGTTTCTTTGCAGCAATTCGACCATGGAGGCCTGATTCACTTAGTCTCTTTTAAACAGTTGATGTTGAGATGTGTCTGTTACTTCAACTCTGTGAAGCATTTATTTGGGCTGCAATCTGAGGTGCAGGTAACTAATGAACTTGTCCTCTGCAGCAGAGGTAACTCTGGGTCTTCCTTTCCTGTGGTGGTCCTCATGAGAGCCAGTTTCATCATAGAGCTTGATGGTTTTTGCGACTGCACTTGAAGAAACTTTAAAAGTTCTTGACATTTTCCGGATTGACTGACCATGTCTTGAAGTAATGATGGACTGTCGTTTCTCTTTGCTTATTTGAGCTGTACTTGCCATAATATGGACATGCTATTTTTGCAAATAGTGATATCTTCTGTATACCACCTCTACCTAGTCACAACACAAGTGGTGGGCTCAAATGCATTAAGAAGGAAAGACATTTCTCAAATTAACTTTTAACAAGGCACATCTGTTAATTGAAATGCATTCCAGGTGACTACCTCATGAAGTTGGTTGAGAGAATGCCAAGAGTGTGCAAGAGCAAAGGGTGGCTACTTTGAAGAATTTGTTTAACACTTTTTTGGTTACTACATGATTCCATATGTGTTATTTTATAGTATTGATGTCTTCACTATTATTCTACAATGTAGAAAATGGTAAATATAAAGCCACACCCTTGAATGAGTAGGTGTGTCCAAACCTTTGACTGGTACTGCATATTTTACATGATAATTGCATAATTTCAAGAATGTCCTCTTCATGTCTATCCTATAGGCACCACAGTAGCTAAGATGGAGGTGCTGTGTTTCCGGTTGCCAGGTCACGGTGACACCACACTAAAGAGCATGAACTCCCTGAGGTCCAGGCAGCAGTTCTGTGACATCACCATCGTGGCCAGCGGCAGGCAGACGTTCCGGGGACACAAAGTGGTCCTGGCTGCCTGCTCCCCCTTTCTCAGGGACCAGTTCCTGCTTAACCCTTCCTCTGAACTGCAGGTGGATGCTAGTGAAAGCCACCTTGATACACACTATTTGGGTTATGTTTGATAAATGTTGTCAGCTTCAGCTGATATACTAGCCCCTGACACTTCTTGTCACATGCCCTTTCAATGATCTGACTGTTTTAGTAGGCATATCTTTGGCCTGAGAAGCTCACAGATGTATCATGCCAGCTGTAGTTCCAGTCCTATGCCTCATTATGGTTCAGTCGAGTAGATACTATCACAAGTCTTGCAGGATAAGACACTTATGGCTTACACGATTGATCATAGGAAAAATCTCTTGAAACTTAACAGCAAAATAACTGTTTGGTATGTTTTTTTGTCCTATTTTGCCCTCAAGGTGTCTGTCCTTCACAGCTCCTCGGTGGTATGTGAGCTGCTCCAGTCCTGTTACACCGGTGTGCTGCAGTTCAGCTCCAAGGAGATAGTGAATTACCTGACGGCTGCTAGCTACCTGCAGATGGAGCATGTTGTGGAGAAGTGCCGGGGAGCCCTGGGCAAGTACATGCAGCCAAGGAACCCCAGCTCACCAAAGGTTAGTTACTTATTTTGGTTAGTGTTTATTGGTGTATAGTCGAAGGCACCCTATTGAAGCATTGGTTGGAAATCACAACTTAAAATGTTAACATACATTTCAGTTGTAGAAAGCAAATACTAGTCTGCTATGTGATTCAACAAAGGCTGGATTTCCAGTGTTGACAGTCAGATTGCTCTACCTGTGACGACATTCAATCGGCTCGTCTTCATTCTTTTTCTCTCCACCGCTCATTTTCAGATCAAGTCAGAAGAGAGTCACTCAATGCCAGTGACAGTCAGTGGCAGCAGTCAATCCCTTATGTCGACCTCTACTGATCATTCCCCTTCACTGCAGCCTCACAGCCCTGTACAGTCTCAGGCTGATGACCATACAGACTCGCACACTAAGACAGATATACGACACGATGACGAACATAACACTCTGGATGAGATCAAGGTAAGTAGATTCAGGAACAAAACTTACCAGTGCATCCATCTCTGGATCTTTAAATGGGAGAGAATCATGTACTCTCTACAACAGCAGAGTTACTGTATTGTATCAACATAATAGTAGTATGTGTATTTGGTATTTAAAATATTGTATTTTCAAATACACTGCCCAAAAAAAAGATACATGGTTTAGTATTTTAATGGTTATTTGTAAAAACCAAATAGTCTACCAAATTGTATTTGAGAGTATTTTCAAATACTATGTTTAAATCCCTGGGTTAAATGCATGGGAGTGTATTTGAGTCGGTGTATTTTAGTATTTCCAAATGCATTAAAATATTCAACTACATGTCCTTTCAAATACAAACAAATACTTAATGTATGTGAAAGTAATTGAGATATTTTAAATAGTATTTGAACCCAGGTCTGGTAGCCACCCAAGGACATTGATTACTAGCACACTCAAATCGGTCTCAATGTTGTCCCAGGTGAGGGTAACAGAGGAGGACGAGGGCAGGGACGATTATGACGTGTTCCGGATCTGCATCGAGGATGAACAGGAGCAGGAGCCGGAAGAGAGGCGAGATGTAGAGGAGGGCGGTGAGGAAGCCACAGAGGGCCATCAGGGCGGTCAGTACCCAGATACGGACAGTGTCATAGTGGGAGGGGGCGAGGGGGACGACGTGACCCCAGCCGAAATGGCTAGCCGCACCAGCGGCTTCGAGAGGGAGGGGCTCCGCGCCTGGAGGCGGCGACTCACCGACTCACCAAAAATGGGCCGGGGGAGGGGCTTCAAGAGGAAGCGTGGCTCGTACCGCGAGAGGGAGAGGAGGCCTCTAGGTATGCAGTACCAGGAGGCGTGGCGTCTGCCCACCGGGGCAGAGATGATGCAGAGCTTCCGCCTGGACTTCAGCCAGGAAGCCACGAGGTCAGCGTTCCTCTCGGGGAGCGAGCTCCCACTGCTAGACTACGGAATGGGGGAGGCTCAAGGAGAGGAGCTGGTGCCCCGTGATGGGAATGGTTCGGCCCATTACAGCCTGGACGACCCCAGTGGTGATGGAGGGGAGGGTAACATGGGGATGTCGGCTGTGCCAACAGGTGGTGACGAGGCGGGGGATGAGTCTGTCGCAGTGGTAGGCTCCACCTCCAGCACAGCGGGACCGGTGGCTTGCGAGCAATGCGGCCTGACCTTCCCCTCGGCCCACTCCCTGGCCGTCCACTCGCGCGCCAGCCACATGCTGTACGTGTGCCCCTGCTGCGGCAAGCACTTCAACCACTCCAGCAACCTCAACCGCCACATGACCGTGCACCGCGGTGCCAAGGTCCACCGCTGCCAGCTCTGCGACAAGACATTCACGCAGAAGTCCACGCTGTGCGATCACATGAACCTGCACAGCGGCGAGCGGCCCCACTGCTGCGCCTACTGCCACTCACGCTTCGCCCACAAGCCGGCGCTGCGGCGCCACCTCAAAGAGCAGCACGGGAAGACGACCGCTCAGAACAGCCTGGAGGCACAGGCCGAGACGGAGAGAGTGGCAGGGCCAGGGGAAGGAGAGGGAGACACTCAGGACAGATTTGACTTTTGACAAGGACACTGGCCAAAGTGTACACTCATTGACTAAGCATTACAGGTTGCGGTTGGAGGTAAAGAGGGGTTATTCAAGCAAGCGGATATGTGCCTGCGTGCCTTCTGCCATAATGGCCAAAAGAGTGGTTTGGAGTGTGACTTCAGATTTGAGGGTAGGAAAAGAGGTAAGTGTGTGCTGGAGGGACCTATTAAGACCTTGAAAGGGAAAACCCCTCCTTTTAGACCTGGGGTGCACAACTCTGGTCCTCCTTATGGGCCGAAGTGTATGCTGGTTTTATCCGGATTATTTATCTTTTATCTCTTATTTAATTGAAGGGGGGAAACGATGACCTACATGACCGTGGTTCTGGAGGACTGGAGTTGTGTAAACCTCAGTTTTAGATCCGTCTCATTTGTAACTCACTGGCTGACCAATAAAATATTTAAATTTGTGTATTTGAGAGGGTGAGCTTCTTATTTAACACTGGATGTTGGTACATACAACCGGATTTGTAATGTGTAATTACAGCTACACACATTTTATTTGTAACAACGTGTACTTACTGTTGAGACACCTCGTTTAAAGAGGGATCCAAAATAATACAATAGGCTCAGTCATTCCATAGTCATGTTCATCAAAGGACAAATAGTAATAGACCTACACTTTGTGCAATGCACGCTTTCTCATATGACTCGCGAGACACTAATGTGTAACAGAATGTGCATTGGCATGAAATGACGTGACTTGATGTGCTCAGCAGACATGCTAATGTAAGTACAGTCGTGGCCAAAAGTTTTGAGAATGACACAAATATGAATTTCCACAAAGTTTGCTGCTTCCGTGTCTTTAGATATTTTTGTCAGATGTTACAATGGAATACTGAAGTATAATTACAAGCATTTCATAAGTGTCAAAGGCTTTTATTGACAATTACATGAAGTTGATGCAAAGAGTCAATATTTGCAGTGTTGGCCCTTCTTTTTCAAGACCTCTGCAATCCGCCCTGGCATGCTGTCAATTAACTTCTGGGCCACATCCTGACTGATGGCAGCCCATTCTTGCATAATCAATGCTTGGAGTTTGTCCGAATTTGTGGGTTTTTGTTTGTCCACCCGCCTCTTGAGGATTGACAAGTTCTAAATGGGATTAAGGTCTGGGGAGTTTCCTGGCCATGGACCCAAAATATCGATGTTTTGTTCCCCGAGCCACTTAGTTATCACCTTTGCCTTATGGCAAGGTGCTCCATCATGCTGGAAAAAGGTATTGTTCGTCACCAAACTGTTCCTGGATGGTTGGGAGAAGTTTCTCTCGGAGGATGTGTTGGTACCATTCTTTACTCATGGCTGTGTTCTTAGGCAAAATTGTGAGTGAGCCCACTCCCTTGGCTGAGAAGCAAACCCACACATGAATGATCTCAGGATGCTTTACTGTTGGCATGACACAGGACTGATGGTAGCGCACACCTTGTCTTCTCCGGACAAGCTTTTTTCCGGATGCTCCAAACCATCGGAAAGGGGATTCATCAGAGAAAATGACTTTACCCCAGTCCTCAGCAGTCCAATCCCTGTACCTTTTGCAGAATATGTCTGTCCTTGTTTTTCCTGGAGAGAAGTGGCGGGATTCGGTTCAGTTCATTTGCATGGCAAAGAGGGACTTTGCAATTCATCTGATCACTCTTCATAACATTCTGGAGTATATGCAAATTGCCATCATACAAACTGAGGCAGCAGACTTTGAAAATTAATGTGTCAATCTCAAAACTTTTGGCCATGACTGTACATCTCTGCACTGTATCATGTGCTATTCCAAAGGAACCATACAATGGATACATGTGACGCCTACAACTATGAGACTGATAACAATAATACTGTCTGTCTACACTGTATTACATTGATACAGTGCCAAATCTAATTGGCCCCTTTGATTCAAAGCAAGACAACCAGATGAACAAATGTATTGAAGTGATTTATTGAGCTCCCCAAAACAATGAAACCCCTGGTTACAAGAGCAAGACAAGGCCACCATGCCAACCACCACAATCTCTTTTCATGTGGTCGTTGCCATTACACATTCTGGCCATGAATAGAAATGTAGCACATACTCAGAACAACTGACACGTGGTGCCGTATCGGGCTAACAGGCAATCAACAACAAACTCAAAATGCAATATAGAAAAAAAGCATACAAACAAAGCTAACACTAAATCATTGATTACAACTCCTTACAGATCTCCAATGCAGCACGCCTCCCAGCTCATAGGAAATCCTCACTGTACACAACCTGGTTCCTCTTGTCTCGGTAGGAGCCTTTGGCACTGTTCTGCACAGCTGGGAGAGAAAGAATACATGAATCCAGATTTGACACTGTCACACTGCTTGTTATTCCGATCTATGTTTGACTCTGTGATATTTACCCAGAGTGGCCCAGACAGATTTGCCGGTGGCTGCCTCCAGCATGGGCTGCTTCCTAGCAATGCTGACTTTTATGGGGACATCTCCCACTGTGCTTCCATTCAACTGGGAGAAGAGTGTATAGATTATTGGTTTTACACTATAATGAATTAAGTTGGGGGAGGGAGCTAGAGCTATACTTACCTCTGCTACAGCCTGGTCTGCAGACTCCATCTTTTCAAAGGTGATGAATGCACAGCTAGAAAGAAAGACAGGGTTGTGTTCATTAGCCAGCAAACAACAAAACAGTAAGGGACTTACTGGACTAGTTTTCAATTTCAAAACACAATCACACACTGCCACATGGATGTAAAATCTCAACATTGTAGTTATGTAGCCCTACTTGCGTTGGGAGTCCATGGACAGGTCAATGATGGTGCCATGTTGGGAGAAGGCTAAGCGCAGGCTGTCCTCCACAAGGCCAGTTCCATACACGTACACCGTGTTCCCCTTCCTCACCCCCCTCCGCTCTGGGTACGAGTCTGATCCTGAGAGGGAGAGAGAAGATAAGATAAAAAGTTCCATTAATTAGCTATTTGAACTTGTATTTTGATTGGAACATCCTTTTAAGAATGCCAGTGATTAAAGACATGAAAGACAGAAGTTCAGTAAAATAATATTCACGTCTGAATGGTCCGTCTCGCTCACGTGACTCTCTGTCTCCTCCCCTTTCCCGGTCACGCTCTCCGTCCCGGCTCCTGTCTCTCTCGCGGTCTCGCAGCTCTCTGTCCCTGCCCCGGTCACCGCTGCCCCGGTCGCCGCTGCCCCGGTCTCTCTCTCTGTCTCTCTCCCTCTCTCTGTCACGCTCTCTCTCTCTTTCCATCTCTCGGTCTCCTCTGTCTCTCTCTCGCTCTATGTCTTTGCTGGTGGACAGACCGCCTCCCTCCTCCTCATCACGAGCTGCCCGGTCGCCTGGAGTGATGAAGCTGTTGGAGAGCCACAGAGGAAAAGATTTTAAACCCGCCTTATACAGAGAACCAGTGTAGAAAACATAACCTACTCTATTATTCATCAGAGCTTTTAGGCTTACCTCTCGTACAAAGATTTTCTGTGGGCTCTTTTGCCAGCCTTAAGTAGAAATGTCAAATGTAAAGTAGCAGCATCAGTTCTCAAGAACATATTTTTTCAAAGTCACTGGTTCTGTGGCCACAATACAGGCAGACAGCATTGGTAAAATACTGTAAAAGCATGCCATTTTGTAGGTAAAGTACATCAATTCATCGGATGTTTTTAAATGGGATGTCATGCCATTCTCACTTTACCTCAGAAAGCTCATCATCAGTGGACATGCTCCTTTGGAATGGTTGGAAAGCCACAGGGCCTGGGACTTTCTCTGGATCCTGGTAAACAGAAAGAAAATATAACAAATCATTACTAGACCACACATTTATAAGTTTGAGTTCCACCAGACTAGTGTATGTGTCATATTTAAGAGGCATTTGCACCTGTCAGCTTTATACATATTATTTATGTATATTCATTATATAAATAATTTATTCTATGATCAATTCCTACTACTACATTACACATCCTTACATATTGCATGTTGTATCATACCTTGAGCTTGATCTCTAGCGTTCTAGAGCGCTTGAAGCCAGAGTTCTTGTTCTCTGACTTGATGGCACTGATGGCCCCAGACTTGATCAGCATCTTCGCCTGCTCTGTAGCTGTCGCTGTATCTAGCACAGGCTGGTCTGACAAAGCTAGAGGACGGAGAAAGTAGATGCAACTTAACCAACTTAGACCAAATATCAGCGTAGTATTACAGGTTTAAAGAGTTAACTTAAAGTGAAGACAAAGCCCATACTGCGCTTCAATCCACTCTGATTGGTCTGGCTGGTTGAACTCTGCTGCTTCTTCAAAGCCAGCAGGGCCTTTTTCTATAGGTGTGAGGAGAGAGCGAGAATAAGAGGTGAACAATCAGAGTTTGGTCACATAATAATGATATCTAACTTTCAACATTATGAGCGTGATGATGACGGCTGACTGGTGAATATTGATTTAATAAAGGCCTACCCCTTTATAAAGGCCTATCACATCTGCAAATGTGGGTGCAGTGGCACATCTCATTGTCAGCAGCAGGATACAGTTACATGGATAGAGTTCTCTCTAGTCAAGTGGAGTGAGGAGATTCTTTGAGTTTCTCACCTTTTTCTTAAGTTTGGCATATTTCTTCTGCAGAGACTCCTCTTCCTCTGTCAAGGAGCTTGGGAACACCACCATGTTGAACCCAGCTGGAAAGCATTGTGAAAAAGGACCCGCATAGTGGACACATTTGCACAACAAAATGCACGTCAATACACAAGTGTGGTTGAATTCAACTCTATAGCTATTGCATGAACCCATATACACTTTGTTCACGACCACAGGGTTTTCTCTTTCTGCATGCATCTGACAACATTTTAAACGTTACGTTAGATTGTTAGCTAAGGCTAGTTAGCTACTTCTAGCTAGTTACATTATGTGTTACACAGGGCAGTGGAAAGTATTACATTGCTTATCAACAATACGGCAATGTAGCTTTCAGACTACAATTAATAAGTGTACTACATTGACTGTATTTAGAAATGTAATTAGGTTGTTACCTCTGTAACCTTACTGTCGCTACTTTTAATCACTCGCTCCTTCATGAACACAAAAACAAAGGCGCATGAATATGACGTATAATGTTGGTAGGGAAAATACTATTCAACCTGCGACAATTGCTGGAATAGGTCAATTATAAGTGCATGGCATACACTCGACAACATTTTGTAAAACAATGCATCTTTATTTAGATATTTATCGTATTACGTTTGGCAATTTTACCTACTTCCGCATACCAAACGTGGTCATTTCCGACATCGGTAAAGGACAATTAAACGTCAGATAATATTTACATTTACAGTTAATGATTTCGGCATACGTTTAAGACCATTGCTGCAAGCTTTGCTTTAAAGTAACTTGCACTAAACTTGCTAGCAGTACAGTTTACTGGCGAATATGACAACTTGGGTTAGCCTAGCTAACGTTAACTACAGTAGCCAGCTCAGCTGTCATTCATCTATCAGAAATGTAGTCCCCCCCAACATGTGCAATGTGTTATGGCAGAATCATATCAGCTAAAGCAGTACATGATGACATTGCAATATGTGTATGTGCATTAATATATACAATGGACTCGATTGTATTGTATGATAGAGGACAGTCCACAGAAACTAGGCTATTCATCTCAATCCCATTTCTCTCTCTCCATAGATCTGCCCGCTGTGGGCCCCACAGACCTCCCTATATCCCTGCTGGAGATGGGTTGCTCTGGCGGGTTTGAGCTCATCACACATCCACAGCCCATTGACCAGCACCTGCCGCCACAAAGTTCGGTCAGTATGAGAGTCTCAGTGTGTGGTTGGATTCTTATCTGAAAACTCGCCCTGCCATTTCAACAGATATGAGAAGGACTGCCAAGCAATATATTCCATCTACCTCTCTATTTGTCTAAGTTAAGTTTTTACAGTAGGTCTCACCTACCTACCCGTATCCTTCAGATCCGCAAAGGCCCGCCATCAAGTTTAGAGGAAAGGGAGCAAACTTCAGTTTGAAATGCAGCCTGTGTTGACATAGATCTACTATCCAATCTCTCCAGCCCATTACATGTATTTCTATCATTCTTTCATCTACAGCTCCCTCACGGACTCCCTCCCACTAGTGTGAGACAGGGGTAGAGAAGCGCTTTCTACGCGACCCTGCCTGGCTTCCCATACACGATACCGACGCTGCCTTCCACCGGTTTCTGAAGTGAGTCTGCTTACATTTCTTAGTAGGGTTTTTACTTCTTGACTTTTTATTGCTTTGATGCAATGTAAATCTTTCTTTGGAAGTGGTGTTTATAAGGGGAATTCAGTGGTCCAGATGAGGCTGTGGTACCAAATGGTCACAGAATTAACTTATTAACGGTAATAGACTTGTTTTTCTTCCCTTTAGTCAAATATAGAATAGAAATATTAACTCTTAATGTTGTCACATAGGTGGTATGGAGGAGCTGACACTGGAGTAAATCAAGAAGAAATCAGAGCTGGAGGAGGACATATACTTTGAAAACGGTGATTTTACATTTTTTATGGGGTTGAAATGGTGAAGGGGCAATTGTCATACCAAAGCCTGCCTGTGCACATTGAGGGGGGTTATTGTGAGGCTGGATGCTTGCTTTACAATGAAAATGCAGACTGAAAGAATCTTTGAAGTAAAAAAACAGTCTGTGTGCTGTTCCTAGGAACCAAATGGTTCTCTTCAAAAATCAGAATACAGATTTTAGTGATTAGACAGATCTTATTGTTATTGAGCATATGTGTTTCTTGCTTGGCTTATTTCATGTGTATGTACGTAATATACGGTATGTATTTCCCTTTACCTTAGGGTTACTCACAGTGCCCCGTGGACTGAAAGTTGGGATGGACTTCAGTGACAAAGGTTTGAATGGCCGTTTGTTCCTAAAGGTTATCCTCTTGGCTTGGACTTGGCATTAATAAATATATAATACATTTTCTTTCTTTTTTAAAATTCTCTATAAAGATGCTAAAACCACAAAGGGAGAAATCAACCTCCTGTCCCTCCTGTCCACCTCTGATGACATCATAGACTCCCAGCCTGAGGCAGAGGAGAAGGAGAAAGGCCACGGAAGTGGAAACGTTCCCAAACTGCCCAGAACCAACAGCCTGGAAGACCTGGGGATCAAGGTATTGAATAAATAGTTGTTGTTTATTGACAAATACAATCTACATGTCAAATGTAGTTTCCCCTCTAACTTAGCTTCTGTGGTTTATCATGTTCATATATTGAAAGGTGGTTGTTTATTTCCTCCTGTAGGACTCTCCCTCTATACTTGGGACCACCTCTACAGAGAAGAAAGATGGAGGAACGACCAAACCAGCAGAGGGCCAGGAGGAGAAGAAGAGATGGGCAATCCCAATAAACATCCCCTCCCCCTGCAGTGACTTCTACAAACGTATCCCTAACCCTGCCTTCAAGGTACTGTGCTGTAATGACAAAATATGTTGTTGGTTTGATACATTAAGTTGAATATGTCGCTGATGAATGTGTTGATTAGTCCCATGTAGTTTTGTTTTATAGTGTTATGACGTTATTAGTCTAATTTTGTAACACATATACAGTACATCATTCACACCAAACATTACACATTATAATATAAAATGACACATTATATCACACATTAACCCTATGGAACACTGTTTTTATACTGTTTAATTGAATCCATACAATGGTTATATTTTGACATACCCGTATCCATGTAGGCCTATACATCAGCTTACTAACTATGTAACACTGAGTGATTCTTTTCCATATACTGTTTGACTGACACTTTATCCCTCCCTCCCTCCCTCTCTTGTAGGTCCATGCTCTATAACGGTTCGGAGGTCATCAGAGATTTAGAGTGGGTGATCTTTGACGAGGTTCACTACATCAATGATGCTGAGGTAACAGAAGCCTCACTCTCAAAACCTTCCTCTCTCTCACTGTTTTAGCCAATCACACGTGTCACTAAATCTCATTCTCTTCCGTTTTCTTTCCCTCCCGTTCTGTCTTTCTCTCCCTCTTAGAGAGGAGTGGTGTGGGAGGAGGTTCTGATCATGTTACCCGACCACGTCAGTATTATTCTGCTGAGTGCCACTGTCCCCAGCGCTGTGGAGTTCAGTGAGTGGATCGGGTACGTTGTCTATTGCCTACTGTTCTCCTGATCACCCCATCTTGACACCTGTCATCACCAAACCCAAAGCATGTACACTATATATACAAAAGTATGTGGACACACCTTAAAATGATTGGCCCAGCGTTGTCAGGGTTTGGCTGGGGTAGGCCATCATTGTAAAATAAGAACGGACTTTCCTAGTTTTTTTTAATTATATGTAGTTTTTAAAATGTAACCTTTTATTTCACTAAGCAAATCAAAAGATAAATAAAGGTTAAATAATAAAAAAGCACAACGCATTGCTGTTTAACCAGCCTGCGTTATAGTAGGCCATGGGTAAGGGCTTGGGTTTTGAACATATGAAACGGAAAACAAGCAATTGTTACAGGAAATTAACTTCTAAATACAAGGTTCACCGGTATTCACAGAGGTTCTCATCTCTCTTGTCATGATGGACATGGGCTCATGTAGCCTACGTCAAGGAGGGGGTTTTACATACGTCCTGAATGGAGCTGTATGGCTAAAATAATGTAGGCCTGCCTACAATACATACAGTTCATTCAGAAAGTATTCAGAACCCTTGACATTTTCCACATTTTATTACCTTACAGCCTTATTCTAAAATGGATGAAATACATTTTTGCCATGATCAATTTACACACAATACCCCATAATGACAACGCAGAACAGGTTTTTCGATTTTCTTTGCTAAATTATTACAAATAAAAAAACGATACCTCATTTACATACAGTACCAGTCAAAGTTTGGACACACCTATTCGTTCCAGGGTTTTTCTTTATTCTTACTATTTTTTACATTGTAAAATAATAGTGAAGACATTATGCACTGCTCTGCTTTGAGCCTGCTTCCTCCATCTTTGAATTCAAATTCAATTAAAATCTCCTCTATCACATACTGCCCCTTCTCTTTCGCTTTAGGATACCTTTCTTTTAAGGTTGCATAAATCATAATTTGTCATAAGTACTTTGACTTATGCAATGTAGAGATAAAAAGGGAGGAATGATGAGACACAGTACTAGTAAAAAGTTTGGACACACCTACTCATTCCAGGGTTTTTCTTTATTTTTACTATGTTCTACATTGTAGAATAATAGTGAAGACATCACAACTATGAAACAACACCTATGGAATCATGTAGTAACCAAAGAAGTGTTAAACAAATCAAAATATATTTTATATTTGAGATTCTTCAAAATAGCCACCGTTTGCCTTGATGACAGCTTTGCACACTCTTTGCATTCTCTCAACCATCTTCATGAGGAATGCTTTTCCAACAGTCTTGAAGGACTTCCCACATATGCTGAGCACTTGCTGGCTGCTTTTCCTTCACTCTGCGGTCCAACTCATCCCAAACCATCTCAATTGGGTTGAGGTCGGGTGATTGTGGAGGCCAGGTCATCTGATGCAGCACTCCTTCATTCTCATCTTGGTCAAATAGCCCTTACACAGCCTGGAGGTGTGTTTTTGGTCATTGTCCTGTTGAAAAACAAATAATAGTCCCGCTAAGCGCAAACCAGATGGGATGGCGTATCGCTGCAGAATGCTGTGGTAGCCATGCTGGTTAAGTGTGCCTTGAATTCTAAATAAATCACAGACAGTGTCACCAGCAAAGCAGCCCCACATCTCCTCCTCCATGGTTCACGGTGGGAACCACACATGCAGAGATCATCCATTCACCTACTCTGCCTCTCACAGAGACACGGCGGTTGGAAACAAAAATCTCAAATTTGGAGTCATTAGACCAAAGGACAGATTTCCACCGGTCTAATGTCCATTGCTCGTGTTTCTTGTCCCAAGCAAGTCTCTTCTTATTATTGGTGTCCTTAATTAGTGGTTTCTTTGCAGCAATTCGACCATGAAGGCCTGATTCACTCAGTCTCCTCTAAACAGTTGATGTTGAGATGTGTCTGTTACTGGAATGCTGTGAAGCATTTATTTATTTGGGCTGCAATCTGAGGTGCACTTACTAAACGTATCCTCTGCAACAGAGGTAACTCTGGGTGTGTGTAAATTGATGAGGGAAAAAAACAATTTAATTCATTTTAGAATAAGGCTGTAATGTAACAAAATCTGAATACTTTCCGAATGCACTGTAGATTGAAAGGGAATGTCAGCTCACAGTTTTGCTCCTCTCAAACTTGATGTTTTAATAAAGCTTTGGTGATTAAGATTCATTTCCAAGCAGTCTCACGAGCCAAACCCTTTATCGACAGTCTTGACTACTTGGCGATTGCAATAGGCAGGACCCCCAAAACAATTGCCTTCATTGAGAGCAGTTGAGGCTATACTTGGTTTTTAATCAAATAAAATGAAATTTAATGACATTTTTTATTTTTTTTATGTTTCTAAGTACGAAGTATACAGGCACCGAAAGCACATTACTCTTGTTTCATGTGCAAATGGGCAGTGTGTTTCACAGCTGGATAGGCTGCCTCTGCTGTCAAAATTCATGCCATAACCAACCGCGTTATCGCTTAAACCAGCTTTTGGTTGGTCTTAAACATCCCTACCAGCACTGCCTGCAATTTGCACTTTGGCAAATTGACTCCTCCCATCTGAGCAAAAGCGAGCTGATAAAAGACAGGTAAATTACCAATCCTAGTGCAAGTTTGAAAATAAAAGAGAGCTGGCTTTAACAGGTCGAAATTCCCAATGAACATACGTTTGACACTAGCACCGCCTTAATGCCAGCCGAAAACAGAGGCCTCTCGGTCTTCTTTATCCTCTTTGTCACTCGTCCCCATCGTAGAACTTCCGTCAGTCTTTGAACATCTTCTCTACTTTGCCATTTCTCCTTTTTTCTCACCCCTCTCTCCATCAGGACCGGGCGGTGTGGCTTTCCCTCCTCCACTTCCTGTCCCAGCGCCAGCAGACCCCCGTGGTGGCGTTCACCTTCTCCAGGACGCGCTGCGACGACAACACCCACTCTCGAGCCTCCATGGACCTCACCAGCTCGGTGGAGAAGAGCGAGATCCACTCCTTCTTCCAGAAGAGCCTGAGACGCCTCAGGGGAGGGGACCGCCAGCTGCAGCCAGGTAGGGTGCACTCTGGCTGGAGCCTGTTGTCTGGGAGAACTAAGACCTGCCTATCATGTTCTATTGTTCCTCGGAAAATGTTTCATGCAACCATCAGCAGTGCAATGAATTCGGCTCACAGGACTGTGGAATTATTATTCCATATTATAGCCAATTGTAGCACGTAGATTGAACTTTTGGACATATAACCTAGGAATTGTTGTTACCAACTCTTCCTATGTTGTAGATCCTGTTGATGAGGGACCTACTGAAGAGGGGTATCGGCGTGCATCACAGAGGCATCCTGCCAATCATGTAGGAGGTCATTGAGATGCTGTTCTCGCGGGGGCTAGTAAAGGTTATTAGTCCGTTTTTTAATCAGTGTGACGATTCGTCAGTATCTTGAAATGACGTCTGATTTCCTATGTCGTCGACTCAAAATGTATTTAAAGTGCGCTTAACAAAGTCTTAACACACTTTACAATAAATGTGTCTCCCTCAGGTTCTGTTTGCCACTGAGACGTTTGCTATGGGAGTGGACATGCCCGCGAGGACAGCGGTGTTTGACAGCATACGGAAACACGACGGCACCGGCTTCAGAAACCTGCTGCCTGGTACGCTCTCTTCCCTCCTCACACGTTTATATACACCACATTAAGGGTGTAATGGTACATGTATTAGTACCGAACCATTTGGTACGGGGACCTCGATTCGGTCTACACTATAAACCGGAATAATAACATAATACAAATAAACCCACTAGGCCTATAGGCTATGCCTACGCTGCTTTCTAAGCCTCTTGTGTAATAAAAGCAACTTCAGCCTATGTGCAAGTTGTAATCAAAATTCAAATCTTAATTGGCGTCTTTCAAACGGTCCTTTTGCGAGGGGCAGCCGGGATCTAGTTCTTTACTGTGGCGAGTGGTGGCGGCGATTTAACCAGGAGGATTCTTCTCCATCGTTAAATTCTCCAGTTTGGGAACATCTTGGCTTCCCAGTAGATTGCAACGGCGATGGACAGAGAGAGTATGTCTCCGCTGCTCAACGAGAATAACCTATGCAGCTGCCAACACCTCAAACACCTTGACACATTTACGCCGACATCACCCCAGTATTCCTACCACTGGAACAGGACGGAAACACAAAAAGAACAACACAACTTTGTCTCCCCTCCGCATTCAAGCAGCCCTTCGCAGCTGATTCTGACCAGGCCAAGGAAATTAAAAGAGCGATCGGTAACATTATGTTTATAGCTACGGATATGCGCCCATTGTCAGTGGTTGAGAAGAATAGGGCGGTTCAGCACCTTGTGAAAGTGCTTGAGCCACGTTACATACTTCCCCCTCTCACACCCATTTCACCAAACCGGTAGTACCACCTCTAAATAAGCAAGCTAAAGTTGTCAATGAATTTGCCAATGCACCCTGTGTTGCCCTTCGTACAGATGGATGGACCTCCAGGGCTACAGAGAGCTACTTAACAGTAACAGCCCATCACATTTCTGCGGAACCGGGAATGAGAAGTACCGTGCTACAGACACGCCCCCTTTATGAGTCACACGAGTGTGCATATTTTTCTCTTTGTAAGAAAACATTATAGCATAGGTCAATACAATGTTTGAGCCATGTTTACATATTGATTTCACACGGATATTGCACTTTATTTTAGTGTTGTTGTTGTTTTCATTTAAGGAAATACAAAGTGCTGGTATTCAAAAATCAACTACAGTAACTATTGGCATTTCATTTTCCTGCTCTACCGAAACCGAACCATGACTGCAATACCTTCCAAACCATGGGTTTGGTGAACCCTTACAACCCTACACAACATCCTTTTCATTCTCTCTCTCTCTCTCTCTCTCTCTCTCTCTCTCTCTCTCTCTCTCTCTCTCTCTCTCTCTCTCTGTCAGTTGGACTTTTTCTGTCTGTGCCTCTGTCTGCCTGCCTCTGTCGGTCTGATAGAAAAGCAGAGCATGATGCTTACAGGCAGTATTTTAATCTGATGCCACTTCAGTCTCTTTCTCGCTTTCCCTCTGATGTTTGAGTGGAAAGGAGGAAATAGAATGGATGTTTTTCTACATGTTTAAGAGCTCTTAGTTCCGGATGACTAACCTCTCTCTTTCTGTCGCTCTCTCTCTTTTTCTGTCGCTCTCTGTTTCTGTCGCTCTCTCTCTCTTTATGCCTCTCTCTCTATCTCTTTCTGTCGCTCTCTCTCTCTTTCTGTCTCTCTCTCACTCTCTCTCTCTTCTCGCTCTCTCTCTCTCTCTCTCAGGTGAGTATATCCAGATGGCTGGTAGAGCGGGTAGGAGAGGTCTGGACGCCACAGGCACTGTCATCATCCTCTGCAAGTCAGGGGTACATGACATGGGGGACCTAAATGTCATGATGCTGGTAAGGCTTCCATCAGAACGTACTGTCTTTTTCCGTTCAATACCACTACATCAGTGGACCACTGGTGGTCTGTGATAATTATTTTTTGATGTATTTTTGTGATGAAGTTTATATAATTTTTTGGTTGACAGGACAAACCAACAGACATTACACACATACACACATGTTGATCTGAACCCCAGGGTACTCTGTAAGCACATAGAGCAGAAGGAAGCTGCAAGTAAAATATACAATTTAAGAACCAGGCAGATCGTATTTATTTTTCAAGTCTATTTTTATTTATTTATTCCATAAATTAAAGGTTTGGGGATACCTAGTCAGTTGTACAACTGAATGCATTCAACTGAAATCGGTCTTCCGTATTTAACCCAACCCCCCTGAATAAGAGAGGTGCGGGGGGCTGCCTTAATCGAAGTCCACGTCATCGGTGCCCAGGGAGTAGTTGTTGCTGAGGTTTAACTGCCTTGCTCAAGGGCTGAACAGCAGATTTTTTTCACCTTGCTGGCTTCGGGATTCGAACCAGTGACTGTTCGATTACTGGCCCAATACTCTTCTTAAACACTAGGCTACCTGCCACAGTTGGGAGTTTTAATGATTTTCTAATAATTCTACATTTCTTTTCACAATACAAATTGTTTAATAAACATCCACCTGTGGTAATAGGCCTGTAATCTCTTACATTCACATATCAAATTGATTTTAAATTTGACGGCAAAAATATTTTCTGTTAAAAAAAAATCTGCGACTCTGCAAACATTTGACAGTGATAAGGTGGTCCCCGGAAAGAAACATTTTGGGAATCCCAGCACTACATCAGTCACTTCGTTTATACAAGGGTATTACTTGGCTTACATTTCCCAAGGGTGAGGGGATAGCTCATATAATTAAAAAGGGATTTCTATTCTACTAAGGATAATAAAAATCCCATATTTCGTATTTAAATCCGAAATCCCTCAACAGTTTCCATCTAGCTCACCCTGTAAGTGCTCCTCCATTGTACAGAACATAGGCTGCACACCAATTGGCATCCCATGCCCTATGTACCGCACTACTTTTGACTGGGGCCCTTAGGGAACTGGTCAAAAGTAGTGCACTATGTAGGTTTTGGGAATAGGTTGCCATTTGGGAAACAGCCATACACTGCTCCTCTAGGTTTGCTGCATGCTAGCTTGTACAGTATAAACAAGTGCCTCATTAAACTGTCAAGGGCCTTATTTTAAACCAACCTCTTTAATGTGGGGCTTTGGAGTGGACTTTAATGTCAGGCTTTGGAGTAGACTATTTCCATCCTGAATTGTTCCTGTTGCTAGATCAAAGATATGAAAATCCTCTAAACTGTACTGTAGAAAACATCATATCTCCCTATCACCCTCTCGCTGCCAACTGCCATTGTGGATCAATTGTTGGATCAATTGTTTTAGCCTCATGCTAACAGTCATCTGCTCTATAGCAGCGGTAACTAATGGCTAACTGTTACTGTATAACTCTGGCCCAGAGGTTTTCCTGATCAGATCATCTGGAAAGAATGTATGGCTCCTCTAACAGTTTGCTTCGCTAATTGCTAAATGCTAACTGCAACTATATGGTTTAGAAATGCTCAACATCCTCTGTACCTCCACCCTGTGTGATCTAGCACTAACCTTTCTCAATCAACACTGAAACGCTCCATTAGCTCCATTTCCTCTTCTTTTGAGTGTATACAACATAGTAGTGACATGAATTTGAATGACACTTCTTCTTTGTCGTCCAGGGGGAAGCCCACGGTGCTGCAGTCCCAGTTCAGGCTGACCGACACCATGATCCTCAACCTGCTGCATGTGTAGGCTTCTCTGAGAGCCACAGAGACACACAGGAACTGTACTACATTACCCACAAGCACTTGGGACAACATTCTAGAGATAATGGATGACATTTGAGGACTACCAGTTTAAAAAAAAAAATTGACTACTTGAAAAGAAAAATGTAGATCGGCTTTAATAATGCTGATGGATTGTGGCTTCCACCAATGTAATTGTCTGCATCATTTCCAATCCCCCCATATATATTTTTTGTAAATATATAGATATATAATTCGAGCTCCTTCATCAAAGGTCCATTCAGCTTTTGATGGCAGGAGTCAGAACAGGAATATTTGATATCACATCTATTTATGCTTATTGATGATTTACATTCATTTACATTCCTTTCGATTTTCCTACATTAAGTCTCTCTCCAACCTGTGTTTGTATGTATTTGTGTGTGTATATCAGAGGGATTGGGTAAAAGCAGAAGACAAATTCCCAGCGCCAATGAACTAATAATAAAGGTATATCTTATATTTTCGTCCTCTCATAATAATAAAAGTATATCTTATATTTTCGTCCTTCTCTCAGGCCCAGGAGCAGCAGATTGGTCAGTTGAAACAGACTCTGTCCTCTCTCCCTCTTCTGGACGCTGAGGCGCTGCAGGTACACACACAACATACTGTAAAAGCACACACATGCACAAAGGCACACACGTGCCCACAGACAGACACTCACCTATGTATAACACACACTATCTTAAAACACTCAAGCTCGAACCACATCACAAAACAACTGAATATAATTGAATGTGCAATTTTTTAAACATCACTAAGATTTGTTAATTGTCCATCTGTCATCTTTCAGTGTGCTGTTCTGGGGTCTGTGAATGGGTTGAAAGCTCTCTCCGTGGGACGAGTGGTAGTGGTCAACAACAAACAGCACTTCAACGCCCTCGGAGTCATCCTACAGGTGCGTGTGTGTCTGTCTGTCTGTGTGTGTGGACTGCAACTTTTTTTAGGTGACAAAAGCATGTAATGCAGTTATCATTCTCCTTTCTCACTCCTCCTCTCGTCCTTCCTTTCTTTCATTACTCTCCCAGGTTTCCAGTGACTCAGTGAATCGTACATTTACTGCTCTCGTCATCTGTGAGAAAGGCAACGAGGAGGGAGGAGGGGACAGCCCCACCTCTACAACACTGCCCTCTTTACACCTGAAGGTCAGTTCATGCACACACACACACACACACACACACACACACACACACACACACACACACACACACACACACACACACACACACACACACACACACACACACTGATTGATGCTCAACCTCTCCCTATTAGAGACAAACAGTACCAGTCAAACGTTTGGACACAGTTACTCATTCCAGGGTTTTTCTTTATTTTTTTTTACTCTTTTCTACATAGTGAAGACCAAATAGTGAAGACCAAAAATCTACATTTATTTTATATTTGAGTTTATTCAAAGTAGCCACCCTTTGCCTTGATGACAGCTTTGCACACTCTTGGCATTATCTCAACCAGCTTCATGAGGAATTATTTTCCAACAGTCTTGAAGAAGTTCCCACATATGCTGAGCACTTTTTGGCTGCTTTTCCTTCACTCTGCAGTCCAATTCATCTCAATTGGGTTGAGGTCAGGTGATTGTGGAGGCCAGGTCATCTGATGTAGCACTCCATCACTTTCCTTCTTGGTCAAATAGTCCTAACACAGCCTGGAGGTGTGTTTTGGGTCATTGTCCTGTTGAAAAACAAAATGATAGTCCCACTAAGCTCAAACCAGATGGGATGGCATATCGTGGCAGAATACTGTTGTAGCCATGCTGGTTAAGTGTGCCTTGAATTCTAAATAAATCACTTACAGTGTCACCAGCAAAGCACCATCACAGGGCGGAAGGTAGCCTAGTGGTTAGAAATTCCACACATTAACTTTTAACCAGGCACACCTGTTAATTGAAATGCATTCCAGGTGACTACCTCATGAAGCTGGTTGAGAGAATGCCCAGAGTGTCCAAAGCTGTCATCAAGGCAAAGGGTGGCTACTTTGAAGAATTTAAAATATAAAATATATATTATTTTGATTTGTTTAACCTTTTCTTGTTTACTAGAGGATTCCATATGTGCTATTTCATAGTTTTGATGTCTTGACTATTATTCTACATGTAGAAATTAGTAAAACATTAAGATAAACCCTTGAATGAGTAGGTGTGTCCAAACTTTTGGTACTGTACACATTTACCAATAAAGACATACACCGCTGCCTAAACACACACACACACACACGGCTATTTGAACACACACAGAAACATGCTAACACTAACTAACAAGTTCACATAAGCTTAAACTGGATATCCAATAGCGATTGTGTACGTTCTGTATGATCCGTGGCTAGGTCCCTGCAGTCACACGGTCCAGAAGCTGAAGCTACAGGACGTGTCAGCCATCACAGTCAAGACCCTGAAGGTGATCCCTGACCGAATCATCGACAACTACAACAAGAGGCAGCAGTTGCGCTTCAGTTGTGTGTGTGTTAGTATGTGTGTGTGACACTGTATGTGGGACACTGTGTGTGTGACACTGTGTGTGTGCGCATTTGTGCATTATTATGTAGCGTATACAGTATGTTTCAGCCTTTTTGCACATTATCGCTC
Organism: Brachymystax lenok tsinlingensis; assembly: GCA_030435695.1. NCBI lineage: Eukaryota > Metazoa > Chordata > Actinopteri > Salmoniformes > Salmonidae > Brachymystax > Brachymystax lenok. The sequence continues at coordinate 34,869,807 of CM059799.1, forward strand.
CACTGAGCCAACATAACCATGTTTATCTAGGCAAATGAGGTGTTTATATGTGTGATGTCGTCATGACCACTCAAGTGTCTATCCATCTACCTTCTTCTTTCGAATAGCACTCTACATGTCATTGAATGCACAGGCGAAAGAGCCACCTCTCTTGAGTCTATTTTCATCTTTCTCTCCTTCCTTCCACCCTTTCTCCCTCGCTCCATTTCTCACAGGCTTGATCCTCCGGGTCAAGCCATCTCCACGGCAACCCAGGAACTCCTACGATTGGCGGAGGCCAACCCAGGCGGGGTGATGACCCTTGACCCAGTGAACGACCTCCAGCTGAAGAGTGTGGATGTGGCGGAGGGCACCATGAGGCTGCGCGTGCTGCAGGACAGCCTCAAAGACTTCAACTGCATCCACTCACCACCTTCTCAGAACAGGTAGGTGTGTGTGTGTGTGTGTGTGTGTGTGTGTGTGTGTGTGTGTGTGTGTGTGTGTGTGTGTGTGTGTGTGTGTGTGTGTGTGTGTGTGTGTGTGTGTGTTAATGAATGACGTTTTATTTTTGTGTCAAATCACAAGTTGGCAACCCATCCCTTATGGGATTAATTGACACATAAATAAACATAATTCACCGTGATAATTCTTCTTGCGGTGTTCTCTGCAGTGCGCATTGCATAAAGAGTGAAAAAATGTTTCGATAAAAATCAATAGATAATAGTAAATAAGGTTATCCAAACATTAATTATATCCCTAGAGCAGTGAAAAAAACATACATACATACAGTACCAGTCAAAAGTTTGGACACATCTACTCATTCCAGGGTTTTTCGTTATTTTGACTATTTTCTACATTGTAGAATAACAGTGAAGACATCAAAACTATGAAATAACACATATGGAATCATGTAGTAGTGTTTAACAAATCAAAATCCATTTTATATTTGCCTTGATGACAGCTTTGCACACTCTTGGCATTCTCTCAACCAGAAACTAAATATTTGTATAATGTAATTATAGGTAGCCCTTTTTCTTTTATTTCAGGCTTTATCGAAATATTCCGCAAAAGGAAATACACAATGGACAAAAAACTATTTCAGTTTCTCCTCATCACTCAGCCACATAATGCCAGGGTATATCTGGTGGGCTTTCTGGAATAAGAGCAAGCGTATATTGTGGTAGAAAGAGCAAGAGGATAAAGTGAGTTTCATTCTCTATTTCTTCGAGGTCACAATAATAACATAGTCTTTCCTCTTCCAGTTCACCACAATACCTGTTTCAATACGCAGAGGCAATATCCCTGATCCTACCTGTTTCAATACGCAGAGGCAATATCCCTGATCCTACCTGTTTCAGTACGCAGAGGCAATATCCCTGATCCTACCTGTTTCAGTACGCAGAGGCAATATCCCTGATCTAACCTGTTTCAGTACGCAGAGGCAATATCCCTGATCTAACCTGTTTCAATACGCAGAAGCAATATCCCTGATCCTACCTGTTTCAATACGCAGAGGCAATATCTCTGATCTGACCTGTTTCAATACGCAGAGGCAATATCCCTGATCTGACCTGTGCACATAGCGATCTCTTGCTTTTAGGTAGGTTATACATAATATATCTCTCACACACCAATTCACCCTTAATCAAACAAAAGCTTCTCAATTTGGGTTTGTGATTAATCTCCTCCCCCCACATTTTTTTTTCATATTGCATCAGCAGTTAATTAATAATATCTATGTCTCTGGTTTTCGTACAGATGTTCACAGTCAGACTGTATTATGTATTTAATTTTTCATTATTAGTTAACCCCTCCACCACCCCCCTCTTCGGAGGACAAATATCTTTCTTTTTTTTACTGCTTTTTTGCTACATATACATTTTACATACATGGTACTTTTATATAAATCAGTCGCATAACAATAATACATTACCAAACATAACCTCTTTAATCCCACCCCTCAGCCACTTTCAGCCCATCCCACCTATCACCATAGACCTCCCCCGTTTGGTTTCCGTCTGCCATATATTTTTCATCTGTGCTGTGATGTTTTACATCATTTCTTTACATTTCTAATCGTATAGTATCCACAGATTGTGAGTTAAAGATGAAAACCTTTCCTACAAGTAAATATCATATTTTTTATTGACTGACTATGGCTTTCCAGATCGCCCAACACTGCTGTTTGTAAGGTACATTTTAAGTGTATGTTGTGATTTTTAAACCATTCCTGAACCTGTGACCAGAAACAAGCTACATAGGGGCAATACCAGAATAAATGATCTATTGATTCTGTCTCTTCGCAGCAAAATCTACAGAGCTGAGATTGTTGTATGTCCCATATACAGTGAGGGAAAAAAGTATTTGATCCCCTGCTGATTTTGTACGTTTGCCCACTGACAAAGAAATGATCCGTCTATAATTTTAATGGTAGGTTTATTTGAACAGTGAGAGACAGAATAACAACAAAACAATCCAGAAAAAAACGCATGTGAAAAATGTTATAAATTGATTAGCATTTTAATGAGGGAAATAAGTATTTGACCCCCTCTCAATCAGAAATATTTCTGGCTCCCAGGTGTCTTTTATACAGGTAACGATCTGAGATTAGGAGCACACTCTTAAAGGGAGTGCTCCTAATCTCAGCTTGTTACCTGTATAAAAGACACCTGTCCACAGAAGCAATCAATCAATCAGATTCCAAACTCTCCACCATGGCCAAGACGAAAGAGCTCTCCAAGGATGTCGGGGACAAGATTGTAGACCTACACAAGGCTGGAATGGGCTACAAGACCATCGCCAAGCAGCTTGGTGAGAAGGTGACAACAGTTGGTGCGATTATTCGCAAATGGAAGAAACACAAAAGAACTGTCAATCTCCCTCGGCCTGGGGCTCCATGCAAGATCTCACCTCGTGGAGTTGCAACGATCATGAGAACGGTGAGGAATCAGCCCAGAACTACACGGGAATATCTTGTCAATGATCTCAAGGCAGCTGGGACCATAGTCACCAAGAAAACAATTGGTAACACACTTGCCGTGAAGGACTGAAATCCTGCAGCACCCGCAAGGTCCGCCTGCTCAAGAAAGCACATATACATGCCCGTCTGAAGTTTGCCAATGAACATCTGAATGATTCAGAGGACAACTGGGTGAAAGTGTTGTGGTCAGATGAGACCAAAATGGAGCTCTTTGGCATTAACTCAACTCGCCGTGTTTGGAGGAGGAGGAATGCTGCCTATGACTCCAAGAACACCATCCCCACCGTCCAACATGGAGGTGGAAACATTATGCTTTGGGGGTGTTTTTCTGCTAAGGGGACAGGACAACTTCACCGCATCAAAGGGACGATGGACCGTCAAATGTACCGTCAAATCTTGGGTGAGAACCTCCTTCCCTCAGCCAGGGCATTGAAAATGGGTCGTGGATGGGTATTCCAGCATGACAATGACCCAAAACACACGGCCAAGGCAACAAAGGAGTGTCTCAAGAAGAAGCACATTAAGGTCCTGGAGTGGCCTAGCCAGTCTCCAGACCTTAATCCCATGGAAAATCTGTGGAGGGAGCTGAAGGTTCGAGTTGCCAAACGTCAGCTTCGAAACCTTAATGACTTGGAGAAGATCTGCAAAGAGGAGTGGGACAAAATCCCTCCTGAGATGTGTGCAAACCTGGTGGCCAACTACAAGAAACGTCTGACCTCTGTGATTGCCAACAAGGGTTTTGCCACCAAGTACTAAGCCATGTTTTGCAGAGGGGTCAAATACTTATTTCCCTCATTAAAAATGCAAATCAATTTATAACATTTTTCACATCCGTTTTTCTGGATTTTTTTGTTGTTATTCTGTCTCTCACTGTTCAAATAAACCTACCATTAAAATTATAGACTGATAATTTCTTTGTCAGTGGGCAAACGTACAAAATCATCAAGGGATCAAATACTTTTTTCCCTCACTGTATATATATAGCATTCTGTTGGTGGCAAGAATTGTATATTATAATTTAAATAGAAAAGCTCTTAAGTGTTGAATCAAGTGTAGTTTTTTGTACCAGTTCATAAACCATATGCCATGGAATTGGTACATTTGAAAATCTCTTCACATTTAATTTGCAACCTGTATGGCGCAGCTGTCATCATTTTTGTCCTCAAACTAAACTGGTATATTTTTCTATTTATACCAGTTCCTTTCAGGCAATTTGTGTTTTTAGTATATGACAGGCAAACAAGGTCCCTACCTTCTCCCTTTTCCACTTGCCTCCTCTGTTTTTGTGGTAGTGCTGCAATCAGTTGGTTGTAAATGTGGATTGAGCAGATATTCCCATATATTTTAGCTAACTGCATATGTGACATAACTTCTCCGTTTCTATTCATAATATCATTAATAAATAAAAAAATCTCCAATAAGCCTGGGATTGAACCCGGGTCTGTAGTGAATTTTCAAGCACTGCGATGCAGTGCCTTAGACTGCTGCCCCATCCGGGAGGCCCTGTAAAATATTTTGGATTATTGTACAGCCCGAGAAGATATGATCTATACAGGCTCTGGATTCATGAAAACCGTGTGTGTGTCCCTTAGAAACGCTGTCCTGACATTGCAGTAATGATGTTGAAGCACCTCATATAATGAACAGAGACAGGTCTGACAGACTGTCTCCACACACCTGCATCCTCCTCTGTCTTTCCCTCTATCTTTTCCACTTCATTCTCTCTCCCTTCTTTCTTTGTTTCAACCTATAGCCCAGGGCCCGTATTAACAAAGGGTCTCAGAGTAGGAATGTTGATATAGGATCCCTTCATGAATTTGATTACATGGACAGGGTGGACCTGATCCTATATCAACACTCTTACTCTGAGACTCTTTCTGAATACAAGCCCTGGCCTCTTTCTATACTGATTTCTCATAGTAATTACATCAGACAGTAATTTATTTGGGCCTGCACTAAGCATTGTGAAACCTAGCCTTGTTAGATATTTCCCTGCCTTGTTCAGTGGCCAACTCAGTGGCCTTGTGGTTAGTGTCAGCCCTGAGATTAGAAGGTTGGGAGTTTGATCCCCAGCCAAATCATAACAAAGACAGTGAAAATGGGACCTGCTGCGTCTCTGCTTGGCACTCAGCATTAAGGAGATCGATTATGGAGTAAGGCCCTGCGATAGACTAGCAAAGTACTTGTACATCAAGCTACCTCACGCTACAGAACCAGAAGATTGGCTCCTGCTCCTATGAGCTGTTCTGGCTCGCACAAGCCAAGGCTCGTGCATGTCTACTGCCTTGTTCCAGGATAAGGATGAGATGAGAACAGCAGAGCAGGGAGTTCTATAATTACCTGTGTAGGCAGTGCAAAGTCACACATCACCACTGTCTGTCTCACTGAGGCGATACATTAGGACTGTATATCATTAGATCCATCGCTCAGTCAGACAGTAGCCTCTAATTTCGTTGGGAGATAGTGATAGTGTGTGTGCGCTATCTTCTCTCTTTAATAGCAGGCAGTGTCCAAAGTGGTTATTTTTTTAAGGAGGTGAGATGGTTGTATGTCATGTAGTTATTTAGAACTCCTGTCTTTGTGTCACATATATTTTACTTGTTAAACAAAATCTATTTCTCTAAACAATTGTATTAGTGTACAATATAATTTTCAATCGTCTTTTTTCCTAATCTTTATCAAGGGGTCCAATAATTTAAGTGCATTCGGAAAGTATTTAGATCCCTTGACTTTTTTAAGCATTTCGTTACGTTACAGCCTTATTCTAAAATGTATTAAATTGCTTTTTTTCCTCATCAATCTACACACAATACCCCATAATGACAAAGCAAAAACAGGTTTTTAGATTTTTTTTAATCACATTTACATAAATATTCAGACCCTTTACTCAGTACTTTGTTGCAGCACCTTTGGCAGCGATTACAACCTTGAGTCTTCTTGGGTATGACACTACAAGCTTGGCACACCTTGTATTTGGGGGGGTTTCTCCCATTCTTCTCTGCAGATTCTCTCAAGCTCTGTCAGGTTGGATGGGGAGCGTCGCTGCACAGCTATTTTCAGGTCGCTCCAGAGATCTTCCTATTGAGATGAATTACGTTAAATTGTACACTGTCTCTTTAAGAGCGTCGAGTTTAGGATGACAACATTGCAAGAGATCTGTCATTCATTCATTGCTATGATCATTGATCTCCTTAAGAACCTATCCCTTTTCCTTTCTTTCTGTGCCCCCAAATGTTTGGATATTCTGGTAAAGTTACCAGGTTGTAAGCTAGCTAGCTAGCTAATGAGGTAACAAACATGACTGGACAAGGTGTAAAACAAAATGTTTAATGGGCCGCGAATAGTTTTAGAACGGTTCGCAACATGGTTTATGAATATAAAACGCAGGCCCCCCAATCCTCGACAGGAAGAAAAAAACGTCTCTTCGTTCAGTAGGGCTTAAAAATGTACCTTCAACCAATCTCTAACGTAAAGCCTACACATTTGCCTGCCATTATGTCAGATTGTGACGTTGAGTTCAAATACATTTTTGCCTGACCAAATTATTAGATGGCCTGCAAAAAAATATATGTTTATTTTACGCAATGCAAAAATGTGTGTAAACCAGAAAGAGGCTCTCTCCTCACTATCTATTGTTCATGCAGTGAGGAATTACTATCTTCAGCAGTGGTGGCTCCTCAGAGGAGGAAGGGGAGGACCATCCTCCTTTTCATAAATACAAATAATGAAACAATAGTTGTTCTTTTTAGATAAAACCATACTAAATATGATCACGTCACCAAAAGTTGATTAAAACACACCGACAGTTGATTTGTTGTGCACTGAAGTCCACAAGCGATGGGAAAGGTGAGAGGAGGAGAGCGCGCGCGTAGATGCAAGAAGGAATTATGTGGTCATGCTGTTTGTATGTGGCTGCTATGAAAGTGAACTGTGTTTGCGTGTGATCAGGGGTTTATTCAAGAAAACGGGGTGAACATACCTGAATTTGTCCAATACAAACTCCCAAGCTTAGAGCTTAAGTATGGCACCCCTCATGTCTCTATTGTAACTAATGATTAATAATATAACTAATGATTAATAAAAGCTCAGAAATCCAAACCTATCAGCAGTATTGAATGTGTCACTGTTTGTCACCTTGATTACTCAAATGTTCCTCAGAACATGTGCACCTACGTTTTAAACTTTCATTCATAGGCTAGGTCGTAGCAACCTCATGATGAGTATAAGGAAAATTCGAGTATCATGTAATAGCTTAAACCTATCGATGTTACCGTGAGCTGGGTGAATGGAATATGAGTGACAGTCATCCAATATTCTGTAATAGAAATAAGGCCATGCTCATAATTTTTTTTAAATCGTCCTCATCTTAAACGGTAGCGACCGCCACTTGTCTTCGGAGATTTTTATAACTTATCTGCATATAATTGTTGTCTGGGGCTCAAAAATCAGTAGTAGCAGTATGCAAATCAGGGAGCCATATAAACAACTTTTTCACTGATGGGATTCGGTTCCCAACGTTCACCAGAAATATGTTTAAAAAGAGCCTTTAGTTTGCGAACGAACCATCACTATGTAACACCAGTGTAATAAAGGCATTATCCCCCATCCCCAGGTGCTCCAGTCCCTGCAGTATGTGGACAGTAGTGGTGCTGTGCAGCTGAAGGGCCTGCCAGATCAGTAGCCATGAGCTGCTTCTAATTGAGCTTTTGTTTGAGAACGCCCTGAGCCCCCTGGCCCCTGAGGAGAGCGCCGCCCTACTGTCCTGTCTGGTTTTTCAATGGAAGACCCAGGTGGAGCCTCACATCACCAACACACTGAAGGAGGTATGGGGGACTGGGGGCAGGTGGGTGGTTGGGTTGGGGGAGAGGGGTGGGGATGAGAGTGTGTGAGAATCTCAATTGCATTTCCTTGATTCCTTGGGTCCTCTCTTCTTGCCTCCTTCTCAAACCCCATTGGATGACAAGGTTAGAGGTTCCTCCCCTCTGACCTTGTCATCCAATGGGTTTTAAGAAGGAGGCGAGGAGAGAGGATGCAAGGAATTAAGGAAATGCAAATGAGATTCTCCCTGTGTGTGTGTGTGTGCTGGGGTGGTAGAATGTGCTTTGTTGATGTCTACTCGGGAAGAGTTGAGGTTACATTTGTGTGTGTTTGTGTCTGTCCCCTATGTGTTATAGTTGTGAAGGTTGTGCAACAACCTCAACGGGTCATTGGATATAGACAGGATTTGTGACATATACAGTACATACATTTGTTCTTCTAACTATACATTTCAATGTACATGGATGGATATGTTGTCTTCTGGGCTGTAGTAGTACAAGCCTGGCCGCTCCACTGGTCACACACACACACACAGACACAGACAGACAGACAGACAGGCATGAGCTCAGGCTAGACTTCACGGCTGCCTTACCCCGCAGCAAGGGCACCACACCTGACACACACTCCTGAACACACACAGCCATGTCAGTGTGTGTTGTCAAGCAGCCCCACTACATGGAAGTGCTCTAAAGAGGGCTGAATTAGTGATGACCTTGTCTGGAGTGGTTTATAGGGGTGCCATCCAGGGCGAACAGCACTGAACAGTGAACACTGACAGGGAACACATTCACCCAACACCGGTGGCAGGGCTCCGAGTGGGGTTTCTGATGACCTGCAGAATAACATTCCGGAACTTTGGCGACTACTACGTTTTTTTTAAACCTCCCGCTTTGAGCTGGATGTGTCAATGTGTAGTTCATACATGCATAATCTATGCGTAGAATTACTGTCTTACCTCAATTAGCCACGAAATTCCTTGATTTTCTGGAAGCTGTGCTGCCCCAATTTCCCTACAATTTCCCCCATGTGGGCCAGCCCCCCAAGCAATTTGAGTTCAACCAATGAGCTTCAGCCCCTCACTATATGAGTGACAGCTAGCAAGATGGTCAAAAAGCAGAGAGAGAAGAGAGCAGTGACGTGCACTTATCTGCACGTATGCGACACAGTGCAATTTTCGGGGACCACTTTTGCCTCGTGAGCGCTACTTTACAAACTACTGGCTAAAAAGTATACAAAAGTCCTGGAACATCCCTTTAACAGAGAGGAGGCTGAGGTTGGAGTGGGCAAAGTAGGGTAGATGTGATTGGATAGTGTTTAAGTGCTCCCTGTATGACTAATCTGTGTCTGCATTTTTGTGTCTCTCTGCTCTCTTTCTCCCTATCTCTTTCTCAATCTCAACTCTTCTCTTTCCTTGCATTACCCCACTTTCTTCCATCACCCTTTCATTACTACCACTTAATTTCTCTCTCTCTCTCTCTCCCTCTCCTCCCCTCTCTCTCGCTCTCTCTTTGCCCTTCTCTTTACATTACCCCTCTCTGTCTGTGTCCCCTGTCCATGCCTTTCTTCTTTCGCCCCATCTCTCCCTTCCTCCCTCCCTCTCTCCTTCCCTCTCTCCCACAGGGTATTGAGAGAGTACTGGCAGTGGCCCAGCGGATTGGGGAACTTCAGAGGGACTGTGGGACAACCCAGACAGCGGAAGAATTTGTGGGCCAGTTCAAGTTTGGCCTGACCGAGGTGGTCTACTGCTGGGCCAGAGGCATGGTGAGTGGCTACGCTAACTCTGAAATGCTGGACTTCTTGATTGACCTCGTTTCAGTCAAGACACTCGTGAACACTTTCCCGCACACAGAATAAACATGTTTTAGATGTGTTTTCATGTTCAAGTGCTTTGTACTCCGGAACTAGGCTTAATCTGGGTCGTGGAAACTGGCCCCTCAATGTTATGAAAGCACTGTACTAAACTATACTGCCGCTTTTCCCAAACTAGGGGTCGCGACCACGTGTGGGGTTGCCCCGATTTGAAAATGGGGTCGCGAGAGAGAACTCTGAAATTTTTTAAAATCGCGCTTGGTTCATAGAACCGGGGATTATGTCAGTAACCTCCGGTAGCCACTAGATGAGGGTGTAATAAACAGAGCGGTTGCTGTTTTCTTCCTGCAAATGTGATCTTTTGAACGGTTTCAAATGTGATCTTTTGAACGGTTTAAGCAACAAAATATTACGACACTATCACTGAAAGATAAGACTCTCGGGAATGTGTCTTCTGTTTACCTCTACTCTGCCCACTAGCCTCGTTAGTAGAGAGTGGACAAGACCAGGCACTAAATCAGACTGGGGGGAAAAGAACATCATCAATGCTTATGTTATTTTCTACATAGAAGATCATGCAAAATGATTGCCTGATGATCTTCTGAACATCCCAATACGTTTCTGATGCAATTCAGTCACTTCAAACCATACTTCCTTCAGATAGAAATACTGTCAAAAGTACCGTCAGACTGATTTGTAATAGGCTGTCATAGCCCCATTCAAAAAAAGTGAACATTGGCTGTTGATTACATCACTTTTTTAACATGGTGGGGTCTGGATTTGTTTTTAAGTATCAAAATGGGGTCATGGGCCAAAAAAGTTTGGGAACACATGCCATACTGTATCTAAAGTTTTAAACTAACTGATATCCCTACCTCCTGTCCTAGCCTGCACTTTATTTTATTTAACCTTTTCATTTCATCAGGAAAGTGTCATTGAGACACAGTCTCTTTTACAGGGGAGATCAAGAAGGCAGCAGTCCTGTACTGAACTCACTCTGTCTATACAAACTGGTGTCCCTTCCTATTTCCTGTCCCAGCCATTTGCAGGGATTGCCCAGTTAACAGACGTCCAGTAGGGCACGGTGGTGCGCTGCACCCAGAGACTAGACGAGGTGCGCCAGGCGGCCCGCGTCGTGGGAGACTCGGTCCTGGGCAGCAAGATGGAGAAGGCCTCCCTGGCCATCCGCAGAGACATCGTGTTCACTGCCTCACTCTACACACACTGAGATGAGGAAAGGGGAGAGAGAGAGAGAGAGAGAGAGAGGGTGTAGATAGTGTTTGTATAGTGAAAGTGTGCCAATGGAGCGAGGGAAGAAAGGAGGGAGTGGAGAGAAAGAGAGGGGGAGGATGTCGATACTGTATAGGTGAGAGAGTGCCATGGTGCCTTAGCCAAGTCCCAAGGGGCGGCAGGTAGCCTAGTGGTTAGAGTGTTGGACTTGTAACCAGAGGGTTGCAAGTTCGAATCCCCGAGCTGACAAGGTAAAAGTCTGTCGTTCTGCCCCTGAACAAGGCAGTTAACCCACTGTTCCCTGGGCGCCGAAGACGTGGATGTCGATTAAGGTAGCCCCCCGCACCTCTCTGATTCAGAGGGGTTGGGTTAAATGCGGAAGACACATTTCAGTTGAAGGCATTCGGTTGTACAACTGACTAATAATGGTGACTTTGACTTTGACTTTGAGCTCGATCAGTGTGTGTTTACGGCGGAAGAGAGGGTGAGTGTGTGAGGAAGGGATCAGTCAGTGCGCTTGTGATGAAAATGAGGGTGTGAATGTGTGAGTGAGTATGTATGGCCATACTATTGTTTACATGAGTCCTGATGAAATTCCTGGACAACATTCCTGGACAAATTCCTGGAAATTCCTGGACAAACAAATTAGACCAAAGTAGTAATGATATGAATGAAATGGTTTGTAATGTATTGTACAGTAATAAAATCAACTGTAGACTGTACCAATTAACAGCTTTTTTCACCTATTGTCCCCCAAGGTCTTGTGTGATGTCTAAGTGTCTGTATGCATGAGTCTAACATTGGTTTAAATGATGACACTGTGAACTACTGTCCTTGCTGTATATTGTAGGAACAAAAATCGGTACATATACTATTCTATAAAATACCGTAAATCATATTCATGTAATTTACAGTAAACTATCTAACCCTGATCAAAATCACCATCAGTCCCAGAGTCATGCCCATGTCCAGCAAAGCGTTGCATGTCATGACAGCAAGATCATTCTCCAGCATACACGAGGATAAAGAGTGAAAGGTTTTCCGCGTAGTATACGAAGTATTCAAATCCAATATCGGGTCGCCTCCAAAATAGGTTTGTTTCGGGGTTTCCATCTCAGTGGCATATGTATTTCCCAGTCTCGACTGTCTCTTTAAGACAACGATAGCTGTGTGTCTAATTAATTCAATGTAACTGGAGATGCATTGGAGAAACCCACTTTCCGCTATTACGGTGGATGTACCAGCTACAGAGAGTGTGTGAATAAACTGGACATTTATTTCCCAATTGGTCATTATAATCGGACAATCCAATTGGCGGTTAACATATAATAAAGTTATCCAGTAATACCTTTATTATAGGCCACGGATGTGGAAATTGAAGTCTCCATAATTTAATATTTCCCTAAGAGGATTTACCAGAAGTCGTATTGTATAAATAAGAATATTTACAATAAATTGTTTGGAGGGGAGTTTTATTCTGACTGCACGAAATGTCGGAAAAACACGGTAAGCTTTTATTCTCTGGTTCTGTTGCGTCTTTTATGTCACCACTGTAATTGATAATTGAACCAATTCTTCCACTCCTCCGCTGTCTATTCTCTCCGTTGCATTGTGATAAATGTGTACATTTCGGATAATCTTTGGCTATAGGGTGTTTTGGTGATTTTGGAGGTGGATTACTGTAACAATTGGCTACATGGTGACGCACGATATCTCTGTTTCCATCTACATATTCAGCTCCCCCATGTCAACATCTCCGACAAACTCATCCTACTTATCTGCATGCGCTGCATCTGTAGTACACTGTTTTTCCCACCAATAGGCTACTCTCTATTTCATCACCTATGCATGCACATTTATTTAAATGACTACAATGAAGGAACGTTTTTGCGCGCGTGCGTGCGTGTGGTTGTTTCCCTGCGTGCGGACAGATGTGCGTGCGGACAGTGTATCAGGGTGTGTGTGCGCGTGCGTGATGTTCACATACAAAATGCACTACAATAAATTGCTTAATTTGTCCCTTTAACTTCCCTGGATTCACTGTAACCTAGGAGGTCACCAAGGTAAGGGCCATGCTACTGAGTGAGATGCCTCCCTGTATAGAGAGGCCTACAGTGCATGTTCATGGCATTCTCACATCATCTCAATGAATGAAGTGCATAGACTATATAGCCTCGTCACGTGCTGGACACACAAACACGCATCTGAGATTTTGTTTTATGTATCAGAATAGACAGAATAATGTAATTATCTTAATTATAAACATACCCAAATGAGTCCTATCATGATTTGCCTATAGATGTACACTGAACAAAAATAAAAATGCAACATGCAACAATTTCAAAGATTTTTCTGAGTTACAGTTCATATAAGTAAATCAGTCAATTGAAATAATGCATATCTATGGATTACACATGACTGGGAATACAGATATGCATCTGTTGGTCACAAATACCTTTTAAAAGAATGTAGGGGGCGTGGATCAGATAACCAGTCAGTATCTGGTGTGACCACCATTTGCCTCATGCAGCGTAACACATCTCCTTTACATAGAGTTGATCAGGCTGTTGATTGTGGCCTGTGGAATGTTGTCCCACTCCTCTTCAATGGCTGTGCAAAGTTGCTGGATATTGGTGGGAACTGGAACACGCTGTCGTACACGTCAATCCAGAACATCCCAAACATGCTCATGGCTGACATGCATGCAGGCCATGGAAGAACTGGGACATTTTCAGCTTCCAGGAATTATTTACAGATCCTTGCAACATGGGGCCGTGCATTATAACGCTGAAACATGAGGTGATGGCGGGGGATGAATGGCACAACAATGGGCCTCGGGATCTCGTCATGGTATCCCTGTGCATTCGAAATGCAATTGTGTTCGTTGTCCGTTGCTTATGCCTGCCCATATCGTATCCCCACCGCCACCAGAGGGCACTCTGTTCACAACATTGACATCAGCAGTCAGTTGAAACCGGGATTCATCCATGAAGAACACACTTCTCCAGCATGCCAGTGGCCATCGAAGGTGAGCATTTGCCCAGTGAAGTCAGTTACAACGCCAAACTGCAGTCAGGTCAAGACCCTGGTGAGGATGATGAGCACGCAAATGAGCTTCCCAGAGACGGTTTCTGACAGTTTGTGCAAAAATTCTTCAGTTGTACAAACCCACAGTTTCATCATCTGTCCGGGTGGCTGGTCTCAGATGATGCCGCAGGTGAATAAGCCGGATGTGGAGGTCCTGGGCTAATGACTAACGGCTTATGGTAGAGAAATTAACATTACATTCTCTGCCAACAGCTCTGGTCGACATTCCTGTAGTCAACATGCCAATTGCATGCTATCTCAAAACGTGTGACTGTGGGATTGTGTTGTGTGACAAAACTGCACATTGTAGAGTGGACTTTTATTGTCCACAGCACAAGGTTCACCTGTGTAATGATCATTCTGTTTAATCAACTTTTTTAAATGCCACACCAGTCAGGTGGATTGATTATCTTGGCAAGGAGAAATTCGCACTAACAGGGATGTAAACAAATCTGTGCACAAAATTTGAGAGAAATAAGCTTTTTGTGCATATGGAACATTTCTGGGATCTTTTATTCCAGCTCACTTTACATGTTGCATTTATATTTTTGTTCAGTATACAACATAAGACATTTGGAATGATCAAACTATATATGTTCTTTGGTTTTAGTTCACCATTAGACTACTGGGTTGCATGCAGGCCTATACTGTACTTGATGGTCTATTTGGAACATCAGTATGGCTTTATTGTGAATGGGCCATTAATTTAAACAGCCAATGAAAGTATACATTAGTGCTTATTGGAACTGACAGTTGTGACAGTGTTAGTGGGTTATGCAATGCCTGTGTGTATCCCCAAGCACAACTCATCTATCATCACCCACTCTCTCCCCACCTCTCTCTCTCTCTTCCTCTCTCTATCTCTCTCTCTGTCTGCCTCATCAACTGCTGAATAGGCTAGTCAGCATGCTGTGAATTCCTGTATTGTACAAAGTCAACCTGGCTACTGTGTGAATGTGGAGATTTTTGTTTCTCTCTGCTGCGTGAAATGTATTCAACATTTTCCCACGCTATGCATGTCTGTGTGGTTTACATATTGGTAGGGGAAAAAACTATAGTGCTCGTTAGGGTTGCACATTTTGGGGAATATTCAGAGGTGGAAACTTTCTGTGGGAATATATGGGAATTAATGGAAATATATGTAAATTAATATTAATACCATTTAAATGTAGATGTTTTTTGCATTGGATATATTTACCATATCATATGGAGACAGAAACATAAACGTTTTACTTTATCATATGTAGACATAATTATAATTGCAAATGATTAAATCATTCCAATAGAAATAAAAATAAAAAAACGATTTAGTTACGAATTGAACTTTAATTAAATGAGTTGACTCTTCACATGGGATGATTTCACTGAACAACAAAAGAAAGGGAATATTGATCCATTGCATCTCCCAAAAACATTTTCAACATACATCTGTAAAATGATAGTCTATAAACTAAAGCTCTGGTTGTCTTCCTCTCAGGCTTCCATGTCTTCTCCCTGGACCTCCCCAATGTCCACCTCTTGAACATCAGACTCTGAGGCCTCATCTTCACTGCCACTTTCCAACCTTATTGAGGATGGCTCGTTGTCAGGCTCAAAAAGCCAAAAATTTGCCCGGATGGCCACCAATTTTTCAACCCTTGTATTGGTCAGCCTGTTGCGCGCTTTGGTGTGTGTGTTCCCAAACAAGGACCAGTTGCGCTCTGAGGCGGCTGATGTTGGTGGGATTTAGAGGATGATGGAGGCAACAGGGGAAAGAGCCTCAGATCCACCAGGTGGCTGATGAGATATGTTGGCACGACTGCTATATTGCATCTCCATCCCAAAGCCCCCCTTGCTTGGATGTGTACTTCGCCAGACTGCCAAGAACCTTGCCCTCATCCAGGCCAAGGTGGCGAGACACGGTAGTGATGACACCATAGGCCTTGTTGATCTCTGAGCCAGACAGGATGCTCTTGCCAGCATACTTGGGGTCCAACATGTACGCTGCGGCGTGTATGGGCTTCAGGCAGAAGTCTTCACGCTTTTGATGTATTTCTTCTCTTACATCTACAAGCAGAGTCTGAACATTAGACAGGATGGCATTGTCTCCCTCAATCCGTGAAATGGCTGCTGCTATAGGTTTCATGAGTTTCAGGCTGCTTACCACTCTCTCCCAAAATACATAATCCAGGAGGATCCTCTTGATGGGGCTGTCCATATCGGCAGACTGTGATATGGCCATTTCTTGGAGAGAATCCTTCCCCTCCAGGAGACTGTCAAACATGATGACAACACCACCCCAACGGGTGTTGCTGGGCAGCTTCAATGTGGTGCTCTTATTCTTATCACTTGGTGAGGTAGATTTCTGCTATAACGATGACACTTCACATACCTAACCATTTCCTTGGCTCTCTTGTAGAGTGTATCCATTGTTTTCAGTGCCATGATGTCCTTGAGGAGCAGACTCAATGCATGAGCAGCACAGCCAATGGGTGTGATGTGAGGGTAGGACTCCTCCACTTTAGACCAAGCAGCCTTCATGTTCGCAGCATTGTCTGTCACCAGTGCAAATACCTTCTGTGGTCCAAGGTAATAGATGACTGCCTTCAGCTCATCTGCAATGTAGAGGCCGGTGTGTCTGTTGTCCCTTGTGTCTGTGCTCTTGTAGAATACTGATTGAGGGGTGGAGATGATGTGTTAATTATTCCTTGCCCACGAACATTCAACCAACCATCAGAGATGATTGCAATACAGTCTGCTTTCTCTATGATTTGTTTGACCTTCACTTGAACTCTGTTGAACTCTGCATCCAGCAAATTAGTAGATAAAGCATGTCTGGTTGGAGGGGTGTATGCTGGGCGAAGAACATTCAGAAATCTCTTCCAATACACATTGCCTGTGAGCATCAGAGGTGAACCAGTTGCATACACAGCTCGAGCAAGACATTCATCAGCATTTCTCTGACTACATTCCACCATTGTGTCAAAAAAAACTTCTGATTCCAGGAAGACCGTGAGCTGTTGCTATTGATAAGGTGTCTGATTCATCATTTTCACCTCGAATAGAAGTAGAGGGACTTTTGTCAGAGATTGCTTGTTGTGAGTGCTGAGGGAACTTTATGCACTTGGCCAGATGATTCTGCATCTTTGTTGCATTCTTCACATATGATTTGGCACAGTATTTGCAAATGTACACAGCATTTCCTTCTACATTAGCTGCAGTGAAATGTCTCCACACATCAGATAGTGCCCGTGGAATTGTCCAGTAATGATTAGAATTTTTTTTGCAAAAAAACAACAAATACAATTCCATTTACAGATAAATAGTTAAGCAGTTAGATTAAACAACTCCTTTGTAAGATACATGTTTTAAAATGAAACATGTATGGAAACAGGTGAATTAACACTCCTCAGTTAGCAGGCTCAAGCAAGCTAAAACCCACATGGTAGCAAAAACTAACTAGCAGAAATTGTTAGCAAGTTATAAATGATTTAAACACACTTTGCTGTAGGCTACTATTTACTAGTTAACAAAAAATTATGTATGTCAAATAAAATATATTCACCCCAACCAGTATTATAATCAAAACTTACCAGAACGCATGTAGTCCTTGGCTCAGACAGTGTAGTAGTGTGGGTTTAATAGCATCTCATTAGTGTGCAAGATCTTGAGAATCAGCTGTACATGTGATGGAAGACTGCACAGCACATGTGATGGAAGAATGCACTGTGTATGCAGAGGGTTGCAATTCCATTTAATTTGGGATAGTTTAACCAAAATATACCACAAGACCTAGAATTGCCTCATGTGTATCCCACAAAAAAAGGTTCACTGTTAAAAGCTAACTTTTGATGAATTCATGCAAAATTCTCCAAATTCCAGGGCTTAACTTCCCATGGAAAATTTCCGACCCTTTGCACCCTAGTGCTCGTATTGCGGAAGCAGAGAGACCAAAATGTGAGTGATGGCAAGTTAGATAACGTTTCTGCCTACTCTTCTCTCTCTCTCTCTTTCTGTGTATTTCATTTTTTTTTCTCGCTAATTAATTTCTATCTCTTCCTCTCTCAGGTCTGGAGGACACCAATCGCCAGGCCATGTCCCAACCCATGCAGCAAATGCAGCCCCCTCCATACCTCCCCACCCAGGAACCTAACATGGGCCAACAACACTCCAACATGCAACACTCCAACATGCAACACTCCAACATGCAACACTCAAACATGCAACACTCCAACATGCAGCACCCCAACATGGCCCCTCAGACCGGCTGTGGCCCCCAGCCCAACTACCCCCCTCCACCCCCGCCCCCTGGCTCCGATGGCTACCAGGAGACCCAATTCCACAATGGCTCCTACGGACACCCAGGGGTTCCACAGGGCTACACAGTCCAGACCCAGGGCCCAGGAGGGGGGGGGTCCCACATGCCCCTGTGGGGTACTTTCAACCAGGATACCCTCTCCAGCTGCAGCCCTGCACAGCCTACGTTCCTGTCTACCCCGTGGCGTCGGTCAGTCAATTACTTCAACTACAATAGCAGTCATCGTTCGAACACAAGAAATGTTTCATTGATGCATGATATGTAATACGTCATTGCATTGCAAAGTATTTTGTGTTTGTCGAAAAGACAACAAAGTGTACGAGGGTGATACGCTCATCCAAATCTTTAGAAAACCAGGGCTGGGTGGGCAAAAATATACAAAAACAGAAAGGCCCGCACAAGGTATAATACTGCTCCCCAGTCCTTTACTTCCTCACCATGATAGATTATGTAGTGCAGGCATTTCCTTTCTTAATGGAATGGAGAATGAGTCACCCACATAGCCAATGTCCACTGGCTCTTAGATTAAGAGATTATCCTCTTGAGGGGTACAGGAACATTCTAAAGGCTTTTCCAATGTCAGTGACCATAAAGAGATCAAGCATCTCAGAGTAGGAGTGCTGGTTTTGGATCAGTTTTGCCTACTAGATCACAATGAATAAGATTACATGGACAGGGGGGACCTGATCCAAGATAAACACTCCTAATCTGAGACGCTTGATACAGTACATACAGCCCAGGTCACAAAAACTTCTGGGAGCCACTATCAGATGATACCTGTGTGTGTCCTCTCTCTCCCTTCCCCCCCTATCTCTTGCTCACTCTTGTTCTCCCCCTTTCTTTCTTTCTCTCTCTCTCTCTCTCCCCCCCTTCTCTACCTCTCTCTGTCCTCAGGGGCAGCCCTACCAGGGGATGCCCCAGGGCCAGATGGGCATGCAGATGCCCCATGGCATCGCCCTGATGGAGCCACGGCGCCCGCCTCACGACTACCTGCCAATCGCTGTGCTCACCACCGTCTGCTGCTTCTGGCCAACAGGAATCATAGCCATCATCAAGGCAGTACAGGTTGGTATTAGGCTATCACATATATCATAGAGAACACTAGAAT
The DNA here is from genome assembly GCA_030435695.1 of Brachymystax lenok tsinlingensis. Lineage (NCBI taxonomy): Eukaryota > Metazoa > Chordata > Actinopteri > Salmoniformes > Salmonidae > Brachymystax > Brachymystax lenok. Next base: position 34,889,115 of record CM059799.1, read on the forward strand.
GGACATTGGCATCCCAGGAACGGGATAACAAGACCACCATCAGGGCCAGGGCAAACTTTCCTTCTAGAACCTGATAGAATATGGTCAAATGTTGTATGAAACTTCAGCATTTGTAGATATGTCTGCACAGTATGTTTGTTAGCTAGCCAGTCAGTTTTAGTGGAATGATTTATTGAGTATTTTGTATCTCTATATCTCTATGTGTATTAAAGTATTAGGCTCGTTGTTTATATGCTGGCTTTGTTGGTTAGCCTGATCATTATGCACAACACTCTGCAACAGTCTACATTATGTAATTGCAGCATTGTTTACACAGGTTAAAATAGATTTTCACTCTGGGCTTGCTTCCGATGTGTTTTTTGTTGAGCTAAGCTGACAACAAGGCGTAGGTAGGCCTGCAAGCTTGGAGCTTTAACCATTAGTATGTTTGATTCATTTAAGGCCTGATACATTGTGTTTTGTGGCTTTTTGTGTGGGCATGTGCTGTTGTCAACACCTCTCTCTCTCGCTCTCTCTCTCATTCTCTCATTCTCTCATTTTCTCATTCTCTCTCTCAACTAAATTCAGAAGTTGCATGAAATACATTCTATAAATATGGCCAAAGCATTCCAAAAACCATATTTGTGAGGGGGGGGAAAAACGTTCTCTCTCTCTCTCCCTCCCTCAGGTGCGTACGGCGGTGGCCAGGGGGGACATGGTGATGGCAGAGATAGCGTCCCGCGAGGCGCGTAACTTCTCCTTCATCAGCCTGGCGGTGGGCATCGCCTCCATCGTCCTGTGTACGATCCTCACCGTGGTAGTCATCATTGCCTCCCAACACCATGACACGACGACTGGGAACCCTAATACATAACTCAGTGTGGCATCATTGGATATGTAGTTTTGGGTGGAGATAGAAGAATAAGGGCACTGAAATGCACACTCTGATACTGGTATGTTATATTGGAGGTATATATGTGTATATATGCACCCTTTGTACTGTATATACAGTTCTGACCTACTGACTACTAACAGGCTGAAAAACAATCACAGCTAATATTCAAATGCCAAAACAAATAGGTGCCCATTATGGGCCAGTATTACTTACCATTTATATTCAGATATAATAGTACTCCATAGCGCTTATGGGGGAAAACAGAGTACATACACAGAGGAATTGAATGGCAATTCCAGCACTTTTCAACCTAATTTTCATTATCTCCTGCACAATACTAGTGTCATAGGTGAAAACAGCACCTGACATCATCAAAAGTTAAAACATTGAAACAGTGATTTTCCAACACTATCAGATTCACAGTGACGTGGGGAGTAAGAAAATACTCTCCATCTGGCTGTGATGTCACAGAAAAACATTTTCTAGACTATTCTTATTGTTTTTTTAACCACAGATCATAGAAACGCAGTATTTTCACATATATAGACACTGGTATGATGCTGGAGATAATGAAAATGAGGTTGAAAAGTGGTGGAATTGCCTTTTAACTTTGAATTATTTATGAATTACTGATTAATTGATGGTCCTCTCTAACCTAGGTAGACCAATCCATGTGTCACACTGTATCACAAAACTGCCAAATAGATCACAAATCATAACTGAAATTATTTCCCTATATAATTAGTATTGTATAAAGAGGTTGTTTTGAATTACTTCAAAAATAAATACTTTTATTGAATTGTGTTTGTAGTCATGTATAGTTTTTGATTTATTATAATTTTCAGAAACATGCGCCATCTAGTGATAGTATATTTTATATTTATTTAAAGGATATAATAAATTACAGTATAACAGACTGCCAAACAGACGTAGGTCAGAAGGTATGCAGATGATCAGTATTCATTTTACACACAATCAAATGGAAAGTAAATCAAGTCATGATATAGTTGAATAATTATGAGATTAAACTATGAAAAAGATGAACAAATATTGCGATTTTTCTTTTGAGATGAAGGATATCATCTCTATTTAAAGTTGTGTTGATGGAGAGATACACCATAGGACGTACTGTGTCAGTGTCCCGCCTTTTTTTGTGTGGCTGATATGGACTTGGTTGTTGACAAATTGTTTGTTGCGTAAGACTGTTTAATACTTGTTCACTTTATTTATGTATGTAGTAATATTTTGTTGCATAAGACTGTTTAATACTTAGTCACTTTATTTATGTATGTATTAATATTTTGTTGCATAAGACTGTTTAATACTTGTTCACTTTATTTATGTATGTATTTATCTATATTATTATTTATTCATTTGTTTATTTATATCATATATTTTTTCATAGCTTTTTAGAATGTCACCATTATGTTTTAGTTGAAATCAATAGTTTATTGTACCCATATTAGCCTACAAACCTTGAAACTAGATGACATTTGATGATGTTTGTGATGATTTGCACTTCCAGTAGGCTTAGAATTGCTTTCTACTAGGTTTTTATACACTTCAATAGAAAATGGTAGGATTGTAGAAATAGACACTTGAAACAACAATTGCTTGCCTGATTTAAGGGGTTGACCCATTTTCTAATTTCCTAGACATAAAGTAAAGTATTGCAGTACTAAGACAAAAAGCAACACATTCATGGGAAGTGTTTGGACAGACGCAATATTAAAAAGGGTATGTAATTATATATAGGGCTAGTGAGGTGTACATTTGAGAAATTTCTGCTTTTGCAAATAATGCTTTGCAAATATCTAATAGGGTCATAATTGGCAATACAAGAGTATTATCTTAGTTAATAGTTTCTCAGAGTAAAAAGGTTGTAGGTAAAGGACTTATAGTATACAGACAAAACTCTGTTGGGCATGCCATTGTGAACCATTATCACAATTCTCTCAGCTAAGCTTTTCCCTAATTGCCTTAGCTGATAATAAGGGTTGCGTCAAACACATTTGGTCTCTAATCTAGCCTATCACGTTATGAGGTGTGTTGCCCCATGTTAGAGAGCCAAGAGGGCTGTTGTGGAACAGTATGAGCTGAAATGACCTGAGCCGGAATCAGTGGAGCAGAAATACTGATGGTGGCTCTGAAAACGAATGTCTCTGAGGAGAGAGGAAAGAAATCAATGCCTAATATACATTGTGGCGTTTTCCTCTCCTCAACTTGTCTCTATTACCCCAAACCCCTCTCGGTTTCTCTTTCTGCTGTCCATTGCAAAATTGGGGCCGTAATTGTCAACATATCTCTAATCTGCTTGTCCTTTAGCTTCTGTTTTCAATTCCTATGATAATGCTATTTTTGGGGGGAAGAAAATAAAGTTAGTCAGAGATGTTGAGAATGTATTGTTTCTTGTGAAGGACCATGATTACTGATTTGGATATTGTGTTAGGGTGTTTGAAGTTTAATTCTGAAAGTATTATTACTACGGCTATTATGATTCTGTTACGTGGTAATCACTTTTGCATTTGATTATCACTACTGTATTTATAATGTACATTGTATTTGGAGAACACTGTATGTTCTTAATCTGATAACATGGTATTCTAGAAATATGTTGAGAGCAAAGTAAGCACAGTACTGTGACTCGTAGTGCTGTTACCGCTATACAAGAGAAGTATTGGTATAGAACGTGTGTATGCTTTTAGACTCACTCCTAGCAGATCTAGTTGTTTTTAGATCTACACTGTGCTCTTCCCACATACTTGTTTTCTAAGGCATATTTCTATGTCATTGTTGATGACAGGCTGGGCAAATGCTACTGCTTCTTTGCCGTATTGAAACCTTTTCTCTGAGCATGTAAATGTAATGGATTGGCTGGCGTGTTCAAAGTGGCTGGCGAATCACAGTGTACATGAACTTCTCTTGGGGTTTATTTCTGTTCATGGATGTTACACATGCATTTGTTGTGTATGAATTCAATTGTTTGAATAAAATAAGATTTCTTTGGGTTGAGCAAGACCGACTAACAGTGATGTGTACTCTACATCTCTCCCTCTGTCTCTTCTCTCTCTGTGGCCTTCCCTCTCCCTACGTCTCTTAAGTGCTATTTATAGTTGGCCCGGATTTCTCCAGCCTTGTACAGTATCTCTTTCTCTCCCTGTCAGAACATGAACTATCTTTCAATAGCTAGGGCTTAATCACATATCAAAGTGCAGCCTCAGTGGCATTTCTTTCTAGTCCCATTACAGCGCCAGCATTTCTGTTTGTCTTTTTGCACGGTCTCAAGAACATCTAAGGCCTTTGTCATGTGTATTTTTACTACCTTTGTTTTCCACATGTAGATAACACAAGAGCTGACCTGCAACATAAAAACACATCTCTATACTCCACGTCCCATTGACTGCGTATAGATATTACACTAACTGGTTGACTGAGCATGTATCCCCAGATAGACACAGAGAGCAGAGGAGGCTGGTGGGAGGAGCTATAGGAAGACTCATTCTAATGCCTGGGATGGAATAAATTGTACGGTATCCTACACACATATTGAAACCGTTGCATTTATTCCATTCTAGCCATTCCACTGAGCCAGTCCTCCTATAGCTTATCCCACCAGCCTCCTCTGACACAGAGACAGAGCATAGAGAGGGAGGTGGTGGGACTAGGCCAGACTGTGTCTGCAAGATCACAGATGGTCGTTTAGCCTCCCAAATAGTGACCCAGCGTCTGTGCGATCGTTTACCTTGGACTGTCGCAACATGCTTCTCTGTACCGCTACACCGCCCTGCCTCCCCTGTACGGACTTGCGCTGTGTCTCTCCCTGTGTGTGTTTGTGTCATCATGTCAAGCACCGGATACTTATGAGCCAATCACCTCAGCAGTTGTGTCAAGGCTGATTAATAACCATGGGTTAATGAATGAAACTGTGTGCCACATGCACCTCCTGTGTAGCCGTGCAGCCAGCCATTCATGTTGACCCCTTGAGCTTAACACTTTATCTCTGCATCATTGAATCTGTCCTCTCCTGCCCCCCTCTTTTTCTCTCCCCAAAATCCCTTCATAATTTGCCCTGTTTTCTAAATGCACTCCCCAAATATATTGTAGCATGTACCTTATCAAAATAAAGGAATATACTTGTTTATTTAAGGACACAACTCATAAAGAAGATATATTTATTTTTTGTACAATTTAATGCAAAATAATTTACACAAGTGGGTTTTAAATTGTGATTTTTACATGATCAGTGATAATATTATAATGTCCTACAATAACATATTATTTAAAGTGGAATGAATACGCTTTTCTGTGTCCCTGTCTTATAATCGTAGAACTGTGGTTTTGATATACTGACACAGACAAAGGGATGCAGTGGTGCAGTGATTCCTCCTGGAGCATAGGGGGCGGTGTGTGGAGTTTGGCAGCTTTTCAGACATCAACAGCTTGACATACACCGCACCGTAGGTCAGTAAAAGTTGGAGTGCTTTGGCCTGCAAAAAGAGATGTGTTTGGATAGCATGAACAACAAAAGAACCTTAGTAATACTATAATGAACACACGCTAGTCTGTAGGTAGGCTATATCTTAGACAGGGGTGGCTGGAGCCCGTCCTTCAGATTTCTCCCTCCACCAGCCTCCACTGATCTGGAATACCATTTGTTCAACATATTGCACTATAGAAAAACCATTTAGTTAGCAGTCCAAATTATAACATAAGATTAAGTATTAAGTATTATTATTATCATTAAGTAGTATTATTATTATCAAGTATTATTGAAAGCAGTTTAACTAACCTGAGCTGGTAGTATTTGGTCCGGTACCAAACTGTAGTTAGTGGTGAGTTTGGTGTCCTCCCTCTGGCTGGTTGAGGTACTGTGTCCAGTCTCCTCATCGTTCATCAAGAGGGGCCTTTCCTCATCAGAACTTTCATTAACACTTGACCCCCCCGCCACAGGATCAAAGGTCATGACCTCTGTCACTAGGACAAGGTGGGACATTCTCTTCTTAAGTCTTTTCTAGTGAGCGAAGTGAGGATAATCCATTAGATTGCATTGCCTGCTACACATCACAAGATTGCCTTACTAGGCAATTGAAGGGCTATATACACACACCACTTAAAACCCCCTGATAGGCCTAAAACACAATCTATAATACTCAATGTCTCCTGTTGTCAATTTCCAGCTTAATTTCAAATTGCCTTATACAATTCCTTTTAACAGTTCAGAGATGTGTCAGTATCAATCTACTGTAAAACTTCAATTAAATGCAGTCTCAAATAACCAACTGTCCCTTTTAATAGCCGGGAGACTGCAAACATTTCAGCAAATAAACGCCTGTTTCAAATAAACGCTGGGTGTAAATGTTTACGAGGTTTAATGTTAGATTAATGACATTAAATAATTCAGTATTGACTCAAAAAACAATGTCAATCATCCGTTTCTAGCGCCAGTAAGTACAGCTGAGTACTGGTAGCTAACAAGCACAAAAACAGTCAACAATTATCAGAGTACAGGGCCCGGTTGCATAAAATCTTAAGCGTTTTCCTTAAGGGTTTACATTAAGGAATAATTTTCCCTTACATAAGGGAATTGTTTAAGGGCATTGCTTTGAGCCCACCGAATACTTCCTTAGGTATGGGCATACTTAAGGGGTTTTATGGTGGTTTGAAGGCAGGTATGGCAGAAGAGTATCTGGTTGCCATGGAGATAGTCAGTGAATCAGGCTAAGCTTCTCATGAAAGAAATCGCTTTAATTTTGTGAGAGAAAAATAGAACTTCAAGACAGAATAAACTAATTCTTTCAGAAGATAATAAACCATGTTTCTTGGAGTTCCTTTTTTCTTAACTTGTTTATACTACTTACTAGTACGTCAAGCCAGCTTGCAGAGTAGCTATAGCTAACTAGCCAGCTAGCTTTGTAGAGATGGATTGTGCATCTTCCATTGTTTAGCTAAGTAGCTAGCTGGTTGAGGTTTTCCATTTGTAACCACAGCAGATGAAAGCAACATTCACCTCCACAAACGCTGTTTACATTGACATCCATACTGGATGAAGCGGTTAAGGGACCTCATGGGTACTCTTACTCTTTTTCACTTAAAATGTTTTGTGCAACTGACTTAAAGTTAAGGAAACTCTAAGGAAAACTTAAGGTGTTTTATGCAACCGGGCCCAAACTCTTAGAAATCGGCAGATCGCCCTCTAGTGGTGGAAAAACTGCAGAAAATGCAGTCAGAGGAGAAAAATTATTCTGTCAAGGAAGCATGTTTCTTGCGGGGGCATACTAAGACAAAATAAACTTGTCACAGTGTGTAAATGCTAACACATTAGTGCAGGTAATGAAGACATTGATTACAATGCTGTTGTGTTCAGTGATTTAAGCAAATAAACACCAGGGCTATTAATCAAAGTTTTACACTATGCATATTATATCCCATTGCCTTCCCGAAACAGCACGGACAGAAAAGCCTGGTCAAAGAGAACGCAGACACAAATCAATAGAGTCATAGACCAAGCATGGTGACATCATGATGTACCTACCTGGGCCTCGTCTCTGACAAAGTGCATCTCCTCTAGAGTTTCAGTCAGTGCCCTCAAGCAGCGGGCCGCATCCCAGTACACAATGAACAGCTGAGAGGGTACAAGCAAGTGAGAGACAGAAAAAATAAAAAGAATGACAGACTAAAAGATACGCACGGACAGTAAGATGGACAGACCGATAACGTAATGGGGACATTTTAAATGACTGAAGTTGTGATCAACACAATGTTAAGCATATTTGGAATTTCTGTAATACATCATTTCCAGTGTTCCATTTGTGACACTCAGGGTGCGGGTTGATGGTCACTAGACTTGTTATGGATTATTCTCATATCTGTTGATAGTGATTGATGCCAGACTGGAGGTACAAGGACCGAGGACACTGATTATTCACTATTGTATTGTAAGCATTCTGTGGCCACTGTGAATCTGTAGCAGCTGGCAAAGTTGCTTGTCCCAGAGGCCAGTTACACATTTTCTCTGCTTCTGTGCTGGGTGGTGTCTCCCTGTTGCAACTTATAATGAACCAGATAGATTTTTTTGATTGACTTTATCTGTGGCTTGTCTTTTGTTCCCCTGGAAATTCCTATTACAGTGAAACGACACCACCGTATCAATACATAGATATATAACTTCAAAGTGTTTTGCCATATTTGATCATTCGAGGGATCCGTTTACAGATTCATACCACAACAAACAGGCATTTAGAAGTAACCTCAACTGCAAGGAAAGGGAGAGTGATAAAAAGGTTTGACACAAAACGGCTGCCCTCTCAGATTGAGCTGCCTATATGTGCAGGTTGACAGAGCCTACCTGTAGACATCCAGTGCAGTTCTGCACCCAGTCAGCCACGCCTACAAGCAGCTTGTGTCGGCTCAGCCCCTCATTCACCTGGATGAGTCGCACGTCAATGTTGATGTTTATCTGGAGGACGACCATTAAACATTACAGGTGTATCTAAATCTAACGTTTCAGGGTTGCAGGCTATATCTAGTTCAATATCTCTATATAACTCAGACATGGAAATCATGGTGTTTAATAACGAACCATATTGGTTTCAAAGTGTCTGAATGTTTTGCTTCAATCCTCTTGTGTGTGTCATGTCTACATAGTGTATGTATTTGCTTCCACAAGCACAGATGTATTCCTATTAATATCTATGCATCATTTATGTTGCTACCGCAGCTCACTAATAGCACTGCGATTAAAGCTTAGAGGGCATTTATAAGAGGGCAAACCGTTAAGATTCTTAAGTGCTCTCAGACTGAAACAGATTGAACACCTACCTCCTTGTTACTATAGTGGAGGATGACAATGATGGCTGTGGTGAGGAAGATGGAGACCAGACTGACAGACAGGCAGAGGACCCAGTAGTCAGTGGCTGAGAGATAGAGGTGAAGAGTGGAGAACACAGCACACCATATCACCACATATAGAATCTGGAGGGGAGATAAAATGATACAGTATAAACGAAACATACAAAGAACTCTGAACAGATACAGGACACATTAGTAAAAGATCTCCTGATGGTGTATGAGATCAACTGATAGTGGACACTATAGTGTGAAGAATGTAAAATATGTAAAAAAATAACAGATCAAATGGACCCTTGAGTTATTAATCAATACTTCGAGGGACCCTACCGGTGCCATGATGAAGTGGAAGAGGGAAGAGTTAAAGTACAGGTATCTCCTGACTGAGGGCACGTCCAGCGCTATATCCAAAGGCGTCTCAAAGTCTGCTACAGGAATCTACAGTGTAGAAATCAAACAGTGAACACATGGCAATAATGTATTCAAAAATGTACATTTCCATGCAAAGGCTTTTCATACATTACCAAAACACATTCCACATAAACAAGATGAGGGGAAAAAAAGTGCTTTGATCTGGGTGGTCAAAAGGTTGTAAAAGTGTGTGTGTGTCACGCTGGTATAAAGGAGTTGGAGACAAGCGCAGGAATGCACAATAGGGGTTTATAATACACCCAAAACAAACACGTATACAAAAACACTGGGCTGTACCCAAACAAAAGAGCGAGGCTAAACCTCGATGAACGCCACGGGACGATACCCGTAAAACACAATATATAAAGCACGCAGCATAACAGCTGCACCAACACATAGGTACTCACACGACCAATGGACATGGGAACAATAACCGACAAAGACAGCGTGAACAGGGGCACATATATAACATACTAATCAGGGGAAATGGGAACCAGGTGAGTGTATTCAGACAAGACACTCCGGGGTTGATGATAATGAATCCCGTTCAGCGAAGCCTAGAAAGCCGGTGACGTAGACCTCCGGAACTGGTGAGCAGAATGAGCAGCAGTACCGGGGGGGGGATCCGTGACAGTTTTGTGTGCCGCAGAGCTTTTTGACAGAATAAAAAGACAGCAGATGCAAGCACACAAAACTTTTGTAGTTATATGTCCAATCCATAAACAATGATTTAAGCAACTTTTATTTTCAATATAAGGTGTTTATTTAATATTGGGGAAAAAAAGGGTTTCTTCTCAAGATGGACAGCCAGGGACAGTCCCTCCATCTTGACGGATGACTGACTAGCAGAGACGCTCAGCGCAGACAAAGGCGTAAGCCTCGCTGCATTCATTGTCAATCCACAGCGTTTGATAGTTTGTGTTTACACAGTTTTGAGCCTCTCTGCCATCAGGGTCTGATTTAAACCAGTTGGTAAAGTCCACCTTGGACCTGTCCGTCCACATCCACCTCCCCTCCTTAACGATGTCAGACAACCCGATCCAGGTGTAGAACTCTAAAGGGTCGAACATCTTGATTAGAGTTTTGATGAACTGGTGTTCTGCCTCACTGTGCACAGAGGCCAAGTTCGCTCCCTGAGTCACACAGTAGGACACAGCGTCTGCCCAGTCCAGTCGTGTGGCAACATACTTATAGCAGCGTCCATTAAAGTCGTACCAGCCCATGGAGCAGGATTTTCGGGATAGCTCTTTACCCTGGCCAGGAGTGTCGTGTTCAGCATCCAAAGCAAGACTGAGGAGAGAGAAAACACAGAGCAACACAAACATGGTTCTAGCTGGGCTGGTATGCAGGTAGGTATGCTAGGCTGAAGTGGGTCCTGTCCTTTTATCTGATTTTCAGAGGGAAGGTGAGGCTGCTAGGCATCATGTCATAGTCGGATCATGTACAGACGTGGCACGTTCACTATCTCAGAGTAAATATTAGGCCTATATAAATAAACCTCAACCTTTACTGAAGCTGTTTAATCTGTCAATTTTGCTCCAGCACCTAACAAAAAACTAATTCTAAAAGAAGAATCGAAATAAGGAAATCCAAAAGTTTAAGGACGTTATTTCTCACTTCCCTCATTAAGGTCTGTGTGAATAAGCTGCGCTCCAAAAGATCTGGTGCTGCACTACCGAAGGTAATCGCTTTGTTCCGCCCCAGTTCCATCCCCCTGGACACCTTCCCTTCTCCATTCATCATTGGTTGGTTGTTTAGCTATCGGGAAGAGGTGTCCAGGGAATTTGGCAACGTAGCCACTCCGCTCCAAATGCACCACTACAGCCATTCTAGATAAGGGGGGTATTGCCACATATCCCAGTGGTCATATCAACTCTGCCACTGTGTTCTTCTCATAATTTCACAAGTTTTGGTACAGGGCTTTTTGACACAAACAAAATGCACCCTGGATGTAATGTTTTAGCCAAACTTAGACTTGAGGTAACATGTTCAACATTAACTGCTGTTCAGTTGTCATTCCAATGAATGATATATACTGATTTTTGAAGAACATAACTTAGAAATGCCTCATGAGCCTATTACACAAGTCTTACCCCATCATAACCCAAAATACAGTGCCTTGAAAAGTATTCATCCCCCTTGGCATTTTTCATATTTTGTTGCATTACAAACTGTAATTTAAATGGATTTTTATTTGGATTTCATGTAATGGAAATTCACAAAATAGTCCAAGTTGGGGAAGTGAAATAAAAAAATTAAAAAAATTAAATAATAATTATAATTATAAAAAATGAAAAGTGGTGCGTGCATATGCTATGAAGGGGTCAAATACTTATTTCCCTCATTAAAATGCAAATCAATTTATAACATTTTTCACATGCGTTTTTCTAGATTTTTTTGTTATTCTATCTCTCACTGTTCAAATAAACCTACCATTCAAATTATAGACTGATCATTTCTTTGTCAGTGGGCAAACGTACAAAATCAGCAGGAGATCAAATACGTTTTTCCCTCACTGTAGACCTGTTCTGAAAGGCCCCAGAGTCTGCAACACCACCAAGCAAGTGGCACCATGAAGACCAAGGAGCTCTCCAAACAGGTCAGGGACAAAGTTGTGGAGAAGTACAGATCAGGGTTGGGTTATAAAAAAATATTGGAAACTTTGAACATCCCGCGGAGCACCATTAAATTCATTATTAAAAAATGGAAAGAATATGGCACCACCACAACACCCACCAAAACTCATGGACCAGTCAAGGAGGGCATTAATCAGAGGCAACAAAGAGACCAAAGATAACCATGAAGGAGCTGCAAAGCTCCACAGCAGAGATTGGAATATCTATCCATAGGACCACTTTAAGCCGTACACTCCACAGAGCTGGATTTTACAGTGGCCAGAAAGAGTGGCCAGAAAAAGCCATTGCTTAAAGAAAAAAATAAGCAAACACGTTTGGTGTTTGTCTTGAAGAATCGGCAAAAATCCCAGTGGCTAGATGTGCCAAGCTTATAGAGACATACCCCAAGAGACTTGCAGCTGTAATTGCTGCAAAGGAGGCTCTACAAAGTATTGACTTTGGGGGTGAATAGTTATGCAAATGATACAAACCCCCATAAAATCTATTTTAATTCCAGGTTGTAAGGCAACAAAATAGGAAAAAGCTAAGCACTATCATGTTGATCTCATGGAATGTCAGTCATTGCATGCAAAGCTTTATCTATGAATTTGAGTGCTTGCATTTCTCCAGCCCTGTTCCTCAGCTTAGCAAATCAAGTGTGTGGGGTACAATTTGCATTAGCACAGGTCATGTTTTTCTTCATGAAAGCTTTTTAGATTGATAAAATAACAGGAGGCCTATATTTTGAAGAGACATAAGACAGTCTGAGAGAGGAAGTGAGATAGCGAGCTATTCTAGTTTAACCTCCCCACACAAGTGGACAGGCTGATTGACATAGCGAGGCCCAACGGATGAGAATAGAGTGCCAGTGGGCGCCCAGAGAGAGAGAGAGAGAGAGAGAGAGAGAGAGAGAGAGAGAGAGAGAGAGAGAGAGATTGTGTGTATGCCCTGACCTGGAAGCCGTCCTTCTCCAGCAGAGCCCTGCAGAGCGACAGATCAAACCTGGGGCTCAGCATGGAGGAGGTGGGTACTGCCAGCACACACTGACCTGGAGGAGAGAGAGAGAGAGAGAGAGAGAGAGAGAGAGAGAGAGAGAGAGAGAGAGAGAGAGAGAGAGAGTTGAGGTTGACAGTAACACATTCTGACATTCTTGACAAACAGCATATGCCACATGATAAGACTTTTACCCATAGTACAGTTTGATAACTATGTTACTACGCACCATTCCTCCATCTAGATGTTCTTCTGTTTTCCGGCTGGATCTTGGATGATCGTCTTAGGTCAACTTCAACATCACTCTCGTCTGAAGGCACAGAAGTCTTGTCCTCCATCTCATCCATGATGACGAGACCCTGAACGAGCAAAAACAGTGATACAGTTTAATCAAAGTCCCCAACCATAATTCAGACGCAGTGAGTGAGAGTGTGAATGGCCAGTGTGATGACTGCCAGTGTGATATGCAGTGCAGCAACACAGTTCCATTAGCCTGGTCTCAGATCTGTTTGTGCTCTCTTGTCAACTCCTACAATGACTAGAGGAGACAGCACCAAAATATCTGGGACCAGGCTACAGCTTGTTGTTCAAGCAGAGAGATGCTTTGGCATGATTACGACACCACTTCCAGTTCCCATGCATCGAAGACTGTCAGATACAGTATGTGTGTGATGTATACACAGTATTACGAAGTGAGTACTAACACTACAGCTTGCAAGAAGCACAAGCAGCACTTTCCAGTGGCATGCAAAACAAACAAAGACATTGAAATTGAGAACATTTGACCAAATATTCCCTCAGTAGATAATGTTTTCCTGAGGCATAGCTTAAACTGTAATCTCAGGTAAACCAGAACTAAAATCTTGCGTAATTTGGTCGCATGCGTAGAATCTGTTATAATTATACCGTGACTCTACTGGAGAAAAAATGTCAAAGGGCTGAAGCTGAAGCTCCCTTCGAGAGCCCCACTATAACTTTATCTAGCAATGGCATCAAACGCCAAAGTTTAACTTTGGAGAAGTCAGTTGACAAGCACTTGACGTGTCCTGTGTTTCGAAAGCAACCAGAAATCACATCACAACTCTTTTCAGAACTGATTCCATTGCTCTGCTATGTTATTTCATCATCTTGGAGAAACCAACAGAATAATTCAACTGCACCGCCAAGGATTTCAGATTCAGCACTTTCAACACAAGTTTCAACAATAATTGAAGTCTTAGACTGAGCAGACTGTTTTACTGTTATTGTACTTTCCTTTGCTATCCAAGTATACTAGACTTAGGTGTAGCGAAAGGCAACTACAGTTGTCTTTCAAATGTGAACTCTTCTCTTTTCTCAGGCTACACTCTTCACAGGTTTCTGTTAAAAGTGGTTAAACTGTACCACAGTTATAAGATAGACATACTGCACCTCAATAGGCACTGTCTTCCATGCACCATACACAGCCAAACTATCGCTTTCCTTTCAGCAGCTACAAATTCAGTGAAAGAAAAAGTCGGGAAAAGAGCAGCTTAATTTTTAGACGCTACTTTCTCGTTCTGTTGTTCTTTCTCTCCCATCCTCCCTCTCTCCCTCTGCCGCTTTGTCTCTCTCGTTCGCTTGTTAGAGAGGGAGATACATTTTTTGCACAAATGCTGTGGGCAAGGTTGATTTCAAGTTGTCTCCTTATCCCTGCTGTAGTTCTCTCTCCCCGTCTCCCTCTCACTCTCTGTCGTTCGATCTCTCTCCCCCTTCTCTCACTCTCTCTTGTTCTATCTCTCCCCCCTTCTCTCTCTCTCTCTCGTTCTATCTCTCTCCCCCTTCTCTCTCTCTCTCGCTCTCTTTCTCTCTCAGGCACACACTCTCTTACTCTCACTTCCTCCCTGCTGTAAGTGAGTTGTGACATCTTGCAAACTTTGAAACAGTTTGTCTCTCTACGTTTCTGTGCAACGTGTTGTAAAGAAAAGTGCATGTCTACAACGTGATGCGAATGAGTGTATGTAGCTGTGTATAACCATGTGATGTGCGTGTGTGTGTGTGTGTGTGTGTGTATCTGTGTATGCAGGTTTTATGACAGAGAATAGCAAAATATTTTCAGCAAGAACCATCGCTTCCGCTTGGCTGAGTACTCCCCTTGTGTTTTCTCTTTATCTATTTCCCTCTTTATCTAACTCTAGGTATGGTTTTTAACGATACAATTTCAGAGAATCATAAAGTTTAGCAGTGGCAGTGAGGTGCTGAACATAAAGAAAGACACATGAATAACAGGAGAACTCACCAGAGACTATTTCATGTAGAGTCTATTCCATGATCAAGAGCTTCCTACCCACCAGCTTTCACTGTAATGCAGTTACAGCATTTAAACTGTTCTCAGGAAGCTTTTAACCCTTTCCTTCCTTCTCTCTCTCTCTCAATTCAATTTCAATTTAAGACCTTTATTGGCATGGGAAACTCTCTCTCTCAGCTTGTGACTCAGATCAGCCGGACCACATGACTGGTGGAATGCGGCCTATGGTTCTCAGCCCAGCAAAGAGAATAGAGTGAGTGAGAAAGTGAATGAGAAAATTTGTCCAAGTTGGGTATTGTCTACATGCATAACCATATCTGTGTAGGGTCCCGTGTTAATGACATAGCAATGCATCAAAACACAATGACTGCAAACTTTCTTTAACAAATGGATATAAGCTGGCAGAGTAGGATCCTACTTGAACTATATGAGGCATCAATGCACACACATAGGTTACACACACACACAAACAAACTCATACACACTATTCCTTACCTACCTTAGATTGTTGTTGTTATCCTAGCCAGTGTGGGTGTGGATCTGGATGCCGGGGAGAACAGCAGCTGTTCTCCAGGCTGTCATGACTCTGGTCTGGTGGTCTGCTGCTGGGGGCTGGGACTGTCACACATTAACACATGCCCCAGAGCCCAGGGGCACAGTGAGAGGTCACACACACTCACACACACAGGCACGCACACACTGCATGGACGGATCATATACGGTCTCTTGGACGAATGTGCACAGGTGCATGCACACACGCACGCACGCACACACACACAGACATACATACACAGACACACACACACTTACACAGGCCCGCGAACACACGTACACTTGGGCGGATCACATACGGTCTTTGGGACGGATACGGACGTACACACTGACAAATGAGAACATGCAGAGTGATGTATGTTATTGATTGTAACTTGGTACCATGGAAATCTGTATAATTTTGTGAGACTAACCAGTTACCCTGAAAGAAGATCATCTAGAAACCACAATCTGATGACGCATGTGATAAATGTGTGAACAATTCCACCTTGGTTATGAGTTTACAATGACGGTTCGTATTGTTCTCTCTATAATTTCAGGAACTTTATGAGGGCAAAAAAGTCCTGGACATAGCAGACTACAATAAACCTTGTGACTGGGACATGGCACAACACAGGCATGGTGGCCAGTCTTTCACTTCACTAAAGTGCTCAGGCTAGTACGCCATTTTGTGTAAAAGGAGTAAATAAAACAGAATACTTAGTTGTGCGTGTCACTTGTCATCAGCACCTCAGCCACGCTCAAGGTACTAAACGATATCATAACTGCCATCGATAAAAGACAGTACTGTGCAGCCGTCTTCATCGATCTGGCCAGGGCTTTCGACTCTGTCAATCACCGTATTCTTATCGGCAGACTCAACAGCCTTGGTTTCTCAAATGACTGCCTCGCCTGGTTCACCAACTACTTTGCTGACAGAGTTCAGTGTGTCAAATTGGAGGGCCTGCTGTCCGGACCTCTGGCAGTCTCTATGGGGGTACCACAGGGTTCAATTCTCGGGTTGACTCTCTTCTCTGTATATATCAATGATGTCGCTCTTGCTGCGGGTGATGCTCCCTGATCCACCTCTACGCGGACGACACCATTCTGTATACTTCTGGCCCTTCTTTGGGACACTGTGCTAACTAACCTCCAAACGAGCTTCAATGCCATACAGTACTCCTTCCGTGGCCTCCAACTGCTCCTAAATGCTAGTAAAACCAAATGCATGCTTTTCAACCGTTCGCTGCCTGCACCCGCCCGCCCGACTAGCATCACTACCATGGACGGTTCTGACCTAGAATATGTGGACAACTACAAATACCTAGGTGTCTGGCTAGACAGTAAACTCTCCTTCCAGACTCATATGAAACATCTCCAATCCAAAATTAAATCTAGAATCGTCTTCCTATTTCGCAACAAAGCCTCCTTCACTCACATCACCAAACTTACCCTAGTAAAACTGACTATCCTACCGATCCTCGGCAATGTCATTTAGAAAATAGCTTCCAATACTCTACTCGGCAAACTGGATGCAGTCTTATCACAGTGCCATCCGTTTCGTTACCAAAGCCCCTTATACCACCCACCACTGCGACCTGTATGCTCTAGTCGGCTGGCCCTCGCTACATATCCGTCGCCAGACCCACTGGCTCCAGGTCATCTACAAGTCCCTGCTAGGTAAAGCTCCGCCTTATTTCAGCTCACTGGTCACGATAACAACACCCACCCGTAGCACGCGCTCCAGCAGGTATATCTCCCTGGTCATCTCCAAAGCCAACACCTCCTTTGGTCGCCTTTCCTTCCAGCTCTTTGCTGCCAGTGACTGGAACAAATTGCAAAAATCGCTGAAGCTTGAGACTTATATCTCCCTCACTAACTTTAAACACCAGTTCTTTGAGCAGCTAACTGATCGCTGCAGCTGTACATAGTCCATCTGTAAATAGCCCACCCAATCTAACTACCTTATCCCCATACTATTTTTATTTACTTTTCCTCTCTTTTGCACACCAGTATCTCTACTTGCACATCAGCATCCGCTAAATTGTAATTTACCTTGCTACTATAGCCTATTTATTGCCTACCTCCCCACGCCATTTGCACACACTGTATATAGACTTTCTTTTTTTTCTCTATTATGTTATTGACTGTACGCTTGTTTATTCCATGTGTAACTTTGTGTTGTTGTTTGTGTCATACTGCTTTACTTTATCTTGGCCAGGTCAAAGTTGTAAATGAGAACTTGTTCTCAGCTAGCCTACCTGGTTAAATAAAGGTGAAATAATTTTTTCAATAAAAAAATCATCATTGTAATGGGAATATTTAAGATGAATTAAGTTCTTATTCAGTTAAGAGTGATTTACACAATGTTTAGCATATGTATATATTGTGGTATCCCAGGAGGTTTACCCAGGGGGATGCTAATAGAGGGGAGGTACGTGAGGCGACGTTGGCTCCCTATGCTGGGAATACGGGAGCTGGGCACCCCGACACGGACAGCTCTAAGTGGCGGTAATTAGAGGAAAGTGCCAACCAGCCATGGAGGCTAAATAAAAGGAGCACGATGGCACACCGCGAGGGAGAAGGGGGAGAGACCGACACCAAGCACCAGTAGAGAAGAAGGACCGAGCTAAACCTAAGTGATTTTCTTTGTTATGTTTATTTTCTGTCTTAGTAAAAGTTGGTTTTTGGACTAAAGCCTCCCTGTCTCTGTGTAAATCTCTGCAAGCTCAACCCAACACCCCACGGTTTACCACATATGGTGGAGAATGCGGGCAACTCAGTAGCTTTGGGTGCCATGGGGTCAAGCGTACAGAGATTACCATGGAGGAGCTGGTGGCTCAGTTCATCCTCGGCCAACAGAAGCAACAGGCTCTTCAGGAGCAAGCACTGGAGGAGCAGCACCAACAAAACCGCAGACTGGTAGCGGAGGTAGCCCAGTTGAAGGTTGGGAGGGCTCAGGAGTCTGGCCCGAATCAGTTCCTGGTTCAACTTCTTAGGGAGCGGCAGCTGAGGTGTCGGTTTTGTAGAGTCTGGCGTGCCCAAAGTAAAAGGCCTGCCACTCAGGCCCAGAAACTAGGATATGCACATAATTAGTACTATTGGATAAGAAACACTCTGAAGTTTCTAAAAGTGTTAACATAATGTCTGTGAGTATAACAGAACAGATATAGCAGGTGAAAACCCGAGGAATTTCTGTCCTGGAAAGTGTCATTTTGAACCCCTCCCTATTGAAAACAGCCATTTCTGGGAGTAAGATCGCAGTACCTATTGCTTCCACTGGATGTCAACGGTCTCTAGACAGTGTTTGGTGATGTTTAGTTGCTCTGGATGGTAAAAGAAGAAGAATTTCGAACTAGTCATCGGATGTAAACAGAAGAGGAAGCGCGTTCACGGGCTCGCGTGTGGTGTGGTTTTTTCCTTTCCTATCGTCCAGTTTATAATCCGGTTGAAATATTATAGTAAATATACATAAAAGTGTTTCTAAGGATACATTATCAATGATGTTTGATTGTTCTTGGACAAGTGTATAGGTATAGGTTGAACGCATTCTCTTCACGGTTCAATGGGCGAGTGGACGCTGTATTTTATGAACATAACACGCCAACCAAACTGAGATTTATGGATATAATTAATGACTTTTTCGAACAAAATAACCATTGGATGTCTTCGTTGGACACTTGGGAAGCCCTCAGCAGAAGTTCTTCAAAAGGTAAGGGATTTGTTTTCGCTGTGAAATGTGTTGTGTGAACCGCGATGGTTTATGAATTATGAATTTATGCTAATGGAAAAATATTGGAGGTGCTACCCTCAAACAATCAAATGTTGTGCTTTCGCCGTAAAGCCTTTTTGAAATCTGACAACGTTGTGATATTGCCAAGAAGCAGAGCTTTTGATGACTATGCAACACTTGTATATTGATGAATGTTTAATAATGTTTAATAATAATAATTTGAATTTGGCGCCTTGCATTTCACTGGCTAGCGCCCCACCACTCCGTAAGTAGTTAAGGGAGGAAGATGACGTGGAATCGTATTTGTGCACCTTCGAGAGGACGGCACAGCGGGAAGGATGGCCCAAGCCCAAGTGGGCCAGCCTGTTGGCACCCTACCTCTCTGGGAAGGCCCAGAAGGCCTACTTTGATTTGAACACTGACCAGGCCACAAATTATGAGGGACTCAAACGGGAGATACTGAGCCGTTATGGGTTCAATCTCGCCCGCCGTGCACAACTGGTCCACGACTGGGCCTTTGACCCCACCCTTTCCCCCCCCGTGCTCAGATGAGCGACCTGGTGTGCCTGACCAAGGGCTGGCTACTGACGGAAGTGCCGTCCCTCCCGATGCTCAACAAGCTCGTCCTGGATAAATACCTTCGGGGCCCTGCCCTACGAGATGAAGAAGACGTTGAGCATGCAGAACCCCCAGAGCCTGGAGGAATTGCTGACAGCGGTGGAAATTCAACAGAACACCCAGGACCTGCTGAGAGGGGCCCGAGCGGAGAGAGGTGACGTGGCGAGGGGGCCAAACAGAGAGGCAAGGAGTTGAAGGGGGCCCGGAAGGAACCAGCCGAGGCTGTGAAGCGGGAGGGGGGCCCAAACCGACCATGTTGGCGGCTGCTGGACCCCAATCAGAGAGTGCGGTGAGCCGGGGCACCTCGCGTGGAGCTGTCCTGGCCGGGAGGAGGCCATGCCCTCCGCATCCCCCAGCTCTAGGGTAAGCCGGATGGCGAGTTACATCACCTCCTGTTGGGTGCACACCGAGATGGCCCCTCCGATGGTTCCTGTACGAATCGATGGCATCAACACCAGTGCTCTGCTGGACTCCGGCAGCATGGTGACCCTGGCCCACCCGCAGTGGCTCACACGAGAGGGGAAGGAGGAACCAGGGGACGAGGAGGTGACAGTGTCCTGTGTACACGGGGACACGAGGAGGTACCCAACGGTGGCCGTGAGGATAACCACCCCAAAGGAGGAGTGCCAGATGCGCGTGGGAGCTGTGCCTAACCTACCCGTGTCCATTCTCCTCGGTCGAGACTGCACTCTCTTCCAGGCACTGTGGAGGAGGGACCTGGGGAGGCGAGCACGGGAGGTAGGAAGAAAAGGAAAAAGTACGGTGGCCTGTGCAACCCAACCCCCGCCACGAGAGGTGTCCTTTGGGCCCGAGTCAGACCCAGAGGAGGGAGACGACCCAGCTCCGGCAAGCGAACCATAGTGCGAGGAAGACCTCAGGCTCCCCTTTAGACGGACCTCCCGACGTGGGAATCCTCACGGATAAGTTCGGGGTGGCCCAGTTAGAAGACCACAATCTCCAGAACGCTAGGGGCCAGGTGATTGCGGTGGATAGCGTACTGTTACCTGGGGTAAGTGATTGGCGCTACCCCCACTTCGCAATCAAGCATAATTTATTGTATCACGTAGTAAAGCATAAGGGGGAGACAAAATACTTGCTACTCATACCCAGCCAGTATGTTAGGACTGTGTTGCAGCTTGCCCACACCCACCTGCTTGGGGCACACCTGGGGATGGAGAAAACCAGGGAGCGGATCGGGAACCGGTTCCACTGGCCCGGAGTCAAGCGCGCCGTGGAGGACTACTGCCGTAGTTGCCCGGAGTGCCATATCACAGCTCCGAGGATGCATTATCGAAACCCTTTGGTTTCCTTGCCCATTATAGGAGTGCCATTCGAGCGGGTGGCAATGTTCTGGTGAGTCCGTTGGTGAAGACCACGAGGGGACACCAATACATCCTGGTAATCGTGGATTACACCACCCGGTATCCTGAGGCAATCCCGCTATGCATGGCAGCAGCAAAAGGTATCGCACAGGAGCACTTCTGTTTATTTAGCCGGGTGGGTATTCCGCGGGAAATACTGACGGACCAAGGAACCACATTCATGTCTCGTGTGATGAAAGATGTCTGCAATCTGTTAACTACTTAGGGAGTAGCGGTGCGCTAGCTCCCGACACTACCCGGTGAAATGTAAGGCGCCAAATTCAAAATCCAAAAGTTGAATTATTAAACATTCATCAATATACAAGTGTTGCATAGTCATCAAAATCTCTGATTTTTGGCAATATCACAGCGTTGTCAGATTTCAAAAAGGCTTTACGGCGAAAGCACAACATTTGATTGTTTGAGGATAGCACCTCTCCTATTTTCCACATTAGCATAAATTCATATCCAGCGCGGGTCACACAAAACCCATATAAGAGCTAAAATAAATCTCTTACCTTTCGAAGAACTTCTGCTGAGGGCTTCCCAAGTATCCAACGAAGACATCCAATGGTTATTTTGTTAGAAAAAGTAATTTATTATATCCATAAATCTCAGTTTGGTTGGCGCGTTATGATCATAAAATCCACCGTTGAGTCGCCCATTGAACCGTGAAGAGAACACGTTCAAATTATACCTATACACTTTCTCCAAACAAATCAAACATCATTTTTAATGTATCCTTAGGTATACTTTGATGTATATTTACTGTAATATTTCAACCGGACGATAACGTGAACGATAGGAAAGGAAAATTAAGTGGGGAGCGCTCACAATCTCCAGCCCGTGAAACGTTGTTGACAAATGTTGTCCCTTCACCTCTTCCTATCGGTTCTGCTTAGTGCTAGAGCCTCCAGACACTGTATAAAGACTGTTGACATCTAGTGGAAGCCATAGGTACTGCAGTCTCAGTCCTGGTTAACATAGAAATCAATAGGCAGCCTGGACAAAAAGGTAATGTAAAAAAAAAATGCAAATCCGGATGGATTTTCCTCGGGTTTTCACCTGCTATATCAGTTCTATTATACTCACATACATTATTTTAACACTTTTAGAAACTTCAGAGTGTTTCCTATCCAATAGTACTAATTATGCGTTGAGTGGGTAGGCGACGTCAACTCTAAGGTCCGCCAACCGGGGCGGAGAAAACCCCTCCAGCTTTACCATTTGAATTTACTGAAGAAATGGCACGCACACGAGGCGCTGTGTGTAATGTGGATGCGGCCCCAGCAGGGCCCGCCCTTGGTCGAAGTTGCAATGGGGGACGATCTCAGCCCGACCCAATGACAAGAGCTCAGAGAGTTGGTCCAGAGGAATACGGACGTGTTCAAGTTGCCGGGGCGCACGGATCTCGTGGAACATTAGATCCACACCCGTCCGGGAGAAAAAGTGCATAAACGGCCATAACGGATACCAGAAGCCCGGAGGGTGGCGGTCCAGCGGGAAGTGACGACAATGCTTGAAATGGAGGTACTGGAAGAGTCACACAGTGAGTGGTCTAGCCCCATAGTGCTGGTTCTGAAACCGGATGGAACCATCTGCTTCTGTAATGACTTCCGGGGCCTGAACGAGATCAGTAAGTTTGATGCCTACCCCATGCCCCGGGTGGACGAACTGATCGACCGCTTGGGGATGGCAAGATATGTCAGCACCTTGGACCTGACGAAGGAGTACTGGCAGGTGCCACTGGCAGGTGCCACTGGCAGCGGCCTCCCGGGAGAAGACTGCCTTCTCCACCCCGGAGGGTTACACCACTACTGGGTTCTGCCTTTCGGGCTCCACGGTCCACCAGCGACCTTTCAGTGACTCATGAACCACGTCCTGTGGCCGCACAGGGAGTACGCAGCGGCTTATCTGGATGACATAATTGTGCACAGTGACAGTTGGGAGTCACATCTTTGTAAGTTACAGGCCGTGGTTGATGCGCTAAGTGATGCAGGTCTGACCGCGAACGCCCACAAGTGCAAGCTGGGCTACGCCAAGGTGGAGTACCTGGGATATCAGATCGGGAGGGGAAATGTGAAACCCCAAGAAA
The DNA here is from genome assembly GCA_030435695.1 of Brachymystax lenok tsinlingensis. NCBI lineage: Eukaryota > Metazoa > Chordata > Actinopteri > Salmoniformes > Salmonidae > Brachymystax > Brachymystax lenok. Next base: position 34,912,457 of record CM059799.1, read on the forward strand.
AAAAAATCGCTGCCATTAGGGGATGGCCGGTCATTCCTGGGGTTAGCAGGGTACTATAGTAGATTTGTACCTAACTTTGCTGCAATAGCTTCTCCCCTCACAGATTTTACAAAGGCACGACTACCCCAGACGGTGCAATGGACGGAGGACACAGAGGCAGCGTTCCAGGCCCTGAAGGATGCGCTATGTTCGCACCCGGTACTCGTCACCCCGGACTTCTCAAAGAACCTCCTGGTCCAGACAGATGCGTCTGAAACAGGGGTAGGGGCCGTTTTGTCCCAAGAGCAGGAAGGCGAGGAGCAACCCATCATGTATGTCAGCTGGAAGCTCCTCCCGAGGGAGAAGAAATACTCGATTGTCGAGAAGGAGTGCCTTGCCATGAAGTGGGCACTCGACACCCTCAAGTAGTACCTCCTCGGGAGGAAGTTCACCCTGATCACTGACCATGCCCCTCTTGTGTGGATGGCAAGAGGTAAGGACACGAATGACCGTGTCACCCGCTGGTTCCTGTCCTTACAGCGATTCTCTTTCTCTGTCATCCACAGGTCGGGGGCCCAGCACGGCAATGCGGACGCCCTATCTAGGAGGGATGCCAACCTAGCCCTGAGCATGCCTCCCTCCCAGTCATAGAGGGGAGGTACGTGAGGCGACGTTGGCTCCCTCTGCTGGGAATACGGGAGCTGGGCACCCCGACACAGACAGCGCTCTAAGTGGCAGTAATTAGAAGAAAGTGCCAACCAGCCATGGAGGCTAAATAAAAGGAGCACGATGGCACCCCGCGAGGGAGAAGGGGGAGAGACCGACACCAAGCACCAGTAGAGAAGAAGGACCGAGCTAAACGTAAGTGATTTTCTTTGTTATGTATATTTTCTGTCTTAGTAAAAGTTGGTTTTTGGACTAAACCCTCCCTGTCTCTGTGTAAATCTCTGCAAGCTCAACCCAACACCCCACAGTTTACCACAATATTTTCCCATTATGTAATTCACATGATTTACAGTGTTCTGTTTGTAATGGTCACTAGACTAGATGCTTGAAAGTGATTGATGCCAGACTGGAGGTACAGGGACCGAGGACACACTGATTATTATTGTAGTCTGTGAAACACTGTGTGATTATGTAGCAGCTGACAAAGGTACTGCCTTTTGTTTGAGTTCCGACAAGCCTCTTGGGCTGGTGTTTACAGAACATTTAGTGCTGTTTGATTAGAATATAAAGGGTGTGTCTCCAAGAGGCCAGATAGACATTTTCTCTGCTTCTATGCTGGTTGTTGTCTCCCTTTTGAAACTTGTATTAAACGTTTATTGATTAATGATTTACTTTATCTGTGATTGCTCTTCTCTTTTGTTCACCTAGAAGAAATTCCTATTACAATCATCATCATCATCATCATCATCATGTGCAATAGGCCTATATAAAAATCTAACCAAGGACAACCCTCCTGAAAAAAACAGCATAGACCAGAGCCATATGCATAGAGAGTTCAGCCAGGTTATAGAACGGCTGCCATGTTAGTGCCTTTATTCTTGAAACGTTGATGATGTAACAATTTGAGAGCGCCTCTGACAATTCACTATGAAATGACCCACTGTAAACAAGCAAAACCGAGCAGTGAATTTAACAGACATTGTTAGGTATTAGCATTCCGGATAATGGGTTTCCAAGTCTGTACTGTGTTGTGGTGTCAACAAATGTCATATCTGCTTTCACGGCACATCTTCATAGGTTTTGAAAACTATCCGAAATAAACGTCAACTTAGAGCACAGCATGGAACCATCAATTATCACTTATCAACGGCTATGGAGGAGAAAGTGGTGCTCTCGGGACATTCTGACAGAAACCACATTGGCCCACTCTCTATATAAATGGCTCTGGCCTAGACCAGCATATACAGTGCCTTGCAAAAGTATTCATCCCCCTTGGCATTTTTCATATTTTGTTGCATTACAACCTGTAATTTAAATTGATTTTTATTTGGATTTCATGTAGACATACACAAAACAGTCAAAATTGGTTTAGTGAAATGCAAAAAATGACTGGTTTTAAAAAATTATAAAAAAGGAAAAGTGGAGCGTGTATATGTATTCACCCCCTTTGTTATGAAGCCCCTAAATAAGATCTGGTGCCTTTAGAAGTCACAATTGGTTAAATAAGGTCCACCTGTGTGCAATCTAAGTATCACATGATCTGTCACATGATCTCAGTGTATATACACCTGTTCTGAAAGGGCCCAGAGTCTGCAACACCACTAAGCAAGGGGGCACCACCAAGCAAGCGGCACCATGAAGACCAAAGAGCTCTCCAAACTGGTCAGGGACAAAGTTGTGGAGAAGTACAGATCAGGGTTGGGTTATAAAAAATATCAGAAACTTTGAACATCCCACGGAGCACCATTAAATCCATTATTAAAAAATGAAAAGAAGATGGCACCACAACAAACCTGCCAGAGAGGGCCACCCACCAAAACTCATGGAACAGGCAAGGAGGGCATTCATTAGAGAGGCAACAAAGAGACCAAAGATAACCCTGAAGGAGCTGCAACGTTCCACAGCGGAGATGGGAGTATCTGTCCATGGGACCACTTTAAGTCGTACACTCCACAGAGCTGGGCTTTACGGAAGAGTGGCCAGAAAAAAAACATTGCTTAAAGAAAAAAATAAGCAAACACGTTTGGTGTTCGCCAAAAGGCATGTGGGAGACTCCCCAAACATATGAAAGAAGGTACTCTGGTCAGATAAGACTAAAATGTAGCTTTTTGGCCATCAAGGAAAACGATATGTCTGGTGCAAACCCAACACCTCTCATCACCCGAGAACACCATCCCCACAGTGAAGCATGGTGGTGGCAGCATCATGCTGTGGGGATGTTTTTCATCGTCAGGGACTGGAAAACTGGTTAGAATAGAAGGAATGATGGATGGTGCTAAATACAGGGAAATTCTTGAGGGAAACCTGTTTCAGTATTCCAGAGATTTGACACTGGGATGGAGGTTCACCTTCCAGCAGGACAATGACCCTAAGCATACTACTAAAGTAACTCTCGGGTGGTTTAAGGGGAAACATTTAAATGTCTTGGAATGGCCTAGTCAAAGCCCAGACCTCAATCCAATTGAGAATCTGTGGTATGACTTAAAGATTGCTGTACACCAGTGGAACCCATTCAACTTGAAGGAGCTGGAGCAGTTTTGCCTTGAAGAATGGGCAAAAATCCCAGTGACTAGATATGCCAAGCTTATAGAGACATACCCCAAGAGACTTGCAGCTGTAATTGCTGCAAAAGGTGGCTCTACAAAGTATTGACTTTGGGCGGGTGAATAGTTATGCACGCTCAAGTTTCTATTTCTTTGTCTTATTTCTTGTTAGTTTCACAAGAGAGAATATTTTGCATCTTCAAAGTGGTAGGCATGTGGTGTAAATCAAATAATACAAACCCCCAAAATACATTTTTATTAATTTAAGGCAACAGAATTTGACAAATGCCAAGGGGGGTGAATGCTTTCGCAAGCCACTGCACTGTATTTCAAGCTGGTCCATGGTGGTTTATGCTGGCCCATGGTGGTTAGTGTTGGTCAAGCTGGTCTGACCAGCTTGCTCTAGCTGTTCTGACCAGCATGGTTAGCTGATTATTCTGGCTGACCAGCATGGTATCACTGATCAAGCTGGTCTGACCAGCATGGTCTAGCTGGTTAGAATGGCCGACTAGCTGGTCATGCTGGTGATGCTGGAATGCTGATGACCAGTTTATGCTGGTATGCTGGTGACTGTGCTGGTCTATGCTGGTCCAGCATGGTCTAGCTGGTCTACAAAACCAGGCCTATCATATTTCCCAGCATGCACTATTGCAGTTACATTTTTTGAATGGTTATTGCTATCCGGAATCCTTCCCCTAACCCTTACCTAACCTTAACCCTTACCTTAACCATTTTAGATTTTAATGGGGGTTAGGGACTTCTCAAGGATCCCAGATAACAAGGACCTTTTGGAATTATCTGTTTAAATATATTTTTGGTTTATTATGTTTTTGTATGTACATTGATTGATTAATTAATCACAAAGATAACATGCACTTCCGTTGAAAAATTTGGGTCACTCAGAAATGCTAACTTTTTGTAATTAAAATAACATCAAATTGATCAGAAATACAGTGTAGACATTGTTAATGTTGTAAATTACTATTGTAGCTGGAAACTAACAATTGCAAAAGGGTTTTCTAATGAACAATTAGCCTTTTAAAATGATCAACTTGGATTAGCTAACACAACATGCCATTGGAACACGGGAGTGATGGTTGCTGATAATGGGCCTCTCTGTGAAGATATTCCATAAAAAATCTGCCGTTTCCAGCTACATTAGTCATTAACAATGTCTACACTGTATTTCTGATAAATGTTATGTTATTTTAATTACAAAAAGTTAGCATTTCTAAGTGACCCAAATTTCTGAACGGTAGTGTATATACATTTTTATAAACTAATCCAATCTGTTAGGATTTATTACACCCGTTACTGAAATGGTTGTTCCAGCTAAACCAGCACTAGTCAATAGCATATGCTGGTAACCGTCATGACCAGTCTATGCTGGTCTATGCTGGTTTTCAGCAGGGAATATTTATAAAATGTAATTTTATTGCCCATATACAGTTGAAGTCGGAAGTTTGCATACACCTTAGACAAATACATTTAAACTCAGTTTTTCACAATTCCTGACATTTAATCCTAGTACAAATTCCCTGTCTTAGGTCAGTTAGGATCACCACTTTATTTTAAGAATGTGAAATGTCAGAATAGGTTTTAATGACTCCAACCTAAGTGTATGTAAACTTCCGACTTCAACTGTATCATTGAGGTCGAAATCAATGTAAGCATAATGGCCTTGGTTCATCTCTCTCGACCGCACCTGCTGTGTCGACCTCTGAATGCTCTGCTATTAAAAGCCAACACACATTTACTCCTGAGGTGCTCTATAACCATCACCATTGCACCCTCTATAACCACAGTGATTATTATTTGAACCTGCTGATCATCTATGAACATTTGAATCTCTTGAAAAACGATCTGGCCTTAATGGCCATGTACTCTTATAAACTCTGCCCCGCACAGTCAGAAGAGGACTTGCCACCCGTCAGAGCCTGTTTCCTCTCTCTTCCTATGTTCCTGCCTTTCTAGGGAGTTTTTCCTTGCCACCGTGCTTCTACATCTGCATTGCTTGCTCTTTGGGGTTTTAGGCTTGGTTTCTGTAAAAGCACTTTGTGACAACTGCAGATGTAAAAAGATCTTTATAAATACAGTTGATTGATTTGATTACTTTTTCTACCTTGAATCAAACTCTTGAACTTTGAATTCAGATTTGTGTTAATGCAGACTTTTTAGGGCAAGAACATGCCATCTGATTCGGTCAGTGCTATCTGGGATAGCAAATACCCATCCGATTCAATGCTTCCCCTTTCGCAGTTTTGTTTATTTATTTGCAGTATAGGACTAGTTAGTCAGGTGCGGGCTTGTTGAGAGTTTTTGTGCTTCTGCGGATCAGAAGGAACGTGCATTGTGTCTTGACCAATTTGATAAGTTTGAAGTGTAGTGTGTGTTTCTTCGGATCAGGGCACCCCCTTTGAAGAGATTAAAAATATTCCTGGAGTGATTGAAGCATGTCGGATGAATCATGTGGTGAATGGTGAAAAAGTGAAGAGTATCTGTTCTTTTGTTTTTTGATATGGAGTCTCTCTACTCAAGTGCAGTTGGTAGTCAGAGCATTTATCCCAAGACCAATGCAGTGTGATCATTGTAAAGCTTTTGGTCATGTTTCAAGTGTTTGCAGAAGAGAGAAGCAGTTCCTGGCGCTGAAAGATTTCTCACTGAAGGAGTTGAATATTGGCACAAGCCGTACAATTCTCTCAGGTTCTAGAGCCTGAGAAGGGAGATATGGAGAATTAGAAGAAGTGGGGAGTTTTGTTTGTTTTGGCAATGCACTATTTTAATTGGAGTGGATTAAAGGGTAGGACGTCATTGTAAATAAGAATTCGTTCTTAACTGACTTGCCTACTTAAATACATATACAAATACAAAAAAAGTCCAGTTGGTGGCGGCAATACAGCTTTTTGGGTTGTAGTCCGCCATAAAATAAACAGAAGAAGAAGAAGTCGGTCATGTGACCGCCCACTTCAGTCATATGGCCGTTTAGTTTCGGTGAGGAGGAAATAAACAGCTCTACAGTTTAGCTAAGTTTGGCTCTGATGCCATAGTATCATAACTGTCTTTGTCAAAGAATAGCCGAGAGAATACTGAACAGCATGGTCACAAGGGCTGGTTTGATGGGGGTACGAAGCCGACTCGCAGTACTTTTCTCAGTTGTGCTATCTCCAAGTCTATGCACTGCTTTTGGCCAGGTAGGAAACTTGTCCGATATTTTGACCGGTTTTGTCAGTCATGGGTTGTATTCATGAGTGTTTACCAGCATTTTTAGCTTGAGTCTGATAATTATCTGTACAAAACCGTTAATCTGATAATACTTGTTGAATATAAAACACTTGCTTGATATGTTTTCCAGTTCATTGAAATACTTCGCAAGTGTAACTTATTTCTATGTGAAAACTGAAATGGTTTATTTATTCCTTTTCCATTTTAGTAGATGCTCTTATCCAGAGCAACTTACAGTAGTGAGTGCATGCATTTCCATACAGGTCCCCCATGGCAATCAAACCCACACCCCTAGCATTGCAAGCACCATGCTCTACCAACTGAGCCACATCATCACAAACCACTTGATGTCTCAATGTACTTAATTACCCTATTGGGCATTGTTTTTTTTTCATGGTGATGGAAAGTCTACAGGTACAAACCTAGATGACCAGCCTATGTACAATACAGTAATTTACATTAAGTTGTTTGTAAGGATGATCCATTTAATACTGCACAAAAAAGTGGGTTTTCCCTGATATTTGATCAAGAAAAATATTTCGTTTTATGGGGATGATTTGTGTCTTTGCCCATAACTTTGCAAATTTTGATGTAAATGTTTGAGGACAGGGTTTTGTTCTTTTTTGGATTCCCATAAGAATGACAATCGCAGAGAAAGGGACAGGGCAACAACTGTTACAATTCCAACTAATTATTGACTTTTGCTAGTTGCTGTCCTTAGTTATACAACTACCTTTTTTGGGAAAAGCAGTGATAAAATAAGTGTTTTGCCAGCGCTACAGATGTCTATCGGTCCGCTAATACTAGTAAAGGCCCAGTGCACTACTTTTGTATGTTTTTATTATTATTCTGTTTTCTCAAGGGGTGCCTTAGCACCCTCAGCATCCCTACTTCCCGTGGCTATGCTGTATAGGCTTGAGTGTGAAGTCTCCTAGACAGTGCACAATTCTACACAGCTTTGCAAGATGTAGCCAACCTATTTTGTGATGGTTTACTGCAAGAAAGCATAGAAGTATAATGATTTTTGGGTGCGATAAAGTTGTGGTGCAAGAGCTGTTATTTCTGTATCCAACACTGCAATAGACTTGCGCTGTAAGGCCGTGGCAAAGCTAAGCGACCAAAACAATCCAACACAACTTCTTGCACCTCTACATTTAGTAATCCGTCCTGTGTTTTAATAGCCGATAAGTTCACTTGCTGAATTGGCGACCATACAGTATGTGAACAAGAGTAAGACTTGTTCTGAAGGATCATGTCACTTGACATTACAGTTTAATGATGTCCTACATTAGTGAACTTGAATGGCACAGAGAATGATTTTTATGGACACACCCTGTTGATCTTGTTCTGTCACATGCTGTCTTTTTATAATGGTCTCTCTCAGCAGTTCTTGTTGGCTAAAGTCCAAGCTTCTTCCAAGAGGGAACTTGCTTTCTGCCCACTTAGTTTCACCTGGCAAGTGGCTACATCTGCCAAGCAATGAGCCAAATGAAGTACCTCTTTCTCTCTCCCAGATTGACCCCCTGGTCTATGATGAGCAGTTGCTGTGGGTGAGTGGCGGGGCCGGGGAGGTGAGCACTTACCGGATCCCGCTGCTCTCCTTCACCCCCAAGGGCAGTCTGCTGGCCTTTGCTGAGGCCCGGAAGAAGTCCGCCAGCGACGTGGGGGCCAAGTTCCTTGCCATGCGACGGTCCACAGACAGAGGTAGGCAGGCAGAGCGAGCAGACAGACAGACAGACAGAGTAATGCAAGGATTGGCAACTTTGATGGGTTTGGCAGCCCCCAAAAAAATTTACTCATCGTGAAGTGCCACAGTGGCTCGCAGGTCTGCGTACCCACATCCATTCCCACACATGCAGTCAGCAAGCCTTTTGACAGCAATACAAATCCTGCAATTCTACACATTTTGCCATGAGGTGGAGAGAAAATGTAGCCAGACTAACTAATTTCATGCAATTCTACTCAATTTGTTATGGGGCGGAGAGAAAAATGTAAAATTTTACAGCCAATTTCCTGCAACTGTACACATTTTGCCATAGGGAGAGGACAAATGTTTGCAGTTTTTAATATGCTCTCTGATGATCAATTACCCAGTTGGTAATTCAACCATGATTACTAGAAGTTTAGATAGCTGGCCGCTAGACTAATTTACCAATCCCAATTTTTTTTGCTGACATGGTCTAATTAATTGACTGACATTGACTTGTTTCAAATAGTTTTCTTGTTCTTGATACCATGTGTTGTTTTGAGGTGTTTTTATCGATTTTCATGTCAATGCTAATATGGCTCAAATTCGCTAGCTAAGCAACAACTGTAACGATGCATTTGACAGACACCAAGTGCTCATTGTGCAAATTGTATTTCTGTTTTCAAAAAACATTGGAGACTAAATATATGTTGTCAACAATCTATGCCAACCCGGCCTGTTTTGCCTAATAGTTGCTCACGTTGAAAAAGGGGAGGGGTTCGTTGTGGTTCAAAATGCACCGCTGCCCATACTCTGTTACTTTTAGAGTTATGATCCAATTTGTAAGCAGTATCAGAGATCTCACTCTGGAACTTTGATATGTCCGTAGAGTATATTATGTTCAACAATATATTAAACATTTTGCAAAATCAAACAATAAATCTTTTCAATATTCATGTTTATATTTTTCATAAATATATTCATAAATGAATGTTTTAAAAAAAAAAGTTTAAAATTTAACTACCACTCATATTACAGAGCAAGCGGTAAAGTTTATATGACACCACTGTTTTCTTTGTAGCACCTACAGAATAAACACTATGGAATGTGTTAAAGGAGACCTGGGTAAGGTCAATATGACATAAAAATGCTAACTTTGAGTCATTATTGGTCAATTATGCTTTTAGATACACATGTCAAATATATGTCGACAATCCTTCCTCAAAATGAATATTCTATGGATTACATTTTGTGAAAATCCCCCAAAACGTGTTTTTTTTAGGGTTCTGGGTTTCGTGAGGAATCATTCTAGTAGGAAACTCCAGGTGAACAAAAAGGAGGGCAGTACCAGATAAAATAAATCAAATCTTTATTACAAGCTGCAACAGGAAGACACTTCCAGCACAGAAGCAGAGAAAATGTCTAACTGGTGCTCTCTGATCAGGCTCTTCTATCTTACAGGCCCAGTGCAGATAACTTGATTTTCCTGTTTTATATATATTTCCACACTGACGTTGGAATAATTATGATAATACCCTTTCAATGTAAGAGCTGTTTTGATATTGAGATGAAAAGGGCTACATTGGACATTTTTAATCAGAAAGCTGCAAATCTTCTCTTAGTTTCAGTGGATCTGTTTTTATCTGGATATCAATTTAAGTACCTTACTGTGATTATCTTCAATTCAAATGATCAAAAAGCTAGCTTCTAAGAAAAAATCTATTTCTCAAGCAAGAATGTTGCTAGGACTGTCTGGGGGTGGTCTGAGTGGGTAGGGGCAAATTAACAGTTTGAATTGATTGATCTGGCTCGGGTGCCTAGATAGGCGTAGTTTGCACAGGGTAAAAGTTGATTGCGTTAGTTTTGGAACCCGGTGGCCTCCAGTCTGGCATCAATCACTATCAACAGATATGAGAAAAATCCATAACAAGTCTAGTGACCATCAACCCGCACCCTGAGTGTCACAAATGGAACACTGGAAATTATGTATTACAGAAACTCCAAATATGCTAAACATTGTGTTCACTCTAAATTAAATATGAACTTTTGTCATGTTAAATATTCCCCATTTCAGACAGACAGGACAGAGAAACACACAGACACTCGTACACACATTTGAATTTACATTGCTTTTCATCAGTGAATCTTCACTCCAGTGCATTTCATTTACAGCACTCTACTTATGACTGATACTCTCTCTCTCTCTCTCTCCCCTCTATACCTCCCCTCTATACCTCCCCTCCACCCTAGGTGCCACGTGGTCTCCCACCACCTTCATAGTGAACGATGGCTTCCTGGCTGACGGACTGAACCTTGGTTCAGTGGTGGTGGATGAGGAGACTGGCTCTGTGCTACTGATCTACTCTCTGTGCTTCCACCAGTACCAGTGTGACCCCGCCAGTATAATGCTGGTGGAGAGCATGGACGACGGACTCCGCTGGAGCCCACCAAGGAACCTCTCGGTCCAGCTGGGGGTCAAGAACTTCGTCCCTGGGCCCGGCTTCGGCATTCAGGTGGGTCACCATCATCCAAGGCTTTCAGACTTCTCTTCATCTCCCCTCATTCCTCTCGCTCTTAGAGCCAATTTATTTAATTAATAATACATGTACACTGAACAAAAATATAAACACAACATATAAAGTGTTGGTTTCATGAGCTGAAATGAACGATCCCAGAAATGTTCCATACGCACAAAAAGCTTATTTCTCATTTGCCAAGATAATCCATCCACCTGACAGGTGTGGCATATCAAGAAGCTGATAAACAGCATGATCATTCCACATGTGCACCTTGTGCTGGGGACAATAAAAGGCCACTCTAAAATGTGCAGTTTTGTCACACAACACAATGCCACAGATGTCTCCAAGTTTTGAGGGAGCGTGTAATTGGCATGCTGACTGCAGGGATGTCCACCAGAACTGTTACCAGAGAATTTTATGTTAATAACATTGTTTTAGAGAATTTGGCAGTATGTCCAACTGGCCTTACAACCGCAGATCACGTGTAACCACGCCAGCCCAGGTCCTCCACATCCGGCTTCTTTAACGGCAGGATTGTCTGAGACCAGCCACCCGGACAGCTGATGAAACTGTAGGTTTGCATAACCAAAGAATTTCTGCACAAACTGTCAGAAAGCTAATCTGCGTCCTTGTTGTCCTCACCAGGGTTGACCTGACTGTAGTTTGGCATCGTAACTGACTGTACTGGGGAGATGGCAGACAGTGTGTATGGGGTCGTGTGGGCGAGCGGTTTGCTGATCTCAACATTGTGAACAGAGTGCCCCATAGTGGGGTTATGGTATAGGCAGGCATAAGCTATGGACAACGAACACAATGTGCATTCAAATCACTATCAATAAAATGCAAAAGATACCGTGACGAGATCCTGAGGCCCATTGTCGTGCCATTCAACCGCCACCATCACATAATGTTTCAGCATGATAATGCACGGCCCCATGTCGCAAGGATATTCTGTACACAAGTCCTGGAAGCTAAAAATGACCCAGTTCTTACATGGGCTGCATATTCACCAAACATTGTCACCCATTGAGCATGTTTGGAATGCTCTGGACTGACGTATACGACAGCATGTCCCAGTTCCTCCCAATATCCAGAAACTTCGCACAGCCATTAAAGAGCACTGGGACAACATTCCACAAGCTACAATCAACCGCCTGATCAACTCTATGTGGAGTAGAGGCAAATGGTGGTCACACCAGATGTATTTATTTATTTCACCTTTATTTAACCAGGTAGGCAAGTTGAGAATAAGTTCTCATTTACAACTGCGACCTGGCCAAGATAAAGCAAAGCAGTTCGACACATACAACAACACAGAGTTACACATGGAGTAAAACAAACATACAGTAGAAAAACAAATCTATATACAATGTGTGCAAATGAGGTAAGATAAGGAAGGTAAGGCAATAAATAGGCCATGGTGGCAAAGTAATTACAATATAGCATTTAAACACTGGAATGGTAGATGTGCAATGTAGAAAGACTGGGGTGCGAAGGAGCAAGATAAATAAATAAATAAATAAATATGGTAGGGGATGAGGTAGTTGGTTGGGCTATTTACAGATGGGCTATATACAGGTGCAGGGGTCTGTGAACTGTTCTGACAGCTGGTGCTTAAAGCTGGTGAGGGAGATGAGTGTCTCCAGTTTCAGAGATTTTTGTAGTTCGTTCCAGTCGTTGGCAGCAGAGAACTGGAAGGAAAGTCGGCCAAAGGAGGAATTGGCTTTGGGGGTGACCAGTGAGATATACCTGCTGGAGCACGTGCTACAGGTGGGTGCTGCTATGGTGACTAGCGAGCTGAGATAAGGCGGGATTACCTGGAGCCAGTGGGTTTGGCGACGAGTGAGAAGCGAGGGCCAGCCAACGAGAGCATACAGGTCGCAGTGGTGGGTAGTATAGGGGGCTTTGGTGACAAAACAGATGGCACTGTGATAAACTGCATCCAATTTGTTGAGTAGAGTATTGGAGGCTATTTTGTAAATGACATCACCGAAGTCGAGGATTGGTAGGATGGTCAGTTTTACGAGGGTATGTTTGGCAGCATGAGTGAAGGATGCTTTGCATTTAAGAGCAGTTTGAGGCCACGGAAGGAGAGTTGTATGGCATTGAAGCACGTCTGGAGGGTAGTTAACAGTGTCCAAAGAAGGGCCAGAAGTATACAAAATGGTGTCGTCTGCGTAGAGGTGGATCAGAGACTCACCAGCAGCAAGAGCGACATCATTGATGTATACAGAGAAGAGAGCCTGCCCAAGAATTGAACCCTGTGGCACCCCCATACAGACTGCCAGAGGCCCGGACAACAGGCCCTCCGATTTGACACACTGAAATCTATCGGAGAAGTAGTTGGTGAACCAGGCGAGGCAATCATTTGAGAAACCAAGGCTGTCAAGTCTGCCGATAAGGATGTGGTGATTGACAGAGTCGAAAGCTTTGGCCAGATCAATGAATACGACTGCACAGTAATGTCTCTTATCGATGGTGGTTATGATATCGTTTAGGACCTTGAGCGTGGCTGAGGTGCACCCATGACCAGCTCTGAAACCAGATTGCATAGCGGAGAAGGTATGGTGGGATTCGAAATGGTCGGTAATCTGTTTGTTAACTTGGCTTTCAAAGACCTTAGAAAGGCAGGGTAGGATAGATAGGTCTGTAGCAGTTTGGGTCAAGAGTGTCTCCCCCTTTGAAGAGGGGGATGACCGCGGGGGATGACCGCGGATACTGACTGGTTCTGATCCAAGCCCCTACCTTTTTTTGAAAGGTATCTGTGACCAACTGATGCGTCTCTATTTTCCCAGTCAAATCATGAATTTATTTCAATGGACTGATTTCCCTTATAAGAACTGTAACTCTGTGAAATCATATTGTTGCATGTTGCGATTGTTATATTTTTATTCAGTGTAGTTTCCCCCTCTTTATTTGCCTTCTCTATGACGAGAGCTCCTTTGTTTCCTTCCTCGTGATACCACTGCTGACGTAGCCTACTTTTGTGTTGTCAATTATGAGGCCAATTTCTATCATCATAACCCTAACCCTTATATTTTGTATAATAATAAACCTTAGTAATAAATATTGGGGTCAATGCACCAAGGTCAGTCGTTTTGATTGAACTGTTTTGCTTTGATAGAGTACACTATTTTGACTGTCTCTCCATGCCTCCGCTCGCAGAAGCACTACCCTCCTGCTAAGGGGCGTCTGGTGGTGTGTGGACACGGCACCCTGGAGGGTGACGGGGTCTTCTGCATTCTGAGTGACGACCACGGACGAAACTGGAAGAATGGCGCCGAGCTGAAGAGCATCCCCTACAACCAGCCCAAACAAGCCCTGGACTTCAACCCAGATGAGTGCCAGGTAAAGCTAACCAGGGAGGGAGTGGGCAGGAAGGAAAGGATGGCACCCAGTACAATAGCCATGTAGTTATTAGGCTGGTGGGAGGAGCTATAGGAGGACGAGCTCATTGTAATGGCTGAAATGGAACGGTATCAAACTTATGGAAACCACATGTTTGACTCAGTCGCATTAACTCCATTCCAGCCATTACAATGGGCCTGTCCTCCCACCAGCCTCCTCTGCTATTAGGCAACCCTCTAGTTTTACTAGTCTGTAGTTTTACTAGCCTGGTACTAGTTCCTCAACTTTTTTTGTACCAGGGACTGGAAGCTATAGTAGCTAGTCCTTGTAGGACAACTTAAATTAATTAATCATCAATATCCCTTGATGAGTAGTGCTTGAGAAACACCGTACCCATGATCGGGCTCACTTCAGTTCCTCAATCAAACTCTTCTCTGCCCCCCTCCCCTGCCCCCGTAGCCTGTAGAGATGGAGGACGGCAGCATCGTCATCAATGTGCGCAACCAGAACAACTACCACTGCCACTGCCGCATGGTGGTGCGCAGCCTGGACGGGGGCGAGACGCTACCCATGGAGCAGCTGTTGTTTGACTCCACCCTGATAGACCCTGTGGTAGCGGCAGGGGCGCTGCAGAAGGAAGGCGTGATGTACTTCACCAACCCAGCTAACCGTACTCACAGTAAGGACTATGGGATTGGGATGGGGCCCTCTGGTGGACAGAGTCAGTGGGACAGGGGAATAGTGGTGAGTTATTATAATGTTTTACTTCCAACCTTTGTCCCTCTCGCTTTCTTTCCCTCTGTCTCTCTCCTTCCTTTCTTCCAGGGGTCAACCTAACCCTGCGCTGGTCTCTGACCAATGGCACGTCGTGGGAGAAGAAGGCCGTCCAGATCTGGGCGGGGCCAAGCGGCTACTCCTGTATGACATCACTTACGAGACCGGCGGCGCAGAGGACAGGAAGTTCATCTTCGTCATCTACGAGAAAGGCCACAAGGACTACTATGAGACCATCTCCTTTGCCAAGATCCACCTCTACGGTGGACGGTAGTAGAGTAAGGCTGGGGGGGTGGGGACTAGGTAGAGTCTGCTTCTAACCGCTGGTCCATGGTCAGGGTCCGTATTCTCAAAACCTCTCGGAATGCTGAACTAGGATACATTTAGCCTTTTTAGATCATAATGAATTAGATTATATAGACGAGGGGACCTGATCCTAGATCCTCTGAGATGATTTATTTTTTTATATATAATCCCAAATATTTTTATCCACTTAATAATAGTTATGGTTAGGATGAAGATTGGGTCATTTCATCTGTGGTTAGGGTATTTCAAATATGGTTAGGGGGAGGATGTTAAAGATTCTTTCAGGACGGAAGGAGGACTCATTGGACTTTGCAGCACCACTTTGTTTTGATAGGTGAAGGGAGACATGGAGAAATACAAACTACTGCTGTTGTATGGCACCAAGAATGACAGGTTTGTGCCACTTCATCCTAAGGTGGGCCTTTAAATGCATCATGATTTTATGCATTAGGGCAAAAGCGTAGCAAAAACCTTTTGCAACGGAAAACGGAAACGTGCTTTTCTTATTGGACAAGTTCAGGTAGACCCTCCCTGTTTTAGTCTGTTTTCCTCAATTTGGTGCCTAATGTACATTTATTAGTATGACCCAATCACAGGTGTCCCGTCCTTTACTTTAGCTATGATAGTCTGTAATGATTGGTATGTTGGTGTACGCTTCCTGTCTGGGGCTCCCATAGCTGAGAGAGGAGGAAATCCCCATTTTGTGAGAGGAGGAAATCTTTTATTTTGTGATGTGGGGCAGGAAAAAGGTTTGGGTGGGGTATGCGTCTCCAAGCCATAAAAATATTGGGACAGACTTACCAAGCGTTTGCAACTGTGCTATTTCCAAAGAGTAAAAATACAGGTTTAGAGGAGGACATTTTAACGCCTAGTAAATCTAGCTCCCTTGCGTCAAAGCCCATAACAGAATGGTTTCACTTTCAGAATGGATCTTGCCAACTTTTGGCATGAGAGAAGTCTGTATGATGAGACAATGGACCTGTAAATGATTGACTTGTCAGAATAGGACATGCACAGTTTGAATATTTTTTTTTTTTAGGTATGGAGCCAGGGATCTGTCATTTAAATGAAATCCCCCTATCAGTTGAAGGTTTATTGAATGTGATTGTGTCACAAATGCCTCAA
This sequence comes from Brachymystax lenok tsinlingensis, assembly GCA_030435695.1. Lineage (NCBI taxonomy): Eukaryota > Metazoa > Chordata > Actinopteri > Salmoniformes > Salmonidae > Brachymystax > Brachymystax lenok. The sequence goes on from CM059799.1 coordinate 34,928,626, forward strand.
CTCCGTACCTGGCACTCCCCGTGTATGTAAAACAATGTGACAATTTACCTCCGGTTTCTATAGCGTATTTGATCAGTCTCATCTAGCTAGCACACTTTTCTCCACTGCAGTTGTAGTTGTTTCTCTCAGCTCACCTCGCTGAACCTAGCTGCGTAGTCGACATACTGGTATGCAATAGATTCTTGTTTAGTGGTAAGACACTGCACCTGGTTAAATGCACACAAGGATTTGATTGGTAGTTCATTGAAAATGATTTTGATGAGAAACTGTTGCCGTGTATTGAAAAATGCATGGCAACTCATTGTGTCAAGTTTAATTGCCATATGTTATGGTCTTTAAGTCCACTTGATTTTCTATTTTATTTTGCATATATTCTTCTCTTACTGAATGACTACATATCTTACGAAGTTTATTATCCTTCCTTTCCTGAAAGTGTGTAACTTTAATAGAATGCTTTCAATTCATGTTTTAGGGTAAGATTTGTGGTTTTAACACTTCAGATGCGTTTTTATGATCAAGACATTGAATTCCAATATAAATAGCGATAAAGGGAGGTGCGAGCGTGATGCGTGTCTGAGTACAAATATGATATTCTGTATGTACGTTTGGATATTGTACTAATATTTTTCCAATTAGTGGTAAAAGCAGCCATTGAACTACAGTATGTGGAAACATGTAAAATCGTTCCAGATCTTTACATTTTCTTGAGCCTCTTGTAATGTTTTGGCATATACCCTGGTCTGTAGATCATATTCTGTACTTCCCTGACAAGAGTGGAATTAATACATCTTGTTTTTTTTTTTACAGTTTGCCAACTCGTGTTTCATGCTGTGTGTGTGAGCACTAGATTCAAGAAATCGGTCCATGATAAACACAGTTTACAATGTAAGACGACTGATAGATAGATGTAAGATAATACTTAAAATATCCTTTTAACAGCTCTTATTATGGATGTCACATTCATATAAGTAATATATCAGAAATATTTAGCATTAATATGATAATGTTGCCAGAATCTTATAGTAGAATCCCAAAGCGGGTCTTCTAAAGTGTATTGTGTTGCATTGAAGCAAAATTATAATGGGGAGGGAACAATGTTCATCCTTACTGAAGATACTTAATAATATTGGCAGTGCTTCAAATGCATTCATAGACATGAAACAAGTTTTGAAAATGAACTACAATGAAGGGGAAATTATTTTCCCCTAACCATACCACCCCTACCATAATAGGAGTAAACTAATGGACAACACTTAGGCTTCTACTTCCTGGTTATACATACTATATACATTTTACGGACAATATATTTTACAATAGTTATCTTTTGTTCGTTTTTAGTCCCATCCTTCAGCTACCGACAACCCCCTCCCATCTATCCTTGAAGACCATCCAGTTTATATTTTTATTTTCCATATATTTCCATCCATTTTTCATATCTGTGCTGTTTCACAAAAGTTCTGAAAGTATTCAAACCCCTTGACTTTTTCCACATTTTGTTTGGTTACAGCCTTATTCTAAATTTGATTAAATCGTTTTTGACCCCTCAATCTACACACAATACCCCGTAATGACATAGCAAGAACAGTGATTTTGACATTTTTGCTAATTTATTAAAATATAAAAACTGATATCACATTTACACAAGTATTCAGGCCCTTTACTCAGTACTTTGTTGAAGCACCTTTGGCAGCGATTACAGCCCCGAGTCTTCTTGGGTATGACGCTACAATCCTGGCACACCTGTATTTGGGGAGTTTCTCCCATTCTTCTCTGCAGATCCTCTCAAGACTTGTCCCAGAGCCATTCCTCCGTTGTCTTGGTTGTGTGCTTAGGGTTGTTGTCCTGTCTTAAGGTGAACCTTCGCCCCAGGATCTCTCTGTACGTTGCACCGTTCATCTTCCCTCAATCCTGACTAGTCTCCCATGCTGCCACCACCATGCTTCACCGTAGGGATGGTGCCAGGTTTCCTCCAGAAGTGACGCTTTGCATTCAGGCCAATCTTGGTTTCATCAGACCAGAGAATCTTATTTCTCATGGTTTGAGAATCTTTAGGTGCCTTTTGGCAAACTCCAAGGCAGCTGTCATGTCCCTTTTACTGAGGAGTGGCTTACGTCTGGCCACTCTACCATAAAGGCCTGATTGGTGGAGTGCTGCAGAGACGGTTGTCCTTATGGAAGCTTCTCCCATCTCCACAGAGGAACTCTGGAACTCTGTCAGAGTGACCATCGGGTTCTTGGTCACCTCCCTGACCAAGGCCCTTCTCCCCCGATTGCTCAGTTTGGCCGGGAGGCCAGCTCTAGGAAGAGTCTTGGTGGTTCCAAACTGCTTCCATTTAAGAATTATGGAGGACACTGTTCTTGGGGACCTTAAATGCTGCAGACATATTTTTAGTACCCTTCCCCAGATCTGTGCCTCGAAATTCCTTCGACCTAATGGCTTGGTTTTTGCTCTGACATGCACTGTCAATTGTCGGACCTTATATCGACAGGTGTGTGTGTGTGCCTTTCCAAATGATGTCCAATCAATTGAATTGACCACAGGTGGACTCCAATCAAGTTGTAGAAACATCTCAAGGATTACCAATGCAAACAGGATGCACCTGAGCTGAATTTCAAGTCTCAGAGCAAAGGGTCTGAACTTATGTAAATAAGGTATTTCTGTTTTTATTTTTTTATACATTTGCAAAAATGTATTTGTCATTATGGGGTATTGTGTGTAGATTGAGGGGAAAAATGTATTAATACATTTTTTAATAAGGTGGAAAAAGTCAAGGGTTCTGAATACTTTCCGATGGCACTGTACATTTTACGGACACAGTATATTTTACATTAGTTGTCTTATTTTTAGAAGCACCCTTCAGCTTCACTCAACCCCTCCCATCTACTGTATCTCTAAACAGTTTAGATTTTTATTTGCCATATATTTTTGAACTGTGCTCTGTTTCACAAAAGTTCTCAACCTTTCTATTCTCATAGTTTCTACAGATTGTAAATAAAATAAAACGTTTTTGCTAAGTGTATTATGTTATTGATTGATAGACTGACTTTTTAAATCACCCAGCAGTGCTATTTGCAGGGTTAGCTCCAGGTAAATGTTGCAATTCTTCATCCATTCCTGAACCTGCGACCAAAAACAAGCTACATATGGACAGTACCAAAACAGATGATCTAAGGATTTTGTCTTTAAGCAGACAAATCTGGAGGGTTGTAATCCCCATATATAACATTCTATTGGTTGCAAGAATTTTGTATAATAATTAAAATGGAAAAACTAAGTTTTGAATTGTTTTGTGTATCAGTTCATAAACCATGGAATGGGTACGTCAAATCTTTCCCCAAATCTTTTCAGTCTATATGGCACAGCTGTCAATTCTTTGGTCCTTAAATTAAACAATTTTCTTTAACCAATTTTTGTCTTTAATGCAGGGCTGACAGACAAGTTCCTTACTTTTTCCCTCTTTCACTTGCCTCTTGCCTCTTCCATTTTTACAATAATGCTGCAATTAGTTGGTTGTCGTTTTGAGTAGAGCAGACATTTCCATATACAGTTGAAGTCGGAAGTTTACATACTTAGGTTGGAGTCATTAACTAATTTTTCAACCACTCCACAAATTTCTTGTTAACAAACTATAGTTTTGGCAAGTCGGTTAGGACATCTACTTTGTGCATGTCACAAGTCATTTTTCCAACAATTGTTTACGGACAGATTTCACTTCTAATTCACTGTATCACAATTCCAGTGGGTCAGAAGTTTACATCCACTAAGTTGACTGTGCCTTTAAACAGCTTGGTAAATTCCAGAAAATGTCATGGCTTTAGAAGCTTCTGATAGGCTAATTTACATCATTTGAGTCAATTGGAGGTGTACCAGTGGATGAATTTCAAGGCCTACCTTCAAACTCAGTGCCTCTTTGCTTGACATCATGGGAAAATCGAAAGAAATCAGCCAAGACCTCAGAAAATAATTTGTAGACCTCCACAAGTCTGGTTCATCCTTGGGAGCAATTTACAAATGCCACGTTCATCTGTACAAACAATAGTACGCAAGTATAAACACCATGGGACCACACAGCCGTCATACCGCTCCGGAAGGAGACACATTCTGTCTCCTAGAGATGAATGTACTTTGGTGTGAAAAGTGCAAATCAATCCCAGAGCAACAGCAAAAGACCTTGTGAAGATGCTGGAGGAAATGGGTACAAAAGTATCTATATCCACAGTAAAACGAGTCCTATATCGTCATAACCTGAAAGTCCGCTCAGCAAGAAAGAAGCCACTGCTCCAAAACCGCCATAAAAAAGCCAGACTACGGTTTGCAACTGCAAACATAGAGGACATAGATCATACTTTGAGAAATGTCCTCTGGTCTGATGAAACAAAAATATAACTGTTTGGCCATAATGACCATTGTTATGTTTGGAGGAAAAAAGGGGAGTCTTGCAAGCCGAAGAACACCATCCCAACCGTGAAGCACGGGGTGGCAGCATCATGTTGTGGGGGTGCTTTGCTGCAGGAGGGACTGGTGCACTTCACAAAATAGATGGTATAATGCGAAGGAAAATTATGTGGATATATTGAAGTAACATCTCAAGACAGTCAGGAAGTTAAGGCTCGGTCGTAAATGGGTCTTCCAAATGGACAATGACCCAAAGCATACTTCCAAAGTTGTGGAAAAATGGCTTAAGGACATCAAAGTCAAGGTATTGGAGTGGCCATCACAGACCTCAATCCCATAGAAAATTTGTGGGCAGAACTGAAAAAACGTGTGCGAGCAAGGAGGCCTACAAACCTGACCCAGTTACACCAGCTCTGTCAGGAGGAATGGGCCAAAATTCACCCAATTTATTGTGGGAAGCTTGTGGAAGGCTACCTGAAACATTTGACCCAAGTTAAACAATTTAAAGGCAATGCTACCAAATACTAATTGAGTGTATTTAAACTTCTGACCAACTGGGAATGTGATGAAAGAAATAAAGATGAAATAAATCACTCTACTATTTTTCTGATATTTCAGATTCTTAAAATAAAGTGGGGTCCGAACTGACCTAATACAGGGAATTTTTACTAGGATTAAATGTCAGGAATTGTGAAACACCTTAGCCAAATACATTTAAACTCAGTTTATGTAAACTTCTGACTTCAACTGTATTTTTGTTAGCTGCATGAGTCATTTATAAAGATTTTTTTTTATCAATAATTATATTTGAGTTTAAACATAATATTTGTTCTGTCTTTTCTGGTGGATTAAACTGAAATTGTAACCAGCTTTCTATGGATTCTTTTAAAAATATTTGAGATAATTTCATTTAAGTAACAGAAAGTGATGTTGTAATCTGAATAAAGGGAAAAAAAGCCATTCTTGAACATGGGTTGAGACATTCTTACTAATCTGCTAGAGAACCAGTTTGGATTTAAGTATAACTTTGGTATGACTGAAGCCTTTAGTGAGTAATGCTTTAATATTTAATAATTTCTGCCCTCAATTCATATTCATTATAAACTCAGCAAAAAAAGAAACGTCCTCACTGTCAACTGCGTTTATTTTCAGCAAACTTAACATGTGTAAATATTTGTATGACCATAAGATTCAACAACTGAGACAAACTGAAAAAGTTCCACAGACATGGGGCTAACAGAACGGTGGGTTTGTGCCCATAGGCGACATTGTTGCCGGTGATGTCTGGTGTGGACCTGCCTTACAACAGGCCTACAAGCCCTCAGTCCAGCCTCTCTAGGCCCAGTCTGAGCACTGATGGCGAGATTGTGCATTCCTGGTGTAACTCGGGCAGTTGTTGCCATCCTGTACCTGTCCCGCAGGTGTGATGTTCAGATGTACCGATCCTGTGCAGGTGTTGTTACACGTGGCCTGCCATTGCGAGGACGATCAGCTGTCCATCCTGTCTCCCTGTAGCGCTTAGGCGTCTCACAGTACGGACATTGCAATGTATTGCCCTGGCCACATCTGCAGTCCTCATGCCTCCTTGCAGCATGCCTAAGGCACGTTCACGCAGATGAGCAGGGAACCAGGGCATCTTTCTTTTGGTGTTTTTCGGAGTCAGTAGAAAGGCCTCTTTAGTGTCCTAAGTTTTCATAACTGTGACCTTAATTGCCTACCGTCTGTAAGCTGTTAGTGTCTTAACGATCGTTCCACGGATGCATGCTCATTGTTTATTTTTCATGGAACAAGCATGGGAAACCGTGTTTAAACCCCTTTCAATGATCTGTGAAGTTATTTGGATTTTTACCAATTATCTTTGAAAGACAGGGTCCTTTTTTTTTGCTGAGTTTATAAATAGGCCCATTTTTAATTTTGTCTGGCTCGCTGTTCCAAATCAAATGGAATGTTTTTTGCTCATATCTTAAAAAACAAGTTGCTTTGTGTAGGCAAGGCCATAAGCAAATAGGTACACTGGGATATGACTAGAGTTATTCAGGATGATTTTTACAGACAGGTACACAGATGACAGATGTCCACTAATCACATCATTTGGTTGTAATCCAGAGACGTTAAACAAATTACCTAGATCTTCTCAGAGGCTGTGGAGGGATTGTGGATTTAAAACATGAATCATCAGCGTACAATGACCACTTTGTTTTTAAGCCCTGGATTTCTAGCCCCTTGATATTATTGTTGGATCTGATTTTAATAGCTAACATTTCGATGACCATAATAAATAAATATGCCGATAGTGGACAATCTTGTTTTACTCCTCTTGACAATTTAATACTTTCTGAAAAGTAGACATTTACTATTTTACACCTAGGGTTACTATACATAACTTTAACCCATTGTATAAGAGATTGTCCAAAATTGAAATTTTCCAGGCATTTAAAGATCAATTCCAGTCATACTTTATCAAAAGCCTTTTCAAAGTCAGCTATGAATGCCAGGCCTTGTTTCCCAGATTTTTCTATTGTGTCCAGTATTTGTCTTACATTATCTCCAATGTATCGTACATGTAAAAAAAATTGTCTGATTAGGATGAATAATATCTGACAATACCTTTTTAATGCTATGCATTTTTGCATAACAACATTGAAGTGTAAGGGGCCTCCAATTTTTTTAAATGGACTGGATCTTTATATTTACAACTTGGGTCCTGTTTCAGTAATAATTAAATCAGACCTTGTGGAGTATCTGATAATCTACCATTTTTATAGGAGTGGTTAATACATGCTAATAACGGTCCTCTGAGTACATTAGGTTTGGTATACCTCAACTGGTATGCCATCCAGCCCTGGAGTTTTCCCAGACTTAAATGCTTTAATTGCATCAAGCAGTTCCTCCTCTGTAATTTGGCCTTCACATGAGTCTTTCTGTACAGCTGTTCATTCTACATTATTAATAGAAAACAAAATCCTTACAATTAACTTCGGGTTGGTGGAAATAGAGGAGACAAACGAAAACATATGCTTAAAGTAGAGCTTAATGCTTTGCCTTCTCTTTCAAAATATTGTTTGGTGAATCATGGGTGACTCCGACATTTAACAAGTTTCAGTAAATTATTTTTGGTAGCATTTATGTTGAAAAAAAAAATATTCCATTAATTTCACTTTATTATTATAATAAATTACACTTGAATAAGTTAAGGGCCCCAAATTTTGTGACAGTGCTTCTCTTCAACCAATGAAAGGTTGTGGAGGTCTGCAGTGGTTGTTGTCTGAGGTATTGACTGAGAGAAATGTAAGGTTAAAATGTCTATACACAGCATAGACGGAAGCAACACTGCTACACAAATATAAACTTTTCCATTATTTTTGTCTCGCCATCTAAAGAGTCTTGCTCTTGAATGAAAATGTCATCCATGTGAGATCTGTTGTTTACAGTGACTAAAGTGCAGGTGCCATTGGCCTTTGCCCATGTCTTTGTATTACTACTGTAAACACAGGAAATAAAACTAATATTCAAAACTCCTTGCACACAGAACACCCAGCTGGTGATGGTGATATAACGTAGAACAATCCATCTACACCAGACTGACAACATTACCTACATCCTTCATTCCTATACATTTCAAAGCAATTATGCTAATCTTTATGCAACACTTAACAGGCACCTGTTATAATATATTTATGTATTTAATGATATAATATTTATTTATAAATACAGTGCATTGGGAAGGTATTCAGACCCCTTGGCTTTTTCGACATTTTGTTACGTTACAGCCTTATTCTAAAATGTATTAATCTACACACATATATAATGACAAAGCAAAAACAGGTTACTTTTTTTTTGCAAATGTATTAAAAATAAAAAACTGACCACATTTACACAAGTATTCAGACCCTTTACTCAGTACTTTGTTGAAGCACCTTTGGCAGTGATTACAGCCCCGAGTCTTCTTGGGTATGATGCTACAAGCTTAGCACACCTGTATTTGGGGAGTTTCTTTCATTCTTCTCTGCAGGTCCTCTCAATCTCTGTGAGGTTGGATGTGGAGCGTCGCTGCACAGCTATTTCAAATAAAATAGTATTTGGCACACGCAGCGAATACAACAGGTGTAGACCATACCCTGAGATGCTTACTTACAAGCCCTTAACCAACAATGCAGTTTTAATAAAATAGAGTTAAAATATTTACTAAATACATTTAAAAAAAGTAACAATAATGAGGCTTATACAGGGGGTACCGGTACCGAGTCAATGTGCAGGGGGACAGGTTAGTCAAGGTAATTTGTAAATATAGGTAGGGGTAAAGTGGGTAATTAACAGCGAGTAGCAGCAGTGTAAAAATGAAGGTGTCACGACCTCTGCCGAAGTTGGTTCCTCTCCTTGTTCGGGCGGCGTCGCCGGTCATCAATCTATTTTTCATTTTCCATTTGTTTTGTCTTGTCTTCCCACACACACCTGGTTTCAATTCCATCATTACATGTTGTGTATTGAACCCTCTGTTTCCCCCATGTCCTTATCCGGAATTGTTATATGTAAATGCTAGTGCACGTTATTTTGGTGTGTAACAGGGTTTTTACCCAAATTGATTGTTTGTTCTGTGTCCGGTGGGTGTTCGTTAATAAACCGCACCATTACGTAACACAGTTTTGTTCTCCTGCGCCTGACTTCTCATCCGCCCGTACGCACGCATTACAAAAGGGGGGATGTCAACGCAAATCGTCTGGGTGGCCATTTGACTAATTGTTAAGCAGTTTTATGGCTTGGGGTAGAAGTTGTTAGGCTTGGCTCTCCGGTACCGCTTGCCATGCGGTGGCAGAGAGAACAGTCCATGACTTTGGTGACTGGAGTCTTTGACAAAGTTTTGGGCCTTCCTCTGACACCACCTATTATACAGGTCCTTGGCAGGAAGCTTGGCCCCAGTGATGTACTGGGCAGGAACGCACTACCCTCTGTAGCGCCTTACGGTCAGAAGCCGAGCAGTTGCCATACCAGGCGGTGATGCAATCGGTCAGGATGTTCTCGATGGTGCAGCTGTATAACTATTTGAGAATCTGGGGACCCATTGTCGTGCCCTCTCCTCACAACTTTCTTGGTGTATTTGGACCATGGATAGTTTGTTGGTGATCAAGGAACTTGAAACTCTCGACCCGCTCCACTACAGCCTCGTCGATGTGAATGGGGGCATGTTCGGCCCTCCTTTTCCTGTAGTCCACGATCATGTCCTTTTGTCTTGCTCACGTTGAGGGAGAGGGTGTTGTCTTAGCACCATACTGCCAGGTCTCTGACCTCCTCCCTGGGACTAAGCACGCACCCCTGAGGGGCCTCTGTGTTGAGGATCAGCGTGGCAGATGTGTTGTTGCCTACCCTTACCACTTGGGGCGGCCCGTAAGGAAGTCCAGGATCCAGTTGCAAAGGGAGGTGTTTAGTCCTAGGGTTCTTAGCTTGGCGGGCACTATGGTGTTGAACGCTGAGCTGTAGTCAGTGTTCAATGAACAGCATTCTCACATAGGTGTTCCTTTGCATGCTCTGAGTACACGTCCTGGTAATCTGTCTGGCCACGTGGCCTTGTGAATGTTGACCTGTTTAAATGTCTTGCTCACATCAGCTACGTAGCGCGTGATCACACAGTTGTCCCGGAACAGCTGATGCTCTCATGCATGCTTCAGTGTTACTGGCCTTGAAGCGAGCATAGAAGTAATTTAGCTCATCTGGTAGGCTCGTGTCCCTGGGCAGCTCTCGGCTGTGCTTTGTAGTCTAATAGTTTGCAAGTCCTGCCACATCCGACAAGCGTCGGAGCCGGTGTAGCCTGTTCTTTGGTTCATCGGAGGGCATAGCGGGATTTCTTATAAGCTTCCTGGTTAGAGTCCTGCTCCTTGAAAGCGGCAGCTCTAGCCTTTAGCTCAGTGCTTATGTTGCTTGTAATCCATGGCTTCTGGTTGGGGTATGTACATACGGTCACTGTGGGGACGACATCATCAATGCACTTATGGATGAAGCCAGTGACTGATGTGGTGTACTCAATGCCATCGGAAGAATCCCGGAACATATTCCAGTCTGTGCTAGCAAAACAGTCCTGTAGCTTAGCATCTGCTTCATCTGACCACTTTCTTATTAACCAAGTCACTGGTGCTTCCTGTTTGTTTTTGCTTGTAAGCAGGAATCAGGACAGAATTCTGGTCAGATTTGCCAAATGGAAGACGAGGGAGAGCTTTGTATGCGTCTCTGTGTGTGGAGTAAAGGTGGTCTAGAGTTTTTTCCACCTCTGATTGCACATTTAACATGCTGGTAGAATTTAGGTAAAACGGATTTGAGTTTCCCTGCATTAATGTCCCCGGCCACTAGGAGCGCCGCCTCTGGATGAGTATTTTCCTGTTTGCTTATGGCCGTATACAGGTTTGTGGTGGTATATAGACAGCTATGAAAAATACAGAAACTCTCTTGGTAAATAGTGTGGTCTGCAGCTTATCATGAGATACTCTACCTCAGGCGAGCAAAACCTCAAGACTTCCTTAGATTTCGTGCACCAGCTGTTGTTTACAAATATACATAGACCACCACCCCTTGTCTTATCAGAGGTCGCTGTTCTATCCTGTCGAAAAAGCTTAAAACCCGCAAGCTGTATGTTATTCATGTTGTCGTTCAGCTATGACTCGGTGAAACATAAGATATTACAGTTTAATGTCCCGTTGGTAGGATATACGTGATTGTAGTTCATCTATTTTATTATCGATTGATAGTGCGTTGGCTAATAGGACCGATGGTAAAGGTAGATTACACTCTCGGCGACGGATCCATACAAGGCACTGGGACCTTCGTCCACAATACCATAGTCTCTTTCTCCTGTGAATGACGGGGATGAGGGCCTTGTCGGGCATCTGAAGTAAATCCTTCCCGTCCAACTCTTTGAAGAAAAAGTACTTCTCCAGTACGGGTTGAGTAATCGTTGTCCTGATATCTAGAAGCTCTTTTTGGTCATAAGACATGGTGGCAGAAACATTATGTACTATATATGTATTAGTGACTTTACTTTCATTAATCTGATGACTAATGAACTAACTTTTTAATTGTTACCCAATTAAATTAATCATGTAACAATTACTCATTAGGATTTGGGGCACCACAGGAGAGGTTGTTTAAAGAGTTACCATCTCCCCGATTAAACTATAAGGCAGCCTTTCTTAAAGTATGGATTGTGACCCACCAGTGGGTGTCAGAGTAATTATTTCATTAATTACTGGAATTGATTTGGCCAAGTGCATCTGCACACTCTGTTCAGTGCGCTCTCTGCTTAGCAGCGGTCTCTGCTCAGTTTGGCAGCTGCGTGAGTGGGAGAGGGAGATGCCCGTGTGCTTCGCGGTTTACCTGATCTTTTTTTTGCAGTTTTCTTCACGATCACTCCGCGACACACACGATGCAGCGCTGTCGTTCAGCAGCAGATGATGCGCTGTCTGCCACTGACTTGTCATTCCCACTCGCCATCACTCACCGCTGTCATCAAATGGACTCATGCTAGCCACAAGTTCTGACTGAACTCGATTGTCATGAAACGCATATACAGCGATGAGTTTCTCTCTTTCATACAAACTTATAACGAGGAATGCCCTCAATGTGTTTTATGCAGGGAAGTGCTGAGTCTCTCAAAACGAACAAATTAATAAAACGACACGTCCTGACCAAACCCAGGGAGTTCTTTAAGAAAAGGGCAGAATGCTTCAGGAAACAGTGCTTCAACAGTGGAAAAGTCAGCCAGCTAGCAAGGCATTGTTGTCATTTTATAACAGGTGATGATGAGCAGAAATAAGGGAGTACTAACTAACTCTCATAGTAGTAGATGTGAGTTTCTCTGTCAAACAATCCCCTGGCCTTGTACACAGCTAATAGTGAACATTCGCCAAAGCAAGCTAGCTACTGCAACCATAGTAACAGTACAGATGAAGATGAAAAATGATCAGGCCTACTGACAAGGAGGGTTTGAGAGGGATGTGTAGGTGGCTGGCTTGAGACCAGTGGAGGTGTCGGTAAGAACAGTCCTGTCCAGTCAGTTAAACTGTTCAATCTAGTAGTACATTAAACAGACAAACTGACATTTCAGCTTTTCATTTTGTAGGAATTTGTAAAAAATGTGAAGAAACATAATTCCACTTTGACATTTTGGCGTATTATGTGTAGTCCAGGGACCCAAAACATCTCAATTTAATACACTTTAAATTCTGACTGTAACACAATGTGGAAAAATTCAAGGCGTTTGAATACTTTCTGAAGGCACTGTATATACTAACCAAGGTTTTCTAAATATATTCAAAGAGCATACATGTGTAGTAGTGAGAGTAGTGAGGCTGGAATAATTGGTCATGTAAAATGTTAATGATCCCATGAAAGATCCTATTTTTTACCTTACAAATTGATGGTGTTAACTGTGTGCCATAAAGGGCTGAGTGAGTGTCTGCGGGTTTTCACTCCTATCCTTGGATGAGAAAGGACCAGACTTGAATGTAATACTCAGTAGTTGCCTTGAACGCAGTTCCCTAGCAACTCAACAAACAATGAGATGCAGTGTCTTAGACCGCTGCGCCACTCGGGAGCCCACAAGAGTAGTTCCCTGACCGGGAATCGAACTTGGGCCGCGGCAATGAGAGCGCCAAATCCTAACCACTAGACCTCCTCTCTGTCTTATGCAAGACACTGAACGCTTATAAGCCTTCATTTAGCATAGGTTTAAGCACATGGTTACTTAATTTAGTGTCCTTTCTTTGTTTACAATGGAGCTTGAGTTCACCACCTCAGATTCCGAGATGTTTTCAGACCAAGTTCCGTACTCTCCCTTCTCCATTATCAAGGACACAACACCTTACCCTTTACAAACCGCTCACCTGCTTCATGCAGCTCAGACAATCTCAACATGCCTCTCCGTTCTATCCAATATTTATCACCGACTCTGGTTCCATTGCTTCTCGCCAATGGTTCCAATCTGAGACAAATACTATCCCTGTCCGGCTATCCTGCTGACCAATTCTCCGGACACTCCTTCCGCATCAGAGCCATTTCCATGGCATCCCGACACGGCCTCCCAGACCACACCGCACAACTCCTTGGCTGCTGGTCTTCAAGCATTTCATTCATACATATGTTCTGACATCAACAACATTAGGACAGCCCACAACATGCTAATCTTTCAGAACCTGCATTAACTCAGCACAGTCCTCCAGTCTCTGCCTCATTTCACAGGCACCATCTACCTCACGCACCATATCCTACCCAACCAGCCAAAAGAGGCTCCCCAGCTGATCATGGTTCCTCAAGGTTTTTTCCTACAAGGTAGTTTTTTCCTTGCCACAGATGCTTCTGCTTGCTCTCCTCAGGTCTGACTGACTCCGTGGCATCTTGTCCGTATGCTTGTACTTGCTCCATTTTATCGCCAGCCATTCGGCACCTGCAGTCCAGGACAGCTCACTTCCTCTCCAGGGAACTCGGAGTTCTCTTTTGGGGATTGCCTTCACCACAGCAGCCTAATTACCATGGCCTGACGTGATGTTTACCGAAGACTACAAGCTAAACCCTACAGTCAACCCCCTCCGAATCCTTCATCTGCAGCCCTTGGCTTCATCTGGTCAATTCTCTTTTCCAATCTGAATCCTCATTCTCACATCCATTTCACTACCTCAAATATTCTAAAACCAGTTTTACTGTCTGTAGCTTAAACTTGTGAATTGCTTATTATACGATGAGTTGATGTTGATGAGTTACCCTTCCTATTTGAATTATCTCTCTCTATGGGATTACAATGACAGCACTACGTGACATGCGCTAATGGAACATTCATGCTTATAGCCTACTGCCGTGTATGGATTGCTGTGCTTATAATGTGAAGAAATAGCCTAATTCTTTAGCAAAATTTTAGGCTAAACGTTCAGATCTGTTGTGTCAGCCTCATTGCTTAAAACAGGTTTTTTGATGCTAGTGGTTGTATTAATTTGGGATCTATCGCATCCCACAACTGTCCCAGACTATATTTGGAATATTTATTTCTCCCACAGAATAGAATAGGTCAACTGTTGTACTATGGGGGATACTAGATTGACATAATCTAGTGCTTTTGCTGTTCATTAGGCCTACTTATCTTGTTGGCTGATGAAAAGTAAATGTGGATAGTTCTTCCAATATCTTCAATATGCACCTCGGAAATGTATAAGGACGCGCGCAGTTGCGTCCCCGATGTGTCTGTCTTCACTTGAAGTCTGTGAGAAAGACCTGATCACGTGACGGTGAGCCTTATGAGTGAGATGCTCCGGAGCATGCAGCACTCAGGGAGAAGGCAATTATAATTATTATATTCAGCCCAAGGGCACAACGTCCACTGGCTGCAAAAGGCAAGGATTATTTTAGGGGGCATTACGGCCACACAAAGGGGATGTTGCCCGGGAAATTCGAGGCATTATCAAGTGCTTGTCAAATAGTGAATGAGAGATTGATGAATTGTGTACAGCCTGCGCAAAAAAACTAAGCAGAGCTAGTGCCTTTTCATGAGACTTTTCAAATCATCCTTCGAGTCGCATCATGCAATGCAATCATACAATGTATTAAAAATCAAAACATATAGCCCAACATTTGTAACTAAAGTTACATTAATAACTCTAAATAAAGCAGATAGGAGTACCTATTTCTTTGTTAACCACTCAACAGAATAGCCCCATGTGCGCACTCCCTCAAATGTTTGGAGAAAATATATGTATTTATTCAGCTTTGTTCAATTGTATTCTTCATACTATAAAATAATATAAAAGTATGCCACATAACTCTAAGCAAATATTACATGCTAAATGAACTAGTGTAGCCCACAGCCATATTGTAATGATCGTGGTTCCATAGAGGAAGGAGTCAGGTATTTAATGAAGACACCAGTAAAAACAATACACACTGGTTTAGAAAAATACCCACACAAATCAATAAATAAACGGGCGCAAACAAGCAACCCGGCAAAACGAGAACCAAAAATCAAACATCCCTCAGTACACCGACTGGGACGCAACGAAGACTCAGAGACAAAATAACAATCACGCACAAGGGGAAGAGGGGAAAGGAAGGAATATAACAGGGGCGTGATTGGGAGAAAATGAACAACACGAACACGAAAGGGGGAGCAGTGATGGTTAGAAACACGGTGACGTCGCCCGCCGAACAAGAAGAGGGACCGACTTCGGCGGAAGTCGAGACACATATGGCATAGACAGATGAGGGCATAACATAAGGACAACTCAGAGTATGCTATTCTGTTCTTCTGAAATAGACTACTGTCACGCCCTGATCTGTTTCACCTGTTCCTGTGATTGTCTCTACCACCTCCAGGTGTCGCTTATTTTCCCAAGTGTATTTATCCCTGTTTCCTGTCTCTCTATGCCAGTTAGTCTTGTATGTTAGTCAAGTCAACCAGCGTGTTTTTCCCGTACTCCTTTTCTATTCTCTTTTGCCAGTCTTCACGATTTTGACCACTGCCTGACTCTGGACTACTTTTCCGCCTGCCTGATCATCCTGCCTGCCCTGACCTTGATTCTGCCTGCCCTTCGGTACCTTTTGGACTCTGAACTGGTTTTGACCCTTTTGCCTGTCCACGATCATTCTCTTGCCTTACGCTATTGGATTAATAAATATTGTAAGACTCCAACCATCTGCCTCCTGTGTCTGCATCTGGGTCTCGCCTTATGTCATGATAATTACATTTTCTTCATATCATGTTTCTTTAGATCTGTCTAAAATAAATGGATTTATTGTGAAGGTGTAGGCTATATTGCATGGATTTATTAGACTGTTCCAAAGGTCTGCATCAGTGGCTTGTAGGCTATGTGTGGAAGCCAGGAGATGCTAAATGTGTTAATGTTAATTAACGGTCAATTACTGTCTGACAAAATGTTGTGATCGCCACAGCCCTAGTTCTCAATACAAAGTGTATTCTTTGGGGCAAATCCAATGCAACACATTACTAAGTACCACTCTCCATATTTTCAAGCATGTTATAGGTATGCTTGTAATCGTTAAGGACTGAGGAGTTTCAGGGGGGTGAAAAAATAAGAAATGGAATGGAACTAAGCACAGGCAAAATCCTAGAGGAAAACCTGGTTCAGTCTGTTTTCCACCAGACACTGGGAGGAATTCACGTTTCAGTAGGACAATAACCTAAAGGACAAATATACACTGGAGTTATTTACCAAGAAGACAGTGAATATTCCTGAGTGGCTGAGTTACAGTTCTGACTTAAATCTGCTTGAAAAACAATGGCAAGACTTAAATGGTTGTATAGCAATGAAATATTGTACAATCCAGGTGACTTACCCAGAAAGACTCACAGCTGTATTCGCTGCCAAATGTGACTAACATGTATTGACTCAAGGGTGTGAGTATGTAAATTATATGTCTGTATTTCATTTTCAATACATTTGCAAACATTTCTAGAAATGTGTTTTCACTGTCATTATGGGATATTGTGTGTAGATGGTTAAAAGTATTTAATCCATTTTGAATTCAGGCTAAAACCAAACAAAATGTGGAGTAAGTTAAAGGGTATGAAGACTTTCTGAAGGCAGGTCTGCTCAAGAAGTTATTGTGATGCTCATATACATTTTTTGTTTCATCCGATTTCAAACATATTGTTTGAAATTAAACAGAAAAAAAATCTGGTAGCATCAACTCACCTGCTGAAAGCAAGAGGACAAATGGGATTTGCTGCATTTCTCGTTCAAAATAATATCTCCACAGCAGGACTTCACTGTGCAAACATCACACGTGTGATTGGTCTACTACTTGTCCATCTGCAGTTAGGAAAAATGTGGGGGAAACCATTAGTGCAAGTAATTGCGTTAACCATACAAAATAGAAACAAATAATACAGTTAATTGTGTAAACAACATGCTTACTAACCTGACAAAGATGCTGAAGTGTGCAACTGACAGTTTTAAATGTTGTGTATACAGTGCATTCGGGAAGTATTCAGACTCCTTCCCCTTTTCCACATTTTGTTTTCGTTACAGCCTTATAAAATGTATAAAATTAATTGTTTTCCTCATCAATCTACACACAATACCCAATAATGACAAAGCAAAAACAGGTTTTTATAAATGTTTTGCAAATGCAAAATAAAAATAAGATACCTTATTTACGTAAGTATTCAGACCCTTTGCTATGAGACTCGAAATTGAGCTCCGGTGCATCATGTTTCCATTGATTATCCTTGAGATGTTTCTACAACTTGATTTGAGTCCACCTGTGGTAAATTCAAATGTTTGGACATTTTTTAAAATTTATTTTACCTTTATTTAACTAGGAAAGTCAGTTAAGAACAAATTCTTATTTTCAATGACAGCCTTGGAACAGTGGGTTAACTGCCTTGTTCAGGGGCAGAACAACAGATTTTTACCTTGTCAACTCAGAGATTTGATCTTGCAACCTTTCGGTTTTTAGTCCAACGCTCTAACCACTAGGCTAAAGGCATACACCTGTCTATATTAGGTCCCACAGTTGACAGTGCATGTCAGAGCAAAATCCAAGCCATGAGGTCGAAGGAATTGTGCGCAGAGCTCCGAGACAGGATTGTGTTGAGGCACAAGGAAGGGTACCAAAAAATGTCTGCAGCATTGAAGGTCCCCAAGAACACAGTGGCCTCCATCATTCTGTGAGGGAAAGATTCTGTATAACCTATTTAAGCTTGTATAGCAGAGACAATGTAATGAAGAATTACTTTAATAGTTCTTAATGCTAAACTTTCTTATGCACATGCGCTGTATGAGCCTTAAACCTGTGCATTTCCACTGTCTGTTTGAAGGTCTTGTAAGAAGGAGCTGGTAATTTTCCACTCTGCCTCTGTTCAACTTAGTCACACGGTCAAGACAAAGAGCCTCTGAGAGTGACCACAGTATTTCAGTCCATCCTGTCTTTTACTTTCTTCCAAGGGCACAGCTGTGTGGAGATTTAAAGAGGACGGAGGCTGGCTTGAACAGAGAGGAGTAACGACTAAAAATAATAAACAAAATTATTAAAGTAAGACTCGAGGAGTAAATCAAGGTAGCTTATGATGCCCTGATCTGTCGGTGAGGGGTGGAACCAGCCATGACCTCATCTTTTCCTGTATTGTTGGGCTCTCAACAAATCACCTACTTGTGGGTTGTTGACCAGCTCCATTATAATAATAATTAATTGACAACTTATTAAAGTTTGATTGCTTGAAGAATTATCCAAGTCTCTACTAATTCTTACAAGCTTCCACAACAATTCTTAAATGGAAGAAGCTTGGAAACACCAAGAGCTAGAGCTGGCCGTCCGGCCAAACTGAGCAATCGGGGGAGAAGGGCCTTGGTCAGGGAGGTGACCAAGAACCCAATGGTCACTCTGGCAGAGCTCCAGAGTTGCTCTGTGGAGATGGGAGAAACTTCCAGAAGGACAACCATCTCTGCAGCACTCTACCAATCAGGTCTTTATGGTAGAGTGGCCAGACGGAAGCCCCTCCTCAGTAAAAGGCACATGACAGCCTGTTTGACAAAAGGCACCTAAAGGACTCTCAGACCATGAGAAACATGATTTTCTGGTCTGTGGAAACCAAGCTAGAACTCTTTGTCCTGAATGCCAAGCGTCATGTCTGCAGGAAACCTGGCACCATCCCTAGAGTGAAGCATGGTAGTGGCAGCATCATGCTGTGGGTTTTTTTTCAACGGCAGGCACTGGGAGACTAGTCAGGATCGAGGGAAAGATGAACAGAGTAAAGTACAGAGAGATCCTTGATGAAAACCTGCTCCAGAGCATTCAGGAACTGGAGTGAAGGTTTATCTTCCAACAGGACAACGACCCTAAGCACACAGACAAGACAAAGCAGGTGTGGCTTCGGGACAAGTCACTAAATGTCCTTGAGTGGCCCAGCCAAAGCCCGGACTTGAACCTGATCAAACATCCTCTTGAACCTGATCAAACAGCAGAGGGAGCACCCCTCTATCCACAACGACAGGACTGCAGTGGAGAAAGTGGAACGCTTCAAGTTCCTCGGCGTACACATCACTGACAAACGGAAATGGTCCACCTGCACAGACAGTGTGGGGAAGATGGTGCAACTGGAGGCTGAAGAAATTTGTCTTGGCATTTAAAACCCTGAAACTTTTACAGATGCACAATTGAGAGCATCCTGTCGGGCTGTATCACCACCTGGTACGGCTCTCCAGAAGGTGGTTTGGTCTGCCCAACGCATCACCGGGGGCAAACTACCTGCCCTCCCAGGACACCGACAGCACCCGATGTCACAGGAAGGTCAAAAAGATCATCAAGGACAACAACCACCCAAGCCACTGCATGTTCACCCCGTTATCATCCAGAAGGCGAAGTCAGTACAGGTGCATCAAAGCTGGGACCAAGAGACTGAAAAACAGCTTCTATCTCAAGGCCATCAGACTGTTAAATAGCCATCACTAGCACCTTAGAGGCTGCTTCCCTATATACATAGACTTGAAATCACTGGCCACTTTAATAATGGAAAACTACTCACTTTAATAATGTTGACATATTTTGCATTACTCATCTCATATGTATATACTGTATTCTATTCTACTATATTTTAGTCTATGCCGCTCCGACATTGCTCGTCCAAATATGTATATATCCTTAATTCCATTTCTTTACTTTAGATTTGTGTGTATTGTTATGAAATTGTTAGATATTACTTGTTAGATATTACTGCACTGTTGGAGCTAAAAACACAAGCATTTCGCTACACAATAAAATGTGCTAAACATGTGTATGTGACCAATAAAATTTGATTTTCAATTCTTATGTAAATAAGGTATCCGTGTTTAATTTTTTATAATTTTGCAGTTAATAAAACCTGTTTTTGCTTTGTCATTAGGGGGTATTGTGTGTAGATTGATGAGTAAAAAAATATTTAATCAATTTTAACAAAATATGGATAAAGTGAAGGGTTCTGAATACTTTCCGAATTCACTGTATGCGTGTGTGTGCGTGTGCGTGTGCAGGGTTGGGTAGGTTACTTTCTAAAAGTAATCCGTTACAGCTACCTGTCCAAAATTGTAATCAGTAACATAACTTTGGATTACCCAAACTCAGTAGCGTAAGTTGATTACATTCAGTTACTTTTAGATTACTTTCCCCTTGAGAGGCATTAGAAGAAGACAAAAAGGTATGTTACCAGTTGAAGGCAATGGCTGACAATAACCGGACCTTCTCTCACCTGCAAAGGGGAGGGGGAAACTGGTGTGGGCTTTGACACCTCCACACCCGGTCATAAATTAAGCAGGAGAGGACTCTCTCTCTACCCTCCAGTATTGGTGAAAGGAATGCGCCTTTGTTTCACAGACTTGTTACCGCCAAAACTCTAACGTCCAAAACGTGAATACAGGAAACAATATTTCTAACGTAACAATGTGGGGAATGGTCAGTGGGGAACTATGGAAAAGGAATGTAATATTGGTTTTCATTTTGTGATGTAATTAAAAACTATATAACGGAAATACTGTAACTTGAAAAGTATATCCCCTTTATCTGTTAAGTTCGACTTTCCTTACTTGAAGTCATCCTATATGTTGTGCATATTTGAACATCACAAAAGTATTTTTGTTTAGATATGAATGTGATTTTAATTTTCGAACAAAATTTTTATAATACTTTGCACAGTAACTAGCCCCGCCCAGAGTTAGGTCAGAGAGCTTGTCAGCATGACGGAACACCCTTTTGACCAAGAGTGCATAAAGGCTTTAGACCAGAAAAGCGTGGAGCGGTAGCTACATGTTTCAAATGGTTGGAACTTTGAACCTCAACACGAGGTGAAGAAATAAACTCACCTTTCTTTAGACCAGGAAAGACGGGGAGCTGCAGCCCATGTCTAAAGTGGTCTAAATCCTTACTATCAACACGAAGAGGAAGAGGCAACAAACTCCCCTCTCAGACAATCACTGGTACAGCTGATTAGCTGTCCTAAGTCAAATATCTAAAATGTTTCAAACCATCCCATCCTACAACGAGTCTCAAGTCACCGTATGCTACTCTTATCACCCACTGGAACCATCGGCACAGCAGGCTTATCTTCAAATAAGCAGCTTCAGGAGCAAATGTAAGAGTGAAATCTGTAGTTCTGTTCAGGACTACACGACGAAAAAGGGCACTCACAAGTAAATACATTCATGATTTCTTATTCCAAACAGGCGGCGGTTCATGTGCAAAGTATATGATTAATGTGAGAACAGGCCTAGAATGTACCCACAATAAGTGTCCCGTTTTCTCTCTCTCTCCTCCCCACCCCTCTTCATTCGTTGTGTGTAAGCAGCCATATTTTGTCAGTCCACTAGGGACCTTTGTCTTATGTAAAGGGTTTATGTTTATTCTGTGTTATTATTTAGTTAGCTAGTAAATAAATAATTAAACCAATTTGTGTAGTATTGAATCATGAACAAGGCTGGGGTTTTTGCAGATCCAAGGTTACGATTGTTCAGAATGATGAAATGATAATAGGTAATGATTAATAAGATGACTGTTTATCAATGTAATAGGTAAAGACCTTATAGAGTTTAATTTGTGGTGCCCTAAATCGTAATGAGTTAATTGTTACATGATTAATTTAATCGGATAACAATTAATCATAGTTAGTGGATTAAATAACAGTTATCCGATTAATGAAAGTAAAGTCACGACACGAAGCTACATGACTGTTTCACTAGCAAAGACTGGAATACATTCTGGGATTCATCCGATGACATTTAGGAATTTACTACATCAGTCACCAGCTTCATTAATAAGTGCATTGACAACGTCGTCCCCACAGTGACTGTACGTACATATCCCAACCAGAAGCCATGGATTACAGGCAACATCCGCACTGAGCACAAAAGCTGACGCTTTTAAGGAGCAGGACACTAATCCGGACACTTCTGTGAGAGCTTGCCAGCCTTGCCACATCCAACGAGTGTCAGAGCCGGTGTAGTAGTCCTGTATTGACGTTTTGCCTGTTTGATGGCTCGTCGGAGTTCGTAGTGGGATTTCTTAGATTACATGCGTACTCAGAGCATGCGCTGACCAGCTGGCAGGTGTCTTCACTGACATTTTCAACATCTCTCTGACCCAGTCTGTAATACGTACAGGTTTCAAGCAGACCACTATAGTCCCTGTGCCCAAGAACGCCAAGGTAACCTGTCTAAATGACTATCGCCGTGTAGCACTCACATCTGTAGCCATGAAATGCTTTGAAAGTCTGGTCATGGCTCACATCAACACTATCATCCTAGACACCCTGGACCCACTCCAATTCACAGGGGTGTGTGCTTAGTCCCCTCCTGTACTCCTTGTTCACCCACAACTGCGTGGCCACGCAAGACTCCAACACCATCATTAAGTTTGCTGACAATACGACCGTGGTAGGGCTGATCACCGATGACGATGAGACCTCCTATAGAGAGAAGGTCAGTGATCTGGCATTGTGGTGCCAGGACAACAACATCTCCCTCAATGTCAGCAAGACAAAGGAACTGATCGTGCGCTACAGGAAATGGGCTGCTGAGCATGCCCCCATCCACATCGACGAGACTGTAGTGGAGCGGTTCGAGAGCTTCAAGTTCCTCGAGGTCCACATCACTAAGGGATTAACATGGTCCACACACAGCCGTGAAGAAGGCACGACAATGCCTCTTCCCCCTCAGGAGGCTGAAAAGATTTGGCATGGGCCTTCAGATCCTCAAAAAGTTCTACAGCTGCACCATTGAGAGCATCTTGACTGGCTGCATCACAGCTTGGTATGGCAACTGCTTGGTTTGATTAATAAATGCATTTCTATAGCTCCCAATATATTTTTTACAATAGTGAGGGAGTGCGAAGATTGAGGTGCGGTGGCTTCAACACAGCGCCCCCTGATAGTCATCTAGTTTATATATAAAACATTGGTAGTACCTCACTGCGAAAATGTCTGAACAGATTTTTAAGCTTTACATTTTAAAATGACCCTAGCAATCGGGGCTTTAAAAAAAATATACATAACACACAGACAGGTGAAGAAACTTCAAACTTCTTTTACAATTCATTTTCCTACTGGAAACAAGTGAAATAAATCAATGACGCATATGGAGGATAAATTCAAGGTAATGGCACATTAAATGTAGATGGAAAAGAAATGTGTTGCAATACGATGACCACCAGGGTGTACCCTTTCCATGCATACAAAATGTTAACACTTGGTGACTTGATCTAAATTGCACATGACCATGGCCACTGGTGGAAAAAGTACTCAATTGTCATACATGAGTAAAGATACCTTAATAGAAAATGACTCAAGTAAAAGTGAGTCACCAAGTAAAATACTACTTGAGTAAAAGTCTAAAAGTATATGCTTTTAAATATCCTTAAGTATCAAAAGTAAATGTAATTGCTAAAATATACTTAAGTATCGAAAGTAAAAGTATAAATCATTTCACTTTCCTTATATTTAGCAAACCAGACAGCATGATTTTCTTGTGTTTTTAATTTACGGATAGCCAGGGGAACACTCCAACACTGACATAATTTACAAACCAAGCATTTCTGTTTAGTAAGTCCGCCAGATCAGAGGCAGTAGGGATGACCAGGGATGTTATCTTGATAAGTGTGTGAATTGTATCATTTTCATGCCTGCTAAGCATTCAAAATATAACAAGAAATTTTGGGTGTCAAGGAAAATGTATTGAGTAAAACGTACATTATTTTCTTTAGGAATGTAGTGGAGTAAAAGTATAGATGTAAAAAATAAAACGATTTAAGTAGTACTTTAATGTATTTTTTTTCTTAATTACTTTACACCACTAACCATAGCTGGTGATTTACGACCTCTGACCGAAATTGACAGAGTGGGTACCACTTAAACTCCGCTCAGAGTTTAACAGGTTGAACTCCTGGTCTAAAGAGCATGTTAAAAACCGCTACAAAACACTCCAAACCAACTCATAATACATCAATCAACAATAGGTTTGGAGTGTTTTGGAGCATTTTTCTAACATGCTTTAGACACATTTTCATAACTGTTTGGGCGATCAGCTACAAGCACAGAAAGAGTGAAAATAAGGCACCATGTAAACATGGGTGAACTTCTCTTTTAATTCTATGATCATGCATGAGAGATGATCAATAGGGATAAACCATAAACTATTGAATTGCATTATTGTGTGAATTAAAAACACACACTTGATTTTGTTTTGGTGTTGATAAATAGCAGCCAGACAGCGTGACAAGATAAACAGTGCGTTCAAAACAACTGGGAGCTCGGAAAAATACGAGGTCAAATCATGACGCCAGTGATCTTCAAGTAAGGAAAGTCGAAGCTCTCGAAAGAGGTCCGAAATCCCAAGTTTGAAATCCGAGTTGGATGACCGTTCAAAATGAGATTCCCTAGTCTGACCACGTTTTTACCGAGTTCCCAGTTGTTTTGAACGCGGCAACAGTAGACCGTTCACCGGATCGAACCGCTGCAAATACATTACGTAAATGTTTCCACGACATGACAATGTAGGGTACAGGGCGTGATTTAAATCTATGCAAATTAGAAATAATCCAACATTTTAGATCTGATAGGCCAAAACGCGGATTCGGAACTCATTATTTTAACCTGACCCCGCCCCCTTTGCGTGCCCTCCGCCCCCCTCTGCACTACCGTCTGTAGTAGCCGTTGACGGCTCTTGTAGTGACGGATCAAGTTCTCCTGTAATATTTTTATTTTGTTTTGTGGAAAAGGAAAAAGGAGTACAAGTAAGCCGCTTTACACACGTCAATCTCCAGTATCCCCTCTCTGGTTTTATAATATAAATCAATTTGTAGTTTCAGCTAGCAAGCTAGGGTAAACGTTACTTTCTAGCACCAGCGTGAGCAATAAGCTAGCGTAGTGAGCTAACGTGATTACATTATTCTGCCGTACAACCTCGAGACAAGTCGGGACAAGACCAGGTTAGTAGCTACATATTGTTTTTCCTGGTGTAAAAAACATATAAGTTAGTTATATTATAGTGGATATGTAACGATGGCAACCGCAGTAGATGTGTGCTAATGAGATAACCTTAGTTAGCTAGCTAATGTTAGCGTCGGCTAACAGTCACTCGCTAGCGAGAATAGTGTTGGTTAACTATCTACGCTCTTGGCTCAATTGCTGTCTGGTTTGGGTTCATAACAGGACTAGATGTAGGAAGATATACTGGAGATGGCTAGGTTACTATTTTCGATTCGATAGTTGTACAATAATCTGGTTGCACAGCAGCCAAGTGTGTTTTCACAACGTGGGTGAATGTTCAATGTTTGTATCGTCAACGCAAGTAACGTTCGCTAACTAGCTAGCTTCGTTGCTCACCGGTTTGTTCGAAAGATGGGCCTACCCGCACCGCCATTTTGTTTTGTTATCTTAATAAAATCATTTGCCAAATCGCCCAGTTCCTAGTATTTGGGCTTTATACGATCCATATTATCGCATTAAACGTGAGTTATGTTTGACGTATCCACTGTGATTCCACGAGGAATGCAACTAAGTTAATTTCACCAACTGGTTATGCATTACGAAACATCGCAGTCCCCCAACGTGAATATGGAGGCCGCATTAACTAGCTAGCTGTTTCACAGAGCTAACGTTGGCTACAGTCATATGTGCTAACAACCGTTTTTGTTGAAGCGTATTCTTGGGCTGTGTGTTTTTGACCATTGCCGTTGAGTGTACTGTATTAGCGGTTATGCTTCTGATTATGGCAGGCTGTTGGCTGGTCCTGAACTCCTTTCTGTGTTAAAGGCCCTTTCCTGGTGTATTGTAGCGATGGCTTCCTTAGCTGCCCTGTTAATCCCCGCACAACAGGCAATTTGCCGGCCATCCCACGACCTAATTTTCTAATCTCATTGGGCTATTGAGGTTCACTGATATTCGGCAGTTTTTTGGACAATAGTACGACTTACACGTATATTTAACTCATTAAGGCAATCTTCACTAAATACAAACGTGCATTGAAAACATTCTTGATTTATCATCTGGCATAGTTATTGATGGGTGCCTTCCTGTCTCTATTGTTGCAGTCTTTAAATGTGTCAAGTTATCTTGTCAGTTGCTCTTGTGGTTTGCAGTGCACTATTGAATACCCATCTAACATGACACTGTTTATGCTGTGTACCTGCCATGGATCACAACTGTGTCAAGGCTTGTCGCTGCTCCTCCTCTCTTGATAAAACTACATGAACTCACAATATAGTGATGCTGCCCATTTTCTGGCAAGATTGTCAAGAGCTCAACATTTCAGTTACAGCATAAACAGTTACTGTCAGAGCTCAACATTTCAACCTTGCCCGAAAATGTTACTGAAATGTTGAGCTCTGACAATCTTGCCAGAAAATGGGCAGCATCACTATATTGTGTGTGTATGTGTGTGTGTGTATATATATATATATATATATACACACACACACACACACACACAGTTGAGTCATTGACAACTTGTTTTTCAACCACTCCACAAATGTATTGTTAACAAACTATAGTTTTGGCAAGTCTGTTAGGACATATACTTTGTGCATGACACAAGTAATTTTTCCAACAATTGTTTACAGACAGATTATTTCACTTCTAATTCACTATCACAATTTCAGTGGGACAGAAGTTTACAAACACTAAGTTGACTGTGCTTTTAAACAACTTGGAAAATTCCAGGTACAAAAGTATCTATATCCACAGTAAAACGAGTCCTATATCGACATAACCTGAAAGGCAGCTCAGCAAGGAAGAAGCCACTGCTCCAAAACCGCCATTAAAAATCCAGACTACGGTTTGCAACTGCACATGGGAACAAAGACCGTACTTTTTGGATAAATTTCCTGTGGTCTGATGAAACAAAAATAGAACTGTTTGGCCATTATCACAACATGTTGTTATGTTTGGAGGAAAAAGGGGGAGGCTTGCAAGCCGAAGATCACCATCCCAACCGTGAAGCACGGGGGTGGCAGTATCATGCTGTTGGGGTGCTTTGCTGCAGGAGGGACTGGTGCACTTCAGAAAACAGATGGCATCATGTTGAAGGAAAATGATGTGGATATATTGAAGCAACATCTCAAGACATCAGTCAGGAAGTTAAAGCTTGGTCGCAAATGTACAATGACCCCAAGCATACTTCCAAAGTTGTGGTAAAATGGCTTAAGGACAACAAAGTCAAGGTATTGGAGTGGCCATCACAAAGCCGTCAATCCTATAGAAAATTTGTGGGCAGAACTGAAAAAGTGTATGCGAACAAGGAGGCCTACAAACCTGACTGTTACACCAGCTCTGTCAGGAGGAATGGGTAGGCAATGCTACCAAATATTAATTGAGTGTATGTAAACTTCTGATCCACTTGGAATGTGATGAAAGAAATAAAATCTGAAATAAATAATTGTACTATTATTCTGACATTTCACATTCTTAAAATAGTGGTGATCCTAACTGACCTAAGACGGGGAATATATATCCCAGAAATGTTAAATTTCTCTCAAAAGTTGTGCACAAAGTTGTTTACGTCCCTGTTAGTGAGCATTTCTCCTTTGATTAAACAGCATGATCTTAACACAGGGGTACCTTGTGCTGGGGACAATAAAAGGCCACTCAAAAATGTGCAGTTTTGTGACAATGCCACAGGGAGCATGCAATTGGCATGCTGACTGCAGGAATGCCCACCAGAGCTGTTGCCAGATACTTTAATGTTAATTTCTCTACCATAAGTTGCCTCAACGTCATTTTAGATACTTTTGTATTACGTCCAACCGGCCTCACAACTGCAGACCACGTGTAATCACGCCTGCCCAGGACCTCCACATCTGTCTACTTCACCTGCAGGATCATCTGAGAAGTGGGTGGGGGTGCTGAGGAATATTTCTGTCTGTAAAAAAAAAAAAAAGCCATTTTGTGGGAACTAATTCTGATAAGCTGGGCCTGGCTCCCCATGGCTGCGCCCCAGGAAAAATTGGTAGATTAGGGCCTAATTTATTTATTTCAATTGACTGATTTCCTTCAATTAACTGTAACTCAGTAACATCTTTTGAAAGTTTTGAGTGTTGCGTATATATTTTTGTTCAGTATACATACACATAACACCTCTCTAGCTGTCACCAAATCTTTGAATTGGACAGATGTCAGCCTAGTGGATTTTATTGGTGAGCAGTAAAAAGGATCAACCCTGGTGTTGCCATGGAGGCAACCCCTCTCAAGGCAGACCTAGTAGAACTGAACATAATTTATAATGCATCACCATGGCAACTGTGCCATGGATTGCATTATTCTCTCGGTACAGTATTTCCTGTGTTGACGTGTTTATAGCAATGTACTAGCTCTGCTCACACGCACAGGTCTCTGTAATGCTACTGACCTGTCCTGAGCACGGTCTTCCTCCTCTGTCCACACTGCAAACTATTTTACTCACACACTGCAAACCAAAGACTGGATATCTGGATTTGTTTTGTTTAAATACCTGCGTGAACTCAACACCACATTTACCTTCACGTTCAGTGCTGCATTAAATGTCTCCATTTCTTTCTCTCTCTCCCAGTCTCAGGGCTCACCATACTCAATGAGCGGACAGCGCAATGTCAGAGCGCTCTGGGCAAACTGCAAAGGGGAAGGATGGCAAATCCAAGTATGCATCTCTCAACCTGTTTGATACCTACAAAGGAAAGAGCCTTGAAGCACAAAAGCCTGTTGGTGAGTTTTCTCATTTCCATTGTCCAAGTATTCTGTGTGTGGATAGCGCAAAGCCTCCCTTTTTTTTTTAAAGTAGAACAACGTCAGGTGTTGATGTGAGGGGTCCCAATCGGATCGTCGTGTTCTGATCATAGTTGATTGTTTTTGTTGATACAAGTTATAATAAACGGGTCATATTATGCACTAATTTTGTCAACATAAGATCTATGGGCCGACTTGGTTGTGTATGCACATCTAGTTCGTTGCATCGAATACATCCTTCACGAATCCTGTGTTGGCTTTGGCTCCATTACATATGAATGCCTACATAATTTCCCCCCCTTTGATCAGTTAAACTCTGTTATTGATTTAAAAGAACAGATTCTTGAGACGTGGCATTGTGTTGTGTGACAACTGCACATCAAACTTTTTTGCGTTGGATGTGTAACTTTCCTCCACATCCGCCTATGAAAAAATGTATGGCCGTATATATGGAGACAGTTTAGTGCCAAAAAAGCAGGGGGACCTTGCGGGCGCTGCAGGATTTCAGTCCTTCACGGCGTAGTGTGTTACCAACTGTTTTCTTGGTGACTATGGTCCCAGCTGCCTTGAGACCATTGACAAGATCCTCCAGTGTAGTTCTGGGCTGATTCCTCACTGTTCAAATACTTATTTCCCTCATTAAAATGCAAATCAATTTATAATGTTTTTCACATGTGTTTTTCTGTATTTTTTTGTTGTTCTGTCTCTCACTGTTCAAATAAACCTACCATTAAAATTATAGACTGATCATTTCTTTGTCAGTGGGCAAACGTACAAAATAAGCAGGGGATCAAATACTTTTTTCCCTCACTGTATATATGACACACTTCAAAACAAACTTCCTTTTGATTTGTTTTGGGACTAATCTGTTGTTCCATGTAGTGAATCTGTTTTTCAGTGCATTTGTATGGGCTAATAGCAGGTGGGCCCAAAACATTTTTTTCGTCAAGTATTTGTTATATATATTTTTTTATATTTCAAGGGGTCTTAAAATTCCAAATCAAATGGCGAAATGATCCTTGCTATGACCTTGAAACAATTCCATATACAGTGCATTCAGACCCCATAACTTTTTTCACACTTTGTTACGTTCCAGCCTTATTCTAAAATTGATTAGATAGTTTTCCCCCCCTCATCAATCTACACACAATACCCCATAATACAAAAACAGTTGTTCAGTTGTTCATGTGCCTCTTACTGACGAGTGGCTTCCGTCTGGCCATTCTACCATAAAGGCCTGATTGGTGGAGTCCTGCAGAGATGAGAGAACCTTCCATAAGGACAACCATCTCCACAGAAGAACTCTGGCGCACTGCCAGAGTGACCATTGGGTTTTTGGTCACCTCCCTGACCAAGGCCCTTCTCCCTGATTGCTCAGTTTGGCCAGGCAGTCAGCTTGAGGAAGAGTCTTGGTGGTTCAAAACTTAATCCATTTAAGAATGATGGAGGCCATTGTGTTCTTAGGGACCTTCAATGCTGCAGACATATTTTGGTACCCTTTCCCAGATCTGTGCCTTGACAAAATCCTTTCTCGGAACTCTACGGACAATTCCTTAGAATTCATGGCTTGGTTTTTGCTCTGACATGCACTGTCAGCTATGGGAACTTATATAGACAGGTGTGTGCCTTTCCAAATCATGTCCAATCAATTGAATTTACCACAGGTGAACTCCAATGAAATTGTAGAAACGTCTCAAGGATGATCAATGGAAACATGATGCACCTGAGCTCATTTTTGGAGTCTCTTAGCTAAAGTTCTGAATACTTATGTAAATAAGGTTTTCTGTTAGAAATTTTGGCAAATTTAATAATAAAAGCCTAACAGCCAGTTTTCGCTTCGTCATTACAGGGTATTGTGTGTAGATTGAGGAAAATGTTGAATTTAATGAATTTTATAATAAGGCTGTAAAGTAACAAAATGTGGAAAAAGTCAAGGGGTCTGAATACTTTCCGAATGCACTGTAGTTTCGTAGAACCTGTTGCCCGGCTTAGACGGGGCTTAGACTCTTATGGGTTAATCAGCTTCTTGATATGCCATGCCTGTCAGGTGGATGGATTATCTGGCAAAGGAGAAATGCTCACTAACAGGGATATAAACACATTTTTACTCCCATTCTATGCAGTATTCTGTTATCTAGTGAACAGTGTTCAGTTCAATTCAATATATTTTGTATTGAGTAAAAGTGTGAATATCAGTGACCGTTTCTTTGTGTAGCACATGCGCATAACGTTTATAAAAAGGGAACAAGGGTTTGCTAGGCCACTGAATTTTTCCCTTTTGGTATTGCAATTCTACTCGGTATCGTGATACTTGGCCTGGTATTGTATCTTCAGTAAAATGTTGATTTTGTGACAACACTGTGTTGTGCAATTTGTGAAACCACATAAGACACTTAGCCTATAGCTGTTTCCTCAGCTGGAATCTGCTGCCTGTTGCACTGAAACATACCAAGCAATCAGGGTGTCATACATGACTCTTACTGTGTCAGTGAAAGAGAGAACTCCTATACATGGTGACAAGCCATATTAGCTAGCATCTAGGCCCCTATCTAAAGAATATTGTTGGAATTGTTTTGGCTTGGTGCAGTCGATTGCACTGATTGCAAAAAACTGTCTCTAGAATGATTTTAGCATCCGAAGAGTCTGAGGAAAAGGTTAATGTTAACTGAATATTCACATTTTCCTCACTGAAAAGCAACTGAGGGAATGGAGGATTGGGAAGGGATTGACGCACCTTGTATGAACTGTGGTCGCAGGGTGCAGGCCCCATGGTCTGGTGGTCTAGGCATATGCAAACTAAACTTTAATGTAAAAAATGTTTTGTCACATTCACCGGTGCAGTGAAAGGTGGTGTTTTACATGGTCAGCCATAGTAGTATGGCACCCCTGGATAAAAAGTGCCATTGCTCAAGCACGCATATAGACAGATTTCTCACCTTGTCGTCTCGGATATTTGAACCAGCGACCCTTTGGTTACTGGCCCAACGCTCTAACCACAAGGCTACCTGTCACCTTACCAGTTGACAGGGGCAGCTCTATCAGGGCATAAATTTGACAAACTGACTTGTTGGAAAGGTGGCATTTTATGACTGTGCCACTTTGAAAGTCTTTGAGCTCTTCAGTAAGGCCATTCTACTGCCAATGTTTGTCTATGGAGATTGCATAGTTGTGTTCGATTTTATACACAGGTCAGCACTTTTTTTTATTTTACCTTTGTTTAATTAGGCAATTCAGTTAACTACTTACAGTGGACTCCGTAAGTAGTTAACTGAATTGCCAAATTAAATAAAGGTAAAATAAAAAATGTAATAAAAAATGTGTGGATTCGGCTATTTCCATTAGCATAAATTCATAAACCATCGTGGTTCACACAAAACACATTTCACAGCGAAAACAAATCCCTTACCTTTCGAAGAACTTCTGCTGAGGGCTTCCCAAGTGTCCAACGAAGCCATCCAATGGTTCTTTTGTTAGAAAAAGTCATTTATTATATCCATAAATCTCCGTTTGGTTGGCGCGTTATGATCATAAAATACAGCGTCCACTCGCCCATTGCGACATGAAGAGAACCGTTCAACCTATACCTGTACACTTGTCCAAGAACAATCAAACGTCATTGATAATGTATCCTTAGGAACACTTATGTATATTTGCTATAATATTTCAACCGGATTATAAACTGGACGATAGGAAAGGAAAAAACCACAGCGCGCGCGAGCCCGTGAACGTGCCTCCTCTTCTGTTTACATCCTGTGACTAGTTCGGAAATTATTCTTCTATTACCATCCAGAGGAACCTAACATCACCAAACACTGTCTAGAGACTGTTGACATCCAGTGGAAGCAATAGGTACTGCAATCTTACTCCCAGATATGGCTGTTTTCAATAGGGAGGGGTTCAAAATGAGGCAGTGTGTCAAAAACACTTTTTCCTGCTATATCCGTTCTGTTATACTCAAACATTATGTTAACACTTTTAGAAACTTCAGAGTGTTTCCTATCCAATAGTACAAATTATGTGCATATCCTATTGTCTGGGTGGGAGGCATTTTACTTGGGGCACGCCAGACTCCAAAACCGTCACCTCGGGGGCCGCTCCCTAAGAAGTTAAGATCAAATACTTATATTCAATGACGGCCTAGGAACAGTGGGTTAACTGCCTTGTTCAGGGGCAGAACGACAGATTTTTACCTTGTCAGCTCGGGGATTCGATCTTGCAACCTTTCGGTTACTAGTCCAACGCTCTAACTACTTGGCTACCTGCCGACCTACCCAATTTGAAGGGGTCTCCACATACTTTGAATGCTCTGTATATACAAAACTATTTAGACCCCTTCCCTTTTTCCATATTTTGTTACGTTACAACCTTATTCTAAAATGGAGTTAGAAAAAAATACTCTTCAATCTACACACTACCCTATAATGATAAAGCGAAAACAGGGATTTAGACATTTTTCAAATGTATTTAAAATAAAAAAACAAATACCTTATTTACATAAGAATTCAGACCTTTTGTTACGAGACTTTGAGCTCAAGTGCATCCTGTTTCCATTGATTGGACATGATTTGGAAAGGCACACACCTGTCTCTATAAGGTCCCACTGTTGACAGTGCGTGTTAGAGCAAAATCCAAGCCATAGTGTCGAAGGAATTGTCCTTACAGCTCCAAGACAGGATTGTGTCAAGGCACAGATCCTGGGAAGGGTACTCCATACTTAATGATTATATACTTATACTATGTACTATTAGCGGGCGGCAGGTAGCCTAGTGGTTAGAGCGTTGGACTTGTAACCGGAGGGCTGCAAGTTCAAATCCCCGAGCAAATCCCCGAGCTGACAAGGTAAAAATCTGTCGTTCTGCCCCTGAACAAGGCAGTTAACCCACTGTTCCCCGGGCGCCGAAGACGTGGATGTCGATTAAAGGCAGCCCCCCGCACCTCTCTGATTCAGAGGGGTTGGGTTAAATGCGGAAGACACATTTCGGTTGAAGGCATTCGGTTGTACAACTGACTAATAATTTTGACTTTGACTTTTTGACTTTGACTTCATTTTAGTATACTGTAAATGAACGGTATCCTTTCAGTTGAGCATACCAGCGCTTCGTCTGTCTGCCGGAAGTTCATGCAGTTGCTATGCAACCTCTTGTTAGCTTGTTAGCATAACAAATTACTAGCTAGACATCTTACTTTTTCAGGTGTGTTCGTAATTCAATCTGGAGTGCCAAAGTGCGCTCTGAGCGTTCATAAATTCAGAGCGTTTTGCTCGCGGAGCGTTGAGAGTGCACACTGGACACCCTGGACCCACTCCAATTTGCTTACCGTCCCAATAGGTCCACAGACGACGCAATCGCAATCACACTGCATACTGCCCTAACCCATCTGGACAAGAGGAATACTTATGTAAGAATGCTGTTCATCGACTACAGCTCAGCATTTAACACCATAGTTCCCTCCAAGCTCGTCATTAAGCTCGAGACCCTGGGTCTCGACCCAGCCCTGTGCAACTGGGTCCTGGACTTCCTGACGGGCCGGTCCCAGGTGGTGAGGGTAGGAAACAACATCTCCACCCCGCTGATCCTCAACACTGGGGCCCCACAAGGTGCGTTCTCAGCCCTCTCCTGTACTCCCTGTTTACCCATGACTGCGTGGCCAAGCACGCATCCAACTCAATCATCAAGTTTGCTGACGACACTACAGTGGTAGGCTTGATTACCAACAACGACGAGGCGGCCTACAGAGAGGAGGTGAGGGCCCTCGGAGTGTGGTGTCAGGAAAATAACCTCTCACTCAATGTCAACAAAACAAAGGAGATGATCGTGGACTTCAGGAAACAGGAGAGGGAGCACCCTATCCACATCGAGGGGACAGTAGTGGAGAAGGTGGAAAGTTTTAAGTTCCTCGGCGTACACATCACGGACAAACTGAATTGGTCCACCCACACAGACAGCGTGGTAAAGAAGGCGCAACAGCGCCTCTTCAACCTCAGGAGGCTGGAAGAAATTTGGCTTGTCACCAAAATCACTCACAAACTTTTACAGATGCACAATCGAGAGCATCCTGTCGGGCTGTATCACCGCCTGGTACGGCAACTGCTCCGCCCACAACCGTAAGGCTCTCCAGAGGGTAGTGAGGACTGCACAACGCATCACCGGGTTAAACTACCTGCCCTCCAGGACACCTACACCACCCGATGTCACAGAAAGGCCAAAAAGATCATCAAGGACAACAACCACCCGAGCCACTGCCTGTTCACCCCGCTATCATCCAGAAGGCGAGGTCAGTACAGGTGCATCAAAGCTGGGACCGAGAGACTGAAAAACAGCTTCTACCTCAAGGCCATCAGACTGTTAAACAGCCATCACTAACATTGAGTGGCTGCTGCCAACATACTGACTTAAATCTCTAGCCACTTTATACATAGGAATTGGATGTAACAAATGTATCACTAGCCACTTTAAACAATTTTGTATATAATGTTTACGTATCCGACATACTCATATCAAATGTATACACTGTACTCTAAACCATCTACTGTATCTTGCCTATGCCGTTCGGTCATCGACCCAAATCTCTAGCCACTTTAATAATTATAATTGGATGAAATAATGTATCACTAGCCACTTTAAACAATGCCATTTATATAATGTTTACATATCCTACATTACTCATCTCATATGTGTATATACTGTACTCCATACCATCTACTGCATCTTGCCTATGCCGGTCAGCCATCGCTCATCCATATATTTATATGTACATACTCGTATTCATTCCTTTACTCTTGTGTGTATAAGGTAGTTGTTGTGAATTTGTTAGATTACTTGTTAGATACTACTGCATGGTCGGAACTAGAAGCACAAGCATTTCGCTACACTCGCATTAACATCTGCTAACCATGTGTATGTGACAAAATAAAATTTGATTTGATCATCGACTCGACTTTGATGCTCTGGCCAATGTGTTGGGTTGATCAGAGCGTTCTGACCTCACATCGGCACCCAAGCTAACTGGCTAACTTGCTAGCTAATTCCAGAAAACAAATTAGAGAACACCCCTGTAGAAAAGGCCCATGGAGTTGGTGGAAGAATCCTTTAATTCATGGCCACTTGCTCAGCTGCGCCAGGGGCGCTTTAATTAGGTCAGGTGGAAATGTTAGACAGCTCCACTCATTAAAAGGAGGAAATCGCCATCGCCCGATCTCGCTGCTTTCTCTTCCATAACTCTATCTGATCCAGAAGTTCTGTGCGTCTATGAGTCCACGTAAGTCCACCAAATCTGTTACCTTTCATCTGAACTATCTGTTGCGATCGAGAAGCGGGCCATCAGTTAATGTTATAGTTATTATTGCGGAGCGCGGTTTGGAGCGCACACTTCAAACCGATTGTATAAGTAAATGATCAATGTTCACAGCCCTACAGATCAGCACGGGCCAGTTGTGCCATTGAAATATGGTTAATACGTAATGAAATTGCATGTACATATGAAGACAAACTTGGAAGTGTGAAATCTGAAACGTAATTGTTTGCTGAACTCATCAACTCTGATATCAAACTGATGGGGATTATAGATTGATTAACAGATCACTGATTGAACTATTTGTATTATTCTCCTCATGATTATGATAAATAGTTACAAGCTCACGGACTTAAGGATGATTCCTATTGACTTCTCATTTGAACTGAATTATCTAATTATGTTAATAATTAATGATTGTTATGATTTGATTTGATTATCAATTTGATTGGTTACATATTCTTCTGTTTCCTTTGTTATGCAGCACAGACTACCCAGTAAATATACCACGTTATGGTTAAAGGAATTCTTGCCTCAGTCTCATCCATTCCTCTGTCACCTGACCCGTGACCACCTGTTCACCTTTACTGTCAGTCATTCTACCTGTCCAGCTACCTATACAGATTCCAGTAATCTTTCAACCCCACTCTGACCATTTTACTCGCCCTAGCAGAGCTGTTTAGGCTGTTTTCATGTTATCCAGCGTGTTGGGGACTGTAACTGTGCTGCTGGCAGCAATTTAATGACACTTTTTTGCCGACGTTTACTGACACCGACCATATTCAACGGGTGTTGTGTGTTCGTAAATTCATCAGTTATTCTGTGCTCTGGCAGAGGTACACGTCAGACGAGGGTGCTCTGAAATCTGAGTATATAGCCAGAATTAACAATGTCCACTGAGAACGCTCAACGACTTTACCACTTATATAAGATAAGAATGGCGTGAATAATCAAGTCAATAAATAGTTAGCATATAGTTAATCTACTGGCAAATTCGATGATCTATTAGTAGCCAACTAATGTTAGGTAGCTAGCTAACATACTGGTACATACTCCTGTAATGATATGCGGTTCGTAAGGATAGAGTAGCTAACAAATTGTCAGACAACGTAACGTGTAACAACTTATTTGAAAGTCATTACTTTATTACATTGCTCAAATTTTTTGTTGTTGTCATAATTAATTTAATTTGTATGCACTCGTCGGACTTCGGTTGCATATTTTCCTTTTTTTCTCTCCAAATCTGATAACGTTAGGAAGCCATCATCATTTTCGTTATGGGCCCTAAAAGCACAGAAATGGTGTCCACTGCTTGTATACTTCGTATTTTGGCGAATTTAGTATGTCCGGGAACTTTTGGCATACTAACTATATTGACGCTATGACCAATAATCATACTCAATTTACGTCACAATAGTACAGTTAGTGCGGTTAATATGAGTATTTGAACACCGCTCAAGACTCTTCCTAGAGCTGACCACCCTGCCAAAATGAGCAATCGGGGGAGAAGGGCCTTGGTCAGGGAGGTGACCAAGAACCCAATGGTCACTCTGACAGAGCTCCAGAGTTCCTCTGTGGAGATGGGAGGACCTTCCAGATGGACTACCATCTCTGTAGCACTCCCCCATTCAGGCCATTATGGTTAGTGGCCAGATGGATGCCACTCCTCAGTAAAAGGCACATGACAGCCCGCTTGGAGTTTTCCAAAAGGCACCTAAAGACTCAGACCATGAGAACCAAGATTCTTTGATTTGATGAAACCGAGATTGAACTCTTTGGCCTGAATGCCAAGCGTCACGTCTGCAGCAAACATGTCACCATCCCTACGGTGAAGCATGGTGGTGGCAGTGTCATTCTGTGGGGATGTTTTCCAGCGGCAGGGACTTGGAGACTAGTCAGGATCGAGGGAAAGATCAACAGAGCAAAGATCCTTGATGAAAACCTTCTCCAGAGTGCTCAGGACCTCAGACTGGGCAATGGTTCACCTTCCAAGAAGACCATAACCATAAGCACACAGCCAAGACAATGCAGGAGTGGCTTCGGGACACGTCTCTGAATGTCCTTGAGTGGCCCAGCCAGAGCCCGGACTTGAACCCGATCAAACATGTCTGGAGAGACCTGAAAATAGCTCTACAGGGTAGGTCCCTATCCAACCTGACAGATCTGGAAACTCCCCAAATACAGATGTGCCAAGCTTGTAACGTCATACCCAAGAAGACGAGGCTATTAACACTGGCAAAGATGCTTCAACCAAGAAATGGGTAAAGGGTCTGACTACTTATGTAAATGTGATATTTTTGTTATATAAATTTGCTAATTGATATTCGGTAGACTCACTTTTTACAGAGGGTGCCCCATGTAAAATGGCTGACGCCTTTCCAACGTTGCTTGAGCACAATTTCTTTCTACTGGCCTCGCGCAAACTAAAATCTTCTATTCGGTTGAAGGCAGCTGTTGTAAAGCAGTTGCTACATTTTAGGAATGGGCACGATTATTCGAATATCCAAACATACGTTAGCGTTCTATTACCTGGGAGAGTATTCACAGTTATGTGACATTGCTATACAGCCACAAGGATGAATCATTACATTTGACATTTACAATACAACTGTTTTATGACAAGTTTTGAGAATGTGCCCCATTAAAAAAAGACTCACTGGTAGCCTACATGTGTAGCTTATTGTCAATGTCGGTCATTCAAAGCAGCGCTACAGTCAGAGGCTCCATGTGTAGCAAGTGAAATGGGCCATTTTTTTTTTTATCAATGCAAAATGTAATTAAAGTTACAGAATTAAGTTTGCTAAGTGAGGAGTAGGCTAGTGTTTCAAATGAATGGAGTTGTTATAGACATTGGACGGGTAGTGCAACAAAATATACTCAATTAGCCTTGCTACGTTATCTAGCTAGCTGGCTAACTTAGCTGGCTAGCTAGCTAGCATCTTTACAACAGTTTGATGAAGTCAAGACCGGCACTACCAGATGGTATGATAGACAGATAACCTATGGCAGCAACAAGTTTGTCATGAGTCGGGTTGGCTACTTTCTCTCTCCCTCCATGCCACAGGTATAGACTATCACACACGCCCCTGCTCCTCTCTCGCCCCCCTTCCCCACATTCTGCTGAAATAAGCAGAGCGCAGCGCACCAGCTCTCTCAAGTAGCACGAGCAAGTCTCTATTCGAAGTATCTCTCCAAAAAAATGTCCCTTTAAAACATGTATTCCGACTATCCAGATATCCAGAAAAAATTTGAATACAGAAATGATTTCAAATGCCCGTCCATATTAATTAGAAACCAGCATATGTCAACTCGTGTTGTAACGCAGTTCTTGCGGCGTCTCTATCGAATTCCTACATACTGTGTCAGTGATCACCACTGTCGTTCTCATGTCCCACTTTCCCCCAATTGATTCTGTGGTCTCAAGTTACTGTGGTCTTTCCGCTAATGACCTTGTCTCCCCCTCTCTTCCTCCCCCTCATCAGTTCCCCCCCGCCATGGCCTTCAGTCTCTTGGTAAAGTTGCCTCTGCGCGGCGCATGCCACCCCCTGCCAGCCTGCCCAGTCTGAAGGCAGAGAACAAAGGCAACGATCCCAACGTCTCGCTCGTTCCCAAAGACGGCACAGGATGGGCAAGCAAGCAGGAACCAGCAGACCCAAAGAGGTGAGGAGGCCCCTCTGACATACTACCCATTAGGCGCTCTATAGATTTGAATATACTAAATCCTTCTCACTGTAAAAAAATAAATAAGAATTGACTAGCACATCTTCTAATAGTGATTTGAATGCACAG
This sequence comes from Brachymystax lenok tsinlingensis, assembly GCA_030435695.1. NCBI lineage: Eukaryota > Metazoa > Chordata > Actinopteri > Salmoniformes > Salmonidae > Brachymystax > Brachymystax lenok. Next base: position 34,968,803 of record CM059799.1, read on the forward strand.
ATGCTATCTTATCTCAAGAAATAGCAACAATAATGCTGTGGAACATCACTAATAGGCCCCTACTAGCTTGGTAATTTGCGCAATAGTCTGTCTGACTGACTGGCGCGTCTGACACTTACCCATCTGGTGTTTCTCTCCTCTTTTTTTCTTTGTCTCTCTCTCTCCATCTCTCAGTACCGATGTATTGTCAGCACCGCAGCTGGAGTCGCAGCAGCCTGTGGTTTCACAGACGCCTGCACCGACCCGCCCGAGAACCCCGCCAGCTCCAGAGGTACACACACCAATTCGCTGCCAATGTAAACTGAAACACAAAATGGTTCCATACTGCCATGGTGCTTAATGTTGTGCTGTTTTGTGTGTCTCTCAGGTCCCAGCTCCGGTTCCGGCCACGGTTTCAGCCCAGGCCGCAGGGGCAAGGTCCTGGGCTCAGGCCAGTGTTACACATGGAGCACAAGGAGATGGTGAGTTCCATACTTTACTTCTGTCTGTCACTTCCCTCTCCAATGGTACTTTGCAGCAGACTTGACTGCCACATCAATGGCCTAATTAACTCACGTTTGGATATTTGACATTGAGTAACCCCTCCTCTCTCTTGCACCAAACAGGTGGAAAGGGATCAAACCAACGGTCGCCATTCTCTCGCGAGGAATTTCCCACCCTGCAGGCGGCTGGCGACCAGGACAAAGCTGGCAGGGAACAGGGCACTGCAGATCAGTTGTATGGGCCCGGACCAAGCCTCCGCCCCCCGAGTGAGTAACGCTAAATCTCCTCTCTGTATTGTTTATTATAGACCACACGTACAGTGAAGAGGGTTGCCGACAGAACAGAAGAAACAACGGTCAGAGCCAGAGCTTATTTTAACAATGTTAGTCTCGACTATGGTTGCAAAGTTCCGGTAACTATCCTAAAATTCCCACATTTTCCAGAAATTCCGGTTGTAGGTTTGCCAGTTAGACGATTACCTCCCTGCTTACCTCCCGATATGACATTTTTGGCCGATACCGATATCCGATATTTTCCTTGCCCCAAAAAAAACTGATACCGATAACCGATATTTAAAATGTTAGCGGCCTTTAACTCTACTAGAATGCTTAACACACACACACGCAGGCACAACAGTCTAAGGCACTGCATCTCAGTGCAAGAGGCGTCACTACAGTCCCTGGTTCGAATCCAGGCTGTATGACATCCGGCTGTGATTGGGAGTCCCGTAGGGTGGCGCACAATTGGCCCAGCGTTGTCCGGGTTTGGTCGGGGTAGGCAGTCATTGAAAATAAAAATATGTTCTTAACTGACTTGCCTAGTTAAATATAGGTTACACACACACCACACTGAGCAAAAATATATTTTGTTAGCATTTACATATGTCCCCTTAAAACATAATCAAAACCTATTTCTTTCACTTTCTGTGTTTCGTTGTTCATTTGTTCAGTCGTTTCATTCTCAACCAGGATTTCTCATACTATGGAACGCTGTTTGGGTCTTTGCGTGTCAAGAAAGATACATGTCAAATAACACTTTGACGTGTCAAATAAGCTTGTTGACCAATCAGGACCTGAATATGACTGCACGTCACATAATAATTTAACACGTTCATGAATTCTTTACGTAGTTATTCCACGTTGATTACACTATCACTCGTATTTCATATGTCACAACGAGTCATCGATACGTATGCTATGATGCTGGTAAAGTTGTCTCGCGCACCTACAGTGCTGGTCATAAATAAAAGCTAGCTAGCTCATAGATGCAAACAATGTTAACTAACCTCCAAACGAGCTTCAATGCCATACAACACTCTTTCTGTGGCCTCCAACTGCTCTTAAACGCTAGTAAAACCAAATGCATGCTTTTCAACCGTTCGCTGCCCACACACGCCCTCCCGACTAGCATCACTACTCTGGACGGTTCCGACTTAGAATATGTGGACAACTACAAATACCTAGGTGTCTGGCTAGTCTGTAAACTCTCCTTCCAGACTCATATTAAACATCTCCAATCCAAAATTAAATCTAGTTTCCTATTTCGCAACAAAGCCTACTTCACTCACGCCGCCAAACATATCCTAGTAAAACTGACTATCCTACCGATCCTCGACTTCGGCGACGTCATCTACAAAATAGCTTCTAATACTCTACTCGGCAAACTGGATGCAGTCTATCACAGTGCCATCCGTTTTGTTACCAAAGCCCCTTATACCACCCACCACTGCGACCTGTATGCTCTAGTCGGCTGGCCCTCGCTACATATCCGTCGCCAGACCCACTGGCTCCAAGTCATCTATAAGTCTATGCTAGGTAAAGCTCCGCCTTATCTCAGCTCACAGGTCACGATATCAACACCCACCCATAGCACGCGCTCCAGCAGGTATATCTCACTGGTCATCCCCAAAGCCAACACCCCCTTTGGCCGCCTTTCCTTCCAGTTCTCTGCTGCCAGTGACTGGAACGAATTGCAAAAATCGCTGAAGCTGGAGACTTATATCTCCCTCACTAACTTTAAACACCAGTTATCTGAGCAGCTAACCGATCGTTGCAGCTGTACATAGTCCATCTGTAAATAGCCCACCCAATCTACCTACCTCATCCCCATATTGTTTTTATTTACTTTACTTTTTTACTATTGCCTATTTATTGCCTTACCTCCTCATGCTATTTGCACACACTTGTATATAGACTTTCTTTTTTTTCTATTGTGTTATTGACTGTACGCTTGTTAATTCCATGTGTAACTCTGTTGTTTAACTAGCTTACCTGGTTAAATAAAGGTTAAATAAAAAATGTTTTGCTATTTTTGGGGAAGAACAATCTGTTTCAGTAGCTATGGTTAGCTAGCTAACTATATAGCTAGGTGTCATCTAAAATAACCCTAATTTATAAGACAGTTCTTATTTGATTAATGGTGGTCGGACCCATCTCTGTGAAGCTAACCACAATAAGGATTAGCCACAATATTGGGCTTTGGTTAGTCTTCAAAATAAAAGTATATCATTGACAGTGATGCAAATGGATACAAATAGTAGAATTATGCCATAATTGAATAGTTCATGCTAAACAAGGTTGAAATGTTATATCAAATCAGCAAAAGACAATTTGTTAATTTGCCAAAAATCTGTTGAAATCACTGGATGTACAGTGAGGGGAAAAAAGTATTTGATCCCCTGCTGATTTTGTACGTTTGCACACTGACAAGGAAATGATCAGTCTATAATTTTAATGGTAGGTTTATTTGAACAGTGAGAGACAGAATAACAACAAAAAAATCCAGAAAAACGCATGTGAAAAATGTTATAAATTGATTAGCATTTTAATGAGGGAAATAAGTATTTGACCCCCTCTCAATCAGAAAGATTTCTGGCTCCCAGGTGTCTTTTATACAGGTAACGAGCTGAGATTAGGAGCACACTCTTAAAGGGAGTGCTCCTAATCTCAGTTTGTTACCTGTATAAAAGACACCTGTCCACAGAAGCAATCAATCAATCAGATTCCAAACTCTTCACCATGGCCAAGACCAAAGAGCTCTCCAAGGATGTCAGGGACAAGATTGAAGACCTACACAAGGCTGGAATGGGCTACAAGACCATTGCCAAGCAGCTTGGTGAGAAGGTGACAACAGTTTGTGCGATTATTCGCAAATGGAAGAAACACAAAAGAACTGTCAATCTCCCTCGGCCTGGGGCTCCATGCAAGATCTCACCTTGTGGAGTTGCATTGATCATGAGAACGGTGAGGAATCAGCCCAGAACTACACAGGAGGATCTTGTCAATGATCTCAAGGCGGCTGGGACCATAGTCACCAAGAAAACAATTGGTAACACACTACGCCGTGAAGGACTGAAATCCTGCAGCGCCCGCAAGGTCCCCCTGCTCAAGAAAGCACATATACATGCCCGTCTGAAGTTTGCCAATGAACATCTGAATGATTCAGAGGACAACTGGGTGAAAGTGTTGTGGTCAGATGAGACCAAAATGGAGCTCTTTGGCATCAACTCAACTCGCCGTGTTTGGAGGAGGAGGAATGCTGCCTATGACCCCAAGAACACCATCTCCACCGTCAAACATGGAGGTGGAAATATTATGCTTTGGGGGTGTTTTTCTGCTAAGGGGACAGGACAACTTCACCGCATCAACGGGACAATGGACGGGGCCATGTACCGTCAAATCTTGGGTGAGAACTTCCTTCCCTCAGCCAGGGCATTGAAAATGGGTCGTGAATGGGTATTCCAGCATGACAATGACCCAAAACACACGGCCAAGGCAACAAAGGAGTGGCTCAAGAAGAAGCACATTAAGGTCCTGGAGTGGCCTAGCCAGTCTCCAGACCTTAATCCCATAGAAAATCTGTGGAGGGAGCTGAAGGTTCGAGTTGCCAAATGTCAGCCTCGAAACCTTAATGACTTGGAGAAGATCTGCAAAGAGGAGCGGGACAAAATCCCTCCTGAGATGTGTGCAAACCTGGTGGCCAACTACAAGAAACGTCTGACCTCTGTGATTGCCAACAAGGGTTTTGCCACCAAGTACTAAGTCATGTTTTGCAAAGGGGTCAAATACTTGTTTCCCTCATTAAAATGCAAATCAATTCATAAAATTTTTCACATGCGTTTTTCTGGATTTTTTGGTTGTTATTCTGTCTCTCACTGTTCAAATAAACCTACCATTAAAATTATAGACTGATCATTTCTTTGTCAGTGGGCAAACGTACAAAATCAGCAGGGGATCAAATACTTTTTTCCCTCACTGTATTGTACTTCAGAGTTGCATTGGGGCATACTTATTTTACTGTACTGCCATAACTATGGATTGTGGATCAATGACATGGGGTTTTAGTCTACTCAATGACACCCAGAGAACATTAGCGTCGTAGCTCTTATTGCTCTGAAACAACTGTTAATTGACCCACATTTGTCAACCTACGTGTATTGAACACTATTCCAGAGGAAAACAATACTGCGTGGATGTTTTGGAGTCTGATAACTGAGGAGGACGTTGGGAAACAATATCTTGGGTATTGAGTAGACTGATACCCCATTTATTTGATCCCCAATCCTTAGGTAAAGCTGTACAGTGCAATATGAATGTCAATACACACAATAGGCTGACGGGAGGGATTTCACACTGTCACAGTCCCGCGATAAGAACTACAACGCTATTATTTGCATAAACTCTTCACTTTTTTGTTCTGTGGGTGTCACCGAGTAGACTGATACCCCATTTCATTGCTTCACATTCCAACCTTGTTTAACATTATCTAGTATAAATATGGCATGATTCCACCAATTGTAACCTTCTGCACCACTTTCAAAGAGGTACTTTTATTTTGAAGGCAAACTGCAAATTCCACTATTGTGCCAAATCCTTATTGTGGCAAGTTTCACAACACATCCCGGTTCGGTCGAGCCTCACTAGCCAGATGAAGCTAGCTGTTTGCTTATAACGTTAGCTTTGGGCAACAGGGTTAAGTAGCTGGCTAGCTATTTATTTTCATGAACTGAAGTTCAATTTCAATAGGTTGAACAAAAAGTGGCTACCTAGCTAATACTTACTCACAAGGATTCCTAAGTCATTGCTAAGAATAATGAAAATGACTGCAGTTTCTGCTGGTCATTGTTTCCAGGCTGGTTGTATTGGTGCTAGCTAGTTACCAAGCTAAAGCTAGCACCCCAGAAGTTGCTGTCGAACAAATAATGCTTTATTACCAATGCGGTATTGTAAACACAGTTCGTGGCCCGGTGTTTGCTTGTTTGCAGACATTTTTGTACAGCTTTGACAGTGCTACTGATAGTAGTGGTGGCGCTTGGCTTGCATGTGCAAATTCAGAACACACAAAATTCTGTAATAGAACTGTGTCATTTGACGTGTCAAATTAAAAGCTTATTTAACGTGTCAAATAGTGTTATTTGACGTGTATCTTTTTGACACGCAAAGACCCAAATGGTGTTCCATAGTATGAAGTGAAGCTAATAGCAGTGACTCTATTACTGTGTAACTCCGGTAGGGCAACATCTGAAAAATAGCGCACTTGGTAGTGTGTGTACCCGTGCTCAACCAGTTGGCGAAAGCCAACATCACCCACAACAGTGAACGGTTGATTGTTAAGGGTAATGAATTCCATTATCTTGGCGTTAATGGATTTCGCCTTTTTGAGTTGTCTCCCTGAAATGTTGTTACTCTTTCAAATAACTGCCCGACTTGTTGACTGCTCGATATACACAACAGACATTTTGGGCTAGGTTGGGAATGCTTATTTGCACGTGTAGCGCGAAATTTTATGTGGCGTCATTACGTCATGTACCTACATTATATAGGTATGCACGTCAGCTTTGACATCGGTTTTGCACATCGGCGTTAAACTAGACATCGGCCAATACCGATGTTGGCATTTTTAGCTAATATCGTCAGATTCTGATATATTCACCAATATATCGTGCGTCCCTAATTTTTATAACTCGGACATCAGCTATGGCATGATTCTATTGCATGTCTAGTATTAATTTCTGAATACAAACGCTGGTATAAGTGTCTCCTATTCCCATCCATTTTTTACCTATTTTCCTCTTTTTCCCTTTCTCTCCCCAGACATGACGAGCTGGCGGGACGGTGGGGGCCGTGCCCTGGCACCCACCGGAGAGGGGGTCGCAGAGGGTGGCCCGGGCGGGGTCCTGACGTTGGAGGGGGCGGCCGGTGGTGGCCAGGCAGGCCCCCCTCCTCTCCAGCAGCAGCAGCAAAACCCCCAGTCCCATGGGCTGCCTAGGAACCCCCCCGCCGGCAGCCCTGGCCTGCCCCAGCCCCCCATGGGCCCTGGGTTCCCCCAGTACAGAGGGATTATGCCTCCATTCGTAAGTCTACTCCTGAGCTGTGTTTGAATACTCATACTAACCGTACTATTTGTGACGTAAATTGAGTATATGGAATGCTGATTGGACATAGTATGGATATACAGTTGAAGTCGGAAGTTTACATACACTTAGGTTGGAGTCATTAAAACTCATTTTTCAACCACTCCACACATTTCTTGTTAACAAACTATAGTTTGGGAAGTCGGTTAGGACATCTACTTTGTGCATCACACAAGTAATTTTTCCAACAATTGTTTACAGACAGATTATTTCACTTGAAACTCACTGTATCACAATTCCAGTGCGTGTCAGAAGCTTACATACACTAAGTTGACTGTTCCTTGGAAAATTCCAGATAATTATGTCATGCCTTTAGAAGTTTCTGATAGGCTAATTGACATCATTTGAGTCAATTGGAGGTGTACTTGTGGATGTTTTTCAAGGCCTACCTTCAATCTCAGTGCCTCTTTACTTGACATCATAGGAAAATCTAAATAAATCAGCCAAGACCTCAGAAGAAAATTATAGACCTCCACAAGTCTGGTTCATCCTTGGAAGCAATTTCCAATTTCCAAAAGGTACCACGTTCATCTGTACAAACAATAGTACGCAAGTATAAACACCATGTGACCACGCAGCCTTCATACCGCTCAGGAAGGAGATGCGTTCTGTCTCCTAGAGATGAATGTACTTTGGTGCGAAAAGTGCAAATCAATGCCAGAACAACAGCAAAGGACCTTGTGAAGATGCTGCAGGAAACAGGTACAAAAGTATCTACAGTGGGGGAAAAAAGTATTTAGTCAGCCACCAATTGTGCAAGTTCTCTCACTTAAAAAGATGAGAGGCCTGTAATTTTCATCATAGGTACACTTCAACTATGACAGACAAAATGAGGAAAAAATCCAGAAAATCACATTGTAGGATTTTTTATGAATTTATTTGCAAATTATGGTGGAAAATAAGTATTTGGTCAATAACAAAAGTTTATCTCAATACTTTGTTATATACCCTTTGTTGGCAATGACAGAGGTCAAACGTTTTCTGTAAGTCTTCACAAGGTTTTCACACACTGTTGCTGGTATTTTGGCCCATTCCTCCATGCAGATCTCCTCTAGAGCAGTGATGTTTTGGGGCTGTCGCTGGGCAACACGGACTTTCAAAGATTTTCTATGGGGTTGAGATCTGGAGACTGGCTAGGCCACTCCAGGACCTTGAAATGCTTCTACGGCCACTCCTTCGTTGCCGGCGGTGTGTTTGGGATCATTGTCATGCTGAAAGACCCAGCCACGTTTCATCTTCAATGCCCTTGCTGATGGAAGGAGGTTTTCACTCAAAATCTCACGATACATGGCCCCATTCATTCTTTCCTTTACACGGATCAGTCGTCCTGGTCCCTTTGCAGAAAAAACAGCCCCAAAGCATGATGTTTCCACCCCCATGCTTCACAGTAGGTATGGTGTTCTTTGGATGCAACTCAGCATTCTTTGTCCTCCAAACACGACGAGTTGAGTTTTTACCAAAAAGTTATATTTTGGTTTCATCTGACATTCTCCCAATCCTCATCTGGATCATCCAAATGCTCTCTAGCAAACTTTAGACGGGCCTGAACATGTACTGGCTTAAGCAGGGGGACACGTCTGGCACTGCAGGATTTGAGTCCCTGGCGGCGTAGTGTGTTACTGATGGTAGGCTTTGTTACTTTGGTCCCAGCTCTCTGCAGGTCATTCACTAGGTCCCCCCGTGTGGTTCTGGGATTTTTGCTCACCGTTCTTGTGATCATTTTGACTCCACGGGGTGAGATCTTGCGTGGAGCCCCAGATCGAGGAAGATTATCAGTGGTCTTGTATGTCTTCCATTTCCTAATAATTGCTCCCACAGTTGATTTCTTCAAACCAAGCTGCTTACCTATTGCAGATTCAGTCTTCCCAACCTGGTGCAGGTCTACAATTTTGTTTCTGGTGTCCTTTGACAGCTCTTTGGTCTTGGCCATAGTGGAGTTTGGAGTGTGACTGTTTGAGGTTGTGGACAGGTGTCTTTTATACTGATAACAAGTTCAAACAGGTGCCATTAATACAGGTAATGAGTGGAGGACAGAGGAGCCTCTTAAAGAAGAAGTTACAGGTCTGTGAGAGCCAGAAATCTTGCTTGTTTGTATGTGACCAAATACTTATTTTCCACCATCATTTGCAAATAAATTCATTAAAAATCCTACAATGTGATTTTCTGGATTTTCTTTCCTCATTTTGTCTGTCATAGTTGAAGTGTACCTATGATGAAAATTACAGGCCTCATCTTTTTAAGTGAGAGAACTTGCACAATTGGTGGCTGACTAAATACTTTTTTCCCCCACTGTATATCCACAGTAAAACGAGTCTTATATCGACATAACCTGAAAGGCCGCTCAGCAAGGAAGAAGCCACTGCTCCAAAACCGCCATAAAAAAGCCAGACTACGGTTTGCAACTGCACATGGGGACAAATATTGTACTTTTTGGAGAAATGCCCTCTGGTCTGATGAAACAAAAATAGAACTGTTTGGCCATAATGACCATTATGTTTCGAGGGAAAAGGGGGAGGCTTGCAAGCCGAGGAAAACCATCCCAACCGTGAAGCACGAGGGTGGCAGCATCATGTTGTGGGGGTGCTTAGCTGCAGGAGGGACTGGTGCACTTCACAAAATAGATGGCATCATGAGGGAGGAAAATTATGTGGATATATTGAAGCAACATCTCAAGACATCAGTCAGGAAGATAAAGCTTGGTCGCAAATGGGGTCTTCCAAATGGACAATCTCCCCAAGCATACTTCCAAAGTTGTGGAAAAATGGCTTAAGGACAACAAAGTCAAGGTATTTGAGTGGCCATCACAAAGCCCGGACCTCAATCCTATAGACAATTTGTGGGCAGACCTGAAAAGGCGTGTGTGAGCAAGGAGGCCTACAAACCTAACTCCGTTACACCAGCTCTGTCTGGAGGAATGGGACAAAATTCACCCAACTTATTGTGGGAAGCTTGTGGAAGGCTACCTGAAAAGTTTGACCCAAGTTAAACAATTTTAAAGGCAATGCTACCAAGTACTAATTGAGTGTATGTAAACTTCTGACCCACTGGGAATGTGATGAAAGAAATAAATAATTCTCTCTACTATTATTCTGACATTTCACATTCTTAAAGTAAAGTGGTGATCCTAAGGCAGGGATTTTTTACTAGGATTAAATGTCAGGAATTATGAAAAACTGGGTTGAAATGTATTTGGCTAAGGTGTGTGTAAACTTCCGACTTCAACTGTATGTATATATATATATAGTTTTTTTCAAGACAAACAACTTCCTAGTATTGAGTTGAACCCCATTTTGCCCTCAGAACAGCCTCAATTTGTTGGGGTATGGACTCTACAAGGTGTCAAAAGCATTTCACAGGGATGCTGGCCCATGTTGACTCCAATGCTTGGCACAGTTGAGTCAAGTTGGCTGGATGTCCTTTGGGTGGTGGACCACTCTTGATACACACAGGAAACTGTTGAGCGTGAACAACCCAGCAGCGTTAGTATGTCAAAAGTTCCTGGATGTCATTGTACATTCGTATACAAGCAGTGGACGCTATTTACGTTCTTTTAGGGCCCATAATGCAATTCTTTAGGAAATGGCCGTGGCTTCACAACATTTTCAGATTTGAAGAGAATTGCGGAAAATATGCAGCCGTGAGTAAAGTGGTCAGAGTGAGGTGTTCTATCATTTGTGTCTGGAAGTAGTTAGCCAGTTAGCTTGGGTGCTTGACTGCCGTTGTGAGGTAAGAGCGCTCGGATCAACCCTACTCCTCGGCCAGTGTCCAGTTTGCGCTCTGAATGCTCCGAGAGCGAAACACTCAAAATTTACAAACAGACAATCTGACAACGCTCGGAATTTACGAATGCCCAGAGCGCACTCTGGCACTGCGGGTTGAATTGAATAACACACCCGAAGTCGTAAAATGCCTAGTTAGTCATTTATTATGCTAACAAGCTACTAAGAGGTTGCATAGCAACAGCAGCAGAGGTGAAGCGCTAGTACGCTCTCAACTGAAAGGATACCGTTTGTTTACAGCATACTAAAATGAACTAATATTATGTAGTGTATATACGCATTAAGTATATAGTATTTTAAATGTATTTAATTTGTTTTATATTTTTTTTAAACCTTTTATTCAACTAGGAAAGTCAGTTATGAACCAATTCTTATTTCCAATGACGGCCTACACCGGACGACGCGGTGCCAATTTTCCGCTGCCCTATGGGACTCCCAATCACGACCGGTTGTGATACAGCTTGGATTTGAACCAGGGTGTTTGTAGTGACACATCTAGCACTGAGATGCAGTGCCTTAATCTCTGCATGTGTGCTAACAGGTGCTCTATCTATTATAGCTGCAGTGCATTCGGAAAGTTTTTCAGACCCCTTGACCTTTTCCACATTTTGTTACACTACAGCCTTATTCTAAAATAGAGTACATTTTGTTTGTTAAGTAGCTGGCTAGCTATTTATTTTCATGAACTGAAGTTCAATTTCAATAGGCGAACAAAAAGTGGCTACCTAGCTAATACTTACTCACAAGGATTCCTAAGTCATTGCTAAGAATAATGAAAATGACTGCAGTTTCTGCTGGTCATTGTCATTGTACACACAATACCCCATAATGACAAAACAATTTAGAATTATTTGCTAATGTATAAATAAATAAAAAACATCAGTTACATAAGTATTCAGACCCTTTACTCTGTACTTTATTGAAGCACCTTTGGCATTGATTACAGCCTTGAGTCTTCTTGGGTATGACACTACAAGCATGGCACACCTGTATTTGGGGAGTTTCTCCCATTCTTCTCTGCAGATCCTTTCAAACTCTGTCAGGTTGGATGGGTAGCGTTGCTGCACAGCTACTTTCAGGTCTCTCCAGAAATGTTAGATCGGGTTCAAGTCCGATGCTTGGCATTCAGGCCAAAGACTTCCATCTTGGTTTCATCAGACTTGTTTCTCATGGTCTGAGAGTCTTTAGGTGCTTTTTGGCCAACTCCAAGCGGGCTGTCATGTGCCTTTAACTGAGGAGTGGCTTCCGTCTGGACTGATTGGTGGAGTGCTGCAGAGACGGTTGTCCTTCTGGAAGGTTCTCCCATCTCCACAGAGGAACTCTGTAGCTCTGTCAGTGACCATCGGTTCTTGGTCACCTCCCTCACCAAGGCCCTTAACCCCCGATTGCTCAGTTTTTCCAGGCAGACAGCTCTAGGGAGTCTTGGCGGTTCCAAACTACTACTTCCATTTAAGAATGGAGGCCACTGTGTTCTTGGGGACCTTCAATGCTGCAGAAATGTATTGGTACCCTTCCCCAGATCTGTGCCTCGACACGATCCTGTCTCGGCGCTCTACGGCCAATTCCTTGGACCTCATGGCTTTGGCTCTGACATGCACTGTCAACTATATAGACAGGTGTGTGCCTTTTCCAAATCATGTCCAATCAATTGATTTTTACCACAGGTGGACTCCAATCAAGTTGTAGAGACATCTCAAGGATGATCAATGGAAGCAAGATGCACCTGAGCTCAATTTCGAGTCTCATAGCAAAGGGTCTCCATACTTATGTAAATAAAGTATTTGTTTTTTATTTGTAATGCATTTGCCCAAATTTATAACAACCTGTTTTCACTTTGTCGTTGTGGGGTATTGTGTCTAGATTGAGGATTTTTTTTTTTATTCAATCCATTTTAGAGGAAGGCTGTAACAAGTCAAGGTGTCTGAATGCTTTCCGAATGCACTGTATGTTTCCATCCATTTGGCAAATATTTTCAAGAGAATAGACAAACGGTGGCAGAAACCGTGTTCGAACATCTCACTGTTAGAGGTGTGCGCACAGATGGGCTCTCACCCTGTTACCCACCAGTGTAGCATTAGTGTACTGTCAATCTCTGCTTTAGTGCATCTCAGGGTCTCTAAATGTATTCTACCCTCTCTCTTTCTGTGTCTCTCTCTGTCTCAGATGTACCCTCCCTTCCTGCCCTTCCCACCTCCCTACGGCCCCCAGGGGCCCTACAGGTACCCCCCTCCTGGTGAGGCCCCTCCCAGGTTTCGCCAGCAGGGTCAGGATGGCCGCGGGCGTCCCCAGGGCGGTCCCCGTGGCGGGGGAGGAGAGATGGTGAAGCGACCCTCCATTCTGAAGCAGGATGACCTGAAGGAGCTAGATGAACTGGACCACCAGGACGGAGACGAGGGCTGGGCAGGTGAGAGAGAGGAGACGTCAGGACTCATGAACACTTGTAATTATTGGTAGAGTATACTTCTCAGAAAGCAGTGGCAAGTGTAAAAATTGATATGAGAACCTTAACCAACGTGGGAAAATTGACTGGATAGCCGGAAAATATTACAAGGAAGATTCACTCTCTATCATATCAATTGTATGATGCTAATATGGTGGGAGTTTAATAATACATGGAGAAACACAGTGGCTATCACATTTGACTGCATCATCTCATCTCATGGATCCAGTAGTGCTGTGTGTGGGTGAGGGGAGGCATCAGGTTTATCCAAGTGGGGGAGGGAGAGATGAGAAGCATGCATTGTTTCAAGTCTCCCTCATAGTGTGTGTGACTGTGTGTAATGGTCGAGGATGGCAACGGTACAAATGCTTCCTCTCTGAACCGTTGGGTCTGTCAAACAGGGGCACACGAGGAGATCGACTACTCGGCCAAGTTGAAGTTCAGCGACGATGAAGGAGAGGAAGATGAGGAGAGGAACGAGGGACCCGAGAGGAGTGAAAGAAGCGAGAGCAAGAACGGCTTACGGTATGTCCCACGGTACATGCCCAGCATAACAGATTGACATGATGTGGAAAATACAGTTTAAACATTTAAAACTCTTTGTACTGTGCTGTGCTAACAATCCTGTTTTGTGCCAAGAAGACCCATACACTCACAAATTGTTTCTGAATTAATAAATGACGGAGCCAGAATGTAACGAATTCTGTAAATGGTTGTTGAATGTGGGATTGCTTTTGACGTTACACACGTGTTGTCTCTTATTTCCTTCCCCAGGGAGATGCAAAGGTCTCAGGAAGGTCCCCCTCAGGTGGTCCAGCGCTCCCGAGTCTCTGACAGCGGAGTGGACAGGGACACCCGCCACACCCCTCCCTCCAACGCCGACCACGACGGCCCCCCAACCCCCTCCAGCAAGCCAGGATTGGCCGAGGAGGGGGGCAAGAGCGCCTGGGGATGCCAAGGCGCCCATGCCACCTACCAGGTACGACCCTCGGCAAGGGCTAGTCTAGTGGACGTTCAGAGGCAACTCAGGGCTAATTTTCAAGTGAACAGTGAACATTTTATAGTAAAAAGCAGGATTGCCTTGAGGACATGGATATTAGCGTAATAGGTAACTAGATGCATCTGGCTAACTGTAACCTGTGGCTGCCTGTACACTACAGGGGCGTAGGCCTGGACTGGGTGGGTCCCGGGAGCAGCCTTCCCCCCCACCAGGGCCTCTCCTCCACCAGGGACAGGGGCCTTACTCCTACTACCGACAGGTATCTGCCTACCTGGGGAGAGAGAAGGGCCTCGTGTGTATAAATATGCGAGAGTGTGTGTACAAAACATTAGGAACACCTGCTCTTTCCATGACCGACTGGGTGAATGCAGGTGAAAGCAATGATCCCTTGATGTCACTTGTTAAATCCACTTCAATCAGTGAGTGCATTCAGAAAGTATTCGGAACCCTGACTTTTTCCACATTTTGTTACGTTACAGCGTTATTCTAAAATGTATTAAATAGTTTTTTCCCTCATCAATCTACACACAATACCCCATAAAGACAAAGCAACATTTTTGCAAATGTATAAAAAAAATTTAAAACTGGTATGCCATTTACATAATTATTCAGACTCTTACTAAGTACTTTGTTGAAGCACCTTTGGCAGCGATTAGTCTCAAGTCTTCTTGGGTATGACGCTACAAGCTTGGCACACCTGTATTTGGGGAGTTTCTCCCATTCTTCTCTGCAGATCCTCTCAAGCTCTGTCAGGTTGGATGGGTAGCGTCGCTGCACAGCTATTTTCAGGTCTCCAGAGATCGATCGGGTTCAAGTCCGGGCTCTGGCTGGGCCACTCAAGGCCATTGAGACTTGTCCTGAAGCCACTCCTGCATTGTCTTGGCTGTGTGCTTAGGATTATTGTCTTGCTGGAAGGTGAACCTTCACCCCAGTCTGAGGTCCTGAGCGCTCTGGAGCTGGTTTTCATCAAGGGAGCTCTCTGTACTTTGCTATGTTCATCTTTCCCTCGATCCTGACTAGTCTCCCAGTCCCTGCCTCTGAAAAACATCCCCACAGCAGGATGCTGCCACCACCACCATGCTTCACCGTAGGGATGGTGCCTAGTTTTCTCCGGACGTGACGCTTGGCATTCAGGCCAAAGAGTTCTGTCTTAGTTAATTCAGACCAAAGAATCATGTTTCTCATGGTCTGAGAGTCCTTTAGGTGTCTTTTGGCGAACTCCAAACGGGCTGTCATGTGCCTTTAACTGAGGAGTGGTTTCTGTCTTGCCAATCTACCATAAAGGCCTGATTGGTGGTGTTGCAGAGATGTTTGTCCTTCTGGAAGGTTCTCCCATCTCTACAGAGGACCTCTGGTGCTCTGTCAGAGTGACCATCGGGATCTTGGTCACCTTCCTAACCAAGGGCCTTCTGCCCCGATTGCTCAGTTTGGCCGGGCGGCCAGCTCTAGGAAGAGTCTTGGTTGTTCCAAACTTCTTCCATTTAAGAATGATGGAGGCCACTGTGTTCTTGGGGACCTTCAATGCTGCCGAAATGTTTTGGTACCCTTCCCCAGATCTATGCCTCGACACAATCCTGTCTCGGAGCTCTGTGTACAATTCCTTAGACCTCATGGCTTGGTTTTTGCTCTGACATGCACTGTCAAATGTGGGACCTTTTTATATAGACCGGTGTGTGCCTTTCCAAATGATGTCCAGCCAATAGAATTTACCACAGGTGGACCCCAATCAATTTGTAGAAGCCTCTCAAGGATGATCAACGGAAACCGGATGCGACTGAGCAAAATTTCGAGTCTCGTAGCAAAGGGTTTGAATACTAATGTAAATATCTGTTTTTTATGTTCAATACATTAGCAAAAAATTCTAAAAACCTGTTTTCGCTTTGTCATTATTGGGTATTGTATGTAGATTGATGAAAACAATTTATTTAATCTATTTTAGAATAAGGCTGTAATGTAACAAAATGTGGCCAAAGTCAAGGGGTCTGAATACTTTCTGAATGCACTGTAGATGAAGGGGAGGAGTCTGGTTAATGGATTTTTAAGCCTTGAGACAATTGTGAATGAGACATGGATTGTGTATGTGTGCCATTCAGAGGCTGGGCAAGACAAAAGATTTAAGTGCCTTTGAACAGGTTATGGTAGTAGGTGCCAGGCGCACCGGTTTGTGTCAAGAACTGCAATGCTGCTGGCTTTTTCACGATTAACAGTTTCCAGTGTGTATCAAGAATAGTCCACCACCCAAAGAACATCCAGACAACTTGACACGACTGTTTGAATCATTGGAGTCAACATGGGCCAGGATCCCTGTGGAATGCTTTCAACACCTTGTTGAGTCCATGTCCTGACTAATTGAGTGTTCTGAGCGTAAAAGGGGGTACAATGCAATATTAGGTGGTGTTTTTAATGTTCTGTACACTGTAGAGCCGGACAGCATTTTCACACACTTTTTTGCGAATCAGTTATTTGAGTTATTTATACCATCCTAGGAACGTTTTTTTTCTCATATTGAGTTTGTTGTCATGTGTGTCCTCATTCAATCTCTCCTTACCCAGGACCGCAACTCCCCTAATCAGTCCGGCCCGGTGGTAGTCCCTGAAACTGTCTCCGCCTCCCTGGCCCCCGGGAAGGCCGCCCCCTCCTCGCAGCTCCAACAGCAGCAGGCTACTTCCCCCGTCCCAGGAGGCCCCACCCCTCCACCTCAGACGACCGGCCTGCTGGCCCCGCCCCCCGGCGAAGATGAAGAGGAGACATGGCGCCAGCGCAGGAAGCAGTCCTCCTCGGAGATCTCGGCCGCTGTTGAACGCGCCCGCCGGCGCCGCGAGGAGGAGGAGCGAAGGATGGAGGAAGAGCGGCGTGCGGCCTGCGCTGAGAAGCTGAAGAGGCTGGATGAGAAGGCCCAGCAAGGTGGTGGGAGCAGCGGAGGCTCCAAGCCCCCCAGTCTGGACGGCAACTCCACCACGGCCGGAAGCCCCAGCCCTTCGCTGTCGGCCTCAGCCTCCTCCCCAAACATCAGCCAGCCCCCGTCCCCCTGCGTGGACCTTGAGGAGCCCCCCCTGGCTGCCCAGGCTGTTACCAGGGACCTAGTGCCAGGGCCCAGTCCCACCGACAGACAGAGGGCCAATAGCAATAGCAGCTATGACTCCAATGCTGGTGAGTTTTGACGAGCTATTGCGGTCATAAAATTGTCAGCAGGTGATTGTCATACAAATAACTGCAGGTTGCACGGTAATTTACCATTAATTAACATAAACATGTTTAGCATCTCCTGGCTTCCATGCACAGCCTACAAGCCAGTGATGCAGACCTTTGGAACATCTACATTTTAAAGTCTAATAAATCCATTTAATAAAGCCTACACATCACAATAAAT
The DNA here is from genome assembly GCA_030435695.1 of Brachymystax lenok tsinlingensis. Taxonomy (NCBI): domain Eukaryota; kingdom Metazoa; phylum Chordata; class Actinopteri; order Salmoniformes; family Salmonidae; genus Brachymystax; species Brachymystax lenok. Next base: position 34,986,287 of record CM059799.1, read on the forward strand.
TCGTTATTTATTTTGGGCATGCCTAAAGAAACATGATATAAAGAAAATATAGCCTACTTCAGAAGAACAGAATAGCATATTCTGAGTTGTCCTTATGTTAGGCCCTGATCTGGCTATGCCATATGGCTGTGGGCTACAGTAGTTTGCAGACAAGATTTACTTATAATTCCTGTGGCATTATGTTATAGTAAGAAGAATACAATTGAACATAGCTGAATAAAATAGAAGATATATTTTCCCAAAATGGTTTCCCGGAGAAGTGTGCACGTGGCCATTCTGTTTTGAGCAGTTAACAAAGAAACAGGTCCTCCTAAATGATTAATTTAGTTATTTATTCAACTTTAGTTGTGATTCAAACGTTAGCCTATATGTTTCAATTTTTTTTTATACATTTTAAGGCTGCATGATGCGACTCTAATGATTTGAAAAAAGTTGCATCAAAGCCATGAGCTCCGCTCTGTTTCTTGCGCAGGCTGCACACACTAGAGGTCGACCGATTATGATTTTTCAATACAGATACCGATTATTGGAGGACCAAAAAAAAGCTGATGCCGATTTTTATATATATTTGTAATAATGACAATTACAACAATACTGAATGAACACATTTATTTTAATATAATACATAAATAAAATCTATTTAGTCTGAAATAAATAATGAAACATGTTCAATTTGGTTTAAATAATGCAAAAACACAGTGTTGGAGGAGAAAGTAAGGGTACAATATGTGCCATGTAAAAAAGCTAACGTTTAAGTTCCTTGCTCAGAACATGAGAACATATGAAAGCTGGTGGTTCCTTTTAACATGAGTCTTCAATATTCCCAGTTAAGAAGTTTTAGGTTGTAGTTATTATAGGAATTATGACGCGTCAACTATTTCTCTCTATACCATTTGTATTTCATATACCTTTGACTATTGGATGTTCTTATAAGCACTTTAATATTGCCAGCCTAATCTCGGGGAGTTGATAGGCTGGAAGTCATAAACAGCGCTGTGCTTCAAGCATTGCTAAGAGCTGCTGGCAAACGCAGTAAAGTGCTGTTTGAATTAATGCTTACGAGCCTGCTGCTGCCTACCACCGCTCAGTCAGACTGCTATATCAAATCATAGACTTGTTTATACTATAATAAACACACAGAAATACGATTATTATGGTCAAATCCAGAAACTATCATATTCTTTGTGAACTACGGAACCGTTCTGTATTTTATCGAACGGGTGGCAACCCTAAGTCTAAATATTGCTGTTACATTGCACAACCTTCAATGTTATATCATAATTATGTAGAATTCGGGCAAATTAATTACGGTCTTTGTGGTCTTCACACAGTTCGCAACGAGCCAGGCGGCCCAAACTGACCCTGCCCTGCTTGCACTAAACGCAAGAGAAGTGATAGCATTTCCCTAGTTAATATTGCCAGCTAACATGAATTTCTTTTAACTAAATAGGCAGGTTTAATAAACTATACTCCTGTGTATTGATTTTAAGAAAAGCATTGATGTTTATGGTTAGGTACATTTGTGCAACGATTGTGCTTTTTTTGCGAATGCGCTTTTGTTAAATCAGGCTGTGATTTGATGATAAATTAACAGGCACCACATTGATTATATGCAACGTAGGACAAGCTAGTTAACTTACTAATATCATCAACCATGTGTAGTTAACTTGTGATTATGTGAAGGTTGATTGTTTTTTATAATGTGTTTAATGCTAGCTAGCACCTTACCTTGGCTCCTTGCAGCCACAAGGTCCTTTTTGATGTTGCACTCGCGTAACAGGTGGTCAGCCTATTGCAATGTAATTGGCCATAATCGGCGTCCAAAAAGGCAGATTTACCGATCATGAAAACTTGAAATCGTCCCTAATGGCCGATTAACCTCTTAGGGATCTCTTAGGAACGAGATCGATTTTGACAACATCCGGTGAAATGCAGAGTGCCAAATTCAAATTACAAAAATACTCATTTCAAACATTCATGAAAATACAAGTGCTGCACACCCTTCAAAAGCTTAGACTCTTGTTAATCTAACAACATTGTCAGATTTCAAAAAGGATTTACGGCGAAAGCAGAACATTTGATTGTCTGAGGACAGCGCCCCACTCAAAAACTCAATTAGCCTAATAACAGCAGAGGTGTCACAAAACTCAAAAATAGCATAAAATAAAACGCTTACCTTTGATCTTCCTCTGATGGCATATCAAAGTGTCCAGGTTACACAATAAAAGGTCCTTTTGTTCGATAAAGTTCCTCTTTATATCCATATAGCTCCGTTTGGTTGGCGCGTTTTGTTCAGTAATTCACCTGCCCAAAGGCTTTCATCCATGCAGACAAACGATATCCCAAAAGCACCCGTAAAGTTTGTCGGAAAAAGTCAAACCGCATTTGTAATCAATACTTAGATACCCTAAAATGAATATACACTATAATATTTCAGACGGAGTATAACCTAACCTGCTGAATAGAAGAGAAAAAGAACTGAGCGCGCATTCCCTGGTACGCGCAAAATCCAAAACAGGACACTTGACGTGAACTCAGGAACAAGTGGTCTTACTCCCTTGATTTTCATGATTGAAGCTTAAAACCTTTTTCTAAAGACTGTTGACATCTAGTGGAAGCCATGGGAACTGCAATCTGGGAGCTAAAATACCCTGCTTTGAATAGCATGCCAATTGAAAACAGTGTGACATGACTGATTCAGACATGGATGGATGGATTTTGCTCGGGTTTTTGCCTGCCATATCAGTTCTGTTATACTCACAGACATTATTGTAACCGTTTTAGAAACTTCAGAGTGTTTTCTATCCAATACTAATTAATTTCTATACTAATTATATGCATATCCACGTTTTTCATCCGAACTTCAAAATACTGCCCCCTAGCCCTAAGAAGTTAACCGGTCGACCTCTAACACACAGTTTTGTTGTCTTCACTATTATTCTACAATGTAGAAAATAGTAAAAAATAATGGGAAAAAACTGGAATGAGTAGGTGTGTCCAAACTTTTGACTGGTACTGTATGTGTGAAACTTGTTTTGATTTAGAACGGGCCATTATCATGCACCTGTCGGTCAGGTGCAGGGGGAAAAAAATACATGTCATCCGTATGCACTTAAATAGCAAATGGAGGACGCTTTTTCCGCATTTCATTTTCATGCCAGGCCAGGTAGGCTACTCCGGTTGTAAAGCGAAGCAGTGCGCTTAATATTAGGATATTAGGACTGTGGTCATGACTTGTGACTGTCAGTGTGGTGGTAATATGGTCACCGTAACAGCCCTAGTTTTTACCCAGCATTCTGGGGTTGTCTACATAGTTCAACTTGGTTTGCCGTTTGATGTGGGTATCTATAAAAAGGTTGGTTTGGGCCAGTAGACAAAAGGCTTGTATCGGTTTCGCCAAACAGTTGTTCATTTTTGAAGTTGTTGTTTTATCACATCTTAAGTTCACAATAGTACCTTCACTGACCTTTCTTAATTTTATAGCACAGGACTTGGTATTATTCACATCTGCTTACCTCTTCCAACAATCAGTGTTATATCATTGCTATATTTTCTCCCCTTCCTCCATCTAGACGCCCAGGTGTGTCCCCAGCCCCCCACTCCCCAGCTGCAGCAGCCCCCTCTGGAGGTCCTGGTGCCTGGGGAAGGGAAGGAGGAGATCCTAGGTAGTGCTCACGTCCGCAGCGGAGGAGGTGGTGGTGGTGGAGGAGTGGTAGACCCAGTGAAGGTAGAAAGCATGGGAGGAGGAGCAAGTCGCCAAGCCAGCGCCCCCCCCGGACAGGGCTACTCCAAGTACCAGAAGTCCCTGCCTCCCCGCTTCCAGAGACAGCAACAGGTCAGTCTAATAACATATTGAAGTCATTACCCAATGGAAAAATCTATGGGTAATGATCTTATGGACAATATTTCTCTTCGCTATGCTGCTCCCCAGTTGCAGCTCCTCTGAAATATATATTTAATTGGTCACTGGAAAACGGTCAATATCCAAATGTTTGGAAGCATGCTAAGGTGTGTCCAATCCCAATAGACAACAAAAAATACCTTACGTCTGCTAATAGTCAACTCCCTTCAATCAGTAAGATATCAAATTTATTTACATCAGCTGATGTCACAGAGTGCTGTACAGAAACCCAGCCTAAAACCCCAAACAGCAAGCAATGCAGGTGTAAAAGCACGGTGGCTAGGAAAAACTCCCTAGAAAGGCCAAGGGGTGGCCAGTCCTCTTCTGGCTGTGCCGGGTGCAGATTATAACAGAACATGGACAAGATTTTAAAATGTTCATAAAACAGGCAGAACAGTTGAAACTGTAGAAGCAGCACGGCCCGGTGGACTCGGGACATCAAGGAGTCATCAGGCCAGGTAGGCCTTGAGGAATGGTCCTAATGCTGAGAGAGTGTGAGAGAGAGAGAGTGTGAGAGAGAGAGAGTGTGAGAGAGAGAGAGTGTGAGAGAGAGAGAGTGTGAGAGAGAGAGAGTGTGAGAGAGAGAGTGTGAGAGAGAGAGAGTGTGTGAGAGAGAGAGAGAGTGTGAGAGAGAGAGAGTGTGAGAGAGAGAGAGTGTGAGAGAGAGAGAGTGTGAGAGAGAGAGAGAGTGAGAGAGTGAGAGAGAGAGAGAGAGAGAGAGAGAGAGAGAGAGAGAGAGAATCGTATATCACAATGTTTTATCGGTACATAATCACAATATGACAAAAGTTAACATCGCCCAACCATGCATGTAGGGCTGGGCGAAATTGCCTAAAATGGACGATTCACAATATAAACTGAGTGTAAAAAACGTTAGGAACACCTGCTCTTTTCATAAGACTGACCCAGGTGAAAGTAGATTCCCTTAATGATGTCACTTGTTAAATCCACTTCAGTCAGTTTAGATGAAGGGGTGGAGACTGATTTTTTTTTAAACCTTGACAATTGAGACTTCAAATGTTATTGGTCAAATACATGTGTTTAGCAGATGTTAGTGCGGCTGTAACAAAATGCTTGTGTTTCTAGCTCCGACAGTGCAGTAATATATAACAAGTAATATCTAACAATTTTACAACATATACACAAATCTAAGTAAAGGAATGATGAATTAAAAATATATAAGTATATGGATGAGCAATGTCAGAGCAGCATAGACTAAGATGCAGTAAAATAGAATAAAGTATATACATATGAGATGAGTAATGGAAGATGTAAACATTATTCAAGTGGCCAGTGATTTCAAGTCTATGTATATAGGCAGCAGCCTATGTGCTAGTGATGGCTATTTAACAGTCTGATGGTCTTGAACTAGAACTGTTTAAAGTGACTAGTGATACATTATTACATCCAATTTCTTTATTATTAAAGTGGCTAGAGATTTGAGTCAGTATGTTGGCAGCAGCCACTCAGTGTTAGTGATGGCTGTTTAACAGTCTGATGGCCTTGAGATCGAAGCTGTTTTTCAGTCTCTCGGTCCCAGCTTTGATGCACCTGTACTGACCTCGCCTTCTGGATGATAGTGGGGTGAACAGGCAGTGGCTTGGGTGGTTGTTGTCCTTGATGATCCTTTTGGCCTTCCGGTGACATTGAGTGCTGTAGGTGTCCTGTAGGGCAGGTAGGTTGCCCCCTATGATGCATTGGGCAGACCGCACCACCCTCTGGTGAGCCGTACCAGGCGGTGATACAGCCCGACAGGATGCTCTTAAGGACTTGAGCTCCTGTATGTTATCACAATTACACCATGAGTCGTTAATCATGAAACATACACCCCCGCCCTTCTTCTTCCCGGAGAGTTGTTTATACCTGTCTGCACGATGAACTGAGAACCCAGCTGGCTGGACCAACTCAGACAGTATATCCCTAGTGAGCCATGTGAAACAGAGTATGTTACAATCACTGATGTCTCTTTGGAAGGAAATACTCGCCCTGAGCTCTAAAACTTTATTATCTAGAGACTGAACATTAGCGAGTAATATACTCAGAAGCGGTGGGTGGTGTGCGCGCCTCCTAAGTTGGACTAGAAGACCACTCCGAGTACCTCCCCTTCGCCGGCGTTGTTTTGTGTCGGCCTCTGGAATCAGTTCAATTGCCCTTCCGCTTCAGGAAAGTCGTATTCCTGGTTGTAATGCTGGTAGTGCTGTTGAGTTACCGTCGCTCTGATATCCAATAGTTCTTCCTGGCTGTATGTAATAACACAATATTTTCTGGGCTAATAATGTAAGAAATAATACATAAATACATGCTGCCATGTTTCCTAAGAGCTAGACGCAAGTCAGCTCTCTCTGTCGGTGCCATTTTTCATCATGGATTGTGTGTGTGTGCCATTGAGGCTGAATGGGCAAGACAAAAAATGTAAGTACCTTTTGTACGCGGTATGGTAGCAGGTGCCAGGCACACCGGTTTGACTGTATCAAGAACTGCAACGCTGCTGGGTTGTTCACGCTCAACAGTTTCCTGTGTGTATCAAGAGTGGTCCACCACCCAAAGGACATCCAGCCAACTTGACTCAACTGTGCCAAGCATTGGAGTCAACATGGGCCAGCATCCCTGTGAAATGCTTTTGACACCTTGTAGAGTCTATGCCCCAACAAATTGAGGCTGTTCTGAGGGCAAAATGTGGTTCAACTCAATACTAGGAAGTTGTTTGTCTTGAAAAAAACTATATATATACATACAGTTGAAGTCGGAAGTTTACACACACCTTAGCCAAATACATTTCAACCCAGTTTTTCATAATTCCTGACATTTAATCCTAGTAAAAAAGCCCTGCCTTAGGTCAGTTAGGATCACCACTTTATTTTAAGAATGTTAAATGTCAGAATAATAGTGATTTATTTCAGCTTTTATTTCTTTCATCACATTCCCAGTGGGTCAGAAGTTTACATACACTTAATTAGTATTTGGTAGCATTGCCTTTAAATTTAACTTGGGTCAATTGTTTCGAGTAGCCTTCCACAAGCTTCCCACAATACGTTGGGTGAATTTTGGCGCATTCCTCCTGACAGAGCTGGTGAAACTGAGTCAGGTTTGTAGGCCTCCTTGCTCGCACACGCTTTTTCAGTTCTGCCCACAAATTTTCTATAGGATTGAGGTCAGGGCTTTGTGATGGCCACTCTAATACCCTGACTTTGTTGTCCTTAAGCCATTTTTCCACAACTTTGGAAGTATGCTTGGGGTCATTGTCCATTTGGAAGACCCATTTGCGATGGTCTTTATGGACATTTTTGTTTCATCAGACCAGAGGACATTTCTCCAAAAGGTACGGTCTTTGTTCCATGTGCAGTTGCAAACCGTAGTCTGGCTTTTTTATGGCGGTTTTGGAGCAGTGGCTTCTTCCTTGCTGAGCTGCCTTTCAGGTTATGTCGACATAGGACTCGTTTTACTATGGATATAGATACCTTTGTACCTGTTTCCTGCAGCATCTTCACAAGGTCCTTTGCTGTTGTTCTGGGATTGATTTGCACTTTTCGCACCAAAGTACGTTCATCTCTAGGAGACAGAACACATCTACTTCCTGAGCGGTATGACGGCTGCATGGTCCCATGGTGTTTATACTTGCGTACTATTGTTTGTACAGATGAACGTGGTACCTTCAGGCAATTGGAAATTGCTCCCAAGGATGAACCAGACTTGTGGAGATCTCCAATTTTTTTTGAGGTCTTGGCTGATTTCTTTTGATTTTCCCATGATGTCAACCAAAGAGGCACTGAGTTTGAAGGTTGGCCTTGAAATACATCCACAGGTACACCTCCAATTGACTCAAATGATGTCAATTAGCTTATCAGAAGCTTCTAAAGCCATGACATAATTTTCTGGAATTTTCCAAGCCGTTTAAAGGCACTTTTAACTTAGTGTATGTAAACTTCTGACCCACTGGAATTGTGATAATGAATTATAAGTGAAATAATCTGTCTGTAAACAATTGTTGGGAAAATTACTTGTTAACAAGAAATTTGTGGAGTTAAAAAAAACTAGTTTTAATGACTATCCTAAGTGTATGTAAACTTTTGACTTCAACTGTATATATATATTTTTTTCTCTAAATAAGCTTTGTTGCACAATTAAGTCTGTAGAATACATTTCAAACAGCATTCTAATGAATTCAGGGATTGTAAAATTATACCTAGGCTAAATTATAAGCCTTTCACAACCATAAGTCCAACTAATTATGCAATTATTTTATAAAAATAGTTCAACCTGCTTTTTTTTTAAATAATCGCTGATCTGGCTTACGTGTCTTATTTATGAAAATCCCCTTTTTGTTACAAATTTAACCAAAACCTTGCACATCTAATAATGACAAACTTCTTGTAGAAGGTATTACAGAAAATGAACACAGGACTCCTAAACAATCAATCTCTCAAGCACCAGCCCTTGTGCTAGTGAGTAGCCAGCTAGTCTTTTGTGTTTCAAGTCTAGCCAACTTGGATCTATTAGCTAGCTGACAAGGTAGAACAGTTATGAACCCTCCTGTCCGTCTCCAACTGTTTGAACTGTCCACTTAGTTTAGATGTTAATTAAGTGGCCTACCTCACTATTATTTGTCAGAATGAGAATGAGTTGTCAATTCCTTACATAAATCTGTATTTTTATGCTCATTGCTCTTTCATGAAAGACTACACAGCTAGCACATCTGGCTAAAATGCTGCCAGCTAGTGGTATCGCAAGGCTGCATGCAATAAACTGAGCATACATTTTGTAGAATCAATATTCTTTGAGTAGTGTATGCTCTCTGTCAATTTTGTTAGTTGAGCCAATAAAAGGGGTATCCTCTGTTACAGTAAAATGTCTCAATGCGTTTCGGTGTCCATATGACCGATTTCTGTTGGACCAAACCTCAAATGCAAATAGCTAGTTTTAAACTGCTTGGGAGAGGAAGACGTGATCTTTCATCTGGTGTTGCGAGTGGCGCGTGTGTGTGTGTGTGTAATTTTGTTATTTAAAAAATATATATAATAATAACCACATGAGAACAAGCAGACAAATGCTCATAAAAATTTAATAATGTGATTCTTGTGATACTGGCATTTGGAATTTTGCACTAAAACATACATTCAAATTAATCTAATTAATGCTATATCGCCCAGCCCTACACGCATGATTAAGTATCTTTGAATTAAGCATCTGCTAAATGGCGTACAGTGCATTCAGAAAGAATTCAGTCCGACCTCTTCACTTTCTCCACATTTTGTTACGTTACAGACTTATTCTAAAATTGATTAAATTGTTTTTTCCCCTCATCAATCTACACACAATACCCCAAAATGACAAAGCAAAAACAGGTTTTTAGAAATGTTTGGAAGTAAGTATTCAGACCCTTTACACAGTAATTTGTTGAAGCACTTTTGGCAACGAGTCTTCTTGGGTATGATGCTACAAGCTTGGTGTACCTGTATTTGGGGAGTTTCTCCCATTCTTCTCTGCAGATCCTCTCAAGCTCGTGTCAGGTTGGATGGGGAGCGTTGCTGCACAGCTATTTTCAGTTCTCTCCAGAGATGTTATATCGGGTTCAAGTCCGGGCTCTGGCTGGGCCACTCAAGAACATTCATATTCTTGTACCGAAGTAACTCCTGCGTAGTCTTGACTGTGTGCTTAGGGTCGTTGTCCTGTTGGAAGGTGAACCTTCACCCCTGTCTGAGGTCCTGAGCGCCTTGGAGCAGGTTTTCATCAAGGATCTCTTATTCTATTTATTTCACCTTTATTTAACCAGGTAGGCTACTTGAGGACAAGTTCTTATTTACAACTGCGACCTGGCCAAGATAAAGCACAACAGTTCGACACATACAACAACAAAGAGTTACACATGGAATAAACAAACATACAGTCAATAATACAGTATAAAAAAGAAGTGCAATGAGGTAAGATAAGGGAGGTAGGGCAATAAATAGGCCATGGTGGGGAGGTAATTACAATATAGCAATTAAACACTGGAATGGTAGATGTGCAGAAGATAAATGTGCAAGTAGAGATACTGGTGTGCAAAGGAGCAAGATAAATTAATAAATACAGTATGGGGATGAGGTAGTAGGATGGGCTATTTACAGATGGGCTATGTGCAGGTGTAGAGATCTGTGAGCTGTACTGACAGCTGGTGCTTAAAGCTAGTGTGGGAAATGAGTCTCCAGCTTCAGTAATTTTTGTAGTTTATTCCAGTCATTGGCAGCAGAGAACTGGAAGGATAGGCGGCCAAAGGAAGAATTTGCTTTGTGGGTGACCAGTGAGATATACCTGCTGGAGTGCGTGTTACGGGTGGTTGCTGCTATGGTGACCAGTCAGCTGAGATAAGGCAGGGCTTTACCTAGCAAAGACTTGTAGATGACCTGGAGCCAGTGGGTTTGGCGACAAGTATGAAGCGAGGGCCCGCCAATGAGAGCGTACAGGGCGCAGTGGTGGGTAGTATATGGGGCTTTGGTGACAAAACGGATGGCACTGTGATAGACTGCATCCAATTTGTTGAGTATAGTGTTGGAGGCTATTTTATAAATGACATCGCCGAGGATCGGTAGGATGGTCAGTTTTACGAGGGTATGTTTGGCAGCATGAGTGAAGGATGCTTTGTTGCGAAATAGGAAGCCAATTCTAGATTTAATTTTGGATTGGAGATGCTTAATGTGAGTCTGGAAGGAGAGTTTACAGTCTAACCAGACACCTAGGTATTTGTAGTTGTCCACATATTCTAAGTCAGAACCGTCCAGAGTAGTGATGCTGGACAACAGGCCCTCCAATTTGACACACTGAACTCTATCTGAGAAGTAGTTGGTGAACCAGGCGAGGCAATCATTTGAGAAACCAAGGCTGTTGTCTGCCAATAAGAATGGGGTGATTGACAGAGTCGAAAGCCTTGGCCAGGTCAATGAATACGGCTGCACAGTAATGTCCCTTATCAATGGCGGTTATCATATCGTTTAGGACCTTGAGCGTGGCTGAGGTGCACCCATGACCAGCTCTGAAACCAGATTGCATAGTGGAGAAGGTATGGTGGGATTCGAAATGGTCGGTAATCTGTTTGTACTGTACTTTGTACTCTGTACTTTGCTCCATTTCTCTTTCCCTCGATCCTGACTAGTCTTCCAGTCCCTGCCGCTGAAAAACATCCCCACAGCATGATACTGCCACCACCATGCTTCACCGTAGGAATGATATTGGCCAGACGATAAACGGTGCCTGGTTTCCTCCAGACGTGACGCTTGGCATTCAGGCCAAAGAGTTCAATCTTGGTTTCATCATGGTCTGAGAGTCTTTAGGTGTCTTTTGGTAAACTCGAGGGGACCTTCAATCCTGCTGACATTTTTTGGTACCCTTCACTAGATCTGTGCCTTGACACAATCCTGTCTCTGAGATCTACGGCCAATTCATTCAGCTTGGTTTTGGCTCTGACATGCACTGCCAACTGGGGGATGTTATAGACAGGTGTGTGCCTTTCCAAATCATGTCCAATCAATTTAATTTACTACAGGTGGACTCCAATCAAGTTGTAGAGATATCTCAAGGATGATCAATGGAAACAGGATGCACCTGAGATCAAAATTCGTATTCATTTTTTAAAAACTAAATCTAAAAACCTGTTTTTGCTTTGTCATTAGGGTGTATTGTGTGTAAATTGATTAGGAAAAAATAATAATTTAGTACATTTTAGAGTAAAGCTGTAATGCAACAAAATGTCAGTGAAGGGATCTGAACACTTTACGAATGCACTGTATATTATAACATCTCTCCCATTTGGTGTCTTCAGGAGCAGCTGATGAAGCAGCAGCAGCAGTGGCAGCAGCAGCACAGCCAAGCAGCCCAACAGAGCCAGCAGCAGCTCCCGCCTCAGCAGCCTCAGCAGGCCCCCCAGCAGCAGGGCCCTTCTCCGGGGGCCACCACTCAGACCCAGGGTCCCAAGCAGCAGCAGTCAGGGTCCCTCCAGTACCCTCCACAGGGCTCCATGGGCCGCGGGCCCCTGCCCATGAACTTTGACCCCCGCTGGATGATGATGCCCTACATGGACCCCCGGATGATGCAGGGGGGCATGCAGGGTCGACCTCCAGGGCCCATGGACTACTACCCGCCCAACATGCAACATGCAGGTGGGTACTCATGGTACTGTGGTTTGATCAAATCAAATTTTATTGGTCACATACACATGGTTAGCAGATGTTAATGCGAGTGTAGCGAAATGCTTGTGCTTCTAGTTCCGACCGTGCAGTAATATCTAGCAAGTAATCTAACAATTTCACAACAACTACCTTATACACACAAGTGTAAAGGAATGAATAAGAATATGTACATATAAAAATATGGATGAGCAATGGACGTGCGGCATAGGCAAGATGCAGTAGATGGTATAGAGTACAGTATATACAAATAAGATGAGTAATGTAGGGTATGTAAACATTATATAAAGTGCCATTGTTTAAAGTGACTAGTGATATACATTTATTACATCCAATTTTTTATTATTAAAGTGGCTAGAGATTTGAGTCAGTATGTTGGCAGCAGCCACTCAATGTTAGTGATGGCTGTTTAACAGTCTGATGGCCTTGAGATAAGCTGTTTTTCAGTCTCTCGGTCCCAGCTTCGATGCACCTGTACTGACCTCGCCTTCTGGATGATAGCGGGGTGAACAGGCAGTGGCTCGGGTGGTTGTTGTCCTTGATGTCCTTGATGACCTACACCACATCGGGTGGTGTAGGTGTCCTGGAGGGCAGGTAGTTTGCCCCCGGTGATGCGTTGTGCAGACCGCACTACCCTCTGGAAAGACTTACGATTGTGTTGCGGAGCAGTTGGCGTACCAGACGGTGATACAGCCCGGCAGGATGCTCTCGATTGTGCATCTGTAAAAGTTTGAGTGTTTTTGGTGACAAGCCAAATTTCTTCAGCCTCTTGAGGTTGAAGAGGCACTTCACTTCAGCACCATTTCAGTTTGTCCGTGATGTGTACGCCGAGGAACTTAAAATATGAAATATTCAGTCCAGGAGTTAGTATTTTGGCAGGGCAGAATCTGAATTTGCAGGCCAATGGCAGATTCAAACCAGATTCAAATAGAGGATTCTGAGATCGTGATAATGCAGTAACGTTTATATGCTATAGGAAATGGCACCAGGTTGCCAACCTTTTTCTAACGTGACACCCGTCTCTAAAGCAGGGATGATGGGGCGAGAGCGCTCCGATTCGGGGGGCTCTGGTTCGGACTCCTTCGACAGGCAGCAGCACCCGGGACACCCCAACCGTGGGACACCTCCCATGGATCCCAAACTGGCCTGGGGGCCTGAGGTGTTCCCTGGGGGCAGCGAAGGCCGGGGACTGAGCTCCCCTCTGAGACAGAAGCAGGCACTGGAAGAGGATGATGTTAGTGGCAAAGGGCCTAGGTAAGACGTAGGGGGGGGTCAGATGTCACTCATGATCATTTAAAGGGATACTTTTGGCAATGAGGCCCTTTATCTACTTCCCCAGAGTCTGATGAATTCGTGGATACCATTTTTATCTTTGCATGCAGTTCGAAGGAAGTTGCTAGTTAGCCCTGGCTCGTGAAACTACCTCTAATTTCCTTCATACTGGACACAGAGACGTGGTATCCATGAGTTCATCTGACTCTGTGGAAATAGATAAAGGGCCAATCCCGAAGTATCCATTTAATGATCAAATCATACAATACTGTTTGAATAGGAAAATATGTATTAGTTGAAATCAAATGAGATTAATATATGAATTCAGTCAGTTTTATAAGTACAGTATGCGGTTTCCATACATGTTTTTATTAAATCGCTGGTTTTTATTTTAGGAGTGACACCCCTCCAGTCCGTGGTATGCGAGAGGGAGGGCCAGGCCCTATCCAGCAGCCCAACTCTGTTTCGGGATCCTCCAACCAGACCCCACCCCCTGTGGGCACTCTGGTGGGGGGCCAGGGAGGAGGCAGCCACCACCCCCACCACCACCAGTCCTACATGGGTGGCCGGGGCAACTACAGCAACTTTCCCGACCAGGGCTCCCGCATGGCCCTACACCAGCAGCAGCAGAGGGGGAGTGGTGGAAGCTTCAGCCACCAGGATGAGGGCCAGGGCCACAAGGGTGGCCAGGGCCAGATCTGGGGGGTCTCCCACCCCCACTTCGACCGCAACGGGCGCACTGACCTCTCTCCCCTGGAGAATAACAACCTCCACCACCCTCAACACCAACAACACCATGGTCATCAACAACACCAAGGCCCCTCCCACTTTCCCCTCCACCCCCACAAGCCCGAGAATAGCCGCGGTGAGAGAGGAGGCGAAGCTCCCAAGAAGGGTGACCCCTCGCCCCCACTCCAACAGCCGTCCCTCTCCTCCTGCTCATCCTCCTCCTCGTCATCCTCAGCCAGGGAGGACGGCAGCGGCAAGGCGGTCCTGCATCTCCTCCCACCTCAGCGCAAGGCCGACACAGGAACCGTGCAGAGACATGATGCAGGAAGCAGCAGAGAGATGAAGCAGGATAAGATGGGCCACAGCCACTCTCAGTCCTCTGTGACGTCTCAGCAGTCCCATCCTCAGTCCCAGCAGCAGCCCCAACAGCAGCAGAGGCAGGGCCAGGAGCAGCACCACCACCGTGATCCCAAGCCCAACCAGCGGGAGCGAGGAGGGAGGGAACACAAGACTGAGACCCAGTGGGGGCCAAGGCCCGGCAGCAGCAACGCAGGAGGCCCCTCCTCACACAACAGGAGAGGAGTGGGCGGAAACAACCGCGGAGGGGAGGATTCATCCAATCACCCAACAGTGTCTGACCACAACAAACCTTCCGGCGGCCAATCGGGTGGCAGCAACACCAACAAGAGGGCAGGGCCTATCAAGAGGCCTGTGCTGAAGGAGATGAAGAGAGAGGGTGGGGAGGGCGAGGGAGGAGAAAAGACCAGCGGAGGAGGCTCTGGAAAAGACAAAGACGGAGGCCATTCATCAGTCAAGCAGGAAACATCCTCCGGCCCACAGAGCTCCTCAGCAGTGTCTGGTAAAGAAGAGCCGGCTCAGACTGGTCCCAAACCCAGAAATGGATGGAAGGACCGAGCGGCGAACGAACGAGGAGGAGTGGGCAAGGGTCCCAAAGACGGTGTCAACCCCACCCCCTCATCAGGGTACTCCGGCCCCCCATCCAATAGGCGGGACAGAGAGCGCTCGTTGGACAGGGGTGGGGGTGCATCATACCACGGCGGCTCGACCCGTGGCAGCAGAGCCAGCCGAGGACGAGGCGGCGAGTTCTACGGGCGCGGCCGGGGTTACCGGGGCACTTACACGGGCACGGCTGGGGGTGGCAGCGTTAGCCGTGGCAGGGCAGCAGGCAGCAGGAGCAGCCGAGACTACCGAGCTGGCGGAGGCTACCACCAAGAATTCAATGACGAGGCATCGGGGGCAAGGCGCAACCGAGGGGGGTCGCAAGCCAACCCGGGGCGTGCCCGTAACCACAGCGAGACCCGCAGCGAGGGTTCCGAATACGAGGAGGTCCCCAAGAGGAGGAGGCAGAGGGGGTCGGAGACGGGCAGTGAGAGTGCCGCCAGCGACCTGGCCCAGTCGGACAAGGAAGACCGCAAATCCAGCACCAAGAACGGCAGCGGCACAGATAACTTTACCAGTTGCGGCTCCGCCCCATCCAGAGGCTCTCAGGCCCGGGTGTTCACCCCCAGAGGGTGCCCTCTAGGAGAGGCAGGGGGTGGCGGGGAGGAGGAGGTGGCAGCATCTATAGAAGTGGCGGAGGCGGAGGAGGAATGGCTGGAGGTCACAGGTCAGGATCCAGGGCCGACCCTCAAGGCTGGGCCTCCAAGTCCTCGGTCCGCAAGCAGCAGGGCCCAATGCAGTCGTCCGCACCCAAAGACACGGGTCGTGGAACCAGTGGGGAGGAGAAGTCAGTGGACGGAAGCCAAGCTCAGAATCAGGGAGGAGCAACCCCTCCACAATCTATCCTTGCTGCACCTACTCCAGCCCCACAGGGCTCCATGGAGAATGGAGGAGTTGGGACCCAGCAGTCCACGGCTAATCCCACTACCAACTCCAGCGGGCCCCTTCCTCTCTCTGGCCCGGATGGGCGTGGCTTCCCTTGCGTTGCCCGGGATGGCTTTGAGCGCCCCCCAAGACGCCGTCGCCACGGGCGCTCCCAACACCAACAGGACAAGCCGCCGCGCTTCCGCAGGCTGAAGGAGCGAGAGAACGCCGCTCGCATCAACGGAGGAGGACGACCCTCCTCGCCCTGCCAGAATTACATTCAGGATGTCACCGACGGCGCTCACAAAGCGGTGCCCTCGACCGGCACTGCCCCCAACGCTAACCACAATGCTACCACAACTACCAACAACAGCAGCAGTACCGGTGGCCATCTTGGAAGCGCTAATGCAAACAGTCACCACCATCACTACAACCAGGGAAACTCTGGCCCTGCCCACTCTCAGCATCACCACAACCCAGCAGGAGGTGCCAAATCCCCTGACTTCTCCAACCAGAACTCAGACCAGGCCAATGAGGAGTGGGAGACCGCCTCCGAGAGCAGTGACTTCACCGAGTTCCGGGAGAGGGAGGGAGGAGGAGGGAAGTCCTATTCCTCCCATCACCATCATCACCCACCCGGAAGAGGAGGTGGAGGCGGGGGAGGAGGAGGGGTCGGAGAGCGAGAGATGACGGCGAAAGAGCAGGCGGCAAACAAGAGAAGCTTCTCTAGCCAGCGTCCCGGTATGGAGCGACAGAACAGGAGGGTCAACGCTGGAGGAAGAGAGGGAGGAGGGGGAAGAGGCCCGCGGGGTCCGCCCAGTGGGGGAGGAGGCGGAGCTGGAAACGGAGGGGGCCAACGCGGTGAGCGCCGTGGAAACTGGCCCTCCCCCAAAAACAGGAAGTGAAGTAGATCTGGAAACATTTCAAATGCATCCCCCCGCTCCACCCCTCTTCTTGATTCCCTTTCTGTATCTATTGTTCCTTCAGCCTCTTATCTGTTCTCATCCCTTAACATATTAGCACATAGTTATGGAGACAGTGTACACACTCACGTTAAACCCCTCCTCGCTTCTTTCTCCATCCAACTGCTATCTACCGTCCGTTATTGTAGTGTCACTCTGCTCCCTCTCTGTCATGCCCTCCCCCTTTTCAGTTGCCCCCCCCCACCCACCAGAATTCCACCCAAATGTAGGTTTGAGCAGACACCCTTCGTTTCGAGAACACACCTCTTTTGACTGAAAACATAACAACAAAAAACATGTTTGCATTTACAAGCACAATATGACATATAACAGACATACACAACCACGCGCAACATGATAAACCTGTTGGAGGAATTGGCTAGCCAGGAGAAGGCAGATTTTTATATTGATGTTACCTGTGTATATTTCTACCACGCTTTGGGTTGGGGTGGTATTCGGTAGGGCAGTTATCTTCATTATATTTTCCCACGTGGGGTGGGGGTTCAGGTTCTTCTTTCAATGAGAACAATTGTACCATAGATTATTAAAAAAAATTCTCTACCTTGTTTCTTTCCCCTCCTTTGTCAGTTTTGTTTCACCCCCCCTTCCCCCAACCCTTTAAAAAGTTAGGTATGTGTATTTTTTCTTCTGCAAAGCAGGTCATTAAAATACCTTTTTATACAACTCCCCCACCTCCCTCTGAGTTTTTGATCTCCTGATCCGTTTAATTACTGTGACGGCCACAACAGGCCAGTTGAAGTACTACTGCTCACCCATCCACACTCTCCTCACATTGATTGTGTTTCGAATATCAATGTCTTTGCTGCTTGTTCAGAACTAGGCTGTGTGATTGAGTTTTTGTTGACCTGCTCTTATTACTTTCCAATGCTCTTTTAGTTCTGTTAGATAAAAGGCTCTCTCAACATAGCATTCTCTCCTCGGGTTTTGCAGAAGAAAGATACTCTCCTGTTCATTTTGAAGTTTGTTTACCCTAAGAAGACTGAATTGATAGCTTGAATGCTTTATACACACACACACACACACACACACACACACACACATACATACACACTACCGGTCAAAAGTTTTGAAACAACCTACTCATTAAAGGGTTTTTCTTTAAAAAAAAATCTATTAATAATAATAGTGAAAACACATATGGAATCATGTAGTAACTAAAAACATTTTATATTTGAGATTCTTCAAAGTAGCCACCCTTTGCCATGATGACAGCTTTTCACACTCTTGGCATTCTCTCAGCCAGCTTCACCTGGAATGATTTTCCAACAGTCTTGGCGTTCCCAAATATGCTGAGCACTTGTTGGCTGTTTTCCTTCACTCTGCAGTCCGACTCATCCAACACCATCTCAATTTGTTTGAGGTCGGGGGATTGTGGAGGCCAGGTCATTTGATGCAGCACTCCATCACTCTCCTTCTTGGTAAAATAGCCCTTACGCAGCCTGGACGTGTGTAGGGTCATTGTCCTGTAGAAAAATAAATTATGGTCCCACGAAGCCCAAACCAGATGGGATGGCGTATCGCTGCAGAATGCTGTGGTAGCCATGCTGGTTAAGTGCCTTGAATTCTAAATACATTACTGACAGTGTCACCAGCAAAGCACCCCCACCTCCATGCTTTACAGTGGGAAATACACGTGGAGAATATCCGTTCACCCACACTGCGTCTCAAAGACCGCGGTTGGAACCAAACATCTCAAATGTAGCCTCCAGACCAAAGGACAAATTTCCACCGGTCTGATGTCCATTGCTCGTGTTTCTTGCCCCAAGCAAGTCTCTTCTTATTGGTGTCCTTTAGTAGTGGTTTCTTTGCAGCAATTCGACCATGAAGGCCTGATTCACACAGTCTCCTCTGAACAGTTGATGTTGAGATGTCTCTGTTACTTGAACTCTGAAGCATTTATTTGGGCTGCAATTTCTGAGGCTGGTAACTAATGAACATATCCTCTGCGGCAGAGGTAACTCTGGGTCTTCCATTCCTGTGGCGGTCCTCATGAGAGCCAGTTTCATCATAGCGCTTGATGGTTTTTGCGACTGCAATTTAAGAAACTTTAAAAGTTCTTAATGTTCTATATTTACTGACCTTCATGTCTTAAAAGTAATGATGGACTGTCATTTCTCTGCTTATTTGAGCTGTTCTTGCCATAGTATGGACTTGGTCTTTTACCGAATAGGGCTATCTTCTGTATACTCCCCCTACCTTGTCACAACACAACTGATTGGTTCAAACTCATTAAGGAAAGAAATTCCACAGATTAATTTAAGAAGGCACACCTCTTAATTGCATTCCAGGTGACTACCTCATGAAGCTGGTTGAGAGAATGCCAAGAGTGTGCAAAGCTGTCATCAAGGCAAAGGGTGGCTATTTGAAGAATCTTCAATGAACAGATTTTTCCCTGACAAGAGAATTAATGCGAAAATATCTATATAAACTTTTGAACGGTAGTGTGTGTATGTGTTAAAATATATATATATATATATATATATATATACACACACACACACACACACACTACCGTTCAAAAGTTTATATAGATATTTTCGAATTAATTTTCTTGTCAGGGAAAAATCTGTTAATTGAAAATGCGAGAAGTAAATACAAAGCTATTTGATCTTATTTTAATATACTGTTTGACTATTCTTTTTACCTTGAGAAAATGTTTTTTTTGCTTCAAGAGATGAGTCCACACCTTTAGTATAAAGAAATGGTTGGTGTATTTTTATTGAGCCAAGTTGTTACATTATGCAGCAGGTATCGTACTCTTGTTACCGAGTGTTAAGTTTGGCCATTGGCATATTGTACTTTTATTCTATTAATCTACTGTCCTACTCAATGCAGGAAGGCTCTCTACTTAAACACAACTAATTACACTGTGCTGTAGAAGACACCTGTAACCAAAGTAAGGCGGGCCTTAGCTCCATATTGAGGAAGTATTTTCAAAGCATACATTAATTCAAGATGGCCTTTCCAAAACCTCGATGGCAACTAAATAGCTCAATTCAACTGAATCTTGGACTATGGTGGGAAGGGGCAAGGGTGCCCTGTGTTCACACACTTCCAAATACATTTGCAAGGTATAATATTATTCTCCAAGAGTTACAGGGAATACATGGGTTTAGAACTTTTGATTTCACGGACAGATGTATCACACGACTAACAAAACGGCACACAGCTTGTTTTGAACATTTGATGGGGGGGGGGCGCATCCTACCAAATAATAGATTAAATTACAACTTTTTTATCTTCATCTGCATACATTTTTCACAGCTTGTAAGTTGGGGTTTGTTTGTTTACTGACAGCCACCGTTTTAAGATTAGCTTTGGGATGTTGTGAGTAGGGCATTTGAGTGTATGTGTGTGCGTGCATTTTCTGGTGTCTATAATATCATATTTGGGGGGGGATTATGTGGATGGCAAACACTTTTGCCTTGTTTGCCCACACTTAGTTTTAACAACTATATTAAGACAATTATACAGTTTTTTTTCTTATATACATTCAAGTGTGTGTGTGTATATATGTTTATCCAAATGAAGTACATAATCAGTTCTTTGGGTGTATTGAAACGTTTACCATACTCTCTAAGGCAGGCAAAATGAAGTGGGTATATTTTATTTTTCACTGACTTCTACTAAGCATGACCACATCCTTGGGTGCAGTTCACCTTGCCTGTGAAAACAGTGGTAGCCATCCACTTAACACAGGCTCGTATGAGCGCTGCATCCTTCCTTAACACTTACTGTTGATGTGCTCATATTGTATGTACCCATGTTTTAAAGAAAAAAGTGTATTCCTGAAAACCTCAAAGATTGTACTATTTCCAGCATCACCAAGGTACCTGGAGTGGTTAAAGCTGTTCTATAATTTATGGTTTATTAATGGAACCGTAATATACACACATGTATGTATCTAAGTTTTTGTCTACCCCAACTTACATTCCCACAAACAAATGTTGCCATTTTTTTAAGTTCAAGGGAGCAATGTACAAGCAGAGGAGTGTCTTATTATAATAGAATTATACAGAGAAAGTAAAATAAACTTTTTGTTTAAATGGAAAATCTGGTTTTGTTTGAGTTTATTATGAATAGCCACCCCCTGTAAAGAAGAGGTGGACACAAATTAAATCTGTATTATTTTAACCACCTGGGCAATGGTAGGTGGTTCTCTGCACTGATACAGTGGGGCAAAAAAGTATTTAGTCAGCCACCAATTGTGCAAGTTCTCTCACTTAAAAAGATGAGGCCTGTAATTTTCATCATAGGTACACTTCAACTATGACAGACAAAATGAGGAAAGAAAATCCAGAAAATCACATTGTAGGATTTTTAATGAATTTATTTGCAAATGATGGTGGAAAATAAGTATTTGGTCACATACAAACAAGCAAGATTTCTGGCTCTCACAGACCTGTAACTTCTTCTTTAAGAGGCTCCTCTGTCCTCCACTCGTTACCTGTATTAATGGCACCTGTTTGAACTTGTTATCAGTATAAAAGACACCTGTCCACAACCTCAAACAGTCACACTCCAAACTCCACTAGGGCCAAGACCAAAGAGCTGTCAAAGGACACCAGAAACAAAATTGTAGACCTGCACCAGGTTGGGAAGACTGAATCTGCAATAGGTAAGCAGCTTGGTTTGAAGAAATCACCTGTGGGAGCAATTATTAGGAAAAGACATACAAGACCACTGATAATCTTCCTCGATCTGGGGCTCCACGCAAGATCTCACCCCGTGGGGTCAAAATGATCACAAGAACGGTGAGCAAAAATCCCAGAACCACACGGGGACCTAGTGAATGACCTGCAGAGAGCTGGGACCAAAGTAACAAAGCCTACCATCAGTAACACACTACGCCGCCAGGGACTCAAATCCTGCAGTGCCAGACGTGTTCCCCTGCTTAAGCCAGTACATGTTCAGGCCCGTCTGAAGTTTGCTAGAGAGCATTTGGATGATCCAGATGAGGATTGGGAGAATGTCATATGGTCAGATGAAACCAAAATATAACTTTTTGGTAAAAACTCAACTCGTCGTGTTTGGAGGACAAAGAATGCTGAGTTGCATCCAAAGAACACCATACCTACTGTGAAGCATGGGGTCGGAAACATCATGCTTTGGGGCTGTTTTTCTGCAAAGGGACCAGGGACGACTGATCCGTGTAAAGGAAAGAATGAATGGGGCCATGTATCGTGAGATTTTGAGTGAAAACCTCCTTCCATCAGCAAGGGCATTGAAGATGAAACGTGGCTGGGTCTTTCAGCATGACAATGATCCCAAACACACCGCCCGCAACGAAGGAGTGGCTTCAGTAGAAGCATTTCAAGGTCCTGGAGTGGCCTAGCCAGTCTCCAGATCTCAACCCCATAGAAAATCTTTGGAGGGAGTTGAAAGTCCGTGTTGCCCAGCGACAGCCCCAAAACATCACTGTTCTAGAGGAGATCTGCATGGAGGAATGGGCCAAAATACCAGCAACAGTGTGTGAAAACCTTGTGAAGACTTACAGAAAACGTTTGACCTCTGTCATTGCCAACAAAGGGTATATAACAAAGTATTGAGATAGACTTTTGTTATTGACCAAATACTTATTTTCCACCATAATTTGCAAATAAATAAATTAAAAATCCTACAATGTGATTTTCTGGATTTCTTTTTCTCATTTCGTCTGTCATAGTTGAAGTGTACCTATGATGAAAATTACAGGCCTCTCTCATCTTTTTAAGTTGGAGAACTTGCACAATTGGTGGCTGACTAAATACTTTTTTGCCCCACTGTATGTATAGTGCATTCGGGGTATTCACACCCCTTCAATTTTTCCACATTTTGTTACGTTACAGCCTTGTTCTAAAATTTATTAAATTTTGTTCCTCTCAATCTACACACAATACCCCTTAATGACAAAACAAGAACAGGTTTTTAGAAATGTTAGCAAATTTATACAATAACTTAAATTCTCACATTTACAGAAGTATTCAGACCCTTTACTCAGTACTTTGTTGAAGCACCTTTGGCAGTGATTACAGCCGGGTCTTCTGGGGTATGACGCAACAAGCTTGGTACACCTGTACTTGGGGAGTTTCTCCCATTCTTCTCGGCAGATCCTCTCAAGCTCTGTCAGGTTCGATGGGGAGCGTCGCTGCACAGCTATTTTCAGTTCTATCCAGAGATGTTCAATGTGGGTCGAAATTTGGCCCACTCAAAGACATTCAGACTTGTCCCGAAGCCACTCCTGTGTTGTCTTGGCTGTGTTTCTTAGGGTCGTTGTACTGTTGGAAGGTGAACCTAACCTAAGCCCCAGTCTGAGGTCCTGAGTGCTCTGGAGCAAGTTTTCATCAAGGATCTCTGGGTAATTTGCTCTGTTCATCTTTCCCTCGATCCTGACTAGTCTCCAAATCCCTGCCGCTGAAAAACATCCCCACAGCAAGAAAATAAACCCGCTACAATCATGCAGTACAGTGTACAGGAAAGCAGTTTAGCAGTTACACCGGCAAGCCCCGGTGGCAATACATTAGTCAAACCAAAAGCTTACCGCGACTTGGAAGAATTCCAGTGTTGGACAGTCCTAGCCAGCTAGGTAACATAGCATCTCTCTGTTTGAGCTGGGTGTTTGCTAGCTAGCTAGCTGCGTTTGCTAAGTTAAAGTGAAAAATTATTACATTAGCTCTCTTTCTCTTGCTCCTCCCGTTTTGAAGAAATGTATTTGTTTAAAACTGTTCAACTATTGTCTTTCTGAGTCAACTCACCACATTTTATCAAATCACATTTAATATGTCACATGCGCCAAATACAACAGATGTAGACCTTACAGTGAAATGCATACTTACAAGCCCTTAACCAACAACCACAATAAGAAAATACCAAAAAGGTAAGAGAAAATTTACGAATAAAGAGCAGCAGTAAAATAACAGTAGCAGGGCTATATACGGGGGTACCGGTACAGAGTCAATGTGCGGGGGCACCAGTGTCGAGGCACTTGAGGTAATATGTACATGTATTAAAGTGACTATGCATAGATAATAACAGAGAGTAGCAGCAGCGTCAAGGGAGGGCATTGCAAATAGTCTGGGTAACCGTTTGATTAGATGTTCAGGAGTCTTTTATGGCTTGGGGGTAGAAGCTGTTTAGAAGCCTCTTGGACCTAGACTTGGCACTCCGGTACCGCTTGCCGTGCAGTAGCAGAGAGAACAGTCTATGATATGGGTGGCTGGAGTCTGACAATTTTTAGGGCCTTCATCTGACACCGCCTGGTACAGAGGTTCTGGATGGCAGGGAGCTTGGCCCTAGTGATCTACTAGGCCGTACGCACAACTTTCTTTAGTGCCTTGCGGTCGGAGGCTGAGCAGTTGCCATAACAGGCAGTGATGCAACCAGTCAGGATTCTCTCAATGGTGCAGCTGTAGAACCTTTTTGAGGATCTAAGGACCCACGCCAAATCTTTTCAGTCTCCTGAGGGGGAATAGGTTTTGTGCGTGCCCTCTTCACGACTGTCTTGGTGTGCTTGAGCCATGTTAGTTTGTTGGTGATGTGGACTCCAAGGAACTTGAAGCTCTCAACCTGCTTCACTACAGCCCCATCGATGAGAATGGGGGCGTGCTCGGTCCTCCTTTTCCTATGGTCCACAATCATCTCCTTTATCTTGATCACGTTGAGGGAGAGGTTGTTGTCCTTGCACCACACGGTCAGATCTCTGACCTCCTCCCTATAGGCTGTCTCATCATTGTCGGTGATCAGGCCTATCACTGTTGTCATCTGCAAATGTAATGAAGGTGTTGGAGTGGTGCCTGGCCGTGCAGGCATGAGTGAACAGGGAGGGGAATGAGCACGCAACCCTGAGGGGCCCCCGTGTTGAGGATCAGTGTGGCAGATGTGTTGTTACCTACCCTTATGACCTGGGGGTGGCCCGTCAGGAAGTCCAGGATCCTGTTGCAGAGGGAGGTGTTTAGTCCCAGGGTATGCAGTGCTAGCTAGCTGTAGCTTATGCTTTCAGTACTAGATTAGTTCTCTGATTGGGTGGAAAACGTTTACTGTGTAAGTATTGGAGGGGGTGAGAACATGACCCTCCTAGGTTTTGTATTGAAGTCAGTGTACCCAGAGGAGGACGAAAGCTAGCTGTCCTCCGGCTACACCATGGTGCTACCCTACAGAGTGCTGTTAAGGCTACTGTAGACCATTGTGTTTTACTAAATTATTTGGTGATGTGGACATATTTTGTATAGTTTTATCCTAAAAGGATAAACATTTAAGTTTCCATTTTTATTGAATTTGCTGAGGATGGTCCTCCACTACACGCTCAGCCATGCATTGAACATTGCGCCATTTTTTGTGAACAGTGATTGAGTTAGAGTGCCTTCAGAAAGTATTCATACCCCTTGACTTATTTCAAATTTTGTTGTGTTACAGCCTGAATTCAAAATGGATTAAATAGATTTTTTTCCTCACACAATCATGCAAAATCCTCATAATGACAAAGGGGAAACATGTTTTTAAAAATGTTTGCTAATATAAAAAAAATAAAAAAATATATGATTTTCATAAGTATTCACACCCCTGAGTCAATACTTTGTGGAAGCACCTTGGGCAGCGATTACAGGTGAGTCTTTCTGGGTAAGTCTTAAGAGTTTTCCACATCTGGGTTGTGCAACATTTGCCTATTATTATTTTCAAAATTCTTCAAGCTTTGATAATTGCTAGAAAACCATTTTCAGGTCTTGCCATAGATTTAAATCAGATTTAAGTCAAAACTAACCAGGCCACTCAGGAACATTAACTATCTTCTTTGTAAGTAACGCCAGTGTAGATTTGGTTAAGTTATTGTCCTCCTGAAAGGTGAATTAATCTCCCAATGTCTGGTGGAAAGCAGACTGAACCAGGTTTTCCTCTAGGATTTTGCCAGTGCTTAGCTCCATTCTGTTTCTTTTTAATCATGAAAAACCTTCCGGTCCTTAACCTTTAAAAGCATACCCATAACATGATGCAGCCACCACTATGCTTGAAAATATGGAGACATGGAGTGCTCACATCTGTAGCCATGAAGTGCTTTGAAAGGCTGGTCCATGGCTCAAATCAACACCATCATCCCGGAAACCCTAGACCCACTCCAATTCGGATACCGCCCCTAACAGATGACGCCATCTCAATCTCACTCCACACTGCCCTTTCCCACCTGGACAAAAGGAACACCTATGTGAGAATGCTGTGCATTTACTACAGATCAGCGTTCAACACCATAGTGCCCACAAAGCTCATCACTAAGCTAAGGACCCTGGGACTAAACACCTCTCTGCCACTGGATCCTGGACCCCAGGTGGTAAGGGTAGACAACAACACATCTGCCACGCTGATCCTCAACACGGGGGGCCCCTCAGGGGTCCCCTCCTGTACTCCCTGTTCACCCACGACCGCGTGGCCAAGCGCAACTCCAACCCCATTGTTAAAGTTTGCTGACGACACAACAGTGGTAGGCCTGATCACCGACAACGATGAGACAGCCTATAGGGAGGAGGTCAGAGACCTGGCAGTGTGGTGCCAGGACAACAACCTCTCCCTCAACGTGATCAAGACAAAAGAGGTAATTGTGGACTACAGGAAAAGGAGGGCCAAACCAGCCCCCATTCACATCGACGGGGGCTGTAGTGGAGCGGGTCGAGAGCTTCAAGTTCCTTGGTGTCCTCATCACCAACAAACTATCATGGTCCAAACACACAGAGAAAGTCGTGAAGAGGGCACGACAACGCCTTATCTCCCTCAGGAGACTGAAAAGACTGGGTGTATTGATACACCATCCAAAGTGTAATAACTTCACCATTCTCAAAGGGATATTCAATGTCTCTTTTTTTTATTATTACCCATCTACCAATAGGTGCCCGTCTTTGTGAGGCATTGGAAACCCCCCCTGGTCTTTATTGTTGAGTCTGTGTTTGAAATTCACTGCTCGATTGAGGCACCTTACAGAAAATTGTATGTGTGGGGTACAGAGATGGTGTAGTCATTCAAAAATCATGTTAAACACTATTATTGCACACAGAGTGAGTCCATGCAACATATTATGTGACTTATTTTGGCTTGCCATTAAAGTGGTTGAATACTTATTGACTCAAGACATTTCAGATTTTCTTTAATTAAATTGTAAATATTTCGAAAAACATATTTCCACTCTGACATGATGGGGTATTGTTGACAAAATATTTACATTTAATCCATTTTAAATGCAGGCTGTAAAAAGTCAAGGGGTGTGAATACTTTCTGAAGGCACTGTATATTTTTATGATTATCCAATCTACTCACCACAGTAGGGATAGTAGGCTATCTTACATAAGTCTGCAAATGCAAAGAAAGATGCGTGGAATGCTTTATTATAAAGGTGCATTTGTATGGTGAAAATTTGCTTCCCCAAACTTAAATTATGCGCTGTCTATGGGAGCGAGGAGAAGGACAGAGGAAGAGAGAGCCCCAACTCAACTCAAACTAAACTGTTTATAGTACGGCAGAGTACATGTCCAACTCCAAACCCCTACAACTGAAAAGATAAGAGCATATCACCGCTTTAAGCTGAGAGCTCTCCATACAGAATGGGGCCCATATATTCTATAAATATCCAATGTTTTTTTGGTCTACCCTACCCCAAACCAATGATCATTTATATATCATTAATGTAATTAAATATATTTGACACATTATTGCAGTTTTACCATCTCACCACCAGGGGGTGCTGCAGCACCTCCAGCACCCATACTTCGCATGTCTATGCCCGTATGCACATGCATGTTCACATGTCTTGCACATTAGATATAAGCCCTTTGTGACTATTCCTTCACATTGTTTACTATACAATCATAGATCAGACCGATAGACATACCAAAATGATCTGCATGTATTATCCAGCTCACCATTGACACCATTTGGCCAAGAGGCAGAAGAACAGTTGTATCTGAGGGGTTTATTTCCAGTATCCGACAGGTAATGAATGAGAAGATTAATGTACATTTTCTCAATTCTCAAGATGCTCACAGAAATGCCCACTTGCAGGGCAGCTAGCCATGTATACTAGCGGCTACTCTGTGATGCCACAGAACAGTGCAGTATCAAACCTACTGAGCGGTGTCTCTTAAAAGGGGTCTGAATACTTTCCGAATGCACGTCATGGTCTTGCAGATTGATGATGTGTATGGACGACAGGGCCTTGCAATTTATTTGATTGAGGAATACTGCTCAGCTATGGTACTGGCGTTATTTAAATCTGGACTAAGAACACTGCATTAATAAAAATTGACTGGCTACTGCAAGCCATGTAAAGTCAATGCCGCCACTACAGAACTTGGTCACCTTTGTTACAGCATGATTCACGAAGGACCCAAAAATATGAGGCACCGTATTCTTGCATTGCCCACAGTAGGCATATAATCTGTAGAAAAGTCATTACAAGCAGATGAGGAAATAATCAAATATATTTGTTACATACTTTTGTTCCCACCCTACATTTTATACTTGACAATATATTAATCAAATAATAAAACCTCACCTTTTCAGATGTTCAGTTGATAAAAGAAGATATATATTGTAGTTGTTGAAAGACTTATTAAACTACAATATCCATAGACGTGTCTCTGAATTTGTACGTCATCAATTTGCCTACAACGAAAACGAGTAACTCTGCAGCGACTAACTGGGAGGTGGTGTCCTTTTAATTTACAACGCTAAATATTACGATTATTATATTTTACTGGCGTGAAAACCACTGAACAGGGGGTAAGTTACCTGAATTACTATATGTTTTAATACGAGATATGATACAGCTTTAGAGGACTTGCGACTGAAAACGGAACAAATTTCATCCGGCCTAGTTTGGACGTTGCGCCATATTGAATGCTAGCTAAGGATGTAGCTAACTAGCTATCATTTTCTTCTGCTGGTCATTTAGCATAACCTGTGTATGCTACTAACTACGATTGTTGATGTGACCCGTGTTTTCATGGTTAATATCCTTATTTCGTACACTTCCAATGTCAACTACCAATTGTTTAACTAGCTACAGTAACGTTAGCCACACACGTTTGCACGGTCGGTAGAGCGAGCCAACTAGTATGTACGCTTCTTACAGTTAACACGTTCTAGTTATCTAGATACTTGCTCTGTTATGATTTGGAAAATTGTCTTTGAGTGTAGTTGGCGACCTATAATATGTTTGTTGCTAAACTATCAAGTTCAGGCCATTTTCACATGACTGAATGCAATCGACCCCTCAAACTCTACTCCGGACCTCAAAGTTTGTTCCACTGTATTCTTTCCATTGTTCCCCTCTAAGCATGGGCTGATTTAGACCTGGGACACCATGTGGGTGCAATAAGTTTATCAAGTAGAACAGAAAATGCTCTTACCTCGTAGGGTAAGAGTTGCAATCGGGCTCAAATCTATGTCTGTGTTGAATATCTTTACCCGTTAGTCTCCCGAGATGAGCAGTTCAGAGGAAGTGTCATGGATCTCCTGGTTCTGCGGACTGAGGGGAAACGAGTTTTTCTGTGAGGTCAGTATCTAACAGCACCCAGAGAAATATTGTCACTCATTGACCAAAAATTTCATGTCAGCTAAGACAGGGGTGGCCAACCCTTATCCGGTGGTCCTGATGGACAGGTGGTGAGTTGAGAAGGGCTGGAACAAAATCATATTATTCACAGCCACCTCTTACTACACAAACACTTTTTAAAGAAGGAATAGGTATGATATTTGTCTCTTAATTTCTGTGACCCTTTCTGTCCTCTCCTCCATTGACAGGTGGATGAGGACTACATCCAGGACAAGTTCAACCTGACTGGGCTCAATGAGCAGGTTCCCCACTACCGCCAGGCTCTGGACATGATCTTGGACCTAGAACCAGGTCAGCCCAACTCCAGAACCATCTCTACCACACTCGGAAGTACAGAACATTCCACACACTTTAGATCGGAATACTTTAGATAGCATACACCTTTACAATAAATCCATTATTTATTTTCGACCGGTTTAAAGATGCATGATATGAAGAAAATTCAAAAGAACAGAATAGAATACTGAGTTGTCCTTATGTTAGGTCCTGATCTGGCTATGCCAAATGGCTGTGGGCTACACTAGTTCATTTAGCAGGCAAGATTTGCTTACAATTCCATGGCATTATTTTATAGTATCAAGAATACAATATATTTTTTTACTTTAGTATATTTAGTAAATATTTTATTAAGTAAGCATTTCACGGTAAGGTCTAAACCTGTTCTATTCGGTGCATGTGACATAAAATTTGATTAGATTTTAGCGTAAACTGCACCTCCAGATTTCAGCCCAAATAAATGCTTCAGAGTTCAAGTAACAGACAGATCAACATCAACTGTTCAGAGGAGACTGTGAATCAGGCCTTCATGGCCGAACTGCTGCAACAAAACCACTACTAAAGGACAACAATAAGAAAAGACTTGCTTGGACCAAGGAACACGAGCAATGGGCATTAAACCAGTGGAAATCTGTCCTTTTATCTGATGAGTCTAAATTTTAGGTTTTTGGTTCCAACCGCCATGTCTTTGTGAGACGAAGAGTTGGTGAACGGATGATCTCTGCATGTGTGGTTCCCACCGTGAACCATGGAGGAGGAGATGTGGGGCTGCTTTGCTGGTGACACTGTCTGTGATTTATTTAGAATTCAAGGCACACTTAACCAGCATGGCTACCACAGCATTCTGCAGCGATACGCCATCCCATCTGGTTTGAGCTTAGTGGGACTGTCATTTGTTTTTCAACAGGATAATGACCCAACACATCTCCATGCTGTGTAAGGGCGATTTGACCAAGAAGGAGAGTGATGGAGTGCTGCATCAGATGACCTGGCCTCCACAATCACCCAACTTCAACCCAATTGAGATGGTTTGGGATGAGTTGGACCGCAGAGTGAATGAAAAGCAGCCAACAAGTGCTCAGCATATGTGGGAACTCCTTCAGGGCTGTTGGATAAGCATTCCTCATGAAGCTGGTTGAGAGAATGCCAAGAGTGTGCAAAGCTGTCAAGGCAGAGGGTGTCTATTTTGAAGAATCTAAAATATATATTTTTATTTAACAAGTTTTTTGTTGTTGGTTACTACATGATTCCATTTGTTATTTAATAGTTGATGAAAAACCCTTGAATGAGTAGGTGTGTCCAAACTTTCACTGGTACTGTAGGTACTCCTATATGCTTAATGTAACTAGTTGTTCTACAAACGTTGGGCTATTCAGTCCCTTTGGAAAGTATTCAGACCCCTTTACTTTTTACATATTTTGTTAGGTTACAGCCTTGTTCTAAAATTGATTAAATTTGTCTACACACATTACCCCATAATGACAAAGCAATAACAGGTTTTTAGAAATGTTTGCTAATTTATAAAAACAAACAGAAATAACATTTACTTTACTCAGTACTTTGTTGAAGCACTTTGGCAATGATTACAGCCTTGAGTCTTCTTGGGTATGACGCTACAAGCTTGGCACCTGTATTTGGGGAGTTTCTCCCATTCTTCTCTGAAGAGCCTCTCAAGCTCTGTCAGGTTGGATGGGGAGTGTCGCTGTCCATATATTTTAAGGGCTATCCAGAGATGTTCGATGTGGGTCGACATCCAGGCTCTGGCTGGACCACTCAAGGACATTCAGTGACTTGTTCCAGAAGCCACTCCGGCATTGTCTTGGCTGTGTGCTTAGGGTCGTTGTCCTGTTGGAAGGTGAACTTTGGCCCCAGTTTTAATTCCTGAGAGCTCTGGAGCAGGTCTTCATCAATGATCTTCCCTCGATCCCAGTCCCTGCCGCTGAAAAACATCCCCACAGCATGATGCTGCCACCACCATGCTTCACCGTATGAATGGTGCCAGGTTTCCTCCAGACGTGACTCTTGGCATTCACGCCATAGAGTTCAATCTTGGTTTCATCGGACAAGAGAATCTTGTTTGTCATGGTCTTAGAATCTTTAGGTGTCTTTTGGCAAAATCCAAGCGGGCTGTCATGTACCTTTTACTGAGGAGTGGCTTCCGTCTGGCCACTCTACCTTAAAGGCCTGATTAGTGGAGTGCTGCTGAGATGGTTGTCCTTCTGGAAGTTTCTCCCATCTCTACAGAGGAATCTGGAGTTTTGTCAGTTACCATCGAGTTCTGGGTCACATCCCTGACCAAGACCCTTCTCGCCCAATTGCTCAGTTTGCCGGGTGGCCAGCTCTAGGAAGAGTCTTGGTGGTTCCAAACTTCTTCCATTTAAGAATGTTGGAGGCCACTGTGTTCTTGGGCACCTTCAATGCTGCAGACATTTTTTGGTACCCTTCCCCAGATCTGTTCCTCAACACAATCCTGTCTCGGCGCTCTACAGACAATTCCTTCAACCTCTTGTCTGTTTACCACAGGTGGACTCCCATCAAGTTGTAGAAACATCAAGGGTGATCAATAGAAACAGGATGCAACCTGAGCTCAATTTTGAGTCTCATAGCAAAGGATCTGAATATTTATGTAAATAAGGTATTTCTGTTTTTTATTTTCAATAAATTTGCAAAAATGTCAGATCCTGTTTTTGGCCTCGTCATAATGGGGTATTGTGAGTAGATTGCTGAGGATAAATGTATTTATTATTTATTTTATCCATTTTAGAATAAGGCTGTAACGTAACAAAATGTGGAAAACGGCGAGGGGTTTAAATACTTTCCAAAGGCACTGTATGTTTTGATTTTTAATACATTGTTAGGCTGCATGATGTGACTCTAATGATGATTTGAAAAGAGTTGATTGAAATGCATGAGCTCTGCTTTATACACTTCATTAGTCTCTCATTCACAATTTGACGAGCACTTGAGAATGCCTCGAATTTTAACGGCGGCATCCCCTTTGGCCGGAATGCACCCTTATAAAATCCATGCCTTTTGCGGCCAGTGGCTGTTTTGCCCTTCTCCCATCACGTGATCGGGTCTTCCTCACAGGCTACAGGTGAAGACCGACACATCGGGGACGCAACTGTGCGCGTCCTTATCCAATTCCGAGGTGCACATTGAAGATATTGGTAGAACTGTCCACATTTACTTTTCGTCAGCCAACAAGATGAGTAGGCCTAACGAACAGCAAAAGCACTAGCCTATGTCAATCTACAGTCGTGGCCAAAAGTTTTGAGAATGACACAAATATTAATTTCCACAAAGTTTGCTGCTTCAGTGTCTTTAGATATTTTTGTCAGATGTTGCTATGGAATACTGAAGTATATAATTACAAGCATTTTGTAAGTGTCAGACTTTTGTTGACAATTACATGAAATTGATGCAAAGAGTCTATTTGCAGTGTTGACCCTTCTTTTTCAAGACCTCTGCAATCCGCCCTGGCATGCTGTCAATTAACTTCTGGGCCACATCCTGACTGATGGCAGCCCATTCTTGCATAATCAATGCTTGGTTTGTCCTAATTTGTGGGTTTTTGTTTGTCCACCCACCTCTTGAGGATTGACCACAAGTTCTCAATGGGATTAAGGTCTGGGGAGTTTCCTGGCAATGGACCCAAAATATCAATGTTTTGTTCCCCGAGCCACTTAGTTATCACCTTTGCCTTATGGCAAGGTGCTCCATCATGCTGGAAAAGGCATTGTTCATCAACAAACTGTTCCTGGATGGTTGGGAGAAGTTGCTCTCGGAGGATGTGTTGGTACCAGTCTTTATTCACGGCTGTGTTCTTAGGCAAAATTGTGAGTGAGCCCACTCCCTTGGCTGAGAAGCAACCCCACACATGAATGGTCTCAGGATGCTTTACTGTTGGCATGACACAGGACTGATGGTAGCGCTCACCTTGTCTTCTCCGGACAAGCTTTTTTCCAGATGCCCCAAACAATTGGAAAGGGGATTCATCAGAGAAAATGACTTCCCCAGTCCTCAGCAGTCCAATCCCTGTACCCTTTGCAGAATATCAGTCTGTCCCTGATGTTTTTCCTGGAGAGAAGTGACTTCTTTGCTGCCCTTCTTGACACCAGGCCATCCTCCAAAAGTCTTCGCCTGCAGATGCACTCACACCTGCCTGCTGCCATTCCTGTGCAAGCTCTGTCCTGTTGGTGCCCCGATCCCCCAGCTGAATCAACTTTAGGAGACGGTCTTGGCGCTTGCTGGACTTTCTTGGGCGCCCTGAAGCCTTCTTCACAACAATTGAACCGCTCTCTTTGAAGTTCTTGATGATCCGATAAATGGTTGATTTAGGTGCAATCTTACTTTGCAGCAATATCCTTGCCTGTGGAGCCCTTTTTGTGCGACGTAATGATGACGGCACGTGTTTCCTTGCAGGTAACCATGGTTGAAAGATGAAGAACAATGATTCCAAGCACCACCCTCCTTTTGAAGCTTCCAGTCTGTTATTCAAACTCAATCAGCATGACAGAGGGATCTCCAGCCTTGTCCTCGTCAACACTCACACCTGTGTTAAGTAGAGAATCACTGACTTGATGTCAGCTGGTCCTTTTGTGACAGGGCTGAAATGCAGTGGAAATGTTTTTGGGGGATTCAGTTCATTTGCATGGCAAAGGGGGACTTTGCAATTCATCTGATCAGTCTTCATGACATTCTGGAGTATATGCAAATTGTCATCAAACAAACTGAGGCAGCAGACTTTGAAAATTAATATTTGTGTCATTCTCAACTTTTGGCCACGACTACTATCCCCCATAGTATTCAAGTACCTATTCTGTGCGAGGAAATAAATATTCCAAGCATAGTCTGGGACAGTTGTGGGATGCAATAGATCCCAAATTAATACAACAACTAGCAAAAAAAAATGTTTTACGCAATGTGGTTGACACAACAGTTCAGAACGTTTTAGCTTAAAATGTTGCTAAACTATTAGGCTATTTCTTCACATTATAAGCGCACATGGCAGTTAGGCTATACACCATTATCAAAATTGACTGCAAATGCGATTATGCATGTAATGTTTTTATTATAAATGCATTTTTATGTTAAATTATCTTCCCCAAACTTGAAACTCACGCACTGCTTGTGTATGCCAGTTTCCCCTTGTAAAGTGGATTCATGTGCTTAATTTTAAGAAGTTATTTGGCCACTTTTATTTGTGGTACAAACTTTATCACAACATATAGGCCTATGGACTAGGCTGCAACTGATTCAAAAAAGTTGCCAAAAAAAGGAAGTAATTATGCTAGGCATCATTCACAAGTGCTAGGCTAATATTGTCACCCATCAGACCTTTTTACCTAGGCAAGTCAGTAAGAACAAATTCTTATTTTCAATGACTGCCTAAGAACAGCGGCCTGTTCAGGGGCAGAACGACAGATTTGTTTCCTTGTCAGCTCGGGGATTTGAACCTTTCGGTTACTAGTCCAACGCTCTAACCACTAGACTACCCTGCCGCCCCATAAACATGTGTGAAATTTGTTTTGATTTAGAATGGACCAGTATCATGCACCTGTCTCTAAAGCCTTACAGATGACATACAAGTTTGTTATTAAGGCACATGCAAGTTCACGTGTTCAAGAAGGGATTTCTGCAGAAAAAACATTCAGTTTAAATCCCTCTCCTGTGAAGTAGTGACGTGTGTCATGCCCATCTTTCTGTAATGGGTCACAGTTATGTGCATTTGCACAATTCTGCTTTTGTGAGTAATCTTTAAATCAAATCAACATATGAATGGCCTTTTCCCCTTTCTCTTATAACCTGTTCCCTCCTGTTCTGTTTTACAGACGAGGAGCTGGAGGACAACCCCAACCAGAGTGACCTCATCGAGCAGGCAGCAGAGATGCTCTACGGGCTGATCCACGCCCGATACATCCTCACCAACAGGGGCATCGCTCAGATGGTACAGCAACTACCCTTCTCTGTTTCCAATGTTTGTTGAAAGGCCGCATGTCAAATGTATGCAGCATGTCAATTGTATGTAGCATTTCTCTGAAAACGTTTTTCACGTTCTCAATTTATCTCCATCTCTCTTTCTCAGTTGGAGAAGTATCAGCAGGGGGACTTTGGCTACTGCCCCCGTGTATATTGTGAGAACCAGCCCATGCTTCCCATTGGTGAGTGTGTGTTGGTCTTGTTTGAACCATTCCCACCCAGTTGACACAATGTTTTTTGTCATCCACCTCAGATCACTATTTGCATCATGGCTTTGCATGTTCACAGGTCAGTGTTTGTCATCCAGCCACATTGCAGCATTCATATGCAAAGCAGATCCTCTATACAGTATCTCTGAATCCTCTGTGTAAGGTTTTAATGTATTATATCACAACCATGTCAGATCCAATCTAGTTTCCAAGAGACTCCTGGATGAATACAATAGTGTGCTCAAGCATTTCATAATTACTTCAGACCAGTATTGTGTCTAAATTCTTCCCCCTCTCCGTCCCCCTATCCCTCCCTAGGTCTGTCGGACATTCCAGGCGAGGCTATGGTGAAGCTGTACTGCCCTAAGTGTATGGACGTGTACACTCCCAAGTCCTCTCGGCACCACCACACGGACGGGGCCTACTTCGGCACTGGATTCCCCCACATGCTCTTTATGGTGCACCCGGAGTACAGGCCCAAGAGGCCCGCCAACCAGTTTGTGCCCAGGTCAGTACAACTGTCACCCTACAATAGGGGGTGTGCATTTTCGAGTCATGCCCACATAGTGCACTGAAAGCAAAAGGGTCCTAGATCAATTCCTACTCATTGATAACAATTCCTACTCAAAATTCCAGGTACATACCAGAGGAAACAGTCATGTAAAATAAATGTTACCATAATGATAATCTCTTTATAGACCCCCATCACGCTCTCATCATGATCTAATGAATTCCCATGTCCTCACAACAGGCTCTATGGATTCAAGATCCACCCCATGGCTTACCAGCTCCAGCTGCAAGCAGCCTCCAGCTTCAAGAGCCCTGTCAAAGCCATCCGCTAAAGCCCAGAGAGAGAGTGGGAGAAAGAGAAAGGGATGATTATGAGACGGGTCATCTGCACAAAGCTCCATACAGATGCCTCCTCTCTGTCCTGCAGACTTTATTATTTAGTTTAGATTAGGATGATTGAGAACAATGTGTAAAGACAAAAACTCCCAAACCCTTACACACCCACACACTCATGTAGGATTCCATGCATCTACGTTACCAAACTCACCAGTGCCGAAACAGAAAAGGGGGGAAGGGAAGAAAGTCCATGGATGTTATTGGATTTGACGCTGCTGTTTCTTTTAGTGATATTACCACATTTTTGCCCCTTTGAACTCGCTCCACGTTGAGTTGTTTTCGGTTCTGTCTTCGGCACAGTTTGGTAAAGGGTCATGGTAGACCATCACCACTGGTTAAATAACAATTCCTCCGCTACCCCCATACCCATGTACACTGTGGCTGGCACTCAGAGAGACCGCTTGGTTGATGATAAGGACAAAGTCTGTCACTGAGGGTGTTGCCATTTTCACCTCTTCTGTAAACCATCGTTTTACCAAGGCACTCGTGCAGGCTTGTATCAGAATTTTGTGTGATACTCCGAGGCAAGTGTGTCAAGGCGGTCATTCTCAATACAAAGTGTTCTGTCAAATTTGCCTTAAACTTTGAGAAGCTGCACAGATGCTGTGGTTTACAGGAAGTGCAAGTCTAGGACATAGTATAGCTGTGCATTTTTACACGCTAGATGTTTGGATAGACACAAATAAACCTGAAATTAATTAAATGTTCTAGAATGACCCAGAAAATACATCGTAACAACCCAGCTGCTGTCTCTGTGTGTCACCCAAAACAACAGTCCTGTTTGTGCGGCACAGTGAGAATGTCTGCTCTGCCACATGTTGCTGGGCTAGTATTGCAACAGTACACACCTCTCTCCACAACTACACTGATTTAACTAGTGTCCCTCCACACATTATAGTAGTATTATTTATGTAAAATCTAGCGACAGAAAATCAGCTTCTATTTTGTGATGCAGTTGGGGTTTCATCGCCCTACTACACGTGTACTTTGGATTCCTTGTTGCAAAAGGTAGAACTCTTTTTTTTGATCCAGAACAATAAGGATGATTTGTCAAGATTATAATTAATGTATGTCTGTGTTTTTTTGGTTTTTTTGCAACTGTGGAAGAGTGACCAGGATTCAGAATTCTCAATAAACTTTGTTTTCTTTTCATACAATTGTGCTGATTGGTTTATGTATAAATTAGATACTTAATTCTCTGTAGTCACCATGACATTTTTGTAAAAAGAAAATTCCCTAGAAAGTATGGGTCTACTGTATGTCCCTCTGAATCTTTTAAGGGGCACCACTCAATAGGTTTGATACTGCACTGTTCCGTTGCCTCACTGTGTCCACTACTAGTATACATAGCTGCCCTGCAAGTCAGCAGTTCTATGGGCATCATGAGAATTGAGAAAATGTATATTCTCATACACCGATACTGGAAATATTGTAGCAAACCACACAGATACAGCTGTACTTCTGCCTCTTGGACAAATGGTGTCTGATGAGCTGGAGAATACGTGCAGACCATTTTGGAATGTCTGTCTGATCTGTGATCGTTTTGTTTTTTTACCCCTTTTTCTCAGTAGTGTGTGCCACAGAAAGTATTAGACTCTAGCCACAAAATGAAGGTGGTTATTTCAGCAATAATAGTTTTCAGAGCCCTCTACTGTTCTCTCTACCTATCCCTCCCATCTCCCATCCCGTCGTGCTTTTCCCTCAAAAAAGTACACTTTTTCTGCTTTATTTTAAGAATGTAGATACAGTAGTAATAATAAAATAATAATAATGATAATAAACCAAAATGTGTACTCTGGGTGAAAAATAAAGTTCAAATATTTAAGTCAACATGAGTGCATATCCATAATCATAGCAAGCTGTTATAATAATAGAAAATAAATAAGAAAACAACAAATACATATATAATAAACAAAACTATGACTGTTGTTGTATTTATTATGGATCCCCATTAGCTGCTGCCAAAGCAGCTGCTATCCTTCCTGTGGTCCAGCAAAATTAAGGCAGTTTATACATTTTTTAAAAACGTACAATATATTCACAGATTTCACAACACACTGTGTGCCCTCAGGCCCCTACTCCACCACTACCACATATCTACAGTACTAAATCCATGTGTATGTATAGTGCGTATGTTATCGTGTGTGTGCATGTGTGTGTATGCACGTGTCTGCCAAAGTTTGTGTTGCTTCACAGTCCCCGCTGTCCCATAAGATGTTTTTTTATCTGTTTTTTAAATCTAATTGTATTGCTTGCGTAAATTACTTGATGTGGAATAGAGTTCCATGTAGTCATGGCTCTGTGTAGTACTGTGTGCCTCCCATAGTCTGTTCTGGACTTGGGGACTGTGAAGAGACCTCTTGTGGCATGTCTTGTGGGGTATGCAATGGGTGTCCGAGCTGTGTGCCAGTAGTTTAGACATCTCGGTGCATTCAATACCTCTCATAAATAAAAGTAGTGATGAAGTCAATCTCTCCTCCACTTTCAGCCAGGAGAGATTGACATGCATATTATTAATATTAGCTCTCTGTGTACATCCAAGGGCCAGCCGTGCTGCCCTGTTCGGAGCCAATTGCAATTTTCCTAAGTCCTTTTTTGTAGCACCTGACCACACGACTGAACAGTAGTCAAGGTGCGACAAAACTAGGGCCTGTAGGACCTGCCTTGTTGATAGTGTTGTTAAGGCAGAGCATCGCATTACTATAGACAGACTTCTCCCCATCTTAGCTACTACTGCATCAATATGTTTTGACCATGACAGTTTACAATCCAGGGTTACTCCAAGCAGTTTAGTCATCTCAACTTGCTCAATTTCCACATAATTTATTACAAGATTTAGTTGAGGTTTAGTTGAGGGAAAAGGGGCTTTACTATTCTTGGGTAACGGAATGACTTTAGCTTCCCTCCAGGCCTGAGGGCACACACTTTCTAGTAGGCTTAAATAGAAGATGTGGCAAATAAGAGTGGCAATATTGTCTGCTATTATCCTCAGTAATTTTCCATCCAGATTGTCAGACCCTGGTGGCTTGTCATTGTTGATAGACAACAATCAATTTTTTCACCTCTTCCACACTAACTTTACGGAATTCAAAAGTACAATTCTAGTCTTTCATAATTTGATCCGATATACTTGGAAGTGTAGTGTCAGCGTTTGTTGCCGGCATGTTATCCCTAAGTTTCCTTATCTTGCCAATGAAAAAGTCATTAAAGTAGTTTGCACTGAATGTGCCTCCATGAAGAATCCCCTCCCCAATAGGTCCCTTCGCCCTCAAGAGGACACCTCCAGCACCTCCACCATCCCCATCAACCTCGCCCACCCCCCCAACCACAATAATGATAATAATAGAAATTCAACTTAAAAAAAATATATACCAAGATATATACATACAATATATATACAGTGGGGCAAAAAAGTATTTAGTCAGCCACCAATTGTGCAAGTTCTCTCACTTAAAAAGATGAGAGAGGCCTGTAATTTTCATCATAGGTACACTTCAACTATGACAGACAAAATGAGGAAAAAAAATCCAGGAAATCACATTGTAGGATTTTTTATGAATTTATTTGCAAATTATGGTGGAAAATAAGTATTTGGTCACATACAAACAAGCAAGATTTCTGGCTCTCACAGACCTGTAACTTCTTCTTTAAGAGGCTCCTCTGTCCTCCACTTGTTACCTGTATTAATGGCACCTGTTTGAAATTGTTATCAGTATAAAAGACTGATAACAACCTCAAACAGTCACACTCCAAACTCCACTATGGCCAAGACCAAAAAGCTGTCAAAGGACACCAGAAACAAAATTGTAGACCTGCACCAGGTTGGGAAGACTGAATCTGCAATAGGTAAGCAGCTTGGTTTGAAGAAATCAACTGTGGGAGCAATTATTAGGAAATGGAAGACATACAAGACCACTGATAATCTTCCTCGATCTGGGGCTCCACGCAAGATCTCACCCGTGGGGTCAAAATGATCACAAGAACGGTGAGCAAAAATCCCAGAACCACACGGGGACCTAGTGAATGACCTGCAGAGAGCTGGGACCAAAGTAACAAAGCCTACCATCAGTAACACTACGCGCCAGGGACTCAAATCCTGCAGTGCCAGACGTGTCCCCCTGCTTAAGCCAGTACATGTTCAGGCCCGTCTGAAGTTTGCTAGAGAGCATTTGGATGATCCAGATGAGGATTGGGAGAATGTCATATGGTCAGATGAAACCAAAATTGAACTTTTTGGTAAAAACTCAACTCGTCGTGTTTGGAGGACAAAGAATGCTGAGTTGCATCCAAAGAACACCATACCTACTGTGAAGCATGGGGGTGGAAACATCATGCTTTGGGGCTGTTTTTCTGCAAAGGGACCAGGACGACTGATCCGTGTAAAGGAAAGAATGAATGGGGCCATGTATCGTGAGATTTTGAGTGAAAACCTCCTTCCATCAGCAAGGGCATTGAAGATGAAACGTGGCTGGGTCTTTCAGCATGACAATGATCCCAAACACACCGCCTGGGCAACGAAGGAGTGGCTTCAGTAAGAAGCATTTCAAAGGTCCTGGAGTGGCCTAGCCAGTCTCCAGATCTCAACCCCATAGAAAATCTTTGGAGGGAGTTGAAAGTCCGTGTTGCCCAGCGACAGCCCCAAAACATCACTGCTCTAGAGGAGATCTGCATGGAGGAATGGGCCAAAATACCAGCAACAGTGTGTGAAAACCTTGTGAAGACTTACAGAAAACGTTTGACCTCTGTCATTGCCAACAAAGGGTATGTAACAAAGTATTGAGATAAACTTTTGTTATTGACCAAATACTTATTTTCCACCATAATTTGCAAATAAATAAATTAAAAATCCTACAATGTGATTTTCTGGATTTCTTTTTCTCATTTCGTCTGTCATAGTTGAACTGTACCTATGATGAAAATTACAGGCCTCTCTCATCTTTTTAAGTTGGAGAACTTGCACAATTGGTGGCTGACTAAATACTTTTTTGCCCCACTGTATATACACAAGATATATACATACACATATATACATACACACATATGTAAAGTACATATACATAAACATATTCACAGGACATTCAATTTATCTCTTATCTCTTTTCCTACATCAGATATGCAGGTGACATTTCCACCTGGATGACAGCACATAATCAGCAAGACGGAGATGCTCTTCATCCGAGGGAATGCCTGCCCATTCTCAGATGTTAGAGAATCTGAGATCATCACATGTCATATACATTCCAGCCCTTGTCAGCTCCAGATTTGACTACTTCAACTCACACCCTGCTGGAATCCCTGCATTCTCAGATTCCCCTCTGTTATTAATCTCTATATTGTAATCAATAAACTTTCAAAATGCTGTACTTTTATTAATATACATGTTCAGATCATTCCTGAGAGAGAAGGGGTGTAATATCTCCAGATGGGCGTGTGGTACCCTTCCTCACCCATGCCAACAAGATGTTACTTCTTGTGGGGTCTTTTCCTTGAAAGTAAGTATGAGAGTATAAGTGATGTGCAATTAACCTACTGAAAGTATACTGACTAAAAGGCAAAACAGAACGGTCAAATTAAATTATAGCTGTGTCGTTGTATACTTGCGAATTAGAATCTTAAGTGTAACAATTTTATTGGGGAAAACTTAAATGCCCATCAAATGTTCTCCCCATTTTGCTGAATGTGTTCTGAAATAGGGACAAAGATGTTAACATCATGAGAGAAGAAATAGCAGTCACTCACCTCCAAAACACTGGTATGTTCAATTTATAATTTAATATAATTGTAGATAAGAATACATTTATATGGCTCTTTCAAGGTTATCTTTGATCCAACTTCTGACTAGATGGCCACTAAAACACATGTATTTAAATAATTATGTTATAAAAAACCTATACTATTCCCTTGTTCCCTGTTTCCAGACAAATACATGTAAAGATGTATAGACTACTTGACATTATGTTTTTCTAGATGAACTGAGCCAACTGTGCCACTTCTGTGGGGAGGTGGACAATAATGAGGAAGACACTAACTGGGTAATTGCTTGTTCACTTCTAAAGGCACATTTTTAGGAGTACGAATTTGTATAAGCGGTAATATTTCTAGAGGTAGTATCATCCGCTTTGTCTGATAATGAAATAATTGTAATTCAAGAACATTTATTTAATGTTTTAAATATATTAACATATATTAACATTCATCATAAATTTCAGATTGGTTGTGACCGCTGCCCATGATGGTTCCACCAGTCCTGTATGAAAACCATCCCATCATTGGAGGATTATGTCTGCGCTGCCTGTCAGGACTAGGTTAGGCTTGAGTTCCAGGGGACGGTATCACCTGGAAAACTTTCCATAAAAATTGGACTAAATGTTCAGTCGAGCTGTTGCAGCTTTCCAATATTTGTTTATGCTATTTATTGTCCTTTTATATTTGATTTATTGTCATTTTATATCTTATTATGCAAAGATCGAAATGTGTATTTCTTATTTAATGTTTGTTAACAAACTTTACTTTCTATGAGCTACCAAAATTATTCTGAAGTGTGCCAGGCCTTGCAGTCCCAAAATAGAAGGGGGGGGGATCCCCCCCCCCCCCATCTAATTTCCTTAATTTTGTGGCTAGAGTCAAATACTTTCTGTGGCACACATCAGAGTCAAATACTTTCTACAGAACAAACTTCACGTCAGGATAAATTAATAATTAATGTATGTGTGTTATATTAAGAGGAGGGAGTCAAATGTAGGCAAGCAAACATTTCAGAACAACTACTAGTCGAATAAGACATGGGAGAGATGACACATTTTGGAAAAGAGATTTATTTATAGACTAATACACTTGAAACAAATAGCCAAACCGAAAACTGCAGACATTACCAGTACCTCCCCGGCAATCAAACCGACATAAAAAAATAAAATGAAACTCAGCCTAACGTGATCAGAAATCTCAACTAGCAAGCAAGTCGCAGCAATGAAGA
The DNA here is from genome assembly GCA_030435695.1 of Brachymystax lenok tsinlingensis. Taxonomy (NCBI): domain Eukaryota; kingdom Metazoa; phylum Chordata; class Actinopteri; order Salmoniformes; family Salmonidae; genus Brachymystax; species Brachymystax lenok. The sequence continues at coordinate 35,030,069 of CM059799.1, forward strand.
ATTTAGTGTGTGCACGTTCATGCAAAGGGAATTCTGGCAGCAGGGAGCTTTTCGGCACAACACCGGCAGGGACTAAAATAATCGAAGGAGTCTGCAACTTTGTCACCGTAATATTATTCTCCTTTGGTTGACTATTTAGGCCTAAATGTTCATTATTAACAGTGTCCCTTCTTATCCTCGCACTACTGTGTAAGGTCAAACAACTGAAAAGTCCACAACTTTAGATTTTCTCTTCTTTCAGGACATAAACCAAAAGTTTAATTACTTCCATGGGAATCTTTTATAACTAAATCACTTAAACTCACAGCTCTTTCCTGATGTTGGTAACAATTCTTTGATGTCCATCACTCCGGCTGTTAGCTAGCTCCATAGATTGAACTCATGTTAATAATCCGGAAGGCAAACATGACAGTCATTCGGTGGTATGGAACACTCCTCTTCCAAAATTAGCACATACTCTTTCTCCAATGATATTCTGACGTACAGTACCAGTCAAAAGTTTGGATACACCTGCTCGTTCTTCATTTTTACAATTTCTATATTGTAAAATAATAGTGAAGACATCAAAACTATGAAATAACACCTGTAGTAACCAAAAAGTGTTAAACAAATCAAAATATATTTTATACTTGAGATTATTCAGTAGCCACCCTTTTTCTTGATGACAGCTTTGCACACTCTAGGCATTCTCTCAACCAGCTTCACCTGGAATGCTTTTCCAACAGTCTTGAAGAAGTTCCCACATGCTGAGCACTTGTTGGCTGCTTTTCCTTCACTCTGCGGTGAAGAAAACATCTCAATTAGGTTGAGATTCGGTGATTGTGGAGGGCAGGTCATCTGATGCAGCACTCCATCACTCCCCCTTCTTGGTCAAATAGCCCTTACACAGCCTGGAGGTGTGTTGGGTCATTGTCTTGTTGAAAAACAAATGATAGTCCCACTAAGCGCAAACCATATGGGATGGCGTATCGCTGCAGAATGCTGTGGCAGCCATGCTGGTTAAGTGTGCCTTGAATTCTAAATAAATCACAGGCAGTGTCACCAGCAAAGCAGCCCCACATCATCACACCTCCTCCTCCATGCTTCATGGTGGGAACCTCACATGCAGAGATCATCCGTTCACCTATTCTGCGTCTCACAAAGACACAGCATTTGGAACCAAAAAATCTTACATTTGGACTCATCTGACCAAAGGACAGACTTCCACCGGTCTAATGTCCATTGCTTGTGTTGCTTGGCCCAAGCAAGTTTCTTATTATTATAAGTGTCCTTTTAGTAGTAGTTTCTTTGCAGCAATTCGACCATGATCACGCAGTCTCCTCTGAACAGTTGATGTTGAGATGTGAGCTCTGTGAAGCATTTATTTGGGCTGCAATTTCTGAGGCTGGTAACTCTAATGAACTTGTCCTTTGCAGCAGAGGTAACTCTGGGTCATCCTTTCCTGTGGTGGTCCTCATGAGAGCCAGTTTTATCATAGAGCTTGATGGTTTTTGCAACTGCACTTGAAGAAACTAAAAGTTCTTGAAATTTTCCACATTGACTGACCTTCTTAAAGTAATGATAGACAGTGTAGTGGAAATTTCAGTACTGAGAGAGACTTGGACAATTATTCAAACAATCATCTTTATTCAACATCGATTAATTATTGCAATAATGAAACTGTCGACCGCACACCCTAAGTTGTGTTGCCGAGAACTTCCCAAACAATGAAACACAGACATCTTATATAGGACAGTAAGAATGTTCAGTTCCACCCCTCTCAGGCAGATCAAAAAGCATCATAATCCACTTTGGGTTTATCCTGTTGTTAACAGCACATGGTGTTGTTCTAACCCCCAACCCTGGCTCAATTTCCCTGATGCCAGGATGTCTAGGACCCTTCGTTCCAGTTCATCTCTATCCCAGTTACAACCACCCCACATCCTGTTCATGGAATACATCTTCCCAGTGCACCACTGATCACAGAATGGAATGTGGCTGTAAAGCTTTATAGCCCTCTAGTAAAACCCATTTCCACAACGCACAGACTATCTGCAGGAAGCTAGAGTGGACACCATAAAAACTGAGCCTTACTCTTAGTTAAATATATAATTGTTTACCATTAATATCAAACAAATCAGGTAAGTATGTCATTTTTCCCTGACAACTGTCGTTTCTCTTTGCTTATTTGAGCTGTTCTTGCCATAATATGAACTTGTTATTTTACCGAATAGGGCGATCGTCTGTATACCACCCCTACCTTGTCACAACACAACTGATTGGCTCAAACGCATTAAGAAAAAAATTCCACAAATTAAATTTAAAAAAGGCACACCTGTTAATTGAAATGCATTCCAGGTGACTACCTCATGAAGCTGGTTGAGAGAATACCAAGAGTGTTCAAAGCTATCATCAAGGCAAATGCAGGCAACTTTGAAGAATCTAAAATATATTTTTATTTGTTGGTTACTACATGATTCCATATGTGTTATTTTATAGTTTTAATGTCTTCACTATTATTCTACAATGTAGAAAATAATAAAAATACAGAAAAACCCTGGAATGAGTAGGTGTGTTCAAACTTTTACTTTCTGAATTTGGCTCCTCTCTACTCGTTATCGTTCTCTAACTCTCTCCTCCTTTTGCAACGCACTCACTCGCGCCACCTCTCCCCAGGACCTTTTAGAGCTGGCCGTGACGTCACCTGGCTCATAGTAGTTTTGGAAAGTCCCTGAACAGAACAGCAAAAGCCATATCCCTAGACTCTGCCACATTCCCCCCTGCAAAACCCTGCCAAGCCTGAGTACCTCTGAACACAGAAATTCATAATTCACATGCTTGACCTTGCAGTGCACATCAACTTAACTTGAAACCTGTAGAAGTTTCGGTATCACAGAATAAAGACAAGTCATACCGTCGGGGACCCTCCAACATCTCAGTCTCTCTGTGCATGCTTTCTTCCTACTCAGGGGTGCCTCCTCTTCCCCTGACCTCAACTCAGGCTCTTCTATGCCTACTTCGGTTTGCAGCACCCCTGCTGGCACAACCACATGACCGTCAGGCTGCAAAATCCAAATGGAGTTGATAGGGTCAACCTCATTTTCCTCTGTGCACATCTGGAGTCTTTGCCTCTGTACCGGTCTTCTTGCTGGGATGTTGAAAGTGCAGGGTTTGATTTTCTCCCTGTGTACCACCTTGGGGTTTCCTGCTCCCTCTGGTCGAACAGTGAATACTTGCAGCTCTCGTGCAACTTTTACCAATACGATAGAGATTGCATAGTTCCTTGATCACAATGGCCTCAAAACACCTCTCTTGGTCAGAATGCCGCAATGGGGTTCCTTATCCAAAGTGTCCTCCATGGTGCTTTGTTTCATATGCCTGGAACTGCAGTGGTTCTGGCACTACCAACTGCCACATTTCCTCTCCATCTCTAGGATCTAGGAGCCTTCTGAAGAGAAACCCTTGGTGCAAACAAAGCCTTTCCCATTCGCCTACAAGTTTCCTGGCAAGAGCTTCAATGATCCTAAGCTGTTCTCTCGCTGGTCTCACTTTAGTCTTGACTGCTGTGTAGACTGGACTTAATGTGGGATCACCTTGTTGCATTTTCTGGATTTCCTCCTAATCATACCCGATTACTCTTCCCCTTGCTTCTGACTGTGTCACCGGTGTCTGGGGACTTTCTTCCTGATTGGTCTCTAGATGTGACAGAGGCATGCCCACACTTCCCCTTTGTTTATCAGCAGGAAGTCTGGGCTGGTGTCTGCTTGTTCTGGTTCTGTGTCCTCCGGAATACTGGACAACACATCTGCGTTGGTGTTTTGCTTGCCAGGCTTATACAGTACTTTGAACTGATACTCTGCCTACTGGGCAACCCATCTCTGTTCCACTGCACCAAGATTTGCGGAGTCCAATTATCTCAGCAGAGTGTGGTCTGTAATGACAGTTGACTTGCTGTGGAGCAAAGGATCTCAGAATTGTTCAGTGACAGCTCATTTCAGGACAAGCTGCTCGAGCCTAAAAGCACTGTAATTGTGATCATTCCTTTCAGACTTCCTCAGTTCCCAACTTGCATAGGTTGATCACCCGTTCAACACCACTCTGCTTCTGGACTTGTTGACTTGTGGACTTGTTGACGTGCTGCTGTGCAGTTTGTTGCTAAACTTACTTTGCTACCTGCCAACTTTACGGTTTTTACTTTTTAATTACCGTTTTATATTTGTATTTTTTTCCCCCTCGCTCAACTTTTTTCATTCAACTTTTTCACCCCGGACGCTTTTTCTGGACATGGTTCTACATGACCTCCACCAGCCGAAGCTAAGTAGTAACATTAACATTATGCAGTCGCTGTACTCATAATATACAGGAGAACGATCGCCTTATGGTGAGGATAGCCCTGCTGCAAGCCCAGCTTCAGGAGCAATCGTTAGGCAAGGGAAATTTAAGTGTACGAAAGGATGAAACAGCATCTGTGCCACTAATAAGTACAGACAGTAGTATAAATCCCCACGCACAGTCCCCGCAGCCAGACAATTTTCTCATGGCTTCTGGAAGGAAATGCTGTGTCGCTCATTCAGCCGACAGAAACTTTCAACCGGTTCTCCCCATTAAGCAACGAGTCGGAGTCAGAGGCTGAGCCTTCTCTGGTCTCTCCTCCACCCGTTACGGGGTCTAAGACGCTGAAGCCTCCCACCATTATCTCTGACAAATTGAAAACCCTAGTCATTGGTGCCTCCATTCCCCGCAGTATTAGACTTAACACTGTTAACCAGGGGGCAGAGCTACCGACGTTAAAGTTCATCTGAAGATGGTGCTGGCTAAGGCTAAAACTGACGAGTGTAGAGAGTATAGGGATATTGTTATCCACGTCGGCACCAACGATGTTAGGATGAAACAGTCAGAGGTCACCAAGCGCAACATAGCTTCAGCATGTAAATCAGCTAGAAAGATGTGTCGGCATCGAGTAATTGTCTCTGGCCCCCTCCCAGTTAGGGGGAGTGATGAGCTCTACAGCAGAGTCTCACAACTCAATCGCTGGTTGAAAACTGTTTTCTGCCCCTCCCTCTTTCTGGGACTCACCTACAAACAGGACCAAGCCTGGCCTGCTGAGGAGTGACAAACTCCATCCTAGCTGGAGGGGTGCTCTCATCTTATCTATGAACATAGACAGGACTCTAACTCCTCTATCTCCACAATGAGATAGGGTGCAGGCCAGGCAGCAGGGTGCAGGCCAGGCAGCCAGCTTAGTGAAGTCTGCCTCTAGCACAGTCAGTATAGTCAGCTCAGCTATCCCCATTGAGACCGTGTCTGTGCCTCGATCTAATTTGGGAAAAACTAAACATGGCGGTGTTCGCCTTAGCAATCTCCCTGGAATAAAGACCTCCTCCATTCCTGTCATTATTGAAAGAGATTGTGACATCTCACATCTAAAAATAGGGCTACTTAATGTTATATACCTCACCTCCAAGACAGTTATAGTCAATGAACTAATCACTGATCATAATTTTGATGTGAGTGGCCTGACTGAAACATGGCTTAAGCCTGATGAATTTACTGTATTAAATGGAGGCTTCTCCTCCTGAATACACTAGTGACCATATTCCTTGCGCATCCCACAAAGGCAGAGGTGTTGCTAACATTTGCGATAGCAAATTTCAATTTATCAAAAAAAAGATGACTAGAAGCTCAAAAGACAAAAACGCAGTCGTGAAATCTCTGCGGCCTACTCAATCACTAATTAGAGCTACTGTTTACAGGACTCCTGGCCCGTATACAACGTTCCTCACTGAGTTCCCTGAAGTCCTATCGGACCTTGTAGTCATGGCAAATAATATTCATATTTTTGGTGACTTTAATATTCGCATGGAAAATTCCACAGACCCACTCCAAAAGGCTTTCGGAGCCATCATCAACTCAGTGGGTTTTGTCCAACATGTCTCCGGACCTACTCACTGCCACAGTCATACTCAGGACCTAGTTTTGTCCCGTGGGATAAATATTGTGGATCTTAATGTTTTTCCTCATAATCCTGGACTATCGGACCACCATTTTATTATGTTTGCAATCGCAACAAAAATCTGCTCAGACACCAACCAAGGACCATCAAAAGCCATGCTATAAATTCTCAGACAACCCAAAGATTCCTAGATGCCTTTACAGACTCCTTCCATCTACCCAAGGACGTCATTGTACAAAAAACTGAGGAACTAAATTTAACCTTGCGTAATACCCTAGATGCAGTCGCACCCCTAAAAACAAAAAACATTTGTCATAAGAAACTAGCTCCCTGGTATACAGAAACTACCCGAGCCCTGAAGCAAGCTTCCAGAAAATTGGAACGGAAATGGCGCTACACCTAACTGGAAGTCTTCCGACTAGCTTGGAAAGACAGTACCGTGCAGTATCGAAGAGCCCTCACTGCTGCTCAATCATCCTATTTTTCCAACTTAATTGAGAAGAATAAGAACAATCCAACATTTATTTTTGATACTGTCGCAAAGCTAACTAAAACGCAGAATTCCCCAATGGCTTTCACTTCAGTAGTGATAAATTCATGAACTTCATGATCATTAGAAAGCAAATTACGGACTCCTCCTTACATCTGCGTATTTCTCCAAAGTTCAGTTGTCCTGAGTCTGCACAACACTGCCAGGACCTAGGATCAAGGGACACACTCAAGTTTTTTAATACTATATCTCTTGACACATTGATGAAAATAGTAATGGCCTCTAAACATTCAAGCTGCATACTGGACCCTATTCCAACTAAACTACTGAAAGAGCTGCTTCCTGTGTTTGGCCATCCTATGTTGAACATAATAAACAGCTCCCTATCCACCGGATGTGTACCAAACTCACTAAAAGTGGCAGTAATAAAGCCTCTCTTGAAAAAGCCAAACCTTGACCCAGAAAATATAAAAACTATCGGCCTATATCGAATCTCCCATTCCTTTCAAAAATGTTAGAAAAAGCTGTTGCGCAGCAACTCACTGCCTTCCTGAAGACAAACAATGCATATGAAATGCTTCAGTCTGGTTTTAGACCCCATCATAGCACTGAGACTGCACTGAAGGTAGTAAATTTTCCTGTTTATGGCGTCAGACCAAGGCTCTGCATCTGTCCTCGTGCTCTTAGACTTTAGTGCTGCTTTTGATACCATCGATCACCACATACTTTTGGAGAGATTGGAAACCCAAGTTGGTCTACACGGACAAGTTCTGGCCTGGTTTAGATCTTATCTGTCGGAAAGATATCAGTTTGTCTCTGGATGGTTTGTCCTCTGAAAAATCAACTGTAAATTTCGGTGTTCCTTAAGGTTCCGTTTTAGGACCACTATTGTTTTCACTATATGTTTTACCTCTTGGTGATGTCATTCGGAAACATAATGTTAACTTTCATTGCTATGCGGACGATACACAGCTGTACATTTCGATGAAACATAGTGAATCCCCAAAATTGCCCTCCCTGGAAGCCTGTGTTCCAGACATAAGGAAGTGGATGGCGGCAAATGTTTTACTTTTAAACTCGGATAAAACAGAGATGCTAGTTCTAGGTCCCAAGAAACAAAGAGATCTTCTGTTGGATCTGACAATTAATCTTGATGGTTATACAGTCGTCGAAAATAAAACTGTGAAGGACCTCGGCGTTACTCTGGACCCTGATCTCTCTTTTGACAAACATATCAAGACTGTTTCAAGGACAGCTTTTTTCCATCTACAGTGGGGAAAAAAAGTATTTAGTCAGCCACCAATTGTGCAAGTTCTCTCACTTAAAAAGATGAGAGAGGCCTGTAATTTTCATCATAGGTACACTTCAACTATGACAGACAAAATGAGGAAAATCACATTGTAGGATTTTTAATGAATTTATTTGCAAATTATGGTGGAAAATAAGTATTTGGTCACATACAAACAAGCAAGATTTCTGGCTCTCACAGACCTGTAACTTCTTTTTAAGAGGCTCCTCTGTCCTCCACTCGTTACCTGTATTAATGGCACCTGTTTGAACTTGTTATCAGTATAAAGACACCTGTCCACAACCTCAAACAGTCACACTCCAAACTCCACTATGGCCAAGACCAAAGAGCTGTCAAAGGACACCAGAAACAAAATTGTAGACCTGCACCAGGTTGGGAAGACTGAATCTGCAATAGGTAAGCAGCTTGGTTTGAAGAAATCAACTGTGGGAGCAATTATTAGGAAATGGAAGACATACAAGACCACTGATAATCTTCCTCGATCTGGGGCTCCACGCAAGATCTCACCCGTGGGGTCAAAATGATCACAAGAACGGTGAGCAAAATCCCAGAACCACACGGGGACCTAGTGAATGACCTGCAGAGAGCTGGGACCAAAGTAACAAAGCCTACCATCAGTAACACTACGCCGCCAGGGACTCAAATCCTGCAGTGCCAGACGTGTCCCCCTGCTTAAGCCAGTACATGTTCAGGCCCGTCTGAAGTTTGCTAGAGAGCATTTGGATGATCCAGATGAGGATTGGGAGAATGTCATATGGTCAGATGAAACCAAAATATAACTTTTTGGTAAAAACTCAACTCGTCGTGTTCGGAGGACAAAGAATGCTGAGTTGCATCCAAAGAACACCATACCTACTGTGAAGCATGGGGTGGAAACATCATGCTTTGGGGCTGTTTTTCTGCAAAGGGACCAGGACGACTGATCCGTGTAAAGGAAAGAATGAATGGGGCCATGTATCGTGAGATTTTGAGTGAAAACCTCCTTCCATCAGCAAGGGCATTGAAGATGAAACATGGCTGGGTCTTTCAGCATGACAATGATCCCAAACACACCGCCCGAACGAAGGAGTGGCTTCGTAAGAAGCATTTCAAGGTCCTGGAGTGGCCTAGCCAGTCTCCAGATCTCAACCCCATAGAAAATCTTTGGAGGGAGTTGAAAGTCCGTGTTGACCAGCGACAGCCCCAAAACATCACTGCTCTAGAGGAGATCTGCATGGAGGAATGGGCCAAAATACCAGCAACAGTGTGTGAAAACCTTGTGAAGACTTACAGAAAACGTTTGACCTCTGTCATTGCCAACAAAGGGAATATAACAAAGTATTGAGATAAACTTTTGTTATTGACCAAATACTTATTTTCCACCATAATTTGCAAATAAATTCAATAAAAATCCTACAATGTGATTTTCTGGATTTTTTTTCCTCATTTTGTCTGTCATAGTTGAAGTGTACCTATGATGAAAATTACATGCCTCTCTCATCTTTTTAAGTGAGAGAACTTGCACAATTGGTGGCTGACTAAATACTTTTTTTCCACACTGTACGTACTTTGCAAAAATCTGAAACTTTCTGTCCAAAAATGATGCAGAAAAATGTATCCATGCTTTTGTCACTTCTAGATTAGACTACCGCAATGCTCTACTTTCTGGCTACCCAAGAAGTTTGTGGGCTATGCTCTGCCTTGTCTCAGGGTAGTAAGTTGGTGGTTTGAAGATATCCCTCTAGTGGTGTGTGGGCTGTGCTTTGGCAAAGTGGGTGGGGTTATATCCTGCCTGGTTGGCCCTGTCTGAGGGTATCGTCGGACGGGGCCACAGTGTCTCCCGACCCCTCCTGTCTCAGCCTCCAGTATTTATGCTGCAATAGTTTGTGTTGGGGGGCTAGGGTCAGTCTGTTATATCTGGAGTATTTCTCCTGTCTTATCCAGTGACCTGTGTGAATTTAAGTATGCTCCCTCTAATTCTCTCTCTGTCTGTCTCTCTCTCTCTCTTTCTTTCTTTCTCTCTTCTCTCGGAGGACCTGAGCCCTAGTATCATGCCTCAACACAACCTGGTCGTGCTGCTGCCCCAATTTAAACTGTTCTGCCTGCGGCTATGGAACCCTGACCTGTTCACCTGACGTGCTACCTTGTCCCGGACCTGCTGTTTTCGACTCTCTCTGTACCGCACCTGCTGTCTAACTCTGAATGATCGGCTATGAAAAGCCAACTGACATTTACTCCTGAGGTACTGACCTGTTGCACCCTCTAGAACCACTGTGATTATTATTATTTGACCTTCCTGGTCATCTACAGTTGAAGTCAGAAGTTTACATACATCTTAGCCAAATACATTTAAACTCAGTTTTTCACAATTCCTGACGTTTAATCCTAGTACATTTTCCCTGTCTTAGGTCAGTTAGGATCACCACTTTATATTAAGAATGTGAAATGTCAGAATAATATTAGAGAGAATGATTTATTTCACATTCCCAGTGGGTCAGAAGTTTACATACGCTCAATTAGTATTTGGTAGCATTGCATTTTAATTGTTTAACTTGGGTCAAACGTTTTGGGTAGCCTTCCACAAGCTTCCCCCAATAAGTGAATTTTGGCCCATTCCTCCTGACAGAGCTGGTGTAACTGAGTTAGGTTTGCTTGCACACACTTTTTCATTTCTGCCCACACATTTTCTATAGGATTGAGGTCAGGGCTTTGTGATGGCCACTCCAATACCTTGACTTTGTTGTCCTTAAGCCATTTTGCCACAACTTTGGAAGTATGCTTGGGGTCATTGTCCATTTGGAAGACCCATTTGCGACCAAGCTTTAACTTCCTGACTGATGTCTTGAGATGTTGCTTCAATATATCCACATCATTTTCTTTCCTAATGATGCCATCTATTTTGTGAAGTGCACCAGTCCCTCCTGCAGCAAAACACCCCCACAACATGATGATGCCACCCTGTGCTTCATGGTTGGGATGGTGTTCTTCGGCTTGCAAGCCTCCCCCTTTTTCCTCCAAACATGACAATGGTCATTATGGCCAAACAGTTCTATTTTTGTTTCATCAGACCAGAGGACATTTCTCCAAAAAGTACGATTTTTGTCCCCATGTGCAGTTGCAAACCATAGTCTGGCTTTTTTATGGCGGTTTTGGAGCAGTGGCCTCTACCTTGCTGAGCGGCCTTTCAGGTTATGTTTAGTTAGGACTCGTTTTACTGTGGATATAGATACTTTTGTACCTGTTTCCTCCATAATATTCACAAGGTCCTTTGCTGTTGTTCTGGGATTGTTCTGGGTCCTAACCGACTTGCCAAAACTATAGTTTGTTAACAAGAAATTTGTGGAGTGGTTGAAATACAAGTTTTAATGACTCCAACCTAAGTGTATGTAAACTTCCGACTTCAACTGTAGATGCTTTTGTACCTGTTTCCTCCAGAATCTTCACAAGGTCCTTTGCTGATGTTCTGGGATTGATTTGCACTTTTCGCACCAAAGTCCGTTCATCTCGAGGAGACAGAACGCGTCTCCTTCCTGAGTGGTTGTCACGTCCAGGCCTGGGTTAGCAGGCTGGCGTGTTTAGTTTGTATTTTGTTTAGGACGGTTTTTTGTTCTAGGTGATATATTTCTATGTTGGATTGATGGTTCCCAATTAGAGGCAGCTGATTGTCGTTACCTCTAATTGGGAACCATATATTGTGCTTTTCACTGGGGTTTTGTGGGTTATTGATTATGTTTACTGGTTACGGTCTTTATATGTTTATTGTTTTGCCAGTTATGTTAAAATAAAGTATGTACACTGGAAACCTCGCTGCATCTTGGTCTGTCCCATACGAAGATAAGTCTCCAGCTTCAGCAATTTTTGCAATTCGTTCCAGTCACTGGCAGCAGGAGCACATTCTTCTTTTTCTTCTGGCAGTAGGACACAAGAGTGTGTGCATCGGTGAAGGCAAACTTTGAGGAAAAACGATCCCTGCCCTTGGTAGTGAGTAAGGCAGCAGGCAACTCATGCTTGTTCCTTCTGACCGTCCCCACCATGGTCATTTTGTTTGGAGCAGCTCCTGACCAAGAGCATATGAGGTGAAGAAATTGTCACATGTTATGTTGTGCCCCTGGAGACCTGCTGTCATTTCCAGGACCACCAGCTTCCCCTGGTTCCTTTCGGGAACACCGTCAGCAGGTTTCCCAGTGTAAACCTGCATGTTCCATGCATAACCTGTCTTGGCATCACATGCTGCCTGTACCTTTATTCCATATTTAGACGGTTTGCTTGGCATGTACTGTTTGAATGGGCAGCGTCCCCTAAAAGTGACCAGACGCTCATCCACTGTGATGTCTGGACTTGGGTTATAGATGAGTGGCAGGCGCTCCACCCACTTGCCAAACCTCTCGGCCACGACGTCACCTGGCTCATAGTAGTTTTGGAAAGTCCTTGAACAGAACAGCAAAAGCCCTATCCCTAGACTCCGCCACAATTACACCCTAGATCAGCTAGATGCAGGCAAGAGTATGCAAGGTGGTATTGAATGTGTCTCTGTCTGTCCATGTGTCACTGTCTGCCACCACAAATCTTTCTCTCGGCCTGTGTGCACCTACGTTGTAAACTTTCATTCATAGGCTAGGTTGTAGCAACCTCATGAAGGGACAATTTGAGTATCATGTAGTAAACCTATCAATGTTACATTGAACTGGGTGAATGGAATATGAATGACAGTAATCCAATATGCTATAACAGAAATAAGGCCATGCCCATGAAAAAAAGAATCATCCTCCCTCATCTTAAACGGCACCGACCACCACTGGTTTAGAATTGGCCTAGGCTATTGGCTGTATGCGATAATTTATTCTCCTTTTTCTGTTTATAAACACATTTCACACAATTCTACTACATGTTATATGACTGTAGAAATTAGCATATTTTTTTTTAATAAGCCAAAAATGACAGGGTAGTATAGGCTACTGCTGACACTGACAAACAGATCAATACAAACAACCTTGTCTGCAACCATCTAATCTAGGCCTATGAAAAGGGGAGACAGAAATGATACAAAATTAAGTCCATCTAACCTGGTGGAGGAAATGATTGTCCAAAAAGTTTCAAGTTGCACTGATCTAATGATGAGTGAATATGCGCACTCACCGGGGATAAGGACGATGCTCTCTGCTGGCGTCAATAAGGCTACGGATTCACAGTCCTTTGACTCCCTTCACCTCCCCACGCAGCTAGACACAGGTCACATGCAGCTCCAACTCCACATGTTGGGAGGAATCCCCCCAAAATACCCCATACCGCACTGTCCCAGAGGTTGCTTCAACTTTGGCCCAACTTCACCCACAAACAAGAGGACTCTTCAGAGAAGTAGAAACCCTAATCAAACTGTGCCTCTGTCTTCCGATGTTCTCCACTCCTCACCACCTTTGACTTTCCTAAAACAATACTTGTCCACCTCAGTTGTCAGAGATTTGAGCACTAAATGCTTAAGGGCATTAAATGCATAGGCCTATAGGCGTATGCGTCCACTGTATGATAAGAGCGGTAGAGAGCTCACATCATCACCCAAGCCATTGTTTATAGGGGTTATATATGTGTCACTTCCTTGGCCTGGGCTGTTGTTTGCATTCAAGACAAGGTTGTTTTTATTGTCAGAGTAGCCACTCATTTCGGTCATTTGTGTGGTATCAAAAAATATTCTGCTAACGCTTTCTCTCATGTAAATGACATAGAATTGTATGAAATGCGTTTATAAAAGGGTCTTTTTTTTTGTTGCCTGCTAAATAATGTTCCCCTTGTGTGTAAATCCTAAAAACGTGTCTGCTCAACTGTACGCCCCTACACAAATGCAATTATAGATGCTTGCAATGTTTTGTGAAGGGGAATTTTTTCTTCTCAACCCTCTGCGCCACCCAAAACGTCTTCCCTCTGCCATGCATACTGGCGAGCAAGCACATGCTCTGAGGTAAAACGTGTGTGTGAATGTATGACTGATACATCCAATCTCTATTCTAAGGGCTTACTTTGTGCCTCTTAAATCCTGGCAACGTGGTGTGTCACATGTTTGTGACAATTCATACAGGGCTTATTCATTTACAAGAAGTTACTACATTTTCATAAGGATAGATTGAGGACTTGTCTTTGTGTCTGTGCCATTAATGCATCTGTGACAGCATGGGCAGCGCCACTGAGGCAATCTCCATTTTAAAGTAGTATTTTACAAGCAGTTCCTGCTTGAAAACCCACAAATGTCACTGAGTTAAAGCAGTTCTATAAAAAAAAAATATATTTACCTTGTCATTTTAAGGTGAAATATATAAAAAATATTGAAATAAGATGCATTACTTGTATTAAGCCTATTAAATAATAGGTTAAAATAAGCTAAATTATCTGCCAATGACATTTAGATAATTTATACTTTGGTCTCATCTGTCCATGAGTCATTCTTCCAAGAGTCATGATGTGTCACGATCTTGTACAGAAGTGGACCAAGGCGCAGGGTTGCGTGAAACATATTTATTTCTAGATCTCACCAAAACAAAAGCAAGTATGCATGTGTGGCACACAACTACAAACATAATATCCCACAACACAGGTGGGGGACTGAACAACCTAAATAGGATTCCCAATTAGAGACAACGACTAACAGCTGCCTCTAATTGGGAACCCAAACCAACCAACATAGAAATACAACATAGAACAAAAACACACCCCTGATCACGTCCTGACCAAAACCACCATAGAGCAGCCAAAAGGGCTATCTATGGCCAGGACGTGACATGATGATCATCCAGGTGCTTCCAGGTGCTTTTTGGCAAACTTTAGTGAACTTTTTGGATGACATGTGTCCCATTTATGTTTGGCGAAAACCAAACACTGCATTCCACAGTAAGAACCTCCACCATTGTGGTGGTAGTGTGATGGTTTGGGGAGGCTTTGCTGCCTCAGGACATGTACGACTTGCCTTAACAGAAAAAAACATGAATTCTGCTCTGTATCAGAGAGTTCTACAGGAGAATGTCAGGCCATCTGTCTGTGAGCTGAAGCTGAAGTGCAGCTGTGTCATGCAGCAAGACAATGATCCAAAACACACAATCAAGTCTACATGAAGACTTGAAATGAGCAGTTCATGATTCAAAACCCACAAATGTTGCTGAGGTAAAGCAGTTCTGCATGCAGGAGTGGTCCAAAATTCCTCCACAGCGATGGGAGAGACTGATCAACAACTACAGGAAGCATTTGGTTGCAGTCATTGCAGCTAAACGTGGCACAACCAGTTATTGAGTGCAAGGGGGCAATTACTTTTTCACACAGGGGAATTGGGTGTTGCATAACTTTGTTAATTACATAAATAAAATAAGTATACATTTGTTTTGTTATTTGTAAACTCAGGTTCCCTTTATATAATATTAGGTTTTGGTTGAAGATCTGATAACATTCAGTATAAGACAATATGCAAAAATAGAGAAAATCAGAAAGGGGCCAATACTTTTTCACGGTACTGTATCTACTCTATAATAAGATATTTAAAATGTAAAAAATCTGCTTAATCTCTGAAATGTTTTCCTTAATGTGTTTTTCTGTGTAAATAAGAAAGACCAATGCCATGGCAAAATCCAAATCTGTGAAGCCTTGCCAGTGACTATATGTTATGAAGACTAGTCAAAGTATTGAGTGACCACTTAACCAAAATTCAGACATTGTTTTTCCATTGGAATTTGGATATCAAAGTACAGGTAATCAGTATTGTCTTCCACTTTTTCCCAAAGACAGTGCTGCTCCTCTTCAGTAAAATGAGCAGTATGCAACCATGTCCCTGCCCTGACTCCGTCACATTTTCCAGGGAGAGGAGGAGTGCTCACATGACTCAGGAGTTTTGACCACAGCATTAGGAGTAAGGCCCTGTCCCTCCATTGGCCTCTCCTCACACACCCTGGGCACACTGCTCAGAAGGCCAACACGTTTCTCCTTTGTTTCTTACTGATATGACCATTATTTAACAATTGTGTTTTTCTGATAAAGTGTTTGCTTTCTGGGCAGTGCATGCAAGAGATTGCATTGGACAACATACAGTAATTTCAAAAATATAAGAGTGATTGAATTTGTATGAGAGGATCCAAAAGAATCCTCAAAGGTTTGTTCAGTCGATCTGTGTTTGAGTGTGTGCTTGCGTATGTTATGTTGTATGGAAATGCATGTATAGTTGGAACAATGAAAGACAATTAGTGTAACAGCACGTTATCCGTGACAGTATGCCTGTTGCTCACAGAGTCATGTGACATGTTCCCTCAACCATGCCTGCTGGCTTCACCACACCCATGCCTCCGCAAATGTTTTAAAAATGATCTTACTCCTAGTCCTAACATCTACGGTAGGCTCTTTCTTACAATTGTTTTTTAAAATAGAAAAAACACTTTTGGAGGAAGAATACTTGTCCACAATTACGTTATAATCAAAAGCTCTACTTCTCCAATACTTTCCATACTCCTATTTCTCCTTCTCTCTTGTATTACTCCTGGGATCTCCTCTGCCGGAGTGACTGATCAGAATAAAGATTAGCATTGTTGTTCACTCCCAGATGCCCTTTGAATGAATGACAACAGTTGAGAAACATGTCAGAGACTCTGGGATCTGTGGGCAAAACAAAGACTGCATTCAGGGTTTGAAGTAATGACTCTGATGAAGGCATTTCATAACTGTTTCCCTCTGAAGAGGAGACACACAAACGCCTCTTAAAGCCACACACAGTCTTTCCTGCTCAATGTCACCGACCTCACAAATGCACATAGTATCACAAACAATATTTACTCAATCACTGAATATCTTGCAACAGGGTGGGGAAAGAATGATTCAAGATAAACTCAAGCAGTTTTTCAAAAGTAACCAATATTTGCTTTTCCAGTTACACTGGTGGGAGTCAATGTTAACTCATTTACTAACTGTTTAGTCTTTTGCTGACTCAAACCTGAAAAGCTGACCAAGATTCAAATGAGAGACTGACATATCATGAGCACAATTTAGAGATGCTTGCACAGACTTCAAGACCAGACTTCCGACTGGGCACACTACTTCATTTCAATGTGGATATTTGGGTAGCATTTGATTATAACCTACTGTACAGTCACCCGCTCAAAAGTTAGTTGAATTTCCAATGTGCTATCACTATGCTTTCAACCAACTAAAAGAACATCCAAATTCCAATGGACAACAATGTCTGAATTTTGATTAAGTGGTCACTCAAATGTCTATCACTGCACATTCAACCATTTAAAAGCACATCAAAGTTCAAATGGGAATATAATGTCAGATATTTTGTTTATTTATACAACAGATGAATGTGTTATCACTGTGCTTCATCTGATAGCGGAACCAAATGACCTGGATTGCAGTTGAGATGACATTAAAAGTACAAGTAATCAATGCAGTTCGAAAATCTTCTCAGATCATTAGGCTACAGCATGTGTGAAGATCTCAACAGACCTGTGATGACCTATGCATGCGATCTTGAACATACTAACTTTATGTTATTACATAATAATACATTTATAGCTACAGTAACTTCAATGTGGCCATGTATGTGTTACTCATTTTAAGGTTGAATGTGAGATTACTTTGTAAGATTATAACCTTCATTGTAGGCTATTTACTGTATTAAAAAAGCAATATTGAATTGTGTTTTATTGACAGCCAGTAACTGAAAGGTTACTGGGTCGAATTCCTGAGCTGACTAGATGAAAAATCTGTCAATGTGCCCTTGAGCAAGGCACTTAACCCGAATAGCTTCTGGATAAGAATGTCTGCTTAATGACAAACAAATTGATAATGCCAACATTTATAGGAGATGTACCTATTCCAACATATAATTTGTTTGTTGACAAGTTAGTAGGCTATTTATTGTATTTCAAAAGTGATGTTGAATTGTGTTAATTGATATGTTGGATTACTAATTGATATGTTGGATTACTAATTGATATGTTGGATTACTAATTGATATGTTGGATTACTAATTGATATGTTGGGTTCACATCTCCATCGCAACCAAAAATTATAGAATAGGACTAAGTAAAATCATACTTCATATAAAGTTTGATTTAGTCCTATACTTTAATTTACATTTTTGGTTGAGATGGAGGACGTGAATCCAACATATACATTTTTTCTTTATACACAAACTGGGATTAAAGCCAAGTCAGTGGCACAGATAGAACTATCCAAGCAGAAGATACAGTACATCTACTTCAAATATTGATATTTGGTTGTGTTGACAACCAAACACAATTGAATAGCACTAAATATCCTTACATTTGACATCAACCATAGCTTGTAACCCTAGGCCTATTATAGTGTCTATTTTTTGTTAATTCTGGGTTGAATTGAGACAATATCTATTGATGACTTTGCAAATGTTATATACTGTAGGCCTAAATAACATAATTGAGGATTGATAAAGTATGGTCACATTTACTTTGCTCTGTTAAGCCTACCCTTTGGAATGTCTTCCCATAGCAACTGTGAATATATTTTGTTTTTTAAGTGGAGATCTCTCAACAATCATTCTCATGATAGTATGTTGGTGATAGTCAGTGACAAATATGATAGCTGAGCTGGGCTTGGTTAAAACCTTGGACTGGAGGCCTAGAGGTAGCTGTAGATAGATCAATTCTCCAGTAAGAGGGGCTGCACAGCCTAAAGTTTTTTTTTCGACATAATAGTGGATACAATGATGAACATTTGATGTTGTTCTAAATATAAGATGTAAACATATTTTATGCAAGGTTTGTCTGTGTTGAGACTTGGTTGTCATGATGACATAATCCTGTGGTTGAAATTTCACAACCCCCAAAACATATATATTTTTAAATGTTTTAAGTTGATGACTTTTCAAATCCTTTGTATTTTCCACGTAGATTCCACGTCACAATTCGTTGACAAATTACTTTGAAACAACGTTGATTGAACCAGTTTGTGCCCAGTGTGTTGCCAGGAAAACAAGCAAACAAAACAGAATAGCAACCTTGCATTGCAGATAGCTCTCATTTGGGGCATGATGGCCAAGCCAATAACTGGACGAATTGTAATTTATGTCGGCAACGTTCGAGAACGTTTAGCAACTGAACGTGGCCCAGACACTGCTATGTTGAATTGGATAACGGTGACGTGTCTGTGAAAATGGGTGGGAGATTATAAATAGCGAGTTGGTGACGAATTTTGCTGTTTGATCACATTAGCTAACTGTCCATTTAGAGGCACGGGGGAAAAAAAACTGGTAAAGTTGTCGACACTGATCGTTTTTTCCTTTTACACTTTCCAAGATGAACAGAATTCTTCTCAGCATTTTCGCAGTTGGCCTGTGTTTTGCATTTGGTAAGATAAAAATGTTTGTCAACTGTATTTGTTTGCTTATTTCAATCGTTGTTTAGTTAGTCTATCATTTTGATAGCTAAAACAAAATGTTTGATACGATTGTAATGAATTGGGTAGTCTAAACGATGTTCGTTTTTTTATCATTCGAATGCTATGTATACTTTCAATTTATTGCAACGAGGAATTAGTTTATCATATAAATAGGCAAGCTTAACATCCGAATACAATCAATAAATAAATGTATGTCTTAAGCCGGTGTTTCTGATCTTTTGCCCAATTATTGTAAAAATAACTGGTCTAATTGGTCAAAATACCAGTGTAAAATAGTGTAAAAATATCTATTTAAGGTTCAGATTGTCCCATAAAGGGGTTGCAATAAAAATTATGTCCATAGACCGTTTACAGGGTAAGAAAACCAATATGTCATTTGGGGGAACTAACCCCTTTATGAGAGAATGGTTCAGAATATTCAATTGTAAAGACTAAAACTATTACTCTTACCTTTATGTATAATCCATAGTTTATATAATTTAGTTCCGCTAAACAAGCCTTTGTCCCCATCTCAGGTTTCAAACCACACCCTTACTATATGATTTTCTGCAGTTGTCGACCTTGATTGAGTTCTTCCTGAATTGTGAATATGTAAGAATCAAAATGACAAAAACACAATTTCTGCCCACATTCCTCCTAACCTTTTCCAAATATTTTCGGGAACATGATCTCATACAACATTTGCATAAGTTCCCCAACAAAACATTTTAGTGAAACTAAGACATGAGAAAATGTAGTTCTGCTGGCTTCCCCTTTTAGAGAGTGTTGGTCATTCTGAGTGTATGGTGTGGTTGAAAGGATGCACATAACTGCAATTTTGGATTGTATTGGAGAGAGTCTGTCTTAAATCATTTTCCACACAGTCTGTGCCTGTATTTAGTGCTAGTGAGGGCCGAGAATCCACTCACATAGGTACATTGTTGCAAAGGGCATCAGTGTCTTAACAGCACGATTTGGCAAGGCAGGATATTCTGAGCGCAGCCCAATCCAGAAATCCGGCTGGGGCTTCTGATTAAATTACATTTTCACAGAACCGCTTGTTGCAATTTCGATGAGGTTCTCTTGTTCAGATATCGGTACGTGGACTGGAGGCAGGGCATGAAAGGGATAACGAATCCAGTTGTTTGTGTCTTCTGTTTTGGGCACGTGCCTGTGTAATTGCGCACCTAACTCACTCAGGTGCTTCGCTATATCACATTTGACATTGTCCGTAAGCTTGAGTTGATTTGCACACAAAAAAATCAAACAATGATGGAAAGACCTGTGTGTTGTCCTTGTTAATGCAGACAGAGTAGAGCTCCAACTTCTTAATCATAGCCTCAATTTTGTCCCGCACATTGAATATAGTTGCGGAGAGTCCCTGTAATCCTAGATTCAGATCATGATATGTAGGGCTGCCCATATCATTGCATAGTGCAGAAAATACACGAGAGTTCAGGATCCTTGTAGTGTCCAAAACGTCTTTCAAGCTGTCAGGCATTCCCTTGGCAGCAAGAGCCTCTCGGTGGATGCTGCAGTGTACCCAAGTGGTATTGGGAGCAACTGCTTGCGTTACCACTGTCTCCCTGTCACGGCTGTCCAGTACTTTAAAACTATCCTCTCCTGTTGTCCTGGTTTCTAGTGGTTTGCAGAAGAGGATGTCTTACTTAATTGACCCCGCATAAACGTAACGGACATATACCAGGAGTTGTGCCAGGCCCGCCACGTCTGTTGACTCATCCAGCTGTAATGCATAGAATTCACTGGCTTGTATGCAAAGCAGTAATTGTTTCAAAACATCTCCTGCCATGTCACTAATTTGTCGTGAAACAGTGATGTTTGATGGAGGCATTGTCTGAATAGTTTTTGGGGCCTTTTCCCCTAGCATTGTCCCAGCCATATCTGCGGCAGCAGGAAGAATTAAGTCCTCCACAATAGTATGGGGCTTGCCTGTCCTAGCCACTCGGTAGCTCACCATATAAGACGCTTCTAGCCCCTTATTAACGGTATCTTTTGCTTTTATACATGTCTTACTACTCGAAAGTAGTCTTAATTCTCGCTCAAAAAACTCTGGCTTATTTTTCAAATTGGCATGTTTTGTTTCTAAATGTCTGCGGCGTAAGAGTGAAGGTTTCATCGAGTTGTGAGATAGTACTTTTGCACATATAATACACTGTGGCTGAGGAAAGGCACTACTCCCAATATATGTGAACCTCAAATCAATGTAGTTCTCATCATATTTGTCTTTTCGATGGTCCAACGTCCCTGTCTGTTCGGTGCTTTCCCGGGTAAGGTGGCAGTAGCTCTTCAGCTGCATCAGACATACAACTGTTAGTGTCCATGCTAGCTGAGCTAACAACAAATGTAGAATTACTGATATTAGCATTGGATGTGCTCGTGGAAGCAGAACAACTTGTCATCGACAGGTGCAGTTGTAGTACTGCTTGTAGTAGTAGTACTACCAGTAGAGCTGGTATGTCTCTATGGACGCGGGCCTTACTTTTTTTAACCATTTATCCATTTTCGAGCAAACGGAATGAGCAGCAGCTACATTTGGCTACATACGGACCATTAATGGAATTCCCACGAGAGAGTAACGGTTAATGGGATTGGATGTTAATTATTTGACTAGGCTACCTGTATTTGACATTGTGTTGTTATTTCGCTGAACACTAGATGGTTTAATTAAAATTTTGGCAGTGAAACGAAGCTACTCAGGTGAGGAAAAAAAACTCACCCAAATGTATAGCCCTGTTGGAAAATATAAATGGTCTGTTTGAAAATGTGAAGACATTTATTTATTATTAAAAAAAAATTTTTTATATGTGAATCACATTTTTATTTGGCGTACCCCCGACAGCATTGTGCACATACCCCAGTTTGGGAATACCTGCTCTAGGGTGTATTCACTAGGAGCCAAACTTAATGAAATGGGGAGGGGCCTACCTCAGTTTGGAATAAACTGTTTCCATTGCCAATCATTTTGTAACTGTTTGCTACGGTCTTTGTCTAATGAATACACCCCTGGTGTCACAGGTTTGGTTCACGGCCAGTTACATTGATGCCGTGACCCTGATCACTTGGCTGATGTGTAGGCTAATGTGTAGGCTAATGAGCCTCTTAGTTTACTGTGTGGAGAGCAGGCCAAAGGGAGATGTCTGTAGCTCAGTTAGATTGAGCTCAACTTTGCAACTTAGTGTTAGTAATGTTGTGACAGCGACCTTAAGAAAGCAGTTAGCTAAGGTTAGGTGTTTGGTCCTAAGCCTTGTGGGTGGAAGGTGTTGGCCAATTACAGGAAGTCATATTATTTGAAACCTTTCAGGGACACTATGGAGTAAAACTAATGTATGTTACTGACTACCCTCTCAAGGTAAAACGTGTTTCCTCAATTAGGGTTGTGAATACTCTAGATCTGATTTGACATCTGCGTTAACACAGGTCACGGGATTGATGGCATTTGAAATTGTCTAATATACCTTTGTGATTTGATTTATTGGCATCCCCATTGAATACTTCTTGATCCAGGCTCTTGGTTAAAAGACAGACTGCCATGGTGTGTCCTATCAGGCAACATCGCCATCATGTGGACAACTTTGTTATTCATTTCATAAATCTGTATCATGACTTGTTTCGCTTATCAATATCCCAACACAAATGCCTTACTATGAAGAGGATTCATAGAAATACATTTTGACCAATTTTGGAATCCCGGTTATGGTATCTATGGTTCCCGTCATCATGGGGTCTCCTAATGAACTGATAAACTCATTTGACGTAGTTACAGTGAGTGAACTGTAGAGTGCAACAGTAGTCTGAATTGGACTGTGGTACTTGGCACTGTGGTTTGTGGTTATGGGCCCTGATCTGAAACCAGTTGAACAGGATAACTTGATCTGCTCTCCTATTTGTTCAATGACACAATACAGCATTGGTTCTTTCCTTAGATACACAATACCCAACCTCTTTGTTGATAATGTTACTGTTCCTTCCAGTTCCGCCACCAGTATATGTTCCCAGTGTAAACACTCCTTACAGGACATAAAAACGACACCAGACAATAGAAAAAAAAACATACATTGAGTGTACAAAACATTAGAAACACCTGCTCTTTCCATGACATAGACTGACCAGGTGAAAGCTATGATCCCTTATTGATGTCACTTGTTAAATCTACTTCAATTATGAAGGGGAGGTGACAGGTTAAAGAAGGATTTTTAAGACAAAAGATTTAAGTGCCTTTGAACAGAGAATAGTAGGTGCCAGGCACACTGGTTTGAGTGTCAAAAACTGCATTTTCTGCTGGGTTTTTCACACTCAACAGTTTCCTGTGTGTATCAACAATGGTCCACCACCCAAAGGGCATCCTGCCAACTTGACACAACTCTGGGAAGCATTGGAGTCAACATGGGCCAGCATCCCTGTGGAACGCTTTCGACACCTTGTAGAGTCCATGCCCCAATTCATTCATTCATTTTGTACACTCAGTGTATATATGCCTGGGGACTGTACAGGGGACAATACAACTGATGATCAGGTCAGTCCCCCCACCCCCCCACCCCCGATAGTCCATGCATGACATGCATACTGCATAAGCCCACCAGGAGTTTTCTTTTGGGTGGGGGAATTTAAAGGATGCTTGAATGTTGCTTGAGTCCAGCAAAATTTCCCATGACTACAATGTCCTCAGATAGTTGTCTCTTGTGTGTAATTATGTCGGCGTCACACTTTGTCCATGTAATAATAATTCCCCTTACGCGGTGTATATATAACACAAACCATGTGGTTAATAATGATCATCAAAACGTTTCCAATGACAATGTGTGGTCTGCACTAAAGCAAAACATTTTGATAGTCCTAGGCCACATGATGATTATCTTGTAGATTTTTTGCGTGAGTTGTATGAGCAACTGTTTATTCATACTCAATGGGCACCGTGTCCTCAGTCCTCTTAAAGGTAACAATAATGAGAGATGGTGGAGACCAATTGTGAACATCATCCCCCTGATCCGTATGACTCATCTCCCCATTCTCCGTATTACCCAATCAAGGCTTGTGCGCTCCTCCTTAACTTAACCCCTCATTGTGTCTGTAAATTACCTGTTGTGGCTAGAATACGGCCAAGTGTGTAAGCCAAGAGGCAGCTTTGTTTGCGAAACCTGACTGTCACCAGTGTTTCACCTGTGTGAGTGTGTGTGAGGCGGTGACAGATTGGTGGCGTGACATGAGTGAAGGGGACTGTTTTGACAGGATTTCTGAAGAGGATCAAGGCGTGGCCCAAAATCCCCAGGCAGAGGCTGACAGAGAAATGTGCATCATGTCATGACTCATTTATGTGATGTTGGCCTGTACATAGTGGTAGGGGAAGAGGCATTCTGATTGAGGACAGTTGATTGTTTTCACTCTTAGGGCTGGTTTCCCAGACAGATTTAAACCTATTCCTGAACTAAAAAGTGTGGTCAATAGAGAATCTCCATTAAAACTTAATCTGTGTACCGGAAACTGCCACTTAGACAGCATTTACACAGGCAGCCCAATTCTGATCTTTTGACCAATTATTGTCAAAAGAGCTGATCAGATTTGTCTGAAGACCAATAATTGGAAAAATATCAGATTTGCCTGCCTGTGTTAGCACAGCTAAACATTTTGGTGAAAGCATTCTTGAGTGGGAGGGTTTTTGACTAGTGGAAGTTTAATTGTGCGCTGACATGTCTTACCCATCTGTGTTCTCTGGCTATTCCCTCAAGGATGTATTTGTCCTTCCCGGAAGGACACCTTATTTCATATTTGAACCTAAAGAATGGAATTCAAACATTGATTGAATGATCAGATCACTTGGCAATTACTTTTTCGGGATCTTTAGTCCACCAGACTAAAGTTCCCTAAGCTTCTGGGCATGTGCAGATCACATTCTGCGCATGTGTATATATTTTCTACTTTATTCGTAGAGAACAGGGTACTCATGTAAACGATGCTCGTTAAATAAAGTTAGATCAAAGCTGAATCGATGTCTCGAAGATCACATAATGATAATTTTTGATAGAAGTGGACACTCAAGCCGACAAAGAGATTCTGTTGCGTCCCTCTTTACATGGGATCAAACAGTTTAGTAATTTGGTTGGATTGTGGGGATGCACTCAATGTGCACTGAACAAAAGTACGCAACATGCAACAATTTAATTGATTATACTGAGTTGCAGTTCATATGAGGAAATCGGTCAATTGAAATAAATGTATTAGGCCCTAATCTATGGATTTCACATGACTGGGAATACAGATATGCATCCGTTGGAAAAATGTGCCTCACGATGGACTCAGGATCTCGTTACAATATTTTTGTGCATTCAAATTGCCATCGATAAAATAGAATTGTGTTTGTTGTCCATAGCTTATGCCTGCCCTTACCATAACCCCACTGCCACCATGGGGTACTGTGTTCATTACGTTGACATCAGTAAACTGCTCGCCCACACGATGCCACACACGTGGTCTGTGGCTGTGAGGCCGGTTGGACGTAAATGTCAGATTCTCTAAAACAATGTTGGAGCCAGCTTATGGTAGAAAAATGCAAATTCAATTCTCAGGCAACAACTCTGGTGGACATTCCTGCAGTCAGCATGCCAATTGCAGGCTCCTTCAAAACTTGAGACATTTGTGACATTGTGTTGTGTGACAAATCTGCACATTTTGGAGGGTCCTTTTATTGTCCCCAGCACAAGGTGCACCTGTGTAATGATCATGCTGTTTAATCAGCTTCTTGATATGTCACACATGTCAGGTGGATGGATTATTTTGGCAAAGGAGAAATGCTCACTAACAAGTATGTAAACAAATTTGTGTACAAATTTCTGAGAAATAAGCTTTTTGTGCGTATGGAAAGTTTGCGTGATATTTTATTTCAGCTCATGAAGCATGGGACTTTACATGTTGCATTTATATTTTTGTTCAGTGTATGTTTTGTTCGTTTTTTTGGATCAAGAGTGGCATTTTCTTTGTAACCTGAGTCTCTTGTGAACATTGCCATGGGGTGTGACCGAAACCAGTGTTTGGTAAGGGAAGGGGGGTCAGGCTTTGACATGGTGTTTTTACAACCTTGCTAAGCAGCTAAATGTTCCTTGGCTCAATCACAAATTGCTCAGATTATTTCTTGTTTTGTCAACCAGACATTCATAATTGAAGGCCACGCCATGTTTTCCCATTAGAAATGAAGTTGGTACCTAAATGTGACCAATATGCGTCGCTCATTTAACATGGCAGCTATGCTGTTCTGTAGAATCATCCCATGAATAGGTATTTACCGCTTGAATGACATGAATGCAAATGGACTGAGTGACTTTACTCAAACAAGGAACAAACAAAATGGTGTATTTACTGTATGTGCCAATGTGTGCACGTCACCTACAAATGTATGCCTTTCCATGACGGATCCAGTCATGGGATGAGTTTGTCACACGACTTCATGGACAGGTTTTTAACTCCTGTAGGTGCTGCGTGCCTGTGGTGTTATTTGAATAAGAAGTCAAAACTTGCTCAGGGACTTTCTGTCTTGCAACTAATTGGTTGAATTTATGGGTCTCGCTGTCATTCAGTTAATTCCGTAGTTTATTGCGGGCCATTCCTCCTCCACCCCATAAAAGCACCAAACTACTCATTGTAAAGGCATAAGAATTATGGGGTCAAAGGGTGGTTCTCTGTCTAGAGTTGCACTTACTGGGAAGCAGCCATTTTGTATGTCCCCATCAAGGGCTAAGGAGCGATACACTCAAAGCATTCTCCCTGTGTTTTGAGAAGTGGGCAAATTGTCAAACAACTATGCCCTTCTATGAACTAACGTCATAATGACTTGCGAAGGTTGGGTCTTTCAACCACTAAAGTGCACAGTCAACAAAACCGGGGAGTGTCGACGGCTAAACCATTGTTTGGCCCATCCCATGTTTCGAGACAAACAGCCCCAATGACGTAGGATCGCATCAACAAGCGGTCAAGGGCGTTATCTACAAGAATGTTTACTTGAACATAAAGAGAATTTGTAGAATGGCATATGGTAATTTCTTTCTTATTTTTTTCTTTCCGTCTCTGTTATCCCAGGCCAGGCTCTGAAGTGCTACAAATGTGACTTGGGCTTATGGAACTTGTGCTACACCACCGAAGTCAAATGCAGTGACGAGGAGAATTGTTTCAGCGGCGTTGGAAAGACAGGTAAGGACCCAAGACCAAAGGTCCCAAGGCCGACACCGGTCATAGGTGGCTCACATGTGTCTTGTATTTACATTGTAATAATTTAGCAGATGGTCTTATCCAGAGCGACGTAGTCAGTGCATTCAACTAAGGTACTGTAGATAAACACCCAAATATTGCAGTCATTGCAAGTACGAACTTTCCTCAAAGCAGCCATCAGCAAAATCAGTGTTGGCAATAAAAGACTAGTTCAAATGTAAGGATATTTGTTTATTATTTATATTTTTGGGGCTAGTCTGTTTTTACACCCCATAGTGCCTCTGTCCTCTTCAGAAGCAAACAAGGAAAGAAGACAACCTGCTAAACATTGCTTTTGCATATGCTCAAATGTCACTTTCCAGCGTTCTGTCTTGTGGCAAAAGTTAATGAAAATGTATGAGGCCTTACTGTATGTGCCGCTCGACGAAGCCTAAGTAATTACGTTTTTTTTTCTGTGTTCCTTTTCATCCACAGTTTCGGTTGTGGGCATCAAGATGAAAGGCTGCATCAAAGCGGATGAATGCAACAAGACGAGCTCAGTCCAGTTCCCTTCCAGCTCCAACTACACAGTGTACGACATGGTCAAGACCTGCTGTGACAAGGACCTGTGTAACGCTGCCCCGGGCCTGCCCCGAATGAGCCTCCTACCCCTGGCCTTCGCCACCCTGACCACTGCCTTCATGACCAAAGTCATGGTGTAAGGGGGTGAAGCCCTCTGTGTGGCCTGCACACATATGCAGAGGTTGATATACATGTAGGTTGATGGTTCACACCCATACGCACTCAAACATTAGCACCAATCTGCCCATGTATAGAACTGCATTAAGCTTTTATGATTTAGGCCAAGGAGGAAACATCTGTTAAAAAGTCTACCATATACCAGCTAAACTTTTAAATTATTTCTATTAAAGAATTTGATTTGTCCTTGATGCCTCTGGAAATCTCTCTATTTGTTTTATGGCTCACTTGGAAATGCAGTCGTTCAATCACATTCATTTACACAGACCCTTATTCAGTTGCACTTATGGAAAGCATTGAATTGAACCTGTTTTGTATGGAATGCTCATGTACAATTTGCAAGTTTCTATTAACATAATTGAGCAGATGTCTTCTGACACTTTAGTAGGATGGAGATCTTTCAGTCAGCATTATATAACCAATGACTGTTCATACTGACAGACAATTCATTAATCTACTATAGGGAGCTCAGCTAACAAAGATTATTTCTATCTTTCTATTTCTATCATATTTCTAACCACTATTTCAAATTGACGTTCACTGTTAATTCTCCCATTATCCAGCCCCACTTGCTGTTGGGGAGCTCCACTGATCACTCGGTTTACAATGAATTATGCAATTGCTGTATGACCTCATAAGTTGCTCCCATTCTTGAACTACGTGATGACCTAGACCAGGGGTGGGCAACTTCAGTCCTCAAGGGCCTGATTGGTGTCACACTTTTTTTCCATCCCTAGCGCAAACAGCTGATTTATCAAATTGCATTCTAAACTGAAGATCATGATTAGGTGATTATTGGAGTCAGGTGTGTTAGCTGTGGCTGGGGCAAAACTGTGGCACCACTCAGGCCCTCAAGGACTGGAATTGCCCACCGCTAACCTAGACCAAAGGAAGGAGGGTCAGTTGCTAGACTGGTCTGTCTTGCCACGTTGAAAACAACTGGGATCTCCGACTTCAGTCAGTTAAAAAAAATAACTGGGAATTCTGGGGGGGGAAAAAACTAGCTCCGACTGGGGAAAATCTATTTCAACGATCATCCAAATCGGAATTCCAACTCGGGCCTCTTTCTTGAGCTCAGACTTTCTAAAAGATCACTGTCATGATTTGACCTGGTATTTTTCAGTTATTTTGAACAAGGCATCTGTCTCTAGAAAGGGCAAACAACAATGTGGTTCAACTTGTTGACCAGGAATTGAATTGAATTCCTTTTTGCCTAAAGTAATTATTGTATTTATACTGAACAAAATTGTAAATGCAACATGTAAAGTGTTCGTCCCATGTTTCATGAGGTGAAATAAAAAAATCCTAGAAATGTTCCATACGCACAAAAACTTTTTCTCTCATGTTGTGCACAAATGTGTACATCCCTGTTAGTGAGCATTTTCCTTTGCCAAAATAATCCATCCACCTGAGAGGTATGGCATATCAAGAAGCTGATTAAACCGCATGATCATTACACAGGTGCACCTTGTGCTGGGGACAAAAGTCCACTAAAATGTGCAGTTTTGTCATGCAAAACAATGCCACAGTTGTCTCAAGTTTTCAAGAAGCATGCAATTGGCATGCTGACAGCAGGAATGTCCAACAGAACTGTTGCTAGAGAATATTGTTAATTTCTCTAGCATAAGCCACCTTTAATGTCATTTTAGAGAATTTGGCTTCTTTCCCAGCGGGATTGTCTGAGACCAGCCACCCAGACAGCTGATGAAACTGGAGTATTTCTGTCTGTAATAAAACCCTTTTGTGGGGGGAAAACTCCTTCTGATTGGCTTGGCCTGGTCCTGGCATCCAAGTGGGTAGGCCTATGCCCAGTCATGTTAACCCCATAGATTACGGCCTAATTCATTTATTTCTATTGACTGATTTCCTTATATGAACTGTAAATCATTTAAAAAAATTAAAAAAAATTGTAGCTATTGCATTTATATTTTTGTTCAGTATAGATATAGAGTTCAATTGACTGATTTAGGTATATCTGATCCCTTTTATGCTTGTGAAACCTTTAAACTGGAAATGTGTATACTCTGTGAGTGGATGACTTTGCAAAAATAAATTTAAAGAATTCAATACATGTTTAAAGTTTCTACAAAATCCCCTGCCTTCTGAATGCTTTGCTATTGTCTATTGGTGTCATGACATTTTCTCCACTCCCTAACAACATTTTAAATGTGTGGGTTTAAAGGACATACAGGTTTCCTTCTTCAAAAGCTGGTGAAAACATTGTCAAAACATGTCTATTGTCACATGCCTCATATTTTCTACAACATGCCTATGTGTTCAGTAGTCAAGTACAAGCAGTATTTAGTGACGCACCACTGAGCTGTTTTTTTTCACCCCCACCCGCCCGCAATTGATAATAACTCATCCGCAACCGTCTGAGGCCTGCACCCTACCTTAACTCGCAAATAGGCGGATAGAAAATGCGCTTTAGGCTGCAGTAAGAGACAGCGATAGATTAGCCGATTAAACTTTACAATTTAGGATGAATGTTGAGCGGGGCAGACTGGTGTTCTATAGTCACATGAAATAAACATTTCTGTGTAATTGTGGGCTATTATTTTGGAGCTGAAATTGTTTTTCATAACTTGATTGCGTCATTTGCAAAATACAATTGCAGTTTTGAAATTGCAGTAAAAGTGCAGTAACTGCAGCCAGTGTTGTAGTACTCGAGACCACATAGTATCTCGGTGTCAGATTAATTTGTACTTGGTCTTTACTCAGTCTCGGACAGTGAGGATTTAACATCTTCCCGAGACCAGCGGAGTAGAAAACAGAATTATGCTACTTCCATTCGGTCGGTGCATAAAACCGCTTCGCCAAATATTTTTGAGACATTAATACATTATCTTAACAGCCTTCATATCTATTACAGACATGTTTGCGCAGTGGCGAACCTTCAGTGTGTGACAGGTTCCTCGTTCTGAAAGGACAC
This sequence comes from Brachymystax lenok tsinlingensis, assembly GCA_030435695.1. NCBI lineage: Eukaryota > Metazoa > Chordata > Actinopteri > Salmoniformes > Salmonidae > Brachymystax > Brachymystax lenok. Next base: position 35,061,045 of record CM059799.1, read on the forward strand.
TCAAGTGAGAGAGCGCACTTTTTGTGGTGTAGTGAAGGCTAGTCTGAGGTATAAGCAGTATACACACTTTTATTTAGTGTGCATTGCATATACATTGCATATACTCAGGGCAGGTGGGGCAGAGCGCAGGGGGTTGTAATGTTCTCTAGTTGCGCCATTATTGGCTCAGTGTTATGTCACTCATGGGGACACTAGGTCACCTCGAAACTTCAAACACTTGGGTGCTGCCATAGAGTTACATTAGAAGTGCCCATCCAAGAAGGCTCAAGGTCATTGGCCACAGATAAAATGAAGTCAAATCACGTTATATCTACAGTAACTTTGATTGGACTGATCATGTCAACATCATACTTTCAAAATCTTAGCTAGCAGTCATCATCATGAATCAAGTCGACAATCTACTGGCACATATTTTTCATTCCTTGTCATATAAAGAGAAATAATGAAGAGACATTATAGATAAAACATATCAGTGCTCATTGGCTATTGGACATAAACATTACACGACAGGTTAGAAATCGCAATTTCAACAATGAGTGGTTTGGAAGGAATCAGTGACCAACTGCAAGCATTGCAAAGCAATCACTAGGCTGCTATACTGAAAAATGCATAGGAAAACATACAATTTCTGAAACAGAGTGACTTTCCTTCAATGGGCGGGCCGTTTGGGAACTTGTTGGCAAAATTTTTGTATACTCACTTCTCCAGGGATCACGACACCACTTCATAGGGCGGATGGAAACACAGAAGTCACACACAGCATGATGTTAAAGGATAAGCAGTCCATTAACTAGGACATAATAAACCAGTAGATCCCAATCATGAGAATACAAAAACACAACCATTAAGCATTTCCCAATCGAAATGTACAATTATTACTTCCCATTGCAAAAAACTTTTCAGGTTTAGCACACAAAGTAACCGGTAACCTAAAGTTTAAAGTGGAGCTGACAGCGTTTTAACTACTTTGCAGATATGAAAGAAACAGACAATCATAATATCAGTCCAAATGATCAAATTCCCAGTATATGTTACAAAACCAAGTTTGTAAGAGGTTTTAAAAATAGGTTATATTTGACTCAACGTTCCATGACGTACACAAAGGCATTGTTGGCAGAAGAGATGGATGCAGTTCAATGCTTAATAGAATTAACCAAGACATTTATTGGTAGTATAAAAAAAATATTACTATCAGGTTGTAAATCACAGCTGGCCTGGTACATTGTTTGCTGCCTCCATTTGGGATGCACTGTTTCAGTTTCAATTACTGAGAATACCAAGAGTGTGCAAAGCTGTTATCAAGGAAAAGGGTGGCTACTTTGAAGAATATAAAATATAAAATATATTTTGATTTGTTTAACACTTTTTTGGTTACTACATGATTCCATATGTTCCATATTTCATAGTTGTGATGTCTTCACTATTGTTCTACGATGTAGAAAATAGTTTTTTTTTAAATAAGAAAAACCATTGAATGAATAGGTGTTCTAAAACTTGACCGGTAATGTATCTTTCTATAATTTACCTAAAGATTAAAAACAAGCTTTGCTTGATTTCCAATCCGTAAGGTCAGTCCTTACCCGCCCTGCTGATAAAGGACACCAGCAGTATGATCTCTATTATTGAATCTCTTGATCCTCTCCCTGAGAATACCTTGTTAGTTACTTTTGATGTTGAGTCGTTATACATTCATATTCCACACGAGGGCGGTATTGATGCCATGGAACATTTTCTTCTGCAACGTGACCCTTATGAACTACCTTCCAGTGCCTGCATTATAACATTGGCTGAAATAGTACTCACACAACTACTTCATGTTTCGAAATTATTTCTTTATTCAGACGAAGGGTACTGCTATGGGATATTCTATGGCTCCTAACTATGCTAATGTACATGGTTACATGGAGAAACGGTCAATTCTCAATCCTTTCAACAACAACTAAAATATTGCCTAACATTATTATTTGGAAACGGTACATTGCTGTTATTGAAGGTTGATGCAAAACAGTTCCAGGCATTCCATGCTTTCCTGAACTCTTGTTCTGAGCACCTGAGATTTACTATGCAATCTGAAACACGTCAAACCAGTTTCCTTGATCTTTTGATTTTGTGTGAGGATAATGATCTATTTACACTGATATTTACAGAAAATAAACGGATTGTAACAGTTTGTTGAGGGCAGATAGTTGTCACCCGCTTCCCTTGAAAAACAGTTTGCCCTACAGCCAAACAATCAGATTTCGACAGAAATATGTTTCAGACGCAAAGAACATTCACGGAGAGTGGGTAAAAAATGGTCAGATTAATACTGCCATTGAGAAAATTCTAAACAAATCTAGACATTATCTCTTTCAAAGACAGTCTCGCAAAAAGAACCATTCTTGCGTTCTTACTAACGTCACCTGCTATTCAATGTGCTCTGTACAAATTAAGGGAATCGTTCACAAACATTGGCACATTCTAAGATCCGATGACAGTATCGTTAATGTGTTTTCAGACTCTCCCTTTGTCGTATTCTCACGGGACAGAAATCTCAGAGATCAATTGCTAAACTCTGATTTACCACAACCCAAATTGCCCTGCAGATCGTCTATTTGCGCCTCTACTATAATGGCACTTACAAATGTAGATCCTTCAAACACCCCCAATTAGGGAAACAGATCCCAATCAAATGTGTTATCACGTGCTCCACGAGGGCAGTTATTTATCTTATAACTTGTCCTTGTGGTAAAAAAATGATGTGGGTTAAACGAAGCGCGAATTAAAAGTACGAATCTCGGTGCATCGTAGCACCATTAGGTGCCAAAACTCAATGTACACAGTTGCGGCCCACTTTTTGGAAGCAAACCTCTCGATTTCGTCCCTACGTTAAAAACGAGAGGCTGCCTGGGTCTTTTACTTAAAGACCCTTGCTTCATTCGGTCTCAACTTTGATCTGATACCATTCTTGTGATTATTGTGATTTTGATATTCATTGTAAATGTTTGTAGGCCTATGCGGCCTAATTGTATCCATGATCGTATGCTGTCCATTCATGTTTTTTGTATGTTCTATTTATATCTGTAAATAATATAAAGTCACACCGGCCATGATTACAGACACTTGTGTGTGTCCTTTGACACTATATAAACTAGTGACCCGCAGTGTTTGTCATTAAACCCTGATGAAGACAGCTTGTCTGTTGAAACGTTGGTTATTAGGTTATTCAACTATTGCATCTGAGCTCCTGGAGTGTGCGGCTCTCCTTTTCTTTTTCAACCAAAATGGTTCTACCTTGAACCAGAAGGGTTATCCTACGGGGACAGCCGAGGAACCCTTTTAGGTTGTAGATAGCACCTTTTTTTCTAAGATTGTACTTGTATTTTTTTAAGAAAAAATATCAAAATACTTCCTTCGAAATGTCTTTGAATGTAATTGAAATACCTTACATAGAGATTGATCCCAGGCCTGGAGCATGCATGTGTGACAGAGAAAGAAACGAGATCTATAACATCCTGACAGTGAGATACATATAGTTGTGATTATTACAAGTTTATGCACCTCGATCCTTAGCATATAATGGGGGTCCAAGTTGGTGCTCCTCATTCTACACAGCTCTACACCTCATTACATTTCATTTTTAGAGCTTTGAGAAAACTCTGTAATTAAAAGCGCTATACAAATTAAAGTGTATTATTATTATTACACTCACACACGTGTCCGTCTGTCCGACTGTCTTTGTCTGATTGTCTCTCCCTCCTCCTCCTCCTCCTCCTCCTCTGTCTTTGTCTCCGTTAAACTGTTCTCCAACCACGTCAGTCATTCCTCTCATGCTACTCATCAACATCTCAATTTGTCCACTTATGGGTTTCATATGACCCTGTTGCGCCTGTTACACCCTGTTTACTTCTTGTTTCCATCATCTCCATCAGCAAAAGACCCTCAGCATATAATGGGGGTCCAAGTTGGTGCTCCTCATTCTACACAGCTCTACACCTCATTACATTTCAATTTGGACTCTGGATTATCTAAATTGCATTATTCCAATACTTATTACACTCACTATTGAACTTCGATATTTTTCACTATACTTGGATCGAGATGAACAAATTCATGTGGGTATGTGTGGCGCTGGTGGGACTCTTTGCTGTCGGTAAGTTGGTTTTATTCTCTCTGGGCAGGTTATTATTATCATTCCTTGGACAAAGTGTGGCTTGTTCTAAAAATATTTTTTTTGTAAATTGGAAAAAATGATCGTTAAAGTCCACAACAGTTTTTAACCGATTATTTGTTTGCGATCATGACAAAGAATGTGAAGACTGGAGATATGAAGAATGGGTGGGTAAAAAGTCAACCTCGGTTGGATCAGGCTTGCATGTTTGTGGAGTTGAGCAGTCGGAAATCCCGTTTATCGCTCATGGAGGTGCTCGCGCACCGCTCTGGCGCTCCACATCCTTTCCAACCAGCTTTCCACCGCTCCGCTAAAAACGGTCCTAGCTCAGAAAAAAACTGCGACTCCAAATTCGCTCCATTCATTCAAATCACAATTTAACCAACACCCATCTATTTTTGCAACTACCTGGGCCTACCATTTGTGTTTTAAGTATTGAAACCAAACCATATGGATTTCAATTTTAGAAACACGAGTTTGGCCAGTCTGTGGCATCAGGCTCATGCGGTGGTGCCTGGAGAGAAGGCGAACAGCAGAGAATAGGTATGCCTAAATCTTTTTAGGCAAAATAAACCAATCAAAACGGAAAGCTCCTTGAACATGGGCATTTGCCAGGCCTATTGGGCCAAAATCAATTATGGCCCATTGTATAGATAATATAACAATAATTAACGAAACGTTTAAGAGATCTGATTTTCTGTAAATAAATACTTTGCTACAATGACACACTTAGTTATCTACCTATATTTTAGCATGTGCACGTAGTAAGTAAACCATCACGCTTTCGGGATATGTGTCTTTCAGATTCCACAATGACTCTTTAGTTGTGGACACTACATCTCCCTCTCTTGCTATTGGTCCTCCTTTTTTATTGTCATCTTGATTTTGCACCTGTGTGTTCTATCAGTTTCTTTACGAAAATATTTAGCGAACTCCATGACAATATATTAACTACGGGTCTATAGCAGCAAACAAGTAGACTTCAAATGCATGCTGTACCGGGTATTCCCTGAGCTCGTGAAGTGTGCGCTACTGGAGCGGAGAAGGCTGGCCTTCGGTAATCTTGCTATGGAGCAAGTCAAATTGGGCATGCTCCATTCTTCGCTATGCTCCAGCTCAGCTCTACTCATACTCTGGTGGCCACTAACCTCGGATCTGACTGAAAATATGTAAAATATCAACCAGATCCGAAATTGGGCTATATTTGAAGAAGAAAATATCCAAATGAAAATAAATATTCGCAATAACTCAGATTTGCTCAGCGAACTTGCAGTTTCCCACGCCAATGATCTCGGAATAGACAGCTGTATTTGCGCGAGGGAGAAGTGCTCAGGTAGCCTATGTCATGACACATCCACTGGAGAAATGGGATCAGAAATATGTTGCAATTTCACACTGGCGCCTTGATCACACCGACAGTGTATTTGCATTTTGGTACATCAGAAGTACATTGATTTCCAATGGAACGCTGCATTTGCCTTGCAGCATAGCATTGCAGAGGCAGTTGCCGTGCGTTCTGTGTGGTGCATACCTTGGATTTATTGACAGAAATTGTAGCAGAAGGTGAATGTTGAACTTTTGTTGCACACATATCCGGATGATGCTGAGTACCATTTTGCTCAAACCCTATTGGCATGGTGGTTACAGCGTCATTGCTGTAACCACCAGATTTTTGGTCCATAAATACATTTTTGTTAACAACCTTCAAACAGGTTGGAGAATACTGGAGTTCCAGTGAAGAGATTGCTTTTCAGTTAACCTGAATTAAATTGCCAGAGAATTACATTTTCATTTCTCTACCATAAGTCACCTGCAACCTTGTTTTAGAGAATTTCGCAGTGCGTCCAACCGGCCTCACAACCGCAGACCGTAACCAATCCAGCCCAGGACATCCACATCCGGTTCTTCACCTGCGGGACCGTTCTGATTGGCTGGGACTGGCACCTCAGTGGGTGGGCCTATGCACTCCCAGGCCCACCCATGGCTGCACCCCTGCCAAGTCATGTGAAATCCATAGATTTGGGCCTAATGAATTTATTTTCAATTGACTGATTTCCTTATATGAACTGTAACTCTGTAAAATCAAAGAAATTGATAGTTGTTGCATTTATATTTTTGTTCTGTATATTTATCAGATATTCAGGGGCACACTCCAACACTCAGACATAATTTACAAAAAAAACATTTGTGTTTCGTGAGTCTGCCAGATCAGAGGCAGTAGGAAAGACCAGGGATGTTCTCTTGATTAGTGTGTGAATTGGACTATTTTCCTGTCCTGCTAAGCATTCAAAATGTAATGCATACTTTAGGGTGTCAGGGAAAATGTATGGAGTAAAAAGTACATTGTTTTCTTTTCAGGAGTGTAGGGAATTAAAAGTAAAAGTCAAAAATATTAATTGTAAATTAAAGTACAGATACCCCAAAAAACTACTTAAATAGTACTTTCAAGTATTTGTTCTTAAGGACTACACCACTGCCTACTATCAGACATCACCAAATGGGAACTTTTATAGGACACTCCACTAAAAGTGTTTTCAGTCCAAGATTAGGTTCTCTCTGGGTGTATGGTTGTGCAATCAACAATTTAAAGTAGTCAAAGTAGAGTCCGTCAATTCATTAGTTAAACTGCCAGGTATTAAAACCTGTTAGGGCTATGGGGCAGTGTTCGGAAGTACGGAGAGCCTGACGTGCCCAAAGTAAACTGCCTATTACTCAGGCCCAGAATATAGGATATGCATATAATGGCTTCCACTAGATGTCAACAGTCTTTAGACATGGTTTCAGGCTTGTTTTTTGAAAAACGAACAAGAAATAGAAGTTTTGACAAGTGGCTGTTGGAAATGAGACTACTCTTTTGCGCCCGTGACTGTGTGCGTGCTCTTGGTTATTTTTCTTTTCTATTGAACAGGCTATTCTCCGTCTGAAATATTACTGTTAATTTACTGTCACGACTCCCGCCGAAGTCGGTCCCTCTCCTTGTTCGGGCGGTTTTCAGCGGTCGACGTCACCGACCTTCTAGCCATCGCCGATCCATTTTCATGTTCCATTTGTTTTGTCTTTGTTTTACACACCTGGTTTCAATTCCCAAATTACATGTTCATTATTTAACCCTCTGTTTTCTTCATGGTTTTTGTGCGTGATTGTTTGTTGTTCTTTGTCGGTTTTATTACGGCTGGTTAATTCGCCCGTGTGTTTAAGGGCACGTTGGATTTGTTATCCTTTTTTCCCGTATTTTATTAAATACGTTGTTCACTCATCTCTGCTTTTCTACGCCTGACTTTTACACCAGCTACACACACCGGCTTTGACATTTACATATTAGGGTACCTGAGGATTGATTATAAACATTGTTTGACTTGTTTGGACAAAGTTTATCGGTAACCTTTTTAGGTTTCCTATGTCTGTATGTTGAACGAGTGGAACGGGTGGATTACTGAACGAAACGTGCCAACCAAACTGAGTTTTGGGGATATAAAGAGGCACTTTATCGAGCAAAACAATACTTTTTTGTGTTCCTGGGACCCGTGGGATTGCAACCAGAGGAAGATCTTCAAAGGTAAGTCATTTTCTTTATCGCAATATTTGATTTTATAATGCCTGTGCTGGTTTGAAGTATATTTATATGCAGGAAGTATGCGGGGCGCTGTCCTCAGATAATCAAATGCTATACTTTCGCCATGAAGCCTATTGTAAATGGGATAACTTGGTTCGATGGTTTTAAGCTAAAGAATGGTGTACAACACTTGTATTTTCATGAATGTTTAATATTACTATATTTGTAATTTGAATTTGGCGCTCTGCATTTCACTGGATGTTGTCGTAGGTGGACCGCTAGTGTCCCACCGATCCCTGCTCTAAGTGAGCACTTTTTGAGAAAACTAATTCATTAGGGATTAAGCCTACGACTCCTATTGAAAACAACAAAACAACCCTCCTACAAGAAGATGAAGACTAATATTTTTGATAGGCCAAACTGTCCTGGTGGTCTTCAAACCAGTGGGTAAGTCCTATCAGATAATTTGTTGCTATGGCAAGCGGGATGTCATGTAGCTTTGACTGAGGGGTGGTTTCCGTCTGGCCACTCTACCATAAAGGCCTGATTGGTGGACTGCTGCAGAGATGGTTGTCCTTCTGGAAGGTTTTCCCATCTCCACAGAGGAACTCTAGAGCTCTGTCAGAGTGTCCATCGGGTTCTTAGTCACTTCCCTGACCAAGGCACTTCTCCCATGATTGCTCAGTTTGGCCAGGTGGGCCAGCTCTAGGAAGAGTCTTGGTGGTTCCAAACTTTTTCCATTTAAGAATAATGGAGGCCACTGTGTTCTTGGGGACCTTCAATGCTGCTGACATTTTTTGAAACATTTCCCCACGTCTGTGCCTCGGTACCATCCCGTCTCTGAGCTCTACGGACAATTCCTTCGACCTCATGGCTTGGTTTTTGCTCTTGCACTGTCAACTGTGGGACCTTATATATTAACAGGTGTGTGCCTTTCCAAATCATGTCAAATTAATCGAATTTACCACAGTTGGACTCCAAACATTACAGCCGTATTCTAAAATGGATTCAATTGTCCTGCTCTGAGAATGTTTTTTAGTGGCAGTGACTGGGAGACTAGTCAGGATCGAGGGAAAGATGAACAGAGAAAAATACAGAGAGATCCTTGATGATAACCTGCTCCAGAGCGCTCAGGCTACCCCAGACTGGGGAGAATATTCACCTTCCAACAGGGCAACAACCCTATGCACACAGCCAAGACAACGCAGGACAATTTAATATATTTTAGAATAAGGCTGTACTGTAAGAAAATAGGGTAAAAGTCATGGGGTCTAAATACTTTCCGAATGCACTGTAGATCAATACAGTATGTGTTGTCATAGGTGGTAAAGAATCTGATTCCACCAGCATGTGCTTCCAACCCCTAGCTCTGCAGGTAAGTTGGCAAAAGGCCGAGGCATGACAGCCCAGCGAGCCCGCTGAGGCGTGGGAGCTTGACAAGCCAGCTGAGTCGTGGGGAGCTTGACGATCCCACTGAAGTGTGGGAGCCTGACGAGCTGGCTGAGGCGTGGGAGCCTGACGAGCCGGCTGAGGTGTGAAAGCCTGCCGATGCCGCTGAGGCGTGGGAGCCTGACGAGCCGGCTGATGCGTGGGAGCCTGATGAGGCGGCTGAGGCATGACATGGGGTGGGAGCCTGACGAGCCAACCGAGGCAAGGAAACCTCTCAAGCCAGCTAAGTCGTTGAAGCCTGACGAGCCAGCTTAGGCACCCCTGGTTCCTTCGGCAGCGGCGCCCGGGCCTGACGTCACCAACCAAAACAAACAAAAAAACTCCCTGATGCTTCCAATATTGGTGTCAGCATTCTGTGAGGACAGACGCTGGGAGACAAGAAGCATGTACAGGGAGTGAATATTTAATAAATGACTGACATTAAACAAAACAAGGACAGCGTCTGGACAGGGGAAACAAAACAACATTAATGCTGACATGGGGATCAAACTGAGGAGCGGACAGATATAGGAGGGGCAATCAACAAAGTAATGGAGTCCAGGGGAGTCAAAAGAAGCGCTGATGTGCGTAACGATGGTGACAGGTGTGTGTAATGATGGGCAGCCTGGCGCCCTTGAGTGCCAGGGAGGGGGAGCGGGAGCAGGGGTGACAGATTCTCAAAACACAATACAAAGACATGTCTACAAAAATCCATCTGCCAAAGGCAACTATTGAAAGGAATGATCTGTCAAAGTCATTGGGCTAGGAGAGGTTTACAGGTACATCTTTGGCATGATGATGGAGGATTTGGTTGTGCAGAATTGTGCTTAGAGACAGCAAATGTATTGTTGTGTATGAGAACATTTGAAAGGTGCCATACTGTGGAAGAATTGCCCTCCTAAGACTTTACACCTTCTATAGCCCTCCAGCCCATTCACTTTGTTGACTAATCTTCTCAAAAGCAGCTCCCAATGTCCCTCATTGTCCCTAAACAATACAGTAGTCTGTATCTAAACACGTACAGTGGGGAAAAAAAGTATTTAGTCAGCCACCAATTGTGCAAGTTCTCTCACTTAAAAAGATGAGAGAGGCCTGTAATTTTCATCATAGGTACACTTCAACTATGACAGACAAAATGAGGAAAAAAAATCCAGAAAATCACATTGTAGGATTTTCTATGAATTTATTTGCAAATTATGGTGGAAAATAAGTATTTGGTCACATACAAACAAGCAAGATTTCTGGCTCTCACAGACCTGTAACTTCTTCTTTAAGAGGCTCCTCTGTCCTCCACTCATTACCTGTATTAATGGCACCTGTTTGAACTTGTTATCAGTATAAAAGACACCTGTCCACAACCTCAAACAGTCACACTCCAAACTCCACTATGGCCAAGACCAAAGAGCTGTCAAAGGACACCAGAAACAAAATTGTAGACCTGCACCAGGTTGGGAAGACTGAATATGCAATAGGTAAGCAGCTTGGTTTGAAGAAATCAACTGTGGGAGCAATTATTAGAAATGGAAGACATACAAGACCACTGATAATCTTCCTCGATCTGGGGCTCCACGCAAGATCTCACCCCGTGGGGTCAAAATGATCACAAGAACGGTGAGCAAAAATCCCAGAACCACACGGGGACCTAGTGAATGACCTGCAGAGAGCTGGGACCAAAGTAACAAAGCCTACCATCAGTAACACACTACGCCGCCAGGGACTCAAATCCTGCAGTGCCAGACGTGTCCCCCTGCTTAAGCCAGTACATGTTCAGGCCCGTCTAAAGTTTGCTAGAGAGCATTTGGATGATCCAGATGAGGATTGGGAGAATGTCAGATGAAACCAAAATATAACTTTTTGGTAAAAACTCAACTCGTCGTGTTTGGAGGACAAAGAATGCTGAGTTGCATCCAAAGAACACCATACCTACTGTGAAGCATGGGGGTGGAAACATCATGCTTTGGGGCTGTTTTTCTGCAAAGGGACCAGGACGACTGATCCGTGTAAAGGAAAGAACGAATGGGGCCATGTATCGTGAGATTTTGAGTGAAAACCTCCTTCCATCAGCAAGGGCATTGAAGATGAAACGTGGCTGGGTCTTTCAGCATGACAATGATCCCAAACACACCGCCGGCAACTAAGGAGTGGCTTCAGAAGAAGCATTTCAAGGTCCTGGAGTGGCCTAGCCAGTCTCCAGATCTCAACCCCATAGAAAATCTTTGAAAGTCCGTGTTGCCCAGCGACAGCCCCAAAACATTTTGACCTCTGTCATTGCCAACAAAGGGTATATAACAAAGTATTGAGATAAACTTTTGTTATTGACCAAATACTTATTTTCCACCATAATTTGCAAATAAATTCATAAAAAATCCTACAATGTGATTTTCTGGATTTTTTTTCCTCATTTCGTCTGTCATAGTTGAAGTGTACCTATGATGAAAATTACAGGCCTCTCTCATCTTTTTAAGTGAGAGAACTTGCACAATTGGTGGCTGACTAAATACTTTTTTTCCCCACTGTAGGTCCCAATCTGTTGACACCTTTACCAAAGTTCTTGGTAGCTAGCTAGCTTCTTAGTTTGGATCCCACAACGCAGTTTGCATCAGTTGCTGGGACTGCTTGTCTCTTTCCAGTGATCTTGCCAACCAAGGACGGGTCTGAGGAGTCAATTGGCGTCCCAGCTAGCCAGTTGCATGTCAAGCTAGCAGGGTTTTCTTGAACGCAGCCAACGATGCAGTTAGCCATTGTGGCTGGGATAGCAGATTGTCCCGGGTTCGTGGCTGAGATCAACTTTGTTCTAAAGCTGTATCCATACCCATTGGATGCAGTGATCACACTATAGTGGCTATATCCAGGAAAGCCAGTCCCAACAGTTTGGCCTAAAATAGTGTATAAGATTCTTATGTGGATGATGTAAAAATATTTGTTGGTCTGATGTGATTAATGAAGAGCATCCAGACGTTGCACTTGATACATTCATGACATTTCTTCTTCCAAATATTGATAAACATGCACCTGTTAAAAAAACTGACTGTTAGAACTGTTAAGGATTGATGAGGAATTTAACAACAGTATGGTTGAAAGAGATGGTGCAAAAGGAGTGGCTAATTCGTCTGGCTGCACATCTGTTTGGCTGACTTACTGCTAATTGAGAAATGATGTGACTAAACTCAACAAAAAGAAGAAGAAACTTTATTAGGAAACCAAGATCAATGATATAAAGAATGATGTAAAAAAAACTTTGGAGTACTTTAAATGAAAACAAATTCAACTCCATCTTTCATCGAATCAGATGGCTTATTCATCACAAAACCATTTGATGTTGCCAATTATTTGAATGATTATTTCATTGGCAAAGTGGGCAAACTTAGGCAGGAAATGCCAACAACAAACAGTGAGCAATTGTATTCATGCATAAAAAAACGAATAATGAAAGAAAAGCATTGCAAGATTGAATTTTGTAAAGTTAGTGTGGGAGAGGTGGAAAAATTATTATTATCGATCAATATTGACAAACCTCCTGGCATTGACAACAAGGAAAGCTACTGAGGATGGTAGCTGACTCTATAGCCACTCCTATCTGTCATATTTTTAATCTGAGCCATCAGTCCTCGCGCCTGGAGGGAAGCCAAAGTAATTCCACTACCCAAGAGTGGTGAAGCGGCCATTACTGGTTCTAACAGCAGACCTATAAGCTTGCTTCCAGCTCTTAGCAAACTGTTGGAAAAAATTGTGTTTGACCAAATGCAATGCTACAGTGCTTGCAAAATTATTCACCCCCTTGGCGTTTTTCCTATTTTGTTGCATTACAACCTGTAATTTAAATAGATTTTTATTTGGATTGCAAAAAATTAAGCAAACACGTTTGGTGGTCGCCAAAAGGCATGTGAAAGACTCCCCAAACATATAGAAGAAGGTAATCTGGTCAGATGAGACTAAAATTTATATTTTTGGCCATCAAGGAAAACGCTATGTCTGGCGCAAAACCAACACCTTTCATCACCCCCGAGAACCTCATCCCCACAGTGAAACATGGTGGTGGCAGCATCATGCTGTGGGGATGTTTTTCATTGTCAGGAACTTGGAAACTGGTCAGAATTGAAGAACTGATGAAATGCGCTAAATACAGGGACATTCTTGAGGGAAACCTGTTTCAGTCTTCCAGAGATTTGAGACTGGGACGGAGGTTCACCTTCCAGCAGGACAATGACCCTAAGCATACTGCTAAAGCAACACTTGAGTGATTTAAGGGGAAACATTTAAATGTCTTGGAATGACCTAGTCAAAGCCCAGACCTCACTCCCGACACTACCCAGTGAAATGTAAGGCGCCAAATTCAAAATCCAAAAGTTGAATTATTAAACATTCATCAATATACATCAAAATCGCTGATCCTTGGCAATATCACAGCGTTGTCAGATTTCAAAAAGGCTTTACGGCGAAAGCACAACATTTGATTGTTTGAGGATAGCCCCTCTCATATTTTCAATTAGCATAAATCCCTAACCAACGCGGGTCTCATAAAACGCATAAAATCGATAATATAAAATCCCTTACCTTTCGAAGAACTTCTGTTGAGGGCTTCCCAAGTGTCCAACGAAGACATCCAATGGTTCTTTTGTTAGAACAAGTCATTTATTATATCCATAAATCTCTGTTTGGTTGGCGCGTTATGTTCATAAAATACAGCGTCCACTCTCCCATTGAACCGTGAAGAGAACGCGTTCAACCTATACCTATACACTTGTCCAAGAACAATCAAACATCATTGATAATGTATCCTTAGGAACCCTTTTATGTATATTTACTATAATATTTCAACCGGATTATAAACTGGACGATAGGAAAGGAAAAAACCACAGCGCGCGCGAGCCCGTGAACGCGCCTCCTCTTCTGTTTACATCCTGTGACTAGTTTGAAATTCTTCTTCTATTACCATCCAGAGCAACCTAACATCACCAAACACTGTCTAGAGACTGTTGACATCCAGTGGAAGCAATAGGTACTGCAATCTTACTCCCAGATATGGCTGTTTTCAATAGGGAGGGGTTCAAATTGAGGCAATGTGAGGCAATTCGCCTGCTATATCAGTTCTGTTATACTCACAGACAATATTTTAACACTCTTAGAAACTTCAGAGTGCTTCCTATCCAATAGTATCTTATCTAATTATGTGCATATCCTAGTTTCTGGGCCTGAGTGGCAGGCCTTTTACTTTGGGCACGCCAGACTCTCCAAAATCGACGCCTCAGCTGCCGCTCCCTAAGAAGTTAACGTAAATCCGGGACACTCAAATTAGTATGATATGTTACATTTGGTATGGTTACATAAGACAGATGGTAGCCACCTAGCTACATAGCTAGAATATGTAACATATCATACTTTTTGCAAATTCGTAACAGAGTACGTTTAGTAAATTCGTAACATATTGTATATTTAGCAAATTCGTAACATATAATTCAAATTGTAATTCGGAACATAGCATAGCATACGGTGATGGACATGATGGACATTTGGTGCGGCAGGTAGCCTAGTGGTTAGAGTGTTGGGCCAGTAACTGAAAGTTTGCTAAATCGAATCTCCGAGCTGACAAGGTAATGATCTGTCGGTCTGCCCCTGAACAAGGCAGTTAACCCACTGTTTCTAGGCTGTCATTGTAAATAAGAATTTGTTATTAACTGACTTTCCTAGTAAAGTAAAGGTTAAATATTTTTTTTTACAAATCGACAAATGAATACAAAACGTAACAGTAACAAGAAGTGGAGTGTCTCAGATTTACAGAATAAAACGAAATGCTCTGAGACCAGGTTGCAGCGCACTGCAGAGGCCTGTCTGAGGCTTGACCACTTTGGCCAATCAGAACGTTGAAGAAAAATGTTAATTCACCATGTGTCTGCCTTGATGTTCAAATAACTCCACGGGAATGATATGTGACCAAAATGATATGCGACCACGTAGGTCTTTACCGTTCTTCCTAGGACCCTTTAACCAGACTGGCTACCGCAAAGTAGAACCTGACCCTCTCTGGAAATGTCTGTACCAGTGCTTGGGATATTTAGCCTACATTGGCTGTTGGTTGAGATGCAGGGCCCATTGTAGCTATGCCAGGGTGAGCAATTTGAAATGTGAATTAGGCCAAGTTGGAGGTAATAATGCATTTAGGTTCTAGTTTATTGAGATGCATGAATAAACCACACCAAAAGCTTGATTTTATTTGCTGTTTTAAAACTAATTTCCTGCAATTCTACATAGTAATGATTTATGTTCACTACTTGGTCTATTGATTTGATAATATGTTTAGTCTATGAAAATAAATTATATGAATTGATAGTTAACCTCTGTTTTCGTTTATTCTGTAATAGGGTATATTGTAACCATGTGTTCAATCAAATCAAAACGTATTTATGATACAGCATAGTGTAAGTTACACAACACAATGAAAAGACTATTCGCAAACTAAATGTCTCCTAGCAAACAGCGCAATGATATTAAGTTATACTTATTTGTATTGACATTAAGCTGTAGCCTACAAATAGCTATATCGTGCAGTCATAGGCTATACTGCAATTTATTGTTGCTTGTTCCTGATCTGGCTGAATGGCAAAGCTAGCCTTCAGCTATTTTTTAGCACCACAAGTTGGTTCAACTTCTTTAACATCATTGTGCGATCCTGGCGCTGTCCTTTCAGCACCATAAAGGGCGCTCCATTCGCTTAGAATAATACTCATCGAAATCTGTTTTCTACACCTAATAGTTCAGGGTTCAGTAAAGTTAGATCAAAGCTGAATAAATGTCATGCAAGATCACATAATGATTCATTTGCATTTTAAATAACAGAACCGAATATAATACCATAGCATAGTATGACTATAACATTACTGTTACACCAAAAACACTTCTTATTTCTAATTATGGTTAGCTGAAGCTGAATATTCATTTTTTTAATCCTGTGCCAAAACTCAACAGAGCATGTCACAAGGCAGGATATACGTTATATAACAAAAAGCATGTGGACAACTGCTCGTTGAACATCTCATTCCAGAATCATGGGAATTAATATGGAGTTGGTCTCCTTTTTGCTGCTATAACAGCCTCCACTCTTTTTGGGAAGGTTTGCCACCAGATGTTGGAACATTGCTGCGGGGACTTGCTTCCATTCAGCCACAAGAGAATTAGTGAGGTTAGGCATTGATGTTGGGCGATTAGGCCTGGCTCGCAGTCGGTGTTACAATTCATCTCAAAAGTGTATGATGGGGTTGAGGTCAGGGCTCTTTGCAGGCCAGTCAAGTTCTTCCACAACGATCTCGACAAACCATTTCTCTATGGCTCTCACTTTGTGCACAGTCATTGTCATGCTGAAACAGGAAATGGCCTTCCCCAAACTGTTTCCGCAAAGTTAGAAGTACAGAATCATCTACAATGCCATTGTATGCTGTAGCGTTAAGATTTCCCTTCATTGGAACTAAGGGGTCTAGTCCAAACCATGAAAAACAGCCCATTATTCCTCCTTCACCCCACTTTACAGTTGGCACTATGCATTGGGTCAGGTATTGTTCTCCTGGTATCTGTCAAACCCAGATTCGTCAATTGGACTGCCAGATGTTTAAGTGTGATTCATCACTCCAGAGAAAGTGTTTCCGTTACTCCAGAGTCCAATCGCAACAAGTTTTACACCACTCCAGCCGACGCTTAGCATTGCGCATGATGATATCTGGCTTGTGTGCGGCTGCTCAGCCAAGAAAACCCATTTCATGAACAGTTCTTGTGCTGACGTTGCTTCCAGAGGCAGTTTGGAACTCAGTAGTGAGTGTTGCAACCGAGGACAGAGGATTTGTCACCGATATATGGTATAAAAGATCACAGAAATGTTTCATACGCACAAAAAGCTTATTTCTCTCAACTGCACAAATTTGTGTACATCCTGTTAGTGAGCATTTTTCCTTTGTCAAAATAATCCATCCACCTGAGAGGTGTGGCATATCAAGAAGCTGATTAAAGAGCATGGTCATTACACAGGTGCACCTTGTGCTAGGGACAAAAGGCCACTAAAATGTGTGATTTTGTCACGCAACACAATGTCACAGATGTCTCAAGTTTTCAAAGAGCTTGCAATTGGCATGCTGA
Source organism: Brachymystax lenok tsinlingensis (assembly GCA_030435695.1). Taxonomy (NCBI): domain Eukaryota; kingdom Metazoa; phylum Chordata; class Actinopteri; order Salmoniformes; family Salmonidae; genus Brachymystax; species Brachymystax lenok. The sequence continues at coordinate 35,078,297 of CM059799.1, forward strand.
CTGCAGAAAATGTCCACCAGAACTGTTGCTAGAGAATGTAATGTTAATTTCTCTAGCATATGTCACGATCTTCATTGACGGACCAAGGCGCAGCGTAGCGGGTTGAGTTAAACATGTTTATTGTTACTCACTCAAAACAAAAACAATGAACGAAGATCAAATCGGTGTCGCACCAACAGCATATACACACACAATAACAGCATCAACCTCCCACAAAGAAAGGAGGAAAATTTAGCTGCTTAAGTGTGGTTCCCAATCAGAGACAACGATAGACAGCTGTCCCTGATTGAGAGCCACACTCAGCCAAAACAAAGAAATACAAAAACTATAACATAGAATGCCCACCCCAAATCACACCCTGACCAAACCAAAAGGAGACATAAAAGGCTCCTACCGGTCAGGGCGTGACAGCATAAGCCACCTTTAACGTCATTTTAGGGAATTTGGCTTCTTTACCAGCGGGATTGTCTGAGACCAGCCACCCAGATAGCTGATGAAATTGGAGTATTTCTGTCTGTAATAAAACCCTTTTGTAGGGGAAAAACTCCTTCTGATTGGCTGGGCCTGGCTTCCAATTGGGTAGGCCTATGCCCAGTCATGTGAAACCCATAGATTAGGGCCTAGTTCATTTATTTCTATTGACTGATTTCCTTATATGAACTGTAAATCAGTAAAAAAAAAAAAAAATGTAGCATGTTGCGTTTATATTTTTGTTCAGTATAGATATAGAGAGTTAAATAAAGCTTTTAAGTGCTATTTGTTTGCGTTATCATTATTGGGATTCTTTTCTAGGTTAATTGGAGATTTGTCTATGGTATTTTCTTGTTTGGGAAGAACTCTGTGTACTAATTTAATGTTAGCCGTGTACTAATTGTAAATGGCTTGACTGATTTAGGTATATCTGACCACTTTTTTGCTTGTACAACCTTCTTTAAACTGGAAATGTGTATACTCTGTGGTTGGATGACTTTGCAAAAATAAGTTGTGAAGAATTCAATACGTTTCTAAAGAATCCCCTGCCTTCTGAATGCTTTGCTATTGTCTATTGGTGCCACTCCCTAACAAACCATTACTCAACTTGTGGTTTAGCAGGGCATACAGGTTTCCTTCTTCTCCTCCGGTGCCCACTCATACCAATTCAAAACCTGGTGAAAACATTGTCAAAACCTTTCTATTGTCACATATTTTCTACAACATGTCTTTGTGTTCAAGTAGTCAAGTAGTCTTCCCGAGACCAGTGGAGTAGAAAACAGAATTATGCTACTTCCATTCAGTCGGTGCATAAAACCGCTTTGCCAAATATTTTTGAGACATGAATACATTATCTTAACAGCCTTCATATCTATTACAGACATGTTTGTGCAGTGGCGAACCTTCAGTGTGTGACAGGTTCCTCATTATGAAAGGACAGAAACTGTAATAACAGCACACTCAAGTGAGAGAGCGCACTTTTTGTAAACACAAAAGAGACAGTGGTGTAATGAAGGCTAGAATGATGTATAAGCAGTATACCCAGTTTTTTGTGGGCATTGCATATACTCAGTGGCGACCGGTCATTCAGGACAGGTGGGGCAGAGCGTAGGGGTTGGTAATGTTCTCTAGTTGCGACATTATTGGCTCAGTGTTCTGTCACTCATGGGGACACTAGGTCACAGCAAAATCTATGGTAGAGCTCGAAAATTCAAGCACTTGGATGCTGCCATGGAATTACATTAGAAGTGCCCATCCAAGAAGGCTCAAGGTCATTGGCCACAGATGAGTTGAAGTCAAATCACGTTATATCTACAGTAACTTTGACCGGACTGATCATGTCAACATCATACTTTCAAAATCTTAGCTAGCAAGCTAGCAGTCATCATCATGAATCAAGTCAACAATCTACTGGCACATATTTTTCATTCCTTGTCATATAAAGAGAAAAAATGAAGAGACATTATAGATAAAACATATCAGTGCTCATTGGCTATTGGACATAAACATTACACAACAAGTTAGAAATCGCAATTTCAACAATGAGAGGTTTGGAAGCAATCAGTGACTAACTGCAAGCATTGCAAAGCAATCATTAACCTGCTATTCAGTGGAGTGGGTGTGTGGTCCAAGTCTGGGTTTAAGGGTCTCTTTTCAAAGCATAAAAGGATAAACATTCAACATTGGCCAGGCTGTCAATCCAACATGACTTCTGCCACGCTCAAAACAACTGGAAACTTAGAACTGGAAAATCTCAGACTTCAGTGAGTTCAAGACAACTGGGAACTCGGACAAAAATGAGCTCCGACTGGGAAAATAAGTTTTGAACGGTCATCCAACTCGGAATTTAAATTCAGGAACTCAGGACTCTTTCTAGAGCGCCAACCTGAAGATTACTGACGTCATCATGATTCAACCTTGTTTTTTTTATCAGATTTCTTAGTTGTCTTGAAAGCAACTTAAATCCAGAGTGTGACAAACTTTGGTGACAAAGTTTTATTACAAAATAAATTTTACCACAAAAGACCGCCGTGCCACTTTTCTTTTCAAGTGAGCACAGCACAACAAGGTGAGTCCAAAAATGTCTTGTATGCTGCTGCATAAATGATGAAATATGCCAGGGAGATAGTATTACTTTCTTAGCTAGAGTATACTTAAGTGTATGTTGAGTAGTAAGCTGTTGGTAGCCAATGTGCCTCACACTAAAAATGTGGTCCCTTTTCCCCTCACAACTTAGTCTACTGTTCTGACTTGGTGGTGCATATGTAGCCTATAGCCTGTTTTAGAGAAAAGTCATCATCAAATATTGTAAGACCTTTCATTGTCTGCTTATATGCCCCCTTTATTTATCCTACGGTTCTGACTTGGTGTACAGGGAGAATACTGTAAGAACGGCCCGGGTTTTGAATTCTGTCGCTGTACATTTCAAAAGTGCTGAACAAATAGTTGACTAAGTCGGTCCTAGCTCTCTCATTAATGTCTTAATCGAAATTACGGATTGCCTCTCATCCGCTCGTCATCCCCTTTGGCCATAGTTTGTACATCTCAATTGTCAGTAGAAACTACATTTGACTTAGCAAGTCAGCCATATCAGCTGTTTTTTTAAGGCAGTAAATGAGGCTGAATTAACTGTTTCGCTGCTAGACAAGTCTCCACTGATAGCCAGGTGTAACAGTGGTAAGTTGTCGGGACTCTGCTGTTGGGACAGCTTTACGTAGGCCCTAACAATTTGTGGGCACCGTTGTCACCGTTATAGTGCAATTACTGTATTGTTTAGTGTTGTGGTATGTTGTGTAGTGGCTTTGCTGGCATGCATCTACATTTGTTTTTTGTTGAGTTTGCCCCACCAAGATTTACATGCTAAAATCGCCACTGCCTATACTCACTTCTTAATCCCTACTGATGCGTTTCAAAGTAGCGTAGTGGAGGTATAGTACAATACAGAAATCATGCACAAAGTAGCCTTCACAACCGCAACACATGTGAAATATATTCACATGTGGGCCGCACACAGTTTCAGAAGAATATCATCTGCAGGCAGCAAGATTGTGCAGTTCACAGAAGAATGCCGGTAGGGTAGGAAAGACGTTTCAACGTATGATATCTACCAGTAAATGCTAACTAAGGCAGTAATGGGTATGCAAACCAGGTATTGAAAAAGTTTAGTTCGAGGTGTTGGATAGTAGGCTATTTGTGATGCGCAATTGTCATCATGGGGGCATAGACATGGATGGGCCTGGGTGAACAGAGGGCCACCCACTGGGGAGCCAGGCCCTAACAAGCCCACCGAATCAGATTTCTGTGGCTAAGCATTGTTGTGGACTTAGACCATCACATTTTTGTATTTTTCTATATACAAAAAGTGTGATTTTGAGTGTGTGAATCTGAAAAATTGATAGGAAAACTTTTTTTAAGTGACTTTCCTTCAATGGGCGGGCCGTTTGGGAGCTTGTTGGCAAAGTTTTTGTATACCCACTTCTCCAGGCATCACGACACCACTTCATAGGGCCGATGGAAACACAGAAGTCACACACAGCATGATGTTAAAGGATAAGCAGTCCATTAACTAGGACATAATAAGCCAGTAGATCCCAATCATGAGAATACAAAAACACAACCATTAAGCATTTCCCAATCAAAATGTACAATTATTACTTCCTATTGCAAAAAACTTTTCAGGTTTAGCACACAAAGTAACCGGTTACCTAAAGTTTAAAGTGGAGCTGACAGCGTTTTAACTACTTTGCAGATATGAAACAAACAGACAATCAAAATATCAGTAAAAATGATCACATTCCCAGTATATGCTACAAAACCACGTTTGTAAGAGGTTTAAAAATAGGTTCTATTTGACTCAACGTTCCATGACGTACACAAAGGCATTGTTGGCAGAAGAGATGGATGCAGTTCAATGCTTGATTAATATAATTCACCAATACATTTCTTGGTAGTACAAAAAATATTGCTATCAGGTTGTAAATCACAGCTGGCCTGGTACATTGTTTGCTGCCTCCATTTGGGATGCACTGTTTCAGTTTCAATTACTCAATATTCTGGACAAAAACAAACAAATGTAACTAAGGCTGGGAATGTCAATACAATCAAACTAGCAAGGACAATGATCACAAGTCAGTCATAACGTGGCTAATAGGCTAGCATATCTATTGAGTCTAACATTAGCTAGATAGCTAGCTAGCTGCTAGGAGGATGTCATGTCATGCCATTGGAGGAGTGGGTGAGTGACTGACTTTCTCCTCATATCATTTTTCGGTGGCTATACACAGCTAGAGATGCACGTGTCAGTTCGTTGGCTAGCAAGAACTTGAATGACTTATCCAGTTAGCATATTTATTGCGTTTCGCAACTTCGGGCTATCTCCTCTGATTTCTCAGAACTCTTGTCTGAGTGTGCCAGAGCGCAGAATAACTGATGAATTTACGAACATGCAACACCCGCTGAATATGACCGGTGTCAGTAAACGTAGACAAAGTTAGTTTTGTAATAGTTAGTTAAGAATGCTTTAGATAATGTTAACAGCCTAACCAGCTCTGCTACGGCAAGAAAAATTGACAGAGTGAGGTGTTCTCCCATTTGTGTCTAGAAGTAGCTATCTAGCAAGCTAGCCAACTTTAGCCAGTTAGATTTGGTGCTTGGTTGGGACAAGCATACATTGACAGGCAAGCTGCAGAATGACGAGGAGGCTACAATTCCCCATCATTTAGCAGTGCAATTTTGACGGCCAAGTAGCTGAAAGAGTTTGAGAGGGCTTATCTAATGTTCCTTCGTTAGATTTTAGCTCATCTTGCTCTGGTTAGCATTAGTTGTTGATCTTATTGTTGTTGATGTGCATAACTGATGGAGAGAGAACCTACTTTTTCATTGTTGTTTGAACAATAGGACTGTAAAGTTCCCAAATGTGAGAGGACCCCCGTGGTGTTTACATATTTGCAGAAATCCATTCAGGTGAATTTTGTGGCATTTGGCTAAATGTTTATTTTATTTTTATTTTACCTTCATTTACCAGGTAGGCCAGTTGAGAACAAGTTCTCATTTACAACTGCGACCTGGCAAAGATAAAGCAAAGCAGTGCAACAAAAACAACAACACAGAGTTACAAATGGGATAAACAAACGTACAGTCAATAACACAATAGAAAAATCAACCTACAGTGTGTACAAATTTAGTAAGATTAGGGAGGTAGGCAATACATAGGCCATTGTTGCAAAATAATTACAATTTAGCATTAACACTGGAGTGATAGATGTGCAGGTAGAGATACTGGGGTGCAAAACAGCAAAAATAAATAAATAACAATATGGGGATGAGGTAGTTGTGTGGGCTATTTACAAATGGGCTGTGTATTGGGGTGCAGTGATCGGTAAGCTGCTCTGACAGCTGATGCTTAAAGTTAGTGAGGGAGATATAAGTCTCCAGCTTCAGTGATTTTTGCAATTCGTTCCAGTCATTGGCAGCAGAGAACTTGAAGGAAATGCAGCCAAAGGAAGTGTTGGCTTTGGGGATGACCAGTTAAATATACCTGATGGAGCGAGTGCTACGGTTGGGTGTTCTATGGTGACCAGTGAGCTGAGTTAAGGCAGGGCTTTACCTAGCAAAGACTTATAGATGACCTGTAGCCAGTGGGTTTGGCGACGAATATGTAGCGAGGGCCAACCAACGAGAGCATACAGGTCGCAGTGGTGGGTAGTATCTGGGTCTTTGGTGACAAAACGGATGGCACTGTGATAGACTGCATCCAATTTGCTGAGTAGAGTGTTGGAGGCTATTTTGTAAATGACATCGCCAAAGTCAAGGATCGGTAGGATAGTCAGTTTTACGAGGGTATGTTTGGCAGCATGAGTGAAGGAGGCTTTGTTGCGAAATAGGAAGACAATTCTAGATTTCATTTTGGATTGGAGATGCTTAATGTGAGTCTGGAAGAAGAGTTTACAGTCTAACCAGACACCTAGGTATTTGTAGTTGTCAACATATTCTAAGTCAGAACCGTCCAGAGTAGTGATGCTAGTCGGGCGGGCGGGTGCGGGCAGCAATCAGTTGAAGAGCGTGCATTTAGTTTTACAAGCATTTAAGAGCAGTTGGAGGCCACGGAAGGAGTGTTTTATGGCATTGAAACTCGTTTGGAGGTTTGTTAACACCGTGTCCAAAGAAGGGCCAGATGTATACAGAACGGTGTCGTCTGCGTATAGGTGGATCAGAGAATCACCAGCAGAAAGAGAGACATCATTGATATATACAGAGAAAAGAGTCGGCCAGAAAATTGAACCCTGTGGCACCCCCATAGAGACCGCCAGAGGTCCGGACAACAGGCCCTCCAATTTGATACACTGAACTCTATTTGAGAAGTAGTCGGTGAACCAGGCAAGGCAGTCATTTGAGAAACCAAGGCTATAGAGTCTGCCAATAAGAATGCGGTGATTGAGAGAGTCAAAAGACTTGGCCAGGTCAATGAAGACGGCTGCACAGTACTGTCTTTTATCGATGGCGGTTATGATATCGTTTAGGACCTTGAGTGTGGCTGACGTGCATCCATGACCAGCTCGGAAACCAGATTGAATAGTGGAGAAGGTACGGTGGGATTCGAAATGGTCGGCGATCTGTTTGTTAATTTGGCTTTGAAGACTTTACAAAGGCAGGGCAGGATGGATATAGGTCTGTAACAGTTTGGGTCTAGAGTGTCTCCCCCCTTTGAAGAGGGGGATGACCGCGGCAGCTTTCCAATCTTTAGGGATCACAGATGATACGAAAAAGAGGTTTAACGGGAGTTGCAACAATTTCGGCGGATAATTTTAGAAAGAGGGTCCAGATTGTCTAGCCCAGCTGATTTGTAGGGGTCCAGGTTTTGCAGCTCTTTCAGAACATCAGCTATCTGGATTTGGGTGAAGGAGAAGCGGGGGGGCTTGGGCAAGTTGCTGCGGGGGCTGCAGAGCTGTTGGCCGGGGTAGGGGTAGCCAGGTGGAAAGCATGGCCAGCCGTAGAAAAATGCTTAATGAAATTCTTGATTGTCGTATATTTATCGGTGGTGACAGTGTTTCCTAGCCTTTCCTAGCCTTTCCTAGTGTTTCCTAGGAGGAGGTGCTCTTATTTTACATGGACTACAGTGTCCCAAAACCTTTTTGGAATTAGTGCTACAGGATGCACATTTCTGTTTGAAAAAGTTAGCCTTTACTTTCCTAACTGACTGTGTATGTTGGTTTCTGACTTCTCTGAAAAGTTATTTGACTATTCGATGCTAATGCAGTACTCCACAGAATGTTTTTGTGCTGGTCAAGGGCAGTCAAGTCTGGATTGAAACAAGGGCAATATCTGTTCTTTGTTCAACATTTTGTTAATGGGCATGCTTATTTAAGATGGTGAGGAAAACACTTTTAAAGAACAACCAGGCATCCTCTACTGACGGGATGAGGTCAATATCCTTCCAGGATACCCGGGCCAGCTCGATTAGAAAGGTCTGCTCGTTGAAATGTTTTAGGGAGCATAGCCACCTGGTTGAAGCTAGCTGCAATGATCCGGTGTAATGGTCCAGAGCTTGAGGCAGGAATCCGGTGATGTGGTAGAGAAAGCAGTCCGATATGCTCTGGGTTGATATCGAGCTGTGCAGACTGGCAGGTATTGACCGAGCTAAAGCTGGCTGGTGTCCGAGCTAAAGGTGAAGACTGCTAGCAGTGGCTAACAATGACTAACAGCTAGTAGGTTACAGTTGTAAAGTATAAAAATACCAGATCCATACCACATTGGGTGAGGCGGGAAATGAGATTAAAATATTTACGAGAAAAAAAAAGAAACGGGCTATTTCCTATTTACACTAGACAAGACAAACAAGAACGCGGTTCATCAATTACAGCTTAGCATTCAACACCATAGTACCCTCCAAACTCGTCATTATATACGGCTGTGATTATATTTGAAGAGAATTCTCTTTGTAGGCATTTGATTGTAAGGAATTCTAGGTCAGGTGAACAAAAGGACTTGAGTTCCTGTATGTTGTTATGATCACACCACGACTCGGGCATACATCCCCGCCATTCTTCTTACCAAAGACATGTTTGTTTCTGTCGGCGCAATGCGTGAAGAAACCTGGTGGCTGTACCGACTCTGATAACGTATCCCGAGTGAGCCATGTTTCCGTGAAAGAAAGAATGTTACAATCTCTGATGTCTCTCTGGAAGGCAACCCTTGCTTGAATTTTATCTACCTTGTTGTCAAGAGACTGGACATTGGCGAGTAGTATACTTGGGAGCGGTGGGCAATGTGCCCGTTCACAGAGCCTGACCAGAAGACCGCTCTGTCGCCCCTTCTGCGGCGCCGTTGTTTTAGGTCGCCTACTGGGATCCGATCCATTGTCCTGGGTGGTGGTCCAAACAGAGGATCCGCTTCGGGAAAGTCGTATTCCTGGTCGTAATGTTGGTAAGTTGATTGCTCTTATATCCAATAGTTCCTACCGGCTGTAGGTAATAAGACTTAAGATTTCCTGGGGTAACAATGTAAGAAATAATATGAAAAAAAAAAAAAAATACTGCATAGTTTCCTAAGAACGCGAAGCGAGGCGTCCATCTCTTTTGGCGCCAAACACTGCAGAGGGAGCACCCCCATATCCACATCGACGGGACAGTAGTGGAGAAGGTGGAAAGTTTTAATTTCCTTGGCGTACACATCACGGACAAACTGAAATGGTCCACCCACACAGACAATGTGGTGAAAAAGGCATAACAGCGCCTCTTCAACCTCAGGAGGTTGAAGAAATTTGGCTTGTCACCAAAAACACTCACAAACTTCTACAGATGCACAATTGAGAGCAGACTGAAAAACAGCATGTATATACTGTACTCTATACCATCTACTGCATCTTGCCTATGCCGTTCGGCCATCGCTCATCCATATATTTATATGTACATATTCTTAATCATTCCCTTACACTTGTGTATAAGGTAGTTGTTGTGAAATGTATAGATTACTTGTTAGATATTACTGCACAGTCAGAACTAGAAGCACAAGCATTTCGCTAGACTCGCATTAACATCTGCTAACCATGTGTATGTGACCAATAAAATTTGATTTGATTTGACATGTCCGACTGCTACGCCATCTTGGATATACTCGAGGAGTACTAATGATCTAAAGTCACGCTGTCGCAACTGCCTGTAAACACACAGTTCAGTTCAAAGTGAATGATGGCAAGCCCGTGTGGCAAATGGCTTGTTTGTATAAAGGCCTACTGTAGCTTTGATTGGCTATAGCGCACCAGTCTGCGTAGACTCCTGTCCTGGACAAGACAAATGTTTTTATTCTGTTTTATTTACTGCAGTGTCTATTAATTGTACAAACACACGACTGCTTTCCCACTCTATATTGCTATAGCATTTTCACAAATGCCTTAGTATACGTAATTCCTGAACATTCTAAGAATGAAAGAAAATTACCATATCTAAGTGGTCGCTTATCAGAAAAAGTTTTTAAAAAGTGTCACTTTCTTCCTGGGGGTGTATATGACCAGATTTTAATAAGATGTCATGGTGCTAAAATGCGGTCAGTTCCACTTTAAATGCAACATTGTTTTACAAACATAAGTTATTTTCAAAGAGATGGTTAACAGCAAGCAATAAAAAACACAGTTCCACTCACCAGATGATGACCATTTGAAACTTCACTTCTTGCTGAAATGTATTCTTGAAAAGGGAAAAGCTAACAAATTAGCAACAACATCCTTTTTTCTCATTTATTTAATATCTCAATGTTCAAAATGTCAAACCCAACAGAGGGAAACTGGGATCCCCTGTCAGAAACGATGTCAGTGGGAATGCCATGCAGGCGAACACATGGGATACTAGCAGGTCCACAGTTTCCCTGGAGAACGGAAGCTTGGAAAGGGGAAGGAAGTGAGCAACTTCGGAAAATCTGTCAATAATGTGAGGATGATGGAGTTACTGTTAGATGGGTGAAGGCCAGTGATGAAGTCCAGAGCGAGCTATGTGTGACCAGGGGCTACTGGGTATGGGAAGAGGGCGAAGCAGACCGGGAGTGGGTTTAGTGGAGGTTTTGTTCCGGGCACAAACCGAGCAGGCTGGACACTCACGGACATCTCACCATGGTGGGCGACTGACGCAGAAAGCGCTGACGCAGGAAGGCAAGGGTCCAGTTCATACCAGGGTGACAGGTGAGGTGGGTAGAATGGCCCCACTGAAGAACATCAGAGCGAACACAATCTGGAACAAACAGCATTACTAGGACCATTACCCAGGATCAGGCTGGTTCTGCTGAGCCTGGCGGACACGGGACTTGATCTCCCAGGCGACGGCGGAAACAATGCAGATGGATGGCACAATGGCTTCTAGCTCGGTACCCGTGTTGTCGGTTATGAACTGGCAGTAGAGGGCATCAGGCTTGGTGTTCCTCGAACTGGGGCGTTAAGTGAGTGTGAAATTGAATATTCCGGAAGAACAAGGCCCATCTGGCTTGCCGGGAGTTCAGACGTTTGGTAGTCTGGATGTTGGACAGGTTTTTATGGTCAGTCCACACGATGAAGGGGGATACAGAGCCTTCCAGCCAGTGACACCATTCCTCAAGAGCCAGCTTAACTGCCAGGACTTCCCGGTTTCCGATGTCAAAATTCCTCTCTGCAGGTGAGAGCTTATGGGAAAAGAATGCACATGGGTAGACCTTCTGATCAGAGGGGGAACGTTGAGACAGAACATCACCTACCCCGGTGTCAGAGGCATCCACCTCCACGATGAACTAGAGATCTGGGTCTGGCTGAGTGAGGACTGGGGCGGAAGTGAAGCGACGCTTGTATTCCAGGAATTCTGCCTCTGCCTCAGGAGTCCAGTGGAACGGAGTGTAAGTGGAGGTGAGAGTAGTGAGAGGTGCAGCCAGACGGCTGTAGTTGCCTTCAAGCAGGGGTCTGGGGGAAGATGGGCATGCGATTTGGCTCAACAGTATATCCCCAGCTACTGCCGATCCTCCTCTTTTGCTGGACGCAGGGAACAAGTGGAGACAAAGTGACCAACCTGGCCACAGTATAGGCAGCTCCTAGCGCTGATTCGCCGCTGCCTCCTCTGAAGAGAGACGGGCCCAGCCGAGCTGACGCAATGAACTACAATCCAGTCCATGCATTATAACATTGGCTGAAATAGTACTCACACAACTACTTCATGTTTATGAAATTATTTATTTATTCAGACGAAGGGTACTGCTATGGGATCTTCTATGGCTCCTAACTATGCTAATTTAAATGGTTACATGGAGAAACGGTCAATTCTCAATCCTTTTAACAACAACTAAAATATTGCCTAACATTATTATTTGGCACGGTACATTGTTGATATTTCTTCTCTATTGAAGCGTGATGCAAAACAGTTCCAGGCATTCCATGCTTTTCTGAACTCTTGTTCTGAGCACCTGAGATTTACTATGCAATCTGACACACGTAAAATCAGTTTTCTTGATTTTTTGATTTTGTGTGAGGATAATGATCTATTTACACTGATCTTTACAGAAAATAAACGGATTGTAACAGTTTGTTGAGGGCAGATAGTTGTCACCCGAAACAGTATCGTTAATGTGTTTTCGGACTCTCCCTTTGTCGTATTCTCACGGGACAGAAATCTCAGAGATCAATTGCTAAACTCTGATTTACCACAACCCAAATTGCCCTGCAGATCGTCTATTTGCGCCTCTACTATAATGGCACTTACAAATGTAGATCCTTCAAACACCCCCAAACAGGGAAACAGATCCCAATCAAATGTGTTATCACGTGCTCCACGAGGGCAGTTATTTATCTTATAACTTGTCCTTGTGGTAAAAAATGATGTGGGTTAAACGAAGCGCGAATTAAAAGTATGAATCTCGGTGCATCGTAGCACCATTAGGTGCCAAAACTCAATGTACACAGTTGCGGCCCACTTTTTGTAAGCAAACCTCTCGATTTCGTCCCTACGTTAAAAAACGAGAGGCTGCCTGGGTCTTTTACTTAAAGACCCTTGCTTCATTCGGTCTCAACTTAGACTTTGATCTGATGCCATTCTTGTGATTATTGTGATTTTAATATTCATTGTAAATGTTTGTAGGCCTATGTGGCCAAATTGTATCTATGATCGTATGCTGTCCATTCATGTTTTTTGTAGGTTCTATTTATATCTGTAAATAATATAAAGTCACACCGGCCATGATTACAGACACTTGTGTGTGTCCTTTGACACTATATAAACTAGTGACCCGCAGTGTTTGTCATTATACCCTGATGAAGACAGCTTGTCTGTTGAAACGTTGGTTATTAGGTTATTCAACTATTGCATCTGAGCTCCTGGAGTGTGCGGCTCTCCTTTTCTTTTTCAACCAAAATGGTTCTACCTTGAACCAGAAGGGTTATCCTACGGGGACAGCCGAAGAACCCTTTTAGGTTGTAGATAGCACTTATTTTTTCTAAGATTGTACTTATATTTTTTAAAGAAAAAATATCCAAATACTTCCTTCGAAATGTCTTTGAATGTAATTGAAATACCTTACATAGAGATTGATCCCAGGCCTGGAGCATGCATGTGTGACAGAGAAAGAAACGAGATCTATAACATCCTGACAGTGAGATACATATAGTTGTGATTATTACAAGTTTATGCACCTCGATCCTTTGCTCTGGACATTCTAATTCTTTAATTTGTGATCTATCGAGGTCATTACATTGGAAAAAGGTGCAGTGTACCTCGCTACTGTTATTTTTAACTGTCTTTTTTACTGTTGTTTTTTATTTCTTTACTTATCTATTGTTCACCTAAATACCAATGTTTTACTTAAAAATTGCACTGTTTGTTAGTAAGTAAGCATTTCACTGTAAGGTCTACACCTGTTGTATTCGGCGCACGTGACAAATAAACTTTGATTTGATTTGTAATGAAACAGGCAGATAGTGAGCCTGCGGCAGTCAGAGAATCCTCAACCATCTGTCCCGTAGCCCTGCGCGGCATCAACTGTGCCACAAAAGCAAGCACATTTTAGAGATTTGAGAAAACTCTGTAATTAAAAGCGCTATACAAATTAAAGTGTATTATTATTATTACACTCACACACGTGTCCGTCTGTCCGACTGTCTTTGTCTGATTGTCTCTCCCTCATCCTCCTCCTCCTCCTCTGTCTTTGTCTCTGGGTAAGTACAGGTGTCGCAACCATTACCTCATACTCCCTTTGTTTGATTCTCTACCCTGCCATTGATCTGTAAGCACCCGTTAAACTGTTCTCCAACCACGTCAGTCATTCCTCTCATGCTACTCATCAACATCTCAATTTGTCTACTTATGGGTGTCCTACGACAATGTTACACCCTGTTTACTTCTTGTTTCCATCATCTCCATCAGCAAAAGACCCTCAGCATATAAGTGCGTGTCCAAGTTGGTGCTCCTCATTCTACACAGCTCTACACCTCATTACATTTCAATTTGGACTCTGGATTATCTGAGTTGCATTATTCCAATACTTATTATACTCACTATTGAACTTTGATATTTTTCACTATACTTGGATCGAGATGAACAAATTCATGTGGGTATGTGTGGCGCTGGTGGGACTCTTTGCTGTCGGTAAGTTGGTTTTATTCTCTCTGGGCAGGCTATTATTATCATTCATTGGACAAAGTGTGGCTTGTTGTAAAAAATTTTTTTTTTGTAAATTGGAAAAAATGACCGTTAAAGTCCACAACAGTTTTTAACCGATTATTTGTTTGCAAATCATGACAAAGAATGTGAAGACTGGAGATATGAAGAATGGGTGGGTAAAAAGTCAACCTCGGTTGGATCAGGCTTGCATGTTTGTGGAGTTGAGCAGTCGGAAATCCCGTTTATCGCTCATGGAGGTGCTCGCGCACCGCTCTGGCGCTCCACATCCTTTCCAAGCAGCTTTCCACCGCTCCGCTAAAAACGGTCCTAGCTCAGAAAAAAACTGCGACTCCAAATTCGCTCCATTCATTAAAATCACAATTTAACCAACACCCATCTATTTTTGCAACTACCTGGACCTACCATTTGTTTTTTAAGTATTGAAACCAAACCATATGGATTTGAATGAAAATTATTTGAATAAACATGACAACGTGAATGTAAGAAGCGCACATCATTTCAAATAAGCTAAATGTCATATTCTACACCATATAAACACTGAAAATAGGTCAAGCTATAGCCTACAAATAAATATAGTGTGAAGCGTTTGCAAATGCGACACAATAGGTAGGGACATTAACTTTGAATTTACATAGAATTAAATACAAATGAAATGAAAAATGACGTATTAGTGCGTTTAAATTCATTTTTATGATTCAATTTTAGAAACACGATTTTGGCCAGTCTGTGGCATCAGGCTCATGCGGTGGTGCCTGGAGAGAAGGCAAACAGCAGATAATAGGTATGCCTACATCCTTTTAGGCAAAATAACCCAATCAAAACGCAAAGCTCCTTGAACATGGGAATTTGCCAGGCCTATTGGGCCAAAATCAATTATGGCCCATTGTATAGATAATATAACAAAAATTAACGAAACGTTTAAGAGATCTGATTTTCTGTAAATAAATACTTTGCTACAATGACACACTTAGTTATATACCTATATTTTAGCATGTGCACGTAGTAAGTAAACCATCACGCTTTCGGGATATGTGTCTTTCAGATTCCACAATGACTCTTTAGTTGTGGACACTACATCTCCCTCTCTTGCTATTGGTCCTCATTTTTGTGAGTCATCTTGATTTTGCACCTGTGTGTTCTATCAGTTTGTATTCTATCAGAAAATATTTAGCGAACTCCATGACAATATATTATCTACGGGTCTATAGCAGCAAACAAGTAGACTTCAAATGCATGCTGTACCGGGTATTCCCTGAGCTCGTGAAGTGTGCGCTACTGGAGCGGAGAAGGCTGGCGCGCCAGCCTTTGGTAATCTTGCTATGGAGCAAGTCAAATTGGGCATGCTCCATTCTTCGCTATGCTCCAGCTCAGCTCAACTCATACTCTGGGGCCACTAACCTCGGATCTGACTGAAAATATGTAAATTATCATTATATTTGAAGAAGAAAATATCCTAATGAAAATAAATATCCGCAATAACTCAGGTTTGCTCAGCGTATTTGCAGTTTCCCACGCCAATGATCTCGGAATAGACAGCTGTATTTGCGCGAGGGAGAAGTGTTCAGGTAGCCTATGTCATGACACATCCACTGGAGAAATGGGATCAGAAATATGTTGCAATTTCACACTGGCGCCTTGATCACACCGACAGTGTATTTGCATTTTGGTACATCAGAAGTACATTGATTTCCAATGGAACGCTGCATTTGCCTTGCAGCATAGCATTGCAGAGGCAGTTGCCGTGCGTTCTGTGTGGTGCATACCTTGGATTTATTGACAGAAATTGTAGCAGGTGAATGTTGAACTTTTGTTGCACACATCCAGATTATGCGGAGTACCATTTTGCTCAAACACTTTCGCTACACTCGCATTAGCATCTGCTAACCATGTGTATGTGACAAATAACATTTGATTTGATTTGATTTATTGGCATGGTGGTTACATTGCTGTAACCACCAGATTTTTGGTCCCTAAATACATTTTTGTTAACAACCTTCAAACAGGTTGGAGAATACTGGAGTTCCAGTGAAGAGATTGCTTTCCAGTTAATTCAATTGAATTAACCTGAATTAAATTGCCAGAGAATTACATTTTAATTTCTCTACCATAAGTCGCCTGCAACCTTGTTTTAGAGACCGTAACTGCGCCAGACCAGGACATCCACATCCGATTCTTCACCTGCCGGACCGTTTGAGACCAGCCACACAGACAGCTGATGAAACTGAGGAGTATTTCTGTCTGTAATAAATCTCTTTTGTGGGGAAACCCCATTCTAATTGGCTGGGACTGGCACCTCAGTGGGTGGGCCTATGCCCTGCCAGGCCCACCCATGGCTGCACCCCTGCCAAATCATGGGAAATCCATAGACTTGGGCCTAATGAATTTATTTCAATTGACTGATTTCCTTATATGAACTGTCTCTGTAAAATCATAGAAATTGATAGTTGTTGCATTTATAATTTGGTTCTGTATATTTATCAGATATTCAGGGGCACACTCCAACACTCAGACATAATTTACAAAAAAAACATTTGTGTTTCGTTAAACCCGCCAGATCAGAGGCAGTAGGAAAGACCAGGGATGTTCTCTTGATTATTGTGTGAATTGGACTATTTTCCTGTCCTGCTAAGCATTCAAAATGTAATGCATACTTTTGGGTGTCAGGGAAAATGTATGGAGTAAAAAGTAAATTGTTTTCTTTTCAGGAGTGTAGGGAATTAAAAGTAAAAGTCAAAAATATTAATTGTAAATTAAAGTACAGTAAATTATAGTAAAGTACAGACTCCAAAAAACTACTTAAATAGTACTTTCAAGTATTTGTTCTTAAGGACTACACCACTGCCTACTATCAGACATCACCAAATGGGAACTTTTATAGGACACTCCACTAAAAGTGCTTTCAGTCCAAGAATAGGTTCTCTCTGGGTGTATGGTTGTGCAATCAACAATTTAAAGTAGTCAAAATAGAGTCCGTCAATTCATTAACTAAACTGACAGGTATTAAAACCTATTAGGGCTAGGGAGCAGTGTTCGGAAGTACGGAGATCCTGACGTGCCCAAAGCAAACTGCCTGTTACTCAGGCCCAGAATCTAGGATATGCATACATTGGTAGCATTGGATAGAAATCACTCTGGAGTTTCTAAATCTGTTAAAATAATGTCTGTGAGTATAACAGAACTGATATAGCAGGCAAAAACCCAAGGAAAATCTATCCAGAAAATGTATTTTTTATGTCACAGTTTTTCCATTGACTTGCTATTCACTATAGAGAGAATTATCTCCCAGATTGCAGTTCCTATGGCTTCCACTAGATGTCAACAGTCTTTAGACATGGTTTCAGGCTTGTATTTTGAAAAACGAACAAGAAATATAAGTTTTGACAAGTGGCTGTTGGAACTGACACTACTCTTTTGCGCGAGTGACTGTGTGCACGCTCTTGGTAATTTATCTATTGAACAGGCTATTCTCCGTCTGAAATATTATTGTTATTTACATATTAGGCTACCTCAGGATTGATTAGAAACATTGTTTGACTTGTTTGGACTTGTTTGGACTTGTTTATCGTTAACTTTTTTTAGGTTTCCTATGTCTGTATGTTGAAAGAGTGGATTACTGAACAAAACGCTCCTACCAAACAGAGTTTTTGTCTAAAGACTGGATATAAAGAGGCACTTTATTGAACATTTTTTTTTGTGTTCCTGGGACCCGTGGGATTGCAACCAGAGGAAGATCTTCAAAGGTAAGTCTTTTTTTTTAGCGCTATATTTGATTTTGTAATGCCTGTGCTGGTTTGAAATATATTTATATGCAGGAAGTGTGCGGGGGCGCTTGTCCTCAGATAATCAAATGCTATGCTTTCGCCGTGAAGTCTATTGTAAATCGGATAACGCAGTTCGATTACCAAGATTCTAAGCTAAACAATGGTGTACAACACTTGTATTTTCATGAATGTTTAATATTACTATTTTTGTAATTTGAATTTGGCACTCTGCATTTCACCGAATGTTGTCGTAGGTGGACTGCTAGCGTCCCACCGATCCCTTAACCTAATATTTATGTGGCTTTACACTCTTATTTCTGTGCTGGACTGGACAAAGAAATGGAAAAAAACTAATTATGTGTATGTTCGTACATATAGTGTCATGATGACAGCAATCTTATTTGTTTCTCTCCTGTTTCTTTTCTAACCTCTTTGCTCTCTGTCTCTCCATATTTCTCCCATTCCATCTCACAGCCGAGTCCCTGACTTGCAAGACATGTTCTGTGGGGTTGGCCAGTTTATGTTTTGGTAGTTCAACTACAGACTGTGCCGCCTCCGAGCCCAACTGCTACACCGCAAAAGCAGGTACTGACCCTATGGTTTTGTCCAAGTAGAACGCTACAATAAAAGCAGGTCATTGAGTTACTGTAATTTGTAATTCCTAAGTTATTACTGTGTAACTCTTATATAATTACTGTGTAATTCCCATTTCACCATGTAATGTCTCAGTTAATATCTAGCCATTTTTGTACCGTAAAATACAGTGCTACCCGAACAAAAACTACCTGTAATTACAATTCTTCTTCCAGAGTTCAACGTCACTAATCTCCTGAATCTCAAGCGCAAGGGTTGCCTGGCCACAACTCTCTGCAACACCACATCCGCTGGTAGCGTCCTGACAGCCGGCTACACCGTCACACATTCCTGCTGCAGCACCGACCAGTGCAATGGAGCAGGAGCCATTCAACTCCCTCTCACCGTGGCCCTTGGTGCTGCCCTGGTGGCCATCTGGAGCACATTCACTTAAACAAACCCTTCACAATAAGGAGACCTCCTCCATAGGTTTCCATTGAAGTGTGTTGTAGTTCTTAAAAACACAATATACTGAAACTGGTTTTATTCTGGGAAAGAATGCAATGTTTATTCAGGCTAGTTTCACTAAACTTTAGTTCCAAGTACCAACTCAAACTGATTTTACCCTTAGGCTAAACAACATCCTACTATAGCATCGTAATGTACAGTTCAAACAATGCCACTATTTATATTGGGAATATATCTGTTTGACATAAGTACTTCTAATGGCATAAATTCTCACTCGTGTCACTGTCAATTATCATTAACTAGCAAGTTTTCATTTCCCCCATTGAGTATGTTACACTCTGTATTCTTTTATAAAGATAACATCTCTATGTTCTATGTGCAATAAATAAACATACTACATACTACACTTGAAAAAATATCTACTACTGCGAGACACTACATTATGTGTGTGTGTGTATAAATACTGTCTGCATTCCTTGCTCTTCTATTCCGACAAACGTCCTCTTCGCACCCTCATGGAAGACGATACAACTTGTTATACTTCATTATAGTATCATGTATCATGTATCTCCTATCATGTACCACCCACTTAGCAGGGAACTGGAATTTCCCACATTCATTTATTAGAAATCTTTCCTCACCATGCTCTAAGTCAGTGGTTCCCAAAATGTAGGACACATTTATATATATTTTTAAAGGAACTCGATTTTCACAGGGGGGGAGCGGGATTGTCCCCAAGGCTGGAAGGGGGGCCCAGAGTGAAAAGGTTTGGGAACCCCTGCTCTAAGTGAGAAAGCCCATTCATTAGGGATTAAGGCTATGACTCCTATTGAAAACAACCAAACTACCCTCCTACAAGAAGATGAAGACTAATATTTTAATAGGGCTAACTGTCCTGGTGGTCTTCATAGCAGTGGGTAAGTCCTAGCAGATAATTTGTTGCTATGGCAATAATCGAAGACAGGGACACTAAAGGTTGTGATTTGGTGAGTTTTGATGATTTAAGGTTTATTCGCAAATTCTGTACTAGGAGATATAATTTTCTAAGGTTATAAATTGTTGATGTGGGATGATGGTACACACTCCTACATATGTGTTTGGACAGTGAAGCTAAACATTTTGATTTGGCTCTATACTCCAGCATTTTGGATTTGAGATCAAATGTTTCATATGAGCCGACAGTACAGAACGTCACCTTTTATTTGAGGGTATTTTCATACATATCTGTTTTACCGTTTGGAAATTAAAGCACTTTATGTATCTAGTCCCACCATTTGAAGATGATAAGTATTTGGCCAAATTCACTGTATGTGTATTAAAGTAGTCAAACGTTTAGTTGCCTACTTGATCCAGCATTCCAAGCACGCAATGACTAGATCATGCTTGTGACTCTACAAACTTGTTGGATGCATGTGCAGTTTGTTTTGGTTGTGTTTCGGATTATGCTGTGTCCAATATAAATGTATAGTAATTAGGGTATTGTGTTAATTAATAACGTGGATGCTACCATGATTACAGATAATTATTACAGATAATTATTGGGGACATTGCTCTGTGTAGGGTGCCGTCTTTCGGATGGGACGTTAAACGGGTGTCCTGACTCTCTGAGGTCATTAAAGATCCCATGGCACTTATCGTAAGAGTAAGGGGTGTTAACCCCGGTGTCCTGGCTAAATTCCCAAGCTGTCCCTCATACCATCATGGTCACCTAATCATCCCCAGCTTACAATTGGCTCATTCATCCCCCTCCTCTCCCCTGTAACTATTCCCCAGGTCGTTGCTGTAAATGAGAACGTGTTCTCAGTCAACCTACCTGGCAAAATAACGGTAAAAATATATAAAATAAAGAAAAGATCATGAATTAATTTTGTATGATGATGAGCAATGTTCTCTCTAAGCTGCGTGCGCGCATTAGCCTGAGACTGCCGCCCAGCTCACCAGGACTGCAGAACAGAAGAAACATTAGCAGCACAAGACTGAACTCAACTTTCTATAGTTTCCCCTGTTAGTCAACACTATCAACGTTTCCCTATTCTGTGGCTATTGTGATCGAATCAACGCAATATTAGCCACGTTCAATGCAACAGCCCGAAACAAAATGAACTATAGAGTACTTATTAGATAAAACAAGCTATGCAAGAGATGTTGTTGTAGGCAGAACGCATCAGAGTTGGATTCTATTGCATTGACCTCCATGTACCCTACACAGACAAAATCAAGTCAGAGCTGCAGTAGGCCTATATGCACAGACCATTGCCATATATGGATCTGTGCCATTTATTTTGAACTGAACTGTGTTTACAGCATGAGCGGTCATGAGTAGATGCGCTTGTTTTGAGATGATTGCGAGAGCTGCATGTAGCCACGTGTGCACATGTTGTTAATATCTTTTGCTAATTAGTGAGTTATTAGCCCAGTTAAATATAATTTGTGGTCAGCAATAGGGGAGTGATTGCTTCCTACAAGAGCACCAAACGTGTACATTTTTCTAGACATCTTTGAAAAGCAAGCTGTGTGCTTAGGCTCGTTGTCCTGTCGGAAGGTGAAACTTTGCCCCCAGTCTGAGGTCCTGAGCACTCTGGAGCAGAATTCATCAAGGATCTCTCTGAGCTTTGCTCTTTTCATCTTCAACTCGATCATGATTAGTCTCCCAGTCCCTGCCACTGAAAAACTTCCCCACAGCATGATGCTGCCACCACCACGCTTCACCATAGGGATGGTGCCAGGTATTCTCCAGACGGGACGCTTGACATTCAGGCCAAAGAGTTCAATCTTGGTTTCATCAGACCAGAGAATCTGGTTTCTCATGGTCTGAAAGTCTTTAGGTGCCTTTTGGCAAACTCCAAGCGGGCTGTCATGTAACTTTGACTGAAGGGTGGTTTCCGTCTGGCTACTCTACCATAAAGGCCTGATTGGTGGAGTGCTGCAGAGATGGTTGTTCTTCTGGAAGGTTTTCCCATCTCCACAGAGGAACTCTAGAGCTCTGTCAGTGTCCATCGGGTTCTTAGTCACTTCCCTGACCTAGGCACTTCTTCAATGATTGCTCACTTTGGCCGGGCGGGCCAGCTTTAGGACGAGTCTTGGTGGTTCCAAACTTTTTCCATTTAAGAATAATGGAGGCCACTGTGTTCTTGGGGACCTTCAATGCTGCAGACATTTTTTGAAACCCTTCCCCAGATCTGTGCCTCGACACAGTCCTGTCTCTGAGCTCTACGGACAATTCCTTCGATCTCATGGCTTGGTTTTTGCTCTTCCACTGTCAACTGTGGGTCCTTATATATTAACAGGTGTGTGCCGGTCCAAATCATGTCAAATTAATCGAATTTACCACAGGTGGACTCCAAACATTGCAGCCATATTCTAAAATGGTGTCACGACTTCCGCCGAAGTCAGTCCCTCTCATTGCTCGGGCGGCGTTCGGCGGTCGACGAGACCTGTTTTCTAGGCATTGCCGATCCACTTTTCATGCTCCATTGTTTTTGTCTTGTTTTACACACCTGGTTTCAATCCCACAATTACTTGTTCATTATTTAACCCTCTGTTCCCCCATGTTTGTTTGTGAGTGATTGTTTGTATGTTCATACGGTCCGTTAATGTGGGCTCGGAATATGTGATTTGTATTTGTGATTTTTGGAGTAAATACGTTTATCACTCATATCTGTAGTCCTGCGCCTGACTCCTCTTCACCAGCTACACACAGGATCCTTAACAAATGGATTCAATTGTCCTGCTCTGAGGATATTTTTAGAGGCAGGGACTGGGAGACTAATCAGGATCGAGGGAAAGATGAACAGAGAAAAATACAGAGAGATCCTTAATGAAAACCTGCTCCAGAGCGCAGAGGCTACCCGAGACTGGGGAGAATATTCCCCTTCCAACAAGACAACAACCCTAAGCACACAGCCGAGACAACGCAGGACAATTTGATCTATTTTAGAATAAGGCTGTACTGTAACAAAATGTGGAAAAAGTCAAGGGGTCTAAATACTTTCCCAATGCATTGTAGATCAATACAGTATGTTTTGTCATAGGTGGTACAGAATCTGATTCCACCTGTAAGTGCTTCCAACCCCTAGCTCTGCAGGTAAGTTGGCAAAAATATATACAAGCTGATGGCTTGTAATTTACAGTAAGCATGTCATAAATATGAATTGGTTATTGTTTGTATGGGGTTGTTTTCAGGTTATGGCGTTTCATGTGGTTAGATGTAGCCTGAGGTCCACAGAATACCTTCCAGACCATGTAATCAATGTAGTCTACCCCTTTTCTCCTAGTTAAACTCAGGTTATCTGGAGATATTCCACAGTGCCCTGCTGAAAAATACCCCAAAGTGGCATAATTTTGGGTACACGAGCTTGAGGGAGGTGACACACCTTGCTATTATGGAGCACAACAAGCTTGTGGGACAAAAACCAGCAAGTGGCACGGAAAGGTATAAAATCAAGACTACAAGTGTAATGACACAACTACGTCATTCTTCAAACTGCAGATTCTGTGAGGACAGACACTGGGAGACGAGAAGCAAGTACAGGGAGTGAATATTTAATAAATAAACGACGTGAAACAAAACAAGGACAGCGTCTGGACATGGGAAACAAAACGACATTAATGCTGACACAGGGATCAAACTGAGGAACAGACATATATAGGATGGGCAATCAACAAAGTAATGGAGTCCAGGTGAGTCCAATGAAGCGCTGATGTGCATAACGATGGAGACAGGTGTGTGTAATGATGGGCAGCCTGGTGCCTTTGAGTGGGTGGGAGTTGGAGCAGGGGTGACAGATTCTCAAAACACAATACAAAATCATGTCTACAAAAATCCACCTGCCAAAGGCAACTATTGAAAGGAATGATCTATCAAAGTCATTGGGCTAGGAGAGGTTTACAGGTATGTCTTTGACATGACGAAGGAGGATTTGGTTGTGCAGGGTTGTGCTTAGAGACAGCAAATGTATTGTTGTGCATGAGACCTGCCCTGTCTGGAACTGCGAGGAGTAACAGCGTAACCTACGTTGCCAGCTACCATGTCAAAGACCAAAGCTGGCGGGAGTACCGTTGAGGACAGTGGAGTCTCTCTATCAAAAGTGAATGATCTTTTAAACAAACAAAAAGAGACCTACAAGCAGTTGTTACAACAACAAGAACATAGCTTCAAGTGTTTTGTCCAAATACTTGTGGATTCCACAAATAAAAGACCAGAGAGGTCCAGGACCTGAAGAACAGATTGCAGTTCTCCCAGGGTCAGCTCGATGAGTTGAAACAGGAGAACGGCAAGATGACAGCAATCTGTAAGTCATTGAGAGAGGACATCAGTTCTGTGTGTGAATCCATTATAACAATGACAGATAAATCAGAATATCTCTAAGGGACAATCAAGGCGAAACATGGTTGTGGACGGAATTGCAGAACTTAGGCAGGAAATGCCAACAACGAACAGTGAGCAATTGTATTAATGCATTCAAAAAAAAAGTTTGAATTTTGTAAAGTTAGTGCGGGAGAGGTGGAAAAATTGTTATCCATCAATAATGACAAACCTCCTGGCATTGACAACTTAGAAGTTAAGTCTCTGAGGATAGTAGCTGACTCTATAGCCACTCCTATCTGTCATATTTTTAATCTGAGCCTAGAGGAAAGTTTTTGTCCTCAGGCCTGGAGGGAGGCCAAAGTAATTTCGCTACCCAAGAGTGGTAAAGCGGCCTTTACTGGTTCTAACAGCAGACCTTTAAGCTTGCTGCCAGCGCTTAGCAAATGATTGGATTTCTTTTTGACCAAATACAGTGCTACAGTGGCTTGCAAAAGTAGTCACCCCCTTGGTATTTTTCAGATTTTGTTGCATTACAACATATCATTTAAATTGATTTTTATTTGGATTGCATGTAATGGACATACTCAAAATAGTACAAATTGGTGAAGTGTAATGAAAAACTTACTTGTTCCAAAAACTTCAAAAAAATGTAAAACAGAAAAGTGGAGCGTGTATATGTATTCACCCCCTTTGCTATGAAGCCCCTAAATAAGATCTGGTACAACCAATTACCTTCAGAAGTCACATAATTAGTTAAATAAATTCCACCTGTGTGCAATCTAAGTGTCACATGAGCTCAGTATATATACACCTGTTCTGAAAGGCCCCAGAGTCTGCAACACCACTAAGCAATGGGCACTACCAAGCAAGTGGCACCATGAAGACCAATGAGCTCGCAAAACAGGTCAGGGACAAAGTTGTCGAGAAGTACAGATCAGGGTTGGGTTATAAAAAAATATCCAAAACTTTGAACATCCCACGGAGCACCATTAAATCCATTATAAAAAAAAAGAAAGAATATGGCACCACAACAAACTAAGAGAGGGCCCCCCACCAAAACTCATGGACCAGGCAAGGAGGACATTAATCAGATAGGCAACGAAGAGACCGAAGATAACCCTGAAGGAGCTGCAAAACTTCACAGCAGAGATTGGAGTATCTGTCCATAGGACCACTTTAAGCTGTACACTCCACAGAGCTGGGCTTTACGGAAGAGTGGCCAGAAAAAAGCCATTGCTTAAATAAAAAGATAAACAAACACGTTTGGTGTTCGCCAAAAGGCATGTGGGAGACTCCCCAAACATATAGGATGTACTCGGGTCAGATGTGACTAAAATTGAGCTTTTTGGCCATCAAGGAAAACAATGTCTGGCACAAACCGACACCTCTCATCACCAAGAACACCAAACCCACAGTGAAATATGGTGGCAGCATCATTCTATGGGGGTGTTTTTCATTGGCAGGAACTAGGAAACTGGTCAGAATTGAAGGAATGATGAATGGAGCTAAATACAGGGAACTTCTTGAGGGAAACCTGTTTCAGTCTTCCAGAGATTTGAGACTGGGACGGAGGTTCACCTTCCAGCAGGACATTGGCCCTAAACATACTGCTAAAGCAACACTTGAGTGATTTAAGGGGAAACATGTAAATGTCTTGGAATGGCCTAGTCAAAGCCCAGAACTCAGTCCAATTGAGAATCTGTGGTTTACTTAAAGATTGCTGTACACAAGTGGAACCCATCCAACTTGAAGGAGCTGGAGCAGTTTTATTTCAGATTTTATTTCCTTCATCACATTCCCAGTGGGTCAGAAGTTTACATACACTCAATTAGTATTTGGTAGCATTGCCTTTAAATTGATTAACTTGGGTCAAACATTTCGGGTAGCCTTCCACAAGCTTCCCACAATAAGTTCGATGAATTTTGTCCCATTCCTCCTGACAGAGCCGTTGTAACTGAGTCAGGTTTGTAGGCCTCCTTGCTCGCACATTCTTTTTCAGTTCTTCCAACACATTTTCTATAGGATTGAAGTCAGGGGGTTGTGATGGTCACTTCAATGCCTTGACTTTGTTGTCCTTAAGCCATTTTACCACAACTTTGGAAATATGCTTGGGGTCATTGTCCATTTGGAAGACCCATTTGCGACCAAGCTTTAACTTCCTGACTAATGCCTTGAGATTTTGCTTCAATATATCCACATAATTTTCCTTCCTCATGACGCCATCTATTTTGTAAAGTGCACCAGTCTCTACTGCAGCAAAGCACCCCCACAACATGATGCTGCCACCCCCGTGCTTCACGGTTGGGAGGGTGTTCTTTGGCTTGCAAGCCTCCCCCTTTTTCCTCGAAACATAACTATGATCATTATGGCCAAGCAGTTATATTTTTGTTTCATCAGACCAGAGGACATTTCTCCAAAAAGTACGATCTTTGTCCGCATGTACATTTGCAAACCATAGTCTGGCTTTTTTATGGCGGTTTTGGAGCAGTGGCTTCTTTCTTGCTGAGCGGCCTTTCAGGTTATGTCGACATAGGACTCGTTTTACTGTGGACATAGATACTTTTGTACTTGTTTCCTCCAGCATCTTCACAAGGTCCTTTGCTGTTGTTCTGGGATTGATTTGCACTTTTCGCACCAAAGTACGTTAATCTCTAGGAGACAGAATGCATCTCCTTCCTGAGCGGTATGACGGCTGAGTGGTCCCATGGTGTTTATACTTGCGTACTATTGTTTGTACAGATGAACGTGGTACCTTCAGGCGTTTGGAAAATTCTGAGGTCTTGGCTGATTTCTTTTGATTTTCCCATGATATCAAGCAAAGAGGCACTGAGTTTAAAGGTAGGCCTTGAAATTTATCCACAGGTACACCTCCAATTGACTCAAATTATGTCAATTGGCCTATCAGAAGCTTCTAAAGCCATGACATCATTTTCTGGAATTTTCCAAGCTGTTTAAAGTCAACTTAGTGTATGTAAACTTCCGACCCACTGAACTTGTGATACAGTAAATCATAAGTGAAATAATCTGTCTGTAAACAATTGTTGGAAAAATTACTTGTCATGCACAAAGTAGATGTCCTACAACTATAGTTTGTTAACAAGAAATTTGTGGAGTGGTTGAAAACCGAGTTTTGATGACTCCAACCTAAGTGTGTGGAAACTTCCGACTTCAACTGTAGATAGCCAATACATCTCTGTTGCTAGGCTAAAACTTAGGTAGTGTGTGTGTAATAGAACTGCTCCTTGTCACTTCATCTGACCTGACCTCGGCTCACATTCCTCACCCTTTCCTAATCCACGGCTGTCCAACCTTATCAGTGACTGAAACCAGACTGTTACCCTTTGGCCCTCTCCATAGGATCCATAAGATTTAATAATAACATTATACATGTAAAGTAGTTCTAGTATAGTAACATGAATAAGTATATATTTCAAGCTAGAACAACATCAAAACCAGAGTCAAGCCGGTTTAAACATGTAGCGTGAACAAAACAAACCAGGACGGTCTTCTAGTTCTTCAGAATCAGAATGTGCCTTCTACTTCCTCTAGCTCAACGTTTTCCAAACTCGGTCCTCGGGACCCCAAGTGGTGCACGTTTTGGTGTGGAGCATGCTGTACTAGAACTACTAGAGGAGGGTTTCCCAAACTCAGTCCTCTGGACCCCAAGGGTTTTTGCCCTGGCAATATACAGCAGATTCAAACGATCAGAGCTGGATGATTAGTTGATTATTTGAATCCGCTGTGTAGTGCTTCAGCAAAAAAACAAAACGTGCACCCCTTGGCGTCCCGAGGACTGAGTTTGGGAAACTCTCCTTTAGTAGTTCTAGTACAGCATGCTCCACACGGAGGCCACCAGGGTGGCGCCAAGAGCTGTGGTGACAGAGAGCTTGGCGTAGGTTGCGCTGCTAATCGTGACAGGGTTGCACTTGTTGGAGTTGCAGCAGGTCTTGGCGGAGGTGGAAGTGGCGCCCAGGAGGGTGGTGTTGGTGGTGGTGTTACACATAGCACTGTCCAGACAGCCTTGGGTGTTGAAGCCTACGAAAGTAGTGAGGGAAGGGAAGGCTAGAGTGAGAGCGAGAGAGAGAGAAAATAGGAGAGTTAGAATGACAGTGAACATGACGCTGTGTGTGTGTGTGTGTGTGTGTGTGTGTGTGTGTGTGTGTGTGTGTGTGTGGTGAGCTAAATGAGAAGAGGGGATTGGTGGGGGAGGTGGGGGGGTTGAGGCGGGGAAGGGTACTTACTAGCCCTTCCAGTGAAGCAGCTACTGGTGTTGGCCATCCGCAGTGTTCATGCAAACACCCAGCAGGCCCACGCTACATTTGTTACATGTCAGGGATATAAGTCCAAACTTTGAGGCGGACTCGGCTGAAACACACAACGTTGGGTGGGGTCAGACAATTAGATCACATGTCCTCACAGAGAATGGCTGACCATTGTTTTGTCACTAAGTAATTCATCGTTGGGGGTAGAGAGAGAGAGGAAACATGACGCCCATTCATTACATCACTCTATTCTGTCCTATTCTGTTATTGTACATTATACGAATTCTATGCCAACACCAAAGCAATAGTCATCACCAAAACCTGCTATGGTTGAACTGAAGGCCACACCCAGTTGTGATGTGTGGCCATAGACATCTGAAGACCACAGACCACACCCTTGTTTGGTGTGCTATACAATGAATGAAGAAAATCCTTGAAATGCCATGCCAAAGCATGGGGAAAGTGGTCTCTACCTTCTACATTCCACACCCACTCCCCTGCTCTCTCCATGCTGTTGAATACACCACTAACCGATGCTTACCTTTTCCACCAGCATCGCTACATGCTTAGAAAATGTTTTGCCTGGAGATGCTGGATATTGCTACATTACCAGCCATCTAATTCAATAAAAACTTTATGGATGAAACGACAACCATAAATAAGTCGATAAAGTAACAGAAAAAAAATGAACTGTCCCTTCAAACTGAATAGCATTAACACTTTAACTCACATGATGAAACCTATGGAGGAGGATTGTTGGATTAACAAACCTTTAGCGAAATTGACCCTGCCCTAAAAATAATAACCATTGAAATCAAATATTGTCCAAGCAAACTGTATCCTTAGTTTTGTTTGTGAGTGAGTGGCATTGATTATCGATTAGACTCACCCGGCATAAAAGATGCAGGATTCCAAAAAAAGATTTTGTTCATCTTGACAAAAGTGATGAATTGAGTTTTGATCCCAGAAATAATCCTTTTCAAAAGTTTAGTATACTTCAAGTTGGCAGTGACAACAGAGTGGTAAAGCATGGGTTATAGACATGGGATTTTATACTGTCAGAGTTGGGTTGGTATGGGGGGAAAAGGGAGGGGGTTGAAGGGAGGAGGGCGTCGGGGGTTCAACTAGTCTTCGGTCATCCTCTGTAAGTTGAGAGTAAATTGTGAAGTAATCAAGGTGGGAACTGTGAATGTTTCAAATGAGAAAAAAAGTATAGGAAGTGTTTGAGGAGGGAGCATGTGGGGGGATGGGGAGGGGAGTGGGGATGAGGGGAAGGAGGGAGGGAACCCTAACCCTAACCCTCTGGTTTACAGTATCTGGGTGTCACTGTCAAATATTCAAATATATCCTAGGTATGTCGCCGCGCACAGCAACTACAACCCATTAACTGTCGGTGACCTTAGAATTTCCTGTCGTATCAGGTGATAGCAACACTCAGGTGACAATGAGGTAAAAGTATACCATAGAACAGGTATTCCCAAATTGGGGTACCCCCAGGAGTACGCACAATGTCGTCGGGAGTACGCCAAATAAAAATGTGATTCACATTTAAGGGAAATTGAAGGGACTGTGAGGGGATGTTAGGTATAGAGGAGAGGAGCAGAACAGCCTTTTTTACAAGGCTATCACTGCATTATTATTCCTAATAATTCCTCTTTAGATCTTGGAGTACCAGTAAAAGCTAGACTAGGCTTACAATAACTTGTCGTACACTTATTTAAAGCATTTTATTTTCTACTACTAGCCTATCGAGGAGAGATATATGTTTGCTTTTGCTTGCTGAATGTAAAATACAGAAACCGGAAGAACTGGCTGTGAGTTTGAAAGGAGAGAAAGAGAGCATGCGATGGTGTGATCAAAATACGCCATATGAGTAGCCAGCTAATATACCTTTCTGGACCTTGTAAAATATCGAATAGACCCGTAACTGATCCAAATGGTTGCATAATCAGGCCTAGGCAGTATGCAGTTATTTTGCCATAAAACATTCAAAACAGGACGTTTGAGAGGTTATTCAAATTAGCTTACAACACTCCAGTTTACAGCCATAGCCATTCATTGAGTAGGGCTATTCACTTGATAACAATTACACATTCCGAATTGCACTGTGTTGTTGTAGCCTTTAGGTAGAATAATGTTTAAAAACGTAGGCCTAATCACTATTGATTTGTGTGCCCGATGTCCTGGGGACTGCAGAGCGCAGCCTGTAGGAAGGCACAGATGCTTGCACAATTATTTTTTTTGCAGCGTTTGTTGTTGAATTTCTACATTTATTTTAAATACGAGTTTCTATAAGGGATTTCATATTCCAGCTATTTTGTTTAAATTATAATTTGGAGCGGGAGGGTTAGATGTTTGTTTTTCAATTGCTCGGTGAGGGCCAGGCAAAAATATATTTTACTCGGGGAGGGCCATGCATTTTCATTTCAAAGAGGTCCAATTACCTCCAGGTATCCCTCAATATAAATAACATTCACTCCCTACCTCTAAGATTTCACCTTCCTTATACAGGAAGCCATGCTAACAGGGGTGGGGACAGACATTTTTATCAAGTGAGACCTTTAGAAAATATGCATATTGTCTCTAACACTAAACATACAAATATGTATTTACAGTATGTTTGCAGTGGTGGAAAAAGTACCCAATTGTCATACTCGAGTGAAAGTATAGATACCATAATAGAAAGTTACTCAAGTAAAAGTGAATGTCACCCAGTAAAATACTACTTGAGTAAAAGTCTAAAAGTATTTGGTTTTAAATATACTTAAGTATCAAAAGTAAAAGTATAAAAAAAATTAAATTCCTTATATTAAGCAAAACAGATGGCACCATTTTCTTGTTTGAAAATGTACAGATAGCCAGGGACACACCAACACAGACATTTTTCTCTCGATAAGTGTGTGAATTTCATAATTTTCCTGTCCTGCTAAGCATTCAAAATGTAACAAGTACTTTCGGTTGTCAGGGAAAATGTATGGAGTAAAGTATAATATTTTCTATTGGAATTTAGTAAAGTAAAAGATGTCAATAATATAAATAGTAAAGTAAAGTACAGATACCTCAAAAACGACTTAAGTAGTACTTTAAAGTATTTTTACTTAAATATTTTACACCAATGTATGTTTGTATGTTTAATGGAGCACCAAGCTGTCCATTTCAACTCCCTCTCACCGAGGTCCTTAACTCCATCTGGAGCACCTTTGCCCCTAGACAAACCCTTCAGAGTAAGGAGACCTCCTCCATAGGTTTCCATTGAAGGGGGTTGTTGTAGGTTGTAGTTCTTAAATACACAATGTACTGAAACTGGTTTTATTCTAGTAAAGACTGCAATGTTTATTAAGGCTAGTTTCACTAAGCTTTAGTTCCAAGTACCAACTCAAACTGGTTTCACCACTAGGGCTTAGACTAAACAACATCGGTATGAACAGTTAACCAATGTCACTGTATTTACATTGGGAACATGTCAGAGTGACTAAGCTCTTTTTAATGGCAGAACTTCTTCTCAACCATGTCACTATCATTTATCTTCATATCTAGTGAGTTATTGAGTATGTTACACTCTGTACTCTTTTAGAAAGATAACATTTCTATGTATTCTATGTACAATAAATTAACATACTACATACTACACTTAAAAAAATACCTACTACTATGAGACACTACATTATGTGTGCGTGTGTGTGTGTGTGTGCGCGTGTGTGTGTGTGAAATGGTTGAACAAATAATAAAGATTTTAAATTAAATAAACATTTGACTGAGCATTCCAATGTGACCTAAATCATAGATACCGTCTGCATTCCGGACTGTTCTTTTCCGACAAACGTCCGCTTAGCACCCTCATGGAAGACGATAAAACCTGCTATACTTCATTCTAGTCTCCATCTGCACCACCCTTTAGCAGTAAACTGGCATTTTCCCCATTCATTTGATTAGTAATCTTTCCTCACCATGTTCTATAGAGTGAGCACTTTTTGAGCAAGACTCATTCATTAGGGATTAGGCCTACGATTCCAATTGAAAACAACAAACACTACCCTCCTACAAGAAGATGAAGACTAAGACTGTTGATAGGCCTAACTGTCCTGGTGGTCTTCATAGCAGTGGGTAAATCCTACCAGAATCATCTGTCCCTATGGCAATATTCAAAGACAGGTACAGTAATATGTTGTGATTTGATTAGTTAGGGTTTATCACAAATTCTGAACTAGGTGCTTTATTTTCTAAAGCTATAAATTGTTTATATGGGATGGTGGTACACTCCCCTACGTATGACCGCTTTGGTAAATATGATGGTAGACATCCATGGGATGCAAGTTACCTATCCTGTACACAACGAAGGAGTTTTGAGAACTTGAGAGTGCTTTCTATTGTTTTAGTCTGATTTCCAGGAATAATTATACATATATCCCATGGGTACCTAGGCCGTTCTGATATGACAAATTGAGTCTGCTGTGGTAGCATTACCTTCACTAACTAAGTAATATTACTTCCACTATAATGACTGAACCACATGTAATTGTGTCACGTTCTTCGGGACGGACAGACCAAGGCGCAGCGAGGCATCCAGTATACATCTTTATTTGAGCAATGTAACTGGGAAAAATATACAAAACGAAGATCGCAACATAGAACATAACAATACCAACAAAACTATGCTATGTTCAAACAATAACCCACAAAACCTAAATGAAAACCCCAAACATATATATGGTTCCCAATTAGAGACAACGACACACAGCTGCCTCTAATTGGGAACCATTACCCCAACATAGATATATATCACCTAGAACATAAAAACCCTACACCCAAAAACAATACACGCCAGCCTGTCTTTCCAGGCCTGGACGTGACAAATTGGCGACTTTGTAGATGAGAGAAGCCAGTGAACACTCCTCTAGTTTCAGGGGCTGCACTGTGTGTACAATATCATTTTACACAGTATACAATTGAGTAGACCATTCATCTCAATGTATATACCTAATACCTATACTTACTGTGAATGTCTAAACATGTACGTTTCAGTTTTTTATCATGAATTGCTGAGTGAGTTATAGTTATGGCGTCATTTAAATCTAGAATCGGCTTCCTATTTCGCAACAAAGCCGCCTTCACTCACGCTGCCAAACATACCCTCATAAAACTGACTATCCTACCGATCCTTGACTTCGGCGATGTAATTTACAAATTAGTATCCAACACTCTACTCAGTCTATCACAGTGCCATCTGTTTTGTCACCAAAGCCCCATATACTACCCACCATTGCGATCTGTATGCTCTCGTTGGCTGGTCCTCGCTACATATTCGTCGCCAAACCCACTGGCTCCAGGTCATCTATAAGTCTATGCTAGGTAAAGCTCCGCCTTATCTTAGCTCACTGGTCACCATAGCAACACCCACCCGTAGCACGCGCTCCAGCAGATATATTTCACTGGTCATCCCCAAAGCCAACACCTCCATTGGCCACCTTTCCTTCCAGTTCTCTGCTGCCAATGACTGGAACGAATTGCAAAAATCACTGAAGCTGGAGACTTATATCTCCCTCACTAACTTCAAGCATTGGCTGTCAGAGCAGCTTACCATAAATAGCCCATCCAACCAACTACCTACCTCATCCCAATTGTTTTATTTTATGCTCTTTTGCACACCAGTGTTTCTACTTACACATCCTCATCTGCCCATCTTTCACTCCAGTGTTAATTTCTAAATTGTAATTATTTCCCCACTATGGCCTATTTATTGCCTTACCTCCTTGTCAGTTGCACACACTGGTTACAGATTTTCTATTGTGTTATTGACTGTACGTTTGTTTATCCCATGTGTAACTCTGTGTTGTTGTTTTTGTCGCACTGCTTTGCTTTATCTTGGCCAGGTCGCAGTTGTGAATGAGAACCTGTTCTCAACTGGCCTACCTGGTTATATAAAGGTGAACTAAACATTTTAAAAAATTCAGTCTTCTTGCATTCTTCAACAAGCACATGTTCAGTCAGGTGCTCCTACCTATCTACGGTATCATTGTTTGTATTGTATTGTGTTGTACTGCACATGACTCATCAACTTCCCTTGCCTCTCATCCATGTTCCAAAGCCCAGTCTCTGAACTGTAAGCAGTGCAGTGTGGGAATATTCTGGGCATGTTTATTTCCCACAAACATGGTGTGAGACAACTCCACTCTCAACTGCTACACCGGAGAAGCAAGTAAGGAAGCCTGTAAAACAAAAATGTGTGAATATGCAATGAATTAGCTTCTATAACATCAATGTCATAATCTAGAATCATCTAGAATTCAATGCCACAGGGTTTCTGAAATCCTGTGGCATTGTGGCAGACCTGTGTGGCAAGACCATCACTGCAACCATCATGGGTGCTGGTGTCACCAGCAGCTTCTCATGCTGCCAGACAGACCTGTGTAACAGGGCCAGCTCCGTCCATGTCTCTGTAACTGTAGCTCTCAGCGCCACCCTGCTTGCCTGGTGGAATTAGACTGGAAATCCTGTCACCCCCCCAACCCCCACCATTTTGCCGATGTGATTGAGCTGTTACACCCTTGCCTGTCTTGCACTAACACTCCCACTTGTCTTCTCTTACTAGCACTGGCTTTGCTGATAGCTACTTTATTGAATAAAAATGTACTTACTATGACTGGTATGTGGTTGTCTCACCTAGCTAGGTTCAGATGAATGCACGCTCCGCACACTTCAAATGTAAGTTGCTCTGCACTCGTAGAAAAAAAGGGTTCTTCGGCTGTCCCCTTAGGAAAACCGTTTTTGGTTCCAGGTAGAACCCTTTAGGGTTCCATGTAAAACCCTATGTGGAAAGAGTTCTACCTGGATCCAGAAAGGGTTATTCAAAAGGTTGTCCTATGGGGACAGCCAAAGAACTCTTTTAGGTTCTATATAGCACCTGCTAAATTACACAAATGTCAATGTAAAAATCACTTCTGTACACAGTACAGTATAAACCTGTTACACTTCTGTTCACACTGTTTAAACCCTTTTCACTTCTGTTCACATTGTTTAAACAGGGTTGAGACTACTTTCCATCCTCTATTAACTAGGTTTGGCACCCTAAGATCAGAAATAAATGCCTACATTGTAACTCCTGATCTACTTTAATAACATTCATCAACGGAATAGTACTTGCAACTTGCAATCTACAACAACTTGAAGTGCCTTTACACTACCCTACAAAACACACAATGCTGTAATATTATTCTGAATAACAAATAAATTGAATTATGTCACAAAACAGAAATAAAAGGCGCCTTTTTTCATTGATGACACAAAAGTGTCCTCTACACTTCTTTATTCGGAAATTCCATTAGTTTTGTCAAATGAAGTGGCCTAAAAATGCTGAAACAATAATGGATAATAAGTTGTGCAAATACTGCTTTAGTTAGGAGGCTACCAATCTGTCAAACATATGAAAGGGTAACTGAGAAAAAAGGTCCAAGAAATGAAAGACAAACTTATGAAACATCTAGGGTTAGGGTTGGGCTATGGCTAGGGTAAGGGTTGAGACGGTGTGTGGACATCAACTCAAGCTAATGTCAGTTTGCATCATTTGGGTGTCTATACACATTAGTCTACATTAGTGTGTCTTGTACAGTAAGAGAGCGGGTGTGTATTGCTTAAGTCCCATAACGTTAGCGTAACAGGTTATGTCCCCACCGTGACCCCATTGGCAACTTTGGCAGCCAAACTGAGCTGGCAGACAGGCTGGTGGAATCTTTCTCCGCCCCATTTGTCTGCAACTCACTTTCAAACCAATCGCGAATAATTCCAACAGAGACGAAAGCACATTGGTGAATCTAAGACTAGACCCGATGCTGTCAAATGTCCAGAAAAGAGTACTTCATCCAAGTCACTAGTGGGTTAGTGGATTCAGTGGGGTTCTGCTCTGGCACACCACATACACCCACATACAAATACTTCAATACAAGCACTTCAATATAAATAAGCACATCTCATTGATCTCATAGGCAAGATTTAAACACAGTTTGCACCTACAGTATCCAGAGGAATGTAATGTTATGTACACATGATGTCATATTTTTTATTATTATAGCTATAGAGCTTGTGTTTTATCCCCCTCTGGTGCAAAGCGTATAAACATTCATAAACACTCATGATATCACAATATTCCAGGAACTTGAATTAGTCAAATATATACTTTTCTATTTAGATCATTGTCTAAGTACATAATGAAACATTTCAGAAAATGATTACACCAGAACACCTCATTAAGTGTCACACACCGTCAAAGGTCTGTTACATAAGCTTATTACTGAAGCATGAGTGCCTGACTCAATGAGCTGACAACCTACCTACAGGATCGGTGTCCTGTAGAGGTTGAGCTAACGTGAGCTAATGTGATTAGCATGAGGTTGTAAGTAACAAGAACATTTCCCAGGACATAGACATATCTGATATGGGCAGAAAGATTACATCCTTGTTAATCTAACTGCACTGTCCAATTTACAGTAGCTATTAGAGTGAAATAATACCATGCTATTGTTTGAGGAGAGTGCACAGTTATGACTTGAAAATGTATTAATAAACCAATTAGGCACATTTGGGCAGACTTGATACAACATTTTGAACAGAAATGCAATGGTTTATTGGATCAGTCTAAAACTTTGAACATACACTGCTGCCATCTAGTGGCCAACATCTAAATTGCGCCTAAACTGGAATAATACATTTTCACCATTGTCTTGCATTTCAAAGATGGAAAACATTTTTTTTATAAAACATGTTTTTTTCATTGTATTATCTTTTACCAGATGTATTATATTCTCCTACATTAATTTAACATTTCCACACACTTCAAAGTGTTTCCTTTCAAATGGCATCAATAATAAGCATATCCTTGCTTCAGGTCCTGAGCTACAGGCAGTTGGATTTGGGTATGTCATTTTAGGCGAAAATGAAGAGGAAGAAAAAAGGGTCAGATCCTTAAATATCTGCTGTCTTCACCTACGGTAGGCTGCTGTATTACAATTTGGTACAGATTCCTTCCACGTTGTGTAGGCCAGGCTAGCTACAGAAGGCGTATTTTTGATTTCCATAACCCAAATTACATAAACGACCACCAAGGGTGAGCCCTCTTGTCCCCATCTCTTTCACGTACACAATCGGTGCCCTTCTTTCTTATCACCGCTATTCGCTCGGGGCGCTTGGTTAGGGTTACAACGGACTTCTAAACATCACTTGTATGTGGACTTTCCAGGAAATGGAGGAATGAGTGTGTAGCAAGCGGGAGGGGACACCGACAAGGCGTTAACTGCAAGTTCCACACAGGACGTGAGCGAGGTAAGAGCAAGTTAGACTACATTGTTACGCTCCAAACTCGCGTGAAAGGTTGTTATTAATGAAGTCATAACGGTTTACAGTAAGCCCTTATTTTTCTGACGCTTGTTTGTATTAGTTTATATAAACTACCGAATGTATCTGACTGACTATAGCAGATAGGGCGGCAAAGCTCTTGGTCGACATCGGTTTCTGTTTATCACTGAAATTAGTCAAATATCTGCAAGTTAGTACAACACGGCACATTGAGAGTTGTTAAACGTTACCCCTTCCAAAAACTAAACAGTCCTGTCACCTTTAGGTCCAGTTCCAGCAGCAACACTTGAAACAAAAATATGAGTGACGAAAATCAACCTCAAGTTGAACTTTTTGTGAAGGTAAGCAACATCATCAAATCCATTCGGTGACATGCATAATCAGATCTTGGACAAGTTACTTTGTAAACAATGCGCAATAACTTTAAGCTGCCTAAATGTCATTATGTGGTACAATGTAATCTATTTTACTAAAACATCATTATAACCCACTCATTTCTGCAACAAGATAACTTATCAGTGAGAAAAGTAAACTGTTGCCACTGGTCCCTCGCACCATTTGTTTGAAGACTGAATGCCTAGAGAAAGCAGGCCTAATGGTTTTCATAGTATTAATAAGATAGTAGCAATACATTACGCTATTTTATTAACATATTAGCTATGCCTATTGCTGTACCCCATTTGGCTCATCAGTTGAATGGCCAGAACATTTTATAATCTTATTAAATGCACATTACGATAATACATATGATATATAGGCTACTTAATCTATATTGAACAAAAATATAAACGTAACATGTAAAGTGTTGGTCCCATGTTTCTGGAGCTAACATCAAAATACTCCCAATTTCTCTCAAATATTGTGCACAAATTTGTTTACATCCCTGTTAGTGAGAATTTCTTGTTTGCCAAGATAATCCATCCACCTGACAGTTGTGGCATATCAAGAAGCTGATTAAACAGCATGGTCATTACACATGTGCACCTTGTGCTGGGGACAATAAAAGGCCACTCTAAAATGTGCAGTTTTGTCACACAACACAATGCCACGATGTCTCAAGTTTTGAGGGAGCATGCAGTTGGCATGCTGACTGCAGGACTGCCCACCAGAGCTGTTAATTTAATGTTAATTTCTCTACTATAAGCCTCCTCCAATGTTGTTTTAAATAATTTGGCAGTACATCCAACCGTCCTCACAACCGTAGACCACGAGTAACCAGGCCAGTCCAGGACCTCCACATCCAGCTTCTTCACCTGCGGGATCACCTGAGACCAGCCACCCAGACAGTTGATGAAACTGTGGGTTTGCACAACTGAAGAATTTCAGAAACCTCAGGGAAGCTCATCTGCGTGCCCGTCGTCCTCACCAGGGTCTTGACCTGACTGCAGTTCGGCGTCGTAAACGACATCAATGGGCAAATGCTCACCTTTAATGGCCACTGGCGCGCTGGAGAAGTGTGCTCTTCACAGATGAATCCCAGCTTCAACTGTACCGGGCAGATGGCAGACAGCGTGTATGGCGTCGTGTGGCCCAGCGGTTTGCTGTTGTCAACTTTGTGAACAGAGTTCCCCATGGTGGCGGTGGGGTTATGGTATGGGCAGGCATAAGCTAGGGACAATACAATTCCATTTTATCAATGGAAAGATTCTGAGGCCCATTGTCGTGCCATTCGTCCGCCGCCATCACTTCATGTTTCAGCATGATAATGCTTGGCCCCATGTCACATGGCCCCTCTTGGCCCCTCTGTACACAATTCCTGGAAGCTGAAAATGACCCAGTTCTTCCATGGACTGCATACTCACCTGACATGTCACCCATTGAGCATGTTTGGGATGCTCTGGGTTGATGTTTACGTCAGCGTTCTCACCAGTATCCTGCAACTTCGCAAAGCCATTTAAGAGGAGTGGGACAACATTCCACAGGCCACAATCAACAGCCTGATCAGCTCTATGCAAAGGAGATGTGTCGCACTGCATGAGTCAAGTGGTGGACACACCAGATACTGGTTTTCTGATCCACGCCCCTTCCTTTTTTTTTTTAAGGTATCTGTGACTAACAGATGCAGATCTGTATTCCCAGTCATGTGAAATCCATAGATTAGGGCCTAATTAATTTATTTTAATTGACTGATTTCCTTATATGAACTGTAACTCAGTAAAATCTTTGAAATTCTTGCGTTTATATTTTTGTTCAGCGTATTTCAGAAGCTGGACAGAGCAGCCCAGAGGTGTGGTCATTCAGAGGAAAACATGGTCCAATATAAAGATAGTGTACCCTTGTTTCACTCTCTTATAATGATTTCTCTGTGT
This sequence comes from Brachymystax lenok tsinlingensis, assembly GCA_030435695.1. NCBI lineage: Eukaryota > Metazoa > Chordata > Actinopteri > Salmoniformes > Salmonidae > Brachymystax > Brachymystax lenok. Next base: position 35,118,413 of record CM059799.1, read on the forward strand.
GAATATCTAGACTTGGAACCTTTTTTTTTCTTCAGGTATGAAAGATGTCCTTGTGGTAGAAGCTTAAAATGGTGACTTCCTGTTCATTTCCCCACCATTCAAATTTCAAGAGACCCACAGCCCTGCTCTGTCACACATTGCATTGTATATTTGACTAAAACAGTTACCCTCTTTGCGGGTAATCTCTATTTGACTTCCCCTATCTCTTTTGGGTAGTATATGATCTTCTTGTTTGGATGAATGACCATAATATGTGGCCTTCTATCCCATTCTAGGCAGGCAGTGATGGCCAGAGCATTGGCAACTGTCCATTCTCCCAGCGCCTCTTCATGGTGCTGTGGCTTAAAGGAGTCACGTTCAACGTCACCACCGTGGACATGAAGAGGTCTGTCTAATGCCTATCAATCTGTGTTTATATTACATATACATTTATATTACATAAACATTTATATTACATTTGCACATGCCTAAGCTACTTACTCACTCACTCTAATGCTGTCATTGTTTCCCCTCTCTCCCTCGGTTATTTCTCTCTCTCGATAGGAAACCAGACATTCTTAAGGACCTGGCACCTGGTGCTCAGCCCCCCTTCCTGCTCTATGGGACGGAGGTGAAAACCGACACCAACAAGATAGAAGAGTTCCTGGAGGAGAACCTGTCCCCTCCAAAGTAATCACTCCTTCCATCATTCTATTCTTATTCCATCCTCTGATCAAACCATCAGACAGTTATGCTGCTACTTGCATCAAGCAAAGTTTCATATCCTTCCACATCATAGGTGGGGCATACATTTCAAGTTTGGGGAAGCACATTTTTTATAATCGCATTTTCATCATCGCATCTATAGACTTATGTAAGATTGCCTACTATTCTGAGTAGATTGGATAGTCATAATTTAGGCTAATATTTTAACCCAATCACAGTTTGCAAAAAAATACCCTTCAATGCATCACTGAGCGTGTTGTGGCGCAGAGTAGGCCTAGGCCATAGGCTATATCAGATACGTTTCTTCCACTTTCTTTGCACAGGAAAAAATGTGGCCTTTTATAAACACATTTCATTTCAATTCTACTAAACTTTGTATGACTGGAGACATTAGCAGAATCTTTTTTAATACAACAACAAGTACAGGGTAGTATATAGGCTACTGCTGACAAACAGATCAATAATTACAACCTCGTCTGCATCCGTCTAATCTAGGCTTACGAAAAGGGGAGACCGAAATTATACAGTATGATGTCCATCTAACCTGGAGGAGGAAATGATTGTCCAAAAACAAAGTTTCAAGTTGCACTGATCTAATGATGAGTGAATATGCGCACTCACCGGGGATAAAGATAAGATAGGCTACTGTTTGCTCAAATTGAGAATTTTGATAACTAAAAAAAGTAGAGTTTTTTTTATTGTCTTCTCTTTCCAGCAATAGCGATTGTAATTTGAAATATAGCGATATGCCTGGGCCTATTTTAGCTGCTTTTCACTCGTAACTCAACAATAATCTATTTGGTATTTAAATGCGCGCAGTGCCCAAATTGCAGCCCTTCCAACTGTAGGCTATGCGCTTGGGATTTAGAACAATCCACAGCTTGTTTTTTTTATGAAGTTAATGACCAAATCATGCTTTCTGGTGTACTAGCTTATTTTTAATGATTTAAATTATTTCTGTATAGACAGAAGTAATTATATAATGTTGGCAATTTAATTCAATTTACTTTAGGGGAAGCTTATCTTCCTTTGTATAATAACTTGTATCTGTTGTTTGCCTCTGTAGAGTATATTGATAGGTTATGTACTGTCCTTGCATGTACTTTATGTGTTTAACATTACTTCTTATGTTCCTCTCTGAAGACATGCTTTCTCCCATGATATCTTGCTAAATGAGGTCTGCTAGATGGCAAAATAAGGTAATACGTCCTCTACCCCCTCCCCAGATACCCCCGCATGGCTTCCAGGAACCCTGAGTCTAACACAGCCGGCCTGGACGTGTTCTCCAAGTTCTCGGCCTACATCAAGAATTCAAACCCCCAGCTCAATGACAGTGAGTGACAACGACAAATCAGGATGAACTGAGCCCGACCCTTCATGTACAAAAACAGCATTGCGTGTTAACGAGCACCGGCAAGAACTTCCACAATCTGTCTCTGTATTCCAGAGCAGCAGGGAGTGTCTTTGTTAATGGCATTATGCTCTGAGCTTTGCGTCTCTTCACAAACCGGTTGCCTGTGGTCTTGTATTTTTAGCAGCGCTTTCAGAAGTACAGTGAAAAGAACACACTAAGATAAGCATTTGTCATGTGCAATGAGTCATTTTAAATTACCCTTTAACTCAACAATTTACAACTGTGCCTCAAGTCCTCAATTATGTTTTTGTTCAAATAATTCAAGTAATTATATTTATATGGGTGTTAGTCACATTTCCTTTTGTATCATATGGGTGTTAGTCATATTTCCTTTGTATGCATTGTTTCATGGTGCAGCACATTCAATTCCTGTTTCAATATAATTGCAGGGAGCTAGTGAGGAGCTTTAGCTTTGCGCGTACTACAGTTTGTTTATGTACGTGTCAGTCTTAATCAATGTGTTGTACTTTGTGTGTTCTCCGTGTGGCCAGACCTAGAGAAAGGCCTGCTCAAGGCCCTGAAGAAGCTAGATGACTACCTCGGCTCCCCACTTCCTGAGGAGATTGACGAGAATAGTGCTGATGAGGTCACTTCCTCCGCCCGCCCCTTCCTGGATGGGCAGGACGTCACTCTGGCTGACTGCAACTTGCTGCCCAAGCTGAACATCGTCAAGGTAATTCTTTGCTTTAAGCCCTGCTTGTGGCCAAGTGTGAAGTCCATAATCAAATCAGTATTATTTGGGGTTTGTTGGCCACTTGTGAGCTAAATGCTGCCACATGTACAGTATTAACTTCAGTGCAAACTGCAAAGATCCAATGGGCTCTTTTGATCATTCTTTTTTGGACTAAACTTTTTTGAATCTTACTTTTATTTTGGTTATTCAGTAGCCACGTGTATTTAGAATCAGAATCACCTTTATTCACCAAAGACATTGGCATGTTCAGGAATTTGACTCTGTGAAATGGTCCTGCCACAATAAACAGAATATACAGACAGGCACAATAAACGGACTATACGGATAAAATACACTATATATACAAAAGTATGTGGACACCCCTTCAAATGAGTTGATTCGGGCTATTTCAGTCATACCCGTTGCTGACAGGTATATAAAATCGAGCACAGCCATGCAATCTCCATAGACAAACATTGGCAGTAGAATGGCCTTACTGAAGAGCTCAGTGACTTTCAACGTGGCACCGTCATAGGATTCGACCTTTCCAACAAGTCAGTTCGTCAAATTTCTGCCCTGCAAGAGCTGCCCCGGTCAACTGTAAGTGCTGTTATTCTGAAGTGGAAACGTATAGGCACAACAACGGCTCAGCCGGGAAGTGGATGGCCACACAAGCTCACAGAACGGGACCGCCGAGTAAAAATCATCTGTCCTCGGTTTCAACACTCACTACTGAGATCCAAACTGCCTCTGGAAGCAACGTCAGCACAATAACTGTTCGTCGGGAGCTTCATGAAAAGGGTTTCCATGGCTGAGCAGCCACACACAAACCTAAGATCACCATGCGCAATGCCAAGCGTCGGCTGGAGTGGTGTAAAGCTCACCACCATTGGACTCTGGAGCAGTGGAAACGCATTCTCTGGAGTGATGAATCACGCTTCACCATCTGGCAGTCCGACGGACTAATCTGGATTTGGTGGATGCCAGGAGAACGCTACCTGCCCCAATGCATAGTGCCAACTGTAAAGTTTGGTGGAGGAGGAATAATGGTCTGGGGCTGTTTTTCATGGTTCGGGCTAGGCCCCTTAGTTTCAGTGAAGGGAAATCTTAAAGCTACAGTATACAAAGACATTCTAGACGATTCTGTGCTTCCAACTTTGTGGCAACAGTTTTGGAAAGGCCCTTTCCTGTTTCAGCATGACAATGCCCCCGTGCACAAAGCGAGGTCCACGCGGAAATGGTTTGTCGAGATTGGTGTGAAAGAACTTGAATGGCCTGCACAGAGCTCTGACCGCCACCCTATCGAACACCTTTGGGATGAATTGGAACATCGACTAATGCTCTTGTGGCTGAATGGAAGAAAGTCCCCGCAGCAATGTTTCAACATCTAGTGGAAAGCCTTCCCTGAAGAGTGGAGGCTGTTATAGCAGCAAAGGGGGGACCAACTCTATATTAATGGTCATGATGTTGGAATGAGATGTTCGACGAGCAGGTGTCCACATACTTTTTACAGATTACACTATGAACACTATAATCTACATTATAAACTGGGTGGTTTGAGCCCTGAATGCTGATTGGGTGAAAGCTTTGTTATATCAGACCGTATACCATGGGTACCGTATGACAAAACAGTTATTTTTACTGCTCTAATTACGTTAGTAACCAGTTTATAATAGCAATAAGGCACCTCTGGGGTTTGTGATATTTGGCCAATATACCACCGCTAAGGGCTGTGTCCTAGCACTCCGCGTTGCGTCTTGCCTAAGAACAGCCCTTAGCCATGGTATATTGGCCATATACCACACCCCCTCGGGCCTTATTGCTTAGTTAGAACTTTGCATGTAGAGACAGATGTACAGTATGAGTAAAAACAATGTTACAGGATGATTTGCAATGGGGGAAATTACATGTATCTCTCCGTTCTTTCTCTTTTTTTCTCTCTCCCTGTCCAATCCTCAGGTTGTGTGTCTGAAGTACCGCACTTTCTCCATCCCTAAGTCTCTCTCTAACCTGTGGCGGTACCTGGATGCTGCGTACGCCCGCGAGGAGTTCTCCTCTACCTGCCCCAACGACACAGAGATACACATCGCCTACTCAGCCGTGGCTAAAGCACTTAAGTAGGAGGAGAAGGGGATTCCATCAGTTACACACACCAGTGAATACATCTTATACACTCACCTACGCACACACTGTACATGTGGCAGCATACACACACACACTAATGCGCTCACACACACATGCACTCTCTCAACAGCCTTGCTTTAGAACAGGAAGTCAATATTACTGTAAGATCAAGTTGGAAATATTTAATTGGCCATTTAAGAGTTTGTGAAACTCTGAGACTTAAAGTTTATGGTTCCCTTTTTGTCACATGCCACATCCACTCTTAATACCGTATGTTCAGTGGCAGTTACGCACGGTTAATTCTATACACGGGCAGTAGGTTACATATGGTATCATCCAACTAAAGGTGTTCAGTCACCATGATTAATTCTGCACTCCATACATTGACACATTACCGGCTGTTAGTTTCTATCACTCGGCCAAGCTGTAAAGAAACTGCTCTTCTGTTGTGATTACACCAGTTTAACTGCTACCTGCAGCTGAAAGAGAGAGGTCTGTTATAGGCGTGTCTATAATTATACATTATTACAGGTATATTATTACAGTGTTGATTAATTGTTCAGGGCAAACCGCCTTTAACATGGTCAGTTTGAACCAGTCGTTTTATACATGCTAAATGGTCCGCCGTTAGGTTCAGGGAATAGGAGAGCAGGTCTTGGGCCAGTAGTAGTACATTGGGGCACACTAGACAGAGGTGTTTCTCAGCACTGTACAGTTACCGACACAGGAAATGATTTCAAAAGACCTCAGCTTCCCCTTTCTCCGCCTTGCAGCGCTGTGAAGGGTTAATCAAGTTTATATCCCCCCCCATTGTAAGGCTCTTTTGCTATTAGTAATCGACCTCCATTCCCCCATTCAAAGTGAAGGATCTTTTTTATACTATAAAAAAAACTGTGAGAGGCTCATATTGCAGGGCAGTTGAGTTATTCCAGATGAACTAATGTGGCTATAGTTGCTGCTTTTTGTGAACATTAGGTTATTAAAGAAGTACTTGACTCTGTATGGCCTTGAGGCACCAAGCCGGTTCAGTCACATGTTTCACTGTAATCTGAGGGAAAACTACAGGATGTAATACAGACGTGCACACGGCTCCTCGCATGACTAAACCATAAACGTCACATTCATTAAAAATAGAGATAACTGAACTCTTCGAGGAGAGAATGCTACAGGATTGTGTATTTGTACTCTTTGATATGGTTACTGACAATGGAAGACTCGATCAAACAAGAGAAGAGTTTGAACCTTTAGTGAGCCAAATGAAAGGTTTTACTTCAGGTCTATCGAGCTGGGTGTTGTTTAAATGTTTAAACACCTTTGAACCTAACTACCGTCCTGTGCTTTGTAGTGCTGAGCAATTAGTGCTTTTTTAGGTCGTTCGGTTTCTGTTTAAAATAATCATGGTTTTCAATTTCGGTTTTGATCTCTTTTTTTTTTATATGAAATGCATTATGAAATAATGACATTACAATGATTTTAGAGCTTTTTAATGGAAATTCCAAAGCCAAAAATAGTAAAAATTGAATTTCCAAAACATTGAAAATATTCCATTGTCTCTGATCAGGTCCACATTGGGTAAACGTCAATAGAAAAAATGGAAATTACCCTGAAATAATAAAATGTGTATATTACTTAGGTTTTATTTGAATAGATTATTAGTTTTAATTCCTTAAAGTAATAATCTCATCTCTGCTCAGGCAGTAGCAGTCAGCCAGCCAGGCCATCTAACATTACAACCTCTCCATACTGTACTGTCTTTAGTCATTCTATTTATCTAGCCTGTCTAAGTATGCTGCAGAGCTTTCTCACAAAATCATTTGACTAGATCTTCAAAGTAGATAAGGCATACTTTCACAAACTGTCTGTCCCTCTCGTCGCTGTGTTGTGTATATTCATGCGGTCTATTCAGTCTGTGTGTGTCAAACCTAACATAGCATGCGTACAAGTGTATCCGTCCTGATATTAGTATATAATGACGAGATGCTAATTTCTCCGCCCTAATAATGAGAGTTGTCGCAAATGCGGGAAGGCAAACGACATTTCAAGCTCATTGCATTCGGTTTATTTTGGACAGATTTTGGCGAGAGTGAAACCTCTCGTTTTGCATCTTCCTCTCTGATCTGTCTGAGCCGGGGGGAAACTGGCGCAATGAATTGTGGTCATGTCCCACATAGTTCTTGACATAATTTATTTTCTGCATGATTTGACTAACTAAATGGAATTCGAGTAATTTAACCGACTTCGGTCCATTAGTTGTTTAATAACAGGGAAAAAACAAAATGTCAGTTATCGCTCCGCACTAAGGCTTTGTAGTGTGTAGTGACTTTGAATAAGTAATCCATTTTACATTGACTTGAAATTCAGGCCCCTGGGAAAGAACTGGACATCATTTGTTTGGGCTCTATTCAATCCATATTGCGGTTAGGTCAGCGTTACAGCGTGATTGAAATTCAACGGCAATGTTACCGCGTTAGTGGAGACTGCATTCACGGTAAAGGCTGCAAATGCCGGCTCAATCTGAAATTGCCTTTGAGTTTCTATTGCACGATCAGTAACACTTCAGCGATACAGATTGAATAGAGCTCTCAGGTTGACTGATAGATGCTGCAGTCATGGTAGAACAGAATCTATATATTTTGTACGTCTTCCAGGGTAAGGTTTTGCAAGACTGTCACTAAGTGCAATTCACGTTGTTGAATAGTACAAACATGAATATGTCATTCGCAACATATTTAGCATCTGAGTTGGCATTGTTATGTCAGCTATTTTATACAGTTGCCTTCTCAACCCGTGATAGATACGAAAATTCTTCATAAAACCCATTATCATTTTTACATGACTGAATCCTTTATGTTATCGATGTTATTTGGTTTCTATGGACCTACTTTTACAGGACAATTGTCTATAGTCCTGTTGTCATGACTATTTGTCAAAAGGGACCAAGTCTTAATTTCAATGTTGCCTGGTGTATTCTAGTATTTTCCTTTTATTGAAGCTTTGTAACAGTTATTTTTTTTTTACTTCCTTTTACTGTAAGATTAGTGATGACTTAAGGGACTTTTTTTACGTTCCTCTTTAATTCTTCTTTAATGGATTATCCTCCTATACTTCTTCATTTCATACATATCTATTTTCCATCTTCATCCCCTCCTCAAACCCATCCTATTTTTTTTTTTAAAAGACCCATCTCCATTTTTGTTGTTTATTTTCTTCCTACTTCCTACTTCTTCCCACATATTTCAGCCCTTTACTTCACCTTCACCTTGTATTCGGAAGGCATTAGCACCTCACCTAGATTATGTTGTGTACATTGAGTCAATGACATTTCATTAGTTCTTTATTGATGATGACAATCAAACTTAGTATTTCTTTTGGAGGTTTTAATCCTCCTGGAAAGACGGTCAAAATAAAACCCCAATTGGTTACTGTTTCTTTACTTGTTTGTTTATTAACGGCTGCCAATCCCTTTTCAACAAATGTATGCTAAATATAGCCCCATAGAAAAGTAGCAATGTTAGAAAGCTATGTTAACCCTTATTTAAACAAATGTTCTTATAAATTAATGTGGTGGATTTGAACGACATGTGGATTATGTTTCGCCACTAGTTTCATTGTCATTAAAACACTGTGATATGTCTCAACAGACGCATGACTCCTTTCTACCCTCAGGTGACTGTGCACCTCTTTTTAGGATGCATCTGTGAGTGTTTCCGTGCCGTGTGTGCGTATATTGTATGTGAGTTCTAAGCCTACATGTAAACAAGGCACTGTCAGTGTGTCAAACTGTATGTCTAGAATGAGATTTTTTTGGGTTAGTGGGATTCACCCCATTACAGTATAGATTGTGCATGTTACTGTATGATCATGAATTTACCTATAAAATGCAATAGATTAGGATATCAGCTTAGTATGAGAGAGAAAATAACCAGGATGCACAGTGCACCTCCCCCCCAGATGGGGGCAGCATGGGCCATAGCCCCGTTGCACAGGTCCGTGTCACAGCAGTCATTTTGGTAGGTGAAGTTCAGGCCTGCAGCGTGTTTCTCCCCAGATAAACCACACACTAGACTGGCAGACATTGGGATGTATTACTGTCACGCTAAGAGACATACAATTAGCCCACCAAAAGTCAGTGGATAGACCACACCAGCTCTGTATTTAGAAAGGTGTTAACACAATACATTCAACCACTGCAAATTACTGACCTCAATTGAATTATGTGGTAAAAATACTTTTCAGAGCGGTCCCTTTCCTCTTATCCTCAGAGTAACACAGAATCCTGTGTCCCACCCACTTAGCGCTTGGCTATTTTTAGAGATAATTTGATGGCATCACAGGCATTAGAGAGCTAACAACTGGCTTGCTGAGAGAATAGTGGTGACATTTGGCCTTTTCAGCTAGCCTTTTGTCTCATTATGTAGTGAATACCCAGCAGGAAGGCAAGGCAAGGCAGGCATAGTGGGCCATAAAACATCTCCCACACTTAACTCTTCAACTTTAGTTAACATTACACAATTGCAGTGCCACTCAAGTTTGTTATTCAATCCAATACACAATCATGAAACATTTATTGTTTATTCTCTTAAATTTCTGTCATGCCACCTCCACCGGAAACCCAATACTGTCTCCAATGCCCACACACATGCACAAACACACGCATGCACACACACACGCATGCACACACTCATGCATGCACGCACCCACGCATACACACACACAAACGCACAGCCTGCACTCACCTTGCATCCCCCCTGGAGTGCTAGCTAGTCAGCGCTGTCTGTTAAAGTTAGGGTTACGTTTAGGAGTTAGGTTAAGGGTTAAGGTTAGGGGAAGGGTTAGCTAACATGCTACGTATTTGCAAAGTAGCTAAAAAGTAGTAAGTAGTTGAAACGTTGCTAAAATGCTAATGTCTTCTGCCATGAGATTCAAACTCGCAACATTTGGGTTGCTAGACATTTGCGTTATAAGCCCACCCATCCACTTTGACCTTGCCTTAATTAACCATCTGGCTTACATAACCATGCCAAAGGTAACATATCATAGTAAATGGAGCTTTCTGATTTACATACAGAATAATACGAAATGCTCTGAGACCGGGTTGACTAGATAATGTAGAATTATTATCTCAATGCATTTCTCCTGTTATTGAGCTATGGGTCGAATCTAAAAAGAGAGTTGTCCTTGTTAAACCTATTGAATTGAGTATTCCTAGGCATTATCAAGCTTATCTCTTTTCCTCAAATGTTCTCATCTCCATTCTTTTCTTACATACCTGCCAAAGGAAGACAGCACAGGAAAAGAAAGAACAGTTGTGGAGAAGACATCTTAGAAGTTGTAGAAGTTGATTCTTGGGCACTTTAGAAATATTAAAAACTCTTCTCTCGTTTTGGCAAATGTCCCTGCCTGATACCTTCAGCTTCTCTCTTCTACCAACTCCACTAGCAGTTAATAGGTAGCGTGTCCCATTCAAACCCAAATTGAATTTATTTGTATCTCTTTCCTTCCTTCCTTATTTTTAAGATAACAACTAAATGTGACCTGTAGGGTGTTGGTGATTTAGATTGTACTGACTCAAAAATAGCAAGGCAAGTAACACATCATGTCCAAAATGAAGGCTACACCCACAGTGGATACAGATGACAAAGTAAAAACAGTGGAGGGGATGCACTGTGTGTGCATCAGCTGTCAGAGCAGCTTACCGATCATTGCGCCTGTACACAGCCCATCTGTAAATAGCCCACCCAACTACCTCATCCCCATATTGTTATTTATTTTTTTGCTCCTTTGCACCCCAGTATCTCTACTTGCACATTCATCTTCTGCACATCTATCACTCCAGTGTTAATTACGACATTGTAATTATTTCGCCACTGTGGCCTGTTTATTGCCTTACCTCCCTAATCATTTGCACACACTGTATACAGATTTTTCTATTATTTTATGTTATTGACTGTTTATTTGTTTATCCCATGTTTAACTCTGTTTTGTTTGTGTCACACTGCTTTGCTTTATCTTGGCCAGGTCACAGTTGTAAATGAGAACTTGTTCTCAACTGGCCTACTTGGTTAAATAAAAGTGAAATATGTGTACCCTACAGTATAACAATATGCTATTATACATGAGTATTTCTTGCTGAAAAGCTTATGCATTCAGCTTATGCATGAAATAATAACAAGAGAAAGGGAGGGAGACAGACAGACAAACAGACAGACGGACAGAGAATGACTAAGAACGAGAAAGACAGGCAGCGAAAGTACCAGCATTATCCATACCTCCCTAAAGAGTGCCCTGAGGTGGACAGGGAGGATAGTCAAGTGACAGGAGTCTTGTGATAGGGGTGGGATCAGACCGGATAAACAGTTTACCAGGCATTAAGCACACCACATACAGCCAGCCTTCCCGAAACCCATTAGATAGGCTAGGGTCATGTTCATACATCACAGAACGGAAGAAAACAGAGTGAAACAGGGAGGAGGAACTTGTCCAATAAGAACTGTTTGTTTTTTCCTTTTCTGTTAAAAAAAATGTTTTGCTATAGGGAAGGGAGGATTAGCTAGTTGGCCTATTCTAGTGCTGCTGTGTAGAGTACAGATCCTCCACTGTATTTCAGCGGGATGTTTTGTGTGGGCTGGAGTTGGGCTGACAGATGGTGTTCTTTCGTTAATCCTGTGTGTGTGTGCGTGCGTGTGTGTTTGTCTGTCTCTTTGTGTCTCTCTCCCTGTCTCTCTTATGTCATCAAATGAACTTCCAAGCTTTTTTTTCTCCCAATCAAATCTGCAGTGGACTGTTTTGACATTTTTGACTGCAGTAACATATGCCAGTGGCTAGACGGGAACATTGCACTGCCCTGTCTGCAGGTCACACACACCATCTGTCTCTAGTGGGTCTGTTTCTGTGTTTACCATTTAATCAGAGACGAATATCTCAAATTTGAGACTGAGTAATGCTCAGCAATTGTAGGCCGAACATCTCAAGTGTGATAAACCACCAGCATTGATAATAAATTAGAAACCTGTTCTTAATTTTCCAAGACATACAGACACTTTGACAAACTATGTTGTGTGACTCCATCATATCTCTTTCTCTTGGACCCATTGCACAGTTATATGACCCATATTGCAGAAAAGCCGGGATTATTTTTCGCAGACAAAGACTAGAGGCCAACAACACACACACACTTGAATAGTCAAACGTATTGCGTCTGAAAAAAAAGTGATGAAAGTTTGGGAATTAATAATGTGGCCAATTTAATCTGATGAGCACACGATAAGAAAATAGCATTGCAAATTGATATAACTGTTCATGTATATATGTAGAATGGGCGGATACAAGATTGGCGAGGGTGCTGGGGGTTGTCACACTTGGAAACAATGAATCAGGGGGAAAATATGAATACAATAATCTGTCCGAGGACCACTTGAAATCAATCTTTGTTACTATGAATTCTGCATAGAAAGAGTTTACGTTAGAAGCAACATTTCAACGGGTTTGGGCAACGTTTTATAAAGAGATTAGCTGTTAAGCCTAGGCCTACTTTATTAAAGTGACAGAAGTCAGAATCATTTGCGAGTTGAGCTCTGGTGGGTGAATTCTATTCGATCTGCACTTTCATACAAGGTAAGAAGCAAATATATCGTGATAATAACCTACTGTCTACTTTTCTCGTTGAGCGGAGAGGGGGAACGCTGGACCGGACGGATTGGTGGGGGATGGGGAGGGGAAGTGGGGGGATGAAAGGGGGAACAGGACAACGGGTTGAGACGGGGAGAGGGAAATATAGAAGAGAAGATAATAACGAGATACGATGACCGGGAAGACACAGCCAGGGGAAAATAACATAATTTGAATAACCTCTGTAAAAGCAATAATAAGGTAGGCTTACATTTTCACTTAGATTTTTGAATATTGACATTGCACTATGCGTGATGAGCTCTTACAGGCAAATATTTCAGATGCCTTTCGTGCAACTTGTTACTCTGCGATAGCTGGCATGGGATGATAAAAAGACATTGAAGTAAATTAGTAAGAGAAATGTTCCTAAATCTAGGTTTAGGTAGTCTACATTCCTAAAATCAATTCTGAGAAACATCCCTTTTTGTTTGTTATTGTCTGATACTTCATCAAATTCTGCCGTGAATGGTTATTATCACCCTGCTATCAAATGTTTGTTTTTTCTTTAATTATCCAGAATACACCAAATGTAGGCAGCATGTGAACATATACGGACATAATATTGACAATCCTGCAACACTTGTTGCGTTCAGCAAAGAGAATATTGCCGCTGGGATTCACTGAAGGATGATAAAGCAGTGATTGTCTATAGCCAATGAGCGGATATATTTGCCATTGTAGGATGTTGTGCCCAAATAATCTGCCATTGAACAATGCAGCCCGTATCTGTATTCTCCAGTCCACTCTGTTATCTGTATTAATTCTGGTTCACAGTTCAATTTGAAATAAGAATAGTGTCTCTATAGACATGACTAACTGTTGAGTAATTGTTTTTATTTAGTTGGTCTCAATCATTTACATCAAGTAGGCCTATTCAATACCATATGGGGGCTGTATAGTGGTGGACACTGGACACTTCATATTATCCTCTCTGTCCAACTCCAGTATCACCACAAAACAGACTTTTGAAAATATGTTATGGTCCAGACAGAATGGGTAGCCTACTGAATGTCCTACAGTTGAAGAGATGGAGATGCGTGCAGTAGAGCAGACACAAGTGATCACAGGAACTCTCACCTAATGAGTCACTGTGCATATACAAACATGCTTTATCCTTCTCATCAAAAAAGCCCTAAAGAATCTGTCTCCCTCCTTTCTTTCAGAGAGCAATCAGACTGAAACTCTCCATATTTACCTCCCTGGAACTATGCGGTGGGTATTGGAGTGGCTGATCACTGAAGTGGAAGAACAGGGATGAAGACTTTCTCTTGTGTGTTTTCCTGCCCGGTTGACAGACTCCCCATAGAGTTGCTGCTTCTCTCCATCACATCCCTTTAGTGTCCAGCTGGTCTTGCCGTCACACCTTTGCAGCTTCTCAAACAGTCGGGAACACAATCTGACAAGAACTCTCACCCACTCATCTAGTGGCATACACACACTTTCACTGTTCCGTCTTGTAGTGGCAGAACACCAATAACAGCCCGTAGCCAGGGTACTCCCACACCTGCACACACACAGTATGGCAAGCGTGTTGCCGTACGGCCGCTTCACCCACGCCGTGGTGCGGGGCATCCCAGAGACCTTTGGGAACGTTGATGACGAGAAAAGGGACAAGGTCGAAAACCGGGAAACCACGATGGACCTGGCCAAAGCACAGCGTCAGTTTGGGGTGCTGACAGGGGCGCTGAGACAGAAGGTGGGGCTGCAGCTCATCGAGATCCCTGCAGACCCGGAGCTACCAGAGAGCTGGAGGATAGAGGATGTAGCGGTGATACAGGGAGACACGGCGCTCATCACCAGGCCTTTCAAACAGCAGCGACGCAGTGAGGTAAACACTGACCACAACAACTGAGACAATGTTTTAATTCTCTGTATCGCAGATCTCTTTGTTGTTGCCCTAAGTGAAGGAGATGTGTGCGCGTCGTGAATCATTCCACTAAACGTGTCTAAATTATTGATTTATGTTGCTGTTATTTATGTTCTAATCATAGATTTATGTTGAAGTAGAGTCAGTTTGACCTAGAAAATCAACTCTCGCTCCCCTTTTCCCTCCCTCCCTGTCCCTTTCTCCTATCTCTCTAAGGCTGAAGCGGTGAGGAGGGTGATGTCGGAGCTCAACCTGACAGTGGTGGAGATGGGGGCAGAGGAGGGGGGCTCCGCAGGGGCCACGCTGGAGGGCAGCGACGTGCTCTTCACCGGCAGGGAGTTCTTTGTGGGAATCTCCTCCCACACCAACCACAGAGGAGCTGAGGTTCTGGCCGACACTTTCAGAGTGAGTATAGCTTGATTCCTTTCTCAAACCACATGAGAGGACAAGATCCAAAGTCCCTCCCCTCCAACCTTCTCCTCCAATGTGCAAGCAGAGGACGTAAGGAATCAAGGAAAGACGAATTGGGACAGAGCCCATGTGTTGCAGCAGGGATGAGCAGGTGGCCATTGTCCTATTGTATTATGGGATTTATAGCTCAAAGACAAATTATTTGTTATGTACAATGTAAATGCATACTTCGTACTTCTCTACCATGCTCCCATAAACTAGGCATGATGTTTTAGCAGTCAGGTCTGTTGATTTAAATTTTAATGGACTTCTAATGGTAGTTAATACCATAACGTGTTGGATTTGGATATTCAATATCACTCAGGGTGTGGCAGGCGATCTACACCATTGTGTGTGGGGCTTTGTTTGTGTCTGCCATCTGTTTGATTTCCTGGTGTTGATTTACATGCAATATTTACACTGTATTTAGTATCTAATCTATCTAGATTTCTTACTTGATTTGATGTCCATGTACATGACCATATCCCTGTGTACAATATTTTATATTTCACTTAATGTTCTTACCATCGCTGTCCTCGTTTTAGGACTTTGCTGTGTCCACGGTGCCAGTGTGTGGGGGAGCTCGTCTAAAGAACATCTGTTCTATGGGAGGTCCTGATACTATCATCATCAGCAACAGTGATGGGGCCAAGAAGACCCTCCGGGTGAGTGTGTGTGTTTGTGTGTCCAAGAGAAAGATTGTGAATGAATATACTGTAGCTCTCTATCCATGTGCAGACCACATTCTGCTTGCCACAACAAACTGCCATTCAGACATGCAAAGTGATCACCTCAGAAGACTGTCTCCAGCCCAGTATTTATGTCACTGTGCTCAGATGAAAAATGTAAATGATACATCAAGCTTTATTGGGCTGTTAAAAACTCTCATGGTGTTGTTTAGAGCCCTATAAGCCCACATTACCCTAGTGTCTGCTCTTTTTGGTCCCCATCCGGAGATGATTGGCTCATGCACATTTCAGTTTCTCCTTGAGTGGGCTACTCTAATGTGAACAGACCCTTGCTGCTCTGTGTGCCTCTGTGTGTGTGTAGATGATGGAGCAGCTGACTGATCACCACTACGAAGTGCTCACGGTCCCTGAGGGCGCAGCAGCTAACTGTGTCTACGTCAGGGGCCCCTCCAAAGTGGACTACCTGCTTCACCCGCCCACTGAGGAGTGTCCCGACAGTGTCCCTGTGAGTGAACAGTGGTCTTTAGGTTACTTTACTAAGCAGTACTTTTTTATATCCACTTTATTGTGTCTTTGGTATATACATTGCCATCAGAAAGTATTCATACGCCTTGACTTATTCCACATTTTGTTGTTACAGCCTGAATTTAAAATGGATTAAATTGCTTTTTTTCACACCCTTTTACACACACTACCCCATAATGACAAAGTGAAAATATGTTTTTAGGGATTTTTTGCACATTTATTGAACATTTAAATACAGAAATAATCTATTTGCATAAGTATTCACAACCCTCAGTCAATACATGTTAGAATCACCTTTGGCAGCTAATACAACTGTGGGAGTCTTTCTGGGTACGTCTCTAAGAGCTTTGAAAACCTGGATTGTACAAAATGTGGACATTATACTTAAAAAAACTATCCAGGCTCTGTCAAGTTGGTTGTTGATCATTGCTAGACAGCCATTTTCAAGTCTTGCCATAGATTTTCAAGACGATTTATGTCAAAACTGTAACTAGGCCACTCAGGAACATTCAATGTCGTCTTGGTATGCAACTATATGGCCTTGTGTTTTAGGTTATTGTCCTGCTGTCTCCCAGTGCCTTTTGGAAAGCAGACTGAACCAGGTTTCCCTCCAGGATTTTGTCTGTGCTTAGCTCCATTCTGTTTCTTTTTATACAAAAAAAACCTCCCTAGTCATTGCAGATGACAAGCATACCCATAGCACAATGCAGACACCCCCATGCATGAACATATGAAGAGTGGTACCCAGTGAAGTGTTGGATTTGGCCCAAACATAACACTTTGTATTCAGGAGCTAAAGGTAATTTCTTAGCCAAATGTGTTGCAGTTTTACTTTAGTGCCTTATTGCAAACAGGATGCATGTTTTGGAATATTTGTATTCTGTACAGGATTCCTTCTTTTCATTTAGATTAATATTGTGGAGTAACTACAATGTTGTTGATCCATCCTGTTTTCTATCACAGCAATTCAACTCTGTAACTGTTTTAAAGTCACTATTGGCCTTGTGGTGAAATCCCTGAGTGGTTTCCTTCTTCTCCGGCAACTGAGTTAGGAAGGATGCCCGTATCTTTGTAGTGACTGGTGTATCCCTGATGCATCATCCAAAGTGTAATTAATAACTTTACCACGCTCAAAGGGATATTCAATGTCTGCCTTTTTTTACCCATCTACCAATAGGTACCCACCCTTTTTTTAGGCTTGATATAACAAAGGGGTTGAATACTTATTGACTGAAACATTTCAGCATTTTTTATTAATTTGTACAAATTTCTAAAAACATAATTTCACTTTGACACCATGGGGTATTGTGTGTAGGCCAGTGACACACAATCTCAAGTTGATTCATTTAAAATCCAGGTTGTAACAAAACAAAATATGGAAAATGTCAGTACAAAGTCCTCTAGTCATTCTCAAGAGTGCCATGATATAGGCATGATGTTCTATTTCATTAATACGCTTTCATTTTCCTCCCTGATGCAAAACACCATGAAATAGTCACATGATGAAGTGCATGCTAGAATAAAGAATGGAGGATGAACAGTAGGCTAACACAAAAGCTTGTCAGCCAGCCGTCGTGGACCTTGGCCAAAGATTCTCCCCATAAATGTGAATGTAATAAAATGGTATTATATCTCTTCCTGCCCCCCAGGCCTTCCAGAAGCTGACGGACTACACCCTCCTCCCTACAGCGTGCAGCGAGGCCTCCAAGCTCGGAGGGTCTCTGTCTTCATTCTGCCTACTTATCAACAGGAAGCCATACTTCTGAATGCCCTGCCCTTCTCCCATAGAACACACATAGACCTTCATTGACTAGATGTAAATACAAATGTGAACATATCAAGGACATTGCCAACTGTTGGGCAGGGAGCTAAAGAGAAAGTCTTAATGGAATCCTTGGGACATCCCAGATCTGAAGTTGAAATTGAAAACGGATAAAATAGGGGTATGGTTAAGGTAAGGGGTTAAGGTCAGTGCTTAGGGTAGGGACATCCCAAGGATCCCGGATAGCACTACAAAGGGCTAGAGGGTTCAATGTGCATATTCTGCACAACTGCACCCCCTACTGTGGAAAGAGTTTAGTGTGTCTTGATGAACATTAATAGGCTGTTAGATTTGAAATGTAGGTGTGCTGTATGCGCGCATTTTATGTCCGTATATAACAACTTGTATTTAAATACTCACCCATCCTCCAACCCACACTCTCCGCGCTCCAAGTAGGCTGTTTTGTTTTCGGCCATAGAAGGGACGTGCAACGTCAACATTTCACCATTTGAGTGGTACACTTGCAATGGCTGCCGGCCCTGAATTGAATGGGTATGTCCGCTGTATGGATTCCATATCTATGGTTTTATAGACCTTTCGCGCATGTCGAAATACAGTCATGCAGATATAACTGGCCAGTTTTTGTATGGGTGGCAATGTGTCTCGAATTTATTAAAGAAACAAATGATTTGCTACGTGAGGCTCATTTCAGAGTAGAATTTCGGTAATGCCGATAATGTTACGAGTGTACTGATGTGTGATGCACGTGACTTCCCGGTAGCTTTAAGAAAATAATTCAGGACTGACTTTGGCCGAAGCTAGAATAGCGGCTCTTTCCGCTGAATATAGGCGGTTAACGCCAATACCACTTTAATCGAATATTCAAAAGAGTACTCAAAGATTTATCCACCAATCCAAAGAGGGGAAACGGCGGGACATTGACAGCATACCGTCCGCTATGTGGAATAACAATTCCTAGTACCTCTCGCCTACAGCAGTTTCTAGTAGCCTGTATTTCCGCCGAATACTGTTTTACATCTTTTCATTGTCCTGGGCTATTTGTTGCATTAACCACGAGGTTGTTTGTATCTCAGTGTCAGAGTAGCCACTAATTTCAGTCAAATGTGTGGCATTTATTTAAAAAAAAAAAAGAAAATACTAATAACATCCTGCTGTCTCCAGTCATGTAGGCTAAATGAAGTAGAATTGAAGGATATTAGTACACACCTCTGCTCAACTGTAGGCCTATGCCACCACGCAAATGTGATAGATGCATACAAGGCTTTATTGTAAAGGGGATTATAAATGCACGTTTGTTGAATTAGAACACAGGTGAAACCTAAAATGCAGATTGAGGGTCTACTTTTGAATAATGTATCCTGGCACCGGGCCTGGCTGCATGCTTTATATAGGCATGAATGTAAACTTTGATATTCTTTGTCATACCCCCAAGGACATAAGACTGATTTGAGGAACTGTACACATTTAAATAATGTCCTGGTGGTTGCGATGCCGGTCAAATGAATAGCCCCAGGAAGAAATGAGTTCAAAAGTCCCCGTCAACAACTTCCATCATTACGGTTGCCTTGTTCCTGTGGATTAACCAAAACCCAAATTTAAAAGGCCTATGGGTTGAAACACTGACAGTTGTTCATGTCGCAAACACATAACTGGGGGTTGTACACTATTGCACAACACCTCCAGACCATGATATAGCAACTCTGAACAAACAGGCATTGTTTGAGTCACAGTATCTGGGTTTTGTACTTCGTTGCAAAGTGCTCATTGGTGATAAAGCATTGCCACTTGCCTACCTCCCATTAGAATCCAAATCAGTAGTATGCAATTAAGACACTGCAATTAATTTATATAGTTCAACTACCTACATAGTCAAAACAAGTCAACTCAATTTGTACTCAAATTCAGCATTTTAGTGTAGCCTTTGTATGTGATGTTTAGAACTTTGTATTTAGTAGATCAAATAAATTCATTTTAAACCTTTGACTAATTTCTCAACCCAGTCATGTATTAACGCCTTTATAAGTGTGCATTTTACTAAACACCATACCACATTAAACAAATGACGTTCAAATTTATTTCTTTGTTTTTGTCCCTAGAAAGCAAACTTTAACGGTTGGACTTGGCGACTCTCTCCAACTCATCCTTCTTCTTGATGGCGTAGGAGTTAGAAGAACCCTGAGAGACAAAACATTTAATACACTGATCAAAACCAAAGAAATTGACATGGAGAACTAGTAAACCAACCCCTAAAATAACAGCACACTAGACAAATTGTATGAAAACTGCAGACTGGTTCAGAACCAAATGTTTAGTACTGAAACCACATTTGAGACTACACTTTAAACAGTCCCACCTTGGCAGCGTTGATCAGTTCATCGGCGAGGCACTCGGCGATGGTCTTGATGTTTCTGAAAGCAGCCTCTCTTGCTCCAGTGCAGAGCAGCCAGATTGCCTGAGACAACACGGTGGGGGCAGACATGCACAACACAGAACATAAATAAACTACGCTGTGAATCTATACAAAACACAAGTCAAAATGGACATTCTGTATCTGAGCTGGTGATCGGCCGGGCCACAAGAGACTACAGCCAATGAATAGGCAAAGATGTTCACTCTGCGAGCACTCTAGCACACCAGGACAATGAGTTTGTAAAGGCGTGACTCTAGCCTCAAGTACACAACAAATGACAAGACTTTCATATTCCTGTTACTTCATGTGGGCAGGACAGCCTAGATTCTTGGCAGTGATCCAAGTGGCAGCATACACAGGCACTGAATTGGATTAGAATGTCTACTTTACCTGGTTGACTCTACGCAGAGGGGACACATCCACAGCCTGCCTCCTCACGGTACCAGCACGACCAATACGGGTGGAGTCCTCACGGGGTCCGCTGTTGATAATGGCATTGACCAGCACCTGCAGGGGGTTCTGATGGGGCAAGGCAGAGGAGAGACAAGGTCAACCACCACAACTGTAAACCATATTCAGGGGCACAAATCTCACAGGGAAAGCCACTTAGATCCAACACATGGGCCATCCAGCTGACATAACTCAAATTGGAGTGATAACAGGAGAGTAGGCATGGACTTAAAGCGTTAAAAGTTCCATGTGGTGTGTTCCAGGCCTTTCGGCACAGAGTTGCCCATTTGTTTAGGCAGCCCTGCTTCCTAGAGCTGGGTCCATCTGAGCCTCCACTGGATTATACTCATGTCACTAAAACAGACCGGCATAGTGGCGGGAGGCTGACAGGCATGGAGTTGAAGGCAAAGACTACATTCCAAACGGCACCCTATTCCCCATTTAGTTCACTACTTTTGACCAAGGACAATAATAATGCACTATAAAGGGAACGGTGTGCTATTTGGGACACTAAACAAACAATGTTGGTTGAGGTAGAGATGATACGTACCTCGCCAGTAAGCAGGTGGATGATCTCAAAGGCATGCTTAACAATGCGACAGGTCATCAGCTTCTTGCCGTTGTTGCGGCCGTGCATCATCATGGAGTTGGTGAGACGCTCCACAATGGGGCACTGGGCTTTGCGGAAACGCTTGGCAGCATAACGGCCTCCAGAGTGTGGAAGGTACTTAGCATACTTCTCCTTCACGGCAATGTAATCCTGAGGTGAAGGAAAAAGCATAAATACTAGTTCCCTTCCCACTAATTTAGGTTTGAATGTCCGGGTTAAAAAGGGAATACATGCATGTTTCTGAGCTGGTGATTGACTGGGCCACAAGAGACTACAGCCAATGAATATGCAAAGAAGTTTACTATGCGAGCACTCTAGCACACCAGGACAATGAGGGTTGTAAAGACGTGACTCTAGCCTCGCTTACACAAATGACAAATTACATTTTAGTGCCTAGAAGGGTCCCCAGTCAAACATTGAAAGGCTTTACCTGCAGGGAGATGTCATTGATCTGAACATCATCGGTACTCCATTTCCCAAATAGCTTGATTTCTGGCGTTTCTGCCACTGCTGGGGCAGTCTCCCACGACTCCGAAGTCACTGGAGAGAAACAGAATATTTGGTCAGGTAATATTGAGGATTTCATTATGAGATTCAAGGTACCACAAGCGCAATGTCTGGCCTCAGATTCCACAAGGCAAAGGGCCTTGTAATAATGGTATCTCACATAAATCAATGATATTACCACATCACGATCAACTAATTAGTTGAATGCAAGAGGAAACACCAGGAAGGAATTTCTGCCACCAACACACGAATAGTTAGCTAACGTTAGAAATAACGGTTAACGTTTACTAGTGATGTTGACAACGTGGGTTGGGCTACACATGTACAACATAAATACACGTGTAAATAACTAGTGGGAATAAAAACAGACAATGTGAATGAATCTACACACTAGGCCCAAAAGCCTAACATCAGCTCGAGTCTACCAAATAGCGGCAGCTAGTTTTTTTTGACCAGCCAAAGTCAAATTGTGAGCAAAACACAACTACAATATATATTTTAAATAGCCATGTGTTAAACAGCGAACTAAACATATTGTACGGCAACATAACGCGCTGAGTAATCCCGCGAGAACGCTAAACGTGTGCCGTTAGCTAGCTAGCTAGACATGTGCTAACAATCTGCCCCTGCTGAAATCATTTGAGCACGGAGCGAACATTCAGATGCTTTAAAAACAACTTTGGACTAAAAATTGTGATATACCTTTGACTAAAAGGCAAACGAGTAATGTCACACGTACGATGGGTTTGACATTGTGCCCTTTCATGCAATTTTGGGCATGAAAATCGTCTATTTTGTTCACTCACTTGTCTGATGTGCTGTACCACACTTCTTAGAGACGGAAAAGGGCCTGATGAGGTTGGCTCATGCAGATATCCAGCGAGGCGGAAATGAAGCTAAAGTGTCCGGCTTGCACGGCTTTAATGAAATTTTAGTTCCATGGCAGAAATCTAATCTCCAATATTAACATTAAATCTGGAAATGTAATGACAAATGAAATTGGACTATATACATTTCCCTGACGTGTTTTACATAAACCATCATATTGTACTGAAGTTATTGATGTGGTGATCCACATATGTTTCAATGAAAAATTACACATCCTGATGAATTTGGATGGGGCAAGGATTGTACACTGAACAAAAATATAAACGCAACATGTAAAGTGTTGGTCCCATGTTTCATGAGTTTAAATAAAAGATCACAAATGCACAAAAGGCATATTTCTCTCGAATCTTGAGCACACATTTGTTTACATCCCTGTTAGTGATCATTTCTCATTTGTCAAGATAATCCATCCACCTGACAGGTGAGGTATATCAAGAAGTTGATTAAACAGTGTGATCATTACACAGGTGCACCTTGTGCTGGGGACAATAAAAGGCCACTCTAAAATATGACTTTTTTTTGTCACACGCAACACAATGCCACAGATTATCATGCCATTAATCCGCTGCCATCAGCTCATGTTTCAGCATGAGCAGTGGCGACCAGCTATTCAAGGTTTCAAGGTTTTGAGCCCCACATTTTTTGCCCAAAAAAGAAATGGTGGGGCAAGCCAGCAGAAAATACAAAGCGTTGCGCCATGATTGGCTCAGTGTTCTGTCACTCATGGGGACACTAAATCACCGCCAAGTCTAAGGGAAGACGTAAAAAAATCTAGCCCCTTGGGTGCTGCCATAGAGAGACATTAGAAATTGGCCACAGATAAAATTACGTCAAATCACAGATGTACAGTAGCTTTGATTTGACTGATCATGTCAACATCATACTTTCAAAACCTTAGCTAGCAAGCTAGCAGTCATCATCATCATCATCATGAATCAAGTTGTCAATCTACTGGCAAATCCTTTTCAATCCTTGTCATATGATGAGAAATAACAAAGAGGAATTATAGATAAAACATATCGGTGCTCATCGACCATTGGACATGGTCGATGAGCACAACATGCATTACACAACAAGTTGGAAATCGCTAATTCAACAACGAGTGGTTTGGAAGGAATCAGTGGCTAACTGCAAGCATTGCAAAGCAATCACTAGCCTGCTATTCAGTGGAGTGGGTGTGTGGTCCAAGTATGGGTTTAAGGGTCTATTTTCCAAGCTTAAAATGATAAACATTCAACATTGGCCATGCTGTCAATGAAGCATGATTTGTCCCGCGCTCAAAACAACTAACTCGGAACTGTGAACACTTGACTTCAAGACAACTGGGAATTCCGGAAAAAATGAGCTCAGACTGGGAAATACGTTTTGAACGGTCATCCAACTTGGAACTCAGACCTCTTTCTAGAGCTACGAACTGAAGATCAATGATCATGATTCGACCTTGTTTTTTTCCGTGTTCCCAGTTATACCATATATCCAGAGAATGCCAGACTTTGATGACAAAATTTGCCCTCGAAGAACCGCCGTGCCACCTTCTTGTTCAAGTGAGCACAGCATACAAGAGTCCAAAAATGTATTGTATGCTGCTGCATAAGTGATATAATATGCCAGGGAGATATGTATACTGTAGCTAAGAAAGTAATGCTAAGTGTATGTTGTGTAGTAAGCTGTTAGTAGCCCATGTGCCTCACCCTAATAATTTGGTCTATTTACCCCTCTTAATTTCACCTATTATTCTGACTTGGTGGTGCACATGTAGCCTATAACCTGTTTTAACGAAATCTAATCATCGAATATTGTAAGTTTTCATTGTATGCCCCCTTTATTTATCCTACGGTTTTGACTTGTACAGGGGAGAACACTGTAAGAACGGCCCATGTTCTGAATTCTGACGCTGTACATTTCAAAAGTGCTAAACAAATAGTTATGTTGACTACGTCCGTCCTCGCTCGCTCATTTTCTTAATCTAAATTACAGATTGCTTCTTATCCGCTTGTCGTCCCCTTATGCCATAGTTTGTACATCTCAATTGTCATTAGAAACCACATTTGTTTAAGCAAGTCAGCCATATCAGCTATGTTTCTGTAAAAGGCAGTATATTATGCTGAATTAACTGTTTCACTGGCGGACAAGGCTCCACTGATAGCCAGGTGTAGCAGTGGTAAGATGTTGGGACAGCTTTATGTAGGCCATAACAGTTTGTGGGCACCGTTTGTCACCGTTATAGTGCAATGAGAATGTATTGTGTAGTGACTGTGCATGCATCCCACCAAGATTTACATGCTAAAATCGCCACTGAGCATGATAATGCACGGCCGATGTCGCAAGGATCTGTATACAATTCCTGGAAGCTGAACATGTCCCAGTTCTTCCATGGCCTGCATACTCACCAGACATGTCAAAAGGCCTTGCATTGTCCAAGCAGAGGCTTTTACACTGGGTTGTGGACGTCCTCACTGAGGCCTACAAGGGAGTAGGGCTCTTTGTCCCAGAAGGTGTGATATGTCACCCGACCAGAAGTGGTACCTCATTCTGGGCTTCTGGGCTGCGCTGAGAGACGTCCCCCTGAATGAGATAGGCAAAGCTGCTACAATCAGGGGTGGGCAACTCCAGTCCTCAGGGGCCTGATTGGTGTCAAACATTTTCTCCATCCCTAGCAAACACAGCTGATTAAAAACCTTCTTAGGGATGAGTGGTGCGCTAGCGCCCCACTCCAGACACTACCAGGTGAAATGCAAGACAAAATCCAAAAGTTGAATTATTAAAAATGCACCAATATACAAGTATTTCATACTCATCAAAAGCTCTGCTTCTTGGCAATATCACAGCGTTGTCGGATTTAAAAAAGGCTTTACGGCGAAAGCACTACATTTGATTGTTTGAGGGTAGCACCTTCAATATTTTCAGAGGGCTTCCTAAGTGTCCAACGAAGACAATCCATAGGTATTTGGTTAGAAAAAGTAATTTATTTTATCCTTAAATCTCCGTTTGGTTGGCACCTTGTGTTCAGAAAATCCAACGTGAAGTGAACGCGTTCATTTAAACCTATAAACTTTCCCTCAACAAAACAAAAACCAATTAAAATGCAACCTTAGCTTATCTTTTATGAATAAAAGTGATAATCTTTCACTTGGATGGTCACCTAAACGTTATATAAGTCAAATAAAGTGGACCGCTCAGCCAAACGTGCGCCCAAACTGGAACTGAAAAATAGCTCCCCTGACTAAAATGTCTACCAATTGAATACAATGGTTCCGATTTCCATTAAACTTTACCTATACACTGCTGACATCCAGTGGAAGCAATAGGTACTACATTCAGTGTCCTGGTATACATACTTTTCAATATGCAGTCTCTCTAAGTGAGCCATAAGCCACCAGAATGCAATTTCCGGATGGAATTTTCTCTGGTTTTTGCCTGCCAAATGAGTTCAGTTACACTCACAGACAAAATGTTAACACTTTTGGAAACCTCAGTGTGTTTCCTATCCAACAGTACTAATTATGTGCATATCCTATTTTCTGAGCCTGAGTGGAAAGCATTTTACTTAGGCACGCCAGACTCTCCAAAACCGACCCCTCAGCTGCTCATCCCCAACAAGTTAAATCAAATTGCATTCTAAACTGAAGATCATGATTAGTTGACTATTAGAGTCAGGGACTCCCAATCACAACCAGATGTGATACAGGCTGGATTCAAACCACGAACTGTAGTGACGCCTCTTGCACTGAGATGCAGTGCCTTAGACCGCTGCACCACACGGGAGTCCTAAATGCATATCTGTATTCCCAGTCATGTGAAATCCATAGATTAGGGCCTAGTGAATTTATATTAATTGACTGATTTCCTTATATGAACTGTAACTCAGTAAAATCTGTGAAATTGTTGCATGTTGCTTTTATATTTTTGTTCAATGTATTTAAGTCATTTTGAATAAAAATTATTGAAAAAAAAATCTTTCATTTTCATCCATAGCCGTGGGATGTATTTCTTTTCCCCTTCACCAAATTAGTGCACTAGGCCTTTACTCCTGTATGAGTGGAGAAAAATACTATAAATCCCCTTAGAAGCAGAACATAAACCAAGAAGACACACATAATACTGCAATGTCAACAACTTTACAAACATTTGTACAAGCTATAGCAATCCCTCATACCCGACAGTCTCATTTTCAATCTTTGTGCAATGCTTGCTATCTTACTTCACATCGTAAATTAGAGTAGTAACACTATAGTCCCACAGGCAATCCCCTTTTTTCATACAACCATAAGAAAATACCCATAACAGTATAACAAACAGTTGAGTTAAAAAAGAAACCATTCCCTTTGACAAAAACAGACATAGGCTTTTGATCAAACCTGAGAAATCTAAACGCAATGAGAGGTACAGGTGTCACATACATTATGTTCAAGACAGGTAAATAACACACTCTACTCTTCTCCCTTTCCATCCATCCCTAAACCCTCCTTCCTTTCTAATATTTTTTTGTCTCCAGTATCTCTTCCCTTTTTTTCTTTCACTCCACCTTTTTAGCACCATCACTGTAGGCAGTGTGTCATAACACTTCGGTTTGGAGACATAAATGGAACACAGACACATGGCTAACATTCGCAAAACGTAAGGCATGATTTCTACTGGAGCGGCCTGCTGGGTAGCTTAGCAACAGCAATGACCACCATAAGGGTTTACTTTATAGGTTAAAAAGACAAAAGACATCTGTTACCAGCTAAAACCAACGGTAAAAGTCACTCTAGTAAAGAGATGAACTGGGCAGTGGGTCTGAAAATGAACAGGACGTCACTCAGTCAGGCACTGTTGTGTGGTACTTTCTTAGGTATGTGTAGGTAAAACGCAGACATGGATACACATTTTGAAGTGTAATGATGACGGTGTGTTTTGAATCATTCTCACAAATGTAAGAACATAAGGAGTAGTTCACAATGTCGTGCAGACAGAGTTAAACTCATATTTCAACTGTGTAAATCACACTGCAGCGGTAAAACTGTGTGTTTCACTGTAAAGACTGTATGAAATATGACTGTTCTTGTAACGCTGTTTGATGGAGTAGTCGGCGCTAAACGAGCCACTTCTCAATGCAAGTGTTGAACACCGTGTCATTGGAGTGCCACTTGACGTGCTCTACTCCAGCCATTGAGCACAGGAACAGGTCCCCACGAGCGTTTAGGGTCTTCAGGCCAAACACATCTCTCAAATATAGCTGGGAAAGGAGGAGACAAATGTAAGGAATGATTATAAGAAGATAACATCTAGCATCTTGATATATCTAGCATCAAGATGGAATCTTGTCATAATTATGAAAAACCATGGTCTAAAATAATACTTACATCCTGGTCCTTTATCTCAACAACAGTCTCATTGTCATTGTAAAATCCAAACTGGCTAAAGAGTAAAAAAAAAAGATGTGAACTAGTGAGTGGATGATCTTGAATGAAGAGACATCTCTCTAGGAACACAATGCCTCACACATTAAAGTGGAGAGAGAATACTTTTCTTAGAGTCAATTTAAGATCAAACATACCTTATCAAGCAGATAGAATGGAAACAATGCTTCACCAGAATATACACAGAGTATACCAAACATTAGGAACACCTAACACACAAGGGGTCAAAAGCGTTCCACAGGGATGCTGGACCATGTTGACTCCCAATGCTTCCTACAGTTGTGTGAAGTTTGCTGGATGTCCTTTGGCTGGTGGACCATTCTTGATACACACGGGAAACTGTTGAGCGTGAAAACCCTGCAGCACCTACTACCATACCCCGTTCAAAGGCACTTCAATCTTTTGTCTTGCCCATTCACCCTCTGAATGGCACACATACACAATCCATGTCTCAAGGCTTAAAAATCCTTCTTTAACCTGTCTCTTCATCTACACTGATTGAAGTGGACTTAACAAGTGACATCAATAAGGGATCATAGCTTTCACCTGGTCAGTCTATGTCATGGAAAGAGTAGGTGTTTTTGATGTTTCGTATACTCTAGGAAAGAGGAAGGATGAACTAGTCACCTGGACTGCCAGGGTGTGATGACTCCATCGTCTGGCCCCCCCAATTAAGACCAGCTTCTTGATACGTAGGAAGTTCTTCTTCCACACTGTTTGAATGAGAAAGGATATGATATTCTAACTATATAATATAATTGTAATTACTGACATGATAACAAAATGCACATAACAACAATACTGTACGGTGACCAAAAGGTTCCTATAAAATGCAGAGTAATACAACCAATGACAACATTGACTCAGCAGCAATAGAGTAGACAGACTAACACTTCTCTGACATAGTGGATGAATAGCAAACCCACAGCAAAGTGGACCGTCAAGATTCACATTAGCAGCGTTGCTGACCTGTTGAATTGGGGTTTGGCCTCTCACTGTTCAATAAAGCCAGAAAATCACTGCCGTTCACGTACATGTCCGTGTGATGGGGGTCTGCAAGAGAGAACAAACTGTTTAGTCAAAACAACTTTTCACTACGACCGCAGATCCTCAATATATCCACAGTAACTCCTTGGGAAACCTATGAGGTAAGGTTGAGTGAAGGTACATTTTTGTCCTAAACACACTCACCTTTCCAGTAGTTGCAGATGGATATCCTCTGGCCCACTCCAGTGTAGCAGAAATGAAACAGGTTGGACTTCATGAACTGGGGGAAGAGGTACTTTAGGTAGTCTGTGTCTGAACAGAAACACAAGATAGTTTAATTCAGGCCTCAGCACATATTAGCAAAAACTTAAATGTATCATGTTTCAAACAATAACGCTGGCTGTTGAGAACAAAGATCAAGTTGATGGCTTATAATGAACACACACCTCCATACTGTCCAGCCTGAGGCGAGGACAAAGAGATGAAGGAGTGGACATTGTGATTAGGGAGAGTGGACAGGATCCCTCTGCAAATCAGTCCACCTGTAACAGAACAAGGGTGAATATAAAGCTGTATAAAAAAAAAAAAAGATTCAGCATAACACAGTCGCACACACACACACACACACACACACACACACACACCTTGAGAGTAGCAGATGAAGTGGACCCCATCTGCAGCGTTTTGCATGATGGGATAGATGGCTTCCTTGAAGCCCTCCACTTGTTTCCATAGTGGTTGTAAGCTGGAGCTGCGGTCAAACAGGTCGATGACTGACACATTGGTTCCTGGGTGAGACTGTCAGAAGATGGGACAGATTAGAGCACGATAAGCATCGAATTAGAATACGAATCCTAATTTAATAGGATCAATGACTAAAACAAAGATAGGTTTATTTGGAAGGCTATAAAGCTAGGATTGTCAGAGAAGATGACAAATTAGTCAATATATGATGTAAAATGTCTCAAATGATATTAGCATTTCTTATGCAAAAACTTTATCAGCCGGTAGCTTTGAAAGTGGTGCTCAAGCCAAAAGTGTTCCAGTTTTTTGTGCACTAGGTTCCAGGTAGAACCCTTTTTGCTTCCAGGTAGAACCCTGTGTGGAAAGGGTTCTATATGGAATCCAAAAGGGTTCTACCTGGAATCCAAAAGGGGTTCTTCAAACAGTTTTTATATGATATGTAATGTCCTGCAAGATTTTTTTTTTTTTAAATCAAACCATAGGTAGGTAGACTTAAAGCTGAAATATGTAACTTTTTGGATGACCTGACCAAATTCACATAGAAATGTGAGTTATAGATATGTCATTCTCATTGAAAGCAAGTCTAAGTGGTAGATATGTTCTATGTGCGCTGTTTCTATGCTTCCCGTTATTAAGTTTAGTTTAAGTCTTTTACTTTCAGTTTTGTACACCAGCTTTAAAACAGCCGAAAATACAAATAACTTTAGTTATGGAAAAGACTACCATCTAAACTGCTGTGAACAATGATTCTCTACACATGCTTGTTTTGTCACAAACTGAAATTAGGCAAACTATTAGAATTGTAGCAACCAGGAAATGGCGGAGCGTTTTCTGCATATTGCAGCTTAAGTTAACTTTGAATAAGATCATAATTGAAATTGTACAGCCTACGGACTTTGTTTGATGTCAGTCTTCATTGGAGACTACCTGTGCTACCTGGAGGACATCTGCAAGATGGTGCTGCTGGCAGGCTTAAATAATAAAGCGTCCAATCAAGTTATTTTTGTTTGCCGTCACAATTTACCATAAGGCAGGGTTCGGCAACTGGCGGGGTATGGGACGAATTTCCCACGGGTGATTTTATTTGTCACTCCAAGTTTTCTGAATTGAACGACTTGTTGGATATAAGACTAAAAACACCAGCAAATCAGCTCTTCATGATTTACATTTTGGAAATTTGTTCCAAGGTATTCCCACCCATAAGAGAGATATGTGATCGTATACAAATGTATGAAAGATTCGAAATTATTATGTTTTTGTCAAATATTATATCCGTTTGGGCTTCTTGCGGTTAATTTGAAGTCTACATATTATTTGTAATTGGCCGTGTTCGAGTGCATCAAAACCATGATGCATCATGGGTAAATTGTGACTGACGGTGATCTACAAATAATATTTAGTAATTATTTATTATGGAAGATGATTTGTAGATTAGTCAGTCTCGCCTTTAAAGTCGGCAGCAATGTCAAACGCGCCCATTTTGTTCCGGCCCCCTGAACATATGCTCAAGGGGGGAAAAAATAGGCCCGCAGCTGAATCTAGTTGATGAGGTGCCATAGGTGTAAAAAAGTACCCAACTTATTTGTAACTAGTACTTAAGTAGTTTCCTGACCAGATATTATTTTACTCTTACTTGAGTAGTTTCTTAAGGATGGCTACTTGAGTACAGATTTTCAGTATCCACCTTTGCCTAGTGCTGGGGATAGTTAGGGACTGTCAATAAATTGCACAATAAAATACATTTGACAATATTTCATGTTGCACATCTTTTAGTTGTCTCATTAACTGCTTTGAATATTTGTATATTCATTTCTACAATGTAAAAAGTTGGTTTGAGGTTTAAGTCATTAACATTTTTAGCTATTGACCTTTAAAAATATTGTCCCAGGTACATTGTGTAATTTACTGACAGTCCCTAACTAATCCCATAGGGATAACGAATGTCAAACCAAATTGACCATGGGCATTATGATTGGGTCGCTTTCTTCTGCACTCCTAATTGATGACTACTTGGGTGCTGCCAGCAGGATTCAAATAAACCCAACCCATGGAAAACTGCTACGTACACTCCATTTCGTGACATTACATTTTTTTACTATAATCTTGAAAATCTCTGTTTTGGACGAGAGTGACTTTATTACAAATTATCTTATTTACACTTTGTAATACATTTTGACACTAGAATAAATGTTTGACTCATATACATGCCACACAGGCCATTTTTAAAAACGAGAAGTTGCTTTTTAGGGGCAATTGCTTTAAAAAAAAAAAAAAAAAAGAGGGGTCTTCAGCCTGGTTTGCTAACTACTTCTCTCAAAGAGTGCAGTGTATAAAGTCAGAAAATCTGCTGTCTCAGCCACTGCCTGTCACCAAGGGAGTACCCCAAGGCTCAATCCTAGGCCCCACGCTCTTCTCAATTTACATCAACAACATAGCTCAGGCAGTAGGAAGCATTCTCATCCATTTATATGCAGATGATACAGTCTTATACTCAGCTGGCCCCTCCCCCGGATTTTGTGTTAAATGCTCTACAACAAAGCTTTCTTAGTGTCAAACAAGCTTTCTCTCCCCTTAACCGTGTTCTGAACACCTCCAAAACAAAGGTAATGTGGTTTGGTAAGAAGAATGCCCCTCTCCTCACAGGTGTGATTACTACCTCTGAGGGTTTAGAGCTTGAGGTAGTCACCTCATGCAAGTACTTGGGAGTATGGCTAGACGTTACACTGTTCTTCTCTCAGCACATATCAAGGCTGCAGGCTAAAGTTAAATATAGATTTGTTTTCCTCTATCGTAAATCGCTCCTCTCTCACCCCAGCTGCCAAACCAACCCTGATTCAGATGACCATCCTACCCATGCTCGATTACGGAGACGTAATTTATAGATCGGCAGGTACGGGTGCTCTCGAGCGGCTAGATGTTCTTTACCATTCGGCCATCAGATTTGACACCACTCCTTATAGGACACATCACTGCACTCTATACTCCTCTATAAACTGGTCATCTCTGTATACCCGTCGCAAGACCCACTGGTTGATGCTTATTTATAAAAAACCCTCTTTAGGCCTCACTCCCTCCTATCTGAGATATCTACTGCTGCCCTCATCCTCCACATACAACACACTTTCTACCAGTCACAATCTGTTAAAAAGGTCCCCAAAGCACACACATCCCTGGGTTGCTTGTCTTTTCAGTTCGCTGCAGCTACTGACTGGAACGAGCTGCAACAAACACTCAAACTGGACAGTTTTATCTCAATCTCATCATTCAAAGACTCAATCATGGACACTTACTGCCAGTTGTGGCTGCTGTGTGAGATGTATTGTTGTCTCTACCTTCTTTCCCTTTGTGCAGTTGTCTGTACCATGTTTTGTGCTGCTACCATGTTGTGTTGCTACCATGTTGTGTTGTCATGCGTTGCTGCCTTGCTATGTTGTCGTCTTAGGTCTCTCTTTATGTAGTGTTGTCTTTCTTGCCGTGATGTGTGTTTTGTCCTAATACAGTTGAAGTTGGAAGTTTACATACACCTTAACCAAATATATTTAAACTCAGGTTTTCACAAATCCTGACATTTAATCCTAGTAAAGATTACGTCAGTTAGGATAACCACTTTATTTTAAGAATGTGAAATGTCAGAATAATAGTAGAGAGAATAATTTCTTTCAGCTTTTATTTCTTTCATCACATTCCCAGTGGGTCAGAAGTTTACAAACACTGAAATAGTATTTGGTAGCATTGCCTTTAAATTGTTTAACTTGGGTCAAATGTTTTGGGTAGCCTTCCACAATAAATTGGGTGAATTTTGGCCCATTCCTCCTGACAGAGCTGGTGTAACTGAGTCAGGATTGTGTGCCTCCTTGCTCGCACACGCTTTTTCAGTTCTGCCCACAAATCTTCTATAGTATGGGGTCAAGGCTTTGTGATGTCCACTCCAATACCTCGACTTTGTTGTCCTTAAGCCATTTTGCCACAACTTTGGAAGTATGCTTGGGGTCATTGTCCATTTGGAAGACCGATTTGCGACCAAGCTTTAACTCCCTAACTGATGTCTTGAGATGTTGCTTCAATATATCCACATAATATTAATTCCTCATGATGCCATCTATTTTGTGAAGTGCACCAGTCCCTCCTGCAGCAAAGCACCCCCACAACATGATGCTGCCACCCCCAGTCTTCACGGTTGGGGTGGTGTTCTTCGGCTTGCAAGCCTCACCCTTTTTCCTCCAAACATAACGACGGTCATTATGGCCAAACAGTTCTATTTTTGTTTCATCAGACCAGAGGACATTTCTCCAAAAAGTACGATCTTTGTCCCCATGTGCAGTTGCAAACCGTAGTGTGGCTATTTTATGGCGGTTTTGGAGCAGTGGCTTCTTTCTTGCTGAACGGCCTTTCAGGTTATGTGTTCTGGGATTGATTTGCACTTTTCACACCAAAATGCTCCCAAGGATGAACTAGACTTGTGAAGGTCTACAATTTTTTTCTGAGGTCTTAGCTGATTTCTTTTGATTTTCCCATGATGTCAAGCAAAGAGGCACTGAGTTTGAAGGTAGGCCTTGAAATACATCCACAGGTACACCTCCAATTGACTCAAATAATGTAAATTAGCCTATCAGAAGCTTCTAAAGCCATTACATACTTTTCTGGAATTTTCCAAGCTGTTTAAAAGGCACAGTCAACTTAGTGTATGTAAACTTATGACCCACTGGAATTGTGATACAGTGAATTAGAAGTTAAATAATCTGTCCGTAAGCAATTGTTGGAAAAATTAATTGTGTCATGCACAAAGTAGATGTCCTAAACATACTTGCCAAAACTATAGTTTGTTAACAAGACATTTGTGGAGTGGTTGAAAAACAAGTTTTAATGACTCCAACCTAAGTGCATGTAAACTTCCGACTTCAACTGTATATATATTTTTTTAAATCTTTAATCCCAGCTGGAGGCATTTTGCAATTTGGTAGGCCATCATTGTAAATAAGGATTTGTTCTTAACTGACTTGCCTAGTTGCCTAAAAAAAACAAATAAAAAAAAAGTATGATTACCTGCTGCAATCAAAGAGCACTAGACTAAACTTAACTTTTGTCATCCTTGTGGTATTGAGAGAAACATGGTAATGCTTTCACAGATTGCACATAAAGGAAGATAGTTCCAACAGGACTACTAGTACTTGCTTTATCCAGCTAATCTGGTCCTTTCTGTCATCCTGTGAACCCCGTTTATTGTTGCTCACAGCTATATTCCTTATGATTGTTTTCTTGTGCACACACCCAGGCAAAGGGTAACAAAGGCAACATTATGTCAAGAATCTGGCAACAATCAACAAACAGCCTATTTCAGTAGTATTCATGAAGAGCTCAGCTGATATGACTGGCGACAAACGTTGATTTCACGTTGATTTCATTATAATATAGCCTTCATAGAACAACAATGTGACACTTATGTAACAGTCCTAGCGAGCTAAGAAACATTGTAGCGACCGAAGTTATTATAAAACCCCCATGGTATCGTGCTATTCAAGCAGACCACAACCATGTTTGATGAGTAAACGTACGCGCGGGCCCAGGTTACAGCAGCACAATGGAAACCCTAATACAAACAAGTTATAGTTTAAGATACTGATATGGGTTTTATTCTATATAATCCAGCCTGCCATGTCTGTTCAGTTGTTACATCGCCTAACCGGCGTTTATTATCATCCATATCCAATCTTTCTTGACTTATATTTGTTCTAGCCGGTGTTGGTATGTTTTCATTCACTCACCTGATTGATGAAGCGAAGCAACTCCACAAATACCCCGGAGCTGTCGAACAAACCATGGACTATGACCACTGGTTTGTACCCGATGACTGTAGCAACAAGGCAGGCACCTAACAGTGTCCACAACAGCCTTGGCACCGCGCTCTTCCTCCGACTAGAGACGGCAGAGAGCCCTTTCATAGTTATTCTAACAAAACATTAAATCGCGGTAAAAACGAACGAATACTAAAATATCGTACTGTACACAATCTGCCTAACACCGTATTCGGGTTAAAATCTTGTTGCTTGGTTTAGCGAGATTCCTATTTCTTTAGACAATGTTGCAAATAAATAGGTCCTACATACAATTGCCATCTCATGCGCTACTCTTTACGCTCGTTCCCTTTCATAAATCGTGTTTTATGCGGAATGTCTGCATGTAACCTCTGCATATGACTGGTGTTTAGACACAACGCCACTTAATAATATTTGCTTGGGGTTTTGTTTGTTCCGGTTCTTGATCAAAACGTGTGACCGCGCATACAGTCATTTCCGGTTTCGATAGCTTCTCAAAGGAGCCGCCTGCCCCAACAGTGGCCCCAACTATCCTAGACAGAAAAATACCACCTACTCAGAAAAATGCCGCATGCACCTTTCCCCAAAAGAACACACTTAGGACGACAACATATTGTAAATTCATTGCAAACAAGTTTGTAGCTCACAGTCAGTACATACTCAAATGATAATTCAAGTCAAGATCTGCCGAATTGTTCCCGAATGTAGCCAAGGCCAGGTCAAAATACAACAATTGCATGTGTTGCTCAGTTACTATTTTGCTCACCCACAAAATGAAATTCTCACACAGTATTTCCATTTAAAATGGGCTTTACTGTAGTGGGTTAATACTAATCATATACAGTACCAGTCAAAAGTTTGGACACACCTACTTATTCAAGGGTTTTTACTATTTCCTACATTGTAAAACATCAAAACTATGAAATAACACATATGGAATCATGTAGTAACCTAAAAAGGGTTAAACAAATCAAAATCTATTTTATATTTGAGATTATTCAAAGTAGCCACCCTTTGCCTTGATGCCAGTTTTGCACACTTGTTATTCTCTCAACCAGCTTCATGAGGTAGTCACCTGAAATGCACTTCAATTAACAGGTGTGCCTTGTTATAAGTTAATTTGTGGAATTTCTTTCCTTCTTAATGATTTGAGCCAATCAGTTGTGTTGTGACAAGGTAGGGGTGGTATACAGAATATAGCCCTATTTGGTAAAATACCAAGTCCTTATTATGGCAAGAACAGCTCAAATAAGCAAAGAGAAACGACAGTCCATCATTAATTTAAGACATGAAGGTCAGTCAATACGGAAACATTTCAAGAACTTTGAAAGTTTCTTCAAGTGCAGTCGCAAAAACCATCAAGCGCTATGATGAAACTGGCTCTCATGAGGACCACCACAGGAAAGGAAGAACCAGAGTTATCTCGGTTACAGAGATAAGTTCATTAGAGTTAACTGCACCTCAGATTGCAGCCAGAATAAATGCTTCAGAGAGTTCAAGTAACAGACACATCCCAACATCAACTGTTCAGAGAAGACTGCGTGAATCAGGCCTTCATGGTCGAATTGCTGCAAAGAAACCACCAGCGGTGGAAAAAGTACCCAATTTTCATACTTGAGTAAAAGTAAAGATACCTTAAAAGAAAATGACTCAAGTAAAAGTAAAAGTCACCCAGTAAAATACTACTTGAGTAAAAGTCTAAAAGTATTTGGTTTTAAATGTAATTAAGATTCAAAAGTAAAAGTATAAATCATTTAAAATGTCTTATTTTATTTAGAATTCAAGGCACACTTAACCAGCATGGCTACCACAGCATTCTGCAGCGATATGCCATCCTATCTTGTTTGCGCTTAGTGGGACTATCATTTATTTTTCAACAGGACAACGACCCAACACACCTCCAGGTTCTGTAAGGGCTATTTGACCAAGGAGAGTGAGGGAGTGCTGCATCAGATAACCTGGCCTCCACAATCATCTGACCTCAACCCAATTGAGATGGTTTGGGATGAGTTGGACCACAAAGTGAAGGATAAGCACCCTACAAGTACTCAGCTTATGTGGGAACTCTTTCAAGACTGTTGGAAAAGCATTCCCTTGAATGAGTCCAAACTTTTGACTGGTACTGTATGTATATTATATTTAACCCACATGTAACTCGTAGTAAGACTAAGCACTAAATGAATTATCTGACTCCAGAAGGTAAATAGCAATATGGAAGAACACTATAGTTGAGTTACAGTAATAGGCAATCAAGAAATGTCTGAGAAAGGAATTCTAAATACAAGTGTATTTAATTACTTTGTAAAATGAATACATTCACATACAAGGCATAAAGCTTAAGTTACAAGGCAATACTGACATTAACAAAGCATATATACTGAACAAAAATGCAAATGGAACAACTTCAACGATTTTACTGAGTTACAGTTCACGAGGAAATCAGTCAATTGGATTAATTCATTAGGCCCTAATCTACGGATTTCACATGACTGGGCAGGGGTGCAGCCATGGGTGGGCCTGGGAGGGCATAGCCAGACCCACCCACTGGGGAACCAAGACCTGCCAATCAGAAGGAGTTTTTCCTCACAAAAGGGCTTTATTACAGACAGAAATACTTGAGTTTCATCAGCAGTCCAGGTGGCTGGTCTTAGACGATCCTGCAAGTGAAGAAGCCAGATGTGGAGGTCCTGGGCTGGCGAGGTTGTGTGGTTTGCGGTTGTGAGGCCAGTTGGACTTACTGCCAAATTCATTAAAACGACATTTGAGGCGGCATTAAACATTAAATTCTCTGGTGGAGTCCTGCAGTCAGCATGCCAATTGCACGCTCCCTCAAAACTTGAGACATCTGTGGCATTGTGTTGTGTGACAAAACTGCACACGTTAGTGGCCTTTTGCCCCCAGCACAAGGTGCACCTGTGTAATGATCATGCTGTTTAATCAGCTTCTTGATATGCCACACCTGTCACGTGGATGGATTATCTTGGCAAAGGAGAAATGCTCACAAATAGGCATGTAATTAAATTTGTGCCCAAAATTTTAGCGAAATAAGCTTTTTGTGCATATGGAACATTTCTGGGATCTTTAATTTCAGCTCATGAGACCAACACTTCACATGTTGCGTTTATATTTTTGCTCATTATAGATAGCATCACTTATCCTCAGCGAACAAGTTTCTGATAGAATAATACTATAGTATCCATGTTTGGTATTTATCACACATTCAATAATCAGTCCTCTGAATACTCAAACAGAGATGTACATTTTCTGCCCTCAGGAGGGGGAAGGGCTGACTAGTCCTTGGTTATTGTCCTTTCCTTGTAACCCTGGACAATTTGCCATGCAGGTCCAGGTGACAGAGAGCACATAAATTAGGGCTGAGCCTACAGGAGTTTACTAACAAAACTGGACAAGCTGGGGCATGAAGAATGGAACTCTGCTGAACAAAATGGCAGAATTACATTAATTTCAAAGTGAATAAAAGGAACTGCATTACAAAAGCACAGGGAGAAACACAGAACTGATGTGCATCCAGGGGTACTCAGAGTTCCAGCTTTATGCAGATATAGGCATGGTTTGTTAACATTTGGTCTTCTTTCAGGAATCTGCCCACAAAATGAAAAAGTAATGGACCGATTGGACAGTTGACAGACATTCTCATTGGACTGCCAAAGCATCACAGCAAACAAGATGCCAAATTGCATATAAAACACAAATGGTATTAGAGAACATACAGTAAATTCTCTCTCGTGGCCTGTCAATAAAGCATTACAGACCTCTAGCGAGACAAACCTAGCTTATTAAGTAGTCTGCTATGGCCTTAAAAAGTAGGGACAGAAAACGGTTCTAACAATAGTATTCAATTGCCCTTAAGTACAAACAGTAACATAAACCTAGCAGCAAATTAAGCTAATGCTAGCACATACAACAAACGCCAAATAATCCTTTTTATCAAAGCATTAGCACCTCGGACTCAGATGTTTTCATTTAATTCCTGGATTATATTAATTAGGGCACACAACTGAAAACGTTTTAAAGCGCTTTGCAACTGAAACATGAGCGTTTCTTATTCGACAATTTGTTGCCTAATTAATACACACACTCCTGTTGTGTCAGACAGCACAGCACTATACAGTAGGCTGCAGTAGCTCCTGGAGTTGGCAGAGGGTGCTGTGGAGTGTGGCGGCCAGTGTCTCAGCCTGGGTTTCCTCACAGCAGTTGAAGGCTGTTATGGAGAAGTGGACATGGTCCGACTGGGGATTGTAGCACACAGCGTATCCGTCGGGAACGAGAGGTCCAAAACACATCACACTGTCCGTGTTTGCAGGCACCTAGTGTAAGGGGTTTAATGTAGTTTCGAAGTTGGGCAGAAGAGAAGGAAGACAGGGTATAAAGTTACTTTCACATATGTTACAGATCAAACGACTGACTTTAAATTGGTTTGCACAATAGTTCCCTAAATGTGTGTCTTGCAAACATTTCTGAACATGGTACCCACAAGACGAGAGGTGTTCTTAATCAATACATTTTTTTTTTTGCCAAACATTAGGTAAAAGCCTTTAATTATTATTATTTTTTTATAAACTTTATAACTCAGCCCTACTCCAGTACTGTGGACACTATTCTGGTAAAAGGGCTCAACCACAAAGCTTTACACGGTGGTGAGCTTCAAACCACTCCAGCCGACGCTTGGCATTGCGCATGGTGATCTTAGGCTTGTGTGTAGCTGCTCGGAAATGGAAACCCATTTCATGAAGCTCGGTAGTGAGTGTTGCAAACTGAGGACAAACTATTTTTACGCGCTGTGCGCTTCAGCACTCGGCAGTCCCGTTCTGCGAGCTTGTGCAGCCTACCACTTCCCGGCTGAGCAGTTGTTGATCCTAGACGATTCCACTTCAGAATAACAACACTTGCAGTTGACCGGGCCAGCTCTAGCAGGGCAGAAATTTGACTAACTGACTTGTTGGAAAGGTGGCATCCTATGATGGTGCCACGTTGAACGTCACTGAGCTCTTCCACAGTAAGGCCATTCTACTGCCAACGTTTGTCTATTCAGATTGCATGGCCGTGTGCTCAATTTTATACACCTGTCAGCAACGGGTGTGGCTGAAATAACCAAATCCACTCATTTGAAGGGGTGTTCACATATGTGTGTGTGTATATATAGTACCAGTCCAAAGTTTGGACACACCTACTCATTCAAGGGTTTTTCTTTATTTTTACTATTTTCTACATTGTAGAATAATAGTGAAGACATCACAACTATGAAATAACACATATGGAATCATGTAGTAACCAAACATCATAGCGTTCAACAAATCAAAATATGTTTTATGCCAAGAGGGTGAAAAGCTGTCATCAAGGCAAAGGGTGGCTACTTTGAAGAATTTTGATTTGTTTTTTGACACTTTTTGGTTACTACATGATTCCATGTGTTATTTCATAGTTTTGATGTCTTCACTATTACCTCAAACCCAAATAATGCTGTTGACTAATGCTATACCTCAAACAGATGCTTGCTCTTTCTTCATAGAGGAGAATGAGCTGGCCAATCAGCAGTCTACTTGCAGTCATATTTTTAATGAAGAGATATACGCCCACACCATTCTGGGGGTGGGTCTCCGGGAATGAGGGGTTGGCTCCTTCGCTATGGAGGCCGGTAGCCTAGTGGTTAGAGCGTTGGGCCAGTAACCAAAAGGTTTCTGGATCGAATCCCCGAGCTGACAAGGTAAAAATCTGTCGTTCTGCCCCTGAGCAAGGCAGTTAAATCCACTGTTCCCGGGCGCCTAAGACGTGGATGTCGATTAAGGCAGCACGCCGCACCTCTCTGATTCAGAGGGGTTGGGTTAAATGCGGAAGACACATTTCACTTTCCCAATGATTGCTAACAGCTTATGGCAGTATGAAATAAGTCCTATTTGAGAATTTATGCTGCAGTACCACCTTTCCTCCCCCCACCTGAAGAATTCAATTGTTATGTCATATCAATAATGTGAAAAACCAATAAAAATATTTAACTTAAAAGCCAATTCTCACTCAGCTGATACCCAATTAAGAATGAATATGCATAGCCTGCGTAGCCCATTCATTCGAATTAATTTATTACATGAATGACTTGAATACAATGACAAATCCCTGATGTTAACAGGATTATTAGGCTAGATCGATGGCACTGTTGACTTTGATGAGCTTCAAGTTTGCAGAAAAATAACATACTAAACTACATTTAAATAGAGAGGGACACAGACCCAATATAATATCGCATTATCCGACACAGGTTAGATAATTATATCCTGTCATTGGAATGAATGTTGCAATATTGTCAATTTCCACTGGAGTTGTACTTTACCTGTCCTGTTCTCAGTTTCCAGTGGGTGGCCAGCCCATAAGCAGTGTCCATGAACAGTCTGGGCACGCTCAGTCCCTCCTCGATGGCTTGAAGCTTCAAGCCCAGCAGGTGGCGGTCGATGGATTGTCCTTTGAGCGCCTGATTTAGAAAGATCACAAGTAATTAGATGACAGAAAAGTGACACAAATTACTGAGACGATGGCAGCAGAAGCATTGGGTGTAGTCACCTGATCAGTTAGAGAGACGTAGGTCTCTATGGCCTCTCTGAGTAATTCCAGCTTTGCCTCTCTCTGCAACACACAAACAGAGCGTCAAGACGCATCAACAATGTCAATGAATAGAAATCCCTGTAAAGCTGCCATGTATTGTTGGCTTTGTTAATAACTACAAGTAGTTGTTTTTCTCAGCCACCCACGAAACAAGAGATTGTGCTGTGCCTTCGCCTTATCAAAACACCCATTAAAGGGAGAATCCTTAATAATTTGTAAATCACCGTGTTCATTTGGGATAATACAGGCTTACTGCAAACAAAACTTTTTTTCTAATCACCTGCAGTCACGAAATGAGCTTTTGAGATCATTGTCAGAGTACATTTGTTGATATTCCTTGCTAGTTTGTAAGTTATTTACCCAGTTACAGCTTTTATGGTTAGCAAACAGGGTTCGTACGGTCATGAAAATCCTGGAAAAGCCAGGGTTTGTCACCTGCGTATGCCAGTGCGAGTGGGCCCGAGGAGAGAGACAGCAGCATAATGACGACAATAAACAGGCTAACTAGACAGCCAATTCAAAAATATTGTGTTGCCTGGATAGTTCTCAGTAATGCCCTATTCAGCTGTTAGCATGTATTAATGTCATTGTCATGGCCTAAAAAACGTTTCACGGACACGCAATTGGCGAACGGGTGCGTTACCAATGCTACATACTCATGTTGTAAAACCATCTCTCAAGCGCTCAATATTGGGACTTGAGAAATAAACCTGACACTGTTGAAAAGCTGTGATTCCCCTGTAATCAACATTGTGACAATGTTAAAAATATTCTTCAAATTAGCCGAAAAGATAAATAACTCACATGCTGTCAATAGATCTCTGGAATATTTTAGCCTTACAAGGTTATAAATAAACATGTCTTAGTTACCTTGCTTTGAAGTAGCCTACCTTAGTCATTTGATCCCTAATTCATTGAATGAGGGAATTATTTTATAAAGAAAGTATTTGGTTGTAATTATGTTGCAATATTTATTTTACCTTTATTTAACTAGGCGAGTCAGTTAAGAACAAATTCTTATTTTCAATGACGGCCTAGGGACAGTGGGTTAACTGCCTCGTTCAGGGGCAGAACGACAGATTGTTACCTTGTCAGCTCGGGGACTCGATCTTGCAACCTTTCGGTTACTAGTCCAACGCTCTAACCACTAGGCTACCTGCCGCCCCAATATATAGGCTACAAAGGGTGGCCAACCATCCTCCAGGAGACCCTTAAAGGGTTTGTGTTGCATCTTGAGACAGGTTTAAATATGCAAAGAAGGCAATAGGCAGAGGGTAGCCTACACTTCGGTCTGATTCTCTATGGTAATAATAATGAATTTTATTTCGTAAAGTGCTTCTCACCGAGATAGAGGGGTCATCAAAGGTAAGCACAAACTTGAGCATTTGATTGGTGGGAGAGCGGATGTAGTCTGTGCGCCCCCCTCGAAACATCCTCTGGGAGGCAATGTCACAGGAGGCACAAACCTCATTGTGAACTCTGATGGAGAAGGAGAAAAGGGAGAACAGGGGTGCGTTCAGTTTGCTTTAACGTTTGCTGTTTTGCGTGACGTTTTGAACTGAACGACACGTTTCCCCAAAATGGTGTGCAACCGTTCATCAACAACCTTTATTGCTTGCTCCCGTTTGGTGGTTGCGGCCTTATCAACATGTGTGTGACCATCTGAAATTGCAAAACTCGTGCAGCACACCATATGTATGGCAACTGCCCTCTGGGCTACCATAATCACAATGTTTTTTTTTTTAACTGGTCGTTCAGTACAGTACTGCTTCAGTTGAATTCAACATTACAAACATTTCTGTTGTACTGAACGCAACCCAGGTATTGAATTTGGACACAGTGACTGTTGTTAATCACAACTAATTTACAAAACTGAAAATGCAGATATTCCAGTCAGAATTTTGGCTGCCAAGAACATTGATCGTCTATTTATTAACCATGAGAATATAATGCTTCTTGCGTGAAAATGTACTAGCATGTCTATGAAAATCTGTACCACAGTTTGAAAACATCAACTGCACACATCATTTCCTTATTATTGCATACGGTATTCCTAGTTGGAGGCTGAATGCCCTTTGTAAGTGATTCCTATGAGCTCACTTGTAGTAGGCCAGCTGCAGTGCCACCTGGATGAAGGAGTTGGGACTCAGGTTGTGCTGTTTTGGCAAATCCTTCCCAAACCTCTGGAAGTTGAAGCAGCGGATATCCAGGTCGTTGATCAGTCTGGGGGGGGTATGAGAAATTCATACTCCATTAATAAAGCATCAGTGTAGGAGTGCTGATCTAGGATCAGTTTTTGCCGTGTAGATTACAATGAAAGAGAGCTGATCAGTTCCATTCTCAGAC
The DNA here is from genome assembly GCA_030435695.1 of Brachymystax lenok tsinlingensis. Lineage (NCBI taxonomy): Eukaryota > Metazoa > Chordata > Actinopteri > Salmoniformes > Salmonidae > Brachymystax > Brachymystax lenok. Next base: position 35,163,083 of record CM059799.1, read on the forward strand.
AATTTATGAATACGGGCCCAGGTTAGTTGTTGAATTCAAATGATAAAGATGACTCTTCACTCCATTGGGATTGAAATGTATCGACAGTAGTCAGTTTAGCCACAGGATGGCAGCACATGTTCTGAACCCAGGAAAACACAGCCAGCTCAGATCACAAACAATTACTTAAAATAGAATGAGTAGGTCAGGAGGCACCAAAGCCTTCTTACGCTGCTGACCGTGTTTTGTCATGGTTACATCAACACTTAGGGCAGCTAATCGTGTTTACACTCCTCCATTTGCTTTGGTCCATGTCACTTTCATTTCAGCTGAGTCGTGTTGAAGTGCATAGCAAAGCAAACATCGACTACACAGAGGCCGGGTGCTTCTTATCATTGTAGTACTGCATCACCAACTACACTTCTGCACTCACAGTGTTAGTACTGTAGTCAGAGGTGTTGAACCAGTCAGTATGTGCACCATATTAAAATCCTTAAGAGTATTGACGCACCTGTGTGTCAATCTAACGAACATAAAAAAATCCCTATCAAAATGTGTCAGTTTAAGCTATTGATCGTTTTTTGTATGGGCTGCGTCTCAATCCATCACTATCTCGCCCTTCAACATCTGCGGTGGAAAGTGGCAGAGCTACAGAGCTGTTTTTCCAGACCAGAAGACAACCCGAAATTCAGTCTTCACGAAAACAGTTTGGCCTACTAACTAATATGTCAAATAAAAGCAATGCCTTTTACCCATTTTTCTCCCCAATTTCGGGATATCCAATTGGTAGTTAGTCTTGTTCCATCGCTGCAACTCCCGTACGGACTGCGGAGAAGCGAAGGTCGAGAGCTGTGCGTCTTCCGAAACACGACCCTGCCAAGCCGCACTGCTTCTTGACACACTGCTCGCTTAACCCGGAAGCCAGCCGCACCAATGTGTCGGAGGAAACAGCGTACAACTGGTGACCGAAGTCAGCATGCGCCCGGCCTGCCACAAGGAGTCGCTAGAGCCCAAAGGGACAAAGACAAACCCTCCCATAACCAGGACGAAGCCGGGCCAATTGTGCGGCACCTTATGAGTCTCCTGGTCGCGGCCGGCGGCGACACAGCCTGGGATCGAACCTGGGTCTGTAGTGACACCTTAGACCGCTGCGCCACTTGGGGCCTCGTGTGTTCTCTTTTTGACTCCTTCTGCATATTTGCAATCAAATGCCAGAATTTTCTCCATCTCCTTAACTCAGTTTCCACCAGACATGCTACTGATTTCAAAACTCGGTCCTCCAGAAAGTGTAGAGCATTAGCAAAACTTTTGCAGTTCTTCGTGATATCTTTCAAAAAAGCAGCATTTGAAAGGATTACCTACACATACTGAGCAGCTCATTTTATAGACAGAAGCGTGATACAGACCAATCCGAATTCATGCATGTCCAGCCCATCCATTATCTCAGCCAATCCTTGCTAGCGGGAAGGTTCCTGATTCTTTTCGTGGCTACACCAACTGGGCTTGTAATTTCCCAATTGTATTCATATTTACAGATGGCATACAAGTTTGTTATTAAAAAGGCACATGAAAGTTCACACGTTCCAGAAGGCATTTCTGCCAAAAAATGCATTTAGATTAAAAAGTAATAATTTACGTTCAAATGCCTCTCCTGTGTAGTGACGCACGACATATGCCTAGTTTCCTAAAACGAGTCACATATTTAGATCAAATAAAGACTATATGATATATAATAACACAGGAGTGATGAAACAATGCATGATAATAAATGCATAGGGTATGCAAACTCACATATCAAGGTTTTGCTTGGCATGCTCGATATCTCTCTTGATGTCACGGTCAATGTTGAAGTAAAGCTTCTTGGGCATCGGAAGTGGGATCAAAGGGGTTTTCTTTGGGTCCGGTTTCTTACTGCAGAGAGAAGAGCGAGGGTAAATGTTAATTGGCGGTGTGTTTTTTTAATTTATTGACTGACTCATTGTTTTTCTTCCGATAAAACCTCAACTACAAGCATTTTGAAATCCTGAGAAACGGAGATGAATACTGTATACATACAGTAGGTAATTCAGCAAGTAATGCAGCATAAGTAGATAAGACCCTCCCCTGTCTCATCTCACCAGTATTGTAGAATGTGATCCAGAAGAGTAGCTATTGGTGGACCTTCAGCCGTGGCCTGCTCATACAGAAGCCCCCATGAGCCATCCTCACCCACCACAAACTACAAGAGGAGGAATAGTGGAAGAAAAAGGTAACTAAATTAGTTTTCCAACAATTGTTGCTCAGTCCATGATCATTTTTGTTTATTGATTTATTTTTATTTCAGTGTTATACAGCATTTGCTGCCCAGCCCACAATATACTTTTCATCAAGTATGTGATCTATGATTGGTTGGGTCACTTGGATAATTCTACTGCTCCACTCACCTGCAGTGTTTTGTCAAACCAACGATTGCCGCTGTTCGAGTGTGTCCCGCCCCCATGCAGGATTTGAGCTGCCATGCGGCTGGAGTACCTGTCAGTCAAAGTAACACAGAACTTCATGACTAATTCGTCTAATAATCCAAAACACATCAGTAATCAGTCAAGTCCCTGGTGTGTCAAACATAACGGAGCAAAAAGTATTCATACTGTACGGCAACTTGCATTCAATTTGAAAAACAGTAACATACAGGATGAGAGAAAAAATATTGTGGCTCATACTTATCGTCGGAGACCCTCATGACTGGAGAGTCCAGACACAAGGTGAAAAGTCCCTTCTCAATCGCTCGCACCGACTCCTTGTTCAATTTGTCTGGGTAAGGAAAAGAGAGCATGAAAAAAAGGTTAAGAGGCAAAGCACTCCTTACTGAAGATAACAATAAATTATGACTTGAGAGCCAGCAACCAATGTTCCCGCTCATTTCTTTCGCCACTGAGCAAATGTCAGGTCTGCTGAGCGTGAACTTCCAGCGCGTGTTTACTGTGAGGCTGTACCTGCTTTTAGTGACAGTTTTACCAGTGTCCAAGTAGGCTACTGTTGCCATTTAATCATAATGTAGGCCTACCGTCAAAAACAATGGAGAAAATGCATCCCATAACATTTTAACATTAACCTGTTTATCCACTTGTCCTTCAGACAAGGTGACTGAAAATGCTGTTGCGTTACTTCACGCAAGAAACCACTTTACAAAATACTATTTATTATTATTCCCATATCATTATTACAGAGAATCAGACAATCTGCCTATGAAGCTTATTCAAGCTTGTCTCAAAATACAACACTGCCCCTTTAAGACCAAAAAAAATAAAATGCTCTTTACCTGACTTGCTTTTCAAAGATGTCTAGAAAGGTACACGTTTTGTGCTCTTGTAGGAAGCAATCACTCCCCTATTGCTGACTACAAATGATCTATAACTGGGCTAATAACTCTAACTAGCAAAATATATGAACAAAATGTGCACGTTGCTACATGCAGCTCTTGTTTTGATCTCAAAACAAGCACATGTACTCATAAACCCAGCTGTAAACACAGTCCAGCTCAAAATAAATGGCACAGATCCACATAGGCCTACAGCAGCTCTGATCAGTTAGTCATTATTAATCTACACAGACCGTTGGGCTGAGTAGTGCGCAATATAATCCTACACAGAAGCGTTCTGCATCCAGCAAAATATCTTGCATAGTTTGTTTTGTTCCAATAAGTTGCATTGAAAGTGACTAATATTGCATTGATTCGATCACAATTGTCACAGTAAAGGGAAACATTGATAAGTGTTAACAGAGAAAACTATAGAAAGTTGAGTGAAGTTCAATCTTGTGCATCTCTCTGCGGGCTGATATTTCTTCTGTGCTCTGCACGGCAGTCCCTGGGAGCTGCGTGGCAGACTCGGGGTTACTACACGCCCGCACGAACATTACTAGCAACATGCATTTGAAAACAGTGTGGTCCTCTGCATCACACACCCTGGACATCCCATACTCTGGGTATGTTTATTGGCATGCATAGTATAATGCTGTGTCTATCATGTCTACCTTTGAGCAGGCGGTTGTAGGCCTGGCCCCAGGTCTGGCGGTGCTCGCTGGTCAGGATGCCCATTGGCTCCTTGTCCGTCTTCCAGGACTCAGCCCTGATTCGCAGAAGCTGGGCGTGGATCTGGCTCTCTGTCATCCGAGAGCCATCACTGTTGTATACGTCCATCTGAAAGAACTGGGTGGGACAGAATAGAGAATTGAACTGTGAATTGGACTGTGATGTGGAAAAGCTAATTCATGCTTTTGTCACTTCAAGATTAGATTACTGCAATGCCCTACTTTCAAGCTACCCGGATATGGCACTAGGCCTAAATAAACTTAAGTTAGTGCAGAATACAGCTGCTAGAATCTTGACTAGAACCAAATAATTCCATCACATTATTCCTCGGGCTCGTGCGGTGGGGAGATATTCATGGACTATACTCTGCCTTTGTTTTCAGAGTAGTACAGTGAGGGAAAAAAGTATTTGATCCCCTGCTGATTTTGTATGTTTGCCCACTGACAAAGAAATGATCAGTCTATAATTTTAATGGTAGGTTTATTTGAACAGTGAGACAGAATAACAAAAAAAATCCAGAAAAACACATGTGAAAAATGTTATAAATTGTTTTGCATTTTAATGAGGGAAATAAGTATTTGACCCCCTCTCAATAAGAAAGACTTCTGGCTCCCAGGTGTCCTTTATACAGGTAACAAGCTAAGATTAGGAGCACACTCTTAAAGGGAGTGCTCCTAATCTCAGCTTGTTACCGGTTTAAAAGACTCCTGTCCACAGAAGCAATCAATCAGATTCCAAACTCTCCACCATGGCCAAGACCAAAGAGCTCTCCAAGGATGTCAGGGACAAGATTGTAGACCTACACAAGGCTGGAATGGGCTACAAGACCATAGCCAAACAGCTTGGTGAGAAGGTGACAACAGTTGGTGTGATTATTCGCAAATGGAAGAAACACAAAAGAACTGTCAATCTCCCTCGGCCTGGGGCTCCATGCAAGATCTCACCTTGTGGAGTTGCAATGATCATGAGAACGGTGAGGAATCAGCCCAGAACTACACGGGAGGATCTTGTCAATGATCAAGGCAGCTGGGACCATAGTCACCAAGAAAACAATTGGTAACACACTACGCCGTGAAGGACTGAAATCCTGCAGCGCCCGCAAGGTCCCCCTGCTCAAGAAAGCACATATACATGCCCGTCTGAAGTTTGCCAATGAACATCTGAATGATTCAGAGGACAACTGGGTGAAAGTGTTGTGGTCAGATGAGACCAAAATGTAGCCCTTTGGCATCAACTCAACTCGCCGTGTTTGGAGGAGGAGGAATGCTGCCTATGAACCCAAGAACACCATCCCCACCGTCAAACATGGAGGTGGAAACATTATGCTTTGGGGGTGTTTTTCTGCTAAGGGGACAGGACAACTTCACCGCAAAGGGACGATGGACGGGGCCATGTACCGTCAAATCTTGGGTGAGAACCTCTTTCCCTCAGCCAGGGCATTGAACATGGGTCGTGGATGGGTATTCCAGCATGACAATGACCCAAAACACACGGCCAAGGCAACAAAGGAGTGGCTCAAGAAGAAGCACATTAAGGTCCTGGAGTGGCCTAGCCAGTCTCCAGACCTTAATCCCTTAGAAAATCTGTGGAGGGAGCTGAAGGTTCGAGTTGCCAAACGTCAGCCTCGAAACCTTAATGACTTGGAGAGGATCTGCAAAGAGGAGTGGGACAAAATCCCTCCTGAGATGTGTGCAAACCTGGTCCCCAACTACAAGAAACGTCTGACTAAGTCATGTTTTGCAGAGGGGTCAAATACTTATTTCCCTCATTAAAATGCAAATCAATTTATAACATTTTTCACATGCGTTTTTCTGGATTTTTTTGTTGTTATTCTGTCTCTCACTGTTCAAATAAACCTACCATTAAAATTATAGACTGATCATTTCTTTGTCAGTGGGCAAACATACAAAATCAGCAGGGGATCAAATACTTTTTTCCCCTCACTGTAAGTGAGTGGTCTGTTGATATTCCTTAAGTGGTGTGGGGGCTGTGCTTTGGCAAAGTGGGTGGGGTGATATCTTGCCAGATTTGCCCCGTCCAGGGGTAACATGGGACAGGGCCTCCCAACACCCCCGCTTTGCTTCAAAGTAGCCTAGCCAAAATCCGACCATAGAAACACGGAGGCAATTATTTTATAGACTTCCACATGCCATTTAAATCAGTTGCCCATTTCTGTCATGTTCTATTTATTTTCAAATCAACGTTCTTTCATTGTCCAGTGACCAAAGCCACAATAGTCATATTAGCAAACCATGCTAGTTGTTGCATCTTTAGTTCTCAAACGCATAGCTACGCTTATGTGAATAATAATTATTGCATATTTTTAGTTTGGACTTAGGCTGCCTGAAAAAAAAACACCCACCTAAACCCCTTATGGCTTTTTCTATGCAGAAAAAGCTCTGCCCTCTATAGCCACCATGAATATTATTTGACCCTTCTGGTCATCTATGAACATTTCAATGTCTTGAATTACATTCAAACGTTAACTCAATCTCCACCCAGCACAGCCAGAAGAGGACAGGCCGCTCTGAGCCCGGTTCCTCTAAGTTTCTTCCTAGGTTCCTGCCTTCTAGGGAGTTTTCCTAGCCATTTTGCTTGTGAGTCTGCATTGCTTGCTCTTTGGGGTTTGAGGCTGGGTATCTGTAAAGCATTTTGACAACTGCCGTTGTAAAAAGGGATTTATAAACTACATTTGATTGGGTATCATTAATGTTGGGTCTCATTGCTATGTTTATTAGTCTGTAATATGGGATTAATTGGAGCTGTCCCCTTTGTTCTGTGTAGTCGCTCTCATCTTGAAGAAAAAACAACATTAAATCCTCTTCTGACCACAGCCACAGAGTCAGTGATGCATACTGTGGGTCAAGCTCACCTGGTAGTTCCTCACCACTGTGATGTGGCGGGCACGGCTGTGATGGGTGATCGTGTCGTGTTTGCGGCCTGGGATACGACAGGATGAGAAGAGGAGGGGAAAGAGCTCCATACAGAGTGGCTGGCCCCGCATGTACTCCACTGGCAGACGGCCACTGAGAGAGCGAGAGAGAGATAGAGAGAATACAGATACAGTTACTGACAGTATGCCGTAATAAATTTAGACTGGGTATATAAACGAAAGCATACAGGCCAACACAGAGGTAAAAGGTTAAAGCCCTAAAATAGCTGTGAGAGGGAGTGTGTGTCTGCAACCTAGGATACAAATATTGATATGGTTCACCTTTTGGTGAAACATGACTTGGAAAAGCTGGTCAGTAATATGTAGCTAATATTAACGGCGTATATGTACAGTACAATCTTGAAATGGCACTTACTTGTCTACTACGTTTTTGAAATCGAGTGCAGCAGCAATCAGCTTGGATGCAAACCTGGGTCGACACAAAAGATGTTAGAGAATGGCCCAGTCGGAGTACTGTTTGTTCAATGCAAATCAAACTTTACCTTGCAACATACTACTTTGTGCATTATCATAAAATGCGGTGGAACTGTTCAAAGTTCATCACATTTCCTACAGCTCTAGATAGGATAAAGATGTATGAAATAACATTCGAAAAGTATTCAGACCCCTTGACTTTTTCCACATTTTGTTGCGTTACAGCCTTATTCTAAAATGGATTCAATCGTTTATTTTCCCTTTATCAATCTACACACAATAACCCTTAGTGACTATGCAAAAACAGGTTTTTAGTAATTTTTGCAAATGTATATTTACTCAGTACTTGGTTTAAGCACCTTTGGCAGCGATTATAGCCCCGAGTCTTCTTGGGTATGACGCTACAAGCATGGCACATCTGTATTTGGGGAGTATCTCCCATTCTTCTCTGCAGATCCTCTCAAGCTCAGTCAGGTTGGATGAGGAGTGTTGCTGCACAGCTATTTTCAGGTCTCTCCAGAGATGTTCGATCAGGTTCAAGTCCGGGCTCAAGGACATTCAGAAACTTGTCCCGAAGCCACTCCTGCGTTGGCTGTGTGCTTAGGGTCGTTGTCCTGTTGTAAGGTGAACCTTTGCTCCAGTCTGAGGGCCTGAGCGCTCTGGAGCAGGTTTTCATCAAGGATCTCGCTGTACTTTGCTCCGTTCATCTTTCCCTCGATCCTGCCTAGTCTCCAAGTCCCTGCCGCTGAAAAACATCCCCACAGCATGATGCTGCCACCACCATGCTTCACCGTAGGGATGGTGCCAGGTTTCCTCTAGACATTATGCTTGGCATTCAGGCCAAAGAGTTGAATCTTGGTTTCATCAGACTAGAGAATCCTGTTTCTCATGGTCGGAGAGTCCTTTAGGTGCCTTTTGGAAAACTCCAAGCGGGCTGTGATGCGCCTTTTACTGGGGAGTGGCTTCCGTCTGGTCACTCTACTATAAAGGCCTGATTGGTGTAGTGCTGCAGAGATGGTTGTCCTTCTGGAAGGTTCTCCCATCTCCAGAGGAACTCTGTCAGAGTGACCATCAGGTTCTTGGTCAGCCCCTGATCAAGGCCCTTCTCCCCTGATTGCTCAGTTTGGCTGGGTGGCCAGCTCTAGGAAGAGTCTTGGTGGTTCCAAACTTATTCCATTTAAGAATGATGGAGGCCACTGTGTTCTTAGGGACCTTCAATGCTGCAGAAATGTTTTGGTACCCTTCCCCAGATCTGTGCCTTGACACAATCTTGTCTCGGAGCTCTACGGACAGTTCCTTCCACCTCATGGCTTGGTTTTTGCTCTGACATGAACTGTCAACTCTGGGACCTTATATAGACAGGTGTGTGCCTTTCCAAATCATGTCCAATCAATTTAATTTACCGCAGGTGGACTCCAATCAACAGGGGGCACCTGAGCTCAATTTCGAGTCTCATAGCAAAGGGTCTGAAAACTTATGTAAATACAATTTCTGTTTTTTTTTTTTTTAAACCATCTGTCAGTTGTTGGACCGACTAAGTTGTTCTCACTCTGTACTCAGCAAATCCACAGGTACAAATGCTGAGTGAGTGTACAACATCATCCAACCAGATCATGTCAACACTGGTGACTGACTGTGTACATTCAGCAAACCAGCCTGCTCCTCTCTAGTATCTCACAGGCACATAGTGCATACAGCTATGCAAGTATGTTGCTGACTGGCACTCACACAAGCTGGCCCCTCCAGTCTGAGAAGTCCCGCTTGGGCAGGGAGATGGCCGGGTTAGAATGCACGGGCAGGGGCTGTCTGCTCTCCAGGTACGCCCACTGCACCCACCAGTCGGATATCTACAGTAGAGGACAGGGGAAAGGACAACAGCAAAACAACTATCAATCATGCATTACAGTCCAGAAAGGAGGGCAGCTTTGGAACGACACTTTGAGCCATCAGAGTGAACCTCAAATTAGCACCATGCATTGTGTGTACTATAAAGTGTAATCCAAAATCCAGCACCCCACTGATATTTCCTTATCTCAGTTTATGCACAACTTGTAACTGACGTAAATAATTTCCCACATTGTTTGCATACCCAATTGTTTGAGTGTCTAGCTCGTCTCTCTCCAGTCCCTCTTGAAGTTGCGGACCCAGTCCCCCCTCTCCGCAAAACTTTTGGATATTCTTGCGGGTGTGGACCAGCTCTTCTTCAGGTATCAGGGGCTCCAGGGCTCGTAGGTACCCCTGCAGAGTCTGGGCCAGCGGGGGCACCGGCTGGGCGGGCACTGAGGAGGAGAAGCATCGCTCCTGGCCCGGATCCAGACACAACCTACATGTATGTCCAGATAAACAATGTTGAGTCTAGTCAGTATTAGTAATAAGATGAGTTGATATTTGAGCAAGAATTAAGTTTGAACATTTGTTATTTGGGTCACCCAGGGCTATTTCAGGGTCACCCACCAAGGATCTGAAAAGGATCTGAAGTACTCCATTTGATACGTATTAAAGGTCATTGTGTACGTTAACCTACGTTGTCAACGTTGCCATGCGGTGCATTCTGGGTACACTCCCACAATTGGGCGCTAGCTCAAAAAACCCAACATTAGCATGAATTACATGAACAAGAAGCACAACATCACAAATATATTCTGAGATGTGAGTTAATAAACTTGTTCTCTGTAATACCGTATATCTTTGAAATCGTGACAGGAGGCCTCTAACACTTCAATGTTGTGATGCAAAAATACTAGCGAAATGCATAGCACTCAGGTTTTTTTTTTTTACCAGGTATTGTTCATCCTGATCAGACAGTTTTTTTTACATGGACGATACATTGGAGATAATATACGACAACTACTAGAACATGAAGCATCTAAAGAAGCCAAGCCTACTATTCTTAGCAGATTTTGAAAAGGCATTATATGTGAAATCAAGTCTTACTTTATCTAAATGCCTGGATTTTTTTCTTTTATTCAATTGGTAAAAGTAATGTATAGAAACCCCAGGTATAAAATAGTAAATAGCCGCTACTTCTCAAAGAGTTCTGAACTGTCAAGAGGCGATAAACATGGGTGTCCGATGTCACCATATCTATTCGTTATGGCCATCAAAATGCTAGCTATTAAAATCAGATCAAAAAACAGAGGATAAGAACCCATGGTTTAAAAACAAAAAGGTGCCCATGTATCCCGATGACTCAAGCTTTATATGAAGTATTAAGTCTGCAAGCTAGATCCCTGCAATGTCTCAAATAACATCTAGATAACTTTTCTGGCCTCGCTGGACTAAAACCTAATTACGATAAGTGTACCATATTATGTATGGTAAACTACATTTACATTACCTATAAAATGGGCAGACGGTGAAGTAGAAATACTTGATATTCATATCACATACATACACATAAAATGAGCTCTCCACAATGAATTTCAATAGAAAACTAGTAAAAATAAACAAGATCCTACAACCATGGAGGTAAATACCTGTCTGTCTATTTATGGGAAATTACACTGATTAACTCCCTAGTCATATCTCAGTTTACTCACTTATGGCACTAGCTACTCCTGACAATTCATTTTTTCAAATCATATGAGAAAAAGAAAAGAAAAAACCTAGAAAATGCTTGCCACAACAGTGAACTATCATGGTCCAAATACACCAAGACAGTCATGAAGAGGGCACAACAACACCTTTTCCCCCTCAGGAGACTGAAAAGGTTTGGCATGGGTCCCCAGATCCTCAAAAGGTTATACAGCTGCACCATCAAGAGCATCCTGACCGGTTGCATCACTGCCTGGTATGGCACCTGCTCAGCATCTGACCGTAAGGCACTACAGAGGGTAGTGGGTACTGCCCAGTACGCACTACCAACATGTACAAATTACCTTGACTAACCTGTACCCCCCCACATTGACTTGGTACCGGTACCACCTGTATGTAGCCTTGTTATAGTTACTTTTTATTTATTTTTAATTTAATTTATTTGGTGAATATTTTCTTAATTCTTTCTTCTACTGCATTGTTGGTTAAGGGCTTGTAAGAAAGCATTTCACGTTAAGGTCTACACCTGTATTCAGCACGTAACAAATAAAGTTTGATTTGAAATACCAGTTGGATGCATTCACATGCTTTAAATAGTTGAGAAAGTAAAAGTACAGCTATCATGCTTTTAAACAAATTAGTGTTGTTTTTTATTAATATTTTTTGTTGTTGCATTTAACTGCAGAAAAGTAATTTCCTTAGGTCAGCATATGGGAGTAGAGCGTTCATGTGGATTTTTCGTAGTCGTACGTGGTAAATACCACCTTCCCACTTGGTTATGAACACGGCATAAATATATTTTTCTGGGAAGGAAAACTAACTCATTTTGTAATTAACTATAGGTCATATGCCATAGACATCTGGACAGTTTGAAGTATTTCTGGTAGGATGCAGGAAAATAAGGGCGTTAAGAGTGATGTGCCAATCAAAACATGACCAGGCAGAACATACCTAAATAGGACGTTTGGAAGTATGTATGGGGGAGGTTCCCCATACCAAAACAACTTCCAAATGCAATAGTATTACAATTTAAAAGGGTTTAGCTATTCAGATAGCTTACCACTCACCCTAGACAGCCAAACTCTGCATGTTCTCGCAGTTATTTTTCTCAAAATCATCTCAACTCACGAGCCACTCCTTTACCGGATCAAAGGCGCGAACTATCTTGAACAAGTGATCGAGAAAGTGTTTTGGAAAATAAATCGCTAGTTTACACTTTTCCTAAGTAGATAACCTGCTCAAATGTAGCCAGCTATCTAACTTGCTAACGACAAATGCCAGGTGAGTTTTCTTCGAGCCCTTGCATTAATTGTTGGGTGTCAAAGACTTTGTTATTGTCCAACTGGTAAAAAGTTATCGTTCCAGGTTTGGAAACTTTGACGGGCTTTGACATGGCAGAAAATGACAAACGCCAGTCGTCCCGGTCCCTACAGAGCAGTGGTGAGCAATCTTGGGACTTTCGCAAAGAGTTCAGATGAATTTATGTAGCAAAAGCAACACAGCTAAATCGACACGTGTCCAGTGTTTCCGTAAACCAAACCCAAAGAGCTCCTACAGAACAATGAGACAGATATTTCAGCGGATGTATAAATGTGAATCATCCGCTTGGCGTTTCCACTCAATACCAAATATGGTAGTATGAAGATGGAACGAGATGGATTTTGGCCGACATTCTGCAAATGTTGTAATCTATGAAACATTTGATTTCAATACAGTTCTGTTCCCAAAACTAAAATATGTTATGAAAAGAGTGAACTACGATTTGTAGACTTTACCCTTTGCAAAAGTGTTTTTATATCACGTTGTTGCACAAAGGTGAATTGAGTTATTGCACTCGCGCACTCTAGAGTAGGCGTTCCCTGACGGACATATGCAGATGTATGCTAGAACACGGCAATAGGATCTCGCTAGCTCGTGCTTTGCTATGCCCACCTCCTTGCTTGTTCTGCCCACTATGACTCATTTGTTCCCATTGGGAACGACAGGCTGTGGTCTATCTTGCTTTACTTACAAAATCTTTGAAGCTCCTCACATGGCTTACTGCTTCTTCTTCTTCTTCTGTAGATTTTATATGGTGGTTGGCAACCAACTTTAATGTGCATTACCGCCTCCAACTGGACTGGAGTGTGGCTCAGAGAAGGTTATTCTTAATCGGTGGGGTTATAGGGATAACTACACCCAACTATGGTGTATTGACGCCCCCAACTGGATCAAATCAAATGTATTTATAAAGCCCTGCTTACATCAGCTGATGTCACAGAGTGCTGTACAGAAACCCAGCCTAAAACCCCAAACAGCAAGCAATGCGGGTGTAAAAGCACAGTGGTTAGGAAAAACTCCCTAGAAAGGCCAGAACCTAGGAAGAAACCTAGAGAGGAACCAGGCTGTGAGGGGTGGCCAGTCCTCTTCTGGCTGTGCTGGGTGCAGATTAATACAGAACATGGACAAGATTTTAAAATGTTAATAGAACAGGCAGAACAGTTGAAACTGGAGAAGCAGCACGGCCAGGTGGACTAGGGACATCAAGGAGTCATCAGGCCAGGTAGGCCTTGAGGAATGGTCCTGATGCTCAGGTCCTCCGAGAGAAAGAAATAAAGAAAGAGAGATAATTAGAGAGAGCATACTTAAATTATGGATGGGGTGAAAACTATGACTTTTAACATTAATAGTAAGCTTAACCTGGCGTGAGGTTTTGATAACTGTGTAAATCTCTCTAGGACAATGTGACTTTTATCAATATATTTGCCTGTATTTACCCCCCAAAATGAAATCATAAAGAACTACATAAAGAACTACAAATGCACAATTCCTACACCACGATTAAGTTTTCCGATGACACAACAGTGGTAGGCCTGATCACCAACAACGACAAGACAGCATATAGGGAGGAGGTCAAAAACCTGTCCGTGTGGTGCCAAGACAACAACCTCTCCTTCAATGTGATCAAGACTAAGGAGATGATTGTGGACTACAGGAAAAGGAGGACCGAGCACTACCCCATTCTCATTGACAGGGCTGTAGTGGAGCAGGTTGAGAGCTTCAAGTTCCTTGGTGTCCACATCACCAACTAACATGGTCCAAGCACACCAAGACAGTCGTGAAGAGGACACAACAAAACCTATTCCCCCTCAGGAGACTGAAAAGATTTGGCATGGGTCCTAAGATCCTCAAAAGGTTCTACAGCTGCACCATCGAGAGCATCCTGACTGGATGTATCACTGCCTGGTATGGCAACTGCTCGGCCTCCTTCCTGCCATCCAAGACCTCTATACCAGGCGGTGTCAGAGGAAGGCCCTAAACTCCAGCCATCCTAGTCATAGACTGTCCTCTCTGCTACCGCATGGCAAGCGCCAAGTCTAGGTCCAAGAGGCTTCTAAACAGCTTCTATCCCTAAGCCATAAAACTACTGAACGTCTAATCAAATGGTTACCCAAACTATTTGCATTGCCCCCCCTCTTTTTATGCTGCTGCTACTCTCTGTTATTATCTATGCATAAGTCACTTTAATAACTCTACCTACATGTATATATTACCTCAATTACCTCGACTAACTGGTGCCCCCGCACATTGACTCTGTCCCGGTACCCCCTGTATATAGCCTCGCTATTGTTATTTTTCTGCTGCTCTTAATTATTTGTTACTTTTATTTCTTTTTTTATTAGGTATTTTTCTTAACTGTATTGTTGGTTAAGGGCTTGTAAGTAGGCATTTCACTGTAAGGTCTGCACCTGTTGTATTCGGCGCATGTGACAAATAACATTTGATCTGGACAAGACTGCCGAATCAAGGCAAAGGTAAGAATCTCTGGATTAACTATCTAATAGCTAAATTAATGAATAAATTGGCTACATTTCTTTAAATTGACAATTCTGTGAACTGTCTTGTGCAAGTTTTACATTTACACAATACCTGTTAGCAAAGGTGTCAGCAAGAGGTGACGTGCAGGAGCCTGCAGGGATTTGTAGTCATGCATGATGTCTACTTTGATGCTAAATGCTAAATCTGAAAGCAAACAGAGCCGAATATATTGATAAAAGTCACCTTGACCGAGAGAGATTTGCATGGTTATCAAAATGTCACAACAGAGTAAGCCTACACGAAACACAACCCTTAATTTAAGTGTTTCTAAAATTCCCTATAGGAAAAATGTAAGGTGGAAAAACAATTGGAACTATTTCCCTGTTTGACCACTAGGTTTTATGGGTTTAAGACACCTCCACTGTGGGGCTCTATATGGCTGACTGGTGGCTTCAAAGCCTCTCATTGGCCAATACACAGCATCAGTAATCCAGGGTTTATATACATAATTGGTCTGGACAGCAAAACTGTAACCTCTGCCCTGTAACTGTAAATTATTGCAACAGTCCAGCCAGGTTTGTCCATAAGGCGTCACACCATGACATAATAATATCTCCTACTCACTAAATATCATTGAAACATAAATGTATGCATAGTCACATCTACACAACCCATCATGACACTTTTCATTTCAAATCATTTATTAGATGTTTTTCTCTATTGAAGCCAGCTTCTTCGACCACAATAGAAAACAGAAAGAATATAACAAAGTATCAAAATTGCACACATGGGAGCATAAATCAGATATACCATATATAGATTATATTCTTCAGATATATTCTTCCACATAAAAAAAGCACCTACAATTGAGATTACAGCATCCCATGGAGCCATGATAACATTTGTGCCCTTATTTGGGATATGGGTGATTCCTCACAAAACTAGGACAAAAAAAATACCATGATGTGGGGGATTATCACTTCATTTATTCTCTAGAATGGTCCTTTTAAAGGAAGTATTGTTGACATATGTTTGACATTTGTATCTAAAAGCTTAATTGAGAAATAATACAAGTTGGCATATTTATTACATTTTGGACTTACCCAGGCCTCCTTTATGCAAAACTCCATAAAGCAAAACTTGGTGTCATATGAAGCTTTATCGCTTGCTCTGAAACATGAGTTGCATTTTGAGTTCAATAGCAATTTTCTTATTAATTTATGAATATTGAAAAATATAAACATAAATATTGAAATGTAGAATTTTAATTTGGCTAATATTTGAATGTATTGTACATCCTGCAAATCACCAGAAGACTGTGACCATTTTGAATCCATTTTCACATTCACTCTGTTGGTAATGCTTACAAATTAGATCATAACTCTAAAAGTATCAGAGATCTCACTCTGGAACTTTGATATGCCCGTAGAGTATATTATGTTCAACAATATTTTTTAAATGTTGCTAAATCCCCCCCAAAAGTGTTCTTCATTATTCATAAATTAATAAGAATATTGTTATTGAAAACAAAATGCTACTCATATTACAAAGCAAGCGGTAGAGCTTCATATGACACCAATGTTTTCTTTGTAGCACCTATAGATAAAACATTATGGAGTCTTAAAGGAGACCTGGGTAAGGCCAAACTGTCATAAACATGCCAACTTTGATTAATCATTGATCAATTATGCTTTTATATACAAATGTCAAATATACGTCAACAATCCATACTCCAAAGGACCATTCTATGGATTAAAAGTCTGAAAATCATGGTCTTTTTTTCACCCACTTCACCCATGTGCTGTAGCGTCACATAATATTAATATTAATAATACCTTTTCCAATCAAAACTATGCAGTCAAAGTACTATAGATACAGTACATAGACTACTCTTTTTTCATCCTACCACATTAATTCCACTAGTGGTTAAAAATAAAATGTGTAATGGTGATCATTCCCTAATGTATCGTCAGGTTTTTCAATAATGTGCATTAAGGCTAGCTTAAATCCATTTTGTGGTTCAAACAGAAACAGTAATTGAACAAAAGTGAATTGTCATATAGCCATGGTTTTCCAGAAACTACAGTGCCTTCAGAAAGTATTCACACCCCTTGACTTTTTCCACCTTTTGTTGTGTTATAGTCTGAATTTAAAACGAGTTAAATTGAGATTTTGTGTCACTGGCCTACACAAAATACCCCATAATGTCAAATTGGAATTATGTTTGTCATTTTTTTTACAATTTAATAAAAAATAACAAGGCTGAAATGTCTTGAGTCTAAATAAGCCTAAATAAGTTCAGGAGAAAAAATTTGCATAATAAGTTGCATGTACTCACTCTGTATGCAATAATAGTGTTTAACATGATTTTTGAATGACTACCTCATCTCTGTACCCCACACATACAATTATCTGTAAGATCCCTCAGTCGAGCAGCAAATTTCAAACACAGATTCAACCACAAATACCAGAGAGGTTTTCCAATGCCTTGCAAAGAGCACCTATTGGTAGATGGGTAAAAAAATTAAAAATAAGACATTGAATATCCCTTTGAGCATGGTGAAGTTCTTATTTACACTTTGGATAGTGTATCAATACACCCAGTTACTACAAAGATACAGGTGTCCTTCCTAACTCAGGCGTCCTTCCTTCCTGAAAGAAAGGAAACCGCTCAGGGATTTCCCCATGAGACCAATGGTGACTTTAAAACAGTTACAGAGTTGAATGGCTGTGATAGGACAAAACTGAGAATGGATCAACAACATTGTAGTTACTCCACAATACTAACCTAAATGACAGAGTGAAAAGTTACCTAGTTACATAAAGGAGATATCCCAAAACATGCATCGTGTTTTCAATAAGGCACAACACATCACTGAGTATCACTCTTCATACTTTCAAGCATGGTGGTGGCTGCATAATGGTATGGATATGCTTGTCATTGGCCAGGACTAAGTAGTTAAAAAAAAACGGAATAGACCTAAGCACAACCAACATCCTAGAAAACCTGATTCAGGCTGCTTTCAAACAGACACTGGGAAACAAATTCACCTTTCAGCAGGGCAATAAGGGAAAGGGAATATCTAGTCAGTTGCACAACTGAATGCATTCAAAGTCATTTAACCCATTCCCTCTGAATCAATAACCTAAAACACACGGCCAAATATACACTGGAGTTGCTTACCAAGACGACATTGAATGTTCCTGAGTGGCCGAGTTACAGTTTTGACTTAATTAAATAGGGTTGAAAATCTATGGCAGGACATGAAAATGGCTTTCTAGCAATGATTAACAACCCATTTGACCGAGCTGGATGTATTGACTCAAGGGTGTGAATACTGTAAATTAGATGTAAAAATAAATAAATAAACATGTTTTCACTTTGTCATTATGGGCTATTGTGTGTAGATGGGTGAGAAATAAAATATATTTAATCAATTTTGAATTCAGGCTTTAGCTCAACAAAATGTGGAATAAGTCAAGGTGTATGAATACTTTCTGAAGACACTGTACATATGAGGGATGTTCACAAGACTCAAAATTGGGCTCTGGTCAAAAGTAGTGCACTAGAGGGAATGCAGCCTGAATCGTTACAGTGCTGATGCAACGTTTATTTACAGGAGGGCCATTGTGTTGTTGAACTAAGCTAACTAAAACTAAACTGACCGGATCCTTTTACAATACTTTTGTAATCCACTAACTGCATTGCATGTGATCATCACCTAACAGTACACACCTGATGTTAAAAATACTTTTTTATATTCAACCTTATAGGCTACAATATGTACTGTGTTTTCACATTTCCTTTGCACTTCTACCTTGAAATAGAGAAGTCAAAATAAAAAGTCCAGTCAGGCTCCGCTACATGCGCCAACATTCAACTCATAAACTGCATAAAACCATCATTTTTTTAATTCAAAACCAATAGTCCCTGACCCTAAGTAAAATAAGACATTGAATATCAAAAAATATGACCAACATTAATTCTATAATTTAAATAAACAAAATACAGGGAAACAAAAATCAAATATGAAACATCACTTGGGCTGTGTGGTGAGCTGACGTCTACCGATGGCAAGACTCATCTGTAAAATGGAGAGATAAAGAGGAGTTATGAGACACAATTCAGACACGGGTATGGAATGGACAACCACATTTCATGACTAACTAAGGGGTTCACTAGGAACCAAATGGACAAAAACAGAGGGGGACTAACCTGAACTTGTCCAATAAGAAACGCTTGGTTTTGTTGCAAAACGTTTTCCATTGCAGAATGTATTGCTACGGTTTGCACTAATGATTACACCCTGTGTATGCAGGTATTCAGCTAGTTGGAAGGGAGTGACATATACTGACCTATTCTCAGCACTCTCAGGCCAGCCGCTGCTCCCACGTTCCTGCTGCTCCCGGACACAAACACTCCTCTCTCCTCCTCCTCCTCTTCTTCATCCTGCACCTCATCCTCTTTCCCTTTCTCCTGACCAGGTATGGGGTAGGGGGTAAAGGCTATCATAGAGGCCTCTGATGGGTATTCAAAAACCTGCTCCAGCTGGGTCTCGTCGAAACACACCTTCACCTGGAGGGGGCGGGCAAGACCGACACAGGAGAGAAGCTTAGTACAGTGCACCCAATAGAGACACACCCTTACAGACAGCCTGACCACATTGCAGTGTTACTCAATCAGGATGTACATGCTTCAAGAACAATTAATTACAAAAAATAACCTGTACTTTCCCAGTGTAGCCCTTATTTAGTATGAAAGGGAGATGTGGAAGGCACCCATTAAAACGGCATGATTAAGTTGTACTGAGCCAGACCCTTCCTGACAAAAATGTATGTAACCTACAATTTGTTTACTTAGCACGGATATGAGAGATTATTTTGTTGTAAACAACATTTCTGCCTGCACCGAACAGTAGGAAAACCTGGCCTCTGGGAGGTCTGTCTCGTACATTATATTATAGGTCATTATAGTACATTATATTACAGGTTAGTGTAGTACATCTATACTGTAGTACATTTATATTCACCACAAACTGACTGACCATACACTCCTGATAGTAGCCTGGTGTGAGAGACGTTGGACAAATCAAGCTCAGGCCCAGGAGGTTAATCCCTGACTGAACTGATTAACCCAGGCTAACACAGCAGGGGAGAACATGGAGGAGAGACAGAGAACCAGAGAGAGAGAGAGAGGAACAAAGTAAGCACAGTGTGTCAATCGCTAATGACCACAGTCACATCGGGAACCTTTACAAATACTCGTAGAAATGTCTTACACAGGATGTGGGGCAGCCACTGTATGAGAATGGTACCTTGGTCTAGTTTGAGAGAAAGAGATACTGTATGATAAGGGAGCCTTGGCATTGAGGAGGGGGGAGACAGAAGATCTGAACAAGGATGACGAGGAGAGCGTAAGTCACCCCCCTCTGTAAGATGATGCCGGTGCTCGGTGGAGCTGACGTCAAACAGTCTCAGCGACGTGAGCAACAGGTGGCCAGGAAGCACCAAAAGGCTACAAAAGGGTTACAGCAGGACGACTATAGTAAAGGAGAGCTGTGCTTAACCGCTATGAGTATATAACGGTTTTAGGGCTTTTTCTCATTACTCAATTAGTGTGGACTGAGTGGGTGAGATTGATTCAGGTGAATAATGCATCCAATTAGGTTTGGATGTGTTCGGTAGATCGGTCGGAGTATCTGTCCATTCAGTTACAGCATTGATTATCATGAAATGTAGTCATGACGAGGCACATACTCTTCCTATTCTCGGTTATAGTTCTGCAAAATAATGCAAAACAATCCCTTATTGACCTATTGTGTGCATAAAACAGAGAATGATACTATGTCATAATCCACATTCTACAGCATAGTTGTTTAATAAACAACATTGCATCATTTATTTTTTCAAAACCTAAATGTATTTTGGGCAGAGTGGGGTATGTTGAGCCATTTTTTACATTCAACATCACTACATCAAGGGAAATATAATATTCTTTCTAAAAAAAGATATCTACATATATTTCAGGTTTTGTGTATCCCTGGAAATAATCAGAATTCATGTAAACATAACATTTTTGAAAACATAGCTTGTTCAAAAAAAGTGGTCTCTTGGCACAACTTACCCCGGGTATCGACTGCAATTTAAATTGCAGTCGATAAATTGCAATTGTGTTCGTTGTCTATAATTTATGCCTGCCCATACCATAACCCCACAACCACCATGGGGCACTCTGTTCACAACGCTGACATAAGCAAACCCCTCGCCAACACAACGCGATACACATGGTCTGCGCTTGTGAGGCTGGTTGGACGTTCTGCCAAATTCTCTAAAATGACGTTGGAGGAGGTTTATGGTAGAGAAATTAACATTAAATTCTCTGCCAACAGCTCTGGTGGACATTCCTGTAGTCAGCATGCCAATTGCACACTCCCTCAAACTTGAGACATCTGTGGCATTGTGTTGTGTGACAAAACTGTACATTTTAGACTGGCCTTTTATTGTCCCTAGCACAAGGTGCACCTGTGTAATGATCATGCTGTTTAATCAGCTTCTTGATATTCCACACCCGTCAGGTGGGTGAATTATCTTGGCAAAGGAGAAATAAGCTTTTTGTGCATATGGAATATGTCTGGGATCTTTTATTTCAGCTTATGAAACATGGGACCTACACTTTACATGTTGCGTTTATATTTTTGTTCAGTGTACTTATTTTTCTATAAATGTGATCATACTTGACTATTTTTATTCACAAATGCGAGTGAAATGCTCACACTATGGAGCCCTGACCACCCGCCAATGTGGCTGGTGAAATAGACATCTTACCCCCCCTATATTAGCTATTTCTCTGTCTCTATCGTTCAGAGGAAGTGAGCGGGCCTGAAAGAGGAAATATCCAGTGATGGGGTCCAAAAATACACCCTTTTCTCTGTATAGTGCATTACTTTTGACCAGGGCCCATAGGGCTCTGGTGAAAAGTAGTGCACTATGTAAGGAATAGGATGCCATTTGGGACTCGGTCATGCAGTGTCTCAGCTAGGGAGTCACAAGGTTGTTGTGTTTCCCCTCACTCCACTTCTCTTTAACCCCACCCTCCTGTTTCACTGACAAATGAGAGACTGTTCCTCCTCAGTCGCACCAAATATGGGCCTGATGACAATTATAAATTGGAAATGAGGTTACAGTAGGACAGTATCAATAGTCGATGTTGCGAAAACTATACAATAAACCTGGTGAGAGCTTCCTCAACTTCAGTGCCATGGCTAAATTAACAAGTCAATCATTAATTCCTTAGCCTAGATTTCCAAGTGAACAAGACTTGGAAGGATGACATTGGCAAATGCTGCTGTCATATGCCAAGAGGTCAACGTTGTCAAAAGTGTTTGCCAAAATTCCAATGCAGCAAAACAAACTCAGCAGAAACAGGAAAATACAAAGGAAGACTTGTCGGAAAGGCAACAAGGGCAGACACATTGAAAAACAGGATCTGCCAGAGGAAGTAACCTGCAATGCAATGGTGTGACTCAGGCCAAGGATCTGTGTAGCATCTTGCATTATGTACAGAAAACAAGATGAAAAAAGAGGCTGATAGGCTAAATGCCTATACAATAGCAAAGTGTTTTATATTAAAAGTCATGCTGTCTGAGTAAAGTACAGTACATAAGCCAAAAAGATTTATGTATTTAACAATAGATACACACTGAGTATACCAAACATTAGGAACCACCCCTTTTGCCCTCAGGACAGACTCAATTTGTTGTGGCATGGACTCTACAAGGAGTCGAAAGAATTCCACAGGGATGCTGGCCCAAGTTGAATCCAATGCTTCCCACAGTTGTATCAAGTTGGCGTGAAAAGCCCAGCAGCATTGCAGTTCTTGATAAAAAAACGGTACGCCTGGCACCTACTACCATACCCTGTTCAAAGACGCTTAACTATTTTGGCTTTCCCATTCACTCTCTAAATGGCAGACATACACAATCCATGTCTCAATTGTCTCAAGGCTTAAATTTATTTTCTTTAACCTGTCTCCTAGGTTAAAGGAGACAGGTTAAATCAATTTACACTGATTGAAGTGGATTTATCAAGTGACATCAATAAGGGATCATAGCTTTCACCTGGATTCACCTGGTCAGTCTATGTCATGGAAAGAACAGGTGTCCTTAATGTTTTGTACACTCAGTGTATACTGTATACCGTAATTGCTCTAAATATGCATATTCTCGTCTACCTCGCTATATAAAGAGATTACACCAGACTCCCGCACCTCTCTGATTCAGAGGGGTTGGGTTAAATGCAGAAGACACATTTCAGTTGAAGGCATTCAGTTGTACAACTGACTAGGTATCCCTCTTTCCCTTTCCCCTTTCTTCCCATTCTAAAGCTCCATTGGTGTGGGGAGACTGCCAGCCTGGTCTTTAGTTCTGCTCTGATGAGCCACTTTGTTATGGAGGTGTCCTAATTAAAGTACTCCAAAAGACTCAGTCTGTGTCTGAAATGGTGCCCTATTCCCTATGTGGTGCACTATTTTTGGCCAGGGCCCATGGGGGATAGGGTGCCATTGTAGGGGATAGGGTGCCATTTCGGAAGCAACCTCTAACAGGCTATGGCTCCAACTGTTTTCATTTCATTGCACAAAACGGGGATGCAATGAGGGGAAGGGGGCAATTCATCTATTGTGGGATAACTTGTCTTTCTAGATGAAACAGAAAGAAGTGACGATTGATTCACAACCTACATAGCTCCTCTCTGCAAAACCTCCAGTCGGATAGACCGAAAGAGACAGGGAGGAGGAGGGGTGGCTTAGGCTGAGTGGCTCTGTCATTGTGGTTTCCTCTCCACTTCTTCTGCTCTCAAGTGTTACATGAAGGCTCATTTGAAATTGACTGGTAATGCTATGCATTGCGGCTACCCTAACAAATGATTTATACAGGGTTTATGACGAGACCACAGCCACCGCTGCTAGTAGGCTGCTTTACACCTGAGAATCCTGATGTCGTGCTTGATAAGGCTTTAACAGGCTTAGCTCAGTCGATGTGTTCTAACTCCTCAGTGCAATCAAACAGGATGTTCTAATGCTAGCGAAAGGGGATTCTACATGATGGGGGGGCATTCTGGGGACTGGAGGTTCAAATGGAGGCAGGCAGGGTAGATTACAGTACGAGTGTGGGCACTCCAAACACTATCATCAATCTTATCCCATAACATACTGATAATCTATTGAAGCCATCTTCTGTGCTTTTTTTTGTCTTTTTTGTTTTGTTTTACCAATTGGGTCTTTATTAAACCCAACCTTAGTTGAAGGGATCCATGATCATCACTACAAGGTGTGATACATCAATACAATTTGCAGGCATATCACCCCACTACACTCACCCCTTTGGGAGTCCCTTTGGGAGTCTTGACCAGGCAAGACTTATCCAGGTTCTGATACCCGCCGATCACTTCGATCTCCTCCGTAGTGGGGTACCGCTTCTTGCCTCTCTCTACAAACGTGGTTAGGACAGGCATCTGGGCCTTGGTAGACGTCTTGACGGGGGGTCCTGAGGATACTGAAACCGATTCCACGGCTGCCCCTCCAACATGCTTCCTGGGGATGATGGTGATGGTGGTGCCCCTCTTGACCTGCTGGCCTCCAGAAGCTGTTCTGATGGTGAAATGGGTCAGAGAAGGGGAAGGGGAGGGAGAGATGGAGGGGGACTGGGGTGGGGAGGGTGAGCATGGGGAGGATGATGGGGTGGGTGGGACTCCTGGTCTGGGTGTAATGAGTTCTCAGGAGAGGGGGTCAGGAGAGATCTGGAGTTGATGGTAATGGATCGGGGCTGAGGAGGCCTTTCAGAGTGCAGTTGCGGATTAGACTGAGATTTTCTGTGATTTAGGGGTGTTTGCTGGTCCTTTTGCCTCAGATGTTTCTGCTGAGGTTCCTTATTAGGCTGGTTGTGTGAAATCCTGGTGCTTTGCTGAGCTTCAGACTCTTTATCTTTCAAATTAGTTTTTTTACTAAAAGACGACTGTGCTGCGTTGTCGTCGGGTGATAGTCTCTGTACTTCCTGTTGTTCTTGCAACTGAAGCTGTTCCACCTGACGCTGTATAGCCTGAAGTCCGGAATTCTCATCACAAGAGGCCTTATTTCCAGATGCCCCACCACCACCCCACAGCTGCTTCTGTGTCAGCCTCCCAACTGATCTCTCCAGACTGCTTGGCTCCTGTTGTTCTGCTGATATGTGGGACTGTACCTTGTGTGTGTGTGAAGGGATAGGCCTATCCACGGTCCTCTCACTCATGCACACCGCCGTCCTGGGCCCCACTGTTTTCAAGCTATAGATCCGGCTCATCTCAGCAAGAGAGGGGGAGAAAGAGTCTGAGGGCGAAGGAGAGCGTGAAGGAGGCAGATAATGCAACCTGTCCTCTTCCTCCGAGTGTTTATCTCCTACTTCTCCTCCTCTGCCTCTGGTGTCCTGTTTTCTCTGCCGACCCCTGTCACACCGTAACTCATCTACTACATGTTTTATTGGCTCTTC
This sequence comes from Brachymystax lenok tsinlingensis, assembly GCA_030435695.1. Taxonomy (NCBI): domain Eukaryota; kingdom Metazoa; phylum Chordata; class Actinopteri; order Salmoniformes; family Salmonidae; genus Brachymystax; species Brachymystax lenok. The sequence goes on from CM059799.1 coordinate 35,188,350, forward strand.
CACTCTCTCGATCGTGTGATCGGTTTCTTCCTCTCCTTTGACAGATTGCGAGAATGAGAGAGGAACAGGAAGCTCAGGGTCGGCTTTCGACACGCTCACTTCCTGTGTGACGTCAAACTGAGTGGATGTTGTCTGCGGTGCAGAGCCTTCCTGTCTCGGTCTCTCTCGCCCCATTTCGTTCCCCCTCTCTCCTTCCTCACACCTATCTGAACTTGAAGCTCTTCTAACCCTTCTAGTCCCAGCCTTTTTCATTCCCTCAGCCGCATCTCCATCATCCCCCGTCGCTGCCGCTCCCTCCGTGTTCCTCAGCCTCTCCTTCTCTCTCTGCCGGATTTTCTCTCGCAGGGATTCGATACGAGACAAAGGCTTGCCGATCCTCCAACTATCCCTCCTCTCCACACCTTTCCCTCCCTCTCCTTCGCAGCTCTGGTCGTCTTCGCTTTGGAGGCTTGGCCTTTTGTTGTCTAATACCTCCCCCACGCCGTAGAACACTGGCCTGGGTATGTGTATCTCAAGTGGTGTTGGAGGGATTCCAACTGAGGAAACGCGCTTTGGAGACTTAGGAGACTTAGGGGTCACTTCCTGAACGGACATTTGGGGGTAGACGTGACTGTGCACGTGTGCGCCAGGTGGGTGTGCGCTCTCCTTGCTTACCTCACTTGGCACCCTGTAAGCTTGGCTCCCTCTCACATTCTCTGTGTCTTCCCTCGTCACACATTTGCTATCCTGAGTTAATGTTTGGGTCCCTTTGTGATTGTCAAGTTCACTTGCTGTCTCTCCGACTCTCCCTATCTTATTGATAAGATCCCCTGTGTGCTGTGACAGTGCTGACTGGGTTGAATGGTGCCCCAGCGCTCTTTGACTACTAGGCCAATCTGTTCCTCTATGCGCCACAGTGCTGAGCAAGGTGGTGGAGCACTCTGTAAACGCTGACACATGTCTGTAATGGCTTTCGACAGACTGAGGAGGACTGGCTCTGTCTCCGGAGAGGGTGGTCACACAGTTTTTCTGAGTTGTTTCAACCGAAATTGTGCCGTCCCTTACTTCTGACCTCCTCTTGACATCCCTTGCGTCTGATCCTCTTCTAAAGTCTGACCCCCTTCTGTCCCTCACTTGAGGTTCTGCCTGTCTTTTGACCCCCACCTCTCTCTCTGTGCTCCTCGCCCTCTCCATCCCTCTCTCGCTTTCTCCTCTCATTCGCTTTACCTCTCTTTCCACTGCTCTCTCTCGCCCATCGTGTTTGATGGGCACTCTTCGCGCAAATGAGGCCTCTGTGTTTTTAACGGAGGACCTTGTGAACCCCGCCTCCTCATACATATTCTGTGTTAGTTCCTCTGTCCCCTTGTTGCTAAATTCTAACGCCACTCCTTTTACATGGTCAGTCTCTTTCCCTGTCTTACTTTCCAAAGTAGGCTGTCTCTCTTCCTCCCCATCTGCTTTTATGCATTCCTCTCTATGCTTCCCCACCCGCTCTTTATCTGAAAGCCGGGTCCAGCCCCCCTGCTTGCCTCCCCTCTCTGACCATTCCCCCTCCACAAAATCTCCCCTAGGTGCCACCCTCCTGTCTGAACATGTCCTCTCCACCACCTTCCTATCATGGTTCCCCTCATCCTGCATGCCATTCTCCTTTGTGCATATCACCTGGTCTGAGAAGCTGAATGACCGCTTGGGCACACCCCTGAATCCTGCATGTTTCTCCTCCCCTCTCCTGTCTCCATCATCGTCCTCGTCCAGACCAAACGTTTCTCTGTCCCTGCCAGGCCGGCTGAAACAATCTGAGCTTTTAGACCGGGACGGGGGCTTTGGATGCTCCCTGCATTTCTTTGTATGTTCCCCAAATTTACTCAGCAGCTCACTCACCCTGACTCCTCTCTCATTGTGGATACTGTCATCTGTGTTACCACATCTCCTATCCTCTTGTTCTGAAGCTGCTTGTGTTCGTGGTCGGTCTTTCTCCCTCCCTTTGTCTTTCATCATCAACCATGCCACCTCTCTCTCCAGCCCCCTCTCACAGTCCTTTCTTCCATCTTTATTGCACTTTGCCTCTCTCTCTCCCTTCTCTTTGCCATCTCCTTCCCGGCCTGTCCCTTTTAGACCTCCACTTTTGCAGTCCTCAGTGCCAGCTGAGGGTTTAATGATCAATACTTCTGATGCTCGGATCTCCGTGACACTCCCTCCACCAGATAGAAACTCCTTGAGGTCCATCTTTACATCTCTCTTTTCCTGCTCCTCTTCCATCACCTCCCTCTCCCACTCTCTCCTTCTACCCCTCCTTTCATCACTGCCCTTTCTGTCCTGTTCAATAATGATGATGTTGTCTGCTCTGATGGTACGAAGGCCTGGGACTAGTGGATGGGGGTACTTGGGGCTTGGAGTATCTGAATCTCCCTCCTCCCTCTCCTCCTCCTTTCTCCCTCTCGGGCATTCCCTTTCCCTGTCTCTCACAGTCTCCCGGCTCGTCTCTCTTCCGGCACTTCTGTCCCTTTCTCTGCCCCCACTCCGTTCCCTGTATCGCTCTATTTTTAATTCTACATCTCTTCCCCTCCCAGACTCCCCATCGTGACCTTTGACATGGCCTCTTTCTTTCTCCTTTTCCCTCTCTCTCCCTAATTCTATTTCCTGCTCATTCCCTTTCTCGTGGTCCATCTGCCCAGCCCTCTCTTCTTCTCTTCCCCTTCTCAATCCGCCATGTGTGCAAATTAATGGATTTTGTTGGACAGGGGTGATGGTCTCCCTTAACACCTGACTCTGCGGTTTAAACTCTTCATCCAGCCAAGGCCCTGTGACATCTGGGCTGAGTGGTGATTCACTTCCCAGCTGCACCAGTGTAGCACTGTCTGGGTCATTCACAGCATCAGAAGGGGACCTGCCCTCCTTGACTTGGAGGGGGCCCTCTCTTTCCTTGTCCCCGAAACTCTCCTGTTTCATTCTTCTCCTCTGGATGATCCCTCGCTTCCAAGCAGGCATACTGGCGAGTTTGGCCTCCTCCTCTTTTTCTCTCTTCTCTCGCTCCTCCTCCTCCCTCCTCTTTCGCTCCAGCAGGAGTTGTTTCCATTCCGGTAAAGAGGAGACAGACATAACAGAGAAGAGCTTTTGCTTTTGGCAAGATTCCTAATCTTCCTCTCGTTTGATGCTCTGGCAACAGGTCTGTCAAAAAGGACACAGCAAGATGTTCATGAAAATATAGTAAACATATGTTGTGATTTAATTTGTATAGCATATTCCTTGTGACTCACTTTGCTTTCAAATCCGAATATATGTTTTTATTGAAATGTAGCTTACTAATAGGCCTACTTTGTATATTTCTATCACATAATGACATCAGGTATAGAGGCTATGTAACTCAACCACGTAGCCTATTTACTGAATGACATTTTACACAGGCTTCGTCCTCCCCTGATGGTTACTTTCCCTAATCATAAAAAGTTAACATACCATCGACGGATAGTTATTATGGAGCGATTTCAGTGCCAACAGAAATTGTAAGTGAATTCCATAATTTTGCACGAATTGAATCATTTAATTAAACAGGGAATGGAGCAGCTGTCCTTAGAAGGGCTATGACAGGATTATTCAACTATATTCTTATGTGGGCCAAATTGTGTTTTTTTGTGACACTCCCATCTAACGTGACCTGTGATCATCATAGAGGAAAACAGAAGGCACGTCCATATTCCAGAGAGTCTTAGCTTTCAGGAATGGGGTTAAAATGCTAGAACCAAATTCATAGGAAGAAAATAAATTAAACATGCCACATTGGCTTCAGAAACCGTCAGAAGTGTCTGTTCTCCTCTTTACCGGCTGGCAACGTACCAGGATGTCTCTGGTTTTGAATTTAGAGAACTGATTTTGAAAACTGCATATGAATGCATCTGAGAAGTTGAATAGATTAAACTTTTATAAACTTGAAATTATAGTTTGTAAACTTGATACACAGGCAATGAATGCAATATCTACCATATTGAAACTGAATATATAAATATGCAATTTGAATATTCAATTAAACTGAAATTGAAAACTGAATGCAATATTTACTCAATTCAATTTCAAATCATAAAATAGGCCTTCAAGTTTAATTTATGAATTAAATGATTCAATTTGCATTATACAAATTCAAAATTATGGAATTCAAACAATTTCTGAAATGTATCCATATTGTTTTGTGTTACGGGATCGGTGTACCCCCCCACGGGACGGTTGAGCTAACGTAGGCTAATGTGATTAGCATGAGGTTGTAAGTAACACCACCAAAAAAATATCCAAGGACATAGACATATCTGATATGGGCAGAAAACTTTAATTATTGTTAATCTAACTGCACTGTCCAATTTACAGTAGCTATTACAGTGAAAGAATACCATGCTATTGTTTGAGGAGAGTGCACAATTACGAACTTGAAAATGTATTAATAAACCAATTAGGCACATTTGGGCAGTCTTGATACAACATTTTGAACTGATATGCAATGGATCATTGAATCAGTCTAAAACTTTTAACATACATTGCTGCCATCTAGTGGCCAAAATCTAAATTGAGCCTGGGATGGAATAATACATTATGGTCTTTCTCTTGCATTTCAAAGATGATGGTACAAAACAACACATGTATTATCTTTTACCAGATCTAACATGTTATATTCTCCTACATTAATTTCACATTTCCACAAACTTCAAAGTGTTTCATTTCAAATTGTATCAAGAATATGCATATCCTTGCTTCAGGTCCTGAGCTACAGGTAGTTGGATTTGGGTATGTTATTTTAGGCGAAAATTGGAAAAAAAAGCGTCAGATCCGAGGTTTTTAACATGCACACTATGCCTCTGCACATAGCTGTACGTTAGCACTCCAAACGTTTCCCACAATTTCGCACTCCTTGTTTTAAGCCTGGGTGCAAAGGATGTTTAAAAATCGTCTTCCAAACTTACCAAATCCTTGGTATTCCGCAGTATGCTTTATATCCCCCGCTGTGTCGGTTTGAGCGTTTTCATCTTCTGAATGAAGAGAGACTGTGTACCTCCGGTCGTGCGTAATGCGCTCGAGGTACTAACTCGAAGATTTTTCTGTAACTAAAGCTTCGATGTAGTTGATTAATCGATGTCAAAAAGTCAGGATTAATAATGTTTATATAGCTCCGATATTTAACGATGACCTCGCAGGGAATCAGAGCATATACACTTAAAACACCTCCATTGGTAATAAATATTCCCCGGCTGCAGTGCTGTCCGACAACTGTAATCCGCTAATTACATTAAATTCCGTCAGGGGAGTTAGTGGCACACACCATATTGGCCGACCTAAGAAAAGGCGTTTAAAGAAGACTCCCGTCTGCCGGTCACCCACCCCTCATCCCTACGTCCCACTAATTGGAAGAGAGAGGAAAGAAGGAGAGAAGGGGTCACCGCAGCCAGAACGTGATGCAGACAGTCAGGGTTGAGGTGATGCGAGTTACCAGATGTGATGTGAAAAGCTTCAACCCGTCGTCCCGGCTGGAATTAATCGTAAATTCTGAATAACATAAAAGTGGCCTACACTAGGATACATGCTCAGGAAATCAATCAGTCTGTTATGTAACCTACTCTGCAGGCTCAGCTACAGTAGTTAGCCAAGATCAGACAGTTGAGGAATCATGCATAAGAGAATAGCCTAGGCTACATCAATGGTGAGGAATCATGCATAAGAGAATAGTCTAGGCTACATCAATGGTAAGAGCCCAAATCAAAGTTAAATTAACTCTAAAAAAAGAAATGAGAAAATGTACAATGCCCCCGCGGATTTACTCTGTACCGGTACCCCCTGTATATAGCCTCGCTATTGCTTTGTTACTGCTGCTCTTTAATTATTTGTTACTTTATTTCTTATTTTTGTAGGTATTTTTCTAAACTGCATTGTTGGTTAAGAGCTTATAAATAAGCATTTCACTGTAAGGTTCACACCTGTTGTATTCGGCGCATGTGACAAATAACATTTGATTTTATTTTAAAATGTATTACTGCTTGCATTTATTTACATTTTGTTGTAGTTGCTTATCATTTGTTCCAGTGTAAGACCTTAAATGTATCCATGTTTGTTTTGATATTGTAATTAAATCTATATAAAATAACGAAACAATTGAATAACTTATCCTTTCGATCATCCATGTTCACAATACAATGAATCCACTGGAATTAGAAGGGATTCAGCTCTTACGTTGATTTACTGCGGATATATCAAGGGCACAGCGCAATAAAACAATGATGATGGAGAGAAAAGGGTAAGACAAAGACATTCAAAATGTGACAGAATGTGTGTGTGTGGGGGGGGGGACATAGGAAAAGAATAGGACAAATACAACCAAACGAGAGACAACAGCAGAATGCAGCACTGACAATCAAATTCTGACACAAAAATACCGTGTGGAACAGCAGTTGGCACTTGTTGGTGGAATGTAAAATGTCACATTATGTTCATAGGCTATATAAAATATACTCGTGGATAAATACATTTAAAAAACGGATTAATTACACTCACAAATACATTGATGTTAAAAGCTTTATTTACAGATGTTCTGAATCTGAGCATTTTCTAAAATAAACTGTGTTACCACTACCAAGTGAAGTTCACAAACAACTGCAATGCCTACTTTTGTCAATTGCTGTATGCAGCCACAAACTTCCCATCCAATCCCATTCATGTATGTGTAGTAATAGGAGCTCGCCAGCGTGTAGTCCTAAAAACCGTTACCTCTGGTTCGTTCAGCATTCCTATGGGGGAAAATATTGGGGAAAGAATGGGGTTTTGGGGATGAACGCCGAAAATAGGGTCAGGTTAACACAGGCCTAGGATATCGCATACGTTTTGTTCTATGAGATAATCAGGGTCGGGGTCAATTCCATTGAAATTCCAGTCAATTCAGAAAGTACAATGAAATTCTAATTCTCTTCCAATGTTTTTCAATGAGGAACATTTGGAATTGGAATGTAGGCTTCATGTGCTTTATATGCTTGTTTTGATTACATAAATGCTTAAAAAAAATCACAAAAAGCTACATTATCTGATAAATGATCTCATAGTACAAAACGTGTAAGATCTCCTAAGACTGCCTTTAGACAAAAACCACATTCATTTCCCCATAGGCTTTGACCAACAAGCCATGACTTCAATTCACTCTTGCTTGTGGTTGTTATTGTCCTGAGCAGCGCCCCTGTGTGGCAGGGAGAATAACCGCAGTTAGCTGTGCAGCTGGACACGGAAGTAGGCACAGTCCTGCGTATCTAGGTAGTGAGCCAGGTCCAGGTAGGCCGCCAGACTCCCCGCCAGCAGCAGCCTGTCCAGGGGCAGGGCAGGGAGGAGCCACAGGTGACGCAGGTGGGCGAAGAGACACTGAGCCCGGGGAGACTTGAGAGCCAGAGGGTCTCCCAAACCAAGGCAGTCATAATAAACCTGAGGAGATGGAGGGATGGAAGAGAGAGGATAGCGGGAGACGGGAGAAAGGGAAAAATAACTTAAAGCAGATATTAAACAGTTATATTTCATTAGAGGGATGTTCTCAATCATTATATTGCTGACAAATGAATCATTTCATCAGGGTAAATCCATCTTTGGCATCACATCAAAGAGAGATAAATTGTAGGCCTAATATAGTAGTATTTGGAATTTTACAAGAGCGTGGGAGAGGGACAGTGATAAAATGTGATGCATAAATGCTTTGGTGTAACCAGTGTCATTGTGAACAGTATCACTTATAGGGGCTGCACCAAGTGATTGATGTATTATAATAATTGATTATGCTTATGTTGTATTAATAGAAGGGGAAGGGCTATAAGACCTACCCCCGCTACATTTCTAGGGTCCTGGACCACAGATTAGAAATATATGCATTATAAGGTTTAATACTGTTCCACAGTTCTTTTCTAGTCTCTGGCTCTTATAAGAAACGGTCTGAGCAGATGTGTGAGCCATTGCAGTCAAAACAGGGTGTCTGTGAGAAAGCGCCTCAAGGCTAAAAGAGATACATAGACACAGACCCCTGCAGGGGAGTAAATAGATAAGAGACAAGTCAGACATGCCACTTTAAGCCACACGTGAATGGAAAATTACTGCTGAGCCCTTAGAAAAACACTGGACTATTGTCTCTCCTGCAAGTTTGTATAGCTGTATATGCATGGGCTTGGTCTCATGAGTAGGTGTTGACGTAAGCAGTTACATCACTAGGGGTCGACTGAAAGTATCCCAGGAGGTTTACCCAGGGGATGGTAATAGAGGGGAGGTACGTGAGGCGACGTTGGCTCCCTCTGCTGGGAATACGGGAGCTGGGCACCTCGACACGGACAGCTCTGAGTGGAGGTAATTAGAAGAAAGTGCCAACCAGCCATGGAGGCTAAATAAAAGGAGCACAATGGCACACCGCAAGGGAGAAGGGGGAGAGACCGAAACCAAGCACCAGTAGAGAAGAAGGACTGAGCTAAACCTAAGTGATTTTCTTTGTTATGTTTATTTTCTGTCTTAGTAAAGTTGTTTTTTTGGACTAAAGCCTCCCTGTCTCTGTGTAAATCTCTGCAAGCTCAACCCAATACTCCACGGTTTACCAAATATGGTGGAGAATGCGGGCATCTCAGTAGCTTTGGGTGCCGTGGGGTCGAGCGTACGGAGATTACCATGGAGGAGCTGGTGGCTCAGTTCATCCTCAGCCAACAGAAGCAACAGGCTCTTCAGGAGCAAGCACTGGAGGAGCAGCACCAACAAAACCGCAGACTTGTAGCGGAGGTAGCCTAGTTGAAGGTTGGGAGGGCTCAGGAGTCTGGCCCGAATCAGTTCCTGGTTCAGTTAAGGGAGGAAGATGACGTGGAGTCGTATTTGTGCACCTTCAAGAGGACGGCACAGCGGGAAGGATGGGCCAAGCCCAAGTGGGCCGCCTGTTGGCACCCTACCTCTCTGGGAAGTCCCAGAAGGCCTACTTTGATTTGAACACTGACCAGGCCGCGAGTTATGAGGGACTCAAACGGGAGATACTGAGCCGTTATGGGTTCAATCTCGCCCGCCGTGCACAACTGGTCCACGACTGGGCCTTTGACCCCACCCTTTCCCCCCGTGCTCAGATGAGCGACCTGGTGCGCCTGACCAAGGGCTGGCTACTGACGGAAGTACCGTCCCTCCCGATGCTCGACAAGCTCGTCCTGGATAAATACCTTCGGCCCTGCCCTACGAGATGAAGAAGACGGTGAGCATGCAGAACCCCCAGAGCTTGGAGGAATTGCTGACGGTGGTGGAAATTCACCAGAACACCCAGGACCTGCTGAGAGGGGCCCGAGCGGAGAGAGGAGACGCGGCGAGGGGGCCAAACAACACAAAGAGAGGCGAGGAGCTGAAGGGGGCCCGGACGGAAGCAGCCGAGGCTGTGAAGCGGGAGGGTGACCCAAACCGACGACGTCGGCGGCTGCTGGACCCTGATCAGAGACACTGCTATGAGTGTGGTGAGCCGGGGCACCTCACATGGAGCTGTCCCGGCAGGGAGGAGGCCATGCCCTCCACATCCCCCAGCTCTGGGGTAAGCCGGATGGCGAGTTACGTCACCTCCTGTTGGGCGCACATCGAAACGGCCCCTCTGATGGTTCCTATACGAAACGATGGCATCGACACCAGCGGTCTGCCGGACTCCGGCAGCATGGTGACCCTGGCCCACCAGCAGTGGCTCACACTAGAGGGGAAGGAGGAACCGGGGGACGAGGAGGTGACAGTGTCCTGTGTACACGGGGACACGAAGAGGTACCCAACGGTGCCCGTGAGGTTAACCACCCCGAAGGGGGAGTGCCAGATGCGCGTGGGAGCTGTGCCTAACCTACCCGTGTCCATTCTCCTCGGTCGAGACTGCCCTCTCTTCCAGGCACTGTGGAGGAGGGACCTGGGGAGGCGAGCACAGGAGTTAGGAAGAAAAGGAAAAAGAACGGTGGCCTGTGCAACCCAATCCCCGCCACGAGAGGTGTCCACTGGGCCCAAGTCAGACCCGGAGGAGGGAGACGACCCCGCTCCGGCAAGCGAGCCACCGTGCGAGGAAGACCTCAGGCTCCCCTTTATGGAGGTGGAGGCCCTAGACGGACCTCCCGATGCGGGAATCCTCACGGGTCAGTTCGGGACGGCCCAGTTAGAAGACCCCAATCTCCAGAACGCTAGGGGCCAGGTGATTGTGGTGGATGGCGTACCGTTACCTGGGGTAAGTGATTGGCGCTACCCCCACTTTGCAATCAAGCATAATTTATTGTATCAGGTAGTAAAGCATAATGGGGAGACAAAATACTTTTTACTCATACACAGCCAGTATGTTAGGACTGTGTTGCAGCTTGCCCACACCCACCTGCTTGGGGCACACCTGGGGATGGAGAAAACCAGGGAGCCGATCGGGAACCGGTTCCACTGGCCCGGAGTCAAGCGCGCCTTGGAGGACTACTGCCGTAGTTGCCCAGAGTGCCAGATCACAACTCCGAGGGTGCATTATTGAAACCCTTTGGTTCCCTTGCCCATTATAGGAGTGCCATTTGAGCAGGTGACAATGGATCTGGTCGGTCCGTTGGTGAAGACCGCGAGGGGACACTAATACATCCTGGTAATCGTGGATTACGCCACCCGGTATCCTGAGGCAATCCCGCTACGCACAGCAGCAGCAAAAGGTATCGCACGGGAGCTCTTCCATTTATTTAGCCGGGTGGGTATTCCGTGGGAAATCCTGATGGACCAGGGCACCGCATTCATGTCTCGTGTGATGAAAGATGTCAGCAATCTGTTACGAATCAAACAGGTGAGGACCAGTGTGTACCATCCACAAATGGACGGGCTGGTGGAACGCTTCAATAAGACCCTAAAACAGAGGCTGAAGAAGGTCATCGAGAGAGACGGGAGGAACTGGGACCAGCTGCTGCCCCACTTGATGTTTTCAGTGCGCCCGGTACCCCAGGCATCCACGGGGTTCTCCCCCTTTGAACTCCTGTATAGCCGTCGGCCCCGCGGGCTGCTGGACCTAGCCAAAGAGGTCTGGGAAGAGCAGCCGACCCCCCTTCGCAGCGTAGTAGAACATGTGGAGGAGATGAGGGAGAGGATGACGGTGATTTGGCCAGTGGTGAGAGAGCACATGGCCCAGGCGCAACGTGCGTGTCTACAACCGGGGGGCCCAACCACGAGAGTTCCAACCCGGTGAGAAGGTCTTGGTGCTGATCCCTACAACGGAGAATAAATTCCTGGCTACATAGCATGGGCCCTATGACATCGTTGAGCGGGTAGGCGACGTCAACTATAAGGTCCGCCAACCGGGGCAGAGAAAACCCCTCCAGCTTTACCATGTGAATTTACTGAAGAAATGGCATGCACACGAGGCGCTGTGTGTAATGTGGACACGGCCCCAGCAGGGCCTGCCCTTGGTCGAAGTTGCAATGGGGGATGATCTCAGCCCGACCCAACGACAAGAGCTCCGAGAGTTGGTCCAGCAGAATACGTCCGTGTTCTCCGATGTGCCGGGGCGCACGGATCTCGTGGAACATCAGATCCACACCTGTCTGGGAGAAAAAGTGCGTAAACCACTACTGGGTTCTGCCTTTTGGGGCTCCACGGGGGGCACCTGTGACCTTTCAGTGACTCAAGGACCACGTTCCTCGGCCGCACAGTGAGTACGCTGCAGCTTATCTGGATGACATAATTGTGCACAGTGACAGTTGGGAGTCACATCTTTGTAAGTTACAGGCCGTGGTTGATGCGCTAAGGGATGCAGGTCTGACCGCGAACGCCCACAAGTGCAAGCTGGGCTACGCCGAGGTGGAGTACCTGGGATATCAGATCGGGAGGGGGGAAATGTGAAACCCCAAGAAAAAATAATAATATTCGCTGCCATTAGTGGATGGCCGGTCCCCCGAACCAAGAGGCAGGTGAAGTCATTCCTGGGGTTAGCAGGGTACTACAGTAGATTTGTACCTGACTTTGCCGCAATAGCTTTTCCCCTCACAGATTTAACAAAGGCACGACTACCCCAGAAGGTGCGATGGACGGAGGACACAGAGGCAGCGTTCCAGGCCCTGAAGGATGCGCTATGTTCGCACCCGGTACTCGTCACCCCAGACTTCTCAAAAAACCTCCTGGTCCAGACAGATGCGTCTGACACAGGGGTAGGGGCCATTTTGTCCTAAGAGCAAAATAATCTGAAACACAACCAAAACAAACTGCAAATGCATCCAACAAGTTCGTAGAGTCACACGCTTGATTTAATCTTTGCGTGCTAGGAATATGGGACAAAATACTAAACCTTTGACTACTTTAAAAAGCGTGAATTTGTCGCAATCATTTTGGTCCACTAAAATGGGGGGGGGACGGACTATGTACAAAAAGTGCTGTACTTTCTAAACGGTTGACCCAATATGTATGAAAATACGCTCAAATTAAGCTGACAGCACTTTAACATCATAGTCATTGTATCATTTCAAATCCAAAGTGGAGTACAGAGACAAAACAAGCAAATATTTTGACCATCCCAATACTTTTGGAGCTCCCTGTATATTTAGTTTGTATTCCAACTCTTTGCTTCTCCTGAGATTGCTGTTGATCATGACTCTCAGTTCCATTACAAATAAAATGAACAAGACGGCGCCGACAGAGATGGTCGCTTCGCTTCAGGTCCTTAGGAAACTATGCAGTATTTATTTTTTTATGTATTTCTTACATTGTTAGCCCAGAAAATCTCAAGTGTTATTACATACAGCCGGGAAGAAGTATTGCATATAAATGCTACGTCAACTTACCAACATTACGACCAGGGATACAACTTTCCCGAAGCGGATCCTTTGTTCGGACCACCCTCGACATGGGATGTAATCCCAGAGGCCAACCCAAAACATTGTCGCCGCAGGAGAGGCCTACTGGTCAGACTTAGAAAGCGAGCACACCATCCACCGCAACCAAGCATATTACTCGCCAATGTCCAATCTGTAGACAAGGTGGACGAAATTAGGGCATGAGTTGCCTTCCAGAGAGACATCAGAGATTGTAACATTCTGTTTCACGGAAACATGGCTCACTCGGGATATGTTGTCAGAGTCGGTACAGCCACCTGGGTTCTTCATGCATCGCGCCGACAGAAACAAACATCTCTCTGGTAAGAAGGGCGGGGGGGTGTATGCCTTATGATTAACGACTCATGGTGCAATCAAAACATACAGGAACTCAAGTCCTTTTTCTCACCTGACCTAGAATTCCTTACAATCAAATGCCGACTGCATTATCTCCCAAGAGAATTCTCTTCGATTATAGTCACAGCAGTATAGAACAGTAAAACATTACCTAACCAGAAACCGTGGATTGATGGCAGCATTCATACAAAACTGAAAGCGCGAACCACCGCTTTTAATCAAGGATGGAGACTGGAAACATGACCAAATACAAACAGTGTAGTTATTCCCTCTGCAAGGCAACCAAACAAGCATCAAATCAAATGTTATTTGTCACATACACATGGTTAGCCGATATTAATGCGAGTGTAGCAAAATGCTTGTGCTTCTAGTTCCGACCATGCAGTAGTATCTAACAAGTAATCTAACAATTTCACAACAACTACCTTATACACAAGTGTAAAGGAATGAATACGAGTATGTACATATAAATATATGGATGAGCGATGTCTGAATGGCATAGGCAAGATGCAGTAGATGGTATAGAGTACAGTATATACATATGAGATGAGTAATGTAGGAAATGTAAACATTACATAAAGTGGCATCGTTTAAAGTGGCTAGTGATACATTTGTTACATCCAATGTTCAATTATTTAAAGTGGCTAGAGATTTGAGTCAGTATGTTGGCAGCAGCCACTCAATGTTAGTGGTGGCTGTTTAACAGTCTGATGGCCTTGAGATAGAAGCTGTTTTTCAGTCTCTCGGTCCCAGCTTTGATGCACCTGTACTGACCTCGCCTTCTGGATGATAGCGGGGTGAACAGGCAGTGGCTCGGGTGGTTGTTGTCCTTGATGATCTTTTTGGCCTTCCTGTGACATCGGGTGGTGTAGGTGTCCTGGAGGGCAGGTAGTTTACCCCCGGTGATGCGTTGTGCAGACTTCACTAACCTCTGGAGAGCCTTACGGTTGTGGGCGGAGCAGTTGCCATACCAGGCGGTGATACAGCCCGACAGGATGCTCTCGATTGTGCATCTGTAGAAGTTTGAGTGTTTTTGGTGACAAGCCGATTTCTTCAGTCTCCTTCTTCACCACGCTGTCTGTGTGGGTGGACCATTTCAGTTTGTCCGTGATGTGTACGCCGAGGAACTTAAACACTTTCCACCTTTTCCACTACTGTCCGTCGATGTGGATAGGAAGTGCTCCTCTGCTGTTTCCTGAAGTCCACGATCATCTCCTTTGTTTTGTTGACGTTGAAAAGCTCAAACGCCAAAAGCTCTCCCTCCTACACACTGCTGCCACATGACCATAAGCTTGACACCTAAAACACCGTAATGGGTTCAGGACAAAAGATGTCCCGGGATATCTGACACATCCTAACTTGACTTTATCTGGTAAAAACGCTACGTCAAAACTCAGTAGTACAGACAGTGTCTTCTCTGTTTCACCACGCTCTCCACCGGGTCTGCGTCGCACCAAACTACGGGTGTCACACAACTACAGTTGGCCATCCTCAACATGTAACGCCACTCCAGTTCTCACTCATTTCAAAGGCGCCCTTCTCCGGAGAGTAAAGCAAGTCACAGTTCTTGTCCCCAATCGGTAGGTTTGTTGCTACCGGGTCGACACACAGCACGCAGCAGGTACCACTTTTGTTCTAGCAAGAGAAGGAACAGCCTCCCACTGTGATTAGTACCTATTGGCAGTCAATTGGCTGTGAGATTCTCAGTGTGTTTCATGCTTTAATACATGTGAAGTTTTGATAGTCTGTTCATTTAAAGTAACTTTTCAGTGAAAATCAGACTTTTAAAAGTTAATTTTCTGTTAACTCATACCCAAAGTGTTGTTGACTCGTGCTATACTTGTATTTGTGGCCAAAGCATACATTTGAGAAAAAAACTCTACCTCAAACAGACAGTTAAAAAAATTATTGCTATTTCCTCATAGAGTATGATGTAATACTTCAGAGGAGGATGAGCTGGCCAAACAGCAGTCTACCCGCATTCATATTTTTAATGACCGGTATACGCACACACCATTCCAACAGTGTTGCTGCCCTTGTATGGTCTTTCTAGGGTTTCTATCTTCTCATTATTACCGTAATGCTTCAGAATATAATTTAACTGACACAGCCACACAGACTTACTTTTAAAATGCAGTCTTGTCACAATTAATGAAATATTATACTTAATATAGGGCATCAATAAAGCCGAAACAGAGAGAGGGGTGTCACGTCAGATAAGGTTTAACAACAACCTGGACTTACATTGTAAACGAAATTATGGAACACTCAAATTAGACTGAACAAAAATATAAAAACGCAACCATTTCTACGATTTTTCAGTCAACTGAAATAAATTCATTAGGCTCTAATCTATGGATTTTTCACGACTGGGAATATAGATCTCTAAAAAAAAAAGGTAGGGGCGTGGATCAGAAAACCAGTCAGTATTTGGTGTGATTACTATTTGACTCATGCAGCGTGACACATCCCCCTTTGCATAGAGTTGATCAGGCTGGTGATTGTGGCCTGTGGAATGTTGTCCCACTCCTCTTCAATGGCTGTGCGAAGGTATTGGATATTGACGGGAACTGGAACACGCTGTCATACACATTGATCCAGAGCATCCCAAATGTCCTCAATGGGTGACATGTCTGGTGAGTATGCAGGCCATGGAAGAACTGGGACTGTTTCAGCTTGCAGGAATTGTGTACACAGATTCTTGTGACATCCAGCCTTGCATTATCATGCTGAAACATGAGGTGATGGTGGCGGATGAACGGCACGCCTCAGGATCTCGTCATGGTATCTCTGTGCATTCAAATTGCCATCGATAAAATGTACGTGTGTTCATTGTCCATAGTTTATGCCTGACCATACCATAACCCCACCGACACCATGGGGCACTCTGTTCACAATGTGAACATTAGCAAACCGCTCGCCCACACGACGCCATACGGTTGTAAAGCCGGTTGGATGTACTGCCAAATTCTCAAAAATGACGTGGGAGACTGCTTATGGTACAGAAATTAACATTGCATTCACTGGCAACAGCTCAAATGGACATTCCTGCAGTCAGCATGCCGATTGCATGCTCCCTCAAAACTTGAGACTTCTGTGGCATTGTGTTGTGTGACAAAACTGCACATTTTAGAGTGACCTTTTATTGTCCCCAGCACAAGGCGCATGCTGTTTAATCAGCTTCTTCATATGCCACTCCTGTCAGGTGAATGGACTATCTTGGCAAAGATAATGCTTACCAACAGGAATGTAAACAACTGTGTCTACAAAACTTGAGAAAAAAGCTTTTTGTGCGTATGGACCATTTCGGGATATTTAATTTCAGCTCATGAAACATGGGACACATATTTTTGTTCAGTGTAGTACGATATGTTACGTTTGGCATGGTATGTATTAATTTGTAGATGTCCATCATCAATTTCGTATGATATGTTACTAATTAATGTTACGAATTCGCAATACGTATAATATGTTATTAATTCCAATTTGAAGTGGCTAAAGTTAGCTATGTGATGAAAGTTAGCTAGACTAGGGGTTAGGGTTAGGTTGTAGGGTTACGGGAAGGGTTAGTTAACATGCTAAGTATTTGCAAACACCTGAGGTTGGTGGCATCTTAATTGGGGAGGACTGGCTCGAGGTAATTGCTGGAGTGTAATACGTGGAATAGTATCAAATACATCAAACACATGGTTTGATGCCATTGCATTATTACAAGCCGTCCTCCCCTCAGCAGCCTCAAATGGTTGAAAAGTACACAACCAGTCAAGTTTAGACACACCTACTCATTCAAGGGTTTCTTTATTTTTACTATTTTCTACATTGTATAATAATAGTGAAGACATCAACATTATGAAATAACACATATGGAATCATGTAGTAACCAAAAAAGTGTTAAACAAATCAAAATATCTAATGTCCATTGCTCGTGTTTCTTGGCCCAAGCAAGTCTCTTCTTCTTATTGGTGTCCTTTAGTAGTGGTTTCTTTGCAGCAATTTGACCATGAAGGTCTGATTCACACAGTCTCCTCTGAACAGTTAACTTTGAGATGTGTCTGTTTCTTGAACTCTCCGAAGCATTTATTTGGGCTGCAATTTCTGAGGCTGGTAACTCTAATGAACTTATTCTCTGTAGCAGAGAACTCCTCATGAGGGCCAGTTTCATCATAGCGCTTGAATGAGTAGGTGTGTCCAAACTTTTGACTGGTACTGTAGCTTAAAATTAAGTAGATGCAGTTACTAATTAGCTAAAATGCTAAAGTTGTCCATGATGAGATTGGAACACGAATGGGGGGGTGGACCAGTACGACAAAAAAGTATGAAAATGTATGCACTCACTGCTGTAAGTTCTGGATAATAGCGTCTTCTAAATGACTAAAATGTCAATTTAAAAACGCTGCTATATGTTCACGTTATACACCGGATCAACCACCCTGCTTTTGTTTTTGTCTTAAGTAACCTCTGTGTTATGTAACCATACCAATACTCAACATACTGTACAATACTAATTTGAGTGTCCTGGATTTTTGTTGACTATGTTACGTCTAGTCTATGAGACCAGCCTGTCAACTACAATATTCGGTCAAGTTTCAACAGGTTACCCATTTATGGTAGCGTACACGCCCTCTGTGTGTAACAGGTAATGTACATCAGGAAGTTACTGCTCTGTCACCGCCATCGAAAAGGTTTTAACCTGGGATTTTACTAAATGAAAATGTCGTGGGTTTGATAACATTTATCCGGAAACATTTAGGCACATCTCTTTGTTGACATGCGGCTCACAAATTGCACTCGATCACTCCTGGGAATTGTGACTTCGCTCCTCAACCTGTCAGGTGAGAGAACGTTCTAACCATTCTTTCAAATTGACCAAGCAGGCGTTAACAATCAGTTACTAATTATTTACTGAGTGTGGCCTTCCCATTCTCAATGTTGCAAAATATGTCGATAAACTGAAGATGTATATACTAAAGCGGTTACTGGTTTGATATAAACTACCGTTCAAAAGTTTGCGGTCACTTAGAAATGTCCTTGTTTTTGAAAGAAAAGCATTTTTTTTGTCCATTTAAAATAACATTAGATCAGAAATACAGTGTAGACATTTAATGTTGCGGGTACATTAAATAGTACCCGCAAAACACCAGTCTCAACGTCAACAGTGAAGAGGTGACTCCGGGATTCTAGGCAGTTTCAAATAAAAAAGCCATATCTCAAACTGGCCAATAAAAAGAAAAGATTACGATGGGCAAAAGAACACAGACACTGGACAGAGGAACTCTGCCTAGAAGGCCAGCATCCCGGAGTCGCCTCTTCACTCTTGACATTGAGACTGGTGTTTTGCGGGTACTATTTAAATGAGGAGTCTGTTTCTCAAACTAGACACTCTAACACGGAACCCAAACCGGCTGCGCGCGTGCGCCAACGTTATTTCGTCCACCACACCAAACGCGATCACGACACGCAGGTAAAAATATCAAAACAAACTCTGAACCAATTACATTAATTTGGGGACAGGTCGAAAAGCATGACACATTTATGGCAATTTATCTAGCTAGCTTGCACTTGCTAGCTAATTTGTCATATTTAGCTATCTTGCTGTTGCTAGCTAATTTGTCCTGGGATATAAACATTGAGTTGTTATTTTACCTGAAATGCACAAGGTCCTCTACTCTGACAATTAACCCACACATAAAACAGTCAACCAAATAGTTTCTAGTCATCTGTCCTCCTTCCAGGCTTTTTCTTCTTTGAACTTCTATGGTGATTGGCATCTAAAGACCGGCAACACAGTTAGTCTTTCAATCACCCACATGGGTACCTGCTTCTATAAACCAATGAGATGGGAGAGGCAGGACTTGCAGCACGATCTGCGTCAGAAATGTAATTCACTTCTATTTTAGCCCTTGGCAACGCAGATGCTCGTAGACTCGAGGCGAGCAGTGTGGGTGCAATAATTGAATAACAGATTTCAACATTTATTTTGCGATGGGAGCGGTGTAGTCAGGGTATAATGTACTTGTCCTCTTGAATAGACGGAGGAGTTTGAGCCTGTAATCGAACCCACAATGCTCCAGATACTCAACTATTCAAAAAAAGGCCAGTTGTATTGCTTCTTTAATTAGGACAACAGTTTTCAGCGGTGCTAACATAATTGCAAAAGGGTTTTCTAATGATCAATTAGACTTTTAAAATGATAAACTTGGATTAGCTAACACAATGTGCCTTTGGAACACAGGAGTGATGGTCACTGATAATGGGCCTCTGTATGCCTATGCAGATACTCCCCCCCCCAAAAAAAGCCGTTTCCAGCTACAATAGTCATTTACAACATTAACAATGTCTACACTGTATTTCTGATCAATTTGATGTTATTTTTAATGGACAAAAAAAAAAAAGTGCTTTTCTTTCAAAAACAAGGACATTTAAGTGACCCCAAACTTTTGAATAGTAGTGTATTTGCTAAAAAAAGTGAGTAATTAATAACACTATTTCATGTAATCTGTAACAGCATTCTGCATATTCTTGATCCATTGCAATTGGAAATAGTTTAGATGGGTTAGCCAGTAGATTCGCCCCACTTGCTTACAGCTGCACTATGGTCAGATAGGCTTACTGTGGAGCCAGAATGAGCTATGGCTCGGAAAAGTTACCTCAATCCAGGGATGAGACATGCATTGTACTCCAAATTGCCCCATTATGCCAATTGTTACACCACGAAGATTGAGTGACTGCTGAAAAACTAGCAGTCGTTCAATCTTCTCGATGTAACAGTTGGGATAATGGGACAATTCGGAGTACCATGCATGTCTCATCCCTGGATTGAGGTACGTTTTCCGAGCCATATCTCACAGGCTTAATCTACACAGGAAGCCTGCTCATCTGCGTGAACGTGCCTTGGCATGCTGCAAGGACGCATGAGGACTGCAGATGTGGCCAGGGCAATAAATTGCAATGTCCGTTCTTTGAGACGCCTAAGACAGAGCTACAGGACGGACAGCTGATTGTCCTCGCAGTGGCAGACCACATGTAACAACACCTGCACAGGATCGTTACATCCGAACATCACACCTGCGGGACAGGTACAGGATGGCAACAACTGCCCGAGTTACACTAGGAATGCACAATCCCTCCATCAGTGCTCAGACTGTCCGCAATAGGCTGGACTGAGGGCTTGTAGGCCTGTTGTAAGGCAGGTCCTCACCAGACATCACCGGCAACAACGTCGCTCCTATGGGCACAAATACACTGTTGCTGGACCAGACAGGACTGGCAAAAAGTGGTCTTCACTGACGAAAAGTGGTCTTTTGTCTCACCAGGGTTGATGGTTGGATTCGTGTTTATCGTCGAAAAAATGAGCGTTACACCGAGGCCTGTACTCTGGAGCGGGATCGATTTGGTGGTGGAGGGTCCGTCATGGTCTGGGGCGGTGTGTCACAGCATCATCGGATTGAGCTTGTTGTCATTGCAGGCAATCTCAACGCTGTGCGTTACAGGGAAGACATCCTCCTCCCTCATGTGGTACTCTTCCTGCAGGCTCATCCTGACATGACCCTCCAGCATGACAATGCCACCAGACATACTGCTTGTTCTGTGCATGATTTCCTGCAAGACAGGAATGTCAGTGTTATGCCATGGCCAGCGAAGAGCCCGGATCTCAATCCCATTGAGCACGTCTGGGACCTGTTGGATCCGAGGGTGAGGGCTAGGGCCATTCCACACCAGAAATGTCTGGGAACTTGCAGGTGCCTTGGTGGAAGAGTGGGGTAACATCTCACAGCAAGAACGGGCAAATCTGGTGCAGTCCATGAGGAGGAGATGCACTGCAGTACTTAATGCAGCTGGTGGCCACACCAGATACTGACTGTTACTTTTGATTTTGACCCCCCTCCCTCCCTCCGTTCAGGGACACATTATTCAATTTCTGTTAGTCACATGTCTGTGGTACTTGTTCAGGTTATGTCTCAGTTGTTGAATCGTGTTATGTTCATACAAATATTTACACATGTTAAGTTTGCTGAAAATTAAAGCAGTTGACAGTGAGAGGACAATTTCTTTTTTTGCTGAGTTTAGGTTAGTTGAAGAATCTACAGTGGGAGTTTGTATGGGCAAACCTGTAACGTCCAGTAATGGACACCAAAAATCTGTGTATATCACATTATCTGGTGTACAAAAGGTAGCAACAATATACCCTCAGCTGAGTGCAATTCTGGCCTCTGTCTGCCATATCTGGGCTCCCGAGTGGCACAGCGGTCTAAGGCACTGCATCTTAGTGCTAGAGGCGTCACTACAAACCCTGGTTTGATTCCAACCAGCCGTGATTGGGAGTCCCATAGGGCGGCACACAATTGGTCCAGCGTCGTCTGGGTTAGGGTTTGGCCGTCATTGTAAATAAGAATTCACCTCCCTGACCAAGGCCCTTCTCCCCCGATTGCTCAGTTTGGCCGGGCGTCCTGCTCTAAGAAGAGTCTTGGTGGTTCCAAACTTCTTCCATTTAAGAATGATGGAAGGCCACTGTGTTCTTGGGGACTTTCAATGCTGCTGTCATTTTTTTGGTACCCTTCCCCAGATCTGTGCCTCGACACAATCCTGTCTTGGTGGGTGGAAATGCACCGCTGCCTTTAAATACGTCTCTCATTGCTTCAAGGCACACCCACAGAACTGTGCAAACGTACCTTTGTCTGTTCAAGAGTGTACAAGAACGTTTTGGGGTAACATGTTGTTCAATACAAACCATTTGGCAAACTGAATGCACCCCAATAAGCAGACCAGAACGGCCCCGCCCCTATCGCTTTACTCTACCTTCTTTAAAGGGATAGTTCACCCAAATTATAGAATGACATATTGGTTTCCTTACCCTGTAATCAGTCTATGGACGAAAAAGGCTAATATCGGTCCCATAACTTGAATTGGATTTGTGCCACAAATACTCAAACGTTAGCATGTGGAAACAGTGCCAAGGAATTTAAACTAAGGCATGGATTGCTGTCATACCTTGTCCATAGACTGCTTACAAGGTAAGGAAGCCAATGTGTAATTTGGGTGAACTATCCCTTTTTAAGGCTCTTTCTGACAAGAACTTCTACAGGTTAAAGCCTGGTAGAGGCTACTCTGTTGGTAATGCTTACAAATTGGATTATAACTGTAAAAGTATCAGAGATCCCACTCTGGAACTTTGATATGCTGGTAAAGTATATTTCATTGTTTGGTTATATTATTAATGTTGAATTGTTAATATGTCGATATGCTATTCAAAGACAAAAGAGATTTGTTTGGGCATAGACTAGTCATCTGACACAGGACTTGATCGAGTACTTCCTGTCAATATGAATGTCACAGAAGGGCATTTCCATCAAAAATGACCCATGAGGGCCTCCCGAGTTGCGCAGTGGTCTAAGACACTGCATCGCAGTGCTAGCTGTGCCACTAGAGATTCTGGGTTCGAGTCAAGGCTCTGTCAAATGGAAGCTAATAGCATTTTTTGATCATTTTACATCTTAAAAATGGAAGATTCCTGGATAAACAGATGGAAAAGGGGTTTCAGAAATACATCAAAACACAATAACGTTGACGTAACGACCTCTGCCGACTAATATCAACACTTATTTAGTTATATATGTATATTTTCACCTTGTGATTCTGTTACCAAAAACTCACACATCTTTAAGATATTTTCTAATTTCTCTCCTTCATGAGGAGGCAGGATAATGTAAGTTCACAGAAGTAACAAGTAAGGCCAGACCTACCAATTAGTTTGTGATTTTACTCATATACATTTTGTTTATGAATTATTAAGTGATTAAAACTCATAATTCCATTACCAAACGGAATTACTGCAACTGAATTGGCTAAAATGGGAAATCAAAATAGTCACAAACCACAGTAGGCACTTTCTGTTGTCTGGTGGTCAAACCACGAGAGTTTTTAAACTGTCAAGTCTGGACAACCCCTCCCTCTCTCTCCCTCTCTGCCTTTTTCACTCTCCAGTTAATGTCACCAGAAGAGTACAGTAAAGTAGAGTACAGTATGTTGTACTGGACTCTGCTGCACTGTACTGAACTCTACCCTACTGTATTGTACTGCACTGTACTCTACTGTGCTCTGCTGTGTGATGCCCAAACTTGTGAAACATGAGGAGAATGACATTCATATCCATAATTATGCATTTCTGTGTAGTACAGACCAGGAACTCATTACCATCATTCTGTTACCAGGTGTAAATCCAATTCACTTGCTGTAGTTAAATAACCAAAATAGATTTTTTTCAAACTCAAGGTCCCATGTCATAGTTAACACACCATTCTTTCTGAAGACATCTTTGAATCTTAAATAAGAGCAGATATTTAAGTTTTTGGAAAACGTGCTTACGTAAAAAGAGATTTGACCATATTTCTGTTACCAAAGTTTGCATCTGCACAGTTCTTCCACTAAATTAGTGTTTGTAACATTTTCAGTGGAAATTCTTCAAAGTAGTCCTTGTGTATGGAGTTGAATGGTTTGTTAAACTTTGAAACCAATGTTTTTTGTTTGGTATACATTTTTTAAGTGAAAAGAACTAAGTGAAAGCGTAATTCCGTTACCGTGGAATTGCCCAGAACCTCCATTCATATTTTCCTTTGAAGGAACATGTAGTGTTCTGTAAGGATGTGTATTTGTGAAATAACTGGTGCAGCCTTAAGTCCAGACATGCAAATAGGTTCTAGCCTGCTCCCAATGTTCAGTGAAACTTAACTACTATGTCACTGTTTTATAATCTTTTTTTCCATGTATTTTTGTTACCTTCAGCTCCAAACTCATAGCCTGTTCTTTGACTCAAACAACAGTTTTACTACTCAATACAATGACATAGTAGTGAACTAGCCTTTTCAGTTTGGACTTTTTGCAAAATATAAAAAATTACCTTTTCTTCGTTCTGTTCACTCAGAATGTCTGCACATGACCGTCCGCCCTGACAAAGATGCTACTGTGACTGTGTCGTCCTCAATGCTCCTTCCATTGGAACAGTGTTCCGTATGCAAGGTCAATGGCGTTGAGAAT
Source organism: Brachymystax lenok tsinlingensis (assembly GCA_030435695.1). NCBI lineage: Eukaryota > Metazoa > Chordata > Actinopteri > Salmoniformes > Salmonidae > Brachymystax > Brachymystax lenok. The sequence continues at coordinate 35,212,520 of CM059799.1, forward strand.
GACACCCAGACGACCTGTCACTCATCGCTGGTCCTGGTCCCCGATGAGGATGTCACCTTGCTCTTCAACTGCACTGAACCACCACAAAGTGCTTTCGGCATCCAGGTCCACAGGAAAATCGGTGAGTCTAGAGAAACTTTGTAGTATTGGGATTCATTTTAGACTGCCAGCTCAATTCGATCAAACCAGTATTGCCGTATTTACACAGTCAAAAATATGTACAACACAGGCAGATGATTCAGAATTTGGCATGCTGGGGTGGTAGTTGTCAGCAAAGATACTGCATAAAAACAGCTAAGGCTTCCTTTCAGATCTGGCCCCAAGGGTGAACCATTAAGCAGGTTTTGTTTGGTTTATTCCCGTCTTACCTGTTATGTGATTTTATTTTACCCAGAATGCACCAATGACACCTGCAGCCCTGCCACAGGTGTGGCTCAGCCTTCCCTCTTCTCAGAGTTCATTAGAACACTCGTCTGGGACCTAAGTGTGCCGGAGAAGACCATTATGAGTTTGGACTTCCCTGGTGACAGGCTGAAGGAGATGACTGAATCAGAGTTGTGTCAAGATGGCTACCAGTACGCTGTAACCAGGACCAACACTGAAGGAGAAGTCAAAACTCAGACATACTGCAAGAATGGCCTCGTGGCTCACCTTCGTATACCGAGCCAAGCCACAGTGTCTTTGCAAGTTCAAAAAGGCAGAGAGGTGGATTCCTCTATATTCACAGCCACTGCCAAACCAATAAAGAAACGTAAGCTCTTTCAACTGTTCTGTTCATGTCTAACTCTAATGTGAGAAGTGTATGTACAGTGAATGATCTTTTGTTGAAATCAGATCTATAAATTAGTGCTTACGTTTCAAATTTTCTTCAGAGAGCCGGATGATCTCCGTGACTCCAGAGCCGGGCACTATCGTCACCATCAGCAGAAACACCAAAGCCAAAGAGTGCAGTGTGTGTGTTGGGGAGGGGCCTACCTGCAACCCCAAAGAACTCGTTCTGAGAGCTGCCCGCAACACCTCTGTGAAGTTCACCTGCCCACAGCCACAAGATGTCTTCAGTGTGGAGATCAACAGGGGGATTGGTAAGACGCCTCAGACCCATTTTCCTGGCCTCAACAGGGCCCTGACCTGTTTTCTAGTAGCATTTGACTGAGCATGCCTGGCACAATGGACCCAATTAAATTGTCTTGAAAGTGCTAAAGCTGCTCATCTGTTGGGCTTCACTAATACAATGTTTTTCCTCCTCCAGATTGCACAGAGATCACCTGCACCGGGAACATCGTCCAGGCGGAGTCCTCCCTCTTCCCAGACTTCAACAGAACCTTCACCTGGGACCTGAAGGTTCCACCTGGCCTGTCCTTCCAGCTGGACTTCCCATCGCCGGGAATGAGACAGATTGCACCCTCTGAGACCTGTCCTGACGAGCATACCTACACCATCATCACATACCTGCGCACCGGGCTCGCCACCATCGGCATTTTTTGCCCAGGCGGCAGCATCACTACGGTCCAGGTGTTGTACAAGGGCCGGGTGTCCCTGCAGGTCCCTAGGGACAGGAAGCTGGAGCCGCTGGACTTCAAGGTCACCGTCGGACCGGAAATTAAAAGTGAGTGTCTGGCAGCTGTTGGAGGAGCCATCAAAAATGAATGCCTGTTGAGGTCACCGAGTTCATCTCTTAAAGCCTGTATGTATTCGGTAAACCTCCCTTTACAGAATTACTCATGTCATTATACCTCATTTAACCCCTTTTCTTCTAGTGCTGGCTGTGGTAAAAGTCAACCTACCTCGAGGGGTGTCAGATTCAGACTTCCTCTCAGCCAACTACTTTAGAGGTTTCCCTGATGACGACCTGATGAGGTGGGACTTCACGGTGCCCGGCATGCATAACTACACGGTTAACTTCCTGAATCACACAGAGTCTCTTTGCCGGAAGAAGGAAGTGATGGTGATGTACCACAAGGCGCGTGGGAAGGTGGGCATCCAGAAGACCCTGGTGGACCCCCAGCCAACACACAGGCAGGGCAGCTTCACCATGACCCTGTTTAACTGTGAGACAGACAGGACCAAACCGGGCCTGTCCCTCAAATTTAGGGTCTCGGTGATGAGGAGTGGCCATCCAGGTACAAAGGCTATTGGCAATCATAAATTGTTATGACATGATTTGTGTTGTAAGCAATTACAAGTAAGATCCAAAAATGCTTCTTTATTCTATGCATGCAATCTTAAACCAACCCTAGACTTCTCCAAACCAATATAATACTAATATTTCCATTATATTTTTTTTTTAAACGTATTGTGGCCTAAAATTAGCCTGATCATTCATTCAATCAAATGAATTGAGTGGTGATCGGTGACCTATTTCTCAGAAGATGATTGTGTCTGTTTGTCTTTCATTCCCTGGTCAGTTCTCTGCACTGTACATCTGCCAGAGGAGGAAGGGCCAGTCCTCCACTTTGAGAAGAGGGGATCTGACCCCTACTGTGAGATGAGGAAGGACTCTGTGCTCCAGGAGAAGATCACAGTTCCCTCAGGGACCAAAGCCAGGATTTCTTTCCTGGACTGTCCAAGTGAAGACCTACGTCTGACAGCCGTAAAAACCATAGGTACTGTAACAATACATACATTAGCATTGCATGTATTGCCTCCGAAACATAGAAACTACAATGGACAGTATCTATGCCATTCTCACTTAAGCTTCTTATTAGAGTATATTTGTGACAAAGCTAGAACAAATGGCCTTTGTGTTTTGTTTATTATCCAAATCTAAAGATGTGATGGACTAAGAATATGAATGTATGTAAACCCATTATAATATCTCAAGCCTCTGTGGATCTATTCCAGGATGCCAGAGTTTAGACTCGTGCTCCGTGACTGGGACTCTCCTCACGGTCCCTAAAATGCCGACGTGCCTCCCTACGCTTCTCCAAAGCTTCACCTGGCACCTCATTATCCCAGTATATGGCACCGTGGATTTACTGTCCCCCACAGGAAACCTCAGGCAGTCCCTGCCAGGACAGGAGTGCAATGGCAGTGTCTCCCTTCACATAGCAGAGGGTGATGGGTCCTCCATTGGCAACTTCTGCTCCGAAGGCATCATTCACAAAGTCCAAGTGCACTCCAACGTCTCTGTCACTGCCACAGCGAAGGACCTTAGCCTGATTCAAGGGCCTTTCCTCAATGTGTCCTTCAGTGAAGAAATCTCAGGTACGCTAACTGGTTTCGCAGTTGTTTTTTTTCATGTTTTAAATCTTTTAAACTATCCAGTGAAAGTCTCACTTAACAGTTCTGTTAACTCATACCTAAATAATGTTGTTGACTCGTCCTGTACCTCTATTGGTGGCCAAAGCATCAATTCACTTCACACTTGTATCTCAAACACACAGTTTCAAAAATGCTTTCTATTTCCTCATAGAGTATGATGTCATACGCCTGAGGAGGAAGAGCTGACCAATCAGAGCTATTTCTAATTATATTTTTAATGACCAATATAGGCCCACACCATTCTGTTGTGGGGGGACACCACCACCATTCCAACACAGAAAAGCTGCTTTTTAACATACTTAATTAAACAAAATTGTACGGAAAACTATTTCACTAATTTTGTAATTCATTATAGGTCATATTTCATAGAAGTCTGGAAACACTGGACAGTTACTTTAATACTCTCTTCACTTACATTTTTATGGTTCCTTGTGTAACATCCACAAGAGGGCACAGACATACAGCAATGGCAAAGGGATTTGTTTTAAAAATGGATTCAATGGAAAATTACATTCTCACTCTCTTCAACCTCTGTTGAAACTGTATTGAAAATGTATTGTTCTTCATCACTTCCTTTTGTCTCTCAGACAGCATCATATATACAGTCCAGCCCAGAATCGGTTCCCCTGCCCTCCTGGCCACCCCAAACTGGCCCAGCGGCATGAAGCCGTACTCCACCGTGTCCTGGATCATCAATCTGCCGGGCCACCTCCAGGCCGACCTGCTGTTTACCAACATCAGCCAGCCCAAGTGTGGAAAGGGGCACACGTTCATCAAGGTACAGACCCTGGGCTCCCCAGAGGAGATATTGAGTCGCAGGGAGGATAAGGAGGCAGAGGACAAGCTGATGGTCCCTGAGAGCTTCTATCTCAACATGTCCAACTGTATGCCGGAGGACGGACACTTCAGTGTGCTCAGCAAGGTTACCCTGCAGAAGACTAGCAGTAAGGCACCTGTTTGTAATGTTATGATAGAGTTGTGACTGAATATGTTTGTGCTAAGATATCTGCATAATTCTAGCATTCGTCTCACAAGACCCTTTTGGTTATTTCAATAACTCTTAAGAGATCTTACATTTGAGGGCAAAAATAAGTCAATAATAGTTTTTTTAATTGGATGTCTATATCTTAAATGACATCAATACACTTAGGGCACTTATTAGGGATACTTGATGTTCATCAACACAGTATTTAGGGGTGCTGGCAGCGAAGCTAAACTCAACTCCGAATATATGTTCATCCCTCTACTAAGTGTGAAAAAAGCTCAGCGATATGTCAAGAGATGGAAGAGAAAATCACAACTTTCTAAGAAATAAATATTGCGCTCTCAATCAAACCCTAATAACTTAACTTCTCTTCATGTCAAAGCAGGTGTTGATAGATATATATCTCACACACACACACACACACACACACACACAGTGCCTTGAATTTTTCCACATTTTGTTACATTACAGCCTTATTCTAAAATATATATATATATATATCCTCAGCAATCTACACACAATACCCTATAATGAAAAGGCAAAAACCGATGTTGATACATTTTTGCACATTTATAAAAAACAGAACTACCTTATTTAAAGTATTCACCCCCTTTGCTATGAGACTCGAAATTGAGCTCAGGTGCATCCTGTTTCCATGGATCATCCTTGAGATGTTTCTACAACTTGATTGGAGTCCGCCTGTGGTCAATTCAATTGATTGGAGATGATTTGGATAGGCACACTGACTATATAAGGTCCCACAGATGGCAATGCATGTCAGAGCAAAAACCAAGCCATGAGGTCGAAGGAATTGTCCGTAGCGCCGAGACAGGATTGTGTCGAGGCACAGATATGGGAAAGGGTACCAAAATAATTCTGCAGCATTGAAGGTCCCCGAGAACACAGTGGCCTCCATCATTCTTAAATGGCAGATGTTTGGAACCACCAAGACTCTTCCTGAAGCTGGCCACCAGGCCAAACTGAGCAATCGGGGGAGAAGGGCCTTAGGCAGGGAGGTGACCAAGAACCTGATGGTCACTCTGACAGAGCTCTAGAGTTCCTCTGTGGAGATAAGAGAACCTTCCAAAAGGACAACCATCTCTGCAGCACTCCACCAATCAGGCCTTCATGGTAGAGTGGCCAGACGGAAGGCACTCCTCAGTAAAAGGCACATGACACCCTGCTTGGAGTTTGCCAAAAGGCACCTAAAGACTCTCTCAGACCATGAAACAAGATTTTCTGGTCTGATGAAACCAAGATTGAACTCCTTGGCCTGAAATCCAAGTGTCATTTCTGGAGGAAACCTGGCACCAATCCCTACGGTGAGGCATGGTGGTGGCAGCATCATGTTGTGGGGATGTTTTTCAGCGTCACGGACTGAAAGACTAGTGATGAAAACCTGCTCCAGAGCGCTCACAACCTCGGACTGGGGGCGAAGGTTCACCTTCCGACAGGACAACGACCCTAATCACACAGCCTAGACACACGCAGAAGGGGCTTCGTGACAAGTATTTAAATGTCCTTGAGTGGCCCAGCCAGAGCCCGGACTTGAACTCGATCGAACATCTGGAGAGACATGGAAAAAGCTGTGCAGCAACGCTCCCCATCCAACCTGACAGAGCTTGAGAGGCTCTGCAGAGATGAATGGGAGATACTCCCCAAATACAGGTGTACCAAGCTTGTAGCGTCATACCCAAGAACATTCAATGGTGTAATCGCTGCCAAAAGTGCTTCAACAAAGTACTGAGTAAAAGGTCTAAATACTTATGTAAATGTGATATTTCCGTTTTTTTATTTTGAATATATTAGCAAACATTTCTAAAAACCTGTTTTGCTTTGTCATTATGGGGTGTGTAGATTGATGAGGGGGAAAACAATTTAATTCGTTTTAGAATAAGGCTGTAACAAAACAAAATGTGTAAAATGTCAAGAGGTCTGAATACTTTCGGGATGCACTGTATATGTATGTATAACAACATTTTAATGAAACTGCATGCAATTCAGGTGTGACCCTTAACTCTCAGCATGTATTACTGTCTCTAGTACATTTGAGAAAAGCGACGCAGTACGTCAGAGATGAGTGTTTTGAATTGTTACAAGGAAGGGTATATAATGCTTCTATGCAACTGTGTTCCAGCCTGCTCATAAACCAGCACCTCGTTTCATTGCTACTTGCAGCTATATTTGTCTCATTCTTACCGTATGGAATCATGATTCTCTCCTTGTGTGTGTCTCTCTGTAGAGCTGCTCCTGAGCGGCATCCTGGGGGCTGTGGGAGCAGTGGTGCTCCTTATGCTTATTGTGCTGACTGTCTGCTTGGTGTTAAGGTGAGAACACCTGCCTCACCAAAACAATCTATATAACTTTGATGTTGAGGTCATTTTATGACTTGGCTAACCTCTCCCCCGTAGTGTGATGTCTGCTTGACTCAACCATTTGTATTCCTCTTTTGTGCTTTGCAGAAAGAAGAAAAGAATGATGGTCAATGAGGCTTCCATCTACAAAGGGAAAGGGAATATCTTCATCCCAGGTGACGATGTGTTCCCCAAAACTCAGTCAGACAGCGAGTCTCACATTTACGCCTCCATCGAAGACACCATGGTGTACAGCCACCTGTTGCGCGAGCCCAGCTACGTGGGAACCGTCCAGGACCACTTCCAAGGACAGCCGGTCGACACCTATCGGACATTCATGGCGCTCCAGGACGGAGTGCCAGAGATCACAGAGACGGCTGCAGACCTAGAGCTGGTGCCTGAGATGGACAAGTATAGACCTTTCCTGGACCCGTCGGAAACCTTCGTCCCGTCGAGACCTCGCACGCCCATTGACCGCCAGGACAGCATGGGCTTCACGGACCGCAGGATGGTAGACAATGAGCTGTACACGTTCAAGAGCACTGGGGATATAAATACGATTAGACTGTCGGGGGTAGACCAAATCCTAGATCCAGAGGAATCCATTTAGCGTGAGGCGGTACTGTGAGATGGACTACTGTTACTCATTTCACATAGCTCCAAGTGTTTCAGGTTCACTGCAGTGGGGAAATGTGCCTTTGCATAACATTCAGGGAGTCTGTATTAGTGGTGTTGTGCCTACTGCACAAGATCATCAGACAAATTACTATTACAGCTTTTCATTGGAGCCTCTGAGTCTCCAAGCACCTAGAAAGTCATTTCTGTGCTGCTCTTCTGTGTTTACGTTACTGGTCTACTTGGTTTTTGTGTATATTTCTTGATAGTATTTTAATTGTTTTATATGCTAGTATATACTTAATATATTGAATGTTGCCCTGGATACTGGTGTGCCATGGGTTTAAGAGCAGGGCTGCTTGTTTTGTTTGTTAGTTTTGTACCTAATGAGTAACCTTGGGTTACATTTAGCATTTTTTGCATTGTTTATGGCTTGTGGAAAGGGTTTTTCTCTGTAAATATGTGTTTTTAGATATTTCTCTGCCAATTTTGGGGGGGGATAAATTCCTTAGACATTTTGAGTGGTCTGAGTACAGTGTGATATTGTGAATAATACTATATCTAGGATAGATAAAGGAATCAATCTAAAACAATATTGCTTCAAAAGGCGTCTTGTTGTGATGGGAAAAGTGACATTCTTTCATCCTTTGGCTAAAACCTGTGACCTTTAAGTCCTGGCTCGTAGTTCGTTATAACCACAGGAACTTCAACCACGCAAGACAGGATGATTGTTTGGAAGGTTTTCATTGGAGTAGTTACCAAGAGGGACTTTTAAGGGAAACAACCAACCTTTAGCAAGACGCCAAGGTTCAACAGATTATGACAATCCACTTTTGTGTTTACACTTTTGTCTAATCTCTGTTCGAAGGTTAAAAAATATATATATGAAAAAAAAAGAAGAATCACTTTTCCAGCTACAATATTAAGATTTGATACACGTTAAATGAACGTGTATTCCTAAAACGTTTTCTTTGTTCAGTAATGTGTAATAGTTGGGTTTTCATTGTCTTTACATTTTCTTAGACAAACCCATACTTTAATTTCATAACTTTTATTGAGATGTATATTTGTTCAGTTAATATCAGGCTAGACATCTTGTGATAAAAACAAACAAGTATTCAAAGGCTAGCTCTCTGAAATAATTGTTGTTAATTAGATAGGAAAGCAACAGATTAAGTACCATAAATCTAGATGGTAGCGTAAGGATCTCATACTTGTACAAAAGCATGTGCAAATTCACATGAAAAGGTGTCATTGTCATTGGGACAGTTTCGTCGGACACAGATTCATCCTAGTCCTGGATAATCCTTAATCTGTGTCCAAGAAACCACCATGTTTTACAAAGAATTCTCCAACATTTTTGTCTGGGTATCAGCTCTAGAAAAGTGTCAGTAACTTGTTCCAAATGGTAAAAAAGATACATTTTCAGGGGTTGAATTTATAACCAAAGCGTACATTGTAGCAAAGAATACATGGTAGCGAACAAAAAATATAATTCAAGCATGGGAAATGCAGCTAACAAATGGCGCTCCTCAGACTATGTTGAACTCGCAGACAGAGGCCTTCTCCTCACGACAGTTCTTGTCTAACCATTTCCCACCAGTGGCCTCTGAGAGGATGACACAGTTCTGGGAACGATCTGTCTTTGGGGATCTGGAATCGGAGTCCCAGTTCTTGTAGACGATGCTGTTGCCCGCCTGATCCATCCAGTTGCCCTCAGTCACCATGTCGCTGATGCCCAGCCAGATCTGCTCGTCTGGGCCGATGCTCTGGTGGACGTAGTCGCTGAGCTGGTCGTTCTGGTCCTTGGACAAGGGGGTACCGAGTACACCCCCCAGGGCGATGCAGTCGTCAAAGGCTGTGTGGTAGCTTTTCTTCAGCGGCTCAGCCAGGAAACACTTGCCATGAACCTTGACCCCTTTCAAACAAACTGAGGAGCCAAGTAAAAATTGTAGTGTCAGAGCGTCTTTAGATGTGTTAAAACAGAAACCGATACTGTTATTTATGTCCAAAGGGTCCTGAACAATACCAGTATGTGTGAATCTCACCTGACTGCAAAGCCTGTTGCTCCTTCATAATATTTAGATCCTGAACAATGTCATTGATCTGCTTCTGCAGCTCCTCTATGGCTGCATCTTTGACTTTATCTGGAGCACGACAGAACGGGGACAGACAGGATGGACTCAAAGATGACACAAAGTTTGAGCGCTAGGCTACTGCTCCAGTGAGGTGGCAATGCCAGATGTGTTGCTTGAAATTATTGATGTGTATTGCAAGCAATTTCTGGCAAGACTAATAAAATCATATTTTACTCCAAATAGTTAATCTTCCGAACAATGAGAGCTGTGTGTAACAAAAATGTAATTTCTCTGATTGATTTAAAAACAATTTCAACACTGAACGTCAATATAATTCTGACCATCATATAGAGTGAGGCACCCACCACCTACCGTTTTTAACCGTTTTCTTCGTAGGGAAAGCCTGCTGGAATGAGCAGTTCACCAAGAGAAGTAGTCCAAAAACCAAACAGGTTCTTCTGAACTCCATGGTTAGAGCTGTTGTTGAATGACTGCTTCAATGTGGAGCCTGGCAATTTATGTCCTCTCTCCACAAAAGGAAAAAACAGTGTAATTGAAAACTGCTGCCTGGAACTGGAGCTGTCCAACCTCAGAACCTGATACTCTCTCAGTCACAGACATCGCATGCACTGTGACATCCTTATCTGATTTCTGGACGCCCCAGTGGTCCCACTCTATACTTTGAAAGAGAGCAATAGGTTGTAGTGGTTCTAATTGGAGTCAAATGGCATGTCTTACTCACTTTATGGTCAACTAAATAATTTGACTTTGGTATTATTTGCAATGCAACTTCATTTCTTTGGTTTTATTTTTTTTAACTCAGGATCTTGGTCATGTTTTAAAATGGTGAAGTAGTAAACATACGTGTTTCTTTGGACCTGTCTCCTCACTGGCAGAGTAGATCATATGCTCCAGGCCATGGTTCTTAGGCAGTGGAAATGGTCCTGTCTCACATCTGCTCTTTTGGTTGTGCACTTTATGCTCCTCTGATGACACTGACACGTGGCAAGGACAATAGGACACAGTGACTGTGGCTATCAGAGTATCTACTCAATTACAGAAAAAGATATTCAAAGATATAAAGTTATAGATATATATATATAAAATATAACTAAACATGAGCATGTAGCAATATCTTTCTGAATGAAACCTACCCAAACACCATGCATAATATACACCTGTTCGGCCTCACTGACCTTTACAGTAGTTATGATGCATCAACACGCGTGTTTTCAGCTGTCTACGTCATCAAAGAGCAGCAAAAAGGCACAGATAAAATATATAAATCAAATCAAATTTTATTTGTCACATACACATGGTTAGCAGATGTTAATGCGAGTGTAGCGAAATGCTTGTGCTTCTAGTTCCGACCATGCAGTAGTATCTAACAAGTAATCTAACAAATTCACAACAACTACCTTATACACACAAGAGTAAAGGAATGAATACGAGTATGTACATATAAATATATGGATGAGCGATGGCTGACCGGCATAGGCAAGATGCAGTAGATGGTATGGAGTACAGTATATACACACATATATATATATGAGATGAGTAATGTAGGATATGTAAACATTATATAAATGGCATTGTTTAAAGTGGCTAGTGATACATTATTTCATCCAATTATAATTATTAAAGTGGCTAGAGATTTGGGTCGATGACCGAACGGCATAGGCAAGATACAGTAGATGGTTTAGAGTACAGTGTATACATTTGATATGAGTATGTCGGATACGTAAACATTATATACAAAATTGTTTAAAGTGGCTAGTGATACATTTGTTACATCCAATTCCTATGTATAAAGTGGCTAGAGATTTAAGTCAGTATGTTGGCAGCAGCCACTCAATGTTAGTGATGGCTGTTTAACAGTCTGATGGCCTTGAGGTAGAAGCTGTTTTTCAGTCTCTCGGTCCCAGCTTTGATGCACCTGTACTGACCTCGCCTTCTGGATGATAGCGGGGTGAACAGGCAGTGGCTCGGGTGGTTGTTGTCCTTGATGATCTTTTGGCCTTTCTGTGACATCGGGTGGTGTAGGTGTCCTGGAGGGCAGGTAGTTTAACCCGGTGATGCGTTGTGCAGTCCTCACTACCCTCTGGAGAGCCTTACGGTTGTGGGCGGAGCAGTTGCCGTACCAGGCGGTGATACAGCCCGACAGGATGCTCTCGATTGTGCATCTGTAAAAGTTTGTGAGTGATTTTGGTGACAAGCCAAATTTCTTCAGCCTCCTGAGGTTGAAGAGGCGCTGTTGCGCCTTCTTCACCACGCTGTCTGTGTGGGTGGACCAATTCAGTTTGTCCGTGATGTGTACGAGGAACTTAAAACTTTCCACCTTCTCCACTACTGTCCCCTCGATGTGGATAGGGTGCTCCCTCTCCTGTTTCCTGAAGACCACGATCATCTCCTTTGTTTTGTTGACATTGAGTGAGAGGTTATTTTCCTGACACCACACTCGAGGGCCCTCACCTCCTCTCTGTACGCCGTCTCGTCGTTGTTGGTAATCAAGCCTACCACTGTAGTGTCGTCAGCAAACTTGATGATTGGAGTTGGATGCGTGCTTGGCCACGCAGTCATGGGTAAACAGGGAGTACAGGAGAGGGCTGAGAACGCCCTTGTGGGGCCCCAGTGTTGAGGATCAGCGGGGTGGAGATGTTGTTTCCTACCCTCACCACCTGGGACCGGCCCGTCAGGAAGTCCAGGACCCAGTTGCACAGGGCTGGAGTCGAGACCCAGGGTCTCGAGCTTAATGACGAGCTTGGAGGGAACTATGGTGTTAAATGCTGAGCTGTAGTCGATGAACAGCATTCTTACATAAGTATTCCTCTTGTCCAGATGGGTTAGGGCAGTATGCAGTGTGATTGCGATTGCGTCGTCTGTGGACCTATTGGGACGGTAAGCAAATTGGAGTGGGTCCAGGGTGTCTGGCAGGATGGAGGTGATATGATCCTTGACTAATCTCTCAAAGCACTTCATGATGACGGAAGTGAGTGCTACGGTGCGATAGTCATTTAGCTCAGTCACCTTAGCTTTCTTGGGAACAGGAACAATGGTGGCCCTCTTGAAGCATGTGGGAACAGCAGACTGGGATAAGGACTGATTGAATATGTCCGTAAACACACCAGCCAGCTGGTTCTGCGCATGCTCTGAGGACACGGCCAGGATGCCATCTGGGCCGGCAGCCTTGCGAGGGTTAACACATTTAAATGTTTTTCTCACATTGGCTGCGGTGAAGGTGAGCCCGCAGGTTTTGGTAGCGGGCCGTGTCGGTGGCACTGTATTGTCCTCAAAGCGAGCAAAGAAGTTGTTTAGTTTGTCTGGGAGCAGGACGTCATGGTCCGCGACGGGCTGGTTTTCTTTTGTAGTCCGTGATTGACTGTAGACCCTGCCACATTCCTCTTGTGTCTGAGCCATTGAATTGTGACTCTACTTTGTCTCTATATTGACGCTTAGCTTGTTTGATTGCCTTAACTGCTCTGACAGCTGATGCTTAATGTTAGTGAGGGAGATATAAGCTTCTTATTATACCTCAGTGCCTGAACCTATTTAGATTGTTCCTGGATCAGTGTACAAATCAACACAGTTCTACCATACTGAACACATTTTTTATGTATTTTTGGACCGTTTGAATTTGTACTTTATAGCCTTTCAGATAACGTAAATGATTTAGCTTCTTACGCATTCAAACTCAGACCATTTTAAGGTCGATTTTTCTTCGACTACTGCTATGTTTAATTTTGACATATTTTTATGAACAGAATAGCAATAGCTATTTCTCAAAGATGAGCAAAGGAGATTTTGCAAAGGACTACTTTATAGTGCAGTGGGAGTTTAAATTGACTTAGCTACATAACCCAATGGCCGGCAGATGGCGATATTGAGTAGTTTCATTTTACGTCCAAATGGAATACATGCAGCCAGCTATACACTCCTATCCCCAAATGGACTGGTTCATACCTAAAACATTTCTTCCTCAACTCGATTTAATGGCGAGAAGGCGGGGAAAATATGCGTACTTTCTTTATAAAACACCACTTTCCACAACAACCATGCTAGAACGGCTAATGCCTAGGAATGCTAGTCCTGGTGTGTAATCATTAAGCTGATTCTGTTGCAAATTTGGAAACGCAAACGAGAGTTTCTATTGGACAAATTCAGGTAGGTACCTCCCCGTTTCGTCTGCTTCCGTTTGGTTCTTAAACAGTAAATGTTTCCATAATGAATACACCCCTGGATGTTGTGTATCGCATTCAGCCAATCAGGTTGCAATAGTCTGTTGTTTACCCCTGGCTGAATACAGGGCACTTCATCAGGAAGTAGCATTAGCTACTAGCATAGTGGTGAAACGTGTTTCATAAACAAAGTATGTATATTTTCCACGTTTTTTATATGCCTTGCAATTCATTTTTTTATTTTATTTCACCTTTATTTAACCAGGTAGGCCAGTTGAGAACAAGTTCTCATTTACAACTGCGACCTGGCCAAGATAAAGCAAAGCAGTGGGACAAAAACAACAACACAGAGTTACACATGGGATAAACAAACGCACAGTCAATAACACAATAGAAAGATCTGTATACAGTGTGTGCAAATGAAGTAAGGAGGTAAGGCAATAAATAGGCCAATAGTGGCGAAGTAATTACAATTTAGCAATTTACAATTTACACAAATACTGGGGTGCAAAAGAGCAGAAAAACAAATATTGGGATGAGGTAGGTAGTTGGTTGGATGGGCTATTTACAGATGGGCTGTGTACAGCTGCAGCGATCGTTAACTGCTCTGACAGCTGATGCTTAAAGTTAGTGAGGGAGATATGTCTCCAACTTCAGTGATTTTTGCAATTAGTTCCAGTCATTGGCAGCAGAGAACTGGAAGGAAAGGCGACCAAAGATGTGTTGGCTTTGGGGATGACCAGTGAGATATAGCTGCTGGAGTGCGTGCTATGGGTGGGTGTTGCTATAGTGACCAGTGAGCTAAGATAAGGAGGAGCTATACCTAGCAAAGACGTATAGATAACCTGGAGCCAGTGGGTTTGGCGATGAATATGTAGCGAGGGCCAGCCAACGAGAGCATACAGGTCGCAGTGGTGGGTGGTATATGGGGCTTTGGTGACAAAACGGATGGCACTGTGAAAGACTGCATCTAATTTGTTGAGTATAGTGTTGGAGGCTATTTTCTAAATGACATCACCGAAGTCGAGGATCGGTAGGATAGTCAGTTTTACTAGGGTAAGTTTGGCGGCGTGAGTGAAGGAGGCTTTGTTGTGAAATAGGAAGCCGTTTCTAGATTTAATTTTGGATTGGAGATGTTTAATGCGAGTCTGGAAGGAGAGTTTACAGACTAGCCAGACACCTAGGTATTTGTAGTTGTCCACATATTCTAAGTCAGAACCTGCCAGAGTAGTGATGCTAGTCGGGCGGGCGGGTGATCGGTTGAAGAGCATGCATAAATCGAGTTAAGGAGGAAATTTGCAGCCTGATTGGAGAATTATTGATGTACGAGCCGGTCCACTAGGGGATATGCATACACTATGTAGACAGCTGCATGCGTTTGCTTTGGACGGTAAGATCAAACGACTCATATCGCCATCTGTCGGCATTTAAACTATTAGTTACAGTGATATCATAGGTCGGTTTTTAGTAGATTGGTAGGGAAATATGTTCCTAGATCTGCTTGCAGAGGCAACAAATGTACTGAGGGTCTAACCTCAGCAGTTTGGAACGCCAGAGAACCTTTGGAGGCCACATACATTTTGCGCATGGAAGGCAGGGCACTTCCTGTTTTTTTCCTCAGTTTGTTCCTTGCTTTCTAGATGAAGTAATGAGGGAAACGGGCACCCACCCAACCAGGTCTGCACGTATGGGCATTTCCATATGAATAACCGGAACATCGAAACCAAGTGGTTTTGTAGTTTAACGATGGACTCGACACGTCAAGTGTGAATCGCGATTCGTGAGACACATCAAGGGGGTGTACTGCTAACTAACCCCACGCTAGCAAGGATAACTAGTTGGCTAACGCAATCTAGCTAACTATCCACAGTCAACTACGACTTGCTGTTGTGAATGGTGTGCCCTAGCTAACGGTAGCGTGCCAGAAAATCAAAAAGAGGACTATTCTCAAATTCTTTCCTCGACCAGGAAAGGGGTGAGTTGAAGTCATCATGGCTGTTTCTAACGTCACCTAGCTAGCTAACTAAATTAGCAATCTTATTACTAGCTAAATCAAGCCACCAAATCTGTGAAACCATGCTAATCTTTGGACCTACCTAGCTAGCTACACACATGCACTAGACGACACAGTGCCCCCAATCCCCAGGCTGTCTCCCACATAGGCTACAGTAAAGTAGTCTAGTGCCTGCCTACTACCTAGCTAGCTAGCATTAGATTCTGAATCTTGACAGAATCGAGATGATTTTCATTAGTATAGCTAGCTAATGAACCATGTTACTCTGCTATTCTAGCTCAATAACGGTGATTGTGACTTGACACGTCAATTTACAATTTATATTCAATTTAGGTCATTTTTACTATTACTGCCAGTGGAATGTTTTGTCAGGGAAATCTCAAAATGAAGAGAGAGGGTTGCAATTACCATCGATACCAGATCAATATCGCCATCTGCCGGCCTTTCCCCTGGGGTTGCATCTCTTCAGCTGCAGAACATCTTTAGGATTTCTAGTGCGCCAGGGTACTTATCTGCTACGGGAATTCCATACTGAAAACTTTATACAAGGTTCTTGATACAACCATTTGCTGTTTATTGTTAATCAAAATACAACATTTAAACAATTTAAACTAAGGACAAGACTGATCATTGTGATCAACATAGCAAAAGCTTACTACATTAAATCTAGACTATTAAATAAGACCCTAGGCATTATTATGTAAGTCAGGGACTGCCAGCAGAGGTTATAATTGAATCACATCAGCCTGTTAATTAACTGCTATTTCATCCTATTGAGCCACATCTCTCCTCCACTCCCATCTTTCACTCCCATTCTCCTGTGCTCTCTTCCCCTGTGTCTGCCATCATTCCTCCGTTTTATGAATTCCTGTTGGAGGCATCCATGCAACAGGGAGTCCTGCGTCCCTATAAATCATTTATTAAACTGATGCCTCATTCAGCTGTATAGTGCTCACAATCCAATCTCCCATAATGGTTCATTGGTCCATTGAAGTTGTTAGTGTCAGATCTATTAGACCTTGTGTCATTATGTTTGTTGATACTGGAGTCTCAGTTGAATTCTGAGACTTAGGCTAAATGTGTGACCGTTGTCAACTGTTCCTGTCTTGAACTGCAGAATAGAATGGCGGTTTTGTGAATGGAGTTTCTGCTGTAAGACAAAGACGATACTCAAGTCAATCAGTTCATTCAGGATAACTGCAGCATGTCATTCAGTAGGGGGAGTTTATACACTCCCACTTCTAGTCAACCACAAAAGAGCATTGATTTAGCAGATAATAGCTAATCGATGCTTGTCTCAGTGTTTTTCTTGAAAGTGCTTTTGCTTGTGTACAAATGCCAAAGCAGCTATAGTGAATTCATTGTGTAGCATCGCCCTTGGTAACAGATTGCCACTGGATTTATGCAGCAGCAAGAGTTGTTTATAGTTCAACGCTTCTGTGAGGTTCCTGACTTAGAGTTTTAATGAAACGGTAGTTGTGATGTAGTACAATAGCTACTGTTAGTTTTGTTCACTCTATGGGAGTGACACCCTCAGTCATCTCTCAACATTGATTCACCTACGGGTCGTGCTGATACAATATGCACAATGAGGTGTGGCGTATGGCCACTATACCACGGCCAAGGGCTGTTCTCAGGCACGACACAACACAGTATATACCACAAACCCTGAGGTGCCTCATTGCTAATATAAACTGCTTACCAAAGTAATTAGAGCAGTGAAAATACATGTTTTGTCATACACGTGGTATACGGTCTGATGTACCATGGCTGTCAGCCAATCCGCATTCAGGGCTCGAATATAATCGTATATCAACAGTGTTTGGACATCGCCCAACCCTAATGTCAATGGTACCTCATTGTTTTTTAAATGTTGATTTAACCTTTTATTTAACTAGGCTAGTCAGTTAACAAATTCTTATTTTACAATGACAGGCTACCCCGGACAAACGCTCCCCTAACCCAGACGACACTGGGCCAATTGTGCACCGCCATATGTGACTCCCGATCGCGTTGTGATAGCCCAGGATCGAACCAGGGTCTGTAGTGACGCCTGTAGCATTGAGATACAGTGCCTTAGACCGCTGCGCTGCTCGGGAGGCCATTGTTGCGTGGGGGGTCCGTTGGTGGCGTTTGACAACTTCTTGGGATGTCTTACTCAATGTTAGAAAAAGTTTGGCTCAAATTGGATGTCGGGTAGTATATGTGTTGACTGTTATATGAATCCTATGCATTTAAATGGCCAATTTGGGTGCAATCCGTTATCTTTAATTTTTCAGATCAAATTATATTTCAACAAGCTACAGAAATGATTTCAGAACAATCTTGAGATGGTGAGTGTCATGGCTTGGAATGAACCCTACAAGATATTAGCATATTCCACTTCCTCTGTCTAAAGCAAGGTTTAGCTGAAACGCCTCAAACTGAATAATCCATGTTATGGATGACATCAAAGACCTTTCAATTGTTGGCAGTTTGACAAAACAAATGCTATGCGTCATGCTTTTATGATTAACTAGGCTAACACAAACATTTCACGGCTGTGCTTATCAAATCCATAGAGGGACCCTTGCATTCTGGCTATTGATTACGCACAACTTCAGTTGTAGTGGTGTGTGTGTGTGTGTGTGTGTGTGTGTGTGAGACACACTGACCTGGTGAATTAGCTAGATACGGTTAGTGATATGCTAACACATCCAGTCCAGGCTGTCAGCAGCAGATCATAATGCCTGGGCTGAGTGAGGAAAGCGATAGCCATGGCCAGACTTCCCACCCACTAACCATCAGGAGGGCCCAAATCTTTTGTGTGTGTGTAGGCAGACTGTCCAGAGTCTGGGGCTAGGCACTAACCAGGCTACTATACTGTATTGTATGTGGGAGACAGCCAGGGGATGAGGGAGGGCACTGTGTAGTCTAGTGCATTTGTGTGTAGTAATGTGTTTGACACAGGCTGATTGTCACTGGGGCTACACACTCACTGGCCTATATCAGTGCTGCTGTTAGGGATGCCTGAATAGTGGGCTTTTACAAACATGATATAAAGACTGTCTTGGCAGGAATATGTCAGTTGCTTCAGGGTTCCCCGTAAGCCGATTTGGCTAAAACTCAGTTAAGCTAGTATGGCTAATCATAAAAGTGAGATTACACAGGAAATTCCAGTGAATTGGCCACGTGGATGGATGAAATTCTGACCTCTTATAGGCCAGATTTCAGAGGGGGGAGTTTTCCTTAGCCGCTGTGCTTCCACATCTGCATTGCTTGCACTTTGGGGTTTTAGGCTTGGTTTCTGTATAAGCACTTTGTGACAACTGCTGATGTAAAAAGAGCTTTATAAAACACATTTGAAAGGCAGTGTGTTTATTTTAGGAATACTCAGCTGTTTTTAACTTGTAATGTTGTTTCTTAATATTTTTGGACAAATAGGCAATTTTTATTACCCTGACTTTCTGTTTCTAGTGAATGTGGGCCAAAACTGACCGCAGGGACATTTTTGACCAGGGTCATTGAATTTAAAAATGTTAGAATACAATGTTGCTTTACTTGCTTTAGAATACTTAAACAGACCAACAGGAACTTCATAAACTCTCACCCGCCGTCTCTTCTCTCACTCCCTTTGTCCGTTATTGTCTGTTTTCACAGACGATTGATTTGCATGTCAAAGTTGATACGCCGCCACAGTTCAGATAACGTGTTGTCTTTTTAATATAAACGTATCTAGGTGTCTAGCCTTTTCAGTAAAACATTTTTTTCAGTCTACAACGCCACGTTCAAACAAATAACAGAAAAGAGACCACATTCCAACAATACTGACCCCACAGACAATGAAACATTGACGCCTCACTTCCTTCTCTCTGCTGTATACACCTGTAGTTTCTCACTTCCCTCCTCTATATGTTTATGACAGCTCATACCAACAACCCAGAAAATGCAATGCAACATTGGCACATCAGACATGTAGCAGACATCATTTCATTGACACACCTGTGTCTGTAGCCTATCCCTAACCGTCCAAACCCTTCTCTCCCAGCAGCATGCGGCGAGAGCTGCGGCCGTTCTAGAATGAAGAAGAGCCCGGCGCACCGTTGCAGGGACATCGAGAGGCAAGCCGGCTACCTGCAGCCCGAGCACTGTGCCCCTCCCCCGACCCGCCCCCACTCCGACACCATGTGGTTCATCCGCGACTGCTGCGGCATCGTATGCGGCGTCATCACCTGGTGCCTGGTGTTCTACGCCGAATTTGTGGTGCTCTTCGTCGTGCTGCTGCCCGCCAAGAACCTGCTATATAGTCTAATCAATGGGGCACTGTTCAGTACCCTCGCCTTCCTCGCCCTGGCCTCACACGCCCGGGCCATGTGCACAGACCCGGTTAGTCTGGCTGGCTCTGTCAGTGATTCTGTAGCTTTGTTCCAATTGTCTCTCCTTCCCCCCAAAAGTGTGCACTTGTTCACTTCCCTTCACTGATTTAAAAGGAAATGACTGGAATTAAAAACATATGGTGGACATTCCCACTAGCCCATGCCTCCACCAATCCAATGCTTTTAGATTTGTGGGCAGTAGTGAACGAGTGCACACTTCAGGAGAAAGGAGATGTTATTGAGACTCACCCAGTGAGTGGACTCTCAGGTGAAATTGTCAAATGTAGAGCTTTCAGTCTTGAAATAAGTTGTCTTCCCAAGAAAACCTGCTTGTCGGGAACTTCAAAACTGTGTTTTGCTTTCAGATATGAATGAATGCCCCTGTCCTAACCCGTGCCTCTCTCCCAGGGTGCGGTGCCTAAAGGGAACGCGACCAAGGAGTTTATCGAGAGCCTGCAGCTCAAGCCCGGTCAGGTGGTCTATAAATGTCCCAAGTGCTGCAGTATCAAGCCCGACAGAGCTCACCACTGCAGGTTCTGTACAGGACTAGTCTAGAGAGCCCTGTCCCATTCCACTTGTTTTCTTCAAATGTTCTTTCCCGCCAATGTTGTTTAGCCTCAGACCTGCTACATTACTTACACCCACTGGTACTTACTAGATGGCTAAGAAGGAGTTCCCCGGACTTTGAAGTGCTTTACACCTAGTTTCAAGGGACGAAAATGGCCAAAAACAAAAGGGAAGTTGAATTAGGAAAAAGTAGCAGCACTTGGTATTTATATCTGATCAAAATAATGTCAATTGATGTGACGTACAGGATGGTATCATGATATTTATACTATACACTTGTTCCACCTTCGGAGAATGCCATGGTATCAGAGCACCTCTAGTTCAGCCTTTGCAGCTCCATAGGGCAGATGATTGATGACGATGTCTCAGGGCCTAGTTGAGATGTCAGTCTGCTACCCTCTCCCTCCGATAATATACGTTTCTCTGTGACTCCCCTGTGTGATGGAGAGTACAGTCCAGCTCAGCAGGTTATTCCCATCTCTCACCTCCATCAATGTCAACATGGTGTTTGTCCCAAATAGAACCCTATTCCCTATAAAGTGCACCTCTTTTGGCCATGGCCCTTAGGGCTCTGGTCAACAGTAGAGCACCATATAGGGTTCTATTTGGGATGCAGACAGTGTGTACCGTGCAACTAGGAGTGGTGTGTCTCTCCCCTCTCTCTGCTGCGTTGGCGTGTGTTTTGAGTTGACTGATAATTAACTGCATTCTGGCTGGTCTTCATACACCCAGAAGGAGCAGCTTGTGTAGGTCACGGTTTGGACCATATTTCCAGGCCTCTTCTGTATGTGGCTATACCCTGCTTTCATGTCATCTCCTCGTGTGCGTGCTCCTCGCAGTGTGTGTAAACGCTGTATCAAGAAGATGGACCACCATTGCCCATGGGTAAACAACTGCGTAGGAGAGAAGAACCAGAAATTCTTTGTGCTTTTCACAGTGAGTGTGTAGCCTCGAGCGACTCCGACATGCTGCTATTACTCAAACGTACAATTCACTACAAGCCGTTATTCACTCACGCACATGAGATGTTGCTGGTGTCTCTGCATTCAAACCTTTTTAGTTAACGCTGACTAATTCAACTATCCATCTCCTACAAACCTGTAAACTTTCCCTCACATTCCCCAATACATCACATTTATTCAAAATCTTGACGAAATAAGAGTTGCATTTTCAAAATAAGAGTACTGCACGGTTAAATAATGTAATGTAATGTTACTGCGATATTCTTTTGTCTCCCTTCAGATGTACATTGCACTGATATCCCTCCATGCCCTGGTCATGGTTGCCTTTCATTTTATCTTCTGCTTTGAGTCAGACTGGACGAGTGAGTACCATGCTGTTCTGCTATGTATTAGCATGCTATGCCAAATCCACCATACTGTTTTTAACTGTGTGTGGTAAGTCTGCAACAGAGAAACACATTTCATGGATTTGGTATTGTGGTTTCCATTTGTAACTATTTATTTCCATTTCTTCAAGTGTCATGTTGTCTTCCTCTCATCCTTTTGATTGGCTCACTTTGTTAGAGCATTACTTAATTGGTTTCAACTTTTGGCTCACCTTTCCTGCCCCCTGAATCCTAAGATAATACTTACCTGATTAGAGGGAATCCAGCCCACCTGTCCTCAGCTTACAGGCCATCAGTGCCCTCCAGTTT
Source organism: Brachymystax lenok tsinlingensis (assembly GCA_030435695.1). Classification (NCBI taxonomy): domain Eukaryota; kingdom Metazoa; phylum Chordata; class Actinopteri; order Salmoniformes; family Salmonidae; genus Brachymystax; species Brachymystax lenok. Next base: position 35,234,581 of record CM059799.1, read on the forward strand.
AAACCTCTCTCCCTTCTCTTCTCCTGCCTCCCTCCCTCGGCCCTCCCAAGAGTGCAGTACATTCTCTCCTCCAGCGACCGTCATCCTCCTCATCCTCCTCTGCTTTGAGGGACTCCTCTTCCTCATTTTTACCTCAGTGATGTTTGGGACCCAGGTCCATTCCATCTGTACTGATGAGACGGTAAGTGAACATGACCACCAGCATCCCTTTGCTCCCATTCACTCCCTCACTCAGTGCCTCTTCTCTACCTTCCTAACCGTCGCTGTTTAGCACGGTCGGAGTCAATAACAATTCAGGAAGTAAACTGGATTTAGAATTTCCGTTTACTTCCCGAAATTTAAATGGAATTGACCCCAACCCTGCTGCTTGGTGCTTAGATTCATATTGCCTGTCGCTTTATTCAGGGTCTTAATAGAACTGTCCCAAAGGTGTATACAGTGAGTAGCCAGGATGATGTTTTGCATGTTGTTGGATCTTATCTACAGGGCATAGAGCAGTTGAAAAAGGAGGAGAGAAGATGGGCCAAAAGGACAAAGTGGATGAACATGAGGGTGGTATTTGGCCATCCGTTCTCTATAGCCTGGCTGAGTCCCTTTGCGACCCCTGACCACGGGAAGGCAGACTATTACCAGTACGTTGTCTGAGACGGGAAGCCGTGCTCCAGCACCCGTGCTACCAGCTTGTCTTTCAGGGTGCGGACCGATGCGGCGTACAGGCGATAGTCTTCCCACCGCCTGGCTCCACCGAGCACGAACTCTTCTGTCACATTTTTCTCCTTTTCTGTTGTTGGTCATTTTTCTTCTTTGTGAAAAAAAAAAATCTTTATCTGCTTGTTTTGAATACCTGCCATTTCTTTCTTTTTTTTTCTTTGCCTGGTGCTGATTTGGATATCTGTATAATCTATTTTCCCTTCTGTTTACAATCACTGCCAAGCCCTACAAAACCATGAACTGTAAAATGCCTCTGCTTTTCTCACGTTTACCATTGAAGAAAGCACCTACAGGCTCTGGCCAGGTTACATCAGTATCTGAGCTGGCTAAAAACTGGGCTTTGCCTTTGGGATAGAAATGGAAATATAAATGCTCTTAAACCCAAAGTATTTCCTGTATTTGGTCATTTCCTGTTTAAGGACTAGGCCTAAACAAAGCAAACGCATGAGCTGAATTCCTATTGTTTTCGTCCACTGAAAAGCCAATCGGTTCCGGTTTTGTCTTCCAATGTTGCAGTACCTCCGCCTTTCCATAATGTAGCCTAAATGGTGTAAGCTATAGCTTTGGTGCCAGTGCCGCACTGTTGGAGTACTAATGGCCCACAAGGCATTACGTTTGCGGTTTAGAACAGCCAAATATTTTGCTGCAAGCTGCAGATTCTTTGCCTTATAGGACAATGCATCATGGACAATGTCAATTGGGTAAAGAGATTTTTGTAACTCTAACTTTAAGTTGAATAAGGTATTTGCTTCCTTTCGCTGGCTGTCAGTCATGTCTATGTGCAGGATGGGTCCCCTCCAAAAGTCATGACAGGATGAAGATGAGATTGGGAACAACAATGGATTGAAAGTCCAACTGTGGAACCGGCTGGTGGCAGTGGATGGTTCTGTTGTTCCAATGTGTGGCACGATGTCTTACTGGCTGGTGTATGTGACAACTGTTTCTATAGAAAAATGATCACGGTGCCCTCTGAGATTTTCCAATTGGTCACCCAATAACTAGAAAACTGGTCAATCAAATGTACACATTATTTTCAACTTTCTTTAACAGAAGCATGCACCAAAGTGTAATTCCCTGTGTTCACTTAATGGGATTTGTAAAAGCCTGTTTTTTTGACATGGCAATCGGCTTGACGTTCTGTTTATGAATCTGGCACAGTTCAGCTTTGTGGAGCAAACACTGGTGACGCAATTTAGGCCAGTAGAACAGGTGCATTGAAGCCTGAAAGACCATACTGCCTGGAAGTAGAATTTTTAAAAGTTACCATTGGGTACAATGCTAGCTAGTTCAAATGTAGACACAGACCGGTCTTCTAGATACATAGCAGTCTAAGAGACGGTGTAGATTGCCTCAGGGCAATTAGGCATTGCAAACAATCAAGCCTCATTCAAAGCAGATACTTCAGTGAAAATGCCTTTTTGTCTGTGTGAGAATTATAACACAGTCAATTGTGTTCACGAGCCTTATTGTAGAAAGAATATGGGCTGTTGGTTCACGAATAGAACAACTATGGCGTGTGTCCCAAATGGCACTCTGTTCCCTATAAACTACACTACTTTTGACCAGGCCCACAGGGCTGTAGTCAAAAGTCGTGTACTGTGTAGGGAATAGAGTGCCATTTGAGACACAGCCTAATTGATGTAGAATATATTTGCTGCCATATTCTCTGGTTTACGACCCACACTGTATGAACAATATGATTATGTATTCATCAAACTAAATAGTTTGCTAATTAAATTGAGAATACAGAGTGCATTGGCAACATGGATGCCATTTGAAGTGTGTATGGACCACATTTATAGATTTTTATGCTATATTATAAAGAATCAATTAAGATTGAATGTCATGCTACTTTTAGTGAATAATGAAAGTCATCTTTTCTAAGCAGTTTTTTTTTTTTTTTTACCGAATGGGTGACTTTAAAGTTTAAGACGCTTCAATCAAATCTACTACTGTCTCTTTCTGATTTGATGCAAACACTTTTAAAAAAGTGGTACACTCTAAACTACCTACATCTCAACACTGCCATCCCCTGCTTGAACTAATGGACCCTTAGTCACTACATAGAGATAATATCGCATATCTCATCAAATACTGTGATTTTAAAGTAGACTATCTTATCAGAATGAATGCTTCTCCAACACGACAGATTTATTTTATATTTAAAATGTGCTTTTGCAGCTCATTCCAGTTTACCTTTCAACTAATCAGGTACAATATCCATATGCCTCAGAGGCATGTATTAATTTATTTGTAGATCTGTGGAGTGGGAAGTTCTTGAATCTGATCCATGTCTGTCAGAGTCACTTTGAGGAGAGACCGAAGTAATGGGGTATATGAGGTTCCTTAGGAAGAGGCTGGCTTAAAGCTCATGTTACCCCAGCCCCTTTCATTACATTAAAGGTAGACTCAGCTATATGACCGATGCACAAAGTAAACAGCATAGTGGGTCAGTTTCTGCAACAACTAAGATCGTTGAAGAGCGAGGCTAAACTCCATACTGCTGCGAACCCATGCACAGATACTATGTGAGAGTGAAGTTTTGCATCTCACTCATCGCAATATCTGTGGCGCTGCTTGTGGTAGCGTCATTTTGCTCAGTCTACCTAATTCCTATCAATCAGATCAGAAGCACTAAGACCTAGTCCTACTCATTAACACAGAAAGGATATGCTGGGAAGTTGTCAAATCTATCCTATTCTGTTCTGACAAAGGGACTGGTATTCTCTCAAATGTCTCTGCGTTTATACACTTTTTAAACACACACACACACACACACACTTGCTGTAAATAGATGATTCACAATGTGCATCTCTTTGAAATGTTTATCCGAATGCAAAAGTTTAAGTTACTTTCATATGGAAATGATTTACAATAAATGTATTGTTTTTTCAAAAATGGTCGTCCGTCTGTCAACATTATTTTGTCTTAAAGGAATTGTTCACTCAATGTATTTTAGTAGATAGAGTTTGAGTGAACTATCCCTTTAAGACTGTATCCAGGTAGACACTACTGTACCTGTGGAATAGGGAGTGTAGTGTTGCATTCTGAATGACCTTTATGTTTTCATAGGCCAATCTTCTCTACAATAAATTGAAACTGTATGCCTTACTTGGTATGCTAATAGCACACTGGCCTGTCGGAGTCAATTTATTAGTTAATCTGAGAAGTTTACTGGACTGTAATCTTATAAATGCTGCCTGTATGTGTATCTCGTTCCATTGATGGTAGTTCAATTTTAGATGAGTCATTTAGAATAATTAATAATTTATCAACATAACAGTTCACTTTCCTAGATGGTTTATTCAATGTTGTGCACCATCGAATTGAAAACATTCACACTTAAAAATGTTAGTGTAAAATAGGTTGTTAGACTAGATATGGTTCATAAAAGGAGATTGAGGTCTGCCCAACCACCTGTTTCTCTCTGCAACAGTGTGCCAGACACAGACACAGCAGCAGTATGTGTAATCTAATTCTATTGGCTAACAGCCATTTTCTGAGACTTCCTCACTTATCATACACAATTTACTAAGAGCCAAGCAACATATTCAAAGGATGGAGAGGTGGATTGTCCAAGTCAAGGATTCTTAATAATACATTTTTATTTATAATACATTGCCTTTCTTTATCCCTCTTGTAGGGCTCCCGTGCTGCACTAATCAGGAACACGGAGTTCACCAGGTCAATCATATGCACCTCCCAAACTAATCTCTACAGTTTATAATATCCATATCTACAGTATAATGGTTAAAACAAATGGGTCCCATTCAGGGGCTGGCGATAAAAGAAAAGTTTCATGAAACCACTATTCTAATGCATTGATCCCTCTTGGCCTCGGCGACAGTGGCTTCACAGGTAAATGTTTATCGTCGGTTTAGATTGACTGGAGAACACAGGAGAAATGTCGGCACCAACGTCTCCCGCCCTGATTCAATAGCGTAGATAGTCACATTGCCAGGGAAGTAGATTACATTACATACAAAACCTGCAGTCTGTAATGTACTGCAACTGGATGGAGAACTGATTTCATAGTGTGCGTTCTTCTGCAATTATCCAGACATATCATCATCGTCTAATAGTCAGAATACCGGTAGCTACTATTGGTTGTTGCATGCATATGATATGTATAAAAAAAAACAACGGCAAAGTTTGATCGTATAGTAAAGTTGTAAAGTCAAACTCTAGTCTACAGTAACGTTTGTTGTCAGTATTATGAACAAAGCCCATTTCCACAATAGCACATCACAGTGTTAAGGAATATCAGGGAAGTACACTGTTGGGAGTACAAACATGCTAGTAATATAACACCACTTTCAGTAGTTGGGTTAGAAACCCCACAGGAACATTTGACCTTTTGGAAGTCTTGGAAGATGCAGAGTGAGGGACTGTGCTACGGGATGGTTCCCTTACCCCGAGGATAACCTCAAACTGGTTTTCATTGCAATGGAAAAGTAGGATGGACATTGTACACGATACAGGTCTATAGCTGAAAAACAAAAGCTGGTGGCACTCAATCAAAAGGCCAGACATTGGAGTAACTGTTGCTTGGACACCCTATTAAGTCAGAATTAAGTCAAATGAATCTCTTCTCCCAAAGGGAATATGCGATAGTTCACTCCAAAATTAAAGTTGGTAGACGTGGGCTAATGTCAAGAAGTCCAGGCCATCTACTGTGTAAATCCAGCTCCGTGCCTCAACTCCAAATGAATTGTAAAGACAGGCACCGTTTAAAAAATGATGCCTATCCTTTCCATTCATTGGAGTTTGTCTCATCTCGACATTAGACCACATTTGAGGTTTGAAAAAGTCTTACATATTTCGATTTTGGAGTGAGCTAAACCGTATCACTTTACAGGCAGCCGAGAAGGTCACTAGGATTTGTTGGGCCACTTAGCAGTTTGACTTCACATTGCATTGACAGAGCATTGCTGTGGTTACAGTGGATACCAGGCAGGATCAACATATTTGACTTGTTTGCGTTTAGACCTTGTTAGGAACTTTCTTTTAGACATTTGCTATAAAGGCAGGCAAGGCCAAACCTCAGCAGAATCCACAAAACATGTCAAAACTCTGTGTGAGGGTCAAGCTCTCAATATATTTGGCTATAAACATGATACAACTGAGAAGTTCCTATCAAAGGCCATGAAGTGTAATTCTCTGAGCCACATCATGTATGATACTGTAATAAGCTGTGAGAATATCTATGTGTTTGCTGTACTTGCGTATATCTAGCAGTAGCAGCATTTGTGAGACTTATCACCTCAGTTCACACATCACCTTGAACATGCAATGATGCAATGTTGTTGTGGAAGTCTACAGTGCGTGTCATCTTAGGATGTGCGAGCAAAATAAAGCTTTTGTGATCTGAAGCTGAGTGTAAGCATGGTGAAGAATCGATGACAAGCACACATCGCTGAGGATGTCAATGTGTTTCAAACCATAAATCACTGTATGCTCCTTACATGATATGTTTTGACAGTGCTTTACCTTCCAAAGTTGCCATTCACCCGAGAAATGCTATTGTTTGTCACAGATAGTAGGCTATAGGTTGCATTACTGGTTTCTTTCTATATCACAATGAGTTGTGCCTTCCGACATGTTGTCATTCGTCCTTCCTGGCTCTGTCGTTGGGGGCCGCTCTCTGAAGCACCAGGAGGCCAGAGAACGTGAGGGAGATTCCCACCCACCACAACGCAATCTGGGTCTCCCCCGAAGATAAGCTGCCCCAAAAAGGCCTGTGGCACAATACAGGTATTTCAATGTAGTGCACCATACAGTACACATCTGTGTTATGTTTTCTATCGCTCTGTGTTATGTTTATTAATTCAAACCATACACTTGTAGGCTATTAGGCCTATACATTATTTACAAGTCATTTGAAGTGTCTTTTCCACAGGGAAACATGTACTTACGGAAGATACGAAGTTGGACGCGGTAGTGGTCACAGTGGTTCGGGTGGAGGAGGAGGAGTACCGGAGCGCCTTAGCGAGGAACGTCCACATCACAGCATTGCAGGTGAAGAGCAGCCCCCCACAAAGCAGCCTCAGTGGGATGTGTAGCTGAAACAAACACACACAAACAATATGAATGAAAACAACGTTGTTTTGGACTTGGAGTCGCATCAGATAGTTGAGCTGCATTCCATGGATTTGGGGCCTTTTTTTAGTTATTTGTCTTGATAGATATATCTATTTTTTTGTACATGAATTTACTTAACGGCTATATAAATAAAGAATATGGCTAATAAATCAACCTTAAAATCATGTCACCACGTACCCAACGTCATGAAGGTCATTTCAAACAGCCTAATTAACAATACGATATTGACATTGAATGGAAAACTGCCAATATGTTAAACCAGACTCACATTCGGCAGCAAGAAATAAAATGATAGACTACATATATGAACATATCTTCCTTTAACACAAACATATATTATGTAATACTGCACTAGGTATGTCGTTCAATCACGCGTGTACGACACCAGTTTGACACACAGCATGCGCCTGTCCAGCAGAGAGAGATGCTGATGCTGAGCGCAAGAGATGGAGTCTGGACCCCTAAACTCATCACTGGAAAACCCCAACTTCCCTTATCGCGGACGAATTGCTTTGCTAACAAATTGACATCTACATTATTCAAAGCCACCCAAATCCCATCGCGTTAATAATTCAGGCACTTAAACGGCGGCGATTCCTCACCCAGTCACAAGCGGTAGTTTCGTCCGGTTGTCTAAATTTCCGCTGCTCTCCCCATGTTCGTAGCCCCGTTTCACATACACCTTTTAGGTAATCGGCTCCAAGTGACAGCTTTGCAGATGAAGATGCGACAGCCCCGAGAAACCCAGCCAGAAGCGCATAGAAAACGCCGGGGAACATATTGACAACCGAGGCACATATTTTTCTAACCCATCACATTTCTACAGCGGTGTTGAGCTGAGAGGTGCGGGCAGAATCTGTAGGCTACTTCCTACCAACAACTGTCCCGAGGCAGCCACACCAATCAAAATACTTTGTCAGCGGGTAGGCGCACGACGTGGTTGGACAGAATAACGCCACAGCTGTGTAGCATTGTGGGATGAGTAGTTTATTCAGCGGCATCACGTGTTCGGGAATTCTGTTGCTGTTGGATAGGAAGGTTTGTCTTTCAGGAGTCTTTAGGTCTGTGAGTGAGTTCTAGTCCCTCAAATGCAAGACCCAATAGATCAAATTGTATTAGTCACATGCGCCGAATACAAGTGTAGACCTTACAGTGAAATGCTTACTTACGAGCCCCTAACCAACAATGCAGTTAAAAAAAATACGGATAAGAATAAGAAATAAAAGTAACAAGTAATTAAAGAACAGCAGTAAAATAGCAATAGCGAGACTATATACATGGGGGTGTTAGTTGAGGTAATATGTACATGTAGGTAGAGCTATTAAAGTGACTAGACAGATGATACATTTTGGTATACAGAATGTGCTCTTTGGTAAAAGGGGTGAATTGGTTATCAAAAAGAAAGGAGGACCAAGGCACTCTTCATATAATTAATTAAAATGCCTTTATTTGTATGGCATGTTCAATGGAAAAAAAGTGTAAAAAATAGTCTGGGTAGCCTGTAGAAAGAGGGGGAATGGAAGCACTACTAAGGTACACAATAGTACATTTTGGTAGACAGAAGGTGCTCTTTGGTAAAAGGGATGAATTGGGTATCAACAAGAAAGGAGGACCAAGGCACTCTTCATATAAATAATTAAAATGCCTTTATTTGTATGGCATGTTCAATGGAAAAAACATTTAAAAATCAGACGCGTTTCTGCTGCATGGCCTTCGTCAGGGAGTACAAAGAAATAATAATACAATGTCCTCTTTTGAAGCAGCTTTTCCAATCAGCCCGAATTTGAAGAGGTAGTGGTTACAAAATTAATTGGACACACCTAGTAAGCACCACTATACACATTAAAAAGTGAAATACTGTAGATATGTTATCAAAAAAATTCAACTCCAAGCTAGAAGTATCAGAACGCCTAGAAAGGTAGTTCTAACCTTAAATATGACTGGGAAAGCAATCTATTCCATAATACACTAGAACACAGCAAACATGGACAACAACAGTCCAAACATAGCTGAGGGCAGTTGAGCAGTATGTCCACTAGATGGACCTATCACGACCCTACAGGAAGGGTGAGAAATCCATATCTTCATTTAAACCAGGGTACTTACTGGCCTGGAGTTTGTAAATCCCAAAACTTTTCCTTTGGTTTAACTGTTTAAGACGGTCCCCTTTTATAATTGAGGCCGGAACATGATCAATACCCATAGCTTGTAGGGAGGCAAGGTTTCAATGGTGTAAGGACTTGTAGTGCCTTGCCATGGGGTAGTCTTCATTGCCTACCCGTATGGCGTACTTGTGTTCCGCTAAGCGGTCTTGAAAGTGTCTCTTAGTCTGTCCAATGTAGAACATCTTGCACTGTGGACATTCCAATCTATAGATGACATGAGTGGTTTTGCAGTTAATGAAATGTTTGACGTAATACTCCATTTTAGAAGCTGTGTCAACAAAATGCTTTTTCTGTTCCATGTTTCTGCAATGGTTGCACAGGTTACATTTAAAAGAGCCCTTGGGTTTGTGGTCAAGCCAAGCTTTTTGAGAGTCACCAGGAAGATAGCTATGGACTAATTTGTCATTTAAGGTAGGAAATCTCTTAAAGCTTATGACTGGTGGCTCAGGGAAGAATTGGCGTAGTAGCGTATCACCCAATTATTTTTAGTGATTCTTTTAATGTTCTCTGCTTCAGTGCTGTATTTTGTAATACAGTACACTCTCTCTGATGTATCACGAGGCACTCCCCTTCGCAACAAGTTCTCTCTGTCAAGTAGTCAGGCCCTTATACAGTTGAAGTCGAAAGATTACATACACCTTAGCAAAATACACTTCAACTCAGTTTTTCACAATTCCTGACATTTAATCCTAGTAAAAATTCCCTGTCTTAGGTCAGTTAGGATCACCACTTTATTTTAAGAATGTGAAATGTCAGAATAATAGTAGAGAGAATGATTTATTTCAGCTTTTATTTCTTTCATCACGTTCCCAGTGGGTCAGAAGTTTACACACACTCAATTAGTATTTGGTAGCATTGCCTTTAATTTTTTTAAACTTGGGTCAAATGTTTCGGGTAGCCTTCCACAAGCTTCCCACAATAAGTTGGGTGAATTTTGGCCCATTCCTCCTGACAGAGTTGGTGCAACTGAGCCAGGTTTGTAGGCCTCCTTGCTCGCACACACTTTTTCAGTTCTGCCCACAAATTTTCCATAGAATTGAGGTCAGGGCTTTGTGATGGCCACTCCAATACCTTGACTTTGTTGTCCTTAAGCCATTTTGCCACAACTTTGGAAGTATGCTTGGGGTCGTTGTCCATTTGGAAGACCCATTTGCGACCAAGCTTTAACTTCCTGACTGATGTCTTGAGATATTGCTTCAATATATCCACAGAGTTTTCCTGCCTCGTGATGCCATCTATTTTGTGAATTGCACCAGTCCCTCCTGCAGCAAAGCACCCTCACAACATGATGCTGCCACACCCATGCTTCACGGTTGGGATGGTGTTCTTTGGCTTGCAAGCCTCCCCCCTTTGTCCTTCAAACATAACGATGGTAATTATGGCCAAACAGTTCTATTTTTGTTTCATCAGACCAGAGGACATTTCTCCAAAAAGTACAATCTTTGTCCCCATGTGCAGTTGCAAACCGTAGTCTGGCTTTTTTATGGCGGTTTTGGAGCAGTGGCTTCTTCCTTGCTGAGCGGCCTTTCAGGTTATGTCGATATAGGACTCGTTTTACTGTGGATATAGATACTTTTGTACCTGTTTCCACCAGCATCTTCACAGGGTCACATGTTCTCTTTTAGCCTTTTGGGGTGAAAGCTGTCTGCCCTCAGAATGGTATTCCCATCTGTAGGCTTCCTAAAGATTGATGTGTGCAAACAACCTTTGTCATTTTTACTGATGTTGAGGTCCAAAAAAATGAATGTTATCCTTGCTGTACTCCATAGTTAATTTGATGTTAGGGTTAATGCTGTTCAGGTATTGGTGGAAGGAAATACGTTTATCTTCTGAGCCGGACCAAAACAGGCAAGCATCATCAATATAGCGTCCCCACCATATAATCCGGTCAAAGAAATGGTTATTAGAAGGATCCAAAATGAAGTCATTTTCCCCTTTACCCAAGTACAAAGGGCTGTAGCAAGCTCCCATGCCACAACTCTGTGTTGTTGTTTGTGTCGCACTGCTTTGCTTTATCTTGGCCAGGTCACAGTTGTAAATGAGAACTTGTTCTCAACTAGCCTACCTGGTTAAATAAAGGTGAAATAAAAAATATAAAAACATGACTGGTCTGCCTGGGGGGGGGCTTTCAAGATTCTTGTAGAAGGTTCTTCTATTAGAAGTAGCATTTGGTCAAAAGAACACTTGTTGAGAATAGCCTCCCATTTAGCTCTAAATTCAGTTTTACCTTGTGCTCCATTAGCTGGAAACTTCATAATACGGAGTCCTCTGGGGATTAGGCCTTTCCTCCAATAGTCAGACAAGGTGATAGAATTGAGGTCAAGTTTGGTGTCTTTCTCCATAAGATGTTGCAAGTCTCTGTAAGCCTGTAAGTCCATTCCAATATTCTCTGTGGCTGTCATCTCATCTAGCAATGAGGTAGTGGTAATAATCCTTTGGCCCTCTTCATGGGAAGTCTGGGTAGCCATTTGATTAAATGTTCAGGAGTCTTATGGCTTGGGGGTAGAAGCTGTTTAGAAGCCTCTTGGACCTAGACTTGGCGCTCCGATACTGCTTGCCATGCGGTAGCAGAGAGAACAGTATATGACTAGGGTGGCTGGAGTCTTTGACAATTTTTAGGGCCTTCGTCTGACACCGCCTGGTATAGAGGTCCTGGATGGATGGAAGCTTGGCCCCAGTGTTGTACTGGGCCGTTCGCACTACCCTCTGTAATAACTTGCGGTCGGAGGCCGAGCAGTTGCCATACCAGGCAGTGATGCAACCAGTCAGGATGCTCTTGATGGTGCAGCTGTAGAACCTTCTGAGGACCCATGGCAAATATTTTCAGTCTCCTGAGGGGGATAGGTTTTGTTGTGCCCTCTTCACGACTGTCTTGGTGTGTTTGGACCATGTTCGTTTGTTGGTGATGTGGACACCAAGGAACTTGAAGCTCTCAACCTGCTCCACTACAGCCTCGTCGATGAGAATGGGGGCGTGCTCGGTCCTCTTTTTCCTGTAGTCCACAATCATCTCCTTTGTCTTGATCATGTTGAGGGAGAGGTTCTTGTCCTGGCACCACACGGCCAGGTATCTGACCTCCTCCCTATAGACTGTCTCGTCGTTGTCGGTGATCATTGGAGTCAGGTATGTTAGCTGGGTCTAGGGCAAAACTGTGACACCAATCAGGCCGTCGAGCAGTGGCGGATTTAGGTATAGGCGACACGGGCAGCCGCCCAGGGCGGCATCTTGCCGGGGGCGGCACGTGGCGACAACACAATGGAATGGTGACATTTGCGTGATCGATTTTCTATCGCTCATTTGCATGTCACGTCAATTATATCATGTCACAGTGTGGGACTGTGGGTCAATTAACCTTGTCGGAGTGGGCGCCCTGGTTCTAGTTTGTGAGCTAGGCAGGCTACTGCCTGGGAAGGTCTCCCACTCAGAAGGTTGAGGGGTAGGTTGACCTTAGGTCTCCCCACTGGAAGCCCGAGGTTGTGGGAGCGGGGGAATCTATCAAATAGTTCACCTCTAACTTTGTACAATACTAATGCAATTAGTAAAATCAGTCACACTACGAAATGCTACTAAATAAATAATTCATTCATAATACTGTGAATATATAGTTTCACAGACATATTGTTGCATTTTCTTCTGGTTTGTGCGAAATCGTTAAAAATAATATAAAACCAGTCTGCACACCACCAAGGTGAATTGGTTTAGTCTTGACTCTTGGTTGACAGTGTTGGGTGATGGGTAATGTATTGATACTCGAGTGCCAAATCAACACAAATCTGTTTCTATTTGTCTTTGTTAAGGTGGGGTTCGCCCAGGGAGCCATACAAGCTAGAACCGCCACTGCCCTCGAGGACTGGAATTGCCCACCCCTACATGAGGCAATAGGCAGGTTAGCCTTACAGCCTACTACTTTCTTAATCTACTCGATTTTGATGTTGTGTGGAGTGGAGGATCAATGCAAATGTAATGTCTTTGAGTGGGGCAAGGCAGGGCTACTCAGTAAATCAGCCCAGTAGCCTATATTGCATGCACGCACAAACTCACTCACTCACTCACTCACTCACTCACTCACTCTCACTCACACAGCCCAATCCTGATCCAGACAGTGGGGCCCTCAAAATAAATGTCCCCTTCAGCATACTGATGAGCTGGATCAGAGGTTCATTACCTAAAAACTCCACCTGATTCTGTCCCAAATGGCACCCTATTCCTTATATAGTAAAGACCAGCTTCTTATAGGCTCTGGTCAAAATAAGTGCACTACATAGGAATAGGGTGCCATTTAGGACGAACACCCTGTCTCCTCAACAAGTGGAGGGGAGAGTGACGGCACTTAGTTCAGCCATATCTCTGCCCTTCAGATTGATGGAGCTGTCACAGATGGAACTCCTCATTATGTGCAGACAGAGAGGGAATAAAGTGTCTGCGTGTCCCATTTCTTATCTATTATCAAAGAAGAGTTATATCTGTATTACAGATTAGAGACTGTATGAGATCGATCTAAGATACCCCATCTGAAACATTGATTGATTGATTTTTTATTTAACCTTTATTTAACTAGACAAGTCAGATAAGAACAATTCTTATGTCCGGCCAAACCCGGACAACACTGGGCCAATTTTGCGCCGCCCTATGGGTCTCCCAATCCCGGCCGGATGTGATACAGCCTGGAATCGAACCAGGGTGTCTGTAGTGACGCCCCAAGCACTGAGATGCAGTGCCTTTGACCGCTGCGCCACTTGGGAACCCAAACATGAACCTAACGATACTATGACTGCGTTCCAAGCACCATCAGAATAACACTGGGCCACTGTTTTTCTCAGCTGTGTCAAGTAGTTTACTTTTGTATGGATTTTTGCACAGTGCCTATTTAATAAATAATTCTAAGGTCATAAATTGTTATAGACTCAAGCTGAAACAAACCTTATACATCCATTCCCATTATTCAACTGGTCCTACCTCTGGCCAGTAGATGTCTCTAATGTTCTTCTACAGAAATCAAGCAGTTAATGAGTTTTGAATGCAGACATCTTCCTAAAATGTATGCTAGTAACCATGTAAACCTAGAATATGTGATGCACTTCAGATGTGACTGCTTGGATAAACTGAAAAACATGCAGAAAATATTCCTGGAACCATTATAAAATGGACTGTTGTTATTATCAGTCATGTAAAATATTACCTCAAATGAATGTTATTATAAACTACTGGTGGTTTGATTACCTCAGGTATTTTACCTCAAATATTTCCCTATTTTACCTGTAATATCTATCTCACCATGATGTTATTTGTGACTAGTCACGTCAAAGCTCTCCTCTCGTTAGGCCATTAGGCTACCGTTCATTCTCCATCATCATGTCTCACCATCCAGTTATTAGCAAGTCATCATCGCCACCCTCAGAAAAGAATACATTTTAAATCACGGGGCCAATTAAATGTCCTCTTCACATTTGAAGTGCTTGTGGAGAGTGTATGGCTGTGTACCAAAAGGCACCTTATTCCCTATATATGGGCCCTGTTCAAATGTAGTGGACTATAAACTGAGTGTACAAAACATTAGGAATACCTGCTCTTTCCATGACCAGGTGAATCCAGGTGAAAGGTATGATCCCTTATTGATCTCACCTGTTAAATCCACTTCAATCAGTGTAGATGAAGGGGGAGGAGACAGGTTAAAGAAGGATTTTTAAGCCTCGAGACAATTGAGACATGGATTGTGTGCCATTCAGAGGATGAATGGGCAAGACAAAATATTGAAGTGCCATTGAACAGGGTATGGTAGTAGTTGCCAGGCACACCGGTTTGAGCGTGTCAAGAACTGCAACAGTTTTCCGTGTGTCTCAAGAATGGTCCACCACCCAAAGGACTTCCAGACAACAACTGTGGGAAGCATTGGAGTCAAAATGGGCCAGCATCCCTGTGGAACGCTTTCCACAACTTGTAGAGTCCATGTTCTGAGGGCAAAAGGGAATTTAACTCAATATTAGGAAGGTGTTCCTAATGTTTTGTACACTCAGTGTATAGGTTATAGGGTGCCATTTTGGACACAGCTCATGACTCACTGAGGTGTCGAGAGAAATCTCTAATTGGGAACCTGTTCTTGTTCATTGGGAGATAAGAGTCCACAGAGAACAAACTAACACTCACAACTGAGAACCTGTCATGGAGCTTCCTATCGATATCCATTAGCTGAAAAGGCAACCATTTCCATTTACAATCCTAACTTTACAGGACGGGCTAACTAGACTGACTTCAAGGTGAAGGGAACAAGATCATTCGAAAACTACAACTACTTTGCCTCAGTATATGGGGCCAATTTAAATTACATATTAAATGAGGCAATCTTTCATTTTTTATTTTTTTTCGGGCGGGTGGGGGGTAGATCAGCTTTAATATTGCAGATAGATTTTAGCTTCCATCAAATCAAATCAAATGTTATTGGTCACATACACATGGTTAGCAGATGTTAATGCGAGTGTAGCGAAATGCTTGTGCTTCTAGTTCCGACAGTGCAGTAATATCTAACAAGTAATCTAACAATTCCACAACAACTACCTAATACACACAAATCTAAAAGGGATGGAATAATAAGGGATGGAATGCAACTTTCCAAGGAAGCCAGGAACCAATACACACAGTCAGATAGGAAAGCAAAGGCTAGCTTTTTCAAACAGAAATTTGCATCCTGCAGCACTAATTCCAAAAAGTTTGTAAAATGTAAAGACCATGGAGAATAAGAGTATCTCCTCCCAGCTGCCCACTGCACTGAGACTAGGAAACACTGTCACCACTGATAAATCCACGATAATCGAGAATTTCAATAAGCATTTCTCTACGGCTGGCCATGCTTTCCACCTGGCTACCACAACCCCGGCCAACAGCTCTGCACCCCCGCAGCAACTGGCCCAAGCCTCCCCGCTTCTCCTTCACCCAAATCCAGACAGCTGATGTTCTGGAAGAGCTGCAAAATCAGCTGGGCTACAAATCAGCTGGGCTAGACAATCTGGACCTTCTCTTCCTAAAATTATCCGCCGTCATTGTTACTAGTCTGTTCAACCTCTCTTTCGTATCGTCTGAGATTCCTAAATATTGGAAAGCGGCCACGGTCATCCCCCTCTTCAAAGGTGGAGACACTCTAGACCCAAACTGTTACAGACCTATATCCATCCTGCCCTGCCTTTCTAAAGTCTTCGAAAGTCAAGTTAACAAAGCACCGCAAAAGATCACCGACCATTTCGAATCACACCGTACCTTCTCCGCTATGCAATCTGGTTTCCGAGCTGGTCACGGGTGCACCTCAGCCACACTCAAGGTCCTAAACGATATCATAACCGCCATCAATAAAAGACAGTACTGTACAGCCGTCTTCATCGACCTGGCCAAGGGTTTCGACTGTCAATCACCGTATTCTTATTGGCAGACTCAACAGCCTTGGTTTCTCTAATGACTGCCTCGCCTGGTTCACTAACTACTTCTCAGATAGAGTTTACAGTGTCAAATCGGAGGGCCTGTTGTCCGGACCTCTGGCGGTCTCTATGGGGGTGCCACAGGGTTAAATTTTCGGGCCGACTCTTTTCTCTGTATATATCAATGATGTCGCTTTTGCTGCGGGTGATTCTCTGATCCACCTCTACGCAGACCACACCATTCTGTATACATCTGGCCCTTCTTTGGACACTGTGTTAACAAACCTCCGAACAAGCTTCACGCCATACAACACTCCTTCCGTGGCCTCCAACTGCTCTAAAATGCTAGTAAAACTAAATGCATGCTCTTCAACTGATCACCCGCCCGCCGACTAACATCACTACTCTGGACGGTTCTGACTTAGAATATGTGGACAACTATAAATACTTTGGTGTCTGGCTAGACTGTAAACTCACCTTCCAGACTCACACTAAGCATCTCCAATCCAAAGTTAAATCTAGAATCGGCTTCCTATTTCGCAACAAAGCCTGATTCACTCATGCTGCCAAACATTATCACACTATCCTACCGATCCTTGACTTCGGCAATGTAATTTACAAATTAGCCTCCATCACTCTACTCAGCAAATTGGATGTAGTCTATCACAGTGCCATCCGTTTTGTCACCAAAGCCCCATATACCACCCACCACTGCGACCTGTATGCTCTCGTTGGCTGGCCCTCGCTACATATTCGTCGCCAAACCCACTGGCTCCAGGTCATCTATAAGTCTTTGCTAGGTATAGCTCCTCCTTATCTCAGCTCACTGGTCACCATAGCAACACCCACCCATAGCATGTGCTCTAGCAGGTATATTTCACTGGTCATCCCCAAAGCCAACACATCTTTGGTCGCCTTTCCTTCCAGTTCTCTGCTGCCAATGACTGGAACTAATTGCAAAAATCACTGAAGTTGGAGACTTATATCTCCCTCACTAACTTTAAGCGTCAGCTGTCAGAGCAGCTTACTGATCGCTGCAGCTGCACACAGCCCATCTGTAAATAGCCCATCCAACCAACTACCTACCTCATCCCAATATTTGTTTTTGTTTTTCTGCTCTTTTGCACCCCAGTATTTCTACTTGCACATCCTCATCTGCACATATATCACTCCAGTGTAAACTGCTAAATTGTAATTCGCCACTATTGTCCTATTTATTGCCTTACCTCCTTACTCCATTTGCTCACACTGTATACAGATTTTTCTATTGTGTTATTGACTGTGCGTTTGTTTATCCCATGTGTAGCTCTGTGTTGTTGTTTTTGTCGCACTGCTTTGCTTTATCTTGGCCAGGTCGCAGTTGTAAATGAGAACTTGTTCTCAACTGGCCTACCTTAAATAAAGGTGAAAAAAAATAAAAATAATAATAATAATTATATGTACATAATAATATAAGGATGAGTGATGACCGAGCGGCATAGGCAAGATGCAATAGATGGTATAAGATACAGTATATACATATGAGATGAGTAATGTAAGATATGTAAACATTATTAAAGTGGCATTATTTAAAGTGACTAGTCAATGTAATTGTCTGCATAATTTCCAATCTAAATGGGGTGGTCTTAAAAGATGAGATAATTTGATGAGGTGAAAAAGAGGCAGACTTAAGATTAGAGGTTCAGTGAAAATGCCCTCTACATTTATTTTTACATGTATCCTAATTTTGTCACGACTTTCACCGAAGTCGGTCCCTCTCCTTGTTCGGGTGACGTTTGGCGGTCGACGTCACCGGTCTACTAGCCATTGCCGATCCATTTTTCATTTTCCATTTGTTTTGTCTTTGTTTTTTCACACCTGGTTTCAATCCCCCAATTACTTGTTCATTATTTAACCCTCTGTTTCCCCCATGTTTGTGTGCGTGATTGTTTTTGTATTGTTGGTTAGTAGTGTGAGCTCGTGTAATTCCGTCTTGGAATTTGTAGTTGCTATTTTTGAGTAAAGTTACGTGTTTACTCATCTCTGTTGTCCTGCGCCTGACTCTGATTACCTGCTACACTAAGAACATTGACAGAATCATGCGCCCTCTAATGGAGTCAGCAGGAGCACACAGCCCTCCTTTACCTGTCAAGGAGCGCATCCAACAGCACGCAACCATGTTGCTCGGCACAGCCATGGATCGCGTGCTGCAAACAATGGAGCGATGGGAGAGAAGAGGTTTGCCAGCTCATCCACCATCACCCCCACCGCTGTCCACCCCTCCTTCACCTGGTCCCAGTGGGATAAGACTCGCGCGCTCCCGAGGGAATATGATGGGACGGCTGCCGGGTGCCAGGGGTTCTTACTCCAGCTGGAGCTCTACCTGGCGATCGTCCACCCCCGGCTCCTTCGGGACGCGAGAGCGTGTCCGCCCTCGTCTCCTGTCTATCAGGGAAAGCCCTGGAGTGGGCCAAAGCCGTATGGGTAGAGGGCGAAGCGGCGTTGGACCACTATGAGGATTTCACCTGCCGCTTCCATGCGGTTTTCGACCATCCACCTGAGGGTAGAGCGGAACGCCTGTTTCACCTACGGCAGGGGACGAGGAGTGCACAGGACTTTGCTTTGGACTTCCGAACCCATGCGGCCGGGAGTGGGATGGAATGACAGGGCCCTGATCGACCATTACCGGTGCAGTCTGCGCGAGGACGTCCGTCGGGAACTGGCCTGCAGGGATACCACCCTTACGATCGACCAGCTGGTGGACCTGTCCATCCGGCTGGATAACTTCGTGGCCACCTGCGGACATCCGGATCGGGGTCCGTCAGTTCCATCCCCCAGCTCTCCCCATGGAGTTGGGAGGTGCTGAGCTTAGGGTGACCGGAGGAGGGGCCATTCCCTGCACCATCTGTGGCCGCAGAAGGCACACTGCTGGTCGGTGCTGGGGGGGATCCTCAGGTAGTCTAGGCAGCAGGCAGGGCACTGTCGTGTCACCCCAGGTGTGTAGGCACCAGACTCCCCCAGAGCCCCCTGTTGCTCACATGTTTGTGTTTATAGAATTTCCTGAGTTTTAGCACGCCTTAGATAGTCGACCATTAGGGTCAGTGCTGATTAGGGAGGCAACCGCTCCACTAAGCATGGTTACGCAGGAGGGTCATGAGGAGAGAATCAGCCTCTTCCTTATTGATTCTCCTGCGTTTCCCATGGTGGTTGGCCTATCATGACCCCATTATTTTGTGGCAACAGAGGGCTCTCAAGGGATGGTCACGAAAGTGCTCGGGGAGGTGTTTAGGTGTTTCCATCGGTGCGACTACGGTGGAAAGTCCAGACCAGGTTTCCGCCGTGCACATCCCCTCAGAATATGCGGATTTGGCTCTCGATTAGGCGACTCAATTACCACCCCATCAACGGGGGGATTGTGCGATAAATCTCCTGGTAGACGCAGCACTTCCCAGGAGTCACGTGTATCCTCTGTCACAGGAGGAGATGGGAGTTGCAGCGATGGGACAAGGCTGTAACTACAAATTGGATATCCCGAAAAAAGGGTGAAAAGTACTTTTTTTTTTTACAAAAATGTTTTAACAACCAGCCCACAGACTCCTTCTAATAAAACAAGTCCTGTCATCTCGATGTTGGAAGATTTAGGCATGTGCACACCCCATGGCGTGTGGGGGGAGTATGCTCTCTTAGGTATTCAGTAATTGGTTTAGGCCTATTGTTGATTTACAGAGAATAAACATCCAGTCTGTGTCCCAAATGGTACCTGATTCATTATATCGTGCACTACTTTTGACCAGAGCCCCATGGCCCTGGTCAAAAGTAGTGCACTATATAGGGAATGGGGTTCCATTTGGGGCGCAGATCCAGTCTCCCTGTGGAAGATGCAGTGGCATGCTGGCCTTCATACCTTTGATTTACCATGGGTTCTTGACACAAGAGGACTGGGTACATGAATTGCTCAGTCTTCCTGTTCATCCCCTTCATTCCTCTGCTAGCAGTTGTAATGTATATTCATGGTTCCACCCTTCACCCGTATAGTCATGCATGCACAAATGCACACGCACATACACACGCACCTTGTCAGTATGCAGGGTCAGTAGCCCCCTCTAGTCCATTGAGTAATTATTGTGGAGTGTGGTGGTCTTTGTGAATAATGCATGTGTAGAGCAAACATCCACAATCTTTGGCAGGCCTCACATGACCAGATGTCATGTCTTTGCATGACCCAAAGAATAACAAATGAGCTGCATGACCCAGAGAATAACAAATGACACTTACCATCCATTTGCCACATTAAAATTGAAGTGATTATCACTACATAAAGTTTAAATCACAATATTACGCTAACTGTTGTCTGGATTTCATGTTCTACTCCCCCAAACATATGAGAGAGAGAGAGATAGAGAGAGCGAGAGCGAGAGCGAGAGAGCGAGAAATGTAGACGCAGGAAGTCAGGAGCAGGTGCAGTTAGTGAGTTTAATGATTACGAACATGGAACGATCCAAAACAAGAGAAGCGTCTGACATGGAAACAAACAATACTACCTGATGACTGACAAAACAGAGTGCTAGATAAATGGTAAGTAATGAAGGTAGTAATGAAGTCCTGGTGTGACTGATGATAGGGCACAGGTGTGCGTAATGATCGTTGCCAGGTGTGAGTAAAGATGGGTTGCCAGGACCGGTGGTTAGTAGACCGGTGACGTCGTGCGCTGGAGCGGGATAGCGGGAGTAGATGTAAAAGAGAGAGATGAACCTGGAGAAGAGTCCCCTAAGCAAGCTGGTCCTGGGGCTCTTTTCACAAACACAAACAGACCCCACAGAGCCTCAGGACAGGGTTAGGGTTACAATTAGACCCAACCAAATCACGAGAAAACAAAAAGATAATTCTTTCCAATGTGTCAAGGAATTAACAAAAAAAAAACAGAGCAAACGAGAATGCTATTTGGCCTTAAACAGAGAGTACACAGTGGCAGAATACCTGACCACTGTGGCTGACCCACAATTAAAGAAAGCTTTGACTATGTACAGACTCAGTGAGCATAGCATTGCTATTGAAAAAGCCACCGTAGGCAGACCTGGCTCTCAAGAGAAGACAGGCTATGTGCACACTGCCCACAAAATGAGGTGGAAACTGAGCTGCACTTCCTAAATTCCTGCCAAATGTATGACCATATTAGAGATAAATACTTTCCTCAGTTTACACAGACCCACAAAGAACTCGAAAACAAATCCAATATTTGATAAACACATATCTATTGGTGAAATACCACAGTTTGCAATCACAGCAGCAAGATTTGTGACCTGTTGCCACAAGAAAAGGGAAACCAGTGCAGATTTTAAAGTCCTGAGGAGAGTGAACAGGGTTTGTTATAGGTTACAGCTTCCACCCGATTACCGTATTAACCCCTTGTTCCATGTGTCTCTCCTCAGGCTGGTGGTGGTTTGTCCTCTCCAGGAGTCTGAGGTGCGGGGAGGATCCTCCGCCCCCTCTGGACATTGGGGGGGTCCCCGCGTACTCCGCTCGCTCCATACTGGATTTGAGGCTTCGGGCGAGGGGCCTTCAGTATCTCGTGGAGTGGGAGGGGTATGGTCCGGAGGAGAGGTGCTGGGTTCCGAACGTGTTGGATCCTTCAATGCTGCAGGAGTTCCACCGTCTTCGTCCGGATTGCCCTGCGCCTCGCCCTCCGGGTCGTCCCCTAGGCCGGTGTCGACGCGCTGCTGGAGCCGCGCATCAAGGGGGGGTACTGCCACAACTTCCGCCAAAGTTGGTCCCTCTTCTTGTTCGGGCGGGGTTCGGGCGGTCGACGTCACCGACCTTCTAGCCATCGCCGATCCCTTTTTCTGTTATCCATTAGTTTTGTCTTGTCTTCCATCACACCTGGTTCCAATTCCCTCAATTACATGTTGTGTATTTAACCCTCTGGTTTCCCCATGTCCTTGTCTGTAATTGTCTATTGTTCAGGCATGTTACTGACGGCTGGTTATTTTGTTGCCGGGTTTTGTATAACTCTCGTTTCTTTGTGTGACCTGTATTTTCCCACACCTTAGTTTATTGTTTTGTACTTCGCTATTAAAACTACCTTGTCCACGCATCTCTGCTCTCCTGCGCCTGACTCCTTTTCACCAGTTACCCACAGCCTGACACTGGGATTGATTTGCACTTTTCGCACCAAAGTACGTTCATCTCTAGGAGACAGAATGCGTCTCCATCCTGAGCTGTATGACGGCTGCGTGGTCCCATGATGTTTATACTTGTTATAGTATTGTTTGTAGGTGGTACCTTCAGGCTTTTGGAAATTGTTCCCAAGGATGAACCAGAATTGTGGAGGTCTCCAATTTTCTGAGGTCTTGGCTGATTTCTTTTGATTTTCCCATGATGTCAAGCAAAGAGGCACTGAGTTCGAAGGTAGGCCTTGAAATACATCCACAGGTACACCTCCAATTGACTCAAATATGGTCCATTAGCCTATCAGAAGCTTCTAAAGCCATGACATCATTTTCTGGAATTTTCCAAGCTGGTTAAAGGCACAGTCAACTTAGTGTATGTAAACTTCTGACCCACTGGAATTGTGATACAGTGAATTATAAGTGAAATAATCTGTCTGTAAACAAATGTTGGAAAAATGACTTGTGTCATGCAAAAAGTAGATGTCCTGACCGACTTGCCAAAACTATAGTTTGTTAACAAGAAATTTGTGGAGTGGTTGAAAAACGAGTTTTAATGACTCCAACCTAAGTGTATGTAAACTTCCGACTTCAACTGTAGGTTGTCTCTAGTTACTAGTTATGGAAAAAATTGTAGTATAGGGCCTATTGAACTATACATTGGTTGCTGGTTGTTGAGGGTGGTCAGCATTGTTCCAATTGCTAAAAGGCTGTATTTCCCTAAATATATCTGTATTTCCCCAAAGATCTAGTTCTACTATTTGTAACACTGTTGTCCAATGATGAGTCAGTCTACGTACATCATTTGATCTGATGGCAAAAATTTACCAAATATCATGGTTTTTAAGATGAGATCCACCCATTGTTAGAGACAGTCATTTACAATGAGAATGTGAACATTCCAACTTGTCACAACATTCCTTATCTGCCTGTGAATCGTTCTATTGCATAGACTCCCATACAGAAAGAAATGTGAAGGTGTGAAAAAAGTAGAAAGCAATTTTTTGGGAGAGGTTATCATACATACATTTTATCAGGGGCTTGTGGGGAATAATTGAATGCCATCAAACCTTTGCCACCCCAAAGTGGACACATTGCGCTGGCCCATGGACTAATAGGTGTTTACTGATACTCTGAGAGGAGTAGACAGTAGCAGACAGGGTTCTGATGAATGTTCTCTCTCTCTCTCATGCTGTTCTCCACCTCTGTGATTGACGGCCAATTTCTCCGAGACCTTCAGATGTACGGCCTCCAAAATGTCAAATCAGAGGTACCATATTAGACTTTGCACATAAAATCATGTATTTCATAAACAGTTTACAAAGGGAAGCAAGGATTTACTATATGTATAATTCGGTAAATGCTTAGTTGGCCATTTGATCTATGAATAAATAATTCACTTGTAAAATGAATTGATAAGGACGGTCTTAAGATCTGTTTGAACCACACCTTAAATAAGGTACAAAAATGTAAAAATAAGACATCATTGGTGTGAATAACCGGTTCCAAAATCCAACAACAGTAAAATATGCCTAGTAAGATTCCCCTTACTTTTTCTGGACAGCAAGTAAAAGCTACAATATAAGCCACATTGATTTATTTGACCTCTTATAGATAAGATCTGTCTCCATTGTCATACAGATGCAAGGGTCCTTTAAGAGTTCAACCTCCCTCTTTGTCTTCCATGAAGAGACTGGGGCCTTTTCTCAATTAGATTTGCGTTCGCTCTACTCCGTCCTCTCTCGCCTCCTTTTAAAAAAGGTCGAGGAGATCAAGGAGAGGCGGCGAGGAGAGTGAATGTGGACGAACATGCGCTTGTATGAAATGAGAAGCTCTTTCTCCACTGAGAAGAAACAAGGATGGAGGAAGCAAGGATTTGACAGCTAGGGATGTTTTCAGACTAGTCTAGGACATAAACAGCAGGCTTTCAGGAGGATATTTAGGAGAGCCCAGCCCTTGACCTCATCACTTGTGATACATCTGCACTCTAGACCGATGCACTGTGGCCTCTGACAGTGAGTGGAGAGCCTTAAATCTGAACCGACACTGGGCTTAACGGAATTAGTTGGCTTTATGTTAGTGGGGAAGGAGTTTCACCTGAGGGAAACATGTAGTACATAAGCATGTGCAAATCCTTGAATCTACTGTACTTGCTCAAGGAAATGTAAAATGTTTTTTTGAAGTTTTACACGGTGGACACGTTGGTCACATTGTACAGTACATTGCTGGTATGCGTCATAGAACCACATGCTACTTTGATGGCGACTGAGGATGATGAAGATATATTTTTCTCCAGCAATTAGACCTAGGTTACAAAACTTTCTTTGATATTGGTCACCAATATTGGATAGCAATTCCTAGACACAACAATATGATAGCACAGACATTATCTCAAATGGTGTCAGTTTGTCACAGGACCAAAGCATATGTAATAGGGACACTAAGTTTTTTTGCTTCTCCAACAGAGATATTACATTTCTGGGTGCATTACATGCATTCTGGCAGGAGTGAATGATTCCACATTTTGTCGTGTTACAGCCGAAATTCTAAATGGATTGAATAGATTTTTTTTCTCACCCATTAACACACAATACCCCATAATGACAAAGTGAAAACATGTTTTTAGACATTTTTTGCAAATGTATTGAAAATGAAATACAGAACTATCGGAATTACATAAGTATTCACACCCCTGAGTCAATACTTTGTAGAAGCATCTTTGGCAGTGATTACAGCTGAGTCTTACTGGTAATTCTCTAAAGCCGTGTTCACATTGGCAGTTTGAATTGACTGAAATCCTATTTGTTTGCATATCCGATTCAAACCTGTTATTTTTTTGGCTGCATTCTGAACAGCCAAAAAGCACAATCGGATATTTCAAGCCACATTTCATAGGTGGTTTGAAATCAGATAAAAATCTGATCCCTGGCCTCAGATCTGATTTATTTGCCCTCAAGTGGTTTTTAGACTGTTATTCAGCATATCTTGTTGCTTGCTAGCTACTACTCAGTTGACAGTTTGATAAGAACATGTGGTAGCTAACTAGCTGGTTAATTGTTTACAGACAAATTTGTGAATGTGCTAGAAAACTAAACAGCTACATAAAGGACTTGTTTTGAAAGTTGGATCATCTTGTCCTTTGAGGCTTTAAAATTGTTATTTCACTGTCTTCTTTGTAAGAAACTTCTGTGTATTTTTGGCCTTGTGTTTTAGGTTATTGTCCTGCTGAAAGGTGGAATGAATCTCCCAGTGTCTGGTAGAAAGCAGACTGAACCAGGTTCTCCGATAGGATTTTTTTATTACTGTAGTGCCTTGTTGCAAACAGGATGCATGTTTATGTTTTTATTCTGTACAGGTTTCCTTCTTATCACTCTGTCAATTAAGTTAGCATTGTGGATTAACTACAATGTTGTTGATTCATCCTCAGTTTTCTCCTATCAAAGCAATTCAACTCTCTGTAACTGTTTTAAAATCAGCATTGGCCTCATGTTGAAATCCCTGAGTGGTTTCCTTCCTCTCCGCCAACTGAGCTAGAAAGGATGCCTGTATCTTTGTAGTGACTGGGTATATTGATACTGTCACGATCTTCAATAAAGGTAGACCAAGGCACAGCGTGCATAGAGTTCCACATGTTTTAATACAAAATGGAACGTACAAAAACAATAACGCATAAACAGACCGTAACGTTAGTATAGCGCACACCACATGCACTAACAGAAACAGTATACTCACCCACAACCCACCAAAACCAAAACATAGAAAACACTAGAAAACCCTAGTCACGCCCTGACCTAACACACCATAGAGAACCCAGAGGGCTCTCTATGGCCAGGGCGTGACAGATACACCGTCCAAAGTGTAATTAATAACTTCACCATGCTCAAAGGGACATTCAATGTCTGCTTTTTTTTTTTATACCCATCTACCAATATGTACCCTTCTTTGCGAGGCATTGGAAAACCTCCCTGGTCTTTGTGGTTGAATCTGTGTTTGAAATTCACTGCTCGACTGAGGGACCTTACAGATAATCGTATGTGTGGGGTACAGAGATGAGGTAACCATTCAAAGATCATGTTCATGTAACGTATTATGTGACTTGTTAAGCACATTTTTACTCCTGAACTTATTTAGGCTTGCCGTAACACCAAGGTTGAATACTTATTGACTCAAGACATTGCAGCTTTTCATTTTAAATTAATTGGTAAACATTTCTAAAAACATAATTCCACTTTGACATTATTGGGTATTGTGTGTAGGCCTGTGACAAAACAATCCTCAATGTAATCCATTTTAAATTCAGGCTGTAACACAACAAAATGTGGAAAAAGTCAAGGGATATGAATACTTTCTGAAGGCACTGTATGCTTTAAGAGCTTCCCAAACAACAGTTGGGCATACTTCATTATCTACATTTATTTCCAAAAACACGTCTATCTGCGTGTTGAGATAGGAATCACCATGTCTTTGTTATTGGCATAGGACGTTTGTGTTTAAATGTGAAGGACAAATGGGCTATGGTCTGAATTGGTCATAACCTGTCAGATTGAGTGGGGGAAAGGGGCCTCCCTGTGGCACCTCCCTGTGGCACCTCCCTGTGGCAGCAGCGTCATATGAGCCATTTTCGAGTTGAATTTTTCCTTTTGAAAGATAGTCTACTTCCCACCCCTTAACCGCTAAACCAATCATATATCATTAATGCAAACATTGTAACCTATCAAAAGAGGTGTTTAATGAAAACATTGGTGATTGTATCACAGAGATATTGACGTGACAACCATCAGAAACATGTTTCCGATTTTTAAATGGATCTGCTGGAAAGGGTTAAAGAAAAGTTAACAATAAAAAAAGTCAAGCCTTAGAGGGTATGACATCTTGTTCTATTTCTCTGCTATTCAAATCTGGAATCAGAACCGAATGATATTATTACTGATCAAGAGGTACAGCTGTTTTAGTAACCGCATCACCTAATTTAGCTAACTTTCCACTGTTGAATTGACTGTCCTGCTTGAGCTACGCACTTCAGCACTCGGCGGTCACGTTCTGTGAGCTTCTGTGGCCTAGCACTTCGTGGCTGAGCCGTTGTTTCTCCAAGACGTTTCCACTTCACAATAGCAGCACGGACAGTTGACCGGAGCAGCTCTAGCAGGGCAGAAATTTGACGAACGGACTTGTTAGAAAGGAGGCATCCTATGATGGTGCACATTGAAAGTCACTGAGCTCTTCAGTACCGGCCATTCTACTGCCAATGTTTGTCTATGGAGATTGCATGACTGTTCGATTTTATACAACTGATTGCATGACTGCTCGATTTTATACAACTGTCAGCAATGGTGTGGCTGAAATAGCCGAATCCACTAATTTGAAGGGGTGCCCACATACTTTTGGCCATGTAGTGTATATCTGTATAGCAGACGCAGTAGCCGTCTGACATAAAGAAATGCATGTCGGTGTTGTAGCATGCCACCGGCATATATATATATATATATATATATATATATATATATATATATATATATATTTGGGGTTAGGCCTAAGCTTCTCTTCCTTTATATATGCCATATATATACAGTGTCTTCGGATAGTATTCAGACCCCTTGACTTTTTCCACATTTGTTAGGTTACAGCCTTATTCTAAAATTGATTAAATTGCTTTTTTTCCTCATCAATCTACACACAATACCCCAAAATGACAAAGGAATACAGGTTTTTAGTAATTGCTGCTAATATATTAAAAATAAAAAACAGAAATATCACATAAGTATTCAGACCAATTACTTAGTACTTTGTTGAAGCACCTTTGGCAGCAATTACAGCCTTGAGTCTTCTTGGGTATGACGCTGCAAGCTTGGCACACCTGTATTTGGGGAGTTTCTGCCATTCTTCTCTGCAGATCCTCTCAAGACATGTCAGGTTGGACAGGGAGCGATGCTGCACAGCTATTTTCAGGTCTCTCCAGAGATGTTCGATCAGGTTCAAGTCCAGGCTCTGACTGGGCCACTCAAGAACATTCAGACTTGTCCCGATGCCACTCCTGCATAGTCTTGGCTGTGTGCTTAGGGTCGTTGTCCTGTTGGAACGTGAACCTTCGCCCAAGTCTAAGGTCCTGAGTGCTCTGGAACAGGTTTTCATCAAGGATGAAAACGAAACGTAAACGTTAGAGCTCCGTTCATCTTTCCCTCAATCCTGACTAGTCTCCCAGTCCCTGCCGCTGAAAAACATCCCCACAGCATGATGCTGCCACCACCATGCTTCACCGTAGGGATGGTGCCCGGTTTCCTCCAGACGTGACGCTTGGCATTCAGGCCAAAAAGAGTTCAACCTCGGTTTCATCAGACCATACAATCTAGTTTCTTATGGTCTGAGAGTCTTTAGGTACCTTTTGGCAAACTCCAAGCGGGCTGTCATGCGCCTTTTATTCTGTGTTCTTGGTGACCTTCAATGCAGCAGACATTTTTTTGGTACCCTTCCCCAGATCTGTGCTTCGACACAATCCTGTCTTGGTGCTCTACGGACAATTCCTTCACCTGCTGGCTTGGTTTTTGCTCTGACATGCACTATCAACTGTGGGACCTTATTTAGACAGGTGTGTGCCTTTCCAAATGTCCAATCAATTTAATTTACCACAGGTGGACTCCAGTCAAGTTGTAGAAACATCTCAATAATGACCAATGGAAACAGGATTCACCTGAGCTCAATTTCGAGTCTCAAAGCAAAGGGTCTGAATAGGTGTGTAAATAAGGTATTTCTGTTTTTATTTTTAATACATTTGTAAAAATGTCTAAAAACCTGTTTTTGCTTTGTCATTACGGGGTATTGCGTGTAGATTGATGAGGGGAAAAAAATTATTCAATCCATTTTAGAATAAGGCTGTAACGTAACAAAATGTGGAAAAGGGGAAAGGGGTCTGAATACTTTCCCGAATGCACTGTCAATGTATGGTTGAGGGGAGGTTACTATAGCTACTGTAAAACAAACTTCCAAACTTCTTCCACTAGAGGCACCATCATATTCCTCTCCAAATGATAGCCTAACACTTTTCTAATTCCTTATGAGTAAATATTACAGTGTTCTAGTAGAAGAGTGTATAAAAGTGTAGTCGTCTTATTTGTGTTGAAATATCTGATCCAGCTGTTCCACACTCCAAAGTAATAAGGTTGATATAGTAGTCTGTCAAAGTAATCAGACCAGACAGATATAGTCAAAGTTAAAAATATGAAAATATTTCACGGCTTCACGTAAGTGAAACGTTTTAAACTTCTTACATTACCACAACAATACTTTCAAAGAGCTGAAGCAAGTCACAATTTTTTCTTCATGGAAAATTACTATTTAATTTTAACCCTATTGTCAGATACAGTATGTCTGAGAATACCCCTCATTTACTGTGATTGAGATAGGCTACCCCTAAAATAAAATGTTCATTAGCCTATTTAGGCCTACATCATATGGATGAATACCATGTGAATTAGTTTTATAGCTGGTTGGAATTACTAGAAAATAATATTATTCAGCTATTGTGGGGATGATGATGGTGAGCTTCGGGGCGTTCTGTAGCTGTGTTCTTGGTTGTGATGTGTAGTAAGATTGTACTGTTATATGGGGGGGGTTGGCTGAGAGTCAGGAGATGGGAATTCACAGTGCAGACACCCTAACGAAACGTAAACGTTAGAGCGCCACGGTGATTCCGTCGCAGCAGCTAGGAAACTACAGCAGTGCTCTTCATGCGGGAAATTATGCCTGGTTTCTTGGGCAGAGAGGGACGCTCAAATCACCGGGGAAACATGGATTACATATTTAACCTTTTGATTTAGGCCAGTAGACATACATTGCTGTGTTTACCACAATGTTATAGTAACAAATCTCTCTGCTGTGCTCGACTCCGTCTGTCCCGTCGTCAGTATGGAGAAGACGATCTGCAGTCCGCATCCTGGGACAAATAAAACGAACTCTGGTTCACTGATGTCGGACAAGGGGAATTCGGCGAGAAAGATCGGACGAGCTGGTTCTCACAGCCCCGGCTCTGCTTCACTTGGGAACGGGGCCGGTGGAGGAGTGAGTCGGGGAGGTTTATTGGGAAACAGTATGCATTTTCAGCAAGCGTGTAAGCGTCAGTTAGAAGGAGTGTTGAGCAAATACACAAACTTAATTCAAGGATGGCAGAACAGGTAAGCAGCACTTTAAATCATGAGGTTATTACCCACTGGTCAAAAACTGGTTGAATCAACGTTGTTTCCACGTCATTTCAACCCCCCAAATCTATGTGACATTGAATCGACGTGGAAAACTGATTGGATTTGCAAAAAAGTAATCAATGTAAGGGCATTTCGTCATGTTTTCCATCAAACTTTTAACCTAAATCCAATGACATTGTGATTTGTTTTGTTGGTTTCACGTTGAATTCACGTTGGTTGACAACTCACTCAAATGTGCATCAAAACTAGACGTTGAACTGACGTCTGTGCCCAGTGGGTAGTGTCATAAAGTGTAATGTTCCTTGGTGCATGCATGCATGCTGTTAGTTTTCCCTCCACCTTGCACTGCAAAGGTCAGTCGTGTGTGGAGTGATAACGTGTCACAACTGTTTCAAAGGCTACAGGGTTGCAGCAATAGATTAGAAAATTGAAACATTGTACTTTTGACAGCTACAGAGCCTGTGCATATTGGATAACAATAAAGTTGCTCATGCATGATTTAGCATTTGTAGGCCTTCCCTGCCCCAGTATCTGTGTGCATAGTCAACATCTCTAACGCACAAATACTGGGGCAGCCTTCCCTACAACCAGTGGCGATTTTAGCTTGTAAATCTTGGTGGGTCAACCCCCCACCCCACCCCAGGTGCATGCCAGCAAAGCCACAACACTAAACAATACATTCATTGCACCATAACGGTGACAAACGGTGCCCACAAACTGTTAGGGCCTACATAAAGCATTCCCAACAGCAGTCCCAACACCTTACCACTGCTAGACCTGGCTATCTTACAGTATTCTCCCTGTACAAGTCTAAACCGTATGATAAATAAAGGGGGTGTTTTAAGCAGACAATGAAAGCTCTTACAATATTTTATGTTTACATTTCTCTAAAACAGGCTATAGGCTAAATGTTCACCACAAAGTCAGAACGTTAGGTGAAATTATGAGGTTGAGGCACATGGTCTACTAACAGCTCACTACATAACATGCACTTAGTATTACCTTCTTAGCAACAGTATACATATCTCCCTAGCATATTACATAATTTATGCCGGGGCATACCATATATTTTTGGACTCACCTTGTTGTGCTGTGCTCACTTGAACAGGAAGGTGGTGCAACGGTCATCAAACTTTCATCAAAGTCTGGCATTCTCTGATGCTTTCAAGTCAACTGGGAACTCTGAAAATAGCAGTTCCGAGTTCCCAGTTTTCTTGAACTTGCTGAAGTCAGTTTTCCCAGTTCAGAGTGTCCAGTTGTTTTGAGCGCGGCAGAAGTCATGCTAGATTGACAGCATGGCCAATGTTGAGTGTTTATCCTTTTAAGCATGGATAAATGACCCTTAAATCCAGTCTTGGACCACACACACACTCCACTGAATAGCAGGCTAGTGATTGCTTTGCAATGCTTGCAGTTAGCCACTGATTCCAAACCAGTCATTGTTGAATTTGCAATTTCCAACTCGTTGTGTAATGTTCATGGCCGATGAGCACCGATACGTTTTAGCTATAATTTCTTAGTCATTTCTCTTCATATGATGAGGGTTGAAAAGGATTTGCCCGTAGATTGTCGACTTGATTCACGATGACTGCTAGCTTGCTAGCTAAGATTTTGAAAGTATAATGTTGACATGATCAGTCCAATCAAATATCTACAGTAGATATAACGTGATTTGACGTAAGTTTATCTGTGTTTAAATGAGACCGTGTTTGTATGCGGCTTTATTAACTCATCCTTTGCCTTGACAGCTTTGCACACTCTTGGCACTCTCTCAACCAGCTTCATGAGGTAGTCACCTGGAATGCATTTCAATTAACAGGTGTGCCTTGTTTTAAAAGTTAATTTGTGGAATTTCTTTCCTTAAATGCGTTTGAGCCAATCAGTTGTGTTGTGAAAATTTGTGTGTGTGTGGGGGTTATACAGAAGATAGCCCTATTTGGTAAAAGACCAAGTCCATATTATGGCAAGAACAGCTCAAATAAGCAAAGAGAAATGACAGTCCATCATTATTTTCAAACATGAAGGTCAGTCAATACGGAAAATGTCAAGAACTTTCTTCAAGTGCAGTCGCAAAAAACATCAAGCGCTTTGATGAAACTGGCTCTCATGAGGACCGCCACAGGAAAGAAAGACCCAGAGTTACGTCTGCTGCAGAGGAGAAGTTCATTAGAGTTACCAGCCTCAGAAATTGCAGCCCAAATAAATGCTTCAGAGTTCAAGTAACAGACACATCTCAACATCAACTGTTCAGAGGAGACTGTGTGAATCAGGCCTTCGTGGTCAAATTGCTGCAAAGAAACCACTGCTAAAGGACATAAATAAGAAGACTTGCTTGGGCCAAGAAACACGAGCAATGGACATTAGACTGGTGGAAATCTGTCCTTTGGTCTGGGTGGCTACTTTGAAAATTCTCAAATGTATTTTGCTTTGTTTAACACTTTTATGGTTACTACAAGCAATAAAACTGTGGTCTTTAGACATGTTGAGTATCTGGAGAATCAGCATTTGTGGGTTCGATTTACAGGCTCAAAATGGCCAGAAACAAATAACTTTCTTCTGAAACTCTATTCTTGTTCTGGGAAATGAAGGCTATTCCATGCGAGAAATTGCCAAGAAACTGAAGATCTCGTACAACGCTGTGTACTACTACCGTCACAGAACAGCGCAAACTGGCTCTAACCAGAATAGAAAGAGTGGGAGGCCCCGGTGCACAACTGAGCAAGAGGACAAGTACATTAGTGTCTAGTTTGAGAAACAGACGCCTCACACGTCCTCAACTGGCAGCTTCATTAAATAGTAATCGCAAAACACCAGTCTCAACGTCAACAGTGAAGAGGTGACTCCGGGATGCTGGCCTTCTAGGTAGTTTCAAAGAAAAAGCCATATCTCAGACTGGCCAATAAAAATAAAAGATTAAGATGGGCAAAATAACACACACTGGACAGAGGAACTCTGCCTAGAAGGCCAGCATCCCGGAGTGGCCTCTTCACTGTTGTCATTGAGACTGGTGTTTTGCGGATACTGTTTAATGAAGCTGCCAGTTGAGGACTTGTGATGCATCTGTTGCTGGACGAAGAAGTCGTCATGACAGAGAAAAGGTTTACGGTCATAGTGCCTAATTGGCCACTTGTATACACTTCTAGATAAAAAGAGAACCAAAAGGGATTCTGTTTCATACATCAAATTCACAATAAAAAATGGCCAGTATGATGACAACTAGTATTTTTTTCTGTGGGACTTTACACTCCCAACAGTTGTAAACAGGGAAACCTGGTATTATTCATGGTGAAACATCACTGTGCAGTGTGGCCCATTGTATCTATAGGGCTGCAGAGATGAGCTGAGGGACAGCAGTGTGCTAGAACACATATGCTGTACTGTATGGTCGGCGAAAGAGGTCAGAGAGAGTGGGAGGCTTGTAGAGGAGAACAGAGCAGCAGGTGATTTGACATAGTGGCGGTTTTCAAATGGCATCTTATTCCCTAGTCAAAAGTAGTGCACTACATAGGGAAAAGGGTGTAATTTGGGGACACAGCCCCAAACACCCAGCTAGGATGGCTGCTCTTCCAGGCCTCCTGTCCCCAGCCCACCTCCAAATGCACCAGCCTGGCTGAGCTGCCCCTACACAGTGATGTGTGTGTACCAGACTCCCAGTCCTGGGCTCATACACTGGCGCAGTGTATGAGGACTGCCAGGTACCTGGGCTGGCACATGTGGTGTGTTTTTAGAATGAGGTGAAGGTGAGTGGTTATTGATTCATAGTGGTAATTGATTAAAAACCAAAGGTGTTTGAAGGATTATGTGACCTTTATGTGACCTTTCTCACCACAGCCTGAGTGAGGTGCATATACGCACACATTCTCTACCTCTTTCAAAAGGTTAGCTTGTACTACACATCAAGCAGTGTAAAACTCCACGAGGAGTTGGGGTTTCAAGATGATTCTTCCACAAGAACAAAATACTTCTTTTATTTCTAAATGACTTTTTAGGTGTATTAGAGGCAAATTGGTTATTTTGAGTTTATGGTAACTGTCCCATATTCAATTTAAAAAGAGCGCTGGACGTTGGGTGTCTTTGGCTTTCAAGTTTAAATTCGTTTTGGTTCATTGATCTGGGTTGTTGCCATGTCTGAGGGCCCATGTAAATGTGTACATAGAAACAAGACAGGTAAGCTACAGTGAGCACCATCTGAAGATGATATGTAAATCCCATTCCAAAAGTCAAATGATCTGTATCTAGTTTTTTTTTTTGTCAGTGAAAGGAAAATAATGCTAGCCTATTGAACCTACCTGAAACATAGCAGTGGTGCGCCTACCTGGCTGCTACTTGTAAATAATGAGAGCAACCAAGTTGAAAGCTTTTCCTGTTGTATTATTGTGTTATGGTGTGTGCCACTTTTCAATTATTTTCTGCTAGTATAGCCTTCTTATTCTTGACATGATTTTAATATGTCGTAATGGACCAAGTAAGCATACTGTAACGGTACATGTAACACTGTCCATAGGCTTGAAAAGCCAGCAATGTATTTCCCTTCACCACAGATCTCATGGCCTTGAAAATTGCAGTTTTAAGATGGTTGGACCTAGTTTGTGTGACGTTAGGACAATAAATTGGGGAAGCTGAAAATAGAACGTCAAAGTATGCTGTTGCAAGAAAATGTCCTTTTGACATGTTTTCCACCAGCAAGCCTACCATGCCTCGTTTAAAAAATGGCATAGAATACACAAGAGGCAGTCTGTCAGTGGGAGACTGTGTTGCTGTAGTACTAGGTCTGTCAATCACATCCCTGTTTCTATTTGTGAAAGAGCAGTAACATTGTAGGCTATGTACTTGGCTTTGCTGTGTGCTTGTGAGCTTCACTGAGAGTGGGTCTGTGCCAAGTTTGCACTGTGTGGGGGTGATTATGTTAATGTAGATTGCAATTTTTTTGGGGTGTATGTGTATTGCACTGAATACTTAATTTTCATGTGTTTGTCTCTCACATATGCACATATTGGAGTGAAACTGGCAGCCCGCAGGAA
This sequence comes from Brachymystax lenok tsinlingensis, assembly GCA_030435695.1. Lineage (NCBI taxonomy): Eukaryota > Metazoa > Chordata > Actinopteri > Salmoniformes > Salmonidae > Brachymystax > Brachymystax lenok. The sequence goes on from CM059799.1 coordinate 35,270,318, forward strand.
CTCCGTCAGGGTTTCAACATACTGTTGTGAGTTAGAGTAGTAGAATACACAAGGTGCAATTTCGAAATTTGGTTATGCATTAGCAGTTTTTCTCTTATGCCAGTCAATTAGCCCATGTCAGCTAACATTTTAGCTTTGCTAAGTTAGTTGCTAAGTTAGTTTAGCGGCCAGCTCATTGATTTTGTTAGTCAGTCTCACTCAGATATCATATTAAAAACTGCAAACATTTATCTCCACCCTATGGCAGAATTTGTATATTTTCAGGACATTTGCTGTAAAACAGCAAATTTTCCTCTCCACTTCATCGCAAAGTGTGTAGAATTGCAGCACACGTGCTTTAAAACGGCAACGTTTTCTCTACACGCCATGGCAAAATAAAAATAAAAGATTAAGATGGGCAAAATAACACAGACACTGGACAGAGGAACCCTGCCTAGAAGGCCAGCATCCCGGAGTGGCCTCTTCACTGTTGTTGAGACTGGTGTTTTGCGGCTTCTGTTAATGAAGCTGCCAGTTAAGGACTTGTGAGGCGTCTGTTTCTCAAACTAGACACTAATGTACTTGTCCTCTTGCTCAGTTGTGCACCGGGGCCTCCCACTCTTGAAGTGTGTCCTGTGGTTAGAGCAAGTTTGCGCTGTTCTGTGAAGGTAGTAGTACACAGGGTTGTACAAGATCTTCAGTTTCTTGGCAATTTCTCGCATGGAATAACCTTCATTTCTCAGAACAGGAATAGACTGTCGAGTTTCAGAAGAAAGTCCTTTGTTTCTGGCCATTTTGAGCCTGTAATCGAACCCACAAATGCTGATGCTCCAGATACTCAACTACTCAAGAAGAGCAGTTTTATTGCTGCTTTAATCAGAACAAGAGTTTTCAGCTGTGCTAATATAATTGCAAAATGGTTATCTAATGATCAATTAGCCTTTTAAAATGATCAACTTGGATTAGCTAACACAACGTGCCATTGGAACACAGGAGTGATGGTTGCTGATAATGGGCCTCTGTACGCCTATGTAGATATTCCATAAAAAATCTGCTGTTTCCAGCTACAATAGCTAAGCTCTTGAGTCTGTTGTAGAACTTGGACTTAAGTATCCTCTTTGAAATGTGTGGTAAGCCAACCTTTTTCAGGGTTACTGTTTTATCCAGAACTAGTCCTCAGTTTAACTAGAACTAGTCCTCAGTGTAGCGAAACTCGAGGCTGGTTTCTAATGGGATGGCACAGACCTGAGGAGAAATCATTTAAAAACAACTGGATAAACAAATGTTTTCCATTGCTTAATGAAGCTGCACTTTCGCATTTTAATTCAGTGCTTCACATTTTTTATTTGAAATATGTGGGGGAAATGGTCGCAATAACATTTCAGACACTTATTCTGTCATGTTTAACTACATTGGCAGCAAGGTTACCTGGCTGTAGTCACTATAATATTACTATACTTTGTAAAACCAATGTCCTAGTCACATTTAGGTCTTCATGATGTATCACACGTGTTGCAGAGAGGAGGATATATTTTACTCTAGAATTGGTGTCTTCTCACAGGACACACTTCATAATAAGATTTCTGTTCTTCTGGACACTTGTACACCATTCAGTAGCTATGCTATGGCTGTACTAGTTATAATCTGAGCGTATATGGAGGATTTGGGTTATGTAAGGAGGTTCTGTTTAAGTCTCCCGTGTGTGTGTGTGTGTGTGTGTGTGTGTGTGTGCGCGTGATGAATCATATCCCTGCAAATGTACCAATTGGAACGGTGCGCTGTGCAGGATGCAGAGTTCCATTGATCAAAGCCGGGTCTGGGTGCTGTTTTCTCTCAGCTGGAGTCCAACTGATGGACCCGACTGACTGACAACTTTTACCATACAGAATTTAATTTGTTTTGTGGTTTCCACCGTGTTGTGTAGGTTTTACACCAAGTTGTTACAGTAGGCCTAATTTGTAATGTGTTTCCGGGAGTGTTTATGGTGCTGGGTTCGGTATGGTACTTGTTTTTCACACTGTTTTATTTAGGATTATTGCATGACTGAGGTCACCTGGATTTGACTCAACCATTTACCTGTCCGGACAATGTTTTTATGCCTGAGGTACGGGACATTTACAAGTGAACCTAAGTTGTTATTATTTTGAGACTGTGTTGCGACTGTGTTATTTGTGTGATCATTTATTTTGGTAATACAACCAACGCAAAAGAACAGTTGTTTTTGAAGTCATTTCTTTCAATGTTTTAAGAATTTATGCAAAGCGCATTTTACAACGCTGACTTTTACATAAGTCATTTTGCATTGGTGTAGACTTGACTGACAAATGAGACCAACTCACAAACAAAAGGAGAAATCACATTTTTGTCTGGTAGGCACAACATACTTGGCACCCCTAACCAACCATAACCTCAAGTCAAGTCAAAACCATTACAATTTGATTAACTGTTCAGGAGTCTTTTGGTCCCAGACTTGGCGCTCGGGTAATGCTTGCCGTGTGGCAGCAGAGCAAACAGTCTATCACTTGGGTGGCTAGAGTCTTTTGACAATCTTTAGGGCCTTCCTCTGACACCACCTGGTATAGAGGTCCTGGATGGCAGGGAGCTCGGCCCCAGTGATGTACTGGGTCATACGCTCTACCCTCTGTAGCGCTTTGCGGTCGGATGCCAAGAGGTTGCCATACCAAACGGTGATGCAACCAGTCAAGATGCTCTCAATGGTGCAGCTGTAGAACCTTTTGAGGATCTGAGGGCCCATGCCAAATCTTTTCAGCCTCCTGAGGGGGAAGAGGTGTTGTCGTGCCTTCTTCACGACTGTCTTGGTGTGTTTGGACCATGATAGGTCCTTAGTGATGTGGACACCGAGGAACTTTAAGCTCTTGACCCGCTCCACTATAGCCATGTTGAGTCGTGGGTGAACAAGGAGTACAGGAGGGAACTTATGCCGTGTTGAAAACAACTGGGAACTCTGGACAAAAAACTAGCTCTGACTGGGGAAAAATCTATTTGAACGGTCATCCAACTCAGAATTCCAACTCGGGCCTCTTTGTAGCGCTCCGACTTTCCAACCTTAGGATCACTGACATCATGATTTGACTTCAGAGTTGTTTTGAACGCGGCATAAGCACGCACAACTGAGGGGCCCCCGTGTTGAGGGTCAGAGTGGCGGATGTGTTGTTGCCCACCCTCACCAGCTTTATTTTATTTAACCTGGTAAGTTGACTGAGAACACATTCTATTTTACAGCAATGACCTGGGGAATAGTTACAGGTGAGAGGAGGGGGGGATAAATGAGTCAATTGGAAGCTGCGGATGATTAGGAGGCCATGATGGAATGAGGGTCAAATTGGGACTTTAGCCAGGACTCCGGGATAAGTGCCATGGGATCTTTAGTGACCACAGAGTCAGGACACCCGTTTTAATGTCCCATCTGAAAGACTGCACCCTACACATTGCTCTGGGGAATTGGTCTATTTTTTTTAGACCAGAGCAAGGAGTGCCTTCTACTGGCCCTCGAACACCTTTTCCAGCAGCATCTGGTCTCCCATCTAGGGACTGAACAGGACCAACCCTGCTTAACTTCAGAGGCAAGCCAGCTGTGGAATGCAGGGTGGTATACTGCTGGCGGCAGTATACCACCCAGTTGCAGAGGGAGATGTTTAATCCCTGTGTCTTTAGTTTAATGCTGAGCTGTAGTCCATGAACAGCATTCTTACATATGTGTTCCTTTTGTCTAGTTGGAAAGGGCAGTGTGGAGTGCAGTAGAGATTGCATCATCTGTGGATCTATTGGAGTGGTATGCAAATTGGAGTGGGTCCATGGTGTCTGGGATGATGGTATTGATGTGAGCCATGGCCAGTCTTTCAAAGTATTTGTGAGTGCTACAGGGGCAATAGTAATTTAACATGTTACTTTGGCGTTCTTGGGCACAGGGACTATGATGGTCTGCTTGAAACGTATGTATTACAGACTGGGTCGGGGAGAGGTTAAAAATGTCAGTGAAGACACTTGCCAGCTGGTCATGCTCTGAGTACGTGTCCTGGTAATCCATCTGGCTCTGCTGCCTTATGAATGTTAACCTGTTTTAAAGGTCTTACTCACGTTGGCTACGGAGAGAGTGATCACACAGTCGTCCGGAACAGCTGGTGCTCTCATGCATGGTTCAGTGTTGCTTTCCTCGACGCGAGTATAGGAGGTATCACTGGACTCGCGTCATTGGACAGCTCGCAGCTGGGTTTCCTTTTGTAATCTGTAATAGTTTGCAAGCCCTGCCACATCTGACGAGCGTCAGAGCCAGTGTAGTAGAGAGAACACTCGGTCCAATTAGTGTGCTTTGTCTTTTTTCATTTATTTAACATGACTTGAGCTTGCAGTTAGTGCTTTACACTTTCTCCTATGGTATTATGTTTAGAGATGTATAAAGATGGTGGTAAAATGGCATTATTTATCTATTTTATCCAAATGTATGAAGAAAGACCCCATATTAGGAAGGTGTTAATGTTTTGTACACTCAGTGTTTATCATGCATAGGCTATGTTTCTTGTAGCATTGTGCGGCGACTTCCATCTATCCACATTGCAGAGATCAGCACAACAGGTTTGGTTTAATAGAACATTTTGACACAAGCGTTAAAAAGAGGGACAACGTGCTTTTTTGTCTGATTCGCCTCATGATTTGTTTGACAGGACTTTGTTTTCATCCTCCCTAGGGCCAGAACCTTTTCCATGATTTTTTCTTTTTTTACCATTTGACTTGATTAGAAAGAATCTTGGCCCATCATAGCCCATATAAAACCGTATTTTTATTTATTTTTACGGCTGATGTATTACTAGGTCTTACCATACCACTAGGGTTCGGAGTTTTACTTGGTGAAGTTAGCCTACCAGATCAGGAAAAACTCTGGGCCCAGGCAAAACTATTACCCCCCCACCATTCTGGGACCTGTGGTGCCACCTCAGAAATCATCACACAATGTTACGAATGAAAAAACATTATATTTGTATGATCTACTATCAAAAACATTTCACTCGCATATCTAAACATTTTGAAGTAGTATCAACATTTGAAAGAAATAGTGGTGGGAATGGACATCCATAGTTTTACCTGGCTCATTACAGCCAGCAGCTACAGCAACAGTTTCAGAATGTAACAGGCTGCAATTTCAGGTAAAACACAATAAAGCAGGCCTCAAATATAAGGAAAATATCTATATTTCAGCCGCCTCAAAAACATTGCTCTGCTATTACCATTTATACTGTAGTAGTGTTCAGCTCAACGAGACAATTCTGATTACACTGCCATGCTCAAAGGGGGCAATTGTTGGGCCAGTGCCGTGCGCGACCTCCCGAGGTAGTGCTCGAGACATTACATTTTTTCAAGTTCACACAACGATATTGTCTCTCGAGAATCGATACCTCTCGAAAATATCCCTTTGCCATCATCAATGTGAAAACGGTCTATGATGATGATGATGCTCTCGGTTCTGGTTGTGGCAGTGTGGAGGATTGTGTTGTTTTTGTCGAGGGTGGTATTGACCAGTAAGTAAGTGCTCACTCTGCTTGTTCCAAAGCCTGGTCAATTGGTCAATAGAGCTGCTTCTCTAATAGCGCATGGAAAGAGACGATTGATCGGCAGCAAGAGAATTTCCAGTTAACAACACTTCCGGGTTTAGATGGCCGTACAATGAAAAGCCAACCAAACGGAGTAACACGCTATCTATGTCATGAATGCTTTGTGACAAGTCAGTCCAATAGGTTATGTCCCATAGCAAAGACTGGTGTGTGTGTGTGTGTGTGTGTGTGTGTGTGTGTCGTTTACTTGCTCTGTGTGGGTCATATTGCAGGCTCTCAGACTCTGACTGTATTTCATTTAGGCCTAAGCTAGGAGGCATTTGTTAATCACAAAGGTTACCAACCTGTCTGATTCTGTAACATTTTCACTCCGCAAGCTGTGGGCTCCAGCTGCTCCACTCACGATACCTATACACTCTGACTACTTGGGTAGTTTGAGATTTAGTTTGTGGGTAGGTGTTGATGTCACTTCTTAATACGCTCAGTAATGTGGCTGAAGCTTCTATAATGAAGAGCTCCTGTAAATATCTGGCAAGCTTTTTGCATGAAAGGTGAGAGGAATTTTAGTGGTGGATTTCACCCATCCTGTATGTGCTCTCTCTCTCGATCATCACTGTATTACTTAGTTGCAATTACTGCTAAAGCAATATAAGAAGTATTAAACGATGAGGACATACAAATAAATGATAATATCAATGTTTCTCTCCCTCCCTTCTCTTTTTTTCTATTTTACTAACCCTCTCTTTCTCTCACCCTCTCCTACAGGTACTTTGTGCTGGATCCAGAGCTGGGACAGCTGCAGTACTTTGTAAATGAACAGGGCAAGAGCCAGAAGCCCAGGGGCTCCCTGCCTCTGATTGGTGCATCGGTTGTCCAGAGTGATGAGGCACCACACATGTTTATCGTCAACTCGTTCAATGGCGAGCTTTACAAGCTCAGAGGTACGCTAACCCTTATTTGTCAGAGATTGGGTATTCAGGGAGATTGCATGGGGACAGTGGGAAGATTGCATTGCCTTGTGGGTGTTTTGCGGTTGCGCAATATAGTGATACCACTTCAGCAGCATAAATTGTGCACTGGGAAAAAACATTCCCAACAACACAGTCTTTGTTTTGGAAAAGCGTATAATGAAATTGAACCTTTGATGTTGTAACTTAGCTTCATGAGCATTTCATGAGTCACATTACTAACTTTTTATTTTGCCAACTCCATTTCCCACACTTGACATGAGTTCTCTTGAGCTAGCATGAGTGGGCTACACGGGTATTCTATATAAGCTGCTTTGTCGCATTGCTGAAAGTTTGAACAGGGTAACTGTACTGGTCGATACATCCTGTCAAAAGGGACACTCCCCTCTATGAGCTATGGTTGAGGCCTAGGTCCGTTGGGTTTAAACTGGTTATTATGCTACAGGCTCGCTCTGTCAGAAGTAGGGGTGGGACTATACCAGTACCGCAATATTTTGTCCATGGCAAAAATGAAAAGACGAAGCAGATCAAACTCTGGTTCGTTAAAAACCTGCTGTATGTAATATATTGTGTGTTGCAGCTTGAGGGGAAAAATGTGAATGACAACATAATGATGTTTGTTTCCAACATTAAGGCTGTTTACCTGAAGAAATTGAATCCGCTTTAATGTTTTTGTTTCCTTGCCACGATACTAATGAGTATCGCAGTTTGTCCCGGCCCTAGTCCGAAGCCTGTATCCACTGATGAAGCAAGAGACTCCCTGCTGCTCTGCTTTAGTTTGTGGAATGTCCCTGTACATTCCCCAAGGGAGGTATCAGAATAACATGCCCGTGTCTGTGGATGACTCGGTGATCCATCTATTGAGCTCTGAGCAAGCGATATAGTCCCACAGAGAAGAAGTAATTGTAGCAACTCAATGTAGGAGCAGGGATCCGCTGTACAATGTAGAGATGGAACTAGATACAGCTTAAATAAAAGGTTAAATTACAATCCTTATCAAAGAAGCTAGTTGGGTGTATGTTTTTTTTGGAAGGTCTGAACACTATACTTAGTGGCATACAAGTTGTTCCTCTGATTGGGATGGTGGCATTCGAATTAAGCCAAATGACGCGGAACAATACCCACCACCCTTTAGTGTAGCGACCTTTCATTAGTCTTTGACTAAGATTAGTAGGTGCACCTTAAATCTCACACGGGTTGTCATGGGAACCCAGGCCTCTACTGGGAAAGGAGAAGTTCAAGGTTCAACCCGTTTCCTGTTCGACCTTTGGTGATTCTGCAACAACAGACCTCTGTAGTATCGCCTTACGGGTGATTTTTTTTTTTTTGTACAGCCCAGCTGTGAATGTGTCCTTTCTTTCCATGATGTGGATGTCCTTGAATCCCCCTTCACAAACTGTCAAGCGTCAAGTCACTGAGAAGGTGCATATTTCTGTAAGCCAATAAATCTCCCTTCAGGTGTCCTTGGTCGACCATTTGATCTCAACTCTTAATAAACATTTTGAGTTGAATTTAAGAATGTCGTATTCAAGCCATGTGGAACTATGTGAGATCTGATACAGACGCTGAAGCACAGGCTTCATCTGATATCCAACCAAGGCAGCATAGGGTAATTAGTTTTAGTCGAATAAGAGCGGGAGCGTTATGTTTTGAAGCTTTGCCCGGAGCCATGCTCATTGCTCCAGAGTGTATGAATAAAAAGGTGAAAACAGCATGAATTTAAATCCTGTTTGAATGATCAAATGGCAAATTTTAAAGCTGTTAATCACATGATGCCAGGAATAAGACACGAGGGCTGTTTAGAAGGTTCAAGTTCTTTTCACAGCTTTTCAAGGGGGCTAATTGAGATGTCTGACTGCATATCAGACTTTATTGTGAATTATTGAAGTAGTATTATTAAGCAATAAGGCACGAGGGCCTGTGGTATATGGCCAATGTACCACGGCTAAGGGCTGTTCTTATGCACGACGCATCGCGGCGTGCCTGGACACAGTCCTTAGCCGTGGTATATTGGCTATATACCACAAACCCCAGAGGTGCCTTATTGCTACTATAAACTGCTTACCAACGTAAATAGAGCAGTAAAAATAAATGTTTTGTCATACCCGATATACCACGGCTATCAGCCAGTAAGTATTCAGGTCTCGAACCACCCAGTTTATAAAATATTCAATATTGCCTAGAACAAATTCAATCTCGTCCAGAATAAGGATCCATATTACTTCTACATACGAGGGATGGCAAAATAAAGGAAACATCAACATAAAGTGTCTCAGGGCTCAGACACACCAACAGCATTTTCTGGCAGAGAGTCCTTAGCATCTCTGAACAGAGTGACAGCTTTAATTTGCGAACTGAGTGCACACCGATTTTTACATGTAGAATCAAGTGAATGTCTATGGCGGGTGGTAGCTAAAACACAGCACGCTGAACGATGTGTGTGACTTTAATAGGGCGTTGGGCCATCACGAGCCAGAATAGCTTCATTGCGCCTTGGCATAGATTCTACAAGTGTCTGTAACTGTTTTGTTGAAAGTGGTGAAAAACGCTGTCAGGCGCCACGCTAGAATTTCCCACAAGTGTTCAATTGGGTTGAGATCTGGTGACAAAGGCTGGGTTTACACAGGCAGCCCAATTCAGATCTTTTTTCCACTAATTGGTCTTTTGACCAATCACATCCGATCTTTTCTCATCAGATCTTTTTCAGAGTGGATCTGATTGGTCAGAAGACCAATTAGTGATTTTTTTTTTAACGCTTGCGCTGCGTAGAATAAGCCCCAGGCTTTGCAATGTTCTTCCCAGCAACTGCAATAATCCCTACTGTCCCATAGTAGTCATGTTTAATAACTTAACTTCCATCAGTTATGAAGTACATATTCAGAATGCTTCCCTGTCATATTATCTCCATTCACCTTAATCAGATCCCCCACCAGCTCCCACAAAAGTACGAGACTGTTATTTAAGCCAACGATGTCCACTCGATCACTGTAATTAGCATCAGTGTAATTTCATGGTTAAATGCTTGAATGGCAATGGATAGACCATTAGTGCTCTCTCTTTAGAGTCTATATTGAAGCGTATGTTGACCCCCTTTATTGAAATGCAGAGAGAGTGTTATTTAAATGGCATGTGTAGAGCATTGTTGACTAGGACGAGAGTCAGTTGCTACTCATTGGAAATGGGTAGGACTGGGTTGTGCTGCTTGTTCACATTTGCCAAAACAAGCGTGGTTCATTCATCAACTGAATGGAACTGCCACCCCTCCAACTCCAAACCAGGGACCTTTTTGAACAAAAAAACAGCTTTGAATCTTTGATTAGCATTGGGATTCTTCTGGGGTTACCTTTTTAGACCGAGCACAAGAACGACCTGGTCTTCGCTAAAGTAAGGATTAGTGTGCAAGTAGCTCATGTTAGCGACTTAGCGTCCTCTTCACCATTCAAAACAGGTGCATATTTGCATATAAACATAACCGCTCAGCACTGCCAGATCCATCTCTGTTCATTACAGCTAGCTAATTATGTACAATCACGGCAAAGCTTGTATAAATCAAGACCCATAATTGCTGCTCTAAATGTGTCGCAGATTCTAAACTGAGATGTTTTGAAAGGACAAGGTATGCTGATGGTGTAGAAGGAATCAATGGGAGGAAGGGTCTTAACAGACAGCTGGGTACAGGTGTTTCATTATGAATGGCCTACATGAACACAGCCTTCTCTTGAGAGAGCAGAGGAGCAGTTCACTGGAGATGTTCACTGTTTTAAGAGTCACATTGACATTTGTTAGGGTGGATATGTCTCCTTCTGCCTCTTCACTCAAGCGACATTTCAGGTGCTTGAAAGATTGTGTAGGCCTTAAGTGATTGACAGAAAGTCATGTCACAGTGCTCAAATGAGGCCATTACCGTTCCAAGAAATGACTCTTTCTCGAGCGAAACTCTCATGAATAGATTCAACATGCCGCACACTCCACCGTTCATGATCAAAGTGCCCATTTGTTTCAGTTAATCAGTATTAAGGACTCCTGGAGTCCAGACAATGCTGCTATATTCGGTTCCGTTGCTTATTTTCTCCTTGGAGCGTTACCATGGCGACTGGAGACTTTGGTACATCCTATCAAATTGTATCTCCCTAGGTTGAGATGCTGAATTGCTCTTGAACTAAAGTTTTACCAGTCAGTCACAATGATCACCCCAATTGGTCTAGCTAGTCTAGACGAAAGAGCTTGAACCATTTGTAGACCTCAGGCTACAGTTCATGAAATGAAGCGGGCTTATTGGCGTGTCTGGCCTCGAAGGGCAGTTTACAGCAGTTTACTGTCTTGTAAAACAAAAGGGGTCCAGTGAGTCACTTTTTCCATGGTTGCTGTTTGGATAGCAGGCGGTCTCTGGGTCTGTGAAATGTCTGCCGTTTTAGCTGATCGCACAGACACTGTTGCCCCCATCATTGAGAGTTTAGGTTAAAGATCAAGCTTTCCATCAATCTGAAAGTGTGTCTTAGAATATGTTTTAGTGAGTTGTAGAGTATGGACACAGATACTATTGTAAAGTTCAGTAGTTTACCATCCCCTACACAGGGAGTTTGGGATCAACATAACAAACCTGATGCACTACAGTACTATGTACTGATATACTACAATTATCAGACGCTGTAACAGAATACACAGCACATTGGCTGATAATGTGTCAGACACACATTGCATGTCAATCTGAAAAGTGATATGCAATACATAATGACATACATTTTGTGATGACTACCTACATATTGAACTGACCATTGACTTGTATAATGATGATGATGTCCTATTTCTCCCATTGTGACGGAATAGGAGAAATATCGGGAATTAACATTTGATTCGCTCCTTTTGTGTCTCCGTAGCATCCGATGCCAAAGAGCAGCAGTTCTGGATGAACCAACTCCAAGCGTGCGCCAGACGCCATTCCGACAGCAGTGCCAAGGTGTGTACAACGCGCGCACACACACTGCAGTCACTACTAAGCTCTAGCTCCTGGAATATGTCCCTCAGGAAGAGCGGTGCAGTGACAGGGAAGCCTGGACTTTCCCTTACGTTTTTTTGTTTATTTTTTTTATTTAACCAGCAAGTCAGTTAAGAACAAATTCTTAGTTATGATGACGGCCTACACCGGCCAAGCCCGGACGGGGCTGGGCCAGTTGTGCGCCGCCCTATTGGACTCCCAATCACGGTCGGTTGTGATACAGCCTGGATATTCGAGATGAATAGTTTACAAATCGCATCGCAGGTATTTTCCACTTCTGTAAGCACAGCTCAGATTGATTGAATTACTTGGGATCAGGCACCTTGGAAGAAATTAAATTGATGTTAATATGGTTTTGACAGCTTGAATGCACAACTATGGTATTAGTGTAGGGGTCGAGAGTGGGCGAAAGGCTGTAGTTTGAGAGAAAGTAGCTTTGTGGTTGTCAGATTTTGTTGCAAACCCTTGTTGGGTGCACTGTTGGCACACTGAAACAGCAAATACTCTTTCCTATAGTGGTTGGATTTTGGAAGTCTTTAGCTTTCATGCAGTCTCGATGCACACAGCAGGCACAGTAGATGACGTTCATAGTCTTCAGAAAGTATTCATACCCCTTGACTTATTACACATTTAGTTTTTTTACAGCCTAAATTGAAAATATCCTATTTTTTTTTTCTCTCACCCATCTACACACAATACCCCATAATGACTAAGTGAAAACATGTTTTTAGAAATGTTACCAAGTTTATTCAAAATAAAATACAGAAATATTTCATTTACATAAGTGTTAACAGCCCTGAGTCAATACATGTTAGAATCACATTTCTGGGTATGTCTCTAAGAGATTGTCATACCTAGATTGTACAATATTTGCACATTATTCTTCAAAAAATTATTTGAGCGCTGTCAAGTTGGTTGTTGAGCATTGCTAGACAGCCATTTTTGAGTCTTTCCATAGATTTTCAAGACGGTTTTTAAGTCAAATCTTTAACTAGGCCACGCAGGAACATTCAATGTCGTCTTGGTAAGCTACTCTAGTGTATATTTGGCCTTGTGTTTTAGGTTATTGTCCTGCTGAAAAGTGAATTTGAATCCCAGTGTCTGTTGGAAAACAGACTGAACCAAGTTTTCTAGGATTTTGGCTGTGCTAAGCTCTATTCTGTTTTTTATCAAAAACAACTCCTTAGTCCTTGCCGATGACAAGCATACCCATAACATGATGCAGCCACCACCATGCTTGACAATATGAACAGTGATACTCAGTGATGGATTGGATTTGCCCCAAACATAACACTTTGTATTCAGGACATTTCTTGCAGTTTTACTTTAGTGCCTCATTGCAATCAGGATACATGTTTTGGAGTATTTTTTTTGTTCTGTACAGGCTTCCTTCTTTTTACTCATTTAGGTTAGTATTGTGGAATAACTACAATGTTGTTGATCCATCCTATCACAACCATTAAACTCTAACTGTTTTAAATTCACCATTAGTGAAATCCCTGAGCGGTTTCCTTCTGTCTTCCCAGCAACAAAATTTTACATTTGAGTAATTTAGTAGACGCTCTTATCCAGAGTGACTGCCCCAAATTCTAGTGCCTTGCTCAAGGGCAAGACAGATTTTTTTCACCAAGTCTGCTTGGGGATTTGAACCAGCAAACTTTCGGTTACTGGCCCAACACTCTTAACCACTAGGCTACCTGCTGCTCAGGAGTTCTGAAGGACGCCTGTATCGGTGTAGTGACTGGGTGTATTGATACACCATCCAAAGTGTAATTATTAACTTCACCATGCTCAAAGGGATATTCAATGTCTGCTTTTTTACATACAAGTTTTTCTTTGCTTGGGATTGGAAAACCTCCCTGGTCTTTGTGGTTGAACCTGTTTGAAAAGCACTGCTCCACTCAGGGACCTTACAATTATCTGTATGTGTGGTGTACAGAGATGATGTAGTCATTCAAAAATCATGTTTAACACTATTCTTGCACACAGAGGGAGGCCAAGCAACTTATTATGTGACTTGTTATTTTTACTCCTGAACTTATTTAGGCTTACCATAACAAATGGGTTGAATAATTGACTCAAGCTATTTCAGCTTTTCATTTTTAATTCATTTGTAAATATTTCTAAAAACATAATTCCGCTTTGACATTATGGGGCATTGTGTTTAGGCCAGTTACACAAAATCGAAATGTAATCCGTTTTAAATTCAGGCTGTAACACAACAAAATGTGGAAAAAGTCAAGGAGTGAATACGGAGGCACTGTATACCAGATGAGTAATTCTAGTGTAGACATGAATGCTTACCATCACCTCAGGGAGTGATCCTCTCTAGTAGATTCCATCTTATCTTGGCACAACTCGTACACCTGCTCCTCTACCCCTCTAACTCTCCTGCTATCTCCTCCCATAGGGCTCTGCGGCTGCTTCAGTAGGACTTATGGGAGTCCGCTATTCCCTTTAAATAGAGTATCATCCCTGATCCTCTGTCTGTATGAGAGTGAGAGGTAACCTGGGTACGTGCCACCTGGCAATAGCTTCGAAGTGGAACCCTTCCAAACCTATGAACTCTTTTGATTTCTAACGTTTTTGTGTGGGAAAGTCAAAGTCCAAGTCAAGTCAAGGTCATGTTGAATCAGGACTGCCACTTGAGTGTTTCGTTTTTTTCATTTTACTGCTGCATATTGTGTTGTCTTTGTAGGAAAAGGTTTTTTTTTCCATTGTAGGAAAATTTGTTTCAGCAAATGGCCTATTCTTCAGCATACTATATTTTGCTGTTTTTCCTCTTCCTCTTTCGCTCTCTCCTTCGTTCTCTCCTTCGCTTTCTCTCTCCCTCTCCCACCACCTCCCCATGTCTACAGGCTGATTGTGTGAGTGCACCGCAGCAGTCTACAAACAATGCTCTCTCTGTCTGCATCTCCTCGCCCTCTCCTATTATGCATCACCCATTTCCTCCACCCCCGCCTCGTGGCACAATAACTCTCGTAAATATTGTTCCTGTTTCCTGTCAAAAAGACAATCAGACCTGTTTCCTTATGTAAATGAGTTTGTGTTAATCCAATGTAGACTTGATTTGGAGAGTGAATAGAATTTGGGGCAGTATGGCTGGTTATGGACTCCTGCTCTCTTGGTATAATAGATAAGAGGGTAGCAGACCATGCATTCGCCATCTCTGGAGCTCCAGTACAGCCCTATTGTTGGTCTCTGCTGGCTATGCACTGTGTCTGTCCGGGGTACATTGAAGCCAGTCTCCATGTGACAGAGGAGCCAGTGGCGTATCAGCCTCATTATGGAGTTACCCCATCCCCTGGATCTATGGGCCTTGTCAGCCTGGTTTGGAAGTCACTGGGTTGTGAAGAGAACAGTAGAGATTTAGAACCTACTGTATAGTAGTGAGCCGACCAGTTCATTTTAAAAGTGGAAGGAAGAAACTTAAACTGTTTTGCGTCTGGGTCATGTTCATTAGGGCACATAGTTTTGTAATGGAAAACAAAAAATGTGCTTTTCTTATTGGACAAGTTCAGGTAGTATCTTTCCATTTCCCCAGCTACTGAACACAACCCTGTACTGAGTTCTATGTTATTTTGTGTTTGGCCTTAGGTCTGGAAGTTTAAGGGATCGGATGAGCACCTGAGTGTGGAGAGAACGACGGGAGGCAGCCAGGAGGGCCTGGTGAGTCAAGATGCATCCGTCCACACGTGAGCTACTGACCCTGTGCCAACAACTCCCTCTGTACAAAAAACTGATCCAGCACAAACACCTGCCTTCAGATCTCTATATACTGTAGACATAAATACACTTATAGGGTTATCCACGTCTTCATCTCCCGTTGTGTCCTGGTTCTCACTTTCTGCACTCCTCCGTATATTTGAAAGTGTACAAAAAGCCTTTTATGTTCTTGGATACCAGCTTGAAAACTTTCATTGCAAACTCTTACTCACAGCGTATAGCTATTAACTTTTTCCAAAAAAAGTGCTGCACAGTTGAATAGACAGAAGTCCAATTATACTCCTTAACTTGGATCAGTAAAGGGGAAGGCTCCCTAAAGAAGAGGAGGGTTTTTTCCTCTTGTCAAAAGTGGGTGAGCTTTTTTGGGTTCCTGTACCGTGACAGACAACCGCAGTAGTCTAATCGTGTCTAAGCCTCCCATTCTGCCTCCGAGATCAGTATCGCATCTCCTCCAAAGTCAAAGATGTATTCCTGGCTTAGCATTAACAATTTACAATAGCCTGAGCACCGAAATACACTTGGGGAATTTATGTTCTATAGTTTGTATTATTGCCAATGCCGGGTGTATAACTGATAAGTAAACTGAGCTTTCCTCAGTTTAGCTGCTTATTTACGCTTTCGGTGGAGATTTAAACTGTATTCAAAAAGCTGTCAAGCATTTCATACAATTTCTTTCAATGTGTCGGTCACCAGTTACAAATGGCAATCCTTTCTCTGGTGTATTTACAATGACTTTCTTTGTACAGTAGTTGGTTCGTGTAAGGAAGAAAGGCATCACTTATATATTACTTGAGGCTACATTTTGTACCAGACTGTAGTGGAAGAGAGGATTTTACTGTGTTATAAAATAACTAATAATAGAATTTCCTCTCATCCCGGCTCTTTGTGGAAGTAATTCCCTGCAGAACCCTTAGCATACAATTTATTTTGATACAGGAGTGGTTTTGTATTCAGCATCGCTCTCTTTCAGGTTCCTCTTAACCGGCCCAGCTGAGCCCCACTGTAGATGCGTTTCAGTAGATTCATTCTGTCTTTTTGATACTGTCTCCTGACCTAATGTGGTGCCCACCACCCACGTTCTGTTATGGAGGGCCAAGTCAGCCCAAGCAGTAAGGGCACACCTGTGAGGGGCAGACATGCCTGTTGGGAGGGGAAGGGAGCTTGTTGAAGTACTGCTGAGGCTGCGTAAGTGGAGAGTGATTGCATTATGTGTACAGCGTATGTAGATTTATTCACTCAAGCGTTTCCTAATAGGGAAAGGCATGAACCAATGCGGTGGTATGTCTTTACCCTTCCCAAATCGGAGACCTAATAGAATGCAGAAAATTGGAGCGTTTCACTAGTACACTGTTTCTTTTTGTTGCACCTTCATGAGTTGTTTCTGTATCCACTGAAAGGTAGAGCGTAGTTCACGAGCTTGAATAATCTTTGCAGTATTCATAGTTAGCCTTGCTAGCAGATTGCAACAGGCTAATGTGTTGCTCCGTTAGCCGTTACAGGATAGGGAATGTTTGGAGTAGCACAGAGAATTTTCGGCCAACCTTAAATTGGCGAGACTATATTCGTTCTCGAACATGTATCTTCAAAAATATCAGTATCCATTTGTAGGTGCTATGGTTTGACTTTAGAAAATGCTACATATTTATGTGTATGCCTCCGTCTTGTTTATTTCAAATCTTACCTCGTTGATTGAAACAGGTGAGTGACGTGCGGCCCTTTGGGGTGGACCCACCTGTCTCAATCAAGGAGAAAAGATTTGTACACATTGGTACACGTTGTCGGATTACATCATGGAGCAAGAAAAATCGATTTTAAATACGGAGCATTTTCTAAATTCAAAATGAACCACCTGCAACCGAATCAAGAACTAAGATTGTATGGCCAAGTTAAGGTTGGTCAAATTCTCTGTGCTACTCCACAAACAGTCCCCATCCTGCAATGGCTAATGGAGCATCACATTAGCCCGTTAAAATTTGCTAGCTAACGTTAGCCATGCATGACAGTAACTTTTCCTCTCCCAGCTTCAGTGATACAGGTGGTTCTCTCTCTCTCTCTCTCTCTCTCTCTCTCTCTCTCTCTCTCTCTCTCTCTCTCTCTCTCTCTCTCTCTCCAGTACTCATTCTCATTATCCCTAATTTGCTCCCTCTCTCCGTCTCCATGACTCTGCCATCTTTTCACTTTTGCAGTTTACTGAAATGCAGCTCTGTGCCAGATTTAGAGAGGAGAGACCTGAGCTGCTTTTGGACACATCTAAATGCGAGAGTTGCTGCTTCCAAAATGGAAGCCGAGTTGTTTCTCCTCCTGTGAGCAGTGCTCAGGGAGAGAGTAGTTTATTTGATCTATTTATCTATCTTACCTCTGCTCTCTCTCTCAACTATACTGTGCTGTGCCCAGACCTCTGGTATCCAGGGTGGAGGGACGCTGTCTCTGGAACTGCTGTAAATTGATCGAGGATGAGGACGGGTTCCGACTGAGAGACATGGCAGACAGTATACAGAGGGCAGGGAAATGGAGAGAGGGAGGGAAGGCGAAAGAGAGGGAAAGAAGGAAGGAGAGAACCGGATTTGATTTTGTTGGTGGTGTAGAGCTATAAAGAAGACGGAAGGCAAAGGTCCACTTTTTAAGTTCGGTTGATGGCTTCTTACATTTCTTTAACTGTTCGTTCACCTCTACGTACCTTATTTGCTCTTGTCAGGACAGAAGTAACCTGAAGCTAATTCAGGAGTTGAGTTCACTGGAAAGGTGGTAGCTTTTGCTCTGGTTTTGTTTGCGGTTTGTAAAAACAGGAGGCCCTGGCTAAGGTTTAGTCACGGTTCTCCTCATACGACTGAAATGTGGACCTTTTTAAGGAAACAACAAGGTGCAGTCTTCGGTTTGCTGCCCTTCGTCAGGCATTGGTTTCAACATGGCTTTTATACAGTACCCAAGCTTATTCAAGAAGGCTAAATCCCTTTCTGTTTAGGATACAGGTGAATGTTAGAAGATGAAAATAGAAGTAGGAAGTAGTTGAGTGGTGCAGCAGTTCACATATCCCTCCTCACTCTTTTTCTTTTTTTGTCTTTCTCTCTCAGGGCTCGTCGTCTTCCAGGCGGTCCCGTAGCGTCTCCCTCCTCCCCCACCTCCCACCAGCCTCCTCCTCGCCTGGTATCCAGAGGCACTTGGCGTGTCCAGGCACACCCAGCAACATCGTGACCATCACCCACCACAAGTCCCCAGCCGCTGCCCGACGGGCCAAGAACCAGTATCCCGGCCGACTATTGGGGGTCAAAGAGGTGGGTGGAACCTGAAACTGTCTCTCTGTGATGACATCATCATGGAGTTATTGATTATTCATTGTCGTAGGCGCTATGGAGACTGCCATATTCATCACAATGTCAGACAGATTGGAGTCATGGAGTTTGGATTTTTTTAAATGTACTATTTACACAATAGGGAATATTTCTGTTCAAAGTACATGACGTAGTCATTTTAAATTGACCACAAAAAATATATATATATATTTTATTTGTTTTACCTTTTATTTTTCTAGGCAAGTCAGTTAAGAACAAATTCTTATTTTCAATGACTGCCTAGGAACAGTGGGTTAACTGCCTGTTCAGGGGCAGAACGACAGATTTGTACCTTGTCAGCTCGGGGATTTGAACTTGCAACCTTTCGGTTACTAGTCCAACGCTCGAACCACCAGGCTACCTGCCAACCCACATTGACCCCAACAACTATTATTTTAATACTGCACCATATTTCTTGTCCTATGTGTTCAGTGTTTCTGCCTACCCTCTGGTTGGCCATTGGTGCAATGAGTTCAGCAAATATCTTTTGGCCTGGGCTTCTGACCCTATCAACATTGACTGCACTGCGCTCTGTCTGTAGCTTTAGCTGGCTTGGCGTTTCTCTGTATATATCCATACTGCTTAACATGGCATGCGACAAAGGGGAAAGCTAGCTGAAAGGCTAGCTCAGCGTTTCCCAAACTTGGTCCTGGGGACCCCAAGGGGTGCACGTTTTGGTTTTTGCCCTAGAACTACACAGCTGATTCAAATAATGGCACCATCAAGCTTTGATTATTTGAATCCGCTAATGGTGTGCCAATGGAGTGAAGTCTGAACTGGAGAGGTGGTGTATCTGAAGAGGACGAAAGGGCATTATACCGGTAATTCCAGTTTTTGCTAAAATGGTTGAGTAACCAATTGCGGAATTTGGCATTGATTTGCATGGACATTTTGGAGAAGTACTTTCGTGACTGAGAACCCCTCCGATTGCCATTAGTCATCCTCCAAAACACACTCTGTACTGTACTGTACGTCTCCTTTCTTTAGGGAAAAATTCTAGCAGTGTCAGACTGTGCTAAGCGGGCCCTGTACTGCATCAATTATACCCCATGGAGTTACCAAGCTGCCAATTCTGGCCACAGCCTGGTCCACATCTGCTCTGTCTTCATGCTCGGATAGCCTGGTTAAATCAGACTGAACACTGCACTTATCATTGTGAGCACAGCATTCAATCTGGGTTAACCAGGCTATTGCTCACATGCATTCATTCACAAATTTCTGCTTTTCGCCCTGGAACGACTGATTTTGCAACCTTTCTGTATAGCCTGTCTGCAGTTGGTTATAGTGATTTTTTTTTAAAAGATCATGTTATACTACAGGCCGCATTTGCCAGAGACAGATAAGGACTTGATGAAATCTTGATTGCCTGACACTTTTGGCTGAGCAGTCGCCTCATTTCTAACTTTTTGTTTAGTTATCCCTTGCGGTCTAGTGTTGTTCCTGCTATTGTCAGTGGACTGTGTACTTGTCTGCTGAATTATATAGATAAGATGACTTGGATACATTTCAGCTGATGGGAAGACTTCCCGAACTGATGACAAAGCGTGCTCTAGTATCAGACGAGAAACAGTATTTCGTCTAAGCTTTGCAAATAATATTTTTCAGGAGCGTCGGTAGGTACATCGGGTAAAATGGTAAATTACTGGAACGAGTGATGGATTGTGTATACTCTGATCTTTAGAAATATGTCGGCTTTGTTATTTTTGTTCATCATGAATCTTGTTCTGGAGGCAGCTCTGCGGAGTGATCACTAGCTGGCACAGCCACAGTCTTAAAATCTGATTTTAAACCTAACCTTAACCACACTGCTAACCCTAATGCCTAACCCTAACCTTAAATTAAGACCAGAAAGGACATTTTTGTTTTCATGAATTTTTACAAAGTAGCCAATTTTGCAGCTGGCCTGTCTAAAGGGAAACTGCTTAGTTCTGCCTCCAGGACAAGACTCGTGACAGGCATGGTGTATGGAGTGTTGGCAGTGGACACACTTGTGTGCTGTACCATTGCCTCTGTTGGACATTGCCTTCCAGGAATGAGTGGAGGGCAGAACGTTAGTTACTGATAAATCTACATGGCACAAATAACACAATTTCCCCCCATTCACTCTCTGAGACACTGGGTAAAGGACATGAATAGTCAGAATCTATCAATCCTATTGTAGCTACCGGACACCGTATCAATGCACAGGTATGAGAGCCAACAGCAAAGGTTGCTCTCTTTGAGGCTCTGCTTCTGGAACAAGGTGGCTTTAAACTCTAAAAGGGCATTGGTGAATAGTACACCGGCTAGCAGGATAGCAAATAAGTCATGTAATAAAAATGTTGCTGAGGAATTGGGATCACCTAAGACGACAGGGACTCAGCTAGTTAATATGAACAGAGGGGAGTAAGGAGCCATGGCACCTCATTAAACTATAGCTCTCATATTTGTCTTCAATGGCATAGTGTTCAAACAACACCGTGGCAAGTTTTTAGTGCTGAGCGATTTTAGTTTTTTTTTTTTTAGGTCGTTTCGGTTCACTTATTAAAAAATAACCACTGTTTTATGGGTTTCTATTTATTTTTTTAAAACATTAAATGCATTATGTGGGTTTTATGCTGTAACAACACATAATAAAACAATGAATAAAAGTTCCATGATGGTAGTGACTGCCCATTACTGCTGATCACTTATTAGTCATAATTTATTCACATTACTTTAATAAAATATTTCAGTTTTGTATATTACATAAAAAAATAAATTATGACTTTATTTTTTCATTCCAATTCATCTCATCTCTATAGAGCTGCTGCCTATGCTGTCTGACAAAATCACTATTTAGCAGTTCTTCAAAGTAAATAAGGCATACTTTTATGACCGCTGAATACCAACTATCAATCACTTAGATCATGTATTTTCAGGTAGAGATACCTCGCGAAGCAACAGCTGCTCTCTATCACCTCACGATTGTGCGTTCTTTTCTCTTCCATAGCAAGCGTAAAAGAAACAGACCGGACAAGTATATGCGCAATGGATTATGGTCATTGTTATCAATTACCATGTTTTATGCGCTAAACTAATGTAGAATATTGGCCTGTTGGAAACTACAACTCCCTACTACATTGCACAGTTAAGGTTAGATCTGATTTATCTCTAGAGAAAGAGTGCGATGTGCTCATTGAGCTCACAGGAAGAAAAAAAAACGTAATGGAATTCAAATAATTGAACTGACATTGGTCAATTGTTAAAAAAAATGACAAATAACCAAAATGTTGGTTAATCGATCAGCGTTACAGGTTTTTGACATTCTTGAAAGAATTAAAACAATTTATAAAGCCCTTTCAATTCCTCATTCCGATCAGATGCACTATGCTGCGTCACTCTTAACACTAAGAATAACTGTTTTAATATGAGATCTTGTCTGAGAACGATAGGGTGTATTAAAAAAAATAACATGAATGGAGAAACTACTGCAGGAGTGGCAACATTTCTCACCACTTGGAAAGACTTGTTACCTGAAATTAACCCAGAGGAATTTCAAGCACATGGTTTGATTGTTAAACACTTATTTGGGCCCTTTTGAATTTGGACTTAGATTATAGAGAAACTGGGTTGTCTTTCTCTTCTGCATTCTGCCCCAAAACAGCCCTTTAACATTCCCCTATTTCCATGGCCTGATTTTACATTCTATAAATCCCTCAATTTTCTTTCTCCCTCCCTCTCCTCCTCACCTTGTCTGTATGCTGTTATACTGCCTTTCTGTTCACGATGGTAATGAAGTCCCATAAAGATGGCTGGCAGGCCAGGTGGTGACCGAGAGGGAATGGAGCTGGGGCTTGGAGGCAGATTTATACGCCGTCGTAGAGGCTCTGGGATGGGAGGTGGCATCACTGTCCTGCCCTGCTTACTGGGAGATTTATGAGATGGCACAGGACAGTGGTCACAGATTAGTTTGTGTTGTCTTTCCAACATCTATAGTCATTGTCACGCCATTGGCATCTCATCCATATTTTCTGCTACATGTAGTATAGGATTAGACTCAAAATTTCACAAGATAATCAATTAGTCAAATACGTCTGTAATCCCCTGAGAATGGCAGTGGTTTGGTAGGTTGTAGAGGTAGGCTGCTGCTTAGTGTAGTTGTAAGTAGCTGTGACTTGGCGGGCTGTAGTTGTAGACGCTAGTAGTATATCACAACCCAGTCAATCTCTACATGAACCAACAGCTGTGCTCAGTCTTATGGAAACACGGCACACTAACACTCACTGGGCATCAAAAGCCAAACCCAACACCCCCTTGATGACATCCTCCATGTGAACACTGGGAGTGCTGCCATCATGCTGTTGCCTTTCACTCGCAGGTTCCATCACCATCCGACCAGCTCAGAAACTAGACCACAGGACTTGACTCCAGCAGTGCTGCCTGTCACAACTGGCTGACGTGAACCCGTCAGACGCCTGGACTGCCTGAGTAGAGCAGCACCACTGGGCATTTAGACAGCCATGGCTCAATGGTTCAGTCAGGTTATTTCTATACTCATTGTCTCTCCAGTGGGAAACGAAGGGAGGCAGTTTCAGTCTCTGCGCAGTTTCTACCTCCACACTGGTGGCCATTTTGGACCGAGCTATTTTAGTTGGTTCACTCTCTGTGGACCCTCTGTTTCCTTGCTCTGGAGTATTAAGACAAGGAGATGAGCTGTGTATACAAAGCGTATACTCATATATACAACTCGCTGGGAATTGTCATTGTGCATCACCATTTAAAGGATGTTGTTGCAGAGGTCACCCCTGGTGGACAGTCCTTGTTGTATCTGCGCTGTAGGCCCCGTGACAGTTTTACAATGAGGAGCCTGGTCCCTGACCCGAGGGAGACTGGCCTAATTCAGTCAGGCTATCTCCACTGATGGGCTGTCTGTCTCGTTCTCTCTCGAAGTCAAGGTCATGTTGAATCAACCGTGAGTGTGAAGTCTCATGTCTGCCACATGAGATGGCTTTATTTTTAGATTTTACTGCAGCATACTGTATTGGCTTTGTAGGAAATACTGTTATGCTATATGGCCCTGGACTGGTTCAGACTCTTTGTATCTCTCTCTTTCTCCTACCCCTTTCTCTCTCTTACTATTCCCTCTTTCTGTTTCTCTCTCTCTCGAAGTCTCTGTTTCTCTCTCTCGAAGTCTCTCTCTCTCTCTCTCTCTCTCTCTCTCTCTCTCTCTCTCGAAGTGTCTCTCTCTCTCGAAGTCGGTCTCTCTCTCTCTCTCTCGAAGTCGGTCTCTCTCTCTCGAAGTCACTCTTTCGCTCTCTCTCCTGAAGTCTCTCTTTCGTTCTCTCGAAGTCGCTCTCTCTCTCTCTCGAAGTCGCTCTCTCTCTCTCTCGAAGTCGCTCTCTCTCTCTCGAAGTCGCTCTCTCTCTCTCTCTCGAAGTCGCTCTCTCTCTCTCGAAGACGCTCTCTCGAAGTTGCTCTCTCGAAGTTGCTCTCTCGAAGTCGCTCTCTCTCTCTCTCTCTCTCTCTCTCGAAGTCTCTCTCTCTCTCCCTCGAAGTCTGTCTCTCCCTCGAAGTCTCTCTCTCTCTCTCTCTCGAGGTGTCTCTCTCTCTGTCTCTCTCTCTCTCTGTCTCTCTCTCTCTCTGTCTCTCTCTCTCTCTGTCTCTCTCTCTCGCTCTCTCTCGAAGTCGCTCTCTCTCGCTCTCCTGGTCTGTCTCTCTCTCTCGGTCGCTCTCTCTCTCTCAGTCAGCTCTCTCTCTCAGTCTCTCTCTCTCAGCGCTCTCTCTCTCAGTCGCGCTCTCTCTCGGTCGCTCTCTCTCTCGGTCGCGCTCTCTCGGTCGCGCTCTCTCTCGGTCGCGCTCTCTCTCTCGGTCAGCTCTCTCTCTCGAAGTCGCGCTCTCTCTCTTTTGAAGTCGCTCTCTCTCTCTTTTGAAGTCGCTCTCTCTCTCTCGAAGTCTCTCGCTCTCTCTCTCTCGCGCTCTCTCTCTCTCTCTCTCGAAGTCTCTCTCTCGCGCTCTCTCTCTCTCTCGAAGGCTCTCGCTCTCGCTCTCTGTCTCTCTCTCGCTCTCTCGAAGTCGCGCTCTCTCGAAGTCGCGCTCTCTCAAAGTCGCGCTCTCTCAAAGTCGCGCTCTCTCAAAGTCGCGCTCTCTCAAAGTCGCTCTCTCTCTCTCTCTCTCAAAGTCGAGCGCTCTCTCTCTCTCTCTCTCTCTCAAAGTCTCTCTCTCTCTCTCTCAAAGTCTCTCTCTCTCTCTGTCGCTCTCTCTCTCTCTCTCTGTCGCTCTCTCTCTCTCTCTCTCTCTCTCTCTCTCTCTCTGTCGCTCTCTCTCTCAAAGTCGCGCTCTCTCTCTCAAAGTCGCGCTCTCTCTCTCAAAGTCGAGCTCTCTCTCTCAAAGTCGCTCTCTCTCTCTCTCAAAGTCGCGCTCTCTCTCTCTCTCAAAGTCGCGCTCTCTCTCTCTCTCAAAGTCGCGCTCTCTCTCTCTCTCAAAGTCGCGCTCTCTCTCTCTCAAAGTCGCTCTCTCTCTCTCAAAGTCGCGCGCTCTCTCTCTCTCTCTCTGTCGCTCTCTCTCTCTCTCTCTCTGTCGCGCTCTCTCTCTCTCTGTCGCGCTCTCTCTCTCTCTGTCGCGCTCTCTCTCTCTCTCTCTGTCGCTCTCTCTCTCTCTCTGTCGCGCTCTCGCTCTCTCTCTGTCGCTCTCTCTCTGTCGCTCTCTCTCTGTCGCTCTCTCTCTCTGTCGCTCTCTCTCTCTCTGTCTGTCTCTCTCTCTCTCTCTCTCTCAATTCAATTCAATTTGCTTTATTGGCATGACGTAACAAGGTACATATTGCCAAAGCTTACTTTTGATATTTACAATATGAAAATAATGACAATCAAAATTGTCAACAGGACAACAGTAACAACAATAACCAAAATAACCACATTGAACAACAACAATAAGCATACAGTAGAAGACATGTGCAGGTTGATTGGTCTGTCAGACACTGTCCTCATCTTATGGCAGGCAGCGATGTAGTGCGCTGCCAACCCACAGCTTTCTGCTTCCTCCCCAACAGGATGGGTAGCCTATTCTCATCAGAGAGGTCTTTGAAACCTTGAATATGGGTTTCAAATTTGGGGAAATGACACTCTCTAATTGTTTTATATTTTTTACATGTTGTCAGGAAATGCAGCTCTGTCTCAGGTTCTGCTGTGGTGCAGTGGTTGCACAGCCTTTCCTCTACAGGGAGCCAGGTTTTCCTGTGTCTACCCTTCTCAATGGCAAGGCTGTGCTCACTGAGCCTGTACTTTGTCAAGGTTTTTCTAAGGTTTTGATCAGTAACCATGGTCAAATAGTTTGCCACGGTGTACTGTCGATTTAGGGCCAGATAGCACTGCATTTTGCTTTGTGCTTGTGCTTGTGTTTCCCAATGAGCAATGTAGTTTTGTTTTGATTGTGATGTAATTTGGTTTATTCTGATTGATTGGATGTTCTGGTCCTGAGGCTTCAGTGTGTTAGTAGAACAGGTTTGTGAACTCAGCCCCAGGACCAGCTGGATGAGGGGACTCTTTTCTTTGCTCAGCTCTTGGCATTGCAGGGCTTGGTAATGATATGATCTCTCTCTGTCTCTCTCTGTCTCTCTCTCTCTCTCTCTCTCTCTCTCTCTCTCAGTCGCGCTCTCTCTGTCGCTCTCTCTCTCTCTCTCAAAGTCGCGCTTCTCTCTCAAAGTCGCGCTCTCTCTCTCTCAAAGTCGCGCTCTCTCTCTCAAAGTCGCGCTCTCTCTCTCTCAAAGTCGCGCTCTCTCTCAAAGTCGCGCTCTCTCTCTCAAAGTCGCGCTTCTCTCTCTCTCTCTCAAAGTCGCTCTCTCTCTCTCTCAAAGTCGCTTTCTCTCTCAAAGTCAGCGCTCTCTCAAAGTCGCTCTCTCTCAAAGTCGCTCTCAAGTCGCTCAAAGTCGCTCTCAAAGTCGCGCTTCTCAAAGTCGCTCTCTCTCAAAGTCGCGCTTCAAAGTCTCTCTCAAAGTCGCTCTCTCAAAGTCGCTCTCTCTCTCTCTCTCTGGAAGTCGCTCTCTCTCTGGAAGTCGCTCTCTCTCTCTCTGGAAGTCGCTCTCTGGAAGTCGCTCTCTCTCTCTGGAAGTCGCTTCTGGAAGTCGCTCTCTCTCTGAAGTCGCTCTCTCTGGAAGTCGCTCTCTCTCTCTGGAAGTCGCTCTCTCTCTCTGAAGTCGCTCTCTCTTCTCTGGAAGTCGCTCTCTCTCTGGAAGTCGCTCTCTCTCTGGAAGTCGCTCTCTCTCTCTCTGGAAGTCGCGCTCTCTCGCTCTCTCTCTGGAAGTCGCTCTCTCTCTCTCTCTGGAAGTCGCGCTCGCTCTCTCTCTCTCTGGAAGTCGCTCGCTCTCTCTCTCTCTGGAAGTCGCTCTCTCTCTCTCTCTGGAAGTCGCGCTCGCTCTCTCTCTCTGGAAGTCGCGCTCTCTCTCTCTCTGGAAGTCGCTCTCTCTCTCTGAAGTCGCTCTCTCTCTCTCTCTCGAAGTCGCTCTCTCTCTCTCTGGAAGTCGCTTCGCTCTCTCTCTCTCTGGAAGTCGCTCGCTCTCTCTCTCTGGAAGTCGCTCGCTCTCTCTCTCTCTGGAAGTCGCTTCGCTCTCTCTCTCTCTGGAAGTCGCGCTCGCTCTCTCTCTCTCTGGAAGTCGCTCTCTCTCTCTCTGAAGTCGCGCTCTCTCTCTCTCTGGAAGTCGCGCTCTCTCTCTCGAAGTCGCGCTCTCTCTCTCGAAGTCGCGCTCTCTCTCTCGAAGTCGCGCTCTCTCTCTCGAAGTCGCGCTCTCTCTCTCTCTGAAGTCGCTCTCTCTCTCTCTGGAAGTCGCTCTCTCTCTCTCGAAGTCGCGCTCTCTCTCTCTCTCTGGAGTGTCGCTCTCTCTCTGGAGTCGCTCTCTCTCTCTCTGAAGTCGCGCTTCTCTGAAGTCGCTTCTCTCTCTCTCTGGAAGTCGCGCTCTCTCTCTCTCTGAAGTCGCTCTCTGGAGTCTCTCTCTCTCTCTGAAGTCGCTCTGCTCTCTCTCTCTCTCTCTGAAGTCGCTCGCTCTCTCTCTCTCTCTCTGAAGTCGCTCTGGCTCTCTCTCTCTCTCTCTCTCTCTGAAGTCGCTCTCGCTCTCTCTCTCTCTCTCTCTCTCTCTCTGAAGTCGCTCTTCTCTCTCTCTCTGAAGTCGCTCTCTCTCTCTCTCTCTGGAAGTCGCTCTCGCTTTCTCTCTCTCTCTGGAAGTCTCTCTCTCTGGAAGTCGCTCTCGCTCTCTCTCTCTCTCTCTCTCTCTCTCGAAGTCGCTCTCGCTCTCTCTCTGGAAGTCGCTCTCTCTCTCTCTCTCTCTCTCTGAAGTCTCTCTCTCTCTCTCTCTCTCTGGAAGTCGCTCTGCTCTCTCTCTCTCTCTCTCTGGAAGTCGCTCTCTCTCTCTCTCTCTCTCTCTCTGAAGTCGCTCTCGCTCTCTCTCTCTCTCTCTCTCTCTCTCTCTCTCTGGAAGTCGCTCTCGCTCTCTCTCTGGAAGTCTCTCTCTCTGGAAGTCGCTCTCGCTCTCTCTCTCTCTCTCTCTCGAAGTCGCTCTCGCTCTCTCTCTGGAAGTCGCGCTCTCTCTCTCTCTCTCTCGAAGTCGCTCTCGCTCTCTCTCTCTCTGGAAGTCGTGCTCTCTCTCTCTCTCTCTCTCTCTCTCTCTCTCTCTCTCTGGAAGTCGAGCGCTCTCTCTCTCTCTCTGAAGTCGCTCTCTCTCTCTCTCTCTCTCTCTCTCTCTCTGGAAGTCTCTCTCTCTGGAAGTCGCTCTCTCTCTCTCTCTCTCTCTCTCTGGAAGTCGTGCTCTCTCTCTCTCTGGAAGTCGCTCTCTCTTTCTTTCTCTCTCTCTCTCTCTGGAAGTCGCTCTCTCTCTCTCTGGAAGTCGCTCTCTCTCTCTCTCTCTCTCTCTCTCTCTCTCTCTCTCTCTCTGGAAGTCGTGCTCTCTCTCTCTCTGGAAGTCGCTCTCTCTTTCTTTCTCTCTCTCTCTCTCTGGAGTCGCTCTCTCTCTCTCTCTCTCTCTCTCTCTGGAAGTCTGTCTCTCTCTCTCGAAGTCTCTCTCTCTCTCTCGAAGTCTCTCTCTCTCTCTCGAAGTCGTGCTCTCTCTCTCGAAGTCGCGCTTTCTCTCTCTCTCTCTCTCTCTCGAAGTCTCTCTCTCTCTCTCGAAGTGTCTCTCTCTCTCTCGAAGTCGGGCTCTCTCTCTCTCGAAGTCGCGCTTTCTCTCTCTCGCTCTCTCTCTCTCTCTCTCGAAGTCGCTCTCTCTCTCTCTCGGTCTCCCTCTCTCCCGAAGTCTCTTCTCCCCCTCGAAGTCTCTTCTCCCCCTCGAAGTCTCTTCTCCCCCTCGAAGTCTCGTCTCCCCCTCGAAGTCTCGTCTCCCCTGGTCTCGTCTCCCCCTCGAAGTCTCGTCTCCCCCTCGAAGTCTCTTCTCGTCTCCCCCTCGAAGTCTCTTCTCGTCTCCCCCTCAAGTCTCTTCTCTTCTCCCCCTCGAAGTCTCTTCTCTTCTCCCCCTCGAAGTCTCTTCTCTTCTCCCCCTCGAAGTCTCTTCTCTTCTCCCCCTCGAAGTCTCTTCTCTTCTCCCCCTCGAAGTCTCTTCTCTTCTCCCCCTCGAAGTCTCTTCTCTTCTCCCCTTCGAAGTCTCTTCTCTTCTCTCTCTCGAAGTCGCTCTCTCTGGAAGTCTCTCTCTCTCTCTCTCTCTGGAAGTCTGTCTCTCTCTGGAAGTCTGTCTCTCTCTGGAAGTCTGTCTCTCTCTGGAAGTCTCTCTCTCTCTCTCGAAGTCGTGCTCTCTCTCTCGAAGTGGTGCTCTCTCTCGCTCTCTCTCTCGCGCTCTCTCTCGCTCGCTCTCTCTCTCGAAGTCGCGCTCTCTCTCTCGAAGTCGCTCTCGAAGTCGCTCTCTCTGTCTCTCTCTCTCTCTCTCTCTCTCTCTCGAAGTCGCTCTCTCTCTCTCTCGGTCTCCCTCTCTCCCGAAGTCTCTTCTCCCCCTCGAAGTCTCTTCTCCCCCTCGAAGTCTCTTCTCTTCTCTCCCTCGAAGTCTCTTCTCTTCTTTCCCTCAGTCTCTTCTCTTCTCTCTCTCGAAGTCTCTCTCGCTCAAAGTGTCGGCTCTCTTTCCTCGCCATCTTAAATAAGCATGCCCCTTTCAAAAAATGTTGAACTAAGAACAGATATTGCCCTTGGTTCACTACAGACCTGACTGCCCTCAACCAGCACAAAAAAATCCTGTGGCATACTGGCATACTCTCTCTCTCCCATATACCACCCACCACTGCGACCTGTATGCTCTCGTCGGCTGGCCCTTGCTACATATCTGTCGCCAGACCCACTGGCTCCAGGTCATCTATACGTCTTTGTTAGGTAAAGCTCCACCTTATCTCAGCTCACTGGTCACCATAACAACACCCACCCGTAGCATGCGCTCCAGCAGGTATATCTCCCTGGTCATCCCCAAAACCAACACCTCCTTTGCCCGCCTTTCCTTCCAGTTCTCTGCTGCCAATGACTGGAACGAATTGCAAAAATCACTGAAGTTGAAGACTTATATCTCCCTCACTAACTTTATGCATCAGCTATCAGAGCAGCTTACTGATCGCTGCAGCTGTAAACATCTGTAAACAGCCCATCCAACGACCTACCTCGTCCCCATATTGTTTTTATTTACTTTTTTATATATTTTGTTTTTATTATTTATTTTTTGCTCTTTTGCACACCAGTATTTCTACTTGCACATCTTCATCTGCACATCTATCACTCCAGTGTTAATTTTCTAAATTGTAATTACTTGCTACTATGGCCTATTTATTTCCTTACCTCCTTACTCACATTTGCATACACTGTATATTTTTTCTATTGTGTTATTGACTGTACTTTTGTTTATCCCATGTGTTGTTGTTTTTGTCGCACTGCTTTGCTTTATCTTGGCCAGGTCGCAGTTGTATATGGGAACTTGTTCTCAACTGGCCTACCTGGTTAAATAAAGGTGAAATAAAAGAAAGTCCGGTAACAGTTGTTTGTGTTTTTGAAGGAGAACGTAGAATTGCCGTGCAGTCCTCATAGAAAAGCATTTTGGTCGTTGATTCATTTCAGTGTTTTGTCGAGAATATCTACCAGAGCCTAGTCCAATCAATAACATCACATTTGTTCTGTTTGTGTTGTAGTTGGATTAGCTACTCATTCTGTATCAATGAAAGTACCACAATATAACACTGGCTGTAACGGCTCTCATTGAATCTGTCAATCTGTGTTTTTTTGTGTTTGGAAAGATGTACAATATTAATTCACTGAATATTTATAGCATGATAAAGAACCCAGATTCATTAGTTCAAGTTTTGACACGTGCTCAAGTACAGTGAAATGCTTAACTTGCATGCTCTACCCAACAGTTCAGTAATCAATATCACAAAGCTATTAAAAACATGAGTAATAAGATAGGGAAATATATACAGGTCATTGCCAATACCAAATGTACAGGGATACAGCCCTTACCCATTGTATATTGTCCATATACCACAAACCCCAGAGGTGCCTTATTGCTGTTATAAACTGCTTACCAACGTAAATAGAGCAGTACAAATAAATGTTTGATTCTAACATGTATTGACTCCGGGGTGGCAATACTTATGTAAATGAAATATATTTCTGTAATTCATTTTCAATACATTTGGTAACATTTCTAAAAACAGGTTTTCAATTTGTCATTATGGGGTATTGTGTGTAGATTGGTGAGAGAGAAAAAATAAATGTAATCCATTTTAGAATTTACGCTGTAACACAACAAAATGTGGAAATAGGCGTAAATACTTTCTGAAGGCACATGTAAACAGGAGTAATGGTGACCAGTAGCAATATAAATAGATACTAATATATACATGTGATCAGGAGTAATAGTGACCAATAGCAGGATAAAATAAATACCCATAGAGTAGCCACTAGCTAGACCCTTCACTATGGTTTACAGGCTTTTCATGTCCTTTTCAGCCTCCCCATACAGGGATCCCCATGAATCTATGACTCATGGGGGAAACCATGACACCTTTTTGATTTCCTCAGTAGTTATTCAAAACGGATTTGATGTTATTCAATTCATAAGGAATGATTCATATTAAAAGGAATAGTTAGCCAAATATGTTTTACCTCATTTAATTAACCTAGGCTTCATTCAAAAGTTGGTTATTTAGCAACATCCAGTATATTCTGGCAAGCATTTTCCCGAGCATGTAGCAATATTAATAGAAACACACTAGGCTGATTTTTGTACAGATTTCCCAAGGTAAAGTTTGTTGTGTCTGCTGCCCTGGCATTCTCAGGGTCGCGGTGAGGTCAGTGCATCTGTTCCTTAGGGAGCAGCTGCAGCCATTCCCACAGAAACTAGAACATAACGGAGAGAGAAGAGATGCAGAACACGTATTCCACATAATCCTCTATTCATCTGTCAGATATAACCCCTTCTTTTAGTCGTTGATGAGGTTAGTCATAGCAGAAGTTGAGGAGGGACATGTATGTGTCAATGTATTGTATCTAAATGTCAAAGTTACTCCGAAAAAGTAGTTTTATTAGTTCGCTATAATATGATCACTGTCGGTGTCAATGAGTATGCGCTTCAAGTCAAACATATGATTTCACTATATTTAAAAGCTCACTACTATTTTCTCCAACACCCTCCACTTAGATTTGAAATTGATACAAACCCTTTAACTCTGTCCTGTCCTCCCTCAGGCAATGAGCCAAGCAGAGGGCCAACAGAAGAACCTGGTCCAGTCTATCGAGTCCCTCCCCACGCGAGGACCCCTTTCCTGCCTGGACCAGGACCTCCTGCTCCTCAAAGCCACGTCGGCCGCCACCCTGAGCTGCCTGGGAGAGTGCCTGAACATCCTGCAACAGACCCAAACCCACAGCCAGCCCCAGGCCTCCCAGCCCAACCACACCCGCGGTCCCCCCTCCGGTGAGTCCGCCACGGGCATTCCCCTCCTGGCGTTGGCCTCCCCGTCCCCCCTTCCAGACCCCGACAGCAGCAGCAAGGGCCACATGATCATGGAGGTGGAATGTGGCCCTTGCCCTTATCTAACCGGAGCCATGAACTTGAGTGTCTGTAATAAATGTTGTTGAATGTTGCATCCTTGTTGTTTTTTCATAGTTTGTAGTTTTGGTTCTTGTTTTGTTGATGTTGTATGTATTTCATTAATTGTTCTGTTATGTCTTGGTGAATGGCATTGATATTATTCCTTCTCAAACTAATAATTATGCGTGTGTGTATTTATGATCAATATTGTTCACAACAGGTTAACAAAAGCATTTGTCTGTGTCCCTTAGTCAGTGCATGTCATGTTTGAATGTGTGTATGAAAGAGCCTACTACAATACAACTATGCACTTGAAAGTTTCCACTGGAGGTAATCTATGCCAAATACACAAAGGTGCCTACAACTCCGTTGATCTGCCATGTTAACCCTCTGTGCCAGAACATGGATCCAATAAAGATCTTTCAAAGCAAACCTCTTGCAGCCTTAGGGTGCTTCCATGCATGTCTATGGTCCCTCTTGGGCATAGAGGTGGGTTGATGGGTGTTGGGATGTACAATAAAAGGACTTGCTTGGATGGGTGAAGGTGGAAGTGCTCCTCAATACTGTCTTGCTATAGAATCTGCTTTCTCCACCCGTATTGATCATTCAATTCCCTGGATCAGCACTAAGGGGTGAATACTAACTTCCACTTAAGTCAACATTTCACTTGGAGATGCAATGATGTCAGTGGAAGACTAACTGAAAAGTCAACTTCAGTAGAAGTTAGGATTTGCCCCTTTTCAAAAAAACCTTCAAGCTTTTCCCAATCTTTTAAATACATGGTTATATTTGACACAAGGTTGTGGCTGAGCTGACCCTAGAGCAGAAGTTATGGACAACCAACCTCCCTCTGGTGCAAGTAGATGGGGGAATGAGGGTTGGGATGGAGGTTATTTCTCTGTCTCCTTATGTCTTCTCTTCTGGTGTTCTCCTTATTTATGTTCTAACAGTCACCCTGCCCTGTACGTCAGACAGGGGGTGGTGTGGAGTGGGACCGCCAGGCCGCAAGTACAAACCAGTTTCTTTCCGCTGCCTGGCTCACAATGCGTCGTCTTGTGGGGGACCTTCTGTGCCCCGGCTCCGGCATGTACCCCCCACGCCCTAGCAGGGTTGTTTTGGGTGTTGGGTTTAAGGGTAACCGGGATGAAGGTGGCACTGGCATGGATGTATTCCAGATTAGGACTGTGGCACACTGGAGTGTTGGGCGGGGGGAGGGTCAAAATCCATTCCACACTGTGAGCCAACCGTTGCCACACCCACTGCATGGGCAGGGTCACATTGTTGCATAGCGCCCGAAAAGCGCCAAGCATGAGGCCGGATCACGAATTGGCTGGCTGGCACGGTCCCTCAGGGCTCGAATGCAATGGACCACCCCCTTAGAATCCGTTTGGCGCTGTGAGTACTGTATGCCTGGAGCTTTTAGGGTCTTTGTGGAACTTCCATAAACCCTGTACTTTCTATTGGGCTGCCTACTGAGTGATGTCATGGAGGATCTTGCTGCTCATTGCTCTCTTTGCTCTTGTGCACCCACTTCTAAACTGCTTGCTGATGGCTTATTTGACATTCTTAATGTGGAGCGTTTCCTTTTTGGAGATCACAATCCATAAAGGAATGAATTGCCTGGCCAAGAGTTTATTTTATTCCCACTGTGAAATAACTAGCAAATGTGTCATGTCTATTAGAATGGAACTAAGGGGCAAATCAAACGGCATGTCACACTGAGACCTGAAATGAATTAGAGAGCTGAATGCGTTTGACTTCTTTTATGGGAGGTGGGGAGGAGGGAAATTGGTGTAGTGTTGGGTGGGTAAAGCAGTGCAAATGAGGAGCATTGAGGTCACAGCCCTGAAATGGAAGGCCATTGGAAACGTGTAGTGCATGAATGTTTTCCATACAATACCCCTGGCCTGCAGCAGAACCCATTTCACATGCATGCCTGTTTTCAATGAAACACTCTGTTGTAGGTGCTTCTTCTGTTTCTGGTCGTGCAACATCTTCATTGTGGGACCTCCATCGCTAAGCTCACAGCTATTCAGTGACTGCCACATCAGGGAGGACAAACTGATCAATTCCTGGCTCAAGAAATTGACGTTTTTCTTTCCCCATAAAAATTGACAGCTGCAGTGATTTTCCCTACTATCCCTATCTCACTCTCATGGTCATCCTGAATAACATTTGCATAACTGCTTATAGAATAGAGAGAGAGAGAGTGACTTTGAGACAACCCACATTTCATCACATATAAAAAATATTGTTTTATGTTTGTACAAAGATATTTCCTTACTTCCGTCACTTTTTATTTTTGTTCCTTTAACTAATACTACTCATTACACTACATAGAGAAAACGCAACAAACCAGGGACCTCTGCAATGCAAAATGCTGTACCTCAGCAGTGCTGCCACTTCTTATACAGTACTATCTCCTATGTGCATGTATTTTTTAAATGGAGGATACCATCAGCTACAGTATGGTTTTTCTGCCCACACTACTGAGGGCTCTGCCTGACAAATCAACAGAAGCCTGCCTGGAAGGCAGTATCAAAGCACTCTGTCAGGTAGAAATACCCTGGGCACCTTGCCAGTCGACTCAGCACAACTGGTCCCTCAATAATGGATACGAGAGTGTAGGGAGACGCGGGTGCATTAGCATTAACCCAATTTTAACTGGAATGGAATTTGGAAACAGGTTCCTTAGCAGCAGTCTACTTACAGAGTTTTGATTGCACGGACTTGCATTAGGTAGGCTGCAGCCTGCGTTTGAGCTCTTCATACTAGATAAGTAGCTGAACTTGAGCTTTGTGTGGGTGTACACTATTTATAGACCTGAATCACATGTCAAGGTGGGCACTGCAGAGCCCATTTGGTCAATTATTTGTGCTCATCAAAATGGTTAAACAACTGAAACGGTCCCATGTCGCTGATAGATCATGTTACAAAGATTTAGCAATACACGTGTAGTGTAAAGGTGGTCACTGAATGACATGCAGGTGGAAGTGGACCAATACACAGGTAACAGTTACCTCATCCGCTCCATTTCTAGTCCCTGATATCTGGGAAGTCATGAATTGTATTAACAAACCAAAAAAATCACAAATGTTGTTTCACCTCAAATCATAGGCACAAACACAACACAAAGACATAACTTGTGAATCTCCTAAATGTATTCACACAGTATGTAGGTCTATTTCATATCAAACACATTTACAAATGACCACTGTCAGAATGCATTGTTCCATTTTGATTCTTCCTATTATTTTGCAAACTGCACACTCTCGTCCCTGAGTGGAAGAATGTGATTATTCTATTCTTTCTTCAATTTTTTATTCCTTCCCATATTCTATAGCCTCATTGCAGCAGTCCTGTAAATGGTGTAGTTTTCAATTAGACTTTTTATGGAAAGACAAAACACCTTGTCAAATGAAAAGACATGGCCTTCAGATTAATAGTGCTACAACAGAAAACTATTAATCAACAACAACAAACAAAAATTCTCACAAAATAGTAGCCACAAAACAATCAGACCGGTGACCCTCAGGACAAGGATTGCTCACCAGTCCTGCAGGCTCTTTCAGAACATTATGTTTCTCATTTTGTGCTCCGACACCCATACTGCTTTTTGAGTCATAGATTCTGTAAGTCAGCGCCGCAAGTCCATCGTCAGACATACACTCAAATTCAATTTCCTGTTGTCTCTGTGTGGCAGATAGGCTCACCTGGATCACCCTCATATCCCTATCCGATATTTATCTCTGTTGTTTTGTGTTAAAAAGGAAAAGCTTATCTGATTGGGGAAAAAAAATAGAGAATGATGTGGATAGATCACGTGCTCCCCCCAACCTCACTACCATCTCCTCCCTGAATTCCTTCTCTGCAACAACAACCTCATAGCAGATAAATCAATATCAGTCAATCAATACAAATCAATGAAGCTTGAGATCTGGCCAATTGCTCATAGATCCCAGCTGTCAGTGTACCCCCCTATACGTGGTCAGAAATCAGTTGGTTCTGACCCTCTCATATGCTCCCTTTGCAGATGGTGTTCCTGTGTGGAGTGTACCAAAGTCGCCCTCGGGGGAGCACCTGAAGAACGGCGGCCCGACCCCTCTACATTCTGCCGAGCCCTCCCCAGCCCTCAGGAAAAAAAGCCCTGCCCATGGTGCTGAGGTAGGGGGATAATTCCTTTTTTTGCTTTCTCTCTCTCTCATTATCTCTCTCGATCTGTCTGATTATCTCTTTCTTTCTCGCTCTCTCTCTGTGTAAATCATAATTACTCTCCATGTTCAGTAAACTCACCTATTAGGATGTCCCTGTGCATCTCTGTACACGTGTTTTCGCCATGTGGTGCTTTTAAACAGCATCTTTGATAAATTCAGAGTATGTCCCCACCTTACCTTAGTCATGTCCGGCGTCAGAGCAAGGAGTGGAGATACAGTCTCAGAGGATCTGCTGTGTAGTGGGTCCCAGAGACAACTAGTGCCATAATGAATGTTTAAAGAAGTGTTGTGACTTTAATTTAATTAATCTGATGACTGTTATTTATCTAATCAACTAACTATGTTTAATTGTTACGCAATTAAGTTAATAATCTAACAATTAACTCATTAGGAATTGCGGCACCACGAGAGCGGTTCTTTAAAAAGTTACCATCTCCCGAATTAAACTCTAAACGTCTTTACCTATCACATCCATAAACAGTCAACGGATGAATCATAACCTTGTATCATATCATCATTCTGAACAGTTGTAACCTGCATCTGCAAAACCCCCAGCCTTAC
This sequence comes from Brachymystax lenok tsinlingensis, assembly GCA_030435695.1. Lineage (NCBI taxonomy): Eukaryota > Metazoa > Chordata > Actinopteri > Salmoniformes > Salmonidae > Brachymystax > Brachymystax lenok. The sequence goes on from CM059799.1 coordinate 35,307,651, forward strand.
TTATGATTCAGTACTACACAAATTGGTTTAATTATTTATTTACTAGCTAACTAAATGGTAACACAGGATAAACATACACACTTAATACATTAAATCAGGTCCCTAGTGCACTGACACAATATGGCGGCTTGTTACAAAAAAAGATGGGGAGGGCCAGAGAGAGAGGGACACAGAGACATAATACTTTGATACATTTAGAAATTACTCTCACAGTAATCATATACTTTGCACACGAACCACCGCCCATTTGGATTAAGAAATCATGAATGTATTTACGTATAAATGTCTTGGTTCGTGGTGTATTTCTGAACAGAACTACAGAGTTGATTTGATTTCCCTTCCATTCGTTCCTGAAGCTGCCTCTTTGAAGATAGGCTAGCCAGCCGTGTCGATGGTTCCCGTTGGGTGATGAGAGTAGCGTACTATGGTGATTTGAGAAGAATAGTAGAATGGTCCCACTTAAGTTCACTTTTCTAGATACTTTACTTAGGACAGCTAATCAGCCGTACCAGTGATTGTCCGGGAGGTGACTATCGTCTCTACCTCGTTGAGATTTCAGAGTTCAAACCACTTTGGATGTGAGCTGCAGCTCGACGCCTTTCTAGTCTGGGTTAATTCTTAATCCAACGTTTTATACAGTTCGTTCAAAAGGGGCAGTTTGTGAGGCTGACACTCTCTGACCTCACTCAAGGGAATGGTGACTACTCACTTGTACAAAGTTATTGAAACAATTGCCTCATAGTTTCTGTACATGTGTTTTTGTCATCTTAACAAAAACACTTTCATCATTGTTCATATTTCATACATAACGTAGAGGATGGAAACTTCATACATCTATTGTGTACATTTTTCAAGTTACAGTATTTCCTTTATAATTTTTTTTATGACATCAGAAAATAACAACCGAAATTACATTATTATTCTTTAGATCGCCTCTGACCATTCCCCACGATCTATGTTAGAAATATTGTTCCAGTATTTGCTTTAGAACGTGTTAGAGTTTCAGTGGGAAAATGTTTGTGTAGACAAAGGCACATTCCTGTGTGAATTTGGAGAGGGAGATAGCTGAATGTTCTAATCATTGATTCACAACAGGGTGTGAGCTGTCAACCCCCCACCAGCTCCCTTCTCCTCCCCTCTGCGGGCGAGAGGGGGTCTGGCCGAAGTCATCCTTTGCAAAGCTGATCCAACCCATCTGGATCCTCACAGGACAGTCACGATAGAAGTCAAACAAAACATGTATCTTCACACATTACTGCACATCATTTGCATATCAGATGTGCTCATATTACTTTACCATGACGGTCTATTTTCAGACATTTCCTGATAAGTGCACATAAGTGGTACAGTTCTCCAGGCCTAATTAAAATGAATGATGTTTAATTGCTCTGCATATCTGTATTCATAAGTTGACTTTAGTATGGGTACAGAAGTTGAGTATGTACCTACTGTTGTTTCAAAACAAATCAAATCACATTTTATTGGTCACATACACATGGTTAGCAGATGTTAATGCGAGTGTAGCGAAATGCTTCTAGTTCCGACAATGCAGTAGTATCTAACATAATTCACAACAACTACCTTATACACAAATGTAAAGGGATGAATACAAATATGTACATATAAATATATGGATGAGCGATGGCTACGCGGCTTAGGCAAGATGCAGATGGAATAGAATAGAGTATATACAGTTGAAGTCGGAGGTTTACATACACCTTAGCCAAATACATTTAAACCCAGTTTGACAATTCCTGATATTTAATCCTAGTAAAGATTCCCTGTCTTAGGTCAGTTAGGATCACCACTTTATTTTAAGAATGTGAAATGTCAGAATAATAGTAGAGAGAATGATTTATTTATTTCATCACATTCCCAGTGGGTTAGTATTTGGTAGTATTGCCTTTAAATTGTTTAACTTGGGTGAAACATTCCAGGTAGCCTTCCACAAGCTTCCCACAATAAGTTGACAGAGCTGGTGTAACTGAGTCAGGTTTGTAGGCCTCCTTGCTCGCACATGCTTTTTCAGTTCTGCCCACAAATGTTCTATAGGATTGAGGTCAGGGCTTTGTGATGGCCACTCTAATACCTTGACTTTGTTGTCCTTAAGCCATTTTGCCACAACTTTGGAAGTATGCTTGGGGTCATTGTCCATTTGGAAGACCCATTTACGACCAAGCTTTAACTTCCTGACTGATGTCTTGAGATGTTGCTTCAATATATCCACATAATTTTCCTACCTCATGATGCCATCTATTTTGTGAGGTGCATCAGTTATTTTCCTGACACCACACTCTCAGGGCCCTCACCTCCTCCCTGTTGGCCGTCTCATCGTTGTTGGCAATCAAGCCTATCACTGTAGTGTCGTCTGATGATTGAGTTGGAGTCGTGCATGGCCATGCAGTCATGGGTGAACAAGGAGTACAGAAGAAGGCTGAGAACGAACCCTTGTGGGGCCACGCTGTTGAGGATCAGCGGAGATGTTGTTTCCTACCTTGACCACCTGGGGGCGGCCCGTCAGAAAGTCCAGGACCCAGTTGCACAGGGCGGGGTCGAGACCCAGGGTCTCGAGCTTAATGACGAGTTTGAAGGGTACTATGGTGTTAAGTGCTGCGCTTTTGTGGTATGATATCTGAGCTTAGTGCATTTCAAAAAGCGACAAAAAAGGCATGATGCAAATGAAAGGCACTTACTGAACATTTATATGTAATATACAAACGTAGGAGCAGATTATTTGGCTTGGTTGCAAAGCTGCAGTATGTAATCACATGTATTGCTTAGAAGCATTTCACTGCACATGGTACTAACAATGAAAAGATGAAATGGCCATAAAATCCAAGACTCATGATGATGTAATTGCATTTTGCCTCTGTTGTGAAATTCCATTGCCGTGACTGTGTTGCTCAGAGGGGTGTAGGCACTCAATGCTTCTGAAAATGTTAACAGTGCTGCTGTCAAATAAGTGGGTCACAGAGTAAGGAGTTGAATTAGAATTGAGTAGATCCCTGGAGGATGCTTTATAAATGCTGGGTTAAAATGCTACATGGTATGACTGTGTCTAGACTGTATCAATGATAGACAGCCAGGTTAGTGTGTGTGGGGGGGTGTGTGCAAGCATTGGGCGGAAGAGGGGGCACAAAGTGAGGGGTATTTCCTGGTCAGGAAAACTGGCCATGAATATCTAATAGAACAGTTGAGTTACTCTGTCGTTTGAGTCACATTGAACTTTGATTCTGACATCTTGTTATTCCATCATCACAGTTTAATGATCATTTACATTCAGAATGAGACCAAGATTAATGATAGGTTGTCTCCTCTAACACATTAGCTGTCATGCTAGGTCATAATAACCCTCTCAAATGTAAAAATTATAACATTACTTTGTCATAAATTCTTGCCATTACAGATTAATTCCAGCCTCATAATTACCAGACTGATTACCGTTGCGCTATCATATCCGTGCAGCGTTTAATGTAAGCTCACGGGATCAGGTGACACGTGAGGCTAGATTAATTAAACACCCCATGTCATTACATCATCTCTATCAGAGTACACAATAAGGTTGAATGCGGGGGGGATAGGGACTTTTTGATCTTGATGCGTGCTTAGAATAATTGCAACACGGACAAATGCCATCATGAGGTTACAACAGGTATTATAAACCAGACTTGTAATTTAGAATGATTGATGTGGCTCTATGGTGTAATCGCATAATGTGGCTCTGTGGTGACATTTAGCATGGATGGATTCTCTGTACTTTTTCTTTGTAATAAGTAAAACATTGATAATAGGACTGAGTAAAATGATCCATGCTTAAAGCAGTTATATTGGGCCAAAAGCTAATCTAATTTTAAATTGTAACAACTGTTAAAAATATATACAGTTGAAGTCGGAAGTTTACATAAACTTAGGTTGGAGTCATTAAAACTCGTTTTTCAACCACTCTACAAATTTCTTGTTAACAAACTATAGTTTGTCGGTTAGGACATCTACTTTGTGCATGACACAAGTAAAATTTAAACAGCTTGGAAAATTCCAGAAAATGATGTCATGGCTTTAGAAGCTTCTGATAGGCTAATTGACATAATATTTGTCAATTGGAGGCGTACTTGTGGATGTATTTCAAGGCCTACCTTCAAACTCAGTGCCTCTTTGCTTGACATCATGGGAAAATCAAAAGAAATCAGCCAAGACCTCAGAAAAAAAATTGGAGACCTCCACAAGTCTGGTTCATCCTTGGGAGCAATTTCCAAAACGCCTGAAGGTACCACGTTCATCTGTACAAACAATAGTACGCAAGCATTAACACCATGGGACCACAAAGCCGTCATACTGCTCAGGAAGGAGATTAACGTACTTTGGTGCAAAAAGTGCAAATCAATCCCAGAACAACAGCAAAGGACCTTGTGAAGATGCTGGAGGAAACAGGTACAAAAGTATCTATATCCACAGTAAAACTAATTCTATATCGACATAACCTGAAAGGCCGCTCAGCAAGGAAGAAGCCACTGCTCCAAAACCGCCATAAAAAAGCCAGACTATGGTGTGCAACTGCACATGGGGACAAAGATTGTACTTTTTGGAGAAATGTCCTCTGGTGTAGGCAGAACTGAAAAAGCATGTGCGAGCAAGGAGGCCTACAAACCTGACTCAGTTACACCAGCTATGTCAGGACGAATGGGCCAAAATTCAACCAACTTATTGTGGGAAGCTGGTGGAAGGCTACCTGAAACAATTGACCCAAGTTAAACAATTTAAAGGCAATGCTACCAAATACTAATTGAGTGTATGTAAACTTCTGACCCACTGGGAATGTGATGAAAGAAATAAAAGCTGAAATAAATCATTCTCTCTACTATTATTCTGACATTTCTTAAAATAAAAGGGTTATTAAAACTGACCTAAGACAGAGAATTCTTACTAGGATTAAATGTCAGCAATTGTGAAAAACTGAGTTTAAATGTATTTGGCTAAGGTGTATGCAAACTTCCGACTTCAACTGTACTAGGCCTACAAATGTAGGCACACTATATATACTAAAGTATGTGGACACCCCTTCAAATTAGTGGATTTGGCTATTTCAGCCACGCCTGACAGGTGTTTAAAAAAAATCGGGCACACAGCCATCTCCATTGACAAACATTGGCAGTAGAATGGGCTTATTTATGAGCTCAGTGACTTTCAACGTGGCACCGTCATAGTATGCCACCTTTTCAAATTACTGCCCTGCTAGAGCTGCCCCAGTCAACTGTAGATGCTGTTATTGTGAATTGGAAACGTCTAGGAGAAACAACGGCTCAGCCACGAAGTGGTACGTCACACAAGCTCACAAATTAGGACCGCCAAGTGCTGAAACGCGTATTGCATAAAATCTTCTGTCCTCGGTTGCAACACTCACTACCGAGTTCCAAACTGCCTCTGGAAGCAACGTCAGCACAATAACTGTTTGTCTGGAGCTTCATGAAATGCGTTTCCATGGCCGAGCAGCTGCATACAAGCCTAAGATCACCATGCGCAATGCCAAGCGTCGTCTGGACTGGTGTAAAGCTTGCCGCCATTGGACTTTAAAGCAACGGAAACGCGTTCTCTGGAGTGATGCATCACGTTTCACCATCTGGCAGTCCGGCGGATGAATCTGGGTTTGGCGGATGCCAGGAGAATGCTACCTTTCCCAATGCATAGTGCCAATTGCCCAACATCAGTGCTTGACCTCACTAATGCTCGTGGCTGAATGGAAGCAAGTCCCCGCAGCAATGTTCCAACATCTAGTGGAAAGCCTTCCCAGCTTTTCATTTACTAATTGAGCTACGTCTGATATAATTTCCACACATTGTCTCATTTTGCAGAGGATGTTAGATAAATCAATGGGGATGTTTGACATGTTCAGTTGACTTGGTGTGTGTTGACAGGACAAATCAACCCTTACAGCATGTGTGGTGGTGCTGGTGCCAGCCTCATCTGGACTCTCTCCCATTTGGCTTGGGGCTTCCATGGTGATATTTTGGCTTCCCTATGATCATATCCCTTATGACTGTGATTTATCGAGGATTTCAATTGAGTGCTCGGAATTGGTGTTTGTTTGATGGCAGTTACTCAACTCAAGAGCTTTTTAGGGATGATGGGGGGGGTAATCATCTGCATATTTTTCTGTGGACTATTGCTAAAAGTTACAAAATAGTTTCAGTACTTTGCTAATGTGGCAGAGTTAGAGAAGAAGTAGAGTCTGGTTGGTCTGGTTAGTGTATGTTTTTGTATTATATGCTGAAAAGTTTTGGAAGTCTGCTTTGTTGAATGCCATACAGTAAATTAGAGGTCGACCGATTATGATTTTTCAACGCCGAAACCGATTATTGGAGGACCAAAAAAAGCCGATACCGATTAAATCGGCCAATTTTTGTATATATATATTTGTAATAATGACAATTACAACAATACTGAATAAACAATGAACACTTATTTTAACTTCATATAATACATAAATAAAATCTATTTAGTCTCAAATAAAAAAAATTACATGTTCAATTTGGTTTAAATAATTGCAAAACACAGTGTTGGAGAAGTAAAAGTGCAATATGTGCCATGTAAAAAAGATAACGTTTAAGTTCCTTGCTCAGAACATGAGAACACATGAAAGCTGGTGGTTCCTTTTAACATGAGTCTTCAATATTCCCAGTTAAGAAGTTTTAGATTGTAGTTATTATAGGACTATTTCTCTCTATACCATTTGTATTTTATATACCTTTGACTATTGGATGTTCTTATTGGCACTTTAGTATTGCCAGCCTAATCTCGGGAGTTGATAGGCTTGAAGTCATAAACAGCGCTGTGCTTCAAGCATTGCTAAGAGCTGCTGGCAAACGCAGTAAAGTGCTGTTTGAATGAATGCTTACAAGCCTGCTGCTGCCTACCACCGCTCAGTCAGACTGCTCTATCAAATTGTATACTTAATTATAATATAATAAACACACAGAAATACGAGCCTTTGGTCATTAATATGGCCAAATCCGGAAACTATCATTTCGAAAACAAAACGTTTATTCTTTCAGTGAAATACAGAACCGTTCCGTATTTTATCGAACGTGTGGCAACCCTAAGTCTAAATATTTCTGTTACATTGCACAACCGTCAATGTTATGTCATAATTATGTAAAATTCTGGCAAATTAATTACGGTCTTTACACAGTTCGCAATGAGCCAGGCGGCCCAAACTGCTGCATATACCCAGACTCTGCTTGCACTGAACGCAAGAGAAGTGACACAATTTCCATAGTTAAAAGAAATTCATGTTAGCAGGCAATATTAACTACATATGCAGGCTTAAAAAATATATACTTGTGTATTGATTTTAAGAAAGGCATTGATGTTTATGGTTATATACATTTGTGCAACGCTTTTGTTAAATCATCACCCGCTTGGCTAAGTAGGCTGTGATTCGATGAAAATTAACAGGCACCGCATTGATTATATGCAACGTAAAACAAGCTAGTTAACCTAGTAATATCATCAACCATGTGTAGTTAACTAGTGATTATGTGAAGATTTTTTATAAGATAAGTTTAATGCTAGCTAGCAACTTACCTTGGCTCCTTGCAGCCACAAGGTCCTTTTGACGCTGCACTCGCGTAACAGGTGGTCAGCCTGGCACGCAGTCTCCTCGTGGATTGCAATGTAATCGGCCATAATCGGCGTCCAAAAAGGCCGATTACCGATTGTTATGAAAACTTGAAATCGTCCCTAATTAAATCGGCCATGCCGATTAATCGGTCAACCTCTACAGTAAGTATTTCATGTGAGTTCATGGGTCAAGACTTTTGGTCCGATGTATCTGGGCTAGACTGCATCTCTAGAGTCTTTGTCTATATATCTAAATGTACCCATACAGTAGGTCACAGAAATCCACCAAGAACAATCACAACTTGCAACTTTCTGCTAATTTAACCAGACTGCGTGTCTAGACTAGCAGCTAGCTACTCCTCAAATACCCCTTCTTTTCTGAAGTGTGAAATCAGAATTTCATTAGCGGGTCTAGTACTGGAGTGGCCTGTCGAGGAAGAGGGCAGACAGGAGATGGAGCTAACTGCCAAGGCTCATTAGCCCAGCTTGACACAGACGTTTATCTTCTAATGATAGCTGACACCCTCATATATTCTCTCTTCATTATTCTCGCCCCAATCATGGAAGACAGAGCTTCTGCCATCTTCTGCTAAAAACTTTTTGGGGCCATTGAAATATAGTGATTTTCAGTAGTTGAGATGATAGAGGTGGCGGATAGATGTGGTGAATAGAATGATTGACAGGGTAAATGTGCTTGTCAAAACTGCAGGAATAAACTTGTTAGAGGTCAGAGGAGCTGGTGTCAAGCCTGCCACCTGGTGGTGTTGAAATATGATGTAGCCACAGCCTACTTCTTTGCTGAGGTTCTTTTTACTCTATGGCAGCCATACTCAATATAGGCTATACCATGGCCTACTGTAGGACATATACATGACTATGTCACAGCAGATGTGGTTTGATGGCTCTTAAATGCAAGGAGATTTACAGAGGGACCATGCAGTATTCATCTGTATTCCTTTCAGACTAGTCTGTGGCATTGCCTTTGTAACCCCATACATACACAAGCCCAGGTTAAATGGATAGCTCTTGGAGTTTCTGTAAACTTTTGACTCTATGCTAATTCTTTGTTTAAAGCAGCATCAGTGTCATTAGACTTGTTCATCGGAGTCCTTCAGCAACACAGAAGCAGTACAAACATGGCATTTAACATCAGTTCTTTATGTGGTCTGAAAGAGAAAGCATCTCATCGTCTGGCAGGAGGCCAGAGTGTGCAGGGGGAAAACGTGAGTGAAAGTGCGTTTGTTTGCAGAAATCAGGTGGGTTTATGCATTTCCAATACCCCTTGCAATCCCTGACAGGTATAATACAATAGCCCCTGCATCACTAGTCTGTATACAGAGTAGACTGCTAGTAGAGGAATAATGACAGCTATTTCAATCAATTCCTTATACCAGAGAGGCAGAAACTGATCTGTATTTTGCTGGAACTTTGAAACATGGATAATGGCTGAACATGGATAATGGTATTTGCTGTCCAAATTGATCTGGACAGGGCTCTGTAATCCAAAAGATTGATCAGAGTTTTCAGAATATATAAATTAAATACTTGAGTACTATTCAACTACTACTTTACTTCAGAGATTGGAAACCACTACTAACCGCTAGCCTAGCTACTAGTACCAACTTTCTTTGTTTACTTCCTGTCATCCTTTCTTGAAGACCAATAGTAAGGCACTCCTTCGTCCCGACTCCTGTAATTATCAATTTTAGATCCACAAAGAAGAGTATCAATGAATTACAGACAATATGGATTTAATTTTTTTAACTGGGCAAGTCAGTTAAGAACAAATTCTTATTTACAATGACAGCCTACCGGGGAACAGTAGGTTAACTGCCTTGTTCAGGGGCTACTACCCAACGCTCTAACCACTAGGCTACCTGCTGCCCCAGGTAGCTTAGTGGAAGACCTTTGCGCTAGCACAAAGTAGAGCTGTGTTCGAATACCCATACTTACATACTGTATACTACATACTTAAGTATATACTACATACCAGGGACGTCACTAGAGATTCGTGGATAGGGGGGCTAAGCCTCTTTTAGGGGGGTCTGTGCATATTTCCCCAAGATTTCTTTTAAAGCCCCCAAAATGTATTTTCATCATGTATTTTTAGAGTAACAATGGGTGTAAAAGGTTGGCTAAAAGTATAACTGTCTCATAGTTTGTGAGAAACACTGATCTAATATGACTTACTTAAATTCTATCCAAATAATGTCCACTCTGTCCACATCCATCACCAACAGAAGGCACAAAAATGGCTGTACTATGTAGCCAAAATACTTTTTTGAGATATCATGAACATCATTTGTTGGCTGACAGTTTGTTAACTACGCTAACCTTACAAACCACATAGCATATCGTTACACTAGTATGTTAGCTAGCTACCTAACATTAGTTGGTTACTAATACATCAAACTTGCCAGTATATTAACTATATGCTATCTAACTAACTACCCAACGTTTATTGACTTGATTATTACCGTCGTTCTTAGTTTAGCTAAGTGGTATTGTCGTTGTTCGTTCTCAATGGACATTCGGGTGCTTTCGTAAAAATGTCAGAGCACTCTTGTCTCGTCTCAGTGTACCAGACCAGAGCGCAGAATAACTGATGAATTTACTAACGCTCAACACCCATTGAATATGGCCGGTGTCAGGAAACGTCGGCAAAAAAGCGTCATTAAATTGTTGCCAGCACAGTTACAGTCACCAACGCTCTGGATAACATGAAAACTGCCTAACCAGCTCTGCTAGGGAGAGTAAAATGGTCAGAGTGAGGTGTTCTCTCGTTTGTGTCTGGAAGGAGCTAGCAAGCTAGCCAACGTTGCCCAGTTAGCTTGGGTGCTTGACTGCCGTTTTAAGGTCAGAATGCTCGAATCAACCCTACTCCTCGGCCAGAGGGTCAAGAGTGCACTCTAAACCCCCGAGAGCTACATGCCCCACTCTGAGCGCATTCCAGATAGAATTTATGAACACACCCCAAGTCGTAAAATGTATAGCTAGTAATTTGTTATGCTAACAAGCTAGCAAGATGTTGCATAGCAACAGCATCAACTTCCGGTAGACAGGCGAAGCGCTAGTAAGCTCAACTGAAAGGATACCGTTCGTTTACAGTAAAATGAACTAATATTATATAGTATGTAGTATAAACTCATTAAGTATGTAGTATACAGTATGTTAGTATGGGTATTCAAACACAGCTATAGTTTTTAAATTTGAATAATTTAGGTAATTTCAGACATTTCTCATTTTGCTATAAAAATACAGAAATCTATTGACCTAAAATGGACCTAAAAACTGTCTGGGGTACTGCCAAACGTCCAGAAAAGTGTTTATAAAGGGACCAGAAGTGTTTTTGGATGATCTTCCCCTTTATTGACTTGGAACCCACAGGGTATAAGATAAAACATTCAACTGAATACATTGAGGCATACATTGGCTTTGGTACATGCATTGACAGGCTTATTACATTCACCAACCTACAGCTACCCACACATCCCTCACACATTGCACTTGGACCTATACACACAAACATACATTCAGTGATTATTCCTTTCCAGTAGAGGGTAGCAAAATATGATGATGGATACTGCCAAGTACAAACGTGAGATGTCATATCTTAAACAACATTCACTGTGTAGTTGTCATGGTAATACAGTATATACCGTCATTATGGGAGTAAAAAAAACTGAGCCTTAATCAGTTTTAATTTCGGAGAGAAAAAAAAGCTAAGGTATCCCCGTAAGCAAGATCCCTGTCAGAAAACAGCACAACACGTCACAGCCTCTTCATCAGCCGCTTCCCTCTATCGTCTTTCAGACAGGTGGGCGGGTAGAGTGATCCACCTGTGACTCATCCTGAGTACTTCATCTAGACTCCTTATTAAACTCTCTCAATGCTCCTCATCACTGAGACCTAAAAGGACACCTGACAATTAGAAACACTTCCTCTAAGTTGTCTCACTTCAGTGTCACTTCAAAGCTCCGGCACCATCTCCCTCTCTGTGTTTAGAATGCTCATTACTTTGGCTGAGACGGCTCTGAGACTTCAGAGGGCTCACAACCCACTTTGTCTGACTCTGATTTGGAGTTTTCTCTCCGTTTTGTCTGTGTCTTCTGAGAGAAAGTAATTAGAGGTTTGGTTCTGTATTGTGTTTTGACAGCCCTGTGTTTTCAAAAGGGTTGAGGGGGTGATGTTTCTACGCTAATCCTCTAGCTATGAGTTGTTGTTCAAATATGGGGTGCTTGTACAAGATTGTGGTGTAAAATGCTATCGTTATGTATTAATGAATCTCTCTTGTGTGGCTTTATTCAGGTTTTTACGTCTAAGCAACTAGGACTTTGGAAATGTCAAAATGTGAAACTATAACCTTACATAAATGTTGGCTTGTCTGAGACAGAACATAGAGTTGTGTGGGAAATAATTGACTCATTGTTGAAATAATTGACTCATTGTCAGTTCAGCTGCCATGACCTGTCCAGGGCCCTGAACTCTGTCACCGTACTTGTCATGATGAGTTGTGTGATTCCAATGAGAACCACAGAGCAGCATGTAAGGATAAGAAAAATAATTATATTGATGAGAAAATCTAGTCTAAAATCATTATCCCGAACTATTGGCCACATTCATTTGAATCGTGACATTGGGAGAAACTAATGATGCACTGTATGATAATGGGATTCAGTCCAGTGTAATGTCTTTGAGCTCTCTCTCTCTCTCTCTCTCTCTCTCTCTCTCTCTCTCTCTCTCTCTCTCTCTCTCTCTCTCTCTGTGCGTATGTGTACGTATTGTGCAGTCAAAAAAGTGTGTTTGTGTGTATGAGCAAAGGTCCCCTCATGAAATGCCTCCCTGATGAAACTCATGATTATTTATAAATGAAGAAGCTAGGCTTTGCTCCCAGCTCTACTTGCCTCAGGAGCATATTTGGGAGGTCTGATACTAGCTAGCCCAATTGACATGGGCTTTGATCCAGTCAATGCTTCCATAATCATTGTAGACCTCATTCTAGTCTTGGCGTTGGATCTGTTAGATTTATATGGCCTAGGTTTCAAAAATATACATTTTGCAAATAACATGTCCATGTGCATTTGTTTTTGGCTGTTCTGTATGCATGTTGGCACTCGGCCTGTTTTGGTTGGGTAGCAGCCTGTGCTGTTTGAGGTTGCAGCTTGGCCTGTGGAGAGCGGAGACTGAGAGGAGAGTGCATCTTAGGATAGCAGGCATTGCTAGTGGGGAGAGGGGGATGAGCGGGGTAATAGCAGCTGGGAAGGAAAGCCCTTGGGAAGAAGAAGAGTTGCAAGTGTGTTGGTGTTTTTAGATATTGTATTTGGCCTGACACGCTGACCAATAATGCAGCTTAAAAATGGTCAGTGTAATACATATACTGTAAAACAACATCTTTTTTTCTTTACATTTCAACATTCATGCAAGGTTGTGAGGCAGATGGGTAAGGGTGTGAGGATGGAAGATCTGCGGGGGTACTGTAATTTTGGAGAGAAGATGGAACTAGATGGATGAAGAGAGAAATGTGTGTGTTGAGTGCGTGCATTCACTCTCTGTCTGGATGGTTTTCTCAGGTGATTTTATTTTGTAATTATCTTATTCGAATCGTATTTTATCTTAACAGGGGTTACATAGACAACCAAACAAAGTGCACCACACAGACTAAGTACAATAAAAGGAATAAGGATACAGTAAAACATTATTCAAAAAGTCAGTTATGAAATAAAACGTCACAATTATAATATGGGGCATTTATGGGAGATTATCTACATAGGACCACAATGGTGATCAGATTTTCCAAATTTGATCAGATTTCTGGTGCAAATCAAAGGTAAGTTTCTCTAGGGGTAGAATAGCAGATGGTACTTCAGGTGTGGACCACAATATACATTTTTTGGGATAAGTTAACAAGGGTATTGAACAGGCGTTCAGAGTCAGGGTCAAACACAACGTTACAATCAAAGTACAGTAAATATAAATTCAGTCAAATAGCAAATTGTCTACCCAAGATCTTCTGGATGTGTAAATGAATATCATTCCAACATGAGTGGATTCTGCTACAGTGATGAATAAGAAAACATTATGTGGAGGACAGGCCAAATGTAGTTCTTGAATGCTTATGGAGGTGCATTTGGGAAAGACCCTTTCGCAGATAGAAGTCCAGTCTTCCTCACCAAATGCATGTCCAATGTCTCTCTCCCATACATGTCTCAATGCATCATAGGGTGAGGCACTTCTGTTCAATAAAATTGAATATCAATTGGAGATCAAACCTCTCCGAACAGTAAGATTCGTAAATAGTTTTTCAACTTCAGTCATTTGAAAACTTAGTTTATCCACTTTCTTCTGACCCTCTATGAAGTGACTAAATTGTAGGTACTTAAAAAAATATTTGTTACAGTAGGTAAGTCAAAATCTGTTTTTATATGTTGGAACGATTTAAGAGTGTCCTGAGTAAATAAAGGCGTAAGGTCAGCAATACCCTTTATCTTCCAGTCCAGAAGTCCAATACTCCTTATGTGTGTGTGGGGGGGAGTCAGGATTAAGGGCAATCGGTGACCAGAGTGATACTGTATCTGGTCTGGAATCTGCAAGTATCTCCTTGCATCTTTCCAAGCTAACAGTGTATTATGTACTGTAAAATTGTCAGATAAGGCCTGGATCTCATCAAAGCTATTAATAAATGGTAAGGAAGCTATTGGTCTTGGGTGACATGCTATTGATTCCATCCCAACCCAAAGTGAGTTGTGCCTGTCTAGGAACCAACTAATCATGTGCTTGATTTGAGCAGGCCAGTAATATAATTGCAGATTTGGCAGAGACCCCTCCTAAATCCTTAGGCTTAAATTGTTTGGTCAATTTGGTTTTAGGTTTCTTATTGTTCCAGATATATTTATATATTTTTGGCATTGACCACCTTGATCTTTCCAAAAAGAGAGTTTGGTAGGGCAGACCAGTTAACCAGGTCCTGTTTAATCGTTGTGAGCAAAGGCATATCATTTGAAGTGAACAGGTCTTTAAGACTTGGAATGGAGATATCGTTTCTAAATTGACTGTAGAGGGGATATTCAAAGGTAAAGCCATGGATTTATCCACATAAATTTTGTACCCTGACAGGTTACCATATTCAGATATGACATTCATTACGGCAGTGACAGAGGTCTCTGGTTTAGACATGTATAAAGGCACATCATCAGCAAATAATGAAATTCTATGCTCTTCGTCATTCACATAGATGCCCCTGATGTTATTACTAGACTTTATTGCCTCAGCCAGTGGTTACTGTATATGAAAAATGAGAACAGAGCAGGAGATAAAGGACAGCCTTGACGACAGGCCCTACCGATAGGAAATCTTTCTGATAGCTTACCATGTGTGCTAACTGCAACTGATGGTTCAGAATATATATATTTTTTTATTTCACTGGATCTAAGGGGTCTAGCCCAAACCATGCATTCGGGCAGGTAGCGTTTTCCTGCCATTCGCCAAACCCAGATTCGTCCGTCGGACTGCAAGATGGTGAAGCGTGCTTCATCACTCCAGAGAACGCTCCAGAGAACGTTTCCACTGCTCCAGAGTCCAATGGTGGCGAG
This sequence comes from Brachymystax lenok tsinlingensis, assembly GCA_030435695.1. Taxonomy (NCBI): domain Eukaryota; kingdom Metazoa; phylum Chordata; class Actinopteri; order Salmoniformes; family Salmonidae; genus Brachymystax; species Brachymystax lenok. The sequence goes on from CM059799.1 coordinate 35,322,854, forward strand.
CTTTACACCACTCCAGCCAACGCTTGGCATTGGGGATGGTGATCTTAGGCTTATGTGCGGCTGCTCGGCCATGGAAACCCATTTAATTAAGCTCCCGACTAACAGTTATTGTGCTGACATTGCTTCCAGAGGCAGTTTGGAACTCGGTAGTGAATGTTGCAAACGAGGATAGACAATTTATAAGCGCTACGCGCCTCGGCACTCGCCGGTCCCGGTCTGTGAGCTTGTGTGGCCTACCATTTTGCGGCTGAGCCATTTGTTGCTTCTAGACATTTCCACTTCACAATAACAGAACTTACAGTTGACCGGGGCAGCTCTAGCAGGGCAGAAATTTGATGAACTGACCTGTTGGATAGGTGCCATCCTATGACGGTGCCACATTGAAAGTCACTGAGCTCTTCAGTAAAGGCCATTCTACTGCCAATATTTTTCATACACCTGTCAGCAACGGGTGTGGCTGAAATAGCCAAATCCACTACTTTGAATGGATGTCCACATACTTTTGGCCATGTAGTGTAGCTCTCCATACGTCTACTAAACCAGATGAATCACAAATGCTTCTAAGAGTATTTCAGGCTCTATGATTCGAGACTGGAGCAGTTGATGATTTATTCAGTTTACCCACAGTACAGTTAAAATCCCTTGAAGTCCCTTGAAGGAGTTGATTAAATAATAAAATCATGTCAGACATACATTTGGGGGAGTCTGTGCTCGGGCCATATACATTTAGTATAGTAATATGTTGACCCAGAATATTATCTGTAATCAAAATAAATCCTCCTTCAGGGTCTGTGTCTCTGAATTGTAACATTTTTAGGATATCTGTGCCTCTTTTGTATGAACTAAAATAAGAAAAATACACCTGGCCGACCCAGTTAGGGTTGAATGGCAGGAACCAGGTTATCAAGATTTACTGGTATTTACCACTCCAACCACTCCCTTTAAACTGTGAGAAACCGGTAAATTATAACATTATTTTTACAGCATGGCGTGATTTTTTTTAACACGTTTTTTTTCTTTTATTTAACTAGGCAAGTCAGTTAAGAACTAATTCATATTTACAATGACGGCCTACCCTGGCCAAACCAGGACGACGCAGGGCCAATTGTGCGACGCCCTATGGGACTTCCAATCACGGCCGGATGCGATACAGCCTGGATAATGCCTGGAAATGGAACTGTTAAATGATATGCATTGTCTAAATCTGGCTTCTCTACAGTCTCCGCATGATGAATCAACTCTCAGGATGGGGACAGACAGCCCATCTCAGTATGGAGCACAGTTCTCAATGCATGTAGACCTATCATCTCATCATGGTAACTTTTTTTATTGTGACAAGTAGGTCTACATTTGCTGCAGCATAGTCTATGCTACATTAATATAAAGACTGAATGCAAGTCTAATTTATCTCCATCTGGCTTTCGGGATCACCTTGTTTTTTTAATTGTAAAGATTGTTCGATATTTTTTTATTGGATCTGCAGAGTTAAGGATCGGGGTCCCGCTAGCGGGACAACTTCCGGTGAAACTGGAGGGCACGTAATTCAATTAAATTCTAATAAATATTATGGATTTGAAACATTTTGGTACATATAAGTGTCTTATATCGCCTGAAAGCTTAAGTTCTTGTTAATCTAACTGCACTGTCCGATTTACAGTAGCTATTACAGCGAAAACATGCCATGCCATGCCATGCGATTGTGGATGGCGCCCCACATCAAAATATTTTTCCACCGGCACATATAAAGATTACATATTCACTTACTTTTTTAAAATCTTCCTCTGATTTGCAATCCAAAAGGTCCCAGCTATAGCATGTAGTGTTGTTTTGTTAGATCAAATCCTTCTTTATATCCCAAAAAGTCTATTTAGTTGGCGCCATCGATTTGAGTAATCCACTCGTTCAACTTGCAGAGAAAGGAATCCGAAAATCTACCCCTAAACTTTGTTTCACCAAGTCAAAATACATTTCTATTTACTCCTCAGATACCCTAAAATGTAATCAAACTATAATATTTATTTCGGAAAGAAGTATGTTCAATAGGAAACCGATTTTAGCAGGTGCATAATTTCTTCATGGCACATTTCCAAGACTGTGTCCTTCTACTAAAACTGTTATTTCTTATTCGTTTTTGAAGTTACAGGCCTGAAACCTTGAACTTAGACTGCTGACACCCTGTGGGAGCCAGTATGAGCAATATGAGCTTTCTCTTGCATTTCTAAGAGGATGGTGTCTCTCTCATTAAAAAACGCTCCTTAGCTCTTGGAGTCCCATGCAGGAAAAGCTAGACTAGAATTGCTTGCTGGACATCATTTTTTTTGCATTTCTTATACCAATAGACTAGGGATGCAATAGACTAGGGATGCAAGCTCTTTTTTTTCTGAATGTTAAATACAGCAGCCAATAGAACTCACAGGTAGTTTGAAAGAAGAGCGAATGTGAGGTGGCGGTAGGCTATAACAGTTATTTATTCAGACCCATAACTCATAAGCCTTCTGCATTTAATTATAGTCCTATATTATTCAAGGATGTCATTATAATGATGAAGATAAGGACAACGAAACTTATTTCATTTAACTGTTGAAAGCAAGGAATGAATGAAGCAACCATAGAGAGAGAAAGAAGAGGTAGGCCAGTAACATTAGGGGAAATATTATGAAAGGTATATACAGTATGCGTCAGCCTACCCATTATATTTCAAAATCAAATTCGCTAGCCTATACTTATAACTTTGTAGGCCACATGTGCTGCACCAGAATCGCATGTTCTCTTCTGTTTTATCATGGTTTGAACAATGTGTGTAATTCCAGTCCATATAATACAATATAATACAGTACAGTAATACAGTTCACACTCAAAAAGATGAGCCTACTGGAGCTAGGTTAATTTATTTACCGAAGAGAGTATATACAGTGCATTTGGAAAGTATTCAGACCCCTTGACATTTTGTTATGTTACAGCCTTACTCTAAAATTGAGTAAAACATTTTTTTCCCCTCACCAATCTACACACAATACCCCATAATGACAAAGAAAAAAAAACGATTAAAAAAAATAACATTCAAAGACTTGTCCCGAAGCCACTCCCGGTAGTCTAGGCTGTGTGCTTAGGGTCGTGAAACCTTACCCCAGTCTGAGGTCATGAGCGCTCTGGAGCAGGTTTTCATCAAGGATCTCTCTGTACTTTGCTCCATTCATCTTTCCCTCGATCTTGACTAGTCTCCCAGTCCCTGCTGCTGAAAAACAGCATGATGCTGCCACCACGTGCTTCACCATAGGGATGGTGCCAGGTTTCCTCCAGATGTGGCGCTTGGCATTCAGACCAAAGAGTTCAATCTTGGTTTCATCAGAACAGAGAATCTTGTTTCTCATGGTCTGAGAGTCTTTAGGTGCCTTTTGGCAAACTCCAAGCGGGCTGTCATGTGCCTTTTACTGAGGAGGAGCTTCCACCTGGCCAGTCTACCTCAAAGGCCTGATTGGTGGAGTGCTGCAGAGATGGTTGTCCTTCCTGAAGATTCTCCCATCTCCACAGAGGAACTCTGGAGCTCTGTCAAAGTGACCATCGGGTTCTAAAAACCTGTTTTCCCTTTGTCATTATGGGGTACTGTGTGTAGATTGAAGAGGATTTTTTTTTTTATTTAATCAATTTTAGAATAAGGCTGTAACGTAACAAAATGTGGAAAAAGTCAAGGGGTCTGAATACTTTCCGAATGCACTGTAGCTAGCTACATCTATGGGCTTTTGTGTTTTTCTGTCATGTTTAATGTGCAGTAGCCCATATCATATATGTTTTGGATAACGGCACAATCATTTGGGCTTTTTTTGGGTTTGGGCTCATTAAATGTCGTTAATGTAGATGTATTTAATAAAATGTATTTAATATATGGCTCATCAGGTTCAGCTCTAATCAAATCCAGACATATTTATATGCATTATAATGCTTTTGAATGTTTTGGCGGGAGATACTGGGTTACCCGGGAGAAAAGTGATTTCTTCTCGGGATGGAACATTTGTAAAATACCGGGATAAGATTAGTAGGAGGATGAACATATGCCTTTCATAATATTTCCCCTAATATTATTAGCCCACTTCCTGTTTCTCTCTCTATTGTTGCTTCATTCCTTCCTCTTCCATTGCATTTATTACCTGAAAGAGGTAGGCAAAGGACATCTATATACAGTATATAGGGCTATATATCAATCTAAAACAGAATTTATTTGGGATGAAATTTGAATGGAGTTGATGGAAAGAGAGAAAGACTGCATGTCCAGAGGAAAACTACAAACAATGCATGCAGGGCAGAATTAGGCCAATATCCACTAATAATAAAAACTCAAAAAAAGAGCAATTAAGTTTTGGAAACATCTAAAATACAGTGACCCCCTCTCATATCATTACCAAGCCCTGCAATGCCAAGAGCTGAGCAAAGAAAAGAGTCCCCTCGTCCAGCTGGTCCTGGGGCTGAGTTCACAAACCTGTTCTACTAACACACTGAAGCCTCAGGACCAGCACATCCAATCAATCAGAATAAAACAAATTACATCACAATTAAAACAAAACTACATTTCTCATTGGGAAACACAAGCACAAGCACAAAGCAAAATGCAGTGCTATCTGGCCCTAAATCGACAGTACACCGTGGCAAACTATTTGACCATGGTTACTGATCAAAACCTTAGAAAAACCTTGACAAAGTACAGGCTCAGTGAGCACAGCCTTGCCATTGAGAAGGGTCGACACAGGAAAACCTGGCTCCCTGTAGAGGAAAGGCTGTGCAACCACTGCACCACAGCAGAACCTGAGACAGAACTGCATTTCCTGACATGTCAAAAATATGTGTGTCATTTATGAGTGTCATTTCCCCAAATTTGAAACCCTCATTCAAGGTTTCAAAGACCTCTCTGATGAGAGTAGGCTACCCATCCTGTTGGGGGAGGAAGCAGAAGGCTGTGGGTTGGCAGCGCACTACATTGCTGCCTGCCATAAGATGAGGGACAGTGTCTGACAGACCAATCAACCTGCACATGTCTTCTACTATATGCTTATTGTTGTTGTTCAATGTGGTTATTGTTGTTACTGTTGTCCTGTTGACAATTTTGATTATTAATTATGTTCATATTATAAATATCAAATGTAAGCTTTGGCAATATGTACATTGTTACGTCATGCCAATAAAGCAAATTGAATTGAATTGAATTGAATTGACTGCAATAAAGGAACGGTATTTGAGAGAGAAGCTGTTTCAAAACTGCAGCTGCAATAAAAAAAATGCAATCTTTACTATTAAAAAACAAGTTGACCCCGAAAGCCAGATGGAAATGGGTAAATTAGACTTGCATTGTCTTTATATTACTGTAGCATAGGCTATGCTGCATCAAATGTAGGCCTACCTGTCACAAGACAAAAGTTACCATATTCAGATGATATGTCTATATGCATATGCTGCGCTCCATACTGAGATGGGATGTCTGTCCACAACCTGAGCGTTGTGATTCATCATGTGGAGGCTGTAGAGAAGCCAGATTTAGACATGGAATATACAGTGGGGGAAAAAGTATTTAGTCAGCCACCAATTGTGCAAGTTCTCTCACTTAAAAAGATGAGAGAGGCCTGTAATTTTCATCATAGGTACACTTCAACTATGACAGACAAAATGAGGAAATAAAATCCAGAAAATCACATTGTAGGATTTTTTATGAATTTATTTGCAAATTATGGTGGAAAATAAGTATTTGGTCAATAACAAAAGTTTATCTCAATACTTTGTTATATACCCTTTGTTGGCAATGACAGAGGTCAAACGTTTTCTGTAAGTCTTCACAAGGTTTTCACACACTGTTGCTGGTATTTTGGCCCATTCCTCCATGCAGATCTCCTCTAGAGCAATGATGTTTTGGGGCTGTCGCTGGGCAACACAGACTTTCAAAGATTTTCTATGGGGTTGAGATCTGGAGACTGGCTAGGCCACTCCAGGACCTTGAAATGCTTCTTACAAGCCACTCCTTCGTTGCCAGGCGGTGTGTTTGGGATCATTGTCATGCTGAAAGACCCAGCCACGTTTCATCTTCAATGCCCTTGCTGATGGAAGGAGGTTTTCACTCAAAATCTCACGATACATGGCCCCATTCATTCTTTCCTTTACACGGATCAGTCGTCCTGGTCCCTTTGCAGAAAAAACAGCCCCAAAGCATGATGTTTCCACCCCCATGCTTCACAGTAGGTATGGTGTTCTTTGGATGCAACTCAGCATTCTTTGTCCTCCAAACACGACGAGTTGAGTTTTTACCAAAAAGTTCAATTTTGGTTTCATCTGACATTCTCCCAATCCTCATCTGGATCATCCAAATGCTCTCTAGCAAACTTTAGACGGCCTGAACATGTCCTGGCTTAAGCAGGGGACACGTCTGGCACTGCAGGATTTGAGTCCCTGGCGGCGTAGTGTGTTACTGATGGTAAGCTTTGTTACTTTGGTCCCAGCTCTCTGCAGGTCATTCACTAGGTCCCCCCGTGTGGTTCTGGGATTTTTGCCCACCGTTCTTGTGATCATTTTGACCCCAAGGGGTGAGATCTTGCGTGGAGCCCCAGATCGAGGAAGATTATCAGTGGTCTTGTATGTCTTCCATTTCCTAATAATTGCTCCCACAGTGGATTTCTTCAAACCAAGCTGCTTACCTATTGCAGATTCAGTCTTCCCAACCTGGTGCAGGTCTACAATTTTGTTTCTGGTGTCCTTTGACAGCTCTTTGGTCTTGGCCATAGTGGAGTTTGGAGTGTGACTGTTTGAGGTTGTGGACAGGTGTCTTTTATACTGATAACAAGTTCAAACAGGTGCCATTAATACAGGTAATGAGTGGAGGACAGAGGAGCCTCTTAAAGAAGAAGTTACAGGTCTGTGAGAGCCAGAAATCTTGCTTGTTTGTATGTGACCAAATACTTATTTTCCACCATAATTTGCAAATAAATTCATTAAAAATCCTACAATGTGATTTTCTGGATTTTTTTTCCTCATTTTGTCTGTCATAGTTGAAGTGTACCTATGATGAAAATTACAGGCCTCTCTCATCTTTTTAAGTGAGAGAACTTGCACAATTGGTGGCTGACTAAATACTTTTTTTCCCCACTGTAATTTAACAGTTCCATTTCACACCATGCAGTTCATATAAATAATTTATTATAATTTACCGGTTTCTCGCAGTTATTTATCCTGGGAAAAGGATAAAGCTCGGTAACTTGGTTCCCGAAATTCAACCCTAGAGCGTAGTGTCGCCATTTCTGAGCGGGTAGTGAATAGCATCTCCATAACGTTAGCATCCGCCATTTTGTTGCTAGTCTTCGTCCTGTCTTCTTGTTTAACGTTTCATCTCGTTTTCCCGGTTACAGGCATATTCAAGAATGCCATCCAAATGTTGCGAGAGCCAGGAGATGTGCAAAGTGTGTACCCGTTTAGAAAGATAAAAAGTATTGACCCTTAGTGGAGAGGCCTCGGAACACATTTTTACGTAGCCATGTTGAAACCACACTCCCTTCTCAGGTTATTTTTTATATTTTTCCATCAGCCTCAAGGGCTCATAGTGTTTTTCTTTGTCTTAGATTTTGGCTCTGTTTTTAATGCAATTCCTTGTCAGGCCAAATGCAACATCTAAAAACACCAACACGCTTGCCACTCTTCTTCTTCCCAAGGGCTTTCCTTCCCAGCTGCGACTACCCCGCTCATCCCCCTCTCCCCACTAGCAATGCCTGCTATCCTAAGATGCACTCTCCTCTCAGTCTCCACTCTCCACAGGCAGCAGCCCTGTCAGGACCACAGGTACAAGCTGCAACCTCAAACAGCACAGGCTTGGGAAGAAGTGGAAACGCTATCTCTTTTTTAAAAGTAAGAAAGTAGAGCATACGTCCCTCAATGACCTCTCCATTGGAAGACCTGTATGGCTCCTTATATACAATGGCCTATTGGACAGTTTGACAGTATAGACAGCTAAAGATATGGGGACTAATAGTCATCAATTGTTTTAGCCCATCCAATAACATGTCTCATTGTTTTACCTATAGGCTCAGGAGTGACATAGTTTGTATTTATAAAGCGTCTCAGAGTAGGAGTGCTGATCTAGGACCAGCTTTGCTTTTTAGATCAAAATGAATACGATTTATTGGACAAGGGGGGACCTGATCCTAGATCAGCATAAATACGGGCCTTGAGCAGCTCACATCTGATCCAGGTCCTCTCTATGGATATTTATCAGTGCTGGAGAGGCAGACAGTGCAGCTCTTTTCCACCTGTGCTGATCAACATGCCAGGGTGTGAATTCACACTGCTTCTGTTTTATCTGTCGATATCCGAACAGAGCGAGACAGCACAGTATGAACTGGAGTTCTCAGTGTGTCTGTCAAGTGCTCCGAGGCTGATCCATTCTCTGACAATGCCTCTGGTGATTCTACTCACTGAGTTGACATTATTATCTAGGCTGTTATCGGAGAAAAGTGTTGGATATTTAGCTCCTTTGTTTGAAATTCGTAGAAACTGAAGCAGCTGTTTAAATGAGCAGTTCAGAGACAACAAAAGAAATGGCTCAGAACTAATGAAGAAAATGTCATGTAATTTACCACAACAAAGTTGACATCTCACTGTGTTTCCAAATAGCTAATAACTAATTAATGACTTTTTCAGCATGTGAAACAAAGGGGAACAGAGGGGAGAAAGCACCTGGGCTAGTTATGTGCTGAAAAGGTGAAGGTGAAACAAGACAGTTCCATTATATCAAAAAGGTCCGTTTTTGCGGAAGGAATGAGCGAGGGAGGGCAGCAGCGATAGGGGGATGTCATGACATTTGGCGGAGAAGAAAGAGGATAGGGATGTTGAATGGACCTAAAAGGTTATTCTGCTCAAGTCAAGTGGAAGAAAGAGTTTGCCTTTGAAGTGAGAGCATGACCAGACTTTTCCTCTATCTCAGCTATCCGCCCACACACTCCGAGAGAGAGAGAGAGAGAGAGAGAGAGAGACACTTTGAGAGAGAGCGAGAGAGACACTTCGAGAGAGAGCGAGAGAGACACTTCGAGAGAGAGAGAGAGACACTTCGAGAGAGAGAGAGAGAGAGAGAGACACTTCAAGAGAGAGAGAACATGTGATAAGAAAACACATGTGTGGTGAATGAGGAGAGAGAGGAAGGATGAATGAAAAAGACCTGCAGTGTTCAATGACGTACTGTGGGAAGAAAGAAAAAAAAAAGCTCATGAGAGAGAAAGATAAAGAGTGAAAGTGCAAAAGAAAGAGTGTGAAAGGGAGAGAGAGAAAAAAAGCAATAGAGATAGTGTTGTTTGAAAGCCATCCACCGTACAGTAGCTCCTGCAGAACCAGGGCTGATGGGGTCTCCAGAGCTGCCAAACTGCTGCTTAATTAATCCACACCATCATGTGACAGCCAGGAGAGGAGAAGTATGGGAGAGAGGAGAAGAGGGAAGCGTAGGGAAACACAAGGGATGAGGGGGGATGGAGAGAATGGTCCACGTCACAGGGTCTCTCCCCCTCAGAGTGGAGTGGGCGGCAGAGAGAGAGGCTGAGACTATGCAGCTGTACAGTGCCTTTACTTTAACTCCTCACTCTTCGACATGCACTAGACTAGGGTGTTTACAACCTCCTCCACCTCCACCAACACACAGCGCATGTCTCTCTCCAGCCGGACAACTCTGCCTCTGCACAACGTTCTCTCAGCAGAACAAGCCTCTCAGAACTATAAAGGCTCTCTCTACAATGGCATGAGAACTGAATATCATTTTAACGGTCGAATTGTGTTCCGGAGTTTTTTGTCTTTGTAGTACCTTCTGCAACAGTGAAGCGGTGGGTAGAAACTCAGTTCCAGGACATTGTGGACACCTGGTGTGGAACTGTGTGTCTGTGATTGGTGTGTCTTTCGTACATACACAAACAGCATACTGGAGATGAGATCCAGCTGTACTGAGAGCAAGCCTGTGTCTTCTCAACCATGCACCGTAAGTTAGACTGTTAGACTGTGTGTGCGCGTGTGAGTGTATTTAGTATGCCTGAGGGGGATAGATGTGTTTTGAGGTAAAGAGAGTGAGATTGCAGCAAGAGGAACAAATGCTGTGCTTTGCACATTTTGTGGCACCCTTGAAAGCTGTTCTAATGTTGAGTGATGCTCAGTGTGTTTCTTTCAAATAGATTATGACATGAGCCATTATCCTGACACATTGGTTTGTCTGTCCCTGTGATATTGACCAATGGGGTGTCTACTCTGTCTCCATTTGACCGCAAAATGCAGTTCTTTTTTGTTGCACTGATAAAATCAATGCTATGGATAGAAGTTGATGAGCCATGTAGTGAAGTGCTTTTGCTGAGCTGTGTATTCTGTATTCTCCTCGAACAAGATGACAGAGAACATGGTCCATTCTAACGGGTACAGTGAGGGGAAAAAAGTATTTGATCCCCTGCTGATTTTGTACGTTTGACCACTGGCAAAGAAATGATCAGTCTATAATTTTTATGGTAGGTTTATTTGAACAGTGAGAGACAGAATAACAACAAAAAAATCCAGAAAAACGCATATGAAAAATGTTAGAAATTCATTAGCATTTTAATGAGGGAAATAAGTATTTGACCCCCTCTCAATCAGAAAGATTTCTGGCTCCCAGGTGTCTTTTATACAGGTAACGAGCTGAGATTAGGAGCACACTCTTAAAGGGAGTGCTCCTAATCTCAGTTTGTTACCTGTATAAAAGACACCTGTCCACAGAAGCAATCAATCAATCAGATTCCAAACTCTCCACCATGGCCAAGACCAAAGAGCTCTCCAAGGATGTCAGGGACCTTGGAGGCTGGAATGGGCTACAAGACCATCGCCAAGCAGCTTGGTGAGAAGGTGACAACAGTTGGTGCGATTATTCGCAAATGGAAGAAACACAAAAGAACTGTCAATCTTCCTCGGCCTGGGGTTCCATGCAAGATCTCACCTCGTGGAGTTGCAATGATCATGAGAACGGTGAGGAATCAGCCCAGAACTACACGGGAGGATCTTGTCAATGATCTCAAGGCAGCTGGGACCATATTCACCAAGAAAACAATTGGTAACACACTACGCCGTGAAGGACTGAAATCCTGCAGCGCCCGCAAGGTCCCCCTGCTCAAGAAAGCATATATACATGCCCGTCTGAAGTTTGCCAATGAACATCTGAATGATTCAGAAGACAACAGGGTGAAAGTGTTGTGGTCAGATGAGACCAAAATGGAGCTCTTTGGCATCAACTCAACTCTCTGTGTTTGGAGAAGAAGGAATGCTGCCTATGACCCCAAGAACACCATCCCCACCGTCAAACATGGAGGTGGAAACATTATGCTTTGGGGGTGTTTTTCTGCTAAGGGGACAGGACAACTTCACCGCATCAAAGGGACGATGGACAGGGCCATGTACCGTCAAATCTTGGGTGAGAACCTCCTTCCCTCAGCCAGGGCATTGAAAATGGGTCGTGGATGGGTATTCCAGCATGACAATGACCCAAAACACACGGCCAAGGCAACAAAGGAGTGGCTCAAGAAGAAGCACATTAAGGTCCTGGAGTGGTCTAGCCAGTCTCCAGACCTTAATCCCATAGAAAATCTGTGGAGGGAGCTGAAGGTTCGAGTTGCCAAATGTCAGCCTCGAAACCTTAATGACTTGGAGAAGATCTGCAAAGAGGAGTGGGACAAAATCCCTCCTGAGATGTGTGCAAACCTGGTGGCCAACTACAAGAAACGTCTGACCTCTGTGATTGCCAACAAGGGTTTTGCCACCAAGTACTAAGTCATGTTTTGCAGAGGGGTCAAATACTTATTTCCCTCATTAAAATGCAAATCAATTCATAACATTTTTCACATGCGTTTTTCTGGATTTTAAATAAACCTACCATTAAAATTATAGACTGATCACTTCTTTGTCAGTGGGCAAACGTACAAAATCAGCAGGGGATCAAATACTTTTTTCCCCTCACTGTAACTGCCTCTGTGGTTTGACCAACTGTCAGACCCTATAACAGTGAAGGAAGAACCCTTAAAGACTTTGTGCCAACCCCAATCATATGTTTAAACCTCCAATTCCATGAAAACAAGTGACACATTTAGTGACTTGGTAGTCAACTGGTATTGGCGGCCAACAATGTATTCCCATATAGCTGAATACTTTGGCTGTTCCTGTTGTACAATAACAGAGACTACATTGTTTATCTTTTCTCCCAGCGTATGTTCCTTGTTAGCAAAATGTCATGTCTACAGTGTTGAGGAGAGTAGACCTGCTTGCATAACTCTGAGGATAGAGGTAGAACTGAGTTGGCCTCTCAAGGAATTTCCTGTCAGTATTAAGAGCCTTTTTAATTGGTTTGTGTGTTGGAATCACAACAGACCTCCCACCTCCTTCTTTTTCTCTTTCTAGCTATTTATATCCCTCTGCTTCTGGAGCATGCTAGCTCCTGGGACTGTGTGTGTGTGTGCACGCGCAGAAAGATAAGAGCTTGGCTTGTGGCGTGCATGGAATTAAATATTCAGGTGACGGAAAGGCAGATTCCTCCTGGTGATGTTTCTCTTTGTTCCCTCTGTTTCTTTATTTTCTCTCTTCTCACTCCATTATGTCACTCTAGGAGTACCTCTGTTCTCTATTCCTAACACGAGTAGAATAAGCTCCTGATATCTGAGTTAGTCATGTATGCATTTACCAAGTAGTGGTTCATTCTGTTTGTGTAATGCATTACAGGCTGTAATTTACAGAGAACCGTATTCCGTCCCACATTCAGTGCCATTTTTAGTTACATTTTCTTGTCATTTTCTTGCAGTCTGTCACGTCAGATGCGTACGCATACTATACTGTACGTTGTTAGAAAAACAAATAAAAAGAGAGGGAGAGTGAAAAAGGAGGGAGAAGGAAAGGAAGGAAGAAAGAGGAGGAGAAGAAGACAGTTTTTGTTGGCCACAGGCACTTTCTTACGTTATATATTAGGCTTTGTGTCTTTGAGATATCAAAGGCACATAGGGCTCTTCTTTAACCTATATTGGATCTGCTTCCAGCTGAATGCTGGAACACAAATGGAGGACACAACCCTGTCCACGTTCACTGCACCATATCAACCATATCAAAGCCTTGTGAAGGCATTGTGAGTCCGTGCTGGAGGCACTAAGCTGTTGCAAGGAATCAGGCAGTGCACTCTCAGGGAAATTCTCTGAGGTATACCTTGACCCCCTACGTGTTGCTAAACCATAATTCTAGGGAAGGAAATGTAAAGAAGTGTGAATGTGGTAGGAATATGTCAGTGATAAATGGAACAAGAATGTATGGAACAATTAAATTGGTTGTGTTCCCTGCCTGGTATTTAACTACTTAGGGAGTAGCGGCGCGCTAGCGGGCCACTCCCGACACTACCCGGTGAAATATAAGGCGCCAAATTCAAAATCCAAAAGTTGAATTATTAAACATTCATCAATATACAAGTCATCAAAAGCTCTGCTTCTTGGCAATATCACAGCATTGTCAGATTTCAAAAAGGCTTTACGGCGAAAGCACAACATTTGATTGTTTGAGGATAGCACCTATTTATATCCCTCTGCTTCTGGAGCATGCTAGCTGGACAGAAATTTCTCGGGTTTTCGCCTGCTATATCAGTTCTGTTTTACTCACATACATTATTTTAACACTTTTAGAAACTTCAGAGTGTTTCCTATCCAATAGTACTAATTATGCGCATATCCTATTTTCTGGGCCTGAGTGGCAGGCATTTTACTTTGGGCACGCCAGACTCTCCATAACCGTCACCTCTGCTGCCGCTCCTTAAGAAGTTAGTGTTCCTTTGTCCATGACAGAAAATGATTTCACCACCCCATTCCTTTTTCCACGCAACTTCATCTAAGGATGTAGAGTGAGTTTCCTGTAAACAGTATATGTTATATTCCTTTTCTTTTAGCCATGTAAAGACTGATCTTATTTTTTTATAATCTGCTAAACCGTTACAATTATAACTGGCTATACTTATTTCACCCCACCATAACTAGATACTATTCTAAATTGACCATAATTAGTGCTTGTAAAGTCACTGCCATAAGAGGCATTATGACGGTCAAAATTAGAGGTTTCAAATGTCTGATACAAGTGTAGCAATATTTGGTTTTATTCCCTCGCCTGTTTGCCTGGGAAGCCAATGCCACAGATGTTAGAAAATGTTGTCAAGATATTATTTGTGTAGTACATCTGAATATGTTGATGTGTGTGATATTGGATGTGATGTAGTGAGTGTGTATGATGTCTGGATAAGAGTAAGACTTTAATGTGTGATGTCCAAATAAATAATAACCCAGCCAATTTGCATGGTTGAGTGTCTATGCGTGTAATTATAATTATATTATTGCCTTAATATTCCTTAATATTCAGGATGATAATTGTAATCCATATCGTATCACTATCATAGTTGCATTATAACTACATTTAACGTCATTTTCATTTACAACACAACTGATTGGCTCAAACGCATTAACTTTTAACAAGGCACACCTGTTAACTGAAATGTATTCCAGGTGACTCCCTCATGAAGTTGGTTGTGAGAATGCCAAGAGTGTGCAAAGCTGCCATCAAGGCAAAGGGTGGCTACTTTGAAGAATCTCAAATATAAAATATATTTTGATTTGCGTAACACTTTTTTGGTTACTACATGATTCCATATGTGTTATTTCATAGTTTTGATGTCTTCATTATTATTCTACAATGTAGAAAATAGTAAAAATAAAGAACAACCCTTGAATGAGTAGGTGTGTCCAAACTTTTGACTGGTACTGTATTTCAGACCACTTTAAGTCTGTGTCTCTGTTGTTGTTTCAGCAGCACCCAGCGGGGTTGGAGGTCGTCAGCCCCAGTGAGGAGGTGACTGACATGGAGGACAATGACGAGGAGGACCTGGGAGTGTTGGACGACCAGCGGAGCATCATCCTGCACCTCCTCTCCCAGCTCAAACTGGGCATGGACCTCACCCGGGTAAGACAGCCAACGCTCTCTTCATGTCTTTTCCTTGGAATGTTCGAGCTGGTATGGCCAACGTAACACTTACTGGTTCACTGAATAGATTATGTAGGAATGTCTTGATTCCTTTTTAAGACAGCCAACACTCTCTGCTCTCTTCATACGGTGGCTTGCGAAAGTATTCACCCCCTTGGCATTTTTCCTATTTTGTTGCCTTACGATTTTTTGGGGGGTTTGTATCATTTGATTTACACAACATGCCTACCACTTTGTAAATATCTTTTTGGGTAAAACAAACAAGAAATAAGACAAAAAAACTTAACTTGAGCGTGCATAACTATTCACCCCCCCAAAAGTCAATACTTTGTAAAACCACCTTTTGCAGCAATTACAGCTGCAAGTCTCTTGGGGTATGTCTCTATAAGCTTGGCACATCTAGCCACTGGGATTTTTGCCCATTCTTCAAGGCAAAACTGCTCCAGCTCCTTCAAGTTGGATGGGTTCCGCTGGTGTACAGCAATCTTTAAGTCATACCACAGATTCTCAATTGTATTGAGGTCTGGGCTTTGACTAGGCCATTCAAAGACATTTAAATGTTTCCCCTTAAACCACTTGAGTGTTGCTTTAGCAGTATGCTTAGGGTCATTGTCCTGCTGGAAGGTGAACCTCCGTCCCAGTCTCAAATCTCTGGAAGATTCAGAATCTCAAGAATGTCCCTGTATTTAGCGACATTACTTCAATTCTGACCAGTTTCCCAGTCCCTGCTGATGGTATTCTCGGGGTGATGAAAGGTGTTGGGTTTGTGCCAGACATAGCATTTTCCTTGATGGCCAAAAAGCTCAATTATGTTTGGGGAGTCTCCCACATGCCTTTTCGCGAACACCAAAGTGGTTTGCTTATTTTTTTTATTTAAGCAATGCCTTTTTTCTGGCCACTTCCATAAAGCCCAGCTCTGTGGAGTGTACAGCTTAAAGTGGTCCTATGGACAGATACTCCAATCTCCGCTGTGGAGCTTTGCAGCTCCTTCATGGTCATCTTTGGTCTCTTTGTTGCCTCTCTGATCTGGTGCAACCAATTACCTTCAGAAGTCACATAATTAGTTAAATAAAGTCCACCTGTGTGCAATCTAAGTGTCACATGATCACAGTATATATACACCTGTTCTGAAAGGTGTAAATAATATGGCACCACAACAAACCTGCCAAGAGAGGGCCGCCCACCAAAACTCACAGACCAGGCAAAGAGGGCGGCCCTCTCTTGGCAGGTTTGTTGTTGTGCCATATTATTTCCATTTTTTTAATAATGGATTTAATGGTGCTCTGTGGGATGTTCAAAGTTTCTGAGGTTTTTTTATAACCCCGATCTGTACTTCTCCACAACTTTGTCCCTGACCTGTTTGGAGAGCTCCTTGGTCTTCATGGTGCCCCTTGCTTGTTGCAGACTCTGGGGCCTTTCAGAACAGGTGTATATATACTGAGATCATGTGACAGATCATGTGACACTTAGATTGCACACAGGTGGACTTTATTTAACTAATTATGTGACTTCTGAAGGTAATTGGTTGCACCAGGTCTTATTTAGGGACTTCATAGCAAAGTTTTTGCATTACATTAAATGCACTGTAGTTTTCCCTTGGAATGTTAGAGCCGCTATGGCCAATGCAATGTTTACTGGTTCACTGAATAGGAATGTCTTGTTATGTACTGGTATGTCCATTTCACTAGCCTGCTCAGTTGAATATAATCATCAATGGCATCAAATCTTTTAGTTTAAGTTATGACTAGTGCACTTCTTTATTACTGTTCCCTACCAGCACTCTAGTGAAGTGTCTCCCTCATGTAGTTTAAAGGTCGCCTCCCCGCCTTGTTTACCAGGTGGTGCTGCCCACGTTCATCCTGGAGAAGCGCTCCCTGCTGGAGATGTACGCTAACTTCATGGCCCACCCGGACATGTTCCTGTCCATCACGGCTGGAGCCACGGCGGAGGACCGCATTGTACGCTTCGTCGAGTACTACCTTACCGCCTTCCATGAGGGACGCAAAGGAGCTGTGGCCAAGAAGCCCTACAACCCGGCGCTGGGCGAGACATTCCACTGTTCCTGGGAGGTGCCTCGGGACAGAGTGAGGCCCCTCAGGTCTCAGGGCCCAAGGGAACCAGCCTCCAAGGGCCCCAACAACACCCAACAACAGGACAATCCATCGGGGACCGAGTGTTACCGGGTTCGCTTTTCGTGGCCGAGCAGGTGTCCCACCACCCGCCCGTCTCAGGATTCTACTGCGAGTGCCCAGAGAGGAGTATGTATGTCAATGCCCACGTGTGGACAAGAAGCAAGTTCATGGGCATGTCCATTGGTGTGTCCATGATAGGGGAAGGTGAGTGAATTGATGTGCTTTGGGTTTGTTGAGGCTCAGTTAAACATTGACACCATAAGTACATGATTTAGTTCAAATCATAAACTCAGCAAAGAGAGAAACGTCCCTTTTTCAGGACCCTGTCTTTCAAAGATAATTTGTAAAAATCCAAATAACTTCACAGATTGTCATTGCAAAAGGTTTAAACACTGTTTCCCATACTGTTTCCCATACTGAACCATAATCAATTAATGAACATGCACCTTTGGAACGGTCGTTAAGACACTAACAGCTTACAGACCGTAGGCAATTAAGGTCACAGTTATGAAAACTTAGGACACTGAAGAGGCCGTTCTACTGACTCTGAAAAACACCAAAAGAAAGATGCCCAGGGTCCCTGCTCATCTGCGTGAACGTGGCTTAGGCATGCTGCAAGGAGGCATGAGGACTGCAGATGTGGCCAGGGCAATAAATTGTCGGTACTGTGAGACAGCGCTACAGGGAGGCAGGACGGACAGCTGATCGTCCTCGTAGTGGCAGACCATCCGAACATCACACTTGCGGGACAGGTACAGGATGGCAACAACACAACAACTGCCCGAGTTACACCAGGAACGCACAATCCCTCCATCAGTGCTCAGACTGTCTGCAATAGGTTGAGAGAGGCTGGACTGAGGGCTTGTAGGCCTGTAAGGCAGGTCCTCACCAGACATCACCGGCAACAACGTCGCCTGTGGGCACAAACCCACCGTCACTGGACCAGACAGGACTGGCAAAAAGTGCTCTTCGCTGACGAGTCGCGGTTTTGTCTCACCAGGGGTGATGGTCGGATTTTCGTTTATCGTCGAAGGAAGGAGCGTTACACCGAGGCCTGTACTCTGGAGCGGGATCGATTTGGAGGTGGAGGGTCCGTCATGGTCTGGGGTGGTGTGTCACAGCATCATCGGACTGAGCTTGTTGTCATTGCAGGCAATGTCAACGCTGTGCGTTACAGCGAAGACACAAGGTTTTTATATGACCAATCATATCGAGTGGTTCCAATGACGAATGTGACGCGAGCCACCCGTCCCTGGTGACTTTCTTCAGCAAAGATGGCTGACAAAAACATTACGGCGGAAGCAAATGTAAGTAGTTATAGCGTCATAACGAGTAAAAATGTACAATTGAGAGGAATATGTTAGTTAATGGTTACTACATGATTCCATATGTGTTATTTCATAGTCTTGATGTCTTCACTATTATTCTACAATGTAGAAAATAATAAAAATAAAGAAAAACCCTGAAATGAGTAAGTGTGTCCAAACTTTTGACGGTTCTGTATGTTATACTGATTGACCACGACCAGACAATATTCTCTGATGTACCTTTTTAATAACTGGTGAGTCATACCACAGGATTTGTGCGTTCACTGTGGTATTGCTTTCGAGGCACAATGTTGACCCTCTCACATTTAGAGGCCTGTGTGGTTTGGAGTCTTGATGAGTAATGCGCCTCTGATGAAAACTTGTAATATAGCCAAAAGAGTACATACCAGCCAGTCATGTGAAGAACCTTTATCTGACCTGACCCTTTGATCTTTCCCTCTCTGCTCCCCAGGGACCTTATGCCTTCTGGAGCATGACGAGGAGTATGTCTTCACGCTGCCCTGTGCCTACGCCCGCTCCATCCTCACCATGCCATGGGTGGAGCTGGGTGGCAAAGTCACCATCAACTGTGCCAAAAGCGGCTACTCAGCCACAGTCACATTCCACACTAAGCCTTTCTATGGAGGGAAGGTACACAGGTGTGTGTGTGTGTGTGTGTGTGTGTGTGTGTGTGTGTGTGTGTGTGTGTGTGTGTGTGTGTGTGTGTGTGTGTGTGTGTGTGTGTGTGTGTGTGTGTGTGTGTGTGTGTGTGTGTGTGTGTGTGTGTGTGTGAGAGTGTGAGTGAGTGAGTGAGTGAGACCGAGAGAGAGAGGTTGTCAAGCAACTAGTTATCGACATGAAAACACCATTTAGGATGATATCTGTGTAAATATGGAGGTGCTGGTGCTGAAAATATGGATTCAATATAAAAATAAGTTTGTGATAAAAGCACCACATTTGGCACATAGATATATGTACCTTGAAAAGATATAGTTATTGAGCCACCCCAGATTTGGGAAATTGCCGAGTTGGACGTGGCACCCACTAATATAAAAAAAAGACTCAATGTAAATACATATTTAGATTCCAGTCGATGTCTCTATACCAAGTTGAGTCTGGTCTTTCAGATGCATTTGGAACTGAGTTGATAGCCCATAGCGTCCCAAAGTTAGAGCTCAAAGTCTGATGGCACCAGTGCCCATATTGCTAATAACGCCCATATCAGTGGCTGTTTTAGGTCGTACCGTTATGTCAGATTAGCTCAATCGCCAATCTCTCAACCTCTGAGTATCACAGGAACACAACACTTTGAATGGATAACAAAGACATGTTCATGACAAGTTGCTATGGATGAAATGTATCAAAATAACTGTTCAAAACATGAAACACATACAAAAACATCAGATTTGACTATATGTGTGAAAGTGTTAAATGCTTATTTTGGGGAATTCAATTGAAACCATTTACTTGTGTTACGAAAGGTTAATCAAATAAAAAGTGTTGCTGTTTAACAGAAAGTGTCATTTTGCCATCAGTTCCAATCTCCTGTTGGTGCTTTTAGGGTTAAACCGTTAATAAATTACAACACTTTTTGTACATAGGCCCCCTATTTTAGGGTACTAAAATCATTTGAATAAATTCACTTATATGTGTATTAAAGTAGTCAAAAGTTAAGTATTTGGTCCAATATTCCTAGCATGCAATGACCACATCAAGTTTGTGACTCTACAAACTTGTTGGATGCATTTGCAGTTTGTTTTGGTTGTGTTTCAGATTATTTTGAGCAGAAGAGAAATGAATAGTGAATAAGGCATTGCATAATTTTGGAGCCACTTTCATTGTAAATAACAATATAATATGTTTCTAATCACTTCTACATTAATGTGGATGCTACCATGATTACGGATAATCATGAATGAATTGTGAATCATGATAAGTGAGAAAGTTAAACATTCTATTCTTATTTAAATAAATTAAATAAAAATACGGCACTGTCCAAATACTTTTGGACCTCTCTGTAATTCGATATTACCATGGCAGCACAATATATCATAAGAGTAATGTTGAGCAATGATGGGCTGCCACAAAGTAAATCTTCTGAACATGGCTGCTATGTTTCTCTCAGGGTGACTGCAGAGATCAAACACAATCCGACCAACACTATCGTGTGCAAGGCCCAGGGGGAGTGGAACGGAACCCTGGAGTTCACCTATAGTAGTGGGGAGACCAAAGTGATTGACACAGCCAAACTGCCAATCATCAAGAAGAAGCTCCGGCCTGTGGAAAAGCAGGGACGGAGTGAGTCCAGGTAAGATGCTCCTGGGTCCAAAATGCTGTATTTTTGGTCCCTTAGTGAACCAGGGTCGTGTTCATTAGGCACCAAACAGAAGTAAACAGGACTGAAACAAGGAGGGACTTGTCCAATAAGAAATATACATTTTTGTTCTCCATTTCAGAGTTTTTAAACGTTTGGCTATGGTGTATACTGAACAGTAGGTGTTATAGTAAGCTATCTTGTTAGCTATGTGTGTTTTTTGTTTGATGTTGTGACTTTGGCTATGGATATTCAAGACCATTTATTGACTAATTACTGGAATAATGAATTGATCTAATGTTTAGTGCTTCGTTTGGAGCACCTTTACGGGTTTTTACATAGAGATTAACTCTATGTAAAATCAGTAGTTACCCTTAACCGTTGCACCAATCCTAGATCAACAATAGTCTTAAACAGTCCAGTTACTATATTCTCATTCTGAAAGTCGACTTTATTTACTATCAACTGAGGGAAATAATGCGAGGCTGCTGAAACCTCACAACTGTGAAATTATAAGTTCATCCACCAGGAGTCGCCAGTGGGCTGGTTAGGCGATCAGTTCGCATCCGAATGTGGACAATACAGCCACAGTATTAATCATGGTATGTAATTAAGACTAACAGTCTTACAATAATCAGTTACTGCCACCACTTTTACACAGAGAAAGGGAAATGCAATGCAATTGACTTAAATTTGATTGTCATCTGGTTCAATTGAGTTTCCGTTATGATAGAGGGGTACACAGGGAAAACGGTCGGTCAGGGGTCCCGGTGTTTGGCGCTTTCGGTCGAAGAAGGCCCTCTTCGGAGCTCACGCATAGGCTCCCTTTCTCTCTCAGTTCAGTTCTCAGTTTGTGATCTAAATTCTGTTTAGTAAGACCTCTAATTTATAGGGGGTCTTAGAGAAGGCGGGCTCTAACGGCCAGACAATGTCATTGGGACCGCACAGTTGATCCGGGGAACAAAACACATGTACTGCTCATATGAGATAAACCTGAGATTTCCTCATAAGTGTTCACAGAATGTTTAAAGGAGTTTTGAAAAACAATCTCTAAGATGAAATATGTAGTCTGTGGAGTACAAATTTGACCATGATAAAGTCCAGACATTTTATGTTACAAAATCCACATTACACCTTTTAATAACATGGGAAAAGAGAGGAAATGTATCACAATGTACACAATGTCTGTTAGTGAACATTTCCCCATTGCCAAGATAATCCATCCTCCTGACAGGTGTGGCATATCAAAAAGATGATTAAACAGCATGATCATTACACAGGTGCACCACTCTCAAATTTGCAGTTCCACAGATCAAGTTTTGAGGGAGTGCGTGCAATTGTCATGCAGACTGCAGGAATGCCCACCAGAGCTGTTGCCAGATAATTCAATGTTAATTTCTCTAGCATAAGCTGCCTCCAACGTCGTTTTAGAGAATTTGGCGGTACTTCCAACCGGCTTCACAACCGCGGACCACGTGTATGGCGTTGTGTGGGCGAGCGGTTTGCTGATGTCAACATTGTGAACAGAGTGCCTCACGGTGGAGGTGGGATTATGGTATGGGCAAGCATAAGCTATAGACAATGAACACAATTGCATTTTATTGATGGCAATTTGAATGCACGGAGATACCGTGACAAGATCCATCACCATCGCCATCACCTCATGTTTCAGCATGATAATGCACAGCCCCATGTCGCAAGGATCTGTACACAATTTCTGAACATGTCCCAGTTCTTCCATGGCCTGCATATTCACCAGACATGTCACGCATTGAGCACGTTTGGGATGCTCTGGATGGAAGTTGCTGGATATATTCCTGCCAATATCCATCAACTTCGCAGAGCCATTGAAGAGGAGTGGGACAACATTCTTCAGGCCACAATCAACAGCCTGATCAACTCTATACGAAGGAGATGTGTCGCACTGCATGACGCAAATGATGGTCACACCAGATACTGACTGGTTTTCTGATCCACGCCCCTTTCTTTTAAGGTATCTGTAACCAACAGATGCATATATATATTCCCAGCCATGTGAAATCCATAGATTAGGGCCTAATTAATTTATTTCAATTAACTAATTTCCTTAAATGAATTGTAACTCAGCAAATCTTTGAAATTGTTGCATGTTGTGTTTATATTTTTGTTCAGTATATATATATATATTCAGGTTATATGAACATGTCAAGAGTCCAACAGTTTTAATACAGTGAAGAAACGTGTTTAGTTGTCCTTTTGCTCTGATGACCCCCTCAATACATGCGAGCCGTAAAAGGGGTCTGCCCGACTGTCTCCTGACAACTAGCAGTGCATTCAGAGTTGTAAAAGGATGATGGGGAACAGCAGTTTCTTTGTTCTGTGATGGGTTGAAAGGGGGCGCTGTCAATTACAGAATCTGTAGGTCTTGGAATGGAATGTCATGCTCTGTCCACTCGTGGGCTCATGATAAACAAAATGTATAAAATTGTGTACGTGTCTTGTGTTTGTTTAGGCGGTTATGGCAGCATGTCACCAAGTCACTGAAGGAGGGGAACATTGACGAGGCCACGGAACACAAGCGTCGTCTAGAGGAGCGCCAGAGAGGGGAGGAGAGGCAGAGAGCTGCAGATAACTCGCCCTGGACACCCAAATATTTCTGCAAAAAGGTACAGCTACAGGAGGGAGTTGAGCCAGGGTTAAATATAAAACTATGGTTGGGGCTATATGTTCAATCCTATCCCTTACCTTGGTTGATCATACCTTTTATCTTACTTTTTCCCTACTTTTTTCCTCTTTGGACCCATGAAGTGGTGGAGCTCGGCTCCACCTGGCTTTCCCTTTGGCCTAACCTAAAAGAGAATGCCTGAGTTCCCACAATCCGGTTTTCAGCGGAAAAGGAAGCTAGGTTGAATTAGCTTTGTTCCTGAAAACCGGATACATCTGGTTGTTGGCGACTCCACTAAGGGTGCTTTGTCCCAAGGTGCAGGAGCCTGGCTCCAGGTGAATCCGGCTCAAGTTAACCACTGATGCTCATCTGGTTTTGTTTCTTTGTTCTTGCCTTTAGGGAGAAGGCTGGATCTACCACAATACTCTGTGGAAATCTCACTGACACAAGAACCAGACTGCTCTAATGGACACTAACAGAGTGCCTCTATCCCCCTAAATGAGGGGCTAGGCCAGGGGAAGGATAATGATGGAAGTGATGCCACTCTCTATTGGGACCCGAGATTCTGACTCTTAATAACATGGACAAAGGACACACTCATGTGGATCAAGGTGCCAAAGTGGTTTCCACTTGAACTACGAGGGTCGGCGGGACAAATATCGATTTTTATAGTGTTTGAGGTAGAGCATTTAGATTTTTCACTTTGGCAAGACCATATTTTTTTGCAAATGCACAGTATGATATGATT
Organism: Brachymystax lenok tsinlingensis; assembly: GCA_030435695.1. NCBI lineage: Eukaryota > Metazoa > Chordata > Actinopteri > Salmoniformes > Salmonidae > Brachymystax > Brachymystax lenok. The sequence goes on from CM059799.1 coordinate 35,347,011, forward strand.
TGCCACTGGTATTTTGTACCAGTTGTGTTGACACATACATGGTCCTTTTTGGTCCAATCGCCTTTATTTGTCATGCAGCATCATAATGCAACATTGCAGTGTTGGTGGAATACAACAGTGATCATGGCAGAGATGCAAATATGTTTGTTACATTAGTTCCCATTCTGTTAACAAATGCTGATGACTAGAAGTAGTCCATTTCCTAAACTTTTTCCATGTTTATCCCATCCGACCTTTGGAAGGAGTTTCGACCATTCCTGAACGTAACTGTTTGCCTCAGCTCTTCCATGCAAACAGATTTCCCATCACTCTTACCCAGTTATTACGGTCGTAATCCCATACCATCACCCTTTTCCTTTAGGTTCCAACGGAGTGTTGACTGTCAATCTTCCCGAGAGGTCTTTCCTCCTTCCAGGGATGTGTCCTCAGGTTGGCTTTGATATAACATAATTAAGCTGGAGCTGTACCCAGCTCACGACTCCTCATGCTAATATCTCAGTGGGCTGCCTCTGCATTGAATATGGATAAGGTGCATAGGAAGACACAACCACATTCTCACAGAGGGGCACAGAGGTGTTGTCTCTCCAGATGTCATTCTGAATTATGTTGTTGACAGGATATGAGGTACAGTGGTGGTGGTAGTAGAGGGGATGTTTTGGGTCATACATAGCTATTATATATTTACATTTGCACAAAATGTACTAACTGACATACAGTATATACTGTGTATATATTTAGTTAAATACTATTATACAGTGCATTCGGAAAATATTCAGACCCCCTTGACTTTATCCACATTTTGCAAAAACACCTGTTTTTGCTTTGACATTATGGGGTATTGTGTGTAGCTTGATGATGGGAAAAAATTATTTGATCCATTTTAAAATAAGGCTGTAACGTAACAAACATATTACGTTACAGCCTTATTCTAAAATGGATTAAATAAAACGATTTCCTCATCAATCTACACACAACACCACATAACGACAAAGCAGAAATGTTTGCAATTGTATTGAAATCAAAAAACAGATACCTTATTTACATAAGTATTCAGACCCTTTAATGAGACTCAAAATTTAATGTGGAAAAAGTCAAGGGGTCGGAATACTTCCAAATGCACTGTATCGGATTGCCTTAATTATATTTATTCTTTTGCCAAACAACTGATGGAACATTTGTTTTTAGTTTGCTCCACATTTTAGTCTTAGAAAAGTGATCAATGCTATATTCTCTGGTTGTGAAGTCATCAACCATCCATGACTATAGACTGTGCATCTTGCAGCATTACATTGTAGTACGATCATGGTATCTATATCAGCAGCAGGGATGAAAATTAGCTGTCCAGTTTCTTGCAGCTACTGAGTAATTTGGAGAAGGGCCCGATTCCAATTTAAGAAATTACGCATTTCTCACGCACGCCTTTCCTACGCACTTCTCAGTAGTTGGTATTCCGACTTACCTTATGAAAGTGCCTAACGGGCTTTGCAGGTGCGGTTCCCTTGCACGCACTGAATAAACAATTAAACTGCTGAATAACCATCCCACTTCCTGGCCAACAGATTTTCTTGTGGAGTTTTCAATACATTTATCTTAAGCCATCCCTTTAAATACAGTGTACCTTTTAGTTTGACTCAATAGAATATATTGAGAGAACAGAATGTTAGGGATCATTGAAATAAAGCCATCTAAATATATGCATATTTGTCTCCGTTTCAGCACCAATTGGTCAATTTAAGAATACTCAGATCTTGTATATTATTTAGGGTTTTGAAAGTGTTTATGAATCATAAAAAAAGAGAGAGAGCCTTTATGCACAAAGGAAAGTACTGTGGTTTGAGTCATTCAGAAAATTGCCACATTCAGTTCTTCAACCCATGGGAATGTTGGAAGAATAGTGTACATAGAATTGTAATAGAGAGAACAGTGTACAATAGTAGGCTATATCCTCGTTAGTGCAGGCAATAGTGTGATGGCACAGCCAAGTATTGTGCCATTCGTTCCAACTGCTACGGCTTGGTCTGCGCTCCATAACAATTGAATTAGCCTACATGTCTTTTTGTTTTATTATGATCAACTGTTACTAATGATCCACAGCAACAACCACATGGCCGTGACTAACAGTCAAATGCCTACTTACGGGCCCTTCCCAACAATGCAGAGAGAACAAAAAAGAGATAGTAGAAAAAGATTAAGCGCACAAGGAATAAATAGAAAAATAATAACACAAGGAATGAATCAAATGACATTTTATTGGTCACATACACATGGTTAGTAGATGTTAATGCGGGTGTAGCGAAATGCTTGTGCTTCTAGTTCCGACACTGCAGTAATATCTAACAAATTCACAACGGCTACCTTATACACACACACAAGTGTAAAGGAATGAATAAGATATGTACATATAAATATATGGATAAGCGATGGCCGAACGGCATAGGCAAGATGCAGTAGATACATATGAGATGAGTAATGTAGGATATGTAGACATTAAAGTGCCGTTATTTAAAGTGACTAGTGAAACTTTATTAAATCCATTTATTAAAATGTATTAAAAAGAGGCCAGAGATTTGAGTCTGTATGTTGGCAGCAGCCTCTCTGCTAGTGATGGCTGTTTAACAGTGATGGCCTTGAGATTGAAGCTGTTTTTCAGTCTCTCGGTCCCAGCTTTGATGCACCTGTACTGACCTCGCCTTCTGGATGGTAGCGGGGTGAACAGGCAGTGGCTCGGGTGGTTGTTGTCCTTGATGATCTTTTTGGCCTTCCTGTGACATCGGGTGGTGTAGGTGTCCTGGAGGGCAGGTAGTTTGCCCCCGGTGATCCTTTGTGCAGTCCTCACTACCCTCTGGAGAGCCTTGCGGTTGTGGGCGGAGCAGTTGCCGTACCAGGCGGTGATACAGCCCGCCAGGATGCTCTCGATTGTGCATCTGTAAAAGTTTGAGTGTTTTAGGTGACAAGGTTGAAGAGGCGCTGCTGCGCCTTTTTCACCACACTGTCTGTGTGGGTGGGCCATTTGTTTGTCCGTGATGTGTAAACTTTCCACCTTCTCCACTACTGTCCTGTCGCTGTGGATAGGGGGGGTCCTCCCTCTGCTGTTTCCTGAAGTCCACAATCATCTCCTTTGTTTGTTGACGTCGAGTGAGAGTTATCCTCAGTTTTCCTGACACCACACTCCGAGTGCCCTCATCTCCTCCCTGTTGGCTGTCTCATCATTGTTGGTAATCAAGCCTACCAATACAGTATTGTCTGCAAACTTGATGATTGAGTTGACTGCGTGGCCATGCACGCCTCCATGGGTGAACAGGGAGCACAGGAGAGGGCTGAGAACACACCCTTGTGGGGCCCCAGTGTTGAGGATCAGCGGGGTGGAGATGTTTCCTACCTTCACCACCTGGGGGCGGCCCGTCAGAAAGTCCAGGACCCAGTTGCACAGGACGGGGTACCAGTACTGAGTCGATGTGCAGGGGTAGATTTGTAAATATAGGTAGGGATAAAGTGACTAGGCAATGGGATAGATGATAAACTCAAGTGATGAGTAAAATGAGATTAGTGCAAAAAGGGTCAATGCAGATTGGTTAAATATTTAGCAGTATTAGCTTGGGGGTAGAAGCTATTCAGTGTCCTGTTGGTTCCAGACTTGGTGCATGTTGCCTACCCTCACCACTTGGGGGTGGCACGTCAGGAAGTCCAGGATCCATTTACAGAGAGAGGTGTTTAATCCCAGGGCCCTTAGTTTAGTGATGAGCTTGGAGGGCACAATGGTGTTGAACGCTGAGCTGTGGTCAATGAACAGCATTCTCACATAGGTATTCCTTTTGTCCAGCTGGGAAATGGCAGTGTGGAGTGCAATCGAGATTGCGTCATCTGTGGATCTGTTGTGGCGGTATGCTAATTGGAGTGGGTCTAGGGTGTCTGGGATGATGGTGTTGATGTGAGTCAGCCTTCGAAAGCATTTCATGGCTACAGATGTGAGTGCTACGGGGAGATAGTCATGTTACCTTGACGTTCTTGGGCACAGGGACTATGGTGGTCTGCTTGAAACATGTAGGTTTTACAGACTGGGTCAGGGAGGTTGTGCTTAGCACTCCACTCTCCAGTCCTTAACAATTACAAGCATACCCATAACATGATGCAGCCACCACTATGCTTGAAAATATGGAGAGTGGTACTCAGTAATGTGTTGTATTGGTCTTGCTCCAAACATAACACTTTGTATTCAGTTCATTTGCTTTGGCACATTTTTACAGAATTACTTTAGTGCCTTGTTGCAAACAGGATGTTTTGTAATATGTACAGGCTTCACCACAATCAAAGATCTATCCCTGTCTTTTTTAACCATCTACTAGTAAGTACCCTTTTTTTAATGAGGAATTGGTCTTCGTGGTTAAATCTCTGTTTGAAATTCATTGCTAAACTGTGGGACCTTACAGATAATTGTGTGGGGTACAGAGGTGAGGTAGTCATTCAAGACTCATGTTAAACACTAATAGTGACATGTTTACTCCAGAACTTATTTAGGCTTTCCATAACAAAGGAGTTGAATACTTAATGACTCGAGACATTTTAGCTTTTCATTTTTAATTTGTAAAAACAATTCTACTTGACATTATGGGGGTATGGTGTATAGGCCAATGACCAAAAGAAATCTCTATTTAATCCATTTTAAATGCTGGCTGTAACAACAAAATGTGGAAAAAGTCCAGGGATGTGAATACTTTCGGTCCCCTAAAATTGGGGGACCATGTGCAAAAAGTGCTGTCATCTCTAAACGGTCCATCCATGAATTAATGAAAATACCCTCAAATTAAAGTTGACGGTCTGCACTTTAAGCGCAGTCATTATATAATTTCAAATCCAAAATCCTGGATTACAGAGCCAAAACAATATTTGGCAATGTCCCAATACTTTGAGACCACTCACTGTATATCTAAAACAAGTGTCATTTATATTTACAATTTCCTTGTCCAAACGGATTACTCAGTTTATTAATAGAGCTTATCAAGTTGTAAAATTATAGTGCATGGAGAATGGTGTAATTTCTAAATCGGGGAAACATTTAAGTAGATGCTTTTTCTACTTGGAACCGGTAGGTTCAATAGACATTCATGGTTTCCTCGCGCTTAAAGGTGGTAGAATTAAGTTAAGATCAGAATACGGTTTATCTGTAGAAATACACTATCGGTCAAAAGTTAAAACATCTACTCATTCAAGGGTTTTTCTGTATTTTGACTTTTCTACATTGTAGAATAATAGTGAAGACATCAAAACTAACACATATGGAATCATTTTTTTTAAAATCTAAAATTCATCAAATAGCCACCCTTTGCCTTGATGACAACTTTGCATTCTCTCAACCAGCTTCACTTGGAATGCTTTTCCAACCGTCTTGAAGGAGTTTGCACAAAAGCTGAGCACTGGTTGGCTTCTTTTCCTTCACTCTGCGGTCCAACTCATCCCAAACCATCTCAATTTGGTTGATGTTGGGGGATTGTGGAGGCCAGGTCATCTGATGCAGCACCATCACTCTCCTTATTGGTAAAATAGCACTTACACAGCCTGGAGGTGTGTTGGGTCATTGTCCTGTTGAAAAACAAAATTATAGTCCTACTGTGATGGTGTATCGCTGCAGAATGCAGTGGTAGCCATGCTGGTTAAGTGTGCCTTCTAAATAAATCAATGTCACCAACAAAGCACCATAACACCACCTCCTCCATGCTTTACGGTTGGAAATACACATGCGGAGATCAACTGTTCACCCACACAGTGTCTCAAAGACACAGCGGTTGGAACTAAAAATCTCCAATTTGGACTCCAGACCAAATGACAAATTTCCACCGGTCTAATGTCCATCGCTCATGTTTCTTGGCCAAAGCAAGTCTTCTTATTGGTGTAGTGGTTTCTTTGCAAAATTCAGCCATGAAGGCCTGATTCAGGCAGTCTCCTCTGAACAGTTGATGTTGAGATGTGTCTGTTACTTAACTCTGAAGCTCTGAAGACCCAACTCTGAAGACCCAGAGGTAACTCTGGGTCTTCCATTCCTGTGGCAGTCCTCATGAGAGCCAGTTTCATCATAGCGCTTGATGGTTTTTGCGACTGCACTTGAAGAAACATTCAAAGTTCTTGACATTTTTTGTATTGACTGACCTTCATGTCTTAAAGAAATGGATTGTCGTTTCTCTATGCTTATTTAAGCTGTTCTTGGTCTTTTACCAAATAGGGCCAAATCTTCTGTATACCACCCCTTCTTGTCACAATACAACTGATTGGCTGAAATAAATTCCACAAATTAACTTTTTTTAGAAGGCACACTTGTTAATTGAAATGCATTCCAGGTGACTACCTCATGAAGCTGGTTGAGAGAACGCCAAGAGTGTGCAAAGCTGTCAAGGCAAAGGGTGGCTACTTGAATAATCTAAAATATATTTTGATTTAACACTTTTGATTACATGATTCCATGTGTTATTTCATAGATTTGAAATAGTCACTATTCTAGAAAATAGTAAAAATAAAGAAAAACCCTGAGTAGGTGTTCTAAAACTTTTGACTGGTAGAGTACCTCCACTTATTCCATCTCCACCCTAAATGAATAGCAGGTGAATAGAAAGCTAGTCTAATGCTTAAGTTCAAGGTCAGAATACACAAAGATAAAGTGCATAAAAAGGGAATTACGTTCCATTTACAAGCACCTAATTAACTTGGGTCGGAATCGGGCCGCAATTGTTTTCTTGAATTACTAGTGATCGTGACCAGAACTTCTGGCAATATTCAGATGCATGATTTTGATTACAGAGTCTCCAGCGCACAGTACTCAAGACAAGCGCAGGTATTGATAGTCAGTATGCATAAACACATGATCACTTAACCACTGTCTAATGGGACTGGCGTTTCCAGGACAGTGACTGTGGGTTATTTGGAAAGATCTGCTCACAAAAAGATATTATGAATGTATGTGCATTAATAAACATTTCATAGAGCACTGCAATGTATCTAAGAGCTTGAACCAAACTTCACATGGGTAAAAAAATGCAACACCATTTTATAACATACACTACATGGACAAAATGTGGATTTGGCCATTTCAGCCAAACCCGTTGCTGACAGGTGTATAAAATTGAGCACACAGTCATGCAATCTCCATAGACAAGCATATGCAGTAGAATGGCCTGTGCTCAGTGACTTTCAACGTGGTACCATCATAGGATGCCACCTTTTCATCAAATTTCTTCCCTGCTAGAGCCCTCGCGGGGAAGTGGAAATGTCTAGGAGCAATATACTCCATATTAATGCCCATGATTTTAGATTGAGATGTTCGATGAGCACGTGTCCACATACTTTGTATGTAGTGTAGGTTGAATAGGTTAGGGATTGGGACATTGTCTTGTTAAAAAAAATAATCACAGTAAGTCTCTGTTGTTATTATTAAACAAAAACGTTAAATGCTCAAGAAAATTCTCCCAAGTAACGAGTCAGTAAATGAAAATACAGAACAGCTGTAATTTGAAAGCTAGTGCTGCCATCGTGTGGTACATTTACATTCTCTGAAGCCTCAGTTTACAGTGCCTCCCACTAATATTGGCACCCTTGGTGAATATGTCTTTGCTGTTTATCCGCTTGATCTTTCATAAAAAATATTCACAAAATCATAGAAAGAAATTGAAAATTGAAAATATTTTTTTATGAAACATGTGCCATAATTATTGGCACCCATACAAATCCTGGAGTAAAATCTATCTGAAGCATGTTCACCTGAGTGATCAGGAACACTTCAGCGATAAGTCATGACTTCCTGTTTCACTGGGGTATAAATATGAGGTGACACACAGGCCAAGTTCTCATAGCCATCCATCACTATGGGAAAGACACGAGAATACAGGTTTTTGAGCTGCACAAATTCAGGAAATGGCTATAAGAATATTGGTCAAAAATGCCCATTTCCACTATCAGGGAAATAATTAAGAAGTTTAAAGCAACTGTAGATGTTAACAATTGACCTGGAAGAGGACTACGATCAGACGCCACCTACATAACCACAAGTTGCTTGGGAGGGTTGCCATAAAAAAATCCTTTGCTGTCATCAAACAACTCAAGCGCCTACAGTTTGCGAAACGTTACTGTAACTTTCAATGGGACTGGGTTCTATGGTCAGATGAGACCATAGAGAGGTGGGATTGGCGTAGGCAGAAAGATGGCCATGCAGAAAAGTACCTCATCCCCACTGTGAAATATGGTGTTTCCTGGAATTGCCTGAAGCCTCTGAGCAACTTAGTTAAAGCAGACTGCCTCAAAACATTAAAAAAACAATGTTCCTAAGATACTTCTTGACAGGGCCTCAGGTAAACACTTTACAATGATAAATTGATAGTAACACAAATCGGGAAAGGGAATAATTTGAGGACCACTTACACAAACTTGAACCTTTTATTTACTCTACATTTAAACATGTTAACTTGGAAGGTGAGGGGGACCAGGGTTGTTAGATACAAAATAACATTAATGTAGTGGTGCGGCAGAGCGAGGAAGAGAAGGCGTTGAGAACCCAGAAGAGGAGAAAGGAACTGGGCCACCATCCCCAAAAGAAACAAGGTAACAAGAGGGCGACCAACCTGTACACTTTCTATATCATATTAAGGCTTCATCCAAACCCTTTGTCTCCTCACACACATTGACTGTCTGAGAAAATCTGATATAAGCGGTTTAACATAATAAATATGTTTGAGCAAGGTCAATATGCCGTTGTTTGGAGGGCCATTAAGTGAAAGCAGTGACACAATGCAGTCTTTCTCAGAGAAGCTCAAGGGACAGAGAACAAAGCATTTTTGATATCCAAAGAAAGGTGAAGTAACAGAAAAGTAAAATCAGTAACGGAAAAGTAAAATCAGTAAAGGAAAAGTAAAATCAGCATCAAACGAAAGAGGTAAACTGTTGAGTGATTGAAGATCTCAATTTAACGATAAAAATTAAATAAAAATGTAGTATTCCTAGAACGTTTATGATGTGTAGACTGTCTGATGTGTCGTCACCCCCTTGCGTACACACATACGATCCTTCAGTGTTCAACACAGATTTTGAATTCACAACAGGTGTTAACAGAGGGCACCACCACTTTGTCCACTCACTGGCAGCCATCTTCAGCACTTCAGCTTGGCTACATAAACTCAACAGCATTAACATGTGTATGTGGACAGGCAAAAATGACTGAGAAGACAGTTGGACATACTAACGTGGTGATGAAGAGACCAGCAATGAGGCACTAGGCTCACGGACTAGAACACGCTCCTTGCGGGGTGGAGGCCTCTTTAATAATCACAACTTTTTACATAGGATTCCTTACATTTTTAAACCTAGCAGCAGAATATACAATCTAAGCAATTTTTCAGGGGGAGTTCTTAAAAATTCACATTCATTTTAAACAAAATCTCAAGTCCCTCCTAACGAGAATTATTGCATTCACTGTTCTAGCTGCTGCCATAAAAAATATCACAACAAAGTAAAGAGAAGAAATCTGCATATTTAAAAATCACCACAATAATCCAATATATTACAACCCTATCAGACATTTTCTTTACATAACATATTTACATATTAGGCCTTTTCTTTCTTAAAGAATTGTCTCGGTAATGACAAATTAGAGCCAAACAAAATAATGATCAAAAGTAACCATCAGAAGTAAATCAGCTGGACCTAGACAGTGGAATCCTCCATACCGTCGTCTGTACTCGTGTCAGGAACATGTCCTCAATTCCAATGCTTCCTCACTCTCACAAAAGCAACACGTTTACATGTGCCAAGGAGCTAAATCAAGGGCTCTTTGGTGCAATTGCTCCCAGCCTCCTCAGTTTCCTTTCTTTTGTCCCCCTCTCTAGAATAACAGTTAAATGTACCACAAAATGTACGCTCACCCCGGTTTCAGCAGCTCTGTGCCTTGCCAACACATTCAAGTACAAAGAAAAAAAAAGAGCATGACAAAAGATCCTCTGGATAAAACGGACAAAGAATCTGGGGCTAGCCAGACATGACACTTCACCCTCCCCACCACAGGGGGTGCTGCGTTCAGAGGACTAGCCCTCGAGGCTAAGTGCTCACATTCCATACAATGGGCGTTCTTTTTCATTGGTAGTTTTCTTAGCTAGTTAATTTTTTTGTATTTTTGTGCTGTGTCCATCTTCATTATTTCTTGTTTAGTTTCTTGCCTTTCTTCAGGACCAGCTTATTCCTGATGTGTCCTCGCTTCCTCTTAGCAGTCTGTGCAATTAAACAAACTTGATTTACTATTTACAGTTGGCAACTTGTTCCTACATATCTACACATCTGAATTGGAGCACACATTAACAGTACGAAATAAAAGGGAGTTGGCTCACATTTTATGAACATTTCCTTTTGGTGGCTAAAATTTTAGACCAAATAATCGTATGTAAACTCACTCCACCAGTATCAGATGTCTTACATTCATTAGCACAATGAATGCTGAGACACATTGAAGACTCATACCTTTTTGGAGGTGTACTTCTGCCTGGGCACGATGCTGCGGAGCTTGTGCTCCAGCGGCTCCCTGTTCTCCAGCTTCTTCACCTTGTAGATGCGCACCAGCCAGTGCTCCGAAGTGAACGCCTCCTCAAGGTGCTTGAACTTGATGTCCTTGTTGCCGATCTCGGCGTTGCGGGTGCGGTCGAACCCAGGCGGTGTCCGGAAGTCCAGCTGAGAGATAAGGGTAGCAGTAGGTGGGGTTGAGGGTGTTGACGAGGTCAGCTACTGACTGAGCAAAAGTGAGCATGGTGCTTGTGTAAAGGTTGATTCTACCTTCAAACAAGTGTTGTTTTTCATCTGACTTCATTATCAGAATCTTTCCCTGCTCTTTTAAAATCTTTCCCTGCTCTCTATCCCTCCCTCCACCTTCTGATATCAAATTCAGTCTTTCCAGTCTTGTTTTGTCCTTGTCACTTCCTCAAAACCAATCTGTTCCCTTGCCTTTATCCTGCTCTAAACCGGTCTCTCCATCTCCTCTATAGGTTAAGCCATGAGACATAACTTTCCTTGACTGGCTGTCTTCTGGACTCTACTGAAGCAGCCCACTGATCCTTCCTCCTCTTCACTGAGTTGCTGGCCAGGCAACACGCAGCTCCCTTTGAGTACCTGGCAGCTCTTCTCGCTCATATCTCGCCTGTACCTGCCAAAGCCTGTGCATTTGAGCGCTTCCCCTCCCACGCTTCTGTCAGCGCGTCCTTAAGCCCCTCTCTTGTCCGTCACTCAGTGCTTACTGTAGCCTACTTTTGCATCAAGTATTTCCCCACCGCTCACCTGCATCTCGCCGAAGCGGTAGTAGGACATCTTGTACATGAGGCAGTTGAGCAGGACAGGCGAGCCGGCCTTGTCCACGCGGAACTCTCCCTGAGGGGTGAAGTAGTCACTCTCCTGAAGGGCACATGGAGGGAAGGAAGTGAGCGTGAGACACTTGGGGGGGTTCAGACCACATCCCACATTTCTTCAAGGATACTGAACTTAATAGGGGAATAAAAACTGAAATACTTTGCCATCTATGGATATGACGTAGTCTTACAACCCTCAATGGATCAGTTAATCTCTTGGATATTCAAAATCACATGCAAAATAAATATATTTACAAATCTGCATTGGATATCGGATACTTTGCCCAACGACCAAGTGTCATTGAATAAAATAAACATTGCTAGGAACAGCAATGTCCTTGGGTTTGCCCAGACTGATAGATTTGAGCAATCCAGTAATTTAAGTGTTTACCCAGGTTCATCAGCATAACAAAAGGATCATAAATAGGAGTGGATGAAGGTCCTTCTGTATCGTGAGGCAGTCTCAAGAAACCAGGCACTCACCCGAATGTCCTTGGGATGCTCTCCCTCCGCTATCCTGACCATCCACAGGAACTTGTTGATGTCGTCGCCCGAGTAACCAATCACACCCCCGAAGATGATCAGCACGTAGTCCACGTCCAGGCTCCTCATGATCTCGTACGCTGCACTCTCATTGGACGACATGGCTTTGCCCACCTACAGAGAGGAGAGGGTAGAACGGGAGTTTGTACAGTGACAGAGACAGAGAAAGAAGAGATGCAGGTAGATTGAGATGGTGGAGAAATGAGAGGGAGGTAAATGAGAGGGTGGTATAAGACTCCCAAAAAAGTAAGTACTCGCTTTTGTGCTGCTCTGGGAAAATCAAATCAAGTCATAAGAGCAAAAATAATCCTAAACGTTACTGCAGCTCCTACAAGTGAATGCATTGATAAAAATAAAAAAAAGGTTAGAGCCAAGAAGCGTATATACTTACCCTCAAATCTTCAAACCTCCCAATGCCCCCTTTTGATATTGACTCACCAGTGCTATATGGCTGTTATTCCATGTGTTGTTGTCCACTAGCGTGGTTCGATTAGCCATGCCTGCTATCTGGTAGCCATAATCCCACCAAGACATAACCCTCGCGTGCTCGTCTGTGTTCTGCCTCAGCCAATAGTAGGCCTCCCTGAAGTCATCCAGGATGTTCCTCGTCCTATTGGGAGTGACAGAGTTGAGGATTTTACGGAAAGGACAGTAACGGGAAGGACAGCCAGGCAAACATAGGTTTGGTAACTTATGTGATCTATGAGACAGGGATGACGCAAGTCACGGCAATGACAGCCCATTATGTTGTATCCACCAATGTTCCCTCCAATTTTTTCAGCACTGAGCAAATTTCAGGTCTGCTGAGAGAACTTGAAAATTCTGTGCAACTTCCAGCGCGCATTTACTGTGAACACTGAGGCTGTACCCGTTTTAAGTTAGTTTTAACAGTTGCCAAGTAGGCTTCTCTGGCTATCTGATCATAATATAGGCCTAACAGAGTGGCCTACCATCAAAAACAAATGGAGAAAATACATCCCATTACATTTTTGTCATTCAGTCTACAGCAGCAGCCAATGTGTGGTGTTCAATCTAGGCCTACATTCCATGAGACTTTTGGAAAAACACCACTAGGTCTTGACATTAACCTGTTTATCCACTTGTCCTTCAGACAAGGTGACCATTATTACAGAGAATCAGACAAATTATTGTACTCTCTGCCTATTGGTTACTTTGCTTATTCAAGTCTCACACTACCCCTTTAAGGCATAAAATTATCTTTACCTGACTCATTTTTCAAAAGTGTCTAGAAATGTACACGTTTGGTGCTCTTGTAAGCAGCAATCACTCCTCTATATCTGACTACAAATGATCAATAACTGGGCTAATAACGCACTAACTAGCAAAGGATATGAACAAAACGTGCACACATGGCTACATGCAGCTCTTGATTTGATCTCAAAACAAGCACATCTATTCATGAACACAGCTGTAAACACAGTCCAGTTCAAAGTGAATGGCACAGATCCATATATGGAAAGGTTGGATTTGCATATAGGCCTACTGCATCTCCAATTGGCTGTGCCGCACTGATCTGTGTAGAGTACGGGCTGAGTCATGCGCAATAGAATCCTAAGCGTTCTGCCTACAACAAAATCTCTTGCATAGTTCGTTTTGTTTCGGTATGTTCCATTAAAAGTGGCTAATATTGTGTTGATTTGATCATAATTGCCACAGTGAAGGGAAACGTTGATAGTGTTAACAGAGAAAACTCCAGAATGTTGAGTGAAGTTCAATCTTCTCTCAGTGGGATGATATTTCTTCTGCACTCTGCGCAGCAGTCCTGGGGGAGATGTGTGGCAGTCTCGGGGATACATTGCGCCGCCCGCGCGCAGCTAATAGGGAACATTGGTACCCACATAAATATATGTATGAGGACTTAAGAGTCGAAGAGTTAGATTTTCTCCTACTTGCGTGTCACTTCAATGTCTAAATCTCTAATTGGAAAATAAACAGCACACAAAGTCTTGCAAAAGCACACGTCATCCTCACATTGAAAGAATAGTACATTACACTTGGTAAATGATTGAAGACCACTCTGTTAGGAGTTATGGGACAAGACGCAATAAAACAACGCAGAGTTACACAACAATAACCAGGCTAGCACTCCCAGCTCATCGACATCACAACCTTTACCTGATGAAATACGACTGTGCATTTTCGTGGGTATATGCGAGTGAGAAAGTGGGTCTGTGCATTTGTACCCAATGCGTGTAAATGTACGCTGCTGTCAGAAATATATGTGGAGCTACGCTTGTATGCATGGAGGGTAACGTGTGGGTCTCAGTCTACAAGTAAATATTACACAACTGCATGGTAGTTTGTCAATGCGTGGCTCAAAATCGGTAATGCAATGGTGCTCGCAACGCCAAAGGTTGTGGGTTCGACTCCCATGTGCGCATGGCTAAGACGCTTTGGGTAACAGCGTCTGCTTAGTGTCTGGCATATATTATTCGATTGTTTGTCCTTACCCATCGTTGTTGTAGGAGGCCAGCACCACACTAGGACTGGAGTAGGCGTTGCTGGTGACCCATGTGCAGTGGACTGCGAACATCATGAGCAGCATCAACATCAGCATGGTCACTATACTCTTGATGTTGGGGCCCAGGCCCTCCTCTGCTTTCTCCTGCTCAGACACATGCTTGCGCACCTTTCCTGCCTGCAGAGGGAGACAGACGCACACCACATCAACACACCGGCCCACTAAATGGACAGTATCAGAGTTGCAATACAAACAGAGTGAAATTGGACGTTATTTTGTAACTCCTTACAGGAATATGGATATTGGTTAAACACAGATAACTGCCAAAATAAAGGACACCAATTTAGTGTGTCTTAATAGGGCGTTGGGCCACCAGGAGCCAGAACAGCTTCAAAGAGATTCTACAAGTGTCTGGAACTTTAGTGGAGGGAGGAGACACCAAGTCTCCCATGAGAAATCCATCATTTGGTTTTTTGTTGGAGGGGAAAACACTCAGGTGCCGCTCTAGAATCTCCCATAAGTGTTCAATTGGTTTGAGATCTGGTGAAAGACAGCCACGGCATATGGTTTACATCATTTTCATGCTCGTCAAACCATTCAATGACCACTCGAGCATGTTTTTCCTCCTTTGAGAAAACTGATTAGGGGGGTTTAGAAACACTTCCGCGCTAGCTGCCGGGAGGATTTACCCTGGTGCACCCCCTGCCTCAGCAGGTAATCGAGGAGACGAGCATACTCCTCAGTTCACCAACTAACAGGTTGTTCATTACATTTGTTCCCACGTTTTCTTAACATTTTTTGGGGGGGGTGGACTTGATTGACATTTTACTGCATTGTTCGGAGCTGGTAACACAAGCATTTCGCTGCATCCGCTATAACATCTGCTAAACTGTGTATGCAACCAATAAAGTGATTTGATTTAACTGATAACTAAATTGGAAGCACAAAAACAGTTCAAGGTAATCTACTCCCGTTCGCAGACGCCGATTAAGGTATGTCTATATCCGGTTGAGATGGACCAACATCACATGCGCACTAGCACTCCAATGCGCATGGGGAGCCATCACGTCATCCAAAATGATGGCCGACATAGGATGAATATAAAATGTTAATATCTTCGTCTGTGATTGATAAAAAATAATATCGGCCTCAGCGACAATTTGTGCACCCTGGCCCCTTGATACAGACCCCCAGAAATCACCCTCTAGTGGCAAAAGTAAGAACTGCTGAAAATGCAGTCCGAGGAATTTATTATATATATTTCTTTTTATAGAGCCATACTATGGCAAAGGTGTGTAAACAGTGCAGGAAATTGATTAAAATACTGAAAGTGAACGCTGGAATTAAACAAATAAACACCTGGGCTATTAATTGAAGTTTTAGGGTACTTCAGTCACGCACATTTTGTGCATACATATGCATAGCTGGAACTGGATATAATTTATTTGACACATCTTTGATTTCTTAAAGTTATACTTAACTTAGTTATAAGCAGGGGTGCCCACAACGCCCCAAAAAATACACCCCCATCTTTTGTTTTTTTACAGTATTGAAAAGCATAACCGTCGATATTTCAAAATATACCGTTTATACCATGTATCGCCCAAGCCTACTAATGAATATAGGCCCTGGACTGTGACTCCTCCTGACCTTGTCATAGAGGTTCCCTGAGCTCCTTTTGTCATCCTCGTCACTGCTGTCCTCTATGGGAGGGTTCTCCCTCTTCATGTCGTCCCCAAGGTAGTGCTCAAACACACTGGAGAAGGCGATGGCCGACAGCATGCACACCACCGGCGTCAAGGTCAGCATCAGACGCACCATCACCCGGCAAAGTAGACAGCGCTGATGGCATAGAGAGCCACTGGGGGGGGGGTTAGAGAGGCAAGAAAGGTTAATTTTAATTAATCGAATTTTAATTAATCTGAGACCGACTGATTTAGAGGTGTGCAGGCTCTCGGGACAATCAATGACAATTGATAAATTAAAGGAAAACAAATTTGGCATTTGTTTCATTAGTCCATTGTTGACATAGTCCCAAAATGTTTTGCTTGTCAGCAATCATGAAGCAAAACGCAGCATCATATGCTAAATGCATCATACGGGGATGATTTCTGTATTTTGATAGATACATAATTAGAAAACTTGATTGCTGACAAGCAAAACATTTTGGGACTATGTCAACAATTGACTAATGAAAGGAATACCAATAGATTTTTTTGGGGTGGAGTTTTCCTTCCAGTTCATGGGAAAAACAGAAACCAGCTCAAGCGTAGCCCCTAATGCACTGGGATTCTGTTCTGAATTCCCTCTTCCAGTACAACTCCTAGGAACAGGTGTGTACAGTATATCAATAACATTAGGATGTCCTTGCTTTAATGCATATTCCTCTCAAATGACCATATTCCCCTCCAAATATTCAGATGTATTCAAATGTGTATGCATGTTAAGTATCAGTGTGTTTTAACGAGCCCCAGTTTACCGAAGACGCGCTCGTCGTTGACATTCTTGATGCAGAACCAGAGGCCTGCTGGGAAGGTGCAGACCAGGATGTGGAGGTCGAAGAAGAACGACACCCAGGTGGTGGGCTGGTGCTCCGACACCGACGCGATGATGGGGATATGGATCTTAGCATAGCTGGGGGGGGAGTGAGGATAGAAGAGACAAACATCTGGTACTTCAGGGAATATGAAGATTCGAGAAACTGCCTCAAAAGGGAAAGTAAAGGGAGAGCTAGAGCGCTGCTGTCAGCAAACAAACCGATTGATCGTTGCTTAATGCAGAAATCAGACACGCTGCAATTCATGTACAGAATGTAGCCTAAGCGTGTTTGGGAAGAAAAATACTTTCCTTTGAGACTATGGATGGGGTAAGCCCTTTCGCAGACACACATTCAATTAAACAACCGTTTCATCGATAGGAAAGGTTAGCAGTGCTTACCCGGTGTCCCACAGCGAGTAGAATCGCCCACTCCACGGAGCGATGTAACCTAAATGAACAAACAATCAATACACAGGACTGGGAACTTGAACACACACTAGTCTCATTTCATTAGTGGTTATTACGCAGACTTTTGGGCGTATGGTTGAAACTGGTGTGTGTGTGACAGTATAAGACAGTTTAGGTAGTGTACAAATATAATTACAAAGTGAATAGGGGCCCTTTGGTGCAGGGCCATTCAATTCTGGTCCTCAAGTTCCGAAACGCTTCAGGTTTTCACTATCCCCCATTCTAACCAGGGACTGATTCCAACCTGGGACACTAGAAAAGTGCAATTAACTACGAGGTAGAAAAAACAAAACAATTATTTGAGCCCCTCAGGACAGGAACTAAATAGCCCTGTTTTAGTGGGTCAGGTATCTGTTCAGTAGTAGGGCATATGTGGGTCGGGACTCGAGTGGAATGTTGATCAGTGGAGGTTAGAAATATGTTTAGTGGGCAAGGTACATGAGTAACAAAGGCTCTCAACAGTACAAGCTAAATGTGTAACAGAGATAAAAATACTTAACTATTATGGTATGAGGACTAGCTTGTGTAGTTGCACGTGTTAGTTGTTTATACCTGATCTACATGTACACAGGCATGTGCAACTATATGGTATACGAGGACCTGTTTGTGTTAGTCAGGTGTATGAGTAACAGTGAAGTATATAGACTCACCTGTGGTACACCTGATCTACATGTACACTATATACAAAAGTACGTAGACACCCCTTCAAATTTGTGGCTTCGGCTATTTCAGCCACATCCGTTGCGGTCAGATGTATAAAATCGAGCACACTGCCATGCAATCTCCATAGACTTACATTGACAGTAGAATGGCCTTACTGAAGCGCTCAGTGACTTTCAATGTGGCACGGTCATAGGATGCCACCTTTCCAACAAGTCAGTTCGTCAAATTTCTACCCTGCTAGAGCTGCCCTGGTCAACTGTAAGTGCTGTTTTTGTGAAGTGGAAACGTCTAGGAGAAACAACGGCTCAGCCGCAAAGTGGTAGGCCACAAGCTCACAGAACAGGACCGTCAAGTGCTGAAGAGTATAAAAATACATTTAGATTTAGTGTCACTGGCCTACACACAATACCTCTTCATTTCAAAGTGGAATTATATTTAGAAATGTTTCCAAGCTAACTAAAAATTTAAAGCTGAAATGTCTGGGGTCAATAAGTATTCAACCCCTTTGTTATGGCAAGCCTAAATAAGTTCAAGAGTAAAAATGTGCTTAAGTCAAATAATAAATTGCATGGACTCACTTTCTGTGTAACAAGTGTTTAACAGGCTTTGAATGACTACCTCATCTCTGTACCCCACACATACAATTATAAAGTTCCTCAGTCGAGCAGTGAATTTCAAAACACAGATTCAACCACAAAGACCAGGGGAGGTTTTCCAATGCCTCGCAAAGGGTACCCATTAGTAGATGGGTAAAAAAATAAATAAACGCAGACATAGAATGTCCCTTTGAGCATGGTGAAGTTATTAATTACACTTTAGATGGTGTAATTAATAACTTCACCATGCTCAAAAGGGATATTCTATGTCTGCGTTTATTTATACACCCAGTCACTACAAAGATACAGGCGTCCTTCCTAACTCAGTTGCCGGGGGAGGAAGAAAACCACTCAGGAATTTCATCATGAGGCCAATGATGAATTTAAATCAGAGTTTAATAATGGCTGTGATAAGAGAAAACTGAGGATGGATCAACAACATTGTAGCTGGGGATTTTAACAAGGCTAATCTGAAAACAAGGCTTCCTAAATTTTATCAGCATATCTAATGTGCGACCCGGGCTGGTAAAACTCTGGATCATTGTTATTCTAACTTCCGCGGCGCATACAAAGCCATCCCCGACCCCCTTCCGGCAAATCTGACGACGACTCCATTTTGTTGCTCCTAGCCTATAGACAGAAACTAAAACAGGAAACGCCCGTGCTCAGGTCTGTTCAACGCTGGTCCGACCAATCTGATTCCACGCTTCAAGATTGCGTCAATCACGTGGACTGGGATATGTTCCGCATAGCGTCGGACAATAACATTGATGACTACGCTGATTCGGTGAGCGAGTTTATTAACAAGTGCATCGGCGATGTTGTACCCACAGCGACTATTAAAACCTTCCCCAACCAGAAACCGTGGATTGATGGCAGCATTCACGCAAAACTGAAAGTGCGAACCACTGCTTTTAACCAGGGTAAGGCTACAGGAAACATGACTGAATACAAACAGTGTAGCTATTTCCTCCGCAAGGCAATCAAACAAGCTAAGCGTCAGTATAGAGACAAAGTAGAGTCGCAATTCAACGGCTCAGACACGAGAGGTATGTGGCAGGGTCTACAGTCAATCACGGACTAGAAAAAGAAAACCAGCCCTGTCGCGGACCATGATGTCTTGCTCCCAGACAAAATAAACAACTTCTTTGCTCGCTTTGAGGACAATACAGTGCCACCGACATGGCCCGCTAACAAAACCTGCGGCTCTCCTTCAAGGCTACCGGCCCAGATGGCATCCCTGGCCGCGTCCTCAGAGCATGCGCAGACCAGCTGGCTGGTGTGTTTACGGACATATTCAATCAATCCTTATCCCAGTCTGCTGTTCCCACATGCTTCAAGAGGGCCACCATTGTCCCTGTTCCCAAGAAAGCGAAGGTAACTGAGCTAAATGACTATCGCCCCGTAGCACTCACTTCCGTCATCAGGAAGTGCTTTGAGAGACTAGTCAAGGATCATATCACCTCCATCCTACCAGACCCACTCCAATTTGCTTACCATCCCAATAGGTCCACAGACGACGCAATCACAATCACACTGCCCAAACCCATCTGGGCAAGGGGAATACCTCTAAGAATGCTGTTCATCGACTACAGCTCAGCATTTAACACCGTAGTACCCTCCAAACTCGTCATTAAGCTCAAGACCCTGGGTCTCGACCCCACCCTGTGAAACTGGGTCCTGGACTTCCTGATGGGCCGCCCCCAGGTGGTGAGGGTAGGAAACATCTCCACCCCTCTGATCCTCAACACTGGGGCCCCACAAGGGTGCGTTCTCAGCCCTCTCCTGTACTCCCTGTTAACCCATGACTGCGTGGCCAAGCACGCCTCCAACTCAATCATCAAGTTTGCAGACGACACTACAGTGGTAGGCTTGATTACCAACAACGACGAAACGGCCTACAGGGAGGTGAGGGCCCTCGGAGTGTGGTGTTAGGAAAATAACCTCTCACTCAATGTCAACAAAACAAAAGGGGATGATCGTGGACTTCAGGAAACAGCAGAGGGAGCACCCCCCTATCCACATTGACGGGACAGTAGTGGAGAAGGTGGAAAGTTAAATTCCTCTGCGTACACATCACAGACAAACTGAAATGGTCCACCCACACAGACAGCGTGGTGAAGAAGGCGCAAGAGCGCCTCTTCAACCTCAGGAGGCTGAAGAAATTCAGCTTGTCACCAAAAACACTCAAACTTTTACAGATGCAATATCAAAATCATCCTGTCGGGCTGTATCACCGCCTGGTACGGCCACAACCGTAAGGCTCTCCAGAGGGTAGTGAGGTCTGCACAACGCATCACCGGCCCTCCAGGACACCTACACCACCCGATGTCACAGGAAGGCCAAAAAGATAATCAAGGACAACAATCACCCGAGCCACTGCCTGTTCACCCCGCTATCATCCAGAAGGCGAGGTCAGTACAGGTGCATCAAAGCTGGGACCGAGAGACTGAAAAACAGCTTATCTCAAGGCCATCAGACTGTTAAACAGCCATCACTAACATTGTGTGGCTGCTGCCAACTTACTGACTCAAATCTCTAGCCACTTTAATAATAGAAAATTGGATGTAATAAATGTATCACTAGCCACTTTAAACAATGCCACTTTATATCATATTTACATACCCTACATTACTCATCTCATATGTATTTACTGTACTCTATACCATCTACCGCATCTTGCCTATGCCGTTCGGCCATCGCTCATCCATATATTTATATGTACATATTCTTATTCATTCCTTTACACTTATGTGTATAAGGTAGTTGTGAAATTGTTAGATACTACTGCATGGTCGGAACTGGAAGCACAAGCATTTTTGCTACACTTGCATTAACATCTGCTAACCATGTGTATGTGACAAATAACATTTGATTTGATACTCCACAATACTAACCTAAATGACAGAGTGATAAAAAGGAAGCTTGTACAGAATACAAAATATTCCAAATTATGTATGACTTGCCTAGTAAAATAAAAGGTATCCTTTTTGCAATAAGGCACTAAAATAGAAATAAAAAAAAAACTACTTTATGTCCTGAATACAAAGCTTTATGTTTCAGACAAATCCAACAACATTGAGTATCACGCTTCATATTTTCAACCATGGTGGCTGCATCATGTTATGGGTATGCTTGTCATCTGCAAGGACTAGGGAGTTAAAAAATATATATATATATATATATATATATATATATATATATATATATATATAAAAGAAACGAGCTAAACACAGGCAAAATCCTAGAGGTAAACCTGGTTCAGCCTGCTTTCCAGACACTGGCAGGCAAATTTACCTTTCAGCAGGACAATAACCTTAAACACAAGGCCAAATCTACACTGGAGTTGCTTACCAAAACTACATTGAATGTTCCCGAGTGGTCTAGTTACAGTTTTGACTTAAAAAGTCTAGCAATGATCAACAACCAACTTGACAGAGCTTGAAGAATTTTAAAGAATAATGTGCAAATCTAGTACAATCCAGGTGTGCAAAGCTCTTAGAGACTTACCCAGAAAGACTCACAGCTGCAATCATTGCCAAAAGGTGAGTCTAACATGTATTGACTTAGGGGTGTATTGACTTAGGGGTGTGAGAACTTACGTAAATGAGATCTGTATTTAACTTTCAATTAATTTGCAAAAATGTCTAAAAACAGGTTTTCACTTTGTCATTATGGGTTAGTGTGTGTAGATGGGTGAGAAAAAAAACCAATATTGTATTCATTTTTTAATTCAGGCTGTAACAACAAAGTGGAATAAGTCTGAATACTTTCTGAAGACAATGTATGTGGTATAGGAGGACATGCCGCTCTGTAAGTCACGTGTATGTGTAATGGTATGGTATAGGAGGACATGCCAGCTCTGTAAGTCACGTGTATGTGTAATGGTATGGTATAGGAGGACATGCCGCTCTGTAAGTCACGTGTATGTGTAATGGTAATGGTATAGGAGGTCATGCCGCTCTGTAAGTCACGTGTAATGGTATGGTATAGGAGGACATGGCGCTCTGTAAGTCACGTGTATGTGTAATGGTATAGGAGGACATGCCGCTCTGTAAGTCACGTGTATGTGTAATGGTATGGTATAGGAGGTCATGCCGCTCTGTAAGTCACGTGTATGTGTAATGGTATAGGAGGACATGCCGCTCTGTAAGTCACGTGTAATGGTATGGTATAGTCACGTGTATGTGTAATGGTATAGGAACTCACCAGTGTAGGTGAGATAGATGACGGTGAAGAACACCACCCCAGCAGCTAGCGACACCCCCAGGAAGAACAGGGTCTGGAACTCCTGCTTGGTGAGCCTGTCCTTCAGGTACTGCAGCAATGCATATGCCTGGAGCAGTGCAAACACGCCTGCAATCACAGAATGTCGGAGTTGGCACAGTATTACAACAACCTTTACAATTTGGGTCTCATGCGAGCAGGTTTGATGGTTGTCTTACTATAGACGTGCTTACACACTGGCGCTGTAGTAACACAACATATTTGAATAACAGGAACTGTAAAGACTAAAATGGGATCCCTGTTCTGTTATCTGATCTCGCTCTCTTGTGGAACGTCATGCTAATTGAACAGAGCCCCAGTTTCACGAGCAAAACAGAGGCACACTTCCGATATACAGACCCCCGACCCCAGCAGCATTCCAAGGTCACAACTCCTCCAGAACCCAGAGAGGTGGCAACAACGTAAAAAAAAAAAATGCCCATCACACTGGCTGTCGCTGTGGACACGCCGCCAGATGTTGCGAGCAGCTGCTGCCCGAAGCCAAACACGCCCAGACCTTTGAGTGACGGTGCTTTCCATTCCTCAAAGCCCACGTCGCTGCCGTGCTGTCCCGGTCACACCACTTCAGTAATTAGACTGAAGCTACATTAGACTAAGAGGAACATAAATGTATGCTTTAGAGCTACGTAAGCTTGTTACTAGTGACGTGACAAATGATACGATCAAATTCATAAAATTACAGATGAATTCACAATGCTGTTGCACTGCTGCCAGCAACAGTTTTGGTGGCATGGTGCGTCCCTTTCAGATGATTAAGCGTTGCACCTGTACTACCAACGTTGTACCTAAATTCAACCTCACAAAGTTTGCATTTCACCACCTAATCACATAACTTCGCTGCTGTCGCTTGACTTTCTCTGCCAATTTTCAAAGAGTTTGTTCCAAAATAACTGATTCATCGACTCCCATTTCTAAAAGTATGCAGACTCGACTCCTCAACTCCTGAGATTCAGTATTTTTGCAACGGGAGAGGCTGATTAGTTGCCGTACTTCCGAGAACACAAACACTTGCATCTATCATAGCTAGCTAGTGAGGGACCAAGCGAGGAGAGGGGCGCAGTATAGGCAGGTCGGCCACCAGGCACAGTCAGAACCGTGCACTAGGCCCATCTATCGGTAATCAAAAGCTGCATCTTCAGTAAAGCAGGGCCTATCATCAATGAGTAGGCTAGCATATTCTACACACAACAGACCGAAGACGGAACACAAGCTTGTGTCATTAGTGAAGAGAAAGACCAGGCAAGCTAGGAAGAAGGAAAAAGAAGGGGCAGGCAGAAAGAACCGTGCACATATGTCTTGGAAATCTGTATATCGCAATGTCTTGTCGCCTCGCAAATTTCTCAAAGTATCGTAAAGTTAATCTCTTCCTCTCTGGGTTTTAAAGTGCTACACATAATTATTTTATTTTTGCATTGTGATTACAGAAAATGTCTATAATACATCTGGTGCTGATAGTGGAATGATGTTTCACGGTATTACTTACCCACCAGTGTTGTGGTCGGCTGTGATAGTCGCCTATTGATTCCTCCCGCCCCAGTGGCATCAAACTAGGAAAGCTGTTCTGAGTTTGTGTTATCTAGTGGAAATCGCTCATTCCCTGGTTGTAAAAATTCTACACTGTTAGCTCAATTTCAGTTGGTGAGAAAACAAGCACTGAACGGTGTAGGGAATCACTGTACCATCTACATCTCTGTGAAATATATTTTCTAAAACACTAAATATCGTTTTTACAGCGGTTTGAAGCTGGTGGACAAAAACCGAAAGTAACTTTGGTTTTGGTCCAACAGCTTCAAACACCTGTAAAAACGATATTTTTTGTTATCAATCCACTATTAGCGCCAGCTATATTACGGACATTTTCTGAAATTAAAATGCAAAAATAAAAAAATGTAGCACCTTAAACCCAGAGCGTAAGAGGCTAACTTTATGCTGCTTTTGTGAATTTGCCGTAATAGTGGAGTGTTTCAGTCAAAATAACAAAGTTACTTTCGGTTTTGGTCCACTAGCTGGGACCGTTGGCGAGACGGGAACACAAACCGCATCAACGAAAATGGTACAAAGGCACTGCCAATACAAGAGAACAACTGCTTGGTCATGGCCCAAGGTCTTTGTTGAAAAATAGATTATCTCGACGAGACATACCTGGTTAAATAAAAAATGTAGTAGAGCGCACAGGAAACTAAAAAGGGATGGGGCTTACCTGCTGCAGCCATGTGCTCGCTGGTTCGGATTGGCTGGAATCCCACAAAGGGGATCTGCATGGATAGCACCAGGCCCACGATGTAGAAAGTGCTATAGGCTGAAACAGAGAAACAGAAAGGGCGAGATAACAAGATGAGATCAAACAAACAAGTTGAACACAGATACTGTCCTATTCAAAAACCCACTATCACTTCAGTTTGGGTTGTTAAGGAAAAGTGCCTTCTCTCTTTAGAGGTATTTAACGTGCATTGGTATTCTCAATGCAACTCCTGAGTGGGAGTAAATACATTAACGCCTCATCTGGAGAGATTTACTGACAACATAGAAGTGGGCAAAGAAAAGTGCAGCGGGGGGCCTAACATGAGCCGACAGTGCAGTGAAACTGTAGAACTCCCACCTTTGCAGCTGATCTGATCCTAAGGCATGTGCCCTAATTAAGATTTCATACTTTTCTGAACACTGGGGCTTTTTGACGAGACTGACTAGCCCTGAGCACTCGAACTCGGATTCATTTTTGCCTGTTGACTGATGGAGGTAAGAGACAAACTGTGTGAAATAGAATTGCGAGTAACACTGACAATGCACTTTTGTTCAAGAAGGACTGTGAGGCATCTAGTTTTTAGAAGAGCTTTCTCTATGGTATACGAAGGAGAAAGGTTAAAACTAGATCAAAACGAGATGTTGTGAAGCAAGGACTTACACAAGATGGCTGCTTGAATAACTACGCAAAGCCCTAATCTATTAAAGGGTGCTTGAAGTTGACAGCCTCGGCGTTCTAAGCATAAATATTTCAGAACAATTTAATGGAGAAAATGTTCTGCATTAACAAAGGTTTTTGTGGAAGGGTGTAATCCTTTGTTGAGGAAAATGCAAAGAGATTGAGTATAGCGGGGGTCAACGCTCTCTTTTTAAATAGGGACGTCATTTATTTTCAAAGCGCCAAAGAATGGGGTACTGTTTACCTTGAGCAATATGTATTATCAAGTGTAAATGATGCTAAACCATTTATCTTGACTGCCTACGACGCTGCAGTATTTCTGCAATATTCGGTCTGTCTGACAATGACGTGATGTGTTCTGTGAGCCTCAAGGACGAAAATAAGTCTGATTCTTTGATCCTTGGTTTACTCAGAAATATAAGCAATTTACAGGAAGATATACACAGTCAAATGTAGAATTAAACTCAGTTCTCAGTCACATTCAGGAGAGCAAACAAGTATTTGTGGTTATTTTGAGGAAAACAGGTGTGTGCAAAACTTCTGTGTACACAAAACATCAGGAACACCTTCCTAATATTGATTTGCACCCCCCTTTGCGCAATAGCCATCAGTCCAAATCAGCGCAAAAGACAGGGAGACATAGTGGAGTGGTAAACGCGCCTGCAAGCAGTTGCTCCCGATGCCACTTGGGTACACTGCAGCGTCCACGAGAGGCTCTTGCTGCCAAGGGAATGCCTGACAGCTTGAAATGTTTTGGACAGTACAATGAAAATGGTTAACTTTGTTAAAGCAAGGCCCCTGAACTCTCGTGTATTTTCTGCACTATGCAATGATATGGGCAGCGACCATGTAACGCTTTTACAACATACAGAAGTGCGCTGGGTATCAAGGGGCAAAGTATTGACAAGCGTTTTGGAATTGAGAGACGAGCTTAAAGTTTTTACTGACCATAATTTTCACTTGTCTGACCGCTTTCATGATGACGAGTTTCTCACACGACTGGC
This sequence comes from Brachymystax lenok tsinlingensis, assembly GCA_030435695.1. Taxonomy (NCBI): domain Eukaryota; kingdom Metazoa; phylum Chordata; class Actinopteri; order Salmoniformes; family Salmonidae; genus Brachymystax; species Brachymystax lenok. The sequence goes on from CM059799.1 coordinate 35,373,872, forward strand.
CTATCTGGGTGATGTTTCCCTCCCCCCCCTCGCCTGAATGATCTGAATCTAGGATTACAGGGACTCTGCAACTATATTCAATGTGTGGGACAAAATTGAGGGTATGATTAAGAAGTTGGAGCTCTTCTTCTTTTCTTCTTTGTCTGCCTTAGCAAGGACAACAGGTCTTTCCATCATTGTATGATTTTTTTGTGTGCAAATGAACTCAAGCTTACAGAAAATGTCAAATGTGATATAGCGAAGCACCTGAGTTGGGTGCGCAATTATGCAGGTACTTTCCCGAAACGGATGACAAACAGCTGGATTCGTTATCCCTTTCATGCCCTGCCTCCAGTCCACTTACCGATATCTGAACAAGAGAGCCTCATCGAAATTGCAACAAGCGGTTCTGTGAAAATTGAATTTAAATCAGAAGCCCCAGATGGATTTCTGGATTGGGCTACGCTCAGAATATCCTGCTTTGGCAAATCGCACTGTTAAGACACTGATGCCCTTTGCAACCATGTACCTATGTGAGAGTGGATTCACGGGCCCTCACTAGCATGAAAACTAAATACAGGCACAGACTGTGTAGAAAATGATTTAAGACGGAGACTCTCCAATACAACCCAACATTGCAGTTATGTGCATCCTTTCAAGCACAACCTTCTCATTAACCTGTGGTGAGTTATTCACCATTTCCGATGAACAAATAAGGTTGAACGTTTGAAGGGGTACGGGACTATAAAAAGTTTGGGAACCACTGATCGAAGTGGATTTAACAAGAGACATCAATAAGGGAACTTCGCTTTAACCTGGATTCACCTAGTCAGTCCATGTCATGTTCTTAATGTTTTGTACACTCAGTGTAGGAGGGGGTTTATGGTCACATCTCTTCAGCAGATGAAAGTGTTTTGTGGTCACTCACCGATATAGACCCTCCTGCTGTAGCGCTGCATGAGCAGCAGCACAAACACATGCAGAGGGATCAGGTTGATGATGAAGACATATCCTCCCCATGCGGACACCTGCAACAAACACAGCCTTCAGCAAAACACACACGCCACCAGGAATGCATGGGAATACGCAGTGGACCTATATAAAACCAATGCAATCATATTTAACACTATGACCGCAAAGTAAAAATGCATCAGTAACTTTAAAAGCTCCATAAAATGATGCACCAACACTGACTTGCAGCGTGAAACAAGGGGCCTATAAAATACTCGACAAAAACATCAACTGCAGTACGTAGGATGTCCAGAGCACAGTCGGAGGGGGATAATACTCACACACACGCACCTGCTTAGCCACACAATCACACATTTCATTCACAAATCACTCATCTATGATAAAAATATATATGTTTTGCAATTACTTCTAATTGAGGGAAGGAAAAAAAAAAAAAACTCAATAAGTTTGTTCAGGTGTGGTTAAGCGAAATTCTCTTTTCATATCCATTTGCATCTTTAGCTTCAGATGGTGTGAGCTAAATTAGGTGCAGCTGAAGCGTAACTTGAATGAACACAGAGACGAGTCCCATTTTGAGCAAACTTTCCTGTGTTGACACAGCCGCAGCGGTTCTCTGTGAGAGAAAAGGTTGTTAATTGAAAACAACGCCGACCCAGAGGAACTGCTGGGGGGTATCAGTGAGGGTCGCTTGACGCGGCCTCCCGGCCACGAAGTATAATTTGATAAAACATCTCACACATGTACTGCTAATGACCTCACCGGTGTGTGTGTGTGTGTGTGTTACTGCCCCCACATGGTTTTGAGGGTTGAATAAGCAACCAGCAAGCTTCTGGAGTCACCGAGCCATATCGAACACAAACCTTGAACCAACTCTTCACTCAGACTGAGGATATCTCTGCACCAAACACAAAATATCTTGTTTACTACCAAAAAAAGTATGTTAAGAGACTGAGGTAGCTGAAAGAGACGGTGCATACACGATCAATATGCTTGTTAGAGGAAATAAACTCAGCAAAAAAAGAAACGTCCTCACTGTCAACTGCGTTTATTTTCAGCAAACTTAACATGTGCAAATGTTTGTATAAACATAAGATTCAACAACTGAGACATAAGCTGAACAAGTTCCACAGACATGTGACTAAGAGAAATGGAATAATGTGTCCCTGAACAAAGGGGGGGGGGTCAAAATCAAAAGTAACAGTCAGTATCTGGTGTGGCCACCAGCTGCATTAAGTACTGCAGTGCATCTCCTCCTCATGGACTGCACCAGATTTTCCAGTTCTTGCTGTGAGATGGTTGCCCCACTCTTCCACCAAGGCACCTGCAAGTTCCCGGACATTTCTGGGGCTGAATGGCCCTAGCCCTCACAGTCCGATCCAACAGGTCCCAGGCGTGCTCAATGGGATTGAGATCCGGGCTCTTCGCTGGCCATGGCAGAACACTGGCATTCCTGTCTTGCAGGAAATCACGCACAGAACGAACAGTATGGCGGGTGGCATTGTCATGCTGGAGGGTCATGTCAGGATGAGCCTGCAGGAAGGGTACCACATGAGGGTGGAGGATGTCTTCCCTGTAACGCACAGCGTTGAGATTGCCTGCAATGACAACAAGCTCAGTCCGATGATGCTGTGACACACCGCCCCAGGCCATGACGGAGCCCCCACCTCCAAATTGATCCAGAGTACAGGCCTCGGTGTAACGCTCATTCCTTCGACGATAAACGTGAATCTGACCATCACCCCTGGTGAGACAAAACCGCGACTCGTCAGTGAAGAGCACTTTTTGCCAGTCCTGTCTGGTCCAGCGACAGTGGGTTTGTGCCCATAGGCGACGTTGTTGCCGGTGATGTCTGGTGAGGACCTGCCTTACAACAGGCCTACAAGCCGTCAGTCCAGCCTCTCTCAACCTATAGCAGACAGTGGTCTGCCACTGCGAGGACAATCCGTCCTGTCTCCCTGTAGCACGGTCTTAGGCGTCTCACAGTGCAGATGAGCAGGGACCCTGGGCATCTTTCTTTTGGTGTTTTTCCCAGAGTCAGTAGAAAGGCCTCTTCAGTGTCCTAAGTCTTCATAACTGTGACCTTAATTGCCTACCGTCTGTAAGCTGTTAGTGTCTTAACGACCGTTACACAGGTGCATGTTCATTAACTGTTTGTGGTTCATTGAACAAGCATGGGACACAGTGTTTAAACCCTTTACAATGAAGATGGGTGAAGTTATTTGGATTTTTACAAATTATCTTTAAAGACAGGGTCCTGAAAAAGGGATTTTCTTTTGTTGCTGAGTTTATAATGTATTTATCGATATAGCTCAGTCCTAAAACTTTTTGCTGGAAACTTACACATCCCATAAAAAAGGCCTCGATCGAACCAATGTTTTTTCTGGTTAGGCCCCTAGGCATCCTGCTTAATGTATTTCAAGAAATCCCCTTCTTACTCTGGCTTTGAGTTAAGAATATATCCTTCTGGCAATAGTAACTATCAGGAATGTTAGAAGCTGGAGATAATGTGGTTAGTAGATTCCCTAATTAGATAAGCCACATCTTCATATCATCTGGGTGTATTGAAACATCTGAGTGACATCCCATGTTCTGACAGTATTTATGAGAAGGGCAGTTGTCCTTCGAGAAGATTCCCTTATAATACAATGAGGAATAACTTTCTCTGTATGTTACAATACAACCAGGAGGACGAGCAGTTTGTTACAATACAACCAGGAGAAAGGGCTGTTACACTAGGTCTTAGGGATGTTACGTTAGGTCTTCCTATGGGTCCAATGCTAACCTGTTAGTGTGTGTACTACAACAAGTGCATCTCAAGTTAGCATTTGGCCCAGTAACCCTAATGGACAGGTCTTACTGCAGTCATAATGGAGTCAGCAAAGAATCAGGTACCATTAGACTTCGGCCATTATCCTTCATCCACGCTCCACTGGTCTTATTTCTGTGAAGCAGCATAGGGGTACGGAGTGTATTGCAGTGATAAGGGCATCGGGGTCTTGCTACAGGGCTAGATTTGATTGCCTCAGAAGGCGGCTAAAGAGGCTCAGGGACCTCTGCGGTGGGGGTAGGATGCGGGAAACAGAATAACCTGAGATGCTGTCGGTCCCCTACGGGGGTATCAGATGGCATGAGTGGAGGATATAAACTGGTGCTAGAACCTTGACTGAGAAAAAACGTTATTTGTGGGAGAAAGTTGTTTTGTTAAAAGTCAGGTGGGGCCCGGGGAGGTAGGTGAACCACTGCAAAGGTCTGGATAGGTTTTTTCACTGTAAAAAAAAAAGGGCCTTGAGTTGTGATTGTATCGCTCAACTACTAATAATAACTTCCAGAAAGCAGTACATCTTACAATCACCTGAAGAGCTGAGTTGTGCTGCTGAGAATGCCTCAAATACTTTATGAGTGAAAAGAACTTCAGAAGTGCTCCCATGATGCTCGTGGTTGGGGGAGGGAGAAGGGGAGGTTCTGGCAAGGTAGGAGGCAGTCGTCACAGGAACTTAGGGAAAACAGGATCTTAGGAAAAGGTTTATGGTTACGGTAAACTAACTAAGTCTGCTAACCTGCTACGAAAATGTTACTTCCGGTCGTAGCTGTACTCCCTCTACTCAGAACCGTATAGATCTTTGAGGAGTGAGAGAACGAGAGGGGCTTATAAAATTGCTCTGGTTTCCTCGCAGTAGAAAATCTCCCAGCTCTCATATCTCTTCAAATGTGGTAATTAGTGGCTTGTGGCTTTCCCCTTCTCTCTTGCTGCGGAGCTTGGATGCTGGGCCCCCAAATGATCGATGGGAGCTGGATGCCTATAATCTGTTTAATTTGACATCTGTCTCTTCCCGAGCTGAGGGGAGATTTAACTGAAGATGCTGGAAGCAGAAGATAATTGCAGGCACTCAACATCACCAAATCGTACACAAAGAGATCTGTCTGGGAGGCAGTCGGCGCCGTTTCTCTTATCTCTCCATCGACCAACATGTCGGGGTTCATAAATAAAGTTTAAGGCGCCGGTGCAGGCTCCATTTTCACACCTCTGGTTACCGCTTTTGACGTCAACAATCGCACTCAACGCTATCTCGGGGTAATCTTAATGTAATCATGACTTCCAATTCCCAGAGATGGGATGCTACGTTGGTGTAAATCAATGACACTGTTTATGTGTTTCCGACTAACAATTAAGGCTCTTTGACACTCACCATGTAGAAGTAGGAGAGGCAGCAGCCAATGGACCAGAACACCGAGCCGGTTTTGATCGACTTCACCTATGAGGGAGAGAACAGACAAAGGGTTAAGGACCAGTAAACTGACAAAGCAAAAACAAGTTTCGAAATGTTTGCAAATGTCTCAAAAAACTGAAGCATTACATTTACATAAGTATTCAGACCCTTTATTCAGTACTTTGTTGAAGCACCTTATGCAGCGATTACAGCCTGGAGTCTTCTTGGGTATGACGCTACAAGCTAGGCACACCTGAATTTGGGGAGTTTCTCCCATTCTTCTCTGCAGATCCTCTCAAGCTCTGTCAGGTTGGATGGGTGTGTCACTGCACAGCTATTTTCAGGTCTCTCCAGAGATGTTTGATCAGATTCAAGTCCTGGCTCTGGCTGAGCCACTCAAGGACATTGAGACTTGTCCCGAAGCCTCTACTACTTTGTCTTGGCTGTGTGCTTAGGGTCTTTGTCTTGTTGGAAGGTGAACCTTCACCCCAGTCTGAGGTCCTGAGCTCTCTGGAGCAGGTTGTTTTCATCAAGGATCTCTGTACTTTGCTCCACTGATCTTTCCCTCATACCCGACTAGTCTCCCAGTCCCTGCTGCTGAAAAACATCCCCACAGCATGATGCTGCCACCACCACAACACATCACTGGAGGGCTGGTGCCAGGTTTCCTCCAGACGTGACCTTTGGCATTCAGGCCAAAGAGTTCAATCTTGGTTTCGTCAGACCAGAGAATCTTGTTGCAGAAATGTTTTGGTACCCTTCCTCAGATCTGTGCCTCGACACAATCCTGTCTCAATTCCTTCAACCTCATGGCTTGGTTTCTGCTCTAATATGCACTGACAACTGTGGGATCTTATATATTCATTTGTGTACCTTTCCAAATCATGTCCAATCAATTGAATTTACAACAGGTGGCTTCCGATCAAGTTGTAGAAACATCAGGGATGATCAATGGAAACAGGATGCACCTGAGCTCAATTTTGAGTCTCATAGAAAGGGTTTGAATACCTATGTAAATAAGGTTACTGTTCATTTGTAATACATTTGCAAAATAAAGAAAACTCTTTTCACTTTGCCATTATGGGTTATTGTATGTCGATTTTATCCATTTTAGAATAAGGCTGTGGAAAAAAAGTGTTAGTGGAAAAGGATACTAATCCCAGTGAATACAAACAGTAGTTTTATTAACAGTCTTAATTGAAGATTTTCAATCTTCAATATAGAAATGCTACCAACATTTTTTTTTCTTAACTTGTTACAAATGATGGAGTCACGCATGATTCACCGAGGAAGTAAAGTACTTTAAGAATATGTTTTCGTTTGTCTCCATCTCCACTAACCCAAGCTAATTGTATGGATTTTTTCCTAATAATTATGTAAAATTTAAATTAATCTGTACAGAAAGACTCATGTGAAGGCCAAATTACAGAGGGGGAACTTCTTGATGCAATTAAAGCCTTTAAGGCTGGGAAAACTCCAGGGCTGGATGGCATACAAGTGGAAGTACACCAAACTTTTTTTGATATACTGAGAGGACCGTTATTAGCATGCTTTAACCACTCCTATATCAATGGCAGATTATTGGAAACGCAACAGGGTCTGATATCATTTTTACTGAAACAGGACCCAAGTGGTGTGTGTGTGTGTGTGTGTGTATATATATATATATATAAAGATCCAGCCCATAAAAAAAAATTGAGGCCTTTTACACTTCAGTGTTGTGATGCAAAAATCCTAGCAAAATGCTTGCTGCATAGAATTAAAAAAGTATTGTCAGATATAATTCATCCTAATCAGACAGGTTTTTTACATGGACGATACATTGGAGACAAGACAAGTACTGAAACAATAGAATACTATGAAATATCGGGGACACCAGGCCTGATTTTCATAGCTGATTTTGAAAAGTCTTTTGATAAAGTACAACTGGAGTTTATATATAAATGTCGAGAATATTTCAATTTTGGGGGAATTTCTTATAAAACGGGTTAAAGTTATGCATAGTAACCCTAGGTGTAAAATAGTAAACAATGGCTACATCTCAGAAAGTTTAAATATCTAGAGGAGTTAAACAAGGTTGTCCACTATCAGCATATCTATTTATTATTGCCATCGAAATGTTAGCTGTTAAAATTAGATCCAACCATAATATTAAGGGATTAGAAATCCATGGCTTAAAAACTAAGGCGTCATTGTACGCTGATGATTGATGTTCTTTTAAAATCACAAATATAATCCCTCCACAGCCTCAGAGGATCTAGATAATTTTGCCTATCCTCTTTGGATTAAAACCAAATGATGGTAAGTGTACTATATTACGTATTGGATCACCCCAAAAAAAATATGCACATTTTACATTACCGTGTAGTTGACCAATTAAATGGTCTGACGGAGATGTGGACATACTCTGAATACAAATCCCAAAATAAATAAATGATCTCACTCCAATACATTTTTATAGAAAGTTAAGATCTTGCTACCATGGAAAGGAAAATACCTGTCTATTTGTGGAAAAATCACCCTGATTAACTCTTTAGTCATATCACAGTTTACCTATTTGCTTATGGTTTTGCCTACACCTAGTGACCTGCTTTTTAAATTATATGAACAAAAAAATATTCTATTTTATTTGGAATTTCAAGCCAGACAAAATTAAAAGGGCCTATTTATATAATGAATATGAATTCGGAGGGCAGAAATTAAATATTAAAGCATTAGACCTCTCACTAAAGGCATCAGTCATACAAAAGTTATACTTAAATCCAAACTGGTTCTCTAGTAAATTGGTAGGAATGTCTCACCCCATGTTAAAAAATGGCCTTTTTCCCTGTATTCAGATTACAACTGCTCATTTTCGGTTGTTTGAAAAGGAAATAATCTCCAAAATATAATAATTTTTTAAACAAGCCTTAGAAAGTTGGTTGCAATTTCAGTTTAATCCACCTGAAATTACAGAACAAATAATAACAACAAATTGTGGTTAAACTCAAATATACAAATTAATTAAAAAAAACGTATTTTGAAGAAATGTTTAAAGGTATAATATTTGTGAATGATATCATTAATAGGACTGGTGGAGTTGACACACGCAGCTAACACAGACATATGGAAATGTCTGCTCTACCCAAAATTACAACCAGCACTACCACAAAAATGGAAGAGGCAAGTAGAAGGGGGAAAAAGTAAGGAACTTGTATGTCGGCCCTGCAATAAAGAACATAAATGGTTAAAAAAAAGTGTGATAAATAAAAACATACCAAAAAACTGACAGCTGGGCCATCTAAAATGCAAAATAGTTGGAGATTTTTGATGTACCCATTCCATTGCACATGAATTTATACACAAAACTTCACATTTTTCAATTGAAATTACTATACAAAATTCTTGCAACCAATAGAATGTTATATATATGGGGGATACAATCTTCCCAGCTCTTCAGATTTTGCTGTGAGGAGGCAGAGTCATTAGAACATTTATTTTTGTATTGTCCATATGTAGCTCGTTTTTGGTCACAGGTCCAGGAATAGCTGAAGAATTGCAACATTTTCCTAGAACTAACACTGCAGATAGCAATACTGGGTGATTTGAAACGCCATAGTCAATCAATCAATAATGTATTAATTATTTTAGCAAAAATGTTTCTTTAATTTACAATCTGTAGAAGCTATGAGAATAGAAAGGTTCAGTACTTTTGTGAAGCATCACAGCACAGTTGAAAAATATATGGCAAATAGAAATCCAAAATGGATGGTGTTAAGAGAAAGATGGGAGGGGTTGAATGGAGCTTAAGGGTGGGACTAATAAGAATTAGAATGTATAAAATGTATATAGGTTCAGAAAATTGGTGAAATAGCACAGTTACAAATAGAAATCAAACTGGATGGACATCAGAAATAGAGGAAGGACCAAAAACAAACAAAATATAACTATTGTAAAATAGATTGCGCCTGTAAAATGTGCATAAGATGTATAAACTGAAGGTAGAAGCCTCAGTGTTATTGTTTATTAGTTTACTCCAATTGGGGGAAGGGTGGTAGGGTTTGCAGGGAATAATAAAGGTCTTAATTATAGCTCCTAAAGAGATGAGGGGGCATCAGTGACTGTATATGGGGGGCAGCCGATAATGTGGATGTCGATTAAGGCAGCCCCCTGCACCTTTCAGATTCAGAGGGGTTGGGTTAAATGCGGAAGACACATTCCAGTGGAATGCATTCAGTTGTACAACTGACTAGGTATCCACCTTTCGCTGGCTGTGCAGAGACTAAATCAAATGTTGTGTCACATGCGTCGAAAACTCTGGGTGTAGACTTTACCCAGAAATGCTTACTTACAACCCTTTCCCAATGATGCAGAAAAATTTTTTTAATCCAAAATTGTAACAAGATAAATGAAATACAAGAATAAAAAAACACACACGTCCGTAAATACACACACGTACAGGTATATACACAGACACACACAGACACACACGTACAGGTACACACACACACGTACACACACAGTTGAAGTCGGAAGTTTACATACACCTTAGCCAAATACATTTAAACTCAGTTTTTCACTATTCCTGACACTTAATCCTCATTAAAATTCCCGGTCTAGGTCAGTTAGGGTCACCACTTTATTTTAAGAATGTGAAATGTCAGAATAATAGTAGAGAGAATGATTTCTTTCAGCTTTTATTTCTTTCATCACATTCCCAGTGGGTCAGAAGTTTACATGCACTCAATTAGTATTTTGTAGCATTGCCTTTACATTGTTTAAATTGGGTCAAATGTTTAGGGTAGCCTTCCACAAGCTTCCCACAATAAGTTGGGTGAATTTTGGCCCATTCCTCCTGACAGAGCTGGTGTAACTGAGTCAGGTTTGTAGGCCTCCTTAGGTCACACACGCTTTTTCAGTTCCGCCCACAACTTTTCTATAGGATTGAGGTCAGGGTTTTGTGATGACCACTCCAATACCTTGACTTTGTTGTCCTTAAGTCATTTTGCCACAACTTTGGAAGTATGCTTGCGGTCATTGTCCATTTGGAAGACCCATTTACGACCAAGCTTTAACTTCCTGACTGATGTCTTGAGATGTTGCTTTAATATATCCACATACACTTTCTTTCCTCATGATGCCATCTATTTTGTGACGTGCATCAATCCCTCCTGCAGCAAAGCACCCCCACAACATGATGCTGCCACCCCCGTGCTTCACGGTTGGGATGGTATTCTTTGGCTTGCAAGCCTCCCCCTTTCTCCTCCAAACATAACGATGGTCATTTTGGCCAAACAGTTCCATTTTTGTTTCATCAGACCAAAGTACGATATTTGTCCCCATGTGCAGTTGCAAATCGTAGTCTGGCTATTTTATGGCGGTTTTGGAGCAGTGGCTTCTTCCTTGCTGAGTGGCCTTTCATGTTATGTCGATATAGGACTTGTTTTACTGACAGTGGCACCTTCAGGCGTTTGGAAATTGCCTTCAAGGATGAACCAGACTTGTGGAGGTTTACAATTGTTTTTCTGTGGTCTTGGCTGATTTCTTTTGATTTTCCCATGATGTCAAGCACAGAGGCACTGAGTTTGAAGGTAGGCCTTGAAATACATCCACAGGTACAGCTCCAATTGACTCAAATGATGAAGCTTCTAAAGCCATGACATCATTTTCTGGAATTTTCCAAGCTGTTTAAAGGCACAGTCAACTTAGTGTATGTAAATCTCTGACCCACTGGAATTGTGATACAGTGAATTATAAGGGAAATAATCTGTCTGTAACAGGTAATATTGAGGGAACTGAAAAGGTGTAGGCAACTGAGGAACACCAGAAGCCTTTAGTCGTCTCAGTGCCACAAACAATTAAAAGGGAGCTAGACTACTATGCAGAGCATTTGCACGGTAATCTTGAAATACGTCTCTACTCCTCACACGGTCATGTGATCGCTCATGTTCAAATACATCTCTCGTTTACTTCCCCTCACACAGCGATACAAACAGGGCTAATTAAATGTGAGCCTGGAGAAACTGTGAAATTAGTGTGACAACAATGTAAGCACAGTGGAGAGGGGTTGGGGGGGGTAGCGGTGAGTGCTAGTGTTAAAAGGGGCAGGTCTCTGGGGTGCGAGAGGATTCAATTATAGATTAGGGAGGGGATGAGGGGGCCGACCCAGGCAGATTAAGCGGCTGGAGTTGAATGGGTTATTAGCAGATAAAATGAAGGAGAGGGATAATGAAGATTGGAGAAGAAGCCTGGGAGAGGCTCCCATTTCAGCATGCGAGGACGGATTGGCTAAAGAGAATGAGAGAGATAGAGGGTGAAGGCGCTAAGATAAAAGTGGGTAAATGAGACTTATAATGGAAAGCAGTGATGCGTAGCCAGGATGATTGTTTTTTCCGGGCTCTTGCTGGTGGGGGTCACCCGTGTCACCTGGAACACATTGTCTGCATTCCAAATCATGGTACCCTATTCCTTATAGTGCGCTACCTTTGCCCAGAGCCCTTAACAGAAGTGCACTATATAGGAAGTATGATGCCTTTTGGGATGCACTCATCGTGTTGGTTCGTTTTAAGACAGACATGGTCCATGTGGAATGACAATTAAAAGCTCTTTTGACGCTGCAGATACAACAGCTGCTCCTCTGCCTAAACCAAATATTAAAAAGATCCGTATCAAATCATTGTGAAATTATTATGACAGAGAAGGCGGCTTATGACAAGGAAAACACTTCAAAACAATCAGACACTGCAGGTTCCCAAGTAATCATACTAGCATTACAGACAATGTCCCCGGTAGCGTTTTAGTGGTACAAGAGTAAATGCATAATGCACCATATCGAGCAAACTATACATTGGTTGTCTGCATTTCAGATCACAACAGTGGTGGAGCCCCCCTGGGTCAGGAGTCAGTCATGACTGACAATCACACCCATAATGTGGGAGGTTCTCTGTGACACTCTAGGCGGGAGGTTAAACGCTCTGACTGATAAACGCAGAGACAAAAAAGTTCAGGAACAACGCACAGACATGGTCCTTTCTACCTTCACCTACGCACTGAGTCCTGCAGAGCTTGCCATTGGTGACAAAAACAAGTGAAGCATGGTGGGAGAGAGGCCGCGCCACTTTTACCTGCGTGAATGCCGGTGTGTCCTAGGGAGGAGAAAAAAATTAATAGAAAATAAAAATCACTCCCTGTTTGTTAGGAGCGCTGTTCAGTTTTACTCCTGAAAAAAATCCTTGAGGATGACTTGGTGTGGAGGAATCCTTACGATTCTCAGCTTGGCTTAAATGCCACCCAAGTGAAATGAATCGAGGGAACTGATGGGGAGCCAGGCGCCCCCTGCCAAGGTCGACTTTGATAAGGGGGAACGAATGCTGATTAATGCCAAATTTGCCCATTAACAATGCACTTCAATTTAATCTGTGTGTATAAGCTGCATGCACCTGCCTCGGCCTCAAGTCATCAGGGAGCATAATGTACAAAATGTGGGAGGGAGTAGAGCGGTGTGTGCGAGGCTGTGACTCGATTGTGATTGAAGGGAGAGGACACGCACTGAGGGCAAATAATGTGAATATGGGAGTTTCTTTTGCCTAGAATCCTCCTACAGCGTATGGCCGATTTCCATGGTGTCGTAAGCCATTGTGCTCATAATCCTTTCACCTTGTCTACGATAGCTTATCCAATGTCTGGTCATATTCTCCGACATTCCGCTAGGCCTATCAGGGCAGTTTTTTGGGTGATAAGAGAAAAAAAAGGGTTACTGTTCAATTGAACGGACTGCTCAAGTGTGGTAAATAAAGAAATCTATTTCACCTCCAACCTTAGATCTCTCCATTTTTCTTTTAAAGGTCACCAGCAGCGACAAACCAGACAGTCCGGAGACTGAGTGAAGGTTCACAGTGTAGCAATAATTTAACCACACCAAAGCAGCTATTGGCACATTGACTGCAAATCTCGTCAAATAGAACGTCCCTCTTCACATCAATGGGCCATGAGTATACAAAATCGGAAAACACACTGAAAGAGATCAAGAGGCGGTTTCCCGGACACAGATCTAGCCTAGTTCTGGACTAAAGGACCTGAAAGGGATTTTTAAAAGGATGAAACTGGAAGAGGCAGGCTTACCCAAAGGTAGTAGGTGAACTGGAGGGCGAAGATGGCGATGCCCTCGTTGTCGAAGGAGCCGGCTACTGAGCGGGAGATGTACCCGGGCACAATGGCGATAAAGCAGGCAGCCAGAAGCCCCGCCCCCTGGTTCCACAGTTCCCGCGTCAGCAGAAAGGTGGAGATGGATGTCAGGCCACTGAACACGGGTGCCAGGAAAACGCACACATCCCGGATGTGCACCGTCAAGTGGAGCAGGTTCAGTACGTAGTGTATAAGGCCTGCGGTGACCATCAAACCTGGATATACCTGGAGAGAGAGAGCGAGAGAGAGACAAGATAGAGGGACTGTAATTAAACATTTATGGCACCTTCATGCATATGGATGAGATACTTGTCTTATCCTGGATATAAAATGCAAAACACTGATGAATGGGAATAAACTTTTAAATCAACCATAATGTACTGTAACTTCTCCTTCGAGCAGTTAGTTGGAACTCCACAGGTCCGGCAGGAGGGTGATACGTCAAGTAAGTGTTGGCTTGCTGCATCCACTTGCATGACATACCACGAGAGTGAGTCAAGCTAATTGAATCTGTTCTGGATTTACAATTGGGAAAACCAGGTAAGGCGATCTTCTCCACCGAAATACTGACTAATTGCCCAGTTCAAAGCGGAGGCCTCAAAACAGCCAAACCTTACAGATCTCTGCCTATAACGCATGAGCCCGGGCCTAATTAAGCTTGTGTGAAACCTTTCTGAAGTCAGAGGGGCTATGTTTAAGTGTGAGTGATGCCCTGATGCATGCTATGCACCAGGCAGAGACAAGTCCAGCGGACTTTGGCTCGTATCTGCCTGCCGTGCTTCTCATTTTTAATTAGCTAGTCGTAGCCTAGGCGTGCTAAACTTGATGAACCGTAGTCTTATTGCACCTCTCTCCCAAATTATCCAACCCAGTTTCGACGACCTGGGGATTGAGCTAGAGCCTAGGCTAACGCTACGTCGGTTAAAACAAATGCTGAAGTAATCACGGTTTGGTTGCCCCCAGAACAGATGCTGGGCTCTCTGTAGTCTGCATTTCCCCCCACATAGCTTCACATTTTGTCCCGTCAGCTTAAAAATGTGCCTGGTCCATTTCTTTACAGTAACAAAGGGTGGTTTATTGGCTTGACGGAGCCCTATGGATAAAACCGCGTCACATTTATTCAGCCCTCAAATCTTATCTACGGCTCTGGAGAGGGAGCGGCTGGCGGATATCCCCCTTGAGAGTGGGAGAGAAAAGACAAGGGATCGGCAGAGGCACCCACTGACACATTAACTGATATCTGCTCCTCCCTCTACAAACGGTGTGACCCATCTTGTGCAAAGGGACTTGTGTTATCATACACAATTAATGAGGGCTGTCAGACTCATTTGAAGCAGACTGAATAGAGGGGAGAGAAGGAGAGCTGATGGGAGGGGCGGAGGGCGGGATAAAAGGAGGAAGGATGCAGAGGTGGGGTGCGGCACACTGCATAGGTCCCTGTTCGGAGACGGGAGAGGTGCTACAATTAATGCAGACTGGCAAAAGGTTTTTGGGGAATACCACTCTGAAGAAAAGGCAGAGTGACACACCATTCAGGTGTTGAAGTAGTTCTGGAATGCCTGAGAAAGTCAGGAAACCCTTGGGTGTACTTCACAATCTGCATGGAATGGATTACATTTGATATAGTCAAGATGCACTTCAAGAGGCACTGCCTGATCCAATCATTAGGAGATGCACCGTAACTTATTTACTTACTTAGTTATTCCTTTAGGGATTTGTCATGCATAGGGCTGTGGCAGTCAGGAAACTATCAGCCGGGCTATTGTCATGCAAATGGTTTCCAGTCTCACGGTAACTGGCCATTAATTAACAAACATGTTTAGCATCTCCAGGCCTCTACATTTGAAAGAGTCTAATAAACCCATTTAATATACGCCATAACAATACATCCATTATTTATTTTAGGCAGGTCTAAAGAAACACTGTATGAAGATTTTCTTTCTACCAACTGCATGTTCTCTGGCTATGCTCCATGCCATAGGCTTGTTCATTTCGCTGGCAGGATATGCTTAAGTCCAGTGCTATTATTTTATAGTAAGAAGAATATCCTTTAACTTGGCTGAATAAAATAGAAAGGATATTTCATCCCATTTTGGCGAGAGTGTGCATATGAAGTGGCTATGTTGAGTGTAAAAGTAATTATTTGAAACATATCCTAGATTTAGAGTTATTTGGCAACTTTAGCTGGGAATGCTACAAACCTTAGGTCTTAGAAATCAGAACATATGGGCTGCATGGTGCGACTAAAGACGATTGATGATTTGAGAAAGTAGCTAAAGTTTGCGCTCTGTTCCTCGCCTCAGGCTGCACACGTTCTCTCATCAAGTGATCATGTTTTCACCCATCAGAGGAGTCTACATTTTCTCGTCTATACTAATATGTAACATTTGCGTAGATTTTGAATGGCCTTTTATCAAATGTGCAGGAAGAGGGTCGAAACGCCACTTGAATAGCGAATGGAGGCCACTTTCCCACTGTTCGTTTTTCAACCATGCCAGGTAGGCTCCTCCGGTTTTATAGCCAAGCATGTTCTTAATATCAGCAGCAGAGAAATATAGTAGCAGCTGGGATCCTCCTTGAGAGTGGCAACCATCAAAACTCTGCATTCACACAGGATTGCATATAGAAATGTCTGGACTTACAAGAACACTTATTTAGACTCACGCATCAACCAGTGTTTGAGGAGCATGCAACCTCTCGCTGCGCAACAGGTGATATTCCACCCAAACTCACTATGCCATGGGCTCTCCAACCCTGTTCTTGTTTTTTCACAACAAAACCATTCGTGAAATTGTTGAAGACCCCTCTGCGCATTCAGGAAAGGAGAGGAGACGGAAACATACGGCTGTGAGATAATCTGTAGCTAAAAGGTAATGTCAGCCAATGAATTATGAAAATATAAAAATACCCTATTACTAGGCTACTCAAAATTCCCTATATCTGTAGGCTAATTCTGTAAGCCGCCCTGCACAATCAGCGAACTAACAGCATCGCCTAAGTCTATGTTCTCTCCCAGACTCATGGATATACATTTTGGAGCGTAGCGTACGGTAACCAGCCCATCCAGTATGTACAATAACACAGTCCACACGCAAAGGAAATTAGAAGAATTTAGGCTAGACCAATTATGTACCAAAGACATTAAATCGTTTTTATTTTAATGAATAACAGCCTACTAGCTATGCATTGTTTAACAACAAACATTTACATTCTGGGGGGTTCGGGATTGGGCTCATACACAGCGCTTTCGGAAAGTATTCAGACAACTTTTCCCACTTTGTTACGTTACAGCCTTATTCTAAAATGGATTCAATGTTTTTTTCCCCCTCATCAATCTACACACAATACCCCATAATGACAAAGCAAAAATATGTTTAGAAATTTCTGAACATTAAAAAAGATATCACATTTACATAAATATTTAGACCTTTTGCTCAGTACTTTGAAGCGCCTTTACATCTTTACCTCGAACCTAAATAGACTCCCAGTCCCTGCCGCTGAAAAACATCCGCACAGCATGATGCCGCCACCACCACCACCACAGAGGAAGTCTGGAGCTCTGTCAGAGTGACCATCGGGTTCTTGGTCACCTCCCTGACCAAGGCCCTTCTCCCCCGATTGCTCAGTTTGGCTGGGCGGCCAGCTCTAGGAAGAGTCTTGGTGGTTCCAAACTTCTTCCATTTAAGAATGATGGAGGCCACTGTGTTCTTGGGGACCTTCAATGCTGTAGAAATGTGTTGCTACCCTTCCCCAGATCTGTGCCTCGACACAATCCTGTCTCTGAGCTCTACGGACAATTCCTTCGACCTCATTGCTTTGTTTTTGCTCTGGCATGCACGGTCAACTGTGGGGGTCTGAATACTTTCTGAATTAACTGTATAGGCATATTCATAAGCTCTAATATGTGTATGGGTGTTTTGAATTAAAATCACCTTAGAAAGCACTGTCCATTTCATTGTTTGGCTTTGAAACATCCACAGCGACCATGTTGTCCACTCAGTTTCAACCTGTTCAAATTGATCGATCACAGTGAGCTGAGTTTTAAAAGCATGATACTGTTTTGATGTGTTCGTGATATTCCTTTGCATTTGCATTGCTGCCAGTGTTGAGGGACAACAGAGCGCTGAGTACAAGGACATTGGCGACCTGCCGGTCATAAGAGAGTCGGGTACTGCCAACGCTTGTCTAGAGTGCACAAGAGGAGATTACCGTGACCCATCGTTCACGTACAATTTGACTGCGGTCATGACTCATGACTGCCGGTATGGCTGTAATACGGTCACCGCAAGAGCCCTAGCCATGCATTGTGCAGGACTGCATTCCCTATATTCTCTTGACTGACATAGTCAAAGAGTATGAGCTAATTTGCTTCCACTCTACAGTATTCCGACAACTGGTGTGATTTCTGACGAGGACTTCATAGAAGCAGTGTTCAGAGGAGGTGATTAGTAACATTCCATTAGCGATACAGGTTTGTGCGCCATTAAGGCTGCCTGATAAAATTCAAAAGGCCCTTCATACCTCATAGCCTGTAAGTATTATCAGGACAGCTGAGGGAAGCACTTCGCCTTCTTAGCGTAATCATGTGGTGGTGGGGGGGAACTAGAGATAAAAATAGAGCTTATTGAACCAGGTAGCTGACACATGGCAAAAAGTTAGCAGCAGAGTTCTCCGAGAGGCACTGAACCTGGATCTTCCCTCACTTTGCATTGATTTGCATGTTGCTGGGCATTTGCATTCTGTGTACCCAGCATCTGACACACCTGTGGTCTAAACCCTGGCCCGCTGAGCAGCAGTACTGTCCACTGCCTACACATAGACATGTTAGGAAGTTCGGATCCCTTGTGCAGATTGACTGAATCCATTGCTGCTAAACAGCAACACCTGCATCTGCTGCTAGCCTATATTCCGGCGCTGCAATATCAGCTGCTGCTAAAACTACTGACAATAGTACTGAGTGCAGGCATGTCTGGCTGTCTTAAATGCTCGGTGCTTCTCTCCCAGCACCCTGGAGTAAGCACACTGTACACAACAGGGAACAAAGAGTGAAACTTCAGATGCCAAACTAGGTGGAGAAAGTGACGAGATAACACAGGGAGCCATTTTAAAAAGGTTTGCAGTAACAAGGCTGGTAAAAAATGTCACCCCATTAAGCGTCTGATTACAGTACAGAGAGACATGTCGGGAACTGTGAGGAAGAGCAGGGTAGTATTTTATTCACAGCGCTTCGGTGCACAGTTTACAGGGCAGCCCCCTGTAAATGAGGCTCCACCGAGAGAGGAGTGTGGGCGATAAATCTTACAGAATCGGCAGGTAGTAACTCACGGTGGAAAGGGTTGTGATTTCAGCAGGTCCTGTTGGTAAACAGCATGATCGTTGGCAGTCATGTGGAATCCCTCAAGTTAAAAGCTCACTGGTTGCTGCCGATGCGTGACAGACCGGAGAGCGCTGGGGGAGGCTTATGAAACGGTACGGTCCATGGTGCTCTCTCATCTAACCCCCCCCAACCACTAGAACACCACAGAGTGTAGGCCTATATCTACAGTGCATTCAGAAAGTATTCAGACCCCTTCCCTTTTCCACATTTTGTTACAGCCTTATTCTACAACGGATTAAATAAAATAAAGACAAGCAATGTCGAAGGAATTGCCCGTAGAGCTCCAAGACGGGATTGCGTCGAGGCACAGATCTGGGGAAGGGTACCATGAAGTGTCTGCAGCATTGAAGGTCCCCAAGAACACAGTGGCCTCCATTATACTTAAACGGAAGAAGTTTGGAACCACCAAGACACTTCCTAGAGCTGACCGCTCGGGAGCTAACCAAGAACCCAATGGTCACTCTGATAGAGCTCCAGACTTCCTCTGTGGTGGTGGTGGCGGCATCATGCTGTGTGGATGTTTTTCAGCTGCAGGGACTGGGAGACTAGTCAGAGTTCCTCTGTGGAGATGGAGAACCTTCCAGAAGGACAACCATCTCTGCAGCACTCCACCAATTAGCCCTTTATGGTAGAGTGGCCAGAAGGAAGCCACACCCCAGTAAACGGCACAAGACAGCCTGGCACCATCCCTACGGTGAAACGGTGGTGGCAGCATCATGTTGTGGGGATGTTTTACAGCGGCAGGGACTGGGAGACTAGTCAGGTTTGAGGGAAATATGAACAGAGCAAAGTGCAGAGAGATCCTTGATGGAAACCTGTTCAAGAGCGCTCAGGACCTCAGACTGGGGGGGAAGGTTCACCTTCCAACAGGACAATGACCCTAAGCACACAGCCAAGACAACACAGGAGTGGCTTCAGGACAAGTCTCTGAATGTCCTTGAGTGGCCCAGCCAGAGCCCAGACTTGAACCCGATCTAACATCTCTGGAGAGACCTGAAAATAGCTGTGCAGCGACACTCCCCATCCAACCTGACAGAGCTTGAGAGGATCTGCAGTCAAGAAATGGGAGAAACTCCCCAAATACAGGTGTGCCAAGCTTGTAGTGTCATACACAAGAAGACTCGAGGCTGTAATCGCTGCCAAAGGTGCTTCAACAAAGTACTAAGTAAAGGGTCAGAATACTTACGTAAATGTGATATTTCCTGTTTTTTTTTTTTTATACATTTGCTAAAAGTGTCTATAAACCTGTTTTTGCTTTGTCATTATGGGGTATTGTGTGTAGATTGATGAGGGGGGGATGATTTAATCCATTGTAGAATAAGGCTGTAATGTTACAAAATGTGTAAAAAGTCAAGGGGTCTGAATACTTTCCGAAAGCACTGTGTATGCAATGTGTTATTCCCACTGGCTCGTTTGCAAATTTGAATGATTTAAGCTTGATCACAGCAGGGAACGTGTTAAACTTACTGTGCCCCCCACGATCCTCCCCAAGGGGTACCACGACCTCTCGTCAAACCAGTTGAGGAACTCGTAAAACCCATTCGTGGTCAGGTGATGTGTTGATCTGTAGTTGAACCTGTGGGGAGAGAAGATGGCTAAAGTTGGTGCAAGGCAAATAACAGCGGCACACAAAGCAGGCAGCTAATACAAATATCTCACAGTTGAATGTGCAAAAAAAATATTACATTTGGAAAGAAAAGCCTTTTTATTTCCACATTCTACAAAAGGAGGCCAATGTCCCAGCCCACACAGTTTTAAGTGACAACAGATAACAGGTAGGTCTAGACCTACCTGTTAAGACATCCTTGAAGAGTCCAGTACTAGTGCAAGTTTGGACAATTACCAACTATCTGACACTACGGAGACATCCCAAACATCCAACCAGAACAGAGTTGGCTTGGTTTGCTTGACATCTCCGCTCTGAAACAAAGTTTACATTTAATTCTGTAAAGATGGTGAGCTGTCTGCTCGAAGCCAATCTGTAAACATTGTGCATACAGATTAATACGTGGTTGCTTGCTTAGATTCCATGCTAGGCCATGAGTTGGGATAATATCATGAATCTTCATATGGCTCAGCATGATAGAGCAAGGCAGTGAGTTTTAGATTAAGTGAAAAACAGTTTATATGTAGGGGACAGTTGATGTAACCAGAGTGATATACACTTCATGAGTCATTGTTGTGCAATCAACGTGATGCACCCGTGGCTCTGAAATAAGGACATCCATCCGTGTGATAGATCACGCAGAAACAGCCCTGACACTGGTATGTCAGCAATCCCGAAGCACAATAAATAGCAGCATCCTTCCCTAATACTTTGTCTCCATAGCAGATGATTCAGGAGGCAAGAGATTTGAGTGGAGGGGGAGGTTGGCAGCCGGCACACAGTCACTGAGCTGTTGGGAGACACGAGCAGCTCACACACACCAAAATGGCTGGCGTGTGGAGAAGCTTGTTAAATCACTGCAAGGTGCTTTTTCTTCTACACAACTAACCTGAAGGACTCGTATCTGCAGGCGAGGAAAGGAGAAGGCCAAAATACTTTGACAAAGCACTTGGTGGCCAAATTCTAGGCATCCTTTTTATGCGTGTAAAGTTAATGTCGGATATAAATGTCATTACAGGCCTGATGGAAACTGAACAATTGTCGGTAAAATTGACAATGTCGACCAAATAAAATTACACTAGACGGGATTTTTTAGGTGGGATTTTTTTGTTTCGGTAAAATAAATTACGGTGGTAATGCTTTTAAATGAGCAAATATTTATAATAACCATCATATCAAAGTAAACTTGGAGTCACACGATGGCGTGTAGTCCTCCCACTATGACTTGTCAGGAAAGCATGCAGTTTATTAGGCTACAGACGAAAGAAAATGACGAACTTTACAGGGTCGTGAAAGTGTATGGTTATGAGCTTGATGCTCCTTTCCAATAAATATTGAGGGTCTTATTCTGGTGACACGATGTCCATAATAATCTCATGTAGGCTACACGTGCGCTGTAGCCAACCGCACGCAGATTGCGCTGTTGGCTAGACTTCACATGCCAATAGCAAAGTGGGCACACTCGCTACATAACGCAATAAAAGTGAGAAAACATTCAGTAGAGTTGAAAATACGATTGAAACCCATTTATCTTAAATAATATTTTGGTACATGGAACTGTAACAGCAAAGGGGATTTTTGTGCACTACGTTATCACGCACAGCCTTTTATATGCAAAAAGTCAATTTGATGGAAACGGCTAGTGATGGTATTTTCTAGGTTCATGTTTATTTTTTTCTCTGTTTGGACACATGGGAGATTTAATGTTTTGGCACATCTAAAAGGATTTCTGGTATTGAGGAAAGAGGCTTTGAACAGTATGACAAATACCAGTGAGAAACAAAGAAGAAAAGGATGTAAACGAACACTTGTACTATTCATACTCGCAGGGCTGGTGCACTCCCTGTTGCAGATTCACTTTCAAGTAGAATATGACATGCCATTGCTATGGCTCATTCATCATTCACTGACTGACAAGTTTAGTGAGGAGACCAAGCTACTGGTGTGCACACACACACACACGCACGCACGCACACAATATTGCAGTGAACGTAATGAGCATTGACAAGCTGGCTCATTCACAGTGAGGAACTAAGACTGCTTGAGCCACAGGGATAAACATTCAGATCCCATTACTCTATAACCCGGACTCATAAGGTTTAACTTCTTAGGGGAGCGGCAGCAGAGGTGACTGTTTTGGAGAGTCTGGCATGCCCAAAGTAAAATGCCTGCCACTCAGGCCCAGAAAATAGGATATGCACATAATTAGTACTATTGGATAGGAAACACTGACATTTCTAAAAGTGTTAAAATAATGTATGTATGTATGTATGTATGTATGTATGTATGTATGTATGTGAGTATGTGAGTATAACAGAACTGATATAGCAGGCAAAAACCAGAGGAAAATCCATCCGGATTTGCAGTTTTTTTTGTACATTACCTTTTTGTCCAGGCTGCCTATTGATTTCTAAGTTAACTAGGACTGAGACTGCAGTACCTATGGCTTCCACTAGATGTCAACAGTCTTTATACAGTGTCTGGAGGCTATAGCACTAAGCAAAACAGATAGGAAGAGGAAGTAGTGAAGGGACCACTTTTGTCAACAACGTTTGACTGGCGCAAGATTGTGAGCGCGCCCCACTTTATTTTCCTTTCCTATTGTTCACGTTATCGTCCGGTTGAAATATTACAGTAAATATACATAAAAGGATACTTAAGGATACATTAAAAATTATGTTTGATTTGTTTGGAGAAAGTGCATAGGTATATTTGAACGCGTTCTCTTCACGGTTCAATGGGCGACTCAACGGTGGATTTTCTGATCGTAACGCGCCAACCAAACGGATATTTATGAATATAATAAATTACTTTTTCTAACAAAAGAACCATTGGATGTCTTCGTTGGACACTTGGGAAGCCCTCAGCAGAAGTTCTTCGAAAGGTAAGTGATATTCTTTAGCTCATATATGGGTTTGTGTGACCCGCGCTGGATATGAATTAATGCTAAATATATGAGGTGCTATCCTCAAACAATCAAATGTTGTGCTTTCGCCGTAAAGCCTTTTTGAAATCTGACAACGCTGTGATATTGCCAAGAAGCAGAGCTTTTGATGACTATGCAACACTTGTATATTGATGAATGTTTAATAATTCAACTTTTGGATTTTGAATTAAGACCCGACACGAGCAGCTCACACAAACAACCCAAAATGGCTGGCATGTGGAGGAGCTCAATCACTCCATGATGCTTTTTCTTCTACACAATTCACCTGAAGGATTCGTGTCTGCAGATGGGGAAAGGAGCCGCAAAATCCTTTAATAAAGCCCCTGGTGGCCAAATTCTAGTCAATAACCAGGTTTCCATGCAACCTTTTTGTGGCTCAAGCATTCAGATCACATTACTCTATAACCTGGACTCGGCGTGAGGTCTGAGACCAGATACTTTCATAAGATTGTCCAGCTGGAACAAAATCACAACACTGAGCATGAGCCAGCAAAAGCCGTGTTTCTTTCTCCAACTTTGGCGCATGGAGAGACCAGAATGGGTCAAATGCAGCCAGGTATATGAGCAACCGAGCAGAGAGCCCTTATCGCCGCAAGTTAACCACTCATGCCCCACTCAGGAAAGCTATTGTTTGTCAACTGTCAAAGCACAGAGGCGGAAATAAAGAGAACCACAGAAAGCACTTAAAATACTTCACCCGTTGCCTCGCCATATTCACAAAAATACATTTTCCAAAGATCTCATTGACAGCAGATCCGAGTGTTTAATTCCTGAGCTTGTCACTTTATCCTCATCAACGTGGCCGGCCAAGCGCATTGGCAATTTAATGCACAACTGCCTAGTCGGTCCCTGCTGACAAATCATCACTGCACCACAAACTAGTGAGCAGGTGAGCATCAAAAAACACCTACCATTTAAATTCCTTCTGGCCTCGGAAGAATGGAAATGAAAGAATTTGACTAACGCGTCAAATTTCACTGCAAAATGTAAATTATTCACAGCATCTTGTGCATTTGAGGATGCCCTCAAGGGTCCAAACTAATTTCGAGGATGCCCGTTACAAGTTACCCATTGTTACAAAGCCCCCATTTACTGCAAGAAAAAAAATGGATTCCTTTGTGATTTATGACCCGGTAATGCCTCGCACTTTGGTAACCAGAATCAAATGCATCATTGGTTTTCCTACCCTGCTCCTGGGTAAATGACAAAATTGACTTTTGTTCCAGGAGTGCACTTGCCACCTTGACTAGGCCTAATTGCCTGCTCAGCTCACACTCAAAGGATATATGACCTGTAAGTGTGACAGTTTAGGGAGTTAACCACGTAGTGGTACCAAATATTAAGCTGGGGCTGCCTGAAACAACAGTTCAATGTTTAACACAGGCCTGTGGTGATGTCGTACAATTTACAGGTAAAAGCCCATATTTATACCACACAAAGACACACAAAAGTCGCAAACAAACCAAGAACAGGTTGGGAGCAGACCTATCTAGTGGTGACATTTTCAAAAAGCTAGTCACAAATAGTTAAACATTGCTTTTAGTTCACCAATTTATTCAGTCAAAGTCAATGTTAAGCTTGGCTGAGCTCATGGAACTACATAATAGTAATTACTAGATCAAACCGTACACCTGGGGCTCAAGATTGCCCCATCTTGACTGTCCACAGGTTATCCTGTGTGGATTTGTTCATTCCCAACTGCCCAACTTTACACATCTATGGCAGGTCTTTTGTAATTTCAGATTAAGAGAGAAAAAAAAGCATTGTATTGGGCCAGAAATGCAAATAAATGCCAAATGAATTCTATGGGGTCCAACTAGCAACAAAATCATACTACATACACCTTAGCCAAATACATTTAAAATCAGTTTCACAATTCCTGACATTTAATCCTTAGGTCAGTTAGGATCACCACTTTACTTTAAGAAAGTGAAATGTCAGAATAATAGTATAGAACATGATATCAGTTTATATTTCTTTCATCACATTCCTAGTGGGTCAGAAGTTTACATACACTCAATTAGTATTTGGTAGCATTGCCTTTAAATTGTTTAACTTGGGTCAAACGTTTTGGGTAGCCTTCCACAAGCTTCCCACAATAAATTGGGTGAATTTTGGCCCCTTCCTCCTGACAGAGCTGGTGTAACGGAGTTCAGATTTGTAGGCCTCCTTGCTCGCACACGCTTTTTCAGTTCTGCCCACAAATTGTCTATTGGATTGAGGTCAGGGCTTTGTGATGGCCACTCCAATATACCTTGACTTTGTTGTCCTTAAGCCAGTTTGCCACAACATTGGAGGTATGCTTGGGGTCATTGTCCATTTGAAAGACCCATTTGCGACCAAGCTTTAACTTCCTGACTGATGTCTTGAGATGTTGCTTCATTTTATATCCACATAATTGTCTTTCCTCATGATGCCATCTATTTTGTGAAGTGCACCAGTCCCTCTTGCAGAAAAGCACCTCCAAAACATGATGCTGTCACCCCCGTGCTTCACGGTTGGGATGGTGTTCTTTGGCTTGCATGCCTCCCCCTTTTTCCTCCAAACATAACGATGGTCATTATGGCCAAATAGTTCTATTTTTGTGTCATCAGACCAGAGGACATTTCTCCAAAAAGTCTTTGTCCCCATGTGCAGTTGCAAACCGTAGTCTGGCTATTTTATGGCGGTTTTGGAGCAGTGGATTCTTCCTTGCTGAGCGGCCTTTCAGGTTATGTCGATATAGGACTCGTTTTACTGTGGATATAGATAATTTTGTACCTGTTTCCTCCAGCATCTTCACAAGGTCCTTTGCTGTTGTTCTGGGATTGACTTGCACTTTTCACACCAAAGTACGTTCATCTCTAGGAGACCGAACGAGTCTCCTTCCTGAGAGGTATGACGGCTTTGTGGTCCAATGGTGTTTATTCTTTATTGTTGTACAGATGAACGTGGTACCTTCAGGCGTTTGGAAAATGCTCCCAAGGATGAACCAGACTTGTGGAGGTCTCACATGTTTTTCCTGAGGTCTTGGCTTATTTCTTTTGATTCTCCCATGATGTCAAGCCAAGAGGCACTGATTTGAAGGTAAGCCTTGAAATACACCTCCAATTGACTCAAATTATGTCAATTAGACAATCAGAAGCTTCTAAAGCCATGACATCATTTTCCAAGCTGTTTAAAGGCACAGTCAACTTAGTGTGTATGTAAACTTCTGTCCCACTGGAATTGTGATAGTGAAATAATCAGTCTGTAAACAATTGTTGGAAAAATTACTTGTGTCATGCACAAAGTAGTTGTCCTAACAGACTTCGCAAAACTATAGTTTGTTAAGAGATTTGTGGAGTGGTTGAAAAATGAGTTTTAATGACTCCAACCTAAGTGTATGTAAACTTCCGACTTCAACTGTACATACATCAGAACTAGCTTGCTAATGGTTAATTATGGGATGCTCCAATTGGATTACTTGGAGTTAGAGCCTACTGTAAGGATTCAAGAGACCCATGGGCAATTAAGGACCGTCAGGCAAGTCTCAAGCAGTGGACCCAGTCTTGGCTACTTTCCATCTGACTCAATGGCACTCAGGGGGATGCCCCACCCGCTAGTCAGGACTGTGCACACAGCCTGCTCCCCTTCTGACCGCATGCTCACATGACCATGCTGGTGGAATAGAGGGTGACACTGGTTTACTGGACAAGAGCCAAAACTATTATAATACTGTAGAGTGTCCAACAGATACGACAGAAGCAGGACGAGAAAACGTTTTGGCAAATGATGAGGGATATTCCTATTGTTTCACATGACATGGTTAAATTACTGAGCTCTGTGCTCTTTGAACCATTAAATAATTGTATTGTGGAAGTTTGATGGCAATATTGTGCAGATGCTACAAGAAATGAGTTAATTCTGGATTTAAAAATGTTAGCTGTAATTACTAAAATCAAGCCTGTATACTGGTGAGCAGGTTCTGTCACTGCTGACGTAGTGGTGTTTACATGAACAAGAACAGGAAATTAAAACATACGAGGGCTTGACATTAGTCGGGCAAGAATATAGATTTAAGTTGTCCAAATGGCCAAGTAATTTAAATAAAATTCACGGAAACCACAATATCAAACAATTAGGCTACTCTGATCAGAATTGGATCAGTGTCCTCCGGATGCAATGTGTTGCACACTGTCCCCCCAATCTCTGCAGAGCGCATCGGAGTATAATTGTAGGCCTGCATAGACAGGCCCAAGCAGTCTTTCAATCATGCAGTAGCGAGATATGTTTGTGACCAAAGCGGCTATCTACTTGTGCACATTTGGTGATATTCATTGCTAGTTAGTGAGTCATTTGCCCAGTTAAAGCTCATTTTTGGTCAACAATGAAAATCCTGGAAAAGTCATTGTGTATGCATCACCTGCGTGTGCCAATGGGCTGTTGCCAGGGGGAGAAGCAGATAAAATAATGATAGTCTAACTAGATCGAAAATTCGAAACATATTGTGCAGTTCGGCTGGTTCTCGCTAGTTAACTATTTAGGTATTAGCATGCATTAATGTCTTGTCCGATGTCCTGAAATACATTTTCCACCAGCACTCATGTATAACCGCAAATGGCTGACACGCAGCTGGTACAGGTGCACAGTTGATGAAACCAACGCTGCACATGCCGGTTGTAAAGCTCAAAATTGGTTAGGCATCTCCTTTATCATATACTGGCCATGTAAATAGAAAAAAAATTGGCTGTATTAAAACGATGATTGTGCTGTTATACAATGCGTAGCCTACCAAATATTAGGCATGGCAGAAAAAAAAAAACTGATTTAGGATATCTTTGCTACATAATTGGTCTAGCCCATACATTTGAGCAATCGCCTTTGAATGTGGACTATTGTTATGCATATTGGATGGACTGGTTACCTTATGCTAGGCTCCAAAATGTCTGTCCGTGAGTCGAGGAGAGAACTAACCCTAGGCGATGCTGTTGGTTCATTGATTGTGCAGGGCGGCTTACAGTTAGCCTATCATTAGTGAATTTGTTTTAGATTTTGAATTGCCTAGTAATAGGGAATTGTTTATATTTTCTTAATAGTTGGGTGACTACCTTTGGCTATACAGAATCTCACCGCTGTGCGTTTCCATCTCCTCCTCTCTTCCCTTTACTCCTTTCTCGGGCGTGCAGAGGGGATGTCAACATTTAGTGAAGTATGTTGTTGCGAAAGCATATTACTATCGATGTTATCGAACAAATTTCACTTGGTTTCCCAAATTAAGCACTGGGTAGCAGCAGGAACAGGGTTGGAGAGCCCATGGCATACAGAGCTTGGGCAGAATATCACCTGTCGCACAGTGAGAGCATGCTCCTCAAACAGTAGTTAATGCATGGAGTGAAATAAGCCTTGTTATTTTTCTCAGCAGCTCATATTAACCACAGCTCCACTATAAAACCTAGGTAGCCTACCTGGCATCGTTGAAAAATGGAGCAGTGTGGAAGTGCACGCCTTCGAAAGCATACGGATGTCATGACCCCCTCTAAATCTAGCATATAGGGCATATTTCTAATGAAAACTTAAGCTCAACATAGTCATTTCATATGTGCCCTCGCTCCAGAATGGGGAAACATATCCTTTCTATTTTATTCAGCCAAGGTCAATTATATTCTTCTTACTGTAAAAGCAGATAATATAAAATAAGCATATCCTGTCAGCTAAATGAACAATCCTACAGCCTATGGCATGGCGCATAGCCAGATAACATACAGTAGGTGAACCCATACTCCGTTCTTCTGCATAATGTTTTAGGCTTGATTATTTATTTTTATGTAGATGTTCCAAAGGCGCCCATCAGCGGCTTGTATGCAGCTTGCATGCCTGGACTCCATGGAGGCCTGGAGATGTTAAACTTGTTTGTTAATTAACGGTCAATTACCGTGAGACCACCACAGCCCTAGTGATGAATATCAAATGGAGCTAATGATTCAAGCATTTCAGGGATCACAGAATGAGCAATAAAAATACAAATCATAATTTCAGAATGTAAACAAGTTATTTGCGGTTTCAGCAAGTCACTTGTATTTGATCATGTGAATGGCTTCTCACTTCGAGATAAACCAGCATCTGTGGAACATCGTTAAATATTTAAAGGAAAAATCCACTCAATCCTTTAACTTAGTGTTAAATAACACTAATATATGAGAAAAATATTTTTGTGAACAAATGTTTCATCTTGGTGTTATAATAAGGTTGGAAGCAACATGGAAAATCGTTGTGGAAATTTGTTGCAGCTCAAGTAGACTACAAAATCCACAACGGATTCTGGCTCTCTATGGGCTGGCCGGCAAACATTTACACACAATGATACCAGAGACTATACCAGCATGCTAAGCAGTGGAGGAAGGGGAGGACAATTCTCCTCAAAATTATTAAAGAAAAAAAAGGGGGGAAAGTTATAATTTTTTAGATAAGACTACACCAAATAACTGATTAAAACACACTGTTTTGCAATGAAGGTCTACAATAGCCTATACAGCACTCTATAGGGTAGCACCATGGTGTAGCCGGAGGACAGCTAGCTACCGTCCTCCTCTTGGTACATTGACTTTGATACAAAACCTAGGAGGCTCTTGGTTCTCACTGCCTTCTGTATTTATGACAACTTCCGGAGGACTTCCTCCAACCTATTAGAGCTATTGCAGCATGAACTGACATGTTGTCCACCCAATCAAAGGATAAGATAATTAATCTAGAACAGAAAGCCTAAGCCAGAGCTAGCTAGCACTGCTGTGAATAAAATGTGGTGAAAAGTTTAACAAAGGACAAGCAAGGGAAACTCCTTTTTTCACTTAGCTAGCAACTGCAGCTGGCTAGTTTAGTTACTCAAACACCCGGCTCAAACAGAGGGATGCTATGTTAGCTAGCTGGTTATGACTAGCCAACACAACAATGGAATTCTTCCAAGTCAAGGTAAGCTTTTTTTTTTTTTTTATTGCCAACGAGGCCCGCCGGTGTAACGGTTTACTGACTATACACTAACGTTACTGCATGATTGTAGCGGGTTAACTAACGCATTAGTTCTATTAGCTATGTTGACTAGGGTGTTACTTTAGCTAATATGGGGACAGCGACGTAGGCTGTGTGTAGCGGTTATGACAGTGCATAGAGGCGAGAAGGAATACAACGTGGCTATGAAAGTGAACTGTGTTTCTGCGTGATCAGGGGTGTATTCATTGGGCCGATTCTGTTGAAAAATGTTTCTTAAACGGAAGCAAACGAAACGGGGATAAAAAAATCCTGAATTTGTCCAATAGAAACTCTCGTTTACAAGTGTTGGACTAATGATTACACCCTAGATCAGCTAGCTTAAACCAATCAACGTTACATTGAACTGGGTAAAAGGGAATATGAATGACAGTCAACCAACAATAGAAATAAGGCCATGCTTAAAAGGAAGAAAAATCGTCCTCCCTCATCATAAACGCCACTGACGTAAAGTAGCTAGTTAACTGTAAAATCACTTAAAACAAACTGCACTGTCAATTTAGGCGTCTACAACCTCACCATGTTCAACCTGCAGTTCGATGTGCCTCACAGAGTGGAGTCTGACATTCACAACAGAAGATATACTTTTGCGTGGTGCATTCTGGGACAAGGAGCGCTCTCTTTCAAGGAGTGAATGGGAGTATTGGGCGCTAGCGCAAAAACCCAACATTTACATGAATTTCGTCAAGAAGTACATTAGAAATCTTTTCCGAAATGCGAGATAATTAACTTGCTATCTACTATCGTATAGCTTTGGAATCGTGGCATTACGTACTTGAGGAAAATAGGCAAGTTAACATATACAACGACTTTGAGAAGGGATTGCGTGACAACTAGCTTAGCAACCGTGTGACGCAGCATGACAACGTGAACGCGATTGGTTGATAGTCTGCTGGGTGGGGCGTTATATGTTCCTTCATTTATTGGATTCCCATCTCCTTTCTATAATATCTCTGGCAACAGCACCATGCAATGCACCCTGGACTAAAGAGGCAGACAAATAGGAAAAATGTGCTAGACCCCCGAGTGGCACAGCGGTCTAAGGCACTGCATCTCAGTGCTAGAGGGGTCACTACAGACCCTGGTTCGATCCTGGACTATCACAACTGTGATCGGGAGTCCCATAGGGCGTCGCACAATTGTCCCAGCGTCGTACGGGTTAGGGGAAGGTTTGGCTGGTGTAGACAGTCATTGTAAAATAGGAATTTGTTCTTAACCGACTTGCCTAGTTAAATAAAATTTAAATTCGAGGGAGGAATGACGCAAAAATATAATCAATGGCTCATTCGAGAGAAGACAACCTCTCAAGTTATGACATCTGCCAGCATTGAAATCTGACATGTATGATAGATGTAAAAGTTGTATTCCTATTAACTTCCAGTGTAGGGAGAGGGACTCTATCACAGTGTTACGTCATATCGGACGGATTTCTGCCTGCTTGAACGCCAATAATTCAGAAACATAAAAACATGAAATAAACCAGGGAATCGATGGAACATCACTCAGATGCACAAAAATAATATAAACATTCAAAATGGGTGAACCTTCCCTTTAATACCATGAAAAACCTATCAAATTATCAAGAAACGCATTCATTTTCTCACATTAAAGCCTAACTCAAATGTCACCATTTTTTACTTTTCAAAACAAGCCAGCTGGCTGTAGTTGTCGGGAAACTAACAGATGGCTGCTGCTTCAGTTCCTAGTCGGGGCACACTGCCATCATGTCAATAAGCAAGTAACTTAACAGTCTATTCAAATCAATACATGACAAATGACAAGCTATGTAAAGAAGTCTGCTGAGCACAGACATAACTATGACAGAAATAGACACATTGAATGAAATCTGTTTGAAATGGCATTGAAAAATGCCTGCATCCCAACTGTCATGTTTCCCCAAATCTTTTGTGCTTCCAAATTGTCCTTTGAATGGAGCTCCCTCAATACCAGATTTTCAACTTTCCACCCAACAAAAAGGCAACAGAAAAGAGCTGTTCAACATTTATTTGCTCGACACAGCTCCAGATTGACAGAATGAAGACAAAAGAGCAAATAAAACAGTGTGCCTGTAAAAGGCTGCTAGGGCAATTTTAAAGGGGGGCACGGTCTGATAAAGACTTCCCTCAATTCTTATTGCTGTAGCCCCAAGGCAAGTAAAGGAAGTCATGGACAGGATTGCGGCGTAGTAGTAGACTGTTTCAAACCTTTCCTGGAAAAGACAAATTATTAGACACTAGACTACGCTTTACTTTCAATTCAGTGTTATGCTAATACTAATCTCTTTAATGTTCAAAAAAGGATTAACATATGCACAATTCTCAGAAACTTACTCAGGAGGCAGACTTCGAAAGCTAACGTCTGACGCATTCACCAGCTGTCGGACTTGAGTATGCCATCGAATCAGTGTGTTATCACTCCCTGCATGGTTTTACTTTGTCTCTCAGCAGAAACAGAACTACGAGCTCAGTCACGGACAATGCACACGAAGAACAGTTCAGCAGCGGGGGTTTGAGCTCTTGCTAACCATATTCAGGACCTCTAGAGGTCAGACTGTTTCTAAAACAAAGAAACACAAAGCCTTACAAGAGTTCCGAATATTGCTCAGCAAGTCTACGCACTGCATGACCAAACTTTAAACAAATGTGTACACAGCTTCTGACAAAGAAAACGGTGGTTGTTTAGCCTCATGGTACAGGCATCAGCGGCTGGCAGTGGAGCGAGCACAGCTGCTGAGCTCTATTAAAACACTTTAAAGAGGGCGTGTGGTGCAGAAGTCCATTTCACACTCGATAGAGTGCGGTTTTTCAGAACAAAACAGAAATTGGGATATGAATAAAGCAGTTGCCAAGTGTGTTGTGGCCCTTCCTTTGATAGGGTGTAGGAAAGCGAAGTGAGCAACCAGTCCTTCTCAATGTGTGACCTATGGGAAGGTTTATGCAGATTAAAAAACATTTAATTGGAGTCAATGACCAATTCATTGTCAGATTGAATAATTCAGTTTAATAACAAACCTTTCTACTTAGATCCTACTTAACCCTAACCACCGTGTAAATAAGCAGCTTGCTTGGAGGTTTAAGAAAAAAAGTTGATTTTGAAATGCCCTCGCTCATTCATGTTATAACCTCTGTTGCGAAATCCTCAGTAAGACTGTTAAATCACATAAAGGAGCATCCTTGGCAAACCTCACCCTAGACTTC
The DNA here is from genome assembly GCA_030435695.1 of Brachymystax lenok tsinlingensis. Lineage (NCBI taxonomy): Eukaryota > Metazoa > Chordata > Actinopteri > Salmoniformes > Salmonidae > Brachymystax > Brachymystax lenok. The sequence continues at coordinate 35,407,323 of CM059799.1, forward strand.
AAGGAGCCGTTTTGAAATGAGCATGAAACATGAGATGGGGGGAGTGGGAAGAGGTTGTCTGAGACGCTAAGTCAAAGACTAAAAACAGTCTTTAAATAACATCCGGACAAGATTATGTGAGCGGAGTGTGCCCAATTTGACTGAGGCAAGTTTGCCAAAGGCTGGAGGGTCTGTCTTCTCGCCCACTCCAATTTTCGCTCGTAGCGCTCACTTCACAAGCTCGGGGCATGCCCGGCCCAGCATGCATTTGTAATCTACTTGTGTGCTGCTATAGCCCCTTGCATTAGTTACTGTCATCAAGTAAGCTAAATGTTTTCATACAGAAACTGATAACAGGTGAAAAATCAAGCTGACTTACAAATGAGGATGACCAAGAGCACGGTGATGTAGTGTCCACTACTAAAAAAGCATGGTGTACTTACTACGTGCACATGCTAACAGAAATGAATAAGATGGGTAGCTAGCTAAGTGTCATTGTAGCAAAGTATTTATAAAACAACAAAAAAATAAAAATCTGATCTTAAAAGTTGTTCATTTTTGTTCTATTATTTATACAATTGGCCATCATTGATTTTTCGCCCCGATAGGCCTGGCATATTACCTCTTCCAATGAGCTTTCCATTTTGATAGGCTTAATTTACCTAAAACCTTTAGGCCTACTTATAGGAATAAAATAAAACTCATCCTGCCCAGCCAGCCAAGAGCGGCCTAAAGGGTGTTTTGCATCTAGTGGCTCTGCAAGCGCAGAGAGGGTATTCTCCGCTGCTGGCCTGCTCTCCAGGCACCACCACATGAGCCTGAAGACAGACTCTGGCCAAACTAGTGTTTCTAAAAATGAATTCAAAGACACTGTAGACTGAGCCTACTAAGGCCTTTGTTTAATTTGTGTTTCATTTTAAGTAAGTCACAGCCTATATGCATAATTTATAGACTTATGATTAAATACAACTAAATGTTGTTTAAATGCTGAGCCTCAATGTCCCTGCCAGCCTAGTGTGTTACATTGTGATGGATTTTGGGAGCGTCTCTTTGTAGGATATAGCCTTGAAATAATAGAACCTAAATAATTCATTTTCGTTCCCTATCTGGCTCTTGACCTATTTACAGTGTTTATATGCTGTTTAATAAGACATGTAGCCTATTTGAAATGATGAGTGCTATATCAGTCACCATTTCCTGTTTATTAAAATACTTTCCATTTAAATCATAACATTTGGTTTCAATACTTCAAAACCAAATGGTAGGTTCAGGTAGTCACAAAAATAGATGAGTGTTGGTTAAATTGTGATTTTAACGAATGGCGGCGCAAATTTGGAGGTGCAGTTTTTTCCCCCTGCGAGCGAGGACCGGTTTTTAGCCGAGCCACTCCATGAGCAATGAGCAGGATTTGCGACCGCTCAACTCTGCTCACATGCTCTGATCCAGACACACATTTGCCAATGTCTCACTTCAACCTTTTGCATGCAGACCTGTTGGCACAATTTATTTATTAAACTATTTACATAATTATTCTAGTAAAAAGGTATTAGAAAATGCCAACCATTACAATGGACACTATAATCATCCAGCCTAACCAACCTATAAACAATGAAAGTAGAGGCAGAGATTGCAGAATTCTCTAGCAGTTAGAGTTCAAAGCAAACTGCTATGCTCCTTTCTTATTTTTAAGACTTCCAGCTTTCTTATCACAGTGGGGCTGCAGAACTAGACCAATCCCGTAGAGCTCACATACTGACCACACCGCTCACGTCGCGTGAGCTGCAAAATACATTTGCACATACATGTTTTTCAATCATTGCACCCACACGCGCCAACGAGCGTCTGCATGGCCAAGCGCTAAAATAGAAGTCAGTTCTATTTGTGACGCTGAACACAGTGCAAGTCCTGCATCTCCTCATTGGTTTATAGAAGCACGTGCCATCTCCTCATTGGTTATACCCACGTGGGTGATTGAAAGATGAACCAAGGTCAGTCAGTCGTGGTAATACACCTTATTATGAAAGTTAGATGCTAATTGCTATATAAAGTCCAAAGAAGAAAAAGTCAGGAAGGAGGAGAGATGACTAGAAACGAGTAGAGGACCTTGTGCATTTCAGGTAAACTAACAACTCAACGTTTATATCCCAGGACAAATTAGCTAGCAACAGCAAGCTAGCAACTGCAAGCTAGCTAGCCTGCCATAAACGCTTTTCGACCTGTCCCCAATTTGCACGAGCATCTGGTTTGGGCATGGTGTTAGCCTCCATCTCCCCATCTAAGCAGACATGACATTTGAACAAAGCAGAGATGATTAAAACAACAGATGCCTTCCCGTGGATTGTAAACAATCAAATAGAAAACACCTACAGCACTATGCTGAAGGAGCCAGTGAACAAACCCAACCAACCAGAAGGACAATTTCCAGTTTGGCACGGGAACCAACCCCTTTACAAAATAGCAGGTCTCCTGAGTCGGCAGTCAATTCTTTAGACTTCAGTTGCTTCTTTTAAGGAGTACACCAGAGGCATTCTTCATCTCCCAGAAGAGGGAGTGTTAGACTTGAGGGGGCAGAAAGGAAACAAATAGTGGTTATGGGTGTTTGTGGGATAAATCTGTGGGGGAACATGAATGGCGTTTCATCAGCAGCAGCACTGCCGGCAAACGCACCACACTTGGCCAGTGAAATGGAGCTGCCTTAAGAAATTCGGGATTGACGCTCATCTGCAAACAGTGAAGTACACATATTGTAGGGAAACGTCAAAGTCAACGAATTTGATATTTTGGGAGTTGACACACTGATAATGATAAAAAGCTGCATGAGGCCTCGCCATCTTATACTTTTGTATGACTAACGGTTCATCCCTACAACTCCCCCTTCTTTCTTTAGCATACAGCTCCACGGGTAGTCCAATTCATCTTGATGAAAGGATCATTTATAACATTACGCTGAAGGACAGTGTAATACCTGCCGCGACATACTCAAAGGCTGTTGTTGAAGCAACACTTGTAAGCTGTGTCAGTGTATGACCAAGTGTTAGTCACATTATTGAGGGCAAACAGCACCACTGTCTACAAAACCAAAATCACAAGAGCAAGCCTGTTTTGTGGCGATCAAAAAAAAATAATTACTTGAATGGTTCCCAAAAGCATATATCCGTTGAATTGCAGTAGTTTGAGTCAATGCAAGTGCATAAAAAGAGATGGTGATTTGATATATACCCAAGGAGTCCAGAGGGAAGAAGACTGGGTTCCTCTATCAAAACCCACTGTTTCTATTACTTATTAGGCATGGCATTGAGGACAGCCATGGAAATGTCACAAATCAAATTTATTGGTCACATACATGTGTTTAGCAGATGTTATTGCGGGTGTAGTGAAATGCGTATGCTTCTAGCTCCGACAGTGCAGTAATATCTAACAAGTAATATCTAACAGTGACTAAGATAGTAGAATAGTATAGAGTACAGTTTATACATATGAGATGAGTAATGCAAGACACGGAGTCATTATTAAAGTGGCTAGTGTTTCATTTCCTTAAAGTGTCCAGTGATCCCTAATTTATGTCTATAGGCAGCAGCCTCTGATGTGCTGGAGATGGCTGTTTAACAGTCTGATGGCTGTGAAAACTATTTGGTCTTTTAAAAACCTGCTGTATGTAAATGGTATGCTTGAGCTTGGAAAACAAATATATCTGACTTTGGACGACGTAGTGTTTGTTTTCCGACATTAGGGCTGTTTTCCTAAAGAAGTCCAATCTGCTTCTGGTTTTATTTCCTTGCCGCGATACTAACGAGCATCGCAATACTGGTATCGTCCCGATCGTAAAGTGAATGCTCAGGATGTGGAATTACCTTCTGACAAAGAGCGTCCTGTCATAACTGCTTGCTAATCAACGCGAGATATCAACAAACAGTAAGGACAACAGCAGTGGTAATTACAATCATATTTAAAATCACCACGTTGAATACCTTTTGACGCCTCAATGAATAGGCAAAATGACAGCTCTGTGATTTGGATCAGACTTCCAGTCTTCCCACTCATTCTTCAATTAGGTTAAAAAAAAAAACTGCCTGCTCATGATGACTTCATGTCGCAGACTTTTCTGGTTCTACCACCCAAAACCCAATTATGCATGAAATTCCTCCTCGTTCAGTCTTCTCCAGTTTAATCAGAACTTGACCAGGTCTGCTCGGTCTTAAGGTGCAAGTCAGTAGAAAAAGCCTTAAGCTTTCAGAGCATGCTGACAAAGCTTGGAGCTGCTGAACCCCCACAACACATTCTTACATTCTAACGCTTCTGGCAGAACCACCTGCGTTGTGGCTGAACTGAGGGCAACTACCCACATACCCAAAGCTTTTAAAATCAGACCGGTTTCACCTCTTACTCACCTTTCTAACACTGAAATGGTAAATTCAATGGTGATTGGTAGAAGGGGAAAAAATGATCTAACGATGCGATAAAAAATGTCAAACTACACAAATAATCAAATGTCTAAGGTGGGCAAGGTAGCTAAGATGTTTATCTATACTGAACAAAAATAAAACGCAACATGCAACAATTAAGGATTTTACAGAGTTACAGATAATTGCTATACTGTAATTACCTCGCCACCATGGCCTATTTGTTGCCCTACCTCCCTTATCTTAGCTCATTTGCACTCACTGTATATAGACTTATTTTTCTACTGTATTATTGGCTGTATGTTTGTGTATTCCATGTGTAACTCTGTTGTTGTATGTATGTATGTATGTATCAAAATGCTGTGCTTTATCTTGGCCAGGTCGCAGTTGTAAATGAGAACTTGTTCTCAACTAGCCTACCTGGTTAAATAAAGGTAAAATAAACAAATAAACAGTTCATAGGGAAATCAGTCAATTTAAACAATTTTAATAAGCCCTAATCTATGGATTTCACATGACTGGCATTACAGATATGCATCGGTTGGTCACAGATAGCTTTTAAAAATAGGTAGGGGTGTGGATCAGAAAACCAGTCAGTATCTGGTGTGACCACCATTTGCCTCATGCAGCGCGATATCTCCTTCACATAGAGTTGATCAGACTGTTGATTGTGGCCTGTGGAATGTTGCCCGACTCCTCTTCAATGGCTGTGCGAAGTTAAGAATTTGGCGGGAACTGGAACACACTGTCGTACACATCGATCCAGAGCACCCCGAACATGCTCAATGGGTGACATGTCTGGTGAGTATGCCGGCCATGGAAGAATTGGGTGATTTTCAGCTTCAAGGAATTGTGTACAGATCCTTCCAACAAGGGGCCATGCATTATGCGGTGATGGCGGCGGATGAATGGCACGACAATGGGCCTCAGGATCGCGTCATGTTGTTATCTCCACGCATTCATAATGCCATCGATAAAATGCAATTTTGTTCGTTGTCCGTAGCTTATGCCTGCCCATACAATAACCCCACAGCCACCATGGGGTCAGCTACAACACTTTACTGTCAGGTCAAGACCCTGGTGAGGACGACGAGCATGCATATGCGCTTCCCTGAGATGGTTTCTGACAGAAATTATTCAGTTGTGCCAACCCACAGATTCATCAGCTTTCCAGGTGGCTGGTCTCAGCCGATCCCACAAGTGAAGAAGCCAGATGGAGGTTCTGGGCTGGCGGCTTGTGGTAGAGAAATTAACATTTAATTCTCTGGCAACAGCTCTGGTGGACATTACTGCAGTCAGCGTGCTAATTGCGCACGCTCCCGCAAAACTTGACATCTATAGCATTGTGTTGTGTGACAAAACTGCACATTTGCACAAACTGCACCTGTGTAATAATTATGCTGTTTAATCAGATTCTTGATATGCCACACCTGTCAGGTGGATGGATTATTTTGGCTAAGGAGAAATGCTCACCAAAAGGGATGTTAACAAATTTGTGCACAAAATCAGAGAGAAATAAGATTTTTATGTGTATGGAACATTTCTGGGATGTTTTATTTCAGCTCATTAAACATGAGCCCAACACTTTGTTGAGTTTATATTTTTGTTTAGTGTAATATAAAATAAAGTGGGTGTTCAGAGAAAGAGCTTCATTTCAAAACCTGAAGGCCTAATATGTGGAGTAAAAACTTCAAATAATAGGGTGTTAGAAACATCTGTGCACAATTAGGCTAGTCTCTCAAAATGCAATTATTTCAGCATAGACAAAGCATCATTATCATACCGCCGTACATCAGAATTACTATCCTACCCTAGGGGTTCTGGAGTCACTGAGACCGATCGCAAAGACTGTCTGTAAGACATGCACGCCTCATTGGCTCAAACATCAACCAGGCGAGGCGGTCAATAAAGCGCCAGTCAAGATAGTACACACATTACAGCGAGCGGAGCGCTCGCTCCCTGGCAAACTCGCTAAATCAGAGACAGTTAAGTTACCATTGAAACAAGTTATCATTGGCCCAGTGAGACCATATCCAGATGAGAGGAGCATAACAAATTCCACAATGCTGGGGTCAGATAATTTACAGTCAGGGCCCCAGTAATTATACTCTGTACACCCTCAACCCTTCATCATTATTTCCAAACACATGGCTGCTACTACATATTCTATAGCTGTGAGATAATGGGCAAATGGAGGGGTGTCGCCACTGTGCTGAAGGGAGGTGATTCATCCTGCTGAAGGGAGACTTTACAGGCATAAATCCACATATTTACTGGCCTCCGCACCATTTTCCCTTGACTGTGTATCTCCTTTAAATGAGTCAAGCGGGGCACGGGCCATCTGCGGGGCTCAAATTTCTCCCTGCGACAATGTGCCTACTAATAATGAGGCTAAGGTGACAAGGTAGTCCAGGGGGACTGGAAAGAGAAAAGTATCAAAATCTGAGATCTTTCAGTTGTCACTAGTGTGAAAACTTAAAATAATGTCAAGTTTGAGTCTACCCTGCCTGATCTTCTTGCAGGCAGCAAACAAGCCTAATTGTAGCCTAAGACTTACCTACTGGTACATACGGTAGCTACTTGATCCTATTTTAATCCTCCTGACTCGTTTCAGTCAACAGGTTGAAAGTAGCTATTATTTATTATTCTTCATGTCACAAAGCGTTCTTGATGGTTAAGAGGGATTGAAACTCAGCATAGTAATGTGTGGGATTGTACCTGTATTATCCAATCTTTACCAGATAATGTCACTTGAGATTCTTAGCATTCTCAATGTTAATGATCAGCAGCTCTCCACAATACTCAACTGTTCCTAGCCACAACCATCAGTGGCACATTTAACCAGCAATAAAAGACTAGGGAAATAACTGACTAACCTTAGCAATTGTTATGAAAGCAAATATTTTGTTTAGAATACAATAAGGAGTGACTGAGGCAATTATAATTGGCAGACAGCGCAAATGCTCACTGAATACTGAGCTACTACATAAACCTAATTTGAGTGCTCCCAATTGAGTACATTATTCCCTCCCACAAAAGGTTTCTACCAGACTATAGATCTTACCGTGCAACTGAAAGTAAACGTCAACAATTAAAAGCCATTTAGAGTGCTGTGAAAAATGAGTGCATAAACTTGAGCGAGGACATGACTCTGCATTTGAATATGAATGGAAGGAAATTAGGCTAAATCAAATGAGAAATGCTCACAAATTGCTCAATGGATTTGGCTCCACTAGCACAACATTTCCCTTTCCTCTCCCAAATAAAGTCTGATGTTCAAACTCTTCAAAAGACCTAGGCAACAACCAACTGCCATTTCGGGCCCAAGCTAGGTGATAGTGACTATTCTGAATGGGCTCGAAAAGGGGTCTGCCTCTGCTTAGACATGGATAAGAAATCCATGCGCTATGTAGAGTAGCATTTGTTTGATGTACAGGCTCTTCTTAATGAGCCAAACTATTTAATGAGTAACCAATACAGGATACAAAAATGACTACAGGGGGTAGTGGACTGTAAAACACATAAAAATCCAATCTGTTTCACTGGATGTGACTGTGCATGAATAGTTAGTTAGATTTGGGCTTAATTGCTGCTCTAATTTCCAGGAGAAGGAAGACAATGAGCCTTACGTTTCCCCTCAAATTAAATATCACCCCAGACATACTTAAGCATCCGCAGCTCAGTGTCATCACTGCAGAAATGACTGTGCCATCACTCTGTGCTGCAGGAGATTCCAGTATGTGCTCAATGAAGGAGAACCCACTATAGTGCCTTCGGAAGGTATTCAGACCCCTTGACTTTTTCCACATTTTGTTACAGCCTTATTCTAAAATGGATTAAAGTGAGACTTCTAGTTAACCAGGCAAAGTAGAGTTAAGAAACACAAGCTCCTTTACGAAATTAAAAATAGCAGCATTGAATTTAATAGTAAAACAGTTTGAATTTGTAGTCTCGCTCAACCCTCCCACTTCCCAACTACATTTCCTAGCCAAGTCTCCCTCTTTTCTTTAGAGAAAACGGCTTCATTCGAGCCCTTACCCGTCAAGGGATGTAAAACAGGGCAATGTTTTTCTTTCTATCGTGCAGTGGCTGGCCGCATTTTACATTCAAAAAGCATATCGCGGGCTGATCTAAAACTAGGCTAGTTGCAGACCGGGCCATTATAACCATTTGTTTAGGCTACACCCTTGTTCAGTCAAACATGCCTCTGACATGTGGTATTTCCATCTGCAACGTTAGAGAACGTTATGCAACTGAACATGGGCCTGGTAACATTACCAGTAGCCTACATGCAAACATTTTGTGGCACAGAGAGAAAGGAAAAAGGATAGGAAACAATTTGACAAAATTCCTCTTGCCACTACACATGAATGGGTAAATAACTAATTTGAGTTTGTGAGGACCCAGTCACTCAGACTTGAGCACATCGACCAGGACATGAGCACTGGAACTCGGACATCGGCCATAGGGACTCGTGACTCGCGCCATTGGTGACTCAGACTGACTAAGACTCGAGCACAGGGGATTTGGGACTCGAGTCGGACTCAAGATGTAGGGAGTGTTCAAAGTCCTTAGCCGCCATTCTATACCGAACAAAAACATTCAACAATTTTACTGAGTTACAGTTCATAAGGAAATCAGTCAATTGAAATAAATGAATTATTCTCTTATCTATGGATTTCACATGCCTGGGCAGGGGTGCAGGCATGGTTGGGCCTGGGAGGGCATAGACCCACCCACTTGAGAGCCAGCCCCAGCCAATCAGAATGAATTGGATGGCTTTATTACAGACAGAAATAGTTTCATCAGCTGTCCGGGTGGCTGGTCTCAGACGATCCCGCAGGTGAAGAAGCCAGATGTGGAGGTTATGGACTGGCGAGGTAACACGTGGTCTGCGGTTGTGAGGCCGGTTGGAAGCACTGCCAAATTCACTAAAACATTTGAGGTGGCTTATGGTAGAGAAATTAACATTAAAGTTTCTGGCAACAGCTCTGGTGGACATTCCTGCAGTCGGCATGCCAATTGCACACTCCCTCAAAACATCTGTGGCATTGTGTTGTGTGACAAAACTGCACATTTTAGAGTGGCCTTTTATTGTCCCAGGCACGAGGTGCAACTGTGTAATGATCATGCTGTTTAATCAGCTTCTTGATATGCCACACCTGTCAGGTGGATGGATTATCTTAGAAAAGGAGAAATGCTCACTAACAGGGATGTAAAGTTTGTGAACAATATTGGAGAGAAATAAGCTTTTTGTGCGTATCGAACATATCTGGGATATTTTATTTCAGCTCATGAAACATGGGACCAACTTTACATGTTGCATTTATATTTTTGTTCAGTATACTTGGACACCAATGTGGCTGCGGCATCTGTGGAACGTTGATAACAAATGGCATTGACCTTCCGAGGGATGCAAACATACTACTTTGGTGCAGCATCATTTGGTGATTGTGCTACTCCCTCTCTCTGCACTTGGGTGTGTATGTTTGTAATGTGCAATCTCTATATAGTCTGAATTAGGAATTTACATTGCTAGCAAAATTATATACACAGTATTTTGGGGTTATATCCTGCCTGTTTGTCCGTGTCCGGGGCTATCGTCGGACGGGGCCACAGTGTCTCCCGATCCCTCCTGTCTCAGCCTCCAGTATTTATGCTGCAGTAGTTTATGTGTTGGGGGCTAGGGTCCCTCTGTTATATCTGGAGTATTTCTCCTCTCTTATTCGACGTCCTGTGAGAATTTTAGTATGCTCTCTCTAATTATCTCTTTTTCTCTCTCTCGGAAGACCTGAGCATTAGGACCATTCCTCAAGGCCTACCTGGCCTGATGACTCCTTGATGAATATTTTTTAATCTTGTCCATGTTCTGTTATAATCTGCACCCGGCACAGCCAGAAGAGGACTGGCCACCCCTCACAGCCTGGTTCCTCTAGGTTTCTTCCTAGGTTTTGACCTTTCTAGGGAGTGTTTCCTAACCACTGTGCTTTTACACCTGCATTGCTTGCTGTTTGGGTTTTTAGGCTGGGTTTCTGTACAGCACTCTGTGACATCAGCTGATGTAAGAAGGGCTTTATAAATAAATTAGATTTTTTGGTCCTTTTTCTGCTGTTGGGAAGAGAATAGAATGTTATTCAGAAAAATATTTTGGTAGGACAAGGCTGTGTGTGTGTTTGTGCACATGGAAGTCAGTGATTTGTGTTATTATAGGTTAAATCAGGCAATACAAATGTGATGACTAAAATGAAAAGGGCATTTAGTTGACGAAAATGGCCCAAAGTTGTGAATTTTACGATAGACTAAATCATTATTCAACTGACAGAAATTTGACTAAAACGTAATGATATTTTAGTCAAAATGACTAAGACTAAAAAAAGTGCCAAAATACTGCTCCACACACAGCCCCATACAAAAAGGGAAAAATGGCACCAATATGGCATTCTCAGGACAGTCATTCCGGTCTTCCTTCCTCTAATAAAAGACAAAATGTCAGGCCGTCAAATAGCTTTTTATTCCCCGTTTCCATTTTCAATGAGAATTTTGTATAACTAAAACTCCCCATTTAAGTGAGTTATTAAAAAAAAGTATTGGGGGTCTTACAAATGGCAGAGGAAGACGGAGCAATTGAATTTACACCAGCGTGTGACAGTTTCATACCCCCTTTTTTGGGGATCCCGTTGGCCGTCACTGACTGTAGGTGCCAAGCTCACACATCTCAGCATGTAACAGGGCACAGAGGGCTAATAAAGTAATAGTGGCTTTACAATTTCGTCGTCTTTTAAAACTAATGAAACGAAGTGAGGGCCAGCCATCAGTCAGATCACAGTTCAAGAGGCGACTGACTTGGAGAGTTAAAAAGCCTTTTTTGAAAGACGAGAATGTTGAAAGTAAGACTGAACGTGCGAAAGCATGAAGATAGTTAACTTTACTGCCAATAGGAGCAGAGTATATTTCAAGGTCACGATCAGCGGTAATAGTAAATTACAGTCTAATGACAATGGTCATTGTAAAGACCGTTCTGTTCTATCGAAAGGGAAATGTGGAGTCTGAAGTCACTCATCCCTGTCAAAGAAAATGCATATAAGTGCCTAATGATTTAGGCTACTTCATATATTCCAATAAAGCCGAGGAGTTATTTTAATGAAAGGGGTCCGGCTTGATCTGAGAGGAGTTGATGCCAAAATGTCGAACATATCCCTTGATCTCTAACATGCGCCACAACAGTGGCTCAGGAAAATGTGCTTTGAAGATCGCAGCTTCACTTGGGATGAAAACTTTGGAATGAGAAGATAAAACTGCCACAAGGGCTTTTCAGCCTTTGATTGCAGTGCCTTTTTTTATATAAAGGGCTGGGTGGGAGGGGTTTAGAGGGAGCACAAACAGCAAAAAGAAACCAGGGAAAATATTGCATTTGAAAACATGCCATGAGATTACGTAATCAAGTAACATACAATGAGTAATGACTAACGTTTCAATGGGGTTTTATACCTAGGAATTCGGGAGACAGTTGATTTGGAAACCACTCCAGTTAAGCAGAAATACAGGGGATGACATGTTGCACAATGATGGCGCAACAGAACCTGTTTTGGCGGAGACATTTAAATGAAATGTCCTGTGTTGCTTAGCTTAACAAAATAACACTTTTGCAGCACTCAAGACCTTTGTCAGTGGGGAATAGATTCTTATGACAGTGAGTACGGTTACATGCTCACAATAATGCAATTGTGGATAGCCAGATTAAAATGTTTACATGCTTTGCAAGAAGAACGATTTCACTAATAATCCTGTTTACGTGGACGCATCTGAAATCAGGCTACCTGGTGGCTCTTTGAAAACCCCAATCAAAATAACAAATTTAACAGTTACTTTTGGGAAGCATATTTGATATAGTTCGCGATGTGCTTTACAGGAAATAAAAAAAATAAAAGCTGAAAGACAAAAAGAAAGAAACTACCTAAAAAATACCCTAAAGAAAAGGAAAGCTAAAAATATGTTTTTAAACGCTTTTAAACATGTCCACAGTTTCGGACCCCCTCAGGTTCTCTGGTAGGCTATTCCAGAGGCTGGGGGCATAATAACTAAATGTTGCCTCTACATGACTCTTCATCCTAGGCTTTGGTAAAGTTAAAAGGCCAGTGCCAGAGGACCTGAGGGACCTACTGGGTACATAAGGGCAGTATTTTGAAGTTCAGATGAAAAACGTGCCCAAAGTATACTGCCTGTTACTCAGGCCCAGAAGCTAGGATATGCATATAATTAGTAGCTTTGGATAGAAAACACTATCCAAAGTTTCTAAAACTGTTAAAATAATGTCTGAGTATAACATAACTGATATGGCAGGCAAAAACCCAAGCAAAATCTGAATCAGTCATGTCACACTGTTTTCAATTGGCATGCTATTCAAAGCATGGTATTTTAGCTCCCAGATTGCAGTTCCCATGGCTTCCACTAGATGTCAGTCTTTAGAAAAAGGTTGGAATCTTCAATCATGAAAATCAGGGGAGTAAGCCCACTTGTTCCTGAGTTCACGTCAAGTGTCCTGTTTTGGATTTTGCGCGTTAACAGGGAATGCGCGCTCAGTTCTTTTTCTCTTCTATTCAGCAGGTTATATTCCGTCTGAAATATTATAGTGTGTATTCATTTTAGGGTATCGGAGTATTGATTACAAATGCTGTTTGACTTTTTTCGACAAACTTTACGGGTACTTTTGGGATATCATTTGTCTGCATGGATGAAAGCCTTTGGGCAGGTGGATTACGCAAACCAAACGGAGCTATATGGATATAAAGAGGAACTTTATCGAACAAAATGACCTTTTATTGTGTAACCTGGACGCTTTGATATGCCATCAGAGGAAGACCAAAGGTAAGTGATTTATTTTATGCTATTTTTGAGTTGTGACACCTCTGCTGGTTATGTTATTATTCTAATTGAGTTTGAGTGGGGGCGCTGTCCTCAGACAATCAAATGTTCTGCTTTCGCCGTGAAGCCTTTTTGAAATCTGACAATGCTGTTAGATTAACAAGAGTCTACGCTTTTGAAGGGTGTGCAGCATTTCTATTTTCATGAATGTTTGAAATGGGTATTTTTGTAATTTGGCGCTCTGCATTTCACCGGATGTTGTCAAAATCGATCCCGTTCACGGGTTTGGATCCCTAAGAGGTTAAAAGCATGTCTGACATGAATTGGGAAGCAAAATTGTGGATTGATTTAAATACCAATAGAAGACTTAAAATGAATTCTAAAAAAAACGCAGAGGCAGCCAGTGCAGAAACATTAAAACCAGTGTATTGTGTGCTCTCCATCTGGTCTTGGTCAGTACCCATGCTGCAGCATTCTGTATGTTTTGCAGTTGACCAATGGCTTCCAATCCAGTTGTAGAAACATCAAGGATGATCAATGGAAACAGGATGCACCGGAGCTCAATTTCAAGTTTCATAGCAAAGGGTCTGAAAATGTATGTAAATAAGGTATTTCAGATTTTTTTTAATGTGTAAAAATCTGTTTTTGGCTTTGTCATTATGGGGAAAACTATTTAATCCATTTTAGAATAAGGCTGTAACATAACAAAATGTGGGAAAAGTCAAGGGGTCTGAATACTTTCAGGATGCAGTCTGCCAGCTTGCTCTCCGAATATCACAATGGACCTTCAACTGACTTTCTCCACTTCCGCTCTGCCTTTCTGCTATTTCTCTTTCATTTATTTGTTTCTTCACAAATCCCAGGGACTCTGTTTGGATGTGACATTTCTCAACTATAGCATCAATGGTTGCCCTTCATTTAGTATTACAGTGAACTAAATCACCACAAGAGGAAGGCAGAAGTGGTGGAGAATTGTTCAATAAACATGTAGTAACTTCAGAGGTAAGATCGTGTTTCTTAATAATGGGTTCAGTATTACCCTGTGCTATGGGCAACAAGGTAGTAAAACATACAGTGGTGATCAGATAAAGAAACATCAGTAAGAGCGGCGTTACAGTCTGATGACAGCCGTGTTTCGGTGAGAAACATGCAAGCAACTTGGCGTTCGGTAATGGGGTCAATCAACAAAAAAGGTATTACTTAGTTGCTCTAAAATGTAAAAAAGTGCCATATTCAATGAGTGTGGGGCACTGCCCCTGGAGCATCTGCCTCGAGGTAACCAACGGAATAACAACCAAATGATTAACGTTCCAACCACCATCTCCAATCTATCAGAATGGTAGGTGATGACAGTGTATAAACTCACTAGAAGACAGAGTTAAAGGAACATAAAGTTTGTTATTGTGAGTAACCTAATTTAATGTGAAAACTATTTCTAAGACGCAAACATTTCAGTCTTTCCGAACTCACTTCAATCGCGCTAAAGATGGAGGCTGGCTTGGCTTGAAACCACACACACAAGCTGCCAATCAAAAGGGTCAGTCCACCCTATGGAGTTGGAGACTGTAGAGGGATCATTGCAGACCCGGGGGATTATGAAACTTGGGGCATTGATTAGCATTTGGAAAGCAAATAATTTCACAGCTCAAAGACAAATGAATTTGAAGAGCTGGCTGAACATTCATTTTATTTATTCATTTCAGAAAATCTATGAGGCTGCGGAGAAAGGGGCAAAATAAAAGGACATTATGTAGGCGTTTCTGCTTGTAAAGGAGATATCAAAACTAAGACAGTCAGAAAGACAGAACTGTTTAAAATCAGAGATTTCAGCCAGGGGAAACTAATTATGATAAATAAACCTAGAGAAAAATAGAACAAATATGTTTATTGAAAGCTCAAAGCTAGGACTTGCTGATTTGTGGCCATATTTGCGCGTACCCCAGGGGTACGCCAAATGTTTATTTCATCACATTTTCAAAGAGTCCATTTATATTTTCCAACGGGGCTATACATTTGGGTGAGTCCCCCTCTCTCGCCTGAGTAGCCTCATTTCAGTGCCAAAAATTAAACCATCTAGTGTAATAACACCAACGTCAAATACAGATACAGCCTAGTCAAATAATTAACATCCAATCACATTAACTTCTTGGGGATGGGTGCATGAGGTGACCGTTTTGGAGAGCCTGGCATGCCCAAAGTAAAATGCATCCCATTCAGGCCCAGAAAATAGGATATGCACATATTGTACCATTGGATAGGAAACACTCTGAATTTTCCAAAACTGTTAACCATTTGTCTGTGAGTAAAACAGAACGGATATGGCAGGCGAAACCCCGAGGAATTTCTGTCCTGGAAAAAGTGGTTCAGACTGCCTCATTTGGAACCCCTCCCTTATGAAAATGCCCATATGAATGCAGTACCCATCTTTTTATCTGGATGTCAACAGTCTCGAGACAGTATTAATTTTCATTTTGGATGAATTAGACCAGAGAAAAAGAGGAAACCAGGAAGTGTCTCATTTATGTCAACAGTAGGCACTGCGCGCTCCCGACAAGGCGCGCTGTGTGTTTTTTACCGTCTTTATCGATCAGTTTATATTCCGGTTGATTTATAATAGTAAATATAACGTCAAGTGTTCCTAAGGATACATTTAAAACTAATGTTTGATTGTTCTTGGACAAGTTTATAGGTATAAGATGAGCGAGTTTGCGTCACGTTTCAATGGAGGAGTGGAAGCTGTCGTTTCTGATAACGCACGAACCAAATGGAGATTTATGGATAAAATACATTACTTTTTCTAAGAAAAGAACCATGGATTGTCTTCGTTGGACACTTAGGAAGACCTCAGCAAAAGTTCAACAGGTAATTGATTTGTTTTCGCTGTGAAATTTGTTATGTGTGTGCCGTGATGGATTATGAAATTATGGTAATGAAAAAAACATGTGAGGTGCTACCCTCAAACAATCAAATGTGCTGCTTTCGCCGTAAAGCCTTTTTGAAATCTGACAACGCTGTGATATTGCCAAGAAACAGAGCTTTTGATGAGTATGGAACACTTGTATATTGGTGGATGTTTAATAATTAAACCTTTGGATTTTGAATTTGGCGCCTTGCATTTCACCTGGTAGTGTCGGGATTTGGGCGCTAGCGCCCCAGCAATCCCCAAGAAGTTAATCGTTACTCTCTGGCGGGAATTCCACTAACTGTCCGTATGCAGCCAAACGTAGCTGCTGCCCATTCCATTTGCTCGAAAATTGATGAATGGTTTAAAAAAGTAAAGCCCGCATTCAGAGACGCATACCAGCACTCCTGGTAGTACTGCTACTGCCAGCAGTACTACACCTGTCGACAACACAAGTTCTGCTTCCAAGAGCACATCCAATGCTAGCATCAGTAATTCTACATTTGTCGTTAGCCCAGCTAACATGGACAATGAAGGTTGTGAATCTGTTGCAGCCGAAGAGCTACTGCCCCCCTTACCCAGGAAAGCACCGGACAGGGACGTTGGACCATCGAAGAGGCACAAATATGATGAGAACTACATTGATTTGAGGTTCACATATATTGGGAGTAGTGCCTTTCCTCAGCCACCGTGTGTTATATGTGCAAATGTACTATCTCACAACTCAATAAAACCTTCAATCTTGCGCAGACATTTAGAAACATGCCAACTTGAAAAATAAGCAACGGGAGATTGAGTGAGAATTAAGACGACTTTCGAGTAGTAAGACATGTATAAAAGCAACAGATACCATTAATAAGAAGGGGCTAGAAGTGTCTTATATGGTGAGCTACCGAGTGGCTAGGACAGGCAAGCCCCATACTATTGTGGAGGACTTAATTCTTCCTGCTGCCGCGGATATGGCTGGGACAATGCTGGGGGAAATGGGCCCAAAAAAAAACTATTCAGACAATGACTTCATCAAACAACACTGTTTCACGACGCATCAGTGACATGGCAGGAGATGTTTTGAAACAATTACTGCGTTGCATACAAGCCAGTGAATTCTATGCATTACAGCTGGATGAGTCAACAGACGTGGCGGGCCTGGCACAACTCCTGGTATATGTCCGTTATGTTTATGGGGGGGGGGGTCAATTAAGTAAGACATCCTCTTCTGCAAACCACTGGAAACCAGGACCACAGGAGAGGATATTTTTTAAGTACTGGACAGCTTTGTGACATCAAATGGACTTGTGGTCAAGATGTGTTGGTATCTGTACTGATGGCGCAAAAGCCGTGACAGGGAGACAAAGTGGAGTGGTAACGCAAGCAGTTGCTCCCGACACCACTTGGGTACACTGCAGAATCCACGAGAGGCTCTTGCTGCCAAGGGAATGCCGGACAGCTTGAAAGACGTTTTAGACACTACAGTGAAAATGGTTAACTTTGTTAAAGCAAGGCCCCTGAACTCGTGTATTTTCTGCACTATGCAATGGATATGGGCAGCGACCATGTAACGCTTTCACAACATACAGAAGTGCGCTGGTTATCAAGGGCCAAAGCATGTACACGTTTTTTGGAATTGAGAGACGAGCTTAAAGTTCTTTACTGACCATAATTTCACACTTGTCTTACCGCTTGCATGATGACGAGTTTCTCACACGACTGGCCGGGGGATTGTTTTTTTAATGATCTGAATCTAGGATTACTGGGACTCTCCGCAACTATAGTCAATGTGCGGGACAAAATTGAAGCTATGATTAAGAAGTTGGAGCTCTTTTCTGTCTGCATTAACAACAACAATACACAGGTCTTTCCGTCATTGTATGATTTTTTGTGTGCAAATGAACTCAAGCTTACGGACAACGTAAAATGTGATATAGCGAAGCACCTTAGTTAAGTGCCCAACTACGCAGGTGTTTCTCGAAACGGATGACAAACTGGATTCGTTATCCCTTTCATGCCCTGCCTCCAGTCCACTTACCGATATCTGAACAAGAGAGCCTCATCGAAATTTAAATCAGAATAAACACTGACAGATTTCTGATTTTGGGCTGCGCTCAGTGTCCTGCCTTGGCAAATCGCGCTGTTAAGACACTGACGCCCTTTGCAACCACGTACCTACAGTCATGGCCAAAAGTTGAGAATGGCACAAATATTAATTTCCACAAAGTTTTCTGCCCCAGTGTCTAAATATTAGATGGAATACTGAAGTATAAATACAAGCATTTCATAAGTATCAAAGGCTTTTATTGACAATTACAAGAAGTTGATGCAAAGAGTCAATATTTGCAGTGTTGACCCTTCTTTTTCCAAGACCTCTGCAATCCGCCCTGGCATGCTGTCCATTAACTTCTGGGCCACATCCTGACTGATGGCAGCCCATTCTTGCATAATCAATGCTTGGAGTTTTGTTTGTCCACCCGCCTCTTGAGGATTGACCACAAGTTCTCAATGGGATTAAGGTCTGAGGAGTTTCCTGGCCATGGACCCAAAATATCTATGTTTTGTTCCCCGAGCCACTTAGTTATCACTTTTGCCTTATGGCAAGGTGCTCCATCATGCTGGAAAAGGCATTGTTCGTCACCAAACCGTTCCTGGATGGTTGGGAGAAGTTGAGTGTCTGTCAATGTTTCGTCAACCTGAAACAAAGACGTGACCTGAGCGCGACATTCTATAATGCCATGGATTGCAATGAAGCCATCTCTTTTCAATGCATTTGGGAATGAACTGGAACACACTACTTGAACAATAGCGGCAGTTGGACTGAACACGAGGCAGTGGCAGAGCTAAAATGGGCAAGGCGCCTCTATAGCCGTGCCAAGAGGATACTGTGTGCATACAACAGACAGCAGCAGAAACTGAGACGGTACCCATCTCCAGAGAACACAGTACATCAGCCCCCATAAAAATCTCCCTGCCTCTGCCATACCTCGGGCGGCAGGACCAGATATGCCAAGCAGCCAGCTGGCCAATCAGCTTGCCAGGGAACCAGCCAAAGGGCCTATCAACAACCCCAGAGAATCAGTGAATAATCTGCTAGCAAAACCCACCAGTCACTAGAGTGGAATCCAGATTTTCATACGGTCATACCGTTTTTGTACCATACCAGGGTATATGGTATTACTATAAGTGCACACAAGGGACGCTATTTCAAAGAAACAGTGCATTTGGAAAGTATTCAGACCCCTTGACTTCTTCCACATTGTTACGTTACAGCCGTATTCTAAAATAGATGGAATTGGTTTTTCCCCCCTTAATCCACACACAATACCCCTTATGACAATGGGAAAATCATAAATTTGCTAGAATTTCTAAAAACCTGTTTTCACTACATCATTAGAGTATTCTGTATAGATTGAGGAAAATTATTTAATCAATTTTAGAATAAGTCTGTAACATGAAATGTGGAAAAAGGGAAGGGGTCTGAATACTTTCCGAATGCACTGTATAATAGAATTGTAAAAAAAAAAATTATTTTAACAAGTGGCGGTGCGTCAAAATGGCGCCGTAGAGAGAATACTTTCAGCGAGCTCCTGTGGCATTCGTTAATTTCTTTTTATATTCAGTGGTAGAATTTGCTCAAATAAGTTACCCTACAATTAGTCTGGACAGCTATTTCTCAAATTTCCAACAACATGCCCAGCAGAACTACTTAGAACTCGACCAAAACCACCATCCCTGTAGATGTGCAGGAGGAGCTAACTAACATTAGCGAAGCTAACACCACTGCGGATCCAGGCACAGTGGACCTGGCGATTCAAAGGATGACGGATAACTAGGGATGCACAATATATCGGTATACGATATTAGCTAATAATGCCTCGTTTAATGCTGATGTTAAAAACTGATGTCAAAGCTCACGTGCATACCTATATAAATGTAGGTACACAACGTAATGATGCCATGTAAAATTTGGCGCTAAACGTGCAACATGGCATTCCTAACCTTGCCCACACAATGTCTGCTGTGTGGATCGAGCAGTCAACAAGTCAAGCAGTCATTTAAAATGGTAAGAAAATTTCAGCAAGACAACTCAAAAGGCGAAATCCATTAAAGCCAAGATAATGGAATTCAATGCCCTTGACAATCACCGTTCTCTGTCGTGGGTGATGTTGGCTTACGCCGACTGGTCGAGCACAGGTACACACTACCAAGCCCTATTTTTGAGATGTTGCCATACCGTAGTTACACAGTAATAGCGTCACTGGTATTAGCTTCAAGACATACATACAATGGAATGCCGTTTGGGTCTTAGCGTGTCAAAAAAGATACAGTAGCACTGTCAAAGCTGTACAAAAAAAGTCTGCAAACCCTGGACACGAACGATGTGTTTACAATACCGCGTTGGTAATAAAGCATAATTTGTTCGACTGAGCTAGCTTTAGCTTGGTACCTAGCTAGCACCAATACAACCAGCCTGAAAACAATGACCAGTAGAAACTGCAGTCATTTTCATTATTCTTAGCAATGATTTAGGAATCCTTGAGTAAGTATTAGCAAGGTTGCCACTTGTTCACCTATTGTACGTGAACTTCAGAAATAAACAAAATAAATAGCTATCCAGCTACTTAACACTGTTGCCCAAAGCTAACATTATAAGCAGCCAGCTAGCTTCATCTGGCTAGTGACGCTCGACCGGACCGGGTTATGTGTTGTGAAGCTAGCCACAATAAGGATTAGGCACAGTAGTGGAATTTGCGGTTGCCTTCAAAATAAAAGTACATAATTGACAGTGATGCAAATGAATACACATAGAATTGCCACACTTATTTTGAAGGCTAACCGCAAAGTCCACTATTGTGGCTAGCTTCACATAGATGGGTCCGACCACCATTAATCAAATAATAACGGTCTTATAAATTAGGGTTATTTTCGATGACACCTAGCTATATAGTTACACTTCAAAAAAGTTTTATTTTTTTGGACACGCAAAGACCCAAACGGTGTTCCATAGAAATCAGTATAGCTTCACCCTCTCCTCAAGCCAGGTCACTTAGCTATTTGTGAGGATCTGGGGGTATGCTGATGTTTGGAGAACCTTTTTTCCCCTCCAACAGAGTTCCTTTTTCTCTGCACCTCATGGATGTCAGACTAGAATATATTACTTTTTTATGCCCAGGACGTCTATGCAATCCGTTTTATCCGCTAATATAGGAATCAGTCATATCTGATCTTGTAGAGGTGATCCTGGACATAAAACTCAAACGGGGCATCCAATCTGTCAAGACATTGGAGATTGAATACAACCATTCGACAAGACCATACATTTACATCATATTTTATTACAGAGTTTAAAGTATTTTGCTCTACTAACTCTCAATAAACAGATAACCCCTCACTCCTTTGGGAAACCTGTAAAGCGTACACTAGGGGTCTGATTATGTCATACTCCGCCACTAAGAGGCAGAAAAAGCAATAAAAAAACTCCCACTCCTGCCCTATTAAAAGGAAATATCAGTCCTTAGATCAAAGTTGGACTCTAACACAGGACGCTGAAAATAAAGATTTGTCAGGCAAAAGCTTTATGAACATGGAGATACAACAGGAAAGTATTTGGCGTACCTAGCTAAAAAGAGAGCCGACTCAGTCAATTGCTACTATTACTGATTCTGATGACAATCATTTATATTAAAATAAATTGATGAGTCATTTAAGAAATGTTATGCAAATCTTTAAGCCTCAGAACTGACAAATGACGCACCCAAATTAATGGACGACTTCTTTTCTAATATTGAGCTCTCCACTATCTCCGAAGAACAGAGGTCTCTCCTTAATGCCCCTATTACCGAGGAAGAGATAATGTTTGCATTTAAGAATCTGCTAAATGGTAGGGCCCCAGGACCAGACGGGTTCTGTAGTGAGTTCTATAAAGAGTTCCGTGGCCTGATGTTTAACCACTCATTTTCAAATGACGCCTCCCTCAAACACTGAGGGAAGCCAACATATCACTTATTCTCAAAAAGGGAAAATGCCCAGTCTTGCTGCTCATACAGACCCATTTCCCTTCTGAATGTGGATAGATATTTTTTCTTAAATTCTAGCCACACGATTAGAGGACGTACTGCCACTAATTGTGAACAGGGACCAAACTGGCTTCATTAAGGTCCGTAAGTCATGTAACAATGTCAGGCGGCTTCTTAAAATGTTATTCAAGCCTATCAACGAAGTGCTATGGATGGTCTTGTGTGGAGTGGTCCTACCCATTCTTTGCTCTGACTAAATTTGGTCTGATTTAGTTATTTTACCTTTATTTAACTAGGCAAGTCAGTTAAGAATAAATTCTTATTTTCAATGACAGCCGTTAACCCACTATTTCTAGGCATTGTTCAGGGGGCAGAACGACAGATTTTCACTTTGTCAGCTCGGGGATTCGATCTTGCAACCTTTTGGTTAATAGTTCAACGCTCTAACCACTAGGCTACCTGCCGCCCCATGTCACTTGGTAGCCTTCATTCTGTACCCATTACCTCTCCCCCATTTCCTTATAAATGGTCTACCTCAGGTTTTACGTATCTGGGTATATTTGTAACTCCTAAATTCCAGCAAACGTACAAAGCTAATTTTGTTCCCTTGTTTGATACAATAAGACAGGAGCTGGAGCGCTGGAACTCTATTCCCATTTCATGGTTGGGTAGAATATCCCTCTTGAAAATGAACATTTTACCTAGAGTACTTTACACAATCCAAATGATCCCAATAAGGTAACAAAATATGTAATTGGCTGGCTAAGTCCCCCCTCATATGGAGTAAACGCAAGCCAAGACTTAAGATTGCAGTATTGCAGCTACCAGGCTCTTGGGGAGGGGGTGGCTTGGATCTGCCCAAATGATGACTATTTGGTTAGACATTGAGACTTCTTTTTCAAAATACCCCTTACATTATCTTTTATTTTGAAGAAGTTTCAAGTCTGTAAAGGATCACTGCAATAACCCTATTATGCTTAACACTCAAATCATGGAGGTCAGTTCAATGTTTTTTGGGAAGGTCCAAACTAACCTCTGCTCTTACCCCAATTCTTAATAACGGCATAGGCAGACTAAATTGTTTATTTGCTGATAAGATTGTCATTTGAGCAGATGGTTGAGAAATATCGACTCCCAAAGCAGGACTTTTTCTCGCTTTCTACAAGTAAGACATATTTTGAAGAGCACCAACTTGATTAGCAACCCTGATGTGTTCGTCACTGAAATAATTATTTTTCTCTGGAGGGGGGGACCTAGTTTCTTTACTGTTAGGTCTCCCCAGTAGGCATGTTACCCACAGAAGTAAGAGGCGGCTTTACAACATCCTTACTTTTGCAGCGAGGAAAAACATCCTCATACAGTGGTTTAGTGAGAAGGTCCCTTCGTTTAAAGATTGGCATAAGATACTATTTGAATGGGTGCCATTGGAATATCTGACATGTACATTGCATTCTAAAACAGATCAGCTCTACAAAGTATGGGTATCTAGAACCTGATTTATCAGCTATTATGCTGCAAGGATTTTCTTGGAACGTACAGTGTAATTCTGAAACAGATCCCCCACAATTCTGTGTTGGACCTAACTTCTTCATTTAAACTGAGCTTGTGTTTAATTTCTGTCTGTTCGTTTGAAATGTATGTATTGAGAGACGCAATGACGGGATGGGGTGAGAATGGCGGGGAGGGGAAGATTGTATACATGTGTATATATGTATGCAGGTGTGTGTAAGTGTGCGGTTTCTTTTTTGCTCGGTCGTCTCAATATGGGTGAAAATGGTGAAGTTCCAATAACAATACTGTTACAAAAACAATTGTGAAGCACAAAACAATTTAGGCAACAGGGATCTTGATCCAGCAGGGGATAGAATGGTACCCAGACTAGAGAGTCTTTAGCTAACATTCCACTCTTGCCTTTCAGCAATCTCTATGTTCAATATGCAGCTGGATTTACGGCGGAGTTACTCATTGGTTGTTGGAAATAACATTAACAACGTGGAGCCTCAAATAGAATTAGAACAAAGCCAAAAAACATTTAGCTGTTAGCTAGGCAAGTTGTATTTTTAGGATTAAAATCAAAGCAAAAATAGGTTTTGTGGTTGGATTTGCAGTATTTATTTTGAGAATTTAGATGTAACCTGGTAACTTTTGACAGACTGGTTTAGTCTAGACAAACAAAAAACGGTTGCATAGCAATATTTGGATAATCTTTGTGATTGAAGGATAGCTGTGAGGGTTATCAAATCAGGATCAACTCCTGGAATGTTAGCTAAAGATACTGGTACTTAGGCTAGAATGACTTTGCTGTAACCAAGAAGCTTGACATCTAGCAAGTTAGCAAACCAAATGCAAAGCTGGAGCTGGATATCATTTAACATCTTAGATTTCTCATAGTTATAAGCAGTGGCGGTGTCCCCGCCCCAAAAAACGGTATTGAAAATCATACCGTCGGTATTTCGAAGAGAAACCATGGCCTAACCTTCACAATAATCCTTGCATTCACAGTCCTTCGATTACTTGCAGTTCCGCTACCTTAAAACAGCAGTCTAAGGCCTTCTACTAGCACGTTTGTAAGAAGTTACAGAATAGCTGTAGGCTAATATGGAAATAGATGAAAGATTGAAACAAAACGAACACGCTTAAGCGCTCAGCTATTTTAACTTCTCAGCCAAGATAGATTAAACAGTTGATCTTTTAAAAGCAGCTCTGCTCCAACTAGGCAATCCCATCAGCCTTACAAGAAATTCAATATTAATCTTATAAGTTCGGAAAATAACTCTATTGGATTCCCTGCCCAATTAAAAAAATAAGCCAATTTGTTTTTTGGACAATTGATTTTCTTTGGCCCCTCCACTACCTCCTCCAGCCTGGTTGAATGGCTGTAAACAACTTTTTTTCTCTGCTTCCTTCCCCCTCTCTCCATGAAGGTGCGCTCTCCCACAGCGAAACTGCTGACTTTTGTCAGTGAGTGAAGGTGCCCTCCTGCCCCCCTCTTTGTCCCCCACCGACCGATGGCTGTCAGAACTTCTAGCACCGTTAGGCCTCCGCCCCTCAAGTCCATCCCAGAGAGAGGGGAAATATCCTGGATAAACGCAAACACAGTTGACACATTTTTTATTTTTAAGCTGTTGTGGCCGTCAAATCCACTGCTCGGTTAATTATTCAGCACTGCGCGAATACTAACCATCCTCTCAGGGAGCAACGTCAGCAGATTAGGTCCCTTAGATTCTGACCACCATTCATGCCCTAGATTCCTGCAGTTTCTCTTCGCCGGGATGTAAGGCCAAAGCGAGGTGGAGGCGAAAGTTGAAGCGTAACATTGACAGCCAAGCAATCATTCTGAGAAGATCTCGCCTAGGACGGCATATCGGCCAGGACCTGATCTTAATTTATAGACTAAATCAACGCAGAAGAGATTCCATATCAAAATTATACCATGCCAGGTTGTAGAGGATTGGCCCATTGTCCATTTTACCACATTAGCACATTATAGGCCTCAGAGCCAGAACCTTGGTCGACTGCTGTTGAATAATTAATGAAGTCAGACACATCCAACCTTTAAAGACAGTTTTTTTTAGCAAGCAATGAAAACGTGCATTGTATAGATATTGTTTTGTCCGCAGTGCCATAGCCTATAGCGCTCTACAACCCGCACATCTAGCAATGAGCTGCTCAAGCATCAAAAAGGACAGTTGGAAAGAGGAGATGTAGAACATTTAATAGACAAAGTTCGCAAAACAATTGCTTATAATCAAATGTATTTATAAAGCCCTTTTTACATCAGCAGATGTCAAAGTGCTATACAGAAACCCAGCCTAATCATTTGTAAACACTCCAGCTATTAGGTAAAGTGTATCTACATTAAAAAAAGAAAAAAAAAAAAAAAAAAAATGACTGTAGGCCTATTTAAATAATCATTTTATTATAGTCTTCAACCATAACCGTCAGTTACACGGTTATTCAATTACGTCACAGCCCTACCTGTGGGTAGGAAGACTGTACAGAGAGAGAGAGAGCGGGAGAAAGAACTGACAGGGGAGCACAGCAATTGTGAGCCGTCTAAAATGTCCGTCGAAAGTCCAGCAAGTGTGTGTAGTCTGAGGGAGAAGATGTAAAAGAAAAACAAGCCTGGGGATTTCTTGGCAGAATACTCTCCCAGCATGTTTTGCAAGCGATACGTTTTATCCCATTGCACTAGTTCAGTAACGCCACCCCCTCCCCCCTGCATAAATTAACCCAAACAGCCTCATCTCCCTCACCCCATGATGCTGGCCTTCTCCAGGCAGACACTGATATTTAAGGCCACTGGGGGCTTAGAGGTAAGCAATCAATCAGATAAACAAATACTCCAGTGCACAGTCGTCCTCCATCACGGCGAAGCTGCGTGGCATCTGGGCTGTTGATTGGAAGAGGCTCTCGTTAGGCAGCCTCCGTAGCACACTTTCAGAATCACACCATTAGGTACGCCTATGTATATTTAATTTGGTAGCAATGGGGGAATGTCAGCCATTGCAAATTCCGTGCAAGTAACTCAACCACAATCCACATCCCGGCTGTGCATAGCGTCGACCGTCTTCATAAACTGCATTGAGGGTTGTATGGATGGGAGGACCTTGTTCTTGGCTACAGACGGCAACGACTCCACAAAACCCGCTCTAACACTATTCGCATTCATAACAAAACTTTAAAAAACAGCAAGAGGCTTACTCAATGAGACAGAAGTTGAGGTAGAGACTGAAATCAACAAAACAGGAATGCATGTGCTTTGTAGTGGGTTGCCAGATTCCGCAGTGTATATGTGAATGGAATAACCCCAAAACAAACAAATAACTGTTTATATGCCAGCAGAGCTTTTTGTGTTCCCCGATGGCTCCCCTGAGCTCTAATCTCCTTCCTGCCAGCTCAGCTCCTACGCGTGCTGCCACAACCACACATGAAAGCCATAACTCCTCACCCACCGCCCCTGCCCCCTGGGCATGGGAAATGGAAGTTCATCATGAGCTTAGCATCAAGAGCCATGATTGAAGACGATAGGAGAATAACGTGGTGTATTTGGTCATTCCTTCTGTATTGAGTGTTATTTGAATTTGGTTATGCCTGGGACTGGAGTCTAACTGAAGCCAGAACAGCATCTTTGGCGTTGAAAATGTGCTTCAAAGAACCACACAGCGATTAGTCTATTCTCACAGGCCTCACAATGCTGCCTGTCTTCCTCTACAGGAGTGTCAATACAAGCCCAACAAAAGGTTCCTTTTTACATGTCAAGTCAATGTTCAACAGGATCGATGAGTCACTTCCAAGAGGGTGGGTAGAGTGATCCAATGCGAAGAACACTAAAGATGCTGAAGCGGTAAAGATTCTTTCAACATGAGCACTCACTATCCAGAGTACATTGTTTGAAATTATGCTTTTGCTTGTTTTAAATCACAATAATTCCATCTCCTTTGTTAATTACCCATTTCTTGAGGTACATGCAATTCTGGCCTCCAGCTGTATTTGATGATGTAGGCTAAACGCAATTGGAACTGAAGAGCCACAGCTCTGGTGAGCCCAAATTCATTGCTGGGCATCAAATCAAGCCTCCTGCCCTGTGCTCCAAACAATGCATTATAGGGACTCTGAACATTTGTTTTACAAAGTTTGCCACCCACTGCAGTTAATCGGGCACTGCATATTTCATTATCTGTTGGACAGATGGCTGCGGCAGAGATGCTGCGGGGAATAAACGTAGGTTTTGGGATACTCTTCAGCCAAGCCTCTATTAGAGACATCTATCAGAATTAGATCCTGTTAACTGTTCACAGCGAGTTTGCTTTGATACATGTTCGATAGGGGGGAGAAAACATTGAAGACTAACCCAATAAAGAGATCGAATAGCTTGACGGAACAACTCCATTTGGCATACTGTCTGCTGCCAAAGGGGACCTTGAAAAACAGGTTCTCCTAGACAGCTCAGAGGCCATTAAATGTGCAAGATACATTTGTATAACGAAAACCTTGTGCGTTAGGCTATGTCATATAAGTAATACATCAGCACTGGGATGCATCTTTATTCATGACTTGATGCAATAGGGGATAACTAAACACCTTTGAAGGAGTGATTTAGAAGACATCTAAAGTGAAAAGTAGCATCGTTGTTGGCCTTTATTGCATATTTCAAAGAGAAAGGTAGATAGAAGTGTGATCTAAAGGCTACTCTTTGTAATACCAATTACCACTGATGACTTCTGCCTCTCTCACCGCAGCGGGCCTACACACCAACACGAGCAGCTAGAGAGTTCAGCAAGCATTGCTTCAGTTTAATCCACCTATGAGATCTTCATTCTGGAGGGCAATG
Organism: Brachymystax lenok tsinlingensis; assembly: GCA_030435695.1. Taxonomy (NCBI): domain Eukaryota; kingdom Metazoa; phylum Chordata; class Actinopteri; order Salmoniformes; family Salmonidae; genus Brachymystax; species Brachymystax lenok. The sequence continues at coordinate 35,435,808 of CM059799.1, forward strand.
AAAGGGTATAGCTGCGGCCTAAGACCGGAGTGATTCACCCATATAACCTGGGCTGGCAGAAGAGGGATCGCCGCCTGTTGTTTTACCGATCAATAAAGGGTTAGCCTAATCAACATAAGCCTCAGATCGCAGAGAGACGTACATGGTTGCCTGGCAAAGAATCCACCGGGTTCTCTTTCCCCCCTCTCGCTCTCTTCCCCTCCCTCACCTTGAGCAAAGCAGCAGTTTGCCAGATCAAAAGGTGATTGAGATGCGCAGCGAGCGTTCATCTAAGGCTCAGGCTCCAAGCTTGAGCCTTGGCCAGGAGACGCACCTATGGCACCATCGAGCTGGGTTTGTTAGTGTGCGTGTTTGGCCACAGATGAAACCCAGTGCTTAAACCTTTCCTGAACATCCAGCTCATTAAATCGCTGACGGAAACTATTTTCCTTCTCATCGCTCCTCTGACAGAATAGGCGCAGTTTTCTGAATCCCCGGGGGTGGGATAACTGGAGGATAGACTGATTCCAAGTTCCCTACATGTGCACTATCTGAATAGAATCAGCGATGTTACCGCAGAGTTGGGAGGAAATCAACCCTGTGAGTGATATTGAAAGGCTCCATCAGAAGTAAATATTGAACAAAGTGAGAGAAATGTGGGAGGCAAGAGAGGTGTCATTTCCCCAAAAAGGGTGTGTAGGCCATCGCTTGGACTTCAACCTTGTGGTTTGAGTTTCAGTAAGCTCAATGACGCGCTTGCAATCCCCTCAGTCAGTCAATGCAGAATCTTGACAAATGAGATGTGTTGTAATTGTTTAAATGATCCAAGGGATGTTTTGGCAGCTGCAATCAATAAAAACATTTGACACAAGCTTCTAGACGAAACATGACACTGATTGACGTAGCCTGGTGTTTGAAACAGGTAGCCTACGGACCAGAAAAGGCAAATAAAATTGACTATACTATATTATAACTGTAATAACTGGGTCTTAGAGAGCAGAGATGAAGATAAAATTCTTGTCATGCCACTCACTGTTCCATCACAAACAACGTTTGCATATTTCAATATTAGCTTGGCATACAACTGATAAAACCAATCTCACTCTGTTCTCGCTGTCGAGTAAAATTCTCTTGATGATTTATCGATCACAAGCATTTGGATGCTAAAAAAAAAAACACAGAACAAGGCTCAAAACAAACTTGATGTCATGAAAGAGAATTGATTTGAGGAAAGCTCTGAATGAACCCTCTAAGAATAGCAAGAGAGTTACAAAAATCTGCTGCTTCAAATAAGACATCCGGAAGAGCTTGATAGATGGGTTAATGATCTCCCCACCATCCTCAGGTTACCTAGTAAATGACACAGCTAGCTAACCATTTACCTTATAGAGAGGCTGGGGAACCATGTGACCACCCAAGGTAGTCCGTTAGGCAGCATTTCAGACATTGCAACTCTGTTGCATTTGGACTTGTCCCAAATGGCACCCTTTTCCCTATATAGTGCACTACTTTTGACCAGGGCCCATAGGGTGTCATTTGGGACTCACAACAATTCTGCATCGAGTCTCCTTGAAATTTTGCTGAGGAAGTCCTCTGGAGCTATACTTGAAGGTACTTGATACAGACAACACACATAGGTCTAGGCAAAGCTTGGTGCTTAGTGTGGGAGAAGAAGAATGGTAGTTGTGTGAAAAGTGCAACATTAGCCCAGGGTCTACCAATTATCCTTGCTTGCATAGCATGCAGGCAAATACCTCAGTCATTGTGTTAACACTAGCTAGCATTGGCTTGCAAAACTACCTCTAACTTCCTTCATACTGGACACAGACAAAATTGGTATCCACAAGTGCATCTAACTGGGGAAGTAGATACAGGGCTCATTGCCAAAATCCCTATAAAGAGGAGTGCACACTAACACTGCCTAGGCAGAGTAGCATGCACTTTATCTATGGTCATGCATTAATTCAGACTTTTCACTTCAGTAGGGGCAGCCTTGCTTGCACCTTGTGCAATCATGTACACTACTAACCAATACTTAATGGTGCCACTACAGTAACAACAGTGTTGAGTATTGGCTAGTAGCCCACATGAAATAAAAGCACATCAGCTGTGATTTTTGAATGGGACACTGCAATGCTGACTTGAAAACAATCCCAAAAAAATGAATGGCAGGGCAGGCAGCCGTTTGGACAGATACACAATAGAATAATCCTGAGTACAGTGTGTAGAGATGCCAAGAACAAACCGAGGGGAGGCACCCCCTGGCTTCCGGGTTTTAATCCTGCGGCCATAAAAAGTGTCACGTTAACTTGATGTGTATTATAAATTGGCAGTGGCCACATATTCATGCTAGGAGGCCAATACAAAGAGCTGTACTTGCATGCCTATGCTAAAGTATCGATAATTACCACAACATTTGGATGTGTGTTGAAGCTATAAATCCAACTCTAAAACCTGAGACGCAGATCAACATAGTTGGCAATGTTCTACCCAAGGCGAGCAGTGGCACTGACTGTCCTCTTGGAGCCACGATAACCTCGACTTTGACACCCAACTTTGATGAGTGAGTGAATAAAGGAATGAGTGAATGAATGACAAGAAAAAAAGTTCTAGGCCTATTCCTCACGAGGAAATGTCCAGGATGTTCTGACTTCAGGACATTGCTTGCCTTGCTAATTTAGCTGGCTAACAATCTGTCAGCCTATTCATAACACTGAACAAATTGTTGATTTGCAGGTTGTCCTGTGCTAGATATATAACGTTAGCTAGTTCGTTATTAGCTAGCTCATCATATTTCAAAGACCGTCCGGGGAAAGCAGGGAAAGTTTTGCAACCGGGGAAGTTGTGCGCCATGAAAGTCGGCTACGAAAACAGCATTATGAGGTCAGGGAGACGGATCACGAGACATTACCGTACAGTCAATGAAACTAGTCTTCAACCCATCTAGAACAGCAGCGAGCATGACTCCGCTTCTGGCTAGCGATCCTATTGACTAACGCAACCACCGTTAGCGCTGGCTCGCTAGCGAATACTGTAGATAGCTAACGTTACTTACCATGGATCGAACTCGTGGATGATGCTCTCGAACCGGATCACTGCAAAAAGTCTGGAACTGAAGCCTGCCAACCAGGCCAGAAAAAGAATAGTAAACGAAAGTAAGGACTGCCACCCCGCTGGCTGTGCCAGTCCGCCAGAGAGGCCTCCTTTGCCCCCTCCTCCACCCACGGCGTTTGTTCGGCTGTTACCATGCAGCGAGCCGCCGGCATTCGGGGACGCTTTGTGCTTGCCGTCGGCGGCGGTGTGCTGCTCCGCCATATTCTGCGTGGTTTGCGGCGTCGGTCGCGTTTGAAAGAGTAGTGAGCACCCTCCTGCCACGCTCCACTATCTCCCGCTATTCCCGTACAGCGCCCAAGGTTTCGACGTGGTTTTGTCTCCTTATCTTCACTATGTCCACCGGCTTTTTAATTCACATTCGTCAGTGACAACCACCATTACATCGCACACGCTCTTGCAAAATGTAATCAGATGGGAGGGAATGGGCGGGACAATAGAAAACCCTGACAGCCTCTCACAGAACGACAGGTACAACAAGGCGGAGCCAAAGACTGCTGAGCGGTTGGATATTCAAAACCAATCCCGCGCAAGTACTATGATGACAGGCCGATTAGATTACCAATGGAATATCAGAACCTACATAATAACGTTGAAATCCCTGGACATGTATTCTTTTTTTATTAAACAGTAACATGCGAAACATAAACAGAACAGCCAGAGGGATTCCACAAAGAAATATGAAAACTAAAAAACGTACAAAAAACAAATCCCCATTGTATCAATTCAAATACGGACATGTAGCGAATAATTGTTTAAATATTTTGTTTTGTATACGTTTTAATGACTCTAAATAGTTTTCCAAATAAGATTTTTTTTTTTATCTTCATAAATTTTGATTTGTGTTATGAAAGTTTTTCTTAATAAAATAAAGAGATTTACGACATACTCACGTTCAATTGTGGAATCAGTGTGGTAAAATAATATGTCAAAATTAGAAATGTCAATGGTTGTATGCATTTTGTGGCCAAGATATAGTTTTACATCAGTCCAGAACACTTCACTATATCAACAATGACATAATAAGTTCAATAGATTCAGTTTCTTGTTCACAAAAACTGCATTCACTGGTAACATCAGGTATATATTTAGAAATCAAGCTATTACACGGATAGAATCTATGGATAATCTCAAAGGAGATCTCATTTACTTTATTGGTCACCATAAATGTGTGTGAAGTGAGCCAAGCACGGCGCCAGTTTACATCAAACGACGAAGCCCAACAAAATATCGCAGAGGGAATAGACTTCCTGTAGAAAATATCCCTTAATAAACGATTGTTGAATTTCGTGTCTAGTAGACCTATTCACACACCTATTCGCTCACAATAGGAGATAGTCCAAAATATGCATTATTCAGAGTAAAGTTTTTATCCCACTAGGTATAGCTTTAATAACAGTGTCATATTCCTTGCTTGAAACCTTAGTTGTATCTTTCCATAAATTCTCTCCGCGTATTTAGATTCCCACTAATACTAACTAATTGGCTAAGGACAATGTTTTTCGAGAACCAGTTACGGTGAAATAATGTCTTGTTTCTATGTAATATCGACCCATTGTTCCATATAAAACATTTATGAGGTTAAAAGTTGTGTTTATACAGCAAAGCACATTAAAGCCTGCTGGTGAAAAGCCGCCAATTTCACAGGAAGTTTACCCAAAATGTTGGGACATTGTAGTAAAGAATTAAGCCCTCCGAGTTTCGTGAAAACAAAATGAGGTATAATAATCCAGAAACTATGAGGATTTTGTAATCAATCCTGTGTGTAGCTGGTGTATAGGAGCCAGGCGCAGGACAGCAGATATGAGTAAAAAACGTATTTACTCAATCAATCACAAATTACAACTCAAAAGTATAGAGCCCACAAATAACGGACCGTATTAACATACAAACAATCACTCACAAAAACATGGGGGGGAACAGAGGAATATGTAATCATGGGAATGGAAACCAAGTGTGTAAAAAATTGAAGACAAAACCAAATGAAAATGAAAGATGGATTGGTGGCGGCTAGAAGACCGGTGACGTTGACCGCGGAACTCCGCCCGAACAAGGAGAGGGACCAACTTCGGTCGGAAGTCATGACAGTACCCCCCCTTGACGCGCAGCTCCAGCAGCGCGCCGACACCGGCCCCGGGGACAACCCGGAGGACGAGGTGCAGGGCGATCCGGGTGGAGACGGTGAAACTCCCGCAGCAACAAAGGGTCCAGGATGTCCTCCACCGGCACCCAGCATCTCTCCTCTGGACCGTACCGCTCCCACTCCCCGAGGTACTGAAGGCCCCTCCTCCGACGCCTCGAGTCCAATATGGCTCGAACAGCATACGCCGGGGCCCCCTCGATGTCCAGAGGGGGTGGAGGGAACCTCCCGTACCTCAGACTCATGGAGTGGACCAGCCACCACCAGCCTGAGGAGAGACACATGGAACGAGGGGTTAATACGGTAATCTGGGGGAAGCTGTAACTTATAACAAACCTCATTCAATCTCCTCAGGACTTTGAATGGCCCCACAAACCACGGACCCAGCTTCCGGCAGGGCAGGCGGAGGGGCTGATTTTGAGGCGAGAGCCAGACCCTGTCCCCCGGTGCAAACACCGGGGCTTCACTGCGGTGGCGGTCGGCGCTCGCCTTCTGCCGCCTCACAGCCCGTTGCAGGTGTGCATGGGCGGCCTCCCAGGTCTCCTCCGAGCGCCTAAACCATTCATCCACCGCAGGAGCCATTGGGCCATCTCTGCCCAGGGGATGAAAGCCGCCCACTCCCCCGGCCGGTCCTGGCAATATGACCGCAGAAACCTACCCACATCCTGGTTAATTCTCTCCACCTGCACATTACTCTCTGGGTGAAAACCTGAGGTGAGGCTGACTGAGACCCCCAGACGTTCCATGAACGCCTTCCAGACCCTGGACGTGAACTGGGGACCCGGATCAGAGACGATGTCCTCAGGCATCCCGTAGTGCCGGAAGACGTGGGTGAACAGAGCCTCTGCAGTCTGTAGGGCCGTAGGGAGACCGGGCAAAGGAAGGAGACGGCAGGACTTAGAAAACCGATCCACAACGACCAGGATCGTGGTGTTTCCCTGTGACGGAGGACCATGGCCGTTGTGGAACGGGTAAAGGTTGTAATTTACCTCTGGGCAGGTGCCTAGGAGCCTTGCACTGCGCACACACCGAGCAGGAGGAAACATAAACATAAACTCTCATGTCCTTGGCCAAGGTGGACCACCAGTACTTCCCTCTAAGACAGCGCACTGTCAGACCGATGCCATGATGACCAGAGGAGGGTGACGTTTGTGCCTAATAGATCAAACGGTCGCGGACAGCAGACGGAACGTATAGATGCCCAGCTGGACACTGAGGTGGAGTGGGCTCTGTACGTAATGCCCGCTCAATGTTCACGTCCAGCTCCCACACCACCGGTGCCACCAGGCAAGAGGCCGGAAGTATTGGAGTAGGATCCATGGACCGCTCCTCTGTGTCTTACATCCGGGACAGTGCGTCTGCCTTAGTGTTTTGGGAACCTGGTCGGAAGGATAGGGTGAAAACAAAACGGGTGAAAAACATGGCACACCTTGCCTGGCAAGGGTTCAATCTCCTCGCCGCCCGGATGTACTCCAGATTGTGGTGGTCGGTCCAGATGAGAAAAGGGTGTTTAGCCCCCTCAAGCCAATGTCTCCACGCCTTCAGAGCCTTTACGACAGCCAACAGCTCCTGGTCCCCCACATCATAGTTACGCTCCGCTGAGCTGAGCTTCTTCGAAAAGAAGGCACAGTGGCGGAGTATAGGTGGCGTACCTGAGCGCTGAGACAGCACAGCTCCTATCCCAGCCTCGGAAGCGTCCACCTCCACTATAAATGCCAAAGAGGGATCCGGATGAGACAGCACGGGAGCAGAGGTAAACAGAGCCTTCTGGTGACCAAAAGCCCTGTTTGCCTCAGCTGACCACTGCAGTCGCACCGGTCCCCCCTTCAGCAGTGAGGTAATGGGAGCCGCTAACTGACCAAAGCCCCGGATAAACCTTCGGTAGTAGTTGGCAAACCCTAAGAACCGCTGCACTCCCTTTACCATGGTGGGAGTCGGCCAACTACGCACGGCTGAAATGCGGTCACTCTCCATCTCCACCCCTGACGTAGAAATGCGATACCCTAGGAAGGAGACGGACTGTTGGAAGAACAGACATTTCTCAGCCTTGACGTACAGGTCATGCTCCAACAGTCGACCAAGCACCTTGCGCACCAGGGACAGATGCACGCGGCGCGTGTAGCGGAGTAAATCAGAATGTCGTCAGTGTGTAAACCAGGTGTGTAAAAATTGAAGACAAAACCAAATGAAAATGAAATGATGGATCGGTAGCGGCTAGAAGACCGGTGACGCCGCCCGAACAAGGAGAGGGACCAACTTCGGCGAAAGTCATGACAAATTTTTTATGTACCTTTTAACCCAGTTGACTTTTGATATCTGATTATAGGGCCTACAATTTTATATCCCCTTAAAAATGAGTAATTATGGTTTATTTAATCATTTACTGTGTGGATTTGACAATGATTAAAATGTTGGCCAAGCTACACAGAGTAGTTGCATAATACAGATCCCTGTCTCTGAGAATGGAATGGGTTGTCTTGTAGACAAGAGACCATAAGACTGGGAATATTAATCATTTTTAATGTGAAGCGATATTGCTATTGCCCTTGGATATTAATAAAGATCAAATCAAATGTTATTGGCCACATACACATTTTTATGAGATGTTATTGCGGGTGTAGCGAAATGCTTGTGTTTCTGTTACGCACGCCTCTTGGAGGAGGGAACGCAACTCCCTGCTGCTCTAAATTCCCCGCCGCGGAGTGAAAGAGGTATGGGACTGTAGGTGCGAGTAAGGATGACAAAAGCAGTAAGCAGTACCGTTAACAAATAATTTATTCCGTCACACGGTAGTTTTGGGGAAAAGGGGCTGAACGGAACCAAAGCAAAGAAAGTAAAAGTCAAAGCCCCCTCTCCTATTTTACCTGCCTACCCACAACTTACCTAACTTAGCACCACCTGGTGCACTAACCAAAATACAGGGGGTGGTCCGTCCAGGTCTTACCTAGTGTGCATAGACAGTAAAATACTACGGGTTATGTATGCCCGCAGGCCTCTTGCCTAAGCACTCCCTAGGTGCCTTCCCCTTCCCCCCCTGGGAACAAACACAGAAAAATACAAACAATTTCAAATAATCAATACGGACCTTTTGATAGATCTCTCTCTTTTAGCAAAAATCACTAACACAGAACATAACAATCAGTAACAGCTAACATACCACAATCTCTTAACAACTTTAAATTCAGGATGCACTTCACCCTCAGTCATCAGCCTCAGTCATCAGCCTCATCTATCAGCCTCATCTATCCGCCTCCTCTCTCAGCCTTTTTTCTTCTGAGCAACAGAACCCTGGCTTATATAGATGGAGAAGGTGTCTAATGGGATACAGCTGTATCCTGACGAGGGGGCCGGGTCAGCTCCAATTAGTAAAGGGGAAAATTTCAGGAAGCCATCCTGAAACACACACATACAAGCAAAAGCACCACAGAAACTGGGGAACGTAACACGCCCACCACAAAACATGCAAACATACAGTTTGCAATAACAAAAATGTAACACGCATCCCCAGTTACTAAACCCGTGATAGCGCATCGGCAACCACATTCGCTGAACCCTTCACATACTTAATTTGTACATTGTATCCTTGTACAATCAGAGCCCACCGCATAAGGTGGCGGTTCTGATTGTACATTTGCTTCAAAAACACTAAAGGATTATGGTCCGTGAAGACCAGCACAGGCAAGGCACTGGAGCCCACATATACTTCAAAAAACTGTAATGCTAGCAATAAAGCCAGCGTCTCTTGTTCAATGGTGGAGTAACTCCAAAAGTGCAGTAATATCTAACAAGTAATATCTAACAATTTCACAACAATACACACAATATATACAAATATAAAGTCAATGAATGGAATTAAAAATATAAAAATATTTGGACGAGCAATGTCGGAGCCGCATAGACAAAAATACAGTAGAATAGAATACAGTATATACATATGAGCTGAGTTTTGCAAAATATGTGAACATTATTAAAGTGGCCAGTGATTTCAAGCCATTGGCCATGTGTTCTCATCACTATCTGTCCCCCAGCAAAGACAAAAATACACCATACGTCATTGTGTAACCTAGGTACACAGTGCATTCGGAAAGTATTCAGACCCCTTGACTTTTTCCAAGTTTTGTTACGTTCCAGCCTTATTCTAAAATTGATTCAATCGTTTTTTTCCCTCATCAATCCACACACAATACCCCATAATGACAAAGCAAAAACAGGTTTTTAGACATTTTTGCAAATGTATTAAAATGAAAAAACTGAAATGACATTTACATAAGTATTCAGACCCTGCGATTACAGCCTTGGGTGTTCTTGGGTGTGACGCTACAAGCTTGGCACACCTGTATTTGGGGAGTTTCTTGATTTCTTCTCTGCAGATCCTCTCAAGCTCGTGTCAGGTTGGATGGGGAGCGTCGCTGCCCAGCCATTTCCAGGTCTCTCCAGAGATGTTCGATCGGGTTCAAGTCCGTGGTCTAGCTGGGCCACTAAAGGACATTCAGAGACTTGTCCCGAAGCCGCTCCTGCGTTGTCTTGGCTGTGTGCTTAGGGTCAGTTAAGACCAAATTGTTATTTACAATGATGGCCTACCAAAAGGCAGAAGGCCTCCTGCGTGGACAGGGGCTGGGATTAAAAATAGAAAATAGAGGACAAAACACACAAAACATCACGACAAGAGAGACACCACAACACTACATAAAGAGAGACCTAAGACAACACAGCATGGCAGCAACACATGACACACAGCATGGTAGCAACACAACATGACAACAACATGGTAGCAACCTGACATGGCAGCAGCACAACATGGTACAAACATTATTGGGCACAGACAACAGCACTAAGGGCAAAAGGGTAGAAACAACAATACATCAAGTGAAGCAGCCACAGCTGTCAGTAAGAGTGTCCATGATTGATTCTTTGAATTAATAAATGGAGATGAAACTGTTCTGTTTGAGTGTTTTTTGCAGCTCATTCTAGTCGCTAGCTGAAGCGAACTGAAAAGACGAGCGACCCAGGGATGTGTGTGCTTTGGGGACCTTTAACAGAATGTGACTGGCAGAAAGGGGTTTTGTGAGTGGAGGATGAGGGCTGCAGTAGATATCTCAGATAGGGTGGAGTGAGGCCTAAGAGGGTTTTATAAATAAGTTTTTATAAATAATATTTTGGTACCCTTCACTAGATCTGTGCCTCCACACAATCCTGTCTCGGAGCTCTACAGATTCATTCGACCCCATGGCTTGGTTTTTGCTCTGACATGCACTGTCAACTGTGGGACCTTATATAGACAGGTGTGTTCCTTGCCAAATCATGTCCAATCAATTCAATTTACCAGAGGTGGACTCCATTCAAGTTGTAGAAACATCTCAAGGATGATCAATGGAAACAGGATGCACCTGAGTTCAATTTCGAGTCTCACAAAGGGTCTGAATACTTATGTAAATGAGGTATTTCTGTTTTTAATTTTTATACATTTGCAAACATTTCTAAAAACCTGTTATGAGGTATTGTATGTAAATTGATGAGGAACAAAATGTATTTAATACATTTTAGAATAAGGCTGTAACGTAACAAAACGTGGAAAAAGCTGAGTACTTTCCGAATGCACTTTAGCTCTCTGGATAGTTGTCAGAAGGCTTGGTGTAGTTGGTGCAAAGAGTCAGGCGCAGGACAGCAGAGATGAGCAACACAACTTAGTTTACTCAAAATATTCAACGTAGTAACAAATACCAAGCCCACCAAATGGACTGACATAATATAGAACAATAACGCACAAAAACATGGAGGAAACAGAGGGTTAAATAATGAACATGTAATTGGGGAATTGAAACCAGGTGCGTAGAAACCAAAGACAAAACAAATGGAAAATGAGAAATGGATCGGGCGATGGCTAGAAGGCCGGTGACGTCGACCGCCGTACGCCGCCCGAACAAGGAGAGGGACCGACTTCGGCGGAAGTCGTGACAATAGTACAGTTTACAGCTTTTATTCTATGCTTTTTTTACATATGGAGGCATCAACAGAGAAAATGGGTGAGTTTTTTTAATTGAGGGTGATACGATTGATTGAAGATCAATAGATTTAATGATTGGTTGATTTAAAGGCTATAATATTGGATTCTGCCACAAATGTATTTGTGTGTGCAATATCAAACACATTCATCACAATATTTTCCATGAGACAAGAAAGACTTATGGGTAGTTTACATCCCTGGAGGGAAATCTAATGTGGGACTTACAGGACTTATTACTATAATGCATACCATACCATATAGTATATGTTGCATACTTGGCTGTTATGTTTATATTAGATTCATAATTCAAGGCAAAATACACAGTCCTTGCCCTGGAAAATATCTCTTCACAGCATTTTACCCTGAACAATAATGAAGTAGGCTTTTCTATGAAATACAAGGCCATTGAATATCATTTTTTAAACAGTGATCTTGAGAAACATTGAATAGTAATAGATATAAAGAAGAATATGATATGAACATAATTCAATAGATAGCCTATCTAGCAATCCTTTTATTCAACTCACTTCCCTCCAATGCAACATCTGTGTTGCCTCAGTGTGGTATAAGTTACTGACTGTGACAGTTGATTGCCTCTTATGTGTTCATTGTGCTGTTGTGTTATACCGTACCAGTCAATGTACAGAACAAGTGACCATTGGGTCAGATAGAAAATGGGAACAATATTCATCGTAGAACATTGGTGGGTAATTGAAGCTTGTGCCAGCTTAACGGTGGGTGAGCTTGGATAGAGAGATATAAGAGGGGGATAAAGAGAAGCAGATGAAGGATGGAGGGAAAGACTGGCACAGATTTAAGAGGGAATTCAAGGAATGATCAAAGCAGCAAGATTGTATAGGCTGAGACAGGATGAAGAAGAATAGACTAAGAGAGAACAGTATTAAAGAAAGAGTGATAGTGTGATGCCTTGCAGGTAGACCAGAATCGGATTAGGTCCGTAATACAGACAAACCACTGCATAAGTGTGCTATTATTGCAGCTCGGAGCGGAAGGGTCGAATTCAGCTAGAGAAAGTGTCTCTCATTCATCACAAATGCCAGCATATTCCACAATAGTAACATTAGCCTCCATAAAATCTATGAAAAATACAATGCTGTGAAGATAGTTTCAATGGCATCCAATGTCACAGCACAGATGAAAACAAGCTGCTTTGGGTGCAGATGCTGGACAGGGCAGATTGTCTCCTGAGAGAGAGCCTTGAGTGTCTGTTTGTTCCTCTCTGTCTTTCATTGTTTCTTATTTACTGGCTTTCATGAGTTCTTTAAAGAAGCATGCCGCGAGAGAGAATATTTAAGACAGTCGGCAGGTGCTTACTCAACCAAGGCCTAGCATACAAAGATTCAAGATGGCGGGTTGGGGGCTTAAAATCGAGTAAACAATCTGAGGTTCATAATTTTCTTGTCATGGCTCACAAGTGTGCACAAATAGGTATAAAAAGGGGGCAAAAAAGGTCCCCTTTGCTCTTGGCTCTCAAGCAAAGCACAAAGATTTACAGTCATCGATGGTGAGCAACATTAGGTTGAAAATAGTCATAATCCTCTATTTGTCTGTTGGCTCATAAGGGATAAGCAGGGTCTGCTCTGAGATTGAGAAGATAAAGATATTGCCACCACAATATCATCCAAAGAAATGGGTATTTGAAACAGACATAGTCTGCCTGAGAGCTTTGGAGTGGAAGTCCCATTCTATACATCTATCGATCGGCTCAAGCAATTTGTCGAGGTTTCACACAGTAGGCCTCCGATCATCTCAAATCACTCAAGATTGTGCTTCTTCTCGTTATGTAAGCTGGGGCAAGTCGCGGATGACCTCCCTCATTGCCACAGTTCTGAGAAGTACGTATTTCGCAATGTGCTTTCTAACGATGCCTCCAATTTCATGCAGATGGCATGGGAATTGTAGTGCAGAGTGTTATCTGGTGGCACAATCTGTTACACAAGTTGGAAATCAAGAGGATTCAGAAAAGCAAACACATGAAGATCCAGCATTAACCACTTGCCTTGCCTTGCCTTGCTTTGCACAATAACCTAAAGAAGCTACATAAAAGCCAGGGCAAGCAACTTACCAAATTATAATATAAAAAGGATAATCATTTAACTAACATCACTTGCATGTAAAAACACAGAGACAGGATGCTTTGTCCTCATTGGCTTTATAACATAGCCAGATGTTTAGTCTATTCCTTAGAATCATTTTAACAGCTTCTTTCTCTTATTATTCAAGCTCGACAATTTACCAAACAGAGTTAGGAACTATTTCAATGGTTATGTATGAAAGCAGGGACATTATACAATATAAAGGGCTAAACAGCATGTGTTGCTCCAGAGCCTGTACGCATTGACTCTATTGAGCTCTCCCTATTCTGACAGTGCTACAACCTCCGGAACGGCACAGCACACGCAGCTGTGCACCACAATCACAATAGGCCTACAAGGTGCAATTGTAATAGTATCTCTATTTATTCTGACCAAAGACGGCATTTTTTATCAAGCAAACAAAGAAAAAAACAGAAAACAGACCCGGGAAAGCCTATAGTACTCTACAAGGTAAAAATGCATAAAATAGAGACAGACACAACAACAAAAAATGCAAGCCATTGTTGTGTCCTTTTCAACACGTTCACATAGTCTACCTACAGTTGGGTTCTACTCATGTATTACCACGGTAGGGACAGGTTAAAAATAAATACAAGTGTTATCAAAGGCAACCTGCATAATTGCTCTAATAAACCTGCCCAAATTAAATCATGTTTCTATGGAAACATAATACTAATTCAATTTCACCAATTTCCTTTTAACACAAACAACCTTTGGTTATGCAAAGTGGTGTTAAAGGGGACAGGAAGCCAAAGGAGCTCTGGTGTTAATAGATGTGGGTATCATCTGTCTTAACCCTGGTTGGCAGCTTTCATTCATTCACTCAACCACAGGCGGGGAAATTTGCTCTGTGTATGTCTGAGAGTGAGTCACGTTGACTATAGTCTCACTTGGACAGATTTACAGCACTTTGCATAGTAGTAGGCAGACAATGTGAGACTACGGACTCTGGCTTGCCCGACATGCCAAGACATACCATACCAATATCATATCAATCATCCCCAAAATGGGTTGTGTTAGTTAGGAGTACCATACGCTCTTAGAAAAAAGGGTTCCAAAAGACCACTTTTGAGGTCTGAAAAGATCTGAGAAGCTTAACTTTTGAATTGTAATGTCCTTTAAACAATCATTTATTAACAAAAAGCCTTCCTATATTAAAAGGTCTTTAGGACCTAGTTGCTTCCCATGACGCCTCCTGAGGTTGATGGCCTGCAATTCAGGAATGAGAAATGTTACATGTGAAAAACAGTTGAACTTCGCCTGACATCATTCCACAGACAAAAATATGATTCAGATGTTGAAAACAAGTGTGCCTCCCAATTTCCAAGCTGCCTCGGCTGACGAATAGCCTCGCACTGACATTCTTGAGCTTCCAACGCTTGCCATTTAATTTGAAAAACAACAGATTTATGGGATGTTACTTGGGTGACACCCCCAAAACTAGACATCAATATTCTGGCAGCAATATTCTATACAAGAAGAGCAGAAGTCTGCTCCACTGAATTACATCAATCATGATGACAAATTATCCAAACAGGTTTCATGTCGGCTTTAAAGGGACAGTGCAATTAAAACATGATTTTCTTGTTTTTTTCCTGATATTTCCACACTCTAACCAAGTTTCCATCCACAGGTTTTATGCTAGTAAAGTCATACCATGTAAAAAAATCACAACAGCTGTGATGGAAACAGGAAGTTTTGGTACAATTTTATAAATGCCTACAGATCATTTGTTCATTCGACATAGTGGGAACTTTTTGTGTCTGTAAAATTAATTACGCGAGGAATGGTGGTGGAAACACCTTTATGAGCAAATATTGATATAACAACCATCATATGGAAGTAAACTTGGAGTCACGCGATGACAGTGTGTGGTCTTCCCACTACGACTTGGGAAACAGCTACAGCTGAAGTAAGTTATGATGAACTTCACAGGGTGGTGAAAGTGCACAGTGATCTTGATGCTCTTTTCCAATAAATATTGAGGGTCTTCTGATGATTGATGAGAGGGTCTTCTGATGATTGATGAGAGGGTCTTCTGATGATTGATGAGAGGGTCTTCTGATGATTGATGATTGATGCTTGACTGCCGTTTGACAAATACAACTATATTAGCTCTTATCCATAATAATCTCATCATGTAGACTATCCTACCTGCACAGCCTACCTGCACTGTATATGCGAGCTGTTGGCTGTAGCGCACGTACCAAGACCAGTGTAGGCACATTTGATATTTAACGCAAAGGTTTTTGTGACAAAACTAGAGTTGAAAATGCAATGGAAACACATTGAACTTTAGATTTTTATTCGGTACATGAAAACTTAAGCGAAAAAGTAAATGTTGTGTGCACTCACAGATTTTTATCTGCAACAAGTCAGTTTGGTGGAAACACACCACTAGTGGGAAAATGCGCATCTTTTTTTCTGCAGATTTCTAATCTTCCCATGAAAATCTGTCGCAAATTGGATGGAAACCTAGGTCTAAATGTAAACATTCAGATAATGTCCTTTTTGTCTAAGAGCTGTTTGAAAAAATATCTGGAATTTCAACCTGTTCAGGTGGGATTGTCACACCCTGATCAGTTTCATCTGTCTTGTGCTTGTGTTTACCCCCCTCCAGGTGTCGCCCATTTTCCCCATTATCCCCTATGCGTTTATACCTGTGTTTTCTGTTTGTCTGTTGCCAGTTTGTCTTGTCTCGTCAAGCTTACCAGCGTTTTCCCAGTACTCCTGTTTTTCTCTCTAGTCCCTGTTTTCTAGTTTTCCCGGTTTTGACCATTCTGCCTGCCATTCTGTACCTTGTGACACTGCCCTGGATGACTGACCTCTGCCTGCCCTTGACCTGTCATTTGCCTGCCCCCTGTTTTTGTACTATACTTTGATTACCTTCGTCTGTATCTGGGTCTTATCCTGAGGTCCGATAGGGATGGAACTTTTGGTCCACATCATGATGTCACAATGTGATCTGATTAGAATAGACCAATAACTGTTCACTTGGGTAAGGGGGTGGTCTCTAGACCATCCTATCAGCCAACCAGGGCTGTGTATGTACAGTACCAGTCAAAATTTTGGACACACCTATTCATTCAAGGGCTTTTCTTTATTTTTTACAATTTTCTACATTGTATAATAATAGTGAAGACATCAAAACAAATAAATAACACATATGGAAAATAAACTAATCAAAATATATTTTATATATGAGATTCTTCAAATTTTTGCCATGATGACAACTTTGCACATTCTTGGCATTCTCTCAACCAGCTTCATGAGGTAGTCACCTTTAAATGATTTAAATTAACAGGTGCGTCAAAAGTAAATGTAATGTGTTTGAGGCAATCAGATGTGTTGTGACAAGGTAGGGGTGGTATACAGAAGATAGCCCTATTTGGTAAAAGACCAAGTCCATGTTATGGCAAGAACAGATGAAATAAGCAAAGAGAAATGACAGTCCATCATTACTTTAAGACATGAAGGTCAGTCAGTACAGAACATTTCAAGAACTTTGAAAGTTTCTTCAAGTGCAGTCGCAAAAATCATCAAGCGCTATGAGGACCGCCACAGGAAAGGTAGACCCAGAGTTACCTCTGCTGCAGAGGATACGTTCATTAGACTTAACTGCAACTCAGATTGCAGCCCAAATAAATGCTTCACAGAGATCAAGTAACAGACACATCTCAACATCAGCTGTTCAGAGGATACTTTGTGAATCAGACCTTCATTGTCGAATTGCTGGAGAAAAAAACCCACTACTAAAGGACACCAATAAGAAGAACAGACTTGCTTGGGACAAGAAACATGAGCAATGGACATTAGACCGGTGGAAAACTGTTCTTTGGTCTAATGAGTCCGAATTTTTGACTGGTACTGTAAATATATTCACATTTGTTTCCTAATGCCCACAAGATCAGAATGAGCATTTCAAGGGCCAAAGGAGGCTCAGGGATATAAATGATTGTATTGTTATTCTCATTAAATTATCGCGTACAGTGATTTATTAGACATATAGTGATGATAAAAAATGAAATTACAAAGACTGCATGGGGGCCTTAAGGTCAAATTTCACCCTAAAGTCAATGTCAATGATATAGAAAAAGAATGTGAATGAATGATAGCATTGTCATCTAACATGTAATTGACCTCAGACATTTAATCAGTAGGATATCACAAACCAGATTGTTAGCAAGAGGTGCAAGCAAGGTTGTTAGTGAAGGTGTATTGACCGTAATGAAACAAAGATAACTGCAGGAGCCAGAAAGCAATAAGCAATTTCTGTGCAAGTGTATTGTATTGGGGTAAGTTACCTGTATTAGGAAAGCATCATTTTTAAGTGGCCACAAGGGGGCCCCTTCAGGCCATTCTAGCGTTCAAAGAGAATCATACATAGTAAAGACACAATACATGAGTGAACCCTTCAGCCTACTTTTCCTCTACCTTTCCTCTCTTTCCTTTACTGACAGTGAAAGAATGTGTCATGTGCTTTCCCATAATTATACAAAATGTAGGATTGTAGAGGTTAATTCAAGGTTCAAATTCACAATACATTCTTGAAACCGACCACTCCTCTTCCAGGTTTCTATTAAAACAGTCTTCTCACGATTTGTAGTCAGAATAACCTGCAGGCCTGGTCTGTAAAAATAAATGTGTTATCAAAAAGCCATGCAGCAACTGAGACTCAATACCGAGCAGCCCTTGGCCCAGACCGTGCCACAGTGGCCTGGCTGTGTCTAATCATTTCTTCCCCAGTTGCCCTAGCTCCATCGTCTCACAGTGCACCATTCACTTCTCTGAAATTAAGTTAAACTGAGCCGGCCTCGTGGAGAAAATTAGGCGGGAGAGATGGAAAGAAGAAGGGAGGGAGGGGGTTAGGCTGTCTGCCAACGAGGCTGGCTGCTAGGCAGTGAATTCACCAGTGACTATGCGTCTGTGACATGAGAACGCAGTGGCCGAGAGTGATAACATGATACCATTCACTCACAGCAGTGCTGCTGTGTCACCTGCTTGTAGACTATGGGAGAAAGGGTGCATTTAATTAATGATGCAATGACTGTGTCCTTGGTAAGTCCTTCCTCTATTCATGTCTAAGTGACTGGACAAGCCACATTAACTTGATAGCCCACACAGACAGAGGAAGTGGGGGCAGCACTCTCTCTCTTCTTCTCCTTCATCCCTCCATCCTCTGACCCCATTCAAACAAAGAGACATGTCTGAAACGAAGAACTGGGATTATGGCTCTTAATGCTGTAGAATCATCTCTTTCGCAAGAGGTGGACCAAAAAAGTGTTAAACAAATCAAAATAATAATAAGAGACATGCTTGGGACAAGAAACACGAGCAATGGACATTAGACAGGTGGAAATCTGTCCTTTGGTCTAATGAGCCCAAATGTGAGATTTTTGGTTCCAACCGCCGGGTCTTTGTGAGACGCACAGTAGGTGAACGGATAATCTCTGCATGTGTGGTTCCCACCATGAAGCAGGGAGGAGGAGGTGTTATGGTGTGGGGACACTTTGCTGGGGACACTGTCTGGGATTTATTTAGAATTCAAGGCACACTTAACCACCATGGTTACCACAGCATTCTGCAGCTATCCCATCTGGTTTGCAGTGGACTATCATTTATTTTTTAAACAGGACAATGACCCAACACACCACCAGGTTCTGTAAGGGCTATTTGACCAAGAAGGAGAGTGATGGAGTGCTGCATCAGATGACCTGTTCTCCACAATCACCCGACATCAACCCAATTGAGATGGTTTGGGATGAGTTGGACTGCAGAGTGAAAGAAAAGCAGCCAACAAGTGCTCAGCATATGTGGGAACTCCTTCAAGACAGTTGGAAAACCATTCCAGGTGAAGCTAGTTGAGAGAATGCTAAGAGTGTGCAAAGCTGTCATCAAGGCAAAGGGTGGCTACTTTGAAGAATATCAAATATTAAATATATTTTGATTTGGTTAACACTTTTTTGGTTAATACATGATTCCATATGTTTTATTTCATAGTTTTGATGTCTTCACTATTGTTCTACAATGTAGAAAATAATAAAAATAAAGAAAAACCCTTGAATGAGTTGGTGTCCAAACTTTTGACTAGTACTGTACATCAGTCAGGTTTTATACCAGGTCATAGCACTATCTCTGCTGCTAGTTGTAAATGATGTGCTTAACTGTATGGATAAAAGGCAACATTGTGCTGCCTTCTTCATTGACCTGTCAAAGTATTTTGGTAGTGTTGATCACTCACTGCTAACTCAATTGGCCTAGACCAGGCTGCGTGTAACTACTTAAAAAAAATCAGGTTTCCTGGATATTACGAAAGGTGTCCCGCAAGGGTCGATTCTGTGTCCTGTACTTTTTACTGTTTACACGAACAATATCGACTTGTCTGTGACAAATTGTATCTTGCAGTTGTATGCCGATAATACTGTTGTGTATGCTAATGCCCCCAGGGTTGACCAGGCTCTATCTGAACTACAGTCTGCCTTAATTGTGTTACAGAAAAACTTTATTGACCTGAAATTAGTATTGAATGCAAGTAAAACTAAGTATATGTTGTTCTCTGGAGCACATTAAAATAACTCTGATGATTTAAGCATAGACAGTGCATTCGGGAAGGATTCAGACCCCTTCCCTTTTTCCACATTTTGTTACGTTACAGCCTTATTCTACAATTTATTACATAAAATATGTTCCTCATCAATCTACATGCAATACCCCGTAATGTCAAAGCAAAAACAGGTTTTTAGAAATGTTTGCAAATTTATTAAAAATAAAAAACCTAAATACCTTATTTACAAAAGGAATGGTACCAAAACATTTCTGCAGCATTGACGGTCCTCAAGAACACAGTGGCCTCCAGTTTGTAACCACCAAGACTCTTCCTAGAGCTTGCCACCGAGCCAAACTGAGCAATCGGGGGAGAAGGGCCTTGGTCAGGGAGGTGACCGAGAACCCGATGGTCACTCTGACAGAGCTCCAGAGTTCTTCTGTGGAGATGGGAGAACCTTCCAGAAGAACAACCATCTCTGCAGCACTCCACCAATCAGGCTTTTATGGTAGAATGGCCAGAAGGAAGCCACTTCTCAGTGAAGGGCACATGATGGCCCGCTTGGAGTTTGCCAAAAAGCACCTAAAAGACTCAGACAAACAAGATTCTCTGGTCTGATGAAACCAATATTGAACTGAATGGCCTGAATGCCAAGTGTCACATCTGGAGGAAACCTGTCACCATCCCTACGGTGAATCATGGTAGTGGCAGCATCATGCTGTGGGTATGTTATTCAGCGGCAGGGACTGGGAGACTGGTCAGGATCAAGGGAAAGATGAACGGAGAAAAGTGCAGAGAGATCCTTGTTGATGAAAACCTGCTCCAGAGCGCTCAGGACCTCAGACTGGGGCGAAGGTTCACCTTCCAACAGGACAACAACCCTAAGCACACAGCCAAGACAACGCAGGAGTGGCTTCAGGACAAGTCCTTGAATGTCCTTGAGTGGCCCAGCCAGATCCCGGACTTGAACCCGATCTAACATCTCTGGAGAGACCTGAAAATAGCTGTGCAGCGACGCTCCCCGTCCAACCTGACAGAGCTTGAGAGGATGGGAGAAACTCCAAAAATACAGGTCCGCCAAGCTTGTAGCGTCATACCCAAGAAGACTCGAGGCTGTCATCGCTGCCAAAGGTGTTTCAACAAAGTACTGAGTAAAGGGTCTGAATATTTATGTAAATGTGATATTTAAGTTTTTTATTTTTCATAAATTATGAATATCCTTTGGATGGTGTCCAAATATCTGGGCATCTGGATCGATGAAAAGCTGTCTTTTAAAATCATATTGATGGGTTGGTTAAGAAGCTGAGACTAAATAGGCTTCTTCTTTAGAAATAGGTCCTGCCACTCGCTAAATAGTAGAAAGCAGATTATTCAGTCGACGTTCCTATCGGTCCTAGACTATGGCGACATCATCTATATAAGCCGTTAGATGCAGTTTATCATAACGCACTGTGCTTGACTACGGGCGACAATTTTAGTACTCATCACTGCATTCTCTACCAGAAAGTTGGTTGGCCCTCTTTGCTGTCATGTAGGTTGATACGTTGCTATGTTTTCATTTATAAAGCCCTTTTACAAAAGGTCCCACAGTACCTAAGATCTTTACTAAACTTTAGTTTAGTTTACTAACCATACGAGGTTTACTAAACATACGAGTTACCACACCCGGTCTCAGGGATGGCTAACTCTGGAATTTCCTTTGTTCTCTACTGAGTTAGATGAATCAGCTTTTAGTTTTCTTGCACCTTATTTGTGGGGCAATCTTCAAACTTTTCTTAAATTTTATGTTTTGGTGCCTTTAGGGAAATTCCGAAAGCTAATTGAGGACTTTATTACTGAGGAAGGTGTTTGTTTTTTATGACTGTGTTTTGCTTTCTGCTTGCATTTTATATTTCTATTTTGATGTGTGTATTTTCTGGAATGTATGTAATTCAGGGCTCATCTATAAAATAGACCGCAGTCTCAGTAGGACCTCCTGATAAAATAAAGGTAAAATATAAAAAATATCAGTCTCACTCATTTTATTGACTGAGCAGCTGAACACTGAGTTGATATTCAGTTATGCTGTGCTAGAATTATTTGTGTACGTTGTCCTCCCCACACGTGATCGTGCTTCACTGGTGTTGTTTGTTACTCTCACCAACATGTACAGTACATCAGCTTGCTATGGCAGATGATGTACAATGAGTTGCCATGGTAACCTCATGTCTGGATGATAGCAGATTTGGCCTTAGCTTGTTTCCTGCTGTGCTTGGCATTACATCATCAGAAATGTGAAGAAATTGTGTTTTGGCCGAGTGTTTGTTTCCATGCCCTCTCTTGCCTCCCACTCAAAGGGTTAATCGGGTTAGTGAACACTGTGATTGGAGGGCTGGGAGTATAGAGTGATGGGTTTCGTATTTCAGTAACTCTTATGCAATGAGCTATCATGTGTTTATGTGAAATATTATACTGTGCCCGGCAGCAATGTTAAAGGGTCAGTGGAATTGGTGGATGTAATACCGAAAAAAAAACAGTGTCTCTCTGTGTGTGACGTGTGTGTGTGTGTGTGTGTGTGTGTGTACATCAGTGAGTGCCAAAGGGTGCCATTCCAATTATGACACACCAGAACACAGAATGACTCTACTGTTTGTTTGGTTGGTCAGTGACATTGAGTAAGACATTTAGAATTGGAAACATCTTTCATTTCTCTTTACCTCAGCCCCTACGTTAATAGTAATTCATGAGACATATGCAAGTCATGAAAAAGCACACAATGCTGTATACAAACAGAATACAGTTCTTTTATTTTTCTGCCAATTGAGGAGGCATGTACTACTGTGTTTAAACAACAGCTCTGACATCTGCTGATACTTGAGATGTCTGGGAATGTCTAATAGGACAACTGTGCCCTCTATTGGGTGAAATACACATTACAAGAAGAATATCTTCAATCAAATTTCAACATAATGAAATAATTATATTTGCTATTAAATTTGCATTGATTAATGTCCTGCATCGATTATTGAATTATATATAAGCACATTTACATTTTTCATTATTCTCACTATGAAGTTCCTCAGTCAATGAAGGCTTAGAGCTACTTCAACATGTTTCGTGAATGTGGTGCAGAAACATGTGTGATGCTGATTGATGTGACACATAAAGTAATATGACACAGCATAGGGTGCAAAGAGTATTTACATTCTTGCTGAATCATCGCATCCCAATGTTTTCCTTCATTGCTAGGTTGCTATCTTTCATAGATTGGTTAGGTTTGTTGCAGACACTGGCGCACAGAACTATTTGCGCATTCGTTGGTCATCCATTTCGTCAACCCAATATTACCCTGATACAGATTGACTAGCTGTAGGCCTATTTAGCCTAAAATGACCATTGCTTTTGTCTGCTGGCCAGACTACAGGCAGCAAAGTTTGTGAACACAGCTCTCAAAACAAGGTCCCCGGAGTTAAATAAAGCTGGTCTGATATGTCAAACAAAATCCCTTTGCATGTATCAATAGTTTACGCCGTATTATTTTGGCATTCCTCATTCCGGTACATGTGTTTCTTTAAAAAAAAAGTATGCAGCTCAGTTACTCTTGCATTTCTGAGTCATTCATTTTGGCACGCTATTGAAAAGGTATTTTTTTTGTTCATAGAATTAGTCATTAGAATAATTTAATAGGATCTCTATGGTTTTGTTACTCTTACATCATTGCGTCATTCATTTTGGCCTATGACATCACACAATTGAAATAGGGCCTGAAATGGGATTAAGGTCATTCAACTTCAGTTGAAACTACAGTTAATATTAGCACCTCGATAATTATTATAAATCTAATAATCATGACTGATAGTTCACTAGACCCTCAGCTTGTAGACTATTATGCAGCCAACATATGGTCACTAATAAAATGCTTCAAAGAGGAAGGTGATGGCCCTCTTGCGCCTCTAGCCAAGGCTGCTTGGGTTAAGGAGGAGGCTGATGATCCCTGCCCTTACTGTGGAGTCTACTAGCCTTTTGCTATTTTCCCCATATGCGAAGAGGAGTTCGTCCTGCAGGAGTTCGTCCTGTATCGGGGGCCTACCTCCAGCACCATGGGGAGTAGCAAAGACGAA
The DNA here is from genome assembly GCA_030435695.1 of Brachymystax lenok tsinlingensis. Lineage (NCBI taxonomy): Eukaryota > Metazoa > Chordata > Actinopteri > Salmoniformes > Salmonidae > Brachymystax > Brachymystax lenok. The sequence continues at coordinate 35,459,803 of CM059799.1, forward strand.
GAGCAGACAGCAACCGTGGCCTCCACCCAGAGCGAAGGCTGCGAGGCTATTGCTGAGAACAAAGCCTGGAAAGGTCTATGCCTGGAAGAGGTTTCGCAGTAACCTGAGAAAGTGAGATCTTCCTCAGAGAGGACCTCCAGGGTCAAGGCCCGGGAAAACTGCTTGCCTGCCTTACTGGCAGCTGTTCAGACTATTTAGGAAAATAAAATAGATTGACATAGTATATTTAAAAATAAAAATAAAATATATATATACATTTGTATTACCTCACATGTGTTTATTTTACATTAGTTAACATGGTAAGTTATAGGGTTCAACTTTGGCTACTTGCAAACAAACCATTAAAAAAAAAAACACACAAAAAAAGCATAAAAGGAGCCAAGGAGGTCGAAATGCTAAAATATGAATGAAACTTTTTTTTACCAGTGCAAAGTGCAAAACAAAAAGAGAACACTCATTTTGGTGTAGCACTTTATTTCACTCTTCACTGACACTTTTTGTATTCTTTAAGTATGGAACTGGCTGGTGGACTAAATAAGGGTTATGGTTTTGGTTAAGGGGAAGCTTGGACATAAATAGCTTGCACTTCATTTTTGATAAATGAACAAGTGAATTATTGAATGAATGAATACTTTATTGTCCCATAGGGAAATGTGTCTGGCAACAACACAGGCATTCACATTTCCTTATGGGACAATGAAGTGTTCATTCATTCGTTCATTCATTCTTTCGTTCATCCGTTTAAGTGCAAGCTGTTCAAGTCCAAGCATCTCCTTAACCGTAACTCTTATTTAGTCAGCCAGTTCCATACTAAAAACAATACAAAGCCCTATAATAAATACAGCACCAAACACCTTTGCTGCAGTAAAGTTAAGACAGTTCCCCATAAAGCATCAATCAACATAGTATCGTCAATAGATCCTATTCTCAGGGCAGCATGCCAACTTTGAGATGTAGTCAGTAACAAGGCAGACACATGCAACAGGTTTCACTCCCTCAAAGAAGTCTTCATGTTGATGGACACACGGGTGAGAGGATTTACTTCAGAAATAGTCGGCATCCCAAAGAGCTCTGGTCAACAGTAGTGCACTATATAGGGAATATGATGCTATTTGGGATGCACTCTGTCCGAAGGAGATGCTTAGCAACTTTCCCAGAACCAGACAGTGAGGGAGTGCACCATTCCAGATGTTATGGCTGTTTTTCTCCCCAGCCGAACAGAATTGTTCTGGGGATCCATGCCAATACTCTGTGGCTCATGCGGTAAAGGGTAAAAGCTTATTTGGACCTGGCACTAAATCAAAGAGGTTCCTTTTTTTCTCTTTGGTAAAATAAACAACTGTTTTTGTCAGTGGGAAAAACAGTCTGAGCCACTAAAAGACTAAAGAGGATGTTTCTTTAAGCTCCAGAGAGGATTGTGTTCACCTGCCTCAGTATATTTAGCATAGCATACATTCTTTTGATATTGAAAAATGCATGCTAAACTTACGTTTGGGTTCCCTCTGGCCCATTCTTAATGAAAAACAGTTAATAATTTGTCATCTGTGTACAGCCTCAGGCTTAGTCCAGACTCCAATTTGTAATGTCTGTAGTTTTTCCCACACTGTGACAGTGCCAGAGGTGCTATATAGCATTCACAGAAACAGACCCAATAAACAGAGGGTCTAGGAATAGAAATGTTCTTCTGAGACCCTCCAACTGCATTCCCACTGGGCACAGACGTCAATTCAACGTCTATTCCACATTGGTTCAATGTAATCTCATTGAAATGACATGGATACAACATTGATTCAACCAGTGTGTGTCCAGTCAGTTCCTTTCACAGCTCTATACATTTTTTAGTAGGCCTTTACTCAGCCTGTATGTAAATGTATTTTGGAGGGAGAATTTAGCCTGGCCTCCATTTATGTAGCTTAAATATAATACGATTGCACTTCAAAGCTACGAGTTCTCACTTGCCAATTTCTAATTGATAGGTTGAGAGCAGAGACGTCTAACCTTGAATTTAGCAAAGGCGGCGGCTGCGAACAAACCCCACCCTCCGCCTCTTCGTTGGTGCTATAGCAGATAATTCACGTGCATTCCCCAATTAGAGATGACTTGTAGTGGAGTCCGGGCAGCGAGCTCCTTGTTGGCGGTTCGTGTCTTGGCAGGGGAGCTTGTTTTCAACCGCGTTGCTAAGGGACGCAGGGAACAGCAGACATAGGTTAGGTTAAACCAGGGCAGCTGCTGCAGAGGCCCAAGCAGAGACAGACCTGCACTGTCTGACGGAGTCTATCAGCTGGGAATGGGATCAAAGGTCAAAGGTCTGTCAACGCTAGGAAGGTTTCAGTGCTCTAAACCTGCTCTAACCTAACAAACAGCTCACAAACACCAAGGAGTCATGGATGAGGATAAAGAACTGTCTGTCACACATTCACAGTGTGGTTCTATAGAGGTGCGGACATGTACTTTTATATTAAGTGAAAGGCAATGTAGTTTAAACAGGCAGGGGATAGATCATGAATTGGAGGTCACCTGTTTTTCATGTTTACTGCTGTTGAAATGTGTTTTGGCAATATCAAGTACCAGCATAGAGCCTCCAAAACATGTCCTGATATGACCTAAAGGTTGAGCCAAACTAAGAGAGCCTTGTGTTATAGTCTACTAGACCAGTGACAGCATTGGAAACTCTGACGAGAGGAAATAGAACTCCACTTCAAAGTGTCAGTGGTGAAATGAATGAACATATTACCGTAATGCGGTTTGAATGAATATCCTGTCCGGCAGTAGTCCACACATTGGAGTAGTCCACACACTGTGAGCCTTCAACACTGTGGGTAGAGATCAAGCTGAAGACACTGTATCCCTTTTGCTAAAAGAGAATGGGCATGCGCTACCTGAGGTTATTCAATCAAACCGCAGACCTAAAGTTAGGTCGAGGTGAATAACAGACAGCAAGAAAAAGAGAAACATTTAATCCTACGCCAAGAAAATGAAAAGGCACCATCTTTAAAAGAGTAGAATACTGAAAATCTTTAATTAAGGCTTTTAATATTTTACATAGACAGGGTTTAGAGATCTTTAACTGAGAAAGGATCAAATTCCCTTCCTTGTCATTATATTTAAATGTCTTGTATCAGTTACTGCTGGGCTGAAACTCCATGTACAGTACTTCCAGTTCAGTCCTTTTGTTATGATATCTGTATTCCCTTTATCATTCTCCATTGATTAAATACACTTTCTTTTATAGCTCCGGGTTCCTCTGAGTAAAATATCTATATTCCCCTTTTTCTCATCCAGGGCTGAATTCCGTCTTTCGTTTACAGTTCATAGTCCTTGGGATATGATATCAATATTCCCCTGGGCTTATTGGCCTGGTATCATTTTCTATTTCATAGCTCGGTCCTTTTATCATTTCCAGAAATGAAACTTTCACCTTGGTTTTTTATATTGCGCCATCCTCCAGTCCCTTTTGTCATCCAATGCCACCTTTAAAAATGTAAAAAACACCCAGTCGAAAACTGGCTAAAATGTTATTAGTGTTATGTATTGACTGCTCTCTTATTTTTCCACGTTGGTACACCTCTTTTTCCTATAAATGCACTGTATTGTCATCATGAATATACAGTAACTGAATATACATAATTTGGTATGCATAGCTATTAATAAAGTGCAAACAGTATTTAGTTACGAGGGCTGTATATTTCCCCAGTCCAGTCATGGCTTTGATCCGTCTTTGGAGCAACTGCTGTAAATCTTTAAAAACACGATCACTTCCTTTCTGATTGGTTTGTTCAGTTTTGTTACCTTTCACATCCATGACACACCACATCCAATCTGTTTCCTCCTTGGAGTCACAAGCAGGACAAATACACAGAGCACATACACAGACTCTCCACTTGAATCTCTCTCAGCTGCTTGGTTGCTTGTAGTTATCAGCCTCCCCAGCAGGGGGCATTGTAGTTTCTGAGGCATACTTCCTACTTCTCAATCTCTTCAATCTCCGTCACAGAGACGTCCTGGGGAATCTTCTCCTCAGAATTGCTGCGTCCAGACAGCTTGTCTGGGTGCTCCATGTCGTTGAAGCGTTCGGCCACACACTGAGCAGTCAGCCTGGCCTCGGGGTCATGGTCCCAGCACTCGTCTATGGTGCCGCACACCACCTGGATGCCCTGAGGGAGGCGCAGTGGAGCACAGAGACACACAGTCAGCAGTAGTAGACAGATACTGGAGTAGGCAGAGAGAGAAGTTGGTCCTAATCACAGATCTAAGATCAGATTATACTATGAAAACAATTGCTGAACCTGTATCCGTGATTGGGGCAACTTCAACTTAATCCTCGTTATTGTTAGAAAAAGAGGAACGTGCAAGTAAATTATGCAATAATTATTCTGCGCATGAGTGCATTATGCACCTGCAGTATGTGCGTGTGTGTGTTTGTGTGTGTGTGTGTGTGTATTTAGTCCTATGTGTGTGTATGGATGCATCAGTGAGTGAGTGCATAATGAAAGCAGGCCTTGTTACTTACTGGGTGGTTGATCCAGCTGTTGGGGATCTCTGGCCTGCCTCTGTCTCTGAGAACGCTGTCCTTCATACTCTCCACACACGGGTGCTCCCTCACCTTACCGAAGGGAGGCTCATAGTCCTTCACCTCTGTACACAAACACACACAGAGCTGTACATTTAAGACAGGAGCCAGAGAGATACAGATGTCAAAATATACATATGATACAGGTTGCTAGAGGTAGGTTCAGAAACGTACACACAGAGCCATGTATTGTTTTGTGTATATTTGAATGTAGCTCTAGCCTCACTATATGATTTTCCATGAAAGTAGACAATAAAGTTTGTATACGCAAACAGAAACAGAGAGACACAGACGTCAAAAGATACATATGTTATAGGTTTATAGGATGAGGGGCCAGGGAAAACCTGCAGGAGAAAAACAGTCAATATTATTGCATTTGGTCTCGGTGAGAATGTGCTTGAAACAACTCACCAACTCAGCGTTGGCTCAGTGTCAGCTATCTTATAACGCGACAAGCCCTATGCCGGAATAAAGTTTACTCAAGGCAGAATTTTAAAGAGCTGGCTTGGGATGATGCAGAGAACTATTTCTCTTTAGATAGATCTTGATCTGTCCTTTAGGTAGAGCAACAAATCAAACTCAAGTGTACTATGAAGAGTGGAGCTCTTGTATAAAAACATTTGTTTCAGAAAGTTCAAAGGGGGTCATTAAAGTAGCCCGACGGAAACTGTGTGAGAACCGAGTGCTGAAATGGAACTAAAAGTCATTTTCCAGGAGATTTCCGACGATAAAAAAATGGTATGCGAGTAAGTCAATTATCCTCAATAGCGCCATATTGAAAAAACATTCCTGTACAATGACATGGAACAGGCGTGAGACAGAGCCAACTGAAAACAACACAGTTATTCAGGGGCAAAGGCACCGTGGTATTAAGAAATATTTCCACAATGAATACCTATACTGTAACTATTGTTTAACTTTTGCATTAGTTTAGTAATGCCATCGTGAATAGAATGAAGACATGGAAATACAGTAGTATATGGATCATAATGAAAACCTTTCCAATCTCTTAACACAATCCCACAATCAATCAAACCAATGATGAGTTGACCTGTTAAGAAACTGAAACGCCCAGTGCTGTCAAAAACGTGATTTCCCTGTGTTTTATATATATTTCCACACTATGAGGTTGGAATAATACTGTGAAACTGTGAAACTGATGATAATGCCGTTTAGTGTAAGAGCTGTTTGGAAAGACCTCCTGAAATGTCTGCCTGTTTTGGTCGGATAGAGTTTTGGTCAGCTACTTTTGTTTCTTTTTGACCATTTTAATTGAAAACAATCACAGTAAGGTACTTAATTGTTAACCAGAAATGATTTGATATTGAGATAGAAATTGCTGCATTGGCCCTTTAAAGCTGATGAGCTGCTTCCCTGTACAGTACTGTAATACTGTTAAATTCTGAGCGAATTCTGTCTGACAGTTGAGAAACGGGCAGTCCCTGCCCAGAAGAGAGGCCTCACAGGAAGTCCAGATGCACACAGACAGGAATTGGACGCTAGGTCACGGCTTGGGCCAACAGCTGACTCCACAGGCATGAGCATCCTGTTTTGACAAGAAGATTTCCCTCGTTTCAGTGTTTAAGAAAAATACACCCATCCACCCGCCCGCCCATCTGTCATTATTCAAGCGAGTAAAGGAATAACGTTAGAGGATCTGGGTACTGTAATGAGAGCACAAGTGGGAGCCAATTTCTAAAACAATTGTGCAATTTTGTTTATCGTCTTATTCTAAAACAGTAGCTCCCAAAATATGCCAAGTCTGCATGCTTTATCTGGGTAGCCGGAGAGTAGAGCATTGCAGTTGTCTAACGCTTTTGTCACATCTAGATTAGACTATCGCAATGCACTAAATACACCTAGGTTAGTGCTAAATACGGCTGCTAGAATCTTGACTAGAACCCAAAAAGTTGATTATATTACTCTCTGCACTGGCTTCCTGTTAAGGCTAGGGCTGATTTCAAGGTTTTACTGCTAACCTACAAAGCATTACATGGACTTGCTCCTACCCATCTCTCCAATTTGGTCCTGCCGTAAATACATACACGTATGCTACGGTCACAAAACGCAGTGGGCCTCCTTATTGTCCCTAGAATTTCTAAACAAACAGCTGGAGGCAGGGCTTTCTCCTATAGAGCAACATTTTTATGGAATGGTCTGCCGATCCATGTGAGAGACAAAGACTCTGTCTCGACCTTTAAGTCTTTACTGAAGACTCATCTCTTCAGTAGGTCCTATGATTGAGTGTAGTCTGGCCCAGGGGTGTGAAGGTGAACGGCAAGGCACTGGAGTGACGAAACACCCTTGCTGTCTCTGCCTGGCCGGTTCCCCTCTCTCCACTGGGATTCTCTGCCTCTGACCCTATTATGGGGGCGGCTTACTAGTGCGCTTCCATGCCGTCCCTAGAAGGGGTGCGACACGTCGTGCCAGGTTTTTTTCCCTCTATACTCGGCTTCAGTGGGTTGAGTCACTGACGTGATCTTCTTGTCCGGTTTTGCGCACCCTCAGGCTCGTGCAGTGGAGGAGATCTCCGTGGGCTATACTCAGCCGTGTCTCACGGTAGTAAGTTGGTGGTCTGGTGATCTCCCTCTAGTGGTGTGGGGGCTGCTTTGGCAAAGTGGGTGGGGTTATATCCCGCCTGGTTGGCCCCGTCAGACAGGCCCCCCCCCGTCTCAGCCTCCAGTATCTATGCTGCAATAGTCTATGTGCTGCGGGGCTAGGGTCAGTCTGTCCTATCTGGTCAAATTCTCCTGTCTTATCTGGTGTCCTGTGTGAACTTATGTATGCTGCCTCTAATTCTCCCTATTGACATGAATGTGGTGTCATATAAAAGAAGAGGTTGTGCTCTTTAAAAGTACGTTAACTTGTAATTGTCATTTGTTCTTTGTTTTTGAGCTATGTCTGTTGTTTGAAATGTGTGAGAAAATTAGTTTTATCTCGAAAATTCTCAGTAAACTACAGCAGCACTCTAGAATTCTATTGGGGTCTAAAGGGTTAAAGCATACCCCTTTCCTACTGACTCACATATCTGTATTAGAACTGTTAATAACACATTTGATGATAACTGACATATTGTCTGTATCACTTACTGTGAGTTGTCATAGGACATGAGAAAAGTCTGAAATAGTCTCAACAAGTGAATCAAGAAAATGTCAACATTCCCGCTCCGGTGTTTTCCATTGACTTCCTCTTGCTGGTTTGTAATGTTAATACAGTACATTCTTGGCAGCTCAGACATGTTTCCATAGGTTTAGACTCATGGCCAGACTGTTATGTCTTTATTGGATCTCATCACCACACCACCTCTCTCTCCCTCATGCTATTAACCATCAGGTCTCAGTCTGGTTTCCTGGTTCAGAGCCTGACCAGTTTTAGTTACTGTGCAGCCCCAGCCATATGTTTGTTACTTTGGCTCATTCTAGAGAATCCTGTTCAAACTGTACCCTGTGGTTGAGCAAGCATGCAACCACCTGAGTATATCTGAACCACCTGAGTATATCTGAACCACCTGAGTATATCTGAACAACCTGAGTATATCTGAACCACCTGAGTATATCTGAACCACCAGAGTATATCTGAACAACCTGAGTATATCTGAATAACCTGAGTATATCTGAATAACCTGAGCATATCTGAACCATCTGAGTATATCTGAACCACCTGAGTATATCTGAACCACCTGAGTATATCTGAACAACCTGAGTATATCTGAATAACCTGAGTATATCTGAACCATCTGAGTATATCTGAACCACCTGAGTATATCTGAACAACCTGAGTATATCTGAACCATCTGAGTATTACTGAACCACCTGAGTATATCTGAACAACCTGAGTATATCTGAATAACCTGAGTATACCTGAACCATCTGAGTATATCTGAACCACCTGAGTATATCTGAACAACCTGAGTATATCTGAATAACCTGAGTATATCTGAACCATCTGAGTATATCTGAACCACCTGAGTATATCTGAACCACCTGAGTATATCTGAATAACCTGAGTATATCTGAACCATCTGAGTATATCTGAACCATCTGAGTATATCTGAACCACCTGAGTATATCTGAACCACCTGAGTATATCTGAACAACCTGAGTATATCTGAACCACCTGAGTATATCTGAACCACCTGAGTATATCTGAACCATCTGAGTATATCTGAACCAGCTGAGTATATCTGAACCAGCTGAGTATATCTGAACCACCTGAGTATATCTGAACCACCTGAGTATATCTGAACAACCTGAGTATATCTGAACCACCTGAGTATATCTGAACCACCTGAGTATATTTGAACCACCTGAGTATATCTAAATTTCCTGAGTATATCTGAACCATCTGAGTATATCTGAACCATCTGAGTATATCTGAACCACCTGAGTATATCTGAATAACCTGAGTATATCTGAACAACCTGCAACCTTGGCGTTTTTTCTATTTTGTTGCATTACAACCTGTAATTTAAATAGATCTTTATTTGGATTTCATGTAATGGACATACAAAAATATTCCAAATTGGTGAAGTGAAATGAAAAAAATTACAAAAAATACAAAACGGAAAAGTGGTGCGTGCATATGTATTCACCCCCTTTGCTATGAAGCCCCTAAACCGGTCTGGTGCAACCAATTACCTTCAGAAGTCACATAATTAGTTAAATAAAGTCCACCTGTGTACAATCTAAGTGTCACATGATCTGTCACATGATCTCAGTATATATAGACCTGTTCTGAAAGGCCCCAGAGTCTGCAACACCACTATGCAAGAGGCACCACCAAGCAAGCGGCACCATGAAGACCAAGGAGCTCTCCAAACAGGTCAGGGACAAAGTTGTGGAGAAGTACAGATCAGGGTTGGGTTATAAAAAAAATAGCACCATTCAATCCATTATTAAAAAATGGAAGAATATGGCACCACAACAAACCTGCCAAGAGAGGGCCGACCACCAAAACTCACAGACCAGGCAAGGAGGGCATTAATCAGAGAGGTAACAAAGACACAAAAGATAACCCTGAAGGAGCTGCAAAGCTCCACAGCGGATATTGGAGCATCTGTCCATAGGACCACTTTAAGCCATACATTCCATAGAGCTGGGCTTTATGGAAGAGTGGCCAGAAAAAAGACATTGCTTAAGAAAAAAATAAGCAAACACATTTGGTGTTCGCCAAAAGGCATGTGGGAGACTCCCCAAACATATGGAAAGAAGGTATTCTGGTCAGATGAGACTAAAATTGAGCTTTTTGGCCATCAAGGAAAATGCTCTGTCTGGCGCAAACCCAACACCTCTCATCACCCCGAGAACCATATCCCCAAGGACAGCATCATGCTGTGGGGATGTTTTTCATCAGCAGTGACTGGGAAACTGGTCAGAATTGAAGGAATGATGGATGGCGCTAAATACAAGGAAATTCTTGAGGGAAACCTGTTTCAGTCTTCAAGAGATTTGAGACTGGGATGGAGGTTCACCTTCCAGCAGGACAATGACCCTAAGCATACGGCTAAAGTAACACTTGAGTGGTTTAAGGGGAAACATTTAAATGTCTTGGAATGGCCTAGTCAAAGCCCAGACCTCAATCCAATTGAGAATCTGTGGTATGACTTAAAGATTCCTGTACACCAGCGGAACCCATTCAACTTGAAGGAGCTGGAGACGTTTTGCCTTGATGAACGGGCAAAAATCCCAGTGGCTAGATGTGCCAAGCTTATAGAGACATACCCTTTGAGACTTGCAGCTGTAATTTCTGCAAAATGGTGGCTCTACAAAGTATTGATTTTGGGGGGGTGAATAGTTATGCACGCTCAAGTTTTCAGTTTTTTTCGTCTTATTTCTTGTTTGTTTCACACAAAAAAAATATTTTGCTTTTTAAAAGTGGTAAGCATTTTGTGTAAATCAAATGATACAACCCCCCCCAAAAAAATATATTTTAATTGCAGGTTGTAAGGCAACAAAATAGGAAAAATGCCAAGGGGGGTGAATACTTTCGTAAGCCCATTGTATATCTGAACCACCTGAGTATTTCTGAACCACCTGAGTATATCTGAATCTAGAACATGTGCCAGTTCACATCAAAGTTGAAATAAGATAAAGAAAAGGGGAAGAGAGAATGACCAATGTAAACCCACAGACATACAGTACCCCTCAGGCACAGGAATGTGGTATTCATCATACAGTACTTTGTTATGGTTAATTTCTAGTGCACTATCTGGTAGATATTAGGATTTCAGTCATCTTAAATAATTCAAGAAAACAGATCCTCATAGAGCTAACAAAAGTCTGCTTCCCAATCCGAAGCCAACACAGCAGCAAGAATCTGTTTGAGATGCTGTAGTCTCAATAAGAGTCACAGCTTGACAATCCAGCTTGCCACGCTCTCCCTCCCTCTTGGAGAACGATAATCTATTCTATTATACTCCTCCCCTCTGATGGTTTTGATTAAGCTGAAAGTGTGTGGCGCTGGCTCTGACACTTGTTTATGTTCCTCACAGGTTGTTAAAGCCCTGGTTGACAGACAGACAGACAGACAGACAGAAAACCAGCCAGCCAGCAAGCCAGACAGACAGACAGAAAGACATACCCTTATGGGAAAAAAAAAACATGAATTTCACATGAACACGTGAAGTGTTCCAAAAACACGTTTTCATGTGATCACGTGCTCTTACATGTATGTGAAGTTAACGTGATAACATGTAACAACATTTGAAGTAAGATGTGATAACATAAAACTACATGTGAAAAGTGTTCCAAAAAACACTTTTTACATGAGTTCACAGGTTACATTTCATGTGAAATCATGTGGTTTTTCTGTAAGGGTAAGGACAGACTGAAAATACAGACAGACAGTTTGCCAGACAGCTAGCCAGACAGACAGACAGCATGGGGCCCATTCAGGCTTGAGGTGAGGCCATGACATCTGGATAGCAGCCGCCCTCCTCTACTCTACTCTAACCCTGTCTTCTCCCTCAGGGGGGAGTGAAGGCATTTCTCCTACAGTAGGATGGTCAACACCACCGTTCTCCCATTCCTCCCTAACCCCGCCTGGGAACACCCTCCCGTCTTTCCCGCTCATAATTCCAGCCCTGCAAATTATATGGGAGAGACATTTCGGGAAAAGAGACGGCCCTGGGACACTGTCTTTATTACTTTCTTTCAGAGTTTTTCTTTTTTACTTTTCCTTACTTTTACATAGAGGATAAAGAGTGCATTGTGATGACTGCCGCTGCCTTCCCTGAGGTCGCGACTGGCCCTGTTGACAGACAGGCACGTTCGTACCGCGTGACAGACAGCGTGACAGATCCCAGATTATACAAAAGGCCCCGAAACTGTGACAAAGTGTCTGACTGACTGCCTGTGTTATGTGGCAGTCTGCCAGGCAAGGCAGTGAGACAACGGGAACTGTTCTGACATCTGTCTGCGGAGGCAGGTGGCGGTGGCGGCTGAGGCAGACAGACAGGGAAGCCAACGCGGCTTCACCTCCCAACTCATTATAATGATGCACTGAGATGTGTCAGTCTGACTGTGTGCGGGGAAGAGGGAAGTGTGTGTGTTTTCTCAGTTGAGAGGAGTTTCATGCCATCAGGTGTGTGTGTGTGTGTTCTCAGGTGAGCAGAGTTTTATGCCATCAAGATTGACTCACCGAGCTGGGATGATGGCATGGGAAGCTTTTATTGAAAGGATGACAAGTGGTAAAAAATGCATGTGCTGTAGTTATGCGAGTGCCACTTTCGCTGACATAGATATGAGATTTGATAAGATAGTCATTCTATCTCTCCAAACATTTGAACCCCAAGGGAATATCCAAACAAACGGTCAGTGCGTCACAGTAACGCTATTACACAAAATAAGGCAGCTTGCTGTATAAAGGTGGGAGACTAGCTAAATGCATGGTGGATGTATGTAATGTAATCATGCGGTGGGGGGGTTATTTATTACTGTAGAGTATATGCCTCAGCACAAGAGACTGCTGAGAGAGAGAGAGAGCAAGGGAGAGAGAGAGACTCTGCACCCTAGATAATGGAGGCCTGAGGACATAGTGACTGACCTGGGTCTGTAAAGAATGTCTACTACCTTGAGGCTGAAACTAGAGAGAAGTTATTGGAAACATATCTGAATGTTTGGAGAGATAAGTGAATGAATGAGTTCATGAATGAACGAGCGAGTGAACAAATGAATGAATGAATGAACATAAAAATATAACCATTCATGTGGTTTCTGAGTTGTCCTACTCAGTGGAATGCTTTGCTCTGTAGGACCAAAGTTACCATAAGCCACTACACACGTTTGCCAATCATAGGCCTAGATTCCCTTAAAACTCATCATCATCACCACAAATATGATTTCTACTCCAGTAAGACACCAGCTAGGCTACAGCACATTCTAAAGTAAACGAGACCAATATTGCCCCTCCATGGAACTTCAATATAGTACTTTCAATATGTGTGTGTGTGTGCATTACTCATTCTATGCAAAACAGGAAATTAACTATTTTAATTTCAGAGGTGTACCCACAAGGCACAAATATTCTTCACCCCCTGCCAATGGAGGAAAAAGTGAGTGTCTAACAGGCCTGATCATTCCACAATGTTGTCCTTCAGAGGGCTTTGGGGCAGCGCTACCGCTCTGACGGTGTTAAAGGGACCACTAGGGACCAAAGGTAAAACAGGAAATGCTGACATTCGAAACACTAACATTCGATCGATCAACGTTCTGGCACAATGGTCAAACAGGATCACCGGCAGACAAAATAGACCACAGTGGCACAGAGTGGACTGAAAAACAAATTCCTCCGTGTCACATGAAATATGGCCATGTGGCTTACCGTAGGATGCCCATTGGATAGTCACCCAATTATATTAATTTCCCATATCCTGGCCGTGTTGTTCAGAGAGATGACAAACAGGAAGAAGGGTCATTAGATAAGGGAAGGCTGTTGTTCATTTAGGAACTGAGGATGAATTGTGTTTTTGACACAATTTGGTTTCTCTGAAATGGTTCCCACACCACATTTGTTTTATTTTACCCTTATTTTAACAGGTAAGTTGACTGAGAACACATTCTCATTTACAGCAACGACCTAGGGAAAGAGGGGGGATGAATGAGACAATTGGAAGCTGGGGATGATTAGGTGGCCATGATGGAATGAGGGCCAGACCACAATAGGTGCAATGGTATTTTTAGTGACCACAGAGAACACCTGTTTAACGTCCAATCCGAAAGACAGCACCCTACACAGGGCAATGTTCCCAATAACTGCCCTTGGGAATTGGGATATATTTTTTTCTACATACTCTCCGCCCATGTTTCGGTAAAAAGCTAAGGGATGGGACTGGAGAAGTGTAACCACTCCTAAGTTCGTAGAAAGACCTATGGATGCAAGGACTGACCATCCATGATATCCAAATTATAGCTTTAACAATATTTATGGCTATATAGTGTTTGTTTACATTAACTTGTTTACAAGCATTGGAGTAAAACAAGCTTATATTTTGGCTTGTTGAAGTACGCTCATGAGACATTTATAAGTTATGTTCTTCAAGAATCAATGGGTAAAATGGATGTAGCGATTGCTGATTGCCCCTTTAAGCAGTCATGAGTAGTGCTGTGGACATCATGGCATTTTGTCAGCCGGTGATTGTCAAGCAAATAACTGCCGGTCTCAAGGGTGAATTACCATTAATTAACATAAACAAATTCTCCTGGCTTCCACGCACAGCCTACAAGCCACTGATGCAGACCTTTGGAACATCTAAATTTAAAAAAATCTTAATAAATACATGAAATATAGCCTACACCATCACAATAAATCCCTCATTTATTTTAGACTGGTCTAAAGAAATATGATATGAAGAAAATGAAGTCTATTTCAGAAGAACAGAAAAGCGTACTCTGAGTTGTCCTTATGTTAGGCCCTGATCTGGCTATGCTGTGGGCTATACTAGTTCATTTAGCAGACAAGATTTGTTTAGAATTCCGTGGCATTGGCCTGCCTCCCGAGTGGCGCAGCGGTCTAAGGCACTGCTTGAGGCGTCACTACAGACCCAGATTCTAAAGCCTTGACGTCATTTTCTGGAATTTTCCAGGCTGTTTAAAGGCACAGTCAACTTAGTGTATGTAAACTTCTGACCCACTGGAATTGTGATACAGTGAATTATAAGTGAAATAATCTGTCTGTAAACAATTGTTGGAAAAATTACTTGTGTCATGCACAAAGTAGATGTCCTAACTACTTGCCAAAACTATAGTTTGTTAACAAGAAATTTGTGGAGTGGTTGAAAAACGAGTTTTAATGACTCCAACCTACAGTGAGGGGAAAAAAGTACTTGATCCCCTGCTGATTTTGCCCACTGACAGTTTGCCCACTGACAAAGAAATGATCAGTCTATAATTTTAATGGTAGGTTTATTTGAACAGTGAGAGACAGAAAAACAACAAAAAAATCCAGAAATTTTTATAAATTGATTTGCATTTTAATGAGGAAAATAAGTATTTGACCCCTCTCAATCAGAAAGATTTCTGGCTCCCAGGTGTCTTTTATACAGATAACGAGCTGAGATTAGGAGCACTCTCTTAAAGGGAGTGCTCCTAATCTCAGCTTGTAACCTGTATAAAAGACACTTGTCCACAGAAGCAGTCAATCAATCAGATTCCAAACTCTCCACCATGGCCAAGACCAAAGAGCTCTCCAAGGATGTCAGGGACAAGATTGTAGACCTACACAAGGCTGGAATGGGCTACAAGACCATCGCCAAGCAGCTTGGTGAGAAGGTGACAACAGTTAGTGCGATTATTCGCAAATGGAAGAAACACAAAAGAACTGTCAATCTCCCTCGGCCTGGGGCTCCATGCAAGATCTCACCTCGTGGAGTTGCAATGATCATGAGAACGGTGAGGAATCAGCCCAGAACTACACGGAGGATCTTGCCAATTATCTCAAGGCAGATGGGACCATAGTCACCAAGAAAACAATTGGTAAAACACTATGCCGTGAAGGACTGAAATCCTGCAGCGCCTGCAAGGTCCCCCTGCTCAAGAAAGCACATATACATCCCCGTCTGAAGTTTGCCAATGAACATCTGAATGATTCAGAGGACAACTGGGTGAAAGTGTTGTGGTCAGATGAGACCAAAATGGGAAGCAGACTGTGATTGCCAACAAGGGTTTTGCCACCAAGTACTAAGTCATGTTTTGCAGCGGGGTAAAATACTTATTTCCCTCATTAAAATGCTAATCAATTTATAAGAATTTTCACATGCGTTTTTCAGGATTTTTTTGTTGTTATTCTGTCTCTCACTGTTCAAATAAACCTACCATTAAAATTAGAGACTGATCATTTCTTTGTCAGTGGGCAAACGTACAAAATCAGCAGGGGATCAAATACTTTTTTCCCTCACTGTAAGTGTATGTAAACTTCCGACTTCAACTGTATCTCTCCGATTTGGTCCTACCGTACATACCTACACATATGCTACGATCACATTTTCCTTATTTTCCCTAGAATTTGTAAGCAAACAGCTGGAGGCATTCTCTGCCTCTGACCCTATTACGGGGGCTGAGTCACTGGCTTACTAGTGCTCTTCCATGCCGTCCCTACGGGGGGTGCGTCACTTGAGTGGGTTGAGTCACTGACGTGATCTTCATGTCCGGTTTTGCACCCCCCCGGCTCGTGCGGTGTGGGAGATCTTAGTGGGTTATACTCAGCCTTGTCTCAGGGTAGTAAGTTGGTGGTCTGTTGATATCCCTCGAGTGGTGTGGGAACTGTGATTTGGCAAAGTGGGTGGGGTTATATCCTGCCTGGTTGGCTCTGTCCGGGGGGAACGTTGTACGGGGCCACAGTGTCCCCCCCACCCCGTCTCAGCCTCCAGTATCTATGCTGCAATAGTCTATGTACCAGGGGGCTAGGGTCAGTCTGTTATATCTGGTGTAATTCTCCAGTCTTATCTGGTTTCCTGTGTGACCTTAAGTATGCTCCCAATAACTCTCTCTCTCTCCCTCCCAAAGGACCTGAGCCCTAGGATCATTTCTCAGGACTACCTGACCTGATGACTCCTGGCTGACCCCGGTCCTCCTGGCCGTGCTGCTGCTCAAGTTTCAACTGTTCATTATGCGGCTACGGAACCCTGAATGGTTCACAGGACGTCCTACCTTGACCCGGACCTGTTGTTTTCGACTCTCTCTCTACCGCACCTGCTGTCTTGACCTCTGAATGCTCGGTTATGAAAAGCCAACTGACATTTACTCCTGAGGTGCTGACCTGTTGCAACCTCTACAACCACTATAATTATTATTTGAGCCTGCTGGTAATCAACCAACGTTTGAACATCTTGAAGAACAATCTGGAATTAATGGCCATGTAGAGGACTGGCCACCCCTCAGAGCCTGGTTCTTCTCAGGCTTTCTTTCTAGATTCCTGCCTTTCTAGAGAGTTTTTCCTAGCCAGCGGAAAAACTTCTACATCTGCATTGCTTGCTGTTTGGGGTTTTAGGCTGGGTTTCTGTATATGACTTCTGCTGATTTTGACTTGAAAAGGTTGCAAAAAAAGGCATGCGCTGTTTCTTGCCTTAAGCTGGACACAATTCACAAGTGATAGGCTAATATTGTGACCCATCAGACTATTCTTGATTTAATCTTGTCTTTACATATACTAAATAATATATGAGTGAAATTGATTTAGAATGGACCATTATCAAGCACCTGTCTGTCATGCACCTACAGTATATTTAAATAGTGAACGGAGGACACTATTCCCATGGTTTATTTTCATGCCAGCCAGGTAGGCTACACTCCTGTTGTAAAGAGAAGCAATGTGCTAAATATTAGGAAGGTTGAGAAAGAAATATAGTAGGCCTAGCCTATTGAAAGTTGATGGGTGTAACGCCCAGGCCTGAGATGACAGGCTGGAGCGTTTTGGTTTCGTTTTGGTGTAGGGTTTGTGTGTTCTATGGTGTCTATTTCTATGTTGGGATAATGGTTCCCAATTAGAGGCAGCTGAGTCTCGTTACCTCTAATTGGGAACCATATATATGTTTGGGGGTTGCACTTTAGTTTCGTGGGTTATTGATTATGTTATGCTTATCGTGTTCAGTCAGGTTCTTGTCATTCGTGTTTAGTTAGGTTCTGCCCTTCGTGTTTAGTTAGGTTCTGCCCTTCGTGTTTAGTTAGGTTCTGCCCTTCGTGTTTAGTTAGGTTCTGCCCTTCGTGTTTAGTTAGGTTCTGCCCTTCGTGTTTAGTTAGGTTTCGCTAGTCATGTTTAGGTTTAGTTCTCTGTGTCCAGTTTAGGATTTAGCGTTAGGGTTCACGTCTTGTTCTCCGTTTATTGTTTTGTTCCGTCTCGTCCCGTTTTGTCAATAAAACATGTATTCTGGTTACGTCGCTGCGCTTTGGTCATTCCCGAGGGAAGAAAGTCATGACAATGGGATCCTCCTCATTTTAATGGAGGCCATCACTCTGTTTTCTCACGCTATTGCATAGCCGATAGAAATGTTGCGCAACATGAGCTCATGGGCTCTCATGAATTGTTTGATTCGATTTTCGATTACATTTGCATTGATGTCAGAGTAGTGACTAGAGGGACAATAGAGTGCTGAGTACCAGGCAGTTAGCAAGTTTGGTAGGCTGCTAATGACCATTGGCAGCATCAGAGCTTGGAGAAGCCTAATTACCATGACTAAACGGTCACGTGGAATTTGACTGCGTCCTGACTTGTGACTGCTGCTGTGGCGGTAATACGGTCACCGTAACAGCCCTAGTCATGAATAACTTCAGATAAACAAACCTGTGATTATTTAACAGTGAACACCTGTATTTTTTACAAACATTTTGTCAAGGTCCTGAAGGAATTTCAGGAATGTGTGACGACAATTGCGGGAAACCTTTTACAGAGAAGTACACCTACTCTATATCACTTACACAAGGTCACTAATTAAAGTCAATTGGCTACTGTCTAATGCAGCTCAGTCACGTGATTGGTCAGACGTCACGTGGTGTTACTTTACCTCCAATGGCGTTGCACCTGGAGGTGATCTCCCACAGTACCAGGGCCATGGAGTAAACGTCTGTCTGCTTGAACGACTCAATGTTTTCCAGGTTGATTCTGGACTCCAGCACCTCAGGGGCCATGTACCTGGCAGTGCCCACCTGTAGGGTAAGATGTTAGCCTACTCAGTGGATCATTATCAAAACTGTTCTGTTCTATTCTATTATTTTCTATTCTACTGTTTTGTTCTGCTCTATTGTATTCTGTTCTGTTATATTCTACTCTATTCTAATGCTATTTACAGTAGAATATGCATGATTGCTTCCAGAGGTAGTACTGTACAGTACCATGTACCACTACAATTCAACTGCAATTTTAACTGACAGCCTGGTCTGATACGTCTTCCCTATTTCTTCCCCCACTGTATTATAAAACATTACAAAGAGACAATGGGTGCATTAGACACCAAAGGGGCACCCTCTAAAGAAGCTCACGATGACTAAGTTTCATAACAAAGTCACAATGACCCTGTCCTACTGCTGTACAACAGTCTAATCTCTATTAGAACTCCATCAGCCCTGTTGCCTAGTTACTGTAATAAAACAAAAGGCCTAGCAGCACTTGCTCTATGGATATTACTAATCTGTTGTCCAGAAGAGGAGCCCGCATGAGTAAATAAGACAGTCTGAAATGGCACCCTATTCCCTATATAGTGCACTAATCATAGGCAATATGGTACCATTTTGGATGCACCGTGAGTAGAAAGGGGAGACCGGAGGGAAGAATCTGTACCTGTCCACTGTTGGCCAGCTCGTCCACGGACAGCGAGTTGTCCAGACGCAGACCCAGTCCGAAGTCACACAAGACACAGGTGAGGTCCCCCTTCACCAGGATGTTGGAGCTCTTGATGTCCCGGTGGACAATGGGCACCTTGTAGCGTCCGCACAATGTGTGGTCACTATGTAGGTGGGCCACGCCCCTTGCCAGCGACCCGCCCAGCACCCATAGGTCGTCCCAGCTGATGACGTGGCGCGTTAGGTACTCCTGGAGGTTGCCCCGGGGGTGGTAGGCCGTGATCAACCAATACTGTTTCTCCACCTTGTGGTCCTCTGCGGTCAGGAAGTGCAGGACATTCTCGTGGCGCAGGTCGGCATCCGAGAAGATGTCCTTCTCGTTCTTCCACGAGGCATATTCCTCGTCTGCGAAAATTTTGACGGCAACGGTCTCGAAGTGCTCGCCGGCCCCTGTGGCGCCCTGCTTCAGCTTGGCCTTGTAGACCTCGGCGAAGCGGCCCTTGCCCACCTGGGCGTCCAGCTCAATGGGAAGGAGCTCAGTGTTGTGGTTGAGGTTGTTGGCGTGCGTGGAGCTGCTGTCTGAGCCGTCGTCGTCCATCATGATGGCGTGGGCATCACTGAAGTCAAGAGGTGTCTTCTTGCGCTTGACACCGGCGTGCCGCTGGTGGTAGACGCGGTACCAATAGAAGGATGTGATGACCAGCATGGCCAGAACCAGCAGAGGAACCAGGCTGACCAGGATTACCGACACCACCTGGGAGTCCAGGGAGTCTAGGGTGGAGAGGAAAGACGAGAGAAAAAGAGACAACAAGGTAGATGTTATAGATTAGTTATACAATACATTGCCTATTCAGTATAAATATTGTAGAATATACCTATTCTGTAACATACAGTAGGCCCACCCCCTAGTTAGGTATATTCTACAATAATTATCCACCTCTACAATATTAGAACTCTTCAGCCATCATACTCTAAAACTTTAGCATATTTTCACAATGGCCTTTGCTACGCGCAGCGTATCCTGCTCCTTTCCAGCAAAGCAGAGGAACCTAACACTTCCACGAGGAATGTCAGTAAGAATCTCGAAGCTATGAAGCTGAAGTTAGCTTGCTGGTCTGTTAAACACACAAATAGGCTGAACCATGCCCAAGTCAACCACATATTGTGTTCCCTTTTATAGACCTAGTCTATGTCTGATTCTTATACTTTTAAGGAGTGATGTCGGTGTCTGCTAGACCGAGTAATCTGGTGAACGTTTATGTATATGCTATGTTTATGATCCTATTTCTGGGGATGGCAGAAGAGTCGTAAAAACATAATAAAACACAACATGTCACGCAAAATTCCAGATCCCAGATCAGTTAGGATTTAAAGGGTCGTAAATGAGTCATTAACACGTTGTCTGAACAGGCAGACTGTGACAAGTGCTGCTGGGGTTCTATAAATACAGACAGAGATATTAGGAACATGTTTGGCAGTGAAGGATTGTGTGTGTGTGTGTGTGTGTGTGCGTGCATTTGTGTGTGTGTTTGTATGTCTATGAATGTTTCTGTGCATATACACTGCTCAAAAAAATTAAGGGAACACTAAAATAACACATCATAGATCTGAATGAATGAAATAATCTTATTAAATACTTTTTTCTTTACATAGTTGAATGTGCTGACAACAAAATCACACAAAAATTATCAATGGAAATCAAATTTATCAACCCATGGAGGTCGGGATTTGGAGTCACACTCAAAATTAAAGTGGAAAACCACACTACAGGCTGATCCAACTTTGATGTAATGTCCTTAAAACAAGTCAAAATGAGGCTCAGTAGTGTGTATGGCCTCCACGTGCCTGAATGACCTCCCTACAACGCCTGGGCATGCTCCTGATGAGGTGGCGGATGGTCTCCTGAGGGATCTCCTCCCAGACCTGGACTAAAGCATCCGCCAACTCCTGGACAGTCTGTGGTGCAACGTGGCGTTGGTGGATGGAGCGAGACATGATGTCCCAGATGTGCTCAATTGGATTCAGGTCTGGGGAACGGGCGGGCCAGTCCTTAGCATCAATGCCTTCCTCTTGCAGGAACTGCTGACACACTCCAGCCACATGAGGTCTAGCATTGTCTTGCATTAGGAGAAACCCAGGGCCAACCGGACCAGCATATGGTCTCACAAGGGGTCTGAGGATCTCATCTCGGTACCTAATGGTAGTCAGGCTACCTCTGGCGAGCACATGGAGTGCTGTGCGGCCCCCCAAAGAAATGCCACCCCACACCATGACTGACCCACCGCCAAACCGGTCATGCTGGAGGATGTTGCAGGCAGCAGAACGTTCTCCACGGCGTCTCCAGACTCTGTCACGCCTGTCACATGTGCTCAGTGTGAACCTGCTTTCATCTGTGAAGAGCACAGGGCGCCAATGGCGAATTTGCCAATCTTGGTGTTCTCTGGCAAATGCCAAACGTCCTGCACGGTGTTGGGCTGTAAGCACAACCCCCACCTGTGGACGTCGGGCCCTCATACCACCCTCATGGAGTCTGTTTCTGACCGTTTGAGTAGACACATGCACATTTGGCCTGCTGGAGGTCATTTTGCAGGGCTCTGGCAGTGCTCCTCCTTGCACAAAGGCGGAGGTAGTGGTCCTGCTGCTGGGTTGCTGCCCTCCTACGGCCTCCTCCACGTCTCCTGATGTACTGGCCTGTCTCCTGGTAGCGCCTCCATGCTCTGGACACTACGCTGACAGACACAGCAAACCTTCTTGCCACAGCTCGCATTGATGTGCCATCCTGGATGAACTGCACTACCAGAGCCACTTGTGTGGGTTGTAGACTCCGTCTCATGCTACCACTAGAGTGAAAGCACCGCCAGCATTCAAAAGTGACCAAAACATCAGCCAGGAAGCATAGGAACTGAGAAGTGGTCTGTGGTCACCACCTTCAGAACCACTCCTTTATTGGGGGTGTCTTGCTAATTGCCTATAATTTCCACCTGTTGTCTATTCCATTTGCACAACAGCATGTGAAATGTATTGTCAATCAGTGTTGCTTCCTAAGTGGACAGTTTGATTTCACAGAAGTGTGATTGACTTGGAGTTACATTGTGTTGTTTAAGTGTTCCCTTTATTTTTTTGAGCAGTGTAGAACAGCAAGTACCCGTCAAGCCCTCACTCTTCTCGCTACTTTTTTCAGACAGGAAACCACGTCTGAAATCTTCCAACGTGGCCTCAGCGGAGTTTGTTTTCTTTTTTCGCAGAGCGAGAGAGAGGCGATCCGTCACAACAAACTTGTACCTCTGCCTCTGCCATCTCTCAGTAGATACGGCCCACAGAGGAAAGCTTCCTAGTTACTACCCTCTGCCTGGGGACAGGTTCGAGAATATTGATTGTATAAGTACATGCATGAGCTGTTTTTCACCATTCATTTCTGTTACGTGTTGTCATATCAGTGTTGCAATATGTTATGTGGTGAACATGAAGTCAGACGGTGCGCAGCAGAGCTATCCGTCTTCCACGGCGAGGGGAAATGTTTTTGAATGACGTCGATGTTCCCGACGTGCAGATGCTTTTAACTTTGGGCTCTGGAAAGTAAAGTCTCGAAAATGTATCTGTGTTATTACTGCTTGGATGCTGTTTCATTCCAAAATTATAATGAAAGACTACAGCCAAAAAGGCCTCCGCGATGCGAAACCTGTTTGCAATCTTGTATTTGGAGGGTGTACAACAGTACACACATGTTAGCATTCATGTGTGACACCTTACATGACAACCTAATAAGGAATTGCATAAGCGTTTATTACAACATATGGTGGAAGAACGTGTGAGTTACGTCAAAAGTGTTGGTAAACTATATGATCAATTGTAATAGCTAGCTTACATAACACAACATAGCACATGACATAGCATCACATAGGGACTCACAGAAGGTGAGGAAGACACGGTAGTTGCACTCGTATGACAAATCATAATGCCTACAAAAGGCTGTCTTGAGCATGACATAACAGGTGGCATAGCACTACATAGCAAGTGACATAACACTACATAAGGACTCACAGGGGGTGAAGAAGAGGTGGTCGTTGCACTCGTCCTCGGAGCAGGAGCAGATGAAGAACTGGGAGCCCATGCCATTCCTCTGCCTCATCTCACACTTGCTGTTGTTATAGTCCTCCAGCACCAGACCATGCAGCTTATGGGCTGGGTTGTGGCATATCGTGTCTATGGTGACATTGTCGTCTTTCTTCCTCCTGGAAACAAGACAACAGGAGCCATTAGTTCCACTCTAATTCATTTTTATCATACAGAGAGAACATTTAAGCTAATGATAAATATAGTAATAAAAGGGAAAATAACTTACAACTTTTTACAAACATTTTACAAACCGCAGTCTAAGCATTATGGTAATGCTTTGAAACAGGGGTCAGGTTAGGTTGTACAGAATGTATCCCCCAGTTACAAAATACCATCGTACATGTGCAGTGAATAATCCTGAAGGTGCACAAATGGACCTACAAATGTGATACTCAGGTCTCCTGCTGGGTGGTGTGGAGCTTATGTCGTGAAACCCTTTTAAGAAGTGTTGCTGTGAACATGGCATTAGGAGTTCAACTGACTTCAGCTCCGAATGCTATGAATGTGATGAGATAATGTGGCATTGCCTTCAGCTTCGAACAGGAGGCCAACTCTAGTCCTCCTATTTTTTCCATTCACAAGGCAAATTTCACAACGATACTTGGTGGGGTTAGTTGGTGGGGCACTTTTGGGTTTAGCTACTTAAATAAACCTTATTCACAGCAAATTTAGTTTTTAAATGACAAAAAAAGATTATTAATTCATGCTCTGTCACACACTAACGTGCTCATAGTGTGTCACTGTACCCACTACCCAGCATGCTCTCCTAAGGTCAAGTTTAAAGGTCATTCCAACTCCCAATGAGAGATGATGAGGGGTGCTGTAGTCACTCACCAGATGCTGACACACACGTCCTCTTGATGGGGGCAGATGGATGTGATGCTACAGTCGGTCATACAGCTCCCTGTTCCCGTACAGCTGGTAGACTCAACGTCACAGAACTTACACAGACGCTTCAGCTTCAGCATAGTCATTGATGAGGCCACTGAGGTGGAGACACAAAGGGGGGAAAGACATTAGATTGATCGTTTATAAAGGGATATGGTTACTTAAAGCAGTCAATAGTTTGTCCATTTGGGTTACTCGTGTCGTCGAATATGTTCACTCTTCACTGCAGCTCTTTACTTCACTATTACAAATTAGTACAGGTCACTGAGGGTCTAAAACATAAGATGAGACATTTGACCGGGATTCAATTTGATCACGCTCCAATACAGCTTTTAAAGGCAATGTTACCGTGTTCGAGGAGATCGCATAGAGGGTAAACACTGCCGATGTTGGCTCAAATGTAAATGACCTTTAAATGTTTTGGATTGAACCCCGGCCATTGTTTGCTTTCATATATGGGCCTGTATTGACCCAACGAAGATGATAACTTTGCTCGACTTAGGAAACTGACATTTCCCTCCAATTACACAGACAAACAAAAGGCTACAAACATCAGAAAGGCGAACCTTCTCATCCAACATATTACATATTAATATGAACCTTTCCTACACTGGAAGAGTATGGCCTGTTAAACATCAGTGAGTAGAGTGAAACATTAACCTCACATCTCAGTCCAGACTACATGAAGGAATGTATCATTATTGCGAGACTTGACAATTTCACTTTGAAAAGAATATGTGAAACAGATAAAAGGAATGTTTCCTTCTAAGTATAATCATTCCAAAAGACAGTTTTCAAAGCAAGTGATACATTTGTGTTCATGTGTTCTTCTCCAATTCATTCATTTCAGTGTAACATGTATTCATTTTTCAACCATTTGTAGACTATTTCCCTCGAGCGCAAATTCTACTGTGAACAATCATCACATTCTGCAGTGCCATCTATCTACTATGGTCGTGTTCAGACTTGACTTCACACTCAGACTCAGTGGTGTGATGAGTGCCTGTGTGTGTTTGATAGTCATCTCTACTGAGACAACCGCTAGACAGACAAATAAACAAGCAAAGGGAACATTGAACATCAGTATATCTTTCAGTCGAGTAGTCTCTAATTTGCAAATTTGATTAGTTGCTGTCTTGCCAATTCACTTTGTGAATATCAAAAAGCAGGAGATAATGTTGGAGTGTGTGTTGGTGAGTGTGAGAGAGAGAGAGAGAGAGAGAGAGAGAGAGAGAGAGAGAGAGAGAGAGAGAGAGAGAGAGAGAAACAGCGAACGAGATAAATAATAGAGTGAATAAACGTGTGTGTGCGCAAGTGTGTGTTTAAAGTCTAGGATCTTTTTCTCTCTGGTTGCACATGTGACATGCTGGTAAAAATTAGGAGCGCCCAGAAGCGGCACACACACTTTCAGAGACTCCAGTCACCCAAGTCATAGACTGTTTTCTCGGCAAGCGGTACCGGAGTGCCAAGTCTAGGACCAAAAGGCTCCTCAACAGCTTTTATCCCCAAGCCATAAGACTGCTGAACAATTAATAAAATCACCACCGGACCCCCTTCTCCCTTTTGTACACCGCTGCTACTCACTGTTTGTTATCAATGCATAGTCACTTCGCCCCCACCTACATGTACAGATTACCTCAACTAGCCGGTACCCCTGCACACTGACTCGGTACCGGTGCCCCCTGTATATAGCCTCGTTACTGTTATTCTTATTGTGTTCGTTTTTGTTCTTACTTTTTATTTTAGTCTACTTGGTAAATATTTTCTCAACTCTTCTTGAACTGCCCTGTTGGTTAAGGCCTTGTAAGAGAAGCATTTCACGGTAAAGTCTACACTTTTTGTATTCGGCACATGTGACAAATAAAGTTGGATTGGATTTGCGTGAGTGTGTGCGTGCTCATGTTTTACTCCCAAATAAATTATATTGGTTATCTACCTGTCCTTGCACTGCGTGTGCTGCTCCTGATAACCATTAGACTGCATGCTACTGTTGGGCTGATGTAAGAGAATACAAATCTCAGACACATGGCAACACCTGGAATCTAACTCTTCCAATCCCAATGAGTATGAGGGAATGCTGCTTTCACCGCAATTACCATAGTGAAGTATGTGGGAATAGGGATCTTTTGGCTGCGAGATGGGAAGAGGACATCTCTATCTCTATCTTTAGGGCTCCCGAGTGGCGCAGTGGTCTACGGCACTGCATATCAGTGGTTCGATTCCACGCTGTATCTGGCTGTGATTGGGAGTCCCGTAGGACGGTGCAAAATTGGTCCAGTGTCGTCTGGGTTTGGCTGGGGTAGGCTGTCATTGTAAATAAGAATTTGTTCTTAACTGACTTGTCTAGTTAAATTAAACAAATTCAAAAATCTCTCTAGACTTTATCTACGTGTGCAAGCATTATTCAGCCCCAACCCCACAGGGGTCGTGTTATCATATGAAGACTTGGTCCAACTTTAGACACTGGCTGCATCTGAAATGGCATCCTATTCACTATATAGTACACTACTTTTGACCAGGGCCCATGGGGTTCTGGTCAAAAGTAGTGCACTATAAAGGGTATACAGGGTGCCATTTTGGATGCACATACTGTCTCTTTAGTGAATAGCCATACTGTATTGTTGGTGAGAGGAACATAGTCCCTTTCAGCTAAAATGAGTAATTTACTATTGCTGGGTTATGTTTGTCCACCTGTCACAAAAGCTAATCATAATTCAGAGAGTTATGCTTTGGAGGGCGCCAGTGAACGGTTGATTACCTTACATAAATGTTTTTCTGTAGTTACTTAATTGTCGCAATAACATGTGGACAGCACATTTTGAACATCAAATCAACTATAGCCCCAAAACAGTCCACTTTGGTAAGGTAGGAAGGATCCAACAATCTTCAGGACTTTCTCACTGAGGGGTTGGAAAGTGCGAGTAAGAGAGAAAGAAAATGCAAGAGCCAGAGAAAGAGAGGGATTTTTGCACCCAACTGATAGACCACTCCCCTTCTTTCCATTTGCTCTCCTTCCAGACCTTTATGGAGTGACTTTAGCAAGATCTCATACACTGAATGACGTCACTACCACATAACCACAAGTTTAAGTATGACAGACTGCACACATAGGAAGAGAAAGTTCAACCTTTTACTTGCATCAGCAGCGTCCTCGTGACACAACTGATAGTGAAAGTGGATTATTGGGCCTGTTAACTGGGCCTGTCTGCGTGTGCAGCTCGAGGACTTCCTCTTGAAGAATTTCAGTCGCCGGAAGCTAAGTTCAGCCAAGCGAAATAGGTGAGGATTGGGTCTGTGTCCAAAATGACAGCCTAGTCCCTATATAAAGCACTACTTTTGATCAGGCTCTGGTCAAAAGTAGTTTACTATATAGAGAATAGGGAACCATTTGGGACGCTGCCTGGGTCTCCGCTGTATTTGACCGGCTGGCAGGGGGCGAACCTGATAGAGCCACTTTGTCAGGTCACGTGACCAACCATGTCAAAATAATCACCCCTCTCTCTCTAAAGTCGGTAGAGGAGAGAGAGCAAATACGGTTCTCTTCCCTCCAACTTCCTCACAGTGCAATAGTATACTGTATTACTCTATGCCAGAGAATATCAAGGTTACTGACTTAGGAGAGAATGTTGTACTCCTGTACCAGGACAAAACGCCTACTGTAGCAGATCATACAACATACAAGTCTGAAAACCAGAGTAACTGGAGCAGATCATACAACCTGCAAGTCTGAAAACCAGAGTAACTGGAGCAGATCATACAACATACAAGTCTGAAAACCAGAGTAACTGGAGCAGATCATACAACCTGCAAGTCTGAAAACCAGGGTAACTGGAGCAGATCATACAACCTGCAAGTCTGAAAACCAGGGTAACTGGAGCAGATCATACAACCTGCAAGTCTGAAAACCAGAGTAACTGGAGCAGATCATACAACATACAAGTCTGAAAACCAGAGTAACTGGAGCAGATCATACAACCTGCATGTCTGAAAACCAGGGTAACTGGAGCAGATCATACAACCTGCAAGTCTGAAAACCAGAGTAACTGGAGCAGATCATACAACACACAAGTCTGAAAACCAGAGTAACTGGAGCAGATCATACAACACACAAGTCTGAAAACCAGGGTAACTGGAGCAGATCATACAACACACAAGTCTGAAAACCAGGGTAACTGGAGCAGATCTAGAGAAGCCACATCCACTGCAGCTGGCAGCATTCATAAGGCAGTATAGACAGTAAAGTAAACATGGTGTCAGGATATTGCACAGGGATACTAGGCTATATTCTGTTATTGCTATTTCTAGGGTGTAGTGTACATGTCTGGCTTGCTAAATCTTAAGCAAACAAATAAAGGCATTACATTTAAGTTCTGCAGAGGAGTAGAATTTTGAATTTGGCCTGAAAGTGGTTTGTAGTGAGTTATAGAGTTATAACAGAACAGCTAAGAATGAACTTGGTCTGAGAGCTGGTAGTAGAGAGAGAGGTGGTAGAGTTAGGAGTAATTATATCATTAGAAAAACTCCTCTCAAAGTGTATGTTATTTAAGCCCAAGGAGGCGGGCTATGGTGTGGATGAATGCTGGTAATTGTCACCCAGGGCAAAATATAATTGAAGATGTGGGGGAGAGAAGATTATAAGAAGTCAAAGCTGTTTGGTACCATTGGGACTGGTATGGAGTTGGAGACAGAGGCAAATAGATTACAATTTCTGATATGTCTACCTTGCAAATGATAGACCAAATATAATTCCCACTTCCAGTGTCAACAATGCACATCAGAATGAAAAGTCCCATAGCTAGGACGACCATGCATGTTTTCTATTGCAACAGGTGGTGTAGCTAAACCTTCTCCCACTGTGTTAAGCAACCACTTCAATACACAACATATACTGTTCCTCTTTACAAAAACATCATGCCACACACAAATGCTTTTCTGATGTGATTTCCTCTTGGAAATACTAGTGCTTACTTGAATTATTGAACATAGACATTATGCTCATACATTCCATCCTCACTTTAGTAAAAAATTTGGATTTGTTGGTAAACAATGAGGATTTGGGTATAAATGTACCACTGTTCCTGAATTCCTGATATTGAACAACACTGACTGCATAGTTTGTATACATTAAATACTACTACTTTAGCTCGAATGAGCTGAAAATCTTGCCTTCCACCAAAATGTATAGTTTTATGGCTGGATCATGTTGACCACCTGCTACAAAAATCTGAATGACAATTTTGAAGTTATAATTTTGGGAACCAGAAACATGTGTCAACGTTCGTTACAATCACCTCATAAATGTTTCAATAATTACTTGAATACCTCGATAACACTAACCAACCACCAACATTCATAGGTTACTTTAAATAAACGTATAACTCACTTTTCTGTTCTAGCAGAATACTACCAAACAGTATCGTTCCCCACCAGAAAGCGGAAAAACGAAGTAGCTCCATTTAGAAACGGACTATAAACTCCTCTTCTTTTCATTTACTAAAGCCTTGATAATAGTAAATATCCAGACTTTAATTCGAGACGTTCTTCGGGTTTTCTTCGGTCTGCCTGTTGTTCTCATGCGTCTCAGGCAGCGTCCAGTTAGAAAAGTAAATAGTGCAGGCAGAACTTGCCGTATATGAGTCAGGCGGTATGTATGCACTTTTCATGAAACAGGAAATCTTCAGTAAGGGCAGGCCTGATTTTTTTTTATTCTCTGAACTTCTGGGCTTGTGGCTCACTGGCCTTGAAACATGTTATTACTGGCCACAAAACTTATAGCAAGGCAAAACTTGAAATGACACGCTCCAAAATAGATGGCAATGATTTCAAAAGAAGTGAGGATAAGTATACATCCAAACAAAACACATGAACTTAACACCTCTATTTACAGTTATGCAACATTCTTGAAGTTTCTACACATACTTACATACATAATACACTCATAATACTTATTTTTCTGTATTTATCCCAATGACGAGATTTTCTGTATAAAATATGATTTTTTAATTGTGTGCAAACCTTTACATTTTGTGGTGAGCGTGTGTTTTTGTCTGTGTGCGTGTGTGTGAACATGCGTTTTTAATTTTTTACAGTTTTAATTTAACCTTTATTTAACTAGGCAAGTCAGTTAAGAACAAATTCTTATTTACAATGACGGCCTACCCCGGCCAAACCCGGACGACGCTGGGCCAATTGTGCAGCGTAAACAAAACGGTTGCAGGTAGGAGGGCCGTCAAACAAAGTAGACCAATGAAGCGCGGGTCAACTGCGCGAGTATCTACAACTCTCTGAGTGCAGGGGGCCCACGCCCTCCGGCATGGGTGCGTCGGCCGCGTTGTTATACGTGCATGCATATGTGTGCACGTGTATGAGCGTGTATACTGTGTTAAAAATATGACAAACACACACACACAGACACACACACACTTACACATACACTGCACATGCACGCAGCACTTGCTTGCACAGGGCCGGGTCTAGCCTTTTGGGTGCCCTAAGCAAGATTTGCTAAATATTTCAGTGACCACCTCTTGGTGAAGAGATATATATATATTTTTTATGTTCATTTCCTGCAATTCTAGACATTTTGCCATGGGGCGTAGAGAAAATGTTGTAGTTTTCATAACACATTTCCTGCAATTTTACTCATTTTGCAATGGGTATAGAGAAGAAATTTGCAGTTTTACAGCCCATTCCCTGCAATTATACCCATTATGCCATTGGGTGGAGAGAAATGTTAACAGTTTTAAAGCAAATGTCCTGCAAATCGATACATTTTGAAACGACTTAGGCAATGTTAATATGATATCTGAGAGAGAATGACTAACCCCCTGGAGGTTTGCCCCTTAGACAAACTACACTGTTTAAAATGAAGTGCTTTGAAACACTTAACCTAGTGGCAACTGAGCTGCCACCACCTTAAAGGAGACAGAACCTTAACTTTGCTGGAGTTTTGAAACACATGGGTGTGAGGGTATTGTGACAGATTTAAAGGGACATTTCAAAACTTTCACCACATTCATCATCTCCAGCACCACCCCAACATCAACATATGTGAAAATGGCGTGTTTCTATGGTTTGTAGTAAAAAATATAGAGGAAGATATGTGTTTCGAATGACATCATCAACCAATTAATAGACAATTAGGAGGCAATTAGTAGGCAATGCCTACTCATTTTTGGTAAAAATCACACGATGCATACTGATGATGTCTTGGAAACACATATCTTCCTCTATCTTTTTTACTACAAAACATAAAAAACAATTTTCACATATGTTGATGTTTGGGTGGTGCTGGAGATGACGAATATGACATTGACATGTTTTACAATTTCTCTTTAAGGTGTACTGAAACATTCATCCTGAGGTGTTCTGAAACATGACATGGTGTGTTGTAACGCCACATAATCAAGAGTTGTGCAACACCTTGCCAGAGACTTGGAGCACTAACACCCATAAAATGTTGAACACTATTATGGGTGTTTTGAGTCCTGTGTAGTGCAGAATTAAATATCTTCTCTTTTAGTGTTGTTTACAATCTCTAAAGCTCCTAAACACGATGATGGTGTTTCGAGTCTTGTCTAGTGTAGAATTAGAACCCTTCTTCTGGAGTTTCCAAATACTGTAATTACTAATTAACTCCTCATTGGTAATTCCAATAGGTCCAATGCTCAGTATAGTGCTCAAACAAAGAACAAGAGAAAATATCATTTGTGAAAATACTCATTCATAAATTTGTCCAGGATAATAATTATTGAGTACAAAATTACTTTTTCAAGACATGACATGATCTCTTTTCTTTGCAACAGATCAAATGATAACCAAACATGAACAGCTTTCACATTTTCTATATCTATAAAGTAAGACAGTTCAAAGATCTGTAAGGTATTTATTATATTAGTAGTCTTCCAAATCAATGGAAATATGGAATAAGATTTCACATTCATGGGAAAACAATACAGGCAATGACTGCTAATGTTAGCTGTAGCGCATACAAAACGTGTACAACATTTCAGTCCACGGCTCAACGCAATACACCAGTCATCCATCGCGCGAATGCATCTGACCTGAGTCTTTATGTTTAGATGATGGTACGCGGCATGCTAAGTTGTTCAGATGGAATCACAGTACAGTTGATATGATCGATTGTTTAGTTGACATTATTCTGTGATTCTTGTCTTGATTGGCTTTGGTTAGGACTGCCCAGCCGATGGGTAACGTAGTTTGTATACACGTTTTATTCTGCAGGGAGACAGAGAAATAGTACATTATAATAATCATGATATTACATGAATGCATAATTAGGTTATCAAATCCTATAATATAAATCAATTGCAATATGAATATACAATTATTAAACATATTGGTAGCAAGCAAAATGCATATGTGATTAAGCTATGCAAATATAGCAACAGATAACAATATGGTTAACACTTCACTTGACACCCAGTGTCATAACCATGCCATAATATGTCATAACAGACGACAGAACTTGTCAGAACCTGTCATAATATGGTCATTACACTGTCATGACCCATATATTTACACCTGTTGTGACATATATTGTGTTATTTTATGGCTGGTTATGACTCCTACATTTATTGAAATTAGTTTTTTCCCTGCCAGTCATGTTTTGTTTAATCATATTTTAAATAACTTGTAGAAATACACTTTAAGACACTGTCAAGAAGCATTTTGACCATCCTGTGTTACTACACTTGGACTAAGAAAATACATTTGATTCGAAAGACACGGTTGTTGCACTCGTATGACCAATCATAATGCCTACAAAAGGCTATCTTGAGGATGACATAACAGGTAACATAGCACTACATAGGGACTCACAGGGGGGGAAGAAAATGTGGTCGTTGCACTCGTCCTCGGAGCAGGAGCAGATGAAGAACTGGGAGCCCATGTCATTCCTCTGCCTCATCTCACACTTGCTGTTGTTATAGTCCTCCAGCACCAGACCATGCAGCTTATGGGCTGGGTTGTGGCATATCGTGTCTATGGTGACATTGTCGTCTTTCTTCCTCCTGGAAACAAGACATCAGGAGCCATTAGTTCCACTCCAATTCATTTTTATTAAACAGAGAGAAAATTTAAGCTAGTGATAATTACAGTAATAAAAGGGAAAATAACTTTTAAAAATTAACAAACCGCAGTCTAAGCATTATGGTAATGCTTTGAAACAGGGGTCAGGTTAGGTTGTACAGAATGTATCCCCCAGTTACAAAATACCATCGTACATGTGCAGTGAATAATCCTGAAGGTGCACAAATGGACCTACAAATGGGATACTCAGGTCTCCTGCTGGGTGGTGTGGAGCTTATGTAGTGAAACCCTTTTAAGAGGTGTTGCTGTGAACATGGCATTAGGAGTTCAGCTGACTTCAGCTCCGAATGCTATGAATGTGATGAGATAATGTGGCATTGCCTTCAGCTTCGAACAGGAGGCCAAATCTAGTTCTCCACTTTCTTTAATGGGATTTGTGGGTGGGACACTTTTGGGATTCGCTACTTAGCTAAACATTGTTCACGGCAAATGTTGTTTTTAAATGACAAATCACCAAGCAAGATGATTAATTCATGCTCTGTCACACACTAACATGGTCATAGTGTATCACTGTACCCACTACCCAGCATGCTCTCCTAAGGCCAAGTTTAAAGGTCATTCCAACTCCCAATGAGAGATGATGAGGGGTGCTGTAGTCACTCACCAGATGCTGACACACACATCCTCTAGATGGGGGCAGATGGATGTGATGCTACAGTCGGTCATACAGCTCCCTGTTCCCGTACAGCTGGTAGATTCAATGTCACAGAACTTACACAGACGCCTCAGCTTCAGCTTAGTCATTGATGAGGCCACTGAGGTGGAGACACAAAGGGGGGAAAGACATTAGATTGATCGTTTATAAAGGGATATGGTTACTTAAAGCAGTCAATAGTTTGTCCATTTGGGTTACTCGTGTCGTCGAATATGTTCACTCTTCACAGCAGCTCTTTACTTCACTATTACAAATTAGTACAGGTCACTGAGGGTCTAAAACATAAGATGAGACATTTGACCGGGATTCAATTTGATCACAGCTTTTAAAGGCAATGTTACCGTGTTCGAGGAGATTGCATTTGAGGTAAACACTGCAGATGTTGGCTCAAATGTAAATGACCTTTAAATGTTTTGGATTGAACCCCGGTCATTATTTGCTTTCATAAATGGGCCTAAACTGTTGACCCGAAGAAGATGATAACTTTGCTTGACAATTACACAGACAAACAAAAGGCTACAAACATCAGAAAGGCAAACTTTCTCATCTAATATATTACATATTAATATGAAAATGTCCTACACTGGAAGAGTATAGCCTGTTGAATATCAGTGAGTAGAGTGAAACATTAACCTCACATCTCAGTCCAGACTACGTGAAGGAATGTATCATTATTGCGAGACTTGACAATTTCACTTTGAAAAGAATACATGAAACAGACAAAAGGAATGTTCCTTCGGTACCATGTATTGTCGTGGAAAATTACATAATTAGAGTCGCCGGCTGGGATCCAGTCTATTGTCCTAGTTGGGGTACCAAACAGAGAATCCGCTTAGGGAAAGTCGTATTCCTGGTCGTAATGTTGGTGACAAAACAGATGGCACTGTGATAGACTACATCCAGTTTGCTGAGTAGAGTTTTGGGCGCTATTTTGTATATGACATCGTCGAAGTCAAGGATCAGTAGGATAGTCAGTTTTACGAGGGTATGTTTGGCAGCATGAGTGAAGGAGGCTTTGTTGCAAAATAGGAAGCCAATTCTAGATTTCATTTTGGATTGGAGATGCTTAATGTGAGTCTGGAA
Organism: Brachymystax lenok tsinlingensis; assembly: GCA_030435695.1. Classification (NCBI taxonomy): domain Eukaryota; kingdom Metazoa; phylum Chordata; class Actinopteri; order Salmoniformes; family Salmonidae; genus Brachymystax; species Brachymystax lenok. The sequence goes on from CM059799.1 coordinate 35,494,994, forward strand.
GGAGAGATTACAGTCTAACCAGACACCTAGGTATTTGTAGTTGTCCACATATTTTAGGTCAGAACCGTCCAGAGTAGTGATGCTAGTCGGGTGGGAGGGTGCGGGCAGCGATCGGTTGAAGAGCAATCGGTTGCACTTAGTTTTACTAGCATTTAAAAGCAGTTGGAGGCCACGGAAGGAGTGTTGTATGGCGTTGAAGCTCATTTGGAGGTTTGTTAACACAGTGTCCAAAGAAGGGCCAGATGTATACAGAACGGTGTCGTCTGCGTAGAGGTGGATCAGAGAATCACCAGCAGCAAGAGAAACATCATTGATATATACAGAGAAAAGAGTTGGCCTGAGAATTGAACCCTGTGGCACCCCTATAGAGACTGCCAGAGGTCCAGACAACAGGCCCTCCGATTTGACACACTGAACTCTATCTGAGAAGTAGTTGGTGAACCAGGCGAGACAGTCATTTGAGAAGCCAAGGCTATTGAGTCTGCCGATAAGACCTTGGCCAGGTCGATGAAGACGGCTGCACAGTACTGTCTTTTATCGATGGCGGTTATGATATCGTTTAGGACCTTGAGCGTGGCTGAGGTGCAGGGGGGTGCTGAAGTGTTGGCCGGGGTAGGGGTAGCCAGGTGGAAAGCATGGCCAGCCGTAGAAAAATGTTATTGAAATGATCGATTACCGTAGATTTATCGGTGGTGACAGTGTTTCCCGGGCCAGGTCGATTAGAAAGGCCTGCTCACTGAAGTGTTTTAGGGAGCGTTTGACAGTGATGAGGGGGTGGCCGTTTGACCGCGGACCCATTACACACGCAGGCAATGAGGCAGTGATCGCTGAGATCCTGGTTGAAGACAGCAGAGGTGTATTTAGAGGGCAAGTTGGTCAGGATGATATCTAAAAGGGTGCCCATGGCTACGGATTTAGGGTTGTACCTGGTAGGTTCCTTTATAATTTGTGTGAGATTGAGGACATCTAGCTTAGATTGTAGGACGGCCGGGGAGTTAAGCATGTCCCAGTTTAGGTCACCTAACAGTATGAACTCTGAAGATAGATGGGGGGCGATCAATTCACATATGGTGTCCGGGCACAGCTGGGGCTGAAGCGGGTCTATAACAAGTGGCAACGGTGAGAGACTTGTTTCTGGAAAGGTGGATTTTTAAAAGTAGAAGCTCAAATTGTTTGGGAAGAGACCTGGATAGTATGACAGAACTCTGCAGGCTTTCTCTGCAGTAGATTGCAACTCAGCCCCCTTTGGCAGTTCTATCTTGTCGGAAAATGTTATAGTTAGGGATGGAAATTTCAGGATTTTTGGTGGCCTTCCTAAGCCAGGATTCAGACATGGCTAGGACATCCGGGTTGGCGGAGTGTGCTAAAGCAGTGAATAAAACAAAATTAGGGAGGAGGCTTCTAATATTTACATGCATGAAACCAAAGCTTTTACGGTTACAGAAGTCAACAAATGAGAGCGCCTGGGGAATGGGAGTGATGCTGGGGGCTGCAGGGCCTGGGTTAACCTCTACATCACCAGAGAAACAGAGGAGGAGTAGGACAAGAGTACAGCTAAAGGCTATAAGAACTGGTCGTCGGAAACAGAGAGCAAAAAGAGCAGATTTCTGGGTGCGGAAGAATAGATTCAAGGCATAATGTACAGACAAGGGTATGGTAGAATGTGAGTACAGTGGAGATAAACCTAGGCATTGAGTGATGATGAGAGAGGTTTTGTCTCTAGAGGCACCATTTAAGCCAGGTGAGGTCACCGCATGTGTGGCGGGTGGAACAAAAGGGCTAGCTAAGGTATAGTGAGCAGGGCTGGAAGATCTACAGTGAAATAAGACAAAAATCACTAACCAAAACAGCAATAGAAAAGGCATATTGACATTAGGGAGAGGCATATGTAGTCGAGTGATCATAGGGTCCAGTGAGTAGCTAGGCGAGCTGGAGACACGGCGATTCAGACAGCTAGCAGGCCGGGCTAGCAGGCTAACAGATGGGTCTCAGGGGGACGTCGCAATGGAAGAGCCTGTTGAAACCCCCTCGGACTGATTACGTTGGCAGACCAGTCGTGATGGATCGGCGGGTCTCCGTGTCGGCAGCAAATTGTCCAGGCCAGTTGGCAAAAGAGGTATTGAAACGCAGGAATTGTCTGATGGATCTCTTCGGCTAGCCGGGAGATGGGCCTAGCTCGAGGCAAGCTCCAGGCTAACTGGTGCTTGCTTTGGGACAGAGACGTTAGCCAGGAGTAGCCACTCGGATAGCAGCTAGCTAGCTGCAATGATCCGGATTTAAGGTTCAGAGCTTGCTGTAGGAATCCGGAGATGTGGTAGAGAAAAAGCAGTCCGATATGCTCTGGGTTGAAATGCAGACGGGCAGGAATTGACCGGGCTGAGACTGGCTGATGTCTGCGTTACCTGTGATGACCGCTAGCAGTGGCTAACTGACTACTAGCTAGTAGCTAGTTAGCTGGCTAGCTTCTGATGGGGGTTCCGGTTCTTAAGTATAAAGAAAATAGCAGATCCATACCACATTGGGCGAGGAGGGTTGCAGGAGAGTATGTTCAGTCTGTAGATGGAAATTGAGATAAAAATATGTACGAAATATATACGAAGAAAACAATATATACACGAGATGGGACAAGACAAACAAAACAGACGCCTGACTGCTACATCATCTTGGAATTGTAATACCTAGCCTACATAATACAAACAATCTTAGCCATGACATAGAATGTGACAGCACCACAAATGGACCAGTGGAGGCTCCTCAGAGGAGGAAGGGGAGGACCATCCTCCTCAGTGAAATTTCATAAAAATAGTGAAACATTAAAAAAGTTATTATTTTTAGGTAAAACTATACTAAATATATTCATATGTCACCAAGTAATTGCTTAAATTTCATTGTCTTCCAATGAAGGTCTACAGTAACTTCAACAGCGCTGTCTGGGGTAGCACCATGGTGTAGCCGGAGGACAGCTAGCTTCCGTCGTCCACTGGCTACATTAACTTCAATACAAAACCTAGGAGGCTTGTAGGCCTCACCCCCTTCCATAGACATCCATGGTAATTATGACCACTTCGAGAGGACGTTCTCCAACCAATCAAAGCTTTTGCAGTATGAACTGACATGTTGTCCATCCAAACATAGAATTAAGATCAGAGAATGAACCTATTGAGTTGTATTGGGATTGTGCCACAGAGCATTATGGGGGTTCTATGTGTTGAGAGGCTTGGTGACATTGTTGGACAGAGATTATGAGTGAAGAGTGATAGTTGAGCATTTTTGGGATATTATTCAATTCAAATAATTTTTTTCAAATTACAGGAGACGGAAGAGGTACATTATAAATAGTTTTCTTGGTTTTAGAACTTTATTTGTGTGTTCAGTTAGTGCAATTTATAAAAAAATGCCCTGCTAACTTCAGTAGCTAGCTACCAGCACGAGTGTGCAGTTTTCTCCGCCAGAATGGTAGAATGGCCAATGCTGCCAAAAATGTTGTGGACTTCATGTTTAAGAACCCCTTTCATTCTCTGGGGTACACGGAAGAGGTGTGAATTAAAAGCGAGGGTCAACCTCTGCCTGAGATCAGTTTCATGAAGAAGGATGAAAAGGTTAGGGCGTTCAATACCAACTGGTATCAAAAGTATAGCTGGTTAACAGGGAGCATTTCATCAGACTGCCTGTATTGCTGGCCTTGTCTGCTTTTTGGAAAGTCTGAGCCTTGGTTGAAAGGTGGGTACAGTGAAATGAAGAACATTGATCGCTCAGCTAAACGAAAAAAACAAAAGCAGGGCATGCAAGAATTTACTTTTAGAGGACACAACGAGAGGGAAAGTTCCATCAACAAGGGCAACTACAAGGAGCTTGCAGAGGCAATTGCACGTTACAATGTCGGAAAAACTATTCTGAATGATTTGATAGCTTTCGTCGCATCATCCATTAAGAGTTATATTAAGAGAGAGGTTGATGCAGCGCATTTTTTCACATGCGGTCAGGTAGGCTTTCCACTTTCCTCCGGTATTTATTTAGCAAAGATGATAACACAATCACTCCGGACAGACACAAGCAAAAACTCATGACATAAATGTTGCAGCAGTCTAGGCTACACCTAAACATTAGAAATCTGACATGCTGTATCGGATGAAAACTAACGATTTTTCAGTCTGATCAACTGTTAAAAATTGCCCCACCACTCTGGGACCTATGGTGCCACCAGTCTGCTTGCAGTTGTCAGTTAGTTATCGTCAGGTATATGGATGATCAGGACTTATTCAGGAATATTTCTTGGGATACTTTAATGTGTCAAGTGGGCGAGGTGTGCCCTGACCCTAACGGTGTGCCCTGACCCTAACGGTGTTTGACTATTCATTTAGAGATGTCTGAGTTTAAGTTCAGAGAGAAACTCGTTGTCCAAACCTATGATGGCACAGCTGTAATGGAATGTATCTGCATTTGTATTTACAGCGAAGTCCCCTCCTGTTCCCTGATTGTCACGACTTCCACCGAAGGTGGCTCCTCTGCCTGTTCGGGCGGCGTTCCGCGGTCGTCGTCACCGGCCTACTAGCTGCCACCGACCCCCTTTTCCTTTCCGTAGATTTTTCTGTATTGGTTGCACCTGTTCCTTGTTTGTGTTTTTTGTTCAGCATAAGGCGCTAGTCGATTCAGGCGCAGCTGGGAACTTTATGAATCGCGGACTCGCTTTGAGGCTAGGGATTCCGCTAGTGCCGATAGATCAACCCTTCCCCGTGCACTCCCTAGATAGCCGACCGTTAGGGTCAGGGCTGGTCAGGGAGGCCACTGTTCCACTGGACATGGTAACGCGTGGGGATCATGGGGAGCGGATTAGTCTATTCCTTATTGATTCACCTGCATTTCCAGTGGTGCTGGGGATTCCCTGGCTGGCTACTCACAATCCTATGATTTTGTGGAAACAGGGGGCTCTCCAGGGGTGGTCAGAGGAGTGTTCAGGTAGGTGTAGAGGAGTTTCCATCGGTGCCACAACGGTGGAGAGTCCAGACCAGGTTTCCACTGTGCGCATTCCCTCAGAATATGCCGATTTGGCTATCATCTTCTGTAAGAAGAAGGCGACCCAATTACCACCTCATCGACGAGGGGATTGTGCGATAAACTTCCAGGTAAACGCAGCACTTCCCAGGAGTCACGTGTACCCGTTGTCACAGGAGGAGACAGTGGCTATGGAGACATATATCACAGAATCTCTGGGACAGGGGTACATTCGGCCCTCCATATCACCCGTCTCCTCGAGTTTCTTTTTTGTGAAGAAAAAGGACGGAGGTCTGCGTCCGTGCATTGATTATAGAGGTCTAAATTCCATCACAGTGGGATTTAGTTACCCGCTACCTCTCATTGCTACGGCAGTAGAATCATTTCACGGAGCGCGTTTTTTCACAAAACTGGACCTCAGGAGCGCATATAATTTGGTGCGTATCTGGGAAGGAGATGAATGGAAGACTGCGTTTAGTACCACATCTGGCCATTATGAGTACCTTGTCATGCCGTATGGGTTGAAGAAAGCTCCAGCCAACTTTCAATCTTTCGTAGACGAGATTCTCAGGGACCTGCACGGGCAGGGTGTGGTGGTGTATATAGATGATATCCTGATCTATTCCGCCACACACGCGCGCATGTGTCTCTGGTGCGCAAAGTACTTGGGCGACTGCTGGAGCATGACCTGTACGTCAAGGTGGAGAAATGTGTGTTTTCCAAACAAGCCGTTTCCTTCCTGGGTTATCGCATTTCCACCTCTTGGGTGGTGATGGAGTGTGACCGCGTTACAGCCGTGCGTAATTGGCCGACTCCGACCACGGTAAAGGAGGTGCAGCGGTTTTTAGGGTTTGCCAATTACTACCGGAGGTTTATCCGGGGTTTTGGCCAGGTGGCTGCTCCCATTACCTCACTGCTGAAGGGGGGGCGGCCGGCGCGTTTGCGGTGGTCGGCGGAGGCGGACAGAGCCTTCAGTCGTCTGAAGGAGCTGTTCACCAACGCTCCCTTGCTGGCTCATCCAGACCCCTCTTTGGCATTACGATCCTGGTCGTTGTGGATCGGTTCTCTAAGTCCTGCCGTCTCATCCCGTTGCCCAGTCTCCCTCTGGCTCTACAGACTGCGGAGGCCCTGTTTACGGCACTACGGGGTGCCTGAGGACATAGTTTCTGATCGGGGTCCCCAGTTCACGTCCCGAGTGTGGAGGGCGTTTATGGAGCGTCTGGGGGTCTCGATCAGCCTGACCTCGGGTTTTTACCCTGATAGTAATGGGCAGGTGGAGAGAGTGAACCAGGATGTGGGTAGGTTTCTGCAGTCGTATTGCCAGCACCGGCCTGGTGAGTGGGCGAGGTACGTCCCATGGGCGGAGGTGGCTCAGAACTCACTGCGCCACTCCTCCACTAATATGTCACCTTTCCAGTGTGTTTTGGGCTACCAGCCGGTCCTGGCACCGTGGCATCAGAGCCAGTGGAGGAGTGGGTGCAGCGCTCAAAGGAGACCGGGAGAGCTCACTGAAACAAGTTGGTGGGCGGCAGAAGAGGAGCGCTGACCGTCACCACAGTGAGGCCCCCGTGTTCGCACCGGGGAACCGGGTCTGGCTCTCGATCCGGAACCTGCCCCTCCGCCTGCCCTGCTGGAAGCTGGGGCCGCAGTGTGTGGGGCCATTTAAAGTCCTGAGGAGGATAAACGAGGTGTGTTATAGGTTACAGCTTCCATCTTACTACCGTATTAACCCCTCGTTTCATGTGTCTCTCAGGCCGGTGGTAGCTGGTCCCCTGCAGGAAGGTGAGGTTCCGGAGGTCCCTCTGCCCCCTCTGGACATCGAGGGGTCCCCGGAGTACACAGTCCGCTCCATTCTGGACTCTAGGCGCCGGGTGAGGGTCCTACAGTACCTCGTGGACTGGGAGGGGTAAGTTCCGGAGGAGAGGTGCTGGGTACCAGTGGAGGACATCTTGGATCCATCACTGCTGAGGGAGTTCCACTGCCTTCATCCGGATCGCCCTGCGCCTCGCCCTCCGGGTCACCCTCGAGGTCGGTGTCGGCGCGCGTCAGGGAGGGGGGTATTGTCACGACTTCCACCGAAAGGGGCTCCTCTGCCTGTTCGGGCGGCGTTCGGCGGTCGTCATCACCGGCCTACTAGCTGCCACCGACCCCCTTTTCCTTTCCGTTGATTTTTCTGTATTGGTTGCACCTGTTCCTTGTTTGTGTTTTTTGTTAGGGCTATTTAGCCGGTTAGGCCCGCCTCCTTTTTGTGCAGGCTTGTTTTCTGTTTGTCGGTGGACTGTTGGTTGTATGTTTATCTTGCTGTGTTCGGTGTCCTGTTTTGGGCCGCTCTTCTGTATAGTTCGCCTGTTTGGCGTTTGACATTTTACGCACCGCAATAAAGTCGGTTTCCTGATCCTATGCTCTCTGCGCCTGACTCCGCACCCACCACTCCTAGCTGTGTGACACTGATTAAGAGGTGATGACCACTCCACTCCACTACCATTGTCAACTTTCTCCTTCCATGAACTGAAGCCATGTCTCATGTGCCCGCTCATCCACTGGCACATTGAATGTTTCCCCTCCAAGCACTGTGAGTACCCCTATACATTTTCTTTCATTACTGTATGTCGAGTCAATCACATACACAATCAAATGATTACACATCAATGTTTTTACTCCTTGCCTGGACTAACTCATTCTTAGCTCTTTTAACTAACTGTGTAGTGTGTCTTATAGTTTTTTGTCTTCCCAGTCAAATCCTGTCCTGCACTGGTCAAGCCTCTGAACATAACAAACTCATGCCTCATACCCCTCATTCAATCATTCTGTATCATTCTGTGTAAGTAGCCCTCTCATTCCCATTCCCCATAATATAGTACTATGAATGTCTTAATTAAATGCTCTATGTTAAAATAATTACTCTTTGACGATTTTTGAAACACTGTCATCTCGGTACGTTCCGCACCTATAGCGTGGGTCTCCCATCCTCCTCAAATGTTTGAGTCACCAGCCTCCACTGATAGGGACTCACAGAAGGTGAAGAAGATACGATCGTTGCACTCGTATGACCAATCATAATGCCTACAAAAGGCTATCTTGAGGATGACATAACAGGTAACATAGCACTACATAGGGACTCACAGGGGGGGAAGAAAATGTGGTCGTTGCACTCGTCCTCGGAGCAGGAGCAGATGAAGAACTGGGAGCCCATGTCATTCCTCTGCCTCATCTCACACTTGCTGTTGTTATAGTCCTCCAGCACCAGACCATGCAGCTTATGGGCTGGGTTGTGGCATATCGTGTCTATGGTGACATTGTCGTCTTTCTTCCTCCTGGAAACAAGACATCAGGAGCCATTAGTTCCACTCCAATTCATTTTTATTAAACAGAGAGAAAATTTAAGCTAGTGATAATTACAGTAATAAAAGGGAAAATAACTTTTAAAAATTAACAAACACAGATCTAAGCATTATGGTAATGCTTTGAAACAGGGGTCAGGTTAGGTTGTACAGAATGTATCACCCAGTTACAAAATATTCACGTGCAGTGAATAATCCTGAAGGTGCACAAATGGACCTACAAATGGGATACTCGGGTCTCTTGCTGGGTGGTGTGGAGCTTATGTCGTGAAACCCTTTTAAGAGGTGTTGCTGTGAACATGGCATTAGGAGTTCAGCTGACTTCAGCTCCAAATGCTATGAATGTAATGAGATAATGTGGCATTGCCTTCAGCTTCGAACAGGAGGCCAAATCTAGTTCTCCCCTTTTTTTCCATTCACAAGGCAAATTTCACAACGATACTTGGTGGGGTTAGTGTGTGGTGCACTTTTGGGTTTAGCTCTGGTCAAAAGTAGTGCACTATTAAGGGAATAGGGTGCCATTTGGGAGCATGGAGCTTTATAAGTACTGTATCAGAGGCAACGGGGTCTATAAATAGATAAAGCCAGTCTGGTTCCAGCCTTTCACCACCATGTTTTGGGGCTCCCGAGTGGCGCAGGGCGTCTAAGGCACTGCATCTCAGTGCTAGAGGTGTCATTACAGACCCTGGTTTGATTCCAGTCTGTATCACAACCGGCCGTGATTGGGAGTCCCATAGGACAGCGCACAATTGGCCCAGCGTCGTCCGGGTTAGGATTTGACTGGGGTAGGCCGTCATTGTATCTAAGAATTTGTTCTTAACTGACTTGCCTAGTTAAATAAAGGTTAAATAAACAAAATGTAAACGTTAGAAGTCAACACAGGCCAATTCTCCTAGATACTGAGACAGGCATGGCAATGACCCTTATATTGGTACCATAAAGTAAGCAGGATGTGTTTTTACTGTATACTCCATACTGGTTTGTATTGTTTGTCATTTAGCAGACACTCTTATCCAGAGCGACTTACAGGAGAAATTAGGATGACGTTCCTTGCTCAAGGGCACATCGTCAGATTTTCAACCTAGTCAGCTCAGGGATTCAAACCAGCGACCTTTTGGTTACTGGCCCAATGCTCTTAAGCACTAGGCTATCTGCCGCCCATGGTCCATCTCACCCATCTCACCAAAGAACAGAATATATTGTGTTTTCATCTCACTCACATGCGTACAGTATACATATACAGCGCACAGTATACATATACAGCGCACAGTATACATATACAGTGCGTAGTGCAGTACTGCTGAAATCAATGAACAGACTCAGATACAGTACCTTCATTATGTCCTATTTTAGTCTATTCTGTATTATTCTGAAGGATACCGCAGAGACCCAATCAGACCCTGGATCATTAGACAGTGTTCCTGATAACTTTGCTCGACTGGGATGATATGACACGACTACGAGTTACGTGATTCCAGGGCACAATCCTGAGATAGACAAGCAAAAATATTCCTGCAGGTTTAAAATATATATATATATATATATATATATAAAAAAATCTTTAGAATTCGAATTATAAGAAAGGATGACGTCCCTAACCAAATACTGTTTGTTTTGTGTGTTTGTTTTTGTTTCCTGTGTGTGTGTTTTGACGAGAGATTTATATTACGGACGGACGCTGGACCCTATTAGCCCGACTGGCTGCACTGCGTGATTGAATAAAGGAACACATATTCTCCAGTAGTAAATTGGCAGACGTTCCATTATTGGTTCTAATACAAGGTATCAAAACCTTTACCAACTAAAAGGCACAAATACCATAACTACTCTCTGGGGAAGTGGGTATCACTACCTTGGAAAATTGTTAAATTGGCATATGTTAGATTTATGAGTGTGTAAATCTAAACACTCTGGCAGTGAACACTCTGAACAGTCTGAATTTTCAAACACACGAAGTTGTAGTAATTTTCTAACAAGCTAGCAAGAGGCTGCATAGCAACAGCATCAACTTCCGGTAGACATGCAAAGCTCAGCTGAAAGGTTACCGTTTGTTTACAGTATACAAAAATGTACTAATAGTACATAGTATGAAGTATATACTCATTGAGTATGTAGTAAATAGTATATTAGTATGGGTATTTGTACACAGCTTAGGTATATGAGTATATTTATAAAATGTGTACGTATGTTTTCATATCAAAATGGATATTGAGGGGGTAGCGGAAAAATAGCGAAGCGTAGTGTGTGGGGCCATTGGTCATTTGGAAAGTGAGTGTAGGGGCAATATTGGCAAAATTTACGACAGGAAAAGTATTATATTTATTGGGGAGACAGGCAGAATCGAAAGCGATATGACTACTACCCATGTCTTTGAACATGGGACCGGTAACAATACCCAGATAATTTTACATGGCGATGGGTGTGGAACGAATTTAGAGGTTCGATAACCCTTGCGAGAATCAAAGACAGTGGATATTAGGTAACATATTAATATTGGCAGTATATATGGGCGAGAGCACAAATGATGTTTACAAATAGTCCAACTTTGAATCACGCAGCATTAAAACAATTGCAAAAGGGTGTACATTTGAGGGTTCTGTGTTGATACAGTATGTAGTGACTTATTATTGGTGTAAAAAGATGAAGAAACTCATAATTCCTATTATAACTACAACCTAAAACTTCTTAACTGGGAATATTGAAGAACTGGGAATATTGAACCACCAGCTTTCATATGTTCTCATGTTCTGAGCAAGGAACTTAAACGTTAGCTTTTTTACATGGCACATATTGCACTTTTACTTTCTTGTTCAACACTGTTTTTGCATTATTCTAAACCAAATTGAACATGTTCCATTATTTATTTGAGACTAAATAGATTTCATTTATGTATTATAAGTTAAAATAAAAAAAGTGTTCATTGTTCATTCAGTATTGTTATAATTGTCATTATTACAAATATATCGGAATCTGCTTTTTTTGGTCCTCCAACAATCGGTATCAGCGTTGAAAAATCATAATTAGTCGACCTCTACTCAGGACTACCTGGCCTGATGACTCCTTGCTGTCCCCAGTCCACCTGGTCATGCTGCTGCTCCAGTTTCAACTGTTCTGCTTGCGGCTATGGAACCCTGACCGGTTCACCGGACGTGCTACCTTGTCCCAGACCTGCTGTTTTCAACTCTGGAGACAGCAAGTGCGGTAGAGATACTCTGAATGATCGGCTATGAAAAGTCAACTGACACTCCTGAGGTGCTGACCTGTTGCACCCTCTACAACCACTGTGATTATTAATATCTGACCCTGCTGTTCATCTATGAACATTTGAGCATCTTGGCCATGTTCTGTTATAATCTCCACCTGGCACAGCCAGAAGAGGTCTGGCCACCCCTCATATCCTGCTTCCTCTCTAGGTTTCTTCCTAGGTTCCAGCCTTTCTAGGGAGGTTTTCCTAGCCACCGTGCTTCTACACCTGCATTGCTTGCTGTTTGGGGTTTTAGGCTGTAAGAAGGGCTTTATAAATACATTTGATTGATTGATTGATTGATTGATTGAAGGTAACAAAGGAAATGGCAAGTTAATTGGAAAGTAAGAATTTCAAATTTGAATTGTTTGGTACTGATTAAGATTAAGCAAAGTGAAAACTAACGAAATGTTTATTTCTTCTCCCTTTTAAATGTTTCCCAAGGTTGGTGCCTTGGGAGAGCAGTTAGTGAAATTCTACATTTTTATAAAAGTATCAGATTCGGCCGTAGAGGGAGCTCCCAAATAAGTAAGACCTGGCTATTGGTTTGTTTGTTTCCCCCCATGTATTACCAGCACACACACAACCCACCGGTTATGAATATTTGTTAGTGGTGTTAATACCGTGTTCGGTTATGTAAACACTAATAATTAGGAAGAAGTTTATATTTTAGCAATAGTCCTATGTGTGATTCAGACCACAAGGGGGGGTATCAGGTTGATTGTGGAGGTCTGCACACTGCAAAATGTATAGTAATTTAGACTAAGAATGCATTGAGATACCGATTTGTCATTAACATGCCAATCACGACAGTGTAAGACGGATAAACGGGGCTGTAATGAGAAAAGTAAATTTTGGTAATACATTTTATTCTATTTTATTTAATTTTTTAATTTCACCTTTATTTAACCAGGTAGGCAAGTTGAGAACAAGTTCTCATTTACAACTGCGACCTGGCCAAGATAAAGCAAAGCAGTTCGACACAGTTACACATGGAATAAACAAACTTACAGTCAATAATACAGTAGAAAAAAACAAATCTATATACAAAGAGTGCAAATGAGGTAGGATAAGGAAGGTAAGGCAATAAATAGGCCATGGTGGCAAAGTAATTACAATATAGCATTTAAACACTGGAATGGTAGATGTGCAGTAGATGAATGTGCAATGTACAAAAACTGGGGTGCAAAGGAGCAAGATAAATAAATAAATACGATAGGGGATGAGGTAGTTGGTTGGGCTATTTACAGATGGGCTATATACAGGTGCAGGGGTCTGTGAGCTGCTCTGACATCTGGTGCTTAAATCTGGAGAGGGAGATAAGTGTCTCCAGTTTCAGAGATTTTTGTAGTTCGTTCCAGTCATTGGCAGCAGAGAACTGGAAGGAGAGTCGGCCAAAGCAGGAATTGGCTTTGGGTGTGACCAGAGAGATTTACCTGCTAGAGCGCGTGCTACGGGTTGGTGCTGCTAAGGTGACCAGTGAGCTGAGATAAGGCTGGGCTTTACCGAGCAGGGACTTGTAGATGACCTGGAGCCAGTGGGTATGGCGACGAGTGTAATGCGAGGGCCAGCCAACGAGAGCGTACAGGTCGCAGTGGTGGGTGGTATATGGGGCTTTGGTAACAAAACGGATGGCACTGTGATAGACTGCATCCAATTTGTTGAGTAGAGTATTGGAGGCTATTTTGTAAATGACATCACCGAAGTCGAGGATCGGTAGGATGGTCAGTTTTACGAGGGTATGTTTGGCAGCATGAGTGAAAGATGCTTTGTTGCGAAATAGGAAGCCAATTCTAGATTTAATTTTAGATTGGAGATGTTTGATGTGAGTCTAGAAGGAGAGTTTACAGTCTAACCAGACACCTAGATATTTGTAGTTGTCCACATAATCTAGGACAGAACCGTCCAGAGTAGTGATGCTGGACGGGGGGACAGGTGCGGGCAGCAATCGGTTGAAGAGCATGCATTTAGTTTTACTTGCGTTTAAGAGCAGTTGGAGGCCACTGAAGGAGAGTTGTATGGCATTGAAGCTCATCTGGAGGGTAGTTAACACAGTGTCCAAAGAGGGGACAGAAGTATACAGGATGGTGTCGTCTGCGTAGAGGTGAATCAGAGACTCACCTGCAGCAAGAGCGACATCATTGATGTATACAGAGAAGAGAGTCGGCCCAAGAATTGAACCCTGTGGCACCCCCATAGAGACTGCCAGAGGCCCGGACAACTCTGATTTGACACACTGAACTCTATCGGAGAAGTAGTTGGTGAACCATGAAAGGCAATCATTTGAGAAACCAAGGCTGTCGAGTCTGCCGATAAGTATGTGAGAGTCGAAAGCCTTGGCCAGATCAATGAAAACGGCTGCACAGTAATGTCTCTTATCGATGGCCATTATGATGTCATTTAGGACCTTGAGCGTGGCTGAGGTGCACCCATGACCAGCCCTGAAACCAGATTACATAGCGGAGAAGGTACGGTGGGATTCGAAATGGTCGGTAATTTGTTTGTTAACTTGGCTTTCAAAGACCTTAGAGAGGCTGGGTAGGATAGATATAGGTCTGTAGCAGTTTGGGTCAAGAGAGTCACCCCCTTTGAAGAGGGGGATGACCGCAGCTGCTTTCCAGTCTTTGGGAATGTCAGACGTTACGAAAGAAAGGTTGAACAGGGTAGTAATAGGGAACGCAACAATTTCGGCAGATCATTTTAAAAAGAAAGGGTGCAGATTGTCTAGCCCGGCTGATTTGTAGGGGTCCAGATTTCAGAACATCAGCTAACTGGATTTGGGAGAAGGAGAAATGGGGGAGGCTTGGGCGAGTTACTGAGGGGGGTGCAGGGCTGTTGACCGGGGGTAGGGGTAGCCAGGTGGAAAGCATGGCCAGCCGTAGAAAAATGCTTGTTTAAATTCTCAATTATTGTGGGTTTATCGGTGGTGACAGCGTTTCCTATCCTCAGTGCAGTGGGCAGCTGGGAGGAGGTGCTCTTATTCTCCATAGACTTTACAGTGTCCCAGAACTTTGTGATACAGGAGGCAAATTTCTGCTTGAAAAAGGTAGCCTTGGCTTTCCTAACTGCCAGTCTATATTGGTTCCTGACTTCCCTGAAAAGTTGCATATCACGGGGGCTGTTCGATGCTAATGCAGAACGCCACAGGATGTTTTTGTGCTGGTCAAGGGCAGTCAGGTCTGGAGAGAACCAAGGGCTATATCTGTTCCTGGTTCTAAATTTCTTGAATGGGGCACGCTTATTTAAGATGGTGAGGAAGGCACTTTTAAAGAACAACCAGGCATCCTTTACTGACAGGATGAGGTCAATATCCTTCCAGGATACCCGGGCCAGGTCGATTAGAAAGGCCTGCTCGCTGAAGTGTTTTAGGGAGCGTTTGACAGTGATGAGGGGTGGTCGTTTGACCGCAAACCCATTACGGATGCAGGCAATGAGGCAGTGATCGCTGAGATCTTGGTTGAAAACAGCAGGGGTGTATTTGGAGGGCAAGTTAGTTAAGGTGACATCTATGAGGGTGCCCGTGTTTACGGCTTTGGGATTGTACCTAGTAGGTTCAATTATGATTTGGGTGAGGTTTAAGGCATCAAGTTTAGATTGTAGGATGGCCGGGGTGTTAAGCATGTCCCAGCTTAGGTCACCTCGCAGCACTAACTCTGAAGATAGATGGGGGGCAATCAGTTCACATATGGTGTCCAGAGCACAGCTGGGGGCAGAGGGTGGTCTATAACAAGCGGCAACAGTGAGAGACTTGTTTCTAGAAAGGTGGATTTTTAAAAGGAAAAGTTCAAATTGTTTGGGTACAGACCTGGATAGTAAGACAGAACTCTGCAGGCTATCTCTGCAGTAGATAGCAACACCGCCCCCTTTGGCCGTTCTATCTTGTCTGAAACTGTTGTAGTTAGGGATGGAAATTTCAGCTTTATTGGTGGTCTTTCTAAGCCAGGATTCAGACACGGCTAGGACATCCGGGTTGGCAGAGTGTGTTAAAGCAGTGAATAAAACAAACTTGGGGAGGAGGCTTCTAATGTTAACATTCACGAAACCAAGGCTTTTACGGTTGCAGAAGTCAACAAATGATAGCGCCTGGGGAATAGGAGTGGGGCTAGGCACTGCAGGGCCTGGATTAACCTCTATATCACCAGAGGAACAGAAGAGGGGTAGGATAAGGGTACGGCTAAAGGCTATAATGACTGGTCGTCTAGGACGTCCTGAACAGAGAGTAAAAATAACAGGTTTCAGGGGGCGATAAAATAGATTAAAGGCATAATGTACAGACAAAGGTATGGTAGGACGTAAATACAGTGGAGGTAAACCTAGGCATTGGGTGGTGATGAAAGAGATATTGTCTCTAGAAACATTTAAACCAGGTGATGTCATTGCATGTGTGGGAGGTGGAACTAAAGGGTTGGATAAGGCATATTGAGCAGGGCTAGAGGCTCTACAGTGAAATAAGACAATAAACACTTACCAGAACAGCAATGGACAAGGCATATTGACATTGAGGAGAGGCATGCTTAGCCGAGTGATCATAAGAATTCAAGTTAGTAGTGAGGCTGGATGGGGACACGGCGATTCAGACAGCTAGCCGGGGGTAGCAACTTAGCAAAGGCTAGCAGGCTGGCTAACAAAGACGGAGGAAGTCTGTTTATAGCCTCCTCGTGCGTTTCCGTCGGTAGACCAGACGTGATGGGTTAGTGGGGTTCCGTGTGGTGAAGGGGACCAGGCCAATTGGCAAAAATAGGTAATAGTGGCCCAAGAAATTGTCCGATGGACCTGTTTAGCTAGCAGCCGATATGCTCTAGACAGCAAACGTTAGCAGGCCGCAGTTAGCTGATGGGCGTTCAGGTGATTGCGTTGTCTATATATGGTCCCGTTTGTAAATATACATTCTAACTGTGTTGGTGTGTGCTAAGTACTCACATGTTAGCATTCATGTGTGACACTTTACATGACAACCGAATAAGGAATTGCATAAGCGTTTATTACAACATATGGTGGAAGAACATGTGTGAGTTACGTCAAAAGTGTTGGTAAACTATATGAACTATTTTATTTTATTAAAAAAAAATATAAATATTTCACCTTTAACCAGGTCGGCCAGTTGAGAAAAAGTTCTCAATTACAACGGCGACCTGGCCAATATAAAGCTAAGCAGTGCGACAAAAACAGAGTTCCACATAAACAAACAGCCAATAACACACTCAATTTTTTGTTGAAAAATCTGTGCACAGTGTGTGCAAATGTAGAAGAGTAGGGAGGTAGGCAATAAATAGGCCATATAGGCGAAATAATTACAATTTAGCATTAACACTGGAGTGATAGATGTGCAGATGATGATGTGCAAGTAGAGATACTGGGGTGCGAAAGAGCAAGAAGGTAAGTAATAATATGGGGATGAGGTAGTTGGGTGTGCTATTTACAGATTGGCTGTGTACAGGTACAGTGATCGGTAAGCTGCTCTGACAGCTGATGCTTAAAGTTAGAGAGGGAGATATGACTCCAGCTTCAGTGATTTTTGCAATTCGTTCCAGTCATTGGCAGCAGAGAACTTGAAGAAAAGGCGGCCAAAGGAAGTGTTGGCTTTGGGGATGACCAAATATACCTGCTGGAGCGTGTGCTACGGGTGGGTGTTGCTATGGTGACCAGTGAGCTGAGATAAGGCGGGGCTTTACCTAGCAAAGACTTATAGATGACCTGGAGCCAGTGGGTTTGGCGACGAATATGTAGTGAGGGCCAACCAACGAGAGCATACAGGTCGCAGTGGTGGGTAGTACATGTGGCTTTGGTGACAAAACGGATGGCACTGTGATAGACTACATCCAGTTTGCTGAGTAGAGTTTTGGGGGCTATTTTGTATATGACATCGTCGAAGTCAAGGATCAGTAGGATAGTCAGTTTTACGAGGGTATGTTTGGCAGCATGAGTGAAGGAGGCGTTGTTGCAAAATAGGACGACGATTCTAGATTTAATTTTGGATTGGAGATGCTTAATGTGAGTCTGGAAGGAGAGTTTACAGTCTAACCAGACACCTAGGTATTTGTAGTTGTCCACATATTCTTGTTCAGATCTGTCCAGAGTGTTGATGCTAGTCGAGCGGGAGGGTGCGGGCAGCAATCGGTTGAAGAGCATGCACTTAGTTTTACTAGCATTTAAAAGCAGTTTGAAGCCACGGAAGGAGTGTTGTATGGCGTTGAAGCTTGTTTGGAGGTTTGTTAGCACAGTGTCCAAAGAAGGGCCAGATGTATACAGAATGGTGTCGCCTGCGTAGAGGTGGATCAGAGAATCACCAGCAGCAAGAGAAACATCATTGATATATACAGAGAAAAGAGTCGGCCCGAGAATTGAACCCTGTGGCACCCCTATAGAGACTGCCAGAGGTCCAGACAACAGGCCCTATGATTTGACACACTGAACTCTATCTGAGAAGTAGTTGGTGAACCAGGCGAGACAGTCATTTGAGAAGCCAAGGCTATTGAGTCTGCCGATAAGACCTTTGCCAGGTCGATGAAGACGGCTGCACAGTACTGTCTTTTATTGATGGCGGTTATGATATAGTTTTGGGACCTTGAGCATGGCTGAGGTGCACCCATGACCAGCTCGGAAACCAGATTGCATAGTGGAGAAGGTACGGTGGGATTCTAAATGGTTGGTTGATCTGTTTGTTAACTTGGCTTTTGAAGATTTTAGAAAGGCAGGGCAGGATGGATATGGATGGAAGGAGAAGCGGGGGTCGGGGGGAGCTTGGGCAAGCTGCTGCAGGGGGTGCTGAGATGTTGGCCGGGGTAGGGATAGCCAGGTGGAAAGCATGGCCAGACGTAGAAAAATGCTTATTGAAATGATCGATTATCGTAGATTTCTCGGTGGTGACAGTGTTTCCTATCCTCAGTGCAGTGGGCAGCTGTGAGGAGGTGCTCTTATTCTCCATGGACTTTACAGTGTCCCTAAACTTTTGGGAATTAGTGCTACAGGAAGCACATTTCTGTTTGAAAAAGCTAGCCTTAGCTTCCCTAACTGACTGAGTATATTAGTTCCTTTCTTCCCTTTAAAGTCGCATATCGCGGGGGCTATTCGATGTTAATGCAGAACGCCACAGGATGTTTTTGTGCTGGTCAAGGGCAGTCAAGTCTGGGGTGAGCCAAGGGCTATATCTGTTCTTAGTTCTACATTTTTTGAATGGGGCATCCTTATTTAAGATGGTGAGGAAAGCGCTTTCAAAGAATAACCAGGCATCCTATTCTGACGGGATGAGGTCAATATCCTTCCAGGATACCCAGGCCAGGTCGATTAGAAAGTCCTGCTTGCTGAAGTGTTTTAGGGAGCGTTTGACAGTGATGGTAGAGGTGTATTTAGAGGGCAAGTTGGTCAGGATGATATCTATGAGGGTGCCCATGGTTACGGATTTAGGGTTGTACCTGGTAGGTTCCTTGATAATTTGTGTGAGATTGAGGGCCTCTATCTTAAATTGTTTGGGAACAGACCTGGATAGTATGACAGAACTCTGCAGGCTTTCTCTGCAGTAGATTGCAACTCAGCCCCCTTTGGCAGTTCCATCTTGTCAAAAAATGTTACAGTTAGGGATGGAAATTTCAGGATTTTTGGTGGCCTTCCTAAGCCAGGATTCAGACACGGCTAGGACATCCGGCTTGGCGGAGTGTGCTAAAGCATTGAATAAAACAAACTTAGTGAGGAGGCTTCTAATGTTAACATGCATGAAACCAAAGCTTTTACGGTTACAGAAGTCAACAAATGAGAGCGCCTGGGGAATGGGAGTGATGCTGGGGGCTGCAGGGCCTGGGTTAACCTCTACATCACCAGAGAAACAGAGGAGGAGTAGGATAAGAGTACAGCTAAAGGCTATAAGAACTGGTTGTCTAGTGCTTTCGGAACAGAGAGTAAAAGGAGCAGATTTCTGGGTGCGGAAGAATAGATTCAAGGCATAATGTACAGACAAGGGTATGGTAGGATGTGAGTACAGTGGAGATAAACCTAGGCATTGAGTGATGATAAGATGAGGTTTTGTCTCTAGAGGCACCATTTAAGCCAGGTGAGGTCAATGCATGTGTGGGAGGTGGAACAAAAGGGCTAGCTAAGGCATATTGAGCAGGGCTGGGCTACAGTGAAATAAGACAAAAATCCCTAACCAAAACAGCAATAGACACGGCATATTGACATTAGGGAGAGGCATATGTAGCCGAGTGATCATAGGGTCCAGTGAGTAGCTAGGTGAGCTGGAGACACGGCGATTCAGACAGCTAGCAGGCCGGGGCTAGCAGGCTAGCAGATGGGCCTCAGGGGGACGTCGCAATGGAAAGGCCTGTTGAAACCCCCTTGGACTGATTACGTCGGTAGACCAGTCGTGATGGATCGGCGGGTCTCCGTGTCGGCCGCAAAGGGTCCAGGCCAGTTGGCAAAAGAGATTTTCAAACCCAGGAATTGTCTGATGGATCTCTTCGGCTAGCCGGGAGATGGGCCTAGCTCGAGGCTAGCTCCAGGTTAACTGGTGCTTGCTTCGGGACAAAGTCGTTAGCCAGGAGTAGCCACTCGGATAGCAGCTAGCTAGCTGCGATGATCCGGAGGAAAGGTTCAGAGCTTGCGCTAGGAATCCGGAGATGTGGTAGAGAAAAAGCAGTCCAAAATATGCTCTGGGTTGATATCGCGCTGTGCAGACTGGCAGGAATTGACCGGGCTGAGGCTGGCTGATGTCTGCATAAACTGTGAAGCTAGCAGTGGCTAACTGACTACTAGCTAGTAGCTAGTTAGCTGGCTAGCTTCTGATGGGGGTTCCGGTTCTTAAGTATAAAAAAAATAGCAGATCCATACCACATTGGGTGAAGAGGGTTGCAGGAGAGTATGTTCAGTCCGTAGATGGAAATTGAGATAAAAAATATGTACGAAATATATACACGAGATGGGACATGACAAACAAAACAGACACCTGACTGCTACGTCATCTTGGAATTGTAATACCTAGCCTACATAACACAATCTTAGCCATGACATAAAAAGGTGACATAGCACCACAAAGGGACCGGTGGAGGCTCCTCAGAGGAGGAAGGGGAGGACCATCATCCTCCGTGAAATTTCATACAATTTGTGTACTAAATATATTCATATGTCACCAAGTAATTGCTTAAAATACATTGTCTTGCAATGAAGGTCTACAGTAACTTCAACAGCTTTTTGGGGTAGCACCATGGTGTAGCCGGAAGACAGCTAGGTTTCTGACATGTTGTCCATCCAAACATAGAATTAAGATCAGAGAATGAACCTATTGAGTTGTATTGGGATTGTGCCACAGAGCATTATGGGGGTTCTATGTGTTGAGAGGCTTGGTGACATTGTTGGACAGAGATTATGAGTGAAGAGTGATAGTTGAGCATTTTTGGGATATTATTCAATTCAAACTAGTGTTTTCAAATTACAGGAGACGGAAGAGGTGTATTATAAATAATTTATAAAAAATTACCCGGCTAACTTCAGTAGCTAGCTACCAGCACGAGTGTGCAGTTTTTTTCCGCCAGAATGGTAGAATGGCCAATGCTGCCAAAAATGTTGGACTTCATGTTTAAGAAGCCCTTTCATTCTCTGGGGTACACAGAAGAGGTGCGAATTAAAAGCGAGGGTCAACCTCTGCCTGAGATCAGTTTCATGAAGAAGGATGAAAAGGTTAGGGCGTTCAATACCAACTGGTATCAAAAGTATAGCTGGTTAACAGGGAGCATTTCATCAGACTGCCTGTATTGTCTGCTTTTTGGAAAGTCTGAGCCTTTGGTTTCAAAAGGTGGGTACAGTGACATGAAGAACATCGATCGTTCAGCTAAATGAATAAACAAAAGCAGGGCATGCAAGAATATACTTTTAGAGGACACGACGAGAGGGAAAGTTCCGTCAACAAGGGGAACTACAAGGAGCTTGCAGAGGTAATTGCACGTTACAATGTCGGAAAAACTATTCTGAATGATTTGATAGCTTTCGTCGCATCATCCATTAAATGTTATATTAAGAGAGAGGTTGACGCAGTGCATTATTTCGCATGCGCTCAGGTAGGCTTTCCACTTTCTTCCGGTATTTATTTAGTAAAGATAACACAATCCCTCCAGACGGATACAAGCAAAAACTCATGACATAAATGTTGCAGCAGCACATTCTAGGCTACACCTAGAAATCTGACATGCTGTATCGGATGAAAACTAACGATTTTTCAGTCTGATCAACTGTTAAAAATCGCCCCTCCGCTCTGGGACCTATGGTGCCACCAGTCTGCTTGCAGTTGTCAGTTAGTTATCGTCAGGTAAATGGATGATCAGGGCTTTATTCAGGAATGTTTCTTGGGATACTTTAAGTGGGCGAGATGTGCAGTCTGTGTTTGACTATTCATTTAGAGATGTCTGAGTTTAAGTTCAGAGAGAAACTCATGTCCAAACCTATGATGGCACAGCTGTAATGGAATGTATCTGCTATTTGTATTTAAGTCCTGTTCCCTGATTAAAACCGATTTTAGGGTTGCATACTGGTGGCACAGAAGTCAGGCGCAGGAGAGCAACTTATTAAAACAACCACGTTTCTGTACTAAGACCAAATAAAACGGTACAATAACAACACGAGAATAAATGGGCACAAAATACCCGTAGCGCACCAATAACATGACGTGCAACAAACTAACAATACAAACAATTCCGGACAAGGACATGTGGGAAACAGGGTTAAATACACAACATGTAATGAATGGAATTGAAACCAGGTGTGTGGGAAGACAAGACAAAACAAATGGAAAATTAAAAATGGATCGATGATGGCTAGAAGACCGGTGACGCCGACCGCCGAACGCCGCCCGAACAAGGAGAGGCACCGACTTTGGCGGAAGTCGTGACAACCGATCCCAAACAGGTTTTAAGAGGTGATGCCTACTCCACTCCACTACCATTGTCAACTTTCTCCTGCCATGAACTGAAGCCATGTCTCATGTGCCCGCTCATCCACTGGCACATTGAATGTTTCCCCTCCAAGCACTGTGAATACCCCTATACATTTTTTTTCATTACTGTACGTAGAGTCAATCACATTATTACACATTAATGTTTTTACTCCTTGCCTGGACTAACTCATTCTTAGCTCTTTTAACTAACTGTGTAGTGTGTCTTAGTTTTTTGTCTTCCCAGTCAAATCCTGTCCTGCACTGGTCAAGCCTCTGAACATAACAAACTCATGCCTCATACCCCTCATTCAATCATTCTGTGATACCTTTCCATCACGGTGTAAGTAGCCCTCTCATTCCCATTCCCCATAATATAGTACTATGAATGTCTTAATTAAATGCTCTATGTTAAAATAATTACTCTGACGATTTCTGAAACACTTTGTCATCTCCGTACGTTCCGCACCTATAGCGTGGGTCTCCCATCCCCAAGTCACCAGCCTCCACTGATGGGGACTCACAGAAGGTGAAGAAGACACGATCGTTGCACTCGTATGACCAATCATAATGCCTACAAAAGGCTATCTTGAGGATGACATAACAGGTGACATAGCACTACATAGCAGGTGACATAGCACTACATAGGGACTCACAGGGGGGGAAGAAAATGTGGTCGTTGCACTCGTCCTCGGAGCAGGAGCAGATGAAGAACTGGGAGCCCATGCCATTCTTCTCCCTCATCTCACACTTGCTGTTGTTATAGTCCTCCAGCACCAGACCATGCAGCTTATGGGCTGGGTTGTGGCATATCGTGTCTATGGTGACATTGTCGTCTTTCTTCCTCCTGGAAACAAGACAACAGGAGCCATTAGTTCCACTCCAATTCATTTTTATTAAACAGAGAGAAAATTTAAGCTAGTGATAATTACAGTAATAAAAGGGAAAATAACTTTTAAAAATTAACAAACCGCAGTCTAAGCATTATGGTAATGCTTTGAAACAGGGGTCAGGTTAGGTTGTACAGAATGTATCACCCAGTTACAAAATATTCACGTGCAGTGAATAATCCTGAAGGTGCACAAATGGACCTACAAATGGGATACTCGGGTCTCTTGCTGGGTGGTGTGGAGCTTATGTCGTGAAACCCTTTTAAGAGGTGTTGCTGTGAACATGGCATTAGGAGTTCAGCTGACTTCAGCTCCAAATGCTATGAATGTAATGAGATAATGTGGCATTGCCTTCATCTTCGAACAGGAGGCCAACTCTAGTTCTCCTATTTTTTTACATTCACAAGGCAAATTTCACAACGATACTTGGTGGGGTTAGTGTGTGGTGCACTTTTGGGTTTAGCTTTGTTCACGGCAAATGTTGTTTTTAAATGACAAATCACCAAGCGAGATTATCAATATCTGCTCTGTCACACACTAACACGGACATAGTACGTCACTGTACCCACTACCCAGCATGCTCTCCTAAGGTCAAGTTTAAAGGGCATTCCAACTCCCAATGAGAGATGATGAGGGGTGCTGTAGTCACTCACCAGATGCTGACACACACGTCCTCTAGATTGGGGCAGATGGATGTGATGCTACAGTCGGTCATACAGCTCCCTGTTCCCGTACAGCTGGTAGACTCAACGTCACAGAACTTACACAGACGCCTCAGCTTCAGTTCAGTCATTGATGGGGCCACTGAGGTGGAGACAAAGGGGGGAAAGACATTAGATTGATCGTTTATAAAGGGATATGGTTACTTAAAGCAGTCAATAGTTTGTCCATTTGGGTTACTCGTGTCGTCGAATATGTTCACTCTTCACAGCAGCTCTTTACTTCACTATTACAAATTAGTACAGGTCACTGAGGGTCTAAAACATAAGATGAGACATTTGACCGGGATTCAATTTGATCACGCTCCAATACAGCTTTTAAAGGCAATGTTACCGTGTTCGCGGAGATTGCATTTGAGGTAAACACTGCAGATGTTGGCTCAAATGGAAATGACCTTTAAATGTTTTGGATTGAACCCCGGTCATTATTTGCTTTCATATATGGGCCTTAACTGTATTGACCCAAAGAACCTATTCCCCTATGAGCCCTGGTCAAAAGTAGTGCACTATAATATGAGCCCTGGTCAAAAGTAGTGCACTATTAAGGGAATAGGGTGCCATTTGGGAGCATGGAGCTTTATAAGTACTGTATCAGAGGCAACGGGGTCTATAAATAGATAAAGCCAGTCTGGTTCCAGCCTTTCACCACCATGTTTTGGGGCTCCCGAGTGGCGCAGGGCGTCTAAGGCACTGCATCTCAGTGCTAGAGGTGTCATTACAGACCCTGGTTTGATTCCAGTCTGTATCACAACCGGCCGTGATTGGGAGTCCCATAGGACAGCGCACAATTGGCCCAGCGTCGTCCGGGTTAGGATTTGACTGGGGTAGGCCGTCATTGTATCTAAGAATTTGTTCTTAACTGACTTGCCTAGTTAAATAAAGGTTAAATAAACAAAATGTAAACGTTAGAAGTCAACACAGGCCAATTCTCCTAGATACTGAGACAGGTGTCACGAACCGGCTCAGAGCTCGTAACAAAAAGGGAGACAACGTGGAGTTAGGGAACAAAATATCATATTTATTAACTAAAGTCAAAGAAAACAACCAAAACAGCCACAAAACTGGCACAACCAAAATCCATCAAGGTGTCTGCCTGGCGAGAGTCTTCTAATGACTGGAGAAGAGTTCCACTTATCCTGGGACAACCCCCCAGCCCAGGTGTTTCCCATGTCACTGACGACCCTCCCGACTCCGCCCACCGGCATCCTAACAAGGAAACAAGAACAAAGAGAGAATACCAACAGACAGAGTGGGAGGGTCGTCACACCCCCCCCCCATAAAACCGGGGACCAACAAGGACCCCGGAACACCATACCCGTCCACACATAACCTGGCCCAGCGTCCAAGTCCCCAAATTGATGAGGGGGCCATGTGCCCACATCTCCACCTGCCCCAGCCAACCTTGTCCTCCCCAGACCTTAGCAACCTTTTAGAAGAAAGGACAAACGAGACCAGATGGGAACAGACAGGAGCGACAGAACAACATCGAACACAAAACAACCATGGTCAGTTCCGTGGACATTCAGGAACATGGCGCACGAGAAAGAGCGTCAGCAACGACATTATCAGTTCCTCGAATGTGCCGCACATCAAGATGGAATGCTTGTAAAAATAAACACCATCTCATTATCCTCTGATTAGGACACATCATGGACCTCAAAAAGGTGAGAGGGTTATGGTCGGTGTAGACCACAATAGGTACTACTCCCGACCCGACATAGACCTCGAAGTGTTGTAGCGCCCATATGAGCGCTAATGCCTCTTTTCAATGACCGAGTAGTTCAACTGATAATGGTTAAATTTCCTGGAAAAATAACACAGGCCTCTCAACACCAGACACATCTGTTTGCAGCAAAACTGCACCTGCCCCCACATGACTAGCATCCACCTGTAAGTCAAATGTCACATCCATTAAAGGAGCAGCTAGCACCGGAGTTGAGGTAAGCAACCTCTTTACATCTTCAAAAGCCTGTTGACAACGAGAAGACCATACATAAATAGCCTTAGCTTTCAACAAATCTGTCAAGGGAGGCGACCACAGTAGAGAAGTTCCTACAAAAACTACGGTAATAACCAACCATTCCCAAGAAAGCATCAGTTCCTTTTTAGTAGTTGGGGTTGGAAAAGCATCAATAGCTATCACCTTAGCCCGAACAGGGCGCACCTCACCCTGCCCAACCACCTTTCCAAGGTATGTAGCAGTCGCCTGAGCAAACTCACATTTAGCCAGATTGATCGTGAGGCGACCCTCAGCTAGGCGTTCAAACAAGGCTTGAATACGGGACAGATGTTCCTCCCAAGTATCTGCATAAATCACTACATAGTCCAGGTAAACAGCGCACCCGGCCAGCCCGGAGACAACCCTGTTCATAAGTCGCTGAAAAGTGGCAGGTGCATTACGCGGGCGAAACTCATAACCGAATACGAGTACAGACCAGAGGGCGTAATAAAAGCAGAGATTTCACGTGCCCTACTCGTCAGTGGCACCTGCCAATAGCCCTTCAACAGGTCAAACTTGCTCAAACTTAGCTGCGCCGACTTGATCAATGCAGTCTTCCATCCGAGGAAGCGGAAATGAATCTGGCTTAGTGACACTGTTTACCTTACGGTAATCTGTACAAAATCGGTTTGTCCCATCCGGTTTACTGACCAAGATACAGGAGAAGCCCAACTAGAGAAAGAAGGCTCTGCTATCTCACTCTCCAGCATGTACTGGACCTCAGCATCTAGACAACGCAGTTTCTCTGAAGAAACTCTGTAGAACCGCTGACGAATGGGGTCAGCATCTCCAACGTCAATATCGTGCTCTATTAAATTTGTACGTGTAGGTGTATCAGAAAACAACCCTGGAAATCTCAGAATCAGACCAACCATCTCTTTCCGCCCATCAACAGGTAGATGAGCGAGAAGGCTGTCTAAATTATTCAGTGTCTCTGAATTTTTCAATCTACCCTGCAGTATGCAATCGTCGGGACCAGGAACATCTTCCTCCTCATGCATGGACCTAGCATGACAAGAACCCAGCAAAATAACGGTATCAACCAAAAGAACAGGTTTACCGTCCTCTGTAGATTCCAACTGTTCAGCATCAGACAAGCGTATATAATAGGGTTTTAACAAATTTACATGGCACAGTTGGTGTGCTTTTCTCCGTTCTGGAGTGGCAACTAAATAGTTTTGCTCAGTGCACTGGCGCACCACCGTATATGGACCTTGAAACTTGGCTTGAAATGGAGAACCAACAATTGGCAGCAGAGCAAGAACCTGGTCACCTGGACTAAATTGGCGTGGCTCAGTTCTCCGATCAAATATGCCCTTCATCCTCTCCTGTGAGGATGATAGCTTCTCTTTAGCCATTTCTCCTGCAGCGTACAAGCGTCGCGGAAATCACACACATAAGATAATAGGGACTGAGGAGCCTCGGGAGACTTCCAGTCATCCTGGAGAACAGATAGAATTCCACGCACCTTATGTCCAAACACAAGGTCATTTGGACTGAACCCCATGCTCTCCTGTGAAACCTCCCTAGCGGCTAACAGTAACCAAGGCAACCCCTCCTCCCAATCCTTATCCATTTCAGTACAATAAGCTCTCAACAAAGACTTAAGTGTTTGATGGAAAGCGTTCCAACGCTCCTTGACTTTGCGCGTGATAGGCGCTAGACAAATTGTGTTTAATATGGAGCTGTTGGAGAACCTGACCAAACAGATTAGAGGTGAAATTAGATCCTTGATCGCTCTGAATGACCTTTGGGACTCCAAACAGTGAGAAAAACTGAGTCAAAGCTTTTAGCACAGACTTAGTCGTGATAGACCGGAGAGGATAGGCAGCAGGAAATCTAGTGGTCTGACACATCACAGTGAACAGGTAACTACTACCCTTTTTAGAACGAGGCAGAGGACCAACACAGTCAATAATCAGATACTCAAATGGTTGGCTGAGGATAGGAATAGGAAACAGTGGTACCGGCTTAATAGCTTGATTAGGTTTACCAGTTAACTGACAGGTGTGACAAGTTTTGATAAACTCAGAAACATCTCTCTTTAACCTAGGCCAAAGAAATGTCTTAATATGCGATTGTAGGTTTTCCTCACACTCATATGTCCAGCAACATCATTGTGGGAAGATGTCAACACCAACTCACGAAGCTTAACTGGTACAACAACCTGACTAATCGCCTCCCCCAGAAAACAACTACCATGAGATATCCACTTTCTCATCAGGACATCCTCTTGGAGAAAATAGCCATGGGCTACATTTCGCAACTGTTCCACAGGCACAATTTGGTCACGCAATGCTTCTAATGTGGGGTCAGCCTGTTGCTCCTTGATTAGATCAGAGCGGGGTACAGATAACGGGATAACAGGGAAAGTAGTAACAGATTTCTTTGTGGCCATCTCGTTGCTTGAGGCGCAGTGACGAGGTCGCCACGGCTCATAGAGCAGCGTAACTGCGACGCAGAGAACACCTCTGGGAAACTCTGCGCACTCTCATCTGGAATCTCTAAAAATGACGGCTTAGCAGAAACCACTAGAGATGGAAACACGACAGGCCATACACGCTCACCAGCCAAGTTATTCCCAAGGATAACGTCGATACCCTCAATAGGCAGCGAAGGGCGCACCCCACAACAACCTCACCTTTCACCAGTCCACAATCCAACCTCAGTTTATGCAATGGAACTGACAGAGTGTTCAATCCTATTCCCTAATTAGAACACTATTCCCAGAATCAGTCTCAGCAGAGAAGGGTAACACAGACTCCAACACAAAGCGATTCCGAGGCACCTGTGTCTCTCAGGATAGTCACTGGTACTTGGTCTTTACTTCCCTAACATAGACACAAAACCCTCCGTAACGAAAGGTAAATAATCTGGGTCAATATGGCCTTTCATATGCCCCAGGGCATGAGAGAATGTGTCAGGAGTGAACTGATGTGGAACAGGCGCAGCTAACGCCGTGAGCTTAGATTTCATGTAAGCACAAGCACTGAATTTACCCCTAGACCTGAGAACCGGACATTCGTTTTCCAATGACCCGAACCTTGACAGTAATGACACTCTTGACCAAAGTCAGCTTTACCACGGGAATCAGGCTCAACCCTGTTTGACTGAAACTCTGCCCGTGAACCAAAGTATCTCGGTGAGCGAGGCCCAAATCTTTCGAGCGTCCCCACTCCCTCCAAATACGGGCTCTGCAAAGACACTTTTGTGAGTCAAAACATACTCGTCTGCCAAAACTGCAGCTTCAGCGACAGTCTTTACTTTTCGTTCGTTAATGTGCGTGGCTATATGGTCAGGGATTGTGTCCTTAAATTGCTCTAGCATAATCAGATCACACAGCCCTTGGAAAGTCATAACTGCAGAAGCAGAACACCAGCGATTAAACTGTGAAGATAACTCTCGCGCAAACTCAACATGAGTCTGTTTATTATCCCTTTTTAAAGTTCTAAATCGCTGGCGGTAAGCCTCAGGGACCAATTCATAAATCTGTAACACAGAAGATTTAACCCTATCATAAATGACACTATCGGCTACACTAAGAGCTGAACATGCTTCCTGTGCTTTACCAGTTAACACACACTGCAACATCAAAGTGCGGTCAGAATCAGGCCAACTCCTAGCGTCAGCAACCCGCTCAAACAACGAAAAAGAATGTCTCAGGATCCTTCTCATTAAATTTAGGCAACAACCGTAAGTTCCCAACGATATCAAATGTGTCTGGGGCATGACTAAAAGAGAAACGACCCCTAGGTAAATCTGGGTCACCTTCCCAGAGTAAACTCTCTCCTGAGAGCTTTCCTTCCCTAACCAGCTCTAGCCGCTCTTGTTGTAGCTTGATTTTTGCACGCTCCAAATCATGTTTAAATTCCAACTTTACACGGTCATGCTCTAACTGTAACAGAAGCAGTTCTTTCTGCTGTTCAAAAGAAGACTACTAGGACTAATAGACGGAGCGACCATTGTTACGTTACGGGAGACTGTGAGTACTCAGCAGAGGCTACCCCAGTGGTAACTTCAAGAATACCACTCTCCATCAGATTAGCCTTCAATATTAACCTGATGGAATTCTTTAGACGTTTCTCACTAATTTCAACCTTATAGTGTTCAGCAATCTTCAACAGCTGTTCTTTGGTACATACTTCTAACAGTTCCTCTGATGGGAAGCGAATGAATTCATCTACATTAGATGCCATAGTAAGAAGTAAATACAAAAAAAATATTGCTCTTTCCCTCTGCTGAACACCAGACCGGACCACAAGAAGTGACAATCACACTGAGCACCACAAAAGAGAGATGAGATAACATATGGAGCTTCCCCAAAATCTACAATAACTCAACCCTAGTCTTCGTGCAGATTTGCGGTGGGTAATTACGCACTATAGCCCGCTGGCAAGGAAAAAAAAAACTACCAGCAAGCTGGCAGATTCCCCCCACCAAGCCACGGATGTGCCCCCGAGACAACTGCTCAGTCCACAGACACCACACAAAAATAACAAACATTAACCATGCCCAACATATTCCAAAATGAAACACATCGCTAAGCCTATCAGGGGAAAAGAAAGGCTATAGCTCCGGGTAGTAAGTGTCACTACCCTACCTAAATCTCCCACTGAGGTACACAGCAGATTGTACTCACCTCCTCGGACCGATGTCCCAACAGCGAGTAGAGAAAATGTTTCCAGCCTGGGCAGGCCCTGAAAACAAACCAATGTACTCTCACCACAAACCAAACAACGGCAACCAATACTGGGCCGAAGAAAATATGCCAACAAAACACCTACAGAATTTAACTCCACGTTTTCTCCCAAACACAACAAGTTCAAAAATCCCGGACGAGCTCCCACTTGTCACGAACCGGCTCAGAGCTCGTAACAAAAAGGGAGACAACGTGGAGTTAGGGAACAAAATATAATATTTATTAACTAAAGTCAAAGAAAACAACCAAAACAGCCACAAAACTGGCACAACCAAAATCCATCAAGGTGTCTGCCTGGCGAGAGTCTTCTAATGACTGGAGAAGAGTTCCACTTATCCTGGGACAACCCCCCAGCCCAGGTGTTTCCCATGTCACTGACGACCCTCCCGACTCCGCCCACCGGCATCCTAACAAGGAAACAAGAACAAAGAGAGAATACCAACAGACAGAGTGGGAGGGTCGTCACACAGGCATGGCAATGACCCTTATATTGGTACCATAAAGTAAGCAGGATGTGTTTTTACTGTATACTCCATACTGGTTTGTATTGTTTGTCATTTAGCAGACACTCTTATCCAGAGCGACTTACAGGAGAAATTAGGATGACGTTCCTTGCTCAAGGGCACATCGGCAGATTTTCAACCTAGTCAGCTCAGGGATTCAAACCCGCGACCTTTCGGTTACTGGCCCAACGCTCTTAAGCACTAGGCTATCTGCCGCCCATGGTCCATCTCACCCATTTCACCAAAGAACAGAATATATTGTGTTTTCATCTCACTCACATGCGTACAGTATACATATACAGCGCACAGTATACATATACAGTGCGTAGTGCAGTACTGCTGAAATCAATGGACAGACTCAGATACAGTACCTTCATTATGTCCTATCTTAGTTTATTCTGTATTATTCTGAAGGAATACGCAGAGACCTAATCAGACCCTGGATCATTAGACAGTGTTCCTGATAACTTTGCTCAACTTAGGAAACTGACATTTCCTTCCAATTACACAGACAAACAAAAGGCTACAAACATCAGAAAGGCGAACTTTCTCATCTGACATATTACATATTAATATGAACATTTCCTACTTTGGAAGAGTATGGCCTGTTAAACATCAGTGAGTACAGTAAAACATTAACCTCACATCTCAGTCCAGACTATGTGAAGGAATGTATTATTATTGCGAGACTTGACAATTTCACTTTGAAAAGAATATGTGAAACAGACAAAAGGAATGTTCCCTTTGGTACCATGTATTGTCGTGGAAAATTACATAATTAGTCATGCTATCCTGTGTTTTACTGTTTAAAGAATTGTCTCTTGTGATGTGCTAGTGTTTTTTCTAACCTGATACAAACTGGTCTTTGTGGGACTTAATAATAAGACTGGGCGTATAGCTAAGGTCCGTTTGGGTGCGATAGCAGCATGTGACATCCCATAGGTTTACTATCTACCGAAAGTCACATGTATGGAAAATTGCAGAATGGAACACATGATGTGTTTACTGTTTACTGTGAATGCAGTTAGACGGTTGAGCCCTCAGACTATCAACCTCGTGCTATCTTAAATCTGCACAGACAACTAATTGCCTTTTACATACTGTCTGCTGACTGTCACGTATACAAAAATATGTATTTTTCTATAAAAGCAGAGACCCGACTATGTTTGTGAAGGTTTCAACTCTGAACCATTCTTGGTGGAGGTTGGTTGCTGTATTTTTTTAAATCGTATAAAATTGTTGTTTGAAAGAATCTGCAGTCTCTCTCTTCCTATAGAATTGCTACCACAATTTGGCGACGAGGATGGGATGGCTAACTCTGCTTGCTCCCGAGGAGACCGAGGTTAAACTGGGTGCGCAGGAGCTGCGGTAGACGTGGTGAGTGGATACGCAATTCCGAACAGACATAATAAATTACAGGTGAGACTGATTTTCTTTTAAACATCATAGAAAATCCTGTTCTAAGAACAAGTTGTGCACATTATGTCTTTGTTGTAGCAAAAACACCCCTAGTTAGAAACGTTATTGTAGCAGATTTATTTCTGAATAGGGGGAAGTCCTAGAAGTAATTCTAGGGCAAACATCCTGTTGAAGCAGTGTAACCCTGTAGGAGCAGGGGACATCTTCGATTGGGATCTTTCCAGAAGTATCCTGGTTAGAGACAGGGGTTGTGTTTCTTTGTTGAAGCAGAGAAGCGGCCATGGGATGATATGACACGACTACGAGTTACGTGATTCCAGGGCACAATCCTGAGATAGACAAACAAAAATATTCCTGCAGGTTTAAAATATATATATATATATATATATATATATATATATATTATAAGAAAGAAAGACGTCCCTAACCAAATACTGTTTGTTTTGTGTGTTTGTTTTTGTTTCCTGATTGTGTATTTTGACGAGAGATTTATATTACGGACGGACGATGGACCCTATTAGCCCGACTGGCTGCACTGCGTGATTGAATAAAGGAACACATATTCTCCAGTAGTAAATTGGCAGACGTTCCATTATTGGTTCTAATACAAGGTATCAAAACCTTTACCAATTAAAAGGCACAAATACCATAACTACTCTCTGGGGAAGTGGATATCACTACCTTGGAAA
This sequence comes from Brachymystax lenok tsinlingensis, assembly GCA_030435695.1. Classification (NCBI taxonomy): domain Eukaryota; kingdom Metazoa; phylum Chordata; class Actinopteri; order Salmoniformes; family Salmonidae; genus Brachymystax; species Brachymystax lenok. The sequence continues at coordinate 35,528,401 of CM059799.1, forward strand.
ATTGTTAAATTGGCATATGTTAGATTTGTGAGTGTGTAAATCTAAACACTCTGGCCACGATCAGGAAGAGGTAAACTATAGCAAAGCCATAGAGGCACTAAAAGAAGCGCAAGAGAATTCTACCAATTCGGCTCAAATATGAAAAATTCCAATCATGGAAACATTTGGTAGCGTATCCCTGCTGACGGGAAATATGCGAGAGTCGATACAAATTAATTGCTTCAACTAATTATGACAATTTGTTAGTTACGCTATCCTTATGAACCGCATAGCATATCATTATAGCAGTATGTACTGGTAATATATGTTAGCTAGCTACCTAATGTAAGTTGGCTACTAATACATCGAACTTGCCTGTATATTAAATATATGCAATCTAACTACCCAACGTTTATTGACTTGATTATTCACGTCATTCTTAAATGGTATTGTCGTTGTGCGTTCTCATCGGACAATTCGGGTGCTTTGTAAATTCGCTTTGGCTATTTGCTCAGATTTCAGAGCATTCTCGTCTGGATGTACCAGAGCGCAGAATAACTGATGAATTTACGAATGCTCAACATTAAATTGTTGCTAACAGCACAGTTAGTCACCAACACTTTGGATAACATGTGAAAAGCCTAACCAATCTGCTAGGGTGAGTAGACTAGTCAGAGTGAGGAGGTGTTCTCATTTGTGTTTGGAAGAAGCTAGTAAGCTAGCCAGTTAGCTTGGGTGCTTGACTGCCGTTGTGAGGTACGAACGCTGAGATCAACCCTGCTTCTCGGCCAGAGCGGCAGTGAACACTCTGAACAGTCTGAATTTTCAAACACACAAAGTTGTAGTAATTTTCTAACAAGCTAGCAAGAGGCTGCATAGCAACAGCGTCAACTTCCCGGTAGACATGCAAAGCTCAGCTGAAAGGTTACCGTTTGTTTACAGTACACTAAAATGAACTAATAGTATAGAGTATGAAGTATATACTCGTTGAGTATGTAGTAAATAGTATATTAGTATGGGTAGTTGTACACAGCTTGGGTATGTGAGTATATTTATAAAATGTTTACGTATGTTTTGATTGCAGGTTTTAAACCTGCTATCAAAATGGATATTGAGGGGGTAGCGGAAAAATAGCGAAGCGTAGTGTGTGGGGCCATTGGTCATTTGGAAAGTGAGTGTAGGGGCAATATTGGCAAAATTTACGACAGGAAAAGTTTTTATTTAGTGGGGACACAGGCAGAATCGAAAGCGATTCGACTACTACCCATGTCTTTGAACATGGGACCAGTAACAATACCAGATAATTTTACATGGCGATGGGTGTGGAACTAATTTAGGGGTTGGATAATCCTTGCGAGAATCAAAGACAGTGGATATTAGGTAACATATTAATATTGGCAGTATATATGTGCGAGAGCACAAATGGTGTTTACAAATAGTCCAACTTTGAATCACGCAGCATTAAAACAATTGCAAAAGGGTGTACATTTGAGGGTTCTGTGTTGATACAGTATGTAGTGACTTATTATTGGTGTAAAAAGATGAAGAAACTCATATGCCAGACATCACCACATTAGTAAACTATTTGGTAGAGCAGGGTCACAAGGCATCATATGGTACAACCAGCGTAAAACAAGAGATAACATATTTGGGGGTTTCAATTTCGGAAGGCACAAATCACATTACACGTGATCGAGTAGGAACAATTTCTTTGGCAAGACCAAACAGTCCTTGTAGACTCAATAAAACCCTAGGGGTTTTAATCTTGTGAGACACTTCATTCCGTCTTCTTCTAAAATAGATTTATACAATTGAAGAAGGGAGGAGGGGTCACAAGTAATTAAAGTGGCCTCCCTGTGGACAGAAGTTAACATGTTTGTTTGACTGTAATTTAAAACTTTTTGTTCACCTGGTAAAGTAAATGTTAGACGGAAAGACAGACGTATAGTAGAGATTGAGAGGGCTTCTGAGTTAAAGCAAACAGAGAACCCGACCCCTCCTGTCTCAGCCTCCACTATTTATGCTGCAATAGTTTATGTGTTGGAGGGCTGAGGTCAGTCGGTTATATCTGGAGTATTTCTCCTCTCTTGTCCGGTGTCCTGTGTGAATTTAAGTATGCTCTTACTAATTCTCTCTCTCTCTCTCTCTCTGAGTCCTTGGACAATGCCTCAGGACCAGAAGTCAACCGATTAATTAGGGACGATTTCAAGTTTTCATAACCATCGGTAATCTACCTTTTTGGACGCCAATTCCATTCCACGAGGAATCTGCGTGGCAGGCTGACCACTTGTTACGCGAGTGCAGCATCAAAAGGACCTTGTGGCTGCAAGGAGCCAAGGTAAGTTGCTAGCTAGCATTAAACTTATCTTATAAAAAACAACCAGTCTTCACATAATCACTAGTTAACTACACATGGTTGATGATATTACTAGGTTAAGTAGCCTGTCCTGCATTGCATATAATCAATTAATTTATCATCGAATCACAGCCTACTTCAACTTTGCCAAACGGGTGATGATTTAACAAAAGCGCATTTGCGAAAAATGTACCTAACCATAAGCATCAATGCCTTTCTTAAAATCAATACACAGAAGTATATTTTTTTTAAACCTGCATATTTAGTTAAAAGAAATTCATGTTAGCAGGCAATATTAACTAGGGAAATTGTGTCACTTCTCTTGCGTTCAGTGCAAGCAGAGTCAGGGTATATGCAACAGTTTGGGCCGCCTGGCTCGTTACAAACTGGGAACTAATTTGCCATAACATTGAAGGTGGTGACATAACATTGAAGGTTGTGCAATGTAACAGCAATATTTAGACTTAGGGTTGCCACCCGTTCGATAAAATACAGAACGGTTCTGTATTTCACTGAAAGAATAAACGTTTAGTTTTCGAAATTATAGTTTCCGGATTTGACCATATGAATGACCAAAGGCTCGTATTTCTGTGTTTATTATATTATAATTAAGTCTATGATTTGATATTTGATAGAGTAGTCTGACTGAGCGGTGGTAGGCAGCATCAGGCTTCGTAAGCATTCATTCAAACAGCACTTTACTGCGTTTTGCCAGCAGCTCAACTCCCGAGATTAGGCTGGCAATACTAAAGTGCCTATAAGAACATCCAATCGTCAAAGGTATATGAAATACAAATGGTATAGAGAGAAATAGTTGACGCGTCATAATTTCTATAATAACTACAACCTAAAACTTCTTAACTGGGAATATTGAAGAACTGGGAATATTGAACCACCCATTTCATATGTTCTCATGTTTTGAGCAAGGAACTTAAACGTTAGCTTTTTTACATGGCACATATTGCACTTTTACTTTCTTCTCCAACACTGTGTTTTTTCATATTTAAACCAAATTGAACTTGTTTCATTATTTATTTTAGATTAAATAGATTTTATTTATGTATTATATTAAGTTAAAATAAAAGTGTTCATTGTTCATTCAGTATTGTTGTAATTGTCTTTATTACAAATATATATATTAAAATCTGCCAATTAATCGGAAAATCGGCTCTTTTTGGTCCTCCAATAATCGGTGTCGGCGTTGAAAAATCATAATCGGTCGACCTCTACTCAGGACTACCTGACCTGATGACTCCTTGCTGTCCCTAGTCCACCTGGCCGTGCTGCTGCTCCAGTTTTAACTGTTCTGCCTGCGGCTATGGAACCCTGACCTGTTCACCGGACGTGCTGCCTGTCCCAGACCTGCTGTTTTTAACTCTCTAGAGACAGCAGGAGCGGTAGAGATACTCTGAATGATCGGCGATGAAAAGCCAACTGACATTTACTCCTGAGGTGCTGACCTGTTGCACCCTCTACAACCTCTGTGATTATTAATCTGACCCTGCCGGTCATCTATGAACATTTGAGCATTATGGCCATGTTCTGTTATAATCTCCACCTGGCACAGCCAGAAGAGGTCTGGCTACCCCTCATATCCTGGTTCCTCTCTAGGTTTCTTCCTAGGTTCCGGCCTTTCTAGGGAGGTTTTCCTAGCCACTATGCTTCTACACCTGCATTGCTTGCTGTTTGGGGTTTTAGGCTGTAGAAGGGCTTTATAAATTTGATTGATTAATTGATTGATTGAAGGTAACAAAGGAAATGGCAAGTTAATTGAAAAGTAAGAATTTCTAATTTGAATTGTTTGGTACTGATTAAGATTAAGCAAAGTGAAAACTAACGAAATGTTTATTTCTTCTCCCTTTTAAATGTTTCCCAAGGTTGTTGCCTTGGGAGAGCAGTTAGTGAAATTCTACATTTTTATAAAAGTATAAAAGTATCAGATCCGGCCAAAGAGGGAGCTCCCAAATAAGTAAGACCTGGCTATTGGCTTGTTTGTTTCCCCCCATGTATTACCAGCACACACACACACACACACACACACACACACACACACACACACACACACACACACACACACACACACACACACACACACACACACACACACACACACACACACACACACACCGGTTATGAATTTTTGTTAGTGGTATACCGTGTTTGATTTATTGTGTGGGGTCTTCTTTTATTTGGTTGTAAACCAGGTAAGCGGAATGATGGAAGTATTTGAAATGTTTTAAATTGTTTTTTAAGAACAGGGAAAGAAAAGAGAAAGAAAATACTTAAGGCTGGCTGACCTATGACCTATGTTCTGGCTTCCTGGTGTCACGTCCAGGCCAGAGTTTAGGCTGGCGTGTTTTTTGTTTCATTTTGGCGTAGGGTTATTTTGGTTCTAGTTTGTCTATTTCTATGTTGGGGTAATGGTTCCCAATTAGAGGCAGCTGTGTGTCGTTGTCTCTAATTGGGAACCATATATATGTTTGGGGTTTTCTATAGTATTTTGTGGGTTATTGTTTAGGCATAGCTTCATTTGTGCGTGGCGTAAGTCTATGTTATATGTTAAGATCGTCGTTCTGTTTTGCCCAGTTACGTTTCGTAATAAAAGCATGTATACTGGATGCCTCGCTGCGTCTTGGTCTGTCCCTTTTGAAGATTGTGAGGCCTGATAACATTGGGAGTGATTTAAATGGGTTATGTAAACACTAATAATTAGGAAGAAGTTTATAATTTAGCAGTAGTCCTATGTGTGATTCAGACCACGAGAAGGAGAGAGAGAGAGAGTGCTGTCCCTGTCTATTTTACCATTACCTTATGGGATACAATTATTTCTTTATGGAGTTATCAAGAGTTGTAATTCTAATTTGATTTGTTATTCTAATTTGTTTATTTTTGATTTAACAGGTAGTGTTTTTGTTTTTAATTACTGTTCCCCTGGGGCCTTTGGTAAATATAAAAATGTGTTTCTTCACGTCTGGCTATAAAAGGAAAAGTTTTTCCCACCTTTTTCCCACCAGTTTAATATGAAGAAGTATATTGATGTTGTGTTGTTTCTTGTTGCCCAACAACCGTGCCCGTAATTGTTTGAGGTCTGCACACTGCACAATGTATAGAATTTTAGACTAAATAATACATTGAGATACGGATTTGTCATTAACATGCCACTCACGACAGTGTAAAACAGGGATAAATGGGGGCTGTAATGAGAAGTTAATATTGGTAATAAATTGTACAAACTGTCTATATATGGTCCCCTGTTTGTAAATATACATTCTAATTGTGTTGGTGTGTGTTTGAGTGAAATACTCAATGTGAAGCATTGAAGACTTTCATTGATAGTAGGGGTTTTGTTTTACCATGTTATCAGAATTGTAATGTTTAAGCTCATCAATACATATGGCTTTCTGGATGATAGAGTACAACTGACTTGAGTATGTTTTAGAATGTTCATAACTATGTATGTGTTTGAGACAGAATGTCTGCAGAAGAGTGTGCCAAAAGAGTGTGCCAAAGTGACCATTGCTGTACATTTATACCCCGGGGTGAGGGTAACTTTACTATTGTAGTGGAACATCTGTAAAAGCTTAGCGGTGATCACACCATAGAACATCAACCAGACACCGATTGGAATCGATTTGGATTGGTTCAGTAATTATTGGATGTTATGGAAGCTGCAATATTTCATTGGTTGATTTATGGCTTAGTGTTTTACAATAATGCTTATTATAACTTATGTAAAAAAAAAATGTGCAGCAATGCCGTTGACTATTTTTGCCAATGCCATTACTGACCTCTGAAGGAGATGCCTCAGAAACCTATTTTCCTGATTTATTTTCTACGTCTGATTACATGTCACCATTTTCATTATATATATTTTTTAACCCTTAATTTAACTAGCCTCCTTGGGCAGAAATAACTTACACTTTGAGAGGAGTTTTTCAAATGACATAATTACTCCTAACACTTCAATACACAACATATCCTGTACCTACCTACCTCTTCACAGAAACATCATGCCACACACTCAAATGCTTTTCTGATGTGAGTTCCTCTTGGAAATACTAGTGCTCACTTGAAATATTGAACATAGACATTATGCTCATACATTCCATCCCCGTTTTAGAAAAAAATGAGGAAGTTTACATACACCTATCTTGGAGTCCTTAACTTGTTTTTCAACCACTCCACAAATTTCTTGTTTAACAAACTATAGTTTTGGCAAGTCGGTTAGGAGTTCCACTTTGTGCATGACACAAGTAATTTTTCTAACAATTGTTTACAGACAGATTATTTCACTTATAATTCACTGTATCACAATTCCAGTGGGTCAGAAGTTTACATACACTAAGTTGACTGTGCCTTTAAACAGCTTGGAAAATTCCAGAAAATTACATCAATTGGAGGTGTACCTGTGGATGTATTTCAAGGCCTACCTTCTTTACATCACATCAAGGGAAAATCAAAAGACATCAGCCAAGACCTCAGAAAAACAATTGTAGACCTCCATGAGTCTGGTTCATCCTTGGGAGCAACGCCTGAAGGTGCCACGTTCATCTGTACAAACAATAGTACGCAAGTATAAACAGCATGGGACCAAGCAGCCGTCATACAGCTCAGGAAATAGACGCGTTCTGTCTCTTAGAGATGAACGTACTTTGGTGTGAAAAGTGCAAATCAATCCCAGATCAACAGCAAAGGACCTTGTGAAGATGCTGGAGGAAACAGGTACAAAACTATCTATATCCACAGTAAAACGAGTCCTATATCGACATAACCTGAAAGGCCAATTAGCAACGAAGAAGCCACTGCTCCAAAACCGCCATAAAAAAGACAGACTACGGTTTGCAACTGCACGTGGGGACAAAGATCGTACTTTTTGGAGAAATGTCCTCTGGTCTGATGAAACAAAAATGGAACTGTTTGGCCATAATGACCATAGTTATTTTTGGAGGAAAAAGGGGGAGGCATGTAAGCAGAAGATCACCATCCCAACCGTGAAGCACGGGGGTGGCAGAATCATGTTGTGGGGGTGCTTTTCTGCAGGAGGGACTGGTGCACTTCACAAAATAGATGGCATCATGAGGGAAAAAAAATCTGTGGATATATTGAAGCAACATCTCATTCCTTTACTCTTGTGTGTATAAGGTAGTTGTTGTGAATTTGTTAGATTACTTGTTAGATACTACTGCATGGTCAGAACTAGAAGCACAAGCATTTTGCTACACAAAGTCAAAGTCACCATTATTAGTCAGTTGTACAACCAAATGCCTTCAACCGAAATGTGTCTTCTGCATTTAACCCAACCCCTCTGAATCAGAGAGGTGTGGGGGGCTGCCTTAATCGACATCCACGTCTTCGGCGCCCGGGGAACAGTGGGGCAGAACTGTTCCCCGGGCGCCGGGGAACAGTTCTGCTCGGTGATTCGAACTTGCAACCCTCCGGTTACAAGTCCAACGCTCTAACCACTAGGCTACCTGCCGCCCCCAAAGGGCAGGGGAGACTAGCCCATGCAAGCTGCATTTAGTCAAATAAACATTCAGCATCAAACGATTACTACAAGGAAGTGTTGCTGATGAAATCATGCAAGAGCACACCATAGTGGACAAAACACATACAGCACCTGGTATTCCCAGGCAGTCTCCCAACCCAGGCAGTCTACATTCCCAGGCAGTCTACACTCGCATTAACATCTGCTAACCATGTGTATGTGACAAATAAAATTTGATTTGAAGTTAATTTTAGGGCTAGGGGGCAGTGTTCAGAATTACGGAGAGTCTGATGTGCCCAAAATAAACTGCCTGTTACTCAGGCCCAGAAGCTAGGATATGCATATAATTGGTAGTATCTAAAACTGTTAAAATAATGTCTGTGAGTATAAGAGAACTGATATGGCAGGCGAAAACCAGAGGAAAATCCATCCGTAAAAATGTTTTTTTGAGCTCCCTGTCCATTCGTATGCTTTCCTATTGTACAATGAAAAGAATAGCTCCCAGATTGCAGTACCTATGGCTTCCACTGGATGTCAACAGTCTTTAGACAAGGTTTCAGGCTTGTTTTTTGAAAAATGAAGAAGTGCTGTAGTTTAAGGATATCCAGGTGTCCCACATTGTGGCTGTAATCTTGTGCGCTCTTTGTTATTTATCTCCGGTATTGAACATACTACATTTCGTCTTAAATTTAAAGATCTGAGGATTGATTAGAAAGTTATTTGACTTGTTTGGACGAAGTTTATCGTTAACTTTTTTAGGATTCTTTTTTAGTCTGCATGTTGAAGGAGTGGAACGGGTGGATTACTGAACAAAATGCGCCACCAAACTGCGATCTTTGGGATATAAAGAGGGACTTTATTAAACAAAACCATTCTTTGTGTTCCTGGGACCCTTGTGATTGCAAACAGAGGAAGATTTTCAAAGGTAAGGGATTTATTTTATGGCTATTTTGGATTTTTGTGACGCCTGTGCCTTTTGAAAAATATTTCTATGCAGGAAGTATGCAGGGCGCTGTCCTAAGGTAATCGAATGTTCTTCTTTCGCCGTAAAGCCTATTGTAAATCGGACAAAGCGGTTCGATTACCAAGATTCTAAGCTAAAGAATGATGTATGGCACTTGTATTTTCATGAATGTTTAATATTACGATTTTTGTATATTGAATTTGGCGCTCTGCAAATTCACAGGATGGTGTCAAATCGATCCCGCAAGAGGGATCCGATCCCTAACAGGTTAAAGCTTGGTCACAAATGGGTCTTCCAAATGGACAATGACACCAAGCATACTTCCAAAGCAAAACGGCTTAAGGACAACAAAGTCAAGGTATTGGAGTAGCCATCACAAAGCTTGACCTCAATCCTATAGAAGATTTGTGGGCAGAACTGAAAAAGCATGTGCGAGTAAGGAGGCCTACAAACCTGATTCATTTACACCAGCTCTGTCAGGAGGAATGGGCCAAAATTCACCCAACTTATTGTGGGAAGCTTGTGGAAGGCTACCCTAAACATTTGACCCAAGTAAAAAAAATGTAAAGGCAATGCTACCAAATACTAAATGAGTGTATGTAAACTTCTGACCCACTGGGAATGTGATGAAAGAAATAAAAGCTGAAAGAAATAATTTGCATACATTAAATACTACTATGCATACAAATTCACAGTAACACCAGCCAATATATTTGCGAGATTTAGCTCAAATGAGCCTTCCACCAAAATGTATATTTTTATGGCTGGATTATGTTTGGCAACATGCTACAAAAATCTGAATGACAATTTAGAAGTTTTAATTTGGGGAACCAGAAACATGTCAACGTTCGTTACAATCACCTCATAAATGTTTCAATAATTACTTGATTACCTCGATAACACTAACCAACCACCAACATTCATAGGTTACTTTAAATAAACGTATAACTCACTTTTCTGTTCTAACAGAATACTACCAAACAGTATCGTTCCCCACCAGAAAGCGGAAAAACGAAGTAGCTCCATTTAGAAACGGACTATAAACTCCTCTTCTTTTCATTTACTAAAGCCTTGATAATAGTAAATATCCAGACTTTTATTTGAGACGTTCTTCGGATTGTCTTCGGTCTGCCTGTTGTTCTCATGCGTCTCAGGCAGCGTCCAGTTAGAAAAGTAAATAGTGCAGGCAGAACTTGCCGTATATGAGTCAGGCGGTATGTATGCACTTTTCATGAAACAGGAAATCTTCAGTAAGGGCAGGACAGTTTGTTTTTTTCTTCTCTAGGCTACTTCTGAACTTCTGGGCTTGTGGCTCACTGGTCTTGAAACATGTTCTTATGCCCACAAAACTTATAGCAAGGCAAAACTTGAAATGACACGCTCCAAAATAGATGGCAATGATTTCAAAAGAAGTGAGGATAAGTATACATCCAAACAAAACACATGGACTTAACACCTCTATTTACAGTTATGCAACATTCTTGATGTTTTTACACACTTCACTGTGCCATTTACCTTAACACAAAAATGATTGATCAGACAAAATACAGCTGTGTCTGATGTCAGCAAATGTATGACAAAATTACATAACTTCTTTACTTGCTCTACTAGCACTTTCTCACATGGACCCATGATACTTTGTCCCCCTCCTGCAAGCTAAAGTGTAGCTCCTGTGTAATAGCTCTCCTGAGGAAAGCTATTATTCATCAGAGGGGGGACAGTAGAGGTGGTGAGTGGCCTGGGTGAGTGATCCTTGATGTTCCTCTGTGTTGGTTTGATGGGTGGTACTCAGGGGTTAAGTCCACTGTTAACACCCATAAATTACTGGTTTATTGCTGGGCTTCGCCAGCATATGTTTTCGTTTGGCATACTCAAGCCATGATGTCAGGCTTCAGACCTGACCTTGTGAACTCTCTACAGATGTCGTCTCTACCTCTCTACACAATAAGGTATGGCTGCCTTTCATTGCAGTGCAATGAAACTCACATAATACACTCATAATAGTTATTCTTCTCTGTTTATCCCATTGAGGTGATTTCCTGTATAAAATAAGATTTGTTTTTAGTGTGCAAACCTTTACGTTTTATGGTGAGTGTGTGTTTTTGTCTGTGTTTCTGTGTACACATGCACCCAGTACTCGCTTGCACAGGGTCGGCTCTAGCCTTTTGGGGGACCTAAGCAAGAGTTGCAAAACATTTTAGTGGCCACTTCTTGACGGTGGAGAGAAAAATGTACGTTTTAATGTTAATTTCCTGCAATTTTGCGTAGAGAAAATGTTGTAGTTTTAAAGCAAGTTTTCTACATTTCTATACATTATGTAATGACTTGTTAATATGATATCTGAGAGAGAATGACTAACCCCCTGGAGGTTTGCCCCTTAGACAAACTACACTGTTTAAAATGAAGTGCTTTGAAACACTTCAACTAGTGGCAACTGAGCTGCCACCACCTTAAAGGAGACAGAACCTTAACTTTGCAGGACTATTGAAACACATGGGTGTGAGGGTATTGGGACAGATTTAAAGGGACATTTAAACATTTTCACCACAATCATCATCTCTTACATCCCCAACGTCAACATATGTGACCCGATTCATGAAACTAGGTGTATGTCTCATGTCACGACTTCACAGGAGAGACGTTTGAACGTAAAACGTTTTTAAAAATCTAAATACGTTTTTGGCCAGAAATGCCTTCTCACACATGTGAACTTTCATGTGTGAGAAGTCGTATGCCATCTGTAAGTACGAATACAATTGTTAAATTATGAGCCTTGTTGGTTAAGCCACAGAAAAAGTCAGCAACCTTCCCACTAGCCATGATTGGCTGAGATAATGAGTGGGCTGGACATATAGAAGGCTTCTGTCTATTTGAGCTGGTCAGTCTGTGTTGGTAATCCTGTCGAACGCAGCTTTTTTAAATGTATTGTGTAGTGGAGCTGCATAAGTGGTGTCTCCACTCTCTGGAGGATCAAGTTTTGAAATCAGTGAAATTAGAGTATGATAGCAAAAGAAATGGAGAAAACACCTGTCTCCGGATTACATCTTCAAACTAAGGGCAACCGTGGCATGGCATTCATGACAGGGAGACGCATCCATCATGCATGATGTATACAGGTAAGATAGTCTAGCGTTAGCTAGCTACATTTTCAAATATTATACATTTCTAATTTTGACAGAAAGTGGTTTCATTTCAAGCTAAAGTGTAGCCAGCTAGCTAATGTTAGCTGGCTGGCTTCCTAGTTGACATTATTATTCATACCCCAAAGCCGTTTGCTCTAGTTAGAGCCTAATGTTAGCTAGCTAACATTAAACCTCGTTGGTTAGCTCCCAGCATATTCATGCAGGGTAGTAACGACATGATTTGCCACTGTGTTCATTGTTGTTTAACTAGCTAACATTAGCTGGCTGGCTCATTAGCTAACGTTACGTGACATGTGTGGACTTACACTTACCTAGCTAAGTTCATTGTTTACCTAGCTAGCTAGCTGCATGTCTTAAGCTAAAGTGTACTGTTAGCTAGCTAGCTAACGTTAGTTGGCTGGCTCCCTAGCTGATGTTGTTATTCGTATCCCAGAGCCATTTGCTTTCCTACTTAGAGCCTAATGTTTGCTAGCTAATATTGAACCTGGTTGGTTAGCTCCCAGCACTGTGGCATTGTTGGCACTGTGTTCATTGTTGTTTAACTAGCTAAGGTTAGCTGGCTGGCTCGTTAGCTAACATCACGTGACGTGTGTACTACACCTGTTTAATATGGCCGGTGTCAGTAAATGTCTGCAAAAAAGTACAATTGTTGCAAGCAGAGCTGGTTAGGCTGTTTTCATGTTATCCAGAGGTAAACAAATCATCAGCCAGAGCATCAAGTGTGCGTTCTGAATGCTCCGAGAGCGAAACGAGATGGCTGGGGCTAAAGCTTAAGAGGGTGTGAAAGGTGATGAATGGGTATAGACAAAGAAAAGCTCTTCACTAGATACCAAAATATTCAAAGGCCATTTTCTCAAAAGTTTATCAACTTTCAAAGCAGAATTTTCTTTCCCATTGTTCCTCAAATGCAGTGTATGATATACCATTTTGTAGCTCTGAGTCTCTACTTTTATCCAATGTAAAAAACATAATTTCAAATTTTGCTACATAAGACCGAATCCAGGTGGTGAGTCACATATGTGAAAATGGCGTGTTTCTATGTTTTGTAGTGAAAAAGATAGAGGATGATAAGTGTTTCCAATGACATCATCAACCAATTAATAGACAATTAGGAGGCAATTAGTAAGCAATGCCTACTCATATTTGGTAAAAATCACACGATGCATACGGATGATGCCTTGGAAACACATATCTTCCTCTATCTTTTTTTACTACAAAACATAAAAAAACACAATTTTCACATATGTTGATGTTTGGGTGGTGCTGGAGATGACGAATATGACATTGACATGTTTTACAATTTCTCTTTAAGGTGTACTGAAACATTCATCCTGAGGTGTTCTGAAACATGACATGGTATGTTGTAACGCCACATAATCAAGAGTTGTGCAACACCTTGCCAGAGACTTGGAGCACTAACCCAGAAAATGTTGAAAACACTATTATGGTGTTTTGAGTCCTGTGTAGTGCAGAATTAAATATCTTCTCTTTTGGTGTTGTTTACACCCTCTAAAGCTCCTAAACACAATGATTGTGTTTTGAGTCTTGTCTAGTGCAGGAATTCCCAAAGAGTGAAGGATAAATGGTACGAATATATGCAAGTAAGTAATGGATCAGTATTGCACTCTTGAAATAGAGACTCATTGATGTTGCTAGTGAACTTTACTATACAGCAATTACAGTATTTACTGTCATTTCAGAGAATCATGGAGATGGGTGCAAGTCCCATGCCCCAGGAAATCATATTCATAGATGTGGCTTGATTCAATTTAGCGAAGAGGAGAGGAAGGAAAATCATTGGTCAACGCGCCATCATTGAGGTACCTGGCCAGCGAGGGGAAATGTCACCATATGCGCAGCCATGAGCCACTGTCATGCCACCCTTGGACCATACACCACTGCCCATCTCCTTCATTTCCTGAACACCTTACATGACAATCTTTTTCAGCCAGAGCAGAGGGCCAGGTGATCCTGAGCAGCAAATGCATGTTCTAATTTGGGAAAACGTGAGTTTCTATCGGGCTGCTCAGGTCCGCAACTGGTTCCATGACCATTCCAGGTTTACAATTCTCTATCTCGCACCATATTCTCTATTTCTCAACCCCATTGATGAGTTATTTTCAGCATGGAATGTGTATGATCGCAAACCCCATGAACGTATGGCTCTTCTCCAGGCAATGGAGGAGGCCTGTGGTGACATTCCAGCAGAGTCCTGTCAGGGGTGGATGTGTCATGCCAGAAGATATTTCCCCCACTGTCTGGCCAAGGAGAATATTGCATGTGATGTTGATGAAAATCTGTGGCCGGACCAAAGCAACAGACATGACTGATTTTGTTTTCTTGACTTATGATTTAGATTTGACAGTTTTTTTAATTTATTCCGTACACTTGATCTATCATACAGCACAGTAGAACAAATAGGACCATTTTTCTTCCTTTGCATATGCTAAAAATATTTATTGTATGTTTGAATTTTTACTGTATGTGTGCTTACAGTATGCTGTTTTACATGTATTAAGTCATGTTGAAATATAAAACATACATTTTTGCATTTGTGTTGCTTTCTTGTTTGAGTACACACAATAAATATATACAGTATAACAACAACATCTTAGTCTTTACACTGAAATAGGTTTTGATAGTAATGTTTTGAATATGTCACATTAGTGTGATCTCGGTTGTCACCAAGTTAGATTCATTTGATGTGTGTGTGTGTCTCATTTGTAAGCAGAGTTTCATTTTGAGCAGGGAGTACATGATTTTGATTACTGTGTTTCATTTTGCAAGATGTCTGTGGGGTTTGGGAAATTAGCTAACTGTTTTTTTGTTTTGTATTTAGAGTTTTGAGTACCTGCGATATAGTTTCAGCAAACGTGTGTTAACAATTGGGAGAAACTGTAATAAGTTTGCCCAGGATAATAATTATTGAGTACAAAATTACTTTTTCAAGACATGATTTGAAGCTTGAAATGCTTTCTATTTTCTTTGCAACAGATCAAATAATTACAAAACATTAACAGCTTTCACATTTTCTATATTTATAAAGTAAGACAGTTCAAAGATCTGTAAGGTGTTTATTATATTAGTAGTCTTCCAAATCAATGGAAACATGGAATACTATTTCACATTCATGGAAAAACAATACAGGCAATGACTGCTAATGTTAGCTGTAGCGCATACAAAACTTGTACAATATTTCAGTCCATGGCTTTTATTTAATTTTATACACTCCAACACTCTACTCAGCAAATTGGATGTAGTCTATCACAGTGCCATCCGTTTTGTCACCAAAGCCCCATATACTACCCACCACTGCGACCTGTACGCTCTCGTTGGCTGGTCCTTGCTACATATTCGTCGCCAAACACACTAGCTCCAGGTCATCTATAAGTCTATGCTAGGTAAAGCCCCGCCTTATCTCAGCTCACTGGTCACCATAGCAACACCTGTAGCACGCGCTCCAGCAGGTATATTTCACTGGTCACCCCCAAAGCCAACACTTCCTTTGGCCGCCTTTCCTTCCAGTTCTCTGCTTCAAATGACTGGAACGAATTGCAAAAATCACTGAAGCTGGAGTTATATCTCCCTCTCTAACTTTAAGCATCAGCTGTCAGAGCAGCTTACCGATCACTGTACCTGTACACAGCCAATCTGTAAATAGCACACCCAACTACCTCATCCCCATATTGTTACTTATCCTCTTGTTCTTTTGCACCCCAGTATCTCTACTTGCACATCATCATCTGCACATCTATCACTCCAGTGTTAATGCTAAATTGTAATTATTTCGCTTCCATGGCCTATTTATTGCCTTACCTCCCTACTCTTGTACATTTGCACACACTGTACATAGATGTTTCTATTGTGTTATTGACTGTACTTTTGTTTATGTGTAACTCTGTGTTGTTGTTTTTGTCGCACTACTTTGCTTTATCTTGGCCAGGTCGCAGTTGTAAATGAGAACTTGTTCTCAACTGGCCTACCTGGTTAAATAAAGGTGAAATAAATAATAAATCCTTTGTTTAGGACTGGGTAACGCAGTTTGTGTACATGTTTTTTTCTACAGAGAAATAGTAAACAATAATAATAATGATATTACATGAATGCATAATTAGGTTATCAAATCCTATAATATTCATAAATTGCAATATGAATATACAATTATTAAACAAATCAATAGCAAGCAAAATGCATATGTGATTAAGCTATGCAAATACAGTCATAACCATGTTATAATATTTCATAACAGCTGACATAACTTGTCATAACCTGTCATACTATAGTCATAACACTCATGACTCATATATTTACACCTGTTGTGACATATATTGAGTTATTTTATGGCTGGTTATGACACCTACGTAAGAGTGTCAAAACCCACTTTTATTCAAATTAGTTTTTTCCCTTTCAAAAAGTTTCCTTTTGTTTAAAAGTTAACTAAAGTAAAAAAAAAATAACTACATCAAGAAAACTGATCAATTAATCAAAATGGCTGTTTGACTTGTAGCATTAGCCGCCAAAATTCTACACAAAACCAATGTTCTTAATTGCCACGTCCTTCCAGCAGGTGGCATTTTGCTCACTAAGCATGGAGTTTTGGTATGGAGTTCAATGAGAGAGTGTCACATTTGGTCAACAAAGAAATTTATGGCTTATTTGCTACGTGAGTTTTATTTGATCTAATAGAAGTTTTGTAATGCTCAAGTTGCTACGAGTGTACTGATATAAGTAGGACACCTGACATACTGGCAATTTTAAGTTATTCTTTTTATATCAGAGTTTTCTTGAGATGGCTATGCATATTCAGGGTGAGGCTAGGAACATAGCATCTCTCTCCATTGAATACAGGCGGTTGACGTCAACAACCCTCATTGAATATTCAAAAAAGGATTACATTAATGAGATGTATCCACCAATCCAAATAAAGGAGTGGCGGGAGCTATACAGCCCGCCGTGTGGCTTTGTGGACAACGACTCCCATTGTTAGGGCGGAGAGACATGTCAGTATATCCATAATCTGTGTAAAAACCAGGCTCTCACCTGTATGAGTTTGTGAAGGACCCGAATACAGGGCAGCTGCCAATGATGTACTGTATATAAACCCTGGATTGCGGCTAGTATGTATTGGCGATTGAGAGGCTTTGATGCCACCGGTCGGCCATATTGGCACTCCCCAATTGGAGCAGTACTCCATAGGAATGAATGGAATTCAGAAGTATTTAAATTAATTGTTTCAAGGACAAAATTAGATGTATTTAAGTATTTGTTTGTTGTAGTGGGGACAGTAACATTAGTAATCTAAAAAAATTATACTTTAAAGGCAATGTTTTCAAAATATTTTTTTATGTTTTATTTGAATGTTTATCTCAGAAATATAATTTTAAAGTATGAATTAAGGTATCTGTAGACATTAGTAAATACATTTCTATGGCTAAATTTTTTTTTACAACGGTGAGGGTGTGCCAATACAGAGGCACGGTTGCTTCAACACAGCGCCCCCTATCAGTCATCTAGTGTATATATTTAAATCATTGGGAGGCGCCCTCAAACTTGCCTGTTTTTATACTTGACCATAACATTTCCTAGAGGGCACACCTGCCACAAATGCCCTTTCTCCACCTCCATGCCTCAGAAGTTCAAATTTTTCCAGTAATCTAAACATTTGTCTTCTGATATGCGGGCCCAAGTTCTTGACATGGTACGTGGCTGTGTTGTTAAACGGGTGCCATCTTACTGCCTTAACCAGCACTCTGGGGTTCAATTCCCACTTCTGCCTGTCCAACTTTAACTCCTTCTATGTGTCCTCCTGTTTCTTATCTGTATAAGCATTACAAGTAAATATACTGCATCTCAGTACTAGAGGTGTCACTACAGACCCTGGTTCGATTCCAGGTTGTGATTGGGAGTCCTATAGTGCAGCGCACAATTGGCCCAGCGTTGTCCGGGTTAGGGTTTGGCCGTCATTGTAAATAAAAACATGTTCCTAACTGACTTGCCTGGTTAAATATATATATATTTTTTATCTACGTTACATATTTCACACCAATGAACATTGCTTGCAGTGACAGAAAACTCTGCAGAGTACAACCAGTCAAACAGTTGACTGAAATGAGGGTGATACAATCCCCTATTGCTGTACAGTATGTTCTTCACGCCACTCGTGAAGAGGGCACGACAAAGCCTATTCCCCCTCAGGAGACTGAAAATATTTGGCATGGGTCCTCAGATCCTCAAAAGGTTCTACAGCTGCACCATCGAGAGCATCTTGACTGGTTGCGTCACTGCCTGGTATGGCAACTGCTCGGTCTCTGACCGCAAGGCACTACAGAGGGTAGTGCGTACAGCCCACTACAGAGGGTAGTGCGTACAGCCCAGCTTGGCCCCATCACTGGGGCCAAGCTTCCTGCCATCCAGGACCTCTATACCAGGTGATGTCAGAGGAAGGCCCTAAAAATTGTCAAATACTCCAGCCACCCTAGTCATAGACTGCTCTCTCTGCTACCGCACGGCAAGCGGTACCGGAGCGCCAAGTCGATGTCCAAAAGGCTTCTTAACAGCTTCTACCCCCAAGCCATAAGACTCCTGAACAGCAAAGGGCTACCCAGACCCCTCTTTTATGCTGCTGCTACTCTCTGTTATTAATCTATGCATAGTCACTTTAACTCTACCTACATATACATATTACCTCAATTACCTCGACTAACCGGTGCCCCCGCACATTGTCTCTGTACCGGTATCCCCTGTATATAGCCTTCCTTGTTATTTTACTGCTACTGTTTAATTATTTGTTACTTTTATTTTCTATTTTTTACTTATCCATTTTTTACTTAACACTTATTTAAAAAAAAATCTTAACTTCTTAAAGCATTGTTGGTTAAGGGCTTGTAAGTAAGCATTTCACTGTAAGTTCCACACCTGTTGTGTTCGGGGCATGTGACAAATTCCTTTTGATTTGATCATATCTGGTCCAAGATACTGACCAGACAAGCACACCTTTAATTAGCAAACCATAATTTTTTTATTTTATTTATTTTACCTTTATTTAACCAGGTAGGCTAGTTGAGAACAAGTTCTCATTTACAACTGTGACCTGGCCAAGATAAAGCAAAGCATTTGCAAACCAAACAACAACACAGAGTTACACATGGAATAAACAAACATACAGTTAATAATACAGTAGAAAAAGTCTATATTACAGTGTGTGCAAATGAGGTAGGATAACAGAGGTAAGGCAATAAATAGGCCATAGTGGCGAAATAATTACAATATAGCAATTAAACACTGGAGTGATAGATGTGCAGAAGATGAGTGTACAAGTAGAGATACTGGGGTGAAAAGGAGCAAAAATAAATAAAATAGATAACAGTATGGGGATGAGGTAGTTGGATGGGCTATTTACAGATGGGCTATGTACAGGTGCAGTGATCTGTGAGCTGCTCTGACAGATGGTGCTTAAAGCTAGTGAGAGAGATAAGAGTCTCCAGCTACAGTGATTTTTGCAGTTCGTTCCGGTCATTGGCAGCAGAGAACTGGAAGGAAAGGCAGCCGAACGAGGATTTGGCTGTGGGTGACCAGTGATATATACTTGCTGGAGCGCGTGCTACAGGTGGGTGCTGCTATGGTGACCAGTGAGCTGAGATAAGGCGGGGCTTTACCTAGCAAAGACATATAGATGACCTGGAGCCAGTGGGTTTGGCGCGAATATGAAGCGAGGGCCAGCCAACGAGAGCATACAGGTCGAGGATCGGTAGGATAGTCAGTTTTACGAGGGTATGTTTGGCAGCATGAGTGCAGGATGCTTTGTTGCGAAATAGGAAACTGATTCTAGATTTAATTTTGGATTGGAGATGCTTAATGTGAGTCTGGAAGGAGAGTTTACAGTCTAACCAGACACCTAGGTATTTGTAGTTGTCCACGAATTCTAAGTCAGAACCGTCCAGAGTAGTGATGCTGGGCGGGCGGGCAGGTGTGGGCAGCGATTGGTTGAAGAGCATGCATTTAGTTTTACTTGCATTTAAGAGCAGTTGGAGGCCAGGGAAGGAGAGTTGTATGGCATTGAAGCTCGTCTGGAGGGTAGTTAACACAGTGTCCAAAGAAGGGCCAGAAGTATACAGAATGGTGTCGTCTGCGTAGAGGTGGATCAGAGAATCACCAGCAGCAAGAGCGACATCATTGATGTATACAGAGAAAAGAGTCGGCCTGAGGATTGAACCCTGTGGCACCCCCATAAAGACTGGTCAATGAATGCAGCTGCACAGTATTATCTCTTATCGATGGCGGTTATGATACCGTTTAGGATCTTGAGCGTGGCTGAGGTGCACGCATGACCAGCTTGGAAACCAGATTGCATAGTGGAGAAGGTACGGTGGGATTCGAAATGGTCGGTTGATCTGTTTGTTAACTTGGCTATCGAAAACCTTAGAAAGGCAGGGTAGAATAGATATAGGTCTGTAGCAGTTTGGGTCTAGAGTGTCTCCCCCTTTGAAGAGGAGGATGACTGCAGCATCTTTCCAATCTTTGGGGATCTCAGACAATACGAGAGAGGTTGAACAGGCTAGTAATAGGGTTTGCAACAATTTCGGTGGATAATTATAGAAAGAGAGGGTCCAGATTGTCTAGCCTGGCTGATTTGTAGGGGTCCAGATTTTGCAGCTCTTTCAGAACATCAACTATCTGGATTTGGGTGAAGGAGAAATGGGGGAGGCTTGGGCAAGTTGCTGTGGGGGGTGCAGGGCTGTTGACCGGGGTAGGGGTAGCCAGGTGGAAAGCATGGGCAGCCGTAGAAAAATGCTTATTGAATTTCTCAATTAGCGCAGATTTATCGGTGGTGACAGTATTTCCTAGCCTCAGTGCAGTGGGCAGCTGGGAGGAGGTGTTCTTATTCTCTATGGACTTTACAGTGTCCCAGAACTTTTGGGAGTTTGTGCTACAGGATGCAAATTTCTGTTTGAAAAAGCTAGCCTTTGCTTTCCTAACTGCCTGTGTATATTGGTTCCTAACTTCCCTGAAAAGTTGCATATCGCGGGGGGCTATTCGAAGCTTATGCAGTGTGCCACAGGATGTTTTTTGTGCTGGTCAAGGGCAGTCAGGTCTGGGGTGAACCAGGGGCTATATCTGTTCCTGGTTCTACATTTTTTTGAATGGGGCATGCTTATTTAAGATGGTGAGGAAAGCACCTTTAAAGAATAACCAGGCATCCTCTACTGACGGAATGAGGTCAATGTCCTTCCAGGATACCCGGGCCAGGTCGATTAGAAAGGCCTGCTCGCTGAAGTGTTTTAGGGATCGTTTGACAGTGATGAGCGGTGGTCGTTTGACCGCAGACCCATTTCGGACGCAGGCAATGAGGCAGTGATCGCTGAGATCCTGGTTGAAGACAGCAGAGGTGTATTTGGAAGGTATTTGCAGGGCACAGCTGGGGGCAGTATGTAGTCTATAGCAAGCGGCAATGGTGAGAGACTAGTTTCTGGAAAGGTGGATTTTTAAAAGTAGAAGCTCAAATTGTTTGGGCACAGACCTGGATAGTAAGACAGAACTCTGCAGGCTATCTCTGCAGTAGATTGCAACTCCGCCCCCTTTGGCAGTTCTATCTTGTCAGAAAATGTTATAGTTAGGGATGAAAATGTAAGGGTTTTTGGTGGTCTTCCTAAGCCAGGATTCAGACACAGCTAGGACATCCGGATTGGCAGAGTGTGCTAAGGCAGTGAATAAAACAAACTTATGGAGGAGGCTTCTAATGTTAACATGCATGAAACCAAGGCTTTTACGGTTACAGAAGTCAACAAATGAGAGCGCCTGGGGAATGGGAGTGGAGCTAGGCACTGCAGGGCCTGGGTTAACCTCCACATCACCAGAGGAACAGAGGAGGAGTAGGATAAGGGTACGGCTATAGGCTATAAGAACTGGTCGTCTAGTACGTTCGGAACAGAGAGTAAAAGGAGCAGGTTTCTGGGCACGGTAGAATAGATTCAAGGCATAATGTACAGACAAAGGTATGGTAGGATGTGAATAAAGTGGAGGTAAACCTATGCACTGAGTGACGATGAGAGAGATAATGTCCCTAGAGACAATTTAAACCAGGTGAGGTCACTGCATGTGTGGGAGGTGGAACTAAAGGGTTAACTAAGTCGTATTGAGCAGGGCTAGAGGCTCTACAGTGAAATAAGGCAATAATTACTAACAAAGACAGCAAAGGACAAGGCATATTGACATTAGGGAGAGGCATGTGTAGCCGAGTGATCATTGGGGTCCAGTGAGTGGCTCGGGCCGGAGACACGGTGATTCAGGCAGCTAGTGGGCCGGGGCTAGCTTGCCAGCAGAAGGGCCTTAGAGTGACGTTGCAATGGAAGAAAGTCTGTTGTAGGCCCCTCGTGCTGTTACGTCTGCAGACCAGTCGTTGTGGATCAGCAGGGCTCCGTGTGGTAAAAGGGTCCAAGCCAATTGCCAGAATAGGTATAGTGGCCAAAGAATTTGTCCGATGGGCCTCTTAAGCTAGCAGTCTGATATGCTCTATATGGCTAGCGGGCCGCGGCTAGCAGGCTAGCAGATGGGCATTCAGGGGATGTCGCAACGGAGGAGCCAGTTGATAAACCCCCTCTGGTGAATTACGTCGGTAGTCCAGTCGTGATGGGTCGGCGGGGGTCCATGGCAAAATAGGTATTGTAGCCCAAGGAGTGGCTGATGGACCTCTACGGCTAGCCGGGAGATGGGCCTAGCAAAGCTAGCTCCAGGCTAATTGGTTCTTGCTTCTGGACAGAGACGTTAGCCACTCGGATAGTAGCTAGCTAGCTGCGATGATCCAGGTGAAAGGTTCAGAGCTTTCGGTAGGAATCCGGAGATATGGAGAAAAAATAAGTCCGATTTGCTCTGGTTTGAGTCGCGCTGTGCAGACTGGCGAGAGTTGTACGGGCTAATGGTAGCTGATGACCGCTAGCAGTGGCTAGCTGGCTACTAGCTAGTTAGCTGGTTAGCTTCTGTTTGGGTTCCGGTTCAGAAGTAAAGAAATAGCAGGTCCTTACCACATTGGGTGAGGCGGATTGCAGGAGAGTATGTTGAAGGTGAGGTTAAGAAAAATATTTAAAAAATATATGCGAAGAAAAAAAGATATAAGAGATATACACATGGTACACGACAAGACGAGGACAAAAAGACGTCAAACTGCTACGCCATCTTGGATATATAATGCAAGTGTGATCTAGACAGAAACCAGCCTTTCTCTCTTTACTGCCCCGTGTGGATATGAAGTAGCAGCCGCAAGAAAACTTGACCATACCGAGCTCAATTTACCTATCAAGATATCACACACACAATGTACAGTATCCTGGCTGCATTATACGTTGCTGAGAACCGTTTTTTGTGCCACACTGACATTGAAACATGAAATGTATTGTAACCTGCACCTTCTCACGTATTGCCCCATGAGTTTACTGTGAATGGGAAGGATGGAGGAAGTGAAGTCCCACAGAGGGCATGCTAACAACACACTCACTATCTTCTGTTACTGTCCAGAAATGCTTTGTCTCAATATTAATCACACAGAAGGAAGGGCCTGTTTATCGGAGCCACTCCAAAACCCTGCCACCATATCACAACATTCTTTAGGCCATTGTTCTTCAGGGGAAAATTGAGAGATGTCCAAAAAAGCCCTAGCTTTTTGACTGGAGATGCATTAGTGGAGAGAACGCTGAGCCTGGCAACATCCTGTTGCTGGAAATATGACTCCTCAAAAGAAAATTGCCTCAGTTTTTATGGTTAGTGAACCAAACACCATGAATGTGGTCAAGGGTGATGTTAAATCGCCAAGAGCAACCCAGGTCGATGTTTGAAAACTGTTGAAAACTGTGGCTAAATCACAATGTCATGTTGCCATTGACAAGTGCAATAATAAAAAACAACAAAACAGAACACAAAAATGAAAGAATTTGAAGTATGTATATTCTGTATTATTTACTGTAGTGGTTTTACAGTCTGTAGTATACTGTAGTATTTACTGTAGTTTTATTTGCAAATTGTAGTATACTGTAGTATTTACTGTGGTGTTTTTGCAGATTGTAATATACTGTACTATTTACTGTAGTGTTTTTGCAGACATTACTGTAGTATTTACTGTTTTTTTGTTTTATTGTCTTTGACATTGAAGTGGATGCTTTCTCTTTGAGGAAACCTACTGGAGAATTAATAAAGAGATAATTTGCCAAAACCTGTAGGACTGGGGTCTGAATGGATAGGCCCTTTTCTCTAACCTGTATGGAACACAATAGGGTCTATACTTGGCATGTAGGTTTCTCACTTATGGGTGGTACAAACTGGGTTATGGGGGATGGGAATCTGCAGGGTATATTCAAATGAAATACAATAATATTTACTATTGTTAAAAAAGTGTAGTGTTTTTACGGACTGTAGTGTTTTTGCGGACATTTACTACAGTGTTTATTTGTGGATAATACAGTAGTATATACTATATACTACAGTATACTATAACATTCTATAGTAAGTACTATACATGATCGATGGGTTACTACAGTGTGTAATATAATATTCTACAGTATACTACACTTTACTGCAGAATTCTATAGTAAGTACTGTAGTATTCTATAGTAAACTGTAAAAACAATTCATGTGGAATATGACCCTGGAATTTTAATAGAATGAAGAAGATATTTTGCTTTAAGACAAATAATGATCAGATCTTCATTCAAGCTGGTTGTCATCATTTGATGCTTGTTTGATGAGAAAATACAGTTGAAGTCGGAAGTTTACATACACCTTAGCCAAATACATTTAAACTCAGTTTTTCACAATTCCTGACATTTAATCCTAGTAAACATTCCCTGTCTTAGGCCAGTTAGGATCACCACTTTATTTTAAGAATGTGAAATGTCAGAATAATAGTACAGAGAATTATTTATTTCAGCTTTTATTTCTTTCATCACATTCCCAGTGGGTCAGAAGTTTACGTACACTCAATTCATATTTGGTAGCATTGCCTTTAAATTGATTAACTTGGGACAAACGTTTCGGGTAGCCTTCCACAAGCTTCCCACAATAAGTTTGATGAATTTTGTCCCATTCCTCCTGACAGAGCTGGTGTAACCGAGTCAGGTTTGTAGGCCTCCTTGCTTGCACACGCTTTTTCAGTTCTGCCCACAAATGTTCTTTAGGATTGATGTCAGGGCTTTGTGATGGGCACTCAAATACCTTGACTTTGTCCTTAAGCCATTTGCCACAACTTTGGAAGTATGCTTGGGGTCATTGTTCATTTGGAAGACCCATTTGCGACCAAGCTTTAACTTCCTGACTGATGTCTTGAGATGTTGCTTTCCTGCCTCATGATGCCATCTATTTTGTGAAGTGCACCAGTCCCTCGTGCAGCAAAGCACCCCCACAACATGATGCTGCCACCCCCGTGTTTCATGGTTGGGATGGTGTTCTTCGGCTTGCACGCCTCCCCCTTTTTCCTCCAAACATAATGATGGTCATTATGGACAAACAGTTCTATTTTTGTTTTAATCAGACCAGAGGACATTTCTCAAATCTTTGTCCCCATGTGCAGTTGCAAACCGTAGTCTGGCTTGTTTATGGAGGTTTTGGAGCAGTGGCTTCTTCCTTGCTGAGTGGCCTTTCAGGTTATGTCGATACAGGACTTGTTTTACTGTGGATACTGATACTTTTGTACCTGTTTCCTCCAGCATCTTCACAAGGTCCTTTTCTGTTGATCTGGGATTGATTTGCACTTTTCGCACCAAAGTACGTTCATCTCTAGGAGACAGAACGCGTCTCCTTCCTGAGCGGTATGACGGCTGCGTGGTCCCATGGTGTTTATACTTGCGTACTATTGTTTGTACAGATGAACGTGGTACCTTCAGGTGTTTGGAAAATGCTCCCAAGGATGAACCAGATTTTTTTTCTAAGGTCTTTTGATTTTCCCATGATGTCAAGCAAAGAGGTACTGGGTTTGAAGGTAGGCCTTGAAATTCATCAACAGGTACACCTCCAATTGACTCAAATGATGTCAATTAGCCTATCAGAAGCTTCTAAAGCCATTACTTAATTTTCTGGAATTTTCCAAGCTGTTTAAAGGCACAGTCAACTTAGTGTATGTAAACTTCTGACCCTCTGGAATTTTGATACAGTGAATTATAAGTGAAATAATCTGTCTGTAAACAATTGTTGGGAAAATTACTTGTGTCATGCACAAAACAAGACATTTGTGGAGTGGTTGAAAAACGAGTTTTAATGACTCCAACCTACGTAACTGTATGTAAACTTCCGACTTCAACTGTACATTTCTTCCATCGCAATGAGAGTAAACAAAGGATCGCAAGCAGCATAAGGAACCACACTGTAACATAAAGTGGTAGTACTTATATGAATGTTGCAATTAAGAAGTAACCAGGAATCTTGATTTAATCGTACCAAAAAGGACCACTTCCTCTATCAGGTCCATAGAAAACACTTAGGCCCCGATTCTGACCCAAGTTAAGCGTGCGTAAATGGAACGTTATTCCACTGTAATGCACATATCTCAATGCGTATTCTGACCTTGAACTTAAGCATGAGAATAGCATGCTATTCACCTGCTATTCGTTTGGGGTTAAAATCTAAGAAATGAAGGTGTGACGGAGGTGTGATACGCCGTATTCTGACCTTGACTTAATTCATTCTTAATTCCACCAACCTTATGCGAGAGGAAACTATGAATAAGGTTGAGCAAACCTGCCAGTTCCGAAAGGAAACAGCATCTACTTTATTTTTTCAGGTAGAAATAACTCTCCATGTACTGTCATTTACAACTTGATAAGAGCTATTGATAAGAGCTAGGTAAATGAGGGGATTGTAAATATAAATGACACTTGTTTTAGATTGATTTTACCTTATAATTTCTGGAGTAAAATGTGAAACCAGTCATATGGCAGCGAACTGAAGCATTTCAGCAAATGAACTTTCCCACAGTAAAGATTATGAATTGCTGTGACATTAGGCTAAATTTATACTGAACAAAATATAAACGCAACATGTAAAGTGTTGGTTCCATGTTTCATGAGCTGAAATAAAATATCCCAGACATTTTCCACATACACAAAAAACATATTTCTCTCCACTTTTGGGCACAAATTTGTTTACATCACTGTTAGTGAGCATTTCTCTTTTGCCAAGATAATCCATCCAGCTGACAGGTGTCGCTTATCAAGAATCTGATTAAACAGCATGATCATTATACAGGTGCACCTTGTGCTGGGGACAATAAAAGGCCACTCTAAAATGTGCAGTTTTGCTACAAAACACAATGCCACAGATGTCCCAAGTTTTGATTGAGCGTGCAATGGCATGCTGATTGCAGGAATGTCCACCAGAGCTGTTGCCAGAGAAATTAATGTTAATTTCTCCACCATAATTTCTCTACCATGTCGTTTTAGAGAATTTGGCAGTACGTCCAACCGGCCTCACAACTGCAGAACACAAGTAACCCTGCCAGCCCAGGACCTCCACATCCGGCTTCTTCACCTGCGCGAATCATCTGAGACCAGCCACCCGGACAGATGATGAATCTGAGGACTATTTCTGTCTGTAATAAAGCCCTTTTGTGGGGAAAAACAAATTCTGATTGGCTGAGCGGGTTGGCCTGGCTCCCAAATGGGGGGGCATATGCCCTCCCAGGCCCACCAATGACTGCGCCCCTGCCCAGTCATGTGAAGTCCATAGATTAGGACCAAATGTATTTATTTCAATTGTCTGATTTCCTTATATGAACTATAACTCAGTAAAATCATTGAAATTGTTGCATGTTCCGTTTATATTTTTGTTCAGTATAAATTGTACTGCCTTTTAAACTTGCAGGGATGGGAACTCTCAAATGTTTTAATTATAGGCTATCCCGACTTTCTCTGTTTCCTATTTATATCATGTTAAATATTAGTCACTATCAGTATCGTCAGCCAATAGGACTAATAACAACACATATTCAACTGCCAACTTACTGTTAGTTCCATTCAGTTGGTATAGTCTACATTATCATTCCATTTAATTACATTGTTTCGTTTACCTTCATTTGTTTCCTCTATAAACACCGTCACGGCCATGTGGTTGTTGCTGAGAACCATTAGTACCAGTTGATAATAAAAAAAGACAAGTAGGCATTTTCATTCATATGGAGCGGAGCACAGACCAAGCCATAACAGTTTGAACCTGAAGCATGGCACAATACTTTGCTGTGTCATCACACAGTTCCATGGTTAGTGGAGGCAATATAATTACATGTACAGGAATATTCCAACATTACCATGGGTTAAAGAACTACACCACCGGTCAAAGGTTTTAGAACACCTACTCATTCAACGTTTTTTCTTTATTTAAATTATTTTCTACATTGTAGAATAATAGTGAAGACATCAAAACTACGAAATATCACATATGGAATCATGTAGTAACCAAAAAAGTGTTAAACAAATCAAAATAGATTTTATATTTGAGATTCTTCAAATAGCCGCCAATTGCCTTGATGACAGCTTTGCACACTCTTGGAATTCTCTCAACCAGCTTCATGAGGTAGTCACCTGGAATGCATTTCAAATAACAGGTGTGCCTCCTTTAAAGTTAATTTGTGGAATTTCTTTCCTTCTTAATGTGTTTGAGCCAATCAGTTGTGTTGTGACAAAGTATGGGAGTATACAGAAGATAGCCCTATTTGGTAAAAGACCAAGTCCATATTATGGCAAGAACAGCTCAAATAAGCAAAGAGAAATGACAGTTCATCATTACTTTAAGACATGAAGGTCAGTAAATACGGAAAATGTCAAGAACTTTGAAAGTTTCTTCAAGTGCAGTTGCAAAAACCATCAAGTGCTATGATGAAACTGGCTCTCATGAGGACCACCACAGGAATGGAAGACCCAGAGTTACCTCTGCTGCAGAGGATAAGTTCATTAGAGTTACCAGCCTCAGAAATTGCAGCCCAAATAAATGCTTCACAGAGTTCAAGTAACAGACACATCTCAACATCAACTGTTCAGAAGAGAATGTGTGAATCAGGCCTTCATGGTGAAATTTCTGCAAAACAAAACACTACTAAAGGACACCAATAATAATAAGAGTCTTGCTTGGGCCAAGAAACATGAGCAATGGACATTAGACTGGTGGAAATCTTTTTTGATTTTTGATTCCAACCGGCGGGTCTTTGTGAGATGCAGTGTGGGTGAACGGATGATCTCCATATGTGTATTTCCCACCATAGAGCATGGAGGAGGAGGTGTTATGGTGTGGGGGTGCTTTGCTGGTGACACTGTTTGTGATTTATTTAGAATTCAAGGCACACTTAACCAGCATGGCTACCAAAGCATTCTGCAGTGATACACCATCACAGTTGGACTATCATTTGTTTTTCAACAGGACAATGACCCAATACACCTCCAGGCTATGTAAGGATTATTTGACCAAGAAGGAGAGTGATGGAGTGCTGCATCAGATGATCTGGCCTCCACAATCCCCTGACCTCAACCAAATTCAGATGGTTTGGGATGAGTTGGACCGCAGAGTGAAGGAAAAGCAGCCAACAAGTGCTCAGCATATGTGGGAACTTGTTCAAGACTGTTGGAAAAGCATTCCAGGTGAAGCTGGTTGAGAGAATGCCAAGAGTGTGCAAAGCTGTCATCAAGGCAAAGGGTGGCTATTTAAAGAATCTCAAATATAAAATATATTTTGATTTGTTTAACACTTTTTTGGTTACTACATGATTCCATATGTGATATTTCGTAGTTTTGATGTCTTCACTATTATTCTACAAGTCCTGCAGTCAATGACCAAAGGTGCCCTCTTTAGCCTCATGGGTGGAATGTCATTAATATTTTTCATAATTTCATAATCAATAAACATTATTTAAAAAACCTGCCTAAAATCCGGTGTTTGTATGTTAAACGGTTTTGTTATATTTCAGTCTTCTGTGATGTATATAAAGTGAAATATTGGAATGCAGACTCAACAACATTTCATCTCTATATCTGACATGGTACAGGTGTCTTCGTTTTTTAAGCCCATAACCATGAGTGTGAGGTGAATACTTTTGTTTAAAAGTAGATTTGTTTAAGACTATCTAGAAACTCTCTGTGTGACCCTGATTTAACTCACTGCAGTAAAAGGTTAATGCCTATTGATTTCCACAGAGGACGCGTTGTAAGAGCAAGATGTGATGATGTGGTGGGTATGTGGGCGTGTGCTCTGAAAGTAAATCTGTCATGACATCCAAGATGCCATGTTACACATATATTCAGGCCAGCCCTGTGATCACAGTCTTCCGAAGAACCCACTTCTAATAAACACTCAACATCAGTTGCGTCTGAAAACCTCCATGGTCCCCTCAAGAGCCACTGGCGTATTTACACACATCCGCAGATTCCCTCTGATGAGACCAAAGATTCCTTGGTGCAATTCTCATGGGAAAGAACTGAGATGAAATTTCTATTTTGACCAAATAAGGCTCCTCGCCAGAATAAAAATGGGACATACAGTCAGGTCCAAAATGATTGACAACCTTGATAAAAATGAGCTATATCATAATTTCCAACTTGTGCAATATATTTTCCTTTATTATAAAGAAACATTTGTCTTTTTTTTTTCAACAAGGCTCATAATTATTGACTGTTTTCAATACTTTGTACACCCTCCCCTTGCGAGGATAACACCACTGAGCCTTTTTCTATAATGTTGTATGAGATTGGAAAACATATTGAGAGGGATCTTCGACCATTCCTCTGCGCAGAATCTTTCCAGATCCTTGATATCCTTCGGTCTGCGCTTATGGACAGCCCTCTTCAATTCAGACCACATGTTTTCAATTGGGTTCAAGTCCGGAAACTAAAATGGCCATTCCAAAATGTTGATTTTGTGGTCAATTAACAATTTCTTTGTGCACTTTGATGTCATTGTCTTGCTGGAAGATCAACTTGCTACTAAGTTTGTGTCACGGTTCATGAATTCACCGGCTCTCTGTGTGTGTGTGTGTGTGTGTGTGTGTGTGCGCGTGTGTGGCCGCTGATTGCCACTCTGCTTGTTGTCTGCGCCAGCTGTTACTCATTACGTGTGTCTACTTATACTCGTTGTCTTGGTCTTGTGTTTGTCAGTTTGTTGTCTTGTTTTCCTGTGCGTGTGTCTCTCTCCAGGCCGAGTACTCTGTTCTCCCATGGTTCTGTTCTCCGCTGGACTCTTCGTTTGCTATCGCTCCGGTGGAGGTCTCTATGCTGGGCACGTTCAGGATCGCCAGTCTGGGAATTCCTCTTCACTCACTGACAGTACGGAGGATTGGTTTCTCCCCGCAGCCTCGGCGCTGCTAAGACCTAGACATTTCCTGACACCTTGGATTATCTGTACCTGTTACTCGCCCCCTGTATTGCTTCAATAAATATTGAACTTGACTCGCTATTGAATCCTCCGTCCTTTCACGTGACAGTTTGAGCCTCCTGGCAGAGGCAAACAGTTTTTTGGCTAAAATGTCCCATACTTGGTAGAGTTCATGATGCCATTGACCTTAATAAAGGCCCCAGGACCAGCGAAAGCAAAATAGCCCCATAATATCATAGATCCACCACCATATTTCACAGTAGGTATGAGGTTATTTTCTGCGTATGCTTTTTTCTTTCGACGCCAAACACACAGAGTTACATTTTTGTCTCATTTGACTATAGTACCTGGTTCCAATCCAAGTGCCAATGCTGTTTAGCAAACTCCAGGAGTTTACGTTTGTTGTTTGCTCCCAATAAAGGCCTTTTTCTGGCAACCCTTCCAAAGAGCCTGTTTGATTGTAAATTTGGAGACTTTCGGATCTATTCAATCTGTATCGCGGAAGTTCAGTGTTACATTGTGATTGATGGTGTGGTGTTGTCTTCCCAACGCATCACAGGGTGCACACTGCCTGCCCTCCAGGACACCCACAGCACCCGATGTCACAGGAAGGCCAAATAGATCATCAAGGACATCAACCACCGGAGCCCGGTTACTCAAACCTGCACCTTAGAGGCTGCTGCCCTATGTACATAGACATAATGTTTACATACTGTATTCTACTGTATTTTGGTCAATGCCACTCTGACATTGCTCATCCTAATATTTATAATTTTACTTTTAGATTTGTGTGTATTGTTGTGAATTGTTAGATACTACAGCACTGTTGAAGCTACAGTAGGAACACAAGCATTTCGCTACACCCGCAATAACTTCTGCTAAATATGTGTATGTGACCAATAACATTTGATTTTATTTGAAAAAAGACCATCTTTCTCACTGTGTGTGGGGACAAGATACACTTGCTTCCTCTGCCAGGCAATTTTACCACTGTTTCAGTGGTTTTAAAAAAAAATATTCCCCTAATAGTGCTAATTGGTACATTCCGTTTTTTTGCAATATTTTTAATTTCAATTTCCTGATTTATGAAGTTCAAAAACCATTTGTCTCTACTCTTTTGTGAATTCTTTGCCATTCCCTATGGTGATGGATGATAAATGGAATGGATGTGTGTTACCTCGTTTTTATACCCCAATGAAACAGGAAGTCATGGTAGGCCAGAATACCTTAAACTGAGATTAATACAATTTGAAAAATTTAAATAAAAATTATGCAGATTTAATTGTTTGATTTTATTCATAATAATTTTTTGGGGTGTCAATCTTTTTGAGAAAATAACATTGCTTGTTAAACAAAATATATTTATCTGAGCAATTGTACTAGAATAAAATTATACAATTATATTTAACATACAACATAGCTCAGTATTTGAATGATGTATTTGTAAAGCGTCTGTGTGATGCTGGTGTAGAGGAGTCAGGCGCAGGACAGCAGAATTTAGTAATATTAGCAATTTACTCAAAGATAATCACAATATACGACAAAATAAAGCCAAGCCCACAGTACGGACCGCAATACAATAAACAAACACTCACAAACAAACATGGGGGAACAGAGGGTTAAATAATGAACAAGTAATTGTGGGATTGAAACCAGGTGTGTAAAACAAGACAAAAACAATGGAGCATGAAAAGTGGATTGGCAATGGCTAGAAAACCGATGACGTCGACCGCCGAAAACCGCCCGAACAAGGAGAGGGACCGACTTCAGCGGAAGTCGTGACAGTATTTTATATACTATTTTATATACTATTTTTTGCTCATCTTTATCAATGGTGTCATTCATTTCGAACCTGAGTATATTAAATCACTGTAGACTGAGGAGATATTTTCTTTAAGATCAAAGGAGTCTTTTTGTGAGGATGGGACACAAATTATGAAAAGAAAACTTCAAACGGCCCCCTCCTTTTTCAGTGCTGCAAATGTGGTTTTTGAAAGGAGCACAGAAATTAGCCTTTCACACTAAGATTGAGTCTACTCCCTGCTATGTTGGGACTTGGGAGGAGGTTTATCAATGCGAAGAGAAAAGTACAGCCCAAAATGTACATTCTACTGACCAAAAATATAAACATGCAACAATTTCTAAGATTTTACTGAGTTACAGTTCATATACTGTAAGTCAATTGAAATAAATTCATTTGGCCCTAATCTATGGATTTCACATGACTGGGAATACAGATACGCATCTGTCCGGTCGCATAATGTTGATCGGGCTGTTGATTGTGGCCTGTGGAATGTTGTCCCACTTCTCTTCAATGGCTGTGCAAAGTTGCTGGATAAGGGCGGGAACTGGAATAAGTTGTCGTACACGTCAATCCAGAACATCTCAAACATGGGTGACATGTCTGGTGAGTATGCAGGCCATGGAAGAACTTAACATGCTGAAACATGAGGTGATGGTAGCGGATGACTGGGCCTCAGGACATCTTCACTGTATTTCTGTGCATTCAAATTGCCATTGATAAAATGCAGTTGTGTTCATTGTTTGTAGCTTATGCCTGCCTGTACCATAACCCCACCGCCACCATGGGGGACTCTGTTCACAACGCTGACATCAGCAAACCGTTCGCCCACACGACGGCAAACACGCTGACAGTTGGTGCAGAAATTCTTTGGTTGTGCAAACCCACAATTTCATCTGCTGTCCGGGTGGCTGGTCTCAAACGATCCCACAGGTGAAGAAGCCGGTTGTGTGGCCAGTTGGGCTTACTGCCAAATTCTCTAAAACTACGTTAAATTATCTGGCAAAAGCTCTGTTGGACATTCCTGCAGTCTGCATGCCAATTGCACGCTTTCCTCAAAACTTGAGACATCTGTCGCATTGTGGCATTTTAGAGTGGCCTTTAATTGTCCCCAACACAAGGTGCACCTGTGTAATGATCATGCTGTTTTATCAGCTTCTTGATATGCCACACCTGTCAGGTGGATGGATTGTCTTGGCAAAGGAGAAATTCTCACTAACAGGGTATGTAAACAAATTTGTGCACACATTTTGAGAGAAATAAGATTTTTGTGCTTATGGAGAATTTCTGCGATCTTTTATTTTAGCTCATGAAAAATGAGACCAACACTTTACATGTTGCGTTTTTATTTGTGTTCCGTGTATGTGTACCCTTCACATGGTGTAGTTCTTTGAAGCTTCCTTGACTTGAAGTTCCCTTTAGTCTCTCTCTCTCTCTCTCTCTCTCTCTCTCTCTCTCTCTCTCTCTCTCTCTCTCTCTCTCATCCCTTCCCACATGAAGCCACCATTGGCTCTACAGCTGAAAGAAACAGTGTGCGACATCTAAATGTGTCCTCTATTTCCAGTGGAGTGTGGTCAGTGTGGATGTTTGGATGCACCAGGGTGTGAGAGAGAGGCTGGGTACAGCAAAAAGAGGCTGGATGGTGGTGCTATGTTTTGGGTCTTCCAGCCGAGGCAGGAAGCAGCACTCATCCTGTGCCACCTTCTGCTCTTGGTGCGGGCAGGAAATACCACAGCAACCCACCGCTGATAAGACCAAGGAGCTGAGGGACGGCCACGTGGTAAACAATACCAAACAAAGGAGAGAAACTACACACTGTGTGTTTTTGTGTGTGTGTGCATGCATGCGTGTGACACACACAGAGAGAAAAATGAAAGAGAGAGGAATGTGTGTACAGTATCTATTGAGTAGGAATACAATGTATGTTTGTGTGAGCAGGAAATAAGAATACCATATCTGTTTGAGCAGGAACACAGGGTGCGTTTGTGTTCCTGTGGTCCTTTTGTGTGTGTCTGCATGCATGTGTATATGTGTGCCACTATCTGCAGAGTGTGTGGAAGCATGCTTTTATCACTGTGTGTTTGTACAAGAATGGACCACATGTTATTGGGTGTGAGTGTGTACAAGTCTTGATCAATATCAGTAAAACTATCATGAAGGGAAAACCAGAACAGGTTTTCTTTCATTTCACCTTATGCAAGAGAGGGACTATAAATTAGCCTCGTAATTACCAGACTGATTACCGCTATCAAACATTAAAAGGTGAATTTGTTAATACAATAATTGAAACCTGAAAAGGTATCTTGGTAGAAAACAGAATGTAAAGGTCTGAAGCGTTTAATGCTCCAAATGATGAAAACTCTGCTGAGTTAGCAACAGATGTCACGGCCAAGTGTTTTAATATGCCCTCCGCTCACGAACCACACGACTTCCTGAAATAATGTTTTAATTTGGACAAGGTCATACATTTTACATTAATAATCAATTCTAATGAAGGCTGAATTCAATATGCCTCAGGAGTCAGTGCTCTTTAGAGATTTCTACGGCCTTATCCAAACAGATGGCCTGCCAACTTTCTCGCTGTGAGGTATTTCCTTACACAGAATACTCCCACCTCCTCCCTCTTTCCCTGGACAGGGAGATGATTTAGATGTATTAGGAAATCAGACTTAGACAGCACGGTCCAGCTCAGCTCGATTGCCATGGCGACTGTAAGGTGCAGCACCAGTTTTGTTTTAGTTATATCTCAAGTTCAAAATCTGAATTATGGTTCGTCTCAAGTGAGCTATAATAATTTGGTTGAATGCTTGGACAAATTAACCGTTTGCTGTGTGTTTTCCCACCAGATTTCATCAAAACAACATGAAGAAAGAATTGACTGGGACCACATAGTACTAGTATTTCCCATTTTTTAAATAAGTATAAGAGTAGGATTTACAGTAAACTGAAACAGATAGATAGTCAAACAGACATAGCCAGGCTGGAATGAAACAGAGAAACTTACCTGTCTGATAACTACCAGTACTCACCATTTGAAATTCCATTTCCTCTCAATGTATCCAAGTTTCAAGTCCTTCTGAATGTGATTGCACTCACCCTTATATGGATGAAGGACAAGAGATGAGGGATAAGGAATGAGTGATGGGAGGGAGAAATACTGTTCATCACATGCTAACAAATAGGCCTCAGATGTTATCAGCTGCTGGGAGGAACAATGGTAATATTGTGAGTGATGTGTTGCCTTTTCGGCCTGATGTAGGCCTCAAAATAAATTGTATAAATATAGAATTTACCTTGAAATGCTTGCTTAGTTAACTAATAATAATAGTAAAAAGAAAATTAGAAACACAAGAAGAATAAAATATACAAAAATAGAGCTATATACAGGGAGTACCAGTACCAGATCAATGTGCAGGAGTACGAGATATTTGAGGTAGATATATACATAAAGGCAGGGTAAAGTGACAAGGCATCAGGATAGACAATAATAAGAGCAAAATAAAGAACAGAGTAGCTCTGCTCTCTCTAAAGAGTACTGTTTCAATAGTTTCTTTCTGTTATCCAGTAGCAAAAATAGTGTGGACTTATCTATATGTTATTGTTAATCCAAATTAGTTTTGCACTAAATCATTACTCTATTCATTTACTTTAGGCCTACTTTCCTTTGCAACAGTTTCACCCCTTATTTGCGTAAGACTTTCTTTGTACTCCATCCATCTTTCATAAGTCAAACAGCATTAGACTGCTCTCCTAAAATGTACTTTTGTTGAACCAAAATTAAACTTTTAGAGGGGCTTGTAGTACAGACTACTGTTAATATATCTATTCAGCATATTTATTCTGGCTGGGCCATTGTGTGTTCCACTAAGAAAGCTATTTTTTAACACAACAGTCAATTTTTATGTCCACCGCCCAAGAGAGGCCATGTCCTGAACATTACCACAGGAAATGGACAACAATGCATCTATTTCCAGGAGCTCTGGCATAGCCTTATGGTCCAGTCTCCTTAAAACCCATTTCCATTATGGCTCAATCTCCGGCTCTCCACCAGCCCCAGTTGCAGCCCAGGCTCTTTGTTTTTAGTGCATCTGGTGGATCAGATGAATTTCCTCTCCTCCAGGGCAGCAGTGAGGGACCTCAGTGCAGGGGTATTGTTTGAGGTTGAACGGGGTGAACATCTTATATCTGATAAGATGGATTCGAGTGTGAGTAAGCGTTGGCCCATCTGGGCTTATCATGCTGAGATTTTCCTAATGAACTGACTCGAGCCATGTGATTCGGCCACTGGGCAAGCTCTTAGAACAATGATAATGGTTGCTGTGTGCTCGTGGATTGTTTTCTTGTTTTCACAGGAAGAATGCAGCAGCTCTCCAATGGCAAGTGAGTGTATGGTCAACCCAAAATAAGATACACCATTACAGGGCGTGCACTTTCCACATTATGGTATTGTACTGGTCCAATGGCACTTTGTCGTGGGAGGAAGGACAACTAAACCTTAAAGACTAACCTATACACGCAGAGCTAAGGACGCAAACATATTTCACTTATTTCAAAGAATGTCAGATTAGAATAGGAACTTAATAAAAACTTCACGTTAAGAGCTTTGACAGATTGATGCTGCTGTATATGGATGCCAATGGGGCTCCTGTAATTACTGTAGAGAAATGGTAGTCTATAGCTTTATATGAGAATCCCATTCCAGTTTATACAACAGCTGTTAAAAAGGACAATTAACTTAGGTCCTTTCCCCAAACCGCTAAATATCCTATTCTAGGCCAAAGTACCACTGCCTAAGGACACACATTTCACAAATACAAATTAGAGTTTGATTTGAAATAGGAACACCCCAATCCATCGACTCCCATCCCTATCCTGATGAGTTGACCAGTGCAGTTTCAGCTGCAGTATCACCACTATCCACAGTATATTCAGCCTCCTCTCCCAGTCATTCCTCCACGGCTGGATTGAGTGGATGTGCGGAATGTCCTGGCTAAGCAGGACAACGTCGTTTGCCGCAGCTCCCTTCGCCTCCACTGTGTTGGCCCTCACCTGCTGTACGTCTTAATCTTTACCACTGTGTACACGTGTTGTCGAACTAGGCGCCATGGCAACCGGGCCCCAATTCGCAGGCCTCTGGTATCTGGAGACACAGTCAGACAGGGGGAAAAGCAATAAGTGTTAAAACGCCAGGCCAGGAAGCCAATCGAAAGTAGTCCAGGGAAGTGAAATACTGGAGCCAACACTGATGGAGAGTAGGCAAGCCGTTACTATAACGTGCTGTTGATCTTGGCTTGTGCATCTCCCGCTGTGCCGGAGTTAAGGCAAAGCCTCATAGCCCATCATTAGCTCTTTACTTCGAGCCGCAACGGAACGTTCATGCAAGGCAGAGTTAGCTCAATCTGACATAGACTTCATTTATTCATGAAATACAGTATATTTCATTCACTATTGTGGAATGAAAAGCACAGCTCATTAGTCACAGCAACGCATAGCTGTTTTAAATAGCGTTGAAGAGATGTGTCTAGCTCTGTCTCTGTCCCTGGGGTGGGCAGCAGAAGGAATGCATCAAGGCTGGGTTTAGATGGCTCTCCCTTCACCACCTGTGACATCATTATTTAATGTTTAGCTCGTCCAAAGACAAAATGTGGTACCAGGCCCTTACCAATACAACATAGCATAACCCACCTATCACTGTGGTAGGTCTGGGCCCCTTTGTCAACCCTGGATAAGAGCCTCAGCCTCACAATGTGGAAAGCACAAAAAACAGGCCTGGATTGTGAGTCTGTGAATATAGTGTACTACAGATCCCAGGTCAGCTTGTGAGAGGGCCCTGTGACGTGCTGCAGCATCTCCAGGCTTATCTCCTCTGACGGTTGTTTTGCTGTGTTGTGTCGTTGCCCGTAGCTACGCAGAACCGCTGTTTCCCTGGCACTACCTCCACATGTGGGAGCGTTTAAGCCCCAGGCCCCCCTCCAGCCCCCCTCCAGCAGGCAGACCCAGGCCCCAGTCACCTATGTCTGCCGGATTCCTTTGTAGTTCAACCACGGGTTAGCCTACCGGAGCCATAACATGTGTAATGTTCCGTGACACTGGGGAGAAAGTAAAAAGAGGGGAAAATGCTGCTTGACTGAATTCAAGGAGGCAAAATATCAAAATGGTCCAGACTATAATATGTGTTTGTGTACATCTCAGTCTTCTCCGGCAGTGGCCACCGTTGACCCAGAATAAGCAAGTAATTCTCCTCTGCCCTCTAGCCCACAGAGTCAGTTCCCCCTGGGGTCTCTTAATTCATAGGGCCAGGGATCTCACTCAGCCACTGCAGACCTTTCAAAGGCACTGCCAGAGCGGTTCCGCAGTATTTTTTGCATGGCATTTCCCCAATTGCCCAGTCCTCATCCACCACCCACTGTTACTGTTATTGGAGAGGGCATGACATTTACCATGTATGCAGCACTCTTTCAATACGTTCCATTAACACAAGTCTTTATGAGGGCGCATGGTTAGAACTGGGAGAAGATAAGCTGGAAAACAGAGGCTATGATTCCTGCGACTTAGAAATAGGAGGTGAACACAGTGCAGGTATTGTAGCTACAGTGTAATAAAAAGTGACCCTCAACAATGCAACACATCTCCTGAGTTGATTTGTTTTGTTGTCTCTCAGAGAATTATTCTATGGCATCAACAATCTTTTAATTAACGGAAAAAGACTGATTGCAGACTATACCTAATTGAATTGAAAAAAAATACAAAATAATTTTAATGCCTCTGAGACATATATTAATACAATATGTGCAAAGTTGTGCAAAGTTAATTATTCTGCTCTGTAACTGCTCAAACAGTAGGAAACCATCAAGGCAGCTTGGAGTGAAGAGTCTCACCTGAAGTCTTCAGGGAGCTGTGTGTTATGGCCACACATCGCTTACACACGCTCAAATAACAATCCCACAAATCTTCAGGGGCCACACGTTGGCCCCTCCGGCCTGTGTGGTCCTCTGTCTGTTCTCAGATCTGGGGTTTGACCTAGCTATATCGCTGTGATCTGTGTAGCCATGTCTACATCTGAAGTCCTAATGTTTCAAAAATGACGGAGGGTGAATTTATACGTTTCCCTCTCTCTTGGCTTGGCCTAAGCTGTATCTCTCTGGGTATACTGCTTGTTTGGCCATAAATGCTGTCCTCCCCCTCTTCTTCTCCACCCTTTCTTCTCCTTTTCTCTCTTTATTGCGGGGGCTCGAGTGGGATGAGGACGGTTTACATGCTGCTAGGAAGAGAGTGGATAAGAGGATCTAAGGGTTGTTATACAAAAAAAAAATAAAATAGATGTGTTTGTTCCTGCTGCCAACTGAAGGATCCTGGTGCGTATATCCTCGAAGAGGCTTGGTGATTCTGCCAGCTAAATTACAGTGGTGGGAAGCGGTGAGAAAAACTGCCATACAGAACAAATGAGCTAGATGGTTTCAGTGGGTAATTTTCCAATTTCATGCTGTCATTATACTGGTAGTATAGTCGATATGACATGACAATCACAACAAATACAAGGTTTAGATTTAAATGTTATAGTCCATCGAGGCTAATCTTCCTGGGTTCTAACACAATACAAAGACTTCAAACATGGTTTCAGACTTACATATAGAACCAATGAATTATAGGCTCACTATGTGTGCAATATATTACATAATTGACGACTACTGTAACTAATCTCACCCAACTGGAGCAATTGAGCCTGGGAACACGATTATATTGTAGCCTAAGTGTACAAAAAGATGGACAATCACTTCAAGTTGAGTCAGTCAAGTGTGAGAAGAGCTGCTGGATGTCCGTTGGGTGACTAGTTGGCCGGAGAACTGATCTCTCTGCCTGCCTGCCTGCCTGCCCGCCTGCCTGGCCTCAATGCAAGTTGATGTTGGCAGTCAGAACTCCTCTGCTCTGGGACTGGGAGTGATGAGGAAGCCCAAACCTCCACAACTGAGACCAGAACATCTGAGCGTAATGGAGCAGATAACTGTGCTCTTAACAAGGTTAATAAGGGCCACGGCTTTAAAGAATACAGTAGAGGTCCATGGCAAATAAGAACTGTAGACTTGCAAGCACAACACTACTGTGGTTTACTTTAAGACCTCCCGTCCGACATCCAAAGTGATCAACTGATCCAGTGATGTGGACACCCTCTGTGAGGAAGACGATGGGTTTGTTCAGGAGTCCATCATTTGATATTGAATTGGCAAAATGATGAAGCAGCAGTTTGAGCTTCTTCTTGTGCAGATTCAAACGCTTGCCATCAGCCCCTCAGGTAACGGTGAACTATAGTAATTCCTGCCTCATATTTCTGCACCAGCGGAGACAACTAGTCTTTGCTAAGGAAAACACCATAGGGGGACACTAACGTAAAAGCCATAGACAGCATTGGCAAGGCTATTATTCACATCCTCAATAATCACCCATTGTCATCTGTGTTGATAGCAGCTAAGGGCCCTTGGCACACAGTACCACCAGGGGACAAGAAAGACCTGTGTTTGGCATGGCTCCCACAAGATTCAATTGTTCCACTAATGTCATTGTGGACTTCAATGTGGCTGGCTATGCTCCCAATTCCTGTGATACAATGGTCACAATTCTTCATGGAAATATTGAAACAGAGCAATCTGTCTGTTTTAAAGCTCCGGGCAGTATGAGTTATTTGGCACAGTGAAAAGGGGCTTATATTTTCATTTCGACGTGGGTATTACACTGTGTGGATAATATGAAAGAATTAAAAATCCATTGAACTGAAATTAGCATAGTGCTGTGTATGCAAGCTTGGTTGGCTACACTGCACCCACTCCTAGACACAAAAAATGGCTGCTAACATAATGAGAGGCAAACCTCATATTAACTTGTGTCTTTTGGGATAGTCTGTTAGTTTTGGTTGTAGCTCAGCATTCGATTCCCTCGTAATTAGTTTTCTTACTGGAATGTCCGTTTAGTTGCGAGCACCACGTGCAAATCAGTTGTGTGCTGAGTATCACAGATTCTTGATTGGATTTCCACTGATGTGCACCTGGAAGACTAGGGTCATTCGATTCCCATCTGGTCCAACCCAATTGTACGGCTTCCCTTATTCCATTAAGCTATGTGTAAATCAATTGTGCTCAACTAGCCGCAACACAAAAAAGCCAAGCAAGAATCCTTTATTCCCCTACCTAGGCCCATTCCCCATGGAACAGAAGACCATAGGCAAGGAACTAAGGCTATTGATGGTGGCTCACTATCTGGGCTGAGAATAAGCCCAGTTTAAAGTGCGGTAGTTACTACGTTGTATTGCAGAAAGCACTGTTCTGCACACCCACTTCTATATTCATTATGATCATATAAACATAGCTGATACGTATACCTATCAGTCAGGAGTGCTTTTTATTTGCCTCACAAACCGTGCCACGCTTGTCAACATATCAAGGCAATCCAAAAAAACATATCCAAGGTAATCTAACAGTTTCACAGTATGATAGATCCTCTCTCCCTTGATCCAACCAGAAAGTATTTACACATACCTCTATATTACCTCTAAATATTCATAAGATTAACATAACAGTAAGTTGCATAATTCTCTCTCAGTGCCGATGTCCTTTCATTTGATTCCAGGGAGTCCCTCCCCTGATGTATCCTCCTCAGTGAGATAACATCTGTGTTCGTCTGCTGCACCCTTGTGGTGCTTGGCTGGAAGGAACGTCCCTTCATTACATCAGATAAGAGTGGACTATAGAGCAGAGTTTAAACAGGCAGCCCGATTCTGATCTTCTTGCCACGGTTGGTCTTTTGACCAATCAGATCTGATCTTTTGCCAAGATCAAAATTGGACTGCCTGTGTAAACGCAGCCATTATCTAACAAATGCAGACTAATACAGAGATTAAAATGGACAGTCAACAGTTAGTCTCTCGCCTTACATATTGAGTGTACACATAAAAAAAGCTGATCAGAACATATGTGAATGCAAGTCCAAAGGAGGGCGACACACTCCCATTCTCTTTCACTGTTCTCTAACACTGACACACCAGCCAATTATTCTCTATTAAGACATCCTTTGTCTTGAGGGGCCTTGAGCTACTAGACGTCTTGGCTCAAAACTCCTTCATAAAGAAAAGGAAACCTGGCTACAACGCTCTTATATCATTGGCAGTGTATGTCCCTAGGAGTTGACAAGGACAGCCATCGATTGGCCTAAATGAGAGTGAAGAGCCTGATTGACCCGCATTGATTCCTTTCCCTGAAGCCTGCTTCTCTGCCTTTGATTATGACCACTTTATGCCCAATCAGGCAGCTGCTCTTTTTTATGGAGAATCCCATTAATGGGTGTTAACTCCATTTCTGAGGCCTATAATGGGAGGATGTATTGGCTGGAGGTCACTTCAATGGCAGGTGGCAGATTAGATAGAAGTCATTTAGAGGTAAGTATTTCATGTTTCAATTGGACCCCACCGCATTGCACACAATTATATATAGTGCATCCGGAAAGTATTCAGACCCCTTGACTGTTTCCACATTTAGTTATGTTACAGCCTTATTCTAAAATGGATTACATTGTTTTCTACACACAATACCCCATAATGACA
Source organism: Brachymystax lenok tsinlingensis (assembly GCA_030435695.1). Lineage (NCBI taxonomy): Eukaryota > Metazoa > Chordata > Actinopteri > Salmoniformes > Salmonidae > Brachymystax > Brachymystax lenok. Next base: position 35,572,046 of record CM059799.1, read on the forward strand.
AAGTGAAAACAGTTTTTAGACATTTTTGCAAATGTATAAATAAAATGAAATATCACATTTACATACGTAAGTATTCAGGCCCTTTACTCAGTACTTTGTTGAAGCACCTTTGGCAGCGATTACAGTCTTGAGTATTCTTGGGTATGACGCTACAAGCTTGGCACACCTGTATTTGGAGAGTTTATCCCATTCTTCTCTGCCAATCCTCTCAAGCTCTGTCAGGTTGGATGGGGAGCGTCGCTGCCCAGCTATTTTCAGGTCTCTCCAGAGATATTTGATCAGGTTCAAGTCCGGGCTCTGGCTGGGCCACTCAAGGACATTCAAAGACTTGCCCCGAAGCCATTGGCTTGGCTGTTTGCTTAGGGTCGTTGTCCTGTTGGAAGGTTCATGTTTGCCTCAATCCAGACTAGTCTCCCAGTCCCAGATAATCTTGTTTCTCATGGTCTGAGAGTCCTTTAGCTGCCTTTTGGCAAACGTTTTACTGAGGAGCGGCTTCCGTCTACCATAAAGGCCTGTTTGATGTAGTGCTGCAGAGATGGTTTTCCTTCTGGAATGTTCTCCTATCTCCACAGAGGAACTCCGTAGCTCTGTCAGAGTGACCATCTGGTTCTTGGTCACCTCCCTGACCAAGGCCCTTCTAGGAAGGGCGGCCAGCTCTAGGAAGAGACTTGGTGGTTCCAAACTTCTTCCATTTAGGAATGATGGAGGCCACTGTGTTCCTTGAGACCTTCAATGTTGCAGAATTTCTTTGGTACCCTTCCCCAGATCTATGCCTTGACACAATCCTGTCTGGGAGCTCTACGGACAATTCCTTCCACCTCATGGTTTGGTTATTGCTTTGACATGCACTGTCACCTGTGGGACCTTGTATAAACAGGTGTGTGCCTTTCCAAATCATGTCCAATTAATTTAATTTACCACAGGTGGACTCCAATCAAGTTGTAGAAACATCTCAAGGATGATCAATGGAAACAGGATGTACCGGAGCTCAATTTCGAGTCTCATAGTAAAGGGTCTGAATACTTGTGTAAATAAGGTATTTATGTTTTTTATTTGTAATACATTTGCAAAAACCTCTAAAAACCTGTTTTCGCTTTGTCATTATGGGGTATTAGATTGATAAGGCTGTAACGTAAGAAAATGTGGAAAAAGTCAAGGGGTCTGAATACTTTCCGAATGCACTGTATGGAATACTAGTAGTGTATACTGTAGAGGCTAGGAGTCTTGTGTATGGGTATGGGAGGGGTGGTGTTTTAATACAGGAGATTTGATAGACTTAGTAGTTGCCAATATGGTGTATACCAAAAGCACTAAAAAGAGTACATATAAAAGCATGTCTGGCAGTTCCAGAGATTGAGACAGTGTAAAATAAAAAAGGCATGTGATTTTTTTCCACATTTTTTTATTGAAAGCTTCATCAGAGAAAAAAAACAACTCATTAAAATTGAAGTTTAATCTTAACATCCACAGATGTACAGATATTTCTCAAGGATCACACACACTGAGTGGCGTGAGTGAGGCATGACCACGTCCTCCTTTACGCTTGACCCCCCACCCCCAAATAGAAAAAACTAAAAACTAAACTAAACAAAAACATCAAAGAACCGCTCTACTGTCCTAATAAATATTCATTTTTTTTTTATATATATATAATACTCCTGACGCCTAATGCAAGTTCTGTAGGTTTCTCTAGCAAATTTGGTTGGCCATTTCTAATGATTGTTACTCAATAGTGTTTGATGTCTCTGGGAGCCATTTCATTCCCGGGAAAGGTGTGTGTTAGGTTAGCTGGTTGGCTGAGCTCCTGGGGATGTGTGGCCAATCGATGGCTCCCGTCAAAGGTGAACCAGAGCATCAATTAAAAAGCGTGGGCCACATTTTTTGTGTGGGCGTTTGAGCAATTTCCCCACTGAATTACGTGGTGGTAAGAGCTGAAAGAGTGTTGAGTTATATCGAGCCCGGAGCGCTCATGTCACACTTCACTGTGGGAGACGTTATGTTGAGGTGAGGCCTAATTCTGAGACACTGTTTGTCTTAACACCCAGTGCAGTAGTGCACTGTGTGGGGAATAGGGTGCCAATATAGGACACAGTATCCCTATATAAGAATAGGGTGCCATTTCGGACACAGGGCCTGTCTTTTCTAAACCACTGTCACAATGGGGGAATTACCAAGAAGCCTATGACAATGGGGTATGACATTGAACAACTTGGAACGCCATTGTGGTGAATATGTTCCTAGTACTAGAAATATGGTAGATAGATATTACCGACTGGCTTGATATCTGGACGGAGGCAGTGAGACAGACACAGCACGGGACGGATTGGAGAAGTGGACGGTGTGAAAAAAAGGCAGTGAACTGAAGCACCTCTGTAACCCAAATGGGATAGATACAGTAGACTGAAACTGAACACTACTGTTCTGATACCAAAGACATAGGGGCGAACCCTAACTTCCACTGAAGTCAGTGTTTTAGTTAGTGATGCGTTGATGTCAATGGGAGACTAAGTGAACATTTTACTTAAGTGGATTGTTAGGATTGGCCCTTTAGAGCCTACCTAGGTAAGTGAGACTCTATGATGGTAAGCAATGGAGAGCAGAAGTTTAGTCTCTCAGTGATAGTCTTCTCATTATCTGTTCATCAGAGTAAGGTTAAAACACTGACTGAAACACTCTGTGTGTGTGTGTGTGTGTGTGTGTGTGTGTGTGTGTGTGTGTCAGCGGCTGTGGTAGAGCATGCTTCCAATTAGTAACTTTCTCCCCTCAGTGTGAGTGTGAGGTCCAGCTGGTTACAGACCTGCAGTGAACGGACAGACGGACTGAACTGAGTCTCTCTCACAGTGCTGCATGAGGTGGAGGTGCTCAACACTCTGAGCTTTGACAACTTCTGCCTGGCAACAGGAGCTAATGACCCTATCTGGCTGTGGTTTGTGCTGAGACATAGGCTAGCTAGCTATAGGAGCTATCCTCACCAAAATAGATTCCTTAACCGTAGCCCGCTAAAACGTAGTGGCATTTTACCAGGCCAAGTTTGCCATTGTGCTACAACTGGTGTAGAATAAGACAGAAGTTGAGTCAGCCAGGATAATGCCATTTCAATTATGTAATAACCTCATTGATGGGAGATGAAAGATTCACCATGATATTTCTATTGCCCAATCGAGGCTAACCTCTACTCACTTCAATGTTTTGTCTTTCTTGAATCTCAAGCAGCAATTTGGAGCGCATACGGTTCGGTTGTGCGATTCTTGTCAGCTCTACTTGTAAACTTAGTTCCTTTTATGTCATTTACTATTGAATCGTGGAAGGTAACACTATTTGTAGAGCATTGAGCTTCGTAATAAAATTGCGGTCAGATTCCTACAGGTAATCAAAGGTTTCATCTTGATTCTGTCTCTGAAAGTAGCAGCTGTAAGAGTGGTTCATGATGTAGAGAACGAAGTTGCAGTTACAGTTTGAACACCATAGAGGTCGAGGAGCAAACAGCGACCTCGACCGACGGTCTAGCTTAAGATCTGGACACCTCATACTGTAGCAGCTAGCCTGCTCACGCGTGGCAGGGGGGGAAACAAGAACACGGCAAAAACTATTTTATTACCCAGAGCGATGTGCGGAAACGTAGACGGTTGTCAGTGGTGGGAAAAAGGTACAGACGTTTCGGATTTGTTTGTCTGTTGGAATTGAAACGTGGGTGATTTGGCGCGTATAGCCAACACTCCAGAGTTACGATTATCTTGTAGTCAAAGTTTACGGAAAGCAAAAGATGAGGGGAAGTGACAGGATGAGCTGTGAAGAGGAAAGGGAAAGATGTGTGGGACAGTGAGCAGCTGAGTAGCTCTGGTGTTGGTAGATTGGTACAGTAACATTTGATCGTTGACCTGTCATTGGATGGAAGACATGTGGGGTGAACGTTTTATGGGACAACAAAATGTTGAAGGGTTAGGTTTTCTCTGGTTTTATTGCCTGTGTTTCAAACAATATGGCAGCCGTGATGCCAGCTCACCACGTACACTATGTAGTACACGATGTAGTACACTATGTGCCTGTTTTCACAATTGTAGTAAATTCATGTTGATCCAATGATCAAGAATGGCCAGTGCGTCACAGACCAATGGACACAAAGCAGGCACATGCCCAAGACAGCTTCCACTGCAGCACCTTAGAGTAGGCTGTACATTTCTAGTATTTTCATTGGCACAACTCGTTAAAAAAATCAACGGTTCCCTTATATAAGATAGCTTTTCCATGTGCTTTTTTCTATCCTGTAGATATTGGAATCATTTGGAAGCTTCGTTAAAGGCACTCGATAAACAATGACATTGTTACAGACATTGCTATGTGTGATGTCATAGCTGACCTATGACGTCACTGCCATCTTTCCCAGAACGCAATGCACAGCCTGCCTTTGAGTCTCATGAACTGCTGGATCTCAATACGTGCAATTGTTAACGAAAAAGAACACAAAAAAAAACTCTCTTTCTCTAAAAAGGGGCTTTGTGGGACACTGGAGTGGATCCCAATGCCCCTAGGGGAGACAAATTGGGCCTCGTCAAGACTCATTAAGAATGCGACTAAAATTGGTTTGTGGTTCAGCTCCTGCACTGTCCAATAAAGAGGGAAAACCTCACAGAAAGAGAGCGAGAGGAGAGAGAGTGACGCCTAGTCACGTTAGTGGTGCCAGCAGTGCACAAAGAGCACGAAAAACAGGAGGCTTTTTAGGGCTCTAACACCACAGCGGGCAGGCATACAAGGACACAGAGGCAGCGTCAGGAATGGCACCCTATTCCCTATATCGTGCACTACTTTTGACCAGAGCCCTTTGTAACCTGGTCAAATGTAGTGCACTATATATGGAATAGGATGCCATTTCAGACACAGCCAGACACTCAGCCACTCCAACAGGGTACCGTAATGGGGATAGAGACACACAGTGCTCCAGAACAGGGCACTTTAATGGAAATAGCGTGCCTGCCATCCCACAGACACAGCCCATTTATTATGGGACAATCTTCGGAGATGAAGTCATCGAAAAAATCTCTAATGGCAATGGATATGGTATTGATGGGAGGCTGAAAGGGGTGAGGCGGAGATGTTTACAGGATAAAGAGGCTAATTGGGGACAAAAGGCTGACAACAGAGGCTTTTTAGGCTTGGTTGAAAGGTTACTGTCAACATATTGTACTATTTTGTACTATAATGTACTATTCTGGCTGGAAAATAACCCCTTAGGTCTGAGTACAGTAGTGTTTAACCAGACCAAAAATATGGAATCTAATGGGGTTCATTATCAGACGGATCTTGAAGAGAGATAACGTTTGCTAAAGCAGATAACACTACTGTATGCTTCCATATGTTAGTTCGGTATGTTTAACGATCAGATATTAAACACCAGAGGCTAACGTGTCAATGCTAGTCTTAAATTTAGTTCCTGTCCAAATAGTGCTGAGCGATTAGTGCTTTTTGAGGTCAGTTCTGTTTTGGTTCGATTACAAAAATAACAAAAATCACGGTGTACGATTTCAATGTTTACATTAAATGCACTCTGAATTATGTGGGTTGAATGCTGTAACAACACAGAATAATACAATTACTAAAAGTCCAATGATGGTAATGACTACCCATTACTGCTTATCACTTATTATAAACTGGGTGGTACGACGCCTGAATGCTGATTGGCTGACAGCTGTGGTATATCAGTCCTTAAATCACCGGTATTACAAAACATGTATTTTTCCTGCTCTAATTACGTTGGAAACCAGTTTCTAAGGCATCTCTGGGTTTTTTGGTATATGGCCAATATACAGTGCATTCGGAAAGTATTCAGACTCCTTGACTTTTTCCACATTTTGTTACGTTACAGCCTTATTCTAAAATGGATTCAATTGTTTTTTTCCCTCATCCATCTTCACACAATACCCCATAATGACAAAGACAAAAACACGTTTTTTGAAATGTTAGCAAATGTATAAAAATACAAAAAATGAAATATCACATTTACATAAGTATTCAGACCCTTTACTCAGTACTTTGTTGAAGCACCTTTGGCAGCGATTACAGCCTCGAGTCTTCTTGGGAATGATGCTACAAGCTTGGCACACCTGTATTTGGGGAGTTTCTCCCATTCTTCAGTGCAGATACTCTCAAGCTCTGTCAGGTTGGATGGGGAACATCTCTGCACATATATTTTAAGGGTCTCTCAACAGATGTTCGATCGAGTTCAAGTCTGGGGTCTGGCTGGGCCACTCAAGGACATTCAGAGACTTATCCCGAAGCCTTGGCTTATCCCGAAGCCTTGGGTTGTCTTGGCTGTGTGCTTAGGGTCATTGTCCTGGTGAACCTTCGCCCCAGTCACAGGTTCTGAATGCTCTGGAGCAGGTTTTCATCCGTTTGACATGATTTCCTGATGATTTTCTTTCCCTCTATCCTGACTAGTCTCCCAGTTGATGAAAAACATACCCACAGCATGATGCTGCCACCAGCATACTTCACCATAGGGATGGTGTCTGGTTTTCCTCCAGACATGACGCTTGGCATTCAGGACAAAGAGTTCAATCTTGGTTTAATCAGAACAGAGAATCTTCTTTCTCATGGTCTGAGAGTCCTCTGACATGCACTGTCAGCTGTGGGACCTTATATAGGCAAGTGTGTGCCTTTCCAAATCATGTCAAATCAATTGAATTTACCACATGTGACTCCAATCAAGTTGTAGAAACATCTCAAGGATGATCAATGGAAGCAAGATGCACCTGAGCTCAATTTTGAGTCTCTTAGCAAAAGGTCTGAATACTTATGTAAATAAGCTATCTCTGTTTTTTATTTTTAATACATTTGCAAAAATGTCTAAAAACCTCTTTTCACTTTGTCATTATGGGGTATTGTGTGTAGATTGATGATATTTTATTTTTGTTATTTTAGAATAAGGCTGTAACGTAACAAAATGTGGAAAAGGTCAAGGGGTCTGAATACTTTCCGAATGCACTGTACCACAGCTAAGGGCTGTATCCAGGCACTCCACGTTGCTTCGTGATTAAGAACAGCCCTTAGCCGTGGTATATTGGCCATATACCACACCTCCTCGTGTCTTATTGCTTAATTAACCCATGTGACCTACTTGTGTGTATGTACTGACATGTATGTGTAACTAATAGATGCACACACACTACATGTTCATGTTTTTAAATGTATATAAATTGGAAAGTATTTTTATTGTCTGTAATGTATTTTTCGTTATACAGTATGTCGGACCTCAGGAAGACTAGCTGTCGCCATTGGCGTTGGCTAATGGGGATCCTAATAAATCAAACCATAATTTATTCACATTACTTTAGTATAATAAAATATTTCAGTTGTGCATATTACATTTGTTTTATTTGATTACTTTTTGTTATTTAATTCCAAGTCATCTCATCTCTATAGAGCTGCTGTCTATGCTGTTTGACAAAAACACTATTTTGTAGTTCTTCAAAGTAAATAAGGCATACTTTTATGACAGCTGAATACCAACTATCAATCACTTAGATCATGTATTTTCAGGTAGAAATACCTCGCGAAGCAACAGCTGCTCTCTATATCACCTCACGATTGCACATTCATCTCTCTTCCCTAGCAGGCGTAAAAGAAACAGACTGGAATAGTAGACGTGGAATGGATTATGGTCATTGTAGTTAACAACCACATTTTATGCGCTTAACTATGTAGAATATTGGCCTGCTGGAAACTCCAATCCCTACTTCATCGCACAGTTCAGGCTAGATCCGATTTATCTCTAGATAAATGTGTGCATTGAGCTCACAGGGACAAAAACAAACAAAATGGAATTCAAATCATTTAACCAATTAGTTGTTTAAAAAAATGAAAAATTCACCTACATTTCAGTTAATTGCTCAGCACTACTAAGGACATAGCGCCTAGGGGAGCAGGGCATGTTTTACGTCAACACATACAGTTTTGGTGTTTGTATAACCGGAGAGAGAAAAAAATGCAGGGCAACATTGATGAGACTCCCTGGGAGGGAATACAAAATGTATCAGTTTCATTCAGTTATCATTGATTCAATGAGATAAAGAGACAGAAGAGGCAGAAATCAGTGAGCCAGAAAAAGCCAGAAGCGATGCATCAATGACCAAGTAGGAGCAAGCTGCAACATTCCACAATTTTTCCTATAATGCTTTGTCTATTGTTGACTAGTGGAATGCCCGCATGGCTGGCGAAAGCGTTGTGGAACACGACAGTTGAGAGACGGAAAGACAATTGAAGTGGTGGAGAGGAAAATTAGGTCGGACTGCCACTAGTTGCATCACACATCCAAATACTGTTTGACGTCAGCGTGATAGTTTTGACAACCGTGGAAGGTAGCTTAAACCAAAAAGGAAAATCGGAAAAACGGAAGGAAAAGTAAGGACTGGTCCGGCCATCAAGGTCAAATTAAAAACAACCATGACAACAGCAACAACAACATCAACAATAACAACATCAACAACAAAATCAAACTGAAAAACTAAAAAACTCTGGATCAGAGTGTCTCTTCATCTTTGGTATAAAAATGGCCATCCTTGGGCTGCATTTGATCCACAACTAGGAAAGACTACAGAAATTGTCAACAATTTCTTCTATTGCTTTTGCTCTGATTGGTTTAAACCGTAAGCTCCTGCTGTAGGCTATCTACGAAGTGTTATCACTGCAAGCATTTTTTCCACCGTTTTTTTGTTTGTTTTAGACTTTTTTCTTCTTAATTCTTTTTTTTGTTGTTGCAGTGTGACAAGCAAAGCGGGCTAAAAACATCTTAAAGCTCCTAACAAAAGGTCAAATGTCGCAGATAAAAAGCGCTAATGTCATCAACAGCAATCTTGCCATAAAATGATATAATTATGATAATATAAAACAAGTTCAGCATTTGCAACAGACTGCCTTTTCTACAATGCAGTGTTTTTTTTTTCTCCTAATTCTGAATAATCTCTTCAAAGCTTTATCTTTTCCCCCTCTTTTCCTCGGCAGACATTTCGTTTTTTCTCTTACACTCAGTTACCTCTGACATAATTATTTATCAAAGTTTTCTTCTAACGAAGAAAAGAAAAAAACTCTTCTCTATTAAATCTGTACAGTTTATGTGATAGATCTTCTTTTTTTTTTTATCTCTCTAGCTCAACTCCTGCAGTATCTTGTACCATCACAGTGGTCCAAGAGACTGATTTAGTTAGCTTTTTATTTTCAACGAGACGCCAGGCTTAACTCTCTGTAAAAAGTCCTCTGACACCCTTAAAATTAAGGCCATGAAGATTCAAGAAAGAAAAACAGTTGTTTTGAATATGTCTAGAAAACTAAAATTTTACACGAGAAATCAGAAAAAGAGTGAAAAGAAATTGTAGCTTAATATCTGAGGAAGACAATCTCTGTGTATCTCAAACTTTGACTCCCCTTTTTCTAATTACAAAATAAACCTCATCACCTACCTGCGCATTCAACATTTCAATTAGTTTTTGTATTTTTTGTACTTTTTTTTCAGTTGAGAAATTTCTTGAAGAAACAACTCAAGCTCAAGCCCAGCCCACCAGGCATGTTCCCAGACTAAACATTTTCACCACTTTGCACTGTGCCCAGCGACTCCACCCCCCCCACCCCTCCTCTCTTCCAGGTATGAAATGGAAAAAAGTGTCTATTTTTTGGTGCCTGGGCAATCTGGAAGCAATCTCTCTTCTCTCCGCATTCTCAGTGCAGCCAACCCCTCTGTCTCAAGGCAACGCTGTCACAGGAATATTCTCTGCGTCAGTCGCTATCTAATGAGGAAGAGAAGAATCACAAGGAGAGAGAATAAAGGAGCAATTCACCCAAATTACAAAATGACATATTGGATTGTTTACCCTGTAGAATAAACAGTCTATGGACACGTATGACAGCATTTGAACCAGTGTCCAGGTAAACAAAACCAAAGCACGAATTGTTGTCCCACCCTGTCCATAGACTGCTTAGAGAGCAAGGAAACTAATATATAATTTGTAATTTGGGTAAACTATCCCTTTAAATTAGCCAACAGCTATAAAAACTCAATGTAAAAGCACCAAGCAGCAAATAGTCAGCTAGAATATGGCAATGACCTCATAATATGATGACAGGTATTAGCCACTGTAACCAAATAGTCCAGACTCCATAGTCATTATCGGCAATATGTGTTGTTGATATGTACAGTGAGAAAATGGCAGCAGTTCTCACTTGGACTGGTATGAGTAAGCAGCAACATGGTCGCTGGAGCCGTCCACCTGGATCTGTTGCTGCTGCCCAGTCACATCTTGCGATGAGGGGGCCACTGACTGAGGAGAGGCATCCGTGACCACTCCCTACGGGGGGACAGGAAGAGGCCGTGAGACAACAGGAAGTGACATCTTCCATGTAACTCAATGTAACCTTTTGGTAATATATTGTACGACATCACATTTTCTGTACACTGCCATTCCAAAGTTTGAAATGTCCTTGTTTTTGAAAGGAAATCACATTTTTTTTTTTGCCCTTTAAAATAACATCAAAACGATCAGAAATACAGTGTAGACATTGTTCATGTTGTAAATGACTATTGTAGCTGGAAACGGCAGATTTTTTAATGGAATATCTACATAGGTGTACAGAGGCCCATTATCAGCAACCATCACTCCTGTGTTCCAATGGCACGTTGTGTTAGCTAATCCAAGTTATAGAACCCACAAATGCTGATGCTCCAGACACTCAACTAGTGTGAAGAAGGACCGTTTCATTGCTTCTTTAATCAGAACACCAGTTTTCAGCTGTCCTAACATTATTGCAAAAGGGTTTTCTAATGATCAATTAGCCTTTTAAAACTTGGATTAGCTAACACAACGTGCAATTGGAACACAGGAGTGATGGCTGCTGATAATGGGCCTCTGTACACCTAAGTAGATATTCCATAATAAATCTGCCGTTTCCAGCTACAATAGTTATTTACAACATTAACAATGTCTACACTGGATTTCTGATCAATTTGATGTTATTTTAAAGGACAAAAAATGTGCTTTTCTTTCAAAAACAAGGACATTTCTAAGTGACCCCAAACTTTTGAACGGTAGTGTATGTCTCTGCATAATTATGTACCAAGCTGTTAAAATAAACCTAAACCTATGGATCTTCATCACCGATTTCCTGAGTAATACTACAGTAACCTTGAGAAAGAAAAAAAAACTCTTTTAAAGTCACAAGACTACACGTGAAAGGATATGGGTTTCAAATCTGTATTTACTTGAACCTCACTGATCGTCGGCCATCATGGTCTCATCTCTATCACGTTAACAAGACTTCAAGGATGCTCTCAACACCATGTTAATACATCACCCTCCGAGATACTCCTTGGCTACAGCCCATCTCAACAGTACAGATATATGACGGTGGCATTGAGGATGGAATAGGTCGAGAGGCAGCAAGAGAAGCCCTGGGCTAACGCTGTGTCTCTGAGTCTCCCGTATCTCTCTCTCTCTCTCTCTCCAGCCGGTGACTTTATGAAGGGCAGCTATCTCCTGATTATCTTCTCCTGTCTGCCGCTGGGGGAGATGGATGGTGGTGTCAGGGCGTTGTCGGCTGGGCAGCCGCTCGCTAACCAGAGGCCTGGGGCTGAGGAATGTGTGTGTTGAGCACACGGGCCATCCGGGAGAGGGACAGCACCGCCGGCAGTGTGTCTCACTTCAGCGCCTGCCATCTGATACACGACTGATACTCCATTTCAATGGGCCGGAGCCGTCAGCCCTCCAGACAGGCGTACACGCTCATCATTTCTCAACGTGTGCCCGCCCGCTCGGAACTGCATGCTCGGCACGCTCAACAGTAGCAGTGGCAACAAGTGCAGTTTTTAATTGAGCGGATGTTGCAGGGTCAGTGTGTTTGTGCGTGTGAGTGTCTTATCTGTGTGTGTGAGAGTGTGTACGCATCTCTGCCCTTAGGAGTGGATGTGTGGGTGCATCCAGTGTGAGTATGTACATGCATTCTATGTGTATATCTGTGTATGTGTGTGTGTATCTGTGTATTTGTGTATCTATGTGTGTGTCTGCGTCTGTGTTTTTTTTGTTTTTATTATCCTTGTGGGTACCAGAAGTCTTCACAAGGATAGTAAAACAAGGAAAAAAGTGGGGACAATTCACCAGTCCCCACAAGGATAAAGGCTATTTTAGGCTCAGGGGTTAGGTTTAGGGTTAGGGAAAATAGGATTTTGAATGGGAATCAATTGTTTGGTCCCAACAAGGATGTTAAAACAGACTGTGGCTCACTTACTTCAACAGGGACGGCTGTCTGAGGCACAGGAGTGTACTGAGGAATGTAGGTCCCTTGCATATGCGCCCCGGCAGCCGCAGCAGTCATGTACTGGAACACACACATCAACAGCCTGTCATGTCTTGTCCTTTCCTAACTTCAACAACAATCAATTGATCACAGGAAACAGAAACAATAATAGATGCTAGTTCATTAATAATAATCATGTCAAACTGTTGTGATCCAAGTGAACATTATGGATAAAACAACCTCCCAAGGCTTCACACCACATATTCAATTTACATGGGATCCACTTACATTAAATCCACTTCAATCAGTGTAGATGAAGGTGGAGGAGACAGATTAAAGAATCATTTTGAAGCCTTGAGACAATTGTGTGTGTGCCACTCAGAGGGTGAATGGGCAAGACAAAAGATTGAAGTGGCTTTGAACGGGGTATGGAATTTATTTCTTTTATTGATCCTTTATTTAACTAGGAACAAATTCTTATTTACAATGACGGCATACCCCGCGCAAACTCGAACCCAGACCACGCTGAGCCAATTGTGCGCCGCCTTATTGGGACTCCCAATCACAACCGGTTGTGATACAGCCTGGATGTAGGTGCCAGGCGCAGCGGTTTGTGTCAAGAACTGCAACGCTGCTGGGTTTTTCACACTCAACAGTTTCCAGAGTGTATCAAGAATGGTCCACCACCAAAAGAATATCCAACCAACTTGACACAACTGTGGGAAGCATTGGAGTCAAAATGGGCCAGCCTCCCTGTGGAACGCTTTCGACACCTTGTCCATGCCCCGATGAATTGCGGCTGTTCTGAAGGCAAAATCAAAAGGGGGTTGCAACTCAATATTAGGAAGGCGCTCCTAATGTTTGGTATACTCAGTGTATATATATGTCCTTGTAATTCCCTTTCCATCCTTAGGAGGGTGCTGTGAGACATACATATGTGTTTTTAACAGAGCTGTCTGACTATGGGAGGCTAGTGAGAGAGGAACAGAAAGGAGAAAGCAGAGGCACCCTGCTGATCCTGGACTTCACAGGCAGGCAAACGCCCCCTCCTGAGAGGGAGAGAGAGCAAAAACCAGAGGAGCGCAAAACAGAGCACTCAGATCCCCCTAAGCTGCTTCGGTGCCTGTGTGGGTGCACGCGCGCTACACGGGTGTTTTGGTGTGTGTGTGTGCGCAAGTGTGTGTGTGTGTACGTGCATGTGTGTGCACCCCATGGCCTATATTCCGTACCAGGCCTTTTAACAGAGCTGCAGGGTGGCCATTTTACAGACCTGCTACATGCCGGGTTGGATGACAGCCACATGGCTTTCTCATGCTAAATAAATGAAGAGGCTAGTAGGCCTTTGTATGTTTGTGTGTTTTATTTGACAGTCTATGCTTTTTAACCAGCACATGCTTGTGTGTAGGATGTCTACATAATATGCAGATCAGTCTAAGCCCTCCCCTCCCTATTGTACAGTACATGTGTGTTTGTGTGAGAGAGAGGGAATAATGGCTGAAAATTCCTCATAATACCCAGCCGGGTTGCCTCGCCTCTTCCTGTTTCGTTTCCAGTTTTTCACAGGAAAAGGAAGGACGATTCCTCTCTCTTTCTCCCTCCTTTCCCTCGTTTCTTTGCCTCCCTCCCAGTGATGAAAAGCGTGGCAGTGGCCCTCTCTCTTGGCCCGGCGCCGGTGGAGTGTCATTACCGGCAGCGGCGCTAATGGATCGGGTACGGCTCCGCTGCGCAGCGCTAATGAGAGGAGTTAAAGGCCACGGACACGGGTGATTAACTTACCCCTCTCTTCTCCCTGCTGCGGAGGGCCACCGACACCCTGGGAGGACGGGCGTGGAGGGAGAGGAAGATGGTAAGGGGAGGGAGAGGGAAGGTGAGGGGGAGATGGAGGGGGGAGGGAGAGGAAAGGTGAGGGGAGATGGAGGGGGAGGGAGAGGAAAGGTGAGGGGAGATGGAGGGAGAGGAAAGGTGAGGGGGAGATGGAAGGGGAGGGAGAGGAAAGGTGAGGGGGAGATGGAGGGGGAGGGAGAGGAAAGGTGAGGGGGAGATGGAGGGAGAGGAAAGGTGAGGGGAGATGGAAGGGGAGGGAGAGGAAAGGTGAGGGGGAGATGGAAGGGGAGGGAGGGGAAGGTGAGGGGGAGATGGTAGTGGGAGGGAGGGGAAGATGATAGGGAGGGAGGGGGAAGGTGGGGAGATGGTAGTGGGAGGGAGGGAAGATGATAGGGAGGGAGGGGGAAGGTGAGGGGAGATGGTAGTGGGAGGGAGGGGAAGGTGGGGGGGGAGATGATAGGGAGGGAGGGGAAGGTGGGGGAGATGGTAGGGGAGGGAGGGGGATGTGGGGAGTTGTCACACTTTGGATGGGGTGAGGTGGCACGTCTGACCTCCTGACTCTGTACGACTCTCTCTTGGTTCTCCCCTCTCTCTCTTTCCCTCATTCTCTCTGTCTTTCTCTTTCAGTCCAGAATCCGCTAGAAGAGGGCTATCACATTCACTGTGTGACCTTCTCTGCTCTGGCGAATGGCGCCCGTTGCATACCAATTCCTCAGGGCCTTTTGTCCCTCCCCGTAATCCATTAGTTATGCTACTAACTCACCTGTGAAGACGGCATGAAAGCAAATGGAGGGGAGCGGAACTTAATTAGCGATATCAAAACCGATGTGTCAGACAGAGACAGGCTTCTGAAATGTTATATCTCTCTGTAGCTTGAAAAGGGGCTTAATAAAGGAACGTATTCAGCTTCTCTGACCTTTCCGTTAACCCATTTACATGACCCTGACTTTACAGTCCCCAGCGCCCTGTCATGTCAGGAGTTGACAGGGAGAGCTGACAGCGCGTGTAAAGTTAGTGGAATAATTGGCTTAAATGAACAAGATCATTTGGCCAGTTCAAGTGTGTAGGGCATTAGCGCTTGGCCAAATGAAGGTCCTCTAATTGTAGTATATATAGTGGCATTGTACACACACTAGATAACATGAATGTGTGCACACAAGCGTGCACACAGGCACACACACACACACACCAAGCCTCGAGCAGATGGCGTGTTTGATGAGCGCGAGGCGGCCTCGGCGTGTGTTCTTAACGAGGGTGGCGTGAGTGGACTTCGTGAGGATCCCTCTCACTGTACTATCCACACAGCCAAG
This sequence comes from Brachymystax lenok tsinlingensis, assembly GCA_030435695.1. Lineage (NCBI taxonomy): Eukaryota > Metazoa > Chordata > Actinopteri > Salmoniformes > Salmonidae > Brachymystax > Brachymystax lenok. Next base: position 35,587,453 of record CM059799.1, read on the forward strand.
AGCACCAGTGGGGTGCAGGAAAGACCACTCCCTCTCTATCTGTCTGTCTACAGTACATACCGGGCTCCGGCAGCAACTCACTGTAGGCAATTAAATGGTGGCACAGCATCAGAATGGATACTGATGAGTTCCACTTTAGAGATATTCATAAGATGTTCATCTTCCCTGCAGGGCATCACTAGCCTGGTAGAACCAGCCTGCTTGCTGCATTCACCATTCTATTTCACTTCACTTATAAGTCTGGGCTTAACACAACAGATGAGCATTTGTGTGCAGAGAGAGAGTGAGGCTTGTGTGTCATCCATACAGAGATGGATGTTTAATTGAAGAATAAAGAAGACATATGCTATTGAAATGTCTTGCTGTACCCTTACACAGCACTCCCACCACACCATGTAAGGCACTTTGAGACCAGGGGAAATACCATACAAACCCAATCCATTACTATTACAGTCATACTGTACAACAGGATGCCCCCTCTATCCATGCTCATACAACGTCTTTGAGGGATGAGGGCTCAGACTAGTCTTGGTTCCTCACTGTTATCCACATAGACCTAGAATTACTAGACCGGGAATCCTTTTCTATGTTTATTTCCATTTATCCAGAGTCGACTTCCAGTTAGTGCATTCATCTTAAGATGAAGGTGAAACAACCACATCTGAGTCATATTAGGAAAGTCAGTGCTAGTAAGAAAAGGACCTCCCAGCTGTGAGGAGGATGGGTTCTAGCAGCAGCCTGTCTGGTTCTCCAGACTGATCCAGTGTTAACCTGTAGGAGGCTGAGCCTCAGAACCCGTCGCCCGGGACATCGCTGCTCCCAGGGAGGATAAAGGGACAGCATGGCGCGCTAATCCCTCTTACTGGGGACCGAGTCCACTGAGTCGAACAACAACCTGTCCATCAACCACTGTCGCCATGACGACCAGAGCTGGATGTGAATGATAGCTTAGGGGAAGGAAGGTCACCTCTTGTCATGTCCCAACTGTGTCACTGTGTTAAAGGCACTGTCAGATTTAAATATGAAGGGCAGAATCTAACAAACGGGTGAGGGCCATTGGCAGAATAATATACATGAAAAGTAGCAATATCAAGCATTTGAAACAATATCTAGGAATGCCAACTGAAAACAAGAACAAGACAATAACGTTGTCAAATTGAGTGAGGTTACCAGAGTAGAACAATGTTGACCTCAAAACCAGCTCGGCGTTTCGTAACGAGGAACATTCCTCACCACCGTTTAACGGGTGCCGACATTCCTATACTCATTCTTTACGGTAAAAACACGTCTGTATTCTCGGAAACCTACGGTCACCGCTCCTGGGGCAGAATGGGAACATTTAGTTATTTCCTTTGGGAGAAAAAAAGCCACAGCCATGTAACCACAGTTACTTTGAGAACGGCCAAAAGTATTCTGAGGTGTGGCGGACATTTTGGTTGTTGGCTGGGAGGACAGACAGGTGAGGCTTTCATAGGACAGAGCAGCGTGAAATACATGACATCAAACAGCTCACCATATGTAAACACTCCATATGAAATAATATCAATATACCTAGTCATATAGACCTGTTTCCACAGGTTTGTCCTATGAAGCAACCATAAAGGGGCTTTCCCATCTGGCTCTGGACCACATGATAAGAAGACACATGGCTTCTTTCCAATAGATTATCAGGGCATTGCATGCTATACGCAGCACACATAAGAGTCTACATACAGTGCAGTGCCTCAGGGTTGTAGTAGGGTAGAAAGTAGCTTTTCATTTTTATTCATCACACATCAAAACCCATCAACGTAGATTAACCCGCTCCAATCCTGCCTGTTAGCACAGCTGGGAGAGATTAGGGGCGTTCTTTCATCCCAGAGCCAACATGGCGTCGCAGTCGCTGACAACTCACCTGGAAACACATGGTGCCGGCGGTAACTGTACAATACAGCACTGTTTCAATCACACGCTACACTCAAGACACAGTGCTGGAGCAAACTAAGCCCCCTCTGCCCCTGGAGCCATAGGGTTAGAGCAGGAAGTGGAGGACTGGATAGTGTGTGACACCTCTAAATCTCCTGACACAAGGGGGTTCCTTTAAGGGGAAAGCAGGAAGCTGGTTGGAGCGATATGGTTGATGTGTGATTTAGTGGGTTAGAGGAGTCATAATATCGCCTGGTGTTCACAGTGAGGCTCGTTGTTCTAGTCAATGGGAAATCTGTTCAACTTTAGGATATAAAGGAGATACGCTATTCAAACATCTTGCTGTTCACACACGAGTGACAGATTTTCCATGTTGTAAATGGAGACGCTTTTAGAGATATATCCACACATTTCATTTAGGTAAATGCAGAAAGAATTTAATTCACCGGTGCTTAGACATAGATATTGCTGCTGTAGATACTGCATTGGCCATAGAATCCTGTACTATTAGATAAGGATATGGACACTGACTACAGTGAAGCTACAGTGAACCAAATCGGGCGCCGATGCTGTTCAGTACAGATTTGAGAGTGATATTACAGTATGTGGCTTGAGTCGATATAAAGATATAGCTATGCCCCTGATACAGTCCGTGAAAGATAGTATTTTCCTTGAGGAAGAGATGTAGGCTTTCGGAGAAATATTATTTTAGGCAGAATGTCCCGCACGCCCAGAGCTGATTGGTAAAGGTGCTGGAAGCAGAAGGCAAAACTGGAGAAACAAGAAAAAGTCTCTGCACACTTCCAGTCAGGTGCAAATGCCTTCCCCACTGTTGTTTGCGGAGACATGATCTAATGAAGGTCGACTGACCGAAACCTCATCCACAATTAAAGAGACTTTTTCCTGTTTCTCTACAGTATATTAGTAGATACGGTCCTATGTAGAGCATGACTCTTACAACACCAAGGGTCGTGGGTTCCATTTCTGCTGGGGCCACCCATACGAAAAATGTATGCACGCATGACTGTAAGACCCGTTGGATGAAAGCATCTACTATTTTCTATATTAGACACAGGAGACACGGTACTACAGATAGCTGCCGTCTCAGAGCGATTGTATCTGATGTGAATAGGATATATGGGGTGTACAACAGTACATTCTCAACGTGATATGATTCAGCTCGAGTAGATCCAGTATGGGTGGGTCCACGGGTGGTACAGTACTCACACTTCCTGTAGTGCCCAGGGACAGATGGTTCATCTGCTGGGAGAGCGGGCCCATCATGTTGGCAGGCTGCATGGACATGGCGTGGTCCATGGCTGGGGTGATCACTGCACCCTGAGGGAGGGGAGAGGGGGGAACAGGGGAATAGAGGGCATGTTAAGGCAATGGTGCCAATCGGTGGGCGAATAACAAAGTAGCATTTTGTACATCGATGGGTTGAGCATCGCGGCAGCAGAGCATCAGAGAGTCAATACACGCTGTTGATGTTGCCGACGTACTGTATGCGACTGATTCATTGACTGCCTGTAGTCAGCACACATCTCTTCCCCTCATGCTATTGCGACGCGTGTAGCCCTAACAGGCGGATCAGTAGCGGTAACATGTTCTTTTTCATAGAGCGCTCGGGATGGAACAAGAGGGAATGTGAAGAATTCATTGCTGCTCTTTCATCGCCTTGTCACGAAGCGAGTCGCTTCTCGCTTCTCTCTACCAGCCAAACCTCTGGAGTGAGGCGTTCAGAAAACAAAGCCTTTTTCCTTGGCTCCGACTCTTTCCTCTTTTACTCGCTTTTCCCTCGCTAATTTGTCTACTGTGTCTGTCTTCCTGTGTGTGTGTGTGTGTGTGTACACCCTGCTGGTGACTGTGTGGGACGATTGGAGAACAAACTGAGCAGACATGGTCTGTCAGAATCGCTGAGGCTGTCTCCTCCCTGGCGTTCAGAACACTGCTGCTGTGTGGCAGGCCGCTCTTTTTCTCCCCTATCTCTCTCTCTTCTATCTCTCTTTCTCGCTTCCTCTCTCTTTCTCTCTCTCTTCTTGTCTCGCTTTCATTTTCTCTCTTTCTTTCTCTCTCTTTCATTTTCCCGTTCTCTCTCTCCCATTTTTCTCTCTATATCTCTCTCTCCTGCCTCTCTCTCGCCTATCTTTCTCTCTCTCTCTCTCGCCCATCACTCCACTTCCCCCCCCCCCTCTGCGCACGCATGCAAGGCCCAATCCCTCCAGGAGTTTCATCTCAGCAAAAAAGAAAGCAAGGTGGGTTGGAGAGAGGAGGGTGGCGGAGGGTAATGGAAAAGAGGGTGACAGGAGAGAGAGAGATTGGGAGATAAGGGAGAGGGATAAACTGAGAGAGAGAGAGAGAGATGGTGGATAGAGGAGTGGGGGAGTCAGATGGATATTGGGAGACAGAAAAAAGTGAGGAAGATGGATTGAGGGAGAGACAGGACAGCGCTAAGGATACATGTAACCGATTCAGCGGCTGACAATGCTTTTATAATGGGAAACGGAGAGTAACGGAAGGGCTTAATTCACAGACGTGTCGGGGAGAGTTAAGCCGATTTATGATTTCGATTCTCTGTGTTTGCAAGAGTGTGTGTGCGTGTGTGTGTGTGTGTGAGTCTGTCTGTCTTTGTGTGTGTGTGTTTGTGTTTGGGAGTCCAAGGAGAGCCAGCAAAAGAGATGGGAATGATTTGTCTAGTTTGTGTGTGTGTGTTTGTGTGTGTGTGCATGTGTGTGTGTTTAAGAACGATATACTAGATAATATATATTCATGAGAATCTGATATGTATGAGATCGTGTTTTTGAGTCTATATTCAATTACTGTTTGTGTTGGTGTGTGTGTGTATGTCATACTGAGTGTTTGTCTGTATGTCATACTGTCTGTGTGTGTGTATGTCATACTGACTGAGTGTGTGTGTATGTCATACTGACTGAGTGTGTGTGTGTGTGTGTGTGTGTGTGTGTGTGTGTGTGTGTGTGTGTGTGTGTGTGTGTATGTAATACTGACTGTGTGTGTATATATGTCATACTGAGTGTGTATGTCATACTGAGTGTGTGTGTGTATGTCACACTGAGTGTGTGTGTATGTCATACTGAGTGTGTGTGTGCATGTCATACTGACTGTGTGTGTATTTCATACTGAGTCTGTGTGTGTATGTCATACTGAGTGTGTGTGTATGTCATACTGAGTGTGTGTGTGTGCATGTCATACTGACTGTGTGTGTATTTCATACTGAGTGTGTGTGTGTATGTCATACTGAGTGTGTGTGTGTATGTCATACTGAGTGTGTGTGTATGTCATACTGAGTGTGTGTGTATGTCATACTGAGTGCGTGTATGTCATACTGAGTGTGTGTGAGTATGCCATACTGAGTGTGTGTGTATGTCATACCTAGTACCTAGAGGGGCGGCAGGTAGCCTAGTGGTTAGAGCGTTGGACTTGTAACCGGAGGGCTGCAAGTTCAAATCCCCGAGCTGACAAGGTAAAAATCTGTCGTTCTGCCCCTGAACAAGGCAGTTAACCCACTGTTCCCCGGGCGCCGAAGACGTGGATGTCGATTAAAGGCAGCCCCCCGCACCTCTCTGATTCAGAGGGGTTGGGTTAAATGCGGAAGACACATTTCGGTTGATGGCATTCGGTTGTACAACTGACTAATAATGGTGACTTTTTTTTTGACTTTAGTGTGTGTGTATGTCATACTGAGTGTGTGTATGTCATACCTGGTGTGTGTGTATGTCATACCGAGTGTGTGGGTGTGTATGTCATACTGAGTGTGTATGTGTATATCATACTGAGTGTGTGTGTATGTCATACTGAGTGTGTGTGTGCATGTCATACTGACTGTGTGTGTATTTCATACTGAGTCTGTGTGTGTATGTCATACTGAGTGTGTATGTCATACTGAGTGTGTGTGTGTGTATGTCACACTGAGTGTGTGTGTATGTCATACTGAGTGTGTGTGTGCATGTCATACTGACTGTGTGTGTATTTCATACTGAGTCTGTGTGTGTATGTCATACTGAGTGTGTGTGTATGTCATACTGAGTGTGTGTGTGCATGTCATACTGACTGTGTGTGTATTTCATACTGAGTGTGTGTGTGTATGTCATACTGAGTGTGTGTGTGTATGTCATACTGAGTGTGTGTGTATGTCATACTGAGTGCGTGTATGTCATACTGAGTGTGTGTGAGTATGCCATACTGAGTGTGTGTGTATGTCATACCTAGTGTGTGTGTATGTCATACTGAGTGTGTGTATGTCATACCTGGTGTGTGTGTATGTCATACCGAGTGTGTGGGTGTGTATGTCATACTGAGTGTGTATGTGTATATCATACTGAGTGTGTGTGTGTCATACTGAGTGTGTGTGTATGTCATACCGAGTGTGTGTGTGTGTATGTCATACTGAGTGTGTATATGTATATCATACTGAGTGTGTGTGTGCATGTCATACTGACTGTGTATGTGTATATCATACTGAGTGTGTGTGTGTCATACTGAGTGTGTGTGTATATCATACTGAGTGTGTGTGTATGTCATACTGAGTGTGTGTGTATGTCATACTGAGTGTGTGTGTATGTCATACCTAGTGTGTGTGTATGTCATACTGAGTGTGTGTGTATGTCATACCTGGTGTGTGTGTATGTCATACCGAGTGTGTGGGTGTGTATGTCATACTGAGTGTGTATGTGTATATCATACTGAGTGTGTGTGTGTCATACTGAGTGTGTGTGTCATACTGAGTGTGTGTGTATGTCATACCGAGTGTGTGTGTGTGTATATGTCATACTGAGTGTGTATGTGTATATCATACTGAGTGTGTGTGTGCATGTCATACTGAGTGTGTGTGCATACTGAGTGTGTGTGCATACTGAGTGTGTGTGGGTTGCTAACAGGAGAAGCGGATCAACTGTAGCTAGTTAGTTAAAGATGGCGAGATGTCAGACATCAAGGCTGTTAGACGGGCTGTAATGCCCTCGGTCTGATGTGAAGCAGGCCTTACAGACTAACCCCTGATTGAGCTGGGCAACTGTACAGTAGAGGCACTGGGCCCCTAATACCAGGATTGCCCACCTTCATAATGTATGTATTGTGCACCACCACCAAAGCACCCGCAGAGGAAAAAAAGGTTAGGCTACTGGTGTTTGGAAAATTGCATAAGTCATTCAGTGATAGTGTGTGTGTGTTTATGGTGAGCAGCATGCTAGTTCAGATAGTCTTTGTGTGCTGCCTTCCATGGCTGCACCAGGTTCCAAGGCCTCGGGCACCTTTCCAGGCTTGTAAGCCCTAAGAAGGGAGGCTGGATTGTGGAGTCTATTTCTCTAATCCGCAACATGAATCCCACCTAGGGCTATCAGACAGACAGACAGGTCTGCCCTTGCTTTGCAGCAGCCTGCCTACAAGACCCCGCGTGGTGAAGGCTAAGACACAAGTCTGAGGTACAACAATGACCCACTGTGACAGGATGTGTTGGAATTTTTCTTTGACTACGCCTAGAGATCCACTATCTCGTTTTCCAGAGGGTCCTTAATGAACAAAAACACAGAGATTGAACAAACTGAAACAAAAGAAACGATGAGACAAACAGACATTCTGAGACAAATATAGAGACAATAAGCATTTCTTAAAGATCTTCACACTCTATACTACAGCAGTGGGGCAGTATCAGACTAAATTACGTGTTAGCGGACACATCGATGACCGCACAAAAAAACCAAAAAGCCATTTAGGCATGCCCACACTGTGACCGTGATATGCTCTGGTGAGACTACCTCACCACCCCAGATGTGCGTTGGCTGCAGCAGCCGCCCTGACCGTCACAGCGCTTTTACGACATGTCTCTGACTGTCTCCCTGTCCCATGTGAGTGCCTGGAAACTCTGGCGTGGTGATTTACAACGTTGGGGATGGCAGCGGTTGCCGTGGTAACGGGCACCAAAAACAAAACGCTGGCTCGGCGTTCCCTTGAAGCAGCCTTGGAATCTGTGTGGGACAAGGAGTGTGTGGGATTTGATTTGAATCTATATCAGAGTCAGAGCAATTGATGTTTTACTGAGGTGAAGAAATAGCATGAGGAATGAACACATTTCTCCAGATTGATCTTGTAGAATCAAAATGAAATGTATTGTAAGCGACTCTGACAAAACATGCTGCATTCAACAAGCCAGTGAAACGTCAATATCACGAATAATATCAATACTAATCTGATCCCAGATCTGTTTGTGCTTTTGCCTATTGTCATTATCAAACCAAATGTTCAGCATGACAATTCCATTAGGAGTTGGCAAGAGAGCCGAAACAGACTGGCACCCAGGTTATATCTGTACATCTTCTATACACCAAACCAATGGTCTACATCTCAGAACAGACATCGCCCTCTGTAACCGTATTTGCTGTCAGTGACACAGTAACTGAAGGGAAAACTAGCAGAACCATTTTACAGAATGCGCGCGCACACACGCGCACACAATGAGAGCAGCTCAAGGGCGACCGGAGACCAAGCCGAGGCCCGGGCTCAAATTCTGCCGACGAATGAAATGAATAACGTAACGTTCTCCCCCCTGAACCAAAGTGTGTCATACAGCAGGATGATTCAGTGCTTCCCGTGAAGGGAGATAGTTGTGGTTTAAAGTCGCCGCAAGAAAGACCAACTATGGTACAATGCAGAGGAATTCAGTGAATATGGTGTAACTTCTACTGAACAAACATGAAATACATACTAAAACAGCATACTGTAGTGAGCACATATATCACGGGTGCAGACTGTATATCAGTCACTGGGGAAAAACAACAATGTTGTGCTTGGCTAGTTTATCTGCTGCAGTAGTTTGGCAGTGTGGAGTGTGTGTGTTTGTCTGTGTGCATCTTAATGTGTGTTTGCTGGAGCAGGGGCCATGTGAAACTGGCTATGGTTCTAAACTGCATTTTTTTTTTAATCTTAAAAAAATATATCCTACCTTTAGAGTGCATTGACTTGACGTCTTACCAAGGTAAATTACACTATATATACACAAAAGTATGTGGACACCCCTTCAAATGAGTGGATTTGGCTATATCAGCCACACCCGTTGCTGACAGGTGTGTACAATCGAGCAAATAGCCATGCAATCGCCATAGACAAACACTGTCAGTGGAATGGACTTACTGAAGAGCTCAGTGACTTTCAACGTGGCACCGTCACAGGATGCCACCTTTCCAACAAGTCAGTTAGTCAAATTAGAGCTGCCCCGGTCAACTGTAAGTGTAGTTATTTTGAAGTAGAAACGTCTTGGAGCAACAACGGCTCAGCCGCGATGTGGTAGGCCACACAAGCTCACAGAACGGGACTGCCAAGTGCTGAAGCACGTAGCGAGTTACAATCGTCTGTCCTCGGATGCAATACTCACTCCCAAGTTCCAAACTGTCTCTGAAAGCAACGTCAGCAAAATAACTTTTCGTTGGGAGCTTCATGAAATGGGTTTCCATGGCTGAGCAGCCACACACAAGCCTAAGATCCCCATGTGCAATGCCAAGCGTCGGCTGGAGTGGTGTAAAGCCCTCCACCATTGGACTCTGGAGCAGTGGAAACGCGTTCTTTGGAGTGACGAATCACGCTTCACCATCTGGCAGTACGACGGACGAATCTGGGTTTGGCTGATGCCAAGAGAATGCTACCTGCCCCAATGCATAGTGCCAACTGTAAAGTTTGGTGGATGAGAAATAATGGTCTGGGGCTGTTTTTCATGGTTTCTGGCAAGGCCCCTTAGTTCCAGCGAAGGGAAATATTAACGCTACAGCATACAATTACATTCTAGACAATTCTGTGCTTCCAACTTTGTGGCAACAGTTTGGGGAAGGCCTTTTCCTGTTTCAGCATGACAATGCGCCCGTGAACAAAGCGAGGTCCATACAGAAATGGTTTGTCTAGATTGGTGTGGAAGAACTTGACTGGCTTGCACAGAGCACTAACCTCAACCCCATCAAAATCCTTTGGGATGAATTGGAACGCCGACTGCGAGTCAGGCCTAATCGCCCAACATCAGTGCCTGACCTCACTAATGCTCTTGTGACTGAATGGAAGTAAGTCACCACAGAAATGTTCCAACATCTAGTGGAAAGCCTACACAGAAGAGTGGAGGCTGTTATAGCAGCAAAGGGGGGACCAACTCCATATTAATGCCCATGATTTTGGAATGAGATGTTTGACGAGCAGGTGTCCACATACTTTTGGTCATGTAGTGTATCTTAATGCACTGGCAGACAATTTTGACTATTTAAACAAAACTAAAAAGGCTTGATAGGGTAAGATACATTCTTATTTCCTGTTCCTGTGATCCTAATAAGACATCTTACCAAGACAAATGATCTTAGTGCTCTGGCAGATAATTTTGTTTACTTGGAAAAAAATGCTTGGAAAAATTCTTGAAACAAGTCAGACTATCTTAGAACAATACTAATTATCTTGATGTATTTTCCGGGTAAGCTAAATCAACTAAAAACAAGTAAACTTGTCTCCTCAACTATCCCAGGTCTGCTGCTGACTGATCTACTGCAGGCATTACCTCACAGCCCAAGTACTGCTGGCAACACCACCCTCCCAGCTGGCATGTACACCACACCACAGCTTCAAAGAACCTCAGTACTGGAAGGGACAGGTGTGTGTGTGAGTGTGAGTGTGAGAGAGAGAGAGAGAGAGAGAGAGAAGAGGGAGTGAGACAGGAGATGGAGAAGAGAGAGAGAGGAGGAGACAGTGTGAGAGAGAATGATACAGGGAAAGATAAACGGAGAGAGATAAAAAGTGAAGGACTAGGAGAGAAAGAAGCGAGTTGAAGCCGTTTTTTAACGGCAATTGAAAACAAGCTGTCATTTTTCTTTTGAAGTTTTCACTCTAAGCACTTCTCGTCCAAGGATACACACATTTCTGCAAACTGTTTGTCTTTTCATTTTTCTCTCTCTCCTCATCTCCTAACAAAGCGCAACGCTGAGGGATAGAGCGCTCAGGCTACGGTTGTCAAACTCAATCTAGTGAGATAAACAACATACACTGCTGTTTCTACCATGTAACAGCAGCCCGCAAACTCTTACTCAAAGAACACTTTCAATTCTCACTTATAATGTAACTCCTTCAAAATTCAAACTGCCACCAATATTAGGACACTAGCATACCTGGGTTCACATAGTATTCAAAATAATTTTGTCTAATGTGGTCTGGCCCAGGAGTGCGAAAACGGAAGTGACCAACCACCCTTGCTGTCTCTGCCTGGCCGGCTCCCCTCTCTCCACTGGGATTCTCTGCCTCTGACCCTATTATGGGTGCTGAGTCACTGGCTTACTAGTGCTCTTCCATGCCGTCCCTAGGAGGGGTGCGTCACATTGTACCAGGTCGCTATACTCGACTTGAGTGGGTTGAATCTGTGACGTGATCTTCCTGAGCAGTTTTGCGCCCCCTTGAGCTTGTGCGGTGGAGAGCTTTGTGGGCTTTACTCAGCCTTGTCTCAGGGTAGTAAGTTGGTGGTCTGTTGATATCCTTGTAGTGGTGTGGGGGCTGTGCTTTGGCAAAGTGGGTGGGATTATATCCTGCCTGGTTTACCCTGTCTGGGGGCCACAGTGTCCCCCGACCCCGAACGTCTCAGCCTCCATTATCTATGCTGCAATAGTCTCTGTGCCAGGGGGCAAGGGTCAGCCATGCTCGGTTATGAAAAGCCAACTGACATTTACTCCTGAGCTACTGACCTGTTGCAACAACTGTGATTATTATTTGACCCTGCTGGTCATCTATGAATGTTTGAACATCTTGAAGAACGATCTGGCCATGTACTCTTATAATGTCCACCTGGCACAGCCAGAATAGGAACCCAGGTCTGCGCTCTAGTGTAGTCATTCTGGTTGGTTGTGGCAATGTCCTCTCCCTTTACCATGCTCCGCCGCCTCCATATTGCGCAGACACCAGGAGAACACTCCCCCCACAATGGCCCATTGGTTTAACATGCTGTGCACGCCAACAGCCCCAAATTGCAGCACAATCAATTGGTTTAATACTTGAAGTAGCCCCTGAACGCTAGGCTAGCACGCTCCGCTAGTTTAATGTGTTTCATTGGATCGGCGGCACGGGGGGACGACCACAATGTGGCCATGTACATGAAGAATATGAGTGCAGACATAAGGAGACAGGTTGGGTGGTGGTCGAGTGGAGGGAGGTTGAAGGGGGGGCAGCTGGGGTTAGGGCACGGGCACTGGGCCGTCTGGTGGATTGTGGATGCAGCGCCATTGGAACGAGGCCATAGGGACAGAGAGAGAGAAGAAGACACACGGGTCTATAGGGAGGGAGCAGAGGGGACGCTACTGTATTTGACATGTTTTATTTTTATTTAACCTTTATTTATACAGGTTTTTCTCATTGAGATAACATCTCTTTTCCAAGAGAGACCTGGTCCAATAGCAGCACCTATTCTATTATAGGCCATGCCAATAGTCACAATAGAAGACTATATACTAGGGGCCTACATATGGTTATGTAAGACCAACACTGACAGCCCACTCATACTCATCAATGTGTAAACACGTTCACATGTAAAAACATGTACACACTGTATTTCACAAGCAAAATCTCACACACCTACTGTACTCATAAACAAACCCATACTGTGCATGCTGTGCAGTCAACAGCATAAACCCCAGACACTAATACAGCACACTTAACCAATCCAATGCAGACACACACACACACACACACACACACGCTTTGATCCTCTCCTCTCTGTAGCACCAGGGACTCCTGTCCCGTCATGGCGGCTGGCTGGCTGGCTAGGAGAGGGAAGGAGAGGAGCAGGCTGGGAGGCTGGTGGAGTGGTGCCCTGCTGGGGCAAGATTACATGTTGCTTGTCTCCCAGCGTGGGGGTAACTGAGACTAGGTGGTAATGGTCGCAGCAGGGAGCAGCAGTAGGGTAGTGGGTGGTAGGAGGGCTTCTCTATGGATAGTGGTGTTGGTGTTGGTGGTGGTGGTAGATCAGGAACTATAGTGTTGCATTGTTCCGGCTTGGCTGGCATCACATATGTACAGTAGTCGTCTTTGATACTGCCTGTGTGTAAATGATCTCACTCACTAGGTCTCATAAATGCTCTAAGTCTAAGATATGGCGATGGAAGACCAGTGGGATGGTAGTCCCGTGTAGCTCAGTTGGTAGAGCATGGCGCTTGCAACGCCAGGGTTGTGGGTTTGATTCCCACGGGGAACTCGTATGAAAAAAGTATGAAAATGTATGCACTCACTACTGTAAGTCGCTCTGGATAAGAGTGTCTGCTAAATGCTTTAAATCGAATGTAATTGGATGGCTTGGGGATAGATCTTTCTTCAGATCATCCAGCCTTCAGCTGTCCAAGATGGCGCTGGAGGGTAGGGCTGCCGTCTTATCGGCTCTTAACCAACCATCCTATTTTGTTCGTCTTTTTCGAGTTCGTAACTTGTTTTGTACATAATGTTGCTGCTACCGTCTCTTATGACCGAAAAGAGCTTCTGGACATCAGAAACTGGGATTACTCACCTCAAATTGGAAGAGGAGTTCTTCATTGAGTGGGACACGAGGGATATACTACGGACACCCGATCAGGCCCAGATCCCCGTGATTCGCTGGAAAAGGACATGTAGGTTTCGCAGAAAGAGACCAGGATGCCTTGTGAGGATCAGGCGACGAGTGGCTAATCTGCACTTGCCTTCCGTTCTGCTAGCTAACGTTCAATCGCTGGGAAATAAATGGGACGAACTGAAAGTACGTATATCCTACCAACGGGACATAAAAAACTGTAATATCTTAAGAACATACAGTTGGCGGATTATACACTTTATCGTCAGGACAGAACAGCAGCCTCTGGTAAGACACGGGGGTAAGTGCACAATATCTAAAGAAGTCTCATGGTTTTGCTCACCTGAGGTAGAGTCGTGGCCAAAAGTTTTGAGAATGACACAAATATTAATTTACACAAAGTTTTCTGCTTCAGTGTCTTTAGATATTTTTGTCAGATGTTACTATGGAATACTGAAGTATAATTACAAGCATTTCATAAGCATTTCATCAATGCTTGGAGTTTGTCAGAATTTGTGGGTTTTTGTTTGTCCACAAGTTCTCAATGGGATTAAGGTCTGGGGAGTTTCCTGGCCATGGACCCAAAATATTGATGTTTTGTTCCCCGAGCCACTTAGATATCACTTTTGCTTCATGGCAAGGTACTCCATCATGCTGAAAAAGGCATTGTTCGTCACCAAACTGTTCTTGGATGGTTGGGAGAAGTTGCTCTCGGAGGCAAAATTATGAGTGATCCCACTCCCTTGGCTGAGAAGCAACCCCACACATGAATGGTCTCAGGATTCTTTACTGTTGGCATGACAGGACTGATGGTAGCGCTCACCTTGTCTTCTCCGGACAAGCTTTTTTCCGGATGCCCCAAACAATTGGAAAGGGGATTCATCAGAGAAAATGACTTTACCCCAGTCCTCAGCAGTTCCAATTTCTTTTTCCTAGAGAGAAGTGGCTTCTTCGCTGCCCTTCTTGACACCAGGCCATCCTCCAAAAGCCTTCGCCTCACTGTGCGTGCAGATGCACTCACACCTGCCTGCTGCCATTCCTGAGCAAGCTCTGTACTGGTGGTGCCCCGATCCCACAGCTGAATCAACTTTAGGAGACGGTCCTGGTGCTTGCTGGACTTTCTTGGGCGCCCTGAAGCCTTCTTCACAACAATTGAACCGCTCTCCTTGAAGTTCTTTATGATCCAATAAATGGTTGATTTAGGTGCAATCTTACTGGCAGCAATATCCTTGCCTGTGAAGCCCTTTTTGTGCAAAGCAATGATGACAGCATGTGTTTCCTTGCAGGTAACCATGGTTGACAGAGGAAGAACAATGATTCCAAGCACCACCCTCCTTTTGAAGCTTCCAGTCTGTTATTCGAACTAAATCAGCATGACAGAGTGATCTCCAGCCTTGTCCTCGTCAACACTCACACCTGTGTTAACGAGAGAATCACTGACATGATGTCAGCTGGCCCTTTTGTGACAGGACTGAAATGCAGTGGAAATGTTTTTGGGGGATTCAGTTCATTTGCATGGCAAAGAGGGACTTTGCAATTAATTGCAATTCATCTGATCACTCTTCATGACATTCTGGAGTATATGCAAATTGCCATCATACAAACTGAGGCAGCAGACTTTGTGAAAATGTATATTTGTGTAGAGTATCTCATGATAAGCTTTAGACCACACTATCTACCTAGAGAGTTTTCATCTGTATTTTTCGTAGCTGTCTACATACCACCACAGACCGAGGTTGGCACTAAAGCCGCACTCAATGAGCTGTATTCCGCCATAAGAAAACAGGAAAACACTCATCCAGAGGCAGTGCTCCTAGTGGCCGGGGACTTTAATGTAGGGAAACTTAAATCAGTTTTACCTCATTTCTATCAGCATGTTAAATGTGCAACCAGAGGAGAAAGAATTCTAGGCCACCTTTATTCCACACACAGAGACGCACGCGTACAAAGCTCTCCCTCGCCCTCCATTTGGCAAATCTGACCATAACTCTATCCTACTGAATCCTGTTTACAAACAAAAATTAAAGCAGGAAGCACCAGTGACTCGGTATATAAAAAAAGTGGTCAGACGAAGCAGATGCTAAACTACAGCACAGACTGGAATATGTTCCGGGATTCTTCCGATGGCATTGAGGAGTACACCACATCAGTCACTGGCATTATTAATAAGTGCATTGAGGACGTCGTCCCAACAATGACTGTACGTACATACCACAACCAGAAGCCATGGATTACAGGCAACATTCGCACTGAGCTAAAGGGTAGAGCTGCCACTTTCAAGGACGGGACTCTAACCCTGAAGCTTATAAGAAATCCCGCTATGCCCTCCGAAGAACCATCAAACAAGCAAAGCGTCAATACAGGACTAAGATCGAATCGTACTACACCGGCTCCAACACTCGTCGGATGTGGCAGGGCTTGCAAACTATTACAGACTACAAAGGGAAGCACAGCCGAGAGCTGCCCAGTGACACGAGCCTACCAGACGAGCTAAATAACTTCTATGCTCGCTTCGAGGCAAGTAACACTGAAACATGCATGAGAGAATCAGCTGTTCCGGACAACTGTGTGATCACGCTCTCTGCAGCCGATGTGAGTAAGACCTTTAAACAGGTCAACATTCGCTGGGCCAGACAGATTACCAGGAAGTGTACTCCGAGCATGCGCTGACCAAATGGAAAGTGTCTTCACTGACATTTTCAACCTCTCCCTGTCTGAGTCTGTAATACCTACATGTTTCAAGCAGACCACCACAGTCCCTGTGCCCAAGAACACCGACTACCGACCCGTAGCACTCACGTCTGTAGCCATGAAATGCTTTGAAAGGCTGGTCATGGCTCACATCAACACCATTATACCAGAAACCCTAGACCCACTCCAATTTGCATACCGCACCAACAGATCCACATATGATGCAATCTCTATTGCACTCCACACTGCCCTTTCCCACCTGGACAAAAGGAACCCCTATGTGAGAATGCTATTCATTGAATACAGCTCAATGTTCAACACCATAGTGCCCTCAAAGCTCATCACTAAGCTGACCCTGGGACTAAACACCTCCCTCTGCAACTGGATCCTGGACTTCCTGACGGGCCGCCCCCAAGTGGTAAGGGTAGGTAACAACACATCCGCCACACTGATCCTCAACACGGAGGCCCCTCAGGGGTGCGTGCTCAGTCCCCTCCTGTACTCCCTGTTCACTCATGACTGCCCGGCCAGGCACGACTCCAACACCATCATTAAGTTTGCTGATGACACAACAGCGGTAGGCCTGATCACCAACAACGATGAGACGGCCTATAGGGAGGAGGTCAGACAACCTCTCCCTCAACATGATCAAGATGATGGAGATTATTGTGGACTACAAGAAAAGGAGGACCGAGCGAGCCCCCATTCTCATCGACAGGGCTGTAGTGGAGCAGGTCGTGAAGAGGGCACGACAAAACCTATTCCCCCTCAGGAGACTGAAAAGATTTGCCATGGGTCCTCAGATCCTCAAAAGGTTTTACAGCTGCACCATCGAGAGCATCATGAAGGGTTGCATCACTGCCTGGTATGGCAACTACATATTTACCTCAATTACCCCGGTGCTCCCCGCACATTCACACATTGACTCTGTACCGGTACCCCCTGTATATAGCCCGCTATTGTTATTTACTGCTGCTCTTTAATTATTTGTTATTCTTATCTCTTACTTTTTTAAGGATTTTCTTAAAACTGCATTGTTTTTTAAGGGCTCGTAAGTAAGCATTTCACTGTAACGTCTACTACACCTGTTGTATTCGGCGCATGTGACAAATATAATTTGATTTGATTTGAATATCCCTACTCTGTCACACCCTGATCTGTTTCACCTGTCTTTGTGCTTGTCTCCACCCCCCTCCAGGTGTCGCCCATCTTCCCCATGATCCCCTGTGTATGTATACCTGTGTTCTCTGTTTGTCTGTTGCCAGTTTCTTTTGTTTGTGAAACCTACCAGCGTTTGTTCCAATGCTCCTGTCTGTTTCTTGCTCCTGTTTCCTAGTCCTCCCTGGTTTTGACTCTTCTGCCTGCCCTGACCCTGGCTGCCATTATATACCTTGCCCCACCTCACTGGATTATTGACCACTGCCTGACCCCTGCCTGCCCTACCTGAAACCTGATATACTCTCTGCAAAGCATGAGGCTGCATGTTCAGTCCCTCACATTGGTGCAATATTGATAACATGGCAATAGCCTAACACATCCCAATGATACCAGTATAAACATCTATGTACCGCAGTAAAGCTCAGGGCCAGGATGGGAGATTGGATGCAACAGCAGCAGAACCATTAGGAGCGCTGAAAGCATCCGCTCTCATTAACAACTCATACAGGCTGCTCTAATGCACGAGACCTACTAATTGCCTCTTACCTAAACAAGAGAGTTGTTTAGAGTGGGAATCAGTCTGTGGCATTACAGTACGTGCTATTATAATGTTATTATTAGCTACTCTGTGTGAAAAATGCATGAAACCACAAATTAATAAAATAAACAACTATATACACTAGTAGTTAGGTATAATTGAGGTTGTATTCTAGCTAGAATGATTGAGTTTGAGATCTGTTGAGCTTGTGGATGATAAATATTTACGGTTAATATGACATGAAACGCTGGTCCTCTGTAGCTCAGTTGCAACGGAAGAATAGTTGGCTTGATTCAGAGGACCACCCGTATGTAAAATGTATGCACACATGACTGTAAGTCATTTTGGATAAAAGGGTCTGCTAAATGGCATATATTATTATATAATTGTTTTGTAATTTGGCCCCTCGTGGGAATCGAAACCCACAACCCTGGCGTTGCAACTGAGCCACATGGGACCTATTAGTAATGTAGGGTTAATATAACATGAAACGCTGACTGGTATAAGTAGTATTTCAGTTCTATTGCAGAATTGAATGCTGATGGCCTGGTATGTTGCTGAGATAGATTGAGCAGGCCAGCTGGTGTTCTGCTTTGCTAGTTAAATGCTGGTGAGTCACACTACAGTCCACAAAGACCCATAAACTCTGTGTGTACACCTAAGAAAGAGCGAATGGACATCCAAGTGGTTTTCACAATAGAACAATTAACTTTTATATATCGTTTCCGATGATTCAAGACAGTAGTGGAGGAATCACTTTACTATCAGCGATGCAGTTCGGTTCAGTGCTTGAGTCTGTGGGTGAATGGTCTGAAAGTGGTCTGAAAGTGGACTTGCCACAGGAGGAGTTTGAAGACGGAGCATCTACTTTACCAATTCCAATGCTGCCTGATATTAGCTCTAAATATATAGAAGAGTGCCTTTGAGGTCGAAACATTCTGAAAGGTTCATAACATTCTGTCCAAAGCTCTCTTAACTCTTCTGGTGAGTTATCCGAAAGGCACTGTGAATTTACCGCAAGTGAAGGTAGACATCATTCATTTTCGACTTCCTGTCAACCTCTAACCCAAAAGGTCAAAGGTCCATGTGGGACTGCTAGAGCACATACAGTGAATCACATGACATAGAGAATGGTAATGCACTTACTGTAGGTTGCATAACGTATTGTTGATGAGGCATCCATGACGTACTCTGGACCTATGAGGGAGACATCAAATGAAACATCATTTTTGACTTAAGGTTACCTATGCCACCTCTTTTCCCTTACAATCAACAGTGTGCAATAACTGGTTTTCCATTGTCACGCTTTTTCTCTGCATGCCAGTGCATGCTTATGCCTTTTCCTTTCCCACTGTTACTTCCGTGCCTGGGAAGTGTGGGCGTGTTGAGGTAAGATGAAGCTAACAAGCCAGTTGAAAACACACAGGCCTTGAATTTGCAGAATTAGGCACAGTGTGTCACGCCACAGGCCATGATGGCTCAACCCAGCTTGGCTCGACAGCGGCAATCCGAACATCGAGGGACAAGAACCCACAAGCTTACCCTGAAACAGAAAAAGACCTACTGCTCTATGCTGTCAACAGTGAGAGAAGCCACAGTTGAATAAATGGACCATTTAGATTTGCTGGAGAGGAGTATTAGACAGCTAGTCAGAGACACACACGTCTGCCCATTGATCCTTGGGGAAATGATTGGACTCAACAAAGACAAACAGATGCTAATCTTCTATAAGAACGCCAATCCTCTGAGCTCGTTAAAGCCCATGATTTGGGGCTTGCCTAATCAAGTGAGGGTTTTTTTATTGTATAGCACAGAGCCATGATTGTTTGTTTCTTCCTCGCGATGTTTGTTCTCGAGACAACAGGAAGAAAAAAAGAGATGAGACAAAGCTTTGTTCCCTAATCGTCCATCTTTAGAATATTTCCATGCGACATCAACAAGATTCCAACTGCGTGTGATTTTGAAAGTTGACTAATTCTCATCATGGATGCAGTAGTAGCAGCAGTGATGACTTAATAAAAAGCTGGCACATTGTGTGACAATGTTGTCCAGTGGTCTAGTCTGAGATGTCTGTCTACCTCTGGCTGATGCTGCCCTGAGCTTGTGTTTGATATTAAGGCAGCCAGAACACAGCAGGGCAGACCGCATGGCTAGACCAGGAAGTGGATGGATTGTCCACTGTCACGTGACAAAGTAATCAGGATGTTTTCCCAGCCTACACAGTCCAAAGTAAGACAGTCCAAAGAAAAACTGTTTACAATGGGCATTTGGCAAATTGTTTGGTGTGTTATTTCCAGTAAATAAATACAATTGTGAAACACACAATTCAATAAACAATAAATTATCTGCATCTGAGCAGATTATATATAATAGTAGCCAATAAAAAATGTGTGTGCAAAATGCTTCATATTTTCTACCACAAAGAACTGAAATCATATAATTTTTCTCCATTTTGGCTACTAGTGATTCCTTTGTCTCATATTGTGTGCTTTTCTTCCTGCCTGCTCTACTCTTTGTACTTGAGCAGAAGATGGAGGACTCACCTTGCCTGGCGCTGCCTGGCTGAAGGGCAAAATTACAGAAAGTGGTAGAGGCCAATATTGAAACGGTGAGGATTAATATTCCTCAAAAGCCAGGCCATTGTTTTTGATAAATCAATTTGGGAAGCCTTCGGAACGCGGATTAGCGCCGTGTCCCAGCCCACTTCTCATCCCAGCACTGGACCTGAGTTTTAATCAGACGTTTCTGAAAGGCGGACAAGCCAACCTTCACCAACCAACCCCCTTCCCTCTCTCTTTCCTTCTCCGTCTTTATCTCTCTCTCTCCCTATCGCTCTCTCTCTCCAGCACTCTCTCTCTCTCTCTCTCTTTCTTGCTCTCTCACTCTCTCGTTCCATCTCACTCTCCCTGTCGCTCTCCCTCTTTCTGCACTCTAATCAGCCTCAATGATAAACAGTGAGTGATCTTGGGGGAAAGTGTAGGTGAACTGAACAGTGTCTCTTCTCTTCTGCTTGTTGCAGTCAAACATCTGGAGGTGCTTGAAATTGTGCATGTTTAGAAATGGAAACGCTTTGTTTCACATGGTTCCAGGGATCAACTGGGAAAAAAGTGTGGAATTCAGTTAGCAGGAAAAGGATGTAAAATTACTATGAAAGGTACGACAGCTTGAAAAAGCACAACAGGGTCAGGACAGCGAGGGAGAAACTGTTTGTTTTTCCCAACACTCTAATTCCTAACGGGCGTTGCTTTTCTCTTTCTTCCCTCAGTCTATTTCCTGCTCATTTTCTGTTGAGACTTTCGGTCTGTTGTGTTTTCATCTAGCATCGTTGGCAAACCAATGAGGAAAGCTTCAACGTTTAGAATCTCTGAGAGCCCCTTGCTGTTTTCCAGCCCCACAGCTTGCCCATCTCCCAGCCAGTCCCCAGTCGCCCACGGCTATCTCCCCCTGGGTACACTCCAGTACATCCCTCACCTGATATGTGGAGACGGGGGAAGCAGCGATGAAGGGCGTGATGGACGTCTGTGCGATCATGCGGTTGGTGGCGATACTGTAAGGCGAGGTGTAGAACCTGAGGGGAGAGAGGAAACAGAGCAGGTGAAAGGGAGGTCAGATCCTGGTACTGGATGGCACTATCCTGATTGAAATATCAGGATGATCATGGTTACTAAGGGCCTATTAAGGTTTTATTAAAATGTTTGGTTAGGGAACTACTGTTTCCAAAAGCTGATTGGGAATTAACATTCATTTATAGACACCAGTATGTGAGGACATTTTTGTGTGTTTTATTCCTTGGGCTTTTTATGTACTAACCTCTAATTGAACCATATGAAATCTTTTCCACACATATTCCTCGAGCCAGTCTATCTCCACATAAGGACTGGAATGGACCATACAACAGAAACAATCTCTCTACTAAAATACCTTTTATGTCCATTGATCCATCCACACCAATAAACACACCCACATAGTCGTCTATGCACAGATCCTCACAGTCAGTCTTTGAGGCCGTACAGACAGAGCTTCCTACATGTGGGTATAGCTCTTCATTGTCTTGTTTCATCCCTTTGCCTGCTCAAATCAAACACGACGCAATATATTGTGTTTCGTGGGGGCGCATAAAAGTTCCATGAAGCGTCTTATGGCTTCTCGATTGAAAAGGCTGGTTTTATCAGATCAAAATTGGGCTTTGTCATCGCATAAAAAAAGTCTGTCTGTGTTTTCGTCCCCCCCAGCCTCGAGTATTAAGGCTATACCATGTTGGCTGGCTTAGGCTGATGGCTGACTTAAATCCATAGTGTTTGGGAAAACTCAATGCATTTAAAGAAGGCTATTCCAAAGTGTTGAGTTTTGCTCTTGGGGAAAGAGCTGGCGGGCTACTTTATCACGGCGGGCTACTTTAACATCCCTGGGTGTCATTTTATCCCCTCACTGGTTAAGTGCAATGTTATACCACTCTCAATGGTCCTCTGTTGGTAGAGCATGGTGCTTGCAACACCAGAATAGGGGGTTCGATTCACGGGACCAAGTACCCTTATGTAAAACGTAAGTCACTTTGGATAAAGGCGTTTGCTAAATGGCATGTATTACAATTATATATTATGATACAACAATCATGTTTGGGCTTTGTACATAGGCTACATATACAGTACCAGTCAAAAAGTTTGGACACACCTACTCATTCAAGGGTTTTGTATAATAATGGTGAAGACATCAAAACTATGAAAAAACACATATGGAATCATGTAGTAACCAAAAAAGTGATTCTTCAAAGTAGCCACCCTTTGCCTTGATGACAGCTTAATAATAATAAAAATATAGAAAAACCCTGGAATGAGTAGGTGTGTCCAAACTTTTGACTGGTACTGTAATTATAAAATTGAAAAGCCTTACTTACAGAAGATGCTGTATTGCTATCTTCTACACTATTCCACAATTCATTTTATTTCATGCGTTGAAATCTTGGACTAAAATTACTAACAATGACTTGAACTACAGGTGGAATAAAAATACCAACGTGTTAGTGTGTTGTTGTGTTGTTTCTCCAGCTGTTAATATTTGTCTGAAAATGCCAAGAAAATACAGGCTTTAAAGGCCCAGTGCAGACAAACCCTTTCCTGTGTTTTATATACACTATATATACAAAAGCATGTGGACACCCCTTAAAATTTGTGGATTTGCCTGCTTCAGCCACACCCTTTGCTGACAGGTGTATAAAATTGAGCACACCGCCATTCAATCTCCATAGACAAACATTGGGCTTACTGAAGAGCTCAGTGACATTCAACGTGGCACCGTAATAGGATTCCATCTTTCCAACAAGCCAGTTCGTCTAATTTCTGCCCTGCTAGGGCTGCCCTGGTCAACTGTAAGTGCTATTATTGTGAAGTGGAAACGTCTAGGAGCAACAACTGCTCAACCGCGAAGTGGTAGGCCACAAAAGCTCCCAGAACGGGACTGCCGATTGCTGAAGCACGTAGCGAGTAAAATCTGTCCTTGGTTGCAACACTCACTACCAAGTTCCAAACTGCCTCTGGAAGCAACGTCAGCACAAGAACTGTTTGTCTGGAGCTTCATGAAATGGGTTTCCATGGCCGACAGACGAATCTGGGTGTGGCGGATGCCCGGAGAACGCCACACCCAGAACGAAAGTTTGGTGGAGGAGGAATAATGGTCTGGGGTTGTTTTTCATGGTTCGGGCTAGGCCCCTTAGTTTCAGTGAAGGGAAATATTAACGCAACAGCATACAGTACAATGACATTCTAGACAATTCTGTGCATCCAACTTTGAGGCAACAGTTTGGGGAAGGCCCTTTCCTGTTTCAGCATGACAATGCCCTTACGCACAAAGCAAGGTCCATACAGAAATGTTTTGTCGAGATTGGTGTGGAAGAACTTGACTGGCCTGCACAGAGCCCTGACCTCAACCCAATCGAACACCTTTGTCATGAATTGGAACACCGACTGCGAGCCAGGCCTAATCGCCCAACCTTACTAATGCTCGTGGCTGAATGGAAGCATGTCCCCCCCAATGTTCCAAAATCTAGTGGAAAGCCTTCACAGATGTGGCTGTTATAGCAGAAAAGGGGGACCAACTATATATTAATTTCCATTGATTTTGGAATGTGATGTTCGACGTGCGGGTGTTCACATACTTTTGGTTATTATTAGCGGCTTGTGTCTTTTTTTAAATCAAGGAATATTTAACTTTCTCTGGTCATTGGTGTAACAACATGAATTGGTGTTTAATAAAAAAATATATATTTATTTCACCTTTATTTAACCAGGTAGGCAAGTTGAGAACAAGAACAAGTTTACAACTGCGACCTGGCCAAGATAAAGCAAAGCAGTTCGACACATGCAACAATACAGAGTTACACATGGAGTAAAACAAACATACAGTCAATAATACAGTAGAAAAAAACAAATCTATATACAAAGAGTGCAATCGAGGTAGGATAAGGAAGGTAAGGCAATAAATAGTAATTACAATATAGCATTTAAACACTGGAATGGTAGATGTGCAGTAGATGAATGTGCAACGTAGAAAAACTGGGGTGCAAAGGAACAAGATAAATAAATAAATACGGTAGGGGATGAGGTAGTTGGTTGGGCTATTTACAGATGGGCTATATACAGGTGCAGGGGTCTGTGAACTGCTCTGACAGCTGGTGCTTAAAGCTGGTGAGGGAGATAAGTGTCTCTAGTTTCAGAGATTTTTGTAGTTCGTTCCAGTCATTGGCAGCAGAGAACTGGAAGGAACAAGTTCTCATTTACAACTGCGACCTGGCCAAGATAAAGCAAAGCAGTGCGACACAAACAACAACACAGAGTTACACATGGAATAAACAAGAGTACAGTCAATAACACAATAGAGAAAAAAAAGTCTATATACAGTGTGTGCAAATGGTGTGAGGAGGTAGGCAATAAATAGGCCATAGTAGCAAAGTAATTACAATTTAGCAGATGATGATGTGCAAGTAGAGATACTGGTGTGCAAAAGAGCAGAACAGTAAATAAAAACAGTATGGAGATGAGGTAGTTAGATTGGGTGGGCTATTTACAGATGGACTATGTACAGCTGCAGAGATCGGTTAGCTGCTCAGATAACTGATGTTTAAAGTTAGTGAGGGAGATATAAGTCTCCAGCTTCAGCGATTTTTGCAATTCATTCCAGTCACTGGCAGCAGAGAACTGGAAGGAAAGGCGGCCAAAGGAGGTGTTGGCTTTGGGGATGATCAGTGAGATATACCTGCTGGAGCGCGTGCTACGGGTGGGTGTTGTTAATGTGATAAGTGAGCTGAGATAAGGCGGAGCTTTACCTAGCATAGACTTATAGATGACCTGGAGCGAGTGGGTCTGGCGACGGATATGTAGCGAGGGCCAGCCGACTAGAGCGTACAGGTCACAGTGGTGGGTGGTATAAAGGGCTTTGGTAACAAAACTGATGGCACTGTGATAGACTGCATTCAGTTTGCTGAGTAGAGTATTGGAAGCTATTTTGCAGATGACATCGCCAAAGTCGAGGATCGGTAGGATAGTCAGTTTTACTAGGGTAAGTTTGGAGTGAGGGAGGCTTTGTTGTGAAATAGAAAGCCGATTCTAGATTTTATTTTGGATTGGAGATGCTTAATGTGAGTCTGGAAGGAGAGTTTACAGTCTAGCCAGACACCTAGGTATTTGTAGTTGTCCACATATTCTAGGTCAGAACCGTCCATGGTAGTGATGCTAGTCGGGCGGGCGGGTGTGCAGTGTGACTTGAGTTTTGCCATCAGCTGGAAGACTGTGTCCCCATTTCTCAGCGGAGAGAGGGAGAGCTGAGGGAGGGTGAGTCGGGTGAGTCGACAGCCTCACCGCTGATCCCTCCCTCCCCTCAGACTGACCATCAGATGCAGGCCATCAGTCCAGTAAGGAAAAATAAGCAAATGATTGTGCTCACTCAGCTGTGCCTCACAAGTAATACAACAAATGATCTATTACCAGTGTGATCATATACCAACATTGGCAGGGCAATATGCAGTGGTAATGTTTTGGGCCTATAGCCTACTGCACAAACCTCATTGCTTCAGAACTGTTTTTAATTGGTTAATGTTGCATAGGCTTATGTTATTTAAGTCATGTTAAATAAATATCTGAGCGGTAGATCTCGGCATGCATTTTGACTCAGAAAGTGATCTTGACTCAGAAAAGGTTGGTGACCACTGACATAGAACTATTGTCACTGACTGTACGTCTTGAAGTAATCTCAACATACTGCAGGGATACAGTACATTCTCCATATACAGTATCTATACATTACTATTGTGTGTCTACTAAATGATCTGTGCTATTCTCCATGTTTCCTCTAAATTAAACGCTCATGTCAGGCCTCATATTTACAGCTTACTATTACGGTTCTAAAACGGCCAGTGCTGTATCTAATGAGATGCTGTTCATTCATCCAGTCTTATTCCAGAGTCATTGAGATAAGAGCTTCAGGAAGCAGGGAGTGAGTGAGAAGCTTCCTGTCACAGACTGAGGCCTCATTGAGATAGGACGGAACTCAAGGCTCTCCTCCCCTTCCTGTTACAGCACACAGTGAAAAATAGAACTTTGCTAGGCCATTCATTTCCATGGCACCCCTTAGTACACCGACACAGAAGGCACGCATACACACACAATCAGAGTCACAGACAAAGGGACAGGAACACATGCAGGCAACCAGGCATGAAAGCATACATGCACGCACGAACAAACACCAGAGACCTATCACCACTACATCTCTTATAGATTCTTTAAATAGATTGACTCTTACCCGTTCTGCATAGCAGCAGGATCATATGTTAACTGCAAACCAGCCTGCAACACAAGAGAGACGAGACATATCACAGGTCAATCATCGGTCAGCATAACGAACAGGTTCTGAGAGACAGGAAACAAAAGGGATTTCAATACACTTTATGCATGTGGGACAATGATCGACGCAAGCCTTTTAGAGACAGAGAGAGAGAGAGAGAGACAGAGAGAGAGAGACAAAGAGAGAGAGAAAGAAGAGAGGAATTACAGTGAGTGTATGGATGAAAGTGTGTGAGGCCCTTGTATCTCTTCCTCTTTCTCACCCTCTCTCGTTTTGTTCCCATCTCTCTCTCTTTCTCTCCCTCTCTCCCTGCAACCTGTCATCTGCATTCCTGAAGTCTCTCTCCCAGAGGAGGGCTAATCCCATTTCTTTTAACGGGAACCTGCTGACAACAGCAAATCTCATCAGCACGCTTTCCCCCTCTCTCCCCGTACCTCTCTCTCTCCTGCTCTCGGTCCCCTCTCTCTTTCATTCTCTCCCCTCTCTCTTTTCACCTCTCTGTCTTTCTCACCCTAACTCTCTCTCTCCATTCCTCTTACTCCCTCGTTCCTCTAGGAGGGTTGTGTGAGCTAAAAGGTAGGAATGACCCTCAGGAACTAGGGGGATCAGTGTACATGGACATCACCCACGTGAGTGAGGGGGAAAAAGAGATCCAATGAATTCTATACCGGATGCATAAGCCCTTAGTGACACGGCCACTGCGGATGTGTGCTGCATTAGCATAATATACATAAGGCCTGTGTGTCATTCATGTGAGTGTGTTTGAGTGTGAGTATGAGTGTTTGCATTTGAGAGATGTTTGAGTGTTGGGGGGGAGGGGACTTGAACCCGATGTTAGATCGGGTTCAAGTCCGGGCTCTGGCTGGACCACTCAAAGACATTCAGAGACTTGTCCCGAAGCCACTCCTGCATTGCCTTGGCTGTGTGCTTAGGGTCGTTGTCCTGTTGGAAGGGGAACCTGCTCTGGAGCAGGTTTTCATTAAGGATCTCTCTGTACTTTGCTCCGTTCATCTTTCCCTCGATCCTGACTAGTCTCCCAGTCCCTGCCGCTGAAAAACATCCCCACAGCATGATGCTGCCACCACGGTGCTTCACTGTAGGGATGGTGCAAGGTTTCCTCTAGACGTGATGCTTGGCATTCAGGCCAAAGAGTTCAATCTTGGTTTCATCAGACCAGATAATCTTGTTTCTCATGGTCTGAGAGTCTTTAGGCGCTTTTTGTCAAACTCCAAGCAGGCTGTCATGTGCCTTTCACTGAGGAGTGGCTTCCGTCTGGCCACTCTACCATAAAGGCCAGATTGGTGGAGTGCTGCAGAGATGGTTGTCCTTCTAGAAGGTACTTCCATCTCTACAGAGGAACTCTGGAGCTCTGTCAGAGTGACCATCGGGTTCCCTTCTCGACCTCATGGCTTGGTTTTTGCTCGAGCATGCACTGTCAACTGTGGGACATAATATAAACAGGTGTGTCCCTGTTTATATAATGATGTCCAACCAATTGAATTTACCACAGGTGGACTCCAATCAAGTTGTAGAAACATCTCAAGGATGAAAAATGGAAACAGGATGCATTTCGAGTGTCATAGCAAAGGGTCTGAATACTTATGTAAAGATATTTCTGTTTTTCTTTTTTATACATTTGCAAACATTTCTAAAAACCTGTTTTCACTTTGTCATTATGGGGTATTGTGTGTAGACTAATGAGGAAATACAAATATTTAATACATTTTAGAATAAGGCTGTAACGTAACAAAATGTGGAAAAAGTCAAGGGGTTTGAATACTTTCCGAATGCACTCTGCATACAGTATACAGTGGGGCAAAGAAGTATTTAGTCAGCCACCAATTGTGCAAGTTCTCCAACTTAAAAAGATGAGAGAGGCCTGTAATTTTCATCATAAGTACACTTCAACTATGACAGACGCAATGAGAAAAAGAAATACAGAAAATCACATTGTAGGATTTTTAATATATTTATTTGCAAATTATGGTGGAAAATAAGTATTTGGTCAATAACAAAAGTTTATCTCAATACTTTGTTATATACCCTTTGTTGGCAATGACAGAGGTCAAACGTTTTCTGTAAGTCTTCACAAGGTTTTCACACACTGTTGCTGGTATTTTGGCCCATTCCTCCATGCAGATCTCCTCTAGAGCAGTGATGTTTTGGGGCTGTCGCTGGGCAACACGGACTTTCAACTCCCTCCAAAGATTTTCTATGGGGTTGAGATCTGGAGACTGGCTAGGCCACTCCAGGACCTTGAAATGCTTCTTACGAAGCCACTCCTTCGTTGCCCGGGCGGTGTGTTTGGGATCATTGTCATGCTGAAAGACCCAGCCACGTTTCATCTTCAATGCCCTTGCTGATGGAAGGAGGTTTTCACTCAAAATCTCACGATACATGGCCCCATTCATTCTTTCCTTTACACGGATCAGTCGTCCTGGTCCCTTTGCAGAAAACAGCCCCAAAGCATGATGTTTCCACCCCATGCTTCACAGTAGGTATGGTGTTCTTTGGATGCAACTCAGCATTCTTTGTCCTCCAAACACAACGAGTTGAGTTTTTACCAAAAAGTTCTATTTTGGTTTCATCTGACCATATGACATTCTCCCAATCCTCATCTGGATCATCCAAATGCTTTCTAGCAAACTTCAGACGGGCCTGAACATGTACTGGCTTAAGCAGGGGGACACGCCTGGCACTGCAGGATTTGAGTCCCTGGCGGCGTAGTGTGTTACTGATGGTAGGCTTTGTTACTTTGGTCCCAGCTCTCTGCAGGTCATTCACTAGGTCCCCGTGTGGTTCTGGGATTTTTGCTCACCGTTCTTGTGATCATTTTGACCCCACGGGTGAGATCTTGCGTGGAGCCCCAGATCGAGGAAGATTATCAGTGGTCTTGTATGTCTTCCATTTCCTAATAATTGCTCCCACAGTTGATTTCTTCAAACCAACCTGCTTACCTATTGCAGATTCAGTCTTCCCAACCTGGTGCAGGTCTACAATTTTGTTTCTGGTGTCCTTTGACAGCTCTTTGGTCTTGGCCATAGTGGAGTTTGGAGTGTGACTGTTTGAGGTTGTGGACAGGTGTCTTTTATACTGATAACAAGTTCAAACAGGTGCCATTAATACAGGTAACGAGTGGAGGACAGAGGAGCCTCTTAAAGAAGAAGTTACAGGTCTGTGAGAGCCAGACATTTTGCTTGTTTGTATGTGACCAAATACTTATTTTCCACCATAATTTGCAAATAAATTTATAAAAAATCCTACAATGTGATTTTCTGGATTTGTTTTCCTAATTTTGTCTGTCATAGTTGAAGTGTACCTATGATGAAAATTACAGGCCTCTCTCATCTTTTTAAGTGAGAGAACTTGCACAATTGGTGGCTGACTAAATACTTTTTTGCCCCACTGTACATACACTGAACAAAAATATAAACGCAACATGCAACAATTTTAACGATTTTACTGAGTTAAAGTTCATATAAGAAAATCATTCAATTTAAATGAATTCATTAGGCCCTAATCTATGGATTTCACATGATTGGTCAGGGGCGCAGTCATGGGTGGGCTTGGGAGTGCATAAGCCCACCCACTGGGGAGCCAGGCCCAACCAATCAGAATGAGTATTTCCCCACTAAAGGACTTTATTACAGACAGAAATACTCCTCAGTTTCATCAGCTGTCTGAGTGGCTGGTCTCAGACGATCCCGCAGGCTAAGAAGCCAGATGTGGAGGTTCTGGGCTGCATGGTTACACGTGGTCTGCGGTTGTGAGGCCGGTTGGACGTACTGCCAAATTCTCTAAAACGATGTTTAACATTCAATTATCTGGCAACAGCTCAGTTGGACATTCCTGCAGTCAGCATGCCAATTGCACGCTCCCTCAAAACTTGAGACATCTGTGGCATTGTGACAGAACTTCACATTTTAGAGTGGCCTTTTATTGTCCACCAGCACAATGTGCACCTGTGTAATGATCATGTTGTTTAATGAGCTTCTTGATATGCCACACCTGACAAGTGGATAGATTATATTGGCAACACTTTACATGTTGTGTTTATATTTTTGTTCAATGCCTGTATGTTCCACTGACAGGATGTCTGTGTACTGGTATGTGTCTGAGTTAGGGTTGAATATTTTCCCGGTATTTTACAAATGTTCCATCCTGAGAATAAATCATTTTTCTCCCGGGTAACCCGGTATTTCCTGACAAAACCGGAAGTGTCATTCAAAGCATCATATAGCGTATAAATAGGCTTATGTCTGGATTTGATTAGAGCTTTGATAAAACATGTAAGCCTGATGCTACCTGAGCCTGATGAGCCATACATTAAATACATTTTATGAGCCCTACATTAAAGACATTGAATGTGCGCAAACCAAAAAAGCCCAAATGATTGTGCCATTATCCAATACATACAGTATATGAAAGGCTACTTCTGCACATTAAACATGACAGAAAAACATAAAAGCCCATAGATGTAGCTAGTTATATGCTCTAATGGGTAAATAAATGAAACTAGCTCTAGTAGGGTAATCGTTTTGAGTCTAAACTGTATTGCTGTACTGTATTATATTGTATTATATGGACTGGAATTACACACATCGTTCAAACCATGATAAAGCAGGGAGAGAACATGCGATTCCATACTGAGATGGGCTGTCTGTCCCCACCCTGAGTGTTGATAATTCATCATGCAGAGGCCGCAGAGAAGCCATATTTAGACATTGCATTTCATTTAACAGTTCCATTTCACGCCATGCTGTTCATATACATCATTTATTATAATTTAACAGTTTCTGGCAGTTTCTTATCCCGGGAAAAGGGAGTGGTTTTGGGTGGTAAATCCCAGCAACTCTTGGTAAGTGGGTTCCTGCCATTCAACCCTAGTCTGAGTGTATGCATCTGCATGTGCATCACGGTATGCATGCACTGCATGTTTCACTGTGTGCCTGCATCTACATGTTCATGTCTGTGTGTGTATGTGTCTGCATGCCCAAATCTATGTGTCTGCATCTGTCTGCATGCCCAAGTCTATGTGTCTGCATCTGTCTGCATGCCCAAGTCTATGTGTCTGCATCTGTGTATGTGCTTCATTGTGTGTATGTGTTTATATTTGTGTGCCTATACTGTGCCTTCAGAAAGTATTCACACCCCTTGACCTTTTCCACATTTTGTTGTATTACAGCTTGAATTTAAAATGGAGATTTTGTGTCACTGGCCTACACACAATCACCCCATCATGCCAAAGCGGAATTCTTTTTTTAGAAATAAGTATTCTACTCTTTTGTTATGGCAAGCCTAAATAAGCGTCAGGAGTAAAAATGTGCTTAACAAATCACATAATAAGTTGCATGGACTCACTCTGTGTGCAATAATAGCGTGTAACATGATTTTTGAACGACTGTACCTCACGCATAAAATAATCTGTAAGGTCCCTCAGTAGAGCAGTGAATTTCAAAGACAGATTCAACCACAAAAAAAACAGGAAGGGCACCTATTGGTAGATGGGTAAAAATAAGAAGAAACTAACATTATGTCCTGAATACAAAGCGTTATGTTTGGAGCAAATCCAACACAACACATCACTGATGTTATGGATATGCTTGTGAAGGGCAAGGACTAGGGAGTTTTTTGGGGATAAAAATAAACGGAATACAGCTAAGAACAGGCAAAATCCTAGAGGAAAAACCTGGTTCAGCCTGCTTTCCAACAGACACTAGGAGACAAATTCACCTTTCAGCATGACAATAACCTAAAAGACAAGGCCAAATATACACTGGAGTTGCTTACCAAGATGACATTGAATGTTCCTGAGTGGCCTAGTTACAGTTTAGACTTAAATCCGCTTGAAAATCTATGGCAAGACTTGAAAATGTCTGTCAAGCAATGATCAACAACCAACTTGACAGAGCTTGAAGAATTTTATAAAGAATAATGTGCAAATATTGTACAATCTAGGTGTGCAAAGCTCTTAGAGACTGACCCACAGCTGTAATTGCTGCCAAAGGTGGTTCTAACATGTATTGACTTAGGGGTGTGATAACTTATGTAAATTAGATATTGCTGTATTTAATTTTCAATACATTTGCAAAACCTTTTAAAAAACATGTTTTCACTTTGTCATTACAGGATATCGTGTGTAAACGGGTGCGAAAAAACATATATTTAATACATTCTGAATTCAGGCTGTAACACAACAAAATGTGGATTAAGTCAAGGGGCATGAATACTTTCTGAAGGCACTGTACGTGATAATGGCCATCCCAGACATGGCCAGCTGTCTGGTGAGGCTGATAAGTCCCATGCGTGGTGCCCTTACTTCCATGTGTTAATGAATTCCACACCATGGCTGCCTGGCTCACACAGACAATCCCCCATAAGGGTCGGCTGCATCGCCATGACTGATTATGCATGCTGTTGGCGTGTCCGGTACAAAGAGAGAGAGAGAAAGGGAATGTGTGTGTAAGAAAAAGAAAGTGAGATGAAGAGGGGAGAGAGAAAAAAGTGTATGTGAGAAAGAATGTGTCTGAGTACGTGTGGGAAAGAGAAATAAATGTATGAGAGAAAATTTGAGTACATGAGGGAGAGAAAGAGAGTATGTGAGGGAGAGAAAGGGACAGTACGTGAGAGAGAAAGTGAGAGTATGTGTCTTTGAGAGGAAGTTGGAGTATGTGAGGGAGAGAAAGTGACAGTATGTGAGGGAGAGAAAGTGACAGTATGTGAGGGAGAGAAAGTCGGCCCCTCTGGCAGCTGGAAGGACACCTGTACTAGACTTGGTGTCCGGCTGTAGGTCACACAGACAAATACACACATACACGCACGCACACACACACACCCTCTCTCCCTCTCTCTCAATAACATCAGTCAGGCTTCCTTTCACACAGGGGAGAACCGGATGGTTTTGCCATTAACACTTTCCCCAAAGAGAAAGCACCTGAGCTAGTGTGACTTTGTGAGACTGTGTGTAAGTGTGTGTGTGTGTGTTGACGATTTAATGATTTATGGTGTGTGTGTGTGTATGAGTGTATGTTGTGTGTGTCCGTGTCCGTGTGAGCATGCGTGACTCAGACAGAGTATGTGCGCTTGAACCCGTGTGACTTTGCATGTGTGTTTTGCATATGTGTGTAAGCGCCCGTCATTCGTAAGATGTAACATATGTTTGAGAGAGTGTTTGCATTGCCTCATAGTCACTTAGAAGAAACCTGTCACTTCTTTCAAAACCTCCATTTGACTTCTGACCCCTTTTCAACTACTGACTAATCACGCTACAATGTGGCTGCTTGCTGCTCTACGGGTCCTCTACTAGAGAACCTCTACTAGAGAACCTCTACTAGACCCCTTGTGTGTTCTGGGAGTTTGGCTGACTTCAAAAGGGGTTCAACGGGGAACGTAACAAATGGCGTGCTCCGTGCGGCCCTCTTCATCTGTCCACGGAACGGGAGGCCCCTGGTGAAGGATTGGAGAGTGTCTGGTAAACAGACTCACGTATGAAACCTACCTCCCAGCGCTGGCTGTGCGGCTGATCAATGACTGTGGGGGGCCTCGTTGACACACACACACACACACAAAGGTACGAACAAACGGGCGCGCACAAACACACATACAGTGGGGAAAAAAAGTATTTAGTCAGCCACCAATTGTGCAAGTTCTCTCACTTAAAAAGATGAGAGAGGCCTTCAGGAAAAAAAATCCTGAAAATCACATTGTAGGATTTTTAATGAATTTATTTGCAAATTATGGTGGAAAATAAGTATTTGGTCACATACAAACAAGCAAGATTTCTGGCTCTCACAGACCTGTAACTTCTTCTTTAAGAGGCTCCTCTGTCCTCCACTCGTTACCTGTATTAATGGCACCTGTTTGAACTTGTTATCAGTATAAAAGACACCTGTCCACAACCTCAAACAGTCACACTCCAAACTCCACTATGGCCAAGACCAAAGAGCTGTCAAAGGACACCAGAAACAAAATTGTAGACCTGCACCAGGTTGGGAAGACTGAATCTGCAATAGGTAAGCAGGTTGGTTTGAAGAAATCAACTGTGGGAGCAATTATTAGGAAATGGAAGACATACAAGACCACTGATAATCTTCCTCGATCTGGGGCTCCACGCAAGATCTCACCCCGTGGGGTCAAAATGATCACAAGAACGGTGAGCAAAAATCCCAGAACCACACGGGGACCTAGTGAATGACCTGCAGAGAGCTGGGACCAAAGTAACAAAGCCTACCATCAGTAACACACTACGCCGCCAGGGACTCAAATCCTGCAGTGCCAGACGTGTCCCCCTGCTTAAGCCAGTACATGTTCAGGCCTGTCTGAAGTTTGCTAGAGAGCATTTGGATGATCCAGATGAGGATTGGGAGAATGTCATATGGTCAGATGAAACCAAAATAGAACTTTTTGGTAAAAACTCAACTCGTCGTGTTTGGAGGACAAAGAATGCTGAGTTTCATCCAAAGAACACCATACCTACTGTGAAGCATGGGGGTGGAAACATCATGCTTTGGGGCTGTTTTTCTGCAAAGGGACCAGGACAACTGATCCGTGTAAAGGAAAGAATGAATGGGGCCATGTATTGTGAGATTTTGAGTGAAAACCTCCTTCCATCAGCAAGGGCATTGAAGATGAAACGTGGCTGGGTCTTTCAGCATGACAATGATCCCAAACACACCGCCCGCAACGAAGGAGTGGCTTCGTAAGAAGCATTTCAAGGTCCTGGAGTGGCCTAGCCAGTCTCCAGATCTCAACCCCATAGAAAATCTTTGGAGGGAGTTGAAAGTCCGTGTTGCCCAGCGACAGCCACAAAACATCACTGCTCTAGAGGAGATCTGCATGGAGGAATGGGCCAAAATACCAGAAACAGTGTGTGAAAACCTTGTGAAGACTTACAGAAAACATTTGACCTCTGTCATTGCCAACAAAGGGTATATAACAAAGTATTGAGATAAACTTTTGTTATTGACCAAATACTTATTTTCCACCATAATTTGCAAATAAATTCATAAAAATCCTACAATGTGATTTTCTGGATTTTTTCCTCGTTTGTCTGTCATAGTTGAAGTGTACCTATGATGAAAATTACAGGCCTCTCTCATCTTTTTAAGTGAGAGAACTTGCACAATTGGTGGCTGACTAAATACTTTTTTTCCCCACTGTACAGTGCATATTGTACGTGTGTGCACGCACGCACTCTCTCTACTTCACATGCGCGCGCACACACATGAACGAACACACAAAGGCCCCAACAACACCAGCACTTAAGCCTCCACCAGCCACTCACTCATGTCCTTAACCAGAGTAACGGGAAGCAAGGAGTGAGGGAGGGAGGGAAGGAGACAAGGGAGAAAAGATGCAAGACTCTTCCTAGCTGTTGAGCCTGAGGCCATGGGCGGGCTTTTTTACGGAGATAAAAACACGAACCATGTCGTTAATCTGCGCGTGAGACGTAGTCGGGCGAGAGGCGAGCCTTTTAATCTAAGGAGGACAGCAGATTTCATCAGCACGCTGTGTGGGGAGGAAAGGAGAGACGAGAGAGAGCCAAAGTGTTTTTTGTGTATTCCGTCTATTCTAGTGACGCTGCCTCTCTTCTTTTCTCCTTTCGTCTCTCCTCCTCTTTCCAGATGCTGCACACACACACCCCTCTCACCCCGCGTCAAGTGTAGCCAGCTAACCCTGTCAGTGTGTGAGGCTCTGTAGCAACATGGTGTTCGGGTAAACAGGCCTCACTGGGCTCAGCGTTTGGTCTGCTGAGTCTGTGATGGACATACACACTCTCACGCACACACAGTATATGCGTGCAAAGCACACACAAGCATTACACACACAACCAACAAGCAGACAAACTGGAGGGTATGTTATATCTCCTGAAAGACACACAGTCAGGCCCATCTCCACAGAGAGCCTTATTCTTGTTCTTTCCTTTCTACCTTGCAGCTTCAGCACAACTGTCAGCCCCTGCAAGTTCACATTCTCCGTAGTGGTGTAGACCCGCATGAAAAACACTCCGACTGCCCTTCCCGTTGTAGGTTGCTGCTGCTGAATGTGTTAGGTATCCAATTTATAGGCCCGAACTACTATGAACCATGGGGGGAGCACCTATATGTTTGGCAGCCTTGGGAGGGCACTCATACAACCTTGAAATGCAATTTATATTTCAACTCTTATTTTGAAGGTTTGAATCAATACTTTAAGTGCTTTTTTCAAACTTTTTTCACTGCCAGCGCCAACCTTAAACATGGGAGACAGACTGTCATGTTTAACATGGACCTAAATGACCCATTATTAAGACTCCCATTACCTCAGAGGTTAAATGCCTGCCTTTGAACCAAATGTCATTCCAGTGCCATGAGTAGGTGGTATGTAATGCAGGGTTAACGGTAACTGCCGGATGGCTGTACCTATGGAACCAAAATGGCAGCTGTAATGAGTCAGTGGCTTACCTCGCCTTCCCTGTGCCACGGCCGCCCGTTCTGTGGGTACTTGCTCTGGCTCTGGCGTTTCTTCTGCCCTCCGTCTGCGAATTTGCAAAGCAAAGGCTCGTTGGGGGCTGCAGAGAGAGAGAGAGAGAGAGAGAGAGAGAGAGAGAGAGAGAGAGAGAGAGAGAGAGAGAGAGAGTGAAGGGGTTAGTAAAATCAGAAATTAGCACCAGGAGGACTAAAACAGTGACCCTTATGAAGAACCGAGCCCCTTTGAAGTGTGTCTCTCTTTCTCTTTTCTGCCCCCTCCCGCCCTCCCTCCCTCCCGTAGAGTGCCTTGTGAAACTCCCAGACGCTCAGTCTTGGCAAGGCCATTCATTCGCCCAGCCTCAGCCCCACTGGCAGCCCTTGAAAGAGCATAGCTGGGTATTGTTGAAATAATAATCAGAGTAATCGCTCTCGTAAATTGCTTAGAGACGGTAATGTTTCGGCGCTCTGTCAGCCAAAGCTAATTTCTGTAAGGCATTCCCGTTCCCTCCTATACAATCCCCCTATTTTTTTTAGAACAGCTTTTCTGCTTGACTTTTCATCTTTATGATTTTTCCACTCTGCAACCAGCAAGGTTTCTCATCGGGCTACACACATAAAAGTGTTTGGGTGAGAATGTTCGGTTGAGTTGTTCTCTGAGTGACCACCGGAGGCAGTCTATCCATGTGCTCGCACTAGCTGCTGCAGTCAGGAAATGCGAATGGACAGAAACATTGTCAGTCACTTAGGGAGAAATATTACATGGGGTAACATAGCCATTCGTTGCCTTTGTTATTTAATGTCAGGTCCCATACATTCACCCAGGAAGTAGCCACAAAATATGAATGGACTATACGAACACACAAGAGGAGGAAATAACCAAGATTGGCTAATTGCAGTTTATCAATTGACGGTTCATGGGATCTCAACTCCTCCATATAGTCCCTTATATCTAGATAACTGCAGGAGCACCAAGATATAACTGCCATAACAAGTTATGTTTTCTATGTGATACGTAGTTCTTAGAACAACTCTCTAAAGGCCATATTCTCACACTATTCCTAAACCAGGTGCCCTTCAGACGATGTTAAAAACATCTTCTGAGGAAAGACAGAGCCACTGAGGGCTGGAATGAAAGGAGGGGAAGAAAGAATAACAAAGGAGAAGAAAAAGCCCTTATTGAGCGGTTACTCGTGAGAAACGGGTGGCTCTTTTGGCCGGGGATCGGGGGGGTCTTTAGTGTGTCCGTCCCCTTTTAGTTTTTTTGTGCGTGTCAGTGAGATCGGTATCTCTGTGTAGAAGGGAACTGTAGAGATGAGAGGGAGAGAAAGAGAGAAGTAGAGTAAGCTAGCTGAAGGATCAAACGAAAGGGCTGCGCTGTGGGCCCGACGTGAGCCAGCCTTGTTCAAACACTGTTCCCTGCACCTGCAGCTCCAGAGCCTCGTGGACGGGCAGACGGGCAACCTGTCATCGCGTTCGCATTAGAGGCGTTCTGACTACACCGACGCAGGTGTCGTCTGTGGCGTGAGATGCTGGACAGTGAGGAAGCGACCTTTCAGCTCCCACTCCCGAATCTGACATAGACAGGAGCTTCATTGATGCTTTAATCTCAATTCCCCAGATGTTTGGGACTCAATAATAAGTCCCTGTACACTGGAGGCAATTCAGTACAGAGGACAAGGCCAACAACACCATGTGAACGAGAGCAACTACGGTGTCCATACCAGGACAGTCTCAGTTGAGACTGACCCAATTACTGACGAGACGGTGGCTGTCCTAATATGAACACCCTATGCAACAGAGGCACATGACAGTAACCTTCCAGTGGAAGTCAGCTTCCTGACTGTAACGTAGGTCAAGTGATGATGCAGTATACTAACACACATAGCTATTATTTGTTTGCCTATTACAGGAAGCGAGTGAAAAGCGGATGAGGCAGGAAAAGATGCAAATTAACAGGGGATTCGGGGAACAAACTCTTCAGACTTCAACCCACAGGGGTGGAGATGTTGCTGGGAAAAAAAAAGAAAAAGCTACCAAAAACTCTCTCTGACTGTCCTCTCAGGGAGGTAATTAGCGGTCTGGCTAATTTAGTGGATCCGATATGCAGCAACACTGACATCCCATGAGCAGGCCTCCAGATCCCTCCAGATCCCACAACACAACGGCCAATTTGTGGAAAAATCAAGGGCAAAATCTTCAGCCCCTCCTGGTCTCCCCTATGCGGAAAATTAAAACAGAAGAGTGCATAAAGGCCTACAGTACGTTGCCCATAATGTGGCTTTACTGGCTTATGGCTACAACACTTAAATTGGCGCCATCTCAGTCAATGTGTGCAATTCTGAGACCCCCAAAAAATCCTGCATCTACCAATTTAGCACTACATAACGACAAAAAATGTTAGGAAATAGGAAAAGTAATTTTGGTCAAAGTCAACAATTGACGCTAACAAGGTGCTCTTAATTGTTCTTTATATGCGTCGCTATAGTAACGGGTCAACACATTGGTGAGAATTGAGAAACACAAACTCTCCACCCCCCCCTCTCTCTCACACACACACACACACACACACACACACACACACACACACACACACACACACACACACACACACACACACACACACACACACACACACACACACACACACACACACACACACACACACACACACACACATTAGGGTGCCAGCACTGCAAACAGCATGAGCAGCAATGGAGGAAACATTTCACCTGGAGTCAAGTGGCTGGATTAGAAATGACCTCACTAGCTCGGAGGCCGGCACATAGTCACACCAATGCTACTCTGCTTTGTTTGCATCAGACACCCTGGTTTCCTACTCCCTAACCTT
The DNA here is from genome assembly GCA_030435695.1 of Brachymystax lenok tsinlingensis. Taxonomy (NCBI): domain Eukaryota; kingdom Metazoa; phylum Chordata; class Actinopteri; order Salmoniformes; family Salmonidae; genus Brachymystax; species Brachymystax lenok. Next base: position 35,627,430 of record CM059799.1, read on the forward strand.
TTAATGCAGTGGGCTAAATCAGGGTCACACAGAGAGATTCTTGGTAGTCTTAAACAAATCTGCTTTGAAACAAAAGCCTTCACCTCACACACATGGTTATGGGCTTAACAAAAAGAGGACACCAGTACCATGTCAGATATAGGGTGGAAATGTATTCAATTTTGAGTTTGCATCCCAATATTACACTTAATATATCACAGAAGACTGAAATATAACAAAACTGTTAGACATAGAAGTACCGGATGTTCATAATGTTATTCATTATGAAAAATATTAATAACATTCCACCCATTGACTGCAGGAAAGGACTACTATGTATTTACAGTACAAGTCAAAAGTTCAAAAGTACTCATTCAAGGGTTTTTCTTTATTTTTACAATTTTCTACATTGTAGAATAATAGTGAAGACATCAAAACTATGAAATAACACATATGGAATCACGTAGTAAGCAAAAAAGTGTTAAACAAATCAAAATATATATTATATTTTAGTAGCCACCATTTTCCTTGATGACAGCTTTGCACACTCATGGCATTCTCTCAACCAGCTTCATGAGGTAGTCACCTGGAATGCATTTCAATGAACAGGTGTGCCTTGTTAAAAGTTCATTTGTGGAATTTCTTTCCTTCTTAATGTGTTTGAGCCAATCAGTTGTGTTGTGACAACGTAGGGATGGTACACAGAAGATAGCCCTATTTGGTAAAAAACCAAGTCCATATCATTGCAAGAACAGCTCAAATAAGCAAAGAGAAATGACAGTCCATCATTACTTTATGACACGAAGGTCAGACAATACGGAACATTTCAAGAACTTTGAATGTTTCTTCAAGTGCAGCCGCAAAAATCATCAAACGCTATGATGAAATTGGCTCTCATGAGGACCGCCACAGGAAAGGAAGAACCAGAGTTACATCTGCTGCAGAGGATAAGTTCATTAGAGTTACTAACCTCAGAAATTGCAGCCCCAATAAATGCTTCACAGAGTTCAAGTAACAGACATCTCAACATCAACTGTTCAGAGGAGACTGCGTGAATCAAGCCTTCATGGTCGATTTTGCTGCAAAGAAACCACTACTAAAGTACACCAATAAGAAGAAAGGACTTGCATGGGCCAAGAGGCACGAGCAGTGGACATTAGACCGTGGAAATCTGTCCTTTGGTCTGATGAGTCCAAATTTGAGATTTTTGGTTCCAACCGCCGCGTTGAGATTTTTGGTTCCAACCGCTGTGTCTATGTGAGACGCAGAGTAGGTGAACGGATGATCTCTGCATGTGTGGTTCCCACCATGAAGCATGGAGGAGGAGGTGTGATGGTGCTTTGCTGGTGATTTATTTAGAATTCAAGGCACACTTAACCCGCATGGCAACCACAGCATCGATACGCCATGTGGTTTGCGCTTAGTGGGACTATCATTTGTTTTTCAACAAGACAATGACCCAACACACCTCCAGGCTGTGTAAGGGCTATTTGACCAATATGAGAATGAAGGAGTGTTGCATCAGATGACCTGGCCTCCACAATCACCCGACCTCAACCCAATTGAGATGGTTTGGGATGAGTTGGACAGCAGAGGGAAGGAAAAGCAGTCAACATGTGCTCAGCATATGTGGGAACTCTTTAAAGACAAGCATGTTGGAAAAGCATTCCAGGTGAAGCTGGTTGAGAGAATACCAAGAGTGTGCAAAGCTGTCATCAAGGCAAAGGGAGGCTTTTTAAAAATTTTGGTTTTTGGTTACTACATGATTACACGTGTTATTTCATACAATGTAGAAAATAGTAAAAATAAAGAAAAACCCTTGAATGAGTAGGTGTGTCTAAACTTTTGACTAGTACTGAATGAATCATCCAACTCTAACCCCCGATCCAGGTCAGGACTAGACTCTTGGTTCAACCAGAGCAGTACGACCAAAACTCTTCAGTACTCGATATCACAGTGAATGTACAATGTGCAGATAATCTGTCAGCACTGTTACAATGAAAGCTACTTCCAACATTATACGCTTCAGTTTAGTAAAACATTAACTGCTTTTTTTATGGACCGGCATCTTTAAACCAAAAACAACAGTCTTATTGGCTTTAAAATAACCTCTTGTGAATATCAATTCCGTATGCTACACGTCCGTCCTCCATTCTCCCTGTTATTCCTCAGAAGCATGTTGAACTGTACATCTGGCAGTCTGAATGGCAGAATCAATGCAGGAATGCCCAGAACTGCGTCAGGGTGGGGGAGCATTGAATCAAGCAGCTTTTAACCATCAAGCAAGTTACAAAAGAGGCCTCTCTCAAGGCAAATGCAGAGGGAGGAGGAGGCTTTGAGTCAAACCAGCATCGCTTTGTACTGTGAGGGCAAAGCACTGTCAATGATAAATGGATAGAGGACTATTCATCTCTCTCCACAACATTATGTGCTGTTCACAGAATAGGATTCGTCAAAGACAACAACTCTACAGTTCAACAACTCCATTTTTTTCACCCCAGTTAGTAGTTACGCTGCCACTCCCCAACAGGCTCGGGAGAGGCAAAGTTCGAGTCATGCGTCCTTCAAAACATGACCCGCAAAGCTGTGCTGCTTCTTAACACACTGCTTGCTTAACCCGGAAGCCAACCACACCAATGTGTTGGAGGAAACACTGTTCAACTGACAACCAGAGTCAGCTTGCAGGAGCCCAGCCCACCATAAAGACGACGCTGGGCCAATTGTGTGGCTGTCACACAGCCTGGGATCGAACCTGTGCTGCGCCACTCGGGAGCCAACTCCATCAGTTCTGATTACAGCCTTTACTATTACTGCTTATTTGTATACAAGAAAGACAACTCCTCAGTATACCTCCAGAATGAGGCTTCATTAGAATTCTGCTTCACGTTACCTCCTCCTTGCTCTGAAGAATTTCTAATAGATTATTTAAAAATGGCCTAATTAGGATCAGAATGGTTGACCTATTGATTTTGGGAAGAGTTGAATGAATCACCATCATTTAGAAAGACAGAAAGTAAGAGAGAGACAAAGAGAAATGGAAAGGCAGACAGAGAGACACAAAGATGTCTGTCTGAGTAATAAGTCTACAAAGAGGGAGAAAATCCCTACTCAGTCTGGACACCAAGAGACAATCTGGTTGAATAGTGGGGATGTGGAGGGAAGCGGCAGAGCATAAATAAGCGACGAGACAATATCCCTCATATGTAGAGGTTAACATAAGCCCCCACCACCCAAATCCATATTCTTCACCACTCCCCCCACCTCGTGGGCTAGATGCAGACGGCTCACCAGCCCGGCAGAAGAAGCGGCGGACCCTCTCAAAGGGTAGGGATTTGACGGCTCTGCGTCAATAGTGCTCACAACAACGGCCAGCCAGCGTCGTGGCGTCCTTGAGGACGGAAAAAGAAGACTTCCTGTCTGCCTTTTCACTGACAGCTGCGACGGGGCAACGCTCAGCGCTCGACTCAATGACATGTCCTGATAAACGGATGCAGCTAGAGAGAGAGAGGGGTCCATTTTTCCTGATCTATATTTTAGACGGGGAGGAGGACGAGGATGTCAACAAAGCTCTCTCCCTCTCCCCCTCTCCCCCTCTCCCCCTCTCTGAGCCAATATGGTTACACACTGTATGGATATTGATCGCCCCCAGCGTTTTCCATAGAGGGCTCATGTGGTACGGCGCCAAGCCGTCCTGGTCTGAGATGTTATTATGGATTACGGGAAAGGACCCTCTCAATGCAGAGGGGTGGTAGGTAGGTAGGTAGGGGCTCATCAATGAGCTGTTGCACACTTAACAAGAGTCATGTAATGTAGTAGTCCTATCTCTCTCGCTTTCTCTCTCTCTCTGCATGGCGGAAGAGCAGACAGACTGGTCTCAGGACAGATTTGAGAGAAATAAACAAATCTGATGGATGATGGGCAGATGCTGCGCTGCATCATGGCCTCCAGGTCTCAGGTCTGTCTGGTTATAGTACATGATATATCAGTAATGGATATATGAGAGGGTTGGACACTGACAAAGACCACCTTTGGACTAGATAAATAAATGCACTCAGACAAAGGCTGTGTGTGAAGACGAAGTTGTAGTCAAGCTTACTAGCTTAGCATGGCGCTAAGATACAGCAGTATATCATAGAGTAGTGTATCCACGCTTTGAATAAGACTGTGGGTGTATTAGTATAGTCATACTGCAGGTGAAGCAGCTGGAAAGCTAAGTGGATAGGAGTTTTTCAGTCCCAAAAAGTAGAAAGTGCCTAGCTGCTTGCCTGTTGACATGGATGTCACACGCCCACGTCTTTAACTGTTACACTAACTCACATTTACAGCATACTAAAACCTAAACTGTCATTGAAACTGCTGAATTGGCACAGCCAGTAGAGTCATTCACCCAACATTTCAGAGGTGCAAAGACCTTTCCCACTATGCAGACCCACAAAGTACAGTAAGGACTAGCATGAGTGCTACACCCCCAAAAAATATAAATAAATCCTATTAGAATCCAAAAGAAAATCCTATCAGATTTAGGATATAATCAACTGCAACAACAATAGCTGTGAAACCTCCTGAGATTGTTGGGTGTGTGGGGGGAAGGAGTTGTGGTGGGGTCTCATTATCTTTAGGTTTTTCTTTCCCTCTCTCTATCCCAACATAAAGGGGTAAACATTCTATTTGTTGTATGCATAGCTGACTATTAGATATGACATGAAAGAAATGCTCATATCTTTGTGTTACAGTACCTACAAATGTATTTTCCTTCTACTTTTCATTTGCATAATAAGCAATGTAAAGATGCTGTGAATCCTGGAAAAATCTCCCAAAACCGTGTGTTAGTATAACATTTTATATAGTATTGTACGTCATATTCTAATGTCTAATTCAAAGACATGCAATTGGATGAATAAGAAGGAAATTAAATAACTTGAGTATTTTGTGGAAAAAAGTGTACTTACAGGTGGTCATACAGCAAATGAACTTGGGTATTCCCATATTGTGGTGGTGAATAAAACCAAAATGAATATAGAACTGTTGTTTACGATCAACAAAAATGTTGCAATTACTGTTGTAACAAATTACAACAAACTATAATTTAATGGGTTAAATTAGGAACAAAAAGTTATAATAGGATTCGGGTAGGAAAGTAGGCCTACAGTATGGTTAGCCTTTAGCATGTTCTAGCAAAGTAGGCCTACAGTATGGTTAGCCTTTAGCATGTTCTAGCAAAGTAGGCCTACAGTATGGTTAGCCTTTAGCATGTTCTAGCAAAGTAGGCCTACAGTATGGTTAGCCTTTAGCATGTTCTAGCAAAGTAGGCCTACAGTATGGTTAGCTTTTAGCATGTTCTAGCAAAGTAGGCCTACAGCAGTGGTCACCAACGATCTCCAAGGCATTCCTAGTCGATCACCAAACAGTTCAGTAAAAAAAACACAAACCCTTGTGTTCCTATTTTTTATTTGTTTCACGTTGTTGGCAGAAGGTGCACTTGATTCAGCAGTCCTAGTGCCGGGAAGGTAAAGGGTTCCCATTTTGAACCATGTAACGTGTCTGAAGGTAGAACTCCGCCTACCCGAATCAGATAGCTCAGATCACCATGTCTGCACAGTTTCCTTGAGCCATAGACTGTAAAAAGCAGAATTGAACGCACAGCAAAGTTGATACTGTGAGATTTCAAAACGTTTAAAACCATGACTAGAGAGAGACTCAACGAATACAACAAAGAGCTGCTGTTTTCATGAGTAAGTTCATGTTTAAGTTGTTATTCAGCACTCTTAACACGTTGTTCAACACTTTCATAACACATCAAACGCGTGTTCTCCCCTTTTCTCAGCGGAGGGAGGGAGAGCAAGGAACGCTCCCTTCAGACTGACCATCAGATGCAGGCCATCAGTCCAGTAAAAAAATATAATAAACAAATGATTATGCTTACTTGGCTGTGCCTCAATTTTTGGGGTGACACAATCCTACAAAACCTATAGGATCCATTAGGATTACTTTTGATTTCCAATAGGAAAAAAATGGTCTAATAAGATTCCAATAGGATTCTGATAGAGGTGACAAAATCTTATAGGATTGAGAAAACAGAAAAGAAAACAATTTTTTTTTGCATGTTATTTTGGCATTAATACGTGTCACATATCAGATTGCAAACAATGTAAAAAATATATATATCATAGATTTAATAAAGCCGCATCTGTTTTCTTGAGTAAGGCAGCTCCAAAATGCAAGTGTTTCAGCCCAACTCAGCGCTTTCTGTGGTGGTGGGGCAAGCCAGCAGAAAATACGGAGCATTGCGCCGTGATTGGCTCAGTGTTCTCTCACTCATGGGGACACTACGTCACCACCAAGTCTAACGGTAGAGCTTGACAATTCAAGCCCCTTGGGTGCTGCCATAGAGTTTCATTAGAAGTGTCCATCCAAGAAGGCTGAAGGTCATTGGCCACAGATAAAATGACGTCAATTCACGTTATATCTTGAGAAATAATGAAGAGAAATTATAGATCGGTGCTCATCCGCCATTGGACATAAACATTGCACAACAAGTTGGAAATCGCAAATTCAACAACGGGTGGTTTGGAAGGAATCAGTGGCTTACTGCAAGCATTGCAAAGCAATCATTAGCCTGCTATTCAGTGGAGTGGATGTGTTGTCCCAAGTCTAAGATTAAGGGTCTCTTTTCCTAGTTTAAAATGATAAACATTCAACATTGACCATGCTGTCAATGAAGCATGATTTGTGCAAAATCTGACTTTAGTGTGTTCAAGACAACTGGGAACTCGGGAAGAACGAGCTATGACTGGAAAAATACGATTTGAACTTTCATCCAACTCGGAATTGTAAATCTGGAACTCGGGCCTCTTTCTAGAGCTTTGACCTGAAGATCACTGACGTCATCATGATTCAACTTTTTTTCCCCTCAAGTTCCCAGTTGTCTTGAACGCACCATACACCCAGAGATTGGCAGACTTTGATGACAAAGTTTGATGACAAATTTGCCCACGAAGGACCGCCGCGCCACCTTCCTGTTCAAGTGAGCACAGCTATGTGCCAGGGAGATATGTATACTGTAGCTAAGAAAGTAATACTAAGTGTAGTAAGCTGTTAGTAGCCCATGTGCCTCACCCTAATAATTTGGTCTATATTAATCTCTTAATTTCGCCTACTGTTCTGACTTGGTGGTGCACATGTAGCCTATAACCTGTTTTTCAGAAATGTAATCATTGAATATTGTAAGAGCGTTCATTGTCTGCTTATATGCCCCCTTTATTTATCCTACGGTTCTGACTTGGTGTACAGGGAGAACACTGTAAGAATGTTCTGAAGTCTGACGCTGTACATTTCAAAAGTGCTACATCCGTCCTAGCTCGCTCATTAATGTCTTACTCGAAATTATGGATTGCCTCTTATCCGTTTGTCGTCCCCTTATGCCACAGTTTGTATATCTCAATTGTTAGTAGAAACTACATTTGTTTAAGCAAGTCAGCCATATCAGCTATGTTTTTTTAAAAGGCAGTAAATGAGGTTGAACAAACTGTTTCGCTGCCAGACAAGGCTTCGCTGATAGCCAGGTGTAGCAGTGGTAAGGTGTTGGGACTGCTGTTGGGACAGCTTTATGTAGGCCCTAACAGTTTGTGGGCACCGTTTGTCACCGTTATAGTTCAATTAATGTATTGTTTAGTGTTGTGTTGTGTAGTGGCTTTGCTGGCATGCATCCCACATTTTTGGGGGTTTGCTCCACCAAGATTTACATGCTAATATCGTCACTGTATAGGATTCTATTGAAAAAATCCCTAATCCTTTAGGACTTTTTGACCTAGGTAGCAAAGTAAGCCTACAATATGGTTAGCCTTTAGCGTGACTGCTAGCAAAATAGGCCTACAGTATGAATTAGCATTTAGCGTGAGTGCTAGGAAAGTAAGCTTACAATATGAATTAGTCTTTATCTTGAGTGTTAGCACACAGCAACACTGGCAGTGAGACTAGAACTGGAAAACCCCGGGGCAAACTCTTTGAGGTACAAGGAAAACTGTTAAAGGAGGAGAGCGCTTCACTTTAGCTTAACTGGCAAATTCTCCTGACCAACCAGCCACTCCAAACATTAACGTTACCAAGATAAATAAATAAACAGGTCAGGGTGTAGAGGGGGGAGGTGCCAAGTCTAATGGAGTGTTCTCAATCCTCTAGTCGTACACATTTCAATAAAATGTATACAAGCAGACAGATCTCACCACATTTATTTACAAACGGCATGGTTGAAGTGTTGCCGGTCCCCGCCGCTTAGCTACAATTTAAATGTGGGTCCGAGACAGATGTTTCCAATGCTATGGGCTGTTAGGGCCTGGCACTGTTCTGTTCTGCCAGTTCTCTCTCTGGTTCTGTCCTATGGGATCCGAACTTGCCCAATAGGATTCCAATATGTTTCTGATAGAGGTGACCCCAAAATTATTTTGCCTCTACGCTCTTCAGACTCTCCATCTCTCGTAGTGGGAATAGGGCCTAGGTTTCCACTGCAGGCTTTCCAAGAAGTATGGACACAACAAAATGAAATTACAGGACAATAAATTAATTATCAATGGAGCCTCAATACTGCATCGGAGTAACAGTCAATACTCAGATACCCATTGGCTGAGACAGGGAGCAACCAGCCAATCAATAGTGCCACCCGGGGTGATTAATGATCAATGCTGACACAGACGTTGATTTATGATCGATGGAGTCGGGGCTAGTATGACTAGCTGCTCGATTCTGTCCCTTTACTGTAACTGATTGGGGATCGATGAGGAGTGGCACTGTAGCTGATTAGAGATCAGGGCCTGTATTCAAAAAGCATCTCAGGAGTGCTGATCTAGGATCAGTTTTGTCTTGTAGGTAGATCATAATGAATAAGGTAGCATGGACAGGGGGTACCTGATCCTAGATCAGCACTCCTACTCTGAGACGATTTGGGTCGTTTCAGATGCAGGAAATGTACGCCTTTCCTACCCACGCCTTTCCTATGCACTTCTCAGAAGTTGGTATTCAGACTTACCTTATGCAGGTGCGCAACAGGCTTTGCAGGCATGGTTCCCTTGCATGCGCTGAATAAATGTAATTCAATAGCTAAAAACCCTCCAACTTGCTAAGCCAACCGATTTTCTAGTGAAGTTTTCATTCAATAGCATTTTCAATACTGTTTATTTAAAGCCATCCCTTTAAATTTGGTGTACCTTTAATTTTAATTCATGGAATATATGGAGAAAATGGTTCAGAATATTGGGATAAATCAGACGCCTTTTCAGCAGCAATTGGTAGATTTATAAACCATCCGATCTTGTAATTATTTAGGGTTAGGAAAGTATTTATGAATAACTAAATAAAGGTTTGGTGAATATATTGGTGAATCAAAAATATAGTGGTTTGATTTATCTGAAAGTTGCCATATTCAACTGTTCAATCCATTAAATATTGGAAGGTAATAGGGGTTGACCAGTAGTCCTATACATCTACCCTAATAATCTTCACTAATCATGGAACTGTCGTCATGAACAGGTTTAAACTGCTACGTATGGCCTGCATTCCATAATGATTTAAATAGGCTATGTCACAAATTATTGCACAACCTTTAATACGTTAGCCTAATATGATCCACTATTGCTAGCGATCACCAGGCACAGCCACACAAAAATGACAGAAGAAAGAAAGGTAAACTACTGTTGTAATGGAATGATGCAAAATGTAAGGAAACTGACACTAAAGTGACAGTTATAAATGTATGTGAGTATAACTGACGGTGGCTACCGATAGTGGCTAATATTTAACACAATATAAATTGTACAAAATACAGTAAAATGTCGGGGCATATAATTAAAACATTCTAGAAATAATGAATCAACTCGGTAGGTTTTGCGATATACTTTCGTTTGGGCATGGCTACAGAAGCCTATAGCTTCGGTCTCCAAATGTAATTCCTGCAAGTTATAAGGCCAGCATTTCATAAACTTTACTGTGGAAAAGGTGATATGTTGATATGCTTCAGTTTGCTGCATAATGACTGGTTTTACATTTGTCTCCAGAGATCAAAAGGTAAAATAGATCTAAAACATTTGTCATTTATATTTACAATCCCCTTATCCAAACAGCGTACTCATTTATTTCTATATATTTCTATATTTATTTCTATATGAAAAGTACAGGTTCCACTTGGAACCGACAGGTTGCTCGACTTTATTAATCATCTCATCAATCGTAACGGTTGTGGAATCATGAGGGATTTAAGTCAAATAATGAAGTCATCTTCATTTATCTGATCTCCACCCCAAATTAATAGTGGGTGAATAGCATGCTATTCTCATGCTTTAGATCAAGGTCCAAATACACGTAGAGAGTGTGGCGAAACCCTGCACAGAGCCTTCACCGTGCGCTGCCACTTTAAGAGCGCACCAGCTGCCAGGATGGAGGAAGTACAGTAAATCTGTCTCTGTGTGAGAGCGCACAGTTGGCGCGGCAGTTTTGACGGCTGTGTGCAAGTCTTTGCAGAAGTCATGCTTAGTTTGTAAAGTTTTAAGTCAAGTGTTACCGCTCTACTTCGTGTTTGGAACCTGTGGGGACTGCTCTTGCCGTAGATTTACTGGATTACTGGCAACAATGCTACAAAGCTTTACCCAACAAACCAAATACAAAGAAAATACAAAGTTTCAAAGCACTCATAGAAACAAACCATCATCTAGTCATGACCGGTCTTGAGCAGGAACAAAAAGGGAGAGCAGAGGAGTCGGCCTCTGTTGTGAAGGAAGTGTGTGCTCACCTGAAATATGTTTTGGAGGACATGAAGAACTCTCTCACAGAGGAAATGCGATTTATGACTAAAAGGAGACATCTAATGAGATAGAAAACACACAGAAGGCCACAGACCAACTGGTGGAGCTGCACCAGGAGGTGATGCAGTGCTTTTCCCTTCTGGACAAACATCTGCACCTCGCTCAGTGTTTACCGCTGCCACTGACTCTGCAATCAAGGGAATAGGAACAGATGGCGCTGGAAAAAAACCCTCGTAAGACAGTTAAACAACAGAACTCCAGTTTCATCAATACCCCCTGCGACTGTCATCCCTCCTTTAGAGAGCTCCCTCCCTATCAAGCTAATTTTTCCCACTTTTGGCAGCCCAGAAGATGATGTTGTTCCTCTGCTTTTTCTATCTAAGCGTAATGATTTCCTTTCCCGCCGGCCCCTTACTGATCTGGAGGTTCTTGCCACCCTCCTTAGTGTTCTCCATGGTGCACCAAGAGACTGGTGGGAGATTGACACCTGTTCATGGGCTATCTGGGAGGAGTTTCAGAAACTGTTCTTCTCCGCCTTCCTCTCAGAGGACTATGAGGATGAACTGGCAGAAAGGGTTCGTAACAGAGTCCAGGGTGAAGCAGAGCCAATACAGGACTTTGCCTTCTCCTATCAAGTTCTATGGAAGAGACGGAAGGCTGACATTACTGAGCAGGAGATGGTTAAACTCGCACCACCTCCAAACACAAACACCCCTGTTCCCTCAACCAGGTATCCCAACTGCGTGGGGTTATTTCCAATCCGCAAAGCCACTGCATCTGCCACTTCTCCAATTCTGCAAAGTGAGATCTTTACATGATTCGGGATTCCAGACCAAATTCTATCTGACCGAGGTCCACAGGAATCTACAAAGAGCTCTGTACCTACTGGGGAGTTGTTGCCAAGCTGACCACGGCCTACCATCCGTAGACCATCCTTACCGAGAGGGTAAACGACACCCTGAAGGGGATGATTGCTTCATTCGTGGGGGTTTAGCACACAAGGTGGGATCAGCATCTTCCTGATTTTCAGTTTGGCTGAACTCTGCGGTCCAGGAGACTTCTGGTGTCACTCCCGCTGAACTCCTCCTGGGAAGATCACTGAAAGGCCTGATAGACAGAGTCTTGCAAAGTTCCAACTTTTTACCTGACTGGCCAGCGTTTGACGCAGTCAACCACCCCCATACATTGCTAGCTAGAGTGGAGGCCATCAGAATCAAAATCAAACAGCGACAGCTCAGAAACTATGACAAACATAGACGAGATGTGAGTTGCCCACCCCAGTGTCGTGTCTGGGTCCGTTCTCATCTGTCAAGGGCTAAACAGTTCACAACAAAGCTGGCTTTGAAATGGCAAGGTCCTTACCGTGTGGTGCAGCAGTTGGGCCTGATGAACTACTTGGTCTCTTTGGAGGACACTGGGGAAGATGTCAGGACAGTGCATGCTGTTGACCTAAAGCCCTGGTACCCTATGGCAGAAGAGCTGGATTACAGGCAAATGCAACTCCTGCAGGAACTCTTCTTGGGGGACCCTGATGAGGACTTCCCTGGTTTGGTTCTAACCTGCCAAAGCCTGCATCCGCTCTGTTTTTACAGGCTTTGTTTTTTCATGGGGGGGAGGAGTGTGGTGAAATCCTTCACGGAGCCTTCACCATGTGCTGCCAATAAGAGCGCCCCAGCTGTCAGGAAGGAGGAAGTAAATATGGCACTTCCGTCTCTGAGCTCTCGGTTGTCAGTTTTGACGGCGTGTGCAACTGTTTGCTGAAGTCATGTTTGTTTTCGGCGTGATTAGTTTGTAAGGTTTTAAGTGAAGTGCTACTGCTCTGCTACGTGTTTGGAACCTGTTGGGACTGCTCTTGCCGCTGATTTACTGGATTACTGCCAACATTGTTGCAAAGCTTTAACCAACAAACCAACTAGTGTATCGGATGGACCCTCTGTTGGCTCTCTGTCTCTCTCTCTCTGCCTTTCCCTCTCTCACTCCCATTCCCCCTCTCACTCCAGTGCTTTACATTGGAGCTAACTTTTTTGTGTTCAGTGTGGTTGGGAACTGTAAATTCAATGGTATTGACATTTTTGTTAAAGGGAGTGTGCGTTTTGAGTATATTGCGTATAATTTTTTAATTCTCTTTTTGGAACAGTATGGATGATTTGATATATTGTGTATTGGCCTAAGAAACTTTGGGGACATTTAAAAGCATTTTTTTTTGTTTTGAACCACACACACACCCATTAATGTACCCAAGTCCCTTTTCACTCTGTGTAAGGAATACAGATATTTTGAAATCATCTAATGATAACCGGGTTCTTTATTGTCTGGTGACTCTTTGAAATTGCCTCTGAGTTGTTGTAGTAATTATTATTGTATGGAGTATTATTGGTTGAGTTATCCCTGTGCTGTGACTTGGCTACAGTGCATTCGGGAAAGTATTCAGACCCGTTGACTGTTTCCACATTACAGCCTTTGTCACATCCTGGCCATAGAGAGCCCTGGTTTTGGTCAGGACGTGACTAGGGGGTTTATTGTTTCTATATGTTGTATTTCTATGTTTGGGTTTGTATGGTTCCCAATTAGAGGCAGCTGAGTGTCGTTGCCTCTAATTGGGGATCATACTTAAGTTGTTCCTTTTCCCACCTGTTTCGTGGGATATTGTTTTCGGTTAGTGTGTGTATGCGCTACGGTTTGTTACGATCTGTTGTTTCTTTATTGTTTGTGTATAGTCCACTGAGAAATAAAGAATGCGGAACTCAATGCACGCTGCGCCTTGGTCCGTTCATTACGAAGATCGTAACAGTCTTATTCTAAAATGGATTCAATATTTCTTCCCCCTCAATGTACACACAATACCACATAATGACAAAGCAAAAACATAATTTTTTACAAATGTTAAAATAAAATAAAAAAATATATATCACATTTACATACTGTAAGTATTCAGACCCTTTACTCAGTACTTCCTAGAGCTGGCCGCCTGGCCAAACTGAGCAATCGGAGGAGAAGGGCCTTGGTCAGAGAGGTGACCAAGTGAAACCGATGGTCACTCGGACAAGATAATCTTGTTTCTCATGGTCTGAGAGTCTTTAGGCGCTTTTTGTCAAACTCCAAGCAAGCTGTCATGTGCCTTTCACTGAGGAGTGGCTTCCGTCTGGCCACTCTACCATAAAGGCCAGATTGGTGGAGTGCTGCAGAGATGGTTGTCCTTCTGGAAGGTACTTCCATCTCCACAGAGGAACTCTGGAGCTCTGTCCGAGTGACCATCGGTTTCTCTCGGTCACCTCTCTGACCAAGGCCCTTCTCCTCCGATTGCTCAGTTTGGCCAGGCGGCCAGCTCTAGGAAGAGTCTTGGTGGTTCCAAACTTCTTCTATTTAAGAATGATGTAGAACACTGTGTTCTTGGGGACCTTCAATGCTGCAGAAATGTTTTGGTACCCTTCCCCAGATCTGTGCCTCGACACAATCCTGTCTCTGAGCTCAACAGACGATTTCTTCGACCTGGCTTGGTTTTTGCTCTGACATGCACTGTCAATGGTGGATCCATTTATAGACAGGTGTGCACCTTTCATAACCATGTCCAATCAACTGAATTTACCACAGGTGGACTCCAATCAAGTTGTAGAAACATCTCAAGGATGATCAATGGAAACAGGATGTGATCAATGGAAACAGCATGCACCTGAGCTCAATTTCAAGTCTCATGGCAAAGGGTCTGAATACTTACGTAATAAGATATTTCAGTTATTAAATGTTTTTTATTCTGCAAATATATTTCATTAAGGGGTATTGTGTGTAGATTGATGAGGACATGTTTTTATTAAATCCATTTTAGAATAAGGCTGTAACGTAACAAAATGTGAAAAAAGGTAAGGGGTCTGAATACTTTCCGAATGCATTGAATATGGTGTGTCTCACCCTTTCTCTCCACTGGCTATCTGGCAAAAAGGCTACACTCCATGCAGTCTCTTCTGCTGATGTGTGTGTATCTGGTAGCAGTACTCACACTCTCCTACTATTTTCATATCGGCAGTGTAATACCTGCCTGGACCTCGATCTTTACCCTTCTCTAACAATACCGCTACATGAGAAAAGTGATAAAAAGGGAATTCCATTCCATTTACGCACGCTTAACTCGGGTCGGAATTCCTCCCTTTGTGAATACAGGCCCTGAAGAATAGCTGGTTGAGGTGTCCGGTGGTGGAGGAGGAGGCCTGGGACCAGTATAGGTACTCTACTGTGTGAACGGGGCAGAGTCCTGGGCTGTAATTAAGGCTCTGTTGACAAGAGCTTTCCACTGGTTTATAGAAGCAGCGGCAGGTGCACTGCTCTCCCTCTCTCTTGCTCTCTCTATCTCTCTCTCTCTCTCTTTCTCACTCCAGCTTTTTTCTCTCACACATTCTCTCTCTCGACGCATCCCTCATAGGCTACACATTCTCTGTCATCTCTTTCTTTCTCACGCTCATACATCATCCCCCCCCCCACACACACACACACACAATCTCTCATCTCTCTCTCAATGTGATGTCCCATTGTTTTTCTGTAGCCTACGCTGGTGGCAGAAACTCCCCATCGCGGTAGACCGATGCTCATAAGCCAACTGCATCACTCCCTTGAAACACTTAAAAAATATATCTTGTGTCTGTGTGTGTTATGCATTCTGTGAATCCCAGAGGAAAAGGCAAGCGGGAGAAACAGAAATACTGCCAAATGGCTGCCCTGACGAGAAAAACTTTGAGTAAGCCCTTGCCTAAACGTCTCAGACGTGATGAAAGCACTTGTTTTTCTCATCCTCCGTTAATGGGCCCAGATCGATGGTGGAGAGAAGCTTTTCTCTCCCTCCATGCACCGACCCAAGGGGAAACAGTCTAGATATCGATACAGCCATGCCTCACTAACAACGCGGTGACGGACAGAGGCTCCTCTGCTCAGTGTGAGAGGAGGGCCTAGTTGGGCATAGAGAGGTAGCGAGTCCAAGGGCAGGTGAAATGAGTGGGGGGAGACAGAAGAATTCAAATTAGATTTGCAATGGGAATACATTGATAAAAAATGCGTCTGTGTGTGTGTGACAGGCAACTAACGTCCCACAACATTTTGACAACTAGAACTACTGTGCTGAACACAAAGGTAGCGGGCAGGAGAGTCGGTACGGCGACCGTCGCCAACAACAATCAGCCTGCCACATGCTGCAGCTTAATTGGGAGCGATGATGAAGGAAGCGAATGCTTATTGAATTCCTGGGCCTGTTATTTAAATAATACTGGAGAGAGGGCCCTTCTTCTCTCCCCCTTTGATCCATTCAGAGCCACAATGGGGTCCAGTTGCCTAATCCTGCCTGTTTGCAATGGCGACTAGCGAGAAGGGGGGGATTTGGACCCTCTTCCAGTCACTCCCTGGATCCTGTGTGTCTACCTAGTCCCTATGTTGTTTTTTCTCCCAAATGAGCCTATTGGACGAGTTAACTTGATCCCTCTCCTTATTTTTGATCTTTGTTTGACGATCAGGCTCAGAATAATTATTCTATTCCTTTTTTTTGGCTTTCCAAAAGCTATTACCACACTTCAAAATGACTTTGTGAGTGTGTGTTAACCACGTGTGTGTTTATGTGCGGGGAAGAGTGTTATAGTTGAACAGAGCAGATGGGCTAAATGGCATGGGTAAAGAAAAGGTAGCATAGGGATGCCGGAGTTGCTCACAGTTTCAGGCAACACATCAGACTAATGCCTGTTCTACACAGACTAGGAGGACTGTGTATAATTTAAATGTAAATTGCACAGCCAAACCTCAATATGGAAACTTTGGGTGACCGGGACCTCATCAGTTACTGTTGTGGTAATAAGATGCTAAAACAGGGTTCCCAATAGCCTACATAATGTAATATAGCCTAATTAAGACTTTAAGAAGCTGTTGATCCTGAGAAAGTATTCACATTTTAGTACATACTTTATACTACTATGCCAAAAGGTATTTTTAAAGCATCTTAAAAAGGCATTTCAATGTAACTGCAATGGTCGTGCATCCTCCAAACAAACACCCAGCTGTAGGAAAACACTGAGAACGTACTTCTCTTTCTAGGTCCTAATTTCAACCACATAAAAATGTAATGCCTTTATAAGGACCCCCAGACCCCCATTTATGCCGGACCATTGGCAAAGGTTCAGATTGAGAGGTGATAGTGGTGATAGCGCGGGTATTAACAGAAACATTTAGCAGCTTAGAGAGGAAACGCAGCCCTGGGTTCACAGGGAGCCAACAGAATCATTAGCCAGCCGCTCTACTTAGAAATGTGCTGTATAATCCTCGATCTCCAACGCCATTTGCTTTTCAGCCCGAAATTGGATACACTCCACATGCCCCACTCTCGCAGAAGGCCGAGCGCCCTTCCACAAATAAGACATCCTAAAAAATTTACCGTGGGTTACACTTGCCGGCGAGATTATGTCGGGGGCTGAAAGACGGATATGAATTGCTTAAGGTAATTCATAAATGTGTGGGGACTAGGTATTTTCAATGGGAAGATGAGGTGGTGTTGTTATCATAACTACATCACTGTTATCAGTAATACTGAACAGCTTCTGCCACAACCACTATTGCTATTTCTACAATTCAGCAAGAGCCATGAATAGGGCAGTGTATAGGCAATTAGCCACCTACGCCGATAAGCCTACACAGTGAGCCACATACATACACAGTCCATTGTTGTAAAGAAAGCAATACATACAATGGCTCGGCTTTTCAATCGATCAGATAAGACTAAAACAAGCATGTGAGCCACTTTGAGTCTTTCAGAGGCCTGACTCAGCCCTGATTCCACACGGTACAGCACTGTCTGTGTCTTAAAGTGTCTGGCCTTCCTCCTTGGGCAGTTACTGTTGTGTTCCCCCTATTACTAGTGTGCCCAGCGGGTGTGAGATCCACAGCCAGGGGAGCGGCGTAGCGGAGAGCTGCAGGGGTGGCCCCAGACACCACAGCTTCATATTTTCCGCCAGACGTGGAATGCCGGAGCACTGACTGACTGCAGAACAGAGGAAGGCTCTGGCAATTACTGTCCCACTTCAGTCCACAGCCAGGTCTTTCTCCGTGAGACAATCTCAGGTCCAGGCTTCAGGTAATCAAAGCAATGGACTCCTAAGACGAGGGGGCGAGGGGGGTGTTTGTGAGCAAGCGACACAGAGATAAAGAGTAGAAAATATATTGTGTGTGTGTGTGTGTCTATGTCTGTGTATCTGTCTGTGTGTTTGTGTGTAGGAAAGAGCAAGACAGAGAGCTTTAAGAGAAAAGGTGGTAAAAAAAAACATTTTATACAGCCTCTGAATGAAACTTTTTTCAGGACAAAAATACTAGCAGATGAAGTTACACAAGTAACAACAAAATTGTACCTACTGTTGCTGCACGCACAAAACAAATGAGGGGATTCTCTGCTGTTACCAAGCAAATCTTGATTTTGCAAGAAGCTAAGCACTTAGCTAGATAGCTAACTAGCTACTAAATTAGCTAACCAAATGCACAACTGCAGAGCATTTAGCACATTCTAAGATGGTTAACTTAATAATTATAAGATATCTAGCTGGCAAACATTTTGTTGTGAATTCCATACTGTAACTAGATCACCTGGTGTGTGCTGCACAACAGTGAGTGACTCACAAGACTCCGGTCTCTTGTTGTTGTGTGCTTGTAAACAAACACCACGTAACTGGGGACTACTGGTAAGCTTCATAATGAAAAATGATGTGACCGGTGAAATGAAGAACGCAATCTTCTTTATCTCCTAATGTATTGCACAAGTCTATTGCACAGTGGTGCAGCGGTCTAAGGCACTGCATCTCAGTGCTAAAGGCGTCACTAAAGACTCTGGTTTGATCCCGGGCTGTGTCACAACCGGCAATGATTGGGGGTCCCATAGAGCGACGTACAATTGGCACAGTATCGTCCAGGTTAGGGTTTGGCCGGGGTAGGCCGTCAATGTATAAAAAAAGGAAAAAAAGAAAAAATATATATATAATATTTTACGGGTCCCTAACCAACTGTGCTATTTTGTTCGTTTTCTCGCATTGTTTGTAACTTATCTTGTACATAATGTTTCTGCTACCGTCTCTCATGAACGAAAAGAGCTTCTGGACATCAGAACAGCGATTACTCACCTCGAACTGCACAAAGGTTTTTTCTTTAATGTGTCCGACACAAAGGATATACTGCTCTCCGGAGACCAGGGACAAATCCCTGTCATTTGCATGAAGAAAAGGCGGAGAAACAGAGGGAGAAGGTCGGGGTGCCTTGTTAGGATTCGTAGGCGATCGAGTAAATTGCCATTACCATCGGTTGTATTGTGCAACGTGCATTCCCTGGAAAAAAAACCAGATGATCTACGGTCGAGACTATCCTACCAACGGGACATTAAAAACTGTGCATTGGCAGGAAAGAGTAGCTACGTCTGGTAAGACGAGGGGCTGGGTGTGTGTCTATTTGTTAATAACAGTTGGTGCGCGATGTATAATATTAAAGAAGTCGAGGTATTGCTCGCCTGAGGTAGAGTACCTTATGATAAACTGTAGTTCACACTATCTACCAAGATAGTTCTCATCTATATTATTCGTAGCCGTCTATTTACCACCACAAACCGATGCTGGCACTAAGACTGCACTCAACGAGCTGTATAAGGCCATGAGCAAACAATAAAATATTCATCCAGAAGCAGCGCTCCTAGTGGCCGGAGGACTTCAATGCAGGCAAACTTAAATCTGTTTGACCTAATTTCTACCAGCATGTCACATGTGCAAACAGAGGACAAAAACTCTAGGCCACCTTTACTACACACACACACACACAGATGCATTGCTAGCCATGGATTGCAGGCAACATCCGCATCAAACTAAAGGCTAGAGCTGCCGCTTTATAGGAGCGGAAGACTAATCCGGACGCGTGTAAGAAATCCTTCTATGCCCTCAGACGAACCATCAAACAGGTAGAGCGTAAATACAGGACTAAGATTGAATCCTACTACACCGGCTCTGACGCTCCTCAATCGCACTCCACACTGCCCTTTCCTACCTAGACAAAAGGAACACCTATGTGAGAATGTTGTTCATTGACTACAGCTCAGCATTCAACACCATAGGGCCCACAAAGCTCATCAATAAGCTAAGGACCCTGGGACTAAACACCTCCCTCTGCAACTGGATCCTGGACTTCCTGAAGGGCCGCCACCAGGTGGTAAGGGTAGGCAATAACACATCTGCTACGCTGATCCTCAACACTGGGGCCCCTCAGGGGTGCGTGCTTAGTTCTCTCCTGTACTCCCTGTTCACCCACGACTGCATGGCCAAGCACGACTCCAAAACCATCATTAAGTTTGCTGACAACACAACAGTGGTAGGCCTGATCACCAACAACGATGAAACAACCTATAGGGAGGAGGTCAGAGACCTGGCAGTGTGGTACCAGGACAACAACCTCTCCCTCAATGTGAGCAAGACAAAGGAGATGATTGTGGACTACAGGAAAAAGAGGGCCGAACTGGCACTCATTACAGCCCCGTTGATTCGTGTCGAGGGTTTCAAGTTCCTTGGTGTCCACATCACCAACGAACTATCAGGGTCCAAACACACCAAGACACTCGTGAGGAGGGCACAATAACACCTTTTCCCCCTGAGAAGACTGAAAAGATTTGGCATGGGTCCCCAGATCCTCAAAAGTTCTACAGCTGCACCATTGAGAGCATCCTAACCGGTTGCATCACCGCCTGGTATGGCAACTGCTCGACGTAAGGCGCTACAGTGGGTTGTGCATACGGCCCAGTACATCACTGGGGCCAAGGTTCCTGCCATCCAGGACCTATATACTAGGCGGTGTCAGAGGATGGACTGTTCTCTCTGCTACCGCATGGCAAGTGGTACCGGAGCGCCAAGTCTAGGTCCAAAAGGCTCCTTAACAGCTTCTACCCCCAAGCCATAAGACTGATGAACAATTCATCAAATGTTTTAGACTGCTGCTACTCGCTGTTTATTATCTCTGCATAGTCACTTCACCCCTACCTACATCTACAAACTGCCTCGACTCACCTGTACCCCCGGATATTGACTCGGTACCGGTATCCCCTGTATATAGCCTCGTTATTGTTATGTAATTATATTTTTTATTTCCGTTTATTTAGTAAATATTTTCTTGAACTGCATTGCTGGTTAAGGGCTTGTAAGTAAGCATTTCACGGTAAGATCTACACCTGTTGTATTCAGCACGTGTCAAATAAAATTACATTTGATTTGAAATATTATACTTCAAAGAAATAGTTTCAACGGTATTGAAAAACCATCCCGTGGCAATTTCCAAATACCCAGGTATGAGGTGTATACGGTATACCGCCCAAGCCTAGTTTCCACTGTCCTTCATCTCATAAATGCCAGCCAGCAGGCACTAAAATAAATAGACCTGCCAAAGACATATGTGAGAAAGGAGAAACATTGCCATGCTGTTACCAAAGGAAGTCTAGGGGAAAAGGGGGACATAGAAGATGACCGCTGTTGGATCAGGATGAATGACCATCCAAGGTCCAGTGTGTGTGTGTGTGTGTGTGTGTGTGTGTGTGTGTGTGTGTGTGTGAGTGTGTGCGTGTGCGTGTGTCTGTGCGTGCTTGTGAGAGGTCCAGTATCATTTCCAAAAATACCTGTAAGCGTGACCTCTGCGTGTTCCCACACACCCCGTTTCCGGCTCTAATGGCAGACCAGCTCTATTTCGGGGCACTGTCAGGTTTAATCTCTCTGTCGTAGGTGTCCTGGGACAAACTGGGGGCGGTGACAATGACATTCGGTTGGGAGCCGGAACAGATGCCCAGTTTTCCCACCACACAGGATGTGGGACATACAGACATTAGACACAAACAAGCAGCCTAAAGGTCAGTGCGGAGCAAGCTGTGTCAGCCAAGTTATACTAATTTTAAGCCAACACGGTCTCATTCGAATACGTCAAAATAATGACATTTCACCATTGTTCTACGTAACATAAGTTGAAAGATGAATTTGTGTATATGTCACTTATAGAGACATTTCTTATTTGCCACTATACAATGGCATATTAGTTAGGCTATATGTCTGTTCAAATAGTGCGATGATGGTGCTCTACAGTTGAGGGACTGAATACTAACTACCGTATCCATCTCTTCAACGGACTAAACCCTTTTTTTTTTTTCAGAAAAAGCAACTTCATTTACCAAATGCTCTTCATCAAACTCCCTGACCTAACAAAATGGATGGCTAGTGGGAGGCGGAGGGGAGTAGAGTACTGAGCCATGGAATGCACGTATCCGGAATACCAAATTTACCACAGATGCCAAGGCCACCCTCCTCAGCAATCTAAAATCTTCAGTCTGTAAGACAGGCCATGGCCCCGGGCTATGAGTCCTGTGACCTAACTATGGAGCAGCTCAGCATAATTAGGGTTCATTGTCAACAAATCGTAACAGTAGGTCCCTGGGTTCAAACTTTGAATAATTCTTCATGTCCAGAGCGCTGGTGTTCCATGATTAATGTGTATCTCACAAATCTAGCCAAATAAGGAAATATGATGCTTAAACTGTATGCTGATACTGTTTCTACAGTTTGCACCTATACAACATTTGCAAACATGTTGCCATCATTCCAAATAAGCTGAAGGGTTCTCAGTTTTGCTTATAATAAAGAATTATTATACACAAACTGGCTATAATTTCTAATGGGGCAAAAACAGTGAATTTCACATGAATCCCGAAACGAGCATTTGGCTCCAACAATAATATTGTGTGCATAGAACTGCATCCAAAAACAAGCTGAGTAGGGAGGGATGATGAGAAGGAATGTGGAGGGGAGGGTGGATGAGAGAGGATGAGAGAGGAGTGAGATCAATCCAGAGAACAGCTGGGGTGGGTTGAGCAGGGTCCAGTTCAGGAGACCATCTCACAACCAAGGTCATCCTTTGATCTCCACAGGCAGAGAAAAGGCCCCTAAACTTTGGGCTGGCTGGAAGGATTCTAAACTCTGGGTTGTCTCTCTCTCTCTCTCTCTCTCTTTCTCACTTTATGCTCCTTTTCTGTCCTCTGTCTCTCGCCTTCTATTTCTATCTTGATCTGTAGACCGCTCTCTCTCTCTTTCTCTCACTCTCTCTTTCTTTCTACCTGCAACCATTCCTTTCCTTTTTGTCTATCCCTCTTTTTTCTCCCTCCGTCTCTCTCCACATTAGACTTGGATGAGTGGAGAACAAAGTCCATCATTACCACACACGCCTAAAACCCCTCGGAGCTAAAGCATCCCTCTCCTCTAAACAAATTTTGAAGACTATTATTATTGCCGTAGTGCAGTCGCTGAATACATTTCATTGCTTTGCGACAGTCTCAGAGAGCGAGAGAGCTAGAGAGAGAGAGATTTTTCCTCACCGTCGGCTGTGCGCACGGTGCCGCTGATTGATATAGTTCAG
Organism: Brachymystax lenok tsinlingensis; assembly: GCA_030435695.1. Classification (NCBI taxonomy): domain Eukaryota; kingdom Metazoa; phylum Chordata; class Actinopteri; order Salmoniformes; family Salmonidae; genus Brachymystax; species Brachymystax lenok. Next base: position 35,650,628 of record CM059799.1, read on the forward strand.
TGGCAAAACAAACAAAGCGTGACAAATCCAGATTATTGTCTGTGGGTGCGATAAGAGTCTAATGAGAAAGTGCACGTCGGGGGGAAATGTATCCTTCGTAGAGAATCTGTGATGTACTGGGGATTTTAATAACTTCCTGTGTCTCCCTGGTTTAATGGTGAGACATGCAGGCAGCCATAGGGTTTACCCTACGGGAACAGATTCCATTAAGATGCAATATCTTTCTCAAAAGTGTATTTCCACACTCTTAAAGGACCATGGAGGATAACTCTTATCCATTGCTCTGCATATCAGAAATGATGATAGTGTTGCTGTGAAATAATGCAATCACGACTGAGAAACATAAAAATATTGTTTATATTGGGTAAAAAACTAAGGATAATGCTACAAAAATGATATACAATACACGATTGAATTGAGTTTAATTAAAAAACTAATTGCAGATCAATGCCAGATCAACCTACATCCCAGATACATCAAACACGTGCTTATGTTGTCTGACGCTGCTTTGCAATCCAGAAGCACAAACCTCCATCCTGCTCAGCCCTGTAACGTGTTAAGTACAATCTATCGCCGGAAGAGAAAATTGGACATCAGACAGGCCGCTTATTAGTCAGGGGAGTGTGGGAGGGATCTGAAAAATTAACATGGATTACTCAAGTATGACTGGCAGTTTCAGAAGGGCTTTTATGACTTACCAAGTGATTTGGGACATCCCTGAATTCAGCGAGGGATGTTTAATACTGTGCGCTGTCTCTGCTATATCTTGGCATCAGAGAGCCTTGGCTGTGGCTGGTCGGACGGCAAGGGAGGGAGCTTTGCCTGCAGCCCTGGCGGGCCAGGCCCCATTGTTCTGCTAAGAATGATGGGATTTGTAGTTCGGCCAACATCGGGCCAACATTCTGACTGTCGATTGGCCCCAGTTGCGCATTGGGAGAGGGAGGAGAGGGAGGCTTGCCAGGGATGGCCCCTGGTTCTCTGGCATCTGGTGGGTCTGCGGTGGGCGAGTGGGTATGGAGGCTTCACCAAACCAAAGGCCTGGGTGTCATCGGTATCCCTCACGAACAAGGGAAGTAAATCAGAGAAAATTGGGGAGTATGAAAGGATTTTCCAAATGCAACCACATTCATATGTGGAGATGTTTAACATGGGAAAGCACTGCTGTTGCATGGGAAAGCACTGCTGCCTGCAGTCGTCGGGAGGAACACGGCTTTAGTCGTCAGTTGTTTGGAATAAAAGATACATCGAGAGATACATCCAAGAGAGAGCCTGGGAGACACTGTGGTTTGCAGAGGAATAATGAAAACAGACAGAGGGGATGGAAAAGGACTGTGAGAAAGAGGAGCAGGAAAGGGCCAGTACATCTTGCATGTTTCCGTTTGGGTTCTGTCTCCCAGGACCATCACCACTTCCTGATGTGATTTCCATAATTTATAGAGCTTCTATTGGGAAATTGGAGCTGACTTTCAACCGTGCAGCCATGTTGAAAAGACTAGAACAAAGGGAGCTAAAGGATGAAGGGATAAAACGAGATTTCTAATCAGTCTGGACTTGATCTTGGTTTGTCTGTATCCGTGTGATTACTGACGTTATCATCGAGCAATGTCAGTCTTAGCAAATCCATATTCTTCTTTTATTCCCAGACTAAATCTAGAAACACCCTCACTGTGCTGATCAAGCAAAGCAAGCTGTCATTTGATTGTTCCCTACGCCGACGCTCCAATTCCAAGAACAAAGAGCAACAATAGGTTGAAGTAGTATTGTATTTTTAATCTAATCAGTTCATTCTTCTTGGTGACATGAGATGAGCAGTATGAGATCTGTCCACCTGCCAGAATGGAACAAGGTGTAATGCATCTTTATTTAGAAACGGGTGTCAATGATAAGCCGTTTGAATGCATTGCATGAGAAGGGCCTAATCGGCTAGGCTCACACCGCTAGGAGGATGAAATCATTTTTATCTGCTGTGCCTTTGACTTTCCAAATGCTCTTGTTCACCCCTGTAAATCACAAAGCATCTCAATTGGGTCTCACTCTCACTATGTTCCACAACTTTAGCGACATTTCAAAAAACATACTTTTATTTACACGAAACAGACACCAAAAAACAAGGGTGTTGTTTTCATAAACTATCCTTCAAACTATCTCTCCTGCGGCCTTGTGTGTGTGTGTGCGCGTGTGTGCGTGTGAGTGTTTTGAGTTGAATTGCACGGGCGCAGGCGGGAGCGTTGACTACCGCATTGCACAGAATACCTAAACAGCTGTGGTCCCCTTTCGGAGCGATTGATCATGTCTCTGGATCAAACAAGGGGAGAGCTGACTGCTCCTATCCACATCTCACACACAGGCTTTAGCAACACATAGGAAAAATTCATCAGTATGGTAAAAGTTTAGTATCACCTTATTGAACTGAAATTAAATTAGCTAACGTCACTTTGTTCGACAATATTTTGTAACTAGCGTAGTTACTGTGTAGTGAGGTAACGTTTGCTTTGTTTTCCTATATGGTAACTACCCAACTTAATGTACAGTATATGACCTCCATCTGCGTTTCATTTACCCAATGTCATTCCCTGCGTCTGCGCCACGCATCTCCAGCTCTGTACTTGCCTTATCTTGGAATCACGGACTTCCTGGCCAAACGGCAACCTGCTTATTTCCCTACGGCCCCTTGACATGAACTGATGATCCGTAGCTGACGTCCGGATATTTACTTCCTCCTATGGGACACGGGGTGACAATTCCATATCCTCTCACAGCAACTGGACACACCTGAGTAGAAAAGCCACAACTGGTGGAGTTACCCACGGCCCATCTCTCTATCGGACTAAATATGACGGAGTGGCCAAGCAGGCAATTCAGAGGCTTGTCAAAATGTCGGCCAGAGGGAACTGGAGCAAGCTGAGGACATTGAGAGAGGAATGTGTACATTGTGTTTCTGGGTTGTGTTAAATGGCGATAAGAAAGAAAAAGGAGGTCATTAGCATTATGTAGATGCTGACACTGCACATTTGGGTCAGGATGAGGGGTTTTATGTGTGTGTGCACGCACACGGGTGGGCGAGTGCGCACGTGTGTGAGTGCCTGTCTTGGGTACAGTGTGAGAAGGCTGGTCACGTCCGTCTGACACACACACACACACACACACACACACACTAGGCTAGCATGCTGAGCATGTGTTGAGGGGCACCGGGGGGAGCCCCTGAGCTGTCAGAACAGGATGGATGCAGAGGCTGCCCTGAATAGCAACAGGCTCAGGGGAAATACTAGCAGCACCAAGACACAACAGTTACAAAAAGCTACACTGTGGCCTTCCCAACACGCGACACTAAGCTAATGCTAAGGTAAGCTATCGCTAGGCTATGCTAGTGCTGTGGCCTTCATGAAACCGCTAGGGTACGCTACGCTGTGGCCGTAAAGAACACAACGCCACGCTACGCTATGCTAACGCTACGCTAGTGCTGTGGCCTTCACAGGCCTGAGGAGGAGGATCTGCTTTGCCTCACAAAGAGGCCAGGCGCTCTGAGCTCTTCTCTCTGGGGAGCTGCAGCTAGAACATCTGAGTTTGATGTTTAGAAGCATGTTGTTGAGGGATCTCCGTTTGGCAGACAGTGTCAACGTGGGAAGGGTTTTGATAGAAAAAGACAGTACATTTCAATCTCTATACACAGAGAGGCACAGACTATAGGGAAAGGGGATAACTAGTCAGTTGTCCAACTGAATGTATTCAACTGAAATGTGTCTTCCGCATTTAACCCAACCCCTCTGAATCAGAGAGGTCCTGGGGGCTGCCTTAAACGACATCCACGTCTTCGGCGCCGGGGAACAGTGGGTTAACTGTTCCCCAGGGGTAGAACGCCAGATTTTGAACTTGTCAGCTCAGGGATTTGATCCAGCAACCTTACTGGCCCAACGCTCTAACCACTAGGCTAACTGCCACCCCATACTGTAGCAAACAAGGTAAAAACAACAGTGACTGAATGAATCAGTCTATCAATAGCACCAGTGTCCAATGGAAATGAGCTCTTAACAACAACAATAACAAAATTTGACTTTGTAATCAAACGTCACTGTGCAAGAGGAGACCATCAAATTACAGCAACTTAGCCGAACACTTCAGATGATGACAATTTCAATTTAATTAAGATTTATGATATTCAGCTGATCGCTGAAAATCTTGGCACTTTTCCTTAGAATCTATAAACCATAATAGTTTCCCCCCAAGCACCTGGGAGGGGACACTTAAAGGGGAAGGTCAGTGTGATATTATCACTTTAAAGGTTTCCCATTACATCCCAGCCCAATATACGCCCATGCCTTTAATGGCTAGTGGGATAGCCTATGCAGTGGGCTAAGTGGATTACGGGCAAATTGAAAAAATGGGGACTGTACTGTAAGGGACTATATTCTAAGGGCAGTCCATGCTGTGTCCCTGTGGAAACCCTCTTGCACTCAGCTCCCTTTTGAAATGAACAGGGGTCTTAGTGCATCACTGCACCTGGCCTGAAAACTGCTGAGGCAGCCCACTCTTGTATTCCCTCTCCTTTCTCTCTCACTCCCTCTCTCTGGGTCCCGTTGGCAGGTTGGCTGCAGGAAAGACCAGCTCTTAAGTAGATTTCAGAGCAGCAGAGAGGCCCGCAGTGTGAATATTAAGAGCGCTTTGGCTTCCCTAGAAGCTTCTGAGTCAAACAGTCAGCGATAGCCAGGCAGGCCCCTTTTTGAATGGGAGGAGAGTACTAGTGAGAGAGCTAGCGACAACGCTCCCGTCGGGTGTCAGAAGTGCAATTGTACACAATCTATCAAGGAGTGGAAAGTTGAAATTAACATAACTGAATCCGGACGGAGGGTTTCGGAGGTAGGGAGAGCGGGTGATTTTCAGGGGGGGAGGATGTGAGAGGAATGTTTAAGCAGAGAGGGAAGTCTTCTTACCTGGAATGCCTGGTGGGGTTTTCAGGTATTTCCCATTGAAATGCTGTATCACCACTTCACATTTCTCTGTGGACTCCATCCTGTAGCGGAAAAGAACAGGACATGGATAGATGAATACAACTGGGGGGCATTTACACGTGATGAATACATAAAACCTGCTAGAAAACATACAACACAGTCCTTTCACATCTACATTTGACATTTGAGTCATTTAGCAGACGCTCTTATCCAGAAGTGTAGTGAGGGCGTACATTTTCGTTGTGTCACACGTCGCAGCCTAGGTATCTGTTCTTTAACCAGGCAGTATACAGTGCATTCGGGATGTATTCAGACCCCGTGCCTTATTCCACATTTTGTTACATTCCAGCCTTATTCTAAAATGGATTAAATCGTTGTTTTCGTTATCAATCTACACACAATACTCCATAATGACAAAGCAAAAACAGGTTTTTAGAAATGTTTGCAAATTTATTCAAACTTAAAAACTTAAATATCAAATTTACATAAGAATTTCAGACCCTTTACTCAGTACTTTGTTGAAGCACCTTTGGCAGCGATTACAGCACTGAGTCTTCTTGGTTATGATGCTACAAGCTTGACACACCTGTATTTGGGGAGTTTCTCCCATTCTTCTCTGCAGATCCACTCATGCTCTGTCAGGTTGGATGGGGAGTGTGTCTGCACAGCTATTTTCAGGTCTCTTTAGAGATGTTCGATCGGGTTCAAGTCTGGGCTCTGGCTGGGCCACTCAAGGTCCATTCAGAGAACAGAGAATCTTGTGTCTCATGATCTGAGAGTTCTTTAGGATCCATTTGGCAAACTCCAAGCGGGCTGTCTTTTACTGAGGAGTGGCTTCCGTCTGGCCACTCTACCATAAAGGCCTGATTGGTTGAAGCTGCAGAGATGTTTGTTCTTCTGGAAGGTTCTCCCATCTCCACAGAGGAATTCTGGAGCTCTGTAAGAGCGACCATCGGGTTCTTGGTCACCTCCCTGACCAAGGCCCTTCTCCCCTGATTACTCAGTTCGGTCGGGCGGCCAGCTCTAGGAAGAGTCTTGGTGGTTCCAAACTTCTTCCATTTAAGATTGATGGAGGACACTGTGTTCTTGGAGACCTTCAATGCTGTTGGTACCCTTCCCCAGGTCTGTACCTCGACACAATCCTGTCTCGGAGCTCTACAGACAATTCCTTTGACGTCATGGCTTGGTTTTTGCTCTGACATGCACTGTCAATTGTGGAACCTTATGTAGACAAGTATGTGCCTTTACAAATCATGTCCAAACAAATGAATTTACCACAGGTGGACTCCAAGCTGTAGAAACATCTCAAGGATGATCAATGGAAACACATTAATACATTTGCAAAATATTATATATTTTTTTTGTTATTATGGGGTAATGTGTGTAGATAGTTTTTTTATTTTATTGAATCCATTTTAGAATAAAGCTGTAACATAGCAAAATGTGGAAAAGGGAAGGGGTCCAAATGCTTTCCTAATGCACTGTATAGCCTACTCAAGTGCCTTAGCCGAATACAACTATTACAAATAATGAATACCTAAAGCATAACATATACTATATGTAGTACGTTTACGTATGCATGGTACATTTTCTATGTTGAACCCATTTAGATTTGAGGCCCTATGACAACACGTATTGTTCTCCATGGCTCACGGCTGAGTGCTTACAGCATGCGGCTGAGTCGTTTTATGACGAGGCAAATTGAGGACGTACACCCGTGATTTACAGTGATATCCAAGTCCCCCTGGGCTAATTGAGGAACGCGAGTGGAGTGAGCAGTAATGGGACATGCGAGACTGGAGAGAGCGCTGACTGTCTGTGTGTCATGGAACAGGAATGGTGGAGATACTAAGAGAGTTCTTTCTCTCTCCCTTTCACCCCCTTTTCCATACCCATCTACCTCTCTTCTTTACCCTCCATATTCTTCATATGCCTTATCCATTTCTGTCTGTCATCCATCTCTTGTACTCCCTTCCCCCTCTTACCTATTTTTCACTCTCCATCTTTCTCATCTGTCTTCAGCCCTGTTACCCTCCAGGGGTAACCTCTCTCTTTTACGCAATTCTAAATAAACCCATCGCCCGACCATAGGCACTGTGTGGACTTGAATTGACTTTATACTGACTATATGCAATATGGTAATGAACTTCTGTCACAAGTGAAACTAGTGGTTAATTCGTAATTGGGAAAAATGTATCCCTCCTGTGAGCAATTGGATCAGACCCAGACTGACAACTACTCTTCGCTACCTACTCTGTTTCTCTCCATCCTCTTTCTCTACCTCTCGCCGTTCTCTTTCTCCCTCCCTCTATTAAAACCCGCTCTCTCTCGCTTTTCTCAATTTCTCTCATTCTTTCTCTCATCTCCCTTCTTCCCCCCTTTATCTCTTTCAGGTCTGATGAGCTCCCGACAGCCGCCCATCCTCTTCCTGGCTGCTCTGCCTCTGCTCGGCTCTGCGTGAAGCAGGGAGCCCTGCATGATGGTTACAGACATCAGGTGGTCGTGTCCACAGTGATTAGCGGGAAGCCCCCAGTAATGGGCTCTGATAACAGTAATGGAGGAGTGCAGAAACACTTAGCAAGGTTTACTCTCTCTAATGCCCCTCTGTCCCTCAACATCTGTGGACTAGAGGCTGGGGCCTTCTATCTCAGCACCCAATGAGTCTAACATGGATGGGACCGTATGGGACTATTTGGTGCACTGCTTTAGACCAGAGCCCAGGGAATATATGAACTATATAGGTGGTAGGGTACCATTTCGGACGCACCCTTGCCACTCTCTTTCTGTTTCTCTTTCTCCCCATTTGAACAGGTGGCCTGTGACAGCCGTGTGTGTATGTTTGTGCGTGTATATTTGTGCGTGTGCATGTCCATGTTAGTCTGTAGAAGTCTGCCTGCCTGTCCTTCTGTAACCTGCTGTAATAGAGTGGGGAATAGGAGTGGACTGCAGCACGGGCTGATTAAGAGAAATCCCTGCAAGATGGTGTTGTTGTTCTCATCAACACCTTCCTCTGGGTAAACAAGCCGGGAGTGTTGTTGTGTTGGGGGGAGAAATGAGAGCAGTGTGGAGGATGACTTTGAAGGGATAGCAGGGTCAACTCTCAAGTTTTACAGGAGGATAATATAACCTCAAACAGCTGGATGATAGGCAGACAGAAGTATGTACAACGTGTGTATGTGTGTGACTTTTTCTCTCTCCCGCACGCATCCAAACCCACAGGCGGGCAGGCAGGCACTACCCTTCAGGCTTCATAACACTTGTCAATGGAGTGCGTGTTGTTCCAGAAGGTATACCTGGCGAAGCCGACCCCTCTGCTGACCCCGTTGGCGTCCCGCAGTATCCTCGTGGAGATGACGTGACCGAAGGGCTTCAGCATGTTCTCCAGCTCCTGCTCATCCATGGACACCGGCAGGTTGGAGATGTACAGGTTAGTAGGGTCCTGCTCCTGTTGCTGTGGAGGGAGAGCGCGATTCAGATTTAGATTCTGAAAACGTTATTGTCTCAACATTTGGTAATTTGGTATAAGAATGATACACAACAACGATACACAAGAACAGATACACAGAGAGAGAGCGAATGTGTGTTAGAAAGTACACGTCAGTTCTGCTTTAAATATGTACAACCAGTGTCTTTCGAGCTGTCACGAAACAACTTTCATCACAGGCAACTCTGTGTGAACTCAGCTTGGTCTCTGCGATGATGACAATCACATTCACACATGCAGTCAGAGCACGCTTTGTAACTATGCTTGTCTATGCACGCAGTGTGTGTGGTCACCAATACTGTATCTGTGCGATGGGATTTGTGTATGTGGGTAATACTGTGTGTGTGTGCCAGCATATGTAACAGTAATCTATGTAATCTACGTGTGTGTGTATGCTAGGGAATGTAGGATAGAATAAGATTAACTTTAATGTCCTTGAGGGGAACATTTTGTTCGTAGAACATTAAAGAAATTAATGAAAAATGTAAAGCTGAAATGTCTCGCGTCAATAAAGTATTCAACCTCTTTGTTATGGCAAGCCTAAATAAGCTCAGGAGTAAAAATGTGCTTAACAAATCACATAATAAGTTGCATGGACATTATTTTTGAATTACTACCCCATCTCTTTACCCCAACTCATCACTGAGTACCACTTCATATTTTCAAGCATGGTGGTGGCTGCATCATGTTATGGGTATGCTTGTCATCGACATGGACTAGGGCGATTTTTGTGGATAAAAATAAACAGAATACAGCTATAAGCACAGGCATAATCCTACAGGAAAACCTGGATCAGTCTGATTTTCCATCAGACACTGGGAGACGAATAAAGCTTTCAGCGGGACAATAACCTAAAACACAAGTCCAAATCTACACGAGAGTTGCTTACCAAGATGACATGAAATGTTCCTGAGTGGCCTTGTTACAGTTTTAACTTAACCTTTTACTGCAGTGGGCTAAATCAGGGTCACACAGAGTGTTTCTAGATAGTCTTAAACAAACCTGCTTTGAAACAAAAGTATTCACCTCACACTCATGGTTATGGGCTTAAAAAAAAAAGAAGACACCTGTACCATGTCAGATATAGAGTTGAAATGTAATCCATTTAGAGTTTGCATCCCAATATTAAACTTGATATACATCACAGAAGACTGAAATATAACAAAACTGTTTGACGTAGGAACAGCAGATTTTCAAAGTAAAAAAATAAATAAATGGTAATTTCATAATAATATGACAAATATGAATAACATTCCACCCATGAGGCCAAAGAGGGCACGTTTTGTCATTGACTGCAGGAAAGGGCTACATCGGATTGAAAATGGCTGTCTAGCAATCATCAACAATCAACTTGACAGAGCTTAAAGGGCATACATCGGACAATCCAGGTGTGTAAAGCTCTTAGAGACTTATCCAAAAAGACTCGCATCTGTAATCACTGCCAAAGTTGCTTCTACAAAGTATTGACTCAGGCATGTGAATACGTACAGCATGTAAATTAGATATTTCACTTTGTCATTAAAAGGGTATGAATACTTTGTGCATGTACACATGTATGGGTGTGTGTATGTATGCCAACTTGTGAGTGTGTGTGTGTGGTATTTTTATGTCAGTGTGTGTGTGTGTGTATGTGTACACCAGCGAGTGTGTATGTGTATTTGAGTGTGTATGTTTACACGAATATGTGGTCTGTCGCGCCCGAGGGTTCTAGCTAGTGGGGGCACAGCTGGCGGGGCAGCGCCAGGGAAAGAGGGTGGCAGCAGGCCAGCAGCGTCTCTCCAATACGGCCAGTCTGGACAACCACCAGCACATCTCATCACACCCTTTAGCCCACCGTACTCAGGGCCACACTGGAGTACAAGCAGCCATGGCAAGGCTTACATTTTAACAGCAGCATCTATTATTCTCCTGAATGGGAGCAAGCTGTGCTGTGGTACAGCTAGCATGCAAACAGGTTAGCTAGCAGCCCTGAGGGCTAACACCTAGACATGATGCTTCACTTTAGCCACAGAGAATAATGACTAGCCAAGGAATTCACTTTACCAGCAGCCTCTTCCCATGACCTTAATGGGAGCAGGCTGTGTTGTGCTGCTAGCAGGCTAACAAGCTAGCACAGGCTAGCAGCCCTGAGGGCTAACACCTATACATTTACATTTGAGTAATTTAGCAGACACTCCTATCCAGAGCGATATACAAGAGCAAGTAGGGTTAAGTGCCTTGCTCATGGGCACATTGGCATATTTTTCACCTAGTCTGCTTGGGGATTTGAACCAGCTACCTTTCGGTTACTGGCCCAACGCTCTTAACAGTTAGGCTACCTGGCGCCCAATACATGGTACTTCACTTTAGCCACAGAGAGGAATGACAAAACCCGACTCAGACATCAACAGACATGACCGTTTCAAAATGTAGAGGGAACAAACTGTGACTGATGAGGATCGTAAAAATGTCCGGTGTAGATGTTTAGCCACTCCTTAGTGCTTCTTCCCTCTCTCTTTTTGCTTCTTCCCTCTCTCTTTTTGCTTCTTCCCTCTCTCTTTTTGCTTCTTCCCTCTCTCTTTTTGCTTCTTCCCTCTCTCTTTTTGCTTCTTCCCTCTTTTTGCTTCTTCCCTCCCTTTTTGCTTCTTCCCTCTCTCTTTTTGCTTCTTCCCTCCCTTTTTGCTTCTTCCCTCTCTCTTTTTGCTTCTTCCCTCTCTCTTTTTGCTTCTTCCCTCTCTCTTTTTGCTTCTTCCCTCTCTCTTTTTGCTTCTTCCCTCTCTTTTTGCTTCTTCCCTCCTTTTTGCTTCTTCCCTCTCTTTTTGCTTCTTCCCTCTCTCTTTTTGCTTCTTCCCTCTCTCTTTTTGCTTCTTCCCTCTCTTTTTGCTTCTTCCCTCTCTTTTTGCTTCTTCCCTCTCTTTTTGCTTCTTCCCTCTCTCTTTTTGCTTCTTCCCTCTCTCTTTTTGCTTCTTCCCTCTCTTTTTGCTCCCTCCCTCTTTTTTTGTTATCGATAGAGAGCTGAGGAAGTATCTCGGATGTCTTGTTCCATCCGACCGTCGGTCCTTTCTCTGATTAAGTGTCTTATCGAACAGGACATGTAGGATCAGATTAAAGCACATCATGGACAAAACCCATGCTGGAAAAACAGGAAAACATTGGTCTTCTAACCAGGAACTCAATTTGCTAAAGTATGTTTTACATTGTTTCCAGTGTATTCATGAGTTATTGTGGGGTTCAACTTAAGGCAGGTAAGTACAAAATGTGATTCCAACTCTTAATTAAAAGCAACTTCTATACCATTCTATTCCATAACAGCCTATTGATTTCCAGAAGGCCAGTATTCAGAATTACATCAGATATGCTAAATTCAAATTTAGACAATGCTCATGCTCAGCTGTCGGGCCGTAAATGAAACAGTAATTGAGGCGACTGTGTGTGTTTGTGTATATTTGTCTAAGTGCATGTCATAGTGTGTGTACCAGTGTATGAGTGCATATGCAAGGGTATGAATAGGAGCCGGTGCGTGTGTGTGTTTGCATGTCTAAGTGTGTGTGTGTGTGAGAGAGAGTCGTTGCTTGCTGGGGCCTTGGCGAAGCATCCTCTTGCCTTTGAGCTATAGAAGGTTAATAGAACGCCTGCAGGCTGTGAGGGCTCTTTGATGGGGATGACGGATGGCACGCCGCGCCTGAGCCAACAGCCTCTTCTTATATTAAGGGCTGCTCTGTTTACCTCAGTGTAATTTCAATTAATATTACCTCATTATAGGGGAAGAAGAGTGAACAAGAAAGAGGGAGGGGAGAGAGAGAGCGAGGGTGCGCTCTGACATGACATGGAGAGAGATATGACACATAAAAGAAAGCCCTTGTTGCCTTCGAAGAGTACTTAAGTATAAAGCCATTAACAGTGCTCACGATCTGCCTCCAGGCCATCCAGGTTGTATTCATTGAAATGATAAAAGCGAGAAGAGACAGACAGATGTGCGTCTTGACTGGGGGCACTGTATTTGACACTACACCGGTGCTCTGATTGCCCTCCCTCTCCTCCCCTCCCCTTCCTTCCTGTTCAGAGAGAAAGAGAGGATTAGAGCATGCTGGGTAATTGGCTCTACAGCCTCTCTGATTTGTTTTCAGAGCGGCGGCAGTTTCTTCTCTTCAAGGGGGTAAGAGAGCTCAAGGCGATTGGATGACCCCCAGCCACAGGAGGGCGCCAAAACGATGGCTGGTGGCTGGGGGGGGACAAAGACTATAGTGTTTCAACTTTTGTTGTCTGGGGGAGGCTATTAGTAAAGGAACAGTTCTGTTTGTGTGGATATGTGTTTAGTTTTCTCAAATGTGTCGCCAGAGGGAAAGATACAGTAGAATGTGTTCTAAGTGCTCATTGTGGAAACCCAGGTCTGCAGTACCTGTTTAAAAGCTCCACCAACCATGTGGGGAGTGGGAATGGTATAGAGAGGGAGACAGGCAAAGGGGGAGACGGGAGAGAAGGATAGGGCGTGTGAGAAAGCGGACGAATACATCCCCTCAGTTCAAAAGCAGCCCCGGGTTTAATTTGTCCGGAGTCAGACAGGCTCTTTGAAGAGCCCTATTCTGCTCCCAGCGATAGCCCCACCCCACCCCTCCCCTTCCCCTCCCAGCCCCCCGAATGTTGGGATCAAGCCACCCGCCTTTGAAGGTTCTGTTGTCAAGCACGTCCCCTCTCCCTCTGTCGGCCTGCTGCACTGTCCCCACTCTCGACAGCCACATAGAAGGGACAGTAAGTGGGTGAAGAGGGGACGAGGGATACAGAGCTACATCTGTTAAGCGTGCGTGTGAGGGGATTTAGGGCCTTAAGAGGGCGCTATGGAATTCTGTGAGCATGTGAGAGTACAGATACACCCCCCCCCTTCCGCAAACACACACATTAGCACTCATGCATCATAGCACGCACATGCACTCACATACACGGAGAGAGAGAGAGAGAGAGAGAGAGAGAGAGCACGCAATGTCCTTATGCTCCACACTAGACTAACAAAATCCACATTAGAAATTCATGCAAAGAGATGAGACGTAGAAGATTTGCGCTGTCCCCAAGTCGGCCATTTCCTTTCAATTACGGCACATTAAAAACAAACAGCTCCTAAACTGCCTGCCTGATATTAAGTCAAAACTGTAAGACTCTAACACCGCAATAACGAGGCAATAGCAAATGTGTAACACGCGGACACAGAAGTATGGTTTTCTTTCCTTCCCTTTCACCCCTTCTTTCTTTCCTGTCTGCCTATGGTCTGACGTACAAAGCAATTGATCGATTAACTGCTCGCGCCATTATGTCGGTGAAATGTAATGTAATTACATTTGGATGCAGTCTGTTACTGACCATTCACCAGAGTAAAAAGCTCCACCTTTTCGTTCACCTCAATGACAGTTTGTTTCATTCCGTCTCAGCCACCCAGGACAAATCCACTACTCCACTCTGCCACAGAACCTATCCTAAAATTAGCATACGGTGCTACGGAACTTAGTCTAATACATCACATTAATTCCGACCTAGCGTTCTTTCATTTCCTGCAACAATCTATGTCAACGACAGCTGAGGGGGTACGACCACCCCCGCCGAGGCGCTAAGGTGTTTAGTTGAGTGTACCTTAACACTTATTCACACTCTTTAATTACATGAACCCACCCAGTACCACCACAGCACCGTCCCCCTTGACACATGCATATGAATATGGTTTATTGCCACTTATGGGAAATAGGTAGCTGGTAGCTGGTACTATTATACATTCTAATCTGCTGAAGATGTTAGACGCCTTTGAGGGAACAAGAGGCGGTGATACATTATTAAGGGTTTCTGCACGCCGTCAGCCAGTCAGGAAGCATGGGCTTTGTTTAAGGCATAAGAGGCATAATCCAGGCGGGAGGTGGGCTGGGTTGGCATCCTGGGTTGGGTGGTAAATTATTCATTGGGCAGAGATAGTTTGGGGTGGCAAACAGGGTGTTGGAATGTGCCACGGCGTGTCATGCGGTTGTGCTGCATGTAAGTAAGAAAAAGCAAACATACACCAGAATCAATAGATCATTTATTCTGGTATTGCCCCTATGTAGCTTGTTTCTGGTCACAGGTGCAGGAATGGTTAAAAAATCACAACATACAAAATTAACCTCACAAATAGCAGTGTTGGGCGATCTGGAAAGCCATAGTCAGTCAATAAATAATACTCATAGGAAAGGTTTTCATCTTTAGCTCACAATCTGTGGATACTATACGATTAGAAATGTAAAGAAATTATGTAAAACATCACAGCACAGATGAAAAATATATGGCAGATGGAAACCAAACGAGGGGGGTCTATGGTGATAGGTGGGATGGGCTGAGAGCGGCTGAGGGGTGGGATTAAAGAGGTTATGTTTGGTAATGTATTATTGTTATGCGACTGCTTTATATAAAAGTATGCAAAATGTGTATGCAAAATGTGTATGTTAAATGTATATATATGTAGCAGAAAAGCTGTATCATTAGCAATCCATGTTGAAGAATATTAGTTCACATCAACATACATTTAAACATATCTTAATCTATACATGAACCTTTACATTAGCAGTATGGGAACCTACAGACTTGCTAACCCCCCCTCCCTCCCTCCTCCCTCATGTTCTCCTTTACACAGGCATGTACGTGGGAGAAGATCGCACCTTTTCCCAGCAAAACAGACAACACCCCTAAATCACGGCAGCGCTAAGCCTCATACATTTTGATGAAGGGTTCATGTGAATTTAAATGGGTCGATATGTGCTTCACCCGCGCTTAATCACGGCCACTGATTAGATTTTGTATCTCCCTCGGTGAGCTAATATTCCAGAGATTAAAATTTCATGTGGAGCTCATATCAAAAATCCATTATTAACATGGAAGAAGATGGGCACCGGGTCCTGGATGGCCTCACCCCTCTTCCTTAAGCACAGACACACAGGCTAGGACTTAAACAGGCAGACCAAATACCTTTTTTTTTTATCAAATTCCAGGTTGGTCTCATTAAGTCCTTTAATGTCCACAATCAGGATGTTTCCTCATCTCCCAAGATTGAATAACATCCGTAATCTTTGCCCCATTGACATAATGCGTTTACAGTATTTCCTCCCATGACGGTATTGCTACAACAGCTCATTGTGTTCTTGGTAAATGCATTTCTCCTTCTCAGGTCTAATGTATCATTTATGATATCATTTTGGGAGATTGAAGTCCTGTTCGTTGACATCATTTGGCAGGGGGTCATTCATTTAGACACATTTAGGGCGTGTTGCTAGTTGGTGTTTGATTTCTGTGTTGACCAGGACGGGACCTCTCCTACGACAGGCCGTCAGGAGCCATGACTGTAAATTATAGATGATTCACTCAGAGAGGGGACCTGCCTTGGCCTAGATAACCTGGCCAGCTCAGATTCTCATTCTCACGTTCTACCTCCGTCTCACCATCCCTTCTATTCAGCTCAGAATATCTTCAACAAAGGAGCTGAGATTGTATATATTTTCCTACATTGACTGTCTGATCCATGCATTCCAGTTCATGGTAATCAAAATGTGTTGATACTGTATAAAATGGGGTCTTCATATTTAAGCGTAGAAATATCTATTAATATAAATTTTATCTCACAGATCAGGGAAGATTGAGATGCTCTGTTGCCTTGAGTATCAAACTACTACAAAACCCTTCCTGTTTCCTGAGCTGAAATAAAAGATCCCAGAAATGTTCCATACGCAGAAAAAGCTTATTTCTCTCAAATTTTGTGCACAAATTTGTTTACATCCCTGTTAGTGAAAATGTATCCTTTGCCAAGACAATCCATCCACCTGACAGATGTGGCATATCAAGATGTTGATTAAACAGCATGATCATTACACAGGTGCACCTTGTTCTGGGGACATTAAAAGGCCACTTTAAAATGTGCAGTTTTGTCACACAACACAATGACACAGATGTCTGGCTTACTGGTGCCGCGGCGGAGATCTTGTGGGCTATACTCGGCCTTGTCTCAGGATGGTAAGTTGGTGGTTGAAGATAACCCTCTAGTGGTGTGGGGGCTGTGCTTCGGGGATTATATCTGGAGTATTTCTTCTCTTATCTGGTGTCCTGTGCGAATTTAAGTTTGCTCTCTCTAATTATCTCTCTCTTTCTTTCTTTTTCTCGGAGGACCTGAGCATTAGGACCATTCCTCAAGGCCTACCTGGCCTGATGACTCCTTGAAGTCCCGAGTCCACCTGGCCGTGCTGCTTCTCCAGTTTCAACTGTTCTGCCTGTTTTATGAACATTTTAAAATCTTGTCCATGTTCTGTTATAATCTGCACCCGGCACAGCCAGAAGAGGACTGGCCACCCCTCACAGCCTGGTTCCTCTCTAGGTTTCTTCCTAGGTTTTGGCCTTTCTAGGGGAGTTTTTCCTAGCCACCGTGCTTTTACACCTGCATTGCTTGCTGTTTGGGGTTTTAGGCTGGGTTTCTGTACAGCACTCTGTGACATCAGCTGATGTAAGGGGGGCTTTATAAATAAATTTGATTTGATTTGATGTCTCAAGTGTTGAGGGTGTGTGCAATTGGCATGCTGACTGCAGGAATGTCCACCAGAGATATTGCCAGATCATTTTGTTAATTTCTCTACCATAAGCCACCTCCAACGTCGTTTTAGAGAATTTGGCAGTATGTCCAACCGGCCTCACAACCACAGACCACGTGTATGGCATTGTGTGGGTGAGCGGTTTGCTGATGTCAACGTTGTGAACAGAGTGCCCCATGGTGGCGGTGAGGTTATGTTATGGACAGACATAAGCTACAAACAACGAACACAACTGCATTTTATCGATGGCAAAATGATAATGATAATGCACAGCCCCATGTCGCAAGGATCTGTACACAAATCCTGGAAGCTGAAAATGTCCCAGTTCTTCCATGGCCTGCACACTCATCGGACGTCACTTTTTCCACATTTTGTTACTTTACAGCCTTATTCTAAAATGTATTAAATCGTTTTTTCTCCCCTGATCAATCTACAAACAATACCCCATAATGACTAGGCAAAAACAGGTTTTCAGAAGTTTTTGCTCATTTATAAAACAAATTTAACGGAAATATCACATTTACATAAGTATTCAGACCATTTACTCAGTACTTTGAAGCACCTTTGGCAGTGATTACAGCCTTGAGTCTTCTAGAGTATGACGTTACAAGCTTCGCACACCTGTATTTGGGGAGTTCCTCCCATTCTTCTCTGCAGATCCTCTCAAGCTGTCAGGTCGGATGGGGAGTGTTGCTGCACAGCTATCTTCAGGTTTCTCCAAAGACGTTCGATCAGTTTCAGGTCCGGGCTCTGGCTGGGCCACTCAAGGACATTCAGAGACTTGCACCGAAGCCACTCCTGCATTGTCTACGCTGTGTGCTTATGGTCGTTATCCTGTTGGAAGGTGAACCTTCGCCCCTGTCTGAGGTCCTGAGAGCTCTGGAGCAAGTTTTCATCAAGGATCTCTCTGTACTTTTCTCTGTTCATCTTTACCACGATCCTGACTAGTCTCCCAGTCCCTGTCGCTGAAAAACATACCCACAGCATGATGCTCCCACCACAATGCTTCACCGTAGGGATGGTGCCAGGTTTCCTCCAGATGTGACACTTGGCATTCAGGCCAAAGAGTTCAATCATTGTTTCATCAGACCAGAGAATCTTGTTTATCATGGTCTGAGAGTCTTTAGGTGCCATTTGGCAAACGACAAGCGGGCTGTCACATGCCTTTTACTGAGGAATGGCTTCCGTCTGGCCACTCTACCATAAAGGCCTGATTGGTGAAGTGCTGCAGAGACGGTTGTCCTTCTGGAAGATTCTCCCATCTCCACAGAGGAACTCTGTCAGAGTGACCATCGGGTTCTTGTTCACTTCCCTGACCAAGGCCCTTCTCTCCCGATTGCTCAGTTTGGCTGTGCAGTCAGCTCTAGGAAGATTCTTGGTGGTTCCAAACTACTTCCATTTAAGAATGATGGAGGCCACTGTGTTCTTGGGGACATTCAATGCTGCAGACATTTTTTAGTACCCTTCTCCAGATCTGTGCCTTGACACAATCCTGTCTCGGAGCTCTACGGACAATTCCTTCGACCTCATGGTTTTTGCTCTGACATGCACTGTCAACTGTGGGACCTTATATAGACAGGTAATGTATATAAGGTCCCACAAAAAAGAAAATTCTCATTGTTCCTCAACTGCAGTGTATGATATACAATTTTCTAGCTCTGAGTCTCTACATTTATCCAATGCAAAAAACACAATTTTCTCCCGAGTGGCGCAGCTGTCTAAGGCACTGCATCGCGGTGCTTGAGGCATCTCTACAGACCCGGGTTTGATCCCGGGTTCGATCCCAGCCGGTCGTGACCGGGAGACCCATGAGGCGGCGCACAATTGGCCCAGGGTCGTCCTGGTTAGGGCAGGGTTTGGCCAGCCGGGATTTCCTTGTCCCATCGTGCTCTAGCAACTCCTTGTGGCGGGGCGGGCGCTTGCAAGCTGACTTTGTGTTTCCTCCGACACATTGGTGCGGCTGGCTTCCAGGTTCAGCGAGCAGTGTGTCAAGAACCAGTGCGGCTTGGCACTGTCGTGTTTCGGAGGACGCATGGCTCTCGACCTTCCCGAGTCCGTAGGGGAGTTGCAGCAATGGGACACGACTGTAACTGCCAATTGGATATCATGAAATTGGGGAGAAAACAGGGTAAAAGTACAACAACAAAAAATTTAAAAAATCTTGCTACATAGGACCGAATCGAGCCGGTTGGTCACATATAGCACCAAAATGTTTTACGTGTCAGTTAACAAGTTTTCAAGATTTTGATCATACCGGCTGTATTTCTTTATTTTGAAAGTTATATGTCTTAAAAGTGGGTCCGAGGCTCATAAGGTCACCATGCATGCCATCTCCATTGTGGATGAGTCAAATGATCCACATCAGCAGACATTAGTGACTTCAAAGCGTTTGTCTGAAAGACCCCTCTGCTGGCCAGTCTGCCAGCACATGGCTATGTTCAGATTGTGGACCCCAAGACTCTATGGGTCAGTGATCTTCACTGTTTACTGAAGGGCGGAAGGCAAACTTAGTCAATAACTCACACACTGTCACGACTTCCGCCGTAGTCGGCTCCTCTCCTTGTTCGGGCGGCGTTCGCCGGTCGGCGTTGCCGGTCTTCTAGCCATCGTCGATCCACATTTCATTTTCCATTTGTTTTGTCTGTGTTTTCCACACCTGGTTTCAATTCCCAATTACATGTTTTGTATATAACCCTCTGTTCCCCCCCATGTCTTTGTGTGGGATTGTTGTTTGTAGTGCACATTATTTTGACTGCTGCGTTACGGGTTATTGTACACATTTATTCTCGTGTTGTTTTGAACCGTTGGGTTGTCTATTAAATGACTACGATTATTACCCAGTTTTGCTCTCCTGCGCCTGACTTCTCTGCCACCAGTTACGCAACCCCTACACACACATGCATATGCATGCACACTAAACATACACACAAGGGGTACTTCAACTAGTAACGGGCACACAGTCAGAGGTTATTCTGCAACATGGTTGCATTAGAATACAGTATGTAAAGAATAGTAACGTTTAACCATTGTACTTACATCACCTGAGCTGACTTACAGAATTAGTTATGTAACATGAAAGCAACAATGAGCAACTTTGGATGCCACAGTATCATCAACCACAAACATTCTCTCTTGTAGAAATGCAATCCTCGCTTAGGAATTCTACACTGCGCGAAGCCAATACCATTATGCTCTATTCCCGTTTCACAAACATGTATAGAATAACTAAGCCAAGTTAAAGCTTAATTTGTTTTCCCCTAATGTGCCGACACTCACAAACAACACCGAGATTGGCACATAAGCCTTTACCATGACACAAACATCATACATCAAACGGAACAGAAAAGAAATAGCATGCTTCACACCGCCACATCAATATCCAGCGATGACACGAGAGCACTGGAGAATGAGGCATGACTGAGGCCCTGAGATATTGAAATACATATATTGAAAAATTATTTTGCGGCACAAACAAAAGCAATAAAAATGTAATAATGGAAGTTATCTGTAAGCACACTGGCAGTCAGAATGCATTACAATATCAGCTGACATACAGCAGCTCCATTGTCGTATCTAATGTATATAGAACCTATGACTTTTGTCACAGTTATAATTAAAATAAAATATTGAATTTATTTGGGTAAAAGACGTATATAACAAAATGTACAAAGTGGACCCAGAGGATAACTGTCAATACAGACCCAAAACCGATGACGGAATAAGAGTCAATCTTATCTGTATAAATCGTGATAACACGCCAAATTGACAAAACAAATACTTATTTTTAATTTCCCTTTGTCAACCTCAAAGCACCCACATTCCTTCAGACAGAATCAAACCAACATGATATCATTGTCTCTGTATGACTGTAGTGTCTCATTGGCTCATAAGCACCAGATGACCTGTGTTGAGGGGCCGGACGGCTGCTTGTAACAGTCTAATTAGCATATAAATGGCCTGTAAGAGAAGTAGTGCTGTTAGAGGCTGGAGGAGATGGATAATGTGTTTGTCACGGACGTTGATGATACACTGAGTGAACTAACAAACTAACGACTCACCCTTGTCTCACTGAGATCTCCTCATGTCTCAACAACAGCTTGCTGTGTGTGTGTGTGTGTGTGTGTGTGTGTGTGTGTGTGTGTGTGTGTGTGTGTGTGTGTGTGTGTGTGTGTGTGAGCTCTGGTCTCCGGTGGAAGATAGAGGGAAGGTTGGGATGGATGCCTTCTAAGTGAGGTAATCTTGAACTGAGGTCAGGGGTCAAGGAGGAGAGCGGTGAGACTGTCCCCATTTCATTGTGATGTCACACACTTCGGCAACACTGTACAATTGTCTTTAAGAGTGAAGTGATTTCTATTTTGAATTGCACATATACTCCACAAATTGGAGTATTGGCATTCAATGAGTTATGAGTAACAGGTTCCAATCAATCCACCAGACACAAAATTGGCCGGACTACACTGAACATTTTATCCCAAGCCTCCACATAGCTTTCTTGATGCACATGATATACCACTATTTACATATCATATACTGCTCTCACGTACTCCACACATATACACTTAAATTGTTTTTATGACTTCTACTATTTCTCTCGACATTGTTGGAAAGGGCCCATAAGTAAGCATTTCACTGTTATACACACTCTATCAATTCTTCAGTAAAAAAGCCTTTGTTAGAAAATGGAAACTCATCAATCCTTTATCATGGCATCATCTAATGAGGTCTTAATTCAAAGTGTGTGTGCATCATTAACAAGGCCTGCTGTTTGAAGACAGCACTTGAATGGGCCTTTCATCTCTCAAAACTGGTCATATTATGCTGCTGTGCAAAAACCAAGCAAATGTAATGTTTCAGCCCCTATGAAGACTTGTGAAACACTTCTAGAATATTCTTCGATTTGCATTGTAGAGTCACACTATACATCTCTTGACTGGGACAATGGGATTAAGAATGAGGAGAATTGCTAAAGTTGGTCAATTGGTAAACCAGCAATGTTTAGGACCTGGGAGGCCGCCACCGGATCATTCATCCTAAAAAACGTCAACCTGCTTTACTGTACCCGGTAGTACAGTAAATGTTAACATCCTTGTGCCCAGCATCTCTTCATGGGCACTGGGCTGTGACAGCACCATGACTCGCACCCTGGCAGCAGGCATGAGTGATTGTGTCACTGTGTGATGACATCAGAGGAGGCTTTGGGGGCTACAGGTGTCAACCGTGATTGGTGACACCATGTCCATTTACAAGACCCAACACAAAGATAAAGGGATAACGATCAACGCCCATAGCACACTTTTTCACCACACCCTGTCAAGTGCCTTTCCTGTTGTCTCTCTACCATTACTGCTATAGCCTACAGCCTAACAGAACTTGCGGTTGTTGTGTTGTTGTTGTTGTTGTTGTTGTTGTTGCCAGTGGTATGGCCTCATGTGACTGCTATGTGCTAGCTGCATTTGTGCGCCTGCTGTCTGCCTACAGAGTGCAGGCAGCGCAACGCCCCTACATCCCCCGCTGCTATAATTACACTAATTGGAATCAGATGATGCCGGCTTAGTTGGAAAGGAATGCAAACGGGGTTACAGGGCTTTTCCGCACGGAAAATCAGCTGGAAGAGGTGAACACGAGACAGAGGGGGAGAGGAGAGCAGAAGAGGGCCGGTGCAGTCATGCAGTCACACATTCTGTTGTCCTGGCATTTAATAAAATGGCCAGGATCCCTTTAAACAATGTGAGGCAAACACATATATACACACAAACACACACACTAAATGTTTGAGTGTTGTCGTATGTCTGCAAAATGTTCAGGCAGCATGCCAGGTAAAGGCATGATTTCAATTACCTAAACACACAATACATATACATGAGCTCAATTGAATTAATTGATCTAATTCCTTGGAGATTTAATCCTCTCACTTGACACTCAAGCACGCATGGTATCACAGTCACTGTGAGCATGCAGATTTCAGGCAGCAGACTGGAGGGACTAGTGGTTTGATATCTACACATCACATGATGAAAACCCGAAATACACCAAGGGTGCGATATCTGTACATGGAATGGTGAAAAGTGGATATACACACTTGCTGACACGAGGGCGGAATGTTAAAGGTTAGAATCTCTCCGTACGAGGGCAAGTATAATATAAACCCTTCCAAAAGCATATTTCCTCCCCAGTTGGTGAGGGAGGGCAACAACCCAGGCAGGTTTTATTTTGTTGAAAGTCACACTTGAAAGTCGGTCTGATTGTCTTCTGTTTGTGTGCTGTTGTGTGGCCACTGAGGCGTGGGACGCAGCGTGTGGATTCCCTGCAGGCGATATGGACTTAACGAAGGAGAGACACACTGGAAGCAAACAGGGCCCTTGTCAGTTCCACTGAACCACAGGGTCCTGCACCTCAGCTGTCCTCCTCACCAGCAGGGGGCAGTGTAGCAGTGTCGAGTCCAGTGGGAGGTGGGGGTGTTCACGTGTCAGTTAGTGTGTTTGTTTACCCAGCTAAAGAGCCGTGACAACGGGAAGTCACCAAAAGGTTGATTAAATTATCTCCTGACTCCCACTCACTGACCCTCTAACAAAACAACATTTCCTGGTACTTGTTTCCATTACGTGTTCTATCACGAGAGCTCTTTGTCAGGTTCACTCCCTATCACTGTGTACGTCTCATCGGCACTGGGTGTACGTCTCATTCAAACCGCATGTACGTCTCATCATGCTTGTGTGCATCTCATCGCTGATCTATTAGCATGGGGGTGTTAAAGAGAACACACAACACAAGAAGTGAACACTGAGTAGTCCACCTCCTCCCCACTCCTCTCTGGGTGTCTACATGTGGATTAGAATGTGTTGTTTGTCTATTACAGCTCTATTGTTTCCTTTTCTTGGTTGACGACTGCTCAGCGCATTTGTCTTCCACTGATGCTCCCTCACTCTCTGTTAGTTACCGAGCGTAATTAGCACGCCGGAGTGAGCCGCGGACTCCCCCGGACACCGCAAAACTCATTAAATTCCACTTGCATTGTTTTTTTGCTGGCTTGCTTTCGCCCAATATTAATCTTCCTCTCTCCCCAAACTTTAATTCTTTGATAAATGTTTATTAAAAAAAAAAGTGAAAAAATGCTTTCGCCCTCTCATGTAATAACGGCGTGTATGTGTTTGTGTGTGCATGTGTGCACTTTAATGGATATTATTGAGGTGTGGATTTAAGGTTGGGCCTTAATGAGGATCTGTCTAATTAGATGTGAGGTGCTGCCTTTGTTTCTTGTAGAGTGTAGCAGGTCGAAGAGGAGACCCGGTGCTCTCCTTGGCCTCCAGTCAATGACAGTTATACATCTCCTCTCACCAGCAGGCCCCACAAACAAGGTCATTGTCTGTTGTACAGATGTAGGATCTTAATTTGATCACCCTGTTCCAGGAGAACGTTCCTGCAATACACACATTTTTTAATTTGTAGTGTATTTGAGGTTTAAAAAAGCTTTTGACGTTTGTAATTTACACTTACAAATTTCAGACTTGATTTTCCACTATGAAAAATGTATCAACCCCTACAAAAATGTAAATTAATTATAATCCACATAATTCAGATTTTCTGTTGCTGCAGGATTATTTTCCTGCTGTAGCAAACCGGCTCAAATTAGGATCCCATTCGGAAAGTATTCAGACCCCCTGCCTTTTCCACATTTGGTTACGTTACAGCCTTATTCTAAAATTGATTAAATATATTTTTTTCCTCATCAATCTACACACAATACCCCAAAATGACAAAGCAAAAATAGGTTTTTAGAAATGTTAGCAATTGTATAAAACATATCACAGTTACAGTGCCTTGCAAAAGTATTCATCCCCCTTGGCGTTTTTCCTATTTTGTTCACCTGTGTGCAATCTAAGTGTCACATGATCTCAGTATATATACACCTGTTCTGAAAGGCCCCAGAGTCTGCAACACCACTTAGCACGGGGCACCACCAAGCAATAGTTATGCATGCTCAAGTTTTATGTTTTTTTAATCTTATTTCTTGTTTGTTTCATATTTTGCATTTTCAAAGTGGTAGGCATGTTGTGTAAATCAAATGATACAAACCCCCCCAAAAATAATTTAAATTTTTGGTTGTAAGGCAAACAAATAGGAAAAATGCCAATGGGGGTGAATAATTTCACAAACCACTGTACATAAGTATTCAGACCCTTTTCTGGCTGGGCCACTCAAGGACATTCACAGACTTTTCCCGAAGCCACTCCTGCATTGTCTTTTCTGTGTGCTTAGGGTTGTTGTCCTGTTGGAAGGTAAACCTTTGCCCTAGTCTGAGGTCCTGAGTGCTCTGGAGCAGGTTTTCATGAAGGATCTCTCTGTACTTTGCTCCGTTCATCTTTCCCTCGATCCTAACTAGTCTCCCAGTCCCTAACGCTGAAAAACATACCCACAGCATGATGCTGCCACCACCATGCTTCACCTTAGGGATGGTGCCAGGTTTCCTCCAGACGTGACACTTGGCATTCAGGCCAAAGAGTTCAATCTTGGTTTCATCAGACCAGAGAATCGTGTTTCTCATGGACTGAGGCTCATTTTGATGCCTTTTGGCAAACTCCAAGAGGGCTGTCATGTGCCTTTTACTGAGGAGTGGCTTCCGTCTGGCCACTCTACCATGAAGGCCTGATTGGTGGAGTGCTGTAGAGATGGTTGTCCTTCTGGAAGGTTCTCCCATTTCTACAGAGAAATTCTGGAGCTGTCACAGTGTTTATCGGGTTCTTGGTCACCTCCGTGACCAAGGCCCTTCTCCCCCGATTGCTCAGTTTGGCCGGGCGGCCAGCTCTAGCAAGAGTCTTGGTGGTTCCAAACTTCTTCCATTTAAGAATGATGGAGGCCACTGTGTTCTTGGGGACATTCAATGCTGCAGAAATGTTTTGGTACCTTTCCCCATATCTGTGCCTCGACACAATCCTGTCTCGGAGCTCTACGGACAATTCCTACGACCTCATGGCTTGGTTTTTGCTCTGACATGCACTGTCAACTGTGGGACTTTCTATAGACAGGTGTGTGCCTTTCCAAATCATGTCCAATCAATGAACCACAGGTAGACTCCAATCAAGTTGTAGAAACATCTCAAGTATTATCAATGGTTTCTTTTTTTTATTATTATTTTGTATTTATTTAACTAGGCAAGTCAGTTAAGAACAAATTCTTATTTACAATGACAGACTACCGGGGAACAGTGGGTTAACTGCCTTGTTCAGCGGCAAAACGACAGATTTTTACCTTGTCAGCTTGGGGATTCAATCCAGCAACCTTTCGGTTACTGGCCCAACGCTCTAACCAGTAGGCTACCTGCCGCCCCAAAACAGGAAGCACCAGACCTCAATTTTGAGTCTCATAGCAAAGGGTCTGAATACTTGTGTAAATAAGGTATTTCTGTTTTTATTTTGAATACATTTGCAAACAAGACCTGTTTACGCTTTGTCATTATGGGGTATTGAAAGAAATGTAATACATTTTAGAATAAGCATGTAACGTAACAAAATATGGAAAAAGTCAAGGGGGCTGCATACTTTCCAAATGCACTATATGCATGATTTGGTTGGAGATGGATGACATGATGATGTTCTTGCAAAAAAAATAAAAATTATGTACCAGTAGTGTGGGGGAGTCTTGTATTGTTGCGAAAGAGCAAGCAAAAATGGCATTTCACTGTACTTGTGCATGTGACAATAAAAATGTGAAACTTGAGTCCACTTTTTTTCTCTTTCTCTCTCCATTCGTAAAAATAGTAAGTTGAAGACAAAGTTAGCAAATGAAGATTGGCATCTCTGATATTTCCTCACACGAGAAAGAATCTCACCCATCACTTTCCACATCTCACTGTGTGTCAGTCATCTGGTGACTTTCAGGAGGCTGGGTGGTGGTGGTGTCCTGGGTGATGTGTGACTCTGTGGTCCTTTGACTGATGGGTCCTGCTGGGTTCCTGTGCCAGGCTGAGTTTGGCAGTGCCCTTGTGGGTCAGACAGCTGCCAGGGACCGCAGGACGTAAGGCTCTCCTGCCCCATCCCTACCCGTCCCACATAGCCTCATCAGGGCCTGACAGAGCCCTGAGCGGCAGCTACCACAGAGAGACCCCCGAATACAGCATATGATTTGACTAACTAACCACTACCTGGTGAAGCACTTACTGTAAATACATTTTACATCCATTATTTTAGTCACTTAGCAAACACTCATATCCAGGGCCACTTACAGTCATGTAAATGTGTGTTATATATAAGGGGTGTGAACTTATGTGTGAATAGATTGATGATACATTCCCTGTTAGCATTTATAGCCATGTATATGGCAAGCAAATGGGCAGTCCTGTAATCTCGGTCACCATCTGTGACCTTCACAAGCCAACACATGAACCGTATACTAAAGAGTCAACCACATTTGCATTTTTGAGAGAAGGTAGCTCCTAGCTCACATAACTCACTATCTCCTATCTTGCATATGAACTGAGTCTAGACAGTGTCCAGACAGAATTAGTCTCCCACGGCTATGTAGAAAGTCAAGCACATCCCATTAGTAATAGCACAGTAGGCTAATGTCTCATGCTATCACTGGAGGTAGCCCATGTCATGCTAATGTAGCGTTGAGGATCTTTGAAGCCATCCTGGCTGTAATGGCGTCAGAAGAACACTTTTTTAGGAAGGAACCCTATAGGGACTCATTAACGGAGAGGAGAGGAGAAAGAGAGAAAGAGTGGGTGTGTTGCCTGCCTGCGTGTGTGTGTGCTTTTTGAAGGAGGGGAAGTAGGGACAGATTGGTGGGAGATGGCTATTTTTGCCCAACTTCATGGGAATCTCAAGCTGTTTTCGAGTACAGAGAGACAGACTGTTGGTGGAAGAGGGTAGTGCCCAAATTCACTGGGGTGGTAGGCATGTGGTGCCTTGGCAGAAACAGTGCCACTGGAAAGCTTACTGAGTCACAGCATGCTTCGGTGTTGTGTGTCAGTAACTGATGTGTCCAGGGTCGTGCACACAGACAAGCATATTTCTTTACAAGTGCATATCTTATTTTATTTTTTATTTATTTTTTTGGGGGGGTATATCAGACGATAGATTGTGGTTTCTATCACTGTAATTTCCGCATCATTTCCAATTCCCCATACAGCGCATTCGGAAAATATTGAGACGCCTTGACTTTTTCCACATTTTGTTACGTTACAGCCTTATTCTGAAACTGATTAAATAGACTGTTTTCCTCATCAATCTACACACAGTACCCCATGATGACAAAGTGAAAGGAGGTTTTTAAAAAAACATTTTGCTAATTTATTACTCAGTACTTTGTTGAAGCACCTTTGGCAGCGACTACAGCCTTGAGTCTTCTTGGGTATGACGTTACAAGTTTGGCACACCTGTATTTGGGAAGTTTCTCCCAATTCTTCTCTGCAGATCCTCTCAAGCTCTGTCAGGTTGGATGGGGAGCGTCACTGCACAGCTATCTTCAGGTCTCTCCAGAGATGTTTAATTGGGTTCAAGTCCGGGCTCTGGCTGGGCCACCCCAGGTCATTCAGAGACTTGTTCCGAAGCCACTCCTGTGTTGTCTTGGCTGTGTGCTTATGGTTGTTGTCCTGTTGGAGGGTGAACCTTCGTCCCAGTCTGAGGTCCTGAGTGCTCTGGAGCAGTTTTTCATCAAGGATCTCTCTGTACTTTGCTCCGTTCATCTTTCCCTTGATCCTGACTTGTGTCCCAGTCACTCCCTCTGAAAAACATCAACACAGTATGATGCTGCCACCATGCTTCACCGTAGGGATGGTTACAAGTTTCCACCAGACGTGACACTTGGCATTTAGGCCAAAGAGTTCAATCTTGGTTCCATCAGACCAGAGAATCTTGTTTCTCATGGACTGAGACTCCTTTAGATGCCTTTTGGCAAACTCCAAGAGGGCTGTCATGTGCCTTTTACTGAGGAGTGGCTTCCGTCTGGCCACTCTACCATAAAGGCCTGATCGGTGGAGTGCTGTAGAGATTGTTGTCCTTTTGGAAGGTTCTCCCATCTCCACAGAGGAACTCTGGAGCTCTGTCAGAGTGACCATCGGGGTCTTGGTCACCTCCGTGACCAAGGCCCTTTTCCCCCGATTGCTCAGTTTGGCTGGGCGGCCAGCTCTTGGAAGAGTCTTGGTTATTCCAAACTTCTTCCATTTAGGAATGATGGAGGACACTGTGTACTGGGGGACCTTCAATGCTGCAGACATTATGTGGTACCCTTCCCCAGATCGGTCACTTGACACAATCCTGTCTCTGAGCTTTATGGACAATTCCTTCAACCTCATGGCTTGGTTTTTGCTCTGACATGCACTGTCAACTATGGGACTTTATATAGACAGGTGTGTGCCTTTCCAAATCATGTCCAACAAATTTAATTTACCACAGGCGGACTCCAATTAAGTTGTAGAAACATCTTAAGGATTATCAATGGAAACATGACGCACCTGAGCTCAATTTGAGTCTCATAACATAGGGTCTGAATAACTATGTAAATCAGTTTTTTATTTGGAATAAATCTGCTAAAATTTCTAAAAACCTGTTTTCACTTTGTCATTATGGGGCATTGTGTGTAGATTGATGATAAATGTAATACATTTTAGAAAAAGCATGTAACATAACAAAATGTGGAAAAAGTCAAGGGGTCTGAATACTTTCCGAAGGCACTGTATTCAGTTCCAGTCAAAAGTTGACACACCTACTCGCCACAGGAAAGGAAGACCCAGAGTTACCTCTGATGCAGAGGATAAGTTCATTAGAGTTAACTGCACCTCAGATTGCAGCCCAAATAAATACTTCACAGAGTTCAAGTAACAGACACATCTCAACATCAACTGTTCAGAGGAGACTGCGTGAATCAAGCCTTCATGGTCGAATTGCTGCAAAGAAACCACTACTAAAGGACACCAATAATAAAAAGAGACTTGCTTGGGCCAAGAAATATGAACAATGGACATTAGACCGGTGGAAATCTGTCCTTTGGACAGATGAGTCCAAATTTGAGATTTTTGGTTCCAACCGCCGTGTCTTTGTGAGATGCAGAGTAGGTGAACGGATGATCTCCGCATGTGTGGTTCCCAACGTGAAGCATGGAGGAGGAGGTGTGATGGTGTGGGCATGCTTTGCTGGTGACACTGTCAGTGATTTATTTAGAATTCAAGGCACATTTAAACAGCATGGCTACCACAGCATTCTGCAGCAATATGCTTTCCCATCTGGTTTGCCCTTAGTGGGACTATCATTTGTTTTTCAACAGGACAATGACCCAACACACCTCCAGGCTGTGTAAGAAATAGAGTGATGGAGTGCTGCATCAGATGACCTGACCTCCACAATCACCCAACCTCAACAAAATTGAAAAGGTTGGTGATGAGTTGGACCGCAGAGTGAAAGAAAAGCAGCCAACAAGTGCTCAGCATATGTGGGAACTCTTCAAGACTGTTGGAAAACGATTCCAGGTGAAGCTAGTTGAGAGAATGCCATGAGTGTGCAAAGCTTTCATCAAGGCAAAGGGTGGCTACTTTGAAGAATGTAAAATCTCAAATATATTTTGATTTGTTTAACACTTTTTTGGTTACTACATGATTCCATATGTGTTATTTCATAGTTCTGATGTCTTCACTATTATTCTACAATGTAGAAAAAAAAAAAATAATAATAATAAGAAAAACCCTTGAATGAATAGGTGTTCTAAAGCTTTTGACCAGTAGTATGTATGTATATATATACACACCCACTGTATATGTGATGGAATGTATAGACATTATGGACAGTGTGTGGATAGAATATGTAGTATATCTGTAGAATACGTAGGTTTGAATAGTAGGATGGCCTCGACTATAATACAGTATTATATACTGAACAAAAATATGTTGGCCCAATGTTTCATGAGCTGAAATAAAATAACCCAGAAATGTTTATTTCATCCCTGTTAGTGAGCATTTCTCCTTTGCCAAGGTAATCCATTCTCCTGATGTCACGACTTCCACCGAAGTCGGCCCCTCTCCTTGTTCGGGCGGTGTTCGGGGGTCAACGTCACCGGTTTACTAGTCGTCACCGCTCCTTTTTTCGTTTTCCATTAGTTTTGCCTTGGTTTTCTGTTACACCTGTTGCTCATTCCCCCTCATTAGTCTGCATGTATTTATTCCTCTGTTTTCCTTGTGAGTGATTATTTTTCGTTTGTTCAGTGTGTGTTATGTTTGACGGCTAATTTTATTCCGGGTGTTTTATTTATGCGCCCAAGGCTATATTTGTCGTGGAAGTATTTTTGCCTACTCTTTTGTACTTTGTTATGTACTATGGCTGATTAAATACATTGGTTTCCACGCATTTCAACTCTCCTGCGCCTAACTCCTTTTGTCGTCAGTACACAGCTTAACACCTGACAGGTGTGGCATATCAAGATGCTGATTAAACAGCCTGATCATTACACAGGTGCACTTTTTGCCGGGGACAATAAAAGGCCACTCTAAAATGTGTAGTTTTGTCACATAACACAATGCCACAGATATCTCAAGTTTTGAGGGAGCGTGCATATGGCATGCTGACTGCAGGAATGTCCACCAGAGCTGTTGCCAGAGAATTGAATGTTAATTTCTCTACCATAAGCCGCCTCCAACGTGGTGTTAGAGAATTTGGCAGTACGACCAACTGGCCTCACAACCGCAGACCACGTGTAACCATGCCAGCCCAGGACCTCCACATCTGGCTTCTTCACCTGCGGGATTGTTTGAGACCAGCCACCCAGACAGCTGATGAAACTGTAGGTTTGCACAACCGAATAAATCCCGGTTTCAACTGTACCGGGTAGATGGCAGACTGTGTATATCGTTGTGTGGGCGAGAGGTTTGCTGACGTCAACATTGTGAGTGCCCCACGGTGGTGGTGGGGTTATGGTATGGGCAGGCATAAGCTATGGACAATGAACACAATTGCATTTTATCAATGGCAATTTGAATGCACAGATATACCGTGACGAGACCCTGAGGCCCACTGCAGTGCCATTCCTTCGCCACCATCACCTCATGTTTCAGCATGATAATGCACAGCACCATGTCGCAAGGATCTGTACACAATTACTGGAAGCTGAAAACGTCCCAGTTCTTCCATGGCTTGCATACTCACCAGACATGTCACCCATTAAACATGTTTGGGATGCGACAGCGTGTTCCAGTTCCTGCCAATATCCAGCAACTTCGCCCAGCCATTGACAAGGAGTGGTACACCATTCCTCAGGCCACAATCAACAGCCTGATCAACTCTATGCGAAGGAGATGTGTCACGCTGCATGAGGCAAATTATGGTCACACCAGATACTGACTGGTTTTCTGGTCCACGCCCCTACCGTTTTTTTATGTATCTGTGACCAACAGACGCATATTTATATTCCCAGTCATGTGAAATCCATAGATTAGGGCCTAATGAATTTATTTCAATCGACTGATTTCCTTATATGAACTGTAACTCAGTAAAATCTTTGAAAATGTTGCGTTTATAGTTTTGTTCAGTATACATACAGTATCAAATTTGTAAAACAGTATGTAAACATTATTAAAGTGACCAGTGTTCCATTAAAATTATATAGATTAATATTTACAGCAGGCATATTATTTAATAGTTTTATGCTGGTTATATTGTGATATTTCCTCACATAGTACGTACTTCAATTGACCCAATTCCATACCAACGAATCAAAACATTCTCACATATCAATTTCCGACTCATTTTTGTCACATGAAAAGACTATGAAGGATCTGTAGAAGCTGCAGCCATGACGCGGTGCGGTGTATTCGTTACCGGGTATATATCTCACCATTTACATTCCCCTAACCCCATGCCTTTCATGCCAGGCCTGCTTTCAATATCAAAGCTGCTTTGGAGAGCCTCGGGTGGAATGATAACACAGAAAAGGAGGATTTAAGTGAGAAACGTAAGATCTTGAAAAGAGACGGAGGAGGAAAAAATGGCATATCAATCCTCTTTTAACTGACACAAACCTTTCCAGAGCGAGTTTAATATGCGGGGGAAATCTGAACATGACGTTTAAGTGTGATAAAACATCATTATGCGGCTCCATGAAACAGAGCCATCGTTTGGGTTGACAATAGGATCCTTCCCTCAGATAGTGGGATTAGAATGGCATATCACTGTGTGTGTGTGTGTGTGTGTGTGTTTTACCTCAGATTTCTTTCTAAACAAACACAGCATGCACCTGCAAGCTGTTGGGGATTACTCAAAAGCAGTTTGAGATTACTTGATAGAGTATGTGCTAGTTACATGCATGCCATGTGTGTTTGTGTGTGTTCATACGTGTGCATGTGTGTGTGAGCGTGCACAAGACTACATGATACCACTGTATTGTTTTTCAGCCAATGGGTGAAGTTGAATAACGATGAAAAGAAACCTATGCAGTGGAAGAAGATAAAGTAGATGATGTTTGACAAGTGGTTGATTAAAGGAAAAGAGTAAGACCTCATTCAACTGAGAGAGATTGATCCAAGTGGGATGAACTCATGGAAAGACTGAAACAAATTTTCCCTACAAAAAAGACATTTTTTTTTTTAAACTCATACAACGATGATGATCCTTAACTTTTTTTATACCTGAGTGTAACTGGTATTTGTGTTATGTCTTTGTAACGTGTAATCTGTAAGAGACATGTGCAAAGAAGAATACAAAGCACTGTTTTTTTAATTGCATTGTGTTTTATTCTATTCTATTCTTTTCTAAAACATTTTCTAAAAAATATCAAATTTCAATGTACACATCATGCTTAGCTTATACTGCATCGCTGTGAGCAACACTTCTGTATAAACTAGGTGATCTCCATCCTCCCAATCCTCATTTACCACAGTGTCAACACCTCCCTGTGAGCCTGTGTGTGTGTGTGTGTGACCTCTCTGCTGTGTCCTGTGGATAGGGGGTGTAAAGAGAGGAAGCACGCCCTGCCTCTCTCCTCATCACTCACTCCCACACTGTAAACAACACCCTCCAGGTAGTGGCACTGATGAGGGGAGCACCCCGCTAACTGGGGAAGTGCGAGTGGCAGGTTTGTGTGTGTTTGTGTGTTTGTGTGCCTGTGTGTGTGCCCGTGCGTGCATGTGACATGTGCATGCACATGTGAGTCGGTCTACTATGCCTGTGTCCTGGCCTCTTGTGTGTTTAAGGTGTTAAGTGTATGCGTATCTGTGAGAGATGGGAGATGGAGAGAACACGCTCTGTCGTCTCAGCCCGACCTCTCACTCACTGTCAGCAGGCTTTCTTCAGTCTACTCTCCCCAGGAGACTTCCAGACAAAACCCACACAAAGATAATGACTTGCCCTGATTCCCTCCTCGCTTCCCCCTTCCATTTCTGCAGTTCCACTGCCAGAAGAGGTGGGCTGACCCCAGAACAGTCCTTGAGCGCCAGACCATTTCCAGGAACCTGCTGGGCACCGCGACAGGTCTGGCGGTATCTGACGTAAGAGACTAGAGTACCTCAGCCCACCATGAAAGGCGTTCTACACCGGGCCACAGAGATTATGATCTACAGATATTTAGAGGCAAGGGGGGTGAAACTTTCCAGGTCCTCAAACAGCTTGTTCTCTCTCACTTTCTCGGTCTCTCGCTCTCTCTCTCTCTCTCTCTGTGTGTAATGTGAGGGTTTGCCGCAACACGCTGGTAAATGCCGCTTCGTTTTGGGATCAGTGCCTCAAAAAATGTTTCACTTTTTTTCAATCTGCCTCTGACCACACGAATCCTCCAGAAGTCTGTCAATCTCTAACACGAACACAAACAGACATGATCTCTGCAGAACCTTCTCAAAGTCAAGGAAGCCGTACAGGCAGGCATTTTTGCGCGAAAAGCTCTACTCGGAGGGAACAAAGTGGACGGACGCTTTACCCCAGGAGGGACTTAATGGCACGCTGAAGGCTTTCAAATGGAAGCTTGGCCATGGTAAACAAGCTGAAATGGTGCTGGAAACCTCTGAGCTCAGCGCCGTGCGGCGGCGCCCTAAGTAAACCCACTCCAGAATGACACAATGCTGTTGGTGCGGGCCAAGCTCGCTTGTTCTCAACCACTACATTACTCACTCAAAATCACAGGCACGCACATGTCACTCCACCCTTCGTAGCCCTTTCCTGCAGTCAAATGACCTAGTGGCCTCATGGGTGGAATGTTATTAATATTTGTAATAACGAATAAACATGAATGTTTCTATGTCAAACGGTTTTGCTATATTTCAGTTTTCTGTGATGTATATAAAGTGTAATATTGAGATGCAAACTCAAATTTGAATACATTTTATCTGACATGGTACAGGTGTCTTCTTTTTGATTAGCCCATGTGTGTGAGATGTATACTTTTGTTTCAAAGTAGATTTGTTTAAGACTACCGAGAAACGCTCTGTGTGACCCTGATTTAGCCCACTGCAGTAAAAGGTTCATCACCACGCATAGCATAGCATACCACACCCCCTCAACCAAAGCAGTCAATCTATCTCCACCCACTGTGTCATGCCACCCCTGGACTGGGGATTAGTGACACCGTAAAGTAATAAATGTCATGGTCCGTATGGAGTAAGTTACCCGGAATCAGTGTAATTTTCCATGCTGCCATAGTCACGTTTTGCCATCTTTCATTGCATAGCACAGCAGAAAATGTAAATGCTGATGTAGGCAATATCGTAGACTGCTTGAAATGCGGAGAGAATGCTGAAAAAATAAGGACACTTTTTAGAGCTAAAATGCTGGACAGGGGTTTGTAATACCAGCATGACATGCATAGTCCAAGACGAAAACGAGGGACACATCAGGACTCCAAGAGCTAGCCAGAGTAATGGAGAAAACAAGCCAAAGTGAAACCAAAAACCCAGTGAAACCAAACCGTAGGTTTTTATTTAGACCTGTTTACAAACCTGCCTCGTAAAAAAGCTGAAGGGAGCAGCGGCCATTTCCTTGCTAATGGCATTACAGCTCATACGGCTCCACCACTGGGAGCCATCTGCTTTTCCTGTGTTTATGTCTCTCAGGACCCCGTTTAAATATGACGGAAGACGCCAGCGACAGAGCCTGCTTTTAAATCTCTCTTGACTCTCGGTCACTGACTTGCATGTACCAGTCGGTCTGTGTGTGTGTGGGGACGGGGGAGTTCTGTGTGTGTGCGTGTGTACCAGTCAGTCTGTCTGACAGACTCTGTCATGCCTGGCCTGGTCTTCCAGAATTAGATCAGAGGGATATCCAGTAAAAACTGGCACTTAGATTTAGAGACATCCTCTGAGGACTGTCGCTGCCTGTTCTGTTCCCTGAGAGAGGAAGAACACTCCCTTCCTTCTGAGCGAGATAAAACGACGACAGCCCAAAGCACAGTTAAAACACGTATGTTTCACTGAGGCAAAGCTCCTCAGAGTCTGTGATACAACTGAATTCAAATGCGTAATTCTCGAATGAACACACCAGATGCTCGTAAGCCAAGGCATGTTCAGTGCAGAAACTGGGAAGTAAGACACTCAAATGATGTACAGTATAGACTAGAGTATCGAACATTAAGTACAGCGCAATGTACCAGATGTTCACAAGCCACAAGACATGCTCAGTGCATAAAATGCACAAAAGAATGCTGTTCCACAATATATCATATACAGTATACAATAAGATATATCATTTAGCAGACGCTTTTATTTCATCTTTATTTAACCTGGTAGGCAAGTTGAGAACAAGTTCTCATTTACAACTGCGACCTGGCCAAGATAAAGCAAAGCAGTTCGACACATACAACAACACAGAGTTACACATGGAGTAAACAAACATACAGTCAATAATACAGTAGAAAAACAAGTCTATATACAATGTGTGCAAATGAGGTAAGATAAGGAAGGTAAGGCAATAAATAGGCCATAGTGGCGAAGTAATTACAATATAGCAATTAAACACTGGAATGGTAGATGTGCAGTAGATGAATGTGCAAAGTAGAAATACTAGGGTGCAAAAGAGCAAGATAAATAAATACAGTAGGGGATGAGGTAGTTTGTTGGGCTATTTACAGATGGGCTATGTAGAGGTGCAGTGATCTGTGAGCTGCTCTGACAGCTGGTGCTTAAAGCTAGTGAGGGAGATAAGTGTCTCCAGTTTCAGTGATTTTTGTAGTTCATTCCAGTCATTGGCAATAGAGAACTGGAAGGAAAGGCGGCGGCCAAAGGATGTGTTGGCTTTGGGGATGACCAGTGAAATATAGCTGCTGGAGCGCGTGCTACGGGTGGGTGTTGCTATGGTGACCAGTGAGCTGAGATAAAGCAGAGCTTTACCTAGCAAAGACTTATAGATGACCTGGAGCCAGTGGGTATGGCGACGAATATGTAGCGAGGACCAGCCAACGAGAGCATACGGGTCGCAGTGGTGGGTAGTATATGGGGCTTTGGTGACCAAACGGATGGCACTGTGATAGACTGCATCCAATTTGTTGAGTAGAGTGTTGGAGGCTATTTTTTAAATGACATCGCCGAAGTCGAGGATCGGTAGGATGGTCAGTTTTTACGAGGGTATGTTTGGCAGCATGAGTGAAGGATGCTTTGTTGCGAAATAGGAAGCCAATTCTAGATTTAATTTTGGATTGTAGATGTTTGATGTGAGTCTGGAAGGAGAGTTTACAGTCTAACCAGACACCTAGGTATTTGTAGTTGTCCACATATTCTAAGTCAGAACTGTCCAGAGTAGTGATGCTGGACGGGCGGGCAGGTGCTGGCAGCGATCGGTTGACGAGTATGCATTTGATTTTACTTGCATTTAAGAGCAGTTGGAGGCCATGGAAGGAGAGTTGTATGGCATTGAAGCTTGTCTGGAGGGTAGTTAACACAGTGTCCAAAGAAGGGCCAGAAGTATACAGAATGGTGTCGTCTGCGTAGAGGTGGATCAGAGACTCACCAGCAGCAAGAGCGACATCATTGATGTATACAGAGAAGAGAGTCGGCCCAAGAATTGAATCCTGTGGCACCCCCATAGAAACTGCCAGAGGCCCGGACAACAGGCCCTCCAATTTGACACACTGAACTCTATCGGAGAAGTAGTTGGTGAACCAGGTGAGGCAATCATTTGAGAAACCAAGGCTGTTGAGTCTGCCGATAAGGATGTGGTGATTGACAGAGTCGAAAGCCTTGGCCAGGTACAGTATTGTCTCTTATCGATGGCGGTTATGATATCGTTTAGGACCTTGAGCGTGGCTGGTTGACCAGCTCTGAATCCAGATTGCATAGAGGAGAAGGTATGGTGGGATTCGAAATGGTCGGTAATCTGTTTGTTAACTTGGCTTACGAAGACCTTAGAGAGGCACGGTAGGATAGATATAGGTCTGTAGCAGTTTGGGTCAAGAGTGTCTCCACCTTTGAAGAGGGGGATGACTGCAGCTGCTTTCCAATCTTTGGGAATCTCAGACGACACGAAAGAGAGTTTGAACAGACTAGTAATAGGGGTTGCAACAATTTCGGCAGATAATTTTAGAAAGAAAGGGTCCAGATTGTCTAGCCCGGCTGATTTGTATGGGTCCAGATTTTGCAGCTCTTTCAGAACATCAGCTAACTGGATTTGGGAGAAGGAGAAATGGGGGAGGCTTGGGCGGGTTATGTGGGGGGTGCAGGGCTGTTGACCGGGGTAGGGGTAGCCAGGTGGAAAGCATGGCCAGCCGTAGAAAAATGCTTATTGAAATTCTCAATTATAGTGGATTTATCGGTGGTGACAGTTTCCTATCCTCAGTTCAGTGGGCAGCTGGGAGGAGTTGCTCTTATTCTCCATGGACTTTACAGTGTCCCATAACTTTTTTGAGTTTGTGTTACATGAAGCAAATTTCTGCTTTCCTAACTGCCTGTGTATATTGGTTCCTAACTTCTGTGAAAAGTTGCATTTCACGGGGGCTGTTCGATGCTAATGCAGAACGCCACAGGATGTTTTTGTGCTGGTCAAGGTCAGTCAGGTCTGGAGAGAACCAAGGGCTATATCTGTTCCTGGTCCTAAATTCTTTGAATGGGGCATGCTTATTTAAGATGGTGAGGAAGGCACTTTTAAAGAATAACCAGGCATCCTCTACTGGCGGGATGAGGTCAATATCCTTCCAGGATCGCCGGGCCAGGTCAATTAGAAAGGCCTGCTCGCTGAAGTGTTTTAGGGAGTGTTTGACAGTGATGAGGGGAGGTCGTTTGACCGCAGACCCATTACGGATGCAGGCAATGAGGCAGTGATCTTGGTTGAAAACAGCAGAGGTGTATTTGGAGGGCAAGTTGTTTAGGATTACATCTATGAGGGTGCCCGTGTTTACGGCTTTGGGGTTGTACCTGGTAGGTTCATTGATCATTTGTGTGAGGTTGAGGGCATCAAGCTTACATTGTAGGATGGCCGGGGTGTTAAGCATGTCCCAGTTTAGGTCACCTAGCAGCAGGAGCTCTGAAGATAGATGGGGGCAATCAGTTCACATATGGTGTCCAGAGCACAGCTGGGGGCAGAGGGTGGTCTATAGCAAGTGGCAACGGTGAGAGACTTGTTTCTAGAAAGGTGGATTATTAAAAGTAGAAGTTCAAATTGTTTGGGTACAGACCTGGATAGTAAGACAGAACTCTGCAGAACTCTGCAGTAGATTGCAACACTGCCCCCTTTGGCTGTTCTATCTTGTCTAAAATGTTGTAGTTAGGGATGGAGATTTCAGGGTTTTTGGTGGTCTTCCTAAGCCAGAATTCAGACACGGCTAGGACATCCGGGTTGGCAGAGTGTGCTAAAGCAGTGAATAAAACAAACTTAGGCTTCTAATGTTAACTTGCATGAAACCAAGGCTTTTACAGTTACAGAAGTCAACAAATGAGAGCGCCTGGGGAATAGGAGTGGAGCTAGGCACTGCAGGGCCTGGATTAACCTCTATATTACCAGAGGAACAGAGGAGGAGTAGGATAAGAGTACGACTAAAAGCTATAAGGACTGGTCGTCTAGGACGTCCGGAACAGAGAGTAAAAGGAGCAGGTTTTTGGGGGCGATAGAATAGATTCAAGGCATAATGTACAGACAAAGGTATGGTAAGATGTGAATACAGTGGAGGTAAACCTAGGCATTGAGTGATGATGAGAAAAATATTGTCTCTAGAAACATCATTTAAACTAGGTGATGTCATTGCATGCGTGGGTGCTGGAAGTGAAGCGTTGGATAAGGTATAATGAGCAGGGCTAGAGGCTCTACAGTGAAATAAGACAATAAACACTAACCAGAACAGCAATGGACAAGGCATATTGACATTGACGAGAGGCATGCTTAGCCGAGTGATCATAAGGGTCCAGTGAGTAGTGAGGCTGGTTGAGGACACGGCGATTCAGACAGCAAGCCGGACCGGGGGTAGCAAGCTAGCAGAAGGCTAGCGGGCCGGCTAGCGGGCCGAGGCTAACAAGCTAGCAGAAGACGGAGGAAATCTGTTTATAGCCTCCTCATGCGTTTCCGTCAGTAGACCAGTCGTAATGGATTAGTGGGGTTCCGTGTGGTAAAGGGGACCAGTCCAATTGGCAAAATACGTATAGTGGCCCAAGAAATTGTCCAATTGACCTATTTAGCTAGCAGCCAAAGCAACTTATCCAAAGTGACTTAGTCACGCATGCATACATTTTTCACATATGAGTGGTCCAGGGAATCGAACCCACTATCCTGGCATAGCAAGCGCCATGCTCTACCAACTGAGCTGTAGAGGACTGCAGAACAAGGTTAGGACCTGTCAGAGAATCAGACACCCACGGAGCATAAGGCTGCATCACCATCTCTCCAGGGTACTGGATACAGCATCCCCAGTCTCCTCTGCTGTTCTCGAAGGTCAGGAAGCCATGCTATCACAGCAGTGAGAGGCACCATACATTTGGACCATTTGGACCATTTGGACC
The DNA here is from genome assembly GCA_030435695.1 of Brachymystax lenok tsinlingensis. Lineage (NCBI taxonomy): Eukaryota > Metazoa > Chordata > Actinopteri > Salmoniformes > Salmonidae > Brachymystax > Brachymystax lenok. The sequence goes on from CM059799.1 coordinate 35,691,497, forward strand.
AGACTCCCCAGCTGTTTTTGTTAGTACGGGTAAACCCGTGTCGGCCTTTAAAAAAAAGAAAAATCCCATTGAGGCCTTCATTGGAAATGATACATTATACTTGCCTGTGTTATATTCTAGGCCGTAGTTATTTGTCATCCCCAAATCGAATCAAATCAAATCTCTGTGTGTGGGAGATCTTGGCGCTCACTCAGAGGAAAGGCCATAGAGTACGTTGCAGCCAAGAAATCAGAACCTGCTTGGCATGCAGCACACGCCTAGTTCATTGTTGGTTGGGAATGAGTGGCTGGGTCCATCTAGTCCCAGCAATGAGGTCACAAGGACTGCATGATCCTGACCCATCCATCAAACAGGCAACTCACGCTTGCCTCTCTCTCTCTTTCTCAATGAAGGGCCCTTTACTGGTTGGCCAGGCTGAGCTAAGCAAGGTCCAGCCTGAGGGCAGCTATTCTCACAACAAGATCTAACAAGGCGTATTCATTTAACTAACACAAATAGCGCCAATAGGCTTGTAACCAGTCCACTCAAGGTGTAAAGCAGTAACACTTTGCTATGAAAGCAGTGCTTATCGGCCTTCTCGCCGGCTAAGTAGAAATGTATCATTTATAGCTGGTACTTAAGAGGTGTTAGGCACTCGAAAGGCCACTAAAGACTAAAGACGCACAATCCCAAAGGCTGTGTATTATCCTGAACACTTTACACGCGGCTGTTATCTGATGGGAGCATCTTGTCTAAGGGGTAACGGCTTCCATCTCTCTATGGACTCCGGGATTTGAACCCTCAACCTCGGCTGATAATTCTGTGAAGCACGGCGGTGATGACTGTGCCACTTTGCTGCCCAAATGTCACCCTGCCCTTTCTCTCTCTCTTCTGAAAAGCCTGTCAGAGGGGCCCGGGAGCCCTCGCTAATTACTATTCCCCTTTGTGTGGGTGGGTCTGAGTGTGCATGTATGTGTATGTGTGTGTGCTCGGTGGCAAAAGACACAGACTGTGCCTGTTTAAAGGTCACAGCAAACTGGTGTATCAGCGAGTGAGAGGCGGCAAGTACACTACAGACGCCTTCTATCTACACTACAGATGCCTGCTGTCTACACTACAAAGCACTAACAGAGTGGGACAGAAGCCATAATAGGTGCTCCGATGTGCACTTTCTGGCAAACAGGGAATTATTAGCTTAGCAATTAAATGACAGATCACATTGCTTATCAAGGAGCTACTTATCACTGTAGATGAGTGCATACTTGATCATAAATGTGTGTGTATGTGCGTGTGTGCATGTATTCATGTGTGTGTGCGCGGATGTGTGTGCATATGCATAAGACAAATATAGATCTTAACACGTGCTCCTAACCCCTGCCTCCTCACCTTTCCTGGCTGTGTTGCTCCTTCCTTGTGGTGGCGGCACAAGGTGATTTAGACGTTGTTACGTGCGGGGGAAAGAAAGGCTTGCAGCAAGCAGAGTCAGCGGAATGGCCTCCCTGTTCTGTGCATAGCTCCCTGCTATGTGTCTAATGGCTCCTCTACACGTGGAGCCTCCCTGGTGAGCTCAACTGTTAATTACTATACAGCTCCTTCCCCTCCTCCTCTCCTCCCTCCAAAAACAAGGACATACCACTCAGCACAACTTCTCTCTATCTCTCCCTCCTTCCTTCCCTCCCTTGTTCCACTCTCCACTTCTTCTCCCACTCTCTGCCTCTCTTGAACAGATACTTCGGGATTTTGGCAATGAGACCCTGTATCTACTACCCAGAGTCAGATGAACTCGTGGATACCATTTTTATGTCTCTGTGTCCAGCATGAAGGAAGTTAAAGGTTGCTTCGTAAGCCAATGCTAACTAGTGATAGCTCAATGACTGGAAGTCTATGGGTATCTGCTAGCATGCTGGGGAAGTAGATAAAGGGCCTCATTGCCAAAATCATAAAGTCTCCCTTTAACCTCTTGACCCAACACATCGTCTCTAGACCTATAGAATTCATTCAGACACCAAACGTTGTCTATAGGAGCAATGTCTATACTGTAGGACCTATACACTGATCGGGTGGTGGGATAAACATTGTGTGTCATGGGAGCCTCCATGCATTGCTTCCCGGGATGGGATAGTCTGGGCGCTCAACTATACCACAGCCCCATTAAAAGGTTGTTATTAGAATGGGTGCAGTGGAGCGGACGGGGTGTGTGTGTGTGTGCATGTGTGTGAGCCATGCTAATGGGGCGTAGAGAGGTGCAGTGATTCTGAGAGGCTATATGGGGGGAGAGAGAGAGAGAGAGAGAGAGAGAGAGGGAGAGGGAGAGAGAGAGAGGGAGAGAGGGAGAGAGGCGAGGCAAGCGTGAGCAGCCCGTGGCCACAATCAATTACAAAGTGTTGGGCTTCATGCTCTAATCAGACGCATAAATGTCAGCCAGTTTCCCCAACGCACGCCTCCATTTGCATCCATTGCTGCGGTGGAGCGGAGACTCCACCTCATGTGTTTTTGATGGAGGGTGAGAGGGAGAAGGGAGAAAGGGAGACTATTAGGGGACAGTGGGATTGCTGTGGGATTGAGTGGTGCTTACTTACAGTATTTACTGATGGCTATGCAATGCGCTGAATGATGGCATGCCACAGCAGCATTATGATCTAAAAGGCAAAACTGACCCTAGATCAGCATTGAAATCTGAGAGGCTTTGTGTATACGGGCCCTGGTCATATAACACAACCATATATACAGAGGTGCTCCATCACATATTTCTCTTCAGCATTTACAAAATAAGTGAGATGATTCCAGAGCACATTTTACATTGTTTAAAAATCTTTAAGATGTAAATTCCCCTGTTTTGGGGACCTGTGTGGTTCTGGTACCGGTTACGACTGACATTTTTGCTTATAATTCGATCTGTGGACACCGTAGATCAAAATGGCTTGCATTGAGCAATATCCCTGGTTCCCACGGACACAATAGTATATTTTATCTACCTGTGTGATGCCAAATCTGAAACCACTTGAAGCTGGGATGCCCCTCCTAATTTAATTCGCTCTTCCGACTGTCTTTTAACCTTTATTTAACTAGGCAAGTGAGTTAAGAACAAATTATTTTTTCAATGACGGCCTAGGAACAGTGGGTTAACTGCCCTGTTCAGGGGCAGAATGACATATTTTTACCTTGTCAGCTCTGGGATTTGATCTTTCAACCTTTCTGGCTACTAGTCCAACACTCTAACCACTAGGCTACCTGCCGCCCAACACTAGCACATGTCTGCAATCCTTACATCTTAGCGCAGCAGGAGAGAGTGGTTTCATCACTATAGATTGAGTTATAGCCATCCATCTAAAATAATTCATAGATTTGAAACAAAAGAAATTTGATGGACAAGATTAATATGAGATGAAAGGCGAGTTCCCAAGCTAAAGCTCTGTGTGATGTTCACAGCGATGGGAGAGAGACCTTTAGAAAATGTGCACATTTTCTCTAACAATAAACATACAAATGTATTTTAAAGTTATAAGGAAGGTGAAATCATATAGTTAGTGATTATCATTTGATTATACTATATTTAGAAAGCCTTATTCATACAGTTTTGTTTAATAAGAAAAACGTTTTTATAGTCCTCACATGATAAATAGTTACTTTCGAGGAAGACGTAGATTACATTTTAGATTACATGTAGTTACATTTAAGAGTTAATAATTCATGGTGCTTTTAAAAAAATCTAATAAGTAGCCTACTGTACTTATTCGCATATTAACGCAATTGAATGTGGTTACCAGGTAACAGAGGCCTATTCAACCGCATTCCTACACACCATAATCATGTGAGGCGTTTAAAGTTCAGCAAGGCATATATAATGAATGGCGAGAGAGAGAGAGAAAGCGAGAGAGAGAAAGGGAGAAAGACAGAGGAAGAGAGAGACAGAAACGGAGAGAGAGAGAGAGAGAGAGAGAGAGAGAGAGAGACAGAGAGAGAGCGAGAGCGAGAGCGAGAGCGAGAGAGAAAGAGAGAGAGCTTGACACCTGAGGACAGAGGTCTATGAGAATGGCCTCTCTGTATGATCCTGCGGTGCGGAAGAGAGAAGACCGGAAAAGAAGGATGAGAGAGGAAGAGAGGAGAAAGAACACACAGCGTAGGGCCAGACGGTTGGAGGGACCAACACAGCTGCGATTGCGATTAGGGCCCTTATGTATTAAACATACCTTTGTAGAGCAGGCTGAGGAGAGGAAAGGAAAAGAAAAGAGGAAATGGAAAGGAAGAGAGGGAGGAGGAGGGAGGGACAGTAGCCAGCAGAGCTTCTGACTCATCCCTCTGTCTAACGAGAGTAGATGTGTGTGTGTGTGTGTGTGTGTGTGTGTGTGTGTGTGTGTGTGTGTGTGTGTCTGTGTGAATGTGTGTCAGGAGAAGTGAAAGCTGTTCCCCTGCAGGTCCAGAGTCTCTGAACGGCCTCCAACACACAGTCATTACAGGCTGACAGGGACACTTATATACCGCCGCCAAGCATGTACAGCTCCTTCCTTTCTATTCCTCCGCAAGCTCCTGCACCCTCTCACCGCTCCCTCTCTTCCTCTTTCACGCTCATTTACTCCTCTCCCTCCGGCTAGCTATAACTACTCCAATCTCCCATGACTGCCACTGTATCACAGGATTTGAAGCTTAATAGATGGCAGACGATAAGCTGCTGGTAAATAATGAGGCGCTATTCAATCAAAAAGGGTGCAAAGTTTCAAAGGTTTCCGTTTTGCACTCGTGTATGGGGAAAAAAAAAATGTTTACAGTATGAAACCCCCAAAAATGCTCACTGATTATTACAGACAGATGAATTCAAACACGCTTTTTCCTTGCGTCGGGAAAGGGTTATTTTGGCTGTATCCCGGACACCCGGGCCATCTGTTCTAGAGAAGCAGGTATTCATAAGATGTTAACCAGCACACTGCTGAACTTGTCAGTTCCCCCTCAAGCTGATCTGCTTGATTGGCTGAATGGGATGCTACTGTTTATGCATAATCCGGTCTCGGCTACTGTACATGTATGTGCATTTTAAAATAGCTCAACATGCATAATCTTGCAGTTGCCTGGGCACGTTTCAAAGGCGGAACTGCATGATCGTGACACGGGCTGTAGTCAGTCAGTTGGGGTGGATCTGGTTCAGGGAATCGGGGAAAGATCAGATGTATTGGTCATGCCACAGGGAAATAAGGACATGCTCACCAAATAAAAAGGGGATTGCTCCCCCTAGTCAACCGGGATTTCATAATACTACACTTTTGTAGAACTCTTTTCAGCCTCTCGCATCCTTAGACGTATGCCTTCACGACGGCCAAAACCAGCCCCCCAATATCGTTCTCCTGCCCATTGTTTTGGTCCATTTACGACCATTGAGACACTTTTTAACTAAAACCCCTCATTGTTGTATTAACCCTGGAGAGAGGGGATGCCAGAGCCAACAGAACCAAAGAGCCAAAGAAGCCAGAGAGCCAAAGCAACGGGCTTCCAGTAGAAAAGCCACAACACAAATGAGCTCTTGGCAGGGTCCAGAGAAGCAGTATTTTTCCAAAAGTGATTACCTTCTCTCCCTTTTCCCCTCTCTCCTGCCGACAAGCTGTTCCCCTGGCAGCTGTTTCTACTATGCGGATACCCGGGCACGAGGCAGTGCAAGGGGAGCTGGTTCAGGAACCCTCCACATGCAAATCGCATGGAAAAAAACTGTCAAGGCTTTTCTCTGGGAGGGCCACCCTTTCCAAAGCCATGAAACAGAGCCTGATTAGCGCTCCACGCCAGTGTCAAACCTCCGGAAACCAACATCGGCTTTGGAGAGGGAGTCTTTGTTGGAGCCCCTACTGTTCAAACGCCAGGCATGTTGTAGTCGTGTGTTCATAGTGATTCTCCAGGTGTAAGCCCTTTCGGTTGACTACCTCAAAGCTGGGCGATGTTACACTGAATGTATACAACGAGTGGCATTATACACACAGCTATGTCAAACCCCATAGGTTATTAACAATGTGGAGCGAGCTATAGATCTGCACAGCTGGGTCAGAATGGTGAAATACTGTGAACAAAATCTGTGTTAAAAGACAACATTTGAGAGCCAACCGTATAAGCAAATACAGTAATACTAATGCAAATATGAAGTATATTGAAGTACTACATAAGTAAAACACCATTATGTACAGACAAAATGTCCTGTACACTTCCGGTGAGTGAGATATGACCAGGGGCCACCAGACAGCACACAAACAGATCATAATCCTCTTTCGTAATTGGACACATGAGAAATGTTGTCAATGACAAACGAGACTGAAGCAGATGGCGACACAGGCAAAATCAACCATTCTACTCTACCCTGTCTCTGACAGCAATACGCCAAAGGCAGAGATCGAGACATTATTTAAAACTCCCCCATCCACATCTCTCAACTCCTATCAAAGAACCTTCTTCCTCTGAGACCCCCCACTGAGCGCGCCCACTAAGAGCTCCACCCCTCTCCTCGCCGACCCCCTTCCTCTCAGCCCCTAATGCACAGGCAATGAGATTACCCCCGTTGATGTAGGCCTTGAATTACTCACGTTATGACTTGATTGGCCAATAATTCGATTGGAGGCACATTTATACTTCCTCTGGTTCTCTCAGACCCCATCCTCTCTCTTTCACTCTACTCGCTCTCTCTCGCTCTGCTCCCTCCCTCTCTCAAGGCAACACTGTGCCATCAGCTAGCTATCAAAGCAGGTGTGACCATTTCCATGGAGATTGATGAACCACTTTATCAGGAAAAGGGCTCAGATCCGGATACAACAGCCACACAGTTTGTCCCAAAGCCCTTTTTTGCCTTTTCGTTCAATTGCCACTGCTTTATGTAAACATCCATGTTCTTGCTTTTAGCTCAAACTTGTTAGGGAATACTATATGCCTATCATCATGGCGAATATTAAACAAGGTTACAGCTTGCAAAACCGTCCACGCTGCGCCTGTAGAGCCGAGCAGAGCCAGGCCAGATGGGGGATCATGTGATGTACTGAAGGGGTGTTCATCACAAAGAGGATGAGTTCTGTGTGCAGCATCCACTCAATCTGGCTCAAAGGGTGGAGAGGGAGTGATCAATAATCAAGATGGCAATGGCTCCCAACCTACCGTCTGTTCCAGATCTTTCTTATAGGGAACTTTGGGTCAGGGAACGTCCCTGGCTTGGCTCGGGAAGATGGCTCCTTGAATCCTTCTTCTCTTCTAACACAGTCCTGGAGCAGCACACCTTCAACAGGCCTAGGTTATCAAGTTCTCGCGAAATAGAAAAGTACCCTGAAGGCCATTTGGCGAATGTACTGTTCAATTCAAACGCAACTGATTTGTTCACACAAGGAACTAGCAGAAGTAACGTCAAGGCCTTAGGATTTCCTGTTTGAGTATCATGTTATGTAAATGTATATTATTTGACAATCGGATGTAAACATCACTGTCAGACTGGCTAGGAAGGAAAAGAGCAATAACCATTGTACGAGGCGCAAACAGCCTGAAATATTTACCGGTTTAGAGTCAGATTACACAACACGGAACCTAAAGACATGATACTATTTGACGGCTTGCTTCGTAATACATTTGAAAGTTAGCATGTTCTTCCATCGGTTATTGCAGGAGGCATCTGTGTGAACGTCACATCCCAGCAGAGGGAGAGAGAACGCCAGAGAGGATGCTCCTTGTGCATACATCTGTCTCTCTCTCTGTGTCTCTGTCTCTCTCTCTCTCTGTAGTTGATGGCAGTCTGATGTCTGGTTTTCTCTCTTGTCTTGTCTACTGTTTTCTCCATTACTTCTTCAGTTGTCAGACTCCCAAAGACTAGCCATCTGGTTTCAATCAGGTCTGCTCTGCACCAAACATAACAACACAGGAACAACACAGACATGTAGCCGTGTAAACACATAAACACGGAGGACATGATGAGCACAGAACACAGAAACACTGGAGGAATCACACACACAACGACAAAATTATATAATCACAAAACTACAAAGACAAAACACTAAGATAACACCCGAGGGGATGATGCGAGTTAGATAAGACTATGACTACTGTAAAGACAACTCTAACTAAAAGATCAAATTAAAATAGCACGGAGATTATACTAGGTGTTGCAACACAAAGTCATTGCCTTGATTGCAAGACGATAGCACACGGACAACAAAGAGATAACACCGACATCAAAGAGATAGCACTAACATCCAAGAGGTAACACTAAGACAACATTGCGAAAGTACAAAGAAAATGCCATGATAACAGTGGCACGGCACAGACGCAACACAAGCATAGCACACGGACCAAACATGAGAAGCCAGACACAATAAACACAGTATAGGAGGAGCACCCTTAGCACAGGAAGCTCGAAGTGAGTGAGACATAACCAAGGCAAAGACATAACAGACTCATCACAGGCGACACACAACAACAACCCTGCAGCAAATTACAGACGACAGAACGCAGACAAAATATTGACACAATGCAGAGACGGAAAGAACACATTTAAACAGCAGACACACCGCACACATCACATATTTGTAGGGGGAGGGGGAGATAAAAGAATCACAGCCAAGCCATGTGAGCAACCTTAAAAAATAAGTGGTTCATTGAAGGAGAGGGAACTATGGTGATTGACATGTAAATGTGTATATTTCCTTGAAATTGTCATTAAGTCAACAAGTGAGTCAAAATCTCATTGAACTAAATGAATGTGAATATAACTCTATGTCTAAGAAAGGTTAAACGTACATATTCTCCTTATGATTTTACAAGCACACACAGCCGAACATGCATCATCCACCCAGATCCACACAGGCCTCAAGGTTAACAGCCTCGGAGGAGGGCTCTGTCTGTTTTTAGGATGTGCTGATGTACAGTATGTTACGTAGGGTAAACAACCCCGGACAGCGAAATGTGGCGTGGAGGAATCACCCCGCAGATGGTGATAATTTCTACCCCCAGTATCTGGCCTGCCCCCGTGGTCTCTGAACTGCTGACTGGCTCTCACTCTGCTCTGACTGAGGCCCTGGAGACAGCTTCATGTGTGAACGCTGAAGAGGCCCCCTCATCACACACACGTATGCGTGCACACACATGAACGCAAGCGCGCGCACACACGCGCTAACACGCACGCACACACAGACACACACCTCCCCTGCTCAATAACCAGCAGTCAGCCGAGATGGGTCTGCTGGGAGAGAAGTTCATTAAGGGCAGCTCCTGGGTGAGTCTGGTTTCCTGGTCGACCTTGACTTTGGGGACCTGAGAGAGTAGAGCGACTCCCTCACGTTTTTCCTTCTTTTGCCCCCCAGAGAGACGAAAACTCAAAGGCTAATTTCGTCCCGAAGATGTAGATTTGACATTCACTTCTCTCTTCTTTTTTGTTGTTGTTGACCTTTCACCCCCCACTCGGAGATCACTAGCAGAGATTGGACAGACACACCGCCACACACAGTGACATTCAGATGGAGGGGGAAAAAACGCCATTGCCAAAGCCAGAGAGCCAGAGCCCACTACCTCCCCAGTTCCCTCTCCCTCATTAGTCTGAATAAGAGACATGGGTGTCACAGTTCCCCATCCATCAACAGTCACTAGGCAGGCCCCTGGCTGATGCGTGGGCCCTTTGACATGGCCAGAGCTCTATGCTGCTCTGTCTCAGAGTCCTCCTACAGTACAGCCCCTACCAATATGATGGAAACTGTCAGTCTAATTTAACATGGCATGCCTGCACAATTCATTAGGGGCCTGCAGAGAGAGAACATGAGAGCGAACCAGAGAGAAAGAGACAGACAGACAGCGAGAACCAGAGAGAGAGAGAGAAATAGAGAGAGGGATGGTGATGGTGATGGTGGGGGGACAGATGGCCAAAAAGAGACAGACAGACAGTGACGAACCGGAGACAGCCAGACAGTCACGGGATGAGAAGGACAAACCCGACCATGAGCCTCACTCCAAGCTCCTGCGTGATTAGTCTCTCGTTAATGGCCGGGCACGTAACACGGTCGGCACTATTTGTTTGTGTTACCATCGGCAGCCAGTCGGAAATCCAAACAGACTGTGCAGCAGCGCCCAGAATTAGAATTAAATCTTAATTACGTTGAGAGGCTTTCTCAGCGCGGTAGAAATGTAAACTCACGGAGACAGGAGCTTTAAGCCCTGAATATGTAACTGTGCTATGGTGGGAGGGTACCTTCATCGTGTTACATTTTCGAGTGAATTAAAGATAGCCTCGCTAGTGGCGCTTTCGTTCGTCTACTGTGTGTGTGTGTTTCACAGTAAGGCGGTGGATTAATGTGTGTTTAGAAAGAAGAACCTACAGATTAATTACCCCTAGAAATGTTACTTCACGCATAAATGCTATGTTATTCTCTCCGTCTAAATGTATGGAAGCTTAATTCATACGTTATGACAGCATAGCGCTATAAAAAGGCTTATTTAGTTTATTAGATAAGCCATGTGTGTGTGAATGTGAAAATAAGCTGTTTTAGGAGCACAAGCAGGGACAGGCTCGTCATTCAATGTCATTTGGATTCCCTTAGCTTTAAATAGATCCTACTTCACTGCATGGTTTAGGTTGGCACTCGTGGTATTTTCCTGCTGGTTCGGTCGGAGGGGAAACTCACAGTTCACAGTTTCCAGGCTGTAAGGGAAAATTGCCCTCTCATGCCTTGTGAAGGATGATAGGTAGAGGAAAATGATGGCAGAGAAATCCCTTCTGAAAATGCATGGTCAAGGAGTAGTCTCCTTTACAATGTGTGGAAACGGCGAAATAGAAGGCGTCCACCACACTGAATTTTAAGAAAATACATGGTCAAGAAGTCTCTCCTCTCCTTTAAAATTCGGTTGATACGCCAAAGTCCACCCACCACACAGAATACTAAGAAGAGCGTGAGTCGGGATTGCGAAACCTCCAGCGATAAGAATGTCTACAAGGGAGCTGTTAGTGGAGCGCAGATTTGAACATATCTATAATGTGTATAGTCAGGGCCGTGCATGCTGGCAGAGAGGGTAGACAAGGGAGGGGTAGGGAGGAGGGCCGGAGATTGCTGGCATTGAGGAATCTAATCCCCGAGTTAATTGGTATGACTGATGAAGACAAATTGAAATGGGGCAACTGAATCAGCAGCTCGCACGGAAGGCCTGGGCTGGGAGAGAGCTGAGAGAGCTTAAAGCTCTCTACTGCTGCCACAGCCGCCTACTGGAAGCCCACAACATACTCCCATCAAAGAAAGAAACACACAAGTGTGTGCGCGCGTGTGTGTGTCTAGGTCCGGACCACTGCGACGCAGTGCCTTAGACCGCTGCGCCACTCGGGATAATAATAATATCTAACTTACTGTTGAGAATTACAATATGCATAGAAACGCAGTAAATGAGCTCCAACTAAAAATGTTCGGACCTCAACCTCACTAAACCTCTGGCCAGGGCCCTGTGTGTGTGTGTGTGTGTGTACATATGTGTGTATGTGTGTGTGTTTTCATGTACACACTGAAACACAAATAGAATCAGGGAAAGGGTGAGCCCCTGACATAAGGCCTTTTCTTGGACAATCTGTAAGTAATATGTTGCTGGGTACATTACTGTTCCACAATTTAGATGTACAATGTACAGATTACAATGTAGGTAAAACCGCTAACACCACGAAGGCATGAAAATACACCGATTTTAAACACTATCCGGCTTTGTCCAGCATAGCTTCAATTGAAGACACGTTCTGAGCAGCGCTGTCCTTTCTCTGACCAAATGGGTAAACCGATGCAAAGTGCTGCTTAACCTGTCTGTCTGTCTGTCTGTCTGTCTGTCTGTGAGTGATGGTGGAATCAGGGTCCTTTCAAATGGCTCTCCCTCAGTCTGGTAGTGGACGCAGATCAATTGAGGGATTAAGGGAGGGGCTTGACACAGTTGCCACATCAAAGAGATTCGAATAACTACATACTGCGGCCATTATTGAGTCTGAAAAGCCGTATTTATATGTATTTATATTTGCTTCAAAGCGACGCAATGGCAGCATTGAGCATATTGAAGCTGGCCTTCACTCCTTTTGAAATGCACCGATTTGGGCTCAGGGCCACTGCTAGGCAATTTGGTAACAAAATAGACAGCTATTCACCGAATAAAGCCCCAATGTTACTTTAATTAGAACACTATTTGTTTTTGTTCGTAGTGCCATTCAAACTACAGATAGGATCGTATAATGAATTGAGAATTGAATTACAAAGCGGAGTCACGACAATCTAACAGTAATAAAAAAAAATTAAAAAAATACCATATCAATTTAGTCTTTCTACGTGTATTGGGATGGTGATGTATGCCAATGTCCATTAAAAGTTACTGTGACTCTCGCTCCCCTAGAGGGAGTGTGGCAGACCAGACACTCTCTCCCTCTGATAAGTTTGTAACTTTGTTCATTAGTGCTGGCCTGTCTCCTGCTGCAGCTGGCTGTCTATGGGGACACGGTCTCTGCCAAACCTCTCTCTCTCCCTCTCCTTCTCGCTCTCTCTCTCTCTGCACGTCTCCAAGCTGCTCTGCGAAATAATTTACCGCACGCCGCGCTCCTCCGTATGATTGAAGCGTAATTAGAGCGCTGAGACAGTGCGAGCCAATGACGGGGCACGGGATTGGGAGCTAGTCAGATGGTCCTTCTCACTCGCGCTGGTTTTGCCCTTCAAAAGTATCACTTTGGGGAAGGGAGGGTGAGAGGCTCGCTGCCACCAAGGCGAGTTGATGCTTCTGCACGAGGCGTCTGTGCAACTTCTGCTCGTAGAGCGATAAAGAGAGAGGAATATACATGTGTAGGGGAACCTAGGGAGGCTTTGTAGCCTCACATACACTCAGTGATACTGTCATACTGTCACTAGGGGAGAAACGTATAGTATACACTAAAGGAGGAATGGGTTGATAAGGATACAAGAATATGTAACTATATGGTGTATTCAAAGAGAAGCTGTGACAGCCTGACATATATGGAGCGGAGGAACTAGAAAACGTCTCTACTAGGCTACACTAATCTCTACGACACCCCCAGACTCGAGCCGGGAAATGTGCTGATTACTACTATCTTCTGGCTGACACCCTTTATGCTCTATGAAAAACACAGTTCTCAAACAGCTCACAATGTCTTGCTGAAATGGCATCATTTACAAACTGCAGAGAGATGGGTGCTGAACCGATACCTGTATCCTTTAGTCCAGCCAATGATCCTTTCTTTCTGAATAGATTCCCACTGCCTAAGAAGAAGCCAGAGTTGACCTCAGCCTATGGTGCAGGGCAGCTATGCTAAGCTAACCGAGCTATTCTCAGCCACACCAACAACGGCGTCAACCATCCGTATGAAAATGAAAAAAAATACCACCGCTGACTGCCCAGACCACCCACAGGGAGCTTCCTTCGCCGTTTGCATGAATATAAATGCAATATTGAAATTTCCCCTGAGAGATAGGAACGTCAATCTCCGTTATTCTACGTTCATTGGGCTGTTGCCCTGACCGAGGCCCAAACGTTACCGTAACAACTCCATGGGCCCTTAAATGTGCAAATGGCGAACAGAGACAGCTGCCTGATGGGCCGGATATTTCCCCCTCACTCTAATGTGGACAGAAAGTGAAGGGCAAGCAGAGGCAGAAAGGGTAAACAGCCCTGAGTTAGAGATCGTAAACCTCAACCTAACTCTGAGTCTCTACTTTTATCCAACGTAAAAAAAAAACTATTTCCAATTTTGCTACATAAGACCGATTTGAGCCGGTTGGTCACATATTACATGTCAATAACAACCTCAATAATACCCTCCACATCCAAATGAACCAGAGGCTCTCATTTTGGGCTTTTAAGAAACGTGTTATTTTCTCCCGTGTTTCCGATTTGCCTCTCTGTTATTACTGGAGAATAAACATGGTAATGTTTGTTAGCTCAGGAGGCAGGGATTTCAGATTGAATACAGGGTGAATCTAAATATGTATGTCAAGGGAGTGTGACGTGTAAATATCTGTGTGATGTTGGGGATTCTATGGCTAATCTGGGCTGGTTCAGGTAGCTTGGCGAGAGAGAGAAAGAGAGAGAGAAAGGGAGAGCTTTGTTTTCCTCTCGGCAACCATAAGACAAACAAAGACAAAGGTAGAGAGATCATTTCCATAAAGACTGGGTTGTTGTCTGAGAGCTAGCAGCTGTCAGGTGGAATTGCTTCTCCGACACAGCCACCACAATCGAGGGCGCTCACCCCATAATTCAGTGTGATTGGCTCAAGGGGAAAATGGCAGCCTGTGGAGAGTTGAGGAGGAGAGCTCTTTGACAGGTTTGCATCGTCGATGGGAGAAGCAGACCGTTTACTTGTTATCATTCTGTCTCTTTTAATGTCAGTCTTCGTGCGGCGAGAAAAAGCATTCCACACGCAGTGACACGGAGAATGAAGTCTTCAGCTAGGACCTCCCCCTCCCCACTGATGAACACACACACAGACGCACGCACAAACACTTGCACGCACACACAAACACTCTCGCCCAAGCTGCTGCTTTGTAGGTGACTGACAGCGAGGGAGGCACAGGGAAGTGTCCTTCAGGTACCTCAATTATGGTTCTCATCCTCCCTCATGCTGTCACAGTCCCCAAGGGGGAGGAGGAAATAAAAGGAAGCCAATGTTTCACATTTCCTTGGTATTACCAATTCAGAGGGGGGACATCCAGACAAAAGGAGAAGGAGGAAGAAATAAAGACCCATTTCTCCACGTTTCTCTTCCCTCCCTCGCAGCCGTGTTTAAAATAAGGCACCTCAATAAAAGCCTTTTAACAGCACTGCGGCGGGAAAAGAAGGCGCAACTTGATTACTCTGACGGTTTTATTTAACGAGCTCAAAGCCTCTGGCTCTGACTCGCAATTCCGTTTATTACTTTGTTGCGGGAGATCTACGTGACAAAATGGAGCCTTGGGACGTGGAGAATGAAGAGAATGAGCCCCAGCATGACCGTGTTCAGTCATTGGGGTGGCAGCCATCGCCACCATGATTTACACCTGCAGGATGTGATGGGGATGCTCACCTGGGTTCCTGTTTGATGCCTCTGGGGCAACCAACCGGTGTTTCAATGTCACAGCTACAGACTGCCACGTTAATTATGGATGGGACTAAATTGCCCTTGTTGAATGTATGGCAGGCAAACACATGGTAGACGGGAGTGTGTGTGGCTGTGTGTTTGTGTGAGAGAGAGACAAAGGGTGAGAGATGGAGAGAGACAGAGAGACAGAGAGCAAGTAGAAGAGAGACTGAGTAGACAGAGATACAGAGAGTCAATAAAAACCAAACGACCCCTTAATGTCTCTCAGACGTGGGATAAAAAGACAGTAGTAGAGAATGCCTACCCTTAATTCATGTGGCCGGAAATATTTAAGAGTACGTTCACACACACACACACACTGTAAAAAGGCCAGCTGTTTTATATTGGGACAAAAGCCAACTCCTGGGAATGTTGACTGACAACAGAAAGCAATACAAAGAAAGGTTCTAAGTGGAATAGGGAAAGAGCACGCACCCTAATCTGTATTCTGTGTGCGTGGCCTCCTATAAATATTAGAGGAAGGACAGACACTTTGTGAAGAGAGGAAATTGGTAAATTGTGCATTTGAGGATACCATTTCCCCTCTGGCTGCTACTCCCATTATATTCCATCACAAGAATGGGGGTATCATCTTCATCGTAATTTCCAGCATCATTATCCTCACCATCATCATTATTGGAATAGTGAATAAAAATCGAAGTATCTCTCTCATCTCCCTCCTCCTCATCATCACCACAGTTCTAATCAGCACCAATGCCAGCAGCACCAGTACAAGTTAAACGTCTGATTAATGTTCAATTAAGTCTCTAGTTATCTGCCCTTATGGTATGGCCATCCACTCTCTCAAGCTGTGGAGCTCACTGGGGTCTCATGTTCCAGCTCCTCTCATCTGCTTCCACTTTCACATCAAAGAGCACATGACAGGCGGCTATGCCCACTGCAACCAGAGCACAGCCTAATTGACAGTGTCCACCACATGGCACCTGGTGATTCTCTCCCAGACCATGCAACTGTAAAAGGCCATATTCAGTAATGAGCGAGCTGACCTTGTGTAAGCAATAAGGCCCGAGAAGGTGTGGTATATGGCCAATATACCACGGCTAAGGGCTGTTCTTACGCACGATGCCTGGATACAGCCCTTACCCGTGGTACATTGGCCATATACCACAAACCCCTGAGGTGCCTTATTGCTATTATAAACTGGTTACCAATGTAATTAGACCAGTAAATCTACATTTTTTGTCATACCCAAGGTATACTGTCTGATATACCACGGCTTTCAGCCAATCAGCATTCAGGGCGCGAACCACCTGGTTTATAATGTAGTGTATGCAATGGGTGTAAGTCATCAAAGGACTCTATAACATGTGTTTATTGAGCAAAGCCATTCCACGAAGGGGGATGCCTGAGGAATGAGCTTGGCCTAGCGTAGGTGGGGGTGACGCTAGGTTGCTGACATGCTAACAGTTCCTAATCTTGGCTATTTGAGCCTGGCCTAGGATATCATATATAGTGGTGATGCTAACATGCTAACAGTTCCTAACCTTGGCTATTTGAGCCTGGTCTAGGATATCATATATAGTGGTGATGCTAACATGCTAACAGTTTCTAACCTTGGCTATTTGAGCCTGGCCTAGGATATCATATATAGTGGTGATGCTAACATAATAACAGTTCCTAACCTTGGTTATTTGAGCCTGGTCTAGGATATCATATATGGTGGTGATGCTAACATGCTAACAGTTCCTAACCTTGGCTATTTGAGCCTGGCCTAGGATATCATATATGGTGGTGATGCTAACATCTTATCTCGGCTATTTGAGTCTGATCTATATTAGCGTAGGTGGCGCTTAACATTCTAACAGCTCCTTAACTTGGCTATTTAAGCCTGGCCTATATTAGCATATATTGCAGCAATGCTGACGTGCTAACAGTTCTTACCTTGGCCATTTGAGCCTGCACCCCGGTGGCTTTGAGAGACGACACCGCCTTCTGTGCTGCAGCCGGGCTATCAAAGTCCACGAAGCCATATCCTGAAGGTAAAGAGAGAAGGAAAGAATGATGGAGAATGCAGGTGGAGTTCTTAGACGGAGAGAGAGAGAATGACAGGGCTTGGTAATTGTAGCAGTAATAGGTGGGTAATATGACCAGAGAGGCTGCCAGTTCTCATATCTTGTAAGCACTACGTTGCTTAATAATTAGCGCTACTGACGTTCATATGGGTATGCTTAGGAATGCTAATTAGGAGCATACATGAACTGTTTAGCAATAACAAACCAAGCCGGTGAGCAACTTGAATGAAGGAATCTACACCGGTAGTTTAAAGTCCTACAGTACAGTCTACATTATACAGTCTACATTATACAATGCTCCATTTTTTAAGAACATTTTCCAACAAAACTATACAAAGAATCACAACAATGCACAGATAAAGTATATACACAAACATGCCAGTCATTTCTTCAAAAAAAACCTGCCTATCGATTCTTCTAATGAAAGGAATCCCCCTCAAAACAACAAAACCTTCAATCCCTTAATATTTGAAGTGACTGACGTTGGCCATCAAGCTCCTCACAACAACAGCCCATTAGCACAGAGAGAGCCATTTCATTTCGCAGGGTTTTTAATTTTCTCCCCGGCAAACAAATCTCTCAAAGGTTGACGCCGTCGTACAAGAGCCTTCGTTCATTCCCTTGTTTTATTTTTTTCTTCAACTCTCCCACCCCCTCTGGAAACTCATCAGTGGTGAAAAGGCGGGAATGAAATCTGCAGCTGTGATTTATGAGTTATTGTGATCCCGACATTCCCGGGGATGTATCAGCGGCGGGGTCGCGTCGGTGTTAATTAAAATTTGGTGCCGGATTAAAAGCAGTCAATGGTGGCCTCTGATCCACTGTTTCACAAGGAAAGTGTAATTAGAAAGGGATAATGGGGGGAGCCGGGCCGAGCTGGTGTGGCTCCCCTCTACACACTCACACACACACGGGTGTGCCCACACAGATGTGTGTGTCTGGACTTTCCTGCATTCGATAGAGGTAAAGGAGCGTGAAATAATGGCAAAATCATAACCTGTGGCTGAACGGAATTGAGCTCACCTCTGATTAACAACAGGGTGGTAAAATGAAGGAGAAGAACTGACAAATGTTAATTAGGAAACACTACTGTAAGAGCTGGAGGTGAAATAAGGTTGAATTAAATCATATTTCCAAAACAGATCTAGTTGTTCTACTTAGCTGAGATGCAGTTAACCGGTCTATAAATATATTATTCAAGAGGTGAATGGTGAAGTATAAAAACAGAATCTTTTCAGGACATCCCTTCAAAGCAATGTTCATTGGAACAGGAAGGGGATTTGAGAAAAAGATTGTTGACCTACATTCAGCAGAGATAGGAGAGTAATTCTTCCTCAGAGTAGCAATTACCTGTATGGCACTGGAAAGTCACTGTGGTTGGCTCCATGCAGAGACCAAGGCCAAAAGGCCACGGCACTACGGCACGACCTCAAACGATCAAATGACCCGTGAATACCAAACACAAGCCTTGACAGAGAGAGTTCAACTGAATCCAGTTGCAGGAGTCTGGAGAGGACAATGTAGGTCAGGACAAGAGAGTTCAATTTGACAGACAGTGAAGCCCTCAATAACTGGAGTTACAGTATGCATGTCTAACACGGTACAGTACAGACAGTATTTTCTTGGGAAGCCAAAAGCCAAGACTGTCTGGGTTCCTGCATTCATATAGTCATCGCACGAGAGTAATTTGGCCAGTACAAAAAACTTGCTCTCTCAAGATGCTGAGAAACAGATGAGAGCAATTGAGAGCATCCTGTCGGGCTGTATCACCGCCCTGGTATAGCAATTGCACCGCCCGCAACCGCAAGGCTCTCCAGAGGGTGGTGCGGTCTGCTCAACGCATCACCAGGGGCACACTGCTATAGGTGCCCTCCAGGACACCTACAGCACCCGAAGTAACAGGAAGGCCAAAAAGATCATGAAGGACATGAACCACCCGAGCCACTGCCTGTTCACCCCGCTATCATCAAGAAGGTGAGGTCAGTACAGGTGCATCAAAGCTGGGACTGAGAGACTGAAAAACAGCTTCCATCTGAAGGCCATCAGACTGTTAAATGTGACCCGTTACAGAAAGCTGGGCGTATTACGCATGTCACTACTTTACAGGAGATGAATTTGAACTTAAAACATTTTATCAAAATGTATTTTTTTGGCAGAAATGCCTTCTTGAAGATGTCAACTTTTATATGCCTTAATAACAAACTCGTATGTAGTCTGTCAATATAAATAAAATGTGAAATCACAATTTCAAATATGATCTTGTCTCATCACTGCAACCCCCAAAGGGCACGGGAGAGCTGAAGGTCGAGTCATGCATCCTCCAAAACATGACCCGCCAAACCGTGCTCCTTAACACCCGCCCACTTAACCCGGAAGCCAGCTGCACCAATGTTTCAGAGGAAACACTGCTCAACTGACAACTGAAGTCAACCTGCAGGTGCTCAGCCCGCCACAAGGAGTCGCTAGAGCACGATGAGCCAAGTAAAGCCCCCCTCCCGGCCAAACCCTCCCCAAACCCGGACAACACTGGGCTAATTGTGCGCCGCACTATGGGACTCCCGGTCACGGCCGGTTGTGACACAGCCTGGGATCAAAGCCGGGTTTGTAGTGACGCCTCAAGCACTGCAATGTAGTGCCTTAGACGGCTGCACAACTCAGGAGGCCATCACAAAGCTGTTTAGACACAGAGAAAATACAGACTCATGATTGGTTGAGATAATGAGGGGGCTGGGACATTCACGAGAAAGAGTCCATTCTGTCACTCAAGGCTTCCCTGTAAAATGGCACATCCTGCTCTCTGCAACCGCGGATATTTGAAAGATGGGTTAACTAATATTTTCCTCATGGACTACATGTAAAGTGTAGCTAAAGCTATCAATACCAGTGCTGTCCTGAATAGAGCTGCTGGTATTGACACAGCTGTTTGCTGTGGCTAAAGCAGTCTGGACTTATTATTTTGAAAGTGTTTCAGTCTGCCATGAATCATCATAATCCATACACTGGTATGAGTCTACATTTAAAATGCCAAGATAGGTACATGTAAATATGTTACAGTCTCAACTGTATCAAAAAGCTGTTTCATTGCTAGCTATATAGCTAGCTAGACAGTTGCATACAGGTACCATTATAGCTTGCTTCGTCCCGGAACAAGCCATTGTTTACAGATGGCTTGTTGCAGGACGAAGCAATGTTAAGACAGCTAGCTAGCTGAGCTGGCCAGTTGCATTCTGCTATTAGTGTTGATTGCTGATGTGCTAAGGCATGCATGACTTGATGATAAACTTTTTTCAGGTTCGCCAGTTTGTCATGTTTAACTAGCTAGCTACCAAAAATAGCCACTGTGGTGTGAATGCTGATCGATTATAAAGCTAATCAAACCCCATGTTACGTTATAGGGACACATGCTAACTTGGCTAGCTAGCTATTGGATTATAGATTTGAGGTCGTTTTTTTGCATGTTCAACTAGCTGGCTAGCTACAGTAGATGAATACCATTTAAATCTGGCCTGCTGGTAATTATGAAGCTAAATGTTTGCTAAATCTAGCTAGATATTTTGTCTGCATTGCCATTGTTGGGCTGGAAGCGTGTATACAAGGCATTTTAGTACAGCTGTAGCAGTAAACAGGAAATAACAAGATATAAGACATTAATAAATTCATGTTTTACCCTATTTTTGTGTAATTTGTCTTAAACCTGCTCTCTTCCACCAGCACAAGGAGATGATGAAGGGTGATCAAGTAACATTTAACGTATTTTGTCTTTGTACTTTTAGTGTATTGCTTGAACTTGGGGGTCAATGAATGTTACTGCTGGTATGCAAGGTTTTAATGTCTTGCCTATTTTTGTCTGGTTTCCTACTTTCTGGAGCCTGGTTTTGTTGTGGCCAAGGAGCTTTCACTCAGATGGAAACAGTTTTCAGCTGCTGTGAAATGTTAACATCCTTCCTCCCAGAGATGTGAAAGCATCCCCCGGACTGGACACAACCCGGCAAACATATATTTTGGAGCAGATCAGGACTTTTACAATGAAAAGACCATGAACATTACAAAGGACAGGACATAAATATGCTCTGAGGCTAGATTTCTTTGTCCATATCATAACATGAACCAAAGTTACTCAAAGGATTTTATGATATAGGCCAAGGTGTAGATAAAGTTTTTACCTAAGCCTTTATGTGTTTGTGTGCTTTAAGTTTTTCTAGGCTACTACCTTTAGCACTTGAAGTTAAGGTAATCTATTGTTGAAACATTTTATTTATTTGCCACAGTCGCATCAGTTCCAATGTGAACTCTTTAAGCGATGGGTCTAAGGCTTTAGAGGCTGTAAACAATGATAAATGGTCGTAAACAAAGAACAGCACTGTAGTTGTTCAATGTGAAAGGTTATCTTTATTATACAACAATAGACAATGTAATACTGTAAATGGCTTGCCGGATGGGCAGTGGCGATTTTAGCATGTAAATCTTTGTGGGGCAAAAGAAAAATGTGGGATGCATGCCAGCAAAGCCACTATACAACACAACACTAAACAATACATTAATTGCACTATAACGGTGACAAACGGTGCCCACAAACTGTTAGGGCCTAAATAAAGCTGTCCCAACACCTGGCAGCGAAACAGTACATTCAGCCTCATTTACTGCCTTTAAAAAAACATAGCTGATATGGCTGACAATTGACATGTACAAACTATGGCGACAAGGGGAAGACAAGCGGATAACAGTTCATCCGTCATTTTGATTAAGATATTAATGAGCGAGCGTCGACGGACGTAGTCAATATAACTATTTGTTCAGAACATGGGCTGTTCTTATAGTGTACTCCCTGTCCAACAAGTCCGAACAGTAGGATAAATAAAGGGGGCATATAAACGGACAATGAAAGCTCTTACAATATTCAATGGTGACATTTCTCTAAAACAGGTTATAGGCTACATGTGCACCACCAAGTTAGAAGAGTAGGCGAAATTAAGAGTTGAAAATATACCAAATTATTAGGGTGAGGCACACTGGCCGCCGTTTGGGTCTTCGTGTGTCAAAGAAATACACGTCATATAACACTATTTGAGGCGTTAAATAGCACAATTCTATTATAGAATGTCGTGTGTGCTGAATTTGCATGGGCAACCCAAGCGCCACTACTATCAGTAGCCCTGTCAACGCTGTACAAAAAAAACACCGGCCAGGAACGATGTATTTACAATACCGTGTTGGTGAAAATAGACCAAATTATTAGGGTGAGGCACATGGGCTACTAACCTCTTATTACACAACATACAACATACTTTCTTAGCTACAGGATACATATCTCTCTGGCATCCTACATCATCTATGAAGCAGCATAAGACAATTTTGGACTCACGTTGTTGTGATGTGCTTGAACAGGACAGTGGACTTCGTGGGCAAATTTTGTAATCAAAGAGAAAGATGACGGATTTACAATTCCGAGTTGAATGACCGTTCAAAACATATTTTCCCAGTTTGAGCTGTTTATTCCCGACTTCCCAGTTGCAATGCTTGCAGTTAGCCACTGTCACCAATTCCTTACAAACCACTCATCGTTGAATTTGCGATCTCCAAATTTTGTGTAATGTTTATGTCCAATGGCTGATGAGCACCGATACATTTTATCTATAATCTCTCTTCATTATTTCTCTTCATATGACAAGGACTAAAAAGCATTTGCCAGTAGACTTGATTCATGATGATGACTGCTAGCTAAGATTGTGAAAGTAAAATGTTGATATATCTCTGTCCAGTGTCTGTGTTCTTTTGCCCATCTTAATCTTTTCTTTTTATTGGCCACTCTGATGGCTTTTTCTTTCCAACTGTTTTGCGGGTACTATTTAATGAAGCTGCCAGTTGAGGACTTGTGAGGCATCTGTTTCTCAAACTAGACACTCTAATATACTTGTCCTCTTGCACAGTTGTGCACCGGGGCCTCCCACTGCTCTTTCTATTCTGGTTAGAGCCAGTTTGCGCTGTTCTGTGAAGGGAGTAGTTAACAGTGTTGTACGAGATCGTCAGTTTCTTGGCAATTTCTCGCATGGAATAGCCTTCATTTCTCAGAACAAGAATAGACTGACGAGTTTCAGAAGAAAGTTCTTTGTTTTTGGCCATTTTGAGCCTGTAATCAAACCCACAAATGCTGATGCTCCAGATACTCAACTAGTCTAAAGAAGGACAGTTTTATTGCTTCTTTAATCAGGACAACAGTTTTCAGCTGTCCTAACGTAATTGCAAAATGGTTTTCTAATGATCAATTAGCCTTTAAAATGATAAACTTGGATTAGCTAACACAACGTGTCAATGGAACACAGGAGTGATGGTTGCTGATAATGGGCCTCTGTATGCCTATGTAGATATTCCATAAAAAATCAGCCGTTTCCAGCTACAGTAGTCATTTACAACATTAACAATGTCTACACTGTATTTCTGATCAATTTGATGTTATTTTAATGGACACAAAAGTTGTTTTTCTTTAAGAAACAAGGACATTTCTAAGTGACCACAAACTTTTGAACGGTAGTGTATATATATATTGATTATTATTATTATTATTATTATTATTATTATTATTATATTTTGCTAAAAATGTGGGTCTCAAAATAGGTGGAGCTCAGCCTGACCTGCTGGGTTGCCACTGCTGATGTGGTGACTTGGTTAGATCATGTTCAGAGAATCCATTTGGTGAAAGTATTCCTTTTCTAAATATATGTTCCCAAGGATTAATGAAGAGCATGTGTGAAAACAGAGCAACATGTTTGAATGCCCTTTTCTCCTAAATGGGATTATAAATGTAGCACCTTTTAAAGCATTACTTACCCATGTTTCAGCCAACTACAGTGTAAGGTATGTACCGTACTTTTATCCAATGTAAGAAAACAAACACAATTTGAACATGAGACTGAAAAGAGATGGTGGGTGACAAATAGCCATCAGTAGCCTCCACCCAGTACCCTGCCCTGAACTTAGTCACTGTCACTAGCTGGCTACCACCCGGTTACTCAACCCTGCACCTTAGAGGCTGCTGCCCTATGTACATAGACATGGAATCACTGGTCACTTTAATAATGTTTACATACCGTTTTGCTCATTTCATATGTAAATACTGTATTCTTGTCAATGCCATCCTAATCAACTATTGCCGTATATATACTATTCATGAGAATTGCGCTGGAGGGGATGGCTGCCGTTTTAAAGGATCCTAACCAACTGTGCTATTGTGTTTGTTTGTTTTTTCGCATTTTTTGTAACACATTTTGTACATAATGTTGCTGCTACTGTTTCTTATGACCGAAAATAGCTTCTGGACATCAGAACAGCGATTACTCACCTCGAACTGGACAAAGATGTTTTCTTTAATGAGTCCGATGCGAAGGATATACTGCTTTGTCGAGACAATGCCCAAATCCCTGTCTTGCACGTGATAAAAAGACAGAGAAAAGGGCAGGGTGCCTTGTAAGAATCCGCCGACGAGTAGGTAAACCACCACTACCCTCCGTTTTTTTGGCCAACGCACAATAATTGGAAAACAAACTGGACGATCTACGATTAAGACTATCCTACCAACGAGACATAAAAACATAAAATCTTATGTTTCACTAAGACATGGCTGAACAACAACACAGATAATATTGAGCTGGCGGGCTTCTCTGTGCATTGACAGAACAGAGCAGCTACAGTTGAAGTCGGAAGTTTACATACACCTTAGCCAAATACATTTAACTCAGTTTTTCACAATTCCTGACATTTAATCCTAGTAAAAATTCCCTGTCTTAGGTCAGTTAGGATCACCACTTTATTTTAAGAATGTGAAATGTCAGAATAATAGCGGAGAGAAGGATTTATTTCAGCTTTTATTTCTTTCATCACATTCCAAGTGGGTCAGAAGTTAACATACACTCAACTAGTATTTGGTAGCATTGCCTTTAAATTGTTCAACTTGGGTCAAACGTTTCGGGTAGCCTTCCACAAGCTTCCCACAATAAGTTGGGTGAATTTTGGCCCATTCCACCTGACAGAGCTGGTGTAACAGAGTCAGGTTTGTAGGCCTACTTGCTCGCACACACTTTTTCAGTTCTGCCCACACATTTTCTATGGGATTGAGGTCAGGGCTTTGTGATGGCCGCTCCAATACCTTGACTTTTGATTTTCCCATGATGTCAAGGAAAGAGCCACTGAGTTGAAATATATTGAAATACATCCACAGGTACACTTCCAATTGACTCAAATGATGTCAATTAGCCTATCAGAAGCATCTAAAGCCATGACATAATTTTCTGGAATTTTCCAAGCTGTTTAAAGGCACAGTCAACTTAGTGTATGTAAACTTCTGACCCACTGGAATTGTGATACAGTGAATTATAAGTGAAATAATCTGTCTGTAAACAATTGTTGGAAAAATTACTTGTGTCATTCTTGTTAACAAAAAATTTGTGGAGTGGTTGAAAAACGAGTTTTAATGACTTTTACATACCATACCAATGTAAACTTCCGATATCAACTGTACGTCTGGTAAGACGAGGGACAGGGGGTGTGTGTCTATTTGTCAATAACTGCTGGTGCGCGATGTCTAATATTAAAGAGGTCTCGAGGTATTGCTTGCCTGAGGTAGAATACCTCATGATAAGCTGTAGTTCACACTATCTACCAAGAAAATGTTCATCTATATTATTCGTAGCCGTCTATTTACCACCACAAACCTATTCTGGCACTAAGACCACACTCAACGAGCTGTATAAGGCCATAAGCAAACAAGAAAACGCACATCCAGAAGTGGCACTCCTAGTGTTCGGGGACTTGAATGCAGGCAAACTTAAATCTGTTTTACCTCATTTCTACCAGCATGGCACATCTGCAACCAGAGGAAAAAAACTTTAGACCACCTTTACTCCACACACAGAGACACATACAAAGGTCTCCCTCGCCCTCCATTTGGAAAATCTGACCATAATTCTATCCTCCTGATTCCTGCTTACAACAAAAACTAAAGCAGGAAGTACCAGTGACTCGCTCTATACGGAAGTGGTCAGATGATGCGGATGCTACGTTACAGGACTGTTTCGCTAGCACAGACTGGAATATGTTCCGGGATTCATCCAAAGGCACCTCAGTCACCTGCTTCATCAATAAGTGCATCGACGATGTCGTCCCCAAAGTGAGCGTATGTACATTTCTCAACCAGAACCAATGGTTTACAGGCAACATCCGCACCGAGCTAAAGGCTAAAGCTGCCACTTTCAAGGAGCGTGACACTAATTCGGACGCTTATAAGAAATACCGCTATGCCCTCAGACGAACCATTAAACAGGCAAAGCGTCAATACAGGACTAAGATTGAATCCTACTACACCGGCTCTGACGCTCATCGGATGTGGCAGAGCTTGAAAACTATTACGGACCACAAAGGGAAACCCAGCCGCGAGCTGCCCAGTGATGCGAGCCTATCAGACGAGCTAAATGCCTTTTATGTTCGCTTTTACGCAAGCAACACTGAAGCATGCATGAGAGCTGTTCCGGACGACTGTGTGATCACGCTCTTCGTAGCCGATGTGAGCAAGACCTTTAAACAGGTCAACATTCACAAAGCCGCGGGGCCAGATGGATTACCAGGATGTGTACTCAAAGCATGCGCGGACCAACTGGCAAGTGTCTTCACAGACATTTTCAACCTCTCCCTGACCGAGTCTGTAATACCTACAGGTTTCAAACAGACCACCATAGTCCCTGTGCCCAAGAAAGCGAAGGTAACCTGCCTAAATGATTACCGCCCCGTAGCACTCACGTCGTAGCCATGAAGTGCTTATAAAGGCTGGTCATTGCTCACATCAACACCATCATGCCGGAAACCCTAAACCCACTACAATTCGCATACCGCCCCAACAGATCCAAAGATGACGCAATCTCCATCGGACTCCACACTGCCCTTTCCCACCTGGACAAAAGGTGTGGGAATGCTGTTCACTGACTACAGCTCAGCGTTTAATACCATAGTGCCCACAAAGCTCATCACTAAGCTAAGGACCCTGGGACTAAACACCTCCCTCTGCAACTGGATCCAGGACTTCCTGATGGGCCGCCCCCAGGTGGTAAGGCTAGGCAACAACACATCTGCCACGCTGATCCTCAACACTGGGGCCCCTCAGGGTTGCATGCTTAGTCCCCTCCTGTACTCCCTGTTCACCCATGACTGCGTGTCCAAGCACGACTCCAACTCCATCATTAGGTTTGCTGACGACACAACAGTGGTAGGCCTGATCACCGACAACGATGAGACAGCCTATAGATATGAGGTCAGAGACCTGGCAGTGTGGTGCCAGGAGAACAACCTCTCCCTCAATGTGAGCTAGACAAAGAAGCTGATCGTGCACTATAGGAAAAGGAGGGCCGAACAGGCCCCCCATTAACATTGACGGGGCTGAAGTGGAGCGGGTTGAGAGTTTCAAGTTCCATGTTGTCCACATCACCAACAAACTATTATGGTCCAAGCACACCAAGACAGTTGTGAAGAGGGCATGACAACACCTTTCCCCCCCTCAGGAAACGGAAAATATTTGGCATGGGTCCCCAGATCCTCAAACAGTTCTACAGTTGCACCATCAAGAGCATCCTGACCGATTGCATCGCCGCCTGGCAACTGCTTGGCATCTGACCATAAGGCGCTCCAGAGGGTAGTGCGTACCGCCCAATACATCACTGGGGCCAAGCTTCCTGACATCCAGGACCTATTTACTAGGCGGTGTCAGAGGAAAGGCCAAAAAAATGTCAAAGACTCCAGTCACCCAAATCATAGACTGTTCTCTCTGCTACCGCACAGCAAGCGGTACCGGAACGCCAAGTCTAGGACCAAAAGGCTCCTTAACAGATTTTACCCCCATAAGACTGCTGAACAATTAAGGCCAGGCACCACAGGCTAACAGGGAATATTTTTTTATTTACTCTCATCAGACTGAAGCTTTACCAGTTGAAAGCAAACATAAATACAATATATTATTTTAAAATTACAATGTGCAAATGAGGCAAAACCTCCTTAAACATGTGCTAATTTGCATATTACGACCATCTGTTTTTTAACACATTGCTCCAAGGCAGAATGTTTTCTTTTGTTTTATTGTGATAAGACACACAATGGTCAAACTTTTACTGATCAGTTTATCAAAATATTGTCATTTCATGGAATTATTTAAAATTACACGTAAAGTCAAAACGACACCAGATATTTAAAAAAGCCTCTGTAAAAGTATGACTATAAGACCTAAGAACCTGTGTGTGTAATAATGTGAATGTACGTCCTTTGAAGACTTAAAAAAAAATAATTGGCACACGGGGACACTAGCGTTCAAAAGTTCGGGGTCACTTAGAAATGTCCTTGTTGTTGAAAGAAAAGCAAATTTTTTTGTCCATTAAAATAACATAAAATTGATCAGAAATACAGTGTAGACATTGTTAATGTTGTAAATGACTATTGTAGCTGGATACAGCTGATTTCTAATGGAATATCTACATAGGCATACAGAGGCAAATCATCAGCTACCATCCCTCCTGTGTTCCAATGGCACGTTGTGTTAGCTAATCCAAGTTTATCATTTTAAAAGGCTAATTGATCATTAGAAAACCCTTTTGCAATTATGTTAGCACAGCTGAAAACTGTTGTCCTGATTAAAGAAGCAATAAAACTGGCCTTCTTTAGAGTAGTTGAATATCTGGAGCATCAGCATTTGTGGGCTCGATCACAGGCTCAAAATGGCCAGAAACAAAGAACTTTCTTCTGAAACTCGTCAGTCTATTCTTGTTCTGAATATGTAAGGCCATCTTTGAGTTGTTGCTTGTGCCGCTTTACTTTCTTGACTCTGTCATGGGACCTTTGCCTACGCTTGGCACAGTCAATTGAAGCAGAATCAGCTCTCACAACTCCTCTCTGATTGCTTCCAGTGTCACCAAAGTGCTGTCAAGCTACAATTTGTCCATCACATTTGATATAGCAGTGGCTCCCTCATTGAACATGGCTACTGCAATACTGGCTGCTGCGTCAATGAGGCTTTTCCCCACAAAGACAGTTTTGAGGCATCGCGACCATATTACAGAGTTCAGACATTCACTTGCATTCTGGGTTCCTCTGTGCTACATTCTTTTGAAGAGGTTATCATTTGACATCCTATGATATACAGGTACCATTTTCTGTGCAATCTCTCTATTAAAAAATGTATGACCTCCATGTTTTTTGTGACTGGGTGGATCTTCACCATTTTCCAGGGCTCGCTGGTACCAAAGCCAATGCACGCACCTATCCCGTAGTTGGAAGTGAATCCTCTCTTGTGTCAAGTATCATCAA
Source organism: Brachymystax lenok tsinlingensis (assembly GCA_030435695.1). NCBI lineage: Eukaryota > Metazoa > Chordata > Actinopteri > Salmoniformes > Salmonidae > Brachymystax > Brachymystax lenok. The sequence goes on from CM059799.1 coordinate 35,720,915, forward strand.
AGGGTACATGAATGTCTATGATGGCATCCTCATCCTCCTTCAGCAACTCTGCTATGTCTGGGTCTATATCTGCGTATGCTCTTCTAATGAGCTTTTCAGCACTCTCCATTGACTAGTAGCCCTCTGTGAATCTCTGCAACTAAAGTGGGGGGAAAAAGTACTTATTATGTCTGTCGACATTACAGACATAACTGCAGGACTAAATATCAGCATGTTACCCTATGTAAATATGTGTCATTGTATAGTTATGTTTTCCTATCACTCTGTTTAATTCACTTTGAATACATTTGCTGGAGCAAGGAAATACATATTATTTATACACAGCAAGTCACCTGACAATAATGGGCTACTCTCCATTTTTATTTACCTGTCATTCTCCTTTCATGTCTCTGATATGAGCTGAGACACAAGGAAGGAATCCCTAGGACTTTGCTTATTTTCTTTTTAGCTGCATAACCAAGTCCAAGTTCTGTTGGCTAGAAGAACCATCCTTACATTTATAGAAAAAATGCTACATCTCCCCTGGAGCACTCTTGCAGCCTGGAGGAAGTGTAAACACTCCTCCTAAATGCATCACGATCACCTTCACAGTGTGCACATTGTATCATGACAGAATTACAGAATCCCTGGTTGGTGGGGTCTATGGTGATTTTCAGTCCAGTGTACAAGTTGGTTTATTTGTGACATGTGGAATAAAAGCCACTGTTGGCTGTATGCTGTCTGGTTGATCGCCTCTAGCTGTCATCTTCATCTCAACGAATTTACCTCCTTTTCCTCCTCTAGTTACCTATACTGCCACTGCCTCGATCGGCTGATCAAGCACATTTTTTCTTTCATTCACTGCTTTTCTCACATTGGCTAACTGAGATCACATATTTGTATTCACATACTGTAGGTATATTCTTTGAGATTTTCTCATTTAGTCTTTTTGTACGTGTATTCTTCGCGGGAGATATTTTCAAAAAAGGAAGCGTTGCACGGCACGTGAGGCATTTTAACCAATCAGGTTGCCGGAAAGGGCTTTTAAATGCCAGTAGCCAATCGGATGCCAGAAAATTACTCATCTTTCAGCACGAAGCACTACCGTCTACAAAGGATATAGCCATGTATGGACTAGCTAACGCCATGCTCCGGAAAACAAGCTTTTGAATGATATATGATTCAACATGGAGAGTTTTAAAAATAGCTCTACAAGAAGCATGCTAACAAGAACAACATTTATGGTAGGTGTAGTTGACGGGGTTGAGATAAAATTATACAAATCAAGTATTTATATACATTATTGCTGATTTATTTGTACTTTTTATGAAAGTATGGAAGTTATAGTTGCAAAATATCCCAAAATCTGAAAATTGACACAAGTAAAATCACAATTTTTCCCTGTGGTGCCTGGCCTTAATCAAATGGCAACCTGGTCTATTTACATTGCACATGCTTGCTCTCAAAACACTGTTGTTCAAAGGAAAGTATGAGGTGCAGTACAATATTTCTAATGAGGGTGCTCTAGAATTACACCCATGGATATGGAATGGATGAAGGCATCACTTTGAAGGCTGAAACACATCCTGGCTGTACACAAACAAAAAATCTAGATCTGTCATTTAAAGCCAGCTCAACTTTATTGAGAAGATGCACCATGTCTGATACACTGCGCAGATACCCCCAAAAAAACAAACATGAACTGCCATATCGCATTTCCTGGGCCTGCTCTAACTGCTGCTGTCGAGATAAAGACAGAATTGTCAGTTAGGTTAGTGTAGCCTAGAAGCGCCGCAGAGAGCAGAAAGAGCCCCAAGCCCCTATGGAACGCAATGCACTTTAGGCTACAGTGCTAACGCTAAGCTACGTAGCTACAATATCCTGAGACCAGATAAGGGACTTATTACAATGCACGAATCAATCATGCATGCATCATTCATGCATTTCGCTATCAAATTATGTTAATCATAACTACGTCGGGGGAAATTAGCATACTTTATCTGCATAATTGTCTGGATTGTTTGGGCCCCCAATTTGATATTCCCATTTTGATACAGAATTCCCATTTCCATATTCTGCTAGCTCTAATGATCCTGTGTGGTATTGCATACTACTTTATAATAATACCATCAGCAGGAATAATGGTTTAGTCACACATAGGCAGACTCATAGTTACATGTAATCTTTAACATCCACGTGAGTCATCAAAGAGAGAGAGCAGCTGGCACACGTGCATGAATAATTACCGCTGTTACACACATGTAAATGATAATCGAGAGCATTTGCATGCTGTAATAGAGGAGATACATTTGACCACTTTAAACAATATTCATGCTGCTTTATACAGTGTCATAGAATTACAATATTTAAAAAAATGTGACATGCCAGCCCAATGGGGGCAGATTATGCTAGTTCTTACTTCACCGTAGCAGGGCCGGCGTTATGGGTGGGCCTTAGGAGGCCTGGCCCGCCTTACCGTACCACCTTGCCCATCTAAATAAAATATTTAAATATTGATGAGCAAAACTGCACCCCTCTATCTCAGTATGTGTAGATGATGTATCTGATGCTGTCTGGATCAAAAGAGTATGGCATGTTATAATATTTCTGTCCAGACAGCATCAGATACATGGGCTAGATATAGAGAGACGGACGCTGTTTCGCTCACTTGAAAGCTTTCACCGGTGATATAGTTTCAGCAGAGAGAAAGAGGCGAAGCGAGAGGGCTCACTCTCTCGCCAAAATCTGTCCAGTATAAGCCGAATGCGTTTCTATGGGAATCATATGCGAACCTAAACTTGTCGCCTGCCTTCCCGCCTTTGGGACAAAGTTGTTAGGGCAGAGACATGAGCATCTCGTCATTATATACAGATCTCTGGTTTCAGTCTCTTGCAAATTTGGAAAGGAAAGTTGGCAAGTGCACAGTGCGCTGTTAGGATGTTGGATTGCCCTAAAGTAAATTGATGTTTCGCCAAAATTATATAATTACTCCTGTCTAAATAAAATCATTCAAAACACTTCACCAGAGAGCATGACTTCGGCACAGAGGATCATTAGCTTATTTTCCCCAAATTGCTGTGGATTGTTTCAAATCACAAGTGTGTTTGGGAAGGCCGTCATTTGGGTAGTGAGTGTGGCAATAGTCTAGCCGAATGACTTGCGGGTGTCAGTGAAAAGCATCTAAAATATGTGTGAAAATAATGTGTCTTGTGTAGAATTAAACATTTTGCATTAAGAAGGGGAGGGGGGTGTGTCCAATATATGGTGCCCAATTGGCATAACACACCACCTACACCACTAACATGCTAACCGGACCGTCGCACGCATGTTGATTTTGTCCACCCACACCAGATGCGATCAGGACACACTGGTTGAAATATCAAAACGAACTCTGAACCAACTATATTAATTTAGGGACAGGTCAAAAAGCATTAAACATTTATGGCAATTTAGCTTGCTAGCTTGCTGTTGCTAGCTAATTTGTCTTGGGATATAAACATTGGGTTGTTATTTTACCTGAAATGCACAAGGTCCTCTTCTCCGACAATTAATCCACAGATAAAAGGGTAAACCGAGTTTGTTTCTAGTAATCTCTCCTCCTTCAGGCTTCTTCTTCCTTGGACTTTATATGGAGGTTGGCAACCAACTTTAAGGAGCATTACCTCCACAAACTGGACTGGAGTGTGGACCTCAGTTCATCTTTCAATCACCCACGTGGGTATATGGTTCTAAAAACCAATGAGGAGATGGGAGAGGCTGGACTTGCAGTGTGTCTAGCATCACGAATAGAACCAAGTTCTATTTTAGCACGTGAGCAGTGTGGGTGCAATGGTTGAATAACATGTATGTGTACATTTATTTTGCAACGCTTGCAGGATGCAAGCAGTGTGATCAGCATGTAACTTTTTATTCGCCTCACACAAGTCAACAAAGTCTCTTTTTTAAACATCCATTGCGAATGGTAGTTCCTCAGTATTTAAAAAATCTTTCCAACACTCCAGGCCTGGATTATCAACAAACCTCTGTGTGAAAGAGCAAAATATCATGATCTGGTGATCCCATATTTCCTGTGGAAACATCAGCTCGGGTTTTCTGACCCGAGCTCACTGGTGCAGGAACGTTGATGGCCCAGAATAGGCTAGTTGATACAATGTTGCAAGTTCGTTAGTGTCTGGCCAGAAACAGTTGCTAACGCAGAGAAGAGAGATGGATGTGATTGAAAGAACCAGAATTTTCCTCATGATATTTTCTTCTTTTTTTATTTGTCGGCTTTAGGTCTATGCATTTTACTTAGTTGATGATGGAAGGTATAGGCCTACTGCTGCATTGGCCTATAGGCTCTCTCTAAGTTCTATGCTTTCATTTCTTCAGCCGCTAATGGATCGCAGTGAATGAATGGGTCCATATGGCAGAGACTTGTGCTAGCTTCACCAAACTTGAAACTCACGAGCTGCCAAGGTCTTTACTACTACACCCATTAAAAACACGCAAGCGCGTGCACACAGGGTGGTCCTGTGAAAAAACGGGCCAACCTGTGGAAATCAAATGCCTTCCAACTGATTAATTATGTTGCTGGTTCTGCACAGTAGGGCCGTCAAAAATGATGAAAACAAATATGTTTTTATTTTGAAGAAATGCCTTCTTGAACATGTGAACTTTCTTGTGCCTTAATTACAAACGTGTATGGGATCTGTAAATATGAAAACAAATGTTACATTATGAGCCTAGTTTAGCCAAGGAGAAAGCATTTAGCTATACAGGGAGAAAGACAGGATCCTTCTCCCACCTAAGCTATACCGAAACGATGAATTAGGGGTGGCAGGTAGCCTAGTGGTTAGAGTGTTGGACTTGTAACCGGAGGGTTGCAAGTTCGAATCCCTGAGCTGTGAATATCTGGGAAAATATACGCATCAGGCAGCAAGTGAGCGAGTGTCAGAGAATGTGGTGATGAGGCTTGTAGAACCTTACGTTGGCAAGGGGAGAAATGCCACCAAGGCCATTTTCTTCACTTCACTGTCATTGGCGATGAAGTTGCTTGCAAAGAAAACAAGTCTGGCATGATGTGAGGGAGCGCCATCCCTCTGCGAAAAATAAGGCTCCACAACGACAAGATGAAGAACGACAAGATGACGCGACACAATAAAGAAGGCCGGAGACTTCTACGCACTACAACCAAACAAAGGTACTGCGTGTCAACTGTAAGGACAAGGGATAACAGCTCAATTACATTCAATTTTATATTTTATATAATTTTACAATTTTTTTTATATTTTTGACTGCTGTCATAGTGACACTTATATTCATCATAATGCCATTATTGTTTTTGTGCTGGGTTTCACTATTTATCAAGGCTACTTGGAGCTTATAATGATGTTTAGGATACTCATGTTTTCATCAGAGCGTCTTGACGTGGTTGGGGTATTATATTTTGATGTAATAAATAAGAAGCTGTTACCATGTTCCAACACCTATGCTTTCTATTTCATAGTTGCAACAAACGCACTCCACGAATAAAAAGTATTGAACACTTGAATTTGTATTATTTATTCGATTTTTTTTTTTTACATACAGCCTACAGTAACATCAACTAATGTAAATTATATTGTGTTATTCGAAAAAAAAATAAAAAAATTGTATTCTAATGTTACCCAAGGCATTCATAAACACAACCAAGTTATTATTTTTGCTATAGCATATATGAGTTGTAGGCTATTAATTACAATGTCAGAATGTTGCAGTCAGAAGGATAGCTCATTAGCTTGAAGGGGGGTCCGTCAAGACCCAGCGGTTTTAGTGTTAAGAGGGTGAGAACGATGTGGAATGGGCCTAAACAAAGATGAGCTCTCGAGCACTCAACAAAATCTTTCATGGGCATTTTTATCCTACTTGTCTCCTAAGTGGGATAACACATTTTTCATGTTTTAAAGCAGCATGCTTCCGCCAATCACATTGTATGATATACCATTTTGGAGCTTGAACTTCTGTAATCGGATTTTTCGACATAAGCCCACTTTGGGACATGCCATCACAAATGATTGAATTACATTCAAAAGTCTTTATTGGCATGGAAAGTGTAACAACATACATTGCCAAAGCAAACATAGAAATGTATCAATGATGACACAGATTTATTTCAAGTGAGGAAGTGTCACATACATAGCTAAAGGCATAGCAATGTAAAACCCTAATTGAATATATACTGAATGTCATAGGATATCCGACCTATGGCTAACAATGACAAACATGGTAGACCATTGCCCAGGACTAATGACCACAAGGCTAATACGACTCAACTTGTGGGAGTGTTTATAGTTAGTTGACCCTGTTATTTCCACCACCACCACGTCCCTCAATAAAGTTTTTGATGAATTCGTTAAATGAAGCAATGGGACATTGGTCATGTTTTCGTGCTCGTGGCTTGCTCTTGTTTACTTAGCCCCTATCAAATCATTGGAGGGAACATAGGAACCCTTGACAAATACGTTTTTAAAGGGGACTTTTATGAGACGTATTTAGTAAGTCTGGGGTTTTGAACATCGGCCAGCCCTTTCGCCGGCGGGCAGGGAGGGTGGGTGGGTGATGGTTTGGGTGAGCTGCATTGCGGTGAGCAGAGCAAACAGTAAGGCAATGTGGGGCATTTTGAAAAGCTTACTGGATAGCATTCTGGGCTAGCTGTGCCTGTGTGAGTGTGTGTGTCTGTGTGGCTAGCTGCAGCCAAGCCAAGGCCGGGTTGGTTGGTCCCGCTCCAAACCCAGACAAGAGAATCCTCGCTAGGTTCTGAATTCCTCCTCATTTATCCTCCTGCACTGGGTGACTGGCAATAAATAAAATCAGGCTCCCAGAGCCTGCTGTCCATGCACCACCAAACAAGCATTGTGTGTATGTGTGTGTGTGTGTATGTGCGTACGTGTCTAAACTGAGGCGATGTATGAAAATGTTATCTTTGGGTTGGAGACCTCTGACCACATCAGTCACATCAGGGCGTAACAGCACAGTGAGTTGACTGAATCACATGGCGCCACTTCCCCCTCACAAATACACCGGTAGGACAGACATGTTTTCATCTTGGCTCCTCTGCACACATACACACACCCAACGCACACTTCTCATAGAAACACACACGTGTGTGTGTGTACATGTCTAATATGTGTGCATATGTGTGCACACGCACAACATACAGACCAGAACACACAGCTATTACACATTCATTTACCGTTCACACATTCAATGTCAACCTGTCGGCCTAATGCTCGGGGACAATATCTAATTTATTGTAAAATAATTCTTATTCTTTTATATGAGACACTACAGGTGAGATAGTGGTACAGGCAATTCACTTATCAACCCTGCAACATGGATTTATGGGGGATTCATCTCTCACTAATGCACCGTATTGGCTTCATTGTATTTCTTGTCATTTTCTCCCAGGTATAAAAATGTCCTTGGCGGCATCCCAAATGGCCCCCTCTATTCCCTACATAGTGCACTACTTTGGCAAGAGCCCTATGAGTCCTGGTCAAAAGCAGTGCACTATACAGGGAATAGAGTGCCATTTGAGACATAGCTCTTATCTATGAGCTGCAGTGGCTTGCTGAGGGCAGAGTGCCAGGGCACAGGGCCAAGGGGACCCGGACAGCCCAGCTCACTGGTACCATACATTACAGACTGTGGCATCAGGAACAACCTCATACTGTAATATCCTTGGGTATAGACACTACGGGCTGGTTTCCCGGACAGTTCTGGACTAAAAAGCATTTACAATGGATATTCTCTATTCAGCACGCTTTTTAGTTCAGGACTAGGTTTAATCTGTGTAAGGAAACTGGCCCTATGGGTTTTGACCCAAAATGGATCAGTTGGGTATGGACCTCTATCTCAATCATCATCTGATCAATAACCTTCTGCATTCTGCCTCCCTTAGCTGCAGGATCGGTTTATTGATCTGCTTTCTGTCTGCACTACTTTTACTGTAGCAGTACTAAATCTTACTGTAAAGCATTGCTTATTGTAAAACTGTTACAGGTTAGTGCAGCAGAACAGGAAATCAACCAGGTGCTATTGATTATCATCAGGACTATTCAAACACTGAAGTATTTTCATATCTGGGCTTTAACTAATCTTTACTTCCCTCTATCCGTCGCCTTCCTACCAATGCCCAGGGGTAACGTATAGTACAACACCATACAGTCCAGCTGCTATAGTATTTTACTAAAATTCTCATCAATCAAAACAAGTAACTGGGTTTCTGAGGTACAGTCATTCCAAAACCAACATTGCTGTTGCACAGTTGATTTAACTGATGTGCAGTTCACATTGTTTTGTATGAATAATTAAGAATTATGAGGACTACCATCAATCTTACAATCATAAATGTTCCATCATGATTTGTGGACTCCTAAAGCTACCTATATTGGGATAAGATGTTACTGAAATACCCAGTTACTAAGACAGACAGCTCAGGTTTGAACAGTGCTCAGTTCACAGTGTTTATATTAGGCTCCATTTGGATGAGAGAGAATTACAAATGCGCCAGTCTTGACTAAATGGCTAGCCTGATTTAAAAGACCAAAAACCAGCCTTTAAATTATAATTAGCATATTTTAAGAACACCTCTCACAGCCAACTGGTGTTAATTGATCTGAGTGGGCAGAATAATGTTAGTGAGAAAATATCCTAAACACACAGCAGACCTGGTCTCCATTCAGATGTGTAATTGCCTTCGCCACTCAGTTACACAGTAATACACAGTAACTACAGTGTCTTGTTAGCTTAATAGTGTAACACTGTATCATCTGAAGAGCTCTTGAGAGGGAGGGAGGAAGATACCTGCAGGGTGTTAATTACTTGTCAAAAGGTTGTTAAAGGCAGAAACAGTTAAATGACCTTGTAGCACCACAGATATTGAGATAAGCGAGATGCAAGACTTCACTCTCACACGGTCACACAGAGTATCTGCGCTTGTGCAAGAGTTTGCTTAACGCTGTTGTAGCGTGGTAGCCAGGGCACCAAAACAGCGGAGAGGTTGAGCCTCACGCTTCAATGTTCTTAGTTGTTGAGGAAATTGACCCACCATGCTGTTTACTTTCTGCATCTGCGTCATATCGCCGAGTCTACCTTGAAAATGGATGATCTGGCAAAACATTGACTGGCAATAGTGACCCACGCAAATTTGACAAGAGTGCAAACACACACACACGTGGGCTAGAAAACACTGGTTCTTGAGGGATACTCAATGCCTGAAATTTAATTTGACGATTTAAGTAATTTAAGTCATAGGCTAGAATGTCAACAGACCTTAAACAGTGGCAGATCACATGAAAAGGTGAAAACCAAAGGGCACTTAAGCCCACAAAGCTAAATTAATAGACAGTGACATTTTGTGCTACATGTACATCCAGTTTAGCCTGATTGTTGATGCAGGTTGGAATACAGCAGCATAATCAAATCAAACCAAATGTTATTTGTCAGATGCTTCTTAAAACAACAGGTGTAGACAAAGAGTGAAAAGATAAATAATAGAAAAATAATAACAAGGAATAAATACACAATGAGTAACGATAACTTGGCTATATACACAGGGTACCAGTACCGAGTCGATGTGCAGGTGTACGATGTAAATGAGGTAGAGATACAGTACCAGTCAAAGGTTTGGACACACCAACTCAGTCAAGGGTTTTTCTTTATTTTTTCTATTTTCTAAATTAAGGAATAATAGTGAAGACATCCAAACTATGAAATAACACATATGGAATCATGTAGTAACCAAAAAAGTGTTAAACAAATCAAAATTCAATTTATATTTTAGATTCTTCAAAGTAGCCACCCTTTGCCTTGATGACAGCTTTGCACACTCTTGGCATTATCTCTACCAACCATACTTTTCCAACAGTCTTGAAGGAGTTCCCACATATGCTGAGCATTTGTTGGTTGCTTGTCCTTCACTCTGTGGTCCAACTCATCCCAAACTCTCACGCTGGTAGGCCGTCATTGTAAATAAGAATTTGTTCTTAACTGACTTGCCTAGTTAAATAAAGGTTAAATAAAACATTTAAATAAATAAATAGTCATGAGGTCGGGTGATTGTGGAGGTCAGGTCATCTGATGCAGCACTCCATCACTCTCCTTCTTGGTCAAATAGCCCTTACACAGCATAGAGGTGTGTTGGGTCATTGTCCTGTTAAAAAACAAATTATAGGCCCTCTAAGTGCAAACCAGATGGGATGGCGTATCCCTGCAGAATGCTGTGGTAGCCATGCTGTTTAAGTGTGCCTTGAATTCTAAATAAATCCCAGATAGTGTCACCAGCAAAGCACCCCCACACCATAACACCTCCTCCTCCATGCTTCACGGTGGGAACTACACATGCGGAGATCATCCGATCACCTACTCTGCGTTTCACAAAGACACGGCGGTTGGAACCAAAAATCTAAAATTTGGACTCATCAGACCAAAGGACAGATTTACACTGGTATAATGTCCATTGCTCATGTTTCTTGGCCCAAGCAAGTCTCTTCTTCTTATTGGTGTCCTTTAGTAGTGGTTTCTTTGCAGAAAGATTCACGCAGTCTCCTCTGAACAGTTGATGTTGAGATGAATCTGTTACTTGAACTCTGTGTAGCATTTATTTGGGCTGCAATTTCTGAGGCTGGTAACTCTAATGAACTTATCCTCTGCAGCAGAGGTAATTCCTGTGGCAGTCCTCATGAGAGCCAGTATCATCATAGCGCTTGATGGTTTTTGCGACTGCACTTGAAATTTTCCCCATTGACTGACCTTCATGTCTTAAAGTAATGATGGACTGTCGTTTCTATTTGCTTATTTGAGCTGTTCTTGCAATAATATGGACTTGGTCTTTTACCAAATAGGAATATCTTCTGTATACCACCCCTACCTTGTCACAACACAACTGATTGGCTCAAACGCATTAAGAAGGAAATGACAATACCCCATGATGACAAGGCAAAAACAGGTTTTTAGAAATTGTTGCTAATTTACTACAAATAAAAAACGTAAATATTACATTTACATAAGCATTCAGACCCTTTACTCAGTACTTTGTTGAAGCACCTTTGGCAGCGATTACAGCCTCGAGTCTTCTTGGGTATAACGCTACAAGCCCCATCCAAGCTTTGTCAGGTTGGATGGGGAGCGTCGCTGCACAGCAATTTTTCAGGTCTATCCAGAGATATTAGATCGGGTTCAAGTCCGGGCTCTGGCTGGGCCATTCAGAGACTTGTCTCGAAGCCACCTGCGTTGTCTTGGCTGTGTACTTAGTGTCGTTGTCATGTTGGAAGATTAACCTTCACCCCAGTCTGAGGTCCTGAGCGCTCTGGAGCAGATTTCCATCAAGCATTTCTGTCATGTGCCTTTTACTGAGGAGTGGCTTCCGTCTGGCCACTCTACCATAAAGGCCTGATTAGTGGAGTGCTGCAGAGATGGTTGTCCTTCTGGAAGAACTCTGGAGCTCTGTCAGAGTAACCAGTGGGTTCTTGGTCACCTTCCTAACCAAGGCCCTTCTCCCCCAAATTGTGCAGTTTGGCCGAGTGGCCAGCTCTAGTTAGAGTCTTGGTGGTTCCAAACTTTTACCATTTAAGAATGGAGGCCACTGTGTTCTTGGGGACCTTCAATGCTGCAGAAATTGTTTTGGTATGTACCTCGACACAATCCTATATCGGAGCTCTACGGACAATTCCTTCGACTTCATGGCTTGGTTTTTGCTCTAACATCCACTGTCAACTGTGGGACCTTATATAGACAGGTGTGGGCCTTTCAAAATCACATTCAATCAATTGAATTTACCACAGGTAGACTCCAATCAAGTAGTAGAAACATCTCAAGGATGATCAATGGAAACAGGATGCACCTGAGCTCAATTTTGAGTCTCATAGCAAAGGGTCTGAATAATTACATAAATATTATTTTCAATAAATTTGCAACAATTTCTAAAAACCTGTTTTTGCTTTGTCATTATGGGGTATTGAGTGTAGATTGATGAGGAAAAAACTAATTCAATCCATTTCAGAATAATGGTATAACGTAACAAAATGTGGAAAAACTGAATGGGTTTTAATACTTTCCGAATGCACTGTACATATAGGTAGGGATAAAGTGACTAGGCAACAGGATAGATAATCACCTCAGCTACCGTGGCAGATTGCACAAAAATGGGCAGACAGAGACAATATTTTAACAAAGCATTGATCAATGAAAAATCAAGAGGGGCCTCCGAAAAATAAATCTCCAATGCAGAAACAAACATAAAAACCATGAGAAGGAAAGTGTTCCTTTTTTAATGCATGGCCCTCTTTCTCCCCCAGCTCTGATTAATTAATGAGGAACAGCCAAGCCGCTCCCATCTACCCTTATTCATTCATTTCTGATTTATTCCTTCCTTAACTAATCAAGGATATGATCATTACTCCGGAAGACGCAGGGGCGAACCCCGAACCCCTTGCAAGTCAGGGGAAGGCTGCGGCCCCCACTAGTGACGGTGACTCTCGGATAAAAAATGGTGGTAGATACGCCCTCGCCTGATAACCCTCAAGGACGTTTGTTGATGGACCGGAAGGGAAGAGAGCTAAACAGTGTTGTATAAGGATGGAACTGACGTCAAACACAAGCAAGGATGGTGTCAGAGCTCTGGGCTCATGACACAGAGACAGTGCTGCTGTCCCTCGGGGCATTGGTCTCCCGGCCAGCCAGCCCTGGAAGTGAAGCGGCGACCACACTGCCAGCGGGACCAGCACAGGAAGTGGAGGGGGGGACAAAAGGTCACTGCTGGAGGAATGTGGTGGCCGGGTTCTATTTACGACGTGCTCACCCATTTAGACGCCAGCTTGGTGAGCGACCAACTTGGAAGGCGAGAGAGTAATGGGAGATGGAAGCGGGGGCTTGAGCAGTGTGAGGCTCTGCAGCAAAACAAGAACGGGTGGAGTCCGGGTAGACCACATTGAGGTTTGCGACGCCACCCAATCAATGGAATTCTCCCATTGTGATGACTAATTAAGGACATGCAAACACATGCAAACAGGGGACAGGCTTAAGCTCTTCTCTTTATGCCTCTCTCTCACCTGTTTCTCCATAGCCTGCCTCTTTCTGGAATTGCTTTTGGGAAGAGAGAAGCATTTGGAAGAGGTCCGCTGCTGGCCGCACTTAAGTTGAGATTCTCATCTGCACATAATTCATTTTCAAAGGGCAGAGGGGCTGCAGAGAGAATCCTTAATTGCGCCGGCAACATAGACAAATGTTTATATCTCGGCCCCTCTAATGAGAAACCGATAATGGATGCAAACAGCACTCGCTTGACTTTTTCTTTCCACTTCCCAGAAATGCACACGGGACAATCCAAAACAGGCCTTTTTGGAGAGCACAAGCTCATTCATCAATTCTCCTTTATGCTCGGCATCATGCAATACTCTACTCAGCCATCGACGTAGCCATAAATCTAATTTTTAAAGAGACTAACATTTGCAGATATTTCTCCATTAGAGGGTCACTCTGTGCTAGGGGGTGGTGTATGGATGCAGACAATTGTAATGGTCAAGCCTAGTAGAAAGAGATGCACCACTGAGTGTACAAAACATTAAGTACCAAACTTACCAAGTACCATACACCTTAGCCAAATACATTTAAACTCAGTTTTTCACAATTCCGGACATTTAATCCTAGTAAAAATTCCCTGTCTTAAGTCAGCTAGGATCACCGCTTTATTTTAAGAATGTGAAATGTCAGAATAATAATTTTATTTCTTTCATCACATTCCTAGTGGGTCAGAAGTTTACATACACTCAATTAGTATTTGGTAGCATTGCCATTAAATTGTTCAACTTGGGTCAAACGTTTGGGTAGCCTTCCACAAGCTTCCCACAATACTTTAGGTGAATTTTGGCTCATTCCTTATAACAGAGCTGGTGAAACTGAGTCAGGTTTGTAGGTCTCCTTGCACGCACACACTTTTTCAGTTCTGCCCACATATTTTATATAGGATTGAGGTCAGGGCCATGTGATGGCCACTCCAATACCTTGACTTTGTTGTCCTTAAGCCATTTTGCCACAACTTTGGAAGTCATTGTCCATTTGGAAGACCCATTTGCGACCAAGCTTTAACTTCCTGACTGATGTCTTGAGATGTTGCTTCAATATATCCACATAATTTTCCTACCTCATGATGCCATCTATTTTGTGAAGTGCACCAGTCCCTCCTGCAGCAAAGCACACCCACAACATGATGCTGCCACCCCCGTACTTCACGGTTGGGATGGTGTTCTTTGGCTTGCAAGCCTCCCCCTTTTTCCTCCAAACATAACAATGGTCATTATGGCCAAACAGTTCTATTTTTGTTACATCAGACCAGAGGACATTTCTCCAAAAAGCACGATCTTTGTCTCCATGTGCAGTTGCAAACCGTAGTCTGGCTTTTTTATGGTGGTTTTGGAGCAGTGGCTTCTTCCTTGCTGAGCGGCCTTTCAGGTTACATCGATATAGGACTCGTTTTACTGTGGATATAGATACTTTTGTACCTGTTTCCTCCAGCATCTTCACAAGGTCCTTTGCTGTTGTTCTGGGATTGATTTGCACTTTTCGCACCAAAGTACGTTAATCTCTAGAAGACAGAACGCGTCTCCTTCCTGAGCGGTAGGGCGGCTGTGTGGTCCCATGGTGTTTGTACTTGCGTACTATTGTTTGTACAGATGAACGTGGTACCTTCAGGCATTTGGAAATTGCTCCCAAGGATCAACCAGACTTGTGGAGGTCTACATTTTCTTTTCTGAGGTCTTGGCTGATTTCTTTTGATTTTCCCATGATGTCAAGCAAAGAGGCACTGAGTTTGAAGGTAGGCCTTGAAATACATCCACAGGTACACCTCCAATTGACTCAAATTATGTCAATTAGCCTATCAGAAGCTTCTAAAGCCATGACATCATTTTCTGGAATTTTCCAAGCTGTTTAAAGGCACAGTCAACTTAGTGTACAACTTATGTACACTTCTGACCCACTGGAATTGTGACACAGTGAATTATAAGTGAAATAATCTGTCTGTAAACGACAAGTTTTAATGACTCCAACCTAAGTGTATGTAAACTTCCGACTTCAACTGTAGACTGACCAGGTGAATCCAGGTGAAAGCTATGATCCATTATTGATGTCACTTGTTAAATCCCCTTCAATCAGTGTAGATGAAGGGGAGGAGAAAGGTTAAATAAGGATTTTTAAGCCTTGAGATAATTGAAACATGGATTGTGTATGTGTGCCATTCAGAGGGTGAATGGACAAGACACAATAGTTCAAAGTGTCTTTGAATGAGGTATGGTAGTTGGTTCCCAGGCGCACCGGTTCGTGTCAAGAACTGCAACGCTGCTGAGTTTTTCACACCCAACAGTTTCCCATGTGTATCAAGAATGGTCCACCACCCAAAGACATTGAGCCAACTGTGGGAAGCATTCGAATCAACATGGACCAGCATCCCTGTGGAACGCTTGACACCTTGTAGAGTCCATGCCCCGACCAATTGAGGCTGTTCTGAGGGGCAAAATGATTACGTATGTGTTTTCCCAGGATTCAAATCCACTAAATCAAATCAAATCAAATTTTATTTGTCACATACACATGGTTAGCAGATGTTAATGCGAGTGTAGCGAAATGCTTGTGCTTCTAGTTCCGACCATGCAGTAGTATCTAACAAGTAATATAACAATTTCACAACAACTACCTTATACACACACGTGTAAAGGAATGAATATGAGTATGTACATATAAATATATGGATGAGCGATGGCTGACCGGCATAGGCAAGATGCAGTAGATGGTATAGAGTACAGTATATACATGTGAGATGAGTAATGTAGGATATGTAAACATTATATAAAGTGGCATTGTTTAAAGTGGCTAGTGATACATTTATTACAACCACTTTTTAATTATTTAAGTGGTTAGAGATTTGAGTCAGTATGTTGGCAGCTGTCACTCAATGTTAGTGATGGCTGTTTAACAGTCTGATGTCCTATCCTGGCGTTGCAAGCACCATGCTCTACTAACTGAGATACAGAACATTAATATAAACTGGATGACAGGTGTCATTGAGGAACAACAGGCAGCTGAGAAGAGAACCAAACCGTGGGAGCCAATTGTCTCATCTAATTTCGTTCAATCCAGTGTGGTGTTGAACCGCCAGGCCGGCTTGCGAATCTCAGCCTCCGCGGCCTATTCTCCTGGCAGAGGAAACGGAGATCCTTTAAAGGGCTGAGGTCATTTCCTCTGCCTCGGGGCTCTCATAAAGGAAAATATAAAATGTCTCCATTCGGTCAGCCCCTGCTTTCCTTCAAATGCCTGAGCTGGCTTTTTCATGCTTTTTCATGTTTTTTTTCGGGATGGCAAATAAGTTGTTTCGGTTCCCCCAGACCCTCAGATTAAGCTAACCCACATCTCACTCCGACTAAATGAAAAACATCCAAAGGGAAGCAGGAGGGAACAATACAGGGACAGAGGGAGAGAATGCCTCCCCTCTTACCCACAGAGCTTGACGACCCTTAAGCCTTTCACAACTTCCTGTTCCCATTGCTCTCCGTTTGGTCCAGGGCGTCAGTGATGGGAAGATGGAGAGGCTCATTCAGAGCCCGCACGACGCAGAGGTGGAAGGCAGTCACGCTGTGATGCTAGGCAGGCGGAGGATTGATAGATCTGCTGCTGGTTGCTACAGGAGCCATTGAGTCCTAAGGTAGATGGATGAGTGTGTGGGTGGGGGTGTAGGCTGCGTGTGTGGGGGAGAGGAGAGGCTCTAGTATGGCTCTAGTATCCTAAATGTGATTATGCACTCTGTGTTTTACAGAGTGCCAAAATGTGGAATGTACATGTGTGTGTTATTCTACGTGCATGTGTGAATTAATGTACACGTAAAAGTATAAATCATTTCAAATTCCTTATATTAAGCAAACCAGATGGCACCATTTTCTAGATATTTTATTTACGGATAGCCAGGGGCACGCTCCAACACTCAAACATAATTTACAACTGAAGCATGTGTTTTGTGAGTCCGCCAGATCAGAGGCAGTAGGGATGACCAGAGATGGTCTCTTGATAAGTCTGTGAATTAGACCATTTTCGTGTCCTGCTAAGCATTCAAAATGTAACGAGTATTTTGGGTGTCAAGGAAAATGTAGTATTCAAAAATGTAAATAGTAAAGTAAAGTACTGATACCCATAACAACTACTTAAGTAGTCCTTTCACATATCTTTACTGAAGTACTTTACACCACTGTGCATGCTTGCATGAATGTGTGTGTATAATGAGTGCATGCATGATTGTGTGTGTGTGCGTGCGTGTGTGCGTGAGTACCTTTGTTTGTGTGTGTGGGATACATCAGTGCCCAGCATATCTCTGTCTCTCTACAACAAACAGGTTCCTCTCCCACGCTTCTGTCTCAGTGTATCTCGCATTTCCTCATCTTTCCCAGAGATGACCGGTTGCTGACCTCTTGCACCCTCCCCTATTCTCGCGCTTTGCTGCATGCTCACTGAGCTGTACTAAATACAAACAACACAAGAGAGGAGGGAGGATTGGCCTGGTTTGTTCCCGACTCGGTGTCTGTCTGATGGTGCACGGTGTTGAAAAAGCACTGCCTCTGACATTTAAACAAGCGCCAGGTCAAAAGGGCAGACGACTGAAAACAAAGTGATACTGGATCAGGGCGACGCAGTGCTCTTTTTTTTATGATGGAGACGAAACCTGCTCCAACCCATACCTGCCTTCCTGCATTCACCTTTACGAGGATGGAGAGGAGGAGAGAGCATCTTTTGAAAAGGAAAAATCTGAACATTGATGTTATCATAAAAAGTTGTGCGGGTATGTTACAACATTGGTCTCTCACTAGAAGAAAATAATTTCAGTTTAAGAAATAAAATGCTGGTCAGGGTCAAGAAAAAAAAACACAGGCCCTCTGTGTCAAGCGCTCTAAAATCTCTAAAATATATTGCACATGTATTTCAACATCAGTATGAAAGGAATGAGGCCCTGGCTGTCAATAGTGATCAGAGACATGGGTTACATGGTAGGGGTAAGCCAGAGATCTGCATTTATACAGAAACACATGGTTTCTGATGAGGCCTTTGAGCTATTGCAGTCTCTCTTCCTGTCTTCCTCTCTCTCCCCTCTTTCTGTCTCACTCTCTCTTCCCCTCTCTCTCTCTCTCTCTCTCTCTCTCTCTCTCTCTCTCTCTCTCTCTCTCTCTCTCTCTCAGTGCACAGGGCTGGCCCATCATTTCCACTCGTAAAATACAGATGCTTATGCTTGGCTTTTGGCATCTCGGCAGCGCTGCATTCCAGGCAGGTGAGGTATGGGAAACTGGTCTCCCCCCACCCGCGAGCGCAGAGCCGAGTGCCTGGCCCTCCAGAGCATAACTCACCAGGCCAGTGCCCTGGACACAGAGAGGCTCTGTATTTCATCTCCACACCCTGCGATTTACTTCACACCTCTGGTGTATCCTTATACTCCCTCAATCCTCTCTTCCTGTTTTCCACGACCCATGGGTCCATCCTCCTTCCTAACAAGGGGCCCAGGCTGACTTCTGATTGCCTACATGAGTCACCAGCAACAAATGGGTATTTTGGTCATTTAAAATGCTTACAGGAGCATCCTTACAGGAGCAATTATTTTTAAGTGCCTTGCTCAAGGGCACATCAACCGATTTCTCACCTACTGTAGATGTCTCTGCGATTCGAACCAGTGACCTTTTGGCTACTGGCCCAACGCTCTTAACCGCTAAGCTACCTGCCGCCCCACACAAAGGAGGTTAAGCCAATCCGAGGCTTTTCCAGCCTTGAATCATGGAGGGTTGTTTTCCCTCTACATCTGACCCGACACACAACGGGTGGGTTCCATCCAGGTAAGGACGGGTAGGAAGGCGGCTTCACCTTGAAGGGGGCAGCAATACCGAGTAAGGAAGCTGCAAAAAAACAATTACAAGTATTGATGGAACTTCAAAAGTGCTTAAACAGTGCTGCCAGACACACTTTTGGAATGGACCGTATACGACACTCCATCGCTCCGTTTGCGTAGAGTGTGTAGCAGGCTTAAGAGTAGAGTGAACAAAAGGAAAACTACTAAGATGTACTCACAGTACTGTACCAGCTCGGCTGAAGCAGGGAATATGTCTACGTAATAGCTTGAGATGTAAGACAAGAGTGATAGTAAAGAATGTTTAACTACATCGTACTTGCCTTCTAATTGGATATGTATACTTGATTAGCAATTTTTTAATTTGCCGCTAATATGACGGCTCCGTCGTTTGGTTTTATGCGTCAACGTGACATTCCTAGTGAGAATACGGACAGCACAGGCTAATGCTGTTTTCCAACACCCGGTTGAAAGAGGAGGAGATAAAAGAGTCTACGGAGACGTCGCTAGGGACGGGTTGCACAACAACTGCCTATCCTCTGATGTCCTTCCAGCGAGCTTCATCGCAGGGCCTAGTTATTTACCTCCATCCTTCCTCCAGCTAGCGCTAACTGCTAAATCATTGATTTACGACATGCAGGCGCTTTCTTGACTGAGGTCTGTGTTAATGTCAGGGCTTGGCTCCGAACGCTTCCTATGACAACATCTGCTTTGAAGAGTGATCGTTGCACCGCGGACGGTGGCAGACACAAGGCTCAGCATGCATCCCAAATGGCACCCTATTCCCTACATAGTGCCCTGGTCACAAGTAGTGCACTACCTAGGGAATATGGTGCCCTTTGGGATACAGTCACCTTGGTGACGTACCTTTGCACTGGTTGGTGTTCTTGTCCAGGATCGCCTTGGTTGACACTATTTTCCCATATCTGTGAAGAGAAGAGAGAAGCAGAATTACTAGGTGGAATGGTTCTCGAACATAACATCGGGAATATTCTTAGAATTCAGTAATGCTATTACCATTACAGTAGGCTATTTGTCCTCTCTCAATTCTCTAACCTCCACTTGGCCTAAAAATGTATAAATGTACTGAGGCACGATTGCTCTCTTGATAACCATTACCGCTGTTGGGAAATAAACATAGCGGAAGTTAACACATCGGGAATATCTACTACCACTTCATCTCTCCCATTAATCAAACAACTGCACTATGGCTTGCTGTGGCAAAAACTCATCGTTATGGACTGTGTGTGGACTAGAGGATGACGGAATCAGGCAGCTCTGTGTGTGTGTGTGTGCCTGCCTGTGTGTTTGTGCCTGTGTGTATGCGTGCGTGCCTGTACTTGCCCTTGTGTGTGTGTGTGTGTGTATATGTGGGAAATAGAGCTTCTCTCTCAGCACATAGGGAAGTGTGGAGCTTCCTGGCCCATATTTCACCAGCGGGGGATAATTGTGCCATTTCTCAATGCACAGTGAAGACTCTTTTTATTGCATGCTGCGGTGGGGTGGGTGGCAGGTATGAACTGATGAGCTCTAAGAGGAAAACTACAGCCTGACACTCAGCCTCCTGGATACCAATCAGACTGTTGTCTTGATGGGATAGAGACGCAGGGTAATTTGACGGTGGGTGCGTCCCAAATGGCACCAGTTCCCAATAGGCCTGGGTCAAAAGTAGTGTACCTTTAAGGGAATAGGGTGCCATTAGGGACGCAGACCTGCAGGCGGAAACTTAGCCTCACTGATACCAATCAGTTGATTGTATTTTATGGGAGTGAGAGACACAGGGTAATTTGACTTACCTGGTAAGAAATATCAACAGGGATTTGTAATCACTGAGGGAGTTCGAGGGCGTCTCCCATGAGCAATAGAAAAGATTGGATTCACCATGGTGTTGGTGCATGTATTTGATGCCATTTATATACACAAAGCAAACATTTTCTGTTTGTTATTGAGGTTGCACTGTTGAGGAAAAAGCTAACTAATGTGTGCATGTGTTTTTTGCGTGTCTGGTTGTGTGTATGTGCGAAAATGGGCAAGAGTGTGTGTGTGTGTGTGTGTGTGTACAGTCTGGGAAACAGTTAAAAAGGCCTCCTATTGGCATGGAGTTGGGGAAAGTTCTCATTATAACTTTGTTTGGGTCCACTGGGACCAGGAGACAACTCATCATGGCTCGTCTCATTAATTGTTAAAGATGGTTCATCAATGCATCGTGTCTGTGATCCAAAAATACCCTACAAAGACACCGGGCGTGGGATGCAAAGAAAAGGTTGAATCAGGCATCTAGCCCATAATGGAGAATATTGGAAATAAACAGGGAATACAAGCCGTGCAACGAGCCACGTGTGTTTGTGCATGCAAAGGTGTGTTTGTGTGTGCGCGGACACCGTGCTGGCGGCTTCTCTTCCATGACTTTGATGTGACAGAGACAGTCCCTGTGAAGCCCAGGTTTAACGCTGGTGATGTTGTAGCTCTGCTAGAGCCTGTCTCCTCTAATCCTATTTCAATCACTCTCAGCCTCCGTTATCACTGTCTTTAATGGTCCTAGTCAGTCCTCACCCAGTCCCTCTCGCTCTTTCCCTCTTTTTCTCTCTCTCCCTGGCTCCCTCTCCTCCTCTATCTCTCTCTCCAGTGGCGTACCACAGTTTTGGGGTCTGAGAAGGTTTTTTTTCTATCTTGGTGAAACAGTTAACTTCCTACAATTCTACTAATTTCGCCATGGGGCAAAGAGAAAAATGTGCATTTTTATATCTAATCTCATGCTATTCTACACATTTTGCAATGAGGCTGAGAGAATTTGACATTTTTAAAGATCATTTCATGCTATTCTACACATATTGTTTATACGGGTTTCATACCAGTGTTCTGTACAAACAGCTTCTAAAATATATGTAAACAAACCATAAATGTCTCAATTGATGTTTTCTCGGAAAGCTGAGAGTGCTATTATATGATCAAATGTGGTATGCCAGTGTCTCTTTCCCCCTCTTCCTTTCACACTTTCTCTCTTTCTCTTTCTCTCGCTTTCTCTCTCTCTCTCTGGCAATCATTCCACCGCCATATCCAATCAAGAAATAGAGATGACGATACTAAAGAGGACACCCGCCCAATTAAAAATACACGTTTTTATATGCGGTTCTATGTCGTTGAACATTTTACAAACTGAGGCAACTGTAAAAGACGTAATTCGTTCGAAAGTTTTCTAAGAATTGAAGTACGATGCGCGGCCTCAACCGCAGCTTCTACTTTTTGGGTGGAGGCCTGATGATGAGACATTGGATCATTTGAATCCATTGAATATCCGCATCTCCTTTTTCCTATCTGGGTGAAATGATCCAGGCAAATTTCATTTCCGCCATAGCGCTGGGGGTGAAGTGGTTCTTACATGGAGAAGCAGGCCAGAGCCAGCACACATCACTGGTGCAGCTTTGCAGGCGGAGAGAGGGGGACTGGCGGACCACCCAAGCGTGGCGTTGTCCCCCTTCTGGCTCTCCAAAGGCCCTCGCTGTCTGCGTGTCTGTTTGCTGCAGTAGACGTGTGAAGTGGCATGACAGGTAGGTGGGAAACAGCTCCAGGCAGTTTCTGCTCCATGTCCGTGTTTCCCTACCTCCCTTCTGCTGACCACATGGTATAGCCACATCCACTAGGGGATACAGTCACATTCTCTCCTCTGTGTGTGTGTGTGTGTGTGTGTGTGTGTGTGTGTGTGTGTGTGTGTGTGTGTGTGTGTGTGTGTGTGTGTGTGTAAACACCCCAGGGTGTCTGAAGAGCGGTCTGACAGGCCCTTGGGCCCCTAGGTTTGGGGAGGAGTTTGAAAGGAGGAAACTGAAAGAAAGTGATCCTGCTGTGGACCCCAGAGGCAGATGGGGGCCCCTGGCTGTGTGGTATCTGTGTCAGTTCATCTCTGAGTTTTGCGTTTATATAACTCAATGTTTGATGGTAATTTAAGAGACAGCTGTCACTGTTGTACACAGATTCTGAATGGACAGGTAGGGATAGAGGGAGAGACCGAGTGGGAGACTGAGGAAGAGGGATAGATTGAGGGATGGAGTGAAAGCAGGAAAGTGAGAGATGGCGCCATACCTTGGCGCCATACCTTAGTGCCACGTTCCGGTTGACCCGCAAGCTCAACCGACCCCCCTCAGAGCTCTAAAGGTGAGCCTGACAGACAAGGGTCAAACCACAGCTATTAGTGCTGTGGGGCATTAAAGACTATGCCCAGTTGACCTGGGGGCATGGGAGCTTACTCTGTGACTACAGGACAGAGGGTTAAGGGCAGGGGAGGGGACCCAGGTTGTGTTCCAAATGGCACTATATTTCCCTATAAAGTGCACTACTTTTGACCAGAGCCCAGGGAGCTATATAGGGAACAGGGTGAAATTTAGGACATAGGCCCAGTCTCCCAGTGTACTACAGAGACAGACAGGCAGGTGCTGTGCACTGCTGAACTAGCCTGCTCTATCCCGATGGACACCTGGCAGGGGGGAGACCCGCTGGTCACTCAAGTAGCACTGAATCAAAATCAATCACGCGCCACTATCCTGAGCTATTCTTGTGTACTGTGGAGGGACCTGCCCTTTGAAGATATCCCACAGTATGGCCGCTGCACTACTACTGTACAAGATGTTACAGTTGTCGGTTAAGCTCTTCTCTCCCTGCTTCTATTTGGGTGATATAATGGTTTTCTTTGATCTGTAGGTCTAAGCTCTTTGTCCCTCCTCACCCTCTGGTCCCAGCCACTGTGGAACGTATTCCCATTGCTGGAAGACAACAGTTCTATTTCAAAATGTCATCTTGACATTTCTGCATTAGAAATGAATTATGATCGCTCCCCTGGCAACGACGGCCCTTTGACAAATTGTGACCCGGTGAATTAGGCCAATAATTTGCGGGCTCACTCACAAGATGACTTGTGGCCCAGGGCTGGAAAAAACTCCAAGCTTGGGTTGCATTTCCTCCTTACGATTTTGTTAGCCACTCATCCGGGATCCGGCCCTTCGTCACCTTTAAGGGGCTCTGACTGAGGCTAGCCTGACAAGTGTCGGCCATGGTTGATCATCACCAGTGTTAAATAGCAGTGTTGGCCATGGTTGATCATCACCAGTGTTAAATAGCAGTGTTGGCCATGGTTGATCATCACCAGTGTTAAATAGCAGTGTCGGCCATGGTTGATCATCACCAGTGTTAAAATAGCAGTGTCGGCCATGGTTGATCATCACCAGTGTTAAATAGCAGTGTCGGCCATGGTTGATCATCACCAGTGTTAAATAGCAGTGTCGGCCATGGTTGATCATCACCAGTGTTAAATAGCAGTGTCGGCCATGGTTGATCATCACCAGTGTTAAAATAGCAGTGTCGGCCATGGTTGATCATCACCAGTGTTAAAATAGCAGTGTCGGCCATGGTTGAGCATCACCAGTGTTAAATAGCAGTGTTGGCCATGGTTGATCATCACCAGTGTTAAATAGCAGTGTCGGCCATGGTTGATCATCACCAGTGTTAAATAGCAGTGTCGGCCATGGTTGATCATCACCAGTGTTAAATAGCAGTGTCGGCCACGGTTGAGCATCACCAGTGTTAAACAGCAGTGTCGGCCATGGTTGATCATCACCAGTGTTAAATAGATCATCACCAGTGTTAAATAGCAGTGTCGGCCAAGGTTGATCATCACCAGTGTTAAATAGCAGTGTCGGCCATGGTTGAGCATCACCAGTGTTAAACAGCAGTGTCGGCCACGGTTGAGCATCACCAGTGTTAAACAGCAGTGTCGGCCATGGTTGATCATCACCAGTGTTAAATAGATCATCACCAGTGTTAAATAGCAGTGTCGGCCATGGTTGATCATCACCAGTGTTAAAATAGCAGTGTCGGCCATGGTTGATCATCACCAGTGTTAAATAGCAGTGTTGGCCATGGTTGATCATCACCAGTGTTAAATAGCAGTGTTGGCCATGGTTGATCATCACCAGTGTTAAATAGCAGTGTCGGCCATGGTTGATCATCACCAGTGTTAAATAGCAGTGTCGGCCATGGTTGATCATCACCATCGTTAAATAGCAGTGTCGGCCATGGTTGATCATCACCAGTGTTAAATAGCAGTGTCGGCCATGGTTGATCATCACCAGTGTTAAATAGCAGTGTCGGCCATGGTTGATCATCACCAGTGTTAAATAGCAGTGTCGGCCACGGTTGATCATCACCAGTGTTAAATAGCAGTGTCGGCCACGGTTGATCATCACCAGTGTTAAATAGCAGTGTCGGCCACGGTTGATCATCACCAGTGTTAAATAGCAGTGTCGGCCACGGTTGAGCATCACCAGTGTTAAACAGCAGTGTCGGCCATGGTTGATAATCACCAGTGTTAAATAGATCATCACCAGTGTTAAATAGCAGTGTCGGCCATGGTTGATCATCACCAGTGTTAAATAGATCATCACCAGTGTTAAATAGCAGTGTCGGCCAAGGTTGATCATCACCAGTGTTAAATAGCAGTGTCGGCCATGGTTGAGCATCACCAGTGTTAAACAGCAGTGTCGGCCACGGTTGAGCATCACCAGTGTTAAAACAGCAGTGTCGGCCATGGTTGATCATCACCAGTGTTAAATAGATCATCACCAGTGTTAAATAGCAGTGTCGGCCATGGTTGATCATCACCAGTGTTAAAATAGCAGTGTCGGCCATGGTTGATCATCACCAGTGTTAAATAGCAGTGTTGGCCATGGTTGATCATCACCAGTGTTAAATAGCAGTGTTGGCCATGGTTGATCATCACCAGTGTTAAATAGCAGTGTCGGCCATGGCTGATCATCACCAGTGTTAAATAGCAGTGCCGGCCATGGTTGATCATCACCATCGTTAAATAGCAGTGTCGGCCATGGTTGATCATCACCAGTGTTAAATAGCAGTGTCGGCCATGGTTGATCATCACCAGTGTTAAATAGCAGTGTCGGCCATGGTTGATCATCACCAGTGTTAAATAGCAGTGTCGGCCACGGTTGATCATCACCAGTGTTAAATAGCAGTGTCGGCCACGGTTGATCATCACCAGTGTTAAATAGCAGTGTCGGCCACGGTTGAGCATCACCAGTGTTAAACAGCAGTGTCGGCCATGGTTGATAATCACCAGTGTTAAATAGATCATCACCAGTGTTAAATAGCAGTGTCGGCCATGGTTGATCATCACCAGTGTTAAATAGCAGTGTCGGCCACGGTTGATTTTCACCAGTGTTCAATAGCAGTGTCGGCCATGGTTGATCATCACCAGTGTTAAATAGCAGTGTCGGCCATGGTTGATCATCACCAGTGTTAAATAGCAGTGTCGGCCATGGTTGAGCATCACCAGTGTTAAATAGCAGCTGACCTGAGAATAATTTAGTGGTGATGTCCTTGTCAACCCAGGATCTGTATCAGGCCAAAAAACACACACACACACACACACACACACACACACACACACACACACACACACACACACACACACACACACACACACACACACACACACACACACACACACACACACACACAAAGACATACACACACAGGATAATGCATTTCTGACGGGTAGTGTTGGTGAAAGATGCTGGCCGATCATCAGATTGGAGCTTACCGCAGAGATCTCCACCCACAGGGAGGGCAGGAGGGAGAGACAGAATGAAAAGAGAGAGAGAGAGAGAGAGAGAGGGGGAGAGAACAAGAGAGTGAGAGAACAAGAGGACGTGAGAGAGAGAACAAGAGAGAGTGAACGACTACAGTGGCTCCACTATAGATATGGAGTGCTTTTAATGGAGTGAGTGGGAGAGAAAAATGGCAGTGTGTGTGCTTGTACGTATGTGTGTGTGTGTTTAATAGAATGAGTAATAGGCGTATGGCTATTTCCACAGTACCACAGTTCTCTTTCAGGCTTCAGCGTTCCAAAATAGCTCCTGTTTGTCCACGGCCGTCTACAACCTGTCAAGCCGACATGCCACGCATTTCTGTCTGACACGCACAAATGAACATATCTCATCTGTGCTGCTTTCTCCACACTACTCCAGATGAAAGGGAAAGAGCGAGAAAGAGGGGGAAGGGATGGAGAGTGTCAAAGCAGCTGGGAGGGAAACTGTAGAGTCCTGAGGGCTCGGCTTCCTGCCCTCACGTCAATCAGTCTTAAGGCTGACGGCTGCTGCGCATGTAATGGATGGAGTGGAGCTTTCATTTGACATTTTAGTCATTTAGCAGACACTCTTATCCAGAGTGACTTACGGTTAAGTGCTTTGTTCAAGGGCACATCAACAGATTTTTACCTAGTCTCTCTGGAATTCGAACCAGCGACCTTTCGGTTACTGGCCCAATGCTCTTAACCGCTAGGCTACCTTACGCTTCCCAGCAGAGTGGGTGTACTGGCTGTAACTGGCAGTAAAGAGACAGAGGGAGTGCCTATGAAAAGCCAAGCTGTCCCGATACCATGTATACAGTAATAGGGGGATGAATAATGTAGGAGATTGCCTGGGGGCATATCAGCCACTGCACAGCAACTGCTCTCCAAATCAATGTTGTGGAGGATACAACACAGTAGTTCAGTCTGGGCATTCCTGCGGTTGTCTCACTGCCTCAGAGGTTAAGCGCCGCTATCTCGGTCCGTTCTAAAGGACGTGCGCGCGGAGTTGGTCGACTGGACGGAGAAGGAGAGAGAGACAGAGAAAGGGCCAGGAAAGGCAGAGCTCGACTGAAACTGTAGGGCGACAGGGCGTCGATGATGGAGCCGAAAGAGCCGAGGCTGGGCTGACTGGAGTGTCTTTTCTGACACTTCATCTCTTTGGCAGTTTGTTGAAAAGGAGCTCGTGGGATCGGAGAGGCTCTGATAGCCGGCCGGTTTGTGTCAACAGAGGGCCTCTGAGAGTCATGAGGGATAATGTGGCGCTTCGGATCGCAGAGGCTCTGTGGAACAGGTGGTCCCATGGTCACCCCTTCCTCTGCTGTGTGGAGCTCCAACCCCTCACTCCCCACTCTCTCACTCCTCCATCCCTCACCACACATGGGAAAGTTTTTTTGGACAATTGGCGGTGATTAGCTCTTTATTTGGGTTTCTCTCCATTTGATCAGGCGAGGGAAAGCAGTGTGATAGAGAACACAGCTGTAGCTGGTCCACGGCTTAAATTGGGTGCAGAGATCCAGAAGGGCGGGATGGACGAAAGCAGGAGGTAGGGAAAAACAGAGAAGTCAAAAGGGAGGAGGACGGAAGGGAGGGTAGGGAGGGAAGCTCTGGGGTCCTTTACAATGTACGTTTTTGAGTTATGGATTTAGGCCAGTGGCAGGGAGAATGTGAGCTCAAATGCTTCTGTTATTCCAGGTGTGGGCCCTATGTCCGGCTCTGGAGCCCCTTGTATAAAAACGCTCTTTACTCAAAAGAACCAGCGGGCTGGTTCAGCCCCTCTACCTCTCCTGGGTGGTGGACTGCAACGAGAAAACCCTGGGGCTGCCCAATCGCTTGGTAGTGAAATGGATCATAAAGTCTCCCGTTGCCCAAGAGGGCTCGGGGGTTAACGTTGGCTACACACCCCATGGGTGGGTTACGCTTGGCCCAGTGCCCCACTTGCCTGGCTTGGTCCAGGCATTTTTCTAATGGTAATGGCTGTTCCATCCAGGTTTCTCTTGCTCTGGGTGTTCAGCCAACCCCCCCTTCTCTGGCTGCTTCTCCACGCCCATATATCAGGCTGATGGTTCTGGAGAGCTACAGATTCAGCCAATTTAATAAAATAGATTAAGCACACTCCCAAATCCCATTAACTGCTCTTCCAACTGCATATAATTAGAACCTCCGTGGCCATTGTTGTTATTGACTCTCTTTTCTTTTGGCTATGTTTGAAGTGGTAGAGGAAGTTGTAATATTTGAGTGTTACGACTCTTTGGAGACTGTAGCTCGCTGCATCGTTACGGTCACAGAGCTGAGTTCATTTTCAAGTAGGAGTGGCCGCAGCAATTTGAGAGAACTTTGGCATTTCCAAGCATTTCCAAGCATCTCTCAGGCCGGCATGTAACAACCTCCAATCAGCAGCTACGATATGGCACACTCTCAAGAATGCGTCAGTTGGCGGCACTGTGTTTACTTTAGAGATACGGGGTCTGGACTGCTGGGGCTGTTTCACAGTGTGTGTGAACTCGTGAACCTGTCCCGGGAACCGGCATGCTCAGCACACCACAAGGACTCATAATAATCGGAGTTGTCTCGAAAACCTGACCCTAAGCAACAGTAACTAGGGTCTGGTTTCAATGACAGACTCTTTATCCACTTCACACCAAACCTCTACACCAAAGTTGCAGTGTGTGTACCTACACTCCTTTATGGATGTGAAACATGGACAGTCTATAGCCGACACTTAAAACAACTAGAGTCCTTTCACATAAAATGCCTTAAACGCATGTTGAAAGTGACCTGGCAGGACCGTGTGCCACATTGAGAGATCCTATAGAGAACCAACTGCAGGAGCATTGAGGTGTGGCTAAAGTACCAGAAAAAGTGGCTAAAGTACCAACTGAAGACATCGCTAAAGAAGTTGGGGATAAACCCTGTCTCCCTCCAAATTGTTGCTGGGGACCGTTCCACCTGGCGCGGCCTCTGCCATCAAGGAGGACAGTTGGCCGAGGAAAAAAGGACGTAGCCTGGCGAAGTGACAGAGAAGACATATGACGATGCCTGCACTGGCCTCGACGGGACAGTTCTTTGTGTGCTCTTTCCGTGGCAGACAGTGTGCTTCCCGCATCGGATTATACAGTCATCAACAAACCCACAAGCAGTAGTGGAAGTCATCATTGGATATGATGGGCTACCTTAGGGCCTTATCTGCTTGAATATATATTTATTTTTTAAATGGATATCAACGGAGGTCATTTTTAATGAGTGTGAAATGCAAGAGGCTAGTTTGCATCAACTACCTTCACTAAAACCACTGCAAACGTTGGTTTCGTATCGCAACGTTCTGGAATCGTGATTTGTTGAGAGAGTTGTCTGTCTGAAGAGCACTGACCGCGGATTTTTTTTTTTCCTTCTTAGAGAAAATCGGGTTTTCAAGACTAATCTCTGAGAGGAAAATGCTACTACACACACACAGGCAGAGTCAGACAACCCCATGATACTGATAATAACTTGGGAGGCCGAGCGGTGGTTGAAAAACCCCCTAGGACTCCTCATTTTCTGAAAACTGCAACAGCTCATTTCAGAGGTTTCAGTTTAACATGAAGCCCTGGGGGACAAGGCGTCGGGCCAAGGGAGGATGCCATTATGGTGGGGTGGAGCAGGTTGGGGTGGGAGGAGGACCCGGGTGTCACAGACTGCAGCGCCAGATGACCTTTGTGAAAATGTTACTACCCGCCTGTGCCTGAAACAGTGGCTGGCTAATTAAAGTTTCATTGGCATTGGATTTTCATTGGCACAGCAGACCTCAGGCAACCTTGGGGGCACTTAGACAATACGGACGAAGGCGAATGGCAAAAATACAGGGGAGAGAAATGCTGAGGACAGAGTGTGTGGGAGAAAGAGAAGTGAAGTGAAGCATCCACTAGGGGACAGTGAGGTAGTGACGGTGTATGTCCAATGTTTTGTCATGTTTTGACGTACAGTTGCTAGTAAACCACAGAATGATATTTGAACCACTGCCAGGTACATTACTTAAGTTCCGACAATGCCCTTCTGAAAAACGTTCGGCCTCAAATTCAAGATCATACTGAATTGAAAAATAAATTGAAACTGGGACTATGGGGCTAAGAGATATGCAATGTCAAAACGCTGAGTACCCCCGCGCTCTTATCGTGCTTGCTCTCTAGCTAATGGAATTTTGATGGGTCAATATCGAGACATGCGGGACTTCTGACATAGTGAGAGCATTACCAAATACTGGGCAGCACCTTCCGATTCCACAAGATCCTTAAATAATTGGCTACATTTGACTGGGACATTTCTGAAAAGATGGGCAAGAAAAGGATATGTAACCAGCAGACTTCCCTTTTAGCCTGTATTTCACAATTTGCAGTGTCTTTATTAATGATCTTGACCCTTTTATCGATTAAGACGTGGAGGAATTTAATGGAGCTGAACAAAGCTGTTTGTGTGTGCGTGTGTGTTTGTGTGTGTGTGTGTGTGAGGGGCTTGTGTGTGTGTGTGTGTGTGTCTGTGTGTTGCAGCTTGATGAGGTCCTGGTCCATGGTTCCTGGGGGAGGCAGTCCAATCTAGGCTTTATTAGGGCTTTATTGAGCTGCGTGTAGGTGTGTGTGTGTGTATATCCATGCGCATGGGTGTTTTTGTATCAGACACACACTTGGCAGAGCTTTTATGATTACCTGTGTCTGATTCTTTTATACACTCACAGTTGGTGGAGCTTTACTTTACAATCCAGCGGGTGTGTGTGAGTGTGAGTGTGAGTGTGTGCATGCGTGTACGAGCAGGTGTGTGTGTTTCTCATCATCTGTGTATGTGTGCCACACTCACGGTTGGCAGAGCTTGATGAGATCCTGGTCCGTGGTCCCCGGGGGCAGGCCTCGGATGTACAGGTTAGTTTTACTCAGCTGCTCGGATCCGCCATGACTGCAGCTGTTATGGCTGGGGCTAGGCGGAGCCATGGGGTGAGGGGGTGGAGCATAGGGCTGCTGCAGGAAGAGAAGAGAGGAGGGGTTAGGGCTGAATATATATTTTTATAAGTAATGTGAGTAACTTGCACATATTTGAGAGAGAGAAAGGGAGAAAGACAGACTGTGTTGAGAGATGTTGGTTGGAGTGCATTTTTTGAAGGGGAGTGACATTTCATTTGTTACTGATGGTTTTAACGGAACCAACAACCTGTGAACTACTCACTCTTTGGCTCTTCACATTTGTGTCTACAAACCTCCCCATCTATATCACAAATCTACATTTCCATGATTTCCTCTCTCTCTCTCTCTCTCTCTCTCTCTCTCTCTCTCTCTCTCTCTCTCTCTCTCTCTCTCTCTCAGGGCTCCATGCTCCCCTGTGGGCAAAGAAGAGAGACAGAGGGATTGAGAAAGAGGAAGAGAGGGTGAGGGTGAGGGGGAGAAAGAAAGAAATAATGAAAGAAAGTAAGAAAGAGAGGAGGGAATAGTACGAGAGAGAGAGAGAACTGGAGATGGGGAGGTGAAAGAGAGAAAGAGAGAGAAAGGGGTGGGCAGTGATGGAGAAAGAGGAGAAAAGCGAGAGAGTATAGCTTAAACGCCACCAGCGGCTCCAGTTAACCATGTTAACCTCCTAGCCTCCCCAGAGAGACACTGCACACTGGGATATGGGAGACCTCCTACCCCCAGATAAAACAAACACACACGCTCATTGTATCCGCCCCGCACATTAGCACCGGCCCGTGAAGCATGGCTGATTTGATGTGCTGTTTTGAGTGTGCTCGGGCAGTGTGTCACCTCCGCTGACAATGAGCCGAGGCCCCTGGAGCGTGAAGGAAGCCCACGTCTATCAATGGGAGGCCAATTATCATGCTGGGCTAACTGGAACTGACGGCCAGTCCCTCTCACAGTAGAGTATTGAGTATAAACAATGTGGTTCCTTGCTGCCGAGCCACAGCATATTGTGGAGAGAGAGAGAGAGACCTGGTGGTAGTACACCGTCCATTTAGGAAGGAGACTGGACATTTACTGGAGGGGAGGTTGTTTTGGGGGTCAGGATACATTTTATGTTGAAGGACTGACAAGCTCAGTTCGGGTGACATTCTACTCCAAAATGAATGGAAATTATTCTGCTGACACTATCTAAAATGTAATTTTCACCTCCAGAATAACATATCGGTAAAATTATTTGTTCAAATGATTTTAACATATTGGACCATCTATATAGCCTATGCATGGTCCATATTATTAGCTGTGCTATTAGCAATAAGCATTATCATCTGAAGCCCAACTGATGCAGCATAGTGGCTATAAATAAAAAGTCTGAATCATTAGCCATATCCCAAATGTGATCTTTTAACTTGTTGATTCATTTTATGTCCCAAAAAACTTGCAGAAACACAGGGAATATAATGTAGGCCTACCTGTTAGGGTAACCTTGGGGTACGCTGCCAACCTGCCTGTACCTGTCACAGAAATCACTTCATGCCACCATTGCTTCCCCCCAACACTTTCCCTGGTTGCCATTACTCTTGCTAAAAATGGCATCTGTCTCATAAAAAAAATAGAATTCACTCCCCCAGAATTTGAGGTAGGGTGGCAGTTTACCACAAGTTGCCCTGCAATTGACCCTTGTTACATTTAGCCCCACTTCCCCTTATGCCATTGCTAAAAACTCCAGGGTTAACACGGTAAATGACTGCAGTGGAAACTCTGTCAGGGTGAGCCTGCCTAAAAATCCACATCTATCACTCCACTGCTGGGATGCTTTGATAGTTTGACATGTTATGTTGTAGATGCCATAGTCATTTCATTGTCTTGAATTACACCATATTGGCTACTGTAACGGTTTAGAAAGTGCATATGAACTATCGCTGTAACTACTAAAAGCAAGGTACAGTACATGAAATCATCCTCCAAATTTTTTTGATGTGTATTATTCATCTAAAATAAAGTGTCCCTGTACATTTTGACACACACCAAAGGAAGATTAAAATCCAAGTTTTGAATAATCTCTGAGCTAGGGTGCATCTCTCCTCCACCCCCTCTGCGGTAGTTTAGATTACCCACTCTACACTAAACTCACTGGGTGACACACAATTTACATGCAAATTCACTGCCGCACACTAGCGATACAGTGTTGGTCCCTATTGAAGGTGACGTGAAAGAGTCTCTTTACTCCCTAGTGTATTGTATAGCGCCACATTCCTCCCTCCACTCCAGACTTGACTTACGTCCTGGAATTCACGTGTCCCGCCCTATCGATTTGCTTGCATTTTTAAGGTCAGAAGCTGAAATCTTACACAATAAGGCATGGAGGGTCAACCTTGACCCATTACTTACAGTGCTGGGAAAGAGGGAGGTTATCCAAGGGAAAAGAAAAGGCTCTCAGAAGCCCCGGGATGAGAAATGAGAGGGTGCTAGAGGTCCCTGAGGAGCTGTGTGTGAGTGTGTGTGTGGGAATGTGAGAGCACACCGACCAGCATGTGTGGTTGACAGTCTGTGGTCTGTGTATCCAATTACTCCCTCTTTTCCTCACTCTTTCCTCTTTTCTCCTCTCGAGTTTAATAAACAGATTTGTTCCTCTTCCGGATTGTCTGTGGCTGGTATTTACCCTCAGCCTGCTCCCCCTGTCAGTCTGTGAGACGCACCAAACCCCCCAGCCCCCCGGAAATATAGAAACTTCTCCCTCACATGTCTGGCTGATGGGAGTTGAATACAGCACTTGACAAAGAGGATCTCTGCTGCCTTGCTGGCTGCCTTCAGTAAGAGGAGATGGACACTTCAAAACCTCCAGGTGGTAAATGAGACAAACTTCCCGTTTCAGATGGGTAGAATGGTTTACACAGGGCCAATTTACTGAGCTAGCCATGGAGGGGGCTCTGCCGGCACTGTGACACACTGGACAATGTTTATGAGTGTATTAACCAAGGATGATAAATCTATCGTATCGTATATACGGCTGTGGCGGGCTGTACAGTATATACACACACGGAGACAGCGCACACATTTCTTCTGATTGGAGCAAGGGAAGAGCTGTCAGGGGTAGAGAGTGTTTGTGTAAATGTATGTGTGTGTGTGCAATCCAATCCACTGCAGATTGACAGTCCAAGCAAAAGCCATTCCAACCAAGGCTTGATAAAAAAAATAAAAACATTAGGCTACAGCAAAAATACAAATAAATAAAAAAAGATAGAAACACAAAAATTATACTGGACCGGTCCTCCTACTGTAATCCAAACAAAGACCATTTGTAAATATGGACAGGACATATCATATCCACACCAGTATGTTTGTGGTATGAACACGCAGCAGATATGAGGTCCATAGAGGGAGGGAGTGTTACTGTAGTTGGTATGGGGCCTGTGTTTGCCCTCTCTGCCTGCCTGTGAGTGGATGAAAGGGCCTGTGCTGTAGCCTGGTAATTGGGTCTGATTTATAGGGGTCCACGGCAGCAGTCACTGAGGACTGGCAGAGGGCCAACCACACTGCAGCCATGGTGTCAATATCAGAGCGCCAGTCCCCTTCAGCCTACACTGCTTGGAGGGAGCTATGACACTGTTGGTGTGTGTGTGTGAGTGAGTGAGAGTGAACGAGGATGACTATGCATGTGCAAAATGCCGGGTGAATGCCTTTATACAGTGTTACAGTGCCTTCAGAAAGTATTCACACACGTTGACTTTTCCACATGTTGTTGTGTTACAGCCTGAATTTAAAATGGATAAAATGTAGATACTCAAAGTGGAGGTAGAAGAGCTGAAATGCCTTGAATCAATAACTATTCAACCCCTTTGTTATGGCATGCCTAAATAAGCTTCAGGAGTAGAAATGTGCTTAACAAGTCACATAATAAGTTGCATGGACTCTCTGTGTGCAATAATAGTGTTTAACATGATTTTTAAATGACTACCTCATCTCTGTACTCCACACATACAATCCCACAGATTCAACTACAAAGACTAGAGAGGTTTTCCAATGCCTCACAAAGAAGGGCACCTATTGGTAGATGGGTAAAACATTTAAAATGCAGACATTGAATATCCCTTTGAACATGGTGAAGTTGTTAATTACACTTTGGATGGTCTATCAATACACCCAGTACAAAGATACAGGTGTCCTTCCTAACTAAGTTTCCGGAGAGGAAGGAAACCGCTCAGGGATTTCACCATGAGGCCAATGATGAAACAGAGTTTAATGGCTGTGATAGGAGAAAACTGAGGATGGATCAACAACATTGTAGCTACTCCACAATACTAACTTCATTGAGTGAAAAGAAGAAAGCCTGTACAGAATACAAATATTCCAAAACATGCATCCTGTTTGCCATAAGGCACTAAAGTAATACTGCAAAAAAATTGGCAAAGCAATTAACATTTTGGCAAAGCAATTAACATGTTTGGGGCAAATCCAATACAACACATTACTGAGTACCAATCTCCATATTTTCAAGTATTGTGGTGGCTGCATCATGTTATGGGTATGCTTGTAATCATTATGGACTGGGGAGTTTTTCAGGATTAAAAATAAACGGAATGGAGCAAAATCAGGCACAGGCAAAATCCTAGAGGAAAACCTGGTTTAGTCTGGTTTTCACCAGACACTGGGAGATTAATTCACTTTTCAGCAGGACAATAACCTAAACACAAGGTCAAATGTACACTGGAGTTGCTTACCAAGAAAGACAGTGAATGTTCCTGAGTGGCCGAGTTAGTTTAGATTTAAATCTGCTTTTCTAGCAATGTTGAACAACCAATTTGACAAAACTTGAAGAATTTTGAAAATAATAATGGGCAAATATTGTGCAAGGTGTGCAAAGCTCTTAGGCTTACCCAGAAAGACACACGGCTGTAATCACTGCCAAAGGTGATTCTAACATATACTAACTCAGGGGTGCAAATAATTATGTACATGTATATTTATGTGTTTCATTTTGACTAAATTAGCAAAAATGTCTAAAGATGTATTCACTTTGTGATTATGGGGTATTGTGTGTAGATGAGTGAGGAAAATCATCTATTTAATCAATTCTGAATTCAGACTGTAACACAACAAAATGTGGAATAAGTCATGGGATCTGAATACCTTCTGAAGGCACTGTTGTATGTGTGCTTGTGTTGAGAATAACTGTTAAGGCCCAGCTACACTACAAAAACATAAGCAATTCATTTGTAGTGACGGGGGTGACGGGGGGGACGAAACCGTTAAATATCGTGATTTTCTTTTGGACGATATTATATAGATACTTTGACTCCAAATATAGGGGGTAGCGTTAGCTAGTACTAGTTGCCTGCGCTAAAACTCTGGTATTTTTCATCCTATAGCTTGTCCTATAGCTTGTTCTCCATATTCTCTTTAAATAGTGAGTCAACATGTTTTCAGCACTTATTTCCATGACTGATCAAAACAAATTGTGTCATGCTCTCTCTTGACCTTCTGCAGCAGACATATAGTGAGGAATATGTTTGGAACATCAAGTTGCATAGAAATTGCAGTATCGAATCACAATACATATCGAATCGTGAGAATCATAATACATATTGTATTGGCAGCTAAGTATCGTGATAATATTTTATTGTGAGGTCCCTGGCAATTCCCAGCCCTATTAATAATGTGCGCTGCAAAAAAAGACAAGCCGAATAATCATGTATACAGTCAGTATCTGTACAGCAAGTATACAGTATGACTGCCTAACACAAAACCCCATACACGAAGGGTGAGATAAAAGCCAGACCGTAAACATGTGTTCTTAAACCACTGTGTCTTCAAGCAGAAAGATACAGTGGGTCGTCCCATCCACTTCCTTTGTCTCTCTATCCCACGGTAAACCCACAGCCAGAGGAGTGAAGAGGAACTAATCTCCCACCGCCCTAAGGACAGATGCTAAAGCCAATGTCTCCTATTAGGAGGCTAGGCAGACCGAGAGATATCTATCGTGGGGCACGGGGTGGGGTGGGGGGACAGAGAGCGAGAGAAAAGAGAGAGGTTGCGATAGAGAGAGAAATCGAGGGACCAAAAATAAGAGAGGGAGAGAGCAAGCCGCAGCAGCGCCTCTTTCCAAAATCCCGCTGGACTTCCGGTTAGCCCGGGGCCTTCCGTCCAGAGAAACAACATAAGCGAGAGCTGGGCTCTAGGACGCAGCAGCACAGCAGAGCAGCCCGCGCACCAGACACTGAGGAGGACAGGGTATTTTTAAACATGCTGATTGGTCTATCGCAGAGTTTCCCAAACTCGGTCCATGTTGGATGCAGTTGGTGTGTCGTGTTTTGTTTGTAACATAGAGGCGACTCCTGTGGCTATGAAAAGCTGCCGTAACGTAAAAATAGATTTGGATCAGTAACAGAGTGTTTTTCTGTCACTATGAACGTATGGCTATCACGGCAGTCTCACTACACAGAATTCAAGAGCAAACTTTGCCAAGTGAAATTGTGTGTTAGGCATAAGATTGACTTTGATTGTTGCTTTCATGATATTACTATATTATTAAACATTTCTGTTCATTATATTATCATTTATATTTATTTATTTGACTATTTCGCTCTAGTTTATATTTTATTTGATGCACTTTGAGATTATTCTTGTATAATGAAAAGCACTTAACAAATGGTATAAATTATATGGGTACATTATTTAGTATGTGTATATGAGTAGAAGATAGACAGGTGCATTACTACATTGCCATGGGGAGCAAGGCATTTACAGTAAAGGGTGTTCATGGAACCTACATTACATTATCACTCCTACACTGTCAACATGTAAACAGCTCCTTGGACAACCATTCACCTCAATTGCAGCAGGCATTAACAGTCAACTGGTGTTTAAGTCACATTTTAAGGCTGAAGCGTGTTAGTGGGAGTGACTACGACAGCTTGGCGGTTGAAAACTATTGAAAATGTGAAAAAACACAAATGTTTCATGGGGACAACTAAAAAGGCGGCGAGTGACGTGACCTGAGCCAAATAAAAATTCGACAGACATAAATATTTGGGTTGATTTGTCATAATTACAGTTACAGCCGGCTGGGCCGCGTGGGAGGAGAGAGTCTGCCGAGACACAAGATCACAGAATTCCATCGCCTTCAAAACTCCCAAAGCTATATAGTTCTCCCCGAGCTCTTGAACCTGTTTTTAAGAAACGGTCACAACACTCACAATCATACTAGCGCAAACACAATAAGAAAACAAATTGGCTACTGGTTTATAATGGATATTTTGATTTTCATTCCTGTGCAAGGAATTACACCCAATTGAAACGGACTATATATACGGAACAGTTGGGTTTATTCAATTGGTTTATTCAATTTACTTCTGGTTACCGTAGCTTGGGTACACTCTGCTGCGTTTTAATATATTGTGACTGATAGGATAAGTAGGTAGCTCTCTGTTCGATTCTCCACAGTGTGCAGACTGAATGGGGTGGGGAGTTTTGTGCAGATTGAATGGGGATTTATTCTGTTAAGTAGAGCTGCAGTGTTGCTGGGAGAGCAGGGGTATCCCCTCTCTCTCGCTCGCTCTCCCTCCCTTCCTCTCTCTCTCTAATTGGGAGCCGCATTCTTCAGGAGTCAGTTGTGTTTCTCACAGGAATCCCAAACACAAACAGAGGCGAGGTTGGGGGCGCGGCCCACTCTCTCGCCCTCACTCCCTCTTTTTCTCTCTCTCTCTCTTTCTCTCTCTCCCCCTCCCTTACTTTCAGACATGTGTCTGCCAATCCAGTCATGAGCCTGACAACATCCCCACCCTCCCTGTGCTGCTGCAGTCAAACAAAGGACACACACACACACAGTGCTATCAGAAACACATACACAACTTTCGTACACAAGAGCACGTACACATGCACACAAATGTCTTAATAGGTGATAGACCAATGCACTTCATGCATTAAAGTACAAAATATTCCTCCTCACTCATACCATCTCCTCTGTCATGCACATCCACCCGCTCACATAAGCAGATATACACAGAGCACTAATAGCTGCCGTTCCATCTAGCTCCATTGGCTGCAGGCAGAGAAGCAGGGCCTGGGTGGAGGAGAGTTATTGCTGATGTGCAGGGAGAGCTGGGAGGAGAGGGGGCCGCTCCCGACAGACCATTTGTTCTGCCGTTCTTCAGCCAAAACAAATTTAAGTCTCCCCTACAGAAGGTCAACTGCGCTCAAATTCATAAATAAGGGGGTAATTGGCGCAAGAGCCGGTGGCGAAGCTCAAAGGCCACCGCTGTCCTGTCCCAGAGTTACAGCCCACTGACCAATGGGGGAGGCAAACCCACAAATACACACACTGTGTCAGACACAAAGGTACGCACGCAAACACACACACACAAACACACACACTGACACACGTATCTACTGTATAGTTGTATATATATAGTTGAATTTGAGTAATGTCTTGTACTGTCTGACTCATAGCACAGGGTTTGCTGTATACAGACTATGCTAGAGCCGGATCGACTCCCTTATCAAGCATTCCAAACACCCCTTATGCTATGGGACTGTGAGTGGCTATACAATCCACAATAGAACTAGTTGTGTGTGTGTGTACATATCTGCGTCTGTCTGCGTGCGTGTGTGTTCCTGCGTACACACCTCCGTCTGTGTGTACAGAACACCAGGCACACTGGTGTGTAAAGCGAGATAGACAGAATGTGATAAAAGGGGCCTAGCTGTCTGGTGTGTGTGTAGCCCCTCTCTCTAATTAGGGCAGCACGAGCCAGTGAGGAGGAATTCCGATCCGCAACACTGCTTTTCTCTGGCAGCCTCACTCACACATGCGTAGTGCAGAGATACAAGCGTCTGTGTGCATCCTAACACACACGAGCGCATGCACATCCACAACACCTGCCTTGGATATGCCGTCTTTCTTTTCAACATCTAAAACATCCATACCATTTCTGGAATGTCACTTTAGGCCCCCTGGGAATCGATTCCATGAGGCATCAATGACAAAAGCCAGACTAGATGCTGGCACCAAGTGCCAGGCACTGCTATGGTAGATATGCACAAATGATGACAAACCAGCAGGGAAACAATGGCTGTTTCATTGTCTTTTATGGACTATTTTACTGCATTCCCTCCAAAGGGATGCACACGTTGTGAATTGCGCTGTTTGCGAAAAGGTATGAATTCCTCTCCTACACAAAAACAGACTACGGTGCCCTCAAGTGGGCCAAATACCAATATGGACTCCTGTGAGACATCCCTAACAATTCTAACTGTATGTTTTTTTTTAAGCCTGCAAATGTCAAATAATCTACTTGAACATGTGTGTAGTTCCCAAACTGTAGTTTCAACTCAACTAGCCCCCCCCAAAAATGCAGACCATATCGAATGTATAGTTGAGTAACACAGAGCTAGAGGATGATGGGAGCGCGCTGGTGTTAGTCACAGTCTTGTTTCGCTTCAGGCCTCAGTATTCAAGAACCGTGGAACCATCATCCTCCCTCCTCCTCCCTCATTCCTCCTCCCTCCTCCCCCTCTCCATCCTCCTACCCCTCCTCCTCCTCCTCTCCCTCTTCCCTCCCCTCCTCCTCCTCTTCCCTGTTAAGAGCCATCAGGGAGCTGATGCAGTGTTGTAAGCAGAGTTTAGTAGGCCAAAGAAGACGATGTGCCAGATTCCAGCATCTTAAGCAACAGGCTCTCCTCTGTGGAATACTGCATTACTCAACACAAACCCTCTACATCCCATCCCACCTCCTCACACACTAAGCATACTGCAGGGTTTCATTATGAATAGGCAGAAGAGATATGTAGTGTCATCATGAATAGGCAGTAGAGATATGTAGTGTCATCATGAATAGGCAGTAGAGATATGTTGTGTGTATATCCAAATTGTGGACAGTAATACTATACATAACACACTGGAATGGTTTTGAGTATATATAGTATGTTGATGAAGAGGAAAAACTAGTTTATGCATCTTAGTAAAGTTATTGTTGACATTGACAGAAGAATCCATCATTCTGATGCAATGGTTGGCTTAGATATAGCACTAAGTGACACATGAGAGAAGTTTGGACATGTGCAGTTCTGGGTTTATTGTATTGGCATCCCTTAGTGACCCTTCAAACGAGACTCTCCCAGTAAGTTAGTGGAAAGAGTGTTAGATCCCTGGGCAGGAATCTATGCCATCTATCCCCATGACTTACTGGAAAAAGAGGAACGTTCTGAACTTTTTACCAGCTCTCCCAAGTGGAGTTCAAATCGGTGTGGGTTTTGAGCAATTTGTGATAAATAACATGAGCCATACTGGGCAGCCAGCGAAAAAGAAGAAAGTGTGAAATAAAAGAAACAAAGAGACAGAGTAAGAGACAGATAGCGCAAGATAGAGAGCGAAAGAGAGAGAGAGAGCGAGAAAGAGAGAAAGCGTAGTACTGTTGTACATCAATGCTATAGGCTAGTGATAGGGAACCCTGCCAATGTGGGAGAATTACAGTGTTTGTCCAGCCCTTGGTAGGTGGTGTGATTTATTCATGAGATAAGTCACCAGCGCTGGGGAATTTGAGAGTGTAACGCTGTAATGTTTCCTCCCTACCGCAGTGACTCAGGTCTGCCATGCCCTCACTGGGGAAGAGTTTACTGGGTGCAAAACAAGGCAATGGTTAGCGTATGTTTTTTTGGAGTGGAAAATGCCACTGTGACATGAGTCTGTGAGTAGGTATGTCGTTTTTTAATCGTTTTCTTATGCAATTTTTTGTCTGTTATATATAAAAACATATTCAAATCTAGATACAATATGGGCTGCATTACACATGCAAAAGTTTATATGAAGAGCGCTCCCTATTTTCTAGGGAGAGAAACTTCCACCAGTGAAAAATTATAAAAACGATTCAAGATTTCACAAGGTTGCAGTTTCTGTACATCCATTTGTATTGCCGACCTACAGTGTTTCATAAACCATAGCAAGTTATGGTGAGAGATAAAAGAGGAATTCAGCTCCGGCGGTCCTGTCTATTGTATCTGCTAAAGGGTTTCTAAACTCTTTATTTACCCTCCAATGGACTCTTTCCCTCAGACGATAGTCGCGCACTATTGTTGTGCGCCGTGTCGCCCTCCATTCTCTCTGTGAATGTGTCGGGCCAGTCTCTGAGGGAACAGCGATCCGCCCATTGTCCTACCACACAGATTACCACATGAACAGGAAGCTCCTTGGCGCTGACGGCGGCCACCGGCAGGCCCCCCGCTAAATACGCAAGACAGGAGACTCATTGTGGAGGGAATGGCGGACGGGTCGGTCAACTACCACGGACGGACGATTAGCATGACAATACGGCCCATGCAGCGTTTTATGTCTGTACGACGCATACGAGTCAGAGGAGAGGGATACCACAGAAAGCAGCCGTCAGACACAGGGTGGCCTTCCTCTAGGGGAGGAAGTGAGGGAAGCTGGAAATGCATTATAAAAATCAATTCGAGCCGGCTTAACACCCAGACATCTTCTGCTCCGATCCCATTTGCCCCGGACACTGTTGGAAGCCGAGTTTTAGACTGCATTTCCAGTGGCACCCTATTCCCTTTAAAGTGCACTAGTTTTGACCAAGGCACATAGGGATCTGGTCAAAAGTAGTGCACTATGTAGGGAATAAGGTGCCATTTGGTCACAGGCTTGAACTCATCCTGATACCCGAGGCTTGAACGATTGTGAAATCCTGTGGTTTCGGTTTCAACAGCCTTTGACAAGGGAGCTGTGCTAGCTCATGCAATGGGGTTTGAAAGATACAGATGACGTCCCCGAGAATATGACTCTGGACATACGTCTGTTGGACAGCTTGATGTTCTGTCCGTGTTGAACGCTGTAGCTGGATCAGAGGTGTGGGGGCGGTGGAGGCGAGCATTGGGAAAGTCTGAGAGCACAGAACTGCAGCCATATCTAAACATGCTACTAGTCATTTGAGCTCTAAAGGAGTCGCACATTACTGCTATGTTCCTGTTAGTCCTAACAATAAATTACCTATTCTATTATCCCACAAGGCAACATGTAGTTTTGACTGTGCTTGATGAGAATGTGTCTAGTACCCACAACAACATATCCTTCACCCAGATTAAAATGTATGCATGAATGACTAAGTCGCTTTGGATAAAAGCGGCTGCCAAATGGCATATACAGTGGCAAGAAAAAGTATGTGAACCCTTTGGAATGACCTGGATTTCTACATAAATTGGACATAACATTTGATCTGATCTTCATCTAAGTCACAACAATAGTCAAACACAGTCTGCTTAAACTAATAACACACAAACAATTATACATTTTCATGTCTTTATTGAACACACCGTGTACACATTCACAGTGCAGGGTGGGATAAGTATGTGAACCCTTGGATTTAATAACTGGTTGACCCTCCTTTGGCAGCAATAACCTCAACCAAACGTTTTCTGTAGTTACCAATCAGACCTGCACAATGGTCAGGAGGAATTTTCCTCTTTACAAAACTGTTTCAGTTCAGCAATATTCTTTGGATGTCTGGTGTGAACCGCTCTCGAGGTCATACCACAGCATCTCAATCAGGTTGAGGTCAGGACTGGGAGACTCCAGAAGGCAAATTTGATTCTGTTGAAGCTATTCTGTGTTTTGGTTCGTTGTCCTGCTGCATCACCCAACTTCTGTTGAGCTTCAATTGGCGGACAGACAGCCTAACTTTCTCCTGCAAAATGTCTTGATAAACTTGGGAATCAATTTTTCTGTCGATGACAGCAAGCTGTCCAGGCCCTGAAGCAGCAAAGCAGCCCCAAACCATGATGCTCTCTCCACCATACTTTACAGTTGAGATGAGGTTTTTATGTTGGTGTGCTGTGCCTTTTTTTCTCCACACAGTGTTCGTTCC
This sequence comes from Brachymystax lenok tsinlingensis, assembly GCA_030435695.1. NCBI lineage: Eukaryota > Metazoa > Chordata > Actinopteri > Salmoniformes > Salmonidae > Brachymystax > Brachymystax lenok. Next base: position 35,765,186 of record CM059799.1, read on the forward strand.
AAACAACTTTAGTTTCATCTGTCCACAGAATATTTTGCCAGTAGCGCTGTGGAACATCCATGTTCTCTTTGCAAACTTCAGATGAGTAGCAATGTTTTTTTTGGATAGCAGTGGCTTCTTCCGTGGTGATTTAGTGTTTTACAGATCGTAGACTCGTCCAGAGATTTCTGTAAGTCTTTAGCTGACACTCTAGGATTCTTCTTAAACTCATTGAGCATTCTGCGCTGTACTCTTGCAGTCATCTTTGCAGGACGGCCACTCCTAGGGAGAGTAGCCATGGACTTATGAACATCAAGGCTTTTAGAGATACTTTTGTAACCCTTTCCAGCTTTATGCAAGTCAACAATTCTTAATCTTAGTTCTTCTGAGATCTCTTTTGTTTGAGGCATGGTTCACATCAGGCAACGCATGGAACACAAGCATTTCGCTAGAGCAGCAATAACATCTGCTAAATATGTGTAAGTGACCAATACAATTTGATTTGATCAGGCAATGCTCCTTGTGAATAGCAAACTCAAATTTGTGAGTGTTTTTTATTGGTCAGGGCAGCTCTAACCAACATCTCCAATCTCGTCTCATTGATTGGACTCCAGGTTAGCTGACTCCTGACTCCAATTAGCTTTTGAAATCCAGGTAATTCCAAAGAGTTCACATACTTTTTCTTGCCACTGTAATATTAGATTTGACATTTTAGTCATTATATTATTATCAGGGGTGAAAGTAAGGCGGCGTCGTAGCGGTAAAATATGATCCTGTCACAATAATGAAAACAAAATGTCAAAACTGTACGCTACTAGACCATTATTTATCATTACCACATGTCAGAGGCATGAAAAATGTGCGAATGGACTTTAAAACGGTTGGTATAGCCTACTCTCCAACATGTGATGTGGTTAGACGAGAACACTGAAATTTTGCCAAGGCAGAGATGAATAGCCGACACCGAGACGCGAGTGGACAGCAGTGGAGAACTAATGACAGTCACCAAATGTCATTAGACTTTGTGGTGTTTTGTGTAACAGATGCCTCTTTCTATTCACCACTGTTTGGAGGCTGGAAATATGTTGTGAGTGGATGAACGTGTACGGTGGCCCATTTTCCAAACTAAATTGACAAAGACGCATCTCCAACAACACATAACACTTCACATTATTCTGCCCAAAAACAATAACTTCTCTCACCCAATGGCATGAGGGCTTTTTAGTTGAGCACTGATGCTGTCCCATGATAAGCAGCGCCCACTTTGCCAGAGCTTTTTAAATATTGAGCTTTTCCATGCCCAGCACGCCTCTCCAGGGTACTGTTGGAGAGACACAGCACTGCGGTGCTCCACCAACACTGCATCAAATTCATTAAACATAAATAATGTAGTCTACGGTAGAAAGAGTGGGTTCCAAATGAGTTCTGTCCCCATTTAAGAACCCTTTTTAGTTCCAGGTAGAAGCCTTTTTGGTTTCAGGTAGAACCATTTGGGGTTCCAAGTAGAACCCTCTGTTGGAAGGGTTCTTCATGGACCCCAAAAGGGTTTTACCTGGAACCAAACAGGGTTCTTCAAAGTGTTCTCCTATGGGGACAGCCAAAGAAACATTTTAGGTTCTAGATAGCAATTTTTTTTTCTAAGAGTGTTGTAGCCTATGTGTTTTTTCTGTAGCCCATAGACTAGAGACCAAATGTATTACAATGTCTTGAGACAGACACTTTTTCAATAATTAACGAGGAGAGAGAGTGCAGGTCAACTAAAAAGGCAAGCAGGCAGACAGCAGCTTTTGGAGTGGCTGTGGTATAATGAAAAAGAGGTGGACAGCAAATGGTGCTGAAAGAAATTCATTTCATCAACTGTCTTCATTTGACTTCACTAACAACACGAGGACTTTCATGAAGCCAATTTCTTCCTATTCAAATGAATAAGAAGTAGGCCTACCCGTTTGACAGACACAGTTACGCTATCCGTAGATTTGTCAGTATAGCCAAATCCTCCAATACTGTCACCATGCACTCCTTAAATGAGAAGGGCTTGGTGTGTTTGGTTAAAACCAGGGCTCAAATTGAGTGAGGGCATGCCATACCCTTTCTTAAAGAAAAGGGCAAAAAGGATACTTACTTTATATTTTGAAATAAATAAATAAAAAGGTATCCAGATAATATAAAGTGTTCTATCACAATGATTAACTCCGCATTGTGCTAGAAACAAGCTTTTTGCCCACAAAAGACGTGACTCTGATGCATATGGGGATATATTGATTTATGTATATGACGTTCTGAGGCAGAACATTGACTTTGCTATTCTGTCCCTATTAACTGGGCTTTTCACTTTCTGAAAATAGAAGATGCCAACAACAGAAGTGCTTTCCTAAAAGCTGCATGGTTTAAACAACGGACGAGTAGAAAGCAGTTGAAGCTTACATTTTTATGCGTCGGTCTGGCCTCTGTCTGGGAGGAGAGGTAACTTTTGAAAGTGCCATGCTTAGATTCATAAGGATGTCTAATATTACATTATTTGCAAACAGCAACCGTTTTGTTGCAAACAAGACACTCTGGTTTGACATTGGAGAAATATGATAAGAATGCCTATTTCTCTGTCCCTTCTTCCCTAAAAAAAATATTTTCACTATCCACATTTCTTTTGAGACTTTTTCAGAGCAAAATCTTGTCGTGGCTGCAAGCTGTTTTTTTCCCCCAATCAACGCACAAAGAAACATAAAAAACGAATTTAACAGAGACATTGGTGATTTTTTTTGTGTAATCAGATTGAAAATATTAGGATATGTTACTGACATTGAACTGATTATATAGCCTACTAAACAGATGTGTTAAAAAATGTTGTTTAATTTGAAGCATAGGCCTATGAATTGGGCTGCTAATGTGTTCTGCTTTGCCGACTATTAGCTGAGAAAAAAATAAGCCCAAGGCCAAACTTACTGCCGACCCCTGCTGTACACTATTCTAGTTTACCGGGGATGGAATCCACTTTCACCCCTGATTATTATGATGTATGAATCCAATAATAGATATAAAACTGAGTGTGTGATCGCATTGATCGCATCCTTACACCTTTGAATTCTTCCCATGGTATAAACCCCGGTTATTTCTGCTGGAACACTGCATAGCCAGCTGTGTGTACTGTCTTGTGGAAATCATTCATGTCATCAATGTCTTAAGTAGACAAATAATGACCAAGTGAGAGAAAACTTGTGACAAATAGACAAATGTATATGACCAAACTGAGAGCCAGTCGTTTTTCTCTTCGTGGCAAGAGAGACAATCCAGCATTCATTTCCTTCATTCCTTGCAACCAAACAATAAATAACCTAATCAGAAAACTCTTAAAAGCCCTGTGCCACAATGCACACATATCCCTCCCCACTCCATTTCCACTCTTAGCTGCTATAAAGGATTTAAATTCCGGGAAAGAACAGTCATTCACATAAGTAATCAGTTTCATGAGCTCTCTCACTCACTGACTTATTTGACAACCCCGCCACATTAGACAGTCACTGGTGAAAATAAGAAAAAGGGTAACGCATCCAATTATTTGTGCATAATGACAGCTCTGTTATCCACTGAGGCAGTGCCTCACAGAGAAAAACAATTCTCCTCTTCTCTCTATGCATCTCAAGTACTCAAAATGGCCAGGAGTAACATTTGACCATTGTCATTCCTCAAGAGTTATGGCCCATTGGCACAGTCCCGGAGATATATTTATGGTGGGAGCGGGGGACATTAGTGAGGTGCTCCCTTAAAAGCTGGCACATTGGCAGGCCTTGGCGGCGGCCATCTCAGGGTCATGTATCGGGCACTGGAGCTTGGAGGAGTCGTGGACCGTAGAGTTTATGAGGAGGCTTCCCTCTGTGAAGCGCCACTGGCGTCCAACGGCATGCCCTTCAGATGCACAACGACTCATTACCTCACCTCCAGTCAGGAAATAAATCCTATAACGACATGAGTCGCTTACAAGGTCTCCAAGGCACCCAGACAGTATATTTGTGAACCCCAACAACATACACCCTGGAACAACCCCTTCCAAAATGGAAACGTTGATAAATCAATGCTAGATTAATCCAATATATCATGGAATGAAAGCAACAATGACAGTATCCTGGATACTAGTCGATATAATGGTTTTGTAGCAGGCAAACCGCTAACAGCTCGGGTTTTCAGGTGCCTTGGCGATGCGCTTTTGCCCTCCACCACTTCTCATTGTCGATGGGTGCTCTTAATAATTCATAGGCTTTAAGAATCGGCAGGCTCTAATTGGTGGGCTGCTGTAATCCTCTCAGCACTGCGGGGACCAAGGCTCAGTGGAAGCTGCTTTTTACAGGGAAGCCGAGAAGAATTGAGACACCTTTTTTCAAAAAGGAACCCAGCTTTAAGTTAAAAGGCCTCGCTTGAAATCGAAACAGCACCGTGAAGCAGCACACAAGGTGTGTGAGGTTGTGGTTGGGTCGTGGCTCCTTTCACACACTTTGAGAATGTGAGATGGACCACTCAGGACTCCTTTTGGAGTTGTCAGTCAGTGGGTCTGTGTAGAATATATTAGAGACAAAATCGTGTCGACTCACATCTGGAAAATGACACTTATGTTGCTCTGTGTACAGTTAGGTGAATGGGCTTACCACCATTTCCACCTAACAACACATCTCACTCCTTGCAGAGGAGAGAGAGCTAGCGAGAGGGAGACACAGAGAGAGAGAGTGAACAAAGACCAGATCACTGAACATGATCCTCCTGCATGGTGGCTCACAAGTAATCACATGATCACGAGTGTGTGTGTGTCAATCCATCCTGGGCATCTCAGGGGGATGTGAATCATGCTGCTGGTGCTGTCAGTCACAGGCAGGGCCCCTTAGGGCAGGCACCCTCTATTAACTATCACTCTCCTCTTACTGTGTTACCATGGGGCCGCGTCACAGTATCTTTGCTTGAGCAAATCCCATCTTCATCTACCCTGCTATTTTTCTAATCTCCTTCGCTATTGGCCCTAATCATTTGGAAATCTTGATTTGCAAGCAGAGGCAGACTAAGCACACACAACTTCTCCCTGTAGCCGGAGATGGAAGATTCTCAGCAGGTCGTCGTCACTCTTTTCTGCCTGTTTCTCAAAGTCTCCCTCTCAGTCTCTTTCGGTCCCTGACTCAATCTCTCAATGTATAGCTTTTGACTTAGCTATGTCTGTGCTACAACAACTCTCTCTGTGTTCCATCTCTTTCTCTGTCTGTGTTGCATCTCTTTCTCTCTCAGCTTCTCCCTCCCTCCCTCCCTCCCTCTGTCTGTCTCGTCTCCACCCTCCCTCCCTCCTCCTTTAATAGCTCATATTGAGTTCAGCCATGAGAAACCCTTCTGTGTGTTTAAGTCCTCTCTGGCTTTTCCCCCGCTTGTTATCCCCAGAGTGGCTTTCTGAGGCGCTTAGGCAGCAAGGTGCGTGGGTAGCGGATCTAAGCGCCTGCCGGATTGCAAACGACTAGACCTTCACCTGATGCTTTTCACCTTGAGAGCCGCTGACGATCCGCTTGCAACCGCAAGCGGAGTAACGCTCCCTCCCTGCACTCGCTTTTTATCGAATTACCGGGTGCAGTCGCACCCTGTGCTGCGTTTAAAACAGACTTAATATGTCTCGGTGTGGTGTAGACAGCTATGCCTAGACCGCTATGCCTATGACACTGAGTTCCAGATAGTTACCGCAAACGGAGGCCAAATGGAGAGGAAACAAATAGCAAAATGAGGAGCGTTACTCTGAATGACTCATTAACCATCCAGCCCATGATGCTCAGTGTGATTTTAGCCTTGCTCAAAATGCCTTAAGTATGTCATTTGTCTGTTCCCATCGATTCCTTTCTCCCCCAACTTGTAATTGAAAAAGAAAAGAAAATGCTATTCAAAACCATGGGAGAGAAGTTAGACATTTCTGGATGACAGCATAGCAAGTCGGTGGATGGGAATCATTGAATCCAGATGAGATGGAGTGATTGAGCTGCATTCAATGTATCACATTCTAATTGATTATTGTAGCCCTGCAGATAATGATTTCTTACAAGTCAAATTGTTTAGAGATTGTTTAGAGGAGAAATCATGCATTTTCTCTTTCCCCTGCTCAAATCTAATGGTTGGGGACCAAGATGTCTGATTCAATTCAACATTTGTTTTGCCATGACTGCCAGCGAGCCCAAGCTTTCTAACCGGGGTCACAGCGGGCGAAAACAAATCAGGTTTTATTAGGGGAATGAGAGACACTTTGAGGGCCAATAGTTCCAATAATCAAAGAGCGCTGCTAAAACACACAATATCCCAGCAAGGAGATTGGATTCCTCCTGCACCTCATCGACACAACACTGGGGTCACTCCCCAATTTACAAGGGTCACAGCTAAAACAGCGCTACAAGCAAGCTTTGACTTTCTCCATTAGCTTCCCATCTCTAATACTCAGAAAAAACAAACGCCTAATGCTAAGGAGAAGGAGAAAAAGAAAAAAAAGATACAGCTGACGACAATTAATTGCCCAACTGGAATCATTACAATGCAGCATGTGGAGCATGTGGTGTTTTATCTAGTGCTATTGATGCGTGAACTATTAGCATAGCAGATACCTTTTGACAATGTGTCAGATGTATTTTTGTAAATGTACAGAGAGAAATCTCTAACAACTGTATCCTGGGTCTCATGTATGCTTCAAAACAAATAGATTTCTTTAAAGCCAATTGATTAGGTGGACTATCTTAGCAACTGACAACTGTCAACAATTCAAGTTAATAGGTCTGACCCAAATTAGTCGACTGGCCAATTGTTTGGTCGATAGGCTGTTGGTCGACCAAGATTTTGTTTTGTCGAGCAGTAGCAAATATATATATATACACTACCGTTCAAAAGTTTGGGGTCACTTAGAAATGTCCTTGTTTTTGAAAGAAAAGCACATTTTTTGTCCATTAAAATAACATCAAATTGATCAGAAATACAGTGTAGACATTGTTAATGTTGTAAATAACTATTATAGCTGGAAACGGCAGATTTTTTATGGAATATCAAAATAGGTGTACAGAGGCCCATTATCAGCAACTATCACTCCTGTGTTACAATGGCACGTTGTGTTAGCTAATCCAAGTTTATCATTTTAAAAGGCTAATTGACGATTAGAAAACCCTTTTGCAATTATGTTAGCACAGCTGAAAACTGTTGTCCTGATTAAAGAAGCAATAAAACTTTCCTTCTTTAGACTAGTTGAGTATCTGGAGCATCAGCATTTGTGGGTTCGATTACAGGCTCAAAATGGCCAGAAACAAAGAACTTTCTTCTGAAACTCGTCAGTCTATTTTTGTTCTGAGAAATAAAGGCTATTCCATGTGAGTAATTGCCAAGAAACTGAAGATCTCGTACAGGAGTGGGAGGCCTCCGGTGCACATTTGAGCAAGAGGACAAGTACATTATAGTGTCTAGTTTGAGGAACAGGTGCCTCACAAGTCCTCAACTGGCAGCTTCATTAAATAGTACCCGCAAAACACCAGTCTCAACGTCAACAGTGAAAAGGCGACCCTCGGGATACTGGCCTTCTAAACAGAGTTGAAAAGAAAAAGCCATCTCAGACTGGCCAATAAAAAAGAAAAGATTAAGATTGGCAAAAGAACACAGACACTGGACAGAGGAACTCTGCCTAGAAGGCCAGCATCCCGGAGACGCCTCATCACTGTTGACGTTGAGACTGGTGTTTTGTGGGTACTATTTAATGAAGCTGCCAGTTGAGGACTTGTGAGGCGCTTGTTTCTCAAAATGTTGTCAATTTAGTCATTATCTTTAGTTAAGAGCCCTCCTGTCAATGTTGAGTAAAGACGTGCACCTGATTACACATAGAAGTAGGCCTACAGGCTACCCAGGCTGCGCGCAAATGTAGGCATATAAATGTGCCCAATTGGGGATCTGATAGTATTTCTGATTTGCTAATGAGCTGTGGAGCATCTCAAAGATATAAAAAACTATAACCTTATGCTGAGTATAAACTTTTTGGTCGTCACTCTAGGTTGAGCAGTGTTTAAATGAGGCTATACATTTATTTGTTTTTTTACATAACTCAAACGGAAGGAGTTTGCATTTTGGCGCAGGGTGGGGTTATATCCTGCCTGTTTGGCCCTGTCCGGGGGTATCGTCAGATGGGGCTACAGTGTCTCCCGACCCCTCCTGTCTCAGCCTCCAGTATTTATGCTGCAGTAGTTTATGTGTCGGGGGGCTAGGGTCAGTCTATCTGGAGTATTTCTCCTCTCTTATCCGGTGTCTTGTGTGAATTTAAGTATGCTCTCTCTAATTCTCTCTCTCTTTTTCTCTCTTTCTTTCTTTTTCACTCTCGGAGGACCTGAGCCCTAGGACCATTCCTCACGCCTGCATTGCTTGCTGTTTGGGGTTTTAGGCTGGGTTTCTGTACAGCACTCTGTGACATCAGCTGATGTAAGAAGGGCTATATAAATACATTTGATTTAATGTTTTCTTCAGCTCAAACAGCAAGCAAACAAAGTATGTTTTTACATCCATTGAAAATAGTTCCTCAATGTATCTGAAAAATCTTTCCAGCTCTCTTAAGTTTTTTTTCTTCGGGTTATCTTGATTTCTGGCTCCCTCTTCAGTCATTTGTGTCTTATTTCATCAAACAGTGCGCTTAAAGCATCAGACAAGCCCAATGCATATACTTGATTTTATTAAAACACATAAAAATACACATTTAAAAGTGAATTGATTGGTCAAAAGAACAAACGACTTTCGGTCGACAAAGATTTTCTTTCGTCTGGGACAGCCCTAGTTAATAGGGAATATAAAGTCAAGCCAGGTGGTCCTCTGTTGAACTCAAGAGGTTTGTTTTTGCCGGCTCTCAAAATTAGAAGCAATGCCAAAGTTATGACAGGCAGGCTTAAACAAAAATGTGTAAATATCCCTCTAAAATATCCGACAGTGCATAGCAATCATGCTCTCGCTCAAGTTATTGAATGAAAACATGGCCAAGGGCAGGAAGAAAGCCATCTTGAAATATACTACCTAGTGTTTTATTAGATTTTTGGCATTTTCATTTTCTGGGCAAAGTGATATGTTTAGGGAAGGTAGACAGGGTGGGTATTAGACTTGATATCATTTCAGTGGTGGCATATTTGGGAGCATGTGTGAGTTGCAGTGTGGGTAAACTGTGCACGGTATAGGATAGGCCTACAGCCGCAACCACAGCCTCATTTAAACACTGCTCAACCTAGAGTGACATCCAAAAAGTTTATACTCGGGATAAGGTTATTCGGGGTAGCCCTCAAAACATCTGAAACAGCAGTTAAGACTACAAATTAAGTTCATGCTCACAAGCGGGAAACAAAAGCCAACATATGAAACCAGTTTGAAGTTCACTCAGTCGTTATGCATTCTGCATACTAAAAAACAGGAAATAGTCTGTGTTAAACAGTGCATCCACTCGTACATTGTAGAGACATTAGCTAAAGCCTATTGACAACCATGGCACACCATCCATGATGGTGCAGTACAATAATCCACACTTGTGCTTCCTACAGAGCACTTGAGCTCCAAATAGCCCTCTCAAATACATTATGACTTTCTCTGTCAGTGCTTCTTGAACAATGAAACATCACATGATCTTTCTAACTGCTGTCTTACAGATTTATCAAGCCGGCAATAATGAATGCTAAACTCACTGCTGTACAAAACACCATGGAGACAGACCACTGCTGCTCTCCAACAAAAACAAAATCACGGTAGGACAATTATCCGTGTCCATTCTAACATAATATGGGAAGAATATGAGATGTGTGGGAGAGAGAGAGGTGATTTTCAGGCAGAACAAAGTCGTGGGTGTGTGTTAGTGTGCGTGTGTAGCTATGGGCTTTGGTGTGTGTATGTTTGGGGTTTAAAAGAGTCGAGAGTATGAGCTTTGAGTGTTGTTTGGGTCTTGGAGAGGCTAGTTCAAAGGGTTTTTGGAGATAGGAGCAGCTCCACAGTGCCTTCAGAAAGTATTCAGACCCCTTGACTTTTTCCACAGTTTGTTACGTTAAAGCCTTATTCTAAAATTGAATACATCTTTTTTTTCCCTCATCAATCTACACACCATACCCCATAATGAAAAAGCAAAAACAGGTTTTAAGAAATTTTTGCAAATGTATAAAAAAATATAAAACAGAAATACCTTATTTACATAAGTATTCAGACCCTTTGCTATGAGACTCGAAATTGAGCTCAGGTGCATCCGGTTTCCATTGATCATCCTTGAGATGTTTCTACAACTTGGGAGTCAACCTGTGGTAAATTCAATTGATTGGACATGATTTGGATATAAGGTCCCACAGTTGACAGTGCATAGTGCAGAATAAAAACCCATGAGGTCGAAGGAATTGTCCGTAGAGCTCCGAGACAGGATTGTGTCAAGGCACAGATCTGGGGAAGGGTACCAAAACATTTCTGCAGCATTGAATGTCCAAGCACACAGTGGCCTCCATCATTCTTAAGTGGAAGAAGTTTGGAACCACCAAGACTCCTTCTAGAGCTGGCCACCCGGCCAAACTGAGCAATCGGGGGAGAAGAACCTTGGTCAGGAAGGAGAACAAGAACTCAATGGTCATTCTGACAGAGCTCCAGAGTTCCTCTGTGAACCTTCCAGAAGGACAACCATCTCTGCAGCACTCCACCAATCAGGCCTTTATGGTAGAGTGGCCAGACGGAAGCCACTCCTTAGTAAAAGGCACATGAAGCCCGCTTGGAGTTTGCCAAAAGGCACCTAAAGACTCTCAGACCATGAGAAACAAGATTCTCTGGTCTGATGAAACAAATATTGAACTATTTATACTGAATGCCAAGCGTCACGTCTGGAGGAAACCAGGCTCTGCTCACAATCCCTACGATGAAGCATGGTGGTGGCAGCATCATGCTGTGGGGATGTTTTTCAGTGGCAGGGACTGGGAGACTAGTCAGGATCGAGGGAAAGATGAATGGAGCGAAGTACAGAGAGATCCTGGATGAAAATCTGCTCCAGAGTGCTCAGGACCTCAGACTGGGGCGAAGGTTCACCTTCCAACAGGACAATGACCGTAAGCACACAGCCAAGACAACGCAGGAGTGGCTTCGGGACAAGTCTCTGAATGTCCTTGAGTGGCCCAATCAGAGCCTGGACTTGAACCCGATCGAACATCTCTGGAGATACCTGAAGATAGCTGTGCAGCGATGCTCCCCATCCAACCTGACAGTTTGAGAGAATCTGCAGAAAAGAATGGGAGAAATTCCCCAAATACATGTGTGCCAAGCTTGTAGTGTCATAACCAAGAAGACTCAAGGCTGTAATCACTGCCAAAGGTGCTTCAACAAAGTACTGAGTAAAGGGTCTGAATACTTATGTAAAAGTTATATATATATATATATATATATATATATATATATATATATATATATATATATAAAAATTAGTAAACATTTCTAAAACCTGTTTTTGCTTTGTCATTATGGGGTATTGCGTGTAGATAGATGACATTTTTTGTTGTTGTATTTAATCCATTTTAGAATAAGGCTGTAACGTAACAAAATGTGGAAAAAGTGAAGGGGTCTGAATACTTTCCCAATGCACTGTATGCATAGTGCTGCTGTATGGTGCTGTGAGCGTTAGGCGTAAGGGGGAGATGTAGGAATGTGCAGGGGACGTGAGGAGGCTGCAAGGCAGGTAGGCCAGTCAGGGTGACCTCATGCATTTGGCACAGACACAGGCTATCAGGTTTCCCCAGTGCAGATTCCAGCTTGCGCTTCACAGAACATTTCCCAGGGCCCTCTCCTCCGGCCTGACTCTTTAGAAGTGTGTGTGTGTGTGTGTTTGTGCATGTTTGTCTGGCTGTGTGTGTGCTTGTGCGTGTGTCATGTGTGTGCATTGTGTGTGTGCGTTGTGTGTGTGTGCGTGTAAGCGTGATTGTGTGTCACTCTGCTCAGTGAATTCAATGAGCTGTGCAGTGCTCCCATCCTCTCTCACAACACAGCCCCGTTTCCCCCCTCCTCTTCAATGCAAGTCCTGACATTTTTATTTCTTCAAAAGTTGAGTGTGTATGTTTATGTGTAGTAGCATGCTATGTATGTATGTACGCACCATAAGGGTGCGTCCCAACCGGTACCCTATTCCTTATGTAGTGCACTTCTTGACCAGAGCCCTGTTCATAAGTAGTCTACTATATAGTGTAGAGAATTGGGTGCCATTTGGGATTCAAGCCATGTGTATGTATGAGTATGGATTTGCATGATTGAAGTGTGTCACAGTATTCATTAATATGTGAAAAGTGTGTGTCTGTGCATTTCTGTACATACATAAAATAATGTTTTCTCTCACAAACTATTCTTGTGTGCATGTGCTCCATTCGTTATATTCATATACATCTCAATATATTCTTATGTATGCATGTCTGAAGGCGCTGCGGCGGGCTCTGTAGTGTTGTGACCTTGGCTGACCCGCACTCACGTCGGGGGTTGCCTTAGCCCTCTCGCTGCAAACGAGGCCCCCGGCCGTCGCTACGGTAATGACATGACAACGCCAGTGATCCGCTAGATAAACCCCCCGTTAGACAGCCTTTAAAGGACCTCCCTCTTCCACCAATCATGGCGGTAATTGCCCAGTATACCGGCATGGGCCTCCTCTACATGTGTGGATGGGATAAACAGATGTGCAGTGCTAATGCTACAGACAAGCCCTGGGACTGGAAGCGAAGGGAGTCCATGCCCCTAAAAGGCCGGATAGAGGGCCCCCTGCTGCAGCTACCGCCGGCTGTAAAACTGCGAACCCTACCCAAACAGAACGGCAGATGATCCGCTCTCGAACTGAGATACATAACTGGGGCATAAACATTTCAGAGGCTACAGTAACAGTCTAAACGATTAGAACTGTAGCTGCGTGGCTAGGGGAATGTTGCGTCACTGTCACCGGAGTGTTTATTCAACGTTGGAGGAGAGGCCATGTCAGCTTGGTGAATAATTGCAGGCCCAACGTGCCGAGGACTGAACGGAGCAGACTGCAGCTCTATACGAGCAAGTCTTTATTGCTTAAATCGGCTGAATTCCAACGGTGAGACAGTAGCTCTGCCGGAGCATCCGCAGATACTAGGCAAGATGCCATTGTGGTTAATTGGCCAATGCGGCCTAAAGTTCAAGTTATCTGAGTTGAGAACTTTGTTTGATCAGTCATTGTTAGCAGAGAACAAGTTCTGGAGATGTCTATTGCAGTGTGTCCTCGAAAGCTTGATAAAATCACTTTACAAAATAATTCTTCCCAATATGCTTGCAAAAGCAGAACATATGGCAATTACACAAGCATGCAGCTGCTGTTTTGGGGCTAGGTGATAAATAATGGATACCAGTCTTCCACAGGGTCCTCAAAAAAGCTAATGAGAGAGGGGAATGCGACAGGGACTTAATAATCAAGTGTTTTCTTACCCATGTATTCTAAAAAGCCCAAGGACTCAAAATATAGGAAAAACAATTAGATTCTATTCACACTTCCACGACAAGTATTCAAAAACTAACATTTGCATTTAGTAGGCTAGATTTCATTCACAACTCTAACTGGTGCTGTCGTGACGACCTTTCATGCCAAATAAGGTTTGTTTCTCTCTCACAGACAGAAGGCATTAAACTGTTGACTCACGGTATGCAACTTCTCTATCCTCTTTCTCCCCAGAACATGTGGGTGACCTTAATAATTTATGAAAGGAGAATAGATGAGAAATACTGTACGCACCAGTGCAGATTGTGCAGGAGAAACTGGTGTTCTACAGCAAAGCCTGAACCATGCAAGTCAGTCTCATGCAGTCATCTTTTGCAAAACTGAATCTTTACCCCGAGAATATGTGGCTGACTGCGAAGCAGAGTGATTAACTATTGTAAAGTGCAAGAAGAGACATCTTGTATGGAGAACACACATCATAATGCCACTTTTTAATTCTGTTGCCGATGGCTGTTTATGTGCTACTAATTACTGGCGAAGAATAATCATCTTTCCTCCTATTCGACTCTATAATGCCGACGGCGTTCTCTTACTCTCCATTCATCCTCCTGCTGCGTGACTACTTGGCTCTCCCTCGCCCTGCACCGGTGTCGTTGCACTCTAATTCATGCCGCCTACCTGTCGCACTCTGTGTTTTCCACACGCTGACTAATACTCCCAAGCCGTGGCATTGGGGAGGGGTTAGGGCGTTCTGAAGGTCTGCCAAAATAATCACTCAGACAAAAACCACAAAGGCGGCTTGAGTCATTTAACACGAACAGAGCCCAGAGAAAGGCTTGTTTGCATTTGCTTATCCCTGTTCGCGCATAAGCTTGAAAAGGTTCATCTGCCACACAAAATTGGTGCACGTACCTCTGTTTGTATAGGAACTCATTGTGGTTTAGTTAGAAGGATCCGGCACTACTGGCAGGTATTCAAGCCATTATGCCTATTTGCTTATCCTCATTCACAGCGGAATTGGCTTTTTCCTGAGCCATTTTTTCAAGCAGGTGTGACAGTATTTTCATTGAGTCTGCCATTGCTAGCGCAGCTCTGTGGGGCAAATGTTAGGGGTTATACACGTTTGAGAGGCCAGGCTGGGCCTCCCTAGTAAGGCTACACCACCATTTGCATGTCTGTGACTCAAATCTCCCTCCATTTCCATGTCTGCAGATCTGATTAGAGACACTAGGTCATTGGTTTGTATGGCTGGAATGGAAACAAAAGGCTAATTCCACAGAGTGAGGAGTGCACAGCCAAAGGATTAGCATTGTCAAACTATGATGTCATTATTAGGACGATGAAATCACATATTGAAAAATGAGACCGTTAGTAGAAACTCTCTTACTCCAACATACAAACCCTGGTACGCTTCCCAGAGTGTTAACCCAAAAAGGCTCCCCACTTGAACAGTGTTGTAACTTTAAGTGAGACTCCCATTTTTAACAATTTCCAGAAACTCTGTTTCTGTTATTATCTGCAGGCTGTTTTGTCTTAAAACAGAGGCTCATTTTGAGTGGGGAGCTCTGCTGTCTGTTTCGATGTCATTAGGCTTTCTGTGTTTATCATAACATAGACGGCTGGTATGGCTCAGACCACAGACTAGAATAAAACCCTATAATAAGCTGGAACCATGCAGAGTGCTGGGACAGCCATGCCATGTCCTTGAGAGGATGGCTAGTCTAGGCTGATGATTATCTCTCATTGCGTATAAAAATAGAGAAAAGCCACTCACTCTCACAGACTCCCGGACAGCCACATGCAAACAGCCTTTCTCTAGTATGTAAAAAGCAGGGGATCCATCGGCTTCATCAAACGAAGCCCCTTTCGTTAAAAACGCAGGAGCAATTACCCTGACTAGCTCTGAGTGAGAGAGCACCGCGCAACGCCGACACTGGGTACCAGACCGCACTTTCCGTCCTGAAGCTGGCTGACAGAACAACACACCGTTCACTAACATCCTGCCAGTCTCTTCCAGGCGTAGCTAAGACCCTCAGCCCCATAGCTGCTGCCTAACCTCGCTCAGAGTAACAAGTACATGCTAACAGAGAGCGGCACTCACAGCAGGCTCTCTCAATAAACATTCTGTCTGCTCTGTCCTGTCTTTCCAGAATGGGGCAAAGTGAGACGGTATCTTGTACCCTCGGAATTGCAGTTACGTAGTACAGAGTACAAGGCTCTTGGTGTGCCAGCCCTGCAGCGAGTTCTATTCATGTCCTACTTCTCTGATGTTAATATCCGTCAGTGAATGTAAGAATGGGCATTTACAGGAGGTGCCGCTTACCACCACTCCTGCCATCCTGCACAGTAGTCAGCAGGGGCTCCAGGAAAGAGGGAGTTAGACAGAGAAAGAGGAGAAACGAAAGAGAGAAAATTATGGAGAGAGGGAGATACAAATGGGAGTGAACTTGAAAGGCAAAAAAAAAAAAGAGAGGGAGGGACAGCAACTGATGTGTATGAGCCACAGCATCAAAGACAAAAAATAGAGCGTGCACTTGCCGAAAAGCAAGACCGGAAAACAAAGGAATCCGCAGAAGGACTCCACTGGGCATCCCTGAGCCCACTCCACTGTAGTGCTGCAGGACTCTGCTATACTCCGGCCCCTGCCCCCCATGCAGCAGAAGCAGCAGCAGCAGCCTAGCCTCCCTCTGTAGAGCAGAGCAGAGCTGCCTGTGGCTCCAGATGGCCGGGGACAGAGAGCACAGTGACGAGGGCTCCCTGAGGTCACACTGACACCACCGCCAGCAGCACTCACTCACAGACTCACAATCAGGGAGCATCTGTGGTCATAAGCAATTCAGGGTATGCAGGTTACACTATGCCTACATTCGTTGTGCTACAGTTACATTTACAGCAGAATACATTTGACAGTAAATTCAAGTCCCTAAATCCCACCTGATCATTAAAGCTCTGCGGGTTGAACTAGAGAAGACTGGAACGGAGGAAACGGAAGACTCCATCAAATCTACCCAGTTCCTTTTATTGTCTTCAGTAGAATTAATATTGAACGTTGAAAGGCAGAACACACTCTCACAAAGCAGCCATAATGAGATGTGGACCTGAGTGTGTAAGGGGCAGGGGCCTAATTTATAAATGTTGAGTACATTTAAAACAAAGTACAGAGATTTATTAACTTGGGACACACCATACACACGCACGTTTGTCATTATAAATCAGGCCTGGCGTAAAACTGTGGGCGTGTGAACAAGCATTATAACGCCTCCTGAATAATACCCATTTTCACCTTTTATGGTGACAATAACACCGTTATTTGCTGTACACTTTGGAACTATTGGAATTAGGCCAAGACAGGAGGCTATCTAAAGGAAATAGCAATTGCAAACTTGATCAAATGTCTTTGGAGGTGTTGGCAGAATGTTTTCATGCGACTTGCTGTATCTGACCGTTTCTGAAAGACAAAAACAATAGCAAATAGCTGTGTTTGAATTCAATAATGTTTTTTCCCCCCAAACCTAAATATGCTGCACTGCCCACGAATTCTGTAACAATGTCTACTCTGAAGAAATCTATAAACTACAGTAGGCCTACTTACAGTGGTAGCCTACACACAACACAAAAGATGAACTGTCTGTTCACATGTTAAATTCTACTGTACGTTATAAACTGCGCATAAGAGATGATTGTGGACTACAGGAAAAGGAGGACCGAGCAAACTCCCATTCTCATCGACGGGGCTGTAGTGGAGCAGGTTGAGAGCTTGGCGTCCACATCACCAACCAACTTGGCGTCCACATCACCAACCAACTAACATGGTCCAAGCAAACCAAGACAGTCGTGAAGAGGGCACGACAAAACCTATTCCCCCTCAGGAGACTGAAAAGATTTGGCATGGGTCCTCAGATCCTCAAAAGGTTTTACAGCTGCACCATCGAGAGCATCCTGACGGGTTGCATCATTGCCTGGTATGACAACTGCTCTGCCTCCGACCGCAAGGCACTACAGAGTACATCACCGGGGCCAAGCTTCCTGCCATCCAGGACCTCTGTACCAGGCGGTGTCAGAGGAAGGCCCTAAAAATTGTCAAAGACCAGCCATCCTAGTCATAGACTGTTCTCTCTGCTACGGCACGCCAAGCGGTACCAAAGTCTATGGCCAAGAGACTTCTAAACAGCTTCTACCCCCAAGCCATAAGACTCCTGAACAGCATCAAATGGCTACCCAGACTATTTGATTTGCCCCCCTCTTCTACGCTGCTGCTACTCTCTGTTAATATCTATGCATGGTCACTTTAATAACTCTACCTACATGTACATAATTACCTCAATTACCTCAACACCGGTGCCCCCCACACATTAACACATTGACTCTGTACCGGTACCCCCTGTACATAGCCTCACTATTGTTATTTACTGTTGCTCTTTAATTATTTGTTATTCTTAGCTCTTACTTTTTTCTTCAAACTGTATTTTTGGTTAAGGGCTTGTAAGTAAGAATTTCACTGTAAGGTCTACACCTGTTGTATTCGACGCATGTGACAAATACAATTTGATTTGATTTGATAGAGCAAAAACTTGAAAATATAATAGCCTACCTAATAGGCCCAATTAAATGAGAAGTGCGCATGGTTGTTGTATGGCTACTTCTGTATTATGAACTCATCATGGCCAGAAAAGGTAAAGCATTTATTCTGCAATGGTTATGAAATATGTATTATATTAATGAATTAAATATTGTCTACTCGAGAATTTTGACATTACAGTATTCAGACAAAACGTCAATGGGAAAAGGTGAACCGTATTTGTTCTACCATTAAACTACAAGCTTCGGATCGGATCGCACAGAGCAAAATACTTGAAATAGCTTTTCTGTGAAGTGGGTCCAATTAAATGAGAGATGGGACCAATGGTAGCCTATACTAACTCAATTGTTGTAGGGCTATAGGCTATTTCACAGTCAGACAAGGTGAGTCAGACACATTTTCTGCAATGATCATGGAAATTAAATAACCTAAATAATAGGAAATGTATGCCTATTTCTAATGATTGTAGAATACAAAGATAACGGCAAATTATCACTAATGGCCCATTTTTGCATCTTGTTATTATATTTAGGTAGGTTACCAGTGTGTTTGTTGTTGTTTTTGTTGTTGTTATATATTCCCCATTTGCACAAGGCTAGTATGCTTCTTTTGGCTTCTTGAAATACTTCAACCACTAGAAACTGTGCATACGTAAGGTCTAATGTTTGCGGGAGGACAAGCACATTCTCACGTCAAGTTAAGTTTGATAAATGCCAACTCTTTCGTGAAAACTGGCACACACATGTTTTGGGGCATATTTTGGGCGTACGCAACGTTTATAAATGAGGCACCAGGCCTCTGTAGCTCACTCAGTGCTTAGGAGGAAGCAGTGGCGGCGGCAGCGGGTACAGTAATGTATGTGTGTAGATAGGGGCCGACTTGTCAGTTGATAAATGAGAAGGAGGCCAGAGTGCCCCAGCGCTGTGCTACGTACAGCACACAGGTAGATAAACGAAGCTATCCACTCCACTGAGTGACAGCTACATGGAGCGGGATTGTATGGCGGGATAACAGGAGTAGGCAGATAAAAAACAGAGATGTGGGTGTGGGTTGATTAATGATCAAAAGCCCTTGGATTGTGGTGGTGATCCGGGGGAAGGGAAACAAGGTAGAGAGGGAGCTAGCTGAGAAGTTGCTGCCAACCGTCGCTGTATACTGACTAAATTAGCTTAACGCAAGTATTTCAACAGCACAGCCTCGGCGTGTGGTTTCGCTCAATCCCTCTTGAATGATGTATTAACAATTGTGCCTAGAAATGACTAACTGTGCTCTGTGACGCTGTCTGTGTTATATTAATATGTTGCGTCACATGAATAATAAGCTTGTAGCTCGAGAACACTAAATGTAGTATCCTCTCCTAGCTGGGGCGCTTTCCGCTGCCCTCATAGAGATGACTAGCTCTGTTCCACAGCATGTCCACCATTAAAACCCAATTTAACCCCAAAAGAATTGAACTTTTGCTTGGCTCTGCCTTTGATGAGGCTACGCTGATAGGCTACACCCAGAATGGGGATATACTGTAGCGCTGGCCAGCCAGCGGGGGTGTTAGCCAGGCTTTAAAGCAGCAGGATTTAGATGGGCCTGTTGTTATTTCTGCAGCACAATGGCTCACCCCGTGTATTGTAACCAAACCCTTTTCCTTGCTTTTAACCCGCCCCTCCCTCCCACCGGCCCCCCATCTCCTACCCCCACTCTCCCGCCATAAGGAATTAGAGAGAGTATAAATGGATCCCAAGGTCCAGGCAGACACAGGCATAAAGCCACTCAATGGGCTCCGTTGACTGGTGTTTACTTAATGCCCGGGATATTAGCCTTTGTTAAATCTATCTCTCTGTCTGCCCCTGAGCTTCTCTCTGTATTGTCTACTAGCGTGACTGTCTCTCTGATCTCTTGATAGGAAGGGTGTAATGACTAGGACTATGAGGGGTGTCACTGTAGTACAGTGGACTCTTGTGACTACTGTAGGCTGTCCTGTAGAAGATGAGAGCCTCTGCATAAGCGAGGAAATGAATTAAAAAGGAGACGCATTCAAAAGGGGCAAATTAACGTGATCTTCCGCAACTTGTACTTTGGAAATTCTGTAGTCGTAAACCAAAATAGCTGTCAATTCAAGTTTATAAGGATAATTATGACATGCCAAGGCATACAGAATGTTGCCAACAGACATAGTGTTCGGATGAAATGCACACATTTCCCATAATAACTATAATTAATTGAGCATTGATTTGTGAGGCGTAATCGTTTAGGGGACATATACTTACTGTCATTTCCTCATTTGTAAAACATCTATAATTCGCTTATGATTAAAATCAAACAAATACTCAAATCAAATACAGAATACCTGTGAAATCCTAGTCACCATGTTCAGTAAAGTATCATATCTGAGAGAGATTCAGAGTTGGCTCCGTTCGTTCACAGAGCAGCATGGGAATAGAAACAGGCCTTTAAACCAGGCTCCCTTCACCTTTGTCCCTTATAAAACAAGCCATAGAAATGCTCTTTCAGGAATAAATCCCTATGTTCAAGAGAAGCACATGCTATGCTCCACTGCGCTAATCAATAGAGGGCCAAATGTTATCGTTCCGTCTCCTTTCGGAGTTTTACATGCCAATCCTCGCCGTCGACTGCCATGCGGTCGACAAAGGGCGGCCGGTCCAGCAAATTATATGTGGCGATATGAGACATTTGAAATTGAAAACGCCTCGGACAATGAAATTCTTTCATACCAAGAAGATGTAAGACAGTGTTAAACTCATAATATACTTTTTCATCCTAATAGAACCCAGATGTTCTGGAGATTCTATATATTCCTCGGCGGGCGGAGAAGTATTTCCGATATGTGTCATAAAATGGTGTCGGAAAGGACGAGCATGGCAACAATTTGGTATGAGTTACGTTCCCTAGAATCCCTATCTCCTTCCTCGCTGGCAGTTATTTATGCCCCCTTGGGTGAATGAGGCCATATCCAGAGCATGCTGAAATAAAGATTAATAGACAGTCCTGGATGACTTTAGATGGATGCTTAATTCAGGGTGGGAGGGAGGCTGCCTGCCTGTGTGGCCAAGCAGCTGCCATCTGATGCTGGGGCCCAGTCCTCACGCCTGCCTGCCAAGGCCCTCTCCTATAATCTACCGATCAATGATCATCAATGGTAGCGTGGGATAGCAGCTCTCCCTCCCTGCACTCTCAGTCACAGAGAGAGCCTTCTGCACTCACATCACTGGCCCTGGTCAGAGGCCCATACCTACATATGCCATACATACATACCAGTAATGGGCACCAGCCGGGAAAATAAAACCCTTTCTCGGCGGCTTTAAAAAGGGTACTGTTGGGCTTGTTTGCCGCCGTTGGTCAGACGAGTTTGCACGACATGGATGTCGCACTCAAGGATACCATCGGTCTCTGACAGAGGCCGACCTTGAGTGGGAGTCGACGACGACGAGGGAGATCGCGGTGGAGTGGCGAGGGAGGGAGAGCGGAAGGATAGGAGGGCTGAGGGGACCTCTGATTGAGAGACCTGAGATGAGCTCCTCTGAGATATGACAGAGAAAAAAGAAAGAGGGAGAGGCAGAGGAAAGAGGGATAGGAGAGGGGAAGGGGCAGAGTGAGAGGGAAGCCATATGGCAGGCAGCACAAACGTATTAAACTATAAATCAGAAGAGAAACCAGTGGGCTACCAGGTGGGGCCCGCCGATATTCTTCTCTAGGATTCTCCAGCTAGCTACCTCAGCAACTCTTTACAATAGGACGGGAAGATGACGAAAGACGTTCCATGGCTTTATCTGCATTCGTTTCTATGTTTGATTGACGGCGGACTTTAGGTCTACCAACTGTCCCGCCATCAGACACCAACCAGAGCCTAGGTTTCCACGCCAAACGTAGTGATGCATACAACGGCTAGAGCAAAGGTTATAAGGATGAAGGCAGGGCTGAGCCAGGATAGGAGATATGGGTGGGTAGTCATCTTATTGCTTGATTTATTGAATGTGTTAGATAATGAAAAGTATTAGGCTTCTCCGGGCGCAGACAACATTAAATACATAAAACATGATTGAGGATAAAAACACAATAAAGCCTGGAGGCTTATTTCAATTGTGGTTCTCATTGTGTTTCTGACTCGTGACATGCCACCCTCCTTATATTTCACCCAGTATTCATTCTCAGTATCTTAATATAGTAGACAAAGAAACATGACCAAGCCAGTGTGATTAACAGTTTGCCAACCTGACAATGACCACATAGGAGAAACCTATCACGCTCCAATCCAGTTAGCCTTAATTAATCAATCTTCCGGACAGCTCCACTAGCTGTGCCGAGGCTGGACAAACTAGCGCTGTGATGCCTCACCAAGTGAGAGAAACACGCAAACCCCAGAAAGCCGCTTGCCGTCTGAAACCATCACGGGCCAAGGCCAGCCATCGTTCACACCCCATCCCCACTCAGCGGCTTGACAGGAGGAGCGAAGGAGGGGGAGGATTGGAGTAGGAGGATGGGAGGAGGTAGGGGTGTGGGAGGGGGGAGGTTAAAGGTACTGAAGCGATGAGCCGTGGGTGCCCTACCTTGGTCTGGAGGTAGTGGGGGTAGTAGTATGTGTACTGAGGGTACATTGGTTGCTGTTCCAATCGCTTGCCCATATAGCTGGAATCCTTAGCGCTGTGGCAAGGAATGGTTGCGCGGAGGCGGTCGGACGAGCGTTAGTAGTACTGGGGCTTGGCTCTCTGACTGTAGGTCCCTTATTTTTCCCGTCCACACTGGTGTGTTGAATCACTGCTGGTCCTCCGGAGAGCAAGCAGGGTTGGTCTGACGGAGAGTGGCTGGGAGAGAGGTTGTCTCTGTGGGGGTAGTTCCTGCCCGACAACGCCTTTTAGTTCAATCTCCTGGAGTAGAGCTCGGCAGATGCTCATTCAGTTTCTCAAAAATATTCCCCACAAGAGTTAAAAAACGGACGCTGCTGCGTGTCCAGTCTTTCCCTCACTGGCTGGCGTGAGATAGTAACGCGTGAGAAGAGGTAGAGGAGGAAGAGGAGGAGGAAGATGAGCAGGTGGCAGTGGTTCTAGGCAGTCCTGCGAACAAATTGCTGGCACAGGAGAGTGTGGTAGAGGAGAAAAGGTAAGACAAGGAAAAGGGGGGAGGATATAAAGATCACTTTTCTATTTAAGCGGTCTCGCTATGGCTTACCTCGCTCCTCGGCTGCAATCTCTCTCACACTCTCTGTATCTGCCTCTCTCTGTTGCTCACTCGGCTGCTCTCTCTCTCTCTCTCTCTCTCTCTCTCTCTCTCCTCTATAGTCTGATATCCCAGCTGCTCTATGTTGTACTGTCGGACACAGGATATATCCTCAGCAGCGCACTAACAGATGCACTTTGGGAAGGGTCTGAATCGGAACGCGAGAGACAGGCAGGAACAAACCAAAGAAGCAATCGCAGTGTATAACGGTTCAGTCAGAGCAGAGCAGATTACACAGAAACAATCCCAGTTCTTAATTGATACGGCACCGAGAAAAAAAGGACTCCCAACCGGTCCGCTGGTTCAGAGAAGGAGTGAAAAAAATACTATAATGAGAAGCACAATGACAGTGTCCCAGGTGCCCAACAGACAGACAAGCTAGAGAGTCTCCTGTCTGCGCTCCTCCCTTTTCCTGCTCTTGTAAAATGTTCTCTCTCTCTCTCTCTCTCTCTCTCTCTCTCTCTCTCTCTCTCTCTCTCTCTCTCTCTCTCTCTCTCTCTCTCTCTCTCTCTGTGTGTGTGTGTGGTGAAGGGGGCTCGTCCTGCACAGCCGGTAGGAGGGACTTGAGTCGGGCTCAGTGTGAGAGAGCGATCCAGACGCAGATCAGGGGGCTGCAGTATTTCCACACCCAGAGAAAGGAGCGGGGAGAGGGGGACGGCAGGCAGGCAGGCTATTCCCCCTACTGGCTGCCAAAGGACCTAACGCCTGGTTTAAACTCTCCATCAATGTGGGAGGATTTTATTTCTGAACAAATCAGTCATCTTAAGTATTACTCCACACTTTTATAAAACTATAAAACAACGCTAGGTTTTGCTTAGGTATGTTTCGAGCATTCACTTTTCTCTCGGAGGTAAATGACACGGTCAGCAACGACAGTATATCAACCTCCTGTCTTATTTACTCCCTCCCTATTGTTGTGATGATACATCATAACAAATCATATTTGTGCTAATGTATTGTGCTTGTTTTTCTGTGTAACCATGACAGACCCGCACTTAAAAACATATTCAAATGCAAACATAATTTTACAATCCCTTCCAAACAGATCACACTGGGTGCTACGTCTCCACATGCTGGGGGTGGCAGGTAGCCTCGTGGTGAGAGCGTTGGGCTAGTAACTGAATGGCCGCTAATTCAATACCCCGAGCTGACTAGGTGAAAAACATCTGTTGATGTGACCTCGAGCAAGGCACTTAACCCTAATTGCTCCTGTAAGTCGCTCTGGATAAATGTCTGCTAAATGACTAAAATATCAAACAATGTCATGTTTCCCAACATAAAACATTCTACCTGACCAATTAAGCTCTCGCTATGAAATGACAACATTGAGAACACTATGTGTCCGTTTGGAGCGAAGAGAGATCAAAGCGTTGGGGAAAGAGTGCTTGAGGGAAAATCACTCTCTATATATACTACCAGCTACAAACGGACACTGTTTGATGCTATAATATCTAATATGTGCCATTTAGCAGACAGTTCTATCCAAAGGCATGCGTGCATACATTTTATGCGTGGTCCCGGGAATCCAACCCACTATCCTGGCGTTACAAAGGTCAGGCTCTACCCACTACATAGGACTATAGCATGACAGTGGAGTCCAATGGACAGCAGCAGGACGGTAAAGGCAGTCTTCTACCTTCTCTTTGGCCTGCGAGAAAACCTTAGCTGCACACACAGACTGTGGCTTAACCTATGGAGGTCAGCGAGTGCACGTCCACAAGTTCATGGGCTTCAGTTTTCAGTCAACTCAATGAGCAAAATGATCCTTGATTTCAAAGTGAGGCAAGTTTTCAGTCAACTCAATGAGCAAAATGATCCTTGATTTCAAAGTGAGGCAAGTTTTCAGTCAACTCAATGAGCAAAATGATCCTTGATTTCAAAGTGAGCAAAGAACTATAAAAAAACGAATGAATAAAATGTGGTATGCAACGCAATTAAAATGACAAACATTTGCTATACAGATGACAAGCAGTACTACAGTTACTGGGGGAGAATTCACACAGACAGACCGAACCCACGAGGGTCATTTCCCCTTATTAAACAATAATTGACGTTTTCAGACCAAATTACCGATTTTCAGTTGCATCACTTAAAAAAATTGGTCCCAGCTCAATTATGCCACGTTTTGCACATGGATTTATAAGAGCAATTACTTTCCTCATTCAAACGTGTCGTTTTGTCTACAGTAGAGTACATGGCGATGCACGTAGGCAGGCGTGCTAGTGGGCAGACTGAATCAATACTAGCATCCCACGGACAGCAACAAAGCAGAGAGAGAGAGAGAGAGAGAGAGAAGGGCTATGGCGTGTGGAAGAAAACAAAATGATCAGATAGGCCGCATTTATCTGTGGAAAAGAGATTAGGCAGATATCGATTGTGGATTAGCGGATTAACAGCTCCAGGACAGAAGGACTGGCAGGGCAGGGTTACTCACAGAATGGAGGGATGGAGAGCGAGAGAGCGAGAGAGAGAGAGAGAGAGAGAGAGAGAGAGAGAGAGAGAGAGAGAGAGAGAGAGAGAGAGAGAGAGAGCATTCTGACATTTTGTGTGGTCATGTCTACTGCCGTGGTGCATACTTTCACTAATTACTACTCAGGATTGCACTTTAGCAGTTAACTAATTGTCATTGCCATAACTGGGTTTGGATCATGCAGCCCTTCAATTGAGACCCAATACTTACTTGGAATTAGGCAGATACTCTTGGCTAATGTTGAAGTTTTATAAGTCATTCAATGGCTCAAGACTTGTAAACATTACGTGGGTGGGTATGCAAGTGAGGCCCAACGTTCATCCAAATATTCTGCTCTGTATTCCATCATAGCAAAAGGAAAGAGGGTGGGTGAATGTGGATGTGCCAGTTCTGCCTCGGCACTGATAGGGGCTCTGAAGTGAATCAGTGGACTGACGTCAGTCTGAGGACAGGGGCGATATGAAGCCAGCTGTTTAATCATGGCCGCCAACAGAAAGAGGGATGGAAAGATACCGTTTTTTCTTCCTGTGATTGATAGTGATGCATAGGTTCCCCACCGTGATTCAAACACACACACACACACACGAAACGCACACACAAAAATGCGCACCCAAGCCCTGATTCATCTCTGCAGCTTCCAGGAAGACAGAGCTGGAGCGAGGGGGCGAAGGGAAGGATGGCTATATGGAAACATCACAGTCTGTGTGAGGTGAGAGCAGAGAGAGACACGGCCGTATCACAAAGCAGTCTGGGTGTGGGTCTGACAAGGGGCCATTGGCAAACAGCCGTACTGTGAGGCTGGAAGAGACTGGAAGTGGATCACAAGACAGACACTCATAAAGTTGCCATGCAGTGTTCAGTGAGTCATCTGTGGGATATGAAGTGAACAGATAGGATAGATGGTTCTCCCATGGCCCAAAGTGATCACAATCTCCTCTAAACAACCCAGATGAGAACTATGAACAGCAAAGCTGTCCTTAGTCATCAAATTCACTGTGAGAGGGGACATTACTTCTCGAGAGAAGACCTGACTTTAATGCCATTGCCAACATGTTTTATTGGTATTAGAAAAAGGACTAAATCATATCTACATTTGCAGGCAAATGTAAATAGGAAAGTAAAATGACATGGTAAGTTACTGTGTATTTCTTTGATTGCCAGAGATTTTTGAGTGTTCCGTAAATACTTTAATACCTGCCCTTTTCTGTTCATTGACCAGTTTATTGATCTGACTCTGGAGAAATATCCTAGTAATATCCCTGAATCCACACTGAGAAGAGACAGGAATGAGAGAAAAAGCTACAAAGAGAGAGAAAGCTAAGAGTGAAAGCAGAACAGAAACGACTACGCTCCCCCAGAACCCCTGGACGATCTCCATTGACAACCAAGACTCCCCCGCTACTCGGCAACAACTTCTCTACGAGTGGCACGTTATTCAAGGGGCTCGGAGCAATCAAGAGGCTCCCATTTCCTTCCACTGGACAGTCGTAGGCGTTTCCTAGAACTGACCAGATGCTTGGAATTCTAGGGAGTGCCGGCACCGAGCCAAGGAAGAGTGGCGGGGGGAAGGGGTGGGAATGAGGGGAACAGCACAGGGCTTAGTAATTTGTGGAAAAACACTGCAGCTAGTGACATTGGCTCTACTTGGAGCTAGAGAACCTGACCGCCGCAGATGCCCAATGTTGTTCTGTATCACTCCACTTCCTGTGTGAGTCATTTACTACCATCCAAGGATGCCAAGAAGACGAAGGCGGAGGTTGAGAAGCACCAATGAGTTAGGAACACGAGACCTATGAGGAGGTAGAGTTGCAACTGCAGTTAGATGAAACACAACAGAACCTATTATTACTCTCTCTTTGGTTCTCTGATTAGGTTGTTCACGGAAGAACCTAAGCTGTTGTAAATTGTCTCGTACTAAGAAAGGAGGCCCGGTGCTAGGCTGATGGGAGATGCTTGGTAACAGACACCAGTCAGTCGGAGTGTGAGTGTGTGTGTGTGCGTGCGTGTAAGTGTGCGTGTGTGTGTTCAGGCGTGTGTTTGAGAATGTGTGATCGAGAGTGTGTGAGATTATGTGATTGAGAGGAGGTGAGTTTATGTGAGTCACGTCAGGTGGCCTGCAGCTGTGGGTGGGTTTGAGGTACTGTGCCACTGCAGTCAGAGAGACTGTAGTATATGAGGTTCAGGTTATTCCGGCATGTTCCGAGGGCTGAAGTGCCATTCAGCACAGTTCCAAGACCAAATTTCCCTGCCCTAATCCTAACCTTAATACTTAACACATACAGTACATAGGCTGGAGGCAAAAGCCTATAGCCTAATAGCCATGAACCAACCTGAGGGGCACTCGAGAATCTTAGGGGCACGGCTGAGGTGGGACGAGGGCCAGGTGGGAAGAGAGCAGGGGAGCATTCAGATGGACACACGCATGAAATATGTAAAAGTAGAACAAACATGAGTAGATAAACGAAGAAATCATGTAGACTCTATTCATGGCATTTCTATCCGCAGCGTTCCCAACGTTTGGCAACTGAATGTGGGCCAGGGGTTTAGAGAGGCAGGGTAATCACAGGGATCGGTTGAGTTCTTCTATGAAGACATGGTAGGAGTAGAGAAGTTCCCTCGCCACTCGAAACATTGCTGAAGACAACAGCAAATAAAGCTGCAACATTTTGCTGTGAAAGGACCAGGACGGGTGGACAGCGGTGGTGTAGTAAAGCTCCGTCGAGCCATTCTGGAATGAAGTGGAATGACAAAACGTCACAGTGGAATGAGAACCCATAGACCGAGAGAGAAAGTGAGAGAGAAAGTGAGAGAGAAAGTGAGAGAGAGCCGGAGCCAGAGCGAGAGAGCGAGAGTCCCATTCTGGGGGGAATGTTTCAGAAAAGTAAATGGAGCAGAACCCTATTCCAGCCCTCAACTAACTCCCCTTGTGTCTCATCGTCTGCATGCAAAGTATCAAGCCCAGGAGAGACATCTGTGGCTGTGCAGAACTATATTCAAAAATGTAATAAAAAACACCCACCGACTTTGCTGATAGCTGCTTTATTGAGGAAAAGTGTATTTACAATGACTGCCATATGTGAAATTCCGATGATAATGTTGGTCTGTTACCATGCATTGAGGTTCCAATAGAATCTGATTCTACAGGCGAGTAGTACGCATTCCTTTACAGCGAAACACTGGCTTCATGCTTGACGGATTTATTCGCCGTACTGAGATATCACATCAGCCAACAAAGCAATCTAAGACACCCAAATGTATGTTATATAGGCTGTGAACATCACTCTATACACATTCCAACGAGCCATTTCCATCCCAAATGAAAGGCTAGGTACAGCAGTATTATAGTGAGACATTGTGGAGGCTGGTAAGAGACTCCGTAGCGACGCACTGAGATATTAGCCAGAGTTAAAGGTTGGGGGGGGTGATGCACTTAGAGATTGCATCCGTGGTGACGGCGGCGGGCGGGCGCCTGTATAATTAGTGCTGCTGAAATCATCAAAGAGAGCCGGTAAACGGAACAGAACATCTCCTACAAACCAAAGCTCCACATTTCCTTCCACACAACAAACTAACAATCGCCGAGTTGAAACAAGCGATGCGACAGCATTGCAAAAACACACACCAGACCTGGGTTCAAATAATATTTGGAATCATTTCAAAGGACGTTATTAGTGCTTGATGAGCTGACAGTACCTGGCGTAATGGACCAATAGAATAGTCCCGAAACAGCAAACCCTGGCCATCTGGCACCACAGGCAGGCTAGAACAAACGCTCAAAGTATTTTGAAAGACTTTAACTAGAATTTGAACCCAGGTCTGCATCAAACTGGATGTGCTGGAGACTGCAGAGTGGTTGAGACATTTACATAATTCCATATGTGAATATTGTGTGCCTTGGTAGTAAGCCTAGGACTTGGTTTGGTTTTGCACACGTTATAGAAGTTGGCACTGGCTCCGTTGAGCAGCTTGATATTTCACAGAGGTAACCTAAGGTTCAATAACGTGTCAGGAGTACAGTGATGGTGGTGGGCCAACATGGAAGTGAACCATCAAGCTCTTTTCCTATAACACGGCTAGTTCAAGAAGTGTTTCCCTGGTGCCAGAACAACACACTGTGGAATGTCCAAACATAAAGTGGAGAATTATTCCAACAACAAAAAAATCCTGCAACAATTCAGCTAATTTCTAGAGTAAAAAACGATACTGCGCCAGCCGAAGTACATTTCATGACGTTCTCCTCTGCTTCCCCATAAAAGGACGTCAGACACGGCTCTGGGGAGAGATGGCTAAAGACCTAGTCATTACTTACAGTAACAAGGTGTGTTTCTTAAGGTCTGCTCTGTTTCCCTCACTCTAACGCTGTCTGTAGCAGTCAGTCAGTCCATGAAGAGGGAGAAACCACCCACCGACCAGACCAGAACAGACCAGACCAGGCCCGGAACGATGCACCTGGAAGCCCTGAACACAGTAGAGCAACTGGGTACTGCAGATGTGAACGTTAAAACTGAGCATGCGAGCTGTGTGTGTGTGTGTTTGTGCGTGCATGTGTTCCTGATCCCATGTGTGCGTCGGGGGCCTCACACCTTCATTAGAGAGGAGACCTCACCAGCTCTTTCATTTCCATAAGGTTCATGTACAAACATCACTTTTATGCTCATATTGTAGGTTACGCTGGAGGAGCAAATAATCAGGGGTAATGTTTTACAGATGTTTTGGCTGTATTAAAGTTGATACTAAAGCCCCAGGCAGCTTCAATTCTTATATGAAAACCCATCTGCGTGTGTGCGTGTGTTCCCGCTCCCATGTGTGTGTGTGTGTGTGTCTAGAGTGTGTGTCTAGAACCAGACATGATCAAACTGAACTGTCATGAATTTAGGAGTATCATTTACAACCCTTGCTACGAGATGAGTTATGTTCCCGGCTCCGCCTAGTCACAGATTCATTACAGAGAGGGACAGAAACAGGTGCAACAAGATCCACTGAACAATGATTTCCCAGACAAGAAGTCTTCGAATCCTCTATTACATATCACAATATGGCATTGTTTACACAGGCAGTCCAATTATGGGCAAAAGATCTGATCTGATTGATCAAAAGACCAATTATTGGAAAAATATCAGATTTGGACTGCCTGTGTAAACAGCCTAAGTGACACTACTACCATGTAAAGCTGAGGCCTCACATAATAGTAACAACACAAGATGCTAATTGATTTGCCCAAAGATTCCACGATCACCCTAACTTAATCCTGTTGCTTGTTCACCAAACATCCACCATTGTGTTAAACATTTCATATCAACCATGGATGAAGATTGGTGGAACACTGCAGCGAGGAATTTGAATAGCCAGGTCTTATGCAATAAGAAATTAAACGTATGGGGTTTCGATGGTTGGCAGATTCTGCGTATTCCTGCGGTCTCGTGCTCGCAACCCTGTGGTGGCTTTTAATGTTCAATGGTAGCAAACGCCAATGTCTGGTCACGGCAGGAAATGTCTAAATCCTCTTAAATGTCACTAAATGTAATCGGAAATGTAATCAACGTAATCCCCAAAAGTTGTTATTTATCATGAGAGGGCCATAAATAATAACTAATAATGCTGCATACTCCAACTAAGGTTAAAATCTCACCTTTCTAGTCATTTTTGGGGTGTAGTCACTTTTGAGGACACAAGCTCAAGTATACAGTACAAATAGTATAAACATGTATTTCCTATTCAACAAAACTATATGAATTAAGCTTGAAATGACATTTTTTCTAAATATAGTATATACAATTTATAAAATGACTATCTATAAGATTTCCCCTTCCTTATAACTGTAAAATGCATATTTGTATATTTAGTGTTAGAGAAAATGTGCATATTTTCTATAAGGTCCCTCTTGATCAAAACATCTTCCCCCATCGCTGTGAACGTCACACAGAGCTCTAGCTTGGCTTCCTGAACTCATTAGGAACTCGCCTTTCATCTCATATTAATCGTGTCTGTCTATGACAAACAGAAAGTGTTGTTTGTTTCAAATCTAGGAATTATTTTAGATTACAGGCTATAAATCAATCTCTGAATGTGCTACAGCGACAGAACCACTGTGATGTCAAGGTTCAGCCAGCAGTTGATGGACAGTCGGAAGAGCCAAATGAAATGGTAGGAGGGACATCCCAGCTTCAAGTGGTGTCAGATTTCACATCCTGCTTCATGCAGGCAGAAGAGACATACTCCTGTGTCCGTGAGAATCAGTGCTACCGCTCAATGGAAGCCATTTCGATCTACGGTGTCAGGTCCCCTAAACAGAGGTTTTAAGGTGGAATATCCACCAAACATCAGTTTAGATGTGTCACCTACAGCCAGTACTGCACTACACGTTGGTTGTCATATAGAGAGCTGGGACCACTCATATTGTGAAACAAGCTTAATTTAATCAATTGTGTTATAACGCACACATAAACAGTGTGCCATGTGTCGTAGCTGCAGCAAAGTCTATTTATAACATGTGCTTATCAAACACGGATAAATACTTGTTATCATTTAAATAAACCAGTTGATAAAGCATAGATACAATCAAGGTAAGGGTAACATAATGGCAATGATTAAGTACAAATGCAAACAATCAAAATTATTCAAAAGACAAATTCCTAGTAGTAAATTGAAAACACATCCACTTCACACACCATTGCATTATAATACTAGTGTATCTATTTCCACTAACAATCTACAGTATTTACAGAGGGATGTGAGAGAGAGCACCTCAGTTATTTTAATGGTTAGATAGATTTCCCTAAAAACACTGAAATTGGCCATTATCCGGTAATTACTCAATAACAATGTAGGCAGTAATAATTCAGCAACTCAAAAGTGCAGAAAACTCTGTGTTAACGTGAGGATGGGGTGGGCGAAGAGGTCCGATAACACACACACACAGGTGTGTGTTACGCACTAACCAAAACACAAATACAAACACACACACTACCTACACAGTCACCCCATACATCCCTCTATCTTGCGCGCGCGCACGCACACGCACGCACGCACACACACACACACACACACACACACACACACACACACACACACACACACACACACACACACACACACACACACACACACACACACACACACACACACACACACACACACACACACACACACACACACACAGTCACTCTAGCTCAATGTAAACTGTTAAGGCAATTTAAAGAAGCCTTGGCAGCCTGTTAATGGTCTGTCACAGTCTAACGGGTTTAGATCGCTTACAATGGAGTCGGGCGCTAAGCCCACAGCTCACGGTTAATTGTTCAGAACCTGCTTCTCTGAGTGTTGCTGTCTGTCTGAGGAGGGGCCCATTAGAGCCGTCCTGCGCCCATGACAAAGGCCATTGCTTCACTTTATGAGGACAGAGCTGCTGTTGCTGCTACAGTGGTCAACAAGTAGAGAGATGAGGGACATTCAGGACTGCTAGGGGAAATAATAAATTGTATTCACGGGCCACGGCAGTGACTAGAATGTGCTTCGTTCAAAAATAGGTCAAGTAGTTGACTAAGAAGACTACTAAACAAGCTATCAAATGAATAAGGGCTCAATGAAATGAAAAACATGTATTATCTCAGTTGCAACAAAAGAAAACTCTAATGACACAGTCATGCATGAAAAGCTTTCCTGAATGGCTACAGGTTCGGA
The DNA here is from genome assembly GCA_030435695.1 of Brachymystax lenok tsinlingensis. Classification (NCBI taxonomy): domain Eukaryota; kingdom Metazoa; phylum Chordata; class Actinopteri; order Salmoniformes; family Salmonidae; genus Brachymystax; species Brachymystax lenok. The sequence continues at coordinate 35,798,567 of CM059799.1, forward strand.
TACTTGACCCAAAATATGTTTAACAATTTCCTTTTAATTAGGCCTTGAAGACAAGACTAATTTCAACTGCCATCCAGAGAGCTACATTAATTACTGTGATAAAGTCCATTCTTGGCTCTTGGCGACAATGAATCATTGCAACATGTTGGGGGAACAACAGGGTCCATTCAGAATAACTGATAAGTCACATGAAATGTAAGCTACTGTAAGTCTTGAAAATTGAATTACTAACCCTGCCTCAATCTCTGACTCCCACACGCCTGGTCTCTCTCTCCCTCTCTGAATGACGTGCACTCCAGATGCCTTGCTGCTATTTCTGGGGCCAGATACCCTTTAACCCAAACCTTTTTCTGTGCTGTACTGTACCTTCACACACATTGGTCCTAAACGTCATAACAAAATGGACTCTACAGAAAGCCTGCATTTTCCCCTCCGCCAGTACATTTTCTATCTCTCTGCCTTCCCATCCCTCCTCCTCTCATTCCCTCTGCTCCTCAGGGGTCCACTCTGGTCTCTCCTGCTGGGCGATTCACAGATGGTCTGGGCTCGGCTGGAGCAGGGCAGGCGGGCGGGCGGCCCACGGACACACTGCCCACACCAGAGGCAGGCAGGGATATTCATTCAGCTAAATCTGTCAGGCTTGGTAAACAACTGTTTGTGAGTTATGGTCAATTTAGATAATCACAACACTGAGGGATGTGCCAAAGACCAAGAGGCCTCACAGAAGTGACTGATGAAGCCCGTCGGGATGCAGCCGAGCGCAAAGCCATACCTAAGGCTGATCATCGTGACTTATGTGACCTTCGGCCTCTGTGCTATTAACTACATCTGGTTTGGGCTGAGCTATTTTCTGACCACCAAGATGTTGATATCCTGTGTGAGAAGGGGGCATTGAAGGACAACTAGGGGGATTAGATACTTACAGCATACCATATAATGGCTTTCTCGCTCGCTCTCTTTTCTCTCTCTCGCCTCATCTCTCTGACATCCTGAATTGTGGATGTGCCAAGAATTCAGACAAGCGGGTTTGTATCGACAGCATGATTGGCTGGTGTGCTTGGCAAGTGTAATGAAATAACAACTCGGGTGTGTGCTCCAATGGACCCCCGAGATGTAATGGAAAGTTTCAGAAGGATGTGTATGTCCTCAGATGAAAGAAAGATTAAACTCAAATGTTTTCATTAAATAAAACAAATGATGTTGTAATCTACAGTATGCCTTGTATGATTGAAATTCCACTAGCATAACATGCAGCTATAGGATCTTAATTTGATCACTCTTTTGTTGCTGGGAATTTTCCTTGTAGTGTATTCAAGGTATAAAACAGCTTAGGACACATTTCCCCAGGCACTGGCCTTTTGTTTTCTGAGAGAAGCGTTAGAGCACGCGTGTGTGTGTGTGTGTGCGTGTGTGAGTGAATGTGCACACTGTATGAAGAGAGATGAGCTCTGCTAGAGTAGCCTATGTGTTGACACAATGTGAATAGACCTGAAAGCCCACATTCAACGAAGTCTCCCATACACACATCCTGTCACAACAGACCTTTGGCCTCTGGTCCAGTAATCAGTGGAGGGCTTTTAGTTACAAGCACACACACACACACACACAAACACAGTACTCACACGCAGTCACACACACACACAAATGTTTTTTTACGCTGACCTTTTTTTGTACAGAATGTCTCAGACATAATTTCGTATGACCAAAAAACAGCTTCTGGAGATCAGAACAGCGATTACTAACCTCGAATTGGATGACAATTACTACTTCAACGAGTCGGCAGCTCTGGACGTTCTGCTTACTCCTGACGAGGCCCTAACCCCCGGGACTCGAAAGCGGAAGCCACGGCGCAAAAGAGGCAGGGATCCTGACCCTCCTTTCTGGTGGTGAACGTGGAGTCACTAGAGAACAAACTGGACAAGCTCAGTCCGAGACCTTATCAACGGGACCTGTGGAAATGTAATATTCCATGTTTCACAGAGTCGTGGCTGAACAAGAACACAATATAAATCTTGCTGGCTTTTCAAAGCAATGTCAAGACTGGTCGGCAGCCTCGGTTAAGAGGGGGAGGGGTGTGTATATTTGTTAACAAAAAATATTTTTACCAGCATGTCACCTGTGCAACTAGAGGCAACACAGTTCTAGATCGCATTTACTCCACACACAAAAACGCATAAAAGCCTCTCCCTTGCACTCCCTTTGGCAAATCTTACCATAACTCTATCTTCCTGAATCCTGCTTATAAAGAAAAACTCAAACCGGAAGTACCAATACGGTACCAGACTTGCTCAATCCGGAAGTGGTCTGATGAAGCAAATGCTAAACTACATGACTGTTTCGCTAGCACACACTGGAATATGTTCTGGGGTTCATCTGATAACATTAAGGAGTTTACAGCATTAGTCACCCTCTTCATTAATAAGTGAATCGACTACATCGTCCTTATAGTGACCGTACGCACATATCCCAACCAGAAGCCATGGATTACAGGCAACATCCACACTGAGCTAAAGGCTAGAGCTGCCGCTTTCAAGGAGCGGGGACACTAATCCGTACGCTTGTAAGAAATTCCGCTACGACTTCTGATGACTATCGCCCTGTAGCACTCACATCTGTAGCCATGAAATGCTTTGAAAGACTGGTCATGGCTCACATCAACACCATCATTCCAGACAACCTGGACCCACTCCAATTCGCATATTGTCCCAAAACATCCACAGATGACACAACCTCTATTGCACTCCACACTGCCCTCTCCCACCTGGACAAAAGGAACACCTGTGTGAGAATGCTGTTCATTGACTACAGCTCAGAGTTCAACACCATGGTGCCCTCCAAGCTCATCACTAAGCTCAGGAGCCTGGGACTGAACACCTCCTTCTGCAAATGGATCCGGGACTTCCTGACGGGCCGGCCCCGGGTGTTGAGGGTAGGCAACAACACATCCGCCACGCTGACCCTCAGTGGTGCATGTTTAGTCCATCCTGTACTCCCTGTTCACCCACGACTGCGTGGCCACGCACAACTCCAACACCATCATTAAGTTTGCTGACCACCGACGACGATGAGACAGTCTACAGGGAGGAGGTCAGTGACCTGGCAGTGTAGTGCCAGGACAACAACCTATCCCTCAACGTCAGCAAGACAAAGAAGCTGATTGTAGACTACAGGAAACGGAAGGTCGAGCCTCCACATCGACAGGGCTATAGTGGAGTGAGTCGAGATCTTCAAGTTCCTCTGTGTCCACATCACTAAGGAATTAACATGGCCCACCCACACCAACACAGTTGTAAAGAAGGCAGTCGTGAAGAATGTCTCTTCGCCATCAGGAGGCTGAAAAGATTTGGCATGGGCCCTAAGATTCTCAATAATGTCTACAGCTGCACCATTAAAAGCATATTGACTGGCTTTGGATGGCAACTGCTTGGCATCTGACCGCAAGGCACTACAGAGGGTAGTGCGTACGGCCCAGTACATCACTGGGACCGAGCTCCCTGCCATCCAGGACCACTATACCAGATGGTGTCAGAAGAAGGCCCTAAAATTGTCAAAGACTCCAGCTACCCAAGTCATAGACTGTTCTCTCTGCTACCGCACGACAAGTGGTACCGAGTCTATAATCAACAGGACCTTGAACAGCTTCTACCCCCAAGCCATAAGACTGCTAAATAGTTAACCAAATAGCTACCCATACTATCAGCATTGACTCTTTTTTTCAATAACTCTTTTGATTCATCACATATTGTACCTGTCAAAAGTTTGGACAAACTTTTCTTTATTTTTACTATTTTCTATATTGTAGAATAATAGTGAAGACATCAAAACTATTAAATAACACATATGGAATCATGTAGTAACTACTTAGGGAGTGGTGCATAGTCATCAAAAGCTCTGCTTCTTGGCAATATCACAGCGTTGTCAGATTTCAAAAAGGCTTTACGGCGAAAGCACAACATTTGATTGTTTGAGGATAGCACCTCATATATTTTCCACATTGGCATAAATTCATATCCAGCGCGGGCCACACAAAACCCATATAAGAGCTAAAAAATATCACTTACCTTTCGAAGAACTTCTGCTGAGGGCTTCCCAAGTGTCCAACGAAGACATCCAATGGTTCTTTTGTTAGAAAAAGTCATTTATTATATCCATAAATCTCAGTTTGGTTGGCGCGTTATGATCAGAAAATCCACCGTTGAGTCGCCCATTGAACCGTGAAGAGAACACGTTCAAATTATACCTATAAACTTTCTACAAACAAATCAAACATCATTTTTAATGTATCCTTAGGTATCATTTTATGTATATTTACTGTAATATTTCAACCGGACGATAACGTGAACAATAGGAAAGGAAAATAGTGGGGCGCGCTCACAATCACGCGCCTGTCAAACGTTGTTGACAAAAGTGGTCCCTTCATTACTTCTTCTTCCTATCCATTCTGCTTAGTGCTAGAGCTTCCAGACACTGTATAAAGACATCTAGTGGAAGCCATAGGTACTGCAGTCTCAGTCCTAGTTAAAATAGAAATGAATAAGAAGGTAATGTACAAAAAAAACTGCAAATCCAGATGGATTTTCCTCGGGGTTTTCGCCTGCTATATCATTTCTGTTATACTCACATACATTATTTTAACACTTTTAGAAACTTCAGAGTGTTTCCTAGTACTAATTATGTGCATATCCTATTTTCTGGGCCTGAGTGGCAGGCATTTTACTTTGGGAACGCCAGACTCTCCAAAACCGTCACCTCTGCTGCCGCTCCCTAAGAAGTAAAAAAAAAAAAAATTCAAAGTAGCCACCCTTTGCCTTAATGACAGCTTTGCACACTCTGGCATTCTCTCAACCAGATTTACTTGGAATGCTTTTCCAACAGTATTGAAGGAGTTCCCACATATGTTGAGCACTTGTTGGATGCTTTTCCTTCATTCTGCGGTCCAACTCATCCTAAACCATCTCAATTGGGTTGAGGTCGGGTGATTGTGGAAGCCATGTCATCTGATGCAGCACTCCATCACTCTTGGTCAAATAGCCCTTGCACAGCCTGTGATAGTCCCACTATGCGTAAACCAGATGGGATGGCGTAACGCTGCAGAATGCTGTGGTAGCCAGGCTGGTTAACTCTACCTTGAATTCTAAATAAATCACTGACAGCGTCACCAGCAAAGCACCCCAACACCTCCTCCTCCATGCTTCGCGGTGGTAACCACACATGCGGAGATCATCTGTTTACCTACTCTGCGTCTTACAAAGACACTGCGGTTGGAACTAAATATCTGACTTTTGGACTCATCAGACCAAAGAAAGGATTTCCACCGATCTGATGTCCATTGCTCGTGTTTCTTGGTCCAAACAAGTCTCTTCTTCTTATTGGTGTCCTTTAGTAGTGGTTTCTTTGCAGAAATTCGACCATGAAGGCCTGATTCACGCAGTCTCCTCTGAACAGTTGATGTTGAGATGTGTATGCTACTTGAACTCTGTGAAGCATTTATTTGGGCTGCAATTTCTGAGGCTGGTAACTCTAATGAACTTATCCTCTGCAGCAGAGATAACTCTTCCTTTTCTGTGGCGGTCCTCATGAGATCCAGTTTCGTCATAGCGCTTGATTGTTTTTGCGACTGCACTTGAAAAAAAATTCAAAGTTCTTGAAATGTTCCAGATTGACTGACCTTCATATCTTAAAGTAATTAGGGACTGTTGTTTATCTTTAATTATTTGAGCTGTTAGGGCTATCTTCTGTATACCACCCCTACCTTGTAAAAACACAACTGATTGGCTCAAATGCATTAAGAAGGAAAGAAATTACACAAATTAACTTTTAACAAGGCACACCTTGTGTTATTTCATAGTTTTGATGTATTCACTATTAATTCTACACTGTAGAAATTAGTTAAAAAAAATAAGAAAAATCCTTGAAATAGTAGGTGTGTCCAAACTTGGACTGGTACTGTATGTTAGAATCACCATTGGCAGGGATTAAAGCTGTGAGTCTTCCTGAGTAGGTCTTTGCACACCTGGATTGTTCAATATTTGCACATTATTATCATATATTTTTTTTTAATTGGTTGTTGATCATTGCTAGACAGACATTTTCAAGTCTTGCCATATATTTTGAAGCCGATTTAAATAAAAATTCCAACTAAGCCACTCAGGAACATTCAATGCTGTCTTGGTAAGCAACTCCAGTGTATATTTGGCCTAGATTTTGCCCGTGCTTAGCTCTATTCCGTTTCTTTTTATCACATAAAACTCCCTAGTCCTTGCTGGTGACAAGCATACCCATAACATGATGCAGTTACCACCATGCTTGAAAATATGAAGCGTGGTACTCAGTGATGTGTTGTGTTGGATTTGCATAAAAAAACATGAGCTGGCGCACACCCAGAGAAAAAGATTTTATGTAGAGGTGCTGTCTGACGGAGAATAATCTATAAGCTATGAAAACTCTATATATTAGCTCCCAGTAATTTATGTAACATTTCAGCATCACTGTGCCTTCTTCAGGGTAATGTCATGAATGCCTGAACCAGGTTATGTAGACAAACAATAGTGAGGGCTGTGTCATTATTATTAAGTTAATTAGAATTAATTTAGTGAAACTGTTAAAAAACAATAGCTTATGGCATATGAAATATATTAGGCTATTGTTATCATACGGAAACATAATTTATTATTGTACATAATATTAGCATCAACATATATTATTGTTTAATTCAATTTCACATATATATTTATTTGTTTCCTATTTCATAAAATGTTTTTGCTACATGTCATCTTTTCATTCAATCATAATGCATAATAAGCATCATCAACAGGGGGAACATATTGGGTGTACGCTGATAAGCTGTAGAAAGAATACATCCATTTATAAGACTTGTTCATAAAAGAGAGAGAATTGTTCATAAGAAGGGCCTGAGTTAAAAGTCAAAATTCAGACCACTAGGAGTCAATGTTTTTAGACAGGATATCCTGTAAGCCTCCATTTGTAGTAGTAGGATCTCGATGTTACCTCCTCTCCTTGGTAGAGCATCATGCTCAATGCCTGTGTATTTGAGGGAGGACATTGGATGGTTAGCCTCAACAAAGTGAGCTGCTACTGGATAGTCAATGTTCTGTCACCTGATTGAGCTGCGGTGTTCAGCTATGCGTTGTTTTAATTGTCTTTTCTGTTTGTCCTACGTAGGGTTTCCCACATGAACAGGTGATGAGATAGATTACTCCCTTGGTCTTGCATGAGATGATACCACTAACAGGGATTTTTCGACCTGTATGTGGGTGTCTGAAGAAGGATGTTTTTATAGTGCTATTGCACTGTGCGCATGGGCCACATTTGTAGTTGGGTGTCAAGAGTGTCTGAGTGGTCTTGAATGGGTGTCAGAGTGTCTGAGTGGTCTTGAATGGGTGTCAGAGTGTCTGAGTGGTCTTGAATGGGTGTCAAGAGTGTCTGAGTGGGCTCAGGGGGCAGGTCAGATCTCACCAAGCTATCTCCAATATTGCGATCACGCTTATAGACCACCAGTGGGGGTTCCTTCAAGAGGTGTGCAATTTATTTGTCTGATTGCAGAATATGCCAGTGCTTTTACATTTTCACCAAACACTTGGTGTACTTGGTGCAAAAGATGGCTGCGTTGTTTTTCTTCTTTGGTTGAGTTTTTAGCAATTCCTCTCTTGGTTTTTGAGATATTTTTATCATTGCAGCGTCAAGAATTGTGTCCTTGAAGCCTCTCATTTTGAATTTATCTGTCATTTTTTTAGCATTGCTGTCAAAATCTGTCTGGTGGCCACAGATTTGTTTAACCCTGCATAACTGGCTATATGGTAGACCATTCTTGAGGGAAAGGGGATGCATACTATCCGCACATAGCAGGGTATTGCGGTCTGTGGGCTGTGTGTATAAGTCTGTGTGTAATGCATCATTCTCTTTGATGATCCATAAGTCCAGGTAGTTTATTTTTCTCTCATCAGTCTGCATGGTGAATTTGAGATATTCAGAGCTCTCGTTTAGCAGAGTTTATTTAGTTCCTGCTGACTTCCTTCCCAGAGCACAAAGACATCATCTATGTATCTCTTCCATAAGAGGATACTAGAAAGTAGGGGGTGTGTCTCTGTTTTGTACAGGAGTGCTTCCTCCAATTGTCTCACATACAGGTTTGCATAGTTGAGGGCAAAGGGGGAGCCCATGGCTACACCCCGAATTTGAAGGAAAAAGTCTGACTCGAAGAAAAAAGAGTTATTGGATAATACCAATTCAGTAAGTTGTAAGATGCAATCATAGGATGGAGCAAGGGTAGAGTCTCTCTGCTGAAGGAAGTGTTGCAGCACCTGCAAGCCTCCAGTGTGTGGGAGCAGGGTGCCCTCTGGTATCCTTCCTAAGGCCTCTATCAATGAGATCATGTGACTTGTGTCTGACATAAGACGGGAGATGCTCAACCATCGGTTTAATGTGGTAATCCATAAACTTAGACATGTTGGATGTCACAGAGTCAATTACCGCTACAAGGGGTCTACCTGGGGGAGGAGACACTTGTTTGTGTAATTTAGCGACTGTATAAAATGTTTGTATCTTAGGAAATTTCACACACAGAAATTCACATTCTTTTTTAGTGATTTGTCCTGGTTCCAAACAGCTTTCCACTGTGGATGAGATATTATGCTGGAATTCTAGGGTAGGGTCATAATTCAGTGTGTGATAGAAGTCACCATTAGATAGTTGTCGGCGACATTCATTCACAGAGTCGCATTTGTTTTGTATACAAATTCCTCCTCCTTTGTCACATTTCTTTATGATAATGGAAGGATCTGACTGTAAGTCCTTAAGAGCCATTCTCTCATCTCTACTCAGGTTATCATAGGATTTATGTTTCTGTTTGTCTTTCAACAATCCAACAATTTGCCCCAAACATAAAGCTTTGTATTCAGGACATAAAGATTTTCTTTGCAATTTTTTTTTCTGTTTTATTTTAGTGGCTTATTGCCAACAGGATGTATGTTTTGGAATAGTTTTCTTCTGTATAGGCTTCCTTTCTTTCACTCTTTCATTCAAATTAGGATTGTGGAGTAACTACAATGTTGTTGATCCATCCTCAATTTTCTCCTATCACAGTCATTAAACTCTGTAACTGTTTTAAAGTCACCATTGGCCTCATGGTGAAATCCTTGAGCAGTTTCCTTCCTCTCCGGCAACTGAATTAGGAAGGACACCTGTGTTTTTGTAGTGACTGGGTGTATTGATACGCCATCCAAAATGTAATTAATAACTTCACCCTGCTCAAAGGGATATTCAATGTCTGCTTTTTATTCTTACTCATCTACCAATAGGTGCCCTTCTTTCCGAGGCATTGGAGAACCTCCCTGGTCTCAAAACATAATTCCACTTTGACATTATGGGGTATTGTGTGTAGGCCAGGGACACAACATCTCAATTGAATACATGTTTAATTCAGGCTGTAACACAAACAAATCTGAGAAAAGTCAAGGGGTGTGAATACACCATCCTCGTAACATTGTGAACAGTACAAACATCTGGCAATGGTGAAACTGGAAAAAGCTTTTTTGGGGGGGAGGGAAGGGGGATACATGAGGGGGTGGTTACGCAACTCTGACATTAAACAGAAGCCCACAATAAACGGAATACAGTGTTCTCATTGAATTCGGGCCACGGGTGGTTTTATTTGGCCACCCAAGTTTGCTTAGCCCCCGCCAAAATAAAAAAGTTTGCCAGATCTGTGCCTAAACCCAATTATGTCTCAGAGCTCTACAGACAATTCCTTTCGACTGTCATGGCTTGGTTTTAGCTCTGACATGCACTGTAAACTGTGGGACCTTATAAAAAAGCATGATCAGTTAAGCCAAGTCTCGGAAGTTCAAAGACATTCAAAGTTCCTCCATAGAAGCTGATCCACCGTAGGTATAATTCTGTGGGCCTAATTCAGGTAATGCATGTTGTTTACGAAGCATGTTACAAATACAGTTTGATTTGATTTATTTGATAGTACACTCCATGAATGGTGGTACAATTTGCACAAGCTTGACTGCACAAATGTAATGAGCTGAGAAGATTGTGCTAATGCAATGAGGCCACTTGTGCCCAGTTAACCAGTCAAGGCGTTCAAGAGGGACAAATAGATGCACGAACATGATTCTCCAGTCCAGCCTGGGCAGCTCTGGGAGGGCCATGTTGTCACAAACAGTTTCATAGTTCTGCAGTTAGGAAAAACACACCATCCTCGTAACACTGCTCTTTAATTATTTTTTTGGGGGGTATTTTTCTTAAAACTGCATTGTTGGTTAAGGGCTTGTAAGTAAGCATGTCACTGTAAGGTCTACACCTGTTGTATTTGGCGCATGTGACCATTTTTTTTATTTTATTTGTACATTGTGAACAGTACACACATCTGGCAATGGTGAAACTGTAAAAGAAAATGTGGGGGAGAGGGGGGATTTTACATGAGGGGTCAGTTACACAACTCTGACAATAAACAAAATACAGTGTTCTCACTGAATTTGGGCCACGGGTGGTTTTATTTGGCCACCCAAGTTTGCTTAGCCCCCCTCCAAAAAATGTTTATTTTTATGTTTTATTGTTGGACATAGAAGACAAAAAACACCAGGAAATCAGCGCCAAGTGATTTTAATTTAAGAAATCTGTTGCCAAGTATTCCCACACATAATAGAGAGACACGTGATATTATACAAATGTAAGCAAGGTTTGAAAATATTATGTTTTAGTCAAACATTATATATTTGTGGGCTTCTTGCGGTCAATTTGCAGTCTACAAACTATTTGTAATTATGTTCCAGTACCCCGACAAACCGTTCAAGAAAGAAATCAGCCCGCGACTGACTCTAGTTGATGATCCCTGCAACAGGGTGTCCAGTCAAAAACACATATTTTTACCAATATGTAAAGAAACGTTCATTATTGTTCATTATGTTCATTATGTAGATATTTCTCTAAGAAAATGAATGTTCCAAACCTCATGTCTCCAACATAATCTGTTCAAAAGCCATTTGAGTTTTTACCCTTCTAGGAGGGCTTTACACATGCACTATTCCGAACCACAGCGATAAATAATTCCACAAATGCAATGAACCATTGAGGAATTGTCACATTAACACATTTAGAATAAAGGAATGAGAAAGACACTGAGAGAATAAATAGAGTGAAAGAATTATAAGGGAGAAAAAAAATTTAAAAAAGGGGGAAAGAAGTGGGAAGGAAGACTTAATCGGCTATGGTTATTTGAAATGTCGCTAAAAGAGCACCATTAATGTTACAAGGGGGAAAAAACATTTGTGACCTCGTCCTGTGTGTGTAAACTCTGTTCTATTACCATCTATAAATGTTTTATAAACTCATTGCCAAGGGGGACAAGGAGGATAATTTGTCCATTTGAACACCAGACGGAACAAGGAACATGGAATGCTTCCTTTACTTTATCTTTGTATTTCTAATCAATTCTCTACAGACCAGAAACTCCATTGAGCAAAACCCAGCTACACTCAAAGATACTAGTTAGACTCTAGGGTTGCATCCCAAATGCCACCCTGTTCCCTATATAGTGCACAAATTTTGACCAGGGCCCATAGCACTTAGTGCACTACACTCTTAGAAAACGTTTCTTCGGCTGTCCCCGTAGGAAAACCCTTTTGGGTTCCATGTAGAACCCTCTGTAACTTAAAGGGTTCTACATACAACCCAAAAGGGTTATACCTAGAATCAAAAGGGTTCTGCCTGCTACCAAAAAGGGTTATTCTCTGGGAACTGCCAAAGAACCCTTTAAAGTTCTGTATATAGGGTATAGGGTGCCATTTGGGACTCATACTAGCTGCTAGAGCAACCTTTTTTAGCAATGATTAGGTTGTCAAGTTTTATTACACTCAAGCACCTGAAGGCCGGTCAATTTGCTGTGACCATTACCTGTACTGGTTAAGTGTTTGTTTAATGGTACACCAGAGGAGTGCGTGTGACATATGAAATACAGATGGAAGGCCTGTGGTGATTGGCAATGGCATCCTTCATTCAACACAACTCACGCATCTCCTCAGTCCTCGCTCGGGTAGATCACATCTCCTCGCTAGCTCTTCCAACTTCCTCTGGTTCTACTTTGTCATAATCCCACGTCTCCTCTGGGACCTCCATCCCATAATAAAAGTGGAAATGTATTCGCTTCCATTGTAATTAGAAAACCACTGGAGGCACAGGCGCTTGATCTCGGCTGGATCTGAGCTCCTCTGTTTTCTTTTATTTACTTGCCTCATTTATCAGAGGGGACAGACAGAGAGGCAGAGCTATCGGTTATGTTTATCTTAAACCTTTTTGGGGGAGTGTTTGCATGTAATTTTCTTAAAAACACAATGGTTGGGGGGAGTTAGGATATGAGACAATGAGGAAAGTGGTTGAGACTACATTGTAATACAGTTGAAGTCGGAAGTTTACATACACTTAGGTTGGAGTCATTAAAACTTGCTTTTCAACCACTCCACAAATTTCTTGTTAACAAACTATAGTTTTGGCAAGTCGTGCATGACACAAGTAATTTTTCCAACAATTGTTTACAGACATATTATTTCACTTATCATTCAATGTATCACAATTCCAGTGGGTCAGAAGTTTACATACAGTAAGTTGACTGTGCCTTTAAACAGCTTAGAAAATTCCAGAAAATTATGTCATGGCTCTAGAAGCTTCTGTTAGGCTAATTGACATCATTTGAGTCAATTGGAGGAGTACCTGTGGATGTATTTCAAGGCCTACCTTCAAAATCAGTGCCTCTTCGCTTGACATCATGGGAAAATCTAAAGAAATTAGCCAAGACCTCAGAGAAAAATGGTGGACCTCCACAAGTCTGGTTCATCCTTAGAACGCAAGTATAAACACTATGGGACCACACAGCCATCATACCGCTCAGGAAGGAGACATGTTCCGTCTCCTAAAGATGAACCTACTTTGGTGCGAAAAGTGCAAATCAATCCCAGAACGACAGCAAAGGACCTTGTGAAGATCCTGGAGGAAACAGGTACAATAGTATCTATATCCACAGTAAAACGAGTCCTATATCGAAGAACACCATCCCAACCGTGAAGCACGGGGGTGGCAGCATCATGTTGTGGGGGTGCTTTTCTGCAGGAAGGACTGGTGCACTTCACAAAATAGATGGCATCATGAAGAAGGAAAATTACGTGGATATATTGAAGCAACATCTCAAGACATCAGTCAGGAAGTTAAAGCTTGGTTGCAAATGGGTCTTCCAAATGGACAATGACCCCAAGCATACTTCCAAAGTTGTGGCAAAATGGCTTAAGGACAACAAAGTCAAGGTATTGGAGTGGCCATCACAAAGCCCTGACCTCAATTCTATAGAAAATGTGTAGGCAGAACTGAAAAAGCATGTGCGAGCAAGGAGGCCTACAAACCTGACTCAGTTACACCAGCTATGTCAGGACGAATGGGCCAAAATTCAACCAACTTATTGTGGGAAGCTGGTGGAAGGCTACCTGAAACAATTGACCCAAGTTAAACAATTTAAAGGCAATGCTACCAAATACTAATTGAGTGTATGTAAACTTCTGACCCACTGGGAATGTGATGAAAGAAAGAAAAGCTGAAATAAATCATTCTCTCTACTACTTTTCTGACATTTCACATTCTTAAAATAAAGTGGTGATCCTAACTGATCTAAGACAGGGAATTTTTACTAGGATTAATTGTCAGGAATTGTGAAAAACTGATTTTAAATGTATTTGGCTAAGGTGTGTGTAAACTTCCGCCTTCAACTGTACATACTGTACATACTGTATGAGAGAGGATATTTGTTTCTCATAGTTTTCTTTCTCATGCATGTTTTAAATGAGAGGCCATGAGAAAATACACAAACCTTGAAGTATGGAGGGATGGAGGCATGCTTTGTTTGCTAGGATCTGTCTGGAATTAAACCGCTCTAGGCGTTGAGAAACCTCCAATGGCTAAAAAGTGATGACTTGTCTTGTCAATGTTGCATGTCGGTGGAGAAACTGCTTTCTTCAGGGACAAAAAAACGAAAAAAAAACGCAAAGAAAACATCTGGCCTGGTTTCCCGTAAAATCAAATGAAATGAAATTGTATTTGTCACAAGCACAGAATACAACAGGTGTAGACCTTACCGGGAAATGTTTACTTATGATCCCTTAACCAACAATGAAAAAAAAAAATGTAAGTAAGAAAATGGGCTAAATAAACGAAAGGAAAAATAGTAACACAATAAAATAACAATAACGAGGCTATATACAATGGGTACCGGTACCGAGTCAATGTGCAGGGGTACGGGTTAGTCGAGGCAATTGAGGTAATATGTACATGTAGGTAGGGATAAATTGACTACGCATAGATAATAAACAGAGCGCAGCAGCATATGTGAGGAGTGTGAAGGAATGTGAATGTGCTGTATGTGTGTGTGGCGTCAATATGCATGCATGTGTGTGTGTGTGTGTGTGTGAGTGTGTGTTTGGCATCAATATACAAGTGTGTGTGTGTGTGTGTGTGTGCGTGTGTGTGTGTGTGAGTGTGAGGGTAGAGTCCAGTGAGTGTACATCGAGCCTGTGCAAGAGAGTCAGTGCAAAAAATGAGAATAAAATAAGGGGGGTCAATGTAAATAGTCTGGGTATCCATTTGATTAACTGTTCAGCAGTCTTATGGCTTGGGGGTAGAAAATAACTGCCCAGTGTGTGTCTGCATGGTGTGGGAATCGGTTCAAGGGCAAGGCAGCGTTTGACGTATCCATGGCTCAGGTGGAACCGACACAGGAGGCTGAGATCCACCAACAGAGTGTGTCCAAGCATCCTACACAAACACTGAGGTCCACATGACAAGTCTAGGGTGTGTCAGTGTGTTTGTGAATCAAGAGTTGTATAAACCAGATTCAGACACAGACAGTCACCACCCCTAGCCAGGTCTCAGAACTGTTTGTGCTGTCTTGCCAACTTCTATGATTATTGTCGGCAAGACAGCACAAACAGATCTGGGACCAGGCTAAATGACCCCTGCTGTAGTCAATAGGGGACATTCCTATATGGCTGGGGAACATGGTGTACCATAGCTATGACACTCAGCACATGACCACAACTGACATGACCACAACCGTAACCAAAACCATTGCTTGTTTCTTTTACTCACTAAAAGAATGTTCATTGTTTATAGACGGGTTGGCTGACAACGTCACAAAAATGATGCACACGCATCGATGTGGCCGGAAGCCGTGCTTTGTTAGGATTCTGAACGGTCATATATCTAGCAACAGCTACAAGAAGCTGCCATGAGGGGAATCGTAGGTGGTTCGTTTCAGCTAGTTGTATTTTGTTCTTGATACCATGTCTTGTTTTGAGGTGTTTTCACTTATTTCATGTTAATGCTAATATGGCTCAAATTCACTAGCTAGCTAACCAACAGCTGTAACGATCTATTTGAGAGACTTGCTCATTGTGCAAATGTATTTATGTTTTCAATAAACATTTGGAGACTAAATATACAGTTGAAGTTGGAAGTTTACATACACCTTAGCCAAATACATTTAAAATCAGTTTTTCACAATTCCTGACATTTAATCCTAGTAAAAATTCCCTGTCTTAGGTCAGTTAGAATCACCACTTTATTTTAAGAATGTGAAATGTCAGAATAATAGTAGAGAGAATGATTTATTTCAGCTTTTCTTTCTTTCATCACATTCCCAGTGGGTCAGAAGTTTACATACACTCAATTCGTATTTGGTAGCATTGCCTTTTAATTATTTAACTTGGGTCAAACGTTTCTGGTAGCCTTCCACAAGCTTCCCACAATAATTCCTCCTGACAGTGCTGGCGTAACTGAGTAAGGTTTGTAGGCCTCCTTGCTCGCACACGCTTTTTTCAGTTCTGTCATACATTTTCTATAGGATTGAGGTCAGGGCTTTGTGATGGCCACTCCAATACCTTGACTTTGTTGTCCTTAAGCCATTTTGCCACAATTTTGGAAGTGTGCTTGGGGTCATTGTCCATTTGGAAGACCCATTTGCGACCAAGCTTTAACTTCCTGACTGATGTCTTGAGATGTTGCTTCAATATATCCACATAATTTTCCTTCCTCATGATGCCATCTATTTTGTTAAGTGCACCAGTCCCTCCTGCAGAAAAGCACCCCCACAACATGATGCTGCCACCCCCGTGCTTCACGGTTGGGATGGTGTTCTTCAGCTTGCAAGCCTCCCCCTTTTTCCTCCAAACATAACGATGGTCATTACGGCCAAACAGTTCAATTTCTTTTTCACCAGACCAGAGGACATTTCTCCATAAAGTATGATCTTTCTCCCCATGTGTAGTCAGGTTTTTTTTATGGCGGTTTTGGAGCAGTGGCTTCTTCCTTGCTGAACGGCCTTTCAGGTTGTAATAATAATAATACATTTTATTTAAGGCGCCTTTCTCGACACTCAAGGACACCGTACAGGAAAACATAAGACATTTAAAAGCATAGAACAGCATTAAAAAGAACAAAAGAAGCAGAGCAATTGACGTCAAGTGAGATAGGCAGTTTTAAACAGGTGTGTTTTGAGTTGTGATTTGAAATGGGAAAATGAATCGATGTTTCTGAGTTGGGATGGTAATGAGTTCCAGAGACGGGGAGCAGAGCGGCTGAATGCTCTGCTCCTCATAGTGGTGAGACGGGCGGGGGGGACAGACAGGTGTATGGAAGAAGAGGATCTAAGGGAGCGGGTGGAAGTTGGACCCTGGAGGAGATCAGACAAATATAGGGGGGCGAGTTTATGGATGGACTTGAATGTTAACAGAAGGACTTTGAATTGGATACGGAACTGGACCGGGAGCCAGTGAAGCTGTTATGTCGATATAGGACTCGTTTTACTGTGGATATAGATACTTTTGTACCTGTTTCCTCCAGCATCTTCACAAGGTCCTTTGCTGGGGTTCTGGGATTGATTTGCACTTTTCACACCAAAGTAAGTTCATCTCTAGGAGACAGAACGCGTTTCCTTCCTGAGCGGTATGACTGCTGTGTGTTCCCATGGTGTTTATACTTGCGTACTATTGTCTGTACAGATGAACGTGGTACCTTCAGGCGTTTAGAAATTGCTCAAAGGATGAACCAGGTCTACAATTGTTTTTCTGAGGTCTTGGCTGATTTCTTTTGATTTTCCCATGATGTCAAGCAAAGAGGCACTGAGTTTGAAGGTATGCCTTGAAATACATCCACAGGTAGATCTCCAATTGACTCAAATGATGTCAATTAGCCTATCAGAAGCTTCTAAATCCATTACATCATTTTGTCTGTTTAAAGGCACAGTCAACTTAGTGTATGTAAACTTCTGACCCACTGGAATTGTGATACAGTGAATTAATTGTCTGTGAACAATTGTTGGAAAAATTACTTGTATCATGCACAAAGTAGATGTCCTAACCGACTTGCCAAAACTATAGTTTGTTAACAAGACATTTGAGGAGTGGTTGAAAAACGAGTTTTAATGACTCTAACCTAAGTGTATGTAAACTTCCGACTTCAACTGTAGTTTACATGTTGTCAACAATCTAAGCCAACCCAGTCTGTTTAGCCCTATTGTTGTGCACAACCAACCCGTCTATACACAACTGAGTGTGAGTAAAGTCAAAAACATTTGGTTCCTTGAAGTAACTAAAGTGGTTGTGGGGCTGGTACTTGTGCAAGCAATTGTAACAATAACAGCAGAAGAAGTAGTCGTAACAGAATGTACACTACAGTGGTAATGGTCAGGGGGAGTGTAGCGCCATTGGTAGAGGTGCCTACAGCTACCGTCATAGTGTGCAGCAGCATGTGTTGTTACTGTTAAAATACTGAACTAAATCCAAGGTTCATTGAACCAGCATCTTATCAACACAGGGTAACATCAAAGAATGGTATGCAACATGAAACAAAATGGAGACAGATGGTTATCACCAACTATGCTACAGTATGTTCAATCAGTCCTTCACTATTCACACGCTAGTACATCAGGGAGGTCTCTCTATGTTGGTGAATACAGGGGATCTCAGAGAAGCATGGACGGTGAGGGGGGTTTCAGAATGTTTGATTGCTTTGGTGGGATTAGCCAGATGTGTTGCCAACTGCTGTCACGTCCTGGCCATAGAGAGCCCTCTGGGTTCTCTATGGGGTTTTGGGCCAGGACGTGACCAGGGGTGTTTAGCATTCTTTATGTTGGTTTTTGAGTTGGTTCCCAATTAGAGGCAGCTGTTGTTTGTTGCCTCTAATTGGGGATCCTATTTAGTTTGGTCTTTCCCCCACCTGTTTTGTGGGATATTGAATGTGTTTCTGTTAGTGCATGTGTTGTGCTAGACGAATGTGACGGTCTGTTATTTCTTGTTGTTTTTGGAGGTTCCATTTTATTCATTAAATATGTGGAACCCTACACTCGCCGCGCCTTGGTCCACTCCTTCCTTAGATCGTGACAGAATATCCCACTACACCAGGACCAAGCAGCGTGCCCCATTGGAGGTGAAGGAGTTTTGGACCTGGGAGACCCTTCCTTGGCGGGAGTCGCCAAGGAAGATGGGAGGACAGCAACGACGGCAGGGGCCGCGCACCCATGCAGCCCAGGGACAGCCGCTGCGCCTTGGTCCACTCCTTCCTTAGATCGTGACAATTGCACACTATATGTCAGTGTGAAAACAGATAAACATTCCTTTCCCATCTCTCATGTAATATGACCCACATTACAGTAATAAATAGATCAGCTATTTCAAGTATTTTGCTCTGTGATCTGATCCGAAACACAGTTTAACGGTTTACCTTTTCCATTGACGCTTGTAGCCTACGTCTGAATACTTTAATGTAAAATTTCACGAGTCGACAACAATTAATTTATAAACATAATACATATATCATAACCATGGCAAAAAAACATTTCTCACTTTTTCTGGCCATGATGAGTTCATATTCCCAAAGTAGCCATAGAAGAAATTACCATGCACATCTCTAATTTAATTGGCCTATTAGACATTCTGCCAACACCTCCAAAAGGAGAATGATGGGTGTTTTTCAGGCTGAGTTATAGTGCTCGTTCATATATCTCTACATTTTTGTGCGTCTCAATATACAGTGCATTCAGAAAGTATCTAGACCCCTTTTCCACATTTTGTTACATTACAGCTTTATTCTAAAATGTCTAAAATGTGTTTTTTTCCTCATCAATCTACACACAATACCCCATAATGACAAAGCGGAAAAAGTTTTTTTTTATTATTTCAAATTCATACAAAAAAATCAGGTTTCTCATGGTCAGAATGATTAGAATGATTAGGTGCCTTTTGGCAAATTCCAAGCGGGATGTCATGTCCTTTAACTGAGGAGTGGCTTCCGTCTCAACACTCTACCATAAAGGCCTGATTGGTGGAGTGCTGCACCGATGGTTGTTGGTGATGGCACTACAGAAATGGCTCACGCAGATATTTTGTGTAAAATGTACGGTTATAAATCAGAGCCCCGGGAGATTGAGAGAGATAGGGAAGGTGGAAGAGAGTGTGGAGAGGTCGAGACAGAGAGAAGGGGAGGCATGAGAGGGCAAAGGGAGTGTAATGGAGAATGCAGTGAGCATAGCTATACAGTATGTGTTCGAGAGTACTCACTACAGGCTGTCCCAGGCAGTAGCCGTAGCTGGCATGCGTGGGGTGGTGGTGGTGGGCCGGGTAGTGCAGGCTGGCATGGGGGTAGGAAACGGTGTGGCCACTCCAGGCCTCCTGAACACCGCTGGTCCACTGGGAGCTGAAGCCTGCTGGGCTCATGGCCGCCTTATGGCTGTGGTATCCTCTCACTGCTGCACTGGGCTGAGGGAGGAATGGGGACAAATGTTACCGCTCAAAAATAATCAAATAAATGCCATTTAGCATTTGCCATCCAATGCCATCCATGCAAGCCCTCACAACCGGTTGCCCTCACAACCAGTTGCCCACACATTTACCTGAAACCATAGCAGAAGGGGTGGGGGGAGGCTGTTGATGAAAGATCTCCATTTGGGAGATTCTGGAATGTTCTCACTTTCTTTTCTCCCACTCCCATCCGCTCCTGAGCAGCTGTTTTGAAACCCCCCTCCAAACCCACCAGTCACGGTCTAGATGTGTTCTTGCTAGAAATGTGCCGATGGGTTTGATAAGATGCTTGGATTAGATTCTGGCAGCGTGCAGCCCGTTTGGCATGATGTGTGGGTATTAGCAGGGCACAGGAGCTACTGTGGTAAATCTTGCTGACAGGCAAAGCATTAACTGCTCTAAGAGGAATGCCTGTAGCATGCTATGACTACTGGAGCAAGGAGAACTTTTGAACTACAGAGGCTGGTCTTTGACTTACACACTGAGAGAGATGGAACGACAAAATTAGAGATGGAAAGAGTGATAAAGAAAATAAAGGACTGACAGAGAACAATATCTGTGAATTATGATGACTACCCACAACTCAATCAATTTACTACAGGCATTTTGATCCAAATTCCACTCTGCTGTCATGTCTACAGATTATGCTTGTGAAATATGAGGACCAAATATGAAGAGCCATATTTGAGTTTAGTGTAACTGTGAGGCATGCGAAGTAAAACCACCTCAGATGAATTGCAGCTATACATCACGGCCAAACATTAACAGTCTTGTTTATGCGTATGTTAGATTTTCACAGGGGTCAGGGGTCGCCTCACTGGGGGGAGACTCTAGAGAGAGCGATGGATGCAATCTGGCCACACAGCTGTGTTCCCAAACCCCTTCAGTCTAATGAGCTGGATCGCAGAGGAGACCGGTGGGAAAAAGGTCAGAGTTCACCTAAATAAATAGGATCCGAAGCGACAGGTTTACGGTGTGTGCTAATAAAAGGCAGGTGGAGCCGGTTCCCACCGAAAGCAGGATAAATGCATTTCTACTGTGTGAGTCAATAAAGTGCCCTTATGGCTTCACGAAAACACATAGAAATACTGTAGAGGGAGTGTTCGTCAATGAGTCAATACAAGCTATGTGTGGGCAGGAGATAGCATTGAAGTATGCATCAATGGTGAGAACTAATGTGCAGTATCCAGAGCAGCCATGGCTATTATACAGCCATTCCAACAGCCATAATCGGAAGAGTAGCATTAAGAGCAGACCAACGCTTTCATTCCTTCATCGCAATGTCCGATACTTTAAGGGAAGTATTCACCAGTTCGTAGAGTTTAAGTGCCGCCTACAGCTACGCAACCATGTTCATTGGGCTTATAAATGAGGACTATTGAGGCAGACTTTCAGAAAAAGTCATATAGTTTTCCCATTCAGAGGTATTTCTGCAGGCCAATAACACTCTGGGGAGAGATATGTTTTACATGTTTCCTACACATGAGTTATACAAGACTACAGAGTCATTGACATGCAGCTGAAGCTCCTACGGGCACAGAGATATTCAGCCACATCATACAGGGAAGGGGGCTGTTTCTTAAAACACGAAGGGGAGATCTGAGGGTCTTGACAGTCCTAGGCTGGAATGTGTGATTGTTCCCCAGACTCTGGCTTCGTGACACAGGCTTTCAGCAGCTCGTCAGAGCCTTACACACTGCGCATATTTCTCAATTTTATATGAGGGCCAATCGGCTCTGGTTACACAAGTCTTTTCCTGTTCTGAGGGGGATGTTTCACTTGCGGATGAACAGATGTGCATGCACTTAGATGTGTAAACGTACAACTTCTAGATTGATACAAATCGGCATAGTTTGGGGACAAGGGTGCTGCGATTTTCTTCTGATGAGGGATATAGAAAAACATTATGGCCGCACTGAAGTCATCTATAATCGGTCAGCTAATACGGGACTAATAAAGGCCCAGTGCACTACTTTTGTGAAATACATTTTACTAAATGTATTTGAGTGTTTACCAGCATTTGTAACTTGAGTCTGATAATTATCTGTACAAAACAGTTAATCTGTGGAATATAAAAATACTTGCTTCTGTCACGCTGTATAATGATAGGAGACAAGCGCAGGAATACGTAATTTGGGGTTTTTATTTTCTCCACCCAAACAAAAGAGCGAGGTGCAAACCTCTAAATAATACACAGGACGAGACCCGTAAAACAAGTGCACAATAATACTTACCATGGAAGCTGATACAACAGCACAGGTACTCACAGGACCAATGAACATAGTAACAATAACTGACGAGGACAATGGGGCACACAAACATACTAATCAGGGGGAATGGGAACCAGGTGTTCGTAATGAGACAAGACAGTCCGGGATTGATGGTAATGAATCCAGTTCAGTGACGCCTAGAAGGCCGGTGACGTAGACCTCTGGAGCTGGTGAAAGGAATGAGCAGCAGTACCGGGGGGGATCCATGACAGTACCCGGTCCCGCACAGCCGTGGGCAAGTAGGCTTGGTTCTCCGGGCACTGTGCGCAGGGCCTGCCGTATGTTGGCGTCCACATCCCACACCACTGGCACTATGATACGGGACGGAGGGACGATGGGGGTCTCCTCTCCCTCTCTCTCCTCTGCGTCATAGAGGCGAGACAGGGCGTCCGCCTTTATGTTCTTCGGGCCTGGCCTATAAGAAAGCGTGAATTGGAAACTGGCGAAGAATAGAGCCCACCTGGCCTGTCTCGGGTTTAGTCTCTTCACTGCCCTGCTGTACTCCAGGTTACGGTGGTTCGTCCACACCAGGAAAGGGTGTTTGGACCCCTCCAGGCCTTCAAAGCCTTCTTGACTGCCAAGAGTTCACGGTCCCCGACGTCGTAGTTCCTCTGGGCTGCGCTCAGCCGCTTGGAGTAGAAGGCGCAGGGCCGCAGCTTTGGAGGGGTTCCGGTGCGCTGGGACAGCATTGCCCCAACTCCTACTTCGAAGGTATCCAGCTCGACGATGAAGGGAAGTGAGGGGTTGGGATGTGCCACCACGCCTCCTCCGCTGGTCGAGTGACAGGTTGTCATCACGACAGGCTAACTCCATCTGTACTTCCTCCCGCAGTCCGTTATGGAACACGGTGACCAGAGCCCGACTCGTTCCATCCGGTGGCGGCCGCAATGGTCCGGAACTCCAGGGCGAACTCCGAGGCGGTCCTAGATCTCTGGCGAAGTCGGAGTAGGCGCTCACCCCCCTCTCGGCCCTCCACAGGATGATCAAACACCGAGCGGAAGAGGAGGGTGAAGCGCTCGTAGGACTCGACCTCGGGTCCTCCCGCCCCCCAGTCCAGGGCCCGTACGGTCAGTGCCGAGATGAAGGTAGCAACCCTGTCTCTCCCGGAGACAGGGTGAGCGAGGTACAGGTCACATTGCAGAAAGAATCCCTTGCATCTCGCTGGCGCGTCGTCAAATGTCAAAGCGCTCCGGGAGGGACAGGGGTATTCCCGCGGGCCGGCTCAGATGGGACGGAGGCAGGTAGTGGTGTGGGGGCTGGTGCCGGAACCAGTGCTGGAGACTGTAGGGACTGCACATTCATCTCCAAACGCAGGATGTTTGCCAGCACGCTGTCCATGGCGCTGCCGAGTCTGGAGAGACAGTCCTCGTGATGCTGGACTGTCTCTACGATGGTCGACAGCTCGGTCATACCTGCTGTCTGCATTTAGGGGGTTGGTTATTCTGTCATGCTGTATAATGATAGGAGACAGGCGCAGGAATACGTAATAGGGGTTTTTATTTTCTCCACCCAAACAAAAGAGCGAGGTGCAATCCTCTAAATAATACACACGACGAAACCCGTAAAACAAGTGCACAATAACACGTAGCATGAAAGCCGATGCAACAGCACAGGTACTCATCAGGACCAATGGACATGGTAACAATAACCGACAAGGACAATGGGGAACAGAGGGCACATATATAACATACTAATCAGGGGGAATGGGAACCAGGTGTGCGTAATGAAACAAGACAGTCTGGGGTTGATGGTAATGAATCCAGTTCAGTGACGCCTAGAAGGCCGTTGACGTAGACCTCCGGAGCTGGTGAAGGGAATCAGCAGCAGTACCACGGGGATCCGTGACAGCTTGTTATATGTTTTCCAGTTTCTTGAAATATTCATATTTTTTTAATTTTTACCCCAATTTTGTGGTATCCAATTGGTAGTTACAGTCTTGTCTCATCGCTGCAACTCCCATACGGACTCGGGAGAGGTGAAGGTCGAGAGCCGTGCGTCCTCCGAAACACAACCCAGTCAAGCCGCACTGCTTCTTGACACAATGCCCACTAAACCCGGAAGCCAGCCGCACCAATGTGTCGGAGGAAACACCATGCACCTGGTGACCGTGTCAGCGTGCACTGCGCCCGGCCCGCCACAGGAGTCGCTAGTGCACAATGGGACAAGGACATCTCTGCCGGCCAAACCCTCCCCTAACCCGGACAACGTTGGGCCAATTGTGCACTGCCCCATGGGTCTCCCGGTCGCGGCCGGCTGCGACAGAGCCGAACCCAGAATCTCTAGTGGCACAGCTACAACTGCGATGCAGTGCCTTATACCACTGCGCCACTCGCCACTATTTCTTAGTGAAAACTGAAATGGTCTCCTCATTCTTTATCCATTTTAGTTGACGCTCTCATCCAGAGCAACTTTCAGCAGTGAGTGTATACATTTTCATACTTGTCCCCCATGGGAATCGAACCCACAAGCCTAGCATTGAAAGAGCCATGCTCTACCAACAGCCACATCACATCATCACAAACCATTGATAGTGCCTTCGGAAAGTATTCAGACCCCTTGACTTATTCCACATTTTGTTACGTTACAGCCTTATTCTAAAACGGATAAATAAATATAAAAAATCCTCAGCAATCTACACACAATACCCAATAATGACAAAGCGAAAATAGTTTTTTTTGTTGTTGAAAAAAACGGAAATAGCTTATTTACATAAGTATTCAGACCCTTTGCTATGAGACTCGAAATTGAGCTCAGGTTCATCCTGTTTCCATTGATCATCCTTGAGATGTTTCTACAACTTGATTGAAGTCCACCTGTGGTAAATTCAATTGATTGTACATGATTTGGAAAGGCACAAGTCAACTGTGGGACCTTATATTTTTTAATCTTGGGGACCTTCAATGCTGAGTTCTTCTGTGTTCTTGGGGTACCCTTATATAGGTCCCACAGTTGACAGTGCATGTCAGAAAAAAAAACAAGCCATGAGGTCAAGGGAATTGTCCATAGAGCTCCGAGATAGGATTGTGTCGAGGCACAGACCTGGGGAAGGGTACCCCAAGAACACAGAAGAACTCAGCATTGAAGGTCCCCAAGAACACAGAGGCCTCCATCATTCTTAAATGGAAGAAGTTTGGATCCACCAAGACTATGTACAATATAGTAATGTACATTTACATTAACTGGTTTGTAAGGATGGTAAATTAATACTTTGTTTTCTATGTTATTTGATCAAGAAAAATATTGCTACAGACATCTATATCGGCCCACTCATACTAGTAAAGGCCCAGTGCACTACTTTAGTGAATTTATTCGATTTTTATTAACTTTTTTTCTTAATGTTTTTCAGGGTGTGCTGCAGCACCCTCACTTCCCCCCAGCTATGCAAATCGGGTACCAGGCTCTTTAAATGCAGATCCATCTTAAGCCATTCAAGCCTCTTTAACTTTAAACACAGTACTTCCAATTTTAAGCTATAGTATGCCATCTCAAACAATGCAATAGAAGGTCTACAACAGGAGCTTGGATTCATATTTATTCCAGAAAGTCCCCTTTTATATCATAATGCGTTCCGCAAACAGAGGGATGTGCGTTATCTTCTTGGTACAAGATATTTATTCAGCCTGAGGGAGAAGAACAATGTAATGATTTATATTCAACATATTGGGGGTGTTATCTGTACCATTTGTTCCCCAACAAATACAAGTCCCGTAAGTCAGGGGGGGGATAAATGCCTCACCTTCAATAATGAGTAAGCGAGTTGCTACTACATTAATACATTGAGGAGTTAAGGAACCAAAGCACATCTCACAGTGACTGCATCCCAAATTGCACCCTATTCCCTTCAGGGCTTTAGACCATAGAGCTCTGGTCAAAAGTAGTTCACTATAAGGAATAAGCTGTCATTTGGGAAGCATCCAGTGTCTCTCAGAATACCATGTGTAATGTGTGAGGCTGCTCTCTTCCTTTCCAGCCTCTCTTCCCCTCAGTAAAACTGTGTGAGGAAGGAAGGGTGCCCAGGACAGACATGTATGGAATACAGAGCTCATTTGTGCTCCCTGTAACATGAACAAGGCCCCTTTATGTATTACGTTGTTGATAGACCTATGTACTATAAAAGTACCAAACGTCTTTTGAGAGCAGTGGGAGTCCACTAAAGACAGTAATCAGCTCTCAACGTGTATATAAACTCCGGAACTCTTGGGTTAATCTCACCACGTGGTTCCCCCTCAGAAGAATACGATCTGACAAAACGATTCCTCGCTTTCCAGGAAATATACGGGACCATGAAATCTGAAAACAAACTGAAAACAACCCCTTCTGAAGTGGTGTGAAACCCACTATAGCCAATTACAGACATGTCCGATTGCTTTTGTATTGAGGTGATTTAACAGAATTAAAACTATGTGAAATCCTGCAGTTGCATGGTATCCCTGTGCAATATCGACTTTCTCGTAAGACGCGTCTAATAACCCGAAGCTACAACCCTTTTTTTCACAAGTTATCTAACAGTATCTTTCTTTGTTTTCTAGGGATGTCAGGATGCATGCCGAACATAATTACAGTATATAGAAGAAGAAGAAAAAACACTGTTGTTCCCTGTTATCTGCCTGTATCCTTGGGGCTGTGTTGATGTTAGGTCCATTTGGTCTGCAAGGAGTGCTGAGTCTCCAGCCTTCATCTTTATTCCAGGTCGGTGTGTCTGGGAGGCTTGTTGGAGGGGGCGTTCTGTGACTTCCCGAAGACAGTCAGATCCCAGACTGCGATGCCCTAGCTAAGCTTCCTGTCTGCCTTGTTTTGCTTTGGCTCTCCATCGAAGGAGCAGAGGTCCCACCTCAAAGAACTGTTCCTTCCCCTTCTCCCTTACCAAAAAAAGATTGCACTCAGAGTGCAGTACAACTGCAGTATGCAGCAAATACTGCGTCCAAAATAACACCGTTTTTTTTTTACTGCAGTCGTTTTGCAGATAAACTTCAAGTAGTCTGCAATTACTGCGTCCAAAATACCACAGCCGACCTCAGTTACTGCACTTTTACTGCAGTTTCAAAACTGCCATCTTTTTTTGTAAGGGCTCCATTGTGCTGTCTCCTGTACGGTCGAGACTTTATGGATTTTCCAACATTTACGTTGACATAGAAACTATCATTACACGGATGTAAACATCACATCACTTGTAAGGTCTCATTCGAAACCGCTAAAAATGATGCTTCTCATTCAGAAAGTCCCAAGGAGAAATGAGCAGTTTCAGGGTGAGAGACTCCAACCAACACAAAAGTCATTCCAGATAGTATTAGGTTTAGGATATTGTCTTCCAGAGAAACCTCCATGCCTCTTTGCCCTGTTTGGCTGTGTATGAAAGAGATGCAGCCTCGCTGGCATCCCCCTAATAAACAGCTTCCTGAAACCTGCGTTGCATGAAATGGGCACCTCTGTCCCAGGTGCTCTCCATCGCATACCGTCCCTACACAAGTCACTTTGCAACATGCCGCCTCGTTTTTCTGTCAGTACCTCTGTCAGAACTCGCCCCATGAGGCTGGGTCAGAAGGGAAGCGCTAATGGTTCCGTGGGTCATTGCCCCCCCCCCCCCTCCTTCACGAAACAAGGCAGAGGACTGCATGGGTTCACGCTTCTTTCTGGGATGTTTCTCTACAGAGGGTTGAAAGTGAGAACTTACCCTAGGGCCTACTGTAACTCAGGGGGGGGGCTGAAAGGGGCCAACTTTCTCTCTCTCTCTCTTAACCTGCTTCTTTTCATGGTCAAAACACTTGAAGATCTGAGAGTGGCTGGCTGGAGACATGCTGGAGGAGTGTATCCAAGGCAACCAGGTTCATTGAATTCTACCGTGCAAAAATAAATACTGTGCGTTATAGGGAAATAATGCACGCTCTAGAATGCCCTTAAAGCTAATCAGAAATGAATATTCAACAATGCCATGGTTTAAACAACTAAAAACATACCCGTTTTGCAGTGTGCCAATATCTTCAAGAATTTGACACAGACACAAATTTGACACATAGAACACTACACATTGTTTATTCCAGTTCGACGAGACAACAATTACGTCTTCTGTAAACGGAGCTCTGACACTGGACAGTGGTGTGAAGCCCTCAGAGGTTTTGATAAGGTGATTTACTGGGTTGTCTCTGACCTGAGAAACTCCCTGGTGAACCAAGACGTGTCATTCTACAAAGGAGCCCTCGAACCTGACACATGTCTGAGTCTTATTCATCCTCTCCAAATATTTCCCTTGGCCCTGACACATGTTTATGCACTGATGAACCTGGGGCCGAGAGGTGGGGTGGGTACCACTGTGAAGCCGGACGTGAAGCCCCCTGCATCCTGGAGTTCTTCTCTTCTGGGATGTGACTAACTGACTTGTCTACAGTTGTTACCGCAGGCTCCTAGGATGCGCCCCAAATGACACCGCATTCCATATATAGTGCACTACTATGGGCCCTGGTCAAAAGAAATACACTATATAGGGAATAGAGTGCCATTTGGGACACATCTCTAGTCTCAAGGGCTGCTCTGCTTGGCCTTGTGATAAGTAACCCTTCTCCAGCACTCCTGGAGTTCTCTTCAATGACCCATGTTTGGATACGTTGAGAAAAGAAGCAGTGGTCCACCCCCCACTGGAGAAAAGACTAAAACATTTACAAAAAGGTACTTCAGGAAAAAGGGCAGACTGAGGCTATGACCATATACAGTCATTGGAGCGGCAAAACAATAACTTACTGCTTTCTTACGGGGAATGGGAGCGGCAAAGACAATGCAAGGATGCAAAAGTATGCAAATCTACCCAGCGACAAGGTTCATTATGACATAAGTACACACCTCTGACACTTCACACCAGAGAACAGGCAGCCCTGTCTGAAAGCCGAAATGCCCTGCTGTAACCTGTTAACAGAGGTGCCGAACACCCAAACGCTGTGTAGAGTGCCTGTTAATGCCAGTGTGCTAGCTATGATTACAGCAGTTATTCACTGGTTCACCCACACTGTGTCTAAGTGGCTCACACCTACACAGGAATGCTCTGACACCAGACCCAGCTCTCTTGCTCTTTGTCTCTCTGCATGTCTCTCTGTATGTATCTCTCTCTTTCCCCTCCTCGTCTATCAATCTCTCAATCTCCCCGTCTCTTAATTTGGCCCTCCTATCCCACTCTTCATCACCCTCCCTCCCACTTCTTCCATTCCCTCCCATCCTCCTTTCTCCCTCTCTCCCCTCTCTCTCTCAGTCAGGAGATGACAGATGCATGTGATTGCCCGAGGCCCCTCGGTAGAAGAGAGTAAATCCCTGGTGACACACAGAGGGGCATCCCATTAGAACAACACCTGTGCACTGGCAGGTACAGTCTCATGTGTCCATTAAGTGATGCAGCAAGCTCAGTAGTCTGTACTCAAAGTGCTGGGAATGAGTAACATACAGACTGGCTTTAATTACATCGAAGCAATTACACCTGTGCCTAAAACCAGTGGAAATTAACCAGTCAATCTGTATGCTTAGCTTAAATTCCAAAAGTACCTAAATGACTGCTTCATTATATTTTTAGTGAAAACATTAACATACAGTAACTACACTGAGTGTACAAAACATTAAGAACACCTGCTTTTTCATGACAGACTGACCAGGTGAATGCAGGTGAAAGCTATGATCCCGTATTGATGTCACTTGTTAAATCCACTTCAAGTAGTGTAGATGAAGGGGAGGAGACAGGTTAAAGAAGGATTTTTAAGCCTTGAGACAAGTGAGACATGGATTGTGTATGTGTACCATTCAGAGGGTGAATGGACAAGATTTAAGTGCCTTTGAACGGAGTATGGTACTAGGTGCCAGGCGCACTGGTTTGTGTCAACAACTGCGATGCCGCTGGGTTTTTCATGCTCAACAGTTTCCCATGTGTATCAAGAATGGTCCACCACTCAAAGGACATCCAGCCAACTGTGGGAAGCATGGGACTCAACATGGGCCAGCATTCCTGTGGAACGCTTCCGACGCCTTGTAGAGTCCATGTCCCGACGAATTGAGGCTGTTCTGAGGACAAATTGGGAGGTATTAAAAGTCCCTGGAGTCTAGCGGCAGTGGAGTCTTGCGTCTGTTAGAACGAGGGTGAAACAGCTGCCCTTCTCCCAGTGTAGTGAGGTGACATAGTGTGTTCTGTGGCAGTGTCTGTCACAAGCGGCTGTGTCACAAATGGCACCTTATTCGCTATATAGTGTACTAATTTTGACTAGAGCCCTATGGGCCCACGTCAAAAGTAGGGAGATACAGTGGCAAGAAAAAGTATGTGAACCATTTAGAATTACCTGGATTTCTGCACAAATTGGTCAACAAATTTGATCTGATCCTTATCTAAGTCACAACAATAGACAAGCATAGTGTGCTTAAACTAATAACACACAAATTATTGTATTTTTCTTGTCTATATTGAATTCATAATTTATTCACAGTATAGCTTGGAAAACGTATGTGAACCCCTAGGCTAATGACTTCTCCAAAAGCTAATTGGAGTCAGGAGTCAGCTAACCTGGAGTGTAATCAATGAGACGAGATTGGAGATGTTGGTTAGAGTGGCCTTGCCCTATAAAAAACACTCACAAAATTAGAGTTTGCTATTCACAAGAAGCATTGCCTGATGTGAGCCATGCCTTGAACAAAAGAGATCTCAGAAGAACTAAGATTAAGAATTGTTGACTTGCATAAAGCTGGAAAGGGTTACAAAAGTATCTCTAAAAGCCTTGATGTTCATCAGTCCACGGTAAGACAAATTGTCTATAAATGGAGAAAGTTCAGCACTGATGCTACTCTCCCTATGAGTGGCCGTCCTGCAAAGATCAGCTGAGGTTATTGCTGCCAAAGGAGTGTCAACCAGTTCACATTCTTTTCCCACCCTGCACTGTGAATGTTTACACGGTGTGTTCAACAAAGACATGAAAACGTATAATTGTGTGTTATCAGTTTAAGCAGACTGTGTTTGTCTATTGTTGTGATCTAGATGATCAGATCAAATTTGATGACCAACTTATGCAGAAATCCAGGTATTTCCAAAGGGTTCACATACTTTTTCTTGACACTGTATATAGGAAATAAGGTGCATTTTGGGATGCACCCTGAGAGACTGAGCAGGTTGTTCTGCAGTGTCCTTGGGTCTGCTGCCCGCGGTCCCTAGCTCCAGATGGACTGGGGTGCAGCGGGTGCTGCAGCAACTCTCTGAATGACGTGCACTTAGACTCCAGATGCCTTGCTGCTATCTCTGGGGCCAGATACCCTTCAACTCCAAACTTTTGCTGCACTGTAACTGTACCTTCAAAACTCACACATCTGTGTGCACACACATTGGTCCTAAACGTCACAACAAAATGGACTCTCTCCAAAATCCCACAGAAAGCCTGCAGTTTCCCCTCAGCCTGTACATTCTCTCTCTCCCTCTCTCCCATGGAGGAAGGGAAATTAAGAATTAAGACAAGAGCAAAAGAAAACAAACCATGTCGGAATGAAGTTGGAGAAATACTGCCGTCCTCCAATAATAACAGTTCTCGATAAAATGATATTTTCTCAACACTGTCTCCACAAGATGTTAGCATTTTCCTTTAAATTCAATAATGTTTTTTTGTTGTTGCTCAAATGAGAACTGCACTGTTCGGCTTAGAGTTGCAGCTGTGAGTTCCTCATGTAAGGCTCGGATCCAGAATGACTCATTGAGCCGCTCTTCGCTTGTCCTCCATAGAACTTTTCCCTGTCTGAATATAGCCATCGTAATTGCTTAACCATGCTTGCATTATTTCTCATTCTCCTGAAGAAGGTGCTGTTCAATTTTGAGCAAGACAACTGTTTACAATTTCACTTCACTGAATTGAAGGAGCAACTCAAACGGTTGTCCTTTTCTCCATGAGAAAAAAAAAGCGTTTGCAGCTTATTGAAAGAAAGAGCTGACCATGAACCAACTTCTTCTTAAAGATCTTTGTTTGTACTAAAGGGCTCACTCTGGGGAATGTTCAAGAAGCACAATCATCTCACTATATCAAGGACACCTCATTCGGTCTTGCAATATAATTCCCATGAAGCTTGATAGCTTTTAAATGTTACAATGTTTTTTTGTTTCGTTTTTTTTTTGTTTAAAAAATTTATAAATTTTTTAAAATATAATTTGTCTCCCTTTTTCGCGATTGTAGTTACAGTCTTGTCCCATTGCGGCAACTCCCGTACGGACTCGGGAGAGACGAAGGTCGAGAGCCGTGCGTCCTCCAAAACATGACCCCGTCAAGCCGCAATGCTTCTTGACACAATGCTCACTTAACCAGGAAGCCAGCCGCTCCAATGTGTTGGAGGAAACACCGTACACTTGGCGACCGTGTCAGCGTGCATGCGCCCGGCCCGCCACAGGAGTCGCTAGAGCGCGATGGGACAAGGACATCCCGGCCGGCCAAACCCTCCCCTCCTCAGCACCAGCAAAGTTGTTGAGAGATTCATTTTTAATCAACTTGAGGGATACCTTCTCGAGCACAAACTTCTTTATGAACTACAATCTTGCTTTAGAACCGCTCATTCCACTGATACTTGCCTTATCCACCTTTTTGACCACATTAAGCAGGAAAGTGAGAACTATACAGGTATGGTCATGTTAGACAACTGTTGACACTGTGGACCATGATATTCTCCTGATGAAACTGAAATGCATGGGTCTAAATTATGTAGCAGTGAATTGGTTTAGGTCTTATCTGACCAACAGAACACAAGTATGTAAAGTTGGTGATGTTCTGTCAGAGGTTAAAGAAATATGGAGTACCGCAGGAATACATTTTAGGGATTCCCTTATTTCTTAAATACGTTATTGATATGCCAGATACAGTAAAGTGCAAACTCCTGCTTTATGCTGATTATTCAGCCATACTGGTATCAGGGAAGGAAACAGTTTATATAGAGGAGACCCTGAGTAAGGAATTGCATTTTGTTAGAGATTGGTTGACTGACAACAAATTGTCACTACATTTGGGAAAAACTGAATAGACTTTGTTTGGAACAAAACATAGATTGCTTAGGGCTGACAAGATAAAGGTAAACTGTGCTGCCTGCACAGGAGATTGAATCTAAAACAAGTGTATCTTATCTTGGTGTGTCACTAGATCAATCCCCAATGATTGCTGCTAAAATTCTTTCTAAAATGGCGAACAAATGGACATTTTTATATCGTAAGACTAGATATTTTAATATTAAAGTTAAGAAACTGCTTGCCTTGATTCAGTGTCATTTTGATTATGCCTGCTCTGCTTGGTATAAAAAAGCTGGGAAAAAAAATGCAGGTCATGCTAAAATAATGTTATCAGGTGTATGCTGAATGTCCCCCCTAGGACCCACATAGGGGTACAGGAGTTCCGGGAAGTGGGCTTGTTGCCTTTGGAGTCCAGAGTGGACCAACTTGAACTTAATCATATCGTGCCCCAGGTTACATGATCGTGCCCCAGGTTACATGAAAAAAAAACACATTGATTTGGTCTGTAACCAACAGTTACAATACCAGAGCTAGTGTTATGTTTTGTAAAATCCCAAGAGTAAACAGTACTGCGAGGAGCATGTTTTTCTATACAGGCATTTGTCTATGGAATAGCCTTCCCCTGGAGATCAAGCACAGTAAAAGTAGAAATAGCTTTAAAAAGCAGGCAAAGGTTTTCATTTGGACAAGGCTGGTCAGGTGTATTTATTTGAAGGATCGGTATGATGTGCAATTAATAGATTGCTTTAATGTGAAATGAATATGGTTGATGTTCATTTAAGGTTAGGGAGACGGGCAGTGAATAGTGCCACTTTTTTAGGATGTCAATATAAATGAATGTATTTATGGTTGTTTGTAATTTTGTCTTGCCTTTTAATCATTATATCTCTTATTGTTTTTACCAGAGGACCACATTGAAAACAAGCGTTTTAATTAATATTTTCAAGTGAAATCCTCTGGGTCCACATTGTACATTTTGTTGTATGTCTGTTAACCAAAATATATTAAATTCAATTCAACCCGGACGACGCCGGGCCAATTGTGTGCCGCATCATGGGTCTCCCGGTCGCGGCCGGCCGGCCTGCGACACAGCCCGGTATCGAACCAGGATCTGTAGTGACGCAGCTAGCACTGCGATGCAGTGCCTTATACCGTTGCGCCACTCGGGAGGCATGATACACAAGATTTAACCTTTTAAAATGCACCTAGCGATTACGTAAAGCATTTATAACTGTAGCGGAGAAAGCCACTTAAACATGCTCTTGATTGCTCCCATTACACTCAGTCACTGGACTGCTTGTTCATTGTCTAATTCTGGTATGGCAGGGAGTAGTACATTCACAGTACAGAGTGTCCGGCTGAATTCACAGAACACACTGTTCTATCCGCCTCTCTTTCTCCCCCTCTCTCTCTCACCCTCTCTTACTCCCCCATTTTCTCTCCATCTTACCCTCTCTCTTTCTCTCGTTCCGTGAGAGACAGGGAGCAGGGGAGTGTCCAAGGAGAGGGAACAGACCGATCTTGCGTCTTGATTTGACCAGTATCTTTTCGCCGGCCACTCTTCACCCCAGTGGAGCAGAACAAGCCACGCATGCACAGTCATGAACACATTCCAGCTCCGGCCCAGTGACAACACTGGCAGGCCCCGAGCACCTGAGACAATCAGACAACACTGTCTGCATCCCAAATGGCACCCTATTCTCTACATAGTGCCGATGGGCCCTGGCCAAAACTAATGCACTATGTAGGGAATTGGGTGCCATTAAGGGAAGCAGCCACTGTCACTGGAGAAGGACTGCAGTTGTTTCACAATCAAAGCGCCACCTGATGGTGTTGACTTGACCTCAGAGTTTTATGCACACCAGACATCCTTCATTTCTTCACGTTTGTTTTTCTATCCGACAGCTGAACCTATGGGAATTGTGTCCTTGCCTTGTTCATACCACAGAGTCTCTACTGTATGTGTTGAACAGTACATTGTATGTGAAGATAACTTTAAGAGCACCAGAGATATGTGAGGAATTAAAATGTTATTCCAATAGCTATGGCTGGGTTTGCTTGCTTTGACGATGAGAGACTACCAATTGATCTGATCCGGCTGATTCTGAAGAGACACTTAAAGCCCAATGAAGTTTGAGCGCAAAATGTATATTTACCAAATGGAATGTGTTCACACATTCTTCAGCGTATAGCGTCTAAAAGCTTCGATTTAAGCCCCCCCTTGCCACATGCGTGCGGCAAACTACATTAAAACGAGGACAAACTCTCACGCTGCAGATGAAAGCAAAGTGAGTGCATCGGAACAGTCAGAGAAGAAGTCACAGAAAATTGATAAATGAGAGGCAAATGTCAAGAGACCTCACCACAATGAAACCAAAACACACAATCCACATGAGCTAGACTAGCTACTAGACAGGCACATGCCCCTTTGCCTTTCCAGTCTCCAAAGTGCCCTTTGTGTTTATTATTGTATAAATTTTTTGTCGTTGTTCTGAACCCACTGGCTGCAAGTCGTCGTTAAATTGGCATAAGCTGATGTAGCTAGCTACCGACATTATATAATCCATTTGCCCATTCCTCATTTGTCATCAAAGCACCCATGCGAGGTATTCTTCACCATAATTTTTGCCTTAGCCAAAATAACCTTAATGCTGGGGTCAATCTTTGATGGTTCATGACGATTTTACTAAATATACATCCAATGTCAAGGCAAAGGCATACAGCTAAGCGCTTATGAAACTGCACGTCTATCCTGGGTTTCACAACAGATGCCAAAGGAGTGGGACTCCTACCATCACAAGAGTAGGACTGGGTTAGGCATAACAGCAATGATCGTAATAGATCTGTGTTACATGACTATAGTGTCATTATGATATATGAAATTACTTTTAAAATACATTATGCAATGAAGTTAGAAGATTACACTCCAAAAGAATAATGTGAAATATGCAACAATTTCAACGATTTAATGAGTTCATATAAAGAAATCAGTCAAATTAAATTTATGAATTAGGCCCTAATCTATGGATTTCACATGACTGGGCTGGTGCAGCCAAGGGTGGTCCTGGGAGGGCATAGGCTCACACACTGGGGAGCCAGGTCCAGCCAAACAGAATGAGTTTTTCCCCACAAAATGGCTTTATTACAGACAGAAATACTCCTCAGTACCCCCTTCCCCCTCCTCAGACGATTATACAGGTGAAGAAGCCGAATATGGAGGTCGTGGTCTGGAGTGGTTACTCGTAGTCCGCGGTTGTGAGGCCGGTTGGTACTGCAAATTCTGTAAAGAGACATTGGAGGCAGCGTATGGTACAGAAATTAACATGAAATTCTCTGGCACACTCCCTCAAAACTCAAAACATCTGTGGCATTGTGTTGTGTGACAAAACGGCACATTTTTGAGTGGCCTTTTATTGTCCCCAGCACAAGGTGCACCTGCAGAGATGGTTGTCCTTCTGGAAGGTTCTCCCATCTCCACAGAGGTACTCTAAAGCTCTGTCAGAGTGACAATTGGGTTCTGATTGCTCATTTTGGCCGGGCAGCCAGCTCTAGGAAGAGTCTTGGTGGTTCCAAACTTCTTCCATTCAAGAACGATGGAGGCCACTGTGTTCTTGGGGACCTTCAATGCTGCAGGATGTTTTTGGTACCCTTCCCCAGATCTGTGCCTCGACACAATCCTGTCTCTGAACTCCACTGACAATTCCTTTGACCTCATGGCTAGGTTTTTGCTCTGACATGCATTGTCAACTGTAGGACCATATATTTACAGGTGTGTGCCTTTCCAAATAATGTCCAATCAATTGAATTTTCCACAGGTGGACTCCAATCAAGTTGTAGAAACATCTCAAGGATGAATATAAACAGGATGCAACTAAGCTCGATTTCGATTCACATAGCAAAGGGTCTGAATACTTATGTAAGGTACACAGTCACTCACTGTTCTTTTGTTTTTTAACAAAGTGCAGCAAGTCTGAGCCCGGCCCGGCACACTCAAATCAATTGCGGTTTTCTGATGTCAACGTTGTGAACAGAGTGCCCCATGGTGGCGTTGGGGTTATGGTATGGGCAGGCATAGGCTATGGACAACGAACACAATTGCATTTTACTGATGGCACTTTGAATGCACAGAGATATCGTGACGAGCACGAGATCCTGAGGCCCATTGTCATGCCATTCATCCACCGCCATCACCTTATGTTTTAACATTATAATGCACAGCCCCATGTCGCAAGGATCTGTATACAATTCCTGGAAATTGAAAATGTCCCAGTTCTTCCATGTCCTGCATACTCACCAGACGTCACCTAGTGAGCATGTTTAGGATACTCTGGATTGACGTGTACGACAGCGCGTTCCAGTTCCCGCCAATAGTAATAGTAGTTCTCACAACGTCCTATATAGTAATAATTGCTCAACGAGTCTGTGACCAATTCTTATTTTTTTTGGGAGGGGTTTTTGTTTGCGCACATGCCCCCCAAAAGGTCTGTGCACAACCCTGCTGCTAGAGGCAAGCAGACAGAAACTAGAAAAGACACAGAAAACTCCAAGCAAAGGAAAGTTATCGTGACGCAGCAAATGCATTTCAGGTGACAAATCAGAGGAGAAACTAGATGGAGCCAGACAATTACATGGGTAGCTAAAGTATGTCGACCTTTGTTTTTAAACTGTCACGCAGTGACATATCCACCGAGCATTCACGGTTGTCAAGTCCTTCCTGATTTGCTATCAGCAGTCCAGTGGTTTGTATGCACTGAGGATGAAGGCTACGGGTCATAACAATCGCTCATCATTTGAAGGCATCTAGCCAATAGAATGTATTTTGGGCACAGCGGTGCTAGCGCTCTGTAATCTGCTGCTGAAGTTACATGGTGCACAACAAATCGACCACAGTGTAAGAGTGTGACAGGGGAGTAAATGATGTGTGGACCAGTAAACTTCGTCTCCACTCCTCCTAACATCATTACTCATCGGGCTGATGATTTGGTGCACAACGAAGCGTTCCAGAACGTTCGGAAAATGCCCAAAATGCCTATAAATCAGAGATGAGGGAAACGCCCAACACTACAAAGTTCAAACGCAGGGTGAGAAACTGAACAATTTACTATAAACACTGCCGAAAAATGTTTTTTGTAATCCCTAATCGCAAATGCTCAGACTACGACCTAGGTGTTCATCAAGGTAATAGGCCCAATAAAACCATCACGTGTGAGGGCTATTTTATGTGTGCTATCTACAGTTTCTACGGTGCAGTAATTTTCATTGCACAGCACAGATATTCCCATAAATTCAATGGCTCGTCGTCACGCAACGCTGCATGTCTCTCTTGGCCGCTTAGTGATGTTGGCCGACCGGCTGAGTTTCAGTTTCCACACGTCCCACACCCTGTTTTATACTGCCTCTCAAGCTGGGAGAGGGGGGAGCAGGCCACTGCCAGAGTTAAATGGATTACTCACCGAGCACAAACCTGCCAGCGATACAGGGTGTGTGTGTTCTATCCTTGTGGGGACCTAAAATCCCCAAAAGTCCCCACAAGGATAGTGAAACAAGGAAAATACTCCCTCGCGGGGACATTTCCCATGTCCCCATAAGGACAAAGGCTATTTTAAGCTTTGGGGTTCAGTTTAGAGTTAGAATTAGGGTAAGGGTTAAGGCTACAGGATAAGGTTAGGGTAAGGTTTAGAGTTAGAGGTTTGGGAAAATAGGATTTTGAATGGAAATACATTTTAGGTCCCCACAAGGATTGAAGAACATAACACGTGTGTGTGTGCCACATAAATATTGCATGAGCACACCAGTCAGCTTATCAAGGTCCTGTTGAGCAGCTGATTTTTTACAATGTGGTTTGTTTGAGCAGGGCCGGAGAAAAGGCCTGCACACCCAGAAGCTCTCTTGGAATATCCTGCAGGATGGTAGGCCACGCTGCAACATTACAATTACAACCAAATACTTTTTATGTCTTTATAAAATAATTCCCTCATTCAATGAACCAGGGATCAAATGGCTAGGTTGGCGAGGTAGATGTTTATCTTTTGTCAGGTTAAATATTCAGTGTTCAAGGGAGATCGTGACAACATAGGAGTTGTCAATTAGGCTATTGTAAGCTATTTTTTTTACTTCATCAGAATTTTACAACCGAAGTACATAGCATTGGTCTCATCAACTGTACACCCGTATCAACTCCGTGCAGGCCATTTGTGGTTATACACGAGTGCCGGTGGAAAGTTATTTGGGGAAATCAGACATGCCAATGACATTAATACATGCTAATACAGTGGGGAAAAAAAAAGTATTTAGTCAGCCACCAATTGTGCAAGTTCTCTCACTTAAAAAGATGAGAGAGGCCTGTAATTTTCATCATAGGTACACTTCAACTATGACAGACAAAATGAGGAAAAAAAATCCAGAAAATCACATTGTAGGATTTTTTTATGAATTTAATTGCAAATTATGGTGGAAAATAAGTATTTGGTCAATAACAAAAGTTTATCTCAATACTTTGTTATATACCCTTTGTTGGCAATGACAGAGGTCAAATGTTTTCTGTAAGTCTTCACAAGGTTTTCACACACTGTTGCTGGTATTTTGGCCCATTCCTCCATGCAGATCTCCTCTAGAGCAGTGATGTTTTGGGGCTGTCGCTGGGCAACACGGACTTTCAACTCCCTCCAAAGATTTTCTATGGGGTTGAGATCTGGAGACTGGCTAGGCCACTCCAGGACCTTGAAATGCTTCTTACGGCCACTCCTTCGTTGCCCGGGCGGTGTGTTTGGGATCATTGTCATGCTGAAAGACCCAGCCACGTTTCATCTTCAATGCCCTTGCTGATAGGAGGTTTTCACTCAAAATCTCACGATACATGGCCCTATTCATTCTTTCCTTTACACGGATCAGTCGTCCTGGTCCCTTTGCAGAAAAACAGCCCCAAAGCATGATGTTTCCACCCCCATGCTTCACAGTAGGTATGGTGTTCTTTGGATGCAACTCAGCATTCTTTGTCCTCCAAACACGACGAGTTGAGTTTTTACCAAAAAGTTATATTTTGGTTTCATCTGACATTCTCCCAATCCTCATCTGGATCATCCAAATGCTCTCTAGCAAACTTCAGACGGGCCTGAAGTTACAGGTCTGTGAGAGCCAGAAATCTTGCTTGTTTGTATGTGACCAAATACTTATTTTCCACCATAATTTGCAAATAAATTCATAAAAAATCCTACAATGTGATTTTCTGGATTTTCCCCCCTCATTTTGTCTGTCATAGTTGAAGTGTACCTATGTTGAAAATTACAGGCCTCTCTCATCTTTTTAAGTGAGAGAACTTGCACAATTGGTGGCTGACTAAATACTTTTTTCCCCCACTGTATATATGCATCATTCTTTTGGAAATATATCAATCAATTACCTATTATAATGGTTGATTTGATTATTATGGAGATTATAATAATTTGACATATTTGTAGGAGGTTGATGTAATTTTTGTTAGGGCAAATCAGGTCTGTGATATTGAGACATTTCTAAGTTTAGTCTTGTATCAGGTGAACTGTTCTGTCCTCACATTTGGTCTGATCATTTCCCCATAATCTCCAAAGTGTTCTCTTTCAATTGCTACTTCAATATATAACAAATCATGAATTTGTTCCAAGCTTTTTATTTAAAAAAACAAAAACGAAATAACGTTGAATAATGAAACAACAAATGAACCGCAAAATGTGAGTCTTGTGATCATACTGTATTTCACAGCGTTTGGAGTTGCCTATACTGTACGCAAAATAATAGTTAGCTACGCCACCTCCACCTATTTGACCAGCCAGAGAATTAACCAAATATACAGACAGAGATTGCTAAACCCGTTTCCACCTGGCCCACAGTGTTGTAGTATACTTACAGTACAGAGCACTTCCATTCCATGCTCCACCTCATGCTTCTTTCTCTTGTTGCTATCTATTCGATAACATTCCACAAGTAAATGTAATAAATAAAACTTAGCAATTAAATAGCTCAGGTCTTGAAAATATGTGAAACCTTTTAATTTATTTTTATTTTGTATTATTTTATCTATGCCTAGTACCGAGGCTATATGACTGCGCCATCAACTTGTTAATTTATCTGACATCACTTGCTGCTTATATTCAGTCAACACATATATTTTAAGAATATCATGGAATATAACGGAACATTTTCATTTCACTTGGAATAAAAACAACAGTAACAACAGTTTAGTAAGTAATATGCTACAGTCCAGTTACAGCTTCTTCTGATGTGTGTATTTTTTCGTCTGTGCGTGCAGAACAGAGGAATAGCAATTCTTACACAATTGTTCTAAATTCAATCAATCACACTCTTCTTCTTCATCCTCATCATTCAGTTCATTCAAATTAAATTGTGAAGTCGTGCACAATTATCCGTTTCTATTTGGTTTGTATTGCCCATTCATTGACAGCATTCATTCAGTGAGAGACACATTAGCGCCTTGGGACCAACGCTTTACACTGTACCTGAAAGCATAATCAGCGCTGGAGCAATGAAGCAGTGACGCAGGGTAACATACTAAACCACAAATTACCTCTGTCTTGTGACATAATCTCAGATCTTTTAGTTGATGGACCACTGTAGTTTGAAGATGTAATCCGGAGACAGAAGTTTTGTACAAGAGCCTTCTGTGTGTTATCTTTTCGACTCCCTGCGCATATTTGCAATCAAATGGCAGAATTTTCCCCAACTCCTTGCTATCATACTCTGCTTCCACTGGGCATTCCACTGATTTTCAAAACTCGGTCCTCCAGAAAGTTGAGAGCATTAGCAACACTTTTGCAGTTCTTCGTGAAATATATTTAAAAAAAGCCACATTAGAAAGGATAAGATACACATATTGAGCAGCTCATGTTATAGACAGAAGCATGCTACATGCAGACCAATCCAAGCTCATCTCTCAGTATGTCCAGCCCACCCATTATCTCACCCATTATAACAAAGCAACCCTTGAATAATTAGCGGAAACAATAAATAAACCGTTCCATTTTGGAAAATTGCATTCACAACTGAATGTGACTGGTTGTAGTCTTTTCTGTAATAAAGGCTATACAACAAAATTCAAATAAAACGTTACAACAGACTCTCTGGTACGCTTATAATTTATTTAGTGTTGTTTATGTTGTTCCAAACGGTCAGATAAATTATTTTGTAATCTAACAGCACCTGTTTGGCACACATAATATGCAAACAGTGCTTGCTCCTTATCTTCTTTTTCTTTATCTCCAGTATTTTCCACAACTAGTCAAATTTATTCCGCACATCGGACTTCCCCTTTACCAGTAAACATTCTCCCGTTTTCGAGTTTATTAGTCACATCCTCTGCATTTTTCTGTCACTTGTTTCGGTGTTCGGAGTTTGTTATAACCAATTTATTGATGTGATTATGATATGCTATAGGTCAGTCCCTGTTGGTCACGTTGATGCGACGCATATATGTGTCACATAAAGGAGAGCAAGGGTTGAGGGAATGTTTTAAACATTGCTGATGTTCCGTGGTGGTCGCTGCAGTAGGGAGGAGACAGAGACAACGGGTGCTAGTCACAGTCACTCACTGTCATTTTTTTAACAAGTCTGAGCCGGCCCAGCACAATCAAATACATTTTTTAGTTGGGGACAGCCCTAACATTCAGAACGAAAAGTGAATTGCCACATTTTTTTTGGCAGTATTACTTCAGTCCCTTGTTGCAAACAGGATGAATGTTTTGGAATATTTGTATTCTGTACAGGCTTCCTTCTTTTCATTCTGTCAATTAGGTTAGTATTGTGGAGTAACTACAATGTTGTTAATCCATCCTCAGTTTTCTCCTATCACAGCCATTAATAAACTCATGTAACTGTTTTAAAGTCACCATTGGCCTCATGGTGAAATCCCTGAGCCTGTATCTTTGTAGTTACTGGGTGTATTGATACAACATCCAAAGTCTAATAAATAACTTCAACATGCTCAAAGGGATATTCAATGTCTGCTTTTTAAAATGTTTACCCATCTACCAATAGGTGTTTGAAATTCACTGCTCGACTGAAGGCCCTTACAGATAATTGTATGTGTGGGATACAGAGATGTAGTAGTCATTCAAAAAACATGTTAAACACTACTTTTGCCCAAAGACTCCATGCAACTTATTATGTGACTTGTTAAAGCACATTTTTACTCCTGAAC
This sequence comes from Brachymystax lenok tsinlingensis, assembly GCA_030435695.1. Lineage (NCBI taxonomy): Eukaryota > Metazoa > Chordata > Actinopteri > Salmoniformes > Salmonidae > Brachymystax > Brachymystax lenok. Next base: position 35,841,869 of record CM059799.1, read on the forward strand.
TTATTTAGGCTTGCCATAACAAAGGGGTTGAATACTTATTGACTCAAGACATTTAAGCTTTTCATTTGTAATACATTTGTAGCATTTTCTAAAACCATAATTCCACTTTGACATTATGGGGTATTGCGTGTAGGCCAGTGACCACAAAATCTAAATTTGATCAATTATAAATTCAGGCAGTAAAACAACAAAATCAGGAAAAAGTCAAGGGGTTTGAATACTTTCTGAAGGCACTGTAAGCTATCCATTGCAGGAGATCATGCAGTATTGGACTTCCCTTGGTCTTTTCACACCAGCTAGAGATCAAAGGTCTGAGAGACTACAAGCCTGGCTGGGAGTAGGTTACAGGCCTGGCTGGGAGTAGGTTGCATCCCAAATGGCACACTACTTTCTACCAGAGACCCTGGTCAAAACTAGTGCACTAAATAGGAAATATAGTGCCATTTAGGGCACAGCCTGGGGGGGGGGGGGTTCTGAGACACTATCTCAGGTCACAGTGCAAAAAATTCAACACATCCATTTCGTTTGGTATGACCCAGGCTTGGAGAGAATCCCGTGACCTCCTTATAATAGGAAGGGAGCAGCGAAAACATTATGAATCCTTAAGAACGATTGCGTTCGAAGGGTCGGGGTTGAGGTCTTGTAGAAAATTACAGAAAATTCAACCATCATCCATCACCATATTGCAAAATAATCAACCATAAATTTGTACAATGTGTTATTCAAACAAAATGAAATAACAGTAGTCAATGTGCTGAATGCAACAAAATTCATCAGCAAGTCAGATATAATTTTTTATCCTTACCGCATTCCACAAAAATGACTGTATTTGCACCCTTCAACCATCCTACCCTTCATCAACATTCCAAGCCTCCCAAACTGAATGCCTCCAAACCATCCATTTGACCAAAGGGAGTTTTATCCACAACAGATATAGCTTAGCTTGAATAAAATAAAAAAAACAGGTGACATTCTTCATTTCAATACCCACATGAACTGAGAGGGAGCTAAGAGAACGACCTCCAGCTGCCTTAGAGTGGAAGAGGGGGACATCCCTGCAGGATTTGGCTAAGAACATTAGCCTCCCGCGCAGCTATGAAAACCACTATTGAACGGCTTAGGCTAATGTGACTTTCATTAGCGCTATGCTAGCGTCCGGAGGCTGAAGCAGGCCAAACCCAAATTGAAAAGTGCTCATGCATAACCGTGTCGGATGCCCAGCATTCTACTACCCCTAGCCCAACTGAATGAATTCCTGCCTCGCCCAACAGAAAAATCCAGTTACTCCGATATCAAGCCTGGGGTTTCGTTTGGTTGGGTTCTTAACTAACCTAACATTGGTTAACACAGCAATTGTTTGAGTATCTAAAGTCAAAAGATGCCAACCCATGGGAACAAGATGTAACAACAGCATTAAGATTTGAAATACCCATTAAACACAAAATAATAATGAGAGTCATGATCAAGTTGAAGTGTTTCTGAAACGTAACCCAGAAAAAACATGAAATTACTGCATAGTAAACAAACAAAAGGGTTGAGGAGGCATTCCTCAGTACGGTCTACTCAGCTATCTGAAGGAGTTGCTATGCCAAAACAAATGGGGTACTTTTGTTTTCACTGCCATCCAATATCACTTTATCTTGGCCACAGTGTGGTACACGCCCGCTTCTCTCTCCTTTCTTTTTCTTTCTCTCACTCCCATTATCTCCATCTTGCCAGATTTGCACCATGCACCTGGGACTCTTAATGCCTGCATAGCAACAAAAATATATGCCATTTCAGGTCAGTATGGGAGCAACAAAATTTGTGAATGGGTCATTTAAGAGAAATGCAGGGAAATGCTGGTATTATTTGCAGCAAAATGCTGCACAATTACCAGTCGAGTCCCAGGTGCGGCTTGGAGGGCTGTTTTCTGCTGAGCCCTGGGAGTGCCATTGAAACCTGCTTCAGAATCGTACATCTTCATCGCCTCTTCGTCGGCTCCCTTAGACAGCAGATGTGAACTGCTGCGATCACCGCATGGCTGCCTGCCACGATTCAGGTCAAACATTCCAAGTGAGAAGAAGGTAGAAAGAAAAAGGTGCGCAGATATGATGTGATCTTGAACATTAGGCTGTAGGTGGTGAACTGTGGGTTTTCCTAATTTGAGAGAGGTCTTAATGTGGGGCTCTCCAGTCTCCACTGGTGTGGCAGGCCTTGTTATAGCCGACAGACAGTCAGACCTGAGTGGTGCTGCAGTGGAGCGGTCTTCCTATCCCTGACAACGATATAGGGGCTTTGCAAGGGGGAAACAATAGTGTTGACAAGCACTATCGGGCCTAGCAGCGCGAAGGCAGGCCAAACGATTTCATTTTGCAGCCAATTTCATTATCAGGACAAGCAGAGTGTACTAATTCCTGAAAACCAACAATAGCAAAGCATCTTTCTAATTAAGCCCTTGAGTAGCATTGCTTAGTGCACCGGTCTATCCGTTTTGGATTCCTGTGAAGAGACTGATTGGATTCAAGAACGCTCCTAATAGCCTCCCTATTTTTCCCCATTGGCCACAGAGGACTCCGCTGAATTTTATGGACCAACCACGGGGCTTTGTCTCAAGATATTAGAGACTAATTGAGGTATATGACTATCATACATTCTTATATGTATAAAAAAAATATTTTACATACATACATACATATATATATATACACACACACACACACACACATATATACATACACATACACACACACACACACACACACACACATATATATACACTTATACATGTGTATGTATGTGTATATATATATATAAATACATATAAATATATATAAATACATATATATATATATAAATACATATATATATATATATATATATATATATATGTATGGTTAAACATTCATACAAACATACATACAGCTGTGGCCAAAGGTTTTGAGAATGACACAAATATTAATTTCCCAAAAGTTTGCTGCTTCAGTGTCTTTAGATATTTTTGTCAGATGTTACTATGGAATACTGAAGTAAAATTACAAGCATTTCATACGTGTCAAAGGCTTGTATTGACAATTACATGAAGTTGATGCAAAGAGTCAATATTTGCAGTGTTGACCCTTCTTTTTCAAGACCTCTGCAATCCGCCCTTGCATGCTAACCTCTGAGCCACATCCTGACTGATGGCAGCCCATTCTCGCATAATCAATGCTTGGAGTTTGTCAGAATTTGTAGGTTTTTGTTTGTCCACCAGCCGCTTGAGGATTGACCACAAGTTCTCAATGGGATTAAGGTCTGGGGAGTTTCCTGGCCATGGACCCAAAATATCAATGTTTTGTTCCCCGAGCCACTTAGTTATCACTTTTGCCTTATGGCAAGGTGCTCCATCATGCTGGAAAAGGCATTGTTCATCACCAAACGGTTCCTGGATGGTTGGGAGAAGTTGCTCTCAGAGGATGTGTTGGTACCATTCTTTATTCATGGCTGTGTTCTTAGGCAAAATTGTGAGTGAGCCCACTCCCTTGGCTGAGAAGCAACCCCACACATGAATGGTCTCAGGATGCTTTACTGTTGGCATAGCACAGGACTGATGGTAGCGCTCACCTTGTCTTCTCCGGACATGCTCTTTTCAGGATGCCCCAAACGATCGGAAAGGGGATTCATCAGAGAAAATAGCTTTTTTTTAAAATATACCTTTATTATTCCCCGCAAACCCTACAACCCCTCCCTCAATTGGAGTAATCTAATAAACAATAACACATATTATACACATTTTACCGACAATCTATTTTACAATAGTTATATTTTGTTTGTTTTATCATTCATGTTTTACATAAATTCCACATTCCTTCTGTCAACATTCCATGTCAATGACAGTAAACACTAAATAACTAGAGACAACAACATAAAAAACTTAAGACACAGTCAATTGTTATTAATTTGTTGAGGACCTACGGCAAGCAGGTTCAAGCTAGGCCATAACATCCAATGCTACGTTGTTATGATTTAAATTCCTCACCAAGACAGGCCAGCACCAGCACTGGCGGTTCTGGGAGGCAGTGCCCTGTGACAACAATTTTGGACCCCTTGTGGCCCCCTAAATGTGGAGTATGAAATAATTTTTGCATAACAGATTTTTGCTATCGTTCTTTTTTTACATCCGTTATTAGACAGTGGCAACGTGGAACACTATTTAAACCCACACATTTACTAGAGGGACATGGTCTTCTGCCTACTAATGCCTGCAATGAAGTGAAGAAAACAATATGACAACAATAACGTCTAATGTAACTGGCCCCTCTAACAGTACAACTGGCCCCAGCTTGGCCCCCCAAGTTGAAAGGGTCTAGAACCTCCACTGAGCACCAGACCTTTCGGATCTGTCTAAGTACAAAGCTGACTGTGCTTTTTACACAATGGAGATGTTCAGAATAAGTCTAAGTGATCTCTGTCTATAACCACAGTGTTTTCACACAATGGAGAATGGAGTCTTTTATAGCTAGGAGAGTGGGTCTGAAAATGTACATCTCAGCTAGGAAGCGCTCGAACGAGAAGTGGACTCACTCTATCCCCCGAGGTGCCGAAAATTAATTACATCCAGCACGGCAGATCCCGCCTTTCTATGAAACGCTTCTTTACGAGATGGCCCTCAAATTAGCCAAATTGGAGTGATGTGACAGCCTAAGAACTTTGTCTGCTATTGTTTTGAAGCTGGCTATCCCCTCCAATGACTCAGTTAGCTAATGTCAGACAGAACAGAGTGGATGCTTACAGTAGGGGTGCCTCTTATCTGACTCTATTGTAATTCACTCTTATTGGCTTAATGAATTGTACAGATAAAGGCATGCATGCATCAACGTGCCTAAATTAAGTCAATGTGCTTAAATTAATAGAACGACTTTCTACATGAAGGACGTCATCACGGCGCAAAACAGCTTTATCTCTGGATTAAATCATTCACAATTCACAATGCGTCCTCTTTATAGTGTGTGATCTAATGCGTTCAATAGAACGGACTTTTAAGGGCTAATTCTACTGAGGATAGACGGTCAAGACGGATTCTAAAATGGCTTCCTTGTCTCAACAAGAGGATTATACCGTAGCTAGAAAGTGATGAGATGACTCGCAATAACATGCATAACATTTAATAGAACTTAAGAGTGCGATATCTTTGATTAATACTTGATAAGGCCTTTGTAAAGCATATAGTTTTGACAACCAACCTACTTATGAAAATTGACAAACGTTGCTAGGGCATCAAACGGTAGATGTCATTGTGAGTGCTCTTGTATCGCCGGCCTTTGGAATCAAGCGCAGGAAACAGAGTAAAGAGAAACCTCCTCTCTTTTAATTAACGGACATGCAACTACTAACCCAGTAGTATATACACCTGCTCACGAACAACAGGAGCACAACATACAGATAAACAATCACGGACAAAAACCAGGGGTGAACAGAGGGATTAAATAGGACACATACATTTAGTGAAATGGGAACCAGATGTGAATGAAACAAGACAAACATAACATGAGAAATGGATCGGTGGTGGCTAGAACTCCGGTGACGTCGACCGCCGGTAGCCGCCCGAACTAGGAGGGACCGACTTCAGCTGAAATCGTGACAGTCATAAAAGGGTAACGAGTTTGACATGTATCTTTAATCATGACCCAGATGTCTCAGAAGGTTCATCTTTAGAAATGTGTTTGTTTATAAAGTCATGCTGACCCTGACACTGCACTTGACCGGAGTTCACAGCTTGTTCTACAGAACATTGGAGGACGCAGACTTGAAAACCCCAAACACGTATGCCAAACAGCCTTGCTCTGCTTGGCAGGTCAATGCCCCTCTCATGTGCTTCTCACCAGGGCTGACTGAGTACAGAGGACTCACTGCTTAGTACGACTCTGTCCCAAATGGTACCCTATTCCCTATGCAGTGCACTACTTTTGACCAGAGCCCATAAAAGTAGTGCACTACATAGAGAATAGGGTGTGATTTGGGATGCGCTCTACGACTCACATATCTCTGGAATTATGTTACATCCTCAACAATAGAGGCTTCTCTGGTGCGAACCTGCAGAACGCATATCAATCAAGCATTCACCTTCCACAAACCAACGCCTACACGTTGAATACAGGCATGTAGATACAGCTGGCAACATTGTAAGAGAGAGTACAACATTTTCCTACAGTATTTTATGTTAAATACAGTAAATAAAAACTATTCAAGGCCAGTAATTAAGAGCAAGTCCACCACAGACAAACATCATCTGTTGAACTTGTGTAATTAATGCCATATTCCACACCCAAATCTCTGAAAAAAAACAAAGTTAAGAAAAAAAAATCATGAGACTGCAAAAATATTGCAACAGGAGTTGCTGTTGAAAGGATGAAGGTAACCACAAACAGGGTCAGGGGTGTGATTTGAAGTGTCTCCATTTACAGGAATCCAGAGGTCCTTGGCCCGCTGCAGAAAATTTGTCCAAACTCCAAAACCACATAGCTTATGCCTTTCACCAAAGACCATGTCACCGCTTTCCTGCCAGGCTGACCCTGGCCATCACGATCAAGCCCGCGGTTCAATTAGAGTTCACTGTTCTAAGAGGCATTGGAAAAGGACCCTGTGCGCATGCTGGAATGGGAGCGAATGCTGCCAATTTCCTCTCCTGAGAAATTGCCAAGGAAACAACAACCTTTCCAGTAATGGAGTTGCCTGCTGCTGTTCGTGACGGGATTGGATTTAACGTTGTGTTCTCTCTCGGCATCTCAAGTTTAACGTACATATTCAATTCCATGGCTTTAATAACTTTTATTACGTCTATTGACTCTCCCTGGGCAGAGACACAGGCTGTACATCCCAAATGGCACTCTATTTCCTTGGACAAATCCAATAGGGAATAGGGTGCCATTTGGGACGCAGTCCTAGAAGCCTGCTGCTGGAGAATGGGATAGGGAACTGCTTATACTGTGTCTAGTACTGTAGGTTACTATGATTATATTAAAGTTCAGCGGCTTGTTGCCCCTTGGTGTACGGCCAAGGTGAGATGTGATAACAATGCCAAAATCTCCATACCATTTATGTGAGTAACACAATGCAATCCAGTTGGAAAGGGAGATACATTACATTAAGGAGGTAAAAGAGGAGGTGGCGGAGGTAGAAGAGGAGGACCTAATAACCTTGTGAACCTTGTCCTGTATGTATGGCTGCCCACTCTTAGCCCACTGTTAGACACATTATAGCAAGCTAGACGAACTAGACGATCACAGACACTGCTCAAGGCCATGCGTCTACAGCTGCCGCGATAGTCCTCCTCGCAGAGGTGAAAGAGGAGGAGGGATGGCCTACAGCTTTAGCTAACATTACAATGCGTACTATGGAAGTGCCTCACAAGGGGTGTGACGACATGCAATGCCCCGCGAGCCCTGAGCAAAATCTCGACAAGAATAACATAAAGCCCAGAGATCTAATTCCCCCGTGCAACACAAGGCTCAGATTTCCCGATGTAATTCAATTTGGACCCGGAGCTCGTCGTTGCACTCTCCCGACAAACACGTCCCAGGCTCTCTCTTCATTCACAGACTCGGGCCCCCTCTGCCCTGAGCTTTCGACCAATCCACCCAACAAAAAAAAAGTGCCAGCAGTAATTCCATCCCTCATTATTCTTCATTACAGTGGCGAAAAGCACCCAGGGCCAGATCATATTGGCTGTTAACTAAAGTTTCGGAGACAATTAGCTCAAGTTGTTAAAATTAATCATTGTTATGGCTGGGATCTCCGAGGCTAGCAGAAGCTCTGTTTTTATGGTTTGTTTATTTGTGCGCTCCGTGGATATCGATTGAAGGCTCATTGTACGCCGTGGGATAAGGCATTCAACAATCGTTTGAGGGATTTGTTTGTCTGCACAGACACGCGCCGTCCAATCGTGACAGAGATTAGAGCTAATGCACAGGGAAACACGGACTATCTCTACACTTTATTATTAACTTAATCTTGATGATGTGGTCGAAATCATGCAATCATGCCATTCTGTCTGTTCACAGAATTGAGAATATAGTTATCATTCGGCAGTTCAAAGAACAGTGGCTTTTAAATCTAATATTTTATTTCGTTAGTAGGTCTTTGAAAGCCTTACATTACTGCAGCAGTCGCTGGATTGTTGGATTGTTGTCATTCCATAGTTGATTGACTGTAAACACCAGAGGCTGATTTGATCTGACAGGAAGAGCTATTATGCTAAACTAGGGCAGTCTTCTTTTCCCGGTCTCTGGCTGCCTCCCAAATTGTACCTTTTCCCTATATAGTACACTACTTTTGACCAGAGCCCGATAAAGTAGTGCACTATATAGGGAATAGGGGACACAGCCTCTGTGAAAACAACGCTCCAGCTGAATTAAACATACTAACGCTCTGAAATGAAATGGAGACGACGTGGCTTCCATGCATTTCCCGCCGCCCCCCCAAATATTTTACATTGTTTGCGTTTTGGGAGCTTCCCTGACGTGCAACCTGACTCTAAATCCAGCCTCAATTAATTGTGCGAGTTCCTCCTCCCCTCCTGTGGGCAGCCTCTGAACAGCAGCGAGGGCCTAATGACAGAGTCACGCAGCATGAAAACCATATCAACATCTCTGCTTCCTGCCCCCACCCTAAAAGAGATTGCATTCCATCTTTTGTTTTTCTGAAGCTCTCCTAGTCACGATAAGGGGGCAAGCTCCATCCAAAGTGGAAGTAACGTAACATTGGATTAGGATCCATATTTATAGTATATTGCTTACGCCGGAGGGATTGTTTATGGCTTGTGATTTGCATTAATCCTCTGCAGGATTGCGTCCGAGAGGAAGGACACCTGAGAGACATATGGTGGGGAATGAAGGCATGAATATCCAAACCAGAGACACACACGTCGTCTCCGGGACCAAGGTGAGGCCGCAGAGGGGTTTGGTAATACCCTGTATAATACCCGCACAGTTACTGAGAGCATCTGCTATAGGGAGGGGAAGGGGGAGAAGGAGGGGGGCTCATTTGGAATGGATGTGCTTCTGGCAGTTATAAGGAATTCTATTATTGCTCACAAAAAGCAAGTATCTATATGGTAATTTCCCCGTAACGTGTGTGCAGTGGGTAGATACGTGATAATCCCAGTGTAATTAATGGTTCCTCTGGTGAGCGCCTGATTAATGCAAGACATTGAACACATATGGATTTTTACCGCAAACTATTGGAATATTTAATGGACAATGAGGTAAACATGCCCTGCTACAGCCATCTAGAGACCTCCCTAGTATAAAAAACTCCCAGAGCCAAATGACACCCTATTCCATATTTAGTGTATTACTTTTGACCAGAGCCCTATGGGTAGTGCACTATAAAAGATAACAGTGTGCAATTTGGGATGCAGCCCACTTACACAGCCCAGCCAACATGTATTCACATGTTGTCCCTCGGCTTCATACAATGAGGGGAAAAAAGTATTTGATCCCCTGCTGATTTTGTACGTTTGCCCACTGACAAAGAAATGATCAGTCTATCAATTTAATGGTAGGTTTATTTGAACAGTGAGAGACAGAATAACAACAAACAAATCAAGAAAAACGCATGTGAAAAATGTTAGAAATTGATTTGCATTTCATTTAGGGAAATAAGTATTTGAACACCCTCTCAATCAGAAGGATTTCTGGCTCCCAGGTGTCTTTTATACAGGTAACGAGCTGAGATTAGAGCACACTCTTAAAGGGAGTGCTCCTAATCTCAGTTTGTTACCTGTATAAAAGACACCTGTCCACAGAAGCAATCAATCAGATTCCAAACTCTCCACCATGGCCAAGACCAAAGAGCTCTCCAAGGATGTCAGGGACAAGATTGTAGACCTACACAAGGCTGGAATGGGCTACAAGACCATCGCCAAGCAGCTTGGTGAGAAGGTGACAACAGTTGGTGCGATTATTCGCAAATGGAAGAAACACAAAAGAACTGTCAATCTCCCTCTGCCTGGGGCTCCATGCAAGATCTCACCTCATGGAGTTGCAATTATCATGAGAACGGTGAGGAATCAGCCAAGAACTACACGGGAGGATCTTGTCAATGATCTCAAGGCAGCTGGGACCATAGTCACCAAGAAAACAATTGGTAACACACTACGCCGTGAAGGACTGAAATCCTGCAGCGCACGCAAGGTCCCCCTGCTCAAGAAAGCACATATGAATGCCCGTCTGAAGTTTGCCAATGAACATCTGAATGATTCAGAGGACAACTGGGTGAAAGTGCTGTGGTCAGATGAGACCAAAATGGAGCTCTTTGGCTTCAACTCAACTCACCGTGTTTGGAGGAGGAGGAATGCTGCCTATGACCCCAAGAACACCATCCCCACCATCAAACATGGAGGAGAAAACATTATGCTTTGGGGGTGTTTTTCTGCTAAGGGGACAGGACAACTTCACCAGATCAAAGGGACGATGGACGGGGTCATGTACCGTCAAATCTTGGGTGAGAACCTCCTTCCCTCAGCCAGGGCATTGAAAATGGGTCGTGGATGTGTATTCCAGCATGACAATGACCCAAAACACATGGCCAAGGCAACAAAGGGGTGGCTCAAGAAGAAGCACATTAAGGTCCTGGAGTGGCCTAGCCAGTCTCCAGACCTTAATCCCATAGAAAATCTGTGGAGGGAGCTGAAGGTTCGAGTTGCCAAACGTCAGCCTCGAAACCTTAATGACTTGGAGAAGATCTGCAAAGAGGAGTGGGATAAAATCCCTCCTGAGATGTGTCAAACCTGGTGGCCAACTACAAGAAACGTCTGACCTCTGTGATTGCCAACAAGGGTTTTGCCACCAAGTACTAAGTCATGTTTTGCAGAGGGTTCAAATACTTATTTCCCTCATTAAAATGCAAATCAATTAATAACATTTTTCATATGTGTTTTTCTGGATTTTTTTGTTGTTATTCTGTCTCTCACTGTTCAAATAAACCTACCATTAAAATGATAGACTGATCATTTCTTTGTCAGTGGGCAAACGTACAAAATCAGCAGGGGATCAAATACTTTTTTCCCCTCACTGTATGTAAGTGGGGGAAGGACGAAAAAACTAAAGATCCTGAGCAAGGTCCTTGTCTTTCCTTAAGTGCTGCATCTTTCTCAATATCCTGGAGGTTTCTGTTCCCGTGGCCACACTCCTCCCAGCATTATTAGCTCTGCTTAATAATGAACCCACCAGGCATAGTCTTTATTAGGAAGGACGGAGGAGCTGGGGCCAGGGAGCAAAGCTGGCCCTGCTACAATCTCTTCACTGGGGATCTGGCACATGAATTTTAATAGGAGAGCAAAGCGGGCAGGTGGGTCAGTCCTGGAGACACTCTGTGCATGCCAATCTGGCCCCTGCGTCCATGGCTCAGGAACAAACTGAAGGAGACAGGAAAGGTGGCGGTGGCAGAGGGATCAGGACAGCGATGCAGCTTCCATTCAGGTGAGAGGGAGCATCGTTCGGTGACAAACTGAGACCATGAGCCACACTGGCTTGTCCATATTAATGAAGTTGGTAGAGCGGTGAGGATTCCTGTTAATTGCTTTTGCTGGATTGTCAGCTGGACTACTACTTGGTATGAGCAAGAAATAAATGAAAGCAGTAAAGATGGGTCTATTGTGGCTCTTTAGATTTAAAGCCTCGTCTCACCCTAGGCTCTAACAGACCTGATCCCATTCATAAACCATTCACTCTCCCTACCTACTTAAAATGTTCTGCTCGGAGCCACAATTTATTTCACCCATTTTAGAATGTCCCTGCCCCAAACAACGCAGGTGATTTGTTGTATATTTAAGGAATTTTTTTGGCTTTCCACCCAGCGGTAATTGTCACGGCGACCTTGATGCAGATAGGATAAAAGAAAAATACCCGCTGTCAAGACTCCGCCATTAGTACCGCCGGAGAATTGCCACATTGCCTCTCTGATCCCTGTAAGCATTTCTGATTCTGAGCATGTCTGCCCATTCTGCCATACCCACTGCTCGTCTAAGAGAGAGAGCCCAAATATGTGTGCATAACACAATACTTCAATCTATTTTTATGATAAAACTGTGCATACAACTCCTCAGGGAAGGTTGAGGGACAGTTTCAGATAACTTGACATGCTCTTTGAGATCTAGAAATGAAGTCCCACACATGTAATCGAAATAGAACTACAGGTGACGGAAGTACAATATTGGGGGGATACAATCTATGTTTCTCACTGATAGCAACTGATAATTGAGCCAAGCAAATGATGTCTTGGCACTATGAGCTTTTGACAATGATATTTCTTCATCTCATGGTTGAGAAGACATTACACAGACACATTCCTGGTAGTTCCTATGACAGACATACTTTGAATCTGGCAAGACCGGTTAGTGTGAAAGTTATAGCGGTAAAGAACGTAACATATATTTATAAGTCTGTGCGTTGGTCCACCAAAAACCTAATCTAGATGTTGCAATTTACATTACGCTGAGTTTGCATTCCCGTACCAAGCCAAGCCCACAGCAACAGACCACATAGGAGGGTAACTGAATCATAATCATTGATTGTATTATATCCTTTTGAGCAAGGTGAAGTTATTAATTACACGTTGGATGGTGTATCAATACACCAGTCGCTGCAAAGATACAGGCGTCCTTGCTAACTCAGTTGCCGGAGAGGAAGGAAACCACTCAGGGATTTCACCATGAGGTCAATGGTGACTTTAAAACAGTTACAGAGTTGAATGGCTGTGATACGTGAAAACTGAGGAGAGATCAACAAAATTGTAGTTACTCCACAATACTAACCTAATTGACAGAGTGAAAAGAAAACAACAAATATTCCAAAACATGCATATTCCAAAACACTGATTTGCATGTTTTGGCAAATATTCAAAACATGCAAATCGAATACAACACATTACTGAGTACCACTCTCCATATGTTCAAGCATAGTGGTGGCTGCATCATGTTATGGGTATTCTTGTAATCGTTAAGGACAGGGGAGTTTTGCAGGATAAAAAAAACAATCTATGGAATGGAGCTAAGCACAGGCAAAATCTAAAGGAAAACCTGGTTCAGTCTACATTCACCTTTCAGCAGGACAATAACCTAAAACCCAAAGCCACATCTACACTGGAGTAGCTTACCAAACAGACAGTGTATGTTCCTGAGTGGCCAAACTACAGTTTTGACTTAAATCTACTTGAAAAGGACTTAAAAATGGTCGCATAGCAATGATCAACACCCAATTTGACAGCTATATGAATTTTGAAAAGAATAATGGCCAAATGTTGCACAATCCAGGTTGACTTTGTCATTATGGGGTATTGTGTGTAGAAAAAAAATACATGCAATCCATTTTGAATTCAGGCTTTAACACAGCAAACACGTGGAATAAGTCAAGGGGTATGAATACTTTCTGAAGGCACTGTTTGTGTCAAACATCCCAGAGTAGGAGTGCTGATCAGGTCCCCCTTATCCATTTAATAAGCTGACCCCTAGAAGAGCACTCCTACTCTAAGAAGCTTTATGAATATGGCCCCGGATTCTATTCAAATCCATAAATACATCACTTCTAATCCTTGATTTGATTTGATTTAATCCTCCACGCTGTGTCAGTCCAACAATCACAATCTGTTTTGTTGTGTGAGTGGAGGACAGCAGACCTAATGAAGAATGTTGTACTGGGTCTTAGCACTGCTCTTATTTCTTGCCTTGTCAGCTCTCCAAATTAAGAATGATGTACTTATTTTGCTGGAAAATGGTTGATTTAGTTTTTAACACATTGGCCTAGCCTACACAACACCTCCATAACTCTAAGTCCATAAAATAACAGATAATAACAGTTAAAGCTATATAAACTGACTGAAAATGAAAGAGGTTATAACAAGAAACACAAACATGTGCAACGTGTTCAAACAGAGGTACCAAGACCTTTCCCGACGACTCCTCCTGAATTACATTTTGTTGCTCTATCGATCGCTCCATACATCAGTCTCAACCTGCTATCCTAGAAGTTGTTTGTGCTGATGTTAAAATTGCGTGATTCATGATTCCTATAGGCCGGCTCTGGCCCAACTCATCGGTTTCTAGGACCAATCAGAACAGTTTGCAGTGGTGTAAAGTACTTAAAGTACTACTTAAGTAGTTTTTGGTGGTATCTGTACTTTACTATTAATATTTTTGCCAAATTTTACTTTTACTTCACTACATTCCTAAAGAAAATAATGTACTTTTAACTTTAGATTTTGACAGGAAAATTGTCCAATTCACACACTTATCAAGAAAACATCCCTCGTCATCCCTACTGCCGCTGATCTGGCGGACTCAATCAACACAAATGTTTCGTTTGTAAATTAAGTCTGAGTGTTGGAGTGCAATAAATCCGTCAATAATTTTTTTTTTTTAAATTGTGCTGTTTGTTTTGCTTAATATTATGGAATTTAAAATGGTTTATATTTTTACTTTTACTTTTGATACTTAAGTACATTTTAGCAATTCCATTTACTTTAGATAGTTAAGTATATTTAAAACAAAATACATTTAGACTTTTCCTCAAGTAATATTTTACAGGGTGACTTTCACTCAAGTAATTTTCTATTAAGGTATCTTTACTTTTAATGTGTGGCTCATGGTCTCTTTTTTAAGTATGACAATTGAATGGGCGATTGCACGCTGACTTCGGTTGCGTACGGTGTTTCCTCTGACACATTGGTGTGGCTGGCTTCCGGGTTAAGCGAGCAGTGAGTCAAGAAGCAGTGCGGCTTGGCAGGGTCGTGTTTCGGAGGACGCATGGCTCTCGACCTTCCCGAGTCCGTATGGGAGTTGCAGCAATGGGACAAGACCATAACTACCAACTGGAAATCACAAAATTGGGTTAAAAAAAAGGGGTACAAGTATGACAATTGAGTACTTTTTCCACCACTGATGGTTTGAATGTATCATCAGGGGGAGGAAGCAAAATGTTGAGGATACATCTGAGGTCAAAATCAGAAAACCGGCCATGTTTTCTTTTTCTTCATAGAAATATACATACACATGTATATATACACATATATACTTTATATACACTACCGGTCAAAAGTTTTAGAACACCTACTCATTCAAGTTCTCTTTTTCTTTTTACTATTTTCTACATTGTAGAATAATAGTGGCCATCACAACTATGAAATAACACAAATGAAGTAACCTAAAAAGTGTTTAAATCAAAATACATTTTATATTTGAGATTCTTCAAATAGCCACCCTTTGCCTTGTCAGCTTTGCACACTCTTGGCATTCTCTCAACCAGCTTCATCTGGAATGCTTTTCCAACAGTCTTGAAGGAGTTCCCACATATAATGAGCACTTGTTATCTGCTTTTCCTTCACTCTGCTGTCCGACTCATCCCAAACCATCTCAACTTGGATGAGGTTGGGGGATTGTCGAGGCCAGGTCATCTCCACTATTCTCCTTTTTGGTAAAATAGCGCTTACCCAGCCTGGATGCGTGTTGGGTCATTGTCCTGTTGAAAAACAAATTATACTCCCACTAAGCACAAGCCAGATGGGATGGCGTATCGCTTCAGAACGCTGTGGTAGCCATGCTGGTTAAGTGATCCTTGAATTCTAAATAAATCACAGACAGTGTCGCCAGAAAAGCACCCCTATCACCATAACACCTCCTCCTCCATGCTTTATGGTGGGAAATACACATGCAGCCATTCACCCACACTGCGTCTCACAATGACACGGCAGATGGAACCAAAAATCTCCAATTTGGACTCCAGACCACAGGAAAGATATCCACCGGTCTTTGTTTCATCAGACCAGAGGACATTTCCACCGGCCTAATGTCCATTGCTCCTGTTTCTTGGCCCCAGCAAGTCTCTTCTTTATATTGGTGTCCTTTAGTAGTGGTTTTTCTGTATACCCCCCTACCTTGTCACAACTGATTGGCTCAAACGCATTAAGGAGGAAAGAAATTCCATTAATTAACTTTTAACAAAATGCATTCCAGGTGACTACCTCATGAAGCTGGTTGAGAAAATGCCAAGAGTTTGCAAAGCTGTCATCAAGGCAAAAGGTGGCTACTTTGAAGAATCTAAAAAATATTTTAGTTACTACATGATTCCATATGCATTATTTCATAGTTTTGATGTCTTAACAATTATTCTCCAATGTAGAAAATACACTGCTCAAAAAAATAAAGGGAACACTTAAACAACACAATGTCAATCACACTTCTGTGAAATCAAACTGTCCACTTAGGAAGCAACACTGATTGACAATAAATTTCACATGCTGTTGTGCAAATGGAATAGACAACAGGTGGAAATTATAGGCAATTAGCAAGACACCCCCAATAAAGGAGTGGTTCTGCAGGTGGTGACCACAAACCACTTCTCAGTTCCTATGCTTCCTGGCTGATGTTTTGGTCACTTTTGAATGCTGGCGGTGCTTTCACTCTAGTGGTAGCATGAGACGGAGTCTACAACCCACACAAGTGGCTCAGGTAGTGCAGCTCATCCAGGATGGCACATCAATGCGAGCTGTGGCAAGAAGGTTTGCTGTGTCTGTCAGCGTAGTGTCCAGAGCATGGAGGCGCTACCAGGAGACAGGCCAGTACATCAGGAGACGTGGAGGAGGCCGTAGGAGGGCAACAACCCAGCAGCAGGACCGCTACCTCCGCCTTTGTGCAAGGAGGAGCAGGAAGAGCACTGCCAGAGCCCTGCAAAATGACCTCCAGCAGGCCACAAATGTGCATGTGTCTGCTCAAACGGTCAGAAACAGACTCCATGAGGGTGGTATGAGGGCCCGACGTCCACAGGTGGGGGTTGTGCTTACAGCCCAACACCGTGCAGGACGTTTGGCATTTGACAGAGAACACCAAGATTGGCAAATTCGCCATTGGCGCCCTGTGCTCTTCACAGATGAAAGCAGGTTCACACTGAGCACATGTGATAGACGTGACAGAGTCTGGAGACGCCGTGGAGAACGTTCCTGACTGCCATTAGGTACCGAGATGAGATCCACAGACCCCTTGTGAGACCATATGCTGGTGCGGTTGGCCCTGGGTTCCTCCTAATGCAAGACAATGCTAGACCTCATGTGGCTGGAGTGTGTCAGCAGTTCCTGCAAGAGGAAGGCATTGATGCTATGGACTGGCCCGCCCGTTCCCCAGACCTGAATCCAATTGAGCACATCTGGGACATCATGTCTCGCTCCATCCACCAACGCCACGTTGCACCACAGACTGTCCAGGAGTTGGCGGATGCTTTAGTCCAGGTCTGGGAGGAGATCCCTCAGGAGACCATCCACCACCTCATCAGGAGCATGCCCAGGCATTGTAGGGAGGTCATACAGGCACGTGGAGGCCACACACACTACTGAGCCTCATTTTGACTTGTTTTAAGGACATTACATCAAAGTTGGATCAGCCTGTAGTGTGGTTTTCCACTTTAATTTTGAGTGTGACTCCAAATCGAGACCTCCATGGGTTGATACATTTGATTTCCATTGATCATTTTTGTGTAATTTTGTTGTCAGCACATTCAACTATGTAAAGAAAAAAGTATTGAATAAGATTATTTCATTCATTCAGATCTAGGATGTGTTATTTTAGTGTTCCCTTTATTTTTTTGAGCAGTGTAGTAAAAATAAAGACAAACCCTTGAATGAGTAGGTGTTCTAAAACTTTTGACCGGTAGTGTATATATAAACTCAGCCAAAAAAGAAACGTCCCTTTTTCAGGACCCTGTCTTTCAAAGTTAATTTGTAAAAATCCAAATAACTTCACAGATCTTCATTTTAAAGGGTTTAAACACTGTTTCCCATGCTTGTTCAATGAACAGTAAACAATTAATGAACATGCACCTGTGGAACGGTCGTTATGTCACTAACAGCTTACAGATAGTAGGCAATTAAGGTCACAGTTATGAAAAGCCGTCATACAGCTCAGGAAGGAGATGCGTTCTGTCTCCTAGAGATGAATGTACTTTGGTGTGAAAAGTGCAAAACAATACCAGAACAACAGCAAAGGACCTTGTGAAGATGCTGGAGGAAACAGGTACAAAAGTATCTATATTCACAGTAAAACAAGTCATATATTGCCATAACCTGAAAGGTCGCTCAGCAAGGAAGAAGCCACTTCTCCAAAACCGCCATAAAAAAGCCAGACAACGGTTTGCAGCTGCACATGGGGACAAAGATCGTACTTTTTGGAGAAATGTCCTCTGGTCTGATGAAACAAAGACCGGTGGAAATCTTTCCTGTGGTCTGGAGTCCAAATTTGAGATTTTCGGTTCCAACCGCCGTGTCATTGTGAGACACGGTGTGGGTGAACAGATGGTCTCTGTATGTCTATTTTCCACCATAAAGCATGGAAAAGGAGGTGTTATGGTGTGGGGGTGCTTTGCTGGTGACACTGTCTTTGATTTATTTATAATTCAAGGCACACTTAACCAGCATGGCTACCACAGCATTCTGCAGCGATACGCCATCCCATGTGGTTTGGGCTTATTGGGACTATCATTTGTTTTTCATCAGGACAATGACCCAACACACCTCCATGCTTTGTAAGGGCTATTTTACCAAAAGGAGAGTGATGGAGTGCTGTATTAAATGACCTGGCCTCCACAACCAAATTGAGATGGCTTGGGATGACTCGGACCGCAGAGTGAAAGAAAAGCAGCCAACAAGTGCTCAGCATATGTAGGAACTCCTTCAAGACTGTTGGAAAAGCATTCCAGGTGAAGCTGGTTGAGAGAATGCCAAGAGTGTGCAAAGCTGTCATCAAGGCAAATGATAGCCATTTGATAAAATATATTTTGATTCGTTTAACACTTTTTTGGTTACTACATGATTCCATATGTGTTATTTCATAGTTTTGATGTCTTCACTATTATTCTACAATGTAGAAAATAGTAAAAATAAAGAAAAACCCTTGAATGAGTAGGTGTTCTAAAACTTTTGACCAGTAGTGTATCTATATATTAGCACATTTATTACATTTTTAAAACTGAAATATCACAGGTCATTGTCCTGTTGGAAGGTGAACCCTTGCCCCAGTCTGAGGTCCTGAGCGCTCTGGAGCAGGTTTTCATCAAGGATCTCTCTGTACTTTGCTCTGTTCATCCTTCCCTCGATGCTGTCTCCCAGTCCCTGCAGCTGAAAAACATCCCCACAGCATGATGCTGCCACCACCATGCTTCACCGTAGGGATGGTGCCAGGTTTCCTCCAGATGTGACACTTGGCATTCAGGCCAAATAGTTCAATCTTTGTTTCATCAGACCAGAGAATCTTGTGTCTCCTGATCTGACAGTCCTTTAGGTGCCTTTTGGCAAACTCCAAGCGGGTTGCCATGTGCCTTTTACTGGGGAGTGGCTTCCACTCTACCATAAAGGCCTGATTGGTGGAGTGCTGAAGAGATGGTTGTCCTTCAGAATGGTTTTCCCATCTCCACAGAGGAACTTTGAAGGTCTGTCAGTGACCATCGGGTTCTTGGTCACCTCTCTGACCAAGGGCCTTCTCCCCTGATTGCTCAGTTTGGCCGGGTGGCCAGCTCTAGGAAGAGTCTTGGTGGTTCCCAACATCTTCCATTTAATAATGATGAAGCCACTGTGTTCTTGGGGACCTTCAATGCTGCAGAAATTTGTTGGTACCCTTCCCCAGATCTGTGTCTTGACACAATCCTGTCTCTGAGCTCTACAGACAATTCCTTCGACTTTATGGCTTGTTTTTTTCTCTGACATGCACTGTCAACTGTGGGACCTTATTTAGACAGGTGTGTGCCTTTGCAAATAATTTCCAATCAATTCAATTTACCACAGGTGGACTCCAACCAAGTTGTAGAACATTTCAAAGATGATCAATGGAAACAGGATGAACCTGAGCTCAATTTCGAGTCTCATAGCAAAGGGTCTGAATACTTATTTAAATGTGATATTTCTGCAGTGTTGGAAAAAGTACCCAATTGTCATATTTGAATAAAAGTAAAGATACATGAATAGAAAATGACTCAAGTAAAAGAGAAAGTCCCACAGTAAACTACTCCTTCAGTAAAAGTCTAAAAGTATTTGGTTTTAAATATACTTAAGTATGAAAAGTAAATGTATGAACCATTACTAATTACTTATATTAAACCAGTAGGCACAATTTTCGGTTAATTTTTTTATTTACGGATAGCCAGGGGCACACTCCAACACTCAGACATCATTTACAAACTAAGCATTTGTGTTTAGTGAGTCTGCGAGATCAGAGGCAGTGGAGATGACCTGGGATGTCCTATTGATAAGTATGTGAATTGGACCATGTTCTGTCCTGCTAAGCATTCAAAATGTAACAAGTACTTTTGGGTGTCAGGGAAAATGTATGGAGTAAAAAGTACCTAAAAGTTGGCAAAGTACAGATACCCCCAAAAACGACTTAAGTAGTACTTTAAAGTATTTTTACTTAAGTACTTTACACCACTGTATTTCTGTTTTTTATTTGTAATACTTTTGAAAATGTTTGTCATTATGGGGTATTGTGTGTAGATTGATGAGGGGGAAAAAACTGTTTAATCCATTTTAGAATAAGGCTGTAACGTAACAAAACGTGGAAATAGTAAGAGGGTCTGAATACTTTCCAAAGGCACTGTACATACACATATATATACACTGAACAAAAACATAATTTCAATGATTTTACTGAGGTACAGTTCATATAAGGAAATCAGTCAATTGAAATAAATTCATAAGGCCCTAATCCATGGATTTCACATGACAGGGCAGGAGCGTAGACACTGGGGAGCCAGGCCCAACCAATCCGAATGAGTTTTTCACCACAAAAGGGTTGCATTACAGAAATAAATACTACTCAGTTGCATCAGCTGTCCAGGTGGCTGGTTTCAGATGATCCCGCAGGTGAAGAAGCCGGATGTGGAGGTCCTGGGCTGGTGTGGTTACATGTGGTCTGCAGTTGTGAGGCCGGTTGGACGTACTGCCAAATTCTCTAAAACGACGTTGGAGGTAGCTTATGGTAAAGAAATTAACATTAAATTCTCTGGCAACAGCTCTGATGGACATTCCGGCAGTAAGCATGCCAATTGCACGCTCCCTCAAAACTCGAGACATCTGTGGCATGACAAAAATGCACATTTTAGAGTGGCCTTTTATTTTCACCAGCACAAGGTGCACCTGTGTAATGCTCATGATGTTTAATGAACTTCTTGATGCCACACCTGTCAAGTGGATGGATTATTTTGGCAAAGAAGAAATGTAAACATATTTATGAACAAAATTAGAGACAAATAAGCTTTTAGTGCGTATGTAAAATTTCAGCTCATGAAACATGGGACCAAGACTTTACATGTTGCGTTCATATATATATATATATAGAGAGAGAGAGAGAGAGAGAGAGAGAGAGAGAGAGAGAGAGAGAGAGAATCTTTTTTTTACCAAACAGCAAACAGGGGAAGGGAAATAATCCTCTCCTAATATCTAATGATATTGACCCCAGTTGAGACCACAGAAGTAAAACCTGTCAATGAATAAGCCTCAAGTCCTGGGGAAAGACGGCAGTTGAGGTGTTTGTGGCATTTAGGGCCACCAGAGTCCCCTCAGCATGGCCCATCACCCATGGGTTGCATCCCAAATGGCACGCTATTCCCTATATAGTGCACTATTTTTGACCAGAGCCCTATGGCCCCTAGTCAAAAGTAGTGCACTATACAGGAATAAGGTACCATTTGAGACACAGTGCTGATGCATTGAGATTACTCCGTTGGTCTGGCCTCCTCGTCCTGCCAAGGCCACGAGTCTGACACTAATCCCCCTTTGATGAGTCCAGCTTCAGAGGCAAAGCGCTGACATTTCGCACTAAGGCCGCCTCCCTTTCCTCCTGCCACGCACGGCCGCGTGGGGCGCCTGTGGGGGATTCTTTCATTCCGACCTTGGCGAGACGAGGGACTGGACACGGATGACTGGCAGATTAGTGAGCAGCTCACAGGGGACCATGATCCATCTGAGAGGCAGGATGAGTAGGACTCCTCATGGCCAAATGTTTTCCTACCATCAGCCCTTTTCCAATTCCTCACCCAGTGACACAAGCAAAGCACTGTGTTGCTACAAAAGGTCCAAATCCTAATAATCTAGTTTCTAGATTTACCTTGGTGGCTAGCATCAGTTCTAGGTGGTCCAGCCCATTCCATTCCCATTTGCATGTAATTTAATGCATTTTCCTTTTAGGTGAAGGGTGGAAAACACGTTACTTTTATGAACTAAGTAGTCTAAATGTTGCCTTTAGCTTCTCTCCCCAGTATCTCGCAGCAGAGACTTGTGATCTGATTTAAGAAGTAATAAAAATCCAACAGCTGGCCTACTGGACGGCTATCGATTTCCCCCAGCAGAAACGGATCATGGATTCAGAGGAACATTTATGAACGCACAGGGTGCAAGAAATTATACGATAGCCCCAGTAATTCCCTAAATCCACTATTGATCGCTGGGTACAGTGAGAACTGTTAAGCAGCTCTGGCCTGGTCGGCTTGGGTCAATGTTAGCTGCTCACACCAGGAGATTGGAGTCCACTGCAGTTATTTTCCTCCCAGCATGCAGTAGCTGCCTGCCGCCGAGAGGAGAGTAGAGGGGAGGATTGACTGTAGAAGGTGCAATCAGCAGGTTTCATCAGCCACCTGCGAGTATCTCATTCCGAGCATTATAGAGAGAGAGCTCATCCATCCACCAGCACCAAACTGGAGATAGCTTTATCAAAAGACCGCTCTATGAAGCAGACGCATATATTTTCACACACTACTAGTCCCGTAGTGCGACTGTGTGAGTGAAGGGTGAAAAGGTGTATATATCAGATTCACCATCAATGTTAATAGGCCTCCGCGACTGAGTGCATCTGTATACGCCCACTTCCTGTAGTACCCCTAGGGATGTGTTAAAACACTGCAGCGCTGCATCGGCCTTTACAGTAGCGCAAACACATGAGCAATGCTTTCAGACAGACAGACAGAGAGAAAGACAGAGAAAAAGAAAGAGAGAGAGAGGAGAGAGAAGTAATGGGGAGGGGGGGATCGATAGTTACATATCGCGGTAACTCCAAGTATTGATAAAAAAAAAAAAAAAGATTGTTTTACAGAGACTAAAACAAAGGGAGAATATACTATGGAATGGTTATGAGCTCTGTCTGTAATCACAAATCCTCCATAACCTTGTCATGCAGTGTGCTTGCAGCACTATCGAGCTGTGTAGAAAAACAACATCTAGCTCTCTGTTCCTGTGTCATACACCAAATACTCCCAAGAAGGGACAGCTTCTGCCCTGCATGACTGATACTCTGCAATAGATCAACACTAACCAGAAGAATACCAATGATTTAAAGCCTAATGCATAGCAGCCATCTAATAACCTGAGCTAATGAACAGGTGAATAAGTGATTGATGATTGAATATTCAAATCAACAGTAGAGATACTACTTGACACTTCAGGCCATACTAAGGTGTGGCACTGCCTCCCTCTGGCACTTTAAGGAAGTACACACCTTTAAGTGGATTATACCTGTGATCTTACATTGACCTTTACTGAGTAAACCAACTGTATTCATATGATACATAGTTGGTCTCGGGGGGTTGGGTTGTGAGCATGAATAGACATTTCTGTTCCCTGCAAGTTAATGGTCAATAAAGTGTTCTTCTATGGATCTCAAACCATCACATTTACATGAGCAGCAATAGAGCATCAAGAACAAGAACTAAACTAGAGGACAGAGGGTATGATTACAAGAGGGAGGTGGGAGACAGAAATCACACATTTCTGAGCACAGCGGAATAAATTGTCCATGCTGATCTATGTGCCATTTTCGTCATTGTGGGAAACTAAAACCTCTTGACTGTTTATTAGCTGAAATCAATTGGAGAAGCTGCTCCTTCACAGAACATTCATTTACCAGCTTCTATTTATGAACCTGTAAGTCCTTTATGTAAATGGAGAACATCTAATATTACAAAAACTGGTGTTAAAGATACACCAGTTGAGCACAATTAAATCATTCTAAAGCTGGAGTTGATGCTGTATATCTTCAGCGTGGGCTTGCTTTTCCTGCATTAGATAACAGTAGCTATGGTGCCCTGACAAAAAGCCACTATCTCACTCCTTAGAAAGTATAGGAGGCTCTTGCTTACTACAGACAATATGCTGACCATTGATCTCCATAAGGAGCCACGGTCCTGAAGCTAACTGCAGGGGAGGGAGGTGGTTGTCACGGTTACCTGATGCAGCAGAGTGCCCGACCATCTGCCACGTAAAGCAGAACACAGTGCCTCGCAGACGCCCGTTTGCTGTAATTACAGAAAATTCCATGCAGTCAGCAAGCCTACAGAGGTGTGTGTGGCATCCACTCGTCCTGCACCCTCGAGCCACCACTATACTGGGTCAGAGGTAGCCTCTCTGTGTTTTTGCTGACCAACCAACACGTCAGCGACAGGTGAACCAGCACATGCACACATCTGCATACACACGGTCAGCACACAGGGAAAATTTACAGTGGCTTGCGAAAGTATTCACCCCCCTTGGCATTTTTCCTATTTTGTTGCCTTACAACCTGGAATTAAAATAGACTTTTGGGGGGTTTGTATCATTTGATTTACACAACATGCCTACCACTTTGAAGATTACAAATATTTTTTATTGTGAAACAAACAAGAAATAAAACAAAAAAACTGAAAACTTGAGCATGCATGACTATTCACCCCCCAAAGTCAATACTTTGTAGAGACCCCTTTTGCAGCAATGACAGCTGCAAGTCTCTTGGGGTATGTCTCTAAGCTTGGCACATTTAGCCACTGGGATTTTTTCCCATTCTTCAAGGCAAAACTGCTCCAGCTCCTTCAAGTTGGATGGGTTCCGCTGGTGTACAGCAATCTTTAAGTCATACCACAGATTCTCAATTGGATTGAGGTCTGGGCTTTGACTAGGCCATTCCAAGACATTTAAATATTTCCCCTTCAACCACTCGATTGTCGCTTTAGCAGTATGCTTAGGGTCATTGTCCTGATGGAAGGTGAACCTCCGTCCCAGTCTCAAATCTATGAAAGACAAACAGGTTTCCCTCAAGAATTTCCCAGTATTTAGCGCTATCCATTATTCCTTCAATTCTGACCAGTTTCCCAGTCCCAGCCGATGAAAAACATGTTGATGTTCTCGGGGTGATGAGAGGTGTTGGGTTTGCGCCAGACATAGCGTTTTCCTTGATGGCCAAACATTTAATTTTAGTCTCATCTGACCAGAGTACCTTCTTCCATATGTTTGGGAAGTCTCCCACGGGCCTTCTGGCGAACACCAATTTTTTTCTTTAAGCAATGGCTTTTTCTGACCACTCTTCCGTAAAGCTCAGCTCTGTGGAGTGTGCGGCTTAAGCTGGTCCTATGGACAGATACTCCAATCTCCGCTGCGGAGCTTTGCAGCTCCTTCAGGGTTGTCTTTGGTCTCTTTGTTGCCTCTCTGATTAATGTCCTCCTTGCCTGGTCCGTGAGTTTTGGTGGGCGGCCCTCTCTTGGCAGGTTTGTTGTGGTGCCATATTCTTTCAATATTTGAATAACGGATTTAATGGTGCTCCCTGGGATGTTCAACGTTTCAGATATTTTTTTATAACCCAACCCTGATCTGTACTTCTCCAAAGCTTTATCCCTGAGCTGTTCGGAGAGCTCCTTGGTCTTCCTAGTGCCGCTTGCTTGGTGGTGCCCCTTGCTTAGTGGTGATGCAGACTCTGGGGCCTTTCAGAACAGGTGTAGATATACTGAGATCATGTGACACTTAAATAAAATCCACCTGTGTGGAATCTAACTAATTATGTGACTTCTGAAGGTAATTGGTTGCATCTTTTTTAGGCGCTTCATAGCAGAGAGTGAATACATATGTACTTTTCAGTTTTTTTTAAACAAGTAATTTTTTTCATTTCACTTCACCAATTTGGCTCATTTTGTGTATGTCCATTACATCAAATCCAAATAAAAATCTATTTAAATTACAGGTTGTAAAGCAACAAAATAGGAAAAACTCCAAGAGGGATGAATACTTTTGCAAGGCACTGTACTTCTGTTGACCAAACTCTTCTTTGTTCATCATCCAAACCTCTCACATTTTTACTTGGTATTACTCTCAAGCACTAGTCCACGTGGACACAAAACGCACTTGCAAACATGGTCCAAAATGTGGTTCAAACATGCATGGTTCTCAGTCCATGCAGAAAGTCAACTTCCCAGTGTGAAGGAGCTACTTAGTTTCTCTCTTTTCCTAGAGCATCAGCACATAGTGAGGCTGAGTGGACCGGACACTTAGAGACAAGGATCAGACTGGGCACATGCTCCGTCCCCATGGGGACCGTTACCAAGGGCAACACAGCAACAGCTTAGGCATGTCTGGGCATCACCAAAGGGCCTGACTGTGCATAGTTTGGTTTGGGATATGTCTCAAAAGGCTGCCATACTTTCCTTAAAAGAATGCAACTCAAAAATGCAATTCAAATATCTCAGTGATCCAATTAAAATTGAGGCCCTGCAGATATCTGCCGGTTTCTAACGAGCTCAAATTAAGATAGTTAGATGGTGCCACAGCCCTGCATATATCCCTGGATCGTCCCAAATGGCACCCTATTCCCTATATAGAGCACTACTTTTGACCAGAGCCCTATGGAGAATAGGGTGAGGGTGCCATTATATAGAGAATAGGGTGAGGGTGCCATTTGGGACGCATGCCTTGACTGAGTGACTGACTACCAGTGAAAACATCCGCCTCTTTATTTTCTTACTTGGGGCAGTGAGTATAGCTTCGGTTGGCCAATATTAATATTATTATCGCTCTCTAATTTACTGTAATGAAACCTCAAGCCGGGCATGGGCGGGATAAGCCTTTTTAATTTGCACGTCGGACGCAGGCCTGCATATTAAGCACCTCATTTGCATAAATCATGTCACTCCACTTGGGATTCCAATTAAACCCTTGATTAATTCCTTGGCTGACCCGTTAAATAGAATCCTTTAAGTGGTTCAACAGGGGGGTCTAACAGCACTAGTGTTGACAAACAAACACACACACACACACACACACTTCAGTAAACTCACAATCTGCAATGTGATTCATCATTGGGACTTGCAGCCACTCATTTTGAAATGTGAATGTCCCCCCATGACAGGACGCTGTGGTCTGGAGTGCCAGTGAACACTCACTGTGTACAAACCCAATAGATCCCTCTTACGAATAATAACATCTAACGCTACTGAACAAAAATTAAAATTATTTCAACAATTTCTAAGATTTTACTGAGTTACAGTTCATATAAGGAAATCAATCAATTTAAATAAATGTATTAGGCCCTCATCTATAGATTTCACACGACTGGGCAGGTGTGTAGCCATGGGTGGGGCTTGGGCATTGGCCCACCCACTTGGCAGCCAGGCCCACCCACTGGGAGATGCTAGGCCCAGCCAATCAGAATGAGTTTTTCACCACAAAAGGGCTTTATTACAGACAGAAATATTAGTCAGCAACCCCCCTCAGACGATCCAGCAGGTGTGGAGGTCCTGGGCTGGCGTGGTAACACGTGGTCTGCGGTTGTGAGGCTGGTTGGATGTACTGACAAATTCACTAAAATGACATTGGAGATTAACATTAAATTCTCTGGCAACAGCTCTGGTGGATATTCCTGCAGTCAGCATGCCAATTGCACGCTCCCTCAAAAATTTGGACATCTGTGATCTGTGATCTGTGTGTTGTATGACAAAACTGCACAAGGTGCACCTGTGTAATGATCATGCTGTTTAATCAGCTTCTTGATATGCCACAACTGTCAGGTGGATGGATTATCTTGGCAAAGGAGAACTGCTCACTGACAGGCATGTAAACAAATTTGTGCACAACATTTGAGAGAAATACGCTTTTTGTGAGTGAGTATGGAACATTTCTGGTATTTTATATTTCAGCTCTTGAAACCAACACTTTGCATGTCGCATTTATATTTTTGTTCAGTGTAGTTACGAGGCCCATCAGTTCAGATAGACATCAAAAGTGCATAACTTTTTAAATGAGTATCCATAACAAATTAACATTTTCTAAATTAATTTCCTGTTTGTTATGTGTGGCATGGTTGGCATTTGGGACATGATTAGCATTCTTGGGGAGGAAACACAGCAATACTAAAGAAGTCATTAAAATTGTATGAAAATGACACAGCGAGCCTTATATTACATTGAAAGAATTAGGCTAGTCAAAATCAGACCATCAGAATCCCATCATGGCTCTGCTCCAGCCAAAGCATACCCTGCAGCCTGTGGTAAAGATGTAAATACCACTAAGCAGACTGCCTCAATCATATAAGACTTTCTAATGCTGGGGTAGCTAAGGACATAACCTCAGATGCAGGTAGTGTTAACTGATCAGCAGCCACTGATCTGACCCTCAGCCCTCACTACCTTTACCCACATATGCGCACACACAAACACGCGCGCACACAAAAACACTACAACCAAAAAGCCCAAGACACACACACACACGCGCACACAAAAACACTACAACCAAAAAGCCCAAGACGCACACATTTTTCTGCTCCGTTTGGCCAGGCAGCATCGGAGGGACTAGAAAGAGTCGACGCTTGGCCTTGTTGCAGGCGGCTGCCCCGTTATTTACCACGGTTTTACAGGCGGCTGTTATAGGAGAGTGAGAGGTCAGAGAGCCGCTGCTGTTATTTCTGCCTGGCAGGCGCTCAAGCTGTGCATGAAAACCTTTCCTCACTGCACAGCTGGTTACCCAGGTTGGAAACATTCGAATCTGGTCAAAAGTAGTGCACTATATGGGAGATAGGGTGCCATTTGGTATGCAGCCATAGTGGGTAGCAGGGTGTACTGTAAATACGACCCAGCCGACGACAGTAACTAAGGGATTGGCCCTAACTCAACTCTCCTGCTCCGTGAACGTCAGCTCAGCTGTCCCCTGGACCAACTGACTGAAGCAGGTCAGCTAGACTCTGGAGTAACACTTGATTCATGTTACACAATGCACATTAATATAAAATGGGAGATGCATGCACACTTGTCAATCAGTAGATATGCACACGTTCATGCGGTTTCAAGTCACCCTTCCCCATACTCTTTCAACACAAACATAGGCCGACACATGCTACCTTGTAATTCAATCCTGTTTCTTTCTCCCTTATTAACATCCCAATCTATTGGTCTCTTACATCAGAGAAAGACGCAATGAATGACAGCGTCTCGCTGTACGCCACTCAACCTCAGCCATGGCCGACTGACTAGCTGGCTTACTGACAGGGGGCGTGTCACAGTGGGTGTCCCAAATGGCGACCTAGCCCCTATATAGTGCACTACTTTCGACCAAGGCCCCTAGGGAATAGGGTGCCATTTGGGACGCAGCCCTGTCTTTGGCCCCTCTGCTGAGCTGAGTCTTTCCTGCAGTTACCCTCTCTCACTGACTGACTGACTGACAGACAAACCGCCGCAGGATTAATATCTGCTGTTCTGGCCTGTGACAGGAGTGTCCCTTACATCACAGACTCACAGCCTGCATCCCAAATGGTAACCTATTCCCAATCCCTATATAGTCCACTACTTTTGACCAGTGCCCAACCTACAAGGGCGAGGACTTTTCCATGACATGCACCCTGGGCGTCAAGGTGTTCTTCAAGGAGAACAACGCGCACACGTTGCCCCTGGTCAAAAGTAGTGCATTAGATAGGGAATAGGGTGCCATTTGGGACACAGGAAACAGACTCACCAACCTGCTGCAGCATTACAATGAAGCAGAGACAGGGCTGAGCTGGGCTGGGCAGGGCAGACACACGCAGGGGACAGGAAGGTCACAGGGAGACAGATGGCCAGTGCCACTGTTACATATTGGGATTTCACCCGTTTGCATTATGATGCAACAGTGACAATATGGAGAGAGGGATATTGATTGAAGATGGAACCGTGGCTGTGCATACTAGTACAGTGCATGCCTATCCTCAGTCTAATTCCAGACATTTTTGAGAGATAAGTTCCGGCCCATTACCATTTATTACCTCATTATTACAATATTGCCTCTGAGCAAGTCTACCTTAAAAACACTTTATTTAAAATAAAAAACGTATTCTTTACCACAGTGCTGCAGAGGGAACTTTCCCTCATGTTTCTCACAGACATTGTCTAATTCATTTTGGCTCTAAGTGGGTCATTGTGAATCCCGTTGGATTCAGGCTTCTCTGAATCCCTAAAGACTCACTTCCGGTTGGGATTTCTCTACATTTTATAGTTTTTTTGGCATTTAGCAGACGCTTTTATCCAGAGCGGCTTACAGGAGCAATTAGAGTTTAGTGCCTTGCTCAAGGGCACAGACAGATTTTTCAACTAGTTGGCTCGGGATTCGAACCAGCGACCTTTCGGTTATTGGCCCAGTGCTCTTAACCGCTAGGCTACCTGCCACCCATGATCTCTCTAAAGGGCCTTCCCTGACATCTCCATACTTACATGCTAGTCTTTTGTAACAAACATAGGCCTAACATTTTCAGCAGGTCAAAAAGACCAAAGAGTTTGGAATATGGCCATTTTGGAAACACATGTAATTGTCATTTCACCCTCAAACTCACAATTATCAAGTCTAAGCAAATCACTTTCTTGCCTAATACCGTACAATCTTAAAAAAAAAAGGTGCTATCTAGAAGCTTAAAGGGTTCTCCGGCTGTCCACATAGGATAACATTTTGAAGAACCCTTTTTGGTTGGAGGTAGAACCCTTTCTACAGATGGATTCTACCTGGAACCAAAAAGGGTTCTCCTATGGGGACAACCGAAGAACCCTTTTGTAACCCTTTCATTTCTAAGAGTGTAATTTGAATAATATCCCTAAAACTCACAACGATCCAATCAAGTCTAAGCAAAATGGAGTAACTCAAGACTTTAGTGAAGAAGGATCACCTTGAGACATAACTGAGGGATTAGCGATGCAGGGTTAGACTGAGATGTACTGAGCTGTATGGAGGTACTGGTACTGGAATGGTAGTGTGCTGGCCAATTCTCTCCACGTGGGTATCTTTGAATGACACGTCCTCGGGCCAGCAGCTCTGTTGAATGAGAACGCTTATTTTGGCTGCTAACTGAGGAGAAGAGGAGAAGTAGAGAAAAAAATAGAGAGGGCGAGAGGAGACGAGGGATAGAGAAATAGAGAGTGGAGAGAGGGCGGGAAGAGAGAGAGAGTGAGAGAAATAGAAGGAGGGCGGGGAGGAGAGGAGAGAGAGGGAGGAATATTTCCAGGCCTGCAAAAAGTAAATGGGATTTATTAACCCTGGGCACCACATCCATTTCAGGCCCTGTATTCTCAACAAAACTCAATTTCTGTCCTTGTAGCCTATAGAGTGCACTATACCCTATTCCTGAAAATGCACACACTTTCACATACTGTAACTGTCCCTTGCTCATTGCCACTCAATCAACCATTTGTGTCCTAGCTGAACATACACTATATATACAAAAGTATGTGGACACACCTTCAAATTAGTGGATTCGGCTATTTCAACCACACCTGTTGCTTTTGGGTGTATAAAACCGAGCGTACAGCCGTGCAATCTCCTTAGATAAACATTGGCAGAAGAATTGCCTTACTGGATGCGCTCAGTGACTTTCAACATGGCACCGTCATAGGATGCTACCTTTCCAACAAGTCAGGTGGTCAAATGTCTTCCCTGATAGAGCTGCCCCGGCCAACTGGAAGTGCTGTTATTGTAAAGTGGAAATGTCCAGGAGCAACAACAGCTCCTAGAAGTGGCAGGACACACAAGCTTACCGAACGGGACCGCTGAGTCCTGAAGCACATAGCACATAAAAATCGTTTGTCATCAGTTTCAACACTCACTACCAAGATCCAAACTACCTCTGGAAGCAACGTCATCACAATAACTGTTTGTCTGGAGTGTCATGAAATTGGTTTCCATGGCCGAACAGCCACACACAAGCCTACACATTCTCTGCAGTGATGAATCACGCTTCACAATCTGGCAGTCCGATGGACGAATCTGGGTTTGGCGGATGCCAGGAGAACGCTACAGTACCTGCCCCAATGCATAGTGCCAACTGTAAAGTTTGGTGGAGAAGGAATAATGGTCTGGGGCTGTTTTTCATGGTTCAGGCTAGACCCCTTAGTTCCAGTGAAGGGAAATCTTAACGCTACAGCATACAATGACATTCTAGACAATTCTGTGGTTCCAACTTTGAGGCAACAGTTTGTGGAAAGCCCTTTTCTGTTTCAGCATGACAATGCCCCTGTGCACAAAGCGAGGCCCATACAGAAATGGTTTGTTGAGATCAGTGTGGAAGAACTTGACTGGCCTGCACAGAGCCCTGACCTCACTTTTGTCTGGAATGGAAGCCACCAGATCCCATATCAGAGATTCTATGCACAGAGCTTGTTAGTATAAGAGCCGTTGAATGAATCATCCAAAAGGGAGTGCTAAAAGTATCAGCCGACATCCAAAGACTAAGAGTGGTTCCCACTTCCCATGCAGAGCAGAAGTCCTTCCCTGCCCGCAATCCACTCCCACAGTTGTGATGGAATTGACCTGTCCGTTCCAATGTGTCACCAACTCAATCACTCGCCCTCTGCTCTCTCTTCTTTAAAGTCGCGTCACGGCCTTCTAAGTCCAGTGATTACCATCATTACAGGTGTTACTCAACGCACACCTAATCCCTCTACCCTGGGGGCAAGGACTGTGGGGTGGTGGAGGGTGCCGGGTGGCAGAAATGGGTGTCTATAGGCTAATCTTGATGAGGGGCGTGGGCTTTGGGACAGAGGCTGTGAGTGCCGATGTGGAGCATTCCCATTAGGTTCCCAAGAATACCCCAGTGTCAAGTTGTGCCAAAACAGTGGAGTGAATGAGAAGATCAAGTAAGCGGGGATGGCCTGGAATAGAGAGCAATCTGGATTAGTCAGGGATCTTTTCTCTCTCTCTCTCTCTCTCTCCCTCTCTACTGCTGGACACCTCTGACGGCAAGCGTTAAAGGTCCAACGGGAAAATCAGAGACACTGACCTGTTCTTACTGCACTGGGATTTGTGGTCCTCTGTAGCTCAGTCGCTAGAGCACGGCGCTTGCAACGCCAGGATAGTGGGTTTGATTCCCGGGACCACCCGTAGGGTAAAATGTACACACACATGACCTTAAGTCCTTTTGGATGAGAGCGTGTGCTAACTGGCGTATATTATACATTCTATTATTAAGCAAGCTTCTAACGGTTTCGCCGACTGAACAATTATATTGCGAGATATACCTAGATATCGAGATATGAACTACCTTGTGCGGAACAATCAGAGGAACTGCTGAAACTTTGGGATAGGGTTCAATAGATCGACGTTGAATAGCAATAGCTTTCCTTGCACTATAACATTACATCTGTGATGTCGACAGTGCAAAGGCAGGCTGAGAGTCATTGCACTTCACTTTCATGAGATGGAACGTCTAGCATACCTTCACATACAATTCATTCCTTTAAAAAAAGCACATTATTATTGCTTCAGAAGTAATAACTTAATTACCATTCTCTCTTTAGTAGTCTAATTAGTGCATTACATTGGAGCTCTGTACTATACCGTTAATTATAAACTGGGTGGTTTGAGCCCTGAATGCTGATTAGCTGAAAGCCAATACAACAGGTATGACAAAAAATTACTTGTTTACTGTTCTAATTACGCTGGTAACCAGTTTAGAATAGCAATAAGGCACCTCTGGGGTTTAAGAGCTGTATCCAGGCACTCCACGTTGCGTCGTGCGTAAGAACAGCCCTTAGCCGTGGTATATTGGCCATATACCACACTCCCTCGGGCCTTACTGCTTAAGTGGAATGGCAGTTTACCTAATTAAGACCATCACTAAAACTGTAGAGGAACAATAGAACAGTCATTTAGCAATTGATTATGACATATTCAATTATTGTTTTTTTTGCCAAACCTTTTGCAGGACACAATCTACAGAGACTAGGCCCTTTGTTCACGGCTTTGAAAATGAAACGCATATCATCACCCTCTCTTTGAACACACGAACAGAGCACCAAACACAGTTCTTTTTTTCCCTCACTAGCCTTTGAAATCTTTGGAAGGTGGTACAGTAGGCTTATATTGACATTATCTACTGGGATAGCGTGTGTGTGTGTGTGTGTGTGTGTGTGTGTGTGTGTACACATGCATGCGTGTGTGTATGCATGCGTACGTGTCTCCCTCTCTCAATCTCTCTCTCGCTGTAATGAGTAAGCATACGCAGAAACTGCTGCACCTCGGAGCTGCCTAATGGGGCATGAATATATATTACAGACTCCTGGGGAATGGGAGGGAGGTGTTTGCACTTATTATGACAGAGCCTGTGGGTTACCATAACGATGCAATGGCACGTGGTGGGGTAGTGCTCATCCCACTGGTCAAAATAATTGTGTTTTTCATGTATTGTTGTGGTGTTTGATTTAATAGATTCCATGTTCGACAGTTTAGGGTTACATCTTTCTGTTTCCTAGTTGTTTGGAAATCAGTGGTGCAGTCTGGCTCTTTTCGCTTCCTCAAGATGTTATTGAGATAGAGTGCCAAATATCATCTAAACACCGGAAAATATTGATTCAAATAGTGCTTGATTATAATTAATTGTGTGGCCCTTCCAAATGGAAACAGATTTTCCAGAGTGAAATATTTGAGTGGAGATGTCACTGCTAAACACTGTCTGGAGCATCCGCTCCTGCAATCTGAACTGAGGTCATCTTTCCATATGAGTGGTTGGCTCTCCTTAGGAGTTGAATGACCAGCGTAGGCAATACGTTGATATTTTTAAGAGTTTAAGTGTGTGCGTAAGGTGCAATTACCACACAACGTTGGGTTTAAAGAGCAATCATGTGTATGCGCGCACACAGACATGCACAATACACAGACATACACAACACACAGACATACACAACACACAGGGAATTAATTTGGGGATAAGAGTAGAAAGGGAAGACTATTACTGCCGTTCTGCCTCAGTGCTTTGTGTTGACAGCCTGTGGCTGAGACAATGTGTAACTAATGGGGTTTAATACAAGCAGGCTGGCCAGGACGCGGACACATTAAACTCCTATTCAAAAATGAGAGCGAGGAAAGGGGAATCAAAAAAGGAATGTAACGGCGCAAGTTTGAATGATGAGCGTTGCCGTCGCGGGCTGCATAAACAGGCCCCTTTACGAAGCGAAATAAGCAGCCAACGAGCCAAACGGGGGGTTAGTTAAACATGCGGCCCATTCATGTTCCCTCCAAGGCAATTTGTCATGCTGAATATCACCTTTTTTATATGCAAATAATAAAGCGCTCCTCCTTTCCATCCCTCTATCCATTGCACGTTTTTTGACTAAAAAGCCACAACGCGATAATGGGTCTGTATCCCTAACTTGACTTTGTGAACATAACGTTCAACACATTTTCAAAAAAAAGAGGGCTGGGCAGTACGGCTGGGCGGTCCAATAATTGCACCGCGAGGCCAAAACAAAGTAACTTGTGTCACCAAGATTCGGGACGTCAGAAATCTCGACAAATATTCTGCACAAGTCTCACTTAAACCTTTCATGTGCTAGCTGAACTCATCACAATTCATGAGAGCTCAGCGAACAAGCCCAACATTATACAGAACCATACAAGCACACACATATATTGTGTGTACAGACGCAGGTGCAGTTGCACACACACATACCCAAACACACCTCAACACCCACCGACGCCAAAGTATAAAAATACCATTCAGTGGAAACTTTAACCCCCCCCGTACCAGGGGTGGGGGGGTTAAGAGAAACGACTATAGCTAAAACGTAGTGAGGGGAAGTGGGGGACAGGTGGCACCCCTGGATCTCCTGGATCTAGCCCCTCAGGTTAGACGGACAGAGGGGGATTAGGAGCGAGCCGTGATCCCATCAAAGGAGGAACGTGTCACCAACGCCATGTCTTCCCACTGAGCCACACACTCCAGCGAGCACTGATCCCGTTAACTGGCTCTCAGAGGCCAGGGCTCCTAAGGCGAGATGACAGCAGGGCTATTTTCGGGTAAAAATCACTGATTTGGACAAGAGTCGGAGATGGCTGGGCCCTTGCTATCGCTCTCCATTAGAGCGAATGAAAAAAACTAAAAGGAGCCCACTTTGCCACTTTGCAGCAGAGAGCAACCCCTTGCTCCACGATGCTTTGAGAAACAGATGAGGGATAAATGTGTTGTGACAGAAGCTAATAGAGTGTGTATCTGTATGTATGTACAGTATGTAGGTATGTATGTATGTGTGACTGTTGAGAAGGGGA
Source organism: Brachymystax lenok tsinlingensis (assembly GCA_030435695.1). Taxonomy (NCBI): domain Eukaryota; kingdom Metazoa; phylum Chordata; class Actinopteri; order Salmoniformes; family Salmonidae; genus Brachymystax; species Brachymystax lenok. Next base: position 35,878,133 of record CM059799.1, read on the forward strand.
GGATGCAGAATATTGACTTGGGATACACACACACACACACACACACACACACACACACACACTTGACTGTGCATATCTACAATGGATGAATTACTCACATCTTTGAGCTAAACACGTGTTTCTCAATAGGATTGGGCCCACAGTCCCAACAATTCAATGGCTCATAAAAACGGGGCAATCCATTCAACTGCTTTCACTTGAGATACCAAATAGAGCAAAGGCGCTGCAGGTTCTTAAATTGATTTTGACGTTGAATCAACATGGAAAACTGATTGGATTTGCAAAAAGTCATCAATGTAAAGGCATTTTTTCCTTTTTTCACCCAACTTTTGACCTAAATCGAATGACATGGCAAGTTTCTTTGCTGATTTCACATTGAATTCACGTTAGTTAACAACTCAACCAAATGTAAAACTTAACTAGACGTTGAATTGATGTCTGTGCACAATGGGTTGTGTCTTTCCTGATAGAGTTGGATAGATAGAGGCCCTTCAACTTTATGTGATATGAGTTACAGCCTTTCATTTTATTACTGTAGTTATTAAGTGGTGTACATACTAAACTGTGCTTCCTCCTCAAGAGGACAGACTCACTTATGGCCAATTATCATGAGGTAATTAAGAGTCTGGAACACAGAGTATAAATCCACCTCACATTGCTCAACTAAGCTCAATTCTAACATAAGACACTTCGTCATTGTGCCATCCAAGTAAAAACAAATCAGATTTTGTAAGGGGTTTTGATTGATTAACCAGTGCTTCTGGATGCCGGCGGAGGACCGAGGCTGGACCCAACCATACCCGGAGGAAGGCTGGTGGAATCGGTGGCATGCAGGGATGCTATTAGAGCTTCAAAAGAATGTGTGGGAGGAGAAATAACAAGGTAATTAACAGGCCATAGTGAATCAAATCAAATTGTATTTGTGAAACGCTTACTTACAAGCCCTTAACCAACAGTTTTAAGAAAATAACAACAAAAAAGTAAGAGATAAAAGTAACAAATTATTGAAGAGCAGCAGTAAAATAACAATAGCGAGGCTATATACAGGGAGTACCGGTACAGAGTCAATGTGCGGGGGCACCAGGGTCGAGGTAATTGAGGCAGATAGTTAATCTGCGCTGTTGTGGGGACGGGTGCTAGGTAGGAGGGTGCTAGGTAGGAGGGTTTGTTCAGTGTGTCAGTCTGCATTTCGCTCAAACGTCCACATTCCAACATGAACGACACGGGACGGAAGGAGGAAATATTTGCCTTCAGTATTTGGGGAATGGGTAATGTATAAACAAAATAATGAAGTCGAGGCGGGCAAAAAAAAAGTACATTTAATGGAAATTATTTGTGGGGAACGTGTGAGGAAAGCCACCATATCTGCTTTTCATGAATATTAGGCTGTGTTTAGACAGGCAGTCCAATTCTGATACTTTTCCTCACAAATTAGACAGTTCAGCTCCGGAAAAGATCTGATGTGATTGGTCAAAATACCAACTAGTGGAAAGAAGATCATAAATTGGGCTGCATGTCTAAACGCAACCTTAGTTATTGTTTCCCGAACCATGATCACAATTCAACAATGCGGTAATAACGTCTGCGTCCCAATTGACACCCAATTCTCTATTTAGTGCACTACTTTTGACCAGGGCCCAATGTCAAAACGAGCAACGCAGTAATCGTGTCAAATGCAGTCAATGAAGCCACAAAAAAAAGGTAAGCACGTGCCTCTGAGAGTTGAAGGTACAGAACAGACACCTTCTGTCATGAGGAGCACACAATGTTCTGCAGGTTCTCTCCGTTCCAAGAAGAGAGGTTCAAAAGACCTCCAGACTTCAGAGTGAATAGTGATCAAATTGGCCCGCTATTATCATAGAATACTTAGCCAGGAGCTTTAACGACAGCAACCTGTGTTAAACACTATCACTGGTTTAGCTAGGGATTTATCTAGCTTAGCCATACAGCAAGGTGAGAGACCATCTGTTCTTCTGATGCTTTAGGTCGGCTGAATGGAAAATCAGGGAATCCATAGACCCAAGGCATTACGGGTAGATTGAAAGCATCTGGCCAACAAATTGCAAAATAAATTACCAACCAATTCACCCTCATCTGTAATAGTTTTATATTAAAGCAATGAGATTAAAGCAAAGAGTTCCATTTAATCAAAACATATTCTATCTGGCTAAAATCAAATAACTCATCTGCTAAACATTCATTTTGCTTACGCTACGGCTTTTGTTCATTTTCAAAACACACCCAGTTTGCGTGGTGAGCAGTTTAATATAATTTGTAACCTCGCTTTCTGAATTAGCATGTATGTCATCTTCGTAATCAAATACACCAGACATAATTGGCGGTATAACAATTCCACTCTGTGTTTAAAAGCTTTCTCCCAAATGAGTCATCCTTAATGAAAACAGACCGCAAATTACCAATGTTCTGAATTATCACTCTCCATTATATGCTTATGAGAACAAACAGAAAACCTTTTCTGAGAGAACAGATATATACACGCACCAAAATGGAGCATAATTATACAAATTGCAGAATCAGCTGAACTCCTACGTGTGGTTTTAAGATTTGTGCTTACTGGGGGACATTCTGCCTTCCAGTGCTGTTAATGAGTTTAAAAGGTTACTAGACTATTACGACACCAATTATAGCAAAATTCCAAATAACCAAATACTCTAGCTTAGCAGAGCTTGGTGGCCAGCTAGCTTAGTATTCTGTGCGAGTTCAACAAAGACTGTCTGCTGTAATGACACAAAACATAAAGTCCAGAAGAACACAGTGAAGGGCTCATAGTGCTGTTATTTTTCAGTTTTTAAACAAGTAATTGACTGACATTGGTTCAATTATTCTTTTTATTTTTTCTGTGAGTGCAATGTGGATTCTCTAGATATAAATCAGATCAAGCCCGAACTGAGCGATGTAGTAGGCAGTTGTAGTTTCCAACAGGCTAATATTACACACAATTTAGTGGTAATTAACTACAATGACCATTATTCACTCCGTGCCTACTTTTCCAGTCTGAGACAGAGAGAAGAGACAGAAGACTACACAATCAAATCAAATGAAATTATATTTGTCACGTGCGTCGAATACAACAGGTGTAGACCTTAGAGTGAAATGATTACTTACAAGCCCTTAACCAACAATGAAGTTAAGAAAAATAAGTGTTAAGTAAAAAATAGATAAGTAAAAAATGTAAATAACAAATAGCTATAGCAGGAAGTAGCAGGAAAATAACAGTAGCGAGGCTACATACACTACCGGTCAAAAGTTTTAGAACATAACTCATTCAAGGTTTTTTCTTTAGTTTGACTATTTTCTACATTGTAGAATAATAGTGAAAACATCAAAACTATGAAATAACACATATGAAATCATGTAGTAACCAAAAAAGTTCAAATTCTTCAAATAGTCACCCTTTGCCTTGATGACAGGTTTGCACACTCTTGGCATTTTCTCAACCAGCTTCATGAGGTTGTCACCTGGAATGCATTTCAATTAACAGGTTTGCCTTGTTAAAAAGTTAATATTTGGAATTTCTTTACTTCTTAATGCATTTGAGCCAATCAGTTGTGTTGTGACAAGGTAGGGGGGTCCATCATTACTTTAAGACATGAAGGTCAATCAATACGGAACATTTCAAGAACTTGAAGTTTCTTCAAGTGCAGTCGCAAAAACCATCAAGTGCTATGATGAAACTGGCTCTCATGAGGACCGCCACAGGAATGGAAGACCTAGAGTTAGCTCTGCTGCAGAGGATAAGTTCACTAGAGTTACCAGCCTCAGAAATTGCACCCCAAATAAATGCTTGACAGACTTCAAGTAACAGACATCTCAACATCAACTGTTCAGAGAAGACTGTGAATCAGACCATGCTGCAAAGAAACCACTAATAAAGGACACCAATAAGAAGAAGAGACTTGCTTGGGCCAAGAAACATGAGCAATGGACGTTAGACCGGTGGAAATGTCTCCTTTGGTCTGGAGTCCAAACTGGAGATTTTTGGTTCCAACCGCTGTGTCTTTGTCAGACGCGGTGTGGGTGAAAAGATGATCTCTGCATGCGTATTTCCCACCGTAAAGCATGGAGGAGGAGGTGTTATGGTGTGGGGTGCTTTTCTGGTGACACTGTCTGGGATTTATTTAGAATTCAAAAAGGCACACTTAACCAGCATGGCTACCACAGCATTCTGCAGCGATACGCCATCCCATCTGGTTTAAGCTTAGTGGGACTATCATTTGTTTTTCAAAAGGACAATGAACCAACACACCTCCAGGCTGTGTAAGGGCTATTTTACCAAGTAGCAGAGTGATGGAGTGCTGCATCAGATGACCTGGCCTCCACAATCCCCTGACCTCAACCAAATTGAGATGGTTTGGGATGAGTTGGACCACAGAGTGAAGGAAAATCAGCCAACAAATGCTCAGCATATGTGGGATCTCCTTCAAGACTGTTGGAAAAGCATTCTAGGTGAAGCTTGTTCGGAGAGTGTGCAAAGCTGTCATCAAGGCAAAGGGTGGCTATTGTGCCCAATATATTTTGATTTGTTTAATACTTTTTTGGTTACTACATGATTCCATTTGTGGTATTTTATTCTACAATGTAGAAAATAGTAAAAATAATGAAAAACCTTTGAATGAGTAGGTGTTTTTGAACTTTTGACCGGTAGTGTACAGGGGGTACCGGTACAGAGTCAATGTGTGGGGCACAGGTTAGTTGAGGTAATTGAGTTAATATGTACATGTAGGTAGTTAAAGTGACTATGCATAGATAATAACCAGAGAGTAGCAGCAGTGTAAACGAGAGGGTGAGGTGGGTGGGGACAATGCAAATAATCTGGGTAGCCATTTGATTATCTGTTCAGGAGTCTTATGGCTTGGGGGTAGAAGCTGTTAAGAAGCCTTTTGGACAGACTTGGTGCTCCGGTACCGCTTGCCATGCGGTAGCAGAGAGAACAGTCTATGGCTAGGGTGGCTGGAGTATTTGACAATTTTTGGGGCCTTCCTCTGACACCGTCTAGTATGGAGGTCCTGGATGGCAGGAAGCTTGGCCCCAGTGATGTACTGGGCCATACGCACTACCCTCTGTAGTGCCTTGCGGTCGGAGGCCGAGCAGTTGCCATACCAGGCAGTGTTGCAACCAGTCAGGATGCCCTCGATGGTGCAGCTGTATAACATTTTGAGGATCTGAGGACCCATGCCAAATCTTTTCAGTCTCCTGAGGGGGAATAGGCTTTGTCGTGCCCTCTTCACAACTATCTTGGTGTGTTTGACCATGATAGTTTGTTGGGGATGTGGACACCAAGGAACTTGAAGCTCTCAACCTGCTCCATTACAGACCCGTCAATGAGAATAGGGGCGTGCTTGGTCCTACTTTTCCTGTAGTCCACAATCATCTACTTTGTCTTGATCACAATCTACCTGAAAATACATTATCTAAGACTGATAGTTGGTATTCAGCAGTCATAAAAGTATGCCTTATTTAATTTGAAGAACTACTAAAATTGTGATTTTGTCAAACTGCATAGGTAGAAGCTGATCACTTGGAATGAAATAATAAAGGCATCAAATAGGCCTAAAACTAATCTAACATACACAACTGAAATATTTTATTAAAGTAATGTGAATAAATTAAGACTAATAAGTGATCAGCAGTAATGGGCAGTCACTACCATCATGGGACTTTTATTCATTGTTTTATTCTGTGTTGTTTCAGCATTCAACCCACATAATGGATAGTGTATTTAATGTCTAAAATAAATTATCGAAACCGAATCCAAATCAAAACAAAACTGAACCGACCTCAAACCGACCCTCAGCGTGATCTGGTTTTATTTCTACACCTTGTATTTCCCTGTCACAGCTGTACATCTAAAGCAGTGGTCACCAATATTTCCTGAGTCAAGATCACTATCGCAGTCAAAAAGCAAAACAGAGATCTACACTCTTAGAAAAAAAAAGGTGCTATCTAGAACCTTTAAGGGTTCTTCGGCTGTCCCCATAGGAGAACCCTTTGAAGAACCATTTTTGGTTCCTTTCTACAAAAGGGTTCTACCTGAAACCAAAAAGGGTTCTACCTGAAACCAAAAAGGGTTCTCCTATGGGGACAGCTGAAGAAGCCTTTTAGGACCCTTTTTTCTAAGAGTGTACAACTCAGATTATATATATTTTTTGTCATGTTTAAAAAAACAAACTAATAAAACAGTTCTGTAGGAATGAGGCATAATAGTTTTATCACAGCATTTTGGCTATATGCCTGACCTGCAAATATTGTTCTTCTCAGACCATATTATATTTAAAAACTTTGATAACAAAATAGGTCAGTTGGTGTAGAAGTTCGTAGTTGTCTTGAACGCACTGAAATCTAAGATTTTGTTGTTTTGAACACGGCGTTAATCTCAGCGGAGGGAGGGAGCGAGCAGCAGGGGGTCTGCCTCATTCCTTTCCTCCAGTGAGACTGACCAGAGAGAGGGGACACAGTCTTCCACCTGATGGCGAAACTCGACTCGCACCGCATCGGAATCAGGCACAAATTCCTGTTGTTCCTATAACCAGAGAAAGTGAAATACTCCCTCGACATTAAAATACAAACGAGTTACTAATAATAATAAAATCACAAGGCTATCGATACACTTGGCTACTCATACATCTCAGCTGCAGCACGAGTGGAAGTAGAGAGAAGCACGTTTGATGTTTTGTAATAGTGTTGGAATAAGACATGAACTCGCTCATAAAAACAGCAGCCCTATGCTGTATTCTTTGACAGTCTCTCTCTGGTTATGGTTTTAAAAGATTAAATCTCACATAGGCTAGTATCAAACTTTGCTGTGGCCAGGGTCATAGAAGCTGTAGGTAGGCATGGGGATTTGAGCTATCCGATTGGCCAGCGCAGTAGGCCCACTGGTAGGCAAGTTTGTCTTTCAGACAAATTAAATGGTTGAAAATGGGAACACTTTGCTTACCCGGTGTGCAGGTCTTCTGAATCAAGTGCACCTACCGCCAACAGTGCAACACGGAGAGAGAAAAAGGAGCACAAGCCTTTATGCCAGTATCGTTGGCTTTTCTACAGAAATGTTTGGTGATTGACTAGTAATGCCTTGAAGATCGACCCGTTGGTGACAACTGATCTCAAACTAAGATGTAGGATCTACATTCCACATCCATGTCCAGTAGGACCCACTACAGTCTAGAAAAGACAGTATTAAAAACTTGTACTAAACACGGTCGTAAAAGATAGACTGAGAGCAGAGGGATTGCCATAGAGCAGAGAGGCTGTTCAGAATCAGTACCAAAAGCACCGGAGGCTTTACCCAATGTCCACACTCTATGATGAATCACTAATACACAGGAGCGTAGTCTAAACGCAAGCCCAGTTTAACAGGGAGCATAACATTAGTCCACTTCCACTGATGACATCTTGATGAATAAACTCTCCAACAAAATCGATGATACCGCTGCAGCCGGTGTGAGAGGCACAGACCCCGGGGCGGCCCCAACTAAATTGCAGACAGTGGTGTCTCCACTTTATTCGACAGAAACACACACACACACACACACACACACACACACACACACACACACACACACACACACAAATGTAAGAGAGCCAGGGTAATGACACAGATACAGTACCCTTAGGGCCACCCACCGAGAGGCAAGGGGCAAGTGTTGATGCTGCTATTGTTATAGATATAGTATCTTGGCTCTCTCAAAGCACACTGGACGCCTCATTACTCCAAACACAGCAGCAACACAAACAACAATGGAGAGAGAGAAGAGTCTACAATATTACAAACCATAAAATACTGAATCTATATGGAGAAGTAATCAGAGAACTGCATCTAGTGTTTCATTTCTTCACCATGACACCAGTCTTCACATGATGTTGAACTTCAAATCAATGGCTTACCATAGCAAGACTTACAGCTGAAGTCAGAAGTTTACATACACTTAGGTTGGAATCATTAAAACTAGTTTTTCAAACACTCCACAAATTTCTTGTTAACAAACTAGTTTCGGCAAGTCAGATAGGACATTCTACTTTGTGCATGACACAAGTCATTTTTCCAACAATAGTTTATTTCACTTATAATTCACTGTATCACAATTCCAGTGGGTCACAAGTTTACATACACCAAGTTGACTGTGCCTTTAAACAGCTTGGAAAATTCCAGAAAATGATGTCATGGCTTTATAAGCTTCTGATAGGCTAATTGACATAATTTGAGTCAATTGGAGGTGTACCTGTGGATGTATTTCAAGGCCTACCTTCAAACTCAGTTTGACATCCTGGGAAAATCAAAAGAAATCAGCCAAGACCTCCACAAGTCTGGTTCATCCTTGGGAGCAATTTCCAAATGCCTGAAGGTACCACATTCATCTGTACAAACAATAGTATGCAAGTATAAACACCATGGGACCACGCAGCCGTCATACCACTCAGGAAGGAGACGCGTTGTCTCCTAGAGATGAACGTACTTTGGTGCGAAAAGTGCAAATCAATCCCAGAACAACAGCAAAGGACCTTGTGAAGATGCTGGAGGAAACAGGTACAAAAGTATCTATATCCACTTTAAAACTAGTCCTATATCGACATAACCTGAAAGGCCGCTCAGCAAGGAAAAAGCCACTGCTCCAAAATCGGCATTTAAAAGCCAGACTACGGTTTGCAACTGCACATGGGGACAAAGATCGTACTTTTTGGAGAAATGTCCTCTGGTCTGACGAATCAAACATGGAATTGTTTGGCCAAATGGAACTGTGTGCCGTGTTGTGTTTACTCTGGTGGTCTCCATAGGCCTGCCCTCCTATAATCCAAGGCCTACAGTCTCTCTGTGATGATTGGTGGAGGAGGATTGAGGTTCCTGTCATACCCTGATGACTGACATCTTATATATGGAGGGAGGGGGAGTGGAGACTGCTGTCATTCTGCATGATGATGAAGACCATAGAGATTGGGGAGCGAATATGTTAAGCGTTAAACACATTAATGTGTTTGACTGTTAATTTATAAAATAATTACATACCACATTCAATTATTACGCAATTAAATTAATCATATAACAATTAATTAAGTAGCAATCTGGGGCACCACGGGAAAAGTTATTTAACGAGTTACTATCTCCCGACTAAACTCACAATCAATTCATTAATTCTTATTACCCTATATCAGTCTCATTCTGAATGTCGTTGACTTCAAATCTGCACGAACCCTAGCATAAATGACGAATCAGCGATACACAAATTGGCGTAATTATTTATTACTAACTAACTAACTAACTAATCACACAGAATTACATAAACACACAAACAGGATAGCTTACACATTGATTACTACACAACGCAATGAAAGGTCCCTAGTGGACTAAACCGATTTGACGGCTTGTTACACAAAATGGCTGATTCAAAAGAGAGGGAAAGGGAGAGACAAAGGAATTCCACTATCATACAGACAGCTGATAACTATGCTAATGAAATGCAAATACTTTGCACATGAACGACCACTCATTCGAAATAATTGCAATGTACATATTTAAGTGTGGAGGTCTTTGCTGTCTCTCTGTTGACAACACTCAATCTATCTACGGGGAGTAATTCGACAGAAAGTCTCTGGTTGTGTAAGTCTCTGGTTGTCCACCAGAGATCACCATGTCTTTTGTAGTAGTATCTTCTTGGTTTCGGAGTGTCTGTGAGAATGGATCTTCCAGAGGAAATGTTTGTTAGAATGGATCTTTCAACGTACCACCCGGTGGTTCTCAGTCAAGATTCCTAGACTAAAGTACTTAAACAGCTGCAGACTGAATGTTCCTGTGTAGTCTTCTTCTTTGAGAGAGAGAGTTTCAGAGTTTCTAACCATTTCAATGTGCAGCCACGCTCCACGTTTTTTGGGTCTCATAGTCTCTAACCATTTGTGACGTCCGGTTCAATACCGTCCACCTGCTTGGGCTAGTCTTGTAGTTTTAAACCATTCGTGACGTATTCAGCTGGCGCTGCACGTAACTGGTCTATAGAGAGTTCTTCAGCGGGTCCTTTTAAACACTTTGGGGAAAAAGGGCATTCCATTACATTTGGCATAATGTCTGTGCTCACATGGACGTGGTTACTGACTGGATAAACTTTACATTAAAAAAACATTTTCTCATTTAGAAGGCCAAGATCACATTTCATCTTCTCACAAATAGTTTCATATTTAATCCTATAAGTTACACAACATTTGGATGTAAACCTGACAACTGCGAAATATACACATTCAGAGATACAGTTATGTTGTTATACTCTTAACTTCTTAGGGAGTTGCGCACGAGGTGACCGTTTTGGAGACCCTGGCGTGCCCAAAGTAAAATGCCTCCCATTCAGGCCCAGAAAATAGGATATGCACATTTAGTACCATTGGATAGGAAACACTCTGAATTTTCTAAAAGTGTTAACCATTTGTCTGTGAGTAAAACAGAACGCATATGGCAGGCGAAACCCCCGAGGAATTTCTGTCCTGGAAAAAGTGGTTTTGACAGAGTGCCTCATTTGGAACCCCTCCCGTATGAAAATGCCCATATAAGGGCATATGAATAAAGTACCGATCGCTTCCTCTGGATGTCAACAGTCTCGAGACAGTGTTCAGATTTTGTTTGCATGCATTAGAGCAGAGAAGAAGAGGAAACCAGGAAGTGTTCTCTGAATGTCAACAAGAAGGCAGCGCGCGCTCCCGACAAGGCGCGCTTTGTGTTTTTTACCGTCTTTATCGATCAGTTTATATTCCGGTTGATTTATAATAGTAAATATACGTAAAAGTGTTCCTAAGGATACATTTAAAATGATGTTTGATTGTTCTTGCACAAGTTTATAGGTATAAGTTGAACAAGTTCTCGTCACGTTTGAATGGAGGAGTGGAGGCTGTAGTTTCTCATTATAACACGCGAACCAAATGGAGATTTAAGGATATAATACATGACTTTTTCTAACAAAAGAACCATGGATTGTCTTCGTTGGACACTTTGGAAGCCATCAGCAGAAGTTCTTCAACAGGTAATTGATTTGTTTTCGCTGTGAAATGTGTTGTGTGTGAACAGTGAAGGCTATTGAAATCATGGTCATGAGAAAATAGTGAAGGTGCTACCCTCAAACAATCAAATGTGCTGCTTTCGCCGTAAAGCCTTTTTGAAATCTGACAACGCTGTGATATTGCCAAGAAACAGAGCTTTGATGAGTATGAAACACTTGTATATGGGTGGATGTTTAATAATTCAACTTTTGGATTTTTAATTTGGCGCCTTGCATTTCACCTGGTAGTGTCGGGATTGGGGCGCTAGTGCAGCACCAATCCCCAAGAAGTTAATGAAATCCCAAAACAACAACTGATCTGACATAATTGTTCTTTAAGGACCCACGGACCATTCCAACTGTTTGGATTACAGAAATATTGTTTCATTATTCAATGTTTTTATGTTGTAGTTTTGGCAGGAGGAATCTTCTTGTAAAACAAGGTTTCATTCCCCTGCATCCTGCAAAGCCCAAAGGCAGAGTTTCTACAAGGTATTTACAACCATCGTAAAATGGACAACTTCACCCCTCTCCCCCTCCATGGGAGAGAGAGCGCTGTAGAGTGGACTCACTGTAACCAGATCCTTCGTATCCTCACAGGAGAGGAGTAATTTGGTTGAATCAGATGTGTTTGTACTAGGACAAGAACAACAATGTGCACCACTTTGTGTCCCCAGGACCATGATTGGGAAACACATAGGCCCTAGACGCACAGGCTCAGTAGTTCAGTTGGTAGAGCATGGCGCTATTTTACCCACATTAGGCTGTCAACTAAAGAGCTGCGGGTCCCGACTGAGATCATTGTGGCGCGGTCCTGCAGACGACTTTGGGATGAAAATATTTTTGTTGTCCCGCAGATTATTTGTAAACGGTAGTCTTTCTGCTTTGTATGCATTAGCCTAGGCCTACCTATCTATTGTATTAAAAGCTCCTCTTTGTCACATTATTCACACTACTTCAGCTTCAGTAACCTACCTCTCCTCTTCTAGATGGGCAGGTGAGATCAAATGTGCCTAGCATGTGTGTTCTCATTGAAATAGAGTAGTCTGCCTATGCATGGGCTGAGAATCACTAGCAGTTATTTTTACAAGAAAATGTACTTCATAAATATGATTATGCAATAGTTTACTACATTGCCTAGAAATAAATATTGATCACCCAAATTTGTCTCCATCTGAAAATCTTCCCACTCCTAAAAGGAAAACTATAAAATAGCTCAAGAGAAAATGCAAGTCTTTCCAACTCTGCTCTCTCCAAACTACGTCTAGCATATTGGCTGAGATAGCCCAGTAATACCGCTAGCTTCATATAATGGTCCACATGAGAATCTATGGTAATTTAACCTAGGCTATTTCTTAGGTTATCATCATTTTGATATTGCCTATTTGCTGGGACCATGGCTGGCAAGTGACGGCCAGACAGTGCACGATCGAGACAGAACTAGCTAGCTAGCCAACCGGCTTCGCCAACATTCTCCTAACAGATTTTCATACAACAAGGTAAGATTAAAAACAGTAGAATTTAAAAAGCAACCGCTAATATGTGGCTTTCAAAAGTTGCTACTTAGCTTAGCTGCCTGTCAAGCTAGCTAGCATGCTAACAGCACATTAAAGATATAGTAGCTCTAGCATTTGTATTCATAGGTAAGAGAACTGTCAAAGTTGGTGAGATCAAAAATATTATGCCATCTGCTAATGTTACCAAGGTCAAGTTATTGCCCATTTTAGTAAATGCTATTGAGCCATTTCAGCTAACTAAGTTAATTAGCTTTTTAGCTAACGTTTGCTATCTATGTAAATAGCAAATTATATACATGACCATACTGTAAGCTAACGTTACGGTAGCATGCCAATTCAATGGAGGGAGCAGTCAGGGTTAGCGTCGCCTGATTTCCTTTTGACTTTTCTAGCTAGGTAGCTACAGTGCCTTCAGAAAGTATTCATACCCCTTGACTTATTCCACATTTCGTTGTGTTACAGGCTGAATTCAAAATTTTTCAATTTTTTTTTTTTTTTCTGACCAATCTACACACAATTTTTGCAAATGTATTGGAAATGAAATTCAGAAATCTCATTTACATAAGTATTCACAACCCTTAGTCAATACATGTTAGAATCATTTCGGCAGTGATTACGTCGGAGTCTTTCTGGGTAAGTCTCTAAGAGCTTTGCACAGCTGGATTGTACAATATTTGTGCATTATTCTTTTTTAAAAACTCTTCAAGCTCTGTCAAGTTGGTTGTTGATCATTGATAGACAGCCATTTTCAAGTCTTACCATACATTTTTAAGCTGCTTTAAGTCAAAGCTGTAACTAGGCCACTCAGGAACATTCCATGTCATTTTGGTAAGCAACTCCAGTGTATATTTGGCTTTGTGTTTTAGGTTATTGTCCTGCTGAAAGGGGAATTTTCTCCCAGTGTCTGTTGGAAAGCAGATTGAACAAGGTTTACCTCTAGGATTTTGCCTGTGCTTAGCTCTATTCTGTTTCTTTTTATCCCCCAAAACTCCTCCAATAACATGATGCAGCCACCACCATGCTCGAAAATATTAAAGTTGGTACTCAGTGATGTGTTGGATTTGTCCCCCAAACATAATGCTTTGTATTCAGTAAATAAAATGTATTTCTTTACAACATTCTTTGCAGTTTTACTTTAGTGCCTTATTGCAAACACGATGCATGTTATGAAATATTTTTATTCTGTACAGGCTTCCTTCTTTTCACTCTGTCATTTAGGATAGTATTGTTGAGGAACTACAATGTAGTTGATCCATCCTATCATAGCCATTAAACTCTTAACTGTTTTAAAGTCACCATTGGCCTCATTGTAAAATCCCTGTGCGATTTCCTTCCTCTCCAGCAACTGAGACAGGAAAGACGCCTGTATCTTTGTAGTGTAATTAATAACTTCACCGTGCTCAAAGGGGTATTCAATGTCTGCATTTTTTACCCATCTACCAATAGGCACCCTTCTTCGCTAGGCATTGAAAAACCTCCCTGGTCTTTAAGAATCTGTGTTTGAAATTCACTGCTCAACTGAGGGACCTTACATATAATTGCATGTGTGGGTAACAGAGATGAGGTAGTCATTAAAAAAAAAATTAAACTCTATAACTGCACAAAGAGTGAGTCCATGCAACTTATCATGTGACTTATTAATCAAATGTTTTACTCCTGAACTTATTTAGGCTTATTTAGCCATAACAAAAGGGGTTGAATACTTATTGACTCAAGACATGTCATTTTTTCATTTTTCATTCATTTGTAAACATTTCTAAAACCATAATTCCACTTTGACATTATGGGGTATTGTGTGAAGGCCAGTGACACAAAATCTCAATCAAATCATTTTTTTATTCAGGATGTAACACAACAAAATGTGGAAAAAGTCAAAGGGTGTGAATACTTTCTGAAGGCACTGTACATATACATACACCGATGAACACAAACACACAGGTGAGCGGCACTAAACAGCCAAGTGACCGAGTCTGTCTCTTCTACACTCTTAGAAAAAAACATTTCAGGAATCCAAAAGAGTTCTACCTGGAACCAAAAAGGGTTCTCCTATGGGGATAGCCAAATATCTATTTTGGAACCCTTTAAAAAATGTAGCATTAGAGGAAGCCTTCCCTGCAAACAGAAACAGTGCATTGGAGGCAGGCTCATTATTGATCCCCCCCACACCAACATAAATACACAGGCACACACACACAGGCGATGTGGAAGGAAGAAGTAGAAGAGAGACTTACTTTGTTGTCTTGGTGGCCAGCAGCTGGTTGGGTGTCCTTGCTGTGATTGTCAGCGGTAGGCCTGGCGCTCCCCTCTGTCTGGCCGTTTTCTGGCTCGATCTGCTGATGGGTACCCGACTGTTGGGGGGAAGAGAGAGTCTCCACTGCCTTCTGTATGCCACTCTGGATGTCCATCTTCCCCTGAACTGCCATCCCATGGAGCGAGACAGAGAGAGAAGAGAGGAGGGGGGAAAGAGAGAACCAAAGAGCGAGTAAGGGAAGAGAAATAGGATACACAGATTCACAGAGCTGACGCACTAGTATACACACATACAGTCACACACATGCAAGCGCATGTGCACATACAGTACCAGTCAAAAGTTTGGACATACCTACTCATTCAAGGGTTTTTCTTTATTTTTACTATTTTTCTACATTGCAGTATAATAGTGAAGAAATCAAAACTATGAAATAACACATATGGAATCATTTAGTAAACAAAAAAGTGTTAAATAAATCCAAAATATATTTTATAGTTGAGATTCTTCAAAGTGGCCACCCTTTGCCTTGATGACAGCTTTGCACACTCTTGGCATTCTCTCAACCAGCTTCACCTGGAATGCTTTTCCAACAGTCTTGAAGGAGTTCCTACATATGCTGAGCACTTGTCGGCTGCTTTTCCTTCACTCTGTGGTCCGACTCATCCCAAACCATCTCAATTGGGTTGAGGTCGGGTGATTGTGGAGGCCAGGTCATCTGATGCAGCACTCCATCACTCTCCTTCTTGGTCAAATAGCCCTTACACAGCCTGGAGGTGTGTTGGGTCATTGTCCTGATGAAAAACAAATGATAGTACCACTACGCCCAAACCACATGGGATGGCATATCGCTGCAGAATGCTGTGGTAGCCATGCTGGTTAGGTGTGCCTTGAATTCTAAATAAATCACAAACAGTGTCACCAGCAAAGCAGCCCCACACCATCACACCTCCTCGCCCATGCTTCACGGTGGGAACCACACATGCCGAGATCATCAGTTCGCCTACTCTGCGTCTCTCAAAGACACGGCGGTTGGACTCATTAGACCAAATAGTGGTTTCTTTGCAGAAATTCGACCATGAGGGCCTGACTCACGCAGTCTCCTCGGAACAGTTGATGTTGAGATGTGTCTGCTACCTTAAATGCGGTGAAGCAGTTATTTGGGCTGCAATTTCTGAGGCTGGTAACTCTAATGAACGTATCCCCTGCAGCAGAGGTAACTCTGGGTCTTCCTTTCCTGTGGCGGTCCTCATAAAGAGCCAGTTTCATCATAGCACTTGAAATTTTCCAGATTGACTGACCTTCATGTCTTAAAGTAATGATGGACTGTTGTTTCTCTTTGCTTATTTGAGCTGTTATCGCCATAATATGAACTTGGTATTTTACCAAATAGGGCTATCTTCTGTATACCACCCCTACCTTGTCACAACTGATTGGCTCAAACACATTAAGGAAGGAAATACCACATATTAACTTTTAACTAGTCACACTTGTTAATTGAAATGCATTCCAGGTGACTACCTCATGATGCTGGTTGAGAGAATGCCAAGCGTGTGCAAAACTGTCATCAAGGCAAAGGGTGGCTATTTGAAGAATCTCAAATATAACATATTTTGATTTGTTTACCCTTTTTTGGTTACTACATGATTCCATGTGTTATTTCATAGTTTTGATGTCTTCACTATTATTCTACAATGTATAAAATTGTAAAAATAAAGAAAAACCCTGGAATAAGTAGGTGTGTCCGAACTTGACTTGTACTGTAATATACAATTTATTAGGTACATCACACAGTTCACAAAAATGGTTTGCTTCCACAGACAGTGAGTCAAGTGCCGTGGCTTGCTATATAAAGCAGGTAGACAGATGTCGAGGCATTGTTACTGTTCGATTGAGTGTTCGAATTTTCAAAACGAGTGACCTAAGTGTTGAGCGTGGTATGATCGTCGGTGCCAGGCACAACTGGTCCAGTACTGCAGAAACAGCCAGCCTCCTGGGCTATTCATGCACGACAATGTCTAGGGTTTAACAAGAATGGTGTGACAGACAAAAAAACTTCCAGCCAGCGGTAGTCCTGTAAGCGAAAGCAGCTTGTTGGTGAGAGGTCCAAGGAGAATAGCAAGAATCATGCAAGCTAAAAAGGCGGGCCACAAACAGGCCAATAATGGTGGTGTGCAGAACGGCATCTTGGAATGCACAACTCATCAGTCCTTGTTACAGATGGGCTATTGCAGCAGACCACCACACCGGGTTCCGCTCCGATCACCAACACTGGATAATTGAGGAGTGGAAAAACATCACCTGTTCCAATGAATGCCGGTTCCTGTTGCGTCATGCTGATGGCAGTCAAGATTTGGCGTAAGCAGCATGACGACGAGCACGCAGATGAGCTTCCCGGAGACAGCTTGTGCAGAAATTCTTTGGTTGTGGTCTCAGACGATCCCGCAGGTGAAGAAGCCGGATGTGGAGGTCCTGGGCTAGTGTGGTTACATGTGATCTGCGGTTGTGAGGCAGGTTGGCCATACTGCCAAATTCTCTAAAATGAGGTTGAGGTGGCTTATGGTAGAGAAATTAACATTAAATGATCTGGCAACAGCTATGGTGGACATTCCTGCAGTCAGCATGCCAATTGTAACGCTCCCTCAACTTGAGACATTTTCAGCATTGTGTTGTGTGACAAAACTGCACATTTATAGTGGCCTTTTATTGTCTCCAGCACCTGTCCATAGCACAAGGTGCATCTGTGTAATCAATCAATTAATCAAATGTATTTATAAAGCCCTTTTTACATCAGCCGATGTCACAAAGTGCTACACAGAAACCCAGCCTAAAACCCCAAACAGCAAGCAATGCAGATGTAGAAGCCCGGTAATGATCATGCTGTTTAATCAGCTTCTTAATGTCACACCTGTCAGGTGGATAGATTATCTTGACAAAGGAGAAATGCTCACAGTACAGGTATGTAAACAAATTTGTGTACAAAATTTGAGAGAAATAAGCTTTTTGTGCGTGTGTAAAATGTCAGATTTTTTATTTCAGCTCATGACACATGGAACCAACACTTTACATGTTGTGTTCATATTTTTGTTCAGTATAAATCAGCTCAGTTTTGATGAGTGACCAAATTGTTGGGAAAGACACCTCATGACGTCGCTGTGAATCTTTGGCCTCTCCAAAAAGTATCATAGCATTAGCTCAGTGCACAGAAATGCATTCATACATTTCCATAAGGCCGAAGAGGGTATATATACAAAAGAATATATAATCTCAATGTCTTGGAGGGAAATATACTGGACAAATTGGATTTAACTGTCGTCCTATTAATAAATCATTTTGTAGATTCATCCAACTCAATTATTTTTATTTTCATTCTTCAGCACTGTAGGCCTACAGTAGATATGTAGTACAATGTAGCCCAGCGGTTCCCAAACTATGTGGGGTTGCCTGATATGAAAATGGGGTAACGGGAGAATTTCCAAAATCCCGAAGGAAAAAAATACATTATAATATCGTCTTTGTATCTCACAATCATTGTAATGTGGTTAACCTTAAAATTCTAAATGAAAATGTTTCCAATCTAAAAGAGAGAACCCTAAGCTAAAACATTTGTGAAAATGAGAAAAATCTGGTTTACGAGTTTAGATAATTGACATTAAAGCTTAAATTAAATTAAAAACTATTTCCAAGAAATCATTGAATACGTTTGTAAGCTTTTAAATTATATCAAACTCCATCATTTATCTTTTCATCGATGAAGACAAATGACTCATGGTAGGGTGCGGTATGCAAAATGGGTCAGCTTTGAGCACCTCAATCTCCTGAATGTTTTAGCATTCAGGACCAAAGTCACTTTCTGACCACTTCCACAATGGGCAAACATGTATGAAAGGTTTCGTTCAAATTAAAAGGGGTGTAGTAAGAAAGTGATTGAAATCACATGGAATGAACCTACTGTCATATCAAGTCGGAGGACATCAACAATCAAAAAATGATAGGGGGAAGTTGGTTTGTAAAGCCTACATTGCAGGCCTATAAACTGCCCACGTTGTGAGCTTTACAGGTGTCAATACTTCTTCACGTGATAAAACACCAATTCTATCGAAGTCGATCGTAGCTACACCTGATAAGATAGAAAGGATATATCACATTAACTTTCTGTTTATTTAACCTAGGGTGCAATACTTAAGACTATGCTATAACCCAAACAATAGTCTACCAGACCTTGTAGCATTTTAATGCATTATGTTGAAATGACTTCCTGAGACGTGTGACCGAGAAAACAAGGCAAATTGACAAATATAGGGTTAATTTATATGCCCATTAGAAATTTTGACTTGTTGGCCAATTGACATAATTAAAGAAAACAAACGTAATTGTACGTAGGCACATGTATGCATAGAGAGAACATGCAGTTTACTTAGATTATTCCCTATAGGAAAGTAGGTTAATTTCATTAAACAGCATCAATTAGACGACAAGGTACCCGATCGTGTTTCTTCTCGGGTTTATTCTCTCTTCGAGGAAGGTTATTCGAGGATCTACTTGACAGCTTTAGGCCAGTCGGAGTAGACTAACGGGTAATAACGAAAAGGCACATTTCGCATAACTCTCTTCCTACGCCTTGACATAATGTCAGTATGTTGTGCCTGTACCTAAACTGTACCCAGGCTAGTAGCCTGGTGAGGATACAACGTTCCAACAGCTAAACGTGTTGAAAGTAGCTAGCTACCGTAATAGAAACAAGCCGCTAGAACACCGAAATACCTCTGTCACCAGCGCTCCTGGTTATGTCAGTAGCTGCATATCAAATGAAGAGGAAGATGCGGTAGTGTAACTTGCTTTACATCTCTGTTGCTTTGACGCAGACCACCACAACCGTCGGGGACAAAATAATACGTCTACGGTTAATTAAGTAGAGGGGAGTATAAAAAGTCATGTAGAAGAGGCTGCGGTGCAGTTCGTTTCGCTACTGACGACGCGGCAGTGACGGCACCGTGTTGCCGCACAAACGGCCGATTTAATGAGAAGGCGTGTCCTTGCGCGCTGTCACAAATCCTCCCCCGCCCTCGCGGTTCGACCGAGCACTTCGTTCAAAAAAAGTCCCGGTTCCCATGGAGCCGGAGTTAGTAACCCGCTTATGAAGGTGCTGAGAGGTCATCAAGAGCGTAGGTGTCAAGGGAAGAAGATTGAAGAATGTGATTGTTGGCATGTGGTGTTTCTTTTTGGTGCGTCAAATATTGTCACAAAAGTCACAGTCAAGGAATTCACTGTTCAGTCTTACAGTGACACGTGCAGTATGATCTAGGCCTTCTTCAGCATTGTGTTCAGGTTATTATAAAAGTATTGTAAACTCACCAAGACCACATTGTTGACAGCAATGGGTGTCCAAAAGCAAAGTTTCAACTTCAAATTATTGGGTTCAGAAATTATATTTAGCTTTTTATCAATATAAATGTATGCAATCACCTTGATTAGAATGTGTGATCATTGAAAATGCATGAGAGTATAACCTGTTACCATTCTATCATGTTATAACTTTTTTTCTGTTCTGTAATAACTGTTACCAAAATGTTTTATATTTAAATATGTAAATATATGTAAGGTACAAACTATAACCACAAGGTGGCAACACACACTTTTATAATGGACTCATGAAGTAAAGCAACTACAAACATTCATAAAGTAATTTCCCCAATTGTAATTTGTTTTCTGCTTACAGTAAACATTGCTAATTGCCCAGAGCTGGTCTTTTGAGAGCTGGCATGAATTAAAATAATTTAGCAATATCCGCACATGCTGTTGCAACAACATACTTTTATTATTGGTATTAAATCCATTTAATTAGCTGGGAAGTACTTGCTTTGCACGGAGACGACCGAGAGAGGAGAAAGATCTCCAAGGAGGGAAGTAAATGTCTGAAAACATTTTAATTATGTGCTCTCACCATGCGATGAGCTATTGGGGGGCCTCAGACCAATACTCTCTCGTCTGTTCACACAGGCTGTGGCTGAGGAGTCACATGGGAGTTCTCCATGGATGCATCCCAAATGGCAGCCTACTCCCTATATAGTGCACTGCTTTTGATGAAAGCCCATAGACATGGCACCCTGTACCCAATATCGTGCACTACTTTTGACAAACATTTGGGAGCCATTTAGGACACAAGCCCACGCCTATGTCTACTCAGGGGCCATTCATACTGATGCATCATCCAAACAGAATGGCACCCACCCAAACGAACAACTGCTCCGGGGGCTTTGTCTGTGTTAACGGCAGCCATCGCCAAGGAGACAGGCTCTGTGTGGAATTGGATCTCTGTGGCTGTCTGCTGTAATAAACTGTACGCAGGCCCATCGGGCTGGGCTTGGTTTAAACCAGCAGGGACACAGACATGGACATGTCACCCCCTATCCATGTTCCGCCCCATTGGTAATTGTTTTCTTTCAGGAGCGGCCAAGGGCTGAGGTGCCAGGGAGTGCCTAAGGATGCAGGCAGGGATGGATATGTGCGGTTGGCAGATCCACCGGCTGAGCGTCCAGCATTCCCACTTCCATCCAGCATCTCCATGTGGTTTGAATAAATGACAGACAATGGGAAAACAATGATTTTGTAAGCAGAGGGGAGGCCTAAGAAGCTGAGTGTAGAGTCTTCTGGCTCACAACATATCCACTATTTTTAAGATAATGGTCAAATTATGCTAGCAAATGAAACACTGACATAATGCACTCTCCATTTATGACAGAGTTAGTCTTTTAAAACGTATTTTTCATCATGACATATGTGCAGTAAGTTGAAGATGTTTGTACTTGTTTGCATGGTTATAGCAACAACTTCACTGTATGCCCAAAGACATGCTGTGCAGTACTCTACTGCTTTAGCCCATAGAGCTCTGGCCTGGTCTTAGCAGACACTTATCAGACAGTTGGCCTCCAACTGGGCCTGTCATAGAATAATCAGGAGCTGCTGAGGGACTCCATGTTGAAAATGGATCCAATTAACACATACTGAGTGACCAAGGCCCTACAATCAGGCCAGGATCCAGTCTTTGGTAAGAGGACACTGTTTGACAGACAGTAAGGCCCTGAATTTAAGCCACTAGAGGGCACTTGCACACTTCTTATTGAAAGCTCGGCCCCTTACAGAACACAGGCTATGGCCCTGAAATTCTTGAAGCAATCGCTGATTATAAATGACTGGATAGGTGAAAGTAATGTGAAAGTGCCCTCGCTTTCACCTTTCCAATCATGTAAGATCAGTAATTACAAGGAACGGACAGAATGAAGAATGCCTTTCAAATGTATTCAAAGAGGGCATATACTTCTGAAACATAGACCCCTCACTGTGGGATTCCAGCAGGCCTGCGTTTTATGCAGAACATTCATAATGTTCACATCATACATGTCCATCTACTGTAGGCTTATAGTGTGTACAACGAATCAGTTTTAATAATAATTGTAGTGGCTAACCAAGTCACAAGTTCCCGATAGCCACTTAGTCTTTCTAGACATCCGAGTTGCCTCCCCCAATTTCAAATGCTCCGGCTTGGGATAGGGGTCCCCAATTACATTCAGCCGTGGGCCGATTTTTTCTTGCACGGATGGTCAGGGGACAGGAACATATAGTTATAAATCATGTGTACACTGCAAATTGACCACAAGAATCCCAAACAGATATAGTACTTGAGAAAAACGGAATAACTTCAAACCTTGATTAAATTGGGATGCAATCACATTAGCTCTTGAAAACGCTAGGCGGCTTTCTGCCTTCTCCCTACAGTTCTCAGCCGTTAGCTTCGCCCACGTCTGTCTCATGTGAACTACATTCCCAACGCTGTGTTTTAACGTTTAGAAACGCCTCTTAATCATTGCTTGCGATACGGCTTTCGAAACATATGGCCCTCATCTTTCATCAGTGAGAAATAATCCTTCAAATAAAAAAAAGACACCGACTTGAACAGTTTTGCATAGATCCATACATCTTTGGGTGCCTCCATCCGATTAAACTACATTTCCGCTACACTTCCCGAGTTACACTTATACACGTGTGTTCGGGGGAGCATGCTAGATAGCTGATTAGCACAGGGGGTCGCCTCTTGTCTTCCGTCTGTTTTCCATAAACAAGTACTGTAACATGGAGATAAGGCAGTGTGAGAACACTGACCCTAACAAGGTGTATCAATTGAACCTTTTGTTTTTTGAAAATAATTTCTCACTGATATGAAAGATCAGGTGCTTATGCTTCCAATACCGTCCCGCAAGTGTTCATGTTCAGATTGAGCATCAAGGATCTTAACAAAGCCCCGCACAGAAGACACCTATGTCCAAAGACTCGTGTGTAATGGAATGGAGTTGAGAATCATCATCGAGGGCTACGATCACATACAGAAGGACTTTATTTATGTGCTGGAACAGATTTCCTCAGTTAAAATCCCTTTGAACTAATGTCCTGGTAATTTTACAGTCTTATGTCCAAGAACAAAAAAAATATAAAAATATCTATATTTGTTTTTTGTTAGGAAAACTCTCGGGGACAAATACAAGAACAACAACCACATAAATAGGCCAAAATGGCTATTTAAAACAATGCCGTGTTGTCTTGTATAATACTATTACAATGTCTTTGTTTGTAAGGATTTCATTGATACAGTATCCTAATGGACATAATTTAAAGTATTACTTGTTTATTTTTAACCAGGAAAAGACACTTGAGGTTAGAAACCTCTTTTGTGAAGGGGACCTGGCAAAGATAGTTAAGACAGACACAGTGGAGCCAAGGTTGATGTACAAGCCATGTGGTTGTTCTCATCCCTCCACTAGAGAGAGTGCCAACTCAACACACAGAGCCTTGGCTGTAGCCAGGCTGTCCTCATCTCAATGTCTGCCACACTTCTGTCAAGTTTGCCTTAAAAGCCATGAAGAATGACAGATGCAAGGTGCGGGACTTTTGCCAAAGAGTGTTGTGAGGATCGTGACCATACAAGATGCACACAAAAGGCCTGGAACATACAATCAGTCATCAGAAGGCTATTACAATGTGGGGCAATGGGTTTCAATAATCTGTACCTAAGTGCTTTAGTATTAACACAATACCATGTAGAGATGTAAAAATGTTGAGCGAACAGGCATGTAAAAAAAAATCCAGATTACCCTCTGCATCTCATTCACTGGCATCCATTTTATATTAGAACATACACAGAATCTGTGGAAATGTTCTTCAGGGATGTAGGTTGTAGCAACATTGGGCATCTGACTGTCAGTCCCTAGCTCTACTGTACCACTACCACCCCACTGACACCTGACAGAGCGTGAGGTGGTGAGGCCCCAACCGTGAGGCCGTGGAGCCCGGGTGGAGGGCAGCCCTCTTAAGCTGCTGCGGTTGACAACAGCACCTCTCACGTGTACGCTAACACTACGCTGCCTGGCAGGCTGTCTGATAAACAACAAACAAGCCTGATTACGGAGTAGCACCTTAGGCCCACATTTCTCACAGGTTGACGTTTATTGTCATGAATGGCGGCAGCGCTGAGCGATTTCCACTAGATGTGTCGTAAAAATTAATGAAAAGAAAAATGTGCTATTTGGTCTTCATTTAAGGTTGGGCATTGGTGTTAGCAGTGTGGCACAGGTTAGGGTCAAAGTTAGGGATATGGTTAGGTTGGATGACTTTGTGGCTGTGTGCCCTCATGAAATTATATATTTTTTACATTTTTGTAATTTAGCAGAAGCTCTTATCCAGAGCAACTTACAGTTAGTGCATTCATCTTAAGATAGCTAGGTGGGGCAACCACATATCACGGGGGGAGCCAGAAGGTAGCGAGAGGCAGTTCCTCTTACTGCTCTGTAGGCAAGCACCATTGTATTGTAGTGAATGTGAGCTTCAACTGGAAGCCAGTGGAGTGGGGTGACATGGCAGAACTTGGGAAGTTGGAAACCAGGTGGGCAGAGAGTTGCAGTGGTCCAGACGGAAGATGACAAGTTCTTGGATTAGGACCTGTTCTGCTTCCTGTGTGTGGTAGGGTCGTACTCTTCAGATGTTGTAGAGCATGAACCTGCAGGAGCGAGTCACTGCTTTTATAATTGCAGAGAATGGCAGGGTGTTGTCCAGGGTCACGCCAAGATTCTTTGTGCTCTGGGAGGGCGACACTGAAGTTGTCAACCGTGATGGAGAAGTTGAGCTTGAGGTGGTGGGCCGACATCCAAGCTGATATCTGCCAGGCACGCAGAGATGTGTGTCGCCACCTGGGTGTCAGAAGGAGGGAAGGAGAAAAGTAGTTCACTATCATCCGCATAGCAATGATAGGAGAGATTATGTGAGGATATGACAGGCCCGAGTGACTTGGTGTATAGAGAGAAGAGTAGAGGCCCTAGAACCAAGCCCTGGGGGACAACAGTATTGAGTACGTGGTGCAGACACAGATCCTCTCCACGTCACCTGGTAGGAGCGGCTTGCCCGGTGGGATGCAATCCAAGAATGTGCAGAGCCTGAGACGCCCAGCCCTGAGAGCGTGGGGAGAAGGATCTGATGTGTTAGGGGGATAGATCTTAGGGGGATAGATCTTGATCAAATCAAATCAAATTTTATTGGTCACATACACATGGTTAGCAGATGTTAATGCCAGTGTGGCGAAATG
Source organism: Brachymystax lenok tsinlingensis (assembly GCA_030435695.1). NCBI lineage: Eukaryota > Metazoa > Chordata > Actinopteri > Salmoniformes > Salmonidae > Brachymystax > Brachymystax lenok. The sequence goes on from CM059799.1 coordinate 35,903,561, forward strand.
CTTGTGCTTGTAGTTCCGACTGTGCAGTAATATCTAACAAGTAAACTAACAATTTCACAACAACTACCTTACACACAAGTGTAAAGGAATGATTAAGAATATGTGCATATAAATATATGGATGAGCGATGGCCGGACGGCATAGACAAGATGCAGTAGATGGTATAGAGTACAGTATATACATATGAGATGAGTAATGTAAACATTATATAAAGTGGCATTGTTAAGTGACTAGTGATACATTTATTACATCCAATTATTAATTATTAAAGTGGCTAGAGATTGAGTCTGTATGTTGGCAGCAGCCACACAATGTTAGTGATGGCTGTTTAACAGTCTGATGGCCTTGAGATAGAAGCTGTTTTTCAGTCTCTCGGTCCCAGCTTTGATGCACCTGTACTGACCTCGCCTTCTAGATGATTGCGGGGTGAACAGGCAGTGGCTTGGGTGGTTGTTGTCCTTGATGATCTTTTTGGCCTTCCTGTGACATTGGGTGGTGTAGGTGTCCTGGAGGGAAGGTAGTTTGCCCCTGGTGATGCGTTGTGCAAACTGCACTACCCTCTGGAGAGCCTTATGGTTGTGGGCGGAGCAGTTTCTGTACCAGGCGGTGATACAGCCCAACAGGATGCTCTCGATTGTGTACAGTGAGGGGAAAAAAGTATTTTATCCCCTGCTGATTTTGTACGTTTGCCCACGGACAAAGAAATGATCAGTCTATAATTTTAATGGTAGGTTTATTTGAACAATAACAACAAAAACGTTTTAATGAGGGAAATAAGTATTTGACTCGCTCTCAATCAGAAAGATTTCTGGCTCCCAGGTATCTTTTATACAGGTAACGAGCTGAGATTAGGAGCACACACTTAACTTCTTAGGGAGCGGCTGCATAGGTGACGGTTTTGTAAACAAGGTTTGACGCGCGGGAGATTGTGAACGCGCACCACTTTATTTTTCTTTCCTATCGTTCACATTATCGTCCGGTTGAAATATTACAGCAAATATACCCAAAAGGATACCTAAGGATACATTAAAATGATGTTTGATTTGTTTGTAGAAAGTGTATAGGTATAATTTGAACGTGTTCTCTTCACGGTTCAATGGGCGACTCAACGGTGGATTTTATGATCATAAAGCGCCAACCAAACAGAGATCTATGGATATAATAAATTGCTTTTTCTAACAAAAGAAGCATGGATTGTCTTCGTTGGACACTTGGGAAGCCCTCAGCAGAAGTTCATCAAAGGTAAGCGGTTTTATATTAGCGATTTTATGCGTGTTGTGAGATCCGTGTTGGGTTATGGATTTATGCTAACGCCCCACCACTCCGTAAGTAGTTAAAGGGAGTGCTCCTAATCTCAGTTTGTTACCTGTATAAAAGACACCTGTCCACAGAAGAAATCAATCAATCAGATTCCAAACTCTCCACCATGGCCAAGACCAAAGAGCTCTCCAAGGATGTCAAGGACAAGATTGTAGACCTACACAAGGCTGGAATGGGCTACAAGACCATCGCCAAGCAGCTTGGTGAGAAGGTGACAACAGTTGGTGCGATTATTCGCAAATAAATGCTTCAAAGAGTTCAAGTAACAGACACATCTCAACATCAACTGTTCAGAGGAGACTGTGTGAAGGAAGCCTTCATGGTCGAATTGTTGCAAAGAAACCACTACTAAAGGACACAAATAATAAGAAGAGACTTGCTTGGGCCAAGAAACACGAACAATGGACATTAGACCGGTGGAAATGTGTCCTTTGGTCTGGAGTCCAAATTGGAGATTTTTGGTTTCAACTGCCGTGTCTTTGTGAGACGCGATGTAGGTGAATGCATGATCTACGCGTGTGTTTTTCCTTCCGTGAAGCATGGAGGAAGAGGTGTTATGCTATTTTACCATGAAGGATAGTGATGGAGTGCTGCATCAGAAGACCTGGCCTCCACAATTTGAGATGGTTTGGGATGAGTCAGACCGCAGAGTGAAGGAAAAGCAGCCAACAAGTGCTCAGCATATGTGGAAACTCCTTCAAGACTGCTGGAAAAGCATTCCAGGTGACGCTGGTTGAGAGAATGCCAAGCGTGTGCAAAACTGTCATCAAGACAAAGAGCGGTTATTTGAAGAATCTCAAACATAAAATATGTTTTGATTTGCTTAACACTTTGTTGGTTACTACATTACTACATAATTCCATATGTGTTATTTCATAGTGTTGATGTCTTCATTATTATTCTACAATGTAGAAAATAGTACAAATAAAGAAAAACCCTTGAATGAGTAGGTATGTCCAAACCTTTGACTTGTACTGTATGTCTCATCACAATTCTATTTCAGAGATCTACGGACTATTGGACTTCATCGTATGGTTTCTGCTCTGACATGCACTGTCAACTGTGGGACCTTATATAGACAGGTGTGTTTCTTTCTAAATCATGTCCAAACAATTGAGTTGGCCACGGTTGGACTCCAATCAAGTTGTAGTGACATCTCAAGGATGATCAAAGGAAATTGGATGCACCTGAGCTCAATTTGGAGTGTCATAGCAAAGGGATGTGAATACTTACAGTAAGTATTGGAACAGTAACAATTATGTTGCTGTTTTTGCTCTGTACAGCACTTGGGATTGGAAATGATACTATGAGGTTAAAGTGCAGATTCTGAGCTTTAATTTGAGGGTATTTTCATCCATATCGGGTGAACCTTTTAGGAATTACAGCACTTCTTTTACATGGTCCCCCCATTTTAGGGGACCCAAAGTATTGGGACAAATTCACTTATGTGTATTAAAGTAGTCAAAAGTTTTGTATTTGGTCCCATATTCCTAGCATGCAATGATTTCATCAATCTTGTGACTCTGCAAACTTGTTGGATGCATTTGCTGTTTGTTTTGGTTGCGTTTTAGATCATTTTGTGCCCAATAGAAATGAATGGTAGACAATGTATTTTTTGGAGTCACTTTTATTGTAAATAAGAATACAATATGTTTCTAAACACTTCTACATTAATGTGGATGCTACCATTATTACCGATTAGTCCTGAATAAATCGTCAATAATGATGAGTGAGAAAGTGAGAAAGTCACAGACGCACAAACATCATACCCACAAGACATGCTAACCTCTCACCATTACAATAACAGGGGGGGTATGACATTTGTGAGTCTGTAACTTTTCTTTTTGCCCTACCGCATTCACTTTATACACAGAAGATCTCCGCTGTCTTTCTGTGACCACAGATAACTTCAGGAAGAATGTGACAGTGACTATAAATACAAAGTTGCCCATTTCTTTGCATAACAAGCGAAGGATATAAAGACGCTTCAAATGAACCCTGAGATCACTGTATTAAAAGATGAATACAGTATAGGCTACATAGACCTATATATTTGAACGATATTGAAATCTATTTCATGTTAATTCAATTGAGTTTTATTTAGCTATTTGTACATGACTGTCCAAACTTTTTGCCTCTATATAGACTATTTCTCAATGTGCCAAATCTTGAATTAGTGTATTATTATAGGGTAAGCATTAGAATATGCCGCCTCAATATTTGTAGCCATAGGTGATAATATCTCTCTAGGAGATGATCCGTTGTGTCAAGGCGGGGTGTAGCTGGCAAAAAGGAGTCAGGCGCAGGAGAGTTGAGATGCGTGGAAACAAGGTATTTAATGACGCCACCAGTACACACAGAGTACATAGGTGCAGGCAAGATACCAACCACGAAAAATACACGGGCGTAAAATCCACAACCCGGAGAAAACACAATAATAGCCGTCAGCATACAGACTGAAAACAATCGAAAAAATCACACACAAAACATAAAGGGGGGACAGAGGATTAAATACATACAGCGGGATTAGGGGAATGAGCAACAGGTGTGAAAATGGAACAAGACAAACTAATAGATAACGGGGAAAAAAGAGCGGTGATGGCTAGAAAGCCGGTGACGTCGACCGCCGAACACCGCCCGAACAAGGAGAGGGGCCGACTTCAGCGAAAGTCGTGACACATTGTCAGTATTGTGGAATAATTATAATATTAAGGTAAGACTGGAAAGGGAGAACGCTGATCCAGGAGCAGTGCTTCCTTTCTTTCGATCCTATCAGAATCGACACATGCCTCAACAAAGCACTTAGCAAAAGTTCCATCGCTATCGGGGAACCGGGCCCAGGTCATGTGCATACAAAAATATGGGATACAATGCTAAGCATTGCTAAGCATTGTATGTAGACTGGTCCTGATTCCTAATCAACCTACAGTTTTGGCTGCTAGCATAGACCATAGACCCTGTGAAACCAAGTGTCCAATAGACTTGTTTGTTTGTTAGTACACGTTTGTGTGTGCGCGTGCGTGTGGGTGTCCGTGCGTGTGTCTGAGTGTGCATGTGTGTGTGTGTGAGCCTGCATGCATTCGTGCGCATGTGTGTGTGCGTGGAGATACTGTGCCTGATCACCGGTAGTGAGTCATACCTGTCAGAGCCATCTTATCCACAGCTCTGTTGTAGCCATGACTCAGTCCCCATCAACCCCCAGATCACTGGGCCAGGCAAAGTTCAGATCAAACACTTACTAATGTTCCACACCGTCTCCAAATTACAGCTGCTGCTGCATCAGAGAAACCAACCCGGAGTCTTACTGTATGACAAAGACTAAAAGTCATAGTCACAAATCAGTCTTAGTCAAGAGATGATCAGGTTAATGGAAAATGGAAGGATTGGATCTCTTTTAAAATGTCCATTGATATGTTGATGAAATCAATGTAACAGTAGCTGCAGTCTTTAACTAATAGAGTGCATTGCAGTAATTTAAAGTGCATTGTAGTCATTTGCATTTCATTTCAGCTAGACATGTTACAGAAGCACAATGTGTTCCCTGAGATGTGGCACTGCTCAAAATAATGAGCCGACACAACGTGCGTCAATCTGGATGTGTGTGTGTGTGTGTGTGTGTGTTAGCTTTAGGGAATGCATAGTACGAATGTGGCAAATCGTTTTTTGAAAGGCTTTGTGGGGTGTGAATTCTAGAAGAATAACTGCGTAATTAGCTTTACTGTGAATATCTCATTTTCTCTAAAAATACAACCTCCCATCATTGCTGCTAATCGTATTTATTTGATTTTAAAATAAAACATTTTCATTCCTGTTATTTTCTATACATCTAATTATTCAGGTTTCAACATTGTATTTTTTTTTTTATTATCAATCAACACATTTCTATTTTAGTCCTCACCAAAAAATAAGATATTAAAATTACAGTTATAGATACATTACAATAATTTGGTAAACATTTCACTTCATTGCAATAAAGTAGTTCAAAGGAAAGGAAATCCAATATGCAGTCTGCATCAATTATAACATGATTGTTACAATTTTTGCAGCTTCATCCATGAGCTGGTCAGATTTGGTCAGAACTGACATTGGGTTTATAAACAGCTAAATATTGAGCCATAGTTTGATGATTCTGTATTACAACGCATGTGAAATACAGCAATACAATTGACTGTGTGTACGTGCGTGCATGCATATGCCTGTGCGGGTGTGTGTGTATACGCGGGTGTGTTGTCTCCAAACCAGGTTGAATCATTAGGAGGTGATTCTCACTAACAAGGTCTTAGGAGCTGTCAGGAGAGATTCACAAGCAGGTTTCGCCACGATGAGGAGAAGTGTGACAAGTCTTATCAGGGTCTTTACTGTTGCCGGGTGTGTTTTTGAAACAGCCCTCTTTATTTGGAGTGAATGTGTTCTAGCAAGGTCTCTGCTGTTGTTGTGCATTGATTAAAAGTGTTTTCACGATTACCCGTAGCGGGTCTATTCCAGTTTAACAGGGTTAGTTGCAGTTTTAATGAAGGGTATGTAATCACTACAAGTGAAAAGGGTTTCACACAAGCTCATTGCCGGTGTCTTGTGTTGTTGTGAGGAGAACTTTGGCACTCCACAGGGGTAGGTCTTGTTTCCACTTGTTTTCTGTGATGAGGGGTACTTGGTCAGGAAGAGCAGGAGGGTGTGAAACGCATTAATTGCGTTATCCGTCATATGGAAACTAGTTTTTTTGCTGCACCACTGGTGCAAGAAGCAGGCTCTGATACCATTTGTACGTGAAGAGAAGAGGAGATCTGTTTGCACTACTGTTTGACTTGTTGGTTTTAGTTGACATCTCTCCTTGCCCGCGTGTTAGTATTGGTTTTATGGATTTTGGTCAGCTTTGCGTACATTGGTGTGAGATCATTTTTAACAGCTTGGCACACAGTCAATGTGTTTTTCTACTGAACTCCTATTCAGCACTGTAACTATAATAGACTGCAAAGCCACTACAGCCACACACAACACGTCCACATGCATTCCTCAGACACTCACAGGTGTTGCTTTCTTTTCTTAGTCTGAGGGCACTTGACACTGTTAAGCATAAGAGCCTTAAGTATTCCCCCCAAAAAATAGAAAATCAATATTTTCTTAAATAATGTAAAAATGTATCTGACGACTATGGATTACACGTCCCGTGTAGCTCAGTTGGTAGAGCATGGTGTTTGCAACATCAGAGATGTGGTTTCAATTTCCATGGGGGGGGGCTAATATGAAAATGTATGTACTCACTACTATAAGAGCATCTGCCAAACCTTTTTCGGACCGATTGAGGTTCCTCTTTTCACTTTCCCTCTAATGATAATCTCACTTCTCTTTTTTGCAGCCATTACTTAGAGTACAAGATGTTACGAAGAGATTGATCATTATGAGTGAACATCCCAGCAACAGCGCAGCGAGGCTTCCGTGTGTCTACTTGTGTCTTACGAATGTGTTTGTGTATTCCTGTACACTCGTTGTCAGTTCAACCACTACATCCGAACACAATCATTTCAGCAAACACAAGATACAATACACTAGACACGTATTTGAATTATGTATTGTAGCATCTGACCCTTTCCCTAGCATTCTCTGATAGCGCCAATAGATAATAAATGGCTGACTTGTGAAGCTATAATGAAGTGACTGTCATGTTATTGACAGGGGAGCCCAATGCTTTGGAGGAAAGCAGAGCCTCCAACCGAGGGCCTACGGTAGACAGATTATTACCGCGGCCTTTATAATGAGCTGACGTTCCTCCTCCGCCACTGTTCACTCTGAAGGGAGAGGCGCTGTATTCCCCTATCACAGCTGCAAAACAGAGGTGTAAATTAAAGCAAACAGGGTAAAAAAAAAGAACTATGTAGATGTAAGTAGCCTGCAGTATTCCAGTGATTTAAGTGTGAAATGTATTTTCTGCTGTGGAATAGACTATAGGGGCGAGCAAGCGGGATATTTGTTATTGTGGTATTCACAATATGGTGTGTGTATGTGTGCGAGTGTGAGTGTGTGTGTGTGTGTGTGTTTCTGTTGTGTAAGTGCATGGGGATGCCCATGAAGGTGTAATTAACAGTCAGACACAGTGTTGAAATTCACTGCTGCTGTTTTACCAGTCCTGAGGATGCCGTCACTGCCCTCAGATAACTGTTAACCTTGATGGCTGACGGCTGATTTGAGAACAGTGTGACAGGTGTAAATTTAACATACAATTCAGCAGCCCCCCCCCCACACTAATCCAATTATTTTCTGAACCTGTGGGAATTTTTTCATCCCTCTGATAAAAATCCCAGTACGGTGGTTAGGAATAACATGCTCCTGTTAAATACTGTAGCTACATTTTCAGTGCGTATTATGGAGCGGTGTACTGAGATGTCAAAAACGTTTTTTTTTTTTTTATAAATCAATGCTATTCATTTTGTATCAATGACTTAGCAGTCATCAAAATGATTTTAACTATACACTTATTTATATTGTTAAAAACATAACGCTTGTGTTTTGCCTATTTTATAAATCAATGCTTTGCATAGAATATTTAATTACAGATCAAAAGAAAAGAAGCTAAGAGAGAAAGACAACAGAATGCTTTGTGGGGGAGGGAGAACACAATACACTGTACATAACAAGGCATCTTCTTGGGGATAGAAAAAAATATACCACTTTCAGAATGTGCAAGATCTCATGCAGTTGTCTCTCTCTCACTCTCTAGCCCTCCTCTCTGTCGGTGCTAAATCACACATTAGTACAGCCAGTGGAAGTGTTGACAGTTTTACAAACAGAAATGTAAAACGCCGTACTCAAGGGGGTCTGAGAGATAAGGGGTGAGTCGAGCAGGGCAGGAAACGATGCAAAAACGTGGCCTAGAGAGGCATCTAATGCCATACAAACACCTCAATGACTGAGGTTATTTTAATTATATACAGAACGAACGCCAAACCAGAAACAACTTTAGCCTCCGCTCAGTGTGTAGAGGAAGAGGGGGTACCCTGTAGAGAGGGAGAACACTGTTGGTCGCTACTATCCATGACATTTCCTGTAACCTTTCGCTTCCTGCCACCTTACTCGAAAGCAAGCGTGGTAAATATGGCAAATCAAGTACAGCAACAACAAAAAAGCCAGTGTCAAGCAAACAAAACCTGGTTAATTCAAAACAAAAATACTGACCAAATTACTGTGTACATGAGCTCATCAAGTTGATAAATATCTGCGCACCAAGCACACCAAGACAGACGTGAAGAGGGCACGACAAAACCTATCCCCCTCAGGAGACTGAAAAGATTTGGCATGGGTCCTCAGATGCTCAAAGGTTATGGAGCTGCAACATCAAGAGCATCCTGACGGGTTGCATCACCGCCTGGTACGACAACTGCTCGGCCCCCGACCTCAAGGCACTACAGAGGGTAGTGCGTACGGCCCAGTACATCACCGGGGCCAAGCTTCCTGCCATCCAGGACCTCTATACCAGGCGGTGTCAGAGGAAGGCCCTAAAAATGGTCAAAGACTCCAGCCACCCTGGTCATAGACTGTTCTCTCTGCTACCGCACGGCAAGCGGAACAGGAGCGCCAAGTCTAGGTCCAAGATGCTTCTAAACAGTTTATACCCCCAAGACATTTGCAGTGCCCCCTCTTTACACCACTGCTACTCTCTGTTGTCATCTATACATAGTCACTTTAATAACTCTACCTACACATACTACCTTGACTAACCTGTGCCCTCGCACATTGACTCTGCATCGCCTACCCCCCTGGATATAGTCTCGCAATTGTTATTTTACTGCTGCTTTTTAATGACTTGTTACTTTTATCTCTTATTCTTATCCGTATTGTTTTTAAACTGCATTGTTGGTTAGTGGCTCGTAAGTAAGCATTTCACTGTAAGGTCTACACCTGTTGTGTTCGGCACGTGACTAATAACATTTGATTTGATTTGATTTGAATGACATGAAGCCAATGGAAACATCATTCTTTTCAACACCAATAAACACAAACAAACCCACACACTCACATAAAACACACTTTCATGTGCACAATTAGTAAGTACAGTGTGGCTTGGCCTAAAATACTAGCTGCGTAGTGACTCTCCCCTGTTGGTCAGCACACACACGGCGTAAGAGAAATCAGCGATAGACGTTTTTCTTCGTATTTAGTTATAATTGACATGTGTACAGGTATCCTATGTGAAGCCTTAAAATGTAACAAAATAAGGTCACGTGTTGAATTTGACACAGTCCATTTAAAGGGCTCATCATGCAAAGGACTTCAAAACAACCCTGAGTGATGTCTCAACACCTAGTGTTTTTATTAGGAGAGGATAGAGGCAGCTGGAGGGATGTGATGAGAATGGGAAGATGTGTGTGTTGGGGGGGGTGAAGGTGCGGGGGGAGGCGGTTGGGGGTAGAAAAAAAGGGGCAAAGAAAACAAGTAACAGAATTGCAGGGTCCCAGTCTATTTGGAGGTGATGGTTGTGTCTGTGCAATTGCACAAATAAGTGTGTCTGCGTATGTGCGTGCAAGTGTGTGTGTGAGTGTTTGTGTGTGTGTGTGTGGTTACACATGAGGCTGATTGGGAAATGAGTTTGTGTGTGAGTGAGAGACACTGATTGGCCCCAACTTGGCCCAGTACTGGTAGGGGCACAGGCCTTGCCTCCCTGAAAGCCGTCATTAGAATGTGACAAAATTGCTGGGGGCAAAACTGGCTCCGGCACAATGATCAATTCGGCGGAGGGGATTGAAAATGGGGAAGGAAGGTGGCGTTTTGGAGGAGGGGGTGCATCAGGGGTGCGTACAAGCCCCCCTGCTGGTTTAATTACTGCTATGTGCGCCTCTCCATTAACGGCACACCCATGGTCCAGTGGCCACCGCGGGCCTGCACAAAGATAGCGGGGAGAAAAGGGGACCGCGAGGTAAAGAGAAGGAGAAACAGACAGAGACAGACGCAGGGCGCTCATTAGCGAATGGTAATTGCCGGCGGAGAGGTTGTGCACTCACCTCACAAAACGCCACATGTCAATTTGTCCCCCCTTTATTCATGGCCCTCACTCGTTTCTATGCTAGTCTCCCATTTTCTCTTGTTGAGGAGAATTGGATGGAGCGCCATGGGGGGAAACACTTGTAAACACAAACGCAGCGCAGAGGAGGGCTCCTGCTCGAAGGCTGGACCAGGGGAGGACACCTACTCAACTTTTTTCTGTCCTTACGCCATCAAGTCCTACAGCCTATTGGACCACTGACCCACTGAAGGATATAGTTTGAAATATGTGTCTGCACCACATGAGAGACAAAGTTCAGCTCTCTATAAAAACATTTCTATTGAGCATCTGTTAAGCTCCTGCAAAAGGAAGGGAAGAGGTCGAGGCCTTGGTGGCATGCATGTGCTTGTCCACAGCAGTGGAGGATCACAGTGCACAATCCTATATTGTCCAGCATTTACGATGCGACAAAACACCAGATCCCTTATGGTCATCCGATTGCTGCCGAATATCTAATGCATTTCCATCGGCAATGATTTGGGGGGCTCTCTCTCTCATATTCAAAAGTGAAATCAGATCTCCCAGTCGAGTGGAATTCAATATTCCTCCTCCATCTTACTTTGAAATGAGTCACAGTCCTCCTCATGGATTAAAGCAGACTCATCATCAAAGAGGAGTGGAGGAGGAATCTCTGGAGACTATCTACTTCAGCCTCATCACTATCTCTCTCTATGTGTCCCTCCTTCCTTATCTAGATGATACACATGGTAGGAAAGATAAGATTATCCATATTTCAATCGGAGATATCATGTCAAAGGAATCACTCAATATTCCGAAAGCCCTGTTCTGCTAACGTGATGACAAGCGCACATCAAGCCGTTTCCTCTGTTAAACAACTGAGGATACGCTGGATACGCTAGTCCTATTCACTGTTTGGGGTTCGTAGTATTTGGATGTTTGCTAGAAGGCGTCATGCATTGCACAGTAACAACAATGACACAATGACTACAAAACATTTAAAGATTTGTCATGAACACATGAACACATTTTCTACAAACTTTTTGTTTTGTGTTTTCCACTTCTTTGAGTTGTCTGTTGTGGTTAGCTACACAGGAAGTCACGTTTCCCCCCCACTCTTATACAGCAGTGTGTCTTCAGGCTGTGAAGCAGCACAGTGGTTGCCAGTAAGGCCTTTCACTCAACCATTATTTTTTACACAAAAAAACATATGACAATCAACATTTTTACAAACAGCAGCACTTCATAGGCAAGTAAAACTGACCACAACTCCATTTGGGGTTTTGTGTCAATAACTACTGACCTATAAGGGGGAGGAACAACACTGTTGTAGATAGAACAGAAATGGACAGAGATTGAGGAGAGATCTTCCTACACATACTGTTTCAAACAGCCAATCAGAGGAAGGCCAAAGGTAAAAATACAAACCAACCTCTCCATAAAAACAAATATTGTAATTTATTGTACAATATTGGGCTCTAGTGAAAGCGCTCATTAGCACACCTTTTGTATTGTAATTTGGAAAAGGGTAACCTACAGTTAGACTACCATAAGATTTCTTCACACCAAATGTTCCTTATCACAAGGCCTAATTGTCATGACGATGGAAGTAAGAAAACTTAAAAGGAAGTCAAAATGGCAGGTATTTATCCTATTATTTAGCCTGACATGTTCAACCTCTCCCTGACCCAGTCTGTAATACATACATGTTTCAAGCAGACCACCAAAGTCCCTGTGCCCAAGAACACCAAGGTAACCTGTCTAAATGACTATCGCCCTGTAGCACTCACATCTGTAGCAATGACATGCTTTGAAAGGCTGCTCATGGCTCACATCAACACTATCATCCCAGATACCCTGGACCCACTCCAATTTGTACACCACCTCAACAGATCCACCGATGACGCAATCTCTAATGCACTCCACACTGCTCTTACCCACCTGGACAAAAGGAACACCTACTGTATGTGAGAATGCTGTGCATTGACTACCCTCCAAGCTCATCACTAAGCTAAGGACCCTGGGACTGAACACCTCCCTCTGCAACTAGATCCTGGACTTCCTGACGGGCCGCTTCCCCGGTGGAATGGGTAGGCAACAACACATCCGCCGAGCTGACCTTCAACACGGGGGCCCCCCTGGGTCTGTGCTTAGTGACCTCCTGTACTCGCCGTTCACTCACGACTGCATGGCCAAGTCACCGCTTGGTAAGGAAAGTACTTGACATCCCACTGTAAGGTGCTATAGAGGGTAGTGTGTACGGCCCAGTACATCACTGAGGACGAGCTCCCTACTATCCAGGATTTTTATACAAGGCGGTGTCAGAGAAGGCCCTACAAATTGTCAAAGACTCTAGACACCCAAGTCATAGACTTCTTCTCTCTGCTACCACACGACAAGCGGTACCGGAGCGACTATTTTTACTGACCCCATTTTTATTTGCACCGGCTCTATGCACACTGACTGGACTCTACCCACACACTGACTGGACTCTACCCACACACTGACTGGACCATTACCGTCACACTGACTGGACTCTACCCTCACACTGACTGGACTGTACCCGCAAACTGACTGGACTCTACCCGCACACTGACTGGACTCTACCCGCACACTGACTGGACTCTACCCGCACACTGACTGGACTCTACCCGCACACTGACTGGACTCTACCCACACACTGACTGGACTCTACCCACACACTGACTGGACTCTACCCACACAGTCACTGGACTCTACCCACACACTGACTGGACTCTACCCACACACTGACTGGACTGTACCCACACACTGACTGGACTCTTCCCACACACTGACTGGACTCTACCCACACACTGACTGGACTCTACCCACACACTGACTGGACTCTACCCACACAGTCACTGGACTCTACCCTCACACTGACTGGACTCTACCCACACAGTCACCGGACTCTACCCACACAGTCACCGGACTCTAACCACACAGTCACCGGACTCTACCCACACACTGACTGGACTCTACCCACACACTGACTGGACTCTACCCACACAGTCACTGGACTCTACCCACACAGTCACTGGACTCTACCCACACAGTCACTGGACTCTACCCACACACTCACTGGACTCTACCCACACACTGACTGGACTCTACCCACACACTGACTGGACTCTACCCACACACTGACTGGACTCTACCCACACACTGACTGGACTCTACCCACACAATGTCTGGACTCTACCCTCACACTGACTGGACTCTACCCACACAGTCACTGGACTCTACCCACACAGTCACTGGACTCTACCCACACAGTCACTGGACACTACCCACACAGTCACTGGACTCTACCCAGACAGTCACTGGACTCTACCCACACACTGACTGGACTCTACCCACACAGTGACTGGACTCTACCCACACAGTGACTGGACTCTACCCACACAGTCACTGGACTCTACCCACACAGTCACTGGACTCTACCCACACAGTCACTGGACTCTACCCACACAGTCACTGGACTCTACCCACACAGTCACTGGACTCTACCCGCACACTGACTGAACTCTACCCGCACACTGACTGGACTCAACCCGCACACTGACTGGACTCTACCCGAACACTGACTGGACTCTACCCGCACAGTCACTGGACTCTACCCGCACAGTCACTGGACTCTAAACGCACACTGACTGGACTCTACCCGCACACTGACTGGACTCTACCCGCACACTGACTGGACTCTACCCGCACACTGACTGGACTCTACCCGCACACTGACTGGACTCTACCCACACAGTCACTGGACTCTACCCACACAGTCAATGGACTCTACCCACACAGTGACTGGACTCTACCCACACAGTCACTGGACTCTACCCACACAGTCACTGGACTCTACCCACACACTGACTGGACTTTACCCACACACTGACTGGACTCTACCCACACACTGACTGGACTCTACCCACACACTGACTGGACTCTACCCACACAGTCACTGGACTCTACCCACACAGTCACGGGATTCTACCCACACATTCACTGGACTCTACCCACACACTGACTGGACTCTACCCACACACTGACTGGACTCTACCCACACACTGACTGGACTCCACCTCACACTGACTGGACTCCACCCTCACACTGACTGGACTCTACCCACACACTGACTGGACTCTACCCACACACTGACTGGACTCTACCCACACACTGACTGGACTCTACCCACACAGTCACTGGACTCTACCCACACAGTCACTGGACTCTACCCACACAGTGACTGGACTCTACCCACACAGTGACTGGACTCTACCCAAACAGTCACTGGACTCTACCCACACACTGACTGGACTCTACCCGCACAGTCAATGGACTCTACCCGCACAGTCAATGGACTCTACCCGCACACTGACTGGACTCTACCCGCACACTGACTGGACTCTACCCGCACACTGACTGGACTCTACCCGCACACTGACTGGACTCTACCCGCACAGTCACTGGACTCTACCCACACACTGACTGGACTCTACCCAAACAGTCATTGGACTACCCACACACTGACTGGACTCTACCCGCACACTAACTGGACTCTACCCGCACACTGACTGGACTCTACCCGCACACTGACTGGACTCTACCCGCACAGTCACTGGACTCTACCCGCACAGTCAATGGACTCTACCCGCACAGTCAATGGACTCTACCCGCACAGTCAATGGACTCTACCCGCACAGTCAATGGACTCTACCCGCACAGTCAATGGACTCTACCCGCACACTGACTGGACTCTACCCACACACTGACTGGACTCTACCCGCACACTGACTGGACTCTACCCACACACTGACTGGACTCTACCCACACAGTCACTGGACTCTACCCACACAGTCACTGGACTCTACCCACACACTGACTGGACTCTACCCACACAGTCACTGGACTCTACCCACACACTGTCTGGACTCTACCCACACACTGACTGGACTCTACCCACACAGTCACTGGACTCTACCCACACACTGACTGGACTCTACCCGCACACTGACTGGACTCTACCCGCACACTGACTGGACTCTACCCGCACACTGACTGGACTCTACCCGCACACTGACTGGACTCTACCCACACAGTCACTGGACTCTACCCACACACTGACTGGACTCTACCCACACACTGACTGGACTCCAACCTCACACTGACTGGACTCCACCCACACACTGACTGGACTCTACCCACACACTGACTGGACTCTACCCACACAGTCACTGGACTCTACCCACACAGTCACTGGACTCTACCCACACAGTGACTGGACTCTACCCACACAGTGACTGGACTCTACCCGCACAGTCACTGGACTCTACCCGCACAGTCACTGGACTCTACCCACACAGTCACTGGACTCTAACCGCACACTGACTGGACTCTACCCGCACACTGACTGGACTCTACCCGCACACTGACTGGACTCTACCCACACAGTCACTGGACTCTACCCACACACTGACTGGACTCTACCCACACACTGACTGGACTCCACCCTCACACTGACTGGACTCCACCCACACACTGACTGGACTCTACCCACACACTGACTGGACTCTACCCACACAGTCACTGGACTCTACCCACACAGTCACTGGACTCTACCCACACAGTGACTGGACTCTACCCGCACAGTGACTGGACTCTACCCGCACAGTCACTGGACTCTACCCGCACAGTCACTGGACTCTAAACGCACAGTCACTGGACTCTAACCGCACACTGACTGGACTCTACCCGCACACTGACTGGACTCTACCCGCACACTGACTGGACTCTACCCGCACACTGACTGGACTCTACCCACACAGTCACTGGACTCTACCCACACAGTCAATGGACTCTACCCACACAGTGACTGGACTCTACCCACACAGTCACTGGACTCTACCCACACAGTCACTGGACTCTACCCACACACTGACTGGACTCTACCCACACACTGACTGGACTCTACCCACACACTGACTGGACTCTACCCACACACTGACTGGACTCTACCCACACAGTCACTGGACTCTACCCACACAGTCACGGGATTCTACCCACACATTCACTGGACTCTACCCACACACTGACTGGACTCTACCCACACACTGACTGGACTCTACCCACACACTGACTGGACTCCACCCTCACACTGACTGGACTCCACCCTCACACTGACTGGACTCCACCCACACACTGACTGGACTCTACCCACACACTGACTGGACTCTACCCACACACTGACTGGACTCTACCCACACACTGACTGGACTCTACCCACACAGTCACTGGACTCTACCCACACAGTCACTGGACTCTACCCACACAGTGACTGGACTCTACCCACACAGTGACTGGACTCTACCCAAACAGTCACTGGACTACCCACACACTGACTGGACTCTACCCACACACTGACTGGACTCTACCCGCACAGTCACTGGACTCTACCCGCACAGTCACTGGACTCTACCCGCACAGTCACTGGACTCTACCCGCACAGTCACTGGACTCTACCCGCACAGTCACTGGACTCTACCCGCACAGTCAATGGACTCTACCCGCACACTGACTGGACTCTACCCGCACACTGACTGGACTCTACCCGCACACTGACTGGACTCTACCCGCACAGTCACTGGACTCTACCCGCACACTGACTGGACTCTACCCAAACAGTCATTGGACTACCCACACACTGACTGGACTCTACCCGCACACTAACTGGACTCTACCCGCACACTGACTGGACTCTACCCGCACACTGACTGGACTCTACCCGCACAGTCACTGGACTCTACCCGCACAGTCACTGGACTCTACCCGCACAGTCAATGGACTCTACCCGCACAGTCAATGGACTCTACCCGCACAGTCAATGGACTCTACCCGCACAGTCAATGGACTCTACCCGCACAGTCAATGGACTCTACCCGCACACTGACTGGACTCTACCCGCACACTGACTGGACTCTACCCGCACACTGACTGGACTCTACCCACACACTGACTGGACTCTACCCACACAGTCACTGGACTCTACCCACACAGTCACTGGACTCTACCCACACACTGACTGGACTCTACCCACACAGTCACTGGACTCTACCCACACACTGTCTGGACTCTACCTACACACTGACTGGACTCTACCCACACAGTCACTGGACTCTACCCGCACACTGACTGGACTCTACCCGCACACTGACTGGACTCTACCCGCACACTGACTGGACTCTACCCACACAGTCACTGGACTCTACCCACACACTGACTGGACTCTACCCACACACTGACTGGACTCCACCCACACACTGACTGGACTCCACCCACACACTGACTGGACTCTACCCACACACTGACTGGACTCTACCCACACAGTCACTGGACTCTACCCACACAGTCACTGGACTCTACCCGCACAGTGACTGGACTCTACCCAAACAGTCATTGGACTACCCACACACTGACTGGACTCTACCCACACACTGACTGGACTCTACCCGCACACTGACTGGACTCTACCCGCACAGTCACTGGACTCTACCCGCACAGTCACTGGACTCTACCCGCACAGTCAATGGACTCTACCCACACAGTCAATGGACTCTACCCGCACAGTCAATGGACTCTACCCGCACAGTCAATGGACTCTACCCGCACAGTCAATGGACTCTACCCGCACACTGACTGGACTCTACCCGCACACTGACTGGACTCTACCCACACAGTCACTGGACTCTACCCACACAGTCACTGGACTCTACCCACACAGTCACTGGACTCTACCCACACACTGACTGGACTCTACCCACACAGTCACTGGACTCTACCCACACACTGACTGGACTCTACCCACACACTGACTGGACTCTACCCACACACTGACTGGACTCTACCACACACTGACTGGACTCTACCCACACACTGACTGGACTCTACCCACACACTGACTGGACTCTACCCACACACTGACTGGACTCTACCCACACAGTGACTGGACTCTACCCACACAGTCACTGGACTCTACCCACACAGTCACTGGACTCTACCCACACAGTGACTGGACTCTACCCACACACTGACTGGACTCTACCCACACACTGACTGGACTCTACCCACACACTGACTGGACTCTACCCACACACTGACTGGACTCTACCCACACAGTCACTGGACTCTACCCACACAGTCACTGGACTCTACCCACACAGTCACTGGACTCTACCCGCACAGTCACTGGACTCTACCCACACAGTCACTGGACTCTACCCACACAGTCACTGGACTCTACCCACACAGTCAATGGACTCTACCCACACACTGACTGGACTCTACCCACACACTGACTGGACTCTACCCACACACTGACTGGACTCTACCCACACAGTCACTGGACTCTACCCTTACACTGACTGGACTCTACCCACACAGTCACTGGACTCTACCCACACACTGACTGGACTCTACCCACACACTGACTGGACTCTACCCACACACTGACTGGACTCTACCCACACACTGACTGGACTCTACCCACACAGTCACTGGACTCTACCCACACAGTCACTGGACTCTACCCACACAGTCACTGGACTCTACCCACACAGTCACTGGACTCTACCCACACACTGACTGGACTCTACCCACACAGTCACTGGACTCTACCCACACACTGACTGGACTCTACCCACACACTAACTGGACTCAACCCACACACTGACTGGACTCTACCCACACACTGACTGGACTCTACCCGCACAGTCACTGGACTCTACCCGCACAGTCACTGGACTCTACCCACACAGTCACTGGACTCTACCCGCACAGTCAATGGACTCTACCCGCACAGTCAATGGACTCTACCCGCACAGTCAATGGACTCTACCCGCACAGTCAATGGACTCTACCCGCACACTGACTGGACTCTACCCGCACACTGACTGGACTCTACCCACACACTGACTGGACTCTACCACACACTGACTGGACTCTACCCACACAGTCACTGGACTCTACCCACACAGTCACTGGACTCTACCCACACACTGACTGGACTCTACCCACACAGTCACTGGACTCTACCCACACACTGACTGGACTCTACCTACACACTGACTGGACTCTACCCACACAGTCACTGGACTCTACCCACACACTGACTGGACTCTACCCACACACTGACTGGACTCTACCCACACACTGACTGGACTCTACCCGCACACTGACTGGACTCTACCCACACAGTCACTGGACTCTACCCACACACTGACTGGACTCTACCCACACACTGACTGGACTCTACCCACACACTGACTGGACTCCACCCACACACTGACTGGACTCTACCCACACACTGACTGGACTCTACCCACACAGTCACTGGACTCTACCCACACAGTCACTGGACTCTACCCACACAGTGACTGGACTCTACCCACACAGTGACTGGACTCTACCCACACAGTCACTGGACTACCCACACACTGACTGGACTCTACCCACACACTGACTGGACTCTACCCACACACTGACTGGACTCTACCCACACAGTCACTGGACTCTACCCACACAGTCACTGGACTCTACCCACACAGTCACTGGACTCTACCCACACAGTCACTGGACTCTACCCACACAGTCAATGGACTCTACCCACACAGTCAATGGACTCTACCCGCACAGTCAATGGACTCTACCCGCACACTGACTGGACTCTACCCACACACTGACTGGACTCTACCCACACAGTCACTGGACTCTACCCACACAGTCACTGGACTCTACCCACACACTGACTGGACTCTACCCACACAGTCACTGGACTCTACCCACACACTGTCTGGACTCTACCCACACACTGACTGGACTCTACCCACACAGTCACTGGACTCTACCCACACACTGACTGGACTCTACCCACACACTGACTGGACTCTACCCACACACTGACTGGACTCTACCCACACAGTGACTGGACTCTACCCACACAGTGACTGGACTCTACCCACACAGTCACTGGACTCTACCCACACAGTCACTGGACTCTACCCACACATTCACTGGACTCTACCCACACACTGACTGGACTCTACCCACACACTGACTGGACTCTACCCACACACTGACTGGACTCTACCCACACAGTCAATGGACTCTACCCACACAGTCACTGGACTCTACCCACACAGTCACTGGACTCTACCCACACAGTCACTGGACTCTACCCACACACTGACTGGACTCTACCCACACACTGACTGGACTCTACCCACACAGTCACTGGACTCTACCCACACAGTCACTGGACTCTACCCACACAGTCACTGGACTCTACCCACACACTGACTGGACTCTACCCACACTGACTGGACTCTACCCACACACTGACTGGACTCTACCCACACAGTCACTGGACTCTACCCACACACTGACTGGACTCTACCCACACAGTCACTGGACTCTACCCACACACTGACTGGACTCTACCCACACACTGACTGGACTCTACCCACACACTGACTGGACTCTACCCACACACTGACTGGACTCTACCCACACAGTCACTGGACTCTACCCACACAGTCACTGGACTCTACCCACACAGTCACTGGACTCTACCCACACAGTCACTGGACTCTACCCACACACTGACTGGACTCTACCCACACAGTCACTGGACTCTACCCACACACTGACTGGACTCTACCCACACACTGACTGGACTCTACCCACACACTGACTGGACTCTACCCACACACTGACTGGACTCTACCCACACAGTCACTGGACTCTACCCACACAGTCACTGGACTCTACCCACACAGTCACTGGACTCTACCCACACACTGACTGGACTCTACCCACACAGTCACTGGACTCTACCCACACAGTCACTGGACTCTACCCACACAGTCACTGGACTCTACCCACACACTGACTGGACTCTACCCACACACTGACTGGACTCTACCCACACACTGACTGGACTCTACCCACACACTGACTGGACTCTACCCACACAGTCACTGGACTCTACCCACACAGTCACTGGACTCTACCCACACACTGACTGGACTCTACCCACACAGTCACTGGACTCTACCCACACAGTCACTGGACTCTACCCACACACTGACTGGACTCTACCCACACAGTCACTGGACTCTACCCACACACTGACTGGACTCTACCCACACACTGACTGGACTCTACCCACACACTGACTGGACTCTACCCACACACTGACTGGACTCTACCCACACAGTCACTGGACTCTACCCACACACTGACTGGACTCTACCCACACACTGACTGGACTCTACCCACACACTGACTGGACTCTACCCACACACTGACTGGACTCTACCCACACACTGACTGGACTCTACCCACACAGTCACTGGACTCTACCCACACAGTCACTGGACTCTACCCACACAGTCACTGGACTCTACCCACACAGTCACTGGACTCTACCCACACACTGACTGGACTCTACCCACACACTGACTGGACTCTACCCACACACTGACTGGACTCTACCCACACAGTCACTGGACTCTACCCACACAGTCACTGGACTCTACCCACACAGTCACTGGACTCTACCCACACAGTCACTGGACTCTACCCACACAGTCACTGGACTCTACCCACACAGTCACTGGACTCTACCCACACAGTCACTGGACTCTACCCACACACTGACTGGACTCTACCCACACACTGACTGGACTCTACCCACACACTGACTGGACTCTACCCACACACTGACTGGACTCTACCCACACACTGACTGGACTCTACCCACACACTGACTGGACTCTACCCACACACTGACTGGACTCTACCCACACAGTCACTGGACTCTACCCACACACTGACTGGACTCTACCCACACACTGACTGGACTCTACCCACACACTGACTGGACTCTACCCACACACTGACTGGACTCTACCCACACAGTCACTGGACTCTACCCACACAGTCACTGGACTCTACCCACACAGTCACTGGACTCTACCCACACAGTCACTGGACTCTACCCACACACTGACTGGACTCTACCCACACACTGACTGGACTCTACCCACACACTGACTGGACTCTACCCACACACTGACTGGACTCTACCCACACAGTCACTGGACTCTACCCACACAGTCACTGGACTCTACCCACACAGTCACTGGACTCTACCCACACACTGACTGGACTCTACCCACACACTGACTGGACTCTACCCACACACTGACTGGACTCTACCCACACACTGACTGGACTCTACCCACACACTGACTGGACTCTACCCACACACTGACTGGACTCTACCCACACACTGACTGGACTCTACCCACACAGTCACTGGACTCTACCCACACAGTCACTGGACTCTACCCACACAGTGACTGGACTCTACCCACACAGTCACTGGACTCTACCCACACACTGACTGGACTCTACCCACACACTGACTGGACTCTACCCACACACTGACTGGACTCTACCCACACAGTCACTGGACTCTACCCACACAGTCACTGGACTCTACCCACACAGTCACTGGACTCTACCCACACAGTCACTGGACTCTACCCACACAGTCACTGGACTCTACCCACACACTGACTGGACTCTACCCACACAGTCACTGGACTCTACCCACACACTGACTGGACTCTACCCACACACTGACTGGACTCTACCCACACACTGACTGGACTCTACCCACACACTGACTGGACTCTACCCACACACTGACTGGACTCTACCCACACAGTCACTGGACTCTACCCACACACACTGACTGGACTCTACCCACACACTGACTGGACTCTACCCACACACTGACTGGACTCTACCCACACACTGACTGGACTCTACCCACACACTGACTGGACTCTACCCACACAGTCACTGGACTCTACCCACACAGTCACTGGACTCTACCCACACAGTCACTGGACTCTACCCACACAGTCACTGGACTCTACCCACACAGTCACTGGACTCTACCCACACACTGACTGGACTCTACCCACACACTGACTGGACTCTACCCACACACTGACTGGACTCTACCCACACACTGACTGGACTCTACCCACACAGTCACTGGACTCTACCCACACAGTCACTGGACTCTACCCACACAGTCACTGGACTCTACCCACACAGTCACTGGACTCTACCCACACACTGACTGGACTCTACCCACACACTGACTGGACTCTACCCACACACTGACTGGACTCTACCCACACAGTCACTGGACTCTACCCACACAGTCACTGGACTCTACCCACACAGTCACTGGACTCTACCCACACAGTCACTGGACTCTACCCACACACTGACTGGACTCTACCCACACACTGACTGGACTCTACCCACACACTGACTGGACTCTACCCACACAGTCACTGGACTCTACCCACACAGTCACTGGACTCTACCCACACACTGACTGGACTCTACCCACACACTGACTGGACTCTACCCACACACTGACTGGACTCTACCCACACAGTCACTGGACTCTACCCACACAGTCACTGGACTCTACCCACACAGTCACTGGACTCTACCCACAGTCACTGGACTCTACCCACACTGACTGGACTCTACCCACACACTGACTGGACTCTACCCACACACTGACTGGACTCTACCCACACACTGACTGGACTCTACCCACACACTGACTGGACTCTACCCACACAGTCACTGGACTCTACCCACACACTGACTGGACTCTACCCACACAGTCACTGGACTCTACCCACACAGTCACTGGACTCTACCCACACACTGACTGGACTCTACCCACACACTGACTGGACTCTACCCACACAGTGACTGGACTCTACCCACACAGTGACTGGACTCTACCCACACAGTGACTGGACTCTACCCACACAGTCACTGGACTCTACCCACACAGTCACTGGACTCTACCCACACAGTCACTGGACTCTACCCACACACTGACTGGACTCTACCCACACACTGACTGGACTCTACCCACACACTGACTGGACTCTACCCACACAGTCACTGGACTCTACCCACACACTGACTGGACTCTACCCACACACTGACTGGACTCTACCCACACACTGACTGGACTCTACCCACACACTGACTGGACTCTACCCACACACTGACTGGACTCTACCCACACACTGACTGGACTCTACCCACACAGTCACTGGACTCTACCCACACACTGACTGGACTCTACCCACACACTGACTGGACTCTACCCACACACCTGACTGGACTCTACCCACACAGTCACTGGACTCTACCCACACACTGACTGGACTCTACCCACACACTGACTGGACTCTACCCACACAGTCACTGGACTCTACCCACACACTGACTGGACTCTACCCACACACTGACTGGACTCTACCCACACAGTGACTGGACTCTACCCACACACTGACTGGACTCTACCCACACACTGACTGGACTCTACCCACACACTGACTGGACTCTACCCACACAGTCACTGGACTCTACCCACACACTGACTGGACTCTACCCACACACTGACTGGACTCTACCCACACACTGACTGGACTCTACCCACACAGTCACTGGACTCTACCCACACACTGACTGGACTCTACCCACACAGTCACTGGACTCTACCCACACAGTCACTGGACTCTACCCACACACTGACTGGACTCTACCCACACACTGACTGGACTCTACCCACACACTGACTGGACTCTACCCACACAGTCACTGGACTCTACCCACACAGTCACTGGACTCTACCCACACAGTCACTGGACTCTACCCACACACTGACTGGACTCTACCCACACACTGACTGACTGGACTCTACCCACACAGTCACTGGACTCTACCCACACAGTCACTGGACTCTACCCACACAGTCACTGGACTCTACCCACACACTGACTGGACTCTACCCACACACTGACTGGACTCTACCCACACAGTCACTGGACTCTACCCACACAGTCACTGGACTCTACCCACACACTGACTGGACTCTACCCACACACTGACTGGACTCTACCCACACACTGACTGGACTCTACCCACACAGTCACTGGACTCTACCCACACAGTCACTGGACTCTACCCACACACTGACTGGACTCTACCCACACAGTCACTGGACTCTACCCACACACTGACTGGACTCTACCCACACACTGACTGGACTCTACCCACACACTGACTGGACTCTACCCACACACTGACTGGACTCTACCCACACAGTCACTGGACTCTACCCACACACTGACTGGACTCTACCCACACAGTCACTGGACTCTACCCACACAGTCACTGGACTCTACCACACACACACTGACTGGACTCTACCCACACACCTGACTGGACTCTACCCACACACTGACTGGACTCTACCCACACACTGACTGGACTCTACCCACACAGTCACTGGACTCTACCCACACAGTCACTGGACTCTACCCACACACTGACTGGACTCTACCCACACACTGACTGGACTCTACCCACACACTGACTGGACTCTACCCACACAGTCACTGGACTCTACCCACACACACTGACTGGACTCTACCCACACACTGACTGGACTCTACCCACACAGTCACTGGACTCTACCCACACAGTCACTGGACTCTACCCACACAGTCACTGGACTCTACCCACACAGTCACTGGACTCTACCCACACAGTCACTGGACTCTACCCACACACTGACTGGACTCTACCCACACAGTCACTGGACTCTACCCACACACTGACTGGACTCTACCCACACACTGACTGGACTCTACCCACACACTGACTGGACTCTACCCACACAGTCACTGGACTCTACCCACACAGTCACTGGACTCTACCCACACAGTCACTGGACTCTACCCACACACTGACTGGACTCTACACACACTGACTGGACTCTACCCACACAGTCACTGGACTCTACCCACACAGTCACTGGACTCTACCCACACAGTCACTGGACTCTACCCACACACTGACTGGACTCTACCCACACACTGACTGGACTCTACCCACACACTGACTGGACTCTACCCACACACTGACTGGACTCTACCAACACACACACTGACTGGACTCTACCCACACACTGACTGGACTCTACCCACACAGTCACTGGACTCTACCCACACAGTCACTGGACTCTACCCACACACTGACTGGACTCTACCCACACACTGACTGGACTCTACCCACACAGTCACTGGACTCTACCCACACACTGACTGGACTCTACCCACACACTGACTGGACTCTACCCACACAGTCACTGGACTCTACCCACACAGTCACTGGACTCTACCCACACAGTCACTGGACTCTACCCACACAGTCACTGGACTCTACCCACACACTGACTGGACTCTACCCACACACTGACTGGACTCTACCCACACAGTCACTGGACTCTACCCACACACTGACTGGACTCTACCCACACAGTCACTGGACTCTACCCACACAGTCACTGGACTCTACCCACACACTGACTGGACTCTACCCACACACTGACTGGACTCTACCCACACACTGACTGGACTCTACCCACACACTGACTGGACTCTACCCACACACTGACTGGACTCTACCCACACAGTCACTGGACTCTACCCACACACTGACTGGACTCTACCCACACACTGACTGGACTCTACCCACACACTGACTGGACTCTACCCACACACTGACTGGACTCTACCCACACACTGACTGGACTCTACCCACACAGTCACTGGACTCTACCCACACAGTCACTGGACTCTACCCACACAGTCACTGGACTCTACCCACACACTGACTGGACTCTACCCACACACTGACTGGACTCTACCCACACACTGACTGGACTCTACCCACACACTGACTGGACTCTACCCACACAGTCACTGGACTCTACCCACACAGTCACTGGACTCTACCCACACACTGACTGGACTCTACCCACACACTGACTGGACTCTACCCACACAGTCACTGGACTCTACCCACACAGTCACTGGACTCTACCCACACACTGACTGGACTCTACCCACACACTGACTGGACTCTACCCACACACTGACTGGACTCTACCCACACACTGACTGGACTCTACCCACACAGTCACTGGACTCTACCCACACAGTCACTGGACTCTACCCACACACTGACTGGACTCTACCCACACACTGACTGGACTCTACCCACACACTGACTGGACTCTACCCTCACACTGACTGGACTCTACCCACACAGTCACTGGACTCTACCCACACACTGACTGGACTCTACCCACACACTGACTGGACTCTACCCACACACTGACTGGACTCTACCCTCACACTGACTGGACTCTACCCACACAGTCACTGGACTCTACCCACACACTGACTGGACTCTACCCTCACACTGACTGGACTCTACCCTCACACTGACTGGACTCTACCCACACACTGACTGGACTCTACCCACACACTGACTGGACTCTACCCACACACTGACTGGACTCTACCCACACAGTCACTGGACTCTACCCACACAGTCACTGGACTCTACCCACACACTGACTGGACTCTACCCACACACTGACTGGACTCTACCCACACACTGACTGGACTCTACCCACACAGTCACTGGACTCTACCCACACAGTCACTGGACTCTACCCACACAGTCACTGGACTCTACCCACAAACTGACTGGACTCTACCCACACACTGTCTGGACTCTAACCACACACTGACTGGACTCTACCCACACAGTCACTGGACTCTACGCACACAGTCACTGGACTCTACCCACACAGTCACTGGACTCTACCCACACACTGACTGGACTCTACCCACAAACTGACTGGACTCTACCCACACACTGTCTGGACTCTAACCACACACTGACTGGACTCTACCCACACAGTCACTGGACTCTACCCACACAGTCACTGGACTCTACCCACACACTGACTGGACTCTACCCACACACTGACTGGACTCTACCCACACACTGACTGGACTCTACCCACACAGTCACTGGACTCTTTCCACACAGTCACTGGACTCTACCCACACAGTCACTGGACTCTACCCACACACTGACTGGACTCTACCCACAGACTGACTGGACTCTACCCACACACTGACTGGACTCTATCCACACACTGACTGGACTCTACCCTCACACTGACTGGACTCTACCCTCACACTGACTGGACTCTACCCTCACACTGACTGGACTCTACCCACACACTGACTGGACTCTACCCTCACACTCACTGGATATTCACTGCTGCTACTTTGTTTATTATCTATCTTGACTGCCTAGTCACAAATACCTAATGTACATATACATATTACCTCAACTACCTCGTTCCCCTGTACAATTATTAATTAGTTGTACTTTCTCATATGCTCAATTATGATCAATTAATGGCCTTAATGGAGGTCCATTGTCCACCAACCCCACTCACAGTGCTACTCAACTGGAGCCCCCCAACCCTGCTATACCACAATACACACTCACGCAAGCTCTTACACGCTCACACAGTTTTCAGCAGTAGCTGAGTTCAGGTCTCTTTTAATGGTGTGGTCATGAGGGGGTCTGCTAGGGCTTTTCCATACTGTGAAGGAATGGTGTGATCACCCATGTACATTAACAGTCATCACAGGAATATATAGTCCTTTTGTCGTATGTCTGGCCAGTGTTACATTCAGGATTGTATTATCATGGCTTTGTATTGGTGGCCTCTGCTTGGTGTCTATGCTTGTTACAGTGTTGCCTTGTTTGCACATAGCCAGGAAATTGCACCTTGCAAGAAAGTTCACAGCTCAAACTGTGTTTGCCACAGAACCCAAAATGACTGGACTTGTTGAGAAAGCAAATAAATAGTTATACATCCTTAAAAGATGAAGAAAGTGTTTATTCCTTGTTTCTTTAAAAACTAAATCAAATCAGGACCAACGAGTAAACAAGAAAAAAAAGAAAAGAGATACAAAGGGTCTTTATCAGAATGGGGTTTAATGGAGACAACTGGAGGGTTGGTAAAAGATCCCTATGTCGAAACTGAATCCGAAATCGCAATGGTACTGTAATTACTCCCCCTTGCATTCAACCCTGGCATCCACACTTGGCATGGCCTGCCTGAGGACCAGCTTGTAGTCTGGGGCATTGCGAGCCCAGGAGGCTAGGCCTATACACCCGGAGGGCTTGGTCAATGTTTGGTTACTTTGGGGGTTGCAGACTTAGTCAGAGCTGGGTGCCAGGGTCTCAGTGGGATGCACCCCTTTCTGGGAGGTTGCTAGCCCGGCCCACTCCTGGTCCCCCTGTGTGGTGCAAGGATGCTTGGTCAGCGCAAGACAGGTCCATCTGCCTCGCACGGCACCTCGTCTCGGCCTGCTGCAACCGCTACTGCTACAGCTAGCCCCTCCACCACCCATGGTTCACCACACCTGCTCCACCACACCTGCCCCACCACCCCTGTTCCACCACCCATTCCACCACCCCTGCTCCACCACCCCTGCTCCACCACCCCTGCTCCACCACCCCTGCTCCACCACCCCTGCTCCACATTCCCTGCTCCACCACCCCTGCTCCACCATCCCTGTTCCACCATCCTTGCTCCACCACCCCTGCTCCACCACACCGGCTCCAACATTCCCACTCCACCATCCCTGCTCCACCAATCCTGCTCCACCATCCCTCCTCCACCATCCCCTCACCACCCGCACAATTGCCACTTTGGAAATCACCTACTGCTGTCTTGACCTCAAGCAAATGGCTCACCTTCACCAGGGATGGGATGGACTGGGAGGGTTGCAGGTTATATACTGTGTTGTGTTATTCTCTGCTTCCTTGTAAAGAAAGGGAATATGCACTGTAAAGCTTTAACATCTTTATTGTATTTTAATGTCAAGACTCTTGGGACTAACTATAGGAAGTAAATTAGTTCTCTGCTGGTAAAGAAGACCGTTTCTCAAACAATTTTAGGGTGCATGTCAGAAATAGGAAAATGTTCCAAATCTGAATCTCTGGGGCTGCTTCTATTCTTTATAAGTGGCCAAGAGCATACACTGAAGTGTACAGAGAGCTAGAGAATGGTTAAGCGCTCAACACAAAGGGTGTCTCTAGTGTGGGTAGGTGTCAAAGAGGAGGGTGTTTCCATCTTTCTCTGGTTCTCTTTGAAATTGTTCTTCACCGATGTGCAAAAGCATGGGTGGTGGCCACCATCGTACAACAAATCAAAGGATAACATATATTTGTTCTCTTTAACACCTTTCACCATTCTATTTGAGTTCTTGTAAAAAGACCAACAAAATATTTGCAATATGAAAATCAAGCCGGAAAAAATAAAGACACTTTCCGATAATGCTTTGTATCTGTTAGTATTAACCCAACATTGACAATGACTAATTTGGAAGCAAGATTGTCTGTACGATCTATCAAAACAAAATAGGAACATTTCCCTTTTCCACTATAGCACAGTTTTTTAACATTGTATAATAATCTGTTCCCTCTCGTCTACTTAGAGGTGTCAAACAAAGCGTTGATGAAAAGAGGACCTTGCGGGTTTAAAAAGGAGAACTTATTTTTCACATAGACTGTTTATTAAAGTACTCTGCAAGATTTTATATTTGGTGCTATGTTGTTACAATTGACGGTCTGCTCTTATGGTTTGGTGACCAGTCGGTGTGCCTGAAACCATTACATTCCAAGAAGATAAGTAACACCCTGCATCATACTCATTCATTAGCCCAAACTAGCACACAAATGATCCCATAGGCGTCACTGGCAACATTGTCAACTGACAAACACATTCACATACTCACAAACTAACATTACAATTGTGTAAAATGTTAACATGCTACTGAAGTAAACACAGCATTTACGCTTTCTCACTCCTCATCTTCATCACGCTAGTCAAAGATATGACAATCGTCTCAAAGCACACCACATAAAGATCTCAAATCCACTGCCCAAAACAACTCCGAACTCCACAGGCTACTACAACCCCCCAGGTCTGGCGGAAAGGGGAGAATGTCCAATTATGACAGGGGTAGAAAGGGAGTTGCTCCTGCAAATGGGACAGGCAGGCACTATTGTGCAGCCCTGGCTAGCGCTCTGAATGTAGTGAATGAGGACCAGTCGTGCCCTCTGTGCTCTCCCAGCTGTCATTGAGGGGGTGAGGGGCAGAATGGGGGGGGCAGATAGCCCTGTTTGTCGTCCCCAACTGGTGGCTCCTGTCCTGTGTTAACACCAAGTGTCGGCAGAATCGTAGCGAAGCTAATTAATGCCAGCAAATGAGATCAACTAACAGAGGCCCGGGCCAGCTCCATACGGCTAAATGGCTGCCTTCAATGGAGGCTAGCGTAGAGTAATTACCACAGGTCCACTCCACAATGGCAGCTTTATGGACGCTGAAAGTGATTTCATGTATGTTGTTCAAGGAGATGAGAGAAGTCCATCAACGGTTAACAATGGCTAACGCAGATGTGTTTGTGTGTGTGGAAGCCGATTGCTCTAGCGACAGTGGCTGCTGAAGTGAACTATCGAAGCGGACAAATATGAATTCTGTTTTGGAATCAATGGGAAGTCTTGAAACTATGCGTATTGAAGTAATGCACATGATGGTTATAGATGTTAACATAGTCAAATCTTAAACAACACAGGATGGATGTTAGATGTACATAGGCCTACTTGTTATAGTGAGATGGGCGTTGTTTTCAATGTTACATGTTACATGGTTCAGATATTTGCACAAAAAAATACTATAGAAATCATACAGAGATCCCAAATTTGACATAATCCAATGATCAACACAATCACGTTAGAGTTGAACCGATAGGTTAATGAAACAAAAATGTTACTCACATTTCGGACAGTATTTTCACACTGGCCAGACATTTCATACAACAAAAGGACTATATATTCCTGTGATGCCTGTTAATGTACATGGGTGATCACACCTACTTGATGTACATATATTTCTGTTTATTTATATTTCTATTATTTTTTATATTTCGATCCAGACACACACGCACAGTCCCCCTCGGATGATTGAAAAAGTTTGTCATGGGCCCTCAAATCCTCACAAAGTTCTACAGCTGCACCGTTGAGAGCATCTTGACTGGCTGCATCACCTCCCTCGATTGCATGGTGCTACAGAGGGTGGTGTGGACAGCCCGTTACATCACTGGGGCCGAGCTCCCTGCCATCTAGGACCTCTATATCAGGCGGTGTGAAAGGAAGGCCCGGAAAATTGTTAAAGACTCCAGCCACCCAAGCCATGGACTGTAACCTCTGCTTCCGCTCGGCAAGTGGTACCGGTGCATCAAGTCTGACACCAACAAACCCCTGAACAGCTTCTATCCCCAATCCATAAAACTGTTAAATAAATAGCTAGCAAAACGGCTACATGGACTGAGTTGACCCTTGTATTTATTTTCCTCTTTGCATATTCACACAACTCTACACACTCATGCACACTGTCACTCCAACACACACATAACATGCACACACATTTATACTGACTATACACACGCATACACACTCACATAAAATCTTAATTTACGCTGCTGTTACTTTGTTTATCATACATCCTGATGCCTAGGTCACCTTACCTCTACACATGTCTACCTCTATCACGCCTGTATCCCTGCACATTGTAAACATTGTATTGGAACTGACCCTGTACATAGCTTCTTACTTTCTTGTGTTCTTATTTATTGCATATTTTTGTTCTACCTACTTCATTTAGTACTGCATTGTCGGGCTTAAAGCTTGCAAGAAGGTACAAACTCTGCCTTCCTGGAGGGGCCAGAGAGCTAATCAAGTGCACTATAGGTTTTCACTATAGGATTACAGTGTCTGCGGTAATGTAGCAGGCATAAATGAAAGCTACAGAAAAGTTGATACTGCGAGATTTCAAAATGTTTAAAGCCATGACTAGAGAGAGACTGTCAACGAATACATACAGAGATGCTGTTTTTATGAGTGAGTTCATGTTTCAAGTTCTTACTCAGCACTGTCAACACTTTGTATTCAACACTTTTATAAGCCATACAATGCGCGTTCTTCCTATTTCCAATCTGCGCTACAACCAGCACTGCAGCAGTAATGAATGAGTAGGAAATTGTATATATAGGCTTGAGTTGTTGTTATTGTTGTTATTATTAGGGTCTTTTTTAATATCAAGGAATATTTCACTTTCTCTGTTCATGGGAGTTATAACATGAATTTGTGCATGAAGCAGAATTATTGCGGTGCGACACGAGTTTCACCATCAGCAGGAAGACGGTGTCCCTTTTTGGTCGGTGTCAGTGGAGGAAAGGGAGAGCTGAGGGATGTTGACAGGAGGACCCTCAGTCTGCTGCTCTCTCGCTCCGCTGACACTGACCATCAGATGCAGACACCAGCAGCCCAGTAAAATAAAAATAAAAGTACAATTATTTAAATGTTTGCTCACCCAGCTGTGCCTCACAAGTAATACAACAACAGATGTGTTACTGGTGTGATC
Organism: Brachymystax lenok tsinlingensis; assembly: GCA_030435695.1. NCBI lineage: Eukaryota > Metazoa > Chordata > Actinopteri > Salmoniformes > Salmonidae > Brachymystax > Brachymystax lenok. Next base: position 35,937,430 of record CM059799.1, read on the forward strand.
ATATAGCGTACCTCAAATTTGTAAATATATGCCCCGAACAACAATGCATTGGCAGGGCAATTCAAGAAAAGTTAACATTCAGTGATAATGTATTGGACCTATAGCTAACTGCACAAACCTCATTGCTACACTACTGTTTTTAATTGGTTAATGTTGCATAGGCTAACGTTCTTTAAAGTAATGCAACATACCGAAACAAAATTAACTATGCAAGATATTTTGTTGTAGGCAGAACACATCAGAGTAGGATTCTAATGCATTGACAGGCACTACTCAACCCACACTCTACACAGACTGGTGCGGCATAACCAATCAGAGCTGCAGTAGGTCTATTTAAGCAATAAGGCACGAGGGGGGGTGTGGTATATTGGCCATATACCACAAACCCCAGAGGTGAATTATTGCTATTATAAACTGGTTACCAATGTAATTAGAGCAGTAAAAATAAATGTTTTGTCACACCTGTGGTATACGGGCTGATATACCACGGCTGTCAGCCAATCAGCATTCAGGGCTTGAACCACACAGTTTATAAATGTATTTAGACCATTGTCATATAAGGATCTGTGCCATTTACTTTGCTTCCTACAAGAGCACAAAACGTGTACATTTCTAGACACCTTTGAAAAATTAGTCAGGTAAAGATATTTTTTTGCCGTAAAGGGGCAGTGTTGTATTTTGAGACAGGCTTGAATAAGCGAAGTAGCCAATAGGCAAAGGGTAGCATAATTTGACAGATTCTCTGTAATAATGGTTTTGTAAAGTGGTTTCTTGCATCAAACAACAAAACAACATTTTCAGTCACCTTGTCTGAAGGACAAGTGGATAGTCAGGTTAATGTCAAGCCCTGCATGTTTTTTTCAAAAGTCTCATGGAATGTAGGCCTACATTGAACACCACACATTGGCTACTCTGTAGGCTGAGTGATAGAACAGCTATTTCAATGTTAAAATATTATGGGATGCATTTTCTCTATTGTTTTTGATGGTAGGCTACTCTGGTAGGCCTACTTTACAAATAGTCACAGTAGCCTACATGGACACTGTTAAAACTGTAACTTAAAGCGGGTACAGCCTCAGTGTTCACAGTAAATGTGCCTGGAATTTTCACAATGTTCATGTTTGCACTCTGCAGACCTGAAATTTGCTCAGTGCCAGGAAAAATTTGAGGGAATATTGCTGATAAGTAAAGGTCAGTGTTTTTATCTGGCCTGCAATGTACAGTAGTGTGATGAAGTGAACCGTACCTACAGCTGAAATAGAGTGAGTGCTTATCCAAGTGAGATCAGCTACTGATCCTAAGGTGTGAAAACTGTGGTGAAACAGCATTTCTCAGAACTAAAGATAGACATAAGACAAGTTAAACGTTCATATATTCCGTTACATGTGTGAACCCCAAAGCATCTGCGCTCTCACTTGGCCTCTCAAGTTCGCCTGAGGGAAAAAATGCAATATGTTGAATGTACTTGCTCTGCACTCCTACAAAAAAAGGGCTACAAAAGGATTATTCAGCTGTAACCATAGAATAACTACTTTTGGTTCAAGGGAGAACCCTCTTTTGGTTCCACGTAGATCCCTTTTTGGTTCCATGTAAAACCCTCTGTGGAAAGGGTCCTACATGGAACCCAAACGTTTTTTGTTAAGGGTTCTCCTACGGGGACAGCCGAATAACCATTTTAGGTTCTAGATAGCACCCTTTTTTTCCAAGAGTGTATTGTATAGACTAATCCATAACATCGTCTCACTGTCAAATAAAACATGTCATGCACAGTATTTCACTAAGATCACAGAACGGGAACATTTCTACCCAAAGTTGAAGCCCTTTGACAATGAATGTGAAATACATTTGGACAATGTCATGAGCGTCTCAGAATGACGCGCAACGTTCATAATGTAACCCCGGATGAAAAACACAAATGAAAAGATCCTCAAAACAAGACAAATAGTTCGAGCGGTAGAGAGAGAGAAAGAGAGTGCGAGCGAGAGAGAAAGAGAGAAAGGAAAAGAAAGAAGACGAGAATATCTCATCAGCATATCACTGAGAGACTTCTTTGACTTTTGAAATGTATAAAAATAAACAAATAGAGACGGCGCATGTTAATTTCTCCTGAGTTGCATTCGTTGGGTTTAATTAATAGAACTGATGCAGTCACACGCCAATGGAGGTGTCTATGACACGTGTTTTTTCTGCTCTGAGAGTGCTCCCCAAACGCAGAGGGAGGTACGGCCTGTGTGATTCTCATCTGTTCTCAAACATAAATGTATTACTCATTGCTCATAACTTTAACTCAAGCAAGTTTGGTGGTGAGGATTCAGCTCAGATGACCACTGATGGTGGTGGTATAGTACAATTGCAGGACTATGGTATTAACATTGAGCATTATATTTATATTTCTTGCAACTGGCAGATATAATAAAGCATTTGCTTTAGCTAAAATTACCGTAGCAAAAGATTTGCTTGTCACAAACTTGTTTTCTTAGCATGAGCTCTATGTGCAGTTAACATGCTCATTCCCAGTACCTTCATCTCAATCAGCATGAATATAGACAGACAAGCATTTTGATGTGTAATGTAGCATAAGGGTCTGCCAGCCTGGAGCTATAGCGACACCCCTGCACTGTCAAAGGTGCCGCCGCCCTTAGCCTCGGGCCGTACTCAAATCACTGCTGTGGTGGTTCCAGGGCCTGTGTACCAGCAGCGTCTACTGATGCACGCTTTACTAAATCCCCCACCACCAGCGCCACCCCACATCCCCCCGTTCTCTTCCTCGCCTCCTCCCTACCACACTAGTGCAGGAAGCAGGCTGCGGCCCCTTTCCCCGGGCCCAGTGGATGGAGCTCATCCACCCAGCACTAACGGAGTGCAGACAGGCCGTGTCACACAGACAGCCCCCGGTCCCCTAGCACCACCTCTCCCTTCTTTTATTATCTCTTCTTTTTCTTTCCTCTCCTCTCATCTCCTCTCACCACCAACCAGCCAGCCACCCTGGACTGACTAGAAGGGCTGATGTTAAAAACCCTCCTGCGGCCAGCCTGCCTCGTCCAAAACAAAAGCAGCACTCCTGGAGCCCCTAACAGGACATGTCCGGTAATGGGTCTGTATGTCCCTATCATTTCACAGTCCTGGACCCCAGCTGGACAGTTTATATCTGCGTCGTCTCTCTTTCTTTACAAAGTCATGGACATTTGGTATAAGTTAGATTGAGGTCAAGACAATGATAACAGAGGTTTGAGGTTTCAAGTTGTTTGTCCCTGCCATTTCAAAAGCATCTTTGCATTTATAAAATCAACCGAAACATTTCTGGTTTTTGTTTTTACCTGGCAGTTATTTGCACTCACCTGGTGTCCCAGGTCTGAATCAGTCCCTGATTAGAAGAAGAGGATGAAAACCATAAGTGTTTTGGCCCTCCAGGACTGACATTGAACAGCCCTGAGTCATAAACAGTGACACCCCTGGGGCCTTATATTCCTGGGAGTTATCAATTCAATATTATAAACAGTATGCTATGCTACCGCCATGATGTATCAATCATTTACAGGTGACAGTGCTCCATTTACAAAGTAAACATATTCTGTGCTTGATATTTCTCTATCATATAATAATAATAATTCCTTTTTTTGTAAATTATTTAGAATTAAAAAAATTATACAGGGTAAGGTTTATATACTGTAGGTGCAGTAACACCCACTGATACCATAGATTATAGAACTAATCTATAGACAATCACAACCAGAGAAAGTGAGAGACATAAGAAATAAACAGAAGAGACAAATGGAAAGAGATCGTACCTCAGATCAGGCTCAGACAATTCAAGAGGAGGGGAGAGAGGAGAAGGGAGAGCAAGTCCAGGGCCATGGATCTGCCTGCCTGCCGGAGCGACGAGCCAGAGCGTTCACAGGTCCAGGAGAATGGGAGGTGAGAAGTCGGGGTCAGGCTCCGACGCGACTCTGTGACTCTAATTTGGAGATTTCTCATTTTCGGGCTCCCGTTTTGGGAGGGTAAGAAATCGTACCTGTGAGAAGCCTTCAGGCAGAACATGGCGAGGTGTGGAAGAATCTGGATCTCACAGCATCTCAGTGTGGTGCCTGACTGGGCCTGCACTGCTGTTGTTCCTCTCCCACTGTAGTATAATACCTCTACAGGGACACATAATGCAGTATCTGTGATCTTCCAGTAGCTACGCAGTACTTGTGTTGTAAGTAAGCTATTCTGTCTCTCTATTCTGGGAAGACACCTGTCATAAGGTGGGTGTAGCTGGTGTAAAGAGTCAGGCGCAGGAGAGCAGAGATGAGCGGACTAAGCACTTTACTAGGCAATGTCAAAATACAGAACACAATCGCGTCATAAAACAATTATCCAAAAACTCAAGTAAGGCAGCACAAAGTACAAAATAACCGCACAATACAGGCTGCACAAAGCACGGGTGAAAACATACAACCCGGCGTACCAACATGCCAAAACAAACAATTCCCCACACAGACATGGGGGGGAACAAAGGGTTAAATGGACAACAGTAATGAATGAAAATGAAAACCAGGTGTGTGTGAAAACAAGACAAAACAAATGGAAAATGAAAAGTGGATCTGCGATGGCTAGAAGACCGGTGACGTCGACCGACGAACGCCGCCCGAACAAGGAGAGGAACCGACTTCAGCGGAAGTCGTGACAACACCAAAGAGAGGGTATAGAGTTTGAGAGATACTCCGGAAATACTGAGAACATACAATACTACACTCTTAGTGCTATCTAGAACCTTAAAAGGTTATTTGGCCGTCCCAGTAGTAGAACCCTTTGAAGAACCGTTTATGGATGCAGGGAGAACCCTTTTGTGCTCCATGTAGAACCATTTTTGGTTCCATGTAGAACCCTTTTGGGTTCCATGTAGAACCTTTTCTACAGAGGGTTCCAAAAAAAGCTTATATGGGGACAGCCAAAGAAGCCTTTTGAACACTTTTTTCGAAAGGAAAAAACATATCATCATCAAGTTGTCGACCACAGTGCAAAATGTGGGCTGTCGTGTTTCGGCACTTCATTTGCTGCACTCGTATTTCATAACACTGTTCTCCTCTATGATTTGTCACCATGGACACACAGCACCGTGATAGTAATAACAACTGCATTTACAGTTGAAGTCAGAGGTTTACATACACTTAGGTTGTATGGTCATTCAAACTTGTTTTTCAAACACTCCACAAATTTCTTGTTAACAAACTATAGTTTTGGCAAGACGGTTAGGACATCTACTTCGTGCATGACACAATACATTTTTCCAACAATTGTTTACAGACAAAATATTTCACTTGTAATTCACTGTATCACAATCAGAAGTTTACATACACTAAGTTGACTGTTTTTATACAGCTTGGAAAATTCCAGAAAATGATGTCATGGCTTTGGAAGCTTCTGATAGGCTAATTGGCATCATTTGGATGTATTTCAAGGCCTACCTTCAAACTCAGTGCCTCTTTGCTTGACATAATGGGAAAATCAAAAGAAATCAGCCAATACCTCAGAAAAATAATTGTAGACCTCCACAAGTCTGGTTCATCCTTGGGAGCAATTTCCAGATGCCTGAAGGTACCACATTCATCTGTACAAACAATAGTATGCAAGTATAAACACCATGGGACCACGCAGCCGTCATACAGCTCAGGAAGGAGATGCGTTCTGTCTCCTAGAGATGAACGTACTTTGGTGCGAAAAGTGCAAATCAATCCCAGAACAACAGCAAAGGACCTTGTGAAGATGCTGGAGGAAACAGGTACAAAAGTATATATATCCAAAGTAAAACGAGTCCTAGATCGACATAACCTGAAAGGCCACTCAGCAACAAAGAAGCCACTGCTCCAAAACTGCCATAAAAAAGCCAGACAACAGTTTGCAACTGCACATGGGGACAAAGATCATACTTTTTGGAGAAATGTCCTCTGGTCTGATGAAACAAAAATAGAACTGTTTGGCCATAATGACCATCGTTATGTTTGGAGGAAAAAGGGGGAGGCTTGCAAGCCAAAGAAACCATCCCAATCATGAAGCACGGGGGTGGCAGCATCATGTTGTAGGGGTGCTTTGCTGCAGGAGGGACTGGTGCACCTCACAAAATAGATGGCATCATGAGGTAGGGAAATTCTGTGGATATATTGAAGCAACATCACAAGTTAAAGCTTGGTCGCAAATGGGTCTTCCAAATGGACAATGACCCCAAGCATACTTCCAAAGTTGTGGCAAAAGGGCTTAAGGACAACACAGTCAAGATATTGAAGTGGCCATCACAAAGCCCTGACCTCAATCCTATAGAAAATTTGTGGGCAGAACTAAAAAAGCGTGTACGAGCAAGGAGGCCTACAAACCTGAGTCAGTTACACCAGCTCTTTCAGGAGGAATGGGTCAATATTCACCCAACTTATTGTGGGAAGCTTGTGGAAGGCTACCCGAAACGTTTGACCCAAGTTAAACAATTTAAAGGCAATGCTACCAAGTACTAATTGAGTGTATGTAATCTTCTGACCCACTGGGAATGTGATGAAAGAAAGAAAAGCTGAAATAAATCATTCTCTCTACTATTATTCTGACACTTCACATTCTTCAAATAAAGTGGTGATCCTAACTGACCTAAGACAGGGAATTCTTACTAGGATTAAATGTCAGAAATTGTGAAAAACTCGAGTTGTGTATGTAAACCTCCGACTTCAACTGTATATAACACTTTTCAAACAGCAAATCAAAGAGCTTTCAACGTTTCACCATTACTATGACTCGTCACCGCTGACACACAGTACACCCTCTGCTCATTCACCCCTGAAGAACCTTTTCCATCCCTACACATCCTGGCCCAATGACCCCGCATCCGTTAGACCGCCACAGTCACCGCCACCGTCACCGCCACGGTCGCTATCTGCCCTCAGCGGCGAGGTCAGCCTGTTGAAAAGATAGCTCTGACCTTTGCTTGTCATGGCTTTGTCAGCCCGACACAAAGAGGTGACGGAAGGGCCCATTCTTCCTAATTTTGTCAATAGCGTATCACCCATGAGACAGTCAGCCCCTCTGCCTCACTCTTATTAATTGCAGGAGCGGTAATCACAATGGACACCTACTTCTGTTTCAATCAAGGGGGCGTGGCTGGGTAGACGTGGCGTGGTTGAAGGGTGTTTGTTTAGTGCCTGGAGTCTACTCTTTAGCGGTGTGTCTGTGTCCACCGTTTAGCCTCGTCTTGTTGTTTACAGGGTGATGCAGGAAGACTGGAGATCTAGAGGGATATAAGGATCAACTGTGACTTTCACATAAACAACATGCTACAAAATGACTATGTACATTGCATGCAGTTTAATTTAGTGTAGTATTATACCTTTTCTATTATTAAGTGATGGTTACACTTCTAATATGTGACAGTAAATCAATCCATTCTAATATGTCAATAGGAACCTACAACAATGTATCTGCCAATAAACATAGGGTTTAAGCATCTTGATTTAAAGTGGGACCTATCCATTTCATATACTTATATACGAGATGCTGCACTCACTTTCATAAAACCACAGAGCAAGATATTGCATATAAGTCATGCTAGAGGTACAGTATGATGCCATTGGATATCTGCCATTGTTCTTCCATTGTTGGCAACATCATTGATTCATTGCATCTTCCTCTCGTCTTTCCTATTCCTAAGCCTTTGCCAGAAGACCGTAATACAGTAACCTCATTCCCAACACCTCTGCTGGTGTCTGGGGACATGGGTCTACAAGAGAAAGTCCTGATTCCTCTCTCTCCACTGCTCCACAACCACAAGGCTCAGTCAAGCAACATCGACAGGCCTCCACTGAGACCACCTCGTACCGCCATCCAGCACCCCTCGGCCTCACAAACCCTTTGAACCACCGCCCGCCACCTCCAACCCCCCTACCCCCCCACTCCGACTCCCACTCCACCCCCAACATCCTCCCTCTAGAGAAGTCAAGCCATCCATATCGAGCGGGGTGGATGTTGAGACCATACTTGTATTGTCAGAGGACTCCTCCCTGGCCACTTACCTCCGTGGAACATTTAGTGCCGTCTTGCTGGGCGCTGGACAGAGAATAGCACTATAGGGTCACCAATGAATTGCTATTTTTGGTTGGGCGGTAAACACACTGCTTTGTAGGCATTAGTAACCCCCCCCCTCTCTCCTGTGCAACGGCTGAGATTTTACTTTATTATTCTCATTTTATATCCTGTATGAGTGTTTTTGGTTTGCCAATTGATTGAAACAAAGGCTTGGTCGATGGTTAAACATAAGCCTATGATTTTGGGGAAAAATGTATACATTTTGAGAAAAACATTGATACAATGTTGCGTACACAGTCCTGGCCACTTACGACAATATACTATATAACAAAAATGTATCTTTCCCTCAAAGCATTACTGCAATAAATCCTTTTGTGAATTACTGCAGTGACAGTATGAAAAAAAATATATATACAGCACCAGTCAAATGTTTGGACACAGCTTGTCACACCCTGATTTGTTTCACCTGTCTTTATGATTGTCTCCACCCCCCTCCAGGTGTCGCCCATCTCCCCATTATCCCCTGTGTATTTATACCTGTGTTCTCTGTTTGTCTGTTGCCAGTTCGTCTTGTTTGTCAAGCTAACCAGTGTTTTTGTGTCAGCTCCTGCTTTTCCCCAGTCTCTCTTTTCTCATCCTCCTGGTTTTTGACCCTTGCCTGTCCTGACCCTGTACCCACGGCCTGACCACTCTGCCTGTCCCTGAGCCTGCCTGCCGTCCTGTACCTTTGCCCTACCTCTGGATTACCGACCTCTGCCTGACCTGACCCTGAGCCTGTCTGCCATCCTGTTCCTTTGCCCCTGTTGCTGTAATAAACATTGTCACTTCGACACGGTCTGCATCTGGGTCTTACCTTGATTCCTGATAGGTCTACTCATTCAAGGTTTTTTTTACATTGTAGAATAATAGTGAAGACATCAAAACTATTAAATAACACATATGGAATCATGTAGGAACCAAAAATGTGTTAAACAAATCAAAATATATTTTATATTTGAGATTCTTCAAACTAGCCACCCTTTGCCTTGATAACAGCTTTGCACACTCTTGGCATTCTCTCAACCAGCTTCATGAGATAGTCACTTGGAATGCATTTCAATTAACAGGTGTACCTTGTTAAAAGTTAATTTGTGGAATTTCTTTCCTTCTTAATGTGCTTGAGCTAATCAGTTGTGTTGTGACAAGGTAGGGTTGGTATACAGAAGATAACCCTATTTGGTAAAATACCAAGTCCATATTAGGACACCAATAAGAAGAGACTTGCTTGGGCTAAGAAACACGAGCAATGGACATTAGACCGCTGGAAATCTGTCCTTTGGTCTGATGAGTCCAAATTTGAGATTTTTGGGTTCCAACCGCCGTGTCTTTCTGAGACGCAGAGTAGGTGAACCGATAATCTCTGCATGTGTGGTTCCCTCCGTGAAGCATGGAGGAAGAGGTGTGATGGTGTGGGGGCGCTTTGCTGGGGACACTGTCTGTGATTTATTTAGAACTCAAGGCACACTTAATCAGTCGTGTTGTGACAAGGTAGGGTTGGAATACAGAAGATAGCCCTATTTGGTATAGGCAAGAACAGCGCAAATAAGCAAAGAGAAACGAGAGTCCATCATTACTTTAAGATGAATGTCTGTCAAAATGGAAAATGTCAAGAACTTTGAAAGTTTCTTCAAGTGCAGTCGCAAACACCATCAAGCGTTGTGATGAAACTGTCTCTTGAGGACCGCCACAGGAAAGGAAGACCCAGAGTTAAGTTCAGGATAAGTTCATTAGAGTTACCAGCTTCCGAAATTGCAGCCCAAATAAATGCTTCACAGAGATGTATGTAAACTCTATGGCAGCACCCAAGGGGCTCACATTTTCTAGCTCTACCCTTAGACTTGACGGTGACATCTTGTCCCCATGACTGACAGAACACTGAGCCGATCACGGCGCAAGGCACCGTATTTTCTGCTGGCTTACACCACCACAACAGAAAGCACTGAGCTAGGCTAAAACACCTGCATTTTGGAGCTGCCTTAGTTTAAAAAAAAAAAAAGTGACCATTTGTATGCGGCTTTGTTAACTCAATTATATATATTATTTTTTACATTGTTTGCAATGTCACTTATTAATGCCAAAATAACATGCAAAACAGGCAAGGGCCCAAAAATATAAAGTATTATTTATTTTTATTTTTTTTTGTTGCTAAAAATGATGGTTCGCCAATGGACACCAATAATAAGAAGAGACTTGCTTCTTGCTTGGGCCAAGAAACACGAGCAATGGACATTAGACAGGTGGAAATTTGTCCCTTGGTCTGATGAGTCCAAATTTGAGAATTTTCGCTCCAACAGGACAATGACCCAAAACACCTCCAGGCTGGTTTGACCAAGAAGGAGAGTGATGGAGTGCTGAATCAGATTACCTGTCCTCTACAATCACCTGACCTCAACCCAATTGAGATGGTTAGGGATGAGTTGGACCACAGAATGAAGGAAAAGCAGCCAACAAGTGCTCAGCATATATAGGAACTCCTTCAAGACTGGTGGAAAAGCATTCCACGTGAAGCTAGTTGAGAGAATGCCAAGAGTGTGCAAAGCTGTCATCAAGGCAAAGGGTGGCTACTTTGAAGAATCTAAAACATGTTTTGATTTTTAACACTTTTTTGCTTACTACATGATTCCATATGTGTTATTTCATAGTTTTGATGTCTTCACTATTATTCTACAATGTAGAAAATAGTAAAAATAAATAAAAACCCTTGAATGAGTAGGTGTGTCCAAACTTTTGACTGGTACTGTATATATACAGTATATGTAAAACCCTTTGACCTTGGTTAATCTCTGTGTTTGCATTTACGAGAAACAAAGGACATGATTCTCACAGAAATCCTTCTTACCTCTGAGAAATAGACAACGCAAACTATGGACAATTAAGTATGAACTGGCCATATTTGTTTTTCTCTTGGTGAACACTTGATAAATAATAAATGTCTTAGTGAAGACTGATACCCTATGAGAACTAGCCGCTGTGCGAGACAGCCTAAACAGCTGTCAGGGAGGATTGTGCGGCCTGTATGTGTGCGTGTATTTGTGCATGTGTGTGGATGTATGTCTGTGCATCAGTGTTTGTGTGTGGGTGTCTGTGCATTTTAATAAGAAGGTGTGGACTCCGCCCTTTAAGGCTCACCTGTGGGGAATCCCTGTAGTTGAGTGTGTGTCACGTTGGGAAACACATATCTGTGAACTGCAGCGCAACACCTGCCAGAGGCTTGGGCTGTTTATGACAGTGGCTGTGTGATCTGGAAAGGACTAGGCCACACAGAAACACACACACACACAAAACACACACACACATAGTGAAACATTCTGTGCTCACACACATCAGTACTTCATGCATAAAAACATAATAACTGTATTCACAGAATACACACACAGTCACTTGTACACACACACAAGAATATTAACACTGAAAAATGTAATAACCACAGGCCAGTTTGAGCAGGATGAGGGGCACTTGCTTAGCCGTCCGCTCCTCAGCAGGACCTATATTGCAGCAGTAGGCAGGGGAGCCTGGCAGAGGCTCCAGCCTACAAAGTTTATAAACGAACAGTGGGATCTCCCAGGGACCTGGCAGGAAAGAGCTTAGCGAAAAGTTAAAGCCTCACCAGCCCTGCCTGGCTGCCCATGCCAACAGAGCTGGGTAAGGCTGGGTAGGGATGGGCACGACTGGGCCGGTGGCCCAACATCCATCCTCACACACTTAGGGCCTTGTCAATCGTCACCTTCCTTTAAAGGGACAGTGCCACTGACTCACTGTCACTGCCACTCAAGGTTTTTATAGGAGTTCATTATTTTGTTTGTATATATTTTATCAGTATTATGTTTCACTGACAGTGACATTTGATGCCTTTACCTTTGTTTTGTCCTGTCAATGGTAGAATTGTGTTGTGAATTAGATCATGTAAACGTATTACTGTGAGACTGTGTGTAATCCAATCTATAACACAGGAAAACACATTTGAGCTATTTTGTCAAAATTGTATTACATTGAGAAATCGTGCATTTTTTACATAACACCAATAATTGCTTGAAGATGACCACAGACTGCAGGATCATGGAGCCTGTGGTTGTTTTCTTATTCTAAACATGACATACGCCCATTATATGGGGTTGGTTGCCTGGAGAACAAAGTGAGAGGATTGCTTTATCATGCCACCAAAAAGACCCCCTGAAATCATCCCGACCCTCTCTATGCTTTACATTGAACCCCCATCATACGCCCAACTCCCACCAACTCCCTCCCTGTTAGCTTGAAGGTTGGTCCCCCCACTTCATACGGCTGTGGACACAATAATGACTTAACAGATGGGTTTTTTAGAAAGCGGTTAAGGCGAACAGCGGGTGGTTCCTTTAGGGGAAACCGGGAGTCCTACAGCCAGCTCACAGGGTGAAAGGGGCCTGTAGCACAACACTGCTCCTCATCAACTACTGATTTGAAAGGATAGGTTCTCTTTTAATACATATGCTAATCACCAGGATTGGCATGTGTGTTTCTCTGTTTTTGTGGATATGTTTCGTGGCTCTAACGTGCCTGTGTGCGTGTGTGCCTGCCTACCTGCACGTGTGCATTGGTGCACATTTCTATGTGAATATGCATATGCTTTGCAAATGCTAATCAGACCAACTTTCTTTTGTATACCTGTGTGATAATTGTAGTAAAAACGTCATCTGTCTGTTTCTTGTTCTCCTTTCAGGAGGCTGGCGTAGTCTTTTGTTTCTCTGGCCCCAGGTGTCAGGGGTCGTCTGGTCTCTCTCGTTAGTGTCCTAGAGCGCCAGGCAGCATGGCAGAGCAAATAGCACGGCTGGAGCATGCCTCCCTGGATCAAAGTACAATACGGTTCCTATCATATCATATGGAGACCTCATTACTCCCTTAATTCTAGCATTCTGCTCATAGTGTTAGCTCAATTGAGTTGGTTCAGGTAACAAAGCCATGAAGAAATATACATTTGAACAATGTATTAGTAGATGGGGACATTGAATTCTACCAACAAAATACATGTAAGCTTAGAAATGTCTTTTTTAGTTGGGGGATTTCAAGATGTCGAAATAATAAATATGAATGGGATTTGTTATACATTTTTCTTCTCTTGATGACTGATATATCTCACTTACTTCTATGGGGCCTTGGCTGTCCCCTCTTTTCATTCCTGAGCGCCTACACTCATACACTTAGAAAAAAGTGTTCCAAAAGGTTTTTGCTGTCCCCATAGGATAACCCTTTTTTATTCCAGGTAAAAACCCTTTTTGGTTCCAGGTAGAAGCGTCTGTGGAAAGGGTTCTACATGAAACCCAAAACGGTTCTACTTGGAACCAAAAGGTTTCTACCTTGAACCAACAAGGGTTCTTCAAAGGGTTATCCTATGGGGACTGCTGAAGAACCCTTTTAGGTTCTAGATAGCACCTTTTTTTCTAAGAGTGTACAGTGCATGTCAGGGTTTCCATAATTCGGAATATTGAAAAATGTCCACTCTCAGCAATTATACTAATCTTCCCGGGATCCAGCAACAAGGGACCTGCCACAGCAACAAGGGACAGCAGCCATCATTCTTTGTGCATGGGCCTTCACTTGGCGATGCTACCATGCACGCGACATGACACCTGGAGGGAGAAATCACATGCCTGTTGTGACCGGGTGGTAGAAGGCCCTTCACGGTCTCTCACCTTCACCCCCTCAGCCCCCTCAGCCCCCTCAACCAGGGACCCTGAGGAGCAGAAGCCCCCCTCCCAGCATCCTCCCTCCTCCACTCTCCAAAGGTCATCTGATAGGGGGGAGGAGAGAGAGAGAGAGAGATGGGGAGAGAGAGAGAGAGAGAGAGAGAGAGAGAGAGAGAGAGAGAGAGAGAGAGAGAGAGAGAGAGAGAGAGAGAGAGAGAGAGAGAGAGAGAGAGAGAGAGAGAGAGAGAGAGAGAGAGAGAGAGAGAGAGAGAGAGAGAGAGAGAGAGAGAGAGAGAGAGAGAGAGAGAGAGAGAGAGAGAGAGAGAGAGAGAGAGAGAGAGAGAGAGAGAGAGAGAGAGAGAGAGAGAGAGAGAGAGAGAGAGAGAGAGAGAGAGAGAGAGAGAGAGAGAGAGAGAGAGAGAGAGAGAGAAAAAGCCCAGTGAGGGCAGCGGGGGTCAGTGACACAGGGGGGCCTGAGGAATTGTCACCTCGCAGACCTCACCCCAGAAACACAATTAGACTACATGGGTCCCTAATGCTTTTTAGGAGTACAATCTGTACCCCTGGAGAGGGAGGGGGATAAAAGCCACAGCCTTCTATCTATCTCCTTCTCTCTCTCAGGGCCGGACAGGACACAGGGTTCAGTCGTCAAGGCTTTGTGGGAAATCTGTGTGAGGTTTTCTCTGGTCCCTCGAAGGACTGTACCACTACCTGCATAACAAGTTCATCTCCATTTTTGCGTTTTTAGTCATTCAGCAGACGCTCTCATCCAGAGCAACTTACAGGAGCAACTAGGGTTACGTGCCTTGCTCAAGGGCACGTCGACAGATTGTGTGTCATATTTTACAAACAACCCCTGATCTCATACCACACGGACACATCACTCACCCATGTCTGTAATCCTTGTATTAATCTGTCATCATAACTTCAATACCATGTAGCTGTGTGTGTGTGGGGCTCAGGCCTGGTCTTCACCAGTGTTGACCTACCACGTCTCCACCAAAGCCTTATCTGACCATTGCCAACCCTCTAGCTACATCTAGCTACCTGCTGAGACTGGCCCTGTCTTAAGTAGCTATCATCCACACATGGCTAAAGGTTGGCCTAGAGCATATTACAGGAGGTACAAGAGTCACTGCACATGTAGCCGACACTGACTAGACCATACATCCATCTGAGATATAGGAACGTAATGCTCCACCCACCCACCCCAAAGCATCTCTCACATGCGGTCACAATATCCACCCACAAACGACATCCACCCCCCCCTGACAAAAACAATCTCAGAATCGCACTCCTCTCCTCCCCTCTCCCTCTTGCCTCGCGTGGCACGGGCGTTCGCGCCGAGACCCAATTGCCATGACAGCGTGACCCACAACCCTTCTACCCCTTCCTCCCCGCTCGTCATCCATTTCACCCCCACTCACCTCCATCCCTCCCTCCATCTTCCCCCTCCAATGACACTATCCCGGTAATGGCCGCCTTTTCGGTTTTCTTGGCGCGGTCGCGTGGATTTGTCAGGACGCATTTCCTGCGTGCAAACTGAGGGTTGCCGCTGCGTGGCAATCTGGGCTCACTTCTCAGGCAGCTAAACCCTTTGACACTGTGCTTTTTAATTAAAATTACATTATGATTAATCAGCCAGAAGGGGGGCCCCTCTCCGTTTGTTTCCAGGCAGGTCTGATTACAACCTGTGACGGACGCCACTCGCTGCCAAGCCGCTAAAGATGTGCTGGCAGATGCGGCGGCCCGGCCAGCTTGTCGAGCCCCGGGGTTGCGGGCAGCGAGGGAGGAGAGAGGTGCGAGGAAAGGGGGAAATGACACAGACAGAGGGAGAGAGGACAGATATTGGAGGAGAGGGGGGAAATGACAGGGATAGAGGGAGAGAGAAGAAAAGCGATGTGAAAAGGAACAGAACGTGGACAGCGAGACAATGGGTGAAGGATGTTAAGAGAGGTAGCGGGTAGGGATGAAAAAGGTAGTAAGAAAGAGAGAAACAGAGAGTCAGAGGGCAAGAGAAAGGAAGACAGTAAAAATGATGAGAAACAGAGTGAGGGAGACAAACATAGAAAATAACAGAGACCCCATAGACTGGGAAGACACTTCAGAATGCTCCCCTCAGACATACCCAGCAGCCCCTTGGAAAACAGTATTGATCTGGATATGTCTGGTCTGCCAGAGAGTGACTTCCAGAGCAGAGGAGAAGAAGGAGAAGGAGGAGGGTAAAGGGGGATCAGTTCTCCCTACAACAGTACAACTTACCTCCAGTGTCTAAGAGGGCACTGAGGGTCCTTTGTAGTGCAGGTAGAGTAGTGTGCAGTCTGTGTACTGTAGTGTGTCGGCTCGGGAGCCCTGTAGTCTGTTTACTCAGGCTGAAAGAGCCATGTTAGAAGCGTGTCCCTACACCAGAAAACAAAACCGGGAGGAGGATGTCAGGCCAGTACTGCATCGATGGAGGCCTGTGCGACATGTTTAAAATGGAGTCAGTCAACAGCGCGACACTGGGCGCTTCAGGGTTCTCTCTGGTAATGGCAGATTGCATGGAATATCCGTTATCGTAGACAGCATTTTACAGGCAACATTATTATATTAAATCCAATAGCAATCATATTCGACTCATGTTGAACTCAACTCCATTCATGCCTCACGTATGAGGTCAAATGGTTATTAGCACATCGCATAGCACGTAATGATACTATATGAGAGAAAACACTGAATGAAGCAGTCTGTCTCTCTGGGTGTGAGGGGGTGGGGTGAGGGGCAGGGGGTTGTAGGCGGTGGAGGGGTTAAGCAGGAGAGACGGGAGCGTTATCGAGCACGTCCCCACTGCTCATGGGTGTGCAACAGGGTGTGTGCTAATTGGAGGGGACCTGGGGAAAGGTCAGGGATGGAGCACTGACTGACTGAACACCCCCGATACCATTCAACCCTCCACTGACTGACTGACTGAACACCCCCGATACCATTCAACCCTCCACTGACTGACTGACTGAACAGGGCACACCCCTTCACCTCCAACGCCTCAACCCCAGCCCCTCCAACATATAGTAGTCCAATGAACACAGCCACCCCTGCATTTAACTGTTCACCTCAGTATATCAGTCTTTTAACTGTCTTCATTGTTATTCATTATGATAGTAAGTGACGTAGGTTTAATGCATAGTGAGTGGTAGCGACCTTATTTATTGGTCCAAAACCAGGAAATGACTCCCCTAGACATTGCCCATAAACCTTGGGTACAACTTGGCTTTACTAGCTAGTAAAAATGGCTGATGTTTTCTCCCTTATAAACTCCAGAACAAAGACAATCATTTGCGGTGCTTGACAGGCAGAATTAAAACCCAGTTGGGCATCTGTC
The DNA here is from genome assembly GCA_030435695.1 of Brachymystax lenok tsinlingensis. Lineage (NCBI taxonomy): Eukaryota > Metazoa > Chordata > Actinopteri > Salmoniformes > Salmonidae > Brachymystax > Brachymystax lenok. Next base: position 35,954,527 of record CM059799.1, read on the forward strand.
ACAGTCCGAGTGCAGAAGGCCTTCGTCAGACTCCAATAATTAGACGCTCATATTGTTTCGAACATGCTGTGGTTGAGCTGCCACCAAGTGTTAGAAAACGATGACTTTTGCAAAACAATTTCATTTGTGATTGTTTATTCATTAGTGTATGTGTCTGTTTTAGTATGTATGTGTATTTATTTATTTATTATCTTTATTTCCCCTAATTTTCGATGTGGATAGGAATCCCTGCTCCAATGCCCAACTGCAGCGCATTGTGTACAGTGTGAGAGAAAAAGTGTTGTGTGTGTGCGTGTCCACACGTTTGAGTGTACGTTCTCATCCATCCGTAGCCTGCGTGCGTGCTTTGGCACCATCGGCGGGGCTCAGTGGCACTGACTTGACCCTCGGTTGAACCCTGTGCCCCTGCGATCCATACGTATCATTTTCCCCGCAGCCCTCCCCTCTTCTCTCCCCTCCCCTCCCCACTTTCTGGGCTAATGCACAGAGGCGTGAAACACCTCGTAATGCTCAATCACAGCGGGACAGAGTGTACAAGGAGCCATCCAGAGTGACAGCACAGGGCCGGGGAGGCGGGAAAGCAGAGTGGAGAAGCGACCCACACCCACCACCCTCAGGGAAAGGAGGTAGGAAAGGGAGTTGGGGGAAGAGCCCAGGGGTTAGTGGGGTAGGGGTTACTGTAAGGGAGTAGGGGGGTGAGGGGCTACGGAGGGGGTAAGTTAGTCTTGGGGTAAGGGGTGTCTGCATGGTAAGCGGGTGTTGGAGCTGGATGATAATGGTGAGGATGTTTCCGTGTGGCACTACGGTGTTTGGATCTACAAGTGAAAAAAATGAGAGAAAAAGAGAGGAGAGAGAAAGAGAAAGGGAGAGACCACAACAGACGGAAGTCGAACACTTGCGAAGTTGGAGGTGTGAAAGAATAGGACTTGATCAGGCTGAAAGGCAGCTTCTTGGATTGCTGTTTTAAAAAGCTTGAGATCGTTTAACCCTTTCCTGTCAGAGCGAACTTTTTTGAAATTTGAAACAAGACAAGACACGGGCAAGACCTCAAGTGCTCATAGAATACAAGTCAAATGGTTGTGAATTGATACATGTATTTATCCATTGTTTATACACTTTAACTTCTTAGGGAGCGGCAGCAGAGGTGACGGTTTTGGAGAGTCTGGCGTGCCCAAAGTAAAATACCTGCCACTCAGGATATGCACATAATTAGTACTATTGGATAGGAAACACTCTGAAGTTTCTAAACCCGTTAAAACAATGTCTGTGAGTATAACAGAACTGATATAGCATGCGAAAACCCGAGGGATTTCTGTCCAGAATTTTCTTTTGTTGTGACATTTCCTCTTTTCCATAGACTTGCTATTGAAATCCATGTATTTTAGCTCCTAGATTGCAGTACCTATGGATTCCACTAGATGTCAACAGTCTCTGGACAGTGTTTGGAGGCTTTAGCACTGAACAAAACCATACAGAAGAAGAATTACTGAAGGAAGCAGAAATGTCAATAAGTTTTCATGGGCACGAGAACGTGAGCGGCGCCACACTATATTTTCCTTTTATATCGTTTATGATATCATCCGAGTGAAATACTATCGCTAATATTCATAAAAGGATAGCTAAGGATGCATTATAAATTATGTTTGATTTGTTTGCGCAAAGTTGATAGGTATATTTGAACGCTTTCTCTTCACAGTACAATGGAAGACTCAACGGTAGATTTTCTGAACATAACACGCCAACCAAACGGATATTTATGGATATAATAAATGACTTTTTCTAACAAAAGAACCATTGGATGTCTTCGTTCGACACTTGGGAAGCCCTCAGCAGAAGTTCTTCGAAAGGTAAGTGATTTATTTTAGCTCTTATATGGGTTTGGTGTGACCCGCGCTGGATATGAATTTATGCTAATGCATAAATATTGGAGGTGCTATCCTCAAACAATCAAATGTTGTGCTGACAACGCTGTGATATTGCCAAGAATCAGAGCTTTTGATGACTATGCAACACTTGTATATTGATGAATGTTTAATAATTCAACTTTTGGATTTTGAATTTGGCGCCTTACATTTCACCGGGTAGTGTTGGGAATGGCCCGCTAGCGCCCCGTTTCTCCCTAAGTAGTTTTAAAGGGTAGTCTCATAGAGATTAAATCTCATTTTCTAGAGAGGACTGTAAATGAATACACCAACATATCCTACTGAAGATCAAGTGTGTAGTGTTGGACTGACAGTATATAGAAAAATAGCACTAGCTTTATGCCCTTTGTACCTCTTTACGATACACAGGTGACAATGATATTGTATGCCTCCCAACTCTATCAAGATAAAGCTCAAATATACACTAAGTGTACAATTCATTAGAACACATGTTCTTTCCATGACATAGACTGACCAGATTAATCCAGATGAAAGCTACGATCCCTTACTGATGTCATTAAATCCACTGCAATCGGTGTAGTTGGAGGGGAGGAAACAAGTTAAATAATAATTTTTAAGTCTTGAGACAACTGAGACATGAATTGTGTATGTGTGCCATTCAGAGGGTGAATGGGCAAGACAAAATATTTAAGTGCCTTTGAACGGGGTATGGTAATAGGTGCCAGGCGCCCCGGTTTGTGTCAAGAACTGCAACGCTACTGGGTTTTTCACCCTCAACAGTTTCCTGTGTGTTTCAAGAATGGTCCACCACTCAAAGGACATCCAGCCAACTTGACATAACTGTGGGAAACATTGGAGTCAACATGGGCCAACATCCCTGTGGAACGCTTTCGACACCTTGCAGTCCATGCCATGAGGAATTTAGGCTTTTCTGATGGCAAAAAGGGGTGCAACTCAATATTATGACATTCCTAAAGTTTTGTACACACAGTGTGTATAAAATATGGTCAAAATAATGCTTCCCTCATCAAAATACTGCAACATTCAGAGATACTGTGCATATTTATGACTCACTGGCACCTAGTATAACTTTTTTTTAAAGAACTGACCAATAACCAATTTTGTTCCAATTTTGTAAACACTATCTAAGTGTGAGACATAGATACTGGCAATACATAGATATACTGGCAATGCTATCCATGTAATCGAATGGAGATAAAACTGGAATACTCCAAGTCAGCACAATGTAACGTAAACAAGCACAATATCCGCTTCCACCTTGGCAGAGACCCTGATGTCCTTGCCCTTGCCCTGTGGACCCATGCCCAGGGCCCAGGCAGCACTATGGCCAAGCTGCCCAATGATCCAGCTAATCATATGCAGTGCCGCAAGGAAGCTTATGCCTGTGTCCCAAATGGCAGCATATTCCCTATATAGCGCACTACTTTTGACCAGAACCCTGCACACTATATAAGGAATAGGATGCCATTTGGGACAGCCAGTGTCTGCCTATGCCAGTTTATGCCTCCCTTACAATGGGATGCCAAGGCCAGAGCCTACAGAGAAGGGCCCTGACAGACAAGCTTGGCATTACAGTGAACATTGAATGCATTGGCTTGAATGTGTGGGGGAGTGTGGAGTGGACCCCCCCCAACACAAGGAGTGGTACCCCCCCACTCTGTGTGTACCCCTCTGTCCAATGCCTGCTGTGGGGGCACTGACCCCTCTGACTGTGTGGACAGAGACCCCGCTGACCAACACAAACACTGCCATTACTAAGGCCCAGCAGGGCGGGACCATACGAAAACACTGAAAGGCAGTGTTGTGTGTGAGTGCATGCGTGCGTGCGTGTGTCTTTGCATGTGTGTGCGTGCGTGCGTGCGTGTGGTTCTGTATTGAGACGGGGGGCATTTTACTTTCCAACATATCACAAGTGACCTCAACTCCCCCTGGTTCAGGAGACAGAAGGCAGCATGACTAAGTATCTATTCATTTCCTTAACATTGTATGTGTTCATGTATGGGTTTCATCATGGATTACTTCCATTACTATTCATGGACCATTACAAAACATCATAGCATCATTAAATGGGTTATCATTTTAAATGGATAAAGGGTTAAACAAAGAAAGGGTGATTTGAAGCAAAAGGTCACAGGCATTATAGAGAGGACGTTGACCTTTAGGTAGGGTAGAAGGGTGAGAGGGTAGGACAAAGATGCCATCTGAGAAAACAAACACAAATTACTTTACGCCCACCTGCGACACCGACGCACGCACGCACGCACGCACGCACACACACACACACACACACACACACACACACACACACACACACACACACACACACACACACACACACACACACAAAGCTGAAAGTAGCCATCTGAAAGCATCTGTTTTCTAAACAGATGAGTGACCACCTTGTGCATGGCCAGGGCAGGATGTGAGTGCTATAGCACGACAGGGGTGTGAGCCATACAGGGGAGGGGGCAAAGGAGAGAGGTATGAGGCAGATAAAATCCCCTCATCACTCATTCAGATATCCCTCTATGTCACTCAGATACCCCTCCCTGTCAAAAGTGTGTTTGCATGTGTGTGTGTGTGTGTGTGTGTGTGTGTGTGTGTGTGTGTGTGTGTGTGTACGTGTTGTATGTGTTCAGTGTCAGCATCTAAATAAAGTGTGTGCACAGTGAGTGACTGTATCCACTGTGGGTGGCCTCTGGCCCCTGGTGACCTTTGACATGTCTCTGTCACTTCTCACCTCACAGAGACGAACTTTGTCTTCCCAACAGAACGACATCATTGTCCCTCCTTCCCTCCTAAAGCTGTCTCTTCAATTAAACCCTAATGACTGTCTTAACACACTGCCACATCAAATGACTGCGTTGTATTTCACCTCCGTTGGACGGTGGACCTAGAGACGCACGGAGAAGGAGCCAATATCATACATGGTTACAGGGGGTGTCCATCCTGACCATATCATTATCATCATCGCGAGACACCACAGCCACGGTGAGAAAGAATGTGTTGTTTTTTTTCACACGCGGCAGACCCAAAGGGGGTTCCCCCGGGTCAGGCCATCTAGCCGGAGAGCCTTGTCTCACCTCTGTGACATGGAAGCCACCCTGGCTGTCAGTGTCACCTCGCATCCCCGGCGCCCAGAGAGGGACACAGTAACTAACGTGACAGGGCCAGGGGAAGGTGAAGAACCCAAACCGCTGAAGACACACGTGGCTCAGAGCAAAAGTCTGTGCCTGCCTAGTGCTTACACACCACCCTCCTCCTTTCCCTCCTAACACACGAGGATGTCTGTGTGAACTTGTATACTTTCTGATCTTTCTAACCTTTACATTCTGAGGAGAAATGCAAAAGGACATTGATGTTCAATGTCTATGTGAAATAACCAGGCTCTCTGACAAATGTCATTCGAAAATGTTACTGCAGTCCCGTCTACGATGACCTTGCCGCCATTACATGCAGTCTTTGTAGAATGTGCCAAGGAATCTAGTTAACATGGCTTCATCCAGACCAAGTATGCACTCTTTGTGCAGATATCTACTCTCGTTGGCAAACATTTTGCCCTTTTGCCAACTTACCAGTGTATCCATCTGAAAACAAGTGCTGCTTTCTTTCATTGGCTAATTGTTTTTTATGTCTGAGATAAACACCTCAAAAAGGACTGCTCTATTCTCCTTCATAAACCAACTGACAGATGTCAGTCATGACTCATGCTGGTTACTGTGTGGGGGTTCTGGTAGGTGCAAAGCAAGGCAGGGATTCCTATGTTTTTCATGAAAACTGCTTTTTATCAAATGTATCTGCAATACTGGTCTATGGTCTGGTCTGACATGATTTACTTCTATTTCAACAAAAAGCACAGCACAAAACCTCCGCCTGATTTTGTACTCTTCAGTACTGTCATGCCCTGATCTGTTTCACCTGTCCTTGTTATTGTCTCCACCCCCCTCCAGGTGTCGCTCATCTTCCCTACTATCCCCTGTGTATTTATACCTGTGTTCTCTGTTTGTCTGTTGCCAGTTTGTCTTGTTTGTCAAGTCAACCAGCGGTTTGCTCAGCTCCTGCTTTTTCCCGGTCTCTTTTTTTCTCGTCCTCCTGGTTTTGACCCTTGCTTGTCCGGACTCTGAACCCACCTGCCTGACCACTCTGCCTGACCCAGAGCCTGCCTGCCGTCCTGTACCGTTGCCCCTACTCTGGATTACCGACCTCTGCCTGACCTGACCCCGAGCCTGCCTGCCGTCCTGTACCGTTGCCCCACTACTCTGGATTATCGACCCCTGCCTGCCTTGACCTGTCGTTTGCCTGCCCCTGTTGCTGTAATAAACATTGTTACTTCAACACAGTCTGCACTTGGGTCTTACCTGAAAGATTACAGTATGTAATGCAAAATATCTACTGGAAACGTACTTCTCTCACTACTACCTCGCTGATTTTGAATGATGTGCTGGCAGTCATTACGGTCAGTTAATTGTCAATTAATATTTTTCATTATTTTGTTATAATTTCTTGACAAATGTCTGTCCTGGAAAATGTTGTGCGCAACAAGTTACTGTATATCCGGGATTGAACATAGTCTGTGTAGGTGACATAAAATGCCATAAACAGTAAGAGAATACTAAAAATGAGAATATGATATTTTATGGCTTATTCATCTCCTGTCTCTTATGAGGAATATAGCATCAAAGCTCTCTGCCACTGACTTGCTCATCTGTGAATAAAATGATGAGAAATTGACGCTATGGATGACTTGTGGATGGGTGACAAAATCTGTGACTCCCAGGCATGCGATTTAAAGAGAAAAGGTACAAAAACAAACAGCAGTGGTTCTTAGTATCTTTCTTTCCCCTCTTTATCCAATCCTCCTACGTTGCACTGATGAACTTGTTCCCCCTGCCTTCTATTTGACCTCCTTGTGTGCCGCAACCCTCCCTCCCTCCCTCCCTCCACCTCCCCCGCAACCCTCCACCTTCCTCCCAGGCCTTCCAACGCGGCAGACTGCCGCTCCCGCCTGGTCGCCCCTTGCCGTCTCACCGAAGTGAGAAAATAAGATGGCATTGGATCTATTAACACATTGAGCTGAGTGTGAGTGAGGGGGCCCAAGCCCCAGCCGAGGCCACTCTCCTGAGCCCCTTACAACCGAACGACCACCACGAGGGCTGCTCTGGCCTGGGGCTATCAGGAAGGTACAGGGGTGGAAGGGTGGAGGAGGAGGCATGGATAGGGGTGAGGGGGGAGAGAGTTAGGGGGTGGCTTTAGGCAATTAGACAGGGCTGAGTACTACCATAGAAGGGGTTAGATGGAGGTGGTTGGGGTTGCTGTACGGTGCACGTCGTGACTTGCCCCCAAGAAATCTTAGCACCTCATCAACAGGAGCCATATTGATCGGAGGATTGATCCACCTGCTCGGAGTAATGATCAATAGATGCCTGTCAGGACATGTGTGTTCTGGCAAAAGAGGCTTGCAAACTGTACTGTACACACAGGGCCATGGCATACCTTGAAATGTGAGGAGTGAATTGAATCTGGTGTCTAAGAAGCAAATTGATAATTTGCTTTAACAAACTATATTTTGTCCAGGGGACAAAACGTAAGGATTATTTCTGATAACGCATGTTACGAGTGTGAAGATGTGCACGTCTGCGTAAGGGTGCTATTTCATTAAAGTTGTTTAATTTGTAGACACACAAACTGAAGCATCTCTTACAACCTTATCTGAGATGTTGTTATTATTCTTATTTTATCCTTGTTCAAATTTTATGATAACTATACTGTACATGTGCTGACATCCACAGGATTCCACTCATGAACTTGTTGGCACTATAAATGTGTGTCTTCAGACAGTGTCAGTACCTTGGTGTGATTACACGCCTAGATCTCTACCAGGTTTTTTTTACAATCAAAAAGGAGATCTCTCAATTTGCTGTCACACTTCAATTACACTTCCATTTCATAACATTAACAAACACATAGTGAGGTGACAAATAATTAATCTCTGATGATATTGACATCCCATGAACGTGCCAACATATTGTCCAATTAATAAATTAAAACGGGCAATGATATTCATAAATTCGTAATTATGGAATAATGATCATTGCTGTATGATTGATACTATCAAAATGCTTGTTAAATGTAATTTTTTTTTAAACTAAAAACAGATCACAACAAATTCGCAATTCTGTCAAATGAGTCCGCGGCATATTTAAAAAAATATACTGTGTGCAGTTCATTATTCCAGCAACAATTGATAAAAATGTACTGTATACTGAAATACAATGTCTGTGCGTGTGCCACAATCCTTTCCATACGCTGACAGTTCAAAAGAAACACCACCATTTTGTCAGCCCCAAGCTCTCAACAAGACATGTGGCCTTCCCTCAGAGAAACCGGTTTCCAAAATGAACCAAGCACGATATTTACAGGCGTGAAAAGATACATTTTACTAATACAGTGAGAAATTCTTCCGTTAAGTGTGCCCCTTCCAATATACGCCTGCTCGGTTCAAATGAGGAAGAGCGAAGAAGAAGAAAAAAAATCTTAAGAGCGAGTCAGTCATCTTGTCTTTTGGCTGTGTTTATTAAGAGGAGCCGAGGCGTAGCTGAGCACAAGTCTTAAGAGAAAGTGATAAAATATACAGCGAGAAAAGCTCTGAAAGTGTCAGGAAATTAAAGCGCAGTGCAACAGCGGGGAAGGGGGATGAGTGTTCAAGATGATCACAATCTGCTTGTCCGACTCCGGAAAAGAAGACTTGTCCTCAAGGGCCTCGATGTTCTCCGGCATCATTAAGCAAGAGACCGACAGCCTGGGTCAGCAGACTGACTGCACATCATAGAATGAGAAGATGGGGTAATTCTATAAACACAAAACTGGAGTTGATCATTTCAAACTATAATGCACTAGTTCTGAAATGTAAAGTGTGTCAAACCTACCACAAGCCACATTTTGTTTGCAAGCGTGAGGTCAGGTCATCAAAAGGTGTCTTCTCGTCAAGGGAAGCTCCTCATCAAAAGTTGTCTTGAAATGTGAGGGGTGGAGGACAGAAGAGTAAATACGAGGGGCCTGTTTAGTGTTCAGAACACCATAGTGAAGTGAAAGGGAAGGGAAGGGGGGTATGGGAGGGGTGGAGAAGAAGGGTACAGAAGGGTTGTGACCATGCGCCCTGGCCAATGCAGCATGGCTCTGAGCCCAGACAAGACAACGCTGGGCCTGCCTGTCGTGCCACGGAGCAGCTCACCACCCTGTACAGAGTCAGGAACATTAGCACGGGGACCGTCAGCTCAGTGCCAACACTGCACCTAGCTCATACGGTAAAGACAAGTGATACTGCAAACCAACGTTGCAGTTTTGTCATCTTTTCAAATAGTGAAATGTGCACCTGTTAAATACCCACACATTACTTACGATAATGTTATAACAATGACTACAACATTTATTACAATTTATGTACATGCATTTAGGCACTCCCTTGGAATAACGATCCCATAACATTATTCATTATTTTCAAATAGAATGCTGTATAAATTACACATATTGTTGTGATTTGTAAAATTGTAATATACTGCATTCCATAATGTGTTTAATTCATTTTAAATTGAATGCTGTATAGATTGCACATATTGTTGCGATTTGTAAAATAGGAATATACTGTGTTTTCAAAAGAAAACAACAACCTGTAATAAAAAGGAGAGGCGCTTCCTATCTCCCTCCACATTGAATTCATTTTGATGTCAGTAATTCTCCACCTTGAACTCCACCTAATTATCCACCTTCAACATTATGCTCATCAGAATAAAATAGGGCTGAAGAAATGTATACAGAACAAAATCATTCAATGACAAGCTTTGATACGCAAAGAAACTCCCAACTCCTTGTTCTCCCCTGCTGTATTTGAGCTTGCATCCCTCTTTCTACTTTCCTCCTCTCTCACCATTCACAGCCCGCCGCTATGCCCCTCTACGCCCCTCCATGCGGCCTGACGGGCGCAGAGAGAGATCCCCTAATTAATGGACGCAATCTTGCGGCGCTCAACCAGCCTTACAACTCTTTTAATGAAGGGATTAGCTGTGGCGCTTTAAGATGTATTTAACCCGCAGCACTAGCTCTGTTTCAATAAGTATTAAACAGCCCATTAAATGGAGTTTGGAGCTCAATTAAGACAGACAAAGGCCAACACACTGAATGTGAAGGGGGGAGATGGAGAGGAGGAGGGTTGAGGAGGTGGGTCGGGACTCGGGGTATGTGCCCTTTGCATTTAGCATCTGCCCAAACAGCTCATGGTGAGCCGAAGGAGAAAGAGGACTGACGTGTTGTAGCTGGAGGGCACAGCGTCGGGGCCAGTGAGGATTTACTTTACATCCATCCAGGGTCAAGTGGAATGGAGGACTGGCTTCTTCAGAACCTCAATAACTAGGGTGGATCCGGGCTTTCTCTTCCCTCCAGCAGGGGCCTCAGTATTGTCCTCAACTTGCTCTCTTCTCTCTCTCTCTGACTGCCCATTGTCTCTTACTTACTTTCCATTTCTTCTAGTTGAATATCACAATCTAAATTGGATATCTCAGACTATTTAAAAAAGTTTTTACTGAACAAACTTATGTTATTTTGCTCTTTGAACTATTGTGAACTGTTAAAGTATTCTCAAAGTGTACCCCGCATTGAAACCTGAAGCAGAAAAGTCCAAATCTATTTTCTAAGTTGTTGATTTTTTCACAAACAATGAACCACCTTCCGGCATGCCAGAGCCCCTGCTGAGCAATGCTGGTATTGTTCACTTGGAAAACAAAACTGGCGTGGGTGCTGGCTTTATCAATTTTCTCTTTTTCGCCCACCATTAGTTTATTTCGTGGCATGGTGAAGGCCCATGTTGGACCCAGCAGGCTGTCCCATACGCGTGGCAGCTCCTAAAATTAGTTGGAGTCAGCGGTGGCCTCTTTGCAGTTCTGCCTCAGACGATGTTCGCTACAATGCTGATCCAAAAGCAACAGCGCTGATAAACACCTTTGTCTCACTATCTGAACATTTGGAATACAACTTGGATTTTAAACAAATCTCAAAAAAGGGGCTACAATAAAAACCACTAATAATGTGAAAATATTGTCAATCTATTAAAGATCTATTGATCTGGGTACCTTGAAATTATGGACTGAGAGACAATGCAGACAGAAAATGCTAAATAATCCACTGTTTTTATAATAAATCAATTCAAAGACTTTATGCCCTCGTTAAGGGACTCCTTCATATTTAAAATGATATTTACTAAGCCCAATACCAAATGTAATACCTACACACACACCATCATCAGCAACAAGGTCACTGTCAGTTATAAATATCTAGGTGTTTGTCTTTGTGGGTGCATTTTAACTGAAGGAATGTGTTAATGAGTATAATAATAGCTCTGAATTGTGTATTTTATGCATCAGTACCCGTCGGCAGTTAAACCTCTATGTATACATTTATTTTATGGACGGGATTCCTATTCATAGAAAATGCTAATTTATTCTTCATTTAGAGTGTAAAGCAGGGTTCCCCAACAGGCCTGCAGGTGGTCTTATATGGCCCCCCCAAATTTAAAAAATCAGCTCAAGGCATTTTAATTTTGGAAATCTGTTCCCAATTATTCACACACATAGTAGAGAGACACGTGATCGTATACAAATGTGAGCAAGGTTTGAAATTATTATGTTTTAGTCAAATATTCTATCTGTTTGGGCTTCTTGCGGTCAATTTGCTGTCTACATATTATTTGTAATTATGTTCCGGCACTCCAACCATCCGCTCAAGAAAAAAATCAGCCTGCGTCTGAATTTAATTTATGATTCCTGGTGTAAAGGGTTATACACTGAAACATGTATATCACACAGATGATCAAACATACTCCAAAAATAATAAAACAGGATAATATAATTTTCCTTTACGATAGTACGGAGTGTTTAATTCCAGATCATTACATATGCTAACACAGACAGAGGCTCTGCATGATGAGCTAGCAAGACGAATTCAGAGGCGTTAATTGGCCCCAAGACTCCAGGCCCTCCTTCCCTATCTATCATGATTATATTGAACACGATGTGGGTTAGCATCGAAATACATTCCCTATCAAATACCATTACCCCCTTGTTCGGGCAGAATGTAGCGGAACAGCTTGCTGCTTTTTGAGATTTGTCTGCTGTTGAGCTAATTGGCCTGAAACTAAATTCCAACCAAGTGGCTGTCAGTGTGCCCTATCTGTTCGAGTGGATTTGAAGGGGACGCAAGTGCTCAGGGATGGACAGTCAGAACATGCTTCGGCTTAGATGAGCACCATGCGATCGTGGCACAAACCTTCAGTCCGGATTAGCCTTCAAAGCCATTAGCATTTACGTTAGCCTGCAGGCTAGCAGATCTACTGTGGAGGCTATCAGCTGCTGCAGAGATGAGACTGGTTTAGCAGACATTGCTCAGATAGCTCCAAGACATACTACTGGATATCTGTTATTCTAGTTCTTTGTCTCATATACTTTACAGTACTTAGTTTATTAGCACTGGTAACTGAAATATACCCTTCAAATCAGAATGTAAACCTACCCTTCAAACAAGAACGAAAATGTTAGCGAAAATGGTAAATGCCACTATTTCTATCTCACACCATTAGGCATTCCAGTCTGCTACAGTAATAACATATACTACTCTGGTAACAGTGAGAGGACAGTGTGTCAGCCCCAAAAAAGCCACTGTGAAAAACAGGACTACCCTACACTGATACTGTGTGATACTGTGTGGCATAGGCATAATCCTGCTATTAAGGGAGCCGGCTGGCAGAACTACGGTAAACACCCCTCCCGCTGTGTTCTTTGCACCCTGGTCTCAGCTCTCTGAGGTATTCCCTGCCTGTTGATCCTGTGAGGAAAGGGAAAGGGGAGAGAGACAGAGACAGAGAGGGGGGGATGAAAGAAAGAGAGACACCTCACTCCTCAGCCCGGAGTGTGCCATCTCGCCTCCTGCAGCATCAGGGTTCACAGATTTAGACCTCAGGTCACTGCTCACATCTCCCTCTCCTCCTCCCCATCCCACTACCCCTCTCTCCCTCGTTCTCTCCCTCGCATCATTAAGTCGCATGATGGTGTAAAGTGTAAAAAAAAAACAAGTGACCCGGTCGCCTGAGTGCTGGACATAAACTACCGTAGGGGGCGGGAGGGGTGGGGCTATTTCTCACTCTGAGGGTGAATCACCTTTCTTCACAGATTGGCCTCTTTCTTGGCGGAGCGTCCACGGTGCAGTTCATAGGAACCTGCTAGTGTTGATCAGCTCACAGTCCGCTCTGACCAGTCAAGGGTGACAGTGAGAGGTGCCATGATATGGATACCTGAAGGAGAGATTATAGGCCTGCTCCGCTGGGAGATTAGATGGATGGTAGTAGGGGATGAGCGGGGAGTTTGGTTGTTGAGATGGTATGATGGTGGATTCCATAGGCACTGATTGAAATGATTGAAATGAGCACTGTGGAGTCAACCAAGTCAACTATGAAGTAAGGCTTTACGAGGCAAGCCATATCGGCGTCACTATCAAGTGTGTACTGATAGATCTTAGCAAGTACTGCCTTCTGAGTGTCGGTGGGTGAACTCCACCAAAGTTGACTTGGACCAAGCCAAGATGGAGGCCTCAGCTGCGGCTAAGTGAAGCCAACACGTGGCGAAGGCCTTTGAGCAGGGTGACGAGGGGGAGCAGGGAGCCAGTTAGATGTTAGAGAGCGTTTGGTGAAAGTGCAGACAGCTTGGGAGGTGCTAATGAATGCCGGGCACTGCTAGCGTACTGTACCCAGGCTCCGGCTGCACCCGGGCAGCCTCCTGTCCCTCCTGCCCATGCGAAATGTGAAAGATCAACTGGTTGGAGAGACCAGACGGGAAGACACACATACTACATACTGTAAACGTGCATCCACACGTATGCAGGCGCACACACGGCTGCCTCCCTTTTATTCTTTTCTTTATGTCCCCTTTATTTAACCAGGTAGACCAGTTGAAAACAAGTTCTCATTTACAACTGCGACCTCCCTACTGGTGTCACGTTCGCTTTGTCCCTAAGAACGGCCCTTAGCCATGGTATATTGGCCCTACACCACACCCCCTCGGGCCTTATTGTTGAAATATATCATGAATCATACACATGCATACCTATGCATATTTAAACATATATATATATATATATATATATATATATATACACAGTACCAGTCATGTGGACATACCTACTCATTCCAGGGTTTTTCTTTATGTTCGTACAAACTCGCAGAGAGTTTTCTGCCCCAATGCAAAACTCAAGTGGGGAGTTACATTTAGCTATCTAGGCAGCATATCAAACACAAGCAAGTCACAGACACGCAGTCTAATTAACGATTTAATGTTCTTTTTTTCATCATCATTGCAAACATTGGCTGAACAGGAGGACAGGCAGTCAATGTAGTAGTGTTCTTTTTCAGCAACTCTGCATAATGGCTACGATATGGCAGCAACTACAAAGATTAGCCTACATCATTATACAAAACGAAGATTGTTTTTGCTCCAATGCAATGTGTAGGGACTGCGTCCTGCTTGTGCAACTGCAATATCAGTTACAACAGACAGAGAAGGTTGTAGCCTTCATAATGGGCTTGAATGTTCGTTCAAATCACCGCAGAGTTTTTATTTCAGCTGTAAATGTATCCATAAAATAGAGTGACGTTAAAGACGACCACAGATGGTATGACTGGTTCATAGAATCAATCAAGAATCTGAGAAACACTAACATTCACTTCAAGTCAAAATAAGCTATAAGCAAATATGAATATTGATATATATATACACACACAGTACCAGTCAAAAGTATCACGTTTCAGGTAAGACCCAAATGCAGACTGTGTTGAAGTAACAATTTTTATTACAGCAACAGGGGCAGGCAAACGACAGGTCAAGGCAGGCAGGAGTCGATAATGCAGAGTAGTGGGGCAACGGTACAGGACGACAGGTAGGATCAGGGTCAGGGAGAGTGGTCAGGCAGGCTCAGAGTCAGAACAAACAAGGGTCAAAACCAGGAAGGCAAGAAAAAGTGAGAACTAGGAAAAAGCAGGAGCTTTTCGTTCTTACATTGTCACCCCTGCAAATCTTAAATTTCATGACATACAGCCGGGAGGAACTATTTGATATATGAGCAACGTCAACTTACCAACATTACGACCAGGAATATACGACTTTCCTGAAGCGGATCCTCTGTTTGTTCCACCAACCAGGACAATAGACCGGATCCCAGCCGGCGACCCAAAACAACGGCGCCGCAGGATAAGGCGCAAATGGGGCAGTCTCCTGGTCAGGCTCCGTAGATGGGCACATCGCTCACCACTCCCGAGTATTCTACTTGCCAGCGTCCAGTCTCTTGACAACAAGGTAGATGAAATCCGAGCAAGGGTTGCCTTCCAGAGAGACATCAGAGATTGCAACATTCTTTGCTTCACGGAAACATGGCTCACTCGGGATACGTTATCAGAGTCGGTACAGCCACCTGGTTTCTTCACGCATCGCGCCGACAGAAAAAAAAAACATCTATCTGGTAAGGGCAGGGGTGTATGCCTTATGATTAACGAGACGTGGTGTGATCTTAACAACATACAGGAACTCAAGTCCTTTTGTTCACCTGACCTAGAATTCCTTACAATCAAATGCCGACCGCATTATCTACCAAGAGAATTTCTCTTCGATTATAATCACAGTCGCGTATATCCCCCCTCAAGCTGACACATCGACGGCCCTGAAAGAACCTCATTGGACTCTATGTAAACTGGAAACCACATATCCTGAGGCTGCATTTATTGTATCTGGGGATTTTAACAAGGCTAATCTGAAAATAAGGCTCCCTAAATTTTATCAGCATATCGAATGTGCGACCCGGGCCGGGAAAATCCTGGATCATTGTTATTCTAACTTCTAACTACAAAGCCATTCCCCGCCCCCCTTTCGGGCAAATCTGACCATGACTCCATTTTGTTGCTCCCAGCCTATAGACAGAACTAAAACAGGAAATGGTCAGGTCTGTTCAACGCTGGTCCGACCAATCTGATTCCAAGCTTCAAGATTGCTTCAATCACGTGGACTGGGATATGTTCCGCATAGCGTCGGACAATAACATTGATGAATACGCTGATTCGGTGAGCGAGTTTATTAACAAGTGCATCGGTGATGTTGTGCCCACAGCGACTATTAAAACCTTCCCCAACCAGAAACCGTGGATTGATGGCAGCATTCGCGCAAAACCTTTAGCCCGAACCACTGCTTTTAACCAGGGTAAGGCGACCGGAAACATTACTGAATACAAACAGTGTAGCTATTCCCTCCGCAAGGCAATCAAACAAGCTAAGCGTCAGTATAGAGACAAAGTAGAGTCGCAATTCAACGACTCAGACACGAGAGGTATGTGGCAGGGTCTACAGTCAATCATGGACTACAAAAAGAAAACCAGCCCTATCGCAGACCACGATGTCTTGCTCCCAGACAAACTAAACAACTTATTTTCTCGCTTTGAGGACAATACAGTGCCACCGACACGGGCCCGCTACCAAAACCTGCGGACTCTCTTTCACCGCAGCCAACATGAGTAAAACATTTAAACGTGTTAACCCTCGCAAGGCTGCAGGCCCAGATGGCATCCCTGGCCGCATCCTCAGAGCATGCGCCAGACCAGCTGGCTGGTGTGTTTACGGACATATTCAATCAATCCTTATCTCAGTCTGCTGTTCCCACATGCTTCAAGAGGGCCACCATTGTTCCTGTTCCCAAGAAAGCTAAGGTAACTGAGCTAAATCACTTCCGTCATCATGAAGTGCTTTGAGAGACTAGTCAAGGATCATATCACCTCCCTCCTACCTGACACCCTAGACCCACTCCAATTTGCTTACCGTCCCAATAGGTCCACAGACGACGCAATCGCAATCACACTGCACACTTCCCTAACCCATCTGGACAAGAGGAATACCTATGTAAGAATGCTGTTCATCGACTACAGCTCAGCATTTAACACCATAGTACCCTACAAACTCGTCATTAAGCTCGAGACCCTAGGTCTCGACCCCGGCCTGTGCAACTGGGTCCTGGACTTCCTGACGGGCCGCCCCCAGGTGGTGAGGGTAGGAAACAACATCTCCACCCCGCTGATCCTCAACACTGGGGCCTCACAAAGGTGCCTGTTCACCCATGACTGCGTGGCCAAGCACACCTCCAACTCAATCATGAAGTTTGCAGACGACACTACAATGGTAGGCTTGATTATCAACAACAACGAGACGGCCTACAGGGAGGAGGTGAGGGCCCCTCAGAGTGTGGTGTCAGGAAAATAACCTCTCACTCAACGTCAACAAAACAAAGGAGATGATCGTGGACTTCAGGAAACAGCAGAGGGAGAACCCCCCTATCCACATTACCTGGACAGTAGTGGAGAAGGTGTTAAGTTTTAAGTTCCTCGGCGTGTACACATCACAGACAAACTGAAATGGTCCACCCACACAGACAGCGTGGTGTATGTAAACCTCCGACTTCAACTGTACATACATACATACATACAGCATCAATATTCATGTGTTGTTGAGAAAACATATTTTCTTATAGCTTATTTTGACTTGAAGTGAATGTTAGTGTTTCTCAGATTCTTGATTGAGTCTATGAACCAGTCATACCATCTGTGGTCGTCTTTAACGTCACTCTATTTTATGGATACATTACAGCTGAAATAAAAACTCAGCGGCGATTTGAACGAACATTCAAGCCCATTATGAAGGCTACAACCTTCTCTGTCTGTTGTAACTGATATTGCAGTTGCACAAGCAGGACGCAGTCCCTACACACTGCATTGGAGCAAAAACAATCTGCGTTTTGTATAATGATGTAGGCTAATCTTTGTAGTTGCTGCCATATCGTAGCCACTACGCATAGTTGCTATAAAAGAACACTACTACTTTGACTGCCTGTCTCCTGTTCAGCCAATGTTTGCAATGATGATGAAAAAGAACATTAAACCGCTAATTAGACTGCGTGTCTGTGACTTGCTTGTGTTTGATATGCTGCCTAGATAGCTACATGTAACTCCCCACTTGAGTTTTGCATTGGGGCAGAAAACTATCTGCGAGTTTGTACGAACATGATGATCATGTCTTTTGTGTGCAACATGCAAACAGTTGCATGTAGCCTAACTCCCCTACTGAAAATATAACATGAAACCACGCTTATGCTTAATAGCCTACTGAGGCATGGAATGCAGTAGTTGGAACATGTTGACCATGTCCTTTGTCTACAACATGAAGTGCGTAGGCTACACCATACAAAGGCTTTCATCGCCGATCCAAGCAGCAGCGGAGCACTGAGCAGAATGTATGTAGGCAGGGGAGTGGGCAGCAGCTAGGTAAAAAAATAAAAATATTTTCCAGACAATCCAGAATCGCAGCCACTCCGGTTAAAGTTTGGTGCATTTGAAACATGGGATACAGATTTCCCATGGAAGCAACCAACGTAGTAGACCATTAGACTAAGAAGAAAGGCCATTTTGAGCCACGGGTAGACACTGGTTTTGAAGTTCGCAGGTGGGGCTACCTCGTCACATGACCATGACCGACTCATGTTCGCTACACGTTGGTTTTGAAGTTCGCAGGCGGGGCTACCTCGTCACATGACCATGACCGACTCATATTCGCTACACGTTGGTTTTGAAGTTCGCAGGCGGGGCTACCTCGTCACATGACCATGACTGACTCATGTCCACTACACGTTGCTAATGTTTTCTGGTTAGCACATTTCAGACTCTCCCCGTTGGTTTTCTGGGAGGCTACAAAATGTGATGCATCTGATTTTCTCTTGTAGATTGCGCCCTTCAGAAACATGTATTTATGAGTAACTTGAAACTCATTATACTCTTTGCGAGTTGTCTGGAGATGTATCTATTCATTAGCTTCAAAAGGGTGTCATGTGTATGAATTATGCTAACAGGATCTAATTAGCAGATGCAAATGAGGTTAGTCAAAATTTTACTGAAAAGACAGAAGAAAAGCTCCATGGGATAGTTGGAGCATGACAGCTTACCAACCGCCCCCACGCTGGGCACCAAATGTGATGGTTCGCCCCTGCTGCTGCTCTTTACAGGAGACAGGATTGAACCATAAACATAGACGTGGGGAGGGCATCCGTATTAAAACGTTAATCTAAAACTGGTTGTGGTCAAAATCCTTCCAAACAGCCTAAAGACCTTCTGCACATTACCAAGTGTACATGTGAATTAAGTAACAGCATGTTGAAGAACATCTTGTTTTCGACCTAAAATTCTTTGGCCCACCACAAAAACAAACCCACAAAAATATTACACAACCAGCTGATGGAACTTGGGAATCCGGTGTTAATAGAACTCACCAATAGCAGCCGCCTACAGGCTCCTGCCATTATGACATCAGTGCCACAGACTGTGGCAGAGCTGGCAGAGCTCGAGAGCAGGCCTTCTGGTCTCGGCAGGGAGGTGGGCCAGCAGGCTGCAGGCAGGACCAGGGTCACAGACTCCTCTTCCTGCTATGGGAACCACGGCTACACTCACAGGCACTGGCAGGCAGGAGCATAGTGGGGAGGCAGAGACCCATTTTAGGCATGTCACAAAACACAAAGAGCACAGAGCGGAACGTACCTGGCACTGGCAGTGATCGGCTAGCCATGCCTTACCCTTGTCCTGACCCTCAAGCCATGCAGACCCTGCCAAGATCAGAATGGACAGTGATGCGTGGAAACCAGATCAGGTTATTTTGTCAGGTTGAAAGAGAGCCTCAATGAATAAATCACTATGAACAGGGGATGATTGGCTGGTACATTTGATTGTACACGATATTGTGTCAGCAGAGAGGAGAGTGAAAGACAAAGAGTGAGAAAGCGAAAGTAGGCAATCTTGGAGCGGCTCATCCACCCACTCACTCTTTCACCCACACACTGACTCACTTCACCTCAAGCCCACCCACACACACACATAGACTAGATGGGGATCAGAGGCGTACCTGGTTACCCACAACTTTCACCACACCCCCAAGTCTTGCGAGCAACAGGAACCTCAAAGGTCAAAAGACTTGTCCTAAACAACTTCTATGTGGTCTGATATTGCACAAACTACAACACAGACCACAGCTCTTCTTATATATCAAATATAAGGACATGCAAAACCAACCAAGCTGAGTGTTGCTGTTGATTGAAATGGCAATCAGCAGTTGAAACAATAACAAAGCATACTGGGATGGGTCTGGAGATATGTAACCAGTCTCAAATTCATAGAAAAAGCTATGGATGGACCATTCATGATATCAATACTTTTCGTACCAATATTTAACCATGTTTTGAGGCTATATCCTGTTTGTTTACATTTACTTTGTTTACAAACATTTGAGTAAAACAAGCTTATACAGTGTTTTGAGGTACAACAGCCGAACTAAGCTCATGAGGCATTTAAAGTTATATTCTTCAAGAATCAATGGGTACATATCATTAACTAAGAAGTCCAAAATGGGATGTAGCAACTGCTGATGGCCCCTTTAAGGGTCACTAGACTAATACCACCATAACAGCCCAATGAACATTTCCCGAAATACCATAGCAGAATTCAACAAAATACTGATCCCAACAATGCCTCTGAACAGCCTGAATCAAGGGCCCATTGGTAATGGCATGATCAAGTATTGCTTTCATACATTGTTCTTTTTGACTGTATATGAAGGGGTCTCAACTCTAACACCTCCCACGCAAATGTACCTCGCTGTGTCTAACACACAAACACACCGCCTCAGCCTGGGGCTCCCCTTTCAACAGCCTACTCGCTGAAGGTGTGATCGCTGCTCTTGCTGGTGTATGTTTATTTTTATTTATTGAACCTTTATTTAACTAGGCAAGTCAGTTAAGAACAAATTATTATTTACAATGACGGCCTAGGAACAGTGGGTTAACTGCCTTGTTCAGCGGCAGAACGACAGATTTTTACCTTGTCAGCTCAGGGATTCAATCTAGCAACCTTTTGGTTACTGGCCCAACGTGCTAACCACTAGGCTGGAGGGGGGAGCTCTCTTCAATCAGGCCTACATGCATATATTATGTTGGGATGTCCTCTGCTGCTTTATCAGACTTATTTTGTGTGATTGGAAAGAGTCGTGTTGTGTCCCTTTTCATAGGGGATCCCCTGCGTGTCATTTTTCTTACTGAGCTGGTAAGGAAAGATGATGCTTGTATACCAGTCCAAGTGGGGGTTTCACTTAGTAGTTGTCATGTTTTTTGGATCTTTGATACTCATTGTTCGACGGAAATTCATTGGATATTCAAGACACAGCTCATTGTCTGTTTTTCACCTAAAGAAAATGTCATGGCAAGTCCTAAGTGGGCTGTACACTTAATCTCTTCTTATTCTATACATTTGTGAGTTGCACATTATCTGGCAACTTAATATTGTATGTGGATGTCTATGTGCATGAGTGACTAATAACATGCAAGCATTTGTTGCGGGGGGGAAAAACCAGTCGTTCCTTGCCTATACAACAGATTTTTGAAACAGAACCCGGAGCATTAGTGCCGGGTTTGGGGCCAACTGGTCCCATCTGTTCTGTTCTAGCAAGGTCCAAAGCAATGAGATGATCTTCGAAAGCAAGCTTCCCCGTCCCTGACCGACAGAATGTTTGATCGATGTGTCTAGACCTCCACCACGTCTAACCTGCTAGCACAGAAGGACACGACAAACATGACAAACACGACAAACACTCGACAGACGATCCAAAGGAACAGATAGACTGCTTTCCCTTCCCTGTGTTACTTGGAGACTCATGATAGTTGCTGTTCAGTGTTTCTTGTCACTCAAGTCCAACCTGAGGGAGTTTGTCTTGATACCTCTTTGGATGGCTGTGGTGGAGGAATTTACAGTTTGCTGCCAATGGGTTGTACTATGACCAAACTTTCAGTCCAATTTCTGTCAATTCTTAACCTGCTGGGTTAAAAAAGGATTGAACAAAGTCACTCCCCACTGTCAATTCAGCATCTATTCCACGTTGGTTCAACGTCATTTCATTGAAATAACATGGGAAAAAAAGTTGATTCAACCAGTGTGTGCCCATTGGATCCATAACTCTCTGACTTTCTACTTTGTTGGACCTTGCTTTGGGAAGCATGTAAGCTAATGTTCTATTTAAAAGAAATCTTCATTCTGACATAGGGTTCTTTGCTTTTGTACTTGACACTGTGCTGCTCTCCAGTTAGACTGAACCTCTATGGGCCGCCACAATGTATGTGGGAGTCCCTGCTGTTGCCCTGACTGCCAGGCTCTCCCTTTCCAGCTTTGGCTCCAGAGCCATGCAAGCCCATCTGATGTGGTATCTCCATCTGACTAGTCGTCACCCATCCATCCACCAGCCTTTTGGAGGGATCCTACAGTACAGGAGGGACCCAGATTGTTGTAGGGCATTTACATGTAAATACAGAGACGCAGGGCCTGTGCCTGTGTTCAATATTGAAGGGGTCCGCTGCACACAGGTCTGTGTGTGTGTGTGCATATGAGTGTGCGGTGCATGTGTGTGTGGCTTGCTCCAATACATCTAAAACA
This sequence comes from Brachymystax lenok tsinlingensis, assembly GCA_030435695.1. Classification (NCBI taxonomy): domain Eukaryota; kingdom Metazoa; phylum Chordata; class Actinopteri; order Salmoniformes; family Salmonidae; genus Brachymystax; species Brachymystax lenok. The sequence continues at coordinate 35,977,017 of CM059799.1, forward strand.
CGCAGCTGCCAAATTACAGGGAATGTTTTAATACAATTCCATTCTGTGGTCCCTAATTGCATTTTGTCACTGGATGCATTCCTTCAGAACCGAATATTCAATGAATGATTGATTTGTTAATGATCTGATTGATGTCTGAGAAAAATGTACTGAAAGCCAATAATATTTTCTGCAAGTAAGTTAAGTCATGTAAATATACTAGCTAGACATTCACTGAGATTGACAGAAAGAGAAGTGCAATGGAAAGTCCAGCATTGTAAGTGCAGGCCCCCAGAGAGGTACTAGAGATCCCTGGGCAATGGCACGGTTTCACAGCAGGGTCACACTTAAACCATTAAACATGTCTACATAGCCATCCTCCCACTAGCATAGTGAGTCAGTTTGGGCTTTCCTCTGTGTTTTTCTAGATGCTACATTCTCACTTCTGACTCACTGATTTAACCACAATAAAGAGGGTACGAAATGCAGTTTCTGAGTCAGGATTAGCAATGTGATAAAAGCCCACCTTGTTTGGCCGTAATAGTGCTTGTGGGATAGAGTACGCCCCCACCCCACCCCACCCCCACCCCGGCCAAGAGAGTGTGCCTGTCAAGGGTGTGTTCTCTTCCAAGGCTTGATGCCAAGTCGATACAACTCTACCATCCTTCTATCCCTCCCCCCTCCTCCCCACTCCTTTACGCCTCACGTTCCACAGAACACATATCCAGCCAATGGTGTCAAACTTTTAGCACCTGTCATTTTGCTTGGCCCCTCATGTCGATTCCTCTGGTATGGGATGGGATGGGATGGATGTGGAGAAGTGGGTCAGCAAAGGTTGATGTTCAAATGGGGATGAGGGTGAGACGGAGGCCAAAGGACTGGCATCCATCTTGGATTTGACAAGCTCACATGTTTTACCCATGATTCACTAAGAGAAGATACGAGTTGGCTACATGTGCCAAAACCATGCAGGGGTAATTTGTATCCACAGACTAGCCTCAATATGTTCTGTATGTCAACATGTAATGGTAAACATTGACATGTCTCACAAGATACATGCAATCACAATAATATCACCATAGTCCATAAATAAAGTTACAATTGTCAGCCGGACTAATATTTTACACTAAACTTGCCATAGGGTGCAAATGAAGAATGGGACTGCTGCCTTGACATAGGCCACTCAAAAAGAATAGAACACTCCAGTCCAGAACTATAGTATGTACTTCAAGCTTAGAAAATACTGTTTATCTAATCCTAATGTACTTTGAAAGATTTGTCCTAGTTGTAAGAGTGGTTGGAAAGTCAGACATAAAGTGCACACCAAGCCTGACACTTGCCGTGAGGGCCCGTCTTCCATATTGTGCCCCTGTCCCAGGAGAAGGCCCGATGGTGACACTTCCCATAGTGCTGTAATCCAAAGATCATTTTGGAGTGCCTTGGGATCAAACACAGTCTGTGTGCCTTTCAATCCTCTCTGTAAACAGTGTAGGTACCTGACTGAAGATTTATCTTAACACAGTGGATTATCATAGCCCCCTAAAAACCTCCTTCTCATATCCAAGTATTGAGCCTCAGCCAAGGCTAAACACTTCCCCCAGATACAGGACGCAACAATAAATCCGCCCCTCCATCCATACATACACAGAGAGTACAAATACAGAAACAGACTCCTGAGATATACTGAGGCTTATCTGGGGAACGTTAATAAGTAACATTCCTCTGATTTTGTGAATTCATGTGTTGTTGTTTTTATGTAGCTTCAATTTATACATTGGATTACGTACAATGTGCTGCATACATCGTGGTGAACTCCCTTGGCTACCTCAGTGACTGGTTGGCAGAAGATGGAGAAAGGAGAAACTTCAATTACATAATTTGCTCCGCCAGAGTGGAGTATCTGGAATGACATACACATCAAGCATGAATACATTTGACATTTTACACAATTTAATGGTGTGGATTATCTTTTTTTAAATGTCATTAAGGAAATTGAGAATATGTGCATGACAAAAAATGTTGCAGAATTGACCTGTAATCAAGGTCCTATAAACCACATCCTTCATTACTATTGCTATTTCAGCAATTTAAAGGCAAAGGGAGATGAGAGAATGCAGAAGCGATACCAAGTGCCATTTTATAGCCATTGAAGAAAACACTATATAACCAAATAAAGTGTGTGGAATCTGTCTATTTCAAAGACAGCAAGTGTGGTAACATAAGCTTTGACTTGCGTAAACACCATCCCTTTGATTCCATGTTTGTTCTTGCTACACAGTGGGAAATATACGGAGGGACCTTCCATGATAGAATTGTCAGATAAATTCTTTACAATAAAAATGTTAGAGAGAGGATGATGATTTGCGGAGGAGAGCATGGTCAGGATGGCGCGCGATGAAGTTGGTTATTTTCCCATCATGCCTCCCGCCAGGGGTCTCGGTAGTGGGGATTCACTAATGAGCCTGGTGTTATTAATCCTTGCAATGGGGTACATGAATTCACTCCCGAGCAAAGGCTTCAGCAGTCGCCTTGGCCCATAAAACCTGGAATGTATTCCTTTCATGTGCTATGCTGATTATCTACTCTGACAACAATATGGTAAGACTTCCATTCCCCTGTCGCGCAGCCCCTGGCCCCAGGCCATCCAAGGTCATCTCCGACACACTTGGACTTTTATGGGTGGTCAAGGAACATGCTGACAGGTCAGAACGGGAGCTCCTTTACGATTCGACCTTAACATCGGCCTCATTTGGAATTAGTTTATGTGTAGGTGCTGCATAAATCACATTTATTCTGTTTTCTACTTTCAAACGGCGTCCGCAGCTTTGGAGTCACTTTGGAAAAACCAACAAAACTTGAAGCCGTGCGGTTATGCCCGTTAAAATGATAGCATTTGCGTTTTTATTGTTTGTTTTATCTAGTTTTTCTCGCCACATGCATGCAGTCATCTGTGAAACGTAGCTGTAAAGTATGATGATCGGTTGTGAAATAATTCAGATAAACAGATTTTTTATTATATTCTTCTTGACTGTTTTGAAAAACAGTGTGCCTCTCTTTCAGGCTAGATTTATTTCCATTGAGCAGAGAGTAACTTCCACTTCCCTGCCTATTTCCCCCAACATAGATAGTAGATATACTACTTTCACTTATGGATTTATGATAATTTACTGATCATACTCTAACTGCTAAAAAGCACAGTTTGGTGGAGTTAGACTAACGAGGTGTTGACAGCTGTTTGCTGAGAAATAGAGAGCCTAGTCTTTAATACCGAGACACTGCCTAAAGCCAAGCCTACCGACTGTAAAGTTCCCCTTTACCCCATCAGTGTGACCTCAGCGACATGGTCCTGTGCGCTTCTGCCCTCAGTGCCCTGAACTTCAACTCATTACTATGATATGGGGCTTGCGGTTAAGAGTGTTGAGCCAGCAAATGAAAGATCGCTGGTTTGAATCCCAGAGACAAGGTTACAAAATCTGTATATGTGCTCTTGAGCAAAGTGTGTGTGTGTGTGTGTTTCAGAGAGAGCGAGAATGGGAGAGACAGAGAGAAAGAATAACAGAGAAAGAGGGAAAGAGAGTCAGGCTCCTTACAACAGAAAGTAAGCACAATGGTCTCAGTGTCTGTTGTAGTTCTAGCACTTAGGATTTCCACAATAACAGGCTGGTTATCATTGCCTCATGTTCTAATTTGCTCTGTCCATTTTCCCCTAAAGCTTCCAAGACTGATAAAGAAGACAGCCCTTCGTGATTTCGCCCTAGTCTAAAAGCTAATTGTTGATTTTGAGTTAACCCTTTAGCCTCTCCAGTGTAATCATTTTAGAAGTTCCCCAGTAGGATTCACAGTTTGCAAACAATGTAAAAACATTTTTGTGGGAGTTAATAAAGCTGCATACAAACATAGTCTCTTTTTTGCTTTCTTGAGTAAGGCAGCTCCAAAATGCAAGCGTTTCAGCCTCGCTCAGTGCTTTCTGTGGTGGTGGGGCAGCCAGCGGAAGATACGGAGCTTAGTGATTGGTAATGTTCTCTAGATGCGCCGTGATTCACTCAGTGTTCTGTCAGGCATGAGGACACTACGTCACTGAAAAATCTACAGGGAGAACTCAAAAATTCAAGCCCCTTGGGTGCTGCCATAGATTTAAATTAGAAGTGCCCATCCAAGAAGGTCATTTGGCACAGATAAAATTACGTCAAATCACGTTATATCTACCGTAGATTTGATTGGATTGATCATGTCAACATCATACTTTCAAAATCTTATCTAGCAGTCATCATCATCATCATCATCATGAACCAAGTTGACAATCTACTGGCAAATCCTTTTCAATCCTTGTCATGTGAAGAGAAATTATAGAGAAAATGTATCGGTGCTTATCAACCATTGGATACAAACATTACACAACAAGTTGACAATCGCAAATTCAACAATGAGTGCTTTGGAAGGAATCAGTGGCTAACTGCAAGAGTTGGATAGCAATTACTAGCCTGGTATTCAGTGGAGTGGGTGTGTGGTCCAAGTCTGGGTTTAATGGTCTCTTTTCCAAGCTTAAAAAGATAAACATTCACAAGTTCCAAGTTGACTTGAAAGCACCATAAATCCAGAGAATGCCAGACATTGATAACAAAATTTGCCCACAAGAAGGACTGCTGTGCCACCTTCCAATTCAAGTGAGCACAGCACAACAAGGTGAGTCCAAAAATGTATTGTATGCTGCTGCATAAATTATAATAATTTGGTCCCTTTCCCCTTTATAACTTAGCCTACTGTTCTGACTTGGTGGTGCACATGTAGCCTATAGCCTGTTTAGAGAAATGTAATCATCAAATATTGTAAGCGCTTTCAATGTCTGCTTATATGCCCCCTTTATTTATCCTACAGTTCTGACTTGGTTTAGAGGGAGAATACTGTAAGAACGGCCCATGTTCTGAATTCTGTCGCTTTACATTTCAAAAGTGCTGAACAAATAGTTATATTGACTACGTCCGTCCTAGCTCGCACAATGTCTTCATCGAAATTACGGATTGCCTCTTATCCGCTCGTCATTCCCTTATTCAATAGTATGTACATCTCAATTGTCAGTAGAAACCACATTTGTTTAAGCAAGTCAGCCATATCAGCTGTGTTTTTTAAAAAGGCAGTAAATGAGGGTGAATGAACGGTTTCGCTGCCAGACAAGGCTCCGCTGACAGCCAGGTGTAGGGTAAGGGTAAGGAATCACTCCGTGGTGCTGAAAAGAAAGCTCTGCTATTGAGACAGCTTGATGTAGGCCAGTTTTTTTTGTGTTATGGCTTTGCTGCCATTTTTTGGTTTGCCCCAACCAATATTTACACGCTAAAATCGCCACTGTCCCCATGTAATGTTAATGGGGAGCAAACATGGCTGCCATAAAATGTTTTAGTGTCATGTAAATGCATCATAATGCAGAAACTGTATTGGCCCAACTCTCTAAAAACATAGCTCTGGCTATAGCTAACCGTCTACTGTTTGCATTCAAAAGATGCATTCAGCACCGGCTTCTAGTTTCACCAATCCAAAGTGAGACTGCAGTGTAGAGATCGCAGACGGCTCCCTCATAGTGAGGGAGCCCTCAGATCCTCAGAATGTTCTACAGCTGCACCATTGAGAGCATCTTGACTGCCTGCATCACCGCTTGGTATGGCAACTGCTTGGCATCCGACCATAAGGTGCTACAGAGGGTAGTGTGTATGGCCCAGTATATCACTGTTGTCGAGCTCGCTGCCATCCCAGGCCTCTATGTCAGAAAAAATTGTCAAAGATTCCAGCCACCTAAGTCATAGACTGTTCTCTCTGCTACCACATGGCAATCCAAGACTGGGACCAAAAGGCTCCTGAACAGTGTATATCCCCAAGCCATGAGGGGGTATACATTTTTTCCAAGATGGCGTAGCAGTCAGATGTCTATTTGTCTTGTCCCATCCCATGTATATATCGTTTTCTTCATATTCATATTCTATATATTTTTTTATCTCAATTTCCATCCACGGACTGAACATACTCTCCTGCAACTCGCCCCACCCAATGTGGCACAGATCTGCTATTTTTTACACTTTAGAACCGGAACCCCCAACAGAAGCTAGCCAGCTAACTAGCTAGCGGTCATCACCGTTAACTCAGACATCAGCCAGCCTCAGCCCAGTCAATTCCTGCCAGTCTGCACAGCGCGATATCAACCCAGATATCAACCCAGAGCATATCAACTGCTTTCTCTACCACATCTCCGGATTCCTCCCACAAGCTCTGAAACTTTACACCAGATCAGCTATCTGAGTGGCTACTCCTGGCCAACGTCTCTGTCCCGAAGCGAGCACCAGTTAGCCTGGAGCTAGCCTGGAGCTAGGTCCATCTCCCGGCTAGCCGAAAATATCCTTTAGCCAATTCTTGGGCTACAATACCTATTTGGCCAATTGGCCTGGACCCTTTTACTGCCGACACGGAGCCATGCCGATCCATCACAACTGGTCTACTGACATAACCGTCCGAGGGGTCTCAACCGGCTATTCTGTTACGATGTTGCCAAAGAACCATCTACTAGCCCCGGGCCGCTAGCTTTTCTGAATGCTGTGTCCCCTGCTCGCCTAGCGTAGTAGTGACTACCAAACGGCACCCTGACTGACCTATTGCTGCTCTTTTGACCCAATGAAGACTCGGCTACACAGCTGATGCCCCCTGGACTGTTTCAATAACACGGTACCTCATTTTGTTTACCTGTCGGTCCCAGCCTCGAACTCCGGTCCTGTACATACCTAACTAACCCACTCTGTCCATTCATCGCCATTTACCCGTTGTCTTAGCTCTCCTGATCAAAACCTGTGTTTGCTATATGCCTCTCTCTAATGTCAATATGCTTTGTCTACTGCTGTCTTGGCTAGTTCTTACTGTATATCCATCAACTACAACATTTTCTTCCAAGATAGTACTGCCAAAGGGGGTGGAGTTGCAATCTACTGCAGAGATAGCCTGCAGAGTTCTGTCATGCTATCCAGGTCTGTGCCCAAACAGTTCGAGCTTCTACTTCTAAAAATCCACCTTTCCAGAAATAAGCTGTGCCCTGGACCCCATATGTGAATGAATTGCCCCCCATTTATCTTCAGAGTTTGTACTGTTAGGTGACCTAAACTGGGATATGCTTAACAGCCCGGCCGTCTTACAATCTAAGCTAGATGCCCTCAATCTCACACAAATGATAAAGGAACCTACCAGGTACAACGCTAAATCTGTAAACATGGGCACCCTCATAGATATCATCCTGACCAACCTTCCCTCTAAATACACCTCTGCTGTCTTCAACCAGGATCTCAGCGATCACTGCCTCATTGCCTGCGTCCGTAATGGGTCCGTGTTCAAACGACCACCCCTCATCACTGTCAAATGCTCCATAAAACACTTCAGCGAGCAGGCCTTTCTAATCGAGCTGGCCCGGGTATCCTGGAAGGATATTGACCTAATTCCGTCAGTAGAGGATGCCTGGTTGTTCTTTAAAAGTGCTTTCCTCAACATCTTAAATAAGCATGTCCCATTCAAAAAATGTAGAACTAAGAAAAGATTGTTCACTCCAGACTTGACTGCCCTTGACCAGCACAAAAACATCCTGTGGCGTACTGCATTAGCATCGAAGAGCCCCCACGATATGCAATTTTTCAGGGAAGTTAGGAACCAATATACACAGGCAGTTAGAAAAAGCTAGCCTTTGCTTTCCTAACAGAAATTTGCATCCTGTAGCACAAACTCCAAAAAGTTCAGGGACACTAAAGTCCTTCCAGCTGCCCACTGCACTGGGATGGAAACACTGTCACCACCAATAAATCTATGATAATCGCAAATTTTAATAAGCATTTTTCTACAGCTGGCCATGCTTTCCACCTGTCTACCGCTACCCTTGGTCAACAGCTCTGCACCCCCCACAGAAACTTCCCAAGCCTCCCCATTACTCCTTCACCTAAATCCAGATAGCTGATGATCTGAAAGAGCTGCAATATCTGGACCCCTACAAATCAGCTGGGCTAGACAATCTGGACCTACTCTTTCTACAATTATCCGCCGAAATTGTTGCAACCCCATATTATTTGCCTGTTCAACCTCTCTTTTGTTTCGTCTGAGATCCCTAAAGATTGGAAAGCGGCCGCGGTCATTCCCCTCTTCAAAGGGGGTGACACTCTAGACGCAAAATGTTACAGACCTATATCTATCCTACCCTGCTTTCTAAAGTCTTCGAAAGCCAAGTTAACAAACAGATCACTGACCATTTCGAATCCCACCGTACCTTCTCCGCTATGCAATCTGGTTTCCGAGCGGGTCATGGGTGCACCTCAGCCACACTCAAGGTCCTAAACGATATCATAACTGCCATCGATAAAAGACAATACTGTGCAGCCGTCTTCATCGGCCATGGCCAAGGCTTTCGACTACGTCAATCACCGCATTCATATCGGCAGACTCAACAGCCTTGGTTTCTCAAATAATTGCCTCGCCGGGTTCACCAACTACTTTTCAGATAGAGTTCAGTGTGTCAAATCGGAGGGCCTGTTGTCCGGACCTCTGGCAGTCTGTATGGGGGTGCCACAGGGTTCAATTCTCGGGCCGACTCTTCTTCTCAGGATACATCAATGATGTTGCTCTTGCTGCTGGTGATTATCTGATCCACCTCTAAGTAGACGACACCATTCTGCATACTTCTGGCCCTTCTTTGTGTTAACAAACCAGACAAGCTTCAATGCCATACAACACTCCTTCCGTGGCCTCCAACTGCTCTTAAATGCAAGTAAAACCAAATGCATGCTCTTCAACCGATCGCTGCCCGCACCCACCTGCCGGTCTGGCATCACTACTCTGGACGGTTCTGACTTAGAATATGTGAACAAAGTCAAAGTCAACATTATTAGTCAGTTGTACAACTGAATGCCTTCAACTGAAATGTGTCTTCCACATTTAACCCAACCCCTCTGAATCAGAGAGGTGCAGGGGGCTGCCTTAATCGACATCCACGTCTTCGGCGTCTGGGGAGCAGTGGATTAACTGCCTTGTTCAGGGGCAGAACAACAGATTTTTACCTTGTCAGCTCAGGGGATTCAAACTTGCAACCCTCCGGTTACAAGTCCAACGCTCTAACCACTAGGCTACCTGCCGCCAACTACAATTGCCTAGGTGTCTGGCTAGACTGTAAACTCTCCTTCCAGACTCACATTAAGCATCTCCAATCCAAAATTACATCTAGAGTTGGCTTCCTATTTCGCAACAAAGCATCCTTCACTCATGCCTCGTAAAACTGACTATCCTTCCGATCCTTGACTTAGGCGATGACATTTACAAAATAGCCTCCAATACTCTAGTCAGCAAATTGGATATAGTCTATCACTGTGCCATCCGTTTTGTCACCAAAGCCCCATATACTACCCACCACTGCGACCCGTATGCTCTCGTTGGCTGGCCCTTGCTTCATATTCATTGCCAAACCCACTGGCTCCAGGTCATCTATAAGTCTTTGGTAGGTAAAGCCCCGCCTTATTCAGCTCACTGGTCACCATAGCAGCACCCAACCATAGCACGTGCTCCAGCAGGTATATTTCACTGGTCATCCCCAAAGCCAACTCCTTCTTTGGCAGCCTTTCCTTCCAGTTCTCTGCTGCCAATGACTGGAATGAAATGCAAAAATCACTAAATTCTTTATCTCACTCACTAACTTTAAGCATCAGCTGTCAGAGCAGCTTACCGATCATATCACCTGTGCACAGACCATCTGTCAATAGCCCACCCAACTACCTCATCCCCATATTGTTACACATTGTTTTGCTCCTTTGCACCCCAGTATCTCTACTTGCACATTCATCTTCTGCACATCTATCACTCCAGTGTTTAATTGCTAAATTGTAATTATATCGCCACTATGGCCTATTTATTGCCTTACCTCCATAATCTTACTACATTTGCATACACTGTATATAGACTTTCCTATTGTGTTATTGACTGTACGTTTGTTTATCCCATGTGTAACTCTGTGTTGTTTGTGTCGCACTGCTTTGCTTAATCTTGGCCAGGTCGCAGTTGTAAATGAGAACTTGTTCTCAACTGGCCTACCTGGTTAAATAAAAGTGAAATAAAAAAATTAAAATAAGACTGCTGAACAGTTGAAATGAAATGTCTACCCTGACTATTTGAATTGACCCCCTTTTTATTTGCACCGACTCTTGCACCGGCTCTATGCACACTTACTGGACTCTACCCACACACACACTCACACACTCTTTCACACTCTTCACATACGCTGCTGCTACTCTGTTTATTATCTATTTATGTTCCCTCTAAGCTGCAAGGGTTCACAGGGAGCACCGCTCCCCTCTGACTGCCAGGCAGAAGAAATATCAGCTAGCGCACTCAAGAGTTTTCAACTTTAGTTAACACTGTCAAAGTTTCACTCTACTGTGGGAATTGTGATCGAATCAATTCAATAGTAGCTACTTTCAATGTAAGATACCAAAACAAAATTAATTATGCAAGATTTACTATGCAAAACTAACTGTGCAGGAGATTTTGTTGTAGGCATGACTCAGGCCTATACTCTTCACAGACCGGTGCGGCATAACCAATCAGAGCTGCAGTAGGCCTATTTGCAAATAGACCATTGCCATTTATGGATATGTGCCATTCATTTTGAAATGGACTGTGTTTACAGCATGAGCTGTCAAGAGTAGATGCGCTTGTTTTGGGATAAAAGTGAGAACTGCATGTAGCCACCTGTGCAGATTTGTTCATTTACTTTGCTAGTTAGTTAGTTATTATCTCAGTTATAACTCATTTCTAGTAAACAATGAGGGAGTGGTTGCATTTCTCGCATGGAATAGCCTTCATTTATCAGAACAAGAATAGACTGACGAGTTTCAGAAGAAAGTTATTTGCTTCTGGCCATGTACACACTACTGTTCAAAAGTTTGGGGTCACTTAGTAATGTCCTTGTTTTTTAAAGAAAAGCATATTTTTTGGCCATAAAAATAACATCAAATTAATACACACACACACAAACACAATTTGTAGACAAACTGGAATTAAAGCCAGACTAATCCAGTGGCTCAGATGGTACTATCCACGCAGAAGATACATCTCCTTCAAATGTTGATATTTAGTTGCGTTGACAACTAAACAGTTCCGGGCATTATTGGCTGGCCTTTGGGGGCCTGGCCTGTAATACTGTACCTGCTTGCCCATTCAAGTAAAATATGTAAATATTAGTTCTTTATTTGACAAAGACGTGCACCAACAGAAAATATGCATAAATCTCAGATAAGGAATCCAAGCGAGCATAAACAGCACCCCTCTGCCTAAGTATTAGTGGCCCATGCATCTAATGCAGTCTGGCCAAAAAGAGTATGGCATGTCAATATCATTATCATTAGATTTGAAATCAATCAGAGCTTGAAACCCTAGGTCTATACAATGCATCCGTAAAGTATTCCGACCCCTTGACTTTTTCCACATTTTGTTACGTTACAGCCTTATTCTATAATGGATTCAATAGATTTTTTCCCCTCATCAATCTACACACAATATCCCAATATGACAAAGCAAAAACAAGTTTTTAGAATTTGAAATATCACATTTACATAAGTATTCAGACCCTTTACTCAGTACTTTGTTGATGCACCTTTGGCAACGATTACAGCCTTGAGTCTTCTTGGGTATGACGCTTCAAGCTTGGCACACCTATATTTGGGGAGCTTCTCCCATTCTTCTCTGCAGATCCTCTCAAGCTCTGTCAGGTTGGATGGGGAGTGTCACTGTCTCTCCAGAGATGTTAGATTGGGTTCAAATCCAGGCTCCGGCTGGGCCACTCAAGGACATTCAGAGACTTGTCCCGAAGTCACTCCTGCAATGTGTTGGCTGTGTGCTTAGGGTCATTGTCCTGTTGGAAAGTGAACCTTCGTCCCAGTCTGAGGTCCTAAGCGCTCTGGAGCAGGTTTTCATCAAGGATCTCTCTGTACATTGCTCCGTTCATCTTTCCCTCAATCCTGACTAGTCTCCCAGTCCCTGATGCTGCCACCACCATGCTTCACCGTAGGGATGGTGCCAGGTTTTCTCCAGATTTAATGCTTGGCATTCAGGACAAAGAGTTCACTCTTGGTTTCACCAGACCAGAGACTCTTGTTTCTCATGGTCTGAGAGTCCTTTGGGTGCCTTTTCACAAACTCTTACAAAATATATATATTCTGTTTCCACCACATGAATGCAGCCGTCAATGATTACTCTCTGCACCTTTATTCATTAAATCCTGCACTTATTGGAAATGATCTTGCCTCCACCATCTACACCTCCCTTGGTTGAGATAAAAAAAAATTACATTTATTTAACTAGGCAAGTCAGTTAAGAACAAATTCCTATTTACAATGATGGCCTACCCCAGCCAAATTCTAACCCGGACGACGCTGGGCCAATTGTGTGCGCAGCACCCTCTGACAAAGGTTTTTGCCAGATTATTTAGGTGTAATTTTAGTCATCATTGCAGCAGTGGATGCCAGTGGATGCCAAGGGAAGCCAAGCTTCCCCAAAGTTTTGACAAAAATGGTGTTTCATAATTTTACTTCAATTCGCAAGTGGTTGAATGTATCTCACCGGAGTCTGAGTGAGCGAAACAGCACCACTCTGTCTCAGTATGTGTAGCCCATGTATCCGATGCTGTCTGGCCAAAGAGAGTATGACATTGTTGCCACTTGTAGCATTGAATTCAATAGCAATGGAAGCCAGAAAGCGTCAATGATAAAAAAAATATATTAAAAAATTGCCAATTAGTGTTGAGCTAAACAAAGTGAGCTCAAATGCGAATGGTCCTGGCGCACCAAATAAAAGTGTCAAGAGAAGCCCATTTGGATTTGGCTTCACACCAATTACATCTCATTAAAAGCAAAATGGAATTGACAGAAAAAACGTGAATTGTTGCATCTTGTTGTCCTCTGGTGGAGTCATAGACCGTTTTGGCAACATGAAAGAGAGGAGGATGGCATTGGCATTCCGCTACAAGTAGAGTCAACATGATTTTTCTACTTGCGAACCCACACACACACACACGTCTGCTTCCTATACGCAGACTCTGCGCTGCGCATATCGCACCGCGACCGCTAGGGGACCCCCGACCAAAAACTAAATACGAACTCAGTCGGGGTCTCAACTGAGATTTAGAAAAGTAGAATACACAAGGTGCAATTTTGACATTTGGTAGTGCATCAGCAGTTTTCCCTTGTTATGTCAGTCACTCAATTAGCCCATGTCAGCAAAAAAATTAAAGATTGCTAGGTAAGGTAGTTGAGCCAGCTATCAAACCCTTATAGTAGGCCTAATCATCACCAAATTACCAACCAGGGACACAGGGCATGTGGTCAGGGGTCCTGACCTCCAGGGGGCCCCCATTGATTTTATTAGTCATTATCACACAGATATCATATGAACATGGCAAAACGTCTAGAATTTCAGGAAGTTAGCTTTAAAACAGCAACATTTTCTCCACGCCATAGCAAAATGTGTGTGTGGGGGGGGCAACCAAATCTCGCTTAGGGCCCCCAAAAGGCTAGAGGCACTGACACACACACACACGGAGAGAGAGAGAAATCAGTAGCCTACCATGGACAGCGACTTGATATTCAGCTTAAATTGATTGGATTAAATTGTTTTTGGTATCTTTATGTTGTCAGTTTATTAGACTAAGCATAGACTACTGTAAGTGACTTGATGTCGAAATGTTGAAGTTGAAATGGTGCTGGAATAGTGCAGGCAGCTGCTGTTTTCTTTCCGACTTGCAGTCCGTAAATGTTGGGAAACAACTTGTAGGTAGGTCATGTAACTGTTTGTTACAAAATATGCTTTGTGAACTTCACTGGACAGACGTTGAATTTATTTTGCTACTGTGTGACTGTTATTGTCTTCTTGCTGTCTCTGGCTTATATAGAGCCCCACAGTGGAGGTGTCATAATACCCATAAAACCTAGCGGTCAAACAGGGAAATGGTTCCAATAGTTTTTCCACTATTCCTTTTCCCATAGGGAATACTTGAAGTAAGGGCTGTGTTTTGTGTATCCTTACCCTGGCATGACGTTTTGATAACCATGTAAATCTTTCTCGGACAAGGTGACTTTTATCAATATTTGTGTCTCTATTTACTCACAGATTCAAAAATTCTAATTAGTATCAAAGTAGACATCATGTAAGACTACAAATCCCTGCAAGCATCATCTCTAGCATTTTCTAGTTCTTTATGTTATGTTAATTTGCTGCAAATGTGGTGTGTATTGAATATATTGATAAAAGTTACCTTGTCCTAGAGAGATTTACACGGTTATTAAAACGTCACACCAGGGTAAGCCTACACGAAACACAGGCCTTATTTTAAGTGTTTCTAAAATCATCTATGGGAAAAATGTATGATTGGAACCATTTCCCTGTTTGACCGCTAGGTTTTATGCGTATTATGACTCATACTGTGCTACTCTATATCAACCAAAAGGCACAGAAGTCAGTTCAATCTTTTGATGTCCATTTGATTGAGTTGTCAACCAAAGTGAATTCATCAAAACATTTCACCATTTCATTGGATTTAGGTTAAAAGTTGGGAGAAAAATTATGAAATGCCCTTATGTTGATTACTTTTTGCAAATCCATTTAGTTTTCCATGTTGAATCAACGTCATCACATAGATTTTTAGGGTTGAAATGACGTGGAAACAACGTTGATTCAACCAGTTTTTGCCCAGTAGGCACAGTGGCATATGAACTAAATTATTAAAGAGCAAACAACCAATTACCACAACACATAGGTTGTAATATGTTTTTTTTCCTGGTTTGGCTTCTACGGTGTTTTTACCCACGCGCTGCTAGTGCATAGCAGTAAATGTCTGAAAGGAGACATAAGCATTAGGTAAATGGTATTGTCCAATCAGTAGCCTGATGTTATTTCTGTTTGCTCTGCACAATCACTAAAGAGCGCTGTCCCAGAAACAAGTCTGCTGCTGCGCCACACTAGGTTCATTCTCACATCTCTACAATACTTCACAGTGAGCAGTGAACAAAATCGAGTAGCTTGTATGCCTAAACCTTTTTTCTGGGGGATGTTAGTTTAAGTTTAGGGGATACATTTCATAACAGAGATATAATTCATACCCCTTTTATTTGTGTATGTTTGTTGAATAGCCTACTATTAACCTATTTAAACCAATTCGTTTCTAAAAGAAATGGAACATAATGTCTACTCAAACATAAGTTTGTTTTATGTTATTTTTATCAGACCGCCAAATAAAAATGACACATTTTGCGTCAAATTTTGAATGTGCAATAGTGGCCAATGGGCTTTATGGGTGTCAACGCGAAGTGTTTTCTTCTTGGGGCACGCAGGCACCCACTGCCAAGCCTCTATACATGTACTCGTCGTATTCTGAATAAGGAATTTAGATAACGCTGTGGCTCTTTCCCGAGCTGTCTCTTCGTTATACATCACCGGTTAACTCAGATGGAAAAAATAATTGGTCATTTTCCTTTTCTTGGAGAAGAGCAACCCTGTGGGATTTGTATCCGCATATCCCTTTCATATAGCATAACCGTTTGATTATGAGGACACGATCAGATGTTATATTAAATTAAAATATATATTTTTTTAAATAAAAGACTTATGATTAAATCACAATTAAAATAAAATACAAAAAAATCTAATAACATCAGTTTCTTTAAATATAGGTTTAGGCTTTTTGATTACATCTAGGCCAATCATCTTGCTATCCCATTCAATTAAACAATTCCCAAAAGTAGGCCTTGCCTAGGCTACATAATATTTGCTTGGTTGAGAGCCATGATTGTTTAGACCATATTCAATTGTTCTCAATTGATGGTCATTTGTGAATATATGTTTCATGAGTAGCCTTTTTGTGAGATTAATAACAAACTAATCTCAAAAATGTATTATTTATTTTAATTGTGTAAACCACAGACCTCACAGGTAACAGTCACTTTTTTCATCGTTTCCTGTAAACAGGCTCACAGTCACTTCACATAATTGGTGCTGCAAACAAATGTGTCACTTCAGAAAGAACAGATGAGGACTGGCTGATGTCGCGTGCGTAATGATGTAAATAAAGTAAAGTTCTTTATTATTATTTCACATCATTTTAACGTCTTATAATTTTATTCCAACATGCACACTTTACTAGTATTCGAAAAGAGATTTTTCAATGGCAGGCTTTTCCATACGAAAAGAGTTCGACAGAGAACGACAAATAATTAGTTGATATGCATGGGGAGCCTAAACGTGACGTTTAGCGCACGTGCCGACTGATTAGACGCTGCTGGGACTTTCTAATTAACTGCATGAGGTTTGTTGTTGTAACTTGGCAAAATGTACGAATTCGTACATACAATATAGCCCCGAGGAATGCGTAAAGTAACAGTTACTATCCAAGTATTATTATATTTTTTTTACAATGAGTAAAATATGTTAATTGTGTAGATATTCCTATAAGAAAACCATGTTCCAAACCTCATGTCTCCATCATAATTCGATCAAACGTTATTGGAGTGTTTACCCTCGTAGGATGGCCAGAATTCGGGTGACTAAAGTAATGGGTGCCAGAGGGGGGAAAAAAGTGGTCAAAAATCTGTAAATATTGCATCGTGTCAGAGCCTTAATTCTTGCACAGAATCTAGCCTATTGGCTACTTGACAGGCTCATTTTCCCATTTAACTCCTCTTCTCGAATCCGCAGTATAAAGGTAAGATGGATATCGCGTTTGAGACATGACATGTAGTATTTTCATATTTTAGTATACGCTTCATATTAATTCGACATTCCTGTTTTTTGAAGAAAAAAAGTCTAGGCCTATCTCTGTGAAATCTCAACTGAGTACTTACTGAGCGTAGCTTTTTACTTTCAAAATCTTTTACATGTAATTCAACTCGTTATGTTAATTTTGCGACACGCGGAAACAACTTTGAAGTTGACTACCACAAAGTAAGATCCTCAAGTTATTAAGAGAACCCGCTATGTCAACAGAGCTTGGTACTTATTATCGGATTTATTATATTAAATCCGACCTTTTGGACATGACGCTAATGAAATGTTTAAGACCGTACCGAACGATTCAGAACATGAATAATCATGTCTTCATACTATATTTTATAACAAAGGGAAGTTCAACTTCATAACCAACGCGCGTTTTCACCCACTCTGGTCAGTGGGTGAACACCCTGTGTGTGGATATCTCCCAATTACTTTGATATGTTTCGGGAAGAAATTCATTTTCTAGTCCTTCAGGCATACTTTAATCAAACTGTAAAATGTTCAGCAAAAGTCGTTGCATATAGGCTAATTGCTTTTATCCATAATATTCCCAAACTTTGCGCTTAACTAACAATTTAGCGAGTTCAATGCCATAGGCCTGTAGAATAGCCTAAATCATTATCATAATATCTGAAAAGTGATTTCGTTATAGGCTACCAAAAGTCATTGCAAATGTGCAATGGATTTAAAATGGTTAGCCTATGTCAATTAAGGCAGACTATGTCTAATTGAATTAAATCAGTAGGTTGAACCAATGGGCATGGGAAGGGCTGTAGCCTATTCCGTGGATCCCCAAAAGCTCCTCCCCTGATGCTTGCGGTGAGTTGGGTGTGTGAATAAGGCGATCATATAAGAGCCCTTGAACAATTCGTGGGCAGATCAGAATCGTATAGTGAGCGTAAATTCGTAGGTGCAACTGAGAAGGTCAACATTAGTTAGCAGAGGAGTGGCGAACCGCACACAGAGGACTCATACCAGGGCGCAGTGGTGCAGCGTCTTGGTGGTTGTGATTGTAGCCAATTTTTGGATCCTTTAATTTTTGTAGTGTTTTCTATTAAAAAAATAATGCAGCTGGAGAATATTCTTCCCAGCGCATCAACCATCAACTTACCCAATACTTTTTATAACCTCTCGTCGTCAGATAGTGCAAATAATAGCCCGGGGCCAACGCAGATCGAATATCAAGACGTTGACCGGACGGAATCCGAACCAAGTAACGGTCCCAATAAATATTTGAGCGGAGTGGGGAACGCCATGATGGGTGAGGGAGAGGGCAATGCCTTCACCGGGACTAAAGCTGCCCCAGACGGAAGAAAAGACTCACCGGTCCTCGGAGAAGATGACCAGTCCACTGGCCGGCGGTACCACATAGATGAACTTGGCTCTGACAGATACTTTATCTCGTCCTCACAGACGAGCTCCGATGTGGCAAATCAGTGTTCCCTCTTTCCATACGCAGGACAAACTGGGACAATGTACAGCGGGTCAAATGGATCCAGGTATTCCTCCCTTCATTACGGATCTGTCCTGCCACCGGCAGGCTTTTCATCCTCCGTGTGCCCCAGCCGGAGTCAGTTTGGCAGTAGCTACCAGTTCGGCCAGGGTCCAGGTTGCCTGTACCCCTCCTATCCGGGAACGGGTTCAGGTATTGGTTCCATGGCTCTCCCGGGGTCCACACCGGGGACGAGGGCTCAAGTGTATCTCTGCAACCGGCCCTTGTGGCTCAAGTTTCACCGATTCCAGACCGAGATGATCATCACGAAACAGGGCAGGTGAGCAGAGACGTTGGAGACAAGTTGGTGGAATGTCATGTTTGATGGTTACCTTACTAAATATCCGCCAATCTGTGATGTTCCAATAGTCGTTTAAATTTTGCATATTTTGACGAATGTTATTCACATCATTTTTATGAATAGCCATACATGCCGACTTGTACATATATTTAATTGTGTGTTTGTAAATTATTATGTAGTCTATACAAACGTTTAAGACCTTTTTTTAATTTTCGTGCACTGTGTGCAGGAATAGACTAAGTGTGGAAAAGTGTCAAATTGATTTGTTCATGCCATGACCTAACCTTACGAATTCTCTTGAATGCAACGACTCCCTCTGATAATTTTCGTTTGAGGAAACACTTGAAATGGAATAATTGTGACAAAAAAATGTATTTTCTTTCAGGCGGATGTTTCCATTTCTCAGTTTCAACATCACTGGACTTAACTTGACCGCGCATTACAACGTATTTGTTGAGGTCGTGTTGGCCGATCCAAATCACTGGCGATTTCAAGGTGGAAAGTGGGTTACTTGTGGGAAAGCAGACAACAACATGCAAGGTGAGACTAATATTAAATGCACCTGTATAATGTAGGCTACCTATTTAGAGATTTTTTTTTAAATAAGTTCTCTATAGGCCTACAGAAGCAGCACATTTCAATTACCGGAAATTAAGTTACATTTCGATAACGCATAGCCTGTCAATTAGGAACGTTTCGTTAATGTCAATACACATTTCCCTAACATTTACACCCAATTAACTGGGTATTTAATGCTGTGCTCCTGGTCGTTTCCAACCACACATCACATTACCTATAAATGTTTGTTGTTTGATTATCCCCATTGAAAAGAAAATACCATCATTGTTAGCTGGTGACATTGGTCTGTAATGTGCTTGACCCGTTTCCAGCTTTTCTGGAAAACGGATTCAATTATAATTCATTATTAGTCATTTTTTTTCATATGGTGTAAAATGGCTTACCAGTGAGAAGGTTTTAATAACATGAAAATAGTGAACTTCAGTCATCCATTTGCATTTTCTCCCAAAAGTTTTTTTTACCTGTGCAATTTAACCATATTTACATATTAGCCTAATAGCTCCAGTTTTGAATCTGATTGCTTTTGAAAATTGAAATCCTGAGCATGTGATTCCATAATAGTAAATTGGCAAATTGCTGGTCTTTTTGGAAATGTATAGTGTGATACATGTAACAGAAGTTCAAGTTAAGAAATGGGAAAACATTTTAGTTTTGGATTTGTGCTGCATTGTACTTAATGTTTATGTTCTATGTCCCACATAATTTATTAAATTACAGGTAACAAGATGTATGTTCATCCTGAATCCCCAAACACTGGTGCTCACTGGATGAGGCAAGAGATCTCCTTTGGCAAACTGAAGCTGACCAACAACAAGGGGGCAAATAATAACAACACACAGGTGAGGCCTACACTGCAATTTCTTAATTTGGACTCAAATGTCTTTGGCTAGTTTTAAAAAGCGGTCTTTGGTGTTCTAGATCACAATTTTTTTTTTTTTTTTTTTTTTTTGACAGTGCTATTGGCAAAAATCTCCAAAGTAATTGGTGACGTGACAAATAACCCGACCACAGTAACTATTTTGAAAGCATGAAAAACCCAAGCACTTACTTGGGAATTCACACCTTTTTGTTTTGTAGATGATTGTCTTGCAGTCTCTACACAAATACCAGCCTCGGCTGCACATCGTGGAGGTCACAGAAGAGGGAGTGGAGGACATAGGCAGTGATGCCAAGACGCAGACCTTTACTTTCCCAGAGAACCAGTTCATTGCAGTCACTGCCTACCAGAACACAGATGTAAGATACCCACTTCTATCAATCTACATAAATCCTAAGTAGATAAGCTCCATCTTGTCTACATACAAAATAAAAATCATCTGATCTGCTTAAGATTTGTCTTAAGTTTCTGCACGGAGTACACAAAACATTAAGAACCCCTGCCATAGACTGACCAGGTGAAAGCTACGATCCCTTGTTGATGTTAAATCCAATTCAATCAATGCAGATGAAGGGAAGGAGATGGGTTAAAGAATGATTTAAGTCTTGAGACACAATTGAGACATGGATTGTGTGTGTGCCATTCAGAGGGTGATTGGGCAAGACAAAAGATTGAAGTGCCTTTGAACGGGGTATGGTAGTAGGAGCCAGGCACACCGGTTTGTGTCAAGAACTGCAGCGCCGCTGGGTTTTTCACAAGTTTCCCATGTGTATCAATAATTGTCCACCACTCAAAGGACATCCAACTTAACAACTGTGGGAAGCATTGGGGTCAACATGGGCCAGCATCCCTGTGGAATGCTTTCGACATCTTATCGAGTCCATATCCCCAACGAATTGAGGATGTTCTGAGGGAAATCGGTGGCGCTAACTCAATACTAGGAAGGTGTTCCTAATGTTTGGTATACTCTGTGAATATTGACTGTCTATAAAATGGGTTTTTATCAACACTTCTGACCTCCTTTCCAGATCACACAGCTTAAAATTGACCACAACCCCTTTGCTAAAGGCTTCAGAGACAACTATGACTCGTAAGTGACAATGACTTCCTTTTTTGCATGTGTTATTGTGGCCCTTTTATTTCTGCTCTGCTACTTTAAGTGTCTCTAGTGTGAACTTGTTTTTCTTTTGCAAACAACTCATCCTCGGACCTTTTTGTCTCTCTTCCACAGGATGTACACAGCCCCAGAGGGTGACAGGCTGACCCCCTCCCCGACAGCCTCCCCTCGCTCTCACCAGATTGTGCCGGGTGCCCGCTATGCCATGCAGCCCTTCTTCCAGGACCAGTTTGTCAACAACCTGCCACAGAACCGCTTCTACACTGGGGAGCGGGCCGTGCCCCAAACGAACAGTCTCCTCTCCCCCCAGGCTGAGGATGCCGGGGCCAGCTCGGCTCAGCGCTGGTTCGTCACCCCGGTCCAGCAGTCGGGCTCCAACAAGCTGGACCTATCCTACGACCAGGACTACTCAGCCAGCAGTCTGCTGTCCTACGGCATCAAGCCCCTGCCCCTCCAGACCTCCCATGCCCTCAGCTACTACCCCGACTCGGCCTTCGCCTCAATGGCGGCCGGCTGGGGCACCAGAAGCACTTACCAGAGGAAGATGACCGCAGGCCTGCCCTGGTCCCCTCGGCCCAGCCCCCCAGCCTTCACAGACGACCAACTGGCTGCTAGCAAAGACAAGCTGCCCGAGGAGAGCACCGCAGCCTCCACTTGGGTAGAGACGTCCCACTCGCTGAAATCTGTGGACTCAACCGATTCGGGTGTGTACTCCATGGTCTGCAAGAGACGCCGGATGTCACCTGGTGGGTCGAGCACAGAGAACTCCCCCACCATCAAGTGTGAGAACTTGACCACGACGGAGGAGTTCAACAAAGACAACCCCAAAGGCATGGGCTACTATGCCTTTTACACAAGCCCCTAAAGACTATTTATTCAAATCATTTTTATTTTTTTGTTTTAAATTTTGTTTTAAACACCCTTAACTTTTATCTAAAGGTGCCAAAGCTTTGTGCTCCCAAGCAAGCTGCACAGATTACTTACCCCCTCCCAACACACATGCATTGTGACAAATTTGTTTTTAAAGCATTTCCCCAGTTGATTTAATTTTTTACTAATGTGATTTTATTTAAGGTCATTTTGTTGTACAGTATTTGTGCACTTTAGTATGTGATGTATCTTGTACAAACTGTCTTCATGGAGGTGTTATGAAATGGATAATAAAAACAAGCTTTTCATAAACAATGTCCCACTTTGCAAATGAAGTCTTGTTTATTATCAATAATATATATTTACTTAAGGACGACTCCGTGAAATGACAGTGCCAATAGCAACATCGCAGCCATTGAGATGTGAGACACAAGTCTTCGCCCTCATACAGTCGCACATTAGTATCTGTGCATGTGCACGGGTTCACTTCACGCTGGTAGCCAGGGTTCCAAAACAGCGGAAAAGTTGAGCCTCACTCAACGTTCTTAATCATTGCGCAAGTCAAATCAACGTTTACAGTTGAGCAGATGTTATAGTAACGTAAGCACTTCGCTGCACTCACTCTCCTAATAATACAGCATTATGTAGAACAGTACACCAAGAAATGTCAGAACTAATCCAATTTAATAACCCAAATAGCACTAACAGTAATCCAAATGCAATCTATGCATATACACTGGATGAATTTACACAATATTTACTAAGAATGGTGAGCTATGTCAAGAATCCTGTATATAAATATGCATTATGCATCTAAAATGCAATGTACAGTATAAGCTATGTCAAGAATACAATATTTAAAAACCTGTCGTGTGAAGGGACCATTTCAGTTCCTCAGTGATGTGCACATGGAGAACTTGAAGCTTTTGACCCTCCGCTGCAGCTCCGTCCGTGTGTATGGGGTCGTGTTCTCTCTGCCGTCTCCTGTTGTCCAAGATCAGCTGCTTCGTTTTGTTGCCATTGGGGGAGAGGTTATTTTCCTGGCACCACTCTGCCAGGGCTCTCAGCTCCTCCCTGTAGGCTGTCTCATCGTTGTTGGTCATCAGGCCTACCACTGTTGTCATCAGTAAACTTGATTGAGTTGGAGATGTGTGTGGTCACACAGTCATGGGTGAACAGGAAGTACAGCAGGGAGCTGAGCATGCACCCCTGTGCGGTCCCTATGTTGAGGATCAGAGTGGAGGAGGAATTGTCGCCTACCTTCACCACCTGGTTGGCCTTGGCCCGTCAAGAAGTCTAGGACCCAGTTGCACAGGGATGGGTTCAGACCCATCACTCTGAGCTTAGTGATGAGCTAGGAGGGCACTATGGTATTGAAGGCTGTGCTGTAGTCAATGAACAGCATTCTTACATAGGTATTCCTCTTGTCCTGTCAAGGTGCGATAGGGCCGTGTGCAGTACAATGGCTATTGCGTCATCTGTGGAATCGGTATGCAAATTGTAATGGGTCTAGGGTGTTGGGTAAATTGGAGGTGATATGATCCTTAACTAGATTCTCAAAGCAGTTCATGATGACAGAAGTGAGTGCTACGGGCTATAGTCATTTAGTCCAATTACCTTTGATTTCTTGGATACAGGAACAATAGTTGACATTTTGAAGCATGTGGGGACAACAGACGGAGAGATTGAATGTCTGTAAATATTACAAAATGTACCCGCTATTCTGTTTACTTTCTGCACCTAGCCTACGTCTTATCGATGAGTCTACCTTTTATTTAAATGAACAGTTATAGGCCTAATTTTTGGAAATGTCGAACATAAGAAATTATTTGGTATTATAATATGGTTGACCGAACCACAAACAATTAAGTGTAACGTTAGTTAGCTACAGTAGGATTATCATGAGGCTACTCACCATTTTCATTGTGATCACGAACGTGCATGAGCGTGTGCAGGCCAGAAACTATTTGTAGATGAGGATTCCTGCCGGATGTTGATGACAAATCTTTTTGATTATAACCACTGATCATCTTGGACAACCAAATATTTTGTTTAATTCGTACCTTTTGAAATAATTCCGAAGCATTAATAATTTGAGATGCTTGGAGATATAGCTGTCGTGAGTCCCGCACGAGCGCGTTGATTTGAGATAGATTTTTTAATTTGTGCATGTCGGCCTAATTATTAGAATTTTCTTTCAAAATATAAAAAAAGACAACACAAGTTTTTGTGATGGACCTAGTGCAGCCTGTTGGAGCTAACTCAATTTAGACAAAATACGACTGTAGTCATTCATCTACAAAGAACACAACCAGATCCATATTATAGATAATAACTTTCTGATCATTATTGTTATTCACATGATCCTGTTATTACTACAATGTGTGAGTTCATTCAATATGACATGATGGCGTGGTGGATGGTGTAAGGTCTGGGTGTCAGCATCGCGAAAGTCCACCACCAGCACCATATAACAACAGTAAAGTCCAACAAAAACCATACTGTTAACTGTATAATAAGACTGTGCACTTTCGTTAAGAAGTAATTACAGCCTATAAATTTGCTAGCTCATTTATGCATATGACTGGACTCAGTTACCCCCCACCCCCTTCCCCCCAAAATAACTCAGTCAGGGTTTCAAGTTACTGTTGAGAATTAGAATCAGGGCCGACCCTAGCTTTTTGGGAGCCCTAAGCAAGATTTTTGCCCCCCTCTTGACTTTGGAGAGAAAAATGTAAGTTTTAATTTCTGACAATTCTACACATTTTGCAATGGGGGAGTAGGGAAAATGTTTCAGTTTTAACCAAAGCTTTCCCGCAATTCTACAAATATTGCCATGGGGCGGAGAGAAAATATTGTTGTGAGCCCCCTAGCGGCCAGGGGCCCTAAGCAACCGCTTGTGTCGCTTATGCCTGCAGCCGCCGTGCTTAGAATAGTAGAAGAATACACATGGTGCAATTTCGAAATTTGGTTGTGCATCAGCAGTTTTCCTCTTGTTATGTCAGTCACTGACAGTCAGTCAATTAGCCCATGTCAGCTAACATTTTTTTTATTGGTAAGTCAGTGTACGATACACTGGGTACACTGACTTACCAATAAAAAAAAATTGTAGTATTCATGACTGAATTACTGACTGGGCACGAACGGCAAGTACCAAGGGGCCCTGACCTCAAGGAGGCCCCCATAGATTTTGTTAGACACTCTTATGCAAATGTCATATTATCATATATTGCATAAGTCATGGAAAAATGTGTAGAATTTCAGGAAATTAGCTTTAAAACTGCAAACATTTCTCTCCACCCTATGGCACAGGAAGGCCAAAAAGATCATCAAGGACAACAACCACCCGAGCCACTGCCTGTTCACCCTGCTTTCATCCAGAGGGCGAGGTCAGTACAGGTGCATCAAAGCTGGGAATGAGAGACTGAAAAACAGCTTCTATCTCAAGGCCATCAGACTGTTAAACAGCCACCACTAACATTGAGTGGCTGCTGCCAACATACTGACTCAAATCTCTAGCCACTTTAAATAATTGAAAATTGGATGTAACAAATGTATCACTATCCACTTTAAACAATGCTTTATATAATGTTTACATATCCGACATTACTCAACTCATATGTATATACTGTACTCTATACCATCTACTGCATCTTGCCTATGCCGTTCGGCCATCATCTAAAATCTCTAGCCACTTTAATAATAAAAAATTGGATGTAATAAATGTATCACTAGCCACTTTAAACAACGCCACTTTATATAATGTTTACATATCCTACATTCATCAACTCATATGTATATACTGTACTCTATACCATCTACTGCATTTTGCCTATGCCGTTCGGCCATCGCTCATCCATATATTTATATGTACATACTCGTATTCATTCCTTTACACTTGTGTGTATAAGGTATGTCACAATCTTCTATATTAGCGGACCAAGGCGCAGCAAGGTATCCAGTATACATACTTTATTTATAACACGTAACTGGGAAAATAACAAATAAACGAACGAACGAAGATCGTAAAGATGAACATAACATGAAACAAACACTCAGCTATGAAACCAACAATAACCCACAAAACCCCTCTGAAAACAACAAACATATATATGGTTCCCAATTAGAGGCAACGACACTCAGCTACCTCTAATTGGGAACCATTTACCCAACACAGAAATAGAACACCTAGAACAGAAAAACCCTACACCAAAAACAAAACAAAAACACGCCAGCCTGTAAATCTCAGGCCTGGACGTGACAAGGTAGTTGTTGTGAAATTGTTAGATTACTTGTTAGATACTACTGCATGGTCGGAACTAGAAGCACAAGCATTTCGCTACACTGGCATAAACATCTGCTAACCATGTGTATGTGACAAATAAAATGTGATTTGATTTGATTTGAAATGGGTAGAATTGCAGGAAATTAGCTGTAACACTTTCCTCATCATACAAAACTATATATTAATTCACCATTAAACTGGTGTAAACCAGTGTAAATAATGGATAATACAGTGCCTTCAGAAAGTATTCAGACCCCTTGACTATTTCCACATTTTGTTACTTTACAGACTTTTTCTAAAATGGATTAAACAAAAAAAAAATCCTCAGCAATCCACACACAATACCCCCTAATGACTAAGTGAAAACAGATTTTTAGAAATGTTAGCAAATTTAAAAAACATAAATACCTCACTCTGACAGAGCCCTAGAGTTCCTCTGTGGAGGTGGGAGAACCTTCCAGAAGGACAACCATCTCTGCAGCACTCCACCAATCAGGCCTTTATGGTAGAGTGGCCAGACGGAAGCCACTCCTCAATAAAAGGCACATGACAGCCCGATTGGAGTTTGCCAAAAGGAACCTAAACACTCTCAGACCATGAGAAACAAGATTCTCTGGTCTGATGAAACCAAGATTTAATTGTTTGGCCTGAATGCCAAGCGCCACGTCTGAAGGAAACCTGGCACCATCCCTACGGTGAAGCATGGTGGTGGTAGGGACTTGGAGATTAGTCAGGATCGAGGAAAAGATGAACGGAGCAAAGAACAGAGAGATCCTTGATGAAAAACTTCTCCAGAGAGCTCAGGACCTCAGACTGGGGTGAAGGTTCACCTCACAACAGGACCATAACCCTAAGCACACAGCCAAGACAACACAGGAGTGGCTTCGGGACAGGTCTCTGAATGTCCTTGAGTGGCACAGCCAGAGCCCGGACTTGAACCCGATCAAACATCTCTGGAGAGATCTGAAAAAAGCTGTTCAGCAACGCTCCCTATCCGAGCTTGAGAGGATCTGCAGAGAAGAATGGGAGAAACTCCCCAAATACAGGTGTGCCAAGTTTGTAGCGTTATACCCAAGAAGACTCAAGGCTGTAATCGCTGCCAAAGTACTGAGTAAAGGGTCTGAATACTTATGTAATGTGATATTTCAGTTATATATTTTTGATAAATTATCAAACAATTCTAAAAACCAGTTTCTGCTTTGTCATTATGGGGTATTGTGTGTAGATTGATGATTGGGAAAAAACAATTCAATCCATTTTAGATTAAGGCTGTAACCTAACAAAATATTCGGAATACCTTCCGAAGGCACTGTATATTCCTTTTCACAGACATGTTTGCACTACAGTATATCCAATATCCAAATGGTTAGTTGTAGTGAAGGGAGAAGTCACAACATTCGCAATGAGAAATTAGTGAGAACTTAAAAATCTTGTCCTCAATGATTCCCATTTGAATTGACTTAAATACCCCATATTCTAATTAATTCTGTTGTCAGACTCCTTGACAGAAAGTGAAGAATCTGACTAACTCCAATTAACACCTCCTAACAAGCTAGAGTTCTGATTGCTCTGGCCTTTCAGGAAGGAAGCATGCAAGAAATAGACTCTTGGGGGAACGGAGTTTGGAGCAAAACATCTCTCTTGTTTGCTCTGTGTTAATGTCAGTGAATCTTCGTATTCCGTAGCATCTGACAAGCTAAGTGCTCTTGTTTGCTCTTGTGTATTGACCTCTGCCTATAACACCAGTCAACTACGTAGCTTGACATTTAGGCTTGTCAAGTGAACACCCAAGATATTTAACAAGTGAAGTTTGCCTTGAAGGAAATGAGTGCTTTAAAAATAGCCTGTATAGATATCGGAGGGCAATGCAGCACAGGGCCACTAAGGTCTCAAGGGGCCAGTAGCCTTGAGGCTATACACTAGAGGGCTGCTTGCATTGGTGGTGCCTGATGACCTTTATAGCATAAACTCAGCAAAAAAAAAGAAATGTCCCCTTTTCAGGACCCTGTCATTCAAAGAGAATTCGTAAAAATCCAAATAACTTCACATATCTTCATTGTAAAGGGTTTAAACACTGTTTAAACACTGTTCAATGAACCATAAACAATTAACGAATATGCACCTGTGGAACGGTCGTTAAGACACTAACAGCTTTAAGGTCACAGTTATGAAAACTTAAGACACTAAAGAGGCCTTTCTACTGACTCTGAAAAACACCAAAAGAAAGATGCCCAGGGTCCCTGCTTATCTGCGTGAACGTGCCTTAGGCATGCTGCAAGGAGGCATGAGGACTGCAGATGTGGCCAGGGAAATAAATTGCAATGTCCGTACTGTGAGACGCCTAAGACAGCACTACAGGGAGGCAGGACAAACAGCTGATCGTCCTCGCAGTGGCTGACCACGTGTAACAACACCTGCACAGGATCGGTACAACCGAACATCACACCAGCGGGAGAGGTACAGGATGGTAACAACAACTGCCCGAGTTACACCAGGAACGCACAATCCCTCCATCATTGCTCAGACTGTCCGCAATAGGCTGAGAGAGGCTGGACTGAGGGCTTGTAGGCCTGTTGTAAGGCAGGTCCTCACCAGACATCACCGGCTACAACGTCGCCTATGGGCACAAACCCAACGTCGCTGGACCAGACAGGACTGGCAAAAAGTGCTCTTCTCTGACGAGTCGCGGTTTTGTCTCACCAGGGGTGATGGTCGGATTCGCGTTTATCGTCAAAGGAATGAGCGTTACACCGATTGCCTTGGTGGAAGAGTGGGGTAACATCTCACAGCAAGAACTGGCAAATCTGGTGCAGTCCATGAGGAGGAGATGCACTGCAGTACTTAATGCAGCTGCTGGCCACCCCAGATACTGACTGTTACTTTGACCCCCCCACCCCACCCCTTTGTTCAGGGACACATTATTCAACTTCTGTTACTCACGTGTCTGTGGAACTTGTTCAGTTTATGTCTCAGTTGTTGAATCGAGTTATGTTCATACAAACATTTACACATGTTAAGTTTGCTGAAAATGAACTCAGTTGACAGTGAGAGGACGTTTCTTTTTTTGCTGAGTTTATATGGTCTGGACCTTCTCTCTTGCAGTCCACACTATACAGTAACATTCTGCTGTTAAAATATGCCACTTGGGAGATTCACCAAATATTCAGAGAAATCCTATTTACAGCATACACAGACTTGCATTAACTACACATAATCTCTGCTCATAGCGTGTGAGAAATGTGAGAGAGGAAGAGAGAAAGAAGGAGAAGAACTTAAAAGCAGGACTTTCTGTGTGGTGTGTTAACATTACTAAAGTGCCTATCTTGTGTTGGACTGACATTACCCTGCACTGCAGTGTATCGTTCTCTAAACGCCCTCCCTTCATTGACTTAAATATAGAACTTTCTGGGCGACCAAACCAAATTCCCTTAGAAATGTGTGTTATTGACCTGTCATTTTCATTGAAAGCAATTCAAAAAGGTGGAGAATTAGTTCTATGTGCGCTATTTCTATGCCTCCTGTTCCTGTTGTTTTTGCTTCTTTTACTTTCTGTTTTGTACGCCAGCTTCAAACAGCTGAAAATACAATATTTTTGGATATGGTAAATATATTTCACAGTGGTTTAGATGGTACAATGATTCTCTGCACTGTACTTGCTCGTTTTGTCACTTAAACTGAAATTAGGCGGATTTTAGCAACCAGGAAATAGGGGATCGATTTCTGCATAGTGCATCATAGATCTTTTCCTGGACAAAACAAGAGAGAGCTCAGGGAGCCGTGACAAGTCAGAACTCCAACAACAAGTCGATAGACTCCAGTTTCTGTTCAAAACCATTCATGCAAAAGGTACAGTAATCAATAGACACCTCAACAGCATGCTCTTGAAACTCAGACATTGTTAAGTACAGGAGCTGGGCGCAGTGGGATGAGACTAGCAGTAGGAAGTAGAGAATTTACCATTATTTTCAACTGCCGATGTGCACATAGTTTTCTTAGCTTCCCATAACAAAATCATTTTTTATTCAGTATCAGTTAAGCTCTATATTAGCAATCGATTGAATCTACACTGAACAAAAATATAAAAGCAACATGTAAAATGTTGGTTGTTTCGTGAGCTAAAATAAAAGATCCTAGAAATGTTTCGTACACACAAAAAGCTTCTTTCTCTCAAATGTTGTGCACAAGTTAGTTTACGTCCCTGTTAGTGAGCATTTCTCCAGTGCCAAGATAATCCATCCACCTGACAGGTGGGGCATATCAAGAAGCTGATTAAACAGCATGATCCTTACACAGGTGCACCTTGTGCAGGGGACAATAAAAGGCCGCTCTAAAATGTGCAGTTTTGTCACACAAGACAATGCCACAGAGTGTGCAATTGGCATGCTGACTGCGGGAATGTCCCACAGAGCCGTTGCCAGAGAATTGAATGTTCATTTCTCTACCATAAGATAATTTAATAAAACTTGGCTGTACCTCCAACCAGCCTCCAACCACAGATCACGTGTAACCACGCCAGTCCAGGACCTCCACATCCGTTTTGTTTTACCCGGACAACTGATGAAACTGTGGGTTTTGCACAACCAAAGAATTTCTGCACAAACTGTCAGAAACCGTCTCAGGGAAGCTCATCTGCGTGCACGTCGACCTCACTAAGGTCTTTACCTGTGCAGTTTGCCATCTTAACCGACTTCAGTGGACAAATTCTGACATTCGATGGCCACTAGCACGCTGGAGAAGTGTGAACTTCACGGATGAATCCTGGTTTCAACTGTACCGGGCAGATGGCAAACAGTGCGTATGGTGTCGTGTTGGTGAGCAGCTTGCTGAGTGGCCCATGGTGGCGGTGGGTTATGGTATGGGCAGGCATAAGCTACGGACAATGAACACAATTGCATTTTATGGATGGCAATTTGAATGCACAGAGATACCATGACAAGATCCTGAGGTCCATTGTCGTGCCATTCATCCGCCGCCATCACCTCATGTTTCAGCATGATAATGCACGGCCACATGTTGTGAGGATCTGTACAAAATTCCTGGAAGCTGAAAAGGTCCCAGTTCTTCCATGGCCTGCATACTCACCAGATATGTCACTCATCGAGCATGTTTGGGATGCTCTGAATTGAGGCGTACAACAGTGTGTTCCAGTTCCAGCCAATATCCAGCAACTCTGCACAGCCATTGACAGGTAGTCTACCGATTAAGAGCATGGGGCCAGTAACCAAAAGTTTGCTGGTTCGAATCCATAAACTAGACTACGCCAAAAACCTAACCCTAATTGCTCCTGTAAGTCGCTCGGGATAAGAGCGTCTGCTAAATGACAAAAAAAAAGAGGGGGAAAAAAGTAGTGGGACAACATTCCACAGGCCACAATCAAAAGCCTGATTAACTCTATGAGAAGGAGATGTGTTGTGCTGCATGAGGCAAATGGTGGTCACACCAGATACTGACTGGTTTTCTGATCCACGCCCCTACTTTAAAAAAAAAAGGTATCTGTGACCAACACATGCATATCTGTATTCACAGTCATGTGAAGTCCATAGAATAGGGCCTAATTCATTTATTTCTATTGACTGATTTCCTTATATGAACTGTAACTCAGTAAAATCTTTGAAATTGTTGCATGTTGTGTTCATATTTTTGTTCGGTGTATATTGAATTAACTGGCAAGCCGTCATTTCAACATGTAGTCCTACAGCATTGGTATAGGTCTATCTGGGTGTATAGGGACTTTGTACAGTATGTGCCCTTCCCATAGGCCTTCATTGGTCCCAATGTGCTGTTTTCACATACTGTAGGAGCCCAACTCAATCACCAAAGAAAATGCAGTCCCTGTGCACAACTGCAGCAACAAATGGACTATGTGGATGTTTTAATTAAGGAATATTTTGATGTACAGTGCATTCAGAAAGTATTCAGACCCCTTGACCTTTTCCACATTTTGTTACGCTACAGCCTTATTCTAAAATTGATTAAATAAAAAAAAATCCTTCATCATTCAACACTCAATACCCCATAATGACAAAGCGAAAACACGTTTTAGAAATGTTTGCAAATGTATTAAAAACAAAAACAGAAATACATTATTTACATACGTATTCAGACCATTTGCTATGAGACTCGAAATGGAGCTCAGATGCATCCTGTTTCCATAGATCATCTTTGAGATGTTTCTACAACTTGTTTGGAGTTTAGCTGTGTTCAATTCAATTGATTGGACATGATATGGAAAGGAACACACCTGTCTACACAATGCATTCGGAAAGTATTCAGACCCCATGACTTTTTCAAAATTTTGTTATGTTACAGCCTTATTCTAAAATTGATTAAAAAAAAGTCCCTAATCAATCTACACACAATACCCCATAATGACAAAACGAAAACAGGTTTTTGGACATTTTTTCAAATGTATTAAAAATAAAAAACAGAAATACCTTATAAGTATTCAGACACTTTGCTATGAGACTCGAAATTGAGCTCAGGTACATCCTGTTCCCATTGATCATCCTTGAGATGTTTCTTCAACTTGATTGGAGTCTACCTGTCATAAATTCAATTGATTGGACAAGATTTGGAAAGGCACACACATGTCTATATAAGGTCCCACAGTTGACAGTGCATGTCAGAGCAAAAACCAAGCCATGAGGTCAAAGGAATTGACTTTATAGCTCCGAGACAGGATTGTGTCGAGACACAGATCTGGGGAAGGTTACCAAAACATTTCTGCAGCATTGAAGGTCCCCAAGAACACAGTGGCCTCCATCATTATTAAATTGAAGTAGTTTGGAATCACCAGGACTCTTCCTAGAGCTGGTCGCCCAGCCAAACTGAGCAATCGGGGGAGAAGGGCCTTGGTCAGGGAGGTGACCAGGAACCCAATGGTCACTCTGACAGAGCTCCAGAGTTCCTCTGTGGAGATGGAAGAACCTTCCTGAAGGACAACCATCTCTGCATCACTCCACTAATCAGGCCTTTATAGTAGAGTGGCCAAACGGAAGCCACTTTTCAGTAAAAGGCACATGGCAGCCTGCTTGGAGTTTGCCAAAAGACACCTAAAGACTCTGAGAAACAAGATTCTCTGTTCTGATGAAACCAAGATTGAACGCTTTGGCCTGAATGTCAAGTGTCACGTTTGGAGGAAACCTGGTACCATCCCTAAGGTGAAGCATGGTGATGGCAGCATCATGCTGTGGGGATGTTTTTCAGCAGCAGGGACTGGGAGACTAGTCAGGATCAAGGGGAAGATGAACGGAGAAAAATACAGAGAGATCCTTGATGAAAAACTTCTCCAGAGAGCTCAGGACCTCAGGCTGGGGCGAAGGTTCACCTTCCAACAGGACAACAACCCTAAGCACACAGCCAAGACAATGCAGGAGTGGCTTCGGGACAAGTCTCTGAATGTCCTTGAGTGGCCCAGCCAGAGCGTGGACATGATCCCAATCGAACATCTCTAGAAAGACCTGAAAACAGCTGTGCAGTGACACTCCCCATCCAACCTGACAGAGCTTGAATGGATCTGCAGAGAAGAATGGGATAAACTACCAAATACAGGTGTGCCAAGCTTGTAGTGTCTTACCCAAAAAAACTTGAGGCTGTAATCTCTGCCAAAGGTCCTTCAACAGTACTGAGTAAAGGGTCTGAATACTTATGGAAATGTGATATTTCAGTATATATATCTTTTTTGTTGCAGAAATGTCTAAAAACCTGTTTTGGCTTCGTCTTTATGGGATATTGTGTGTAGATTGATAAGGAAAAACCTATTTAATCAATTTTAGAATAAGGCTGTAAAGTACCAAAATGTGGAAAAAGTCGAGGGATCAGAATACTTTCCAAATGCACTGTATGTTAGCTTTCAGTCAACTCAACAGTTAAGTTTAGGCATTCATTCCAAGTGGTTAAGGAAAGGGTTTGGATAGGGTTAAAATAAAATGTAAAACGAGCGAGTTGCACTGGGATTGAACCCATGATCCTCAGAGCCATAGCTTGCGAGCCTACTATATGGTAATAGGTGCTCACGCTGCCCATAGTGGACGGTAGGAAATTGCAATGGAAATAATAATGACACCAGGGCTTTGTAATGGGGTGCCTGCAGTTCTGCACCCAGGAGTCATAATCCGTTCGAAAGCGGCCTGTAAGAGCCATAAGGCCGCTGAGACAGAGAGCCAAGAAGGGTTGACATCCTCAGACCAGATCCCGAGGCAGTTTCCTCACCTCTGCAGTCACACACTATCACTGTTCTCAGTGGCTAAACGGGACCACAGGCAACAACATGTTTCTGGGTCAGGAGAATTCTACAGCTCCCCTTCAAAAAGTAACCAAAGGACAGAATGCATTGAGATGGTGGGGAATGTTTTAGAGATGTGAAAGAGACTGTGTCTTAATTGAAGTTTTCCTGGTTAAATACATGTTAAATCAAATAAAAGTTTTTTTCTTTGTGATATATCCTCTTTTGATGTGTTAGATATTATGTCAGCCTAGCTGTTAAGATGGTTTAATGAAAAGTCACAGCTCAGATCTGTAACAAGAGAAGATTAGCATTTGGTTGACAACATGGATCTAGTGCCACCATGTCAAGTCATTCATACAAACCTATGTGCTTTATTGGTACCATGTTGAAGATTCTTTCATGCAGTTCTCAGCATATTTTATACATAAAAAGTGATTCAGTAAGCAAGGAAAATACAACTTTGACTCCTGTCTTGTCAGCAACCGGTTCTTCACACATACGTAGATGGCAAACACATCCATCTATTGAGCTTTGTGACACTTCTACATTCCTCTATAGGGGAACTGGGGCTGGGTGTCACTTTTTACTCACACATTTTACTCGTGTGTGTGTGTACAGTATTTCTCAGCACTAATATATCTTACAAGACTCTTGTCAACATTCAAAGAAAGACCGAGGTATTGGTTTGAAATGGGGACCATTTGTATTCTCATATCTTATTCTAATATGCTATGGGGTTGGATGTCACAATGTTTGCTGGGCTGTAGTGGTGGATACATTCATTATGATGATGTACAATCCTATGGCGGATGTTTTAGATCCCCCCCACCATCGGCAAAAACTACATCAATCTAAATTGAAATGACTAAAACCAAATCGAAACTGTAGAAATGATCATGGATGTTTATACAGTCTCTTCACTCTGTCCAGCTCGCTAACAATCACCGAAACGAACCTTGGTGAAGACCGAATGCTGCCCGCAGGGCAAAAGGAGTTTGACACCCCTGATTTAATACAATAATGTTCCAGCAACTTCTTCGACTTTCCTTTAATGGACATTTGATTTTCATAATTATGACTAAGCATTCTTTCTAGCAACCCTCAGAATGTTATCTACTGTAAACAACATATGTGCTCATTGAATCTTTTCCTCAACCGTCAGGGAAGGCGTGGACCGTGTCTGCGGCACGGGGTGAAACGCTCACAGGACCGTTATGTGCTAGGCCTATGTGTGAGTTGAGTCTCAACTTAGCAAGACCCTAAGTTTCCTGATTAGGGCGTTGACTGTTAGCAGAGACACAGAAAGGCGCTGCCGCTTGCAGGGCCTGCATGGTAGCCTACTCTGTCCTCCTCTGACCCTGATAGTTAGAGCCAGCAGGGCCCCACTCTGTGGCGCATGACTAATGCCAGAACAAGAGACAGTGTCCCGCTGCTAGGCTGCACTTAACAGTGCATTGATTTCAAATCCCCAGCGCTCTTCCCAGGGGGTGCTGGGACGCACCTCTGCTGGTGGGTCGTATGACCCCCCACCCCATTCCTTGCCCCTCTATCTCCAGACCACATCTCCTACCCGCCGCTGTGTCCATTTGGGTGAACTAGACTGGATGGGTCTCTCCATACCCCCCCCCCCCCTCTCTACCTCCCCATGCTGTGGGTCTCAGTGGAGCCAACCAGGATTCAGGGGCACTAAAGCTCCCACAAGACTGCAGACATGGTTTGGTCGGGAGGGGGGTTAGGGCCAAGTGGAGTCAGGAGGCGGCCGAGTGGAACAGGTCTGTGGTCAAAATCAATGCATTGGCAATTTGGAGGAGTGCTTCCGACAGAGTTGGGAATTTCACATTCCCTAACCCCTTTTCTCCTAGCGTCTGGGAGAGCATCACCACTAGAGAAAAACGACATCCTGTAAGTCTGTAGGGAAAGAGACTAGAGACTCTTGATTTCTGCAGCCTCCTGGCACAAAACTTGACCTGTTCAATACTCATCAGTGTGGTGAGTTTTGCATCGTATGGAAAGGATTTGAGCTGTTTGTGTGGTTGAGGATATCAGTAAAAGCCTATGTGAAAAGCCTATTGATTGGATAACCTTCATTAACCTGCATGCGTTTCTAGGGTTCAGTTGAGTCTGAACAAATTGCCTTACAATATTATGACATTACAGCTATAGAAAGTCCCCCCTTACTGCTTTAACAAGAGGGTTCCTTGATATTGCTATCACTACAAGACGTCAACCTCAAGGGCTAGATACTTACCATTTTTAAACTGTGAAATCACTACCCTCCATTTTGGTGCTTTAAGAGTGAAAACTCTGTATTTTTCATGCATTGTAATGTAGCAATTGTTAGTGTTAGTATTGTCCAGTGCAGGTGGGGAGGCATACGCAGCTTTCATGTGTGCATAATATTTCAAATTGATCTCTCCCAGCTGCATTCAGTATGGTGCATGTTTTTTAAGTAAGGCAGACGGCATTTCACTGTGCATTAATGGGCTCTCAGCCTGTTAAGAATCAGGGCACAATTAAGAGGTGATAGTTTGATCTCCCACCTCACAGTTCTATTTCAGCTCTGCCGTGTGATTATGCCTTTTTGGGAGAGCCCTATTTATAGGCTCCCACGAACACTGCTGAAGGCAGGGTTTGGCTTGTTGAACCTTTCTGTTTGATTCTTGTTGTAATGTTCAGAATGACTATGGGTATATCTTTTGTCTGAAAGATGGTGTTGGGGTTGAAAAGATAGAGAGAGATCTGAGGGCTTCAACTTGAATGGAAAAGCTTGGTGATCAGGCCAAACATAAACAAGGTTGGGGATGATTGCGTTTTAGTGCATTTTGGAAGTGAATTGGAATTCCAATTCAAGAATAGAAAAATATATTCTTGAATTGAAAAATAAATTTCAATACATGTTTCATTCAATAAACAAATGCATTTCTAGAATTTAATGTAGTTTATTAAAATGGAAATGACCCCAACCATTTTACAGGATACTAACCTTTTACAATGCATGAATTAAGAAAATATTGCAATGTCTATGTAGTTTTAATCAATAACTTAACTTGCCCTTCTATTCCTTATATAGTTAATGATTTATGTTGAGTAAATATAACATCATCTATACGTTATATTCCAGGCTAGGGCAAAATTGAGTAATACTGGACTGCCACTTGCTGGTTAGAATGAGAAAATGCATTCTGTCCCTGACACTGATCATGCTTAGAGGCCTTACCTTATTTCATCGTATTTTGTTATGGCCTATATTTTTAAATCATAGTGCTTCATAGTACATTTAGTCTCCTGAAGATTAATGCATCATTTCATAATCAGTCACAATGATTTTGTTCCAAATTATGTAATTAGTTAACTTACATGACTTATAACTCTGGAAAGTTATGATTATCTCTGCGGCCTGCTATGGAAACTTGACCTATCCTCTAGTCTAGAGATTAGGGGTGTGTTCGTAAATACAATCTGGAGTGTCAGAGTGTGCTCAGAGTGCGCTCTGGGCGTTCGTTAATTCAGAGCCTTGTCAGATTGTCCGTTCGTAAATTCATCAGTTACACTCAGACGAGAGTGCTCTGAAATCGGAGTAGATAGCCAGAGTGAATTTACAAAGGCACCCTAGGAGTGATTCTTAATTGCAGGGGCCTAGAACCCCTGGCATAGGGGCCTCAGTGAGCGTTGAAATAGGTTGATAAACCCTGTTTTAGAGTAGCCGACTTTCAAGGCAAGCCTACAGAAAACTCATGAATCAAAATGTTCTCTACTTTAGGTTGACAATTAGCTAGTGATTGTCACTTACTGTCATGGACGATGAAGAGTGCAGCATGCTCTCTTTTGTGTTTTTGCTTTTCAAAGCACTGTTCTCTGCTCTGTGGTTTACTAAATATATTCTACACATTTCATTATTCTACAAATGTGGTTTCATTATTCTACAAATGTCTCGAATGTATGTTGATGTACTACGTCCCCTTTGACGTATCTATTTTAAATAGAATTTGCGCCCCTGTAGTCTGCTCCGGACCTGTTCTAAACCATTTTGCTAGTCGCTTGCTTTGTCACAGAGCTCGCTTGAGGAGAGGACAGGGATACGCGCCGTCCATCTGGCATTCCTTAGATTTCATTGGCTATGAACCCCGATCATTTATCGGCTAGTGGTGCGAAAGCCTGTCAATCATGTCGAAGGGCGTCTCCATAACGTACGCTGAGTGGCTACAGCGGCGAAACTTTACCAGACGGTCACATTTTCTTTTAGTATTTTGAAGTGTCACCGGTCTATCACATTTGCTGAGGCGACAGGTGAAATGGAAGAAAACAGTGAACAGGAAAGACCCCTTTTGAGGACAGTAAGTCATCGATAACGTAATGTGGCCCGGTCTCTGTACTAGATTGAATAGCTTTTGTATTAAAACACACGGCGAGGAAATACGATTTAAAAATGTTTTGACAACCGCACTTGTGCAAAGCAACAGTTATTTAGTCTTCTAATACTGTCTCAGATTTAGCTTCGGCGTTGGGGGATGCTTGCCAAGTTGCTAGCTAATGTCAACAAGACACTCGTGGCTTTCTGTTTTTGTCGCTATGACGCTTGTGACGAGGATGAGCGAATCACGAACTCCTCGTTGACTGTCCTCTTAAGAAAAGGTTTAAGTAAATAGCTAGCTAGCAACGTTTGCTTTTCTCTGACTGAGTTGCAAGACAAATATGCTTTGATCACTTTCATTTTGACTGTTAAAATTATACTGATATGACAGCCCAGTTGGACTAGTTAGCAGGTACTGTGCTGTGAGGCAAGTGTGATAATAGTGGCTTATTGTACTTCCTGTTTTGTTGGGTGGGTCTTTCATTTTGGTGAGAGAAAGATAAGTGATGAAGAGGCACAAGTGCAACATGGCCCAAAACCTATCTACCCTACTTATTTCTTCCATCCACAGTGGCAGTGCTCTCTAAAGTGAGATTAGAGTTGGTAGCCTGGTCCCAGATCTGTTTGTGCTCTTGCCTGCTGCATTGCTCTCCTTGTCAAGCCTAAAATGTTTGGGATGGCTATGAGTGACAAGGACTTGGCATCATAGCACAAACAAACTGGTACTCATGCTAAGAATCGAGTGCATCTTTATATGTGCTTTCCCATCCTTTCTTACATTCCTCAGTCCTTCCTTAGCTGTCACTTACTAGAAGGTAAGTATACATGCCATTCCTCCTCATCCAATTGCAGTCTTATCACAATGATGTCTTAGGAAGTGTGTGTGTGTGTTTGTGTGGTGTGTGTTGGAGGTGATAGGGTGTTGGGGAGGTGAGAGGGTGGAGTAACCTGACCCTTTGCTGCCCTGTGTGCATCTTTTCACTCAAGGCTGCCTGGAGTCAAACAGTGGCTTGAATGTGACACATGAGACCTCAGACAAATGACTGCTTGAAAAGGACATGTTTAATGAAGCCCAGCTTCACTAGCTACTCCCCCTCCATCTTGACTTGAACAATACGTGATTGTTCTTATGTCAGCAGGGCATTAGATATGCTCTGTTCACCTTTGGGACTGTTTAAATACAGTATTACCAGGAATGTTATCATGACATCATATAGGCCTAGCTGGTCTCTCATATTTAACCCTCAATTATACAACGGGTGGGTCTAATCCTGAATGCTGATTGGTTAAAAGCGCATTCTTGCCGGTGTCTATTCCACAAGTTACCACCGGCTAAATCTATGATGTTTCATAAGTAAAAAAAAAAAAAAACTAAAACATGTATTTCACCTTTATTTAACCAGGTAGGCTAGTTGAGAACAATTTCTCATTTACAACTGCAACCTGGCCAAGATAAAGCAAAGCAGTGCGACAAAAACAACAACACAGAGTTACACATGGAATAAACAAGCATACAGTCAATAATACAGTAGAAAAAGTCTATATACAGTGTGTGCAAATGAGGTAAGGTAAGGCAATAAATAGGCCATAGTGGCAAAGTAATTACAATATAGCAATTAAACACTGGAGTGATAGATGTGCAGAAGATTAATGTGCAAGTAGAGATACTGGGGTGCAAAGGAGCAAAATAAATAAATAACAGTATAGGGATGAGGTAGTTGGATGGGCTATTTACAGATGGGCTATGTACAGGTGCAGTGATCTGTGAGCTGCTCTGACAGCTGGTGCTTAGTTAGTGAGGGAGATATGAGTCTCCAGCTTCAATGATTTTTGCAGTTCGTTCCAGTCATTGGCAGCAGAGAACTGGAAGGAAAGGTGGCCAAAGGAGGAATTGGCTTTGGGGGTCCAGTGAAATATACCTGCTGGAGCGTGTGCTACGGGTGGGTGCTGCTTTGGTGACCAGTGAGCTGAGATAAGGCGGGGCTTTACCTAGCAAAGACTTGTAGATGACCTGGAGCCAGTGGGTTTGGCGACGAGTATGAAGCGAGGGCCAGCCAACGAGAGCGTACAGGTCGCAGTGGTGGGTAGTATATGGGGCTTTGGTGACAAAACGGATGGCACTGTGATAGCCTGCATCCAATTTGCTGAGTAGAGTGTTGGAGGCTATTTTGTAAATGACATCGCCGAAGTCAAGGATCGGTAGGATAGTCAGTTTTACAAGGGTATGTTTGGTAGCATGAGTGAAGGATGCTTTGTTGCGAAATAACCAGACACCTAGGTATTTGTAGTTGTCCACATATTTTAAGTCAGAACCGTCCAGAGTAGTGATGCTGGACGGGTGGGCAGGACGTGACTGTTATAAACTTGATCTCCACTATAAAAAGCATCTAGACATTATCTCACATTTCTTTTAGACTAACATTTGGTTTTCAACAGCAGAGATTTGTATAAACCTTGCTGTCTGTCTCTCCGACATTTGCAACATGTTTTAATATTCAAATTCGATCTCCAGCTGTCCCATAGTAATGAATGTGTAGGGCTCGGGAGTCGGAACGAGACAGACAGGCAGGCAGCGTTTCTCAGCCAGTAGAAATCATGAAGCTGGCATAATTGTTATGGATATATACAAAGAAATAAAACGAAACGAAGTTCAGTTTGAAGTGATTGTGTTGGCTGTGTTGTTGGCTAGCTCCTCTGAATAACAGTGTCCTGACGAGAAAGCACATTTTCTATGCCAGGTGAAATTGCCCCTCATTAGCTTATTGTTATGGATGTATCCAAATAAATGTCACTAGAAAACAGCTTAAACAAATGCTGCACGTGACCTGACTGTAAGTTAGGCGTAGATGACTAGCAAGCAAGGGATAAGAACGTTGCCAGCCAGTATGGAAATTGAATATTTAGGACAAACAACATTTATCCCTTTTTTGTTCAGAACAAAAAGACTGAACGACTGGGTCGCGTCTCTGGCAACCGAACCAATAGAACGAAAGACCAGCCGGCAACCGAACCAATAGAACGAACGACCAGCCGGCTTGGGTAGCAACCCTAGATTTGTGTCGGGACTATATCTTGTGGAAGGATGAAATAGTATGAATAAATTAATAAAAATTATGTCTTTAATGAAGATAACTCAATCAATATTTGAATATGTTGGTAACCCTTTGTATAAAAGGGATAAAGTGATAATAAGTGTAAACCTCCTGACCTCTCTTACTGTGCATGATACCTCCTGAATGTCTTTATGGCATTTGTGGAGAGCCCCTGAAACTCCTGACATACAATCATTGTAAGCCTCAATCTATTAGATTATGAAATCAACTAACATTTTATTTGTCACATCATTTGTAAAAACCGGTGTAGACTAACAGTGAAATTCTTACGGGCCTTTCCCAACAATGCAGAGAGAAAAATAGGAAAATTTATAGAAAAAATGATACCAACAGGAATAAATAAACAAATGAGGGGGAAGGGGTGGTGAAAGCAGACCTTGCCTGTGCTCGGAAAGTCCAAATGAAACTACTTAGGTTTTAGGCATTCACCCAACCCTGAGTGAAACCAAAATAGCTTTCATTCATACACAGGCTCAGAGTACATTACTTGGTGGGCTTACTTTCCCCAACAAATGATAGCTTGTGTGTGTACACCAATCCCCTCTAAGTCAATTAGTGGACATGCTCCTACAGGATTTTTATGCACTTGGTGGGAAAGCTTTAGAACCACTTTTCAAGAGATGAAATTCAATCAGGCCATAGCTTCCACAACTCCTTCACCCTCAATTTAAGATTATCCCCCATAGTTTGAGATAATATGGGAATCATTTTCTCTAAAATGATTTTGGGCATTTAGACCTATAGGTCCTATGACTGACCAGCGAACTCGTCCAATATCCATTTCCCCTCAATTACTGCATGCATGGTGACCACATCCCCTTTGCCTTCCCGATATACAGTGCATTCGGGAAAGTATTCAGGTCCCTTGACTTTTTCCACATTTTGTTACATTACAGCCTTATTCTAAAATGATTACATTATTTCTTCATTAATCTACACACAATACCCCATAATGAAAAAGCAAAAACAGGTTTTTAGAAATGTTTTCAAAGGTGTACAAAATTAAAACAGAAATACCTTATTTACATAAGTATTCAGACCCTTTGCTATGAGACTTGAAATTGAGCTCAGGTGCATCCTGTTTCCATTGATCATCCTTGAGATGTTTCTAGTCCACCTGTGGTAAATAAATTCAATTGATATGACATGATTTGGAAAGGCACACACCTGTCTGTATAAGGTCCCACAGTTGACAGTGCATGTCGGAGCAAAAACCAAGCCATGAGGTCGAAGGAATTATCCGTGGAGCTCCGAAACAGGTTTGTGTTGAGGCACAGATCTGCGGAAGGGTACCAAAAATATTTGCAGCATTGAATGTCCCCAAGAACACAGTGGCATCAATCATTCTTAAATTGAAGTAGGACTCTTCCTAGAGCTGGCCG
The DNA here is from genome assembly GCA_030435695.1 of Brachymystax lenok tsinlingensis. Taxonomy (NCBI): domain Eukaryota; kingdom Metazoa; phylum Chordata; class Actinopteri; order Salmoniformes; family Salmonidae; genus Brachymystax; species Brachymystax lenok. Next base: position 36,020,405 of record CM059799.1, read on the forward strand.
GCCAAACTGAGCAATCGGGGGAGAAGGGAATTGGTCAAGGAGGTGAACAAGAACCCGATGGTCACTCTGACAGAGCTCCAGAGTTCCTCTGTGGAGATGGAAGAACCTTCCTGAAGGACAACCATCTCTGCAGCACTCCACCAATCAGGCCTTTATGGTAGAGTGGCCAGAAGGAAGCCACTCCTCAGTAAAAGGCACATGACAGCCCGCTTGGATTTTGCCAAAAGGCACCTGAAGGACTCAGACCATGAGAAACAAGATTCTCTGTTCAGATGAAACCAAGATTGAACTCTTTGGCCTGAATACCAAACGTCACGTCTGGAGGAAACCTGGTACCATCCCTACGGTGAAGCATGATGGTGACAGCATCATGCTGTGGGGATGTTTTTCAACGGCAGTGACTAGTTAGGATTGATGGAAAGATGAAGAGAGCAAAGTACATAGAGATCCTTGATGAAAACCTGCTCCAGAGTGCTCGGGACCTCAGACTAGGGCGAGGGTTCACTTTCCAATGGGACAACGACCCGAAGCACACAGCCAAGACAAAGCATGAATGGCCACGGGACAATCTCTGAATGTCCTTGAGTGGCCCAGCCAGAACCCGATCAAACATCTCTGGAAAGACCTGAAAATAGCTGTGCAGCTAGAGGATCTTGAGAGGATCTGCAGAGAAGAATGGGAGAAAATACCCAAATACAGGTGTGCCAAGCTTGAAGCGTCATAACCAAGAAGACTTGAGGCTGTAATCGCTGCCAAAGGTGCTTCAACAAAGGGTCTGAATATTTATAGTACCAGTCCAAAGTTTGGACACACCTATTCCATTGAAGGGTTTTTCTTAATTTTTTACTATTTTCTACATAGTAGAATAATAGTGAAGACATCAAAACTTTGAAATTAAACTGAATTATTTAGTAACCAAAAAAGTGTTAAACAAATCAAGATCTATTTTATATTTGAGACTTTATTGGTTACTACATGATTCCAAATGTGTTATTTCATAGTTTGTATGTCTTCATTATTATTCTACAATGTAGAAAATAGTAAAAATAAGGAAAAACCTCGAATGAGTAGGTGTGTCCACACTTTGGACTGGTACTGTATGTAAATGTGATGTTTTTTATTTATAATAAATTAGCAACAATTTCTTGAAAGCTGTTTTTGCTTTGTCATTATGGGGTATTGTGTGTAGATTGATGAGGAAAAAAACGATTTAATCCATGTTAGAATAAGGCTGTAACGTAACAAAATGTAGAGGAAGTCAACGGGTATGAATACTCAAATGCACTGTATGTAATTTATTTTCCCTTCACACACGTTTCCCTTGACCACACATAAGGTTCTGAGCTTTTACCACCACCTGCGTTTGACCTTGGCTCTACCTCTGTTGTCATGGAATTGTACCTCAGGTGCCAGGAGAATCGTGCCAAAAGGCTTTGTGTCCTGCTGTCTTCCCCCACTAAGATCTGAAATAGGCTCTTAGTTCAGCAGGTTCAGGCTCTCTGCTCTATTCCATTAAAAGCTCTGTAGAGGTGTTATCAAAGAAGCTGACGTCTTCCTTAATTGCTGTACTCCAGTATCCAACAAAGCCTCCATCTTCACCCTACATTTTATACCGTATGAACCAACACAAGACACAATGGTGCTTCGGTTTGTACAGTACTGTATCTATAATGCTAGGCAAAGTCTGGGGTAGGGTTGAAGTAAAGCACAGTCTGTAGTGGGCTAAGACTGTAAGCTTTTAAGTGCTGTTTTTCTTGGAAGGCTCACGGCCAAGAATGTGAAAATAATACCTTTTTGTACGCTTTGTTTGTTTATGCTTGGTTACTTACTTTAAAATTAAATGTCATTAATTGCCCACATAATTCTCCCCCCTCCCTAATTAAATTCCAGTCATGAGAATTTGATTGAGGGGATCTCATTGCTTAGTCTAAGCATGATTTGTAGGAGTGGAGTCGTGAAGTAGGTACAATCAGGTATAAGCCTAAAGGAGAAACTGATGGCTGGTGATTCTGGTCCCTACTCCCTACCACTGAGGTGTATTGTTCAATCTGATTCATTGGGCTTCACCTATATCTGCGTGTGTCAGGATACGCAGGACAGGCTATAAAAATTAAAGGAAACCTCGAGAGCCCATGTAGCCCAGTAGTTAGCTAGTAAGCTTTGCCGGTTTGTGGAGACTTGATTCTGCAGTCATATGAATTTACAGGAGGTAGCTTAGTCTGAGGAGTCAGTATACTAGCTACTCCATGTCTGAACATTCATACTGGAGTCTGGACAATAGCCTGTCTGTCTACGAGACTCAATTAGACTGAAACATTTCCTGCTCTGGATCTTTCCCAAGGTCAGGTGCTGAGAGGAAACTGAGGACAGAAAGTCCCCCCCCCCCCAAAAGCAGTCAACCCATTGGTTCCGGTCCGACACCTTCAATATACAAAATTATGGCCCTATAAATGTGCGATGCGGAGAACATGGACGGGATCACAGAATCCGACAGTCAAACGGAATTGTACAATATTAAAAAATGCATTCAACTTAGGGAATCAACTAAATGTATTGAAAATGAATTGACTTGCCCAAGTTAATCATAAGACATGGACAAAATGCATCATTGATTCGTATTTCCTGCAACTTTATTAAGAGACAATGAGAATTCCCCGTCTGTATGTGCGTTTACCACTTTGTGTAGCCGTTAGCGATGATGCTAATGAAAAGTCTTCTGGTAGATGGAAAGGCATTCAATTAAATGTTAACTACAAAGTAGCCTATGCTTACATGGCAGAATGATATCATGATTATTTGCATCTATCCAGTGGGTATTTGTTTTGCAAACTCTACCATCACATGTGCGTACAAAAACACAGCTACACATCAGCCTCATGCTGGTGCTCACTGGAATTAAAGGGTTACTACACCCCAAAATCTACATTTCACACATTTTTCCCAGACCTCAAAAGTGGTTTCCTGATGTAGTTTAAGCATTGTTGTGGACTTAGAAAATCGAATTTAGTTGTTTTTCTACATAAAAAAAACAGGGGGAACGGAAACCTTTAAAAACTGAATTTTAGGGAAAATTACGGAATCAGGATTTTGTTTTTACTGATTTTATTGGGCCCTACAAAAGGCAGTGTTTTTATGATTTGACTGTTGGACCTCATGTTTCGTAAGTTGAAAATGTAATGTCTGTGCAAATTATGTTTTTCGGGCTAAGCTAAAGTAACATAATTGTACTAACATAGACCTAGTTCAGGTATTTGTCATATCCTCCAGAACTGGAGGGGTGTATTTCAGTTAGGGCTGGCACAATTACCGTTTAATCGTGGAACTGCCGATTTATGGATGAAAAATAAAATTACTTTCATAACCGTTTAATATTTGTTTTTGTTTTTGTGGGGGACATCTGACTAAAGACGGGACAGCCGGGCATTTGTGCAGTTGAGTCCATTTCTGCGGTAACATAGGCTCTTTACAATGTGATGAAACTTTGTTGCTCCTTGCTGAAAGGAAGGTGTTGTAGCAATGAGTTTTGATCAGCCATGGAAACAAAAAAGATCTGAAAACAAATTGGCTCCATGTTGAAAAAGAAGATGGATAACAAACTATGGAGGAAAAATACAGGAGTTTTCGTGCAGGTTGAGCAAACTAGCGCAAAAATAATATTGCGATATTGTCAAAATTATATATTGTCAAAAAGAATAACCCGATATGTAACTATGTATTTTTTTCCCGCATCACTAAAAGATGGGGCCAAATCTGTGCTCCTGGCACCAGTTTTGAATGGGTACCATAATCTTTGCCACCGAAGTGACAAGGTGATTACTGCTTAGTTAGATTAAGAGCGTATCATGCAAGATCACTGTAATAGCTGGATATAGCTTGGTTCTTGACTGGTGAGTCAAGCAATTGACTTGAATTAAAGTTGGGCGAAATGGCCAAAATATCCTATGACTGTATTTTTATTTTTTAATTATGGTATTTAATGTTTTTGAATAATAAAAGTTTGACGCTTTATGAGTTGTGCGTCAATCTAGGGTGCCAACACATACATTCTAAGTGATTTCAATGGGTCTTTCTCTATTTAGTGGTGTTTGACATGAAATTGCCAGGGAGGAGTTATTGTGACAGGGTAGGATTCAAAGTGATGGTCAGTGTTACCTAGGGGACCCTATAACCTTTGGCTACATTGAATGTTTCTTCTTAGCTACTTCATGTAGGTAACATATTCATGCTTTGCGTATTCCTCTTTGATTTAGAAGATATTGTTGCACAAACAACATGCTGATTTAGGTCACACCATCCTTGGTATTATCAGGCTGTATTGCTAGTTACGTTTGCTCACACTCAGTACATTTATTAGCTTGCTAGCCAGCTTTCAGCAAATCTGACCACGACTCCATTTTGTTGCTCCCACCCTACAGACAGAAACTAAAACAGGAAACGCCCGTGCTCAGGTCTGTTCAACGCTGGTCCGACCAATCTGATTCCACTCTTCAAGAATGCTTCGAGCACGTGGACTGGGACATGTTCCGGATAGCCTCAGACAACAACATTGATGTGTACACTGATTCGGTGAGCGAGTTTATTAGCAAGTGCATCGGTGATGTTGTACCCATAGCAACTATTAAAACCTTCCCCAACCAGAAACCGTGGATTGATGGCAGCATTCGCTCAAAACTGAAAGCGCGAACCACTGCTTTTAACCAAGGTAAGCGACCGGAAACATGACTGAATACAAACAGTGTAGCTATTCCCTCCGCAAGGCAATCAAACAAGCTAAGCGTCAGTATATCCCAGTCTGCTGTTTCCACATGCTTCAAGAGGGCCACCATTGTTCCTGTTCCCAAGAAAGCTAAGGTAACTGAGCTAAATGACTTTCGCCCCGTAGCACTCACTTCCGTCATCATGAAGTGCTTTGAGAGACTAGTCAAGAATCATATCACTTCCATCCTGCCAGACACCCTGGACCCACTCCAATTTGCTTACCGTCCCAATAGGTCCACAGACGACGCAATCGCAATCACACTGCACACTTCCCTAACCCATCTGGACAAGAGGAATACCTATGTAAGAATGCTGTTCATCGACTACAGCTCAGCATTTAACACCATAGTACCCTCCAAACTCGTCATTAAGCTCGAGACCCTAGGTCTCGACCCCGCCCTGTGCAACTGGGTCCTGGACTTCCTGACTGGCCGCCCCCAGGTGGTGAGGGTAGGAAACAACATCTCCACCCCGCTGATCCTCAACACTGGGGCCCCACAAGGGTGTGTTCTCAGCCCTCTCCTGTACTCACTGTTAACCCATGACTGCGTGGCCAAGCACGCCTCCAACTCAATCATCAAGTTTGCAGACGACACAACAGTGGTAGGCTTGATTACCAACAACGACGAGACGGCCTACAGGGAGGAGGTGAGGGCCCTCGGAGTGTGGTGTCAGGAAAATAACCTCTCACTCAACGTCAACAAAACAAAGGAGATGATTGTGGACTTCAGAAAACAGCAGAGGGAGCACCCCCCCCTATCCACATCGACGGGACAGTAGTGGAGAAGGTGGAACGTTTTTTTAAGTTCCTCGGCGTACACATCACGGACAAACTGAAATGGTGCACCCACACAGACAGCGTGGTGAAGAAGGCGCAACAGCGCCTCTTCAACCTCCGGAGGTTGAAGAAATTTGGCTTGTCACCAAAAATACTCACAAATTTCTACAGATGCACAATCGAGAGCATCCTGTCTGGCTGTATCACCGCCTGGTACGGCAACTACTCCGCCCACAACCGTAAGGCTCTCCAGAGGGTAGTGAGGTCTGCAGAGCACGTCACCGGGGGTAAACTACCTGCCCTCCAGACACCTACACCACCCGATGTCACAGGAAGGCCAAAAAGATCATCAAGGAAAACAACCACCCGAGCCACTGCCTGTTCATTCCGCTATCATCCAGAAGGTGAGGTCAGTACAGGTGCATCAAAGCTGGGACCGAGAGACTGAAAAACAGCTTCTATCTCAAGGCCATCAGACTGTTAAACAGCCATCACTAACATTGAGTGGCTGCTGCCAACATACTGACTCAAATCTCTAGCCACTTTAAATAATTGAAAATTGGATGTAACAAATGTATCAGTAGCCACTTTAAACAATGTTTTATATAATGTTTACATATCCGACATTACTCATCTCATATGTATATACTGTTCTCTATACCATCTACTGCATCTTGCCTATGCTGTTCGGCCATCACTCATCCATATATTTATATGTACATACTCGTATTCATTCCTTTACACTTGTGTGTGTATAAGGTAGTTGTTGTGAAATTGTTAGATTACTTGTTAGATACTACTGCATGGTCGGAACTAGAAGCACAAGCATTTCGCTACACTCGCATTAACATCTGCTAACCATGTGTATGTGACAAATAAAATGTGATTTGAGCCAGCTAACTAACAATTAGCTAACTAGCAATTAGCACGATTTAGGCCCAACTTGCTAAGAAAAGACAAACTAGCTGTTTGCAGATGTAAGAAACACAAACTAATAGTGTAATTCTAGAACGCTAGTCTAGTTGTTTTATATTAAGAAGCAAAGTGAAAACATACGTTGTCATCAACACTTTACCTTCTATAACGGTATAAGGTCTACACCTGTTGTGACAAATAAAATTGGATTGGATTTGATGTGCTGCATTGACCATGCAGACTGAACGCAAGTAGCTAGGTCTGTGTGGAAAGCGGCATGAGGAGAGAGATGACAGATGACTCAAGTAGCAGAGTAAACTATAGAAATGGGTGTTCCACACGGCATATCACATTTAACAAACAAAACATTCAAATACTGTTATAGAAGGTAAAGTAAAAACCCAAACCGGTCTGTGCATCAATACCAGTAAAATACGGTTTACAGCCTAGCCCTACCTTAAATGTGCCATTGTGGTGGCATAGTGAAACCTTAAGAAATTAGGCCTCTTCCTGTCCGTCTCACACAAATAAGGTGTAGGCCTAATTGAATTGGTCAGTGAAATCTGCTTGGAGGACAGAGTTTTTTTCTGCGTAGAAAAGTATTGGGCGGGCTGTTTTTTTTCGGGCCGCCTATGTCCAAGCAGTACATGTAGAAAAAAAAAATGTGGGATGGAAAAACGATTTCCATGTAAACGACTAGGCTAAAACCAGATATACAGTATGTAGAAAATTACCTATATATATATTTTAGAAGAAAAAAATGCACAAATATAAGATAAGACAGTCAGGGGAGAATCTAAAATTCCAATAATGATGCGTTCAGGAGTATTTTTGTTAAGCTATTGTGCCATTGATTTTGTTATAATGTTTAAGTCACTCAGATAGCATAAACCATAGCAAAATGTGTAGAATTCAGGGCCTAACATTTACTTTTTGGCCCACCAGCCACTGTGGCAGGTAGATGTAAAAATCTACCAGCCACTCATATTTTTTACCAGCCAAAATATTTTTTTACAGCAAGAATTACACAAACAAAACACCAAAAATGGATGAACATGCTTTGTAATGTTTCTAAAACAATACATGTATTACTAGTTAGAAGTAATGAGGTATATCGTTTAATTTCATTTTTTGTCTTTTAACCAAAATATCACCTTCCTGTGACCTAGGGTGGAAGGTTACCTTGGTAACGCGACATTTAGTCATGTTTGCACCTGTGTGATTGAGAATCTGAGTAGTAGCCCAATTGTCTTGTCTAACAGTTGAAACTCAAACATTGAAAACAACCTAGCTTGTGAGCAAAACAGTGTAAATAGCCAAGAAACACAAGGACAAAGTCTCACTTCAGTAGACTTCCTTTCAAGTAAATTAGACCAACTTGTCTACCTGTGCAGAGCGCTTCTCAAAATGAATCTTTCACTCAGCTCTTCACGTGCGCACAGCCCCCAGACAGGCAGTGTTGCAGTGCGAGGCGGGATTGGCTATAGTAGGATTCGTAGTTCTTTGACTTTGTGCGCTTAATTAACCAGCTTTGAAACAATACGGAAGAAATCATTTGTGAACAGATACAGCAGCATTTATTTTGCTATACATGTGATCATACTTGACTATTTTTATTCACAAATGCTCGCACTGTGGAGCCCTGACCACCCGCCAACGTGGCTGGTGAAATAGACATTTTACCCCGCCAATACAAAATCTAATTTTAGGCTATGGTAGAATTGCAAAATGTTATCTCCGTCACATGGCAAATTATAAAAAATTGCAGGAAATGTGCTTTAAAACAGCCACATTGTTACTTCTGCCAACAGGCGGGCTTAAAGAATGTTGGTCAGCAACCTCACCATTGGCCATGCCCAGGGCCACACCCCTGCCATGGCCACCAGTTTAGCCCCATTTTGATCCAGAAAAAACCCAGGAGTAAAATGATGCCCCAGGGGGAGCACAGCACCACAGCACACCTCCAGCCAGGGTGCCCAGCCTTCTCACGGATGATCTGGGGTAATCTAACTGATCATGGCTACTGGTCAATCCCACCTGTTGGCTTCAGGTCTCAACTCTCCAGCCCTCTACTATACTAATCTAATCGGGTTAATAATCCTCTCAGATTAAAAGACTGAGTGAGTCTTTGCTGTCGGCCATGTGATCAGTCTCTCTCCGCGTGTAGTGGTGGATAATGGTCTCCAGAGCTGGTGGTGAGTCCATGGTGCTTACGAAGAAGAATAGACTGCCTGTTGCAGGATGAGTCCCAAATGGCACCCCATTCTCTATATGCTGCACTACTTTTGACCAGAGCCAATACTAAATAGAAAATAGGCTGCTATTTGGGACTCATATTGGTCAAAATGATACACTGTCTTGGTGACAGTACGCATAGTACAAGAACATAATTGGAGGCCCTGACCTTCAAATCCTGTTTTAAAATGAATAAACTGAAAGTTCGCTGGTTCGCATCCCAGAGGTTGCGCAGGTGAAAAATTGGCCGACGTGTCCTTGATCAAGGCACTTAACCCTAATTGCTCCTGTAAGTCACTCTGGATAAGAATGTCTGCTAGAATCTAAAAATGTACTGTGGGTCAGCTGGCGTGCCAATGCTTTGCCTCCATGTGAGATTCAGAGTTGGCCATTAGGTGTCACCCTGCCCCCCGGTTTCATCAGAACTGTATTGTACGTGAAGCAATGATCAGATGTATGGCTCTGTCCTGTCTTTACCCATTAATTACTTGTTGTAGGCTACCTTTCTGTGATTGCGACTGAAAGTTGAACATTTATTTTATTTAAGTGGTGTAGGCCCTAGGCATCCCAAATGGCACCCTATTCCCTATAAAGTGTACTACGTTTGACCAGGGCCATAGTGCAGGGCACTACTTCTGTAGGGCTTTGGTCAAACGTAGTGCACTATATAGGGAATAGGGTTCCATTTGGGACAGAGACCTTGATTTACCATATTTTTGTGTATTACCATTGTATAAGTATGATGTTACACTGTTGTTTCCCGATGTTTTACGACCTCGTGGTCATGAGTCTCAATGGGATTAGAAGGTGCTGAAAGACGTGTACATGACCTTGAGACTGTGGTAAAGATCACTAATGTAGCAGAATCGAAGGAGGCAAAGACATTTAATGAGTACATCTCTGTCTGTCCTTTTCAATTCTCCACGCCCTCTGGGTAATGTTTGTGTGTGTGGGTGGGTGTGTGCCCTGAATGCCACTGTGGGTGATTGTGTGTGTGTGTGTGTGTGTGTGTGTGTGTGTGTGTGTGTGTGTGTGTGTGTGTGTGTGTGTGTGTGTGTGTGTGTGTGGGGTGGGGGGGTGTATGTATGTCCTCTCTGTTTGTGTGCACGTCTGGGTGCGCTCTTGGCTGGGCAAATGAAATATTCATGGTGGCGGGGGATTGGCTGCTGAGAAAGGAGCGGGCTGTCAGAGAGGAGCAGGTCTGTTTTAAGACAGGCAGCACTCTGCTTTCTCCCTCCGTATGAACACAGACGAGCAGGCAACAGCAGCCCAGTATTCCAGTGTCTTAGTCAGAGCTCAGACACACACACACACACACGCATACCCACACACTCACAGAAACACACACAGACACAGACACAGGGGAGATAACAGAGAGACAAAGCCAGCAAACGCCACAGCTGCCTCGGCTGCCGCTGATGTTTTAGCCCCGATGGAGGGGAACCATGAAGGGGAGCATGTGTTGACGGTAGGTCTGCTCTGTCTGTTTGTTTTGTGTGCAAGTGTGTGTGTGTGGATGTGTGTGTGTGTCTTCTCCATCTCTGACATTGTCTTGCTGTACCATAGAATAGTGGTTGTGGTTACCGAATAGAATATTGGGTGCAGCTCAGAGGGGGAGAGAGCGAGTGATAGGGGGAGAGTCCCTGCCTGCCTCACCAACAAATGCCTCTTAGAAAGGAAATGGTCCTTCCCGCTCTTCACTAGCCCCGAGGAGCCAGAATGGGAGAAAATGAGACAGGAACAGATATGGCTGCTTTAAAGAGTGAGCCCAGGAGGGAGAAGGGAGGGAGAGGAGGAGCGTCAAAGAGGAGTACAATGGGGCAGCAGACTAGAGCATGCTCCTTTGATAAAATGTGTATAGATTATGGATATGATGTTTATTGTTTATCTATTGAATGGAAGTTGATGTTGCGGGAAATACAAAATGTTTGGCTATTGAAATAGAACTAGATAAGGCGAGAGTGACATGGTAGGGGGAATATGTAGACACCTGTGGTTATTAGGTTGTAGACACAAGGAGAGGAAAATGTGTTTTAGAGAGGAATGGAAATGGTTTCCGTGACTGTGACAGGACATGCTTTAGCCTATTTTCTGGGTTTGGGGGGCATACAATTTGCTGCCGGCTCTGGTATTGCGTTCGGCCCGTGTGTGACGGTGGAGATACAACTCAAGAGGACTGGTGTGTGTCTCTAGAGCTATGTGACTCCTCACTTACGTCACCCCCCCGCCTGGAACAAGGCCCAGTAACGACAGCCTGGAATAGAGGGAACCTGGCTGGTTCTGAAATCACTCCTACACTAAACACCAGTCATCCACACTGATTCATTTCACATTCACACACAGTCACAGTGACAAGCACCAGTGTTCAATGCTCAGTGAATTTAATTTTAAATGGTAGCCCCCATTTTAACAGATACTGTAGACTATACAATAACTGACCCTTTACACGCACACAAATACAGTTTATTGGTCTGACATGTTAAGCAAAATCAAAACCATGGATGACAGTAATTGGCCAGCCAAATGACCGCGGTCTCCGTAATATATATTTTTCGCTCCTGACTGCATGTGCTGCCATAGAAATAGAATGAGTAGAACGGCCGCCTCCATTCAAGTCAATGATGGCATAATGGGTGCACTGGCGGCCATTGCGAGTGTAACCTTAGGAGCAAAGCATTAAGTAAAAGCAGGAAGTGTACCCATCAGTATGTGCTGTGATTTGCTAATTTAACTGAACTGACATGACCAAAAATACATTCCATTGCATGAGCCACATCAGTTAATATCATTTGAACGAACATTCTACATTACCATGGAAAGTATCACAGTAGCAGGCAGCCGTTGCGAGTGTACCCATAAGTTTACCAGTCAAATTGCCAGTGTTAGAGGTTCCAAGCCCATTTTATTAACGATATTTCTATGTGTGCTGTTGCATTGTGGAGCGTTGCCTAGGCAACCAAAGTGTCATTTTCTAGTTTCTTGTTTCAGCAAGGTGCAACAAAGCATCATCAGAAGAAAAAAAAACCATCTAGGGCTGTTGTGGTGACCGTATTACCGGCAGTCATGAGTCATGACCGCAATAAAATTACAAGTGATCGCTGTTGAGTCACGGTAATCTCCTTTTATGCACTCTGGACATGCGTTGGTAGTACCCAACTCGCTAACGACCCATCAGGTCGCTAATGGCCTGGTACTCAGGGCTCCATTGTCCCTCTAACCACTCTGGCATCAATGCAAATGCCGTCGAAAATCACATCAAACACTTATCATCAAAACAGTATCATGCTTTTAAAACTCACCTCACTGTGATGATCAATTTGGAGAAAGAGGTTCAACAGCAGGTTGAAACAGTGTAAAACATGGTTGTTTGTGGATGCTGTTTCAAAGCCTAACAACAAAATGGACAGCAATTTCTACGGTGATGATTAATTCAAAACACCCATATGCATATTAGAACTTATTAGGCTTATGAGCCCAAGCATGAAAGAAAAGCCTGAATTAAAGTGATGATTGTGCTGTTATACAATGCATAGCCAACCGCATGTTACACATGGCAGGAAAAACATCAAACAAAACTGATTTAAGATTCCAGATTCCATCTTTGTTCCATAATTGGTCTAGGCTATACGCCAAAATTACACACATTTGAGTAATCGCCTTTGAGTATGCATACTGGATGGACCAAAATGTCTGTCGGTGAGTCGAGGAGAGAACTAACCCTAGGCGATGCTGTTGGTTCATTGATTGTGCAGGGGCGGCTTACAGTTAGCCTATCATTAGTGAATTTCAATTTGATTTTGAATAGTCTAGTAAAAGGGAATTAATTGGGTGACACATTACCTTTAGCTAAACAGGATATTTCAGTTGTCAAAACATCTCAAGGATGATCAATGGAAACAGGATGCACCTGAGCTCAATTTCGAATCTCATAGCAAAAGGTCTGAATACTTATGTAAATGCGATAATTCATTATTATATTTTTTTTATACATTTTTAAACATTTCTAAAAACCTTTTTTCGCTTTTTCATTGTGGGGTATTTTGTATAGATGAGTTTAAAAAAAATATTTTTAAATATATATAAAAATATATTTTTTAAACTCATCTATACAAAATACCCCACAATGAAAAAGCGTAAAAAGGTTTTTAGAAATGTTTAAAAATGTATAAAAAAAATATAATAATGAAATATCGCATTTACATACATATATATACGCAGTGAGGGGAAAAAAGTATTTGATCCCCTGCTGATTTTGTACGTTTGCCGACTGACAAAGAAATGATCAGTCTATAATTTTAATGGTGGTTTTATTTGAACAGCGAGAGACAGAATAACAACAAAAACATCCAGAAAAACGCATGTGAAAAATGTTATAAATTGATTTGCATTTTAATGAGGGAAATACGTATTTGACCCCTCTGCAAAACATGACTTAGTACTTGGTGGCAAAACCCTTGTTGGCAATCACAGAGGTCAGATGTTTCTTGTAGTTGGCCACCAGGGTTGCACACATCTCAAGAAGGATTTTGTCCCACTCCTCTTTGCAGATCTTCTCCAAGTCATTTTGGTTTCGAGGCTGACGTTTGGCAACTCGAACCTTCAGCTCCCTCCACAGAGTTTCTATGGGATTAAGGTCTGGAGACTGGCTAGGCCACTCCAGGACCTTAATGTGCTTCTTCTTGAGCCACTCCTTTGTTGCCTTGGCCGTGCGTTTTGGGTCATTGTCATGCTGGAATACCCATCCAAGACCCATTTTCAATGCCCTGGCTGAGGGAAGGAGGTTCTCACCCAAGATTTGACGGTACATGGCCCCGTCCATCGTCCCTTTGATGCGGTGAAGTTGTCCTGTCCCCTTAGCAGAAAAACACCCCCAAAGCATAATGTTTCCACCTCCATGTTTGACGGTGGGGATGGTGTTCTTGGGGTCAAAGGCAGCATTCCTCCTCCTCCAAACACGGCGAGTTGAGTTGATGCCAAAGAGCTCCATTTTGGTCTCATCTGACCACAACACTTTCACCCAGTTGTCCTCTGCCAATGAACATCTGAATGATTCAAACTTCAGACGGGCATGTATATGTGCTTTCTTGAGCAGGGGGACCTTGCGGGCGCTGCAGGATTTCAGTCCTTCGCGGCGTAGTGTGTTACCAATTGTTTTCTTGGTGACTATGGTCCCAGCTGCCTTGAGATCATTGACAAGATCCTCCCGTGTAGTTCTGGGCTGATTCCTCACCGTTCTCATGATCATTGCAACTCCACGAGGTGAGATCTTGCATGGAGCCCCAGGCTAAGGGAGATTGACAGTTCTTTTGTGTTTCTTCCATTTGCGAATAATTGCACCAACTGTTGTCACCTTCTCACCAAGCTGCTTGGCGATGGTCTTGTAGCCCATTCCAGCCTTGTGTAGGTCTACAATCTTGTCCCTGACATCCTTGGAGAGCTCTTTGGTCTTGGCCATGGTGGAGAGTTTGGAATCTGATTGATTGCTTCTGTGGACAGGTGTCTTTTATGCAGGTAACAAGCTGAGATTAGGAGCACTCCCTTTAAGAGTGTGCTCCTAATCTCAGCTCGCTACCTGTATAAAAGACACCTGGGAGCCAGAAATCTTTCTGATTGAGAGGGGGGTCAAATACTTATGTCCCTCATTAAAATGCAAATCAATTTATAACATTTTTCAAATGCGTTTTTCTGGATTTTTTTTGTTGTTATTCTGTCTCTCACTGTTCAAATAAACCTACCATTAAAATTATAGACTGATCATTTCTTTGTCAGTGGGCAAACGTACAAAATCAGCAGGGGATCAAATACTTTTTTCCCTCACTGTATATATATATAAGGCTGTGACGTAACAAAATGTGGAAAAAGTCAAGGGGTCTGAATACTTTCTGAATGTACTGTGTATACAGTACCAGTCAAAAGTTTGGACACACCTACTCATTCAAGGGTTTTTCTTTATTTTTACTATTTTCTACATTGTAGAATAATAGTGAAGACATCAAAACTATGAAATAACACATGGAATCATGTAGCAACCAAAAAAAGTATTAATCAAATCAAAATATATGTTATATTTGAGATTCTTCAAAGTAGCCACCCTTTGCCTTGATGACAGCTTTTCACACTCTTGGCATATCCTCAACCAGCTTCATGAGGTAGTCACCTGGAATGCATTTCAATCATCCTCATCCTCCTCTCCCAATTAACAGGTGTGCCTTGTTAAAAGTACATTTGGGGAATTTCTTTCCGTCTTAATGCGTTTGAGCCAATTAATTGTGTTGTGACGAGGTAGGGGTGGTATATAGAAGAAAGCCCTATTTGGTAAAAGTCAATATTATGACAAGAACAGCTCAAATAAGCAAAGAGAAACGAGAGTCCATCATTAATTTAAGACATTAAAGTCAGTCAGTGGAGAATTTCAAGAACTTTGAAAGTTTCTTCAAGTGCAGTCACAAAAACCATCACGCGTTATGATGAAACTGGCTCTCATGAGGACCGCCACAGGAAAGGAAGACCCAGAGTTACCTCTGATGCAGAGGATAAGTTAATTAGAGTTACCAGCCTCAGAAATTGCAGCCCAAATAAATGCTTCACAGAGTTCAAGTAACAGACACATCTCAACATCAACTGTTCAGAGGAGGTGATCTCCGCATGTGTGGTTCCCACCATGAAGCATGGAGGAGGGGATGTGATGGTGTGGGGGTGCTTTGCTGGTGACAGTGTCTGTGATTTATATAGAATTCAAGGCATGCTTAACCAGCATGGCTACCACAACATTCTGCAGCAATACGCCATCCCATCTGGTGTGTGCTCAGTGGGACTGTCATTTGTTTTTCAACAGGACAATGACCCAACACCTCCAGGCTGTGTAAGGGCTATTTAACCAAGAAGGAGAGTGATGGAGTGCTGCATCAGATGACCTGACCTCCACAATCCCCTGACCTCAACCCAATTGAGATGGTTTGGGATGAGTTGGACCGCAGAGTGAAGGAAACGCAGCCAACAAGTGCTCAGCATATGTGGGAACTCCTTCAAGGCCATTGGAAAAGCATTCCAGGTGAAGCTGGTTGAGAGAATGCCAAGAGTGTGCAAAGCTGTCATCAAGGCAAAGAGTGGCTTCTTTGAAAAATCTAAAATATTTTAGTATTTGTTTACACTTTTTGGTTACTACATGATTCCATATATGTTATTTCATAGTTTTGATGTCTTCACTATTATTCTACAATGTAGTGTCCAAACTTTTGACTGGTACTGTGTATATATATACTGCCTACGGACGTCAATTAGCATGATGTTTATGAGCATGTCAAGAAATAACAAAACCGTCATGACCTTATATGACGACTGAACACCGCGGTAATCGTATAATGTCATGACGGTTATTTTATTTCTTGACATGCTCATAAACATCATGCTAATAGACTTCCATAGGCACTATGTATATTTTAAGAGTCTTTGAAGTGGTAATGAACCTGGAATAATCTGCTTTTCTCAAGTGTAAACATTGACTTAGTATAGCCCAGCCTTTTTGATGCCTTGTATCCGGTCAATGTACTAAACAGATTCAGTCTCTAGCCTCCCCACGTCCCCATCACAATGAACAGTCAACAACAGTAGTTATGCAGCCCACTGAGCCCAGCCCAGCATCATCACTCCACTAGTTCTGGCCCGCTATCAAACCTCTGTCTTTATTTCCTGGCTCACCTCTCACTTTTATTACCATTCCCCCCATCAAGACTGTCAGAGAGCTCATTGCCGTGGAAATCCACGAGCAGCAGAAGAGATGTCGGTTACTTGCCAAATGGCACCCTTTTTCCCCTATACTGCGCACTACTTTCGACCAGGGCCCATAGGGCTCTGGTCAAACGTAGTGCACTATGTAGGGAATAGGGCACCATTTGGGACACAGGAGTCAGGTTAACAGGAACGGGCTCGCTGTTTTCCCAAGGTGGTATTTCAAACAGGAGAGAGGCGATTATGGTAATTTATAGGTGGTGTGAATCTCAATGTCATCGTAAGACCGTCACATGGAAAGGATTGGAATAGATCACTGCTGCAGTTCCCCGGCCAGTGTGATGACGCTTGAAATCGATTATGGATGCTATCTCATGTGAGGGGTGAGATGGAGACCCAAAGGCCATACTAATGAGTGTACAATAGATTAAGAACACTTTGCTGATATTGAGTTGCACCCACCACTTTTGGCATCCGAACAGCCTCAATTCGTCAGGGCATGAACTCTGAACAAGGTGTCGAAAGCGTTCCACAGGGATGCTGGCCCATGTTGACTCCAATGCTTCCCACAGTTATGTCAAGTTGGCTGGATGTCCTTTGGGTGGTGGACCATTCTTGATACACACGGAAACTTGAGCGTGAAAAACTCAGCAGCGTTTCAGTTCTTGACACAAACCGGGGCGCCTGGCACCTAGATGAAGGGTAGGCCCCGTTCAAAGGCACTTCATCTTTTGTCTTTCCCATTCACCCTCTGAATGACACACATACGGAATCCATATCTCAATTATCTCAAGGCTTAAAAATCCTTCTTTAACCTGTTTCATACCCTATATCTACGCTGATTGAAGTGGATTTAACAAGTGACATCAAAAAGCGATCATAGCTTTCACATGGATTCACCTAGTAAGTCTATGTCATGGAAAGAGCATGTTTTGTATGTATGTACTCTCTGTTTACAGGTAGACTAGCTGTGTGTGGTAGACAAGTTTTTTCAAGACACTTGCTGTGACTGAGATGAAAAATACAATTTGTTCCATTTTAATTGACTCTTGTAAGACTTTTAGCTAGGCCTGGTTTAGATTTAAAACACAGCTTTGTGTTGGCGGTCCTAAGACACACTTGCACACTGATTGCCAGAGTTGACTATTCTGCCAATCTCGTTTGTCTTTCAGACAGCACTCTCATTCACATTTGAGTCATTTCACAGACCCTCTAATCCAGAGCGATTTACAGGAGCAATTATGATTAAGTGCCTTGCTCAAGGGCACATCAACAGATTTTTCACCTAGTCGGCTCTTGGATTCGAACCAGCGCCCTTTCAGTTACTGGCCCAACGCTCTTAACCGCTAGGCTACCACCATGAAGTGTCCTTCAAACAGTGTCCTTCACCATGGATGCTCTGCTCCTTGGGGAACTGCCTTTGTGAGCACTGCAAATGTGTGTGTGGTGTACCTCTGTGTATCTGTATCTGTGTGTCTCTGTTTGTAGTAGCTCAAGCATACGTACTCTTCATGAGAATGGAGGCTCAGTGCAAGAGGGGCTTGTATAGTTCAGTGGAGAGAGGGGTCGGAGAAAAAGGGACCCCAATGCCAGAGATGTGTGCTCTGTGCATATCATGTTCCTATCCTCCCACTGTGTGTTTAACATCCTCACCCATTGTATCAGCTTTGTGTTTCTTTGTGATTGGTGGGATATCTCAAATCCTCCTCCAATGGAGGAGATGTTGCATTTAAAGCCCTCAAATACAGTGATATTCTTCTTCATCACTTACCAACCAAGTACCGTACAGGCTTTAGGGCTGGGGGAAATGGCATGACCCTAGGATGTCTTTCCCCATTCGGATTGTTTTATACTGTTCAATCAAATTTTTGAGATAATTTCCACACTGTCATGTAGGGCTGCACAAAAATGTAGACCTTATTTCTGACCAAATATTGCATTTGCGATTTGACTTGCAATTTCGATCAAAACACTTGGGTGAACTGTTGGGCACTTTGAATACAGTGCCGTTTGACATGACAATGGATGGAAAAGCCATGGAGCTAACATATTCATGCTTTGCTTATTCCTCTTTCATTTAGAAAACAACATGCTGATTTAGGCCTACACCAGCACTGGTATCAGGCTTTATTAGCTAGCTACGTTTGCTCTGACTCAGTACATTTAGTAGCTAGCTAGCTATCTAACAATTTATTTGAGCCATAACTTGCCACGAAAAGACGAGCTAGCTGTTTGCAGACAGTAAGATACACAAACTAATAGTGGCATAGGAAACAGAGGGGAATGGTGTGAAACATCACTAATGAGGGCTAAGAGGCTTTGTATTGTAGGAAGCAGAGTGATGCTCTCTTATTAGGTTTGGTTGGATTCTGGTCACATATCAAGTGTAATTATTATTATCAGTATAGCACTGATAAAAAAAATAACAGTTTTTAATTGGACTTTGGGATCAAGAGGTTGTCAAAATGAAGTGTGAACGTTTCTGTTAGGCAGTGTTGTTGCTACAAGGCGTGAAATATGAATACATTTTGGAAGGGTATAAATGTTCCTTTCGTTTAGTGCTCTGATCTATTGCCACGATCATGACTATTATGCTATTTAATTTCATTGGAATCATAGTATTGCTTTATTTATGGCGTTTTAATGTAACCATAGCCTGTCACATACATCTCGGTGATGAATTTATTTTCCAAAACCACCTTATTAAAACATAAAGATGTTCCGCTGCATCATAGTTCAGGGCCCCTCGTTAGAACCTTCACAAGAGCATTGTTAAATCTCAGAGCTGCGTCCTAAAACTACGGTTACTACTGTTGCTCTTGAAAACGCTTGTTATTTACCAGATCCGTTTGCCTTCCAGACCAGCGCAGCTAAGTGCGCTGTTAGAAAAGGTTTTACACACAGAAGATCTCGGCTGAAGATAAAATCTAGATGTTTACCTGTCATTCTGTGACCGCCGATAACTTCAGAATGAATGTGACTACAAATACAAAGATGCCAATTTCTTTGCAATTGTTAATAACAAGCTGATGATAAAAGGATTATTCAATGAAAACTGAATTCACTGTATTAAAATATAAGTACAGTATAGGCTACATAGACGCAGGGGTTGGAACCGGTTCAGGGAACAGAACCAAAAACTAAAGGAACAGAATAGGAACCGGGAACTAAAGTGATCTATACTGTTTTGGAACAGAACCAGTATTTTAAACGCATGGGAATCGATTAATAGCGTTGTTTTACTTTCCAGGCATTTTTTTTTCAGTCCCACACGAAACACAACAAAGCGCCTGTGCAAAGCCCTCACTCAGTCACTCAAACTTGGTTGATTCATGGTCAATCCAATGTCTGTATTGCCTATACAGCATTTACTGCGATGTGGCCTCTGCAAAAGTCAGGTTATTCATAATTATTGGGTTGTCAAGGAAGTGAGTTTGTGTTTATACAGGACGTACCGCCCCCACCTACCAACAACCAATCATGTCAATGCAGAGCTATATGGAGTATACTTAGCCCTCCGTATACGTAGCCCTTGTTACAACATTTGGGAGGTGCACAGCGATGCGATATGGAGCTTGATTTAGACTCTGCAAGCATACAGAAGCTCCGGACAGGATATTTGGATCAAGCATAAATCGGCTTTTACCTGCAATGTCAGCCAGGCAGAGCCTCGCTTGTTCCACTGCACTGCCAGCCAGACAGGCAGAACCTCGCCTGTTCCACTGCACTGCCAGCCAGACAGGCAGAGCCTCGCCTGTTCCACTGCACTGCCAGCCAGCCAGGCAGAACCTCCCCTGTTCCACTGGACTGCCAGCCAGCTAGGCCAGACAGAGTGCAGCTTGCATTATTGAAGCCCCAACATGCATCATGATCGGTGTAACTCCCACAGTTCAAAGTCAGATGCTGAGCACTGCTGACTGTGCTGGTTAACTGTAGACTCAGCAATGCATGAAGTAAACTGCAATATCGGGTCGAATTCAGCAACTAAGACCGTTTGAGCAGGAGGCTAACTCCACTGCTTTGGACCTGTAGCTATCACGTTGTAGCAGCGTGAAGCACATGCGCACGGGTGCCTGTGTGAGAGCAAAGTGTTACATCGCGCTCGTTTGGGTATCTGTGTTGTTGCTCGTACCAACCAATCGCTGAGACTCAGTTTAATATTACATTCTTTTAAAGCCCATCTAGGAACTGATGTGTGTAACTCCCAAAGTTCAATGCCAGTTACTGAGCATTGCTGACAGTGCTGGTTAATATTATATTATTTCAAAGTCCATCTATGGACTGATGCTGCAAATTCGGGCAAGCTTAAAGGATAGTGTTTTTTTTTTACAAAATCTCTATTTTTGATGAAAGGACGCACATGCTTACACATGCTTATTTTTGCTTGAGTTCAACAAAATAAAATATATAATTGCAGATAGTTTAGAATGACACAATTTCATGTGTACAACATTTAAAGACCTGCGTCACTATACTGGAAGCTTTGCCGTTTCTGAAAGGACGTATTTGGGTGTTTTTGGAGCTTTGTTCATGTTTTCTGCGTGCCCACATACTGCCGAATGAGCCTGAGGAGGTCTATCGCTGGTGGGGTAAGTTTCTCAAAACCAAGTGAAATCACAAAAAAGTGTCTGAACACTTCTATACCATTCTATTTACATCCCGAAATAGAGATTCAATGTGTCAATGTTTGAAACTGTTCTTTAACAAATACACTTTATTATTAAATTGCCCCATTTCTAGGATGCCGCTTTTTGCATCCCTGCATTAGTACATTTATGCTAAGTGATACATCTACTTACTTACTCTTGCCAATCTGTGATTTATGTTACCTTATGCTTGTACTGTACCAGTACAGGTCCATGAAGAATACTTAAAGCAGATATAGGCCTAATCCCCTAGTATCCAAATCCTACCCTGCAAGTTCTGGAGCCTGCTGGTTTTCTGTTCTACCTGATAATTAATGAATTACACCCACCTAGTATCCCAGGTCTAAATCAGACCCTGATTAGAGGGTGAAAAACATTTAAAAGCAGTGGAACTGGCTTCGAAGTCCAGATTTTAATTTGAGGGCCCTAGTGTATCTCCCCACAAAGACTCAGTGAAACATCCTTGTGATAAAGTGCCTATACCTTTCCTCCAGAGGATGGAAAATATTCCTTCTATCCGATAAGCTACATTTCCCCTCGCTTCGTAGGACCATCCTGATCTCACGAGCATATGGTATTCTGTTTTGTTACACGGATTCCGTTAAGTGAAAACGAAACGAGAGCACAGTGTTCTGGATGGTGGATCAGGCTAACATTTCCTAGCCCAGGTGCAGGAATACTGTCAAATATGCCTATTCCCGGGGACAATGTATTATAGTAGCCTGATATTCCTGAATCCTGAAATCAAACACACTGAAATGGTGTGTGTGTCAAAGCAGCTTGTTCTCTGCGATGGCAACTAAAGCTGCTGTTACACATGTTGTTCCTTGAATATCAGACAGACATCCGTCTCGTTGGTGATTTCGGTGGTAAACCTAGACTAATGGCTGGATGTGCTGTTATGCCACTCTGGCGGTCTTCTAAAGTTATTTTTATACGCCTCTGGCTCAGTCTTGGTTTCAACTGTCAGTTTATTGGTCCATTAAAGGTCTGACATCTCTTTCCATCTCTGTCTCTCAGGGTCTTGATGAGGAGGCCATTGTTGACCTTGGGAAGACCAGCTCCACCACCCACACCAACTACGAGACGGAAGAGCTGGAGAGTAAGACCCTACAGTACAGCCCTACCCACTTACTGTAACTTTGTCTATGTCTATTCCTGTGTGCATAGTGAATGTGTTGGAGTGGTGTAGCAGTCAGGATTGGGGTCAATTCCACTTCCAATTTACTTTCTGAATTGATATTGTATTGACTCCAACCCTGGTATCTGTGTGTGTGTGTGTGTGTGTATAGCTACAGTATGTGTGCTTTCCTTTGTTACTGTTGTCTACATGCCTGTTTAGTTGTCTCTGTGTGGGTGCTTCCTGTCCACATATAGGCCTAGAGACGTGCTGTGAATAGAAAGAACAGGTGTTGCTGAGGTCTTGGCAGGTTAAAGCCAGCCCCAGCCTGGCTCTCCGCTCCTGTAGCTTTCCAGAAGGGTATGTTCATTAGCCAGGCGTACATGAGCCCACAGGAATATTGTAACTGTAATTGAGCTTATCTGTCATGTACAGCTTTATTCAAGTCCAGCTGGAGACTCGTGTTTTTTTTTAAACACACCTGTAGGGCTATATAAAAATAATTATGTATAATTATGTCACAATTTTCCCGAATTAGCCTAGAGCTTTGGTTTCAATGACAAAATAAGCATTTCCAATGGGATGAAATGCCATGCCAGCTGCAAAAACCGTCTGAAAAGATGTCATTGCAACCAGAAACTGGTTATGGGATGATTTCGACCAGTTTTGCCCGCTGGGATAGTATCAGCTGTGGTATTGTAGTGTCGTATCACATAAAACTACAGTACAGTGGTGTCTCCTTACCCCAAACCTTCTCTGCTTATCTAACTTTGATTAGCCGCAAATTGGGAGATTAGGACATGATTAGCTGTCCACATGTCCTCTGAGTATCTGGGCTGTATTGGTTACAAAGCTGGCTTTCTCTATCTGAGCTGTACATTCAAGGGGATTTCAAACAGGACCTGTGATTATCTCTAATAAGTAGGTACTGAGCAAAGACAACACATACCAATACTTGGCCCTGGCAGAAAAAGGGCTGAATATTTTGTTTGAGGTTGCAGTGCAGTATACGGAATGGTTGACCAAGAGAGCACTAAATCAGTATGATGAGTCATTTGAAACATGAAACATTCACAGTACATGTTCACAAACATTTACAGTGCATTCTTCCAGGACGAGGACAATATTTGAGCTATATTCATTTTAGAAAATAACTCTGTGTTGCCTGGAAAGAGTGATCCTCCGTGGTCCATCTCCTGGGAATGAGGCAGAGAGATGAGAGGCTTTTAACCCTTTTTGATTCAAATCCGAATTAGCATAATAAAACAATCCGCATAAAAATCGGTTTAAGTCTGTTTGAGCTAGAGATGTGTTTTGCATGAGCTGCGTCTCAATCCGCCACATCCGCCGATATTGACCTTCCGCTTCTGCGCTGAAAGGGGGCAGAGCTGCAGCGGCGTAGGTCGGACCACGAGACATCCCGTAAACCGGTCTTCTCGCGAAAACGTCTGTAGCGTCCGAACGGTTTAGCCTACAAACTATTATGGCATGTCTGCGGAAACGCGTACATGTCGGTGGATTTGCTCTACGACCCCCACAAGCGTCCCATGACTCGTCTGAAGGTAGCGAGTCCTGTGGCGGTACCGGTTTAAAGAATGAATGGACGTATACACTGAGTGTACAAAACATTAAGAACATGACAGACTGACCAGGTGAATCCGGGTGAAAGCTATGACCCCTTATTGATGTCACATTGACTTCAATCGGTCTAGACGAAGGGGAGAGAGAGGTTAAAGAAAGATGTTTAAGCCTTGACACGATTGAGACATGGCTTGTGTATGTGCGCCATTCAGAGGGTGAATGGGCGAGACTTAAGTGCCTTTGAACAGGGTATGGTGGACATACCAGCTTGTGTCGAGAACTACAATGCTGCTGGGTTTTTCACGCTCAAAAGCTTCCTGTGTGTATGAAGAACGGTCCACGACCCCAAGGACATACAGACAACTTGACACCCATGGGCCAGCATCCCTGTGGAACTCTTTCGACACCTTGTAGAGTCCATGCCCTGATGAATTGAGGCTGTTCTGAGGACAACTCAATAAAATAAGGTGTTAATGTTTATATCGAAGTAGTTTAGTGCCTAAAAAAGGGTATAAATATGTGTCAAAATATTTTTCTTCTTATCTCTCCCACACTTCAAAAGAAACTTCCTTTTGATATTTTATTTCTGTTTTTCCATGTATGAGTCTGTTATTCAGTGCGATTCTATGGGCTAATAGCACCAAGGCTACTTAGACTCGAGGGTTAAAGGAAGTGTCAATTGCGGCTCCCGTCTGGAGAATGCTGCTAGCAACACCATCATTGCCACCTCCCTCGCTGTGTCTGTCGTGTGTCTCTCTTTCGCTCCCTTCATTGTCTTTTCCCTCTCCCCCCTGTTCTGTTCTTGTATTTTCCGTCTCTTTCTCCCTCTCAAACACTGTCTCTTTCCCTTCATCTCTTTCTCTTCGTATATTCATCTGATAGACTCGTGTCGTTCTCTTATCCTTTCCTTTCTCTTCTCCCCTCATGTCTTATTTTCATTATTCCCTAACTTGAGAGTATCTCACAATTCAAAGTGCAATGACTCATCCTCCAAAAGTGACTATTGGCACAGAAACTAGGACATTTGCATTTCAGAGCAACAATCTAACAATCCAGTGGAACAGAAACTATAATGAGGGATTGTGGAAAAAGTAACAGCAAAAATAAACAAACGTGAAAAAAGTGATGGTCTTTTCCTTCCCTATCTAAGTAGGTTATTCACAGGAAATGGAAACCTGGTCATCTGTAAATCTCTCTCTGGTCTGGTTCGTCTTAGGCCACAGGGCGGTTTATGTCGGGGTCCATGTGCCCCTGGGCCGGGAGAGCAAACGCAGGCACCATCGCAGAGGCCACAAACACCACCGCAAGAGGCGGGAGCGGGAGGAGGACCACGAGGAGGAGGACCGTGAGGACCCCACTTATGGTAACCAACTTCTACCTTAGAAGCATTAGCTGACTGTTAGAAATGTTAGCAGAGGCGCTGACTAAAGGAATAGGAAACGGTGTAATAAATTAATAAAGTCAGACACTTTATATGCTGACAACAATTTAATAAGTTAACAATTTTTACCCATTAGCTGACTGTTAGAAATGTTAGTAGAGGTGCTGACTAAAGCAATAGGGGAAAAAAAGAAAAAAAAGAAAGTCAGACACTATACATGCTGACAACAATTTAATAGGTTAATGTAGTGTCTTTCTTTTTACACAACTAACTTCTATTCTACCTTCCGTGATGCTCCTCGTTCATCTCCTCATGCAATTGAATAAATGTGTGGTGCATTCGGGAAAGTATTCAGACCCCTTGACTTTTTCCACATTTTGTTACGTTACAGCCTTACTCTAAAATGGGTTCAATTGTTTTCTTCCCTCATCAATCTACACAGAGTACCCCATAATGACAAAGCAAAAACAGGTTTTTAGAAAATGTCGCTAATTTATAAAATAAAAAAAACATTACAGCCTTGAGTGACAGATATAGGGGAGGTATTCAGGAATGCGACGATTCCAGGTGAGTCTCATGAGTCGCAGGTGCGCGTAACGATGGTGGCAGGTATGCGCAATAATGAATAAACTGGCGACGTCGAGCGCCAGAGAGGGGGAGCGGGAGTAGACATGACAGTACCCCGTCCCTGACAAGCGGCTCCAGCGAGGACCAGGAGCGGGCTGGTCGCTTCTGCTGATGCGCATTAACCTGTAGAACCAGCTGAGGCGCGGGAACATGACGAGCCGGCTGAGGCATGGGAGCCTGACGAGCCGGCTGAGGCATCCTTCAGCAGCGGCACTTGGACCCGATTTCACCAGAGAAAAAAAAAAAAAAACATTTAAAAAATACATCCCGGTTGCTTCCCTTTGGTGTGGCGTTATTCTTTAACGTGTACGCTAGGAGTTGGGAAGCAAGTACAGGGAGTGAATTTAATAACAAATAAAACAAGAAACACAAGTAGCGTACCGACATAAAACACAGGAACAGAATCAATAACGCCTGGAGAAAGAACCAAAGGGAGTGACAGATATAGGGGAGGTAATCAGGAAGGTGATGGAGCCCAGGTGAATCTCATGGGGCGCAGGTGCGCGTAACGATGGTGGCAGGTGTGCGTAATAATGAATAATCTGGCGTCGTCGAGTGCCGGAGAGGGGGAGCAGGAGTAGACATGACAGTTCCAAACTTATTCCATTTAAGAATGATGGAGGCCACTGTGTTCTTGGGGACCTTCAATGCTGCAGGCATTTTTGGGTACCCTTCCCCAGATCTGTGCTTCGACACAATCCTGTCTCGGAACTCCACGGACAATTCCTTCGACCTCATGGCTTGGTTTTTGCTCTGACATGTACTGTCAACTCTGGGACCTTATATAGACAGGTGTGTGTATTTCCAAATTATGTCCAATCAAGGTATAGAAACATCTCAAGAATGATCAATGGAAACAGGATGCACGTTAGCTCAATTTCTAGTCTCATATCAAAGGGTTTGCATACTTATGTAAATAATGTATTTCCGTTTTTTATTTGTAATACATTTTCAAAAATGTCTAAAAACCTTTTTTCACCCTGTCATTATGGGGTATTGTGTGTAAATTGATGAGTAAAAATAGAATTTGAATCAATTTTAGAATAAGGCTGTAACGTAACTAACTTTTGAAAAAGTGAAGGTGTCTGAATACTTTCCGAATGCACCGTATAGCTTAATAGCCTGATACAACCTATGTTGTTAGCCTACATGCAAGTAGGCTACCATGGGCTAATTTGGATAGAGTCAGTTCTTCTAGTGTAGCACTAGACATAGTCATAACGTATTGGAATCACGTCAACTCAAACAAACCCCAACTTCAGCTGCTACCCACAAGCGTTCTCCCAAATAACATTTGGATTATTATTCTCCATTTTAATACTGTGTTGTGTCATGCTTCCCAGAGGCATTACCCTATAGTAGGCAGGGGAAGGGTACCTGGCAAAGTCTCTCAGGCATCTGTGAGTGTTTGGCCGAGCTCTTCAGAGGCAGAAACATGGAGACCTATCTGTCCATTCATTTCGAGAGGGTGTGCATGCTGTGAATGGAACATCGCTCTTAGAGGCAAACCCAGGCCTCCAGGAGCAAGCAGTGACACTGATGGAGGGGAGTGTGTGTGTGAGTGTGTGTGTGTGCACGTGCGCGCGCGTCTACCTCGTAGTCCATGTGCCGCTGAGCCGGGACAGCAAACGCAGGCACACCGCCGAGGCCACAAACACCACATGCGCATGCGCACACACTCACACACAGCCCCAACCGCCCGGGGAAAGGGATAGACGGTCTGGAAAACAGCACAACATGACAATTTGATCTGTCTGACTGTCGTTCACACTCTCTCACTCTTTTTATCTATCCAATGTCCATTCCTCTTCCAATGGGGGAATTTCGCTCCTGGAAACCTGCTGTTATCCTTTTGGCGATTCCCTCAAGCTTCACTCTAGTGTTCTTCTTTCCCATTGCCTGTTACTACTCCCACACACACCGGACTATTGAACATATTTATTTATTCCCTCTTTGTAAGGCAGAGGAATTCACTGCAGTCCATTCAGAAGCCAAGCGTTGGATCCTGCTCCTCCCACACTCTCCTCGTCTCTATATCTCTGTCTTCCCTCTCTCCCCTCCCCCTCTAGACACGCCCTCCCAGCGGGTGCAGTTCATCCTGGGTACGGAAGATGACGACGTGGAGCACGTCCCCCACGACCTGTTCACTGAGCTGGACGAGCTGTCCTTCAGGGACGGGAGCGCCACCGAGTGGAAGGAGACAGCCAGGTAGGTCAGAGCCCAGCCCAGGGTCCAGCCTCCACACTCTTAGGGTCCATGTGACTTCACCATGTCATTCTTTGTTCACGCGGGTCTAAATTCAGCCGCACTTTATTGCTACCGTAGGCTTTCCATGAAACGTCGATGAGTTTAACTTCGCATCTTGACAATTTTGAAGTCGTCTTCTTGGCTGTGGTAAAATATTCAGGGAAACCAACTTTTTAATGGCCAAAACTGTAGGCTGGTAAACTGTGGCCTTTTATAACCCCCTTGAAATTGTCTGGCGGGGGCTGGGGAACAAAGAGCTATGAGATAGTGACGCGTCTTGTGTGTGAGTGGGAACGTGCTATCATGAGTAATGGGTAAGATTGACAGAGCTCTACTGCCTACAAGTCTGTCTGAGTCAATCCATCTTAGTCATCCTCCATAGCCATGGTAAAATCACCATCCCAGACAATGTCAGCCTACGCTCACGGCTCCGACACAAATACACAGCAATTTACCGCTCTTAAAAAAAACTGGTTCAAACCGGTTTCAGTCTGACAGGAGGTAAAAGCCTGTAAAACGTTATTCAACTTTTCCCATTACCTCTCAGAAGTGAACCACTCGAGGCAATGCAAATTGTCTGATATGTTCAGGTCTGGTCTTTTCTTCTGGTCAAGTTCTTAGTCAGCATTGGGGAAATTTAGATTTCGTTTTTTCCTTTTTTGATTGTGTGTCCGGACGCGTGCGTGTTTAGGTGGCTGAAGTTTGAGGAGGACGTGGAGGATGGAGGGGAGCGTTGGAGCAAGCCCTACGTGGCCACCCTGTCTCTACACAGCCTGTTTGAGCTGAGGAGCTGCATCCTCAACGGCACCGTCATGCTGGACATGAGGGCCACCTGTATCGAGGAGATTGCAGGTATATTCATATCAGAAGAGTTTGTGTGCGTGTGTGTACGCTCATGTGCATGCTGTTTGTTTATTTCGATTTTGTGTGTGCAAATGAAAAATCAGGCAATAATGAAAAGTTGGTTGAATAACGTGAAACTGAATTCATATATATGTGTGTGTGTGTGTGCGTGCGCGCGTGTGCGTGCAAGCTCATTTGCAAGTGCGCGTGTACCAATGGTGTAAACCTCCAAATGAACAACGATACAAGGCAATGCAATGCATCCGTGTGTGTGTGTGTGTGTGTGTTCACGTGTGTGTCCAGACATGTTGATTGACAGCATGGTGGCGTCAGGCCAGCTGCAGGAGGAGCTGCGTCAGAAGGTGCGTGAGGCCATGTTGAAGAGACACCACCACCAGAACGAGAGGAAGCTCAGCAACCGCATCCCGCTGGTGCGCTCAATCGCAGACATAGGCAAGAAACATTCCGACCCGCTGTTGCTTGAGAGACACGGTGAGATCCCCTGCGCCACGCACACTCCGTTGCTTTTTCCTCACGTCTCGAAGGGACTAGTCTTTGCAATCCTTGGTATTCCAAAAAAAAAGGAAAGGTGACAGCGTCGCCCACCTACACTCTTAAAGGAAAAAGCGTTCCAAAAGGGTTCTTCGGCTGCCCCCGTAGGAGAACCCTTTTTGGTTCCAGGCAGAACCCTTTTGGGGTCCATGTAGAACCCTCGTTTGGAACCCTTTTTCCTAAGAGTGTACGTGGGAGATGCTATGACCACAACAATCATGTATGTAATGTATGCCGTTTTAGCAGACACTTCTATTCAAAGAGACTTACAGTATAGTGAGTGCATACATTTTAGTATGTGTGGCCCCAGCGGGATTTGAACCCACGACCCTGGCGTTGCTAGGCACCATGGTCTTACCAACTGAGCCACACAAGACCAAGTCCACCATGGCAGTTCAGGAGGTGTCAAACGAATGAAGTGAGTAGACGCTACAATGAGGACATAAGCCTCATAGAGACAACTACTACCATAAAAGATACATCTGGGTGCGGATGGTGCGTGTGGCCGGCCTGGCTCAGGGTTTGGCCTCAGAATTAACAATGGTTTCAACTCCGCGTTGGAATGGTTGGGGTAATGCTCTTAATGCAGTTCGATATGTTTCGTTTGCTGAGCATGACCTCCGGGTGTGATGTGTACTCATGGTGTGTGACTGTTTATGTGAATTACATAATTAGCTTGTGCTACAGTTGCAATGGTCTCTGGTCTCTGTCCTACTGTCACATTTTGTTCTATTGAATGCAATGTTGCCTGGGTATAAAATACGTGTGAAATGTCTGATATTAATGTGCTACACAATCATAGTAAGTTATTGCACAGCTTGGACAGATATGAAATATGTCTGGTTTGTGTGTGGTTCTGTATTTGTATGTACAGTATACTGTACACTGACAATGTGCTAACCAACCCACACCTCTTCTCCTGCTTGCAAGCATCTCTCTACCCAAAATGCTCCCCCTCAGTCTGTCACTGTGTGATTGGTGAGCGGACAAGCCTATTGGTCTATGTGGACACCTCCCCTCTCTCACCTTTCCCCTGCAAGAACCTCTCGGCACCTCTGTCTCTCTCTAACCACACTCCTCCCAAGCTCCCGCCACCTACCTTCTCTCTCTGCCCCCGGAGAATGCAGCCCTAAAACTACCTCTCTGATGACATTCTCCCTCATATGTTCCTCCTTTTACCATCCTCCCCCTTTTTCCTCCCTCCTCCCGTTCTTCTCTCCCTCTTTTCCCTTCTTTGTTGTTGTGTCTTCCCACCGCTCTAGGGGAGGGCCTCTCTGCCTCCCGCCACTCCCTGAAGCCTGGGGCCTCCGTCTCCAACCTGTCCCAGAGGCGAGAGTCCCGGGTCTCGGTCCTCCTCAACCTCCTCCTGCCTAACTCTTCCTCCTCCACCTCCGCTGGGGGGCCCTCCCCCGGACCCTCGCCCCTCACCACCCCCCAGAACACCCCCCCTACTCCCCGCCGCTCCCCAGACCCTCCCCGCGCCCCTGGCCCCGCCCTGGTCCCCCAGGCCATCCCGGAGGTGGTGGTGTCACCGCCCGAGGACGACGAGTCGCCACCCACCGCCATTACAAAGGATGAGGAGGCGTATCCCAATCGGCAAGGAGGCGCATCCCAATCGCTGCAGACTAAAGGGCTCCAGCAGCTGCCCTTAGAAGGCAAATATCTGTGTAGCCTGCCAGTGTGAGTCACGGCTTGAACAGAGAACACTAGCACCAGCATGCTGGCTGTGCCCTCCTTCCCTACCCCACTACAAATCCATGACCAACCCCCAGCAAGGTTCACTTTTTATACCCCTCCTCTATTAACTCAACAAGTCCTCACACTGTTTCCCTCTACCTTGTTCCTTTCTTGCATACCTCTCTGTCTGTGTTTCTCTAGTTTAATCTATCAAATACATTTTTCTGAGCTCTCTCCTTTTCTCTCATATCTCGCTCCATTCTTAGGCAATTTATTGTTCACGCTCCTTTCTCTCGGTCTATCTCCACCTTTCCTCATCCAGTCCTTCCACACTAACCCCACCTTGCTTGGCTTGGTCCCTCCACTTCTCTCTGCTCAGTGTGTGTGCATGGCTCTCCTCGATGAATGTGTTTCATCATTTACCATACCGTAGTTCTGCAGGGTCCGGCATTAACGATGGCCCGCTGCCGCGGGGTCAGTAAAAAAATATTGAGCCAGTGGATCTCCTCAGTCACTGGGCTGATCGGGCCAGTAACTTCTCAGTGCATTTTGGCGTTCCAGTTTGACATTTACCTGCTATGTAATCTCTAATGGACAGATCTACGGAAACATAACTGGTACCTTAGAATCTGTTGGGAAGGAATTGGATGTGTGGGATAGCGGGCAGCAGTAGTTCTGGTAGTTTAGGGTTTTTTGTCACTGGTTATTTGGACAAATCACGGTTTCATAGGTAAGGGAATGGTAAGGGAACATTCGGCCCGTGACTTGCAAAGAGAGAACTCGTTGTTCCGGTTCCGCTCCTCGTTCTAGCATCGTTCTAGCACCTGGATGGCAGTGATGTACTGGGCCGAACACACTACCCTCTGCAGTGCCTTGTTGTCGGAGGCCGAGCAGTTGCCATACCAGGCAGTGATGCAAACAGTCAAGATCCTCTCGATGGTGCAGCTGTAGAACCTTTTGAGGATCTGAGGACCCATGCCAATTCAGTATCCTGAGGGGGAATAGGTTTTGTTGTGGCCTCTTCACGACTGTCTTGGTGTGTTTGGACCATGTTAGTTTGTTGGTGATGTGGACACCAAGGACCTTGAAGCTCTCAACCTGCTCCACTACAGCCCCGTCCATAAGAATGGGGGCGTGCTCGGTACTCCTTTTCCTGTAGTCCACAATCATCTTCTTTGTCTTGATCCTGTTGAGGGAGAGGTTGTTGTCCTGGCACTACACGGCCAGGTCTCTGACTTCCTCCCTATAGGCCATCTCGTAATTGTTGGTGATCAGGCCTACCACTGTTGTGTCATTGGCAAACTTAATGATGGTGTTGGAGTCGTGCCTGGCCATGCAGTCATGACAGGGAGTACAGGAGGGGACTGAGCACGCACCCCTGAGGGGCCCCCGTGTTGAGGATCAGCGTGGCGGATGTGTTGTACCTATCGTTACCACCTGGGGGTGGCCCGTCAGGAAGTCCAGGATCCAGTTGCAGAGGGAGGTGTTTAGTCCCGGGGTCCTTAGCTTAGTGATGAGCTTTGAGGGCACTATGGTGTTGAACGCTGAGCTGTAGTCAATGAATAGCATTCTCACATAGATGTTATTTTTGTCCAGGGGTGTAAGGGCAGTGTGGAGTGCAATAGAGATTGCATCATCTGTGGATCTGTTGGGGCAGTATGCAAATTGGAGAGGGTCTAGAATTTCTGGGATAATGGTGTTGTGAGCCATGACCAGCCTTTCAAAGCACTTCATGGCTACAGGTGTGAGTGCTATGGGTCGGTCGTTATTTAGGCAGGTTACCTTAGTGTTCTTGGGCACAGGGACTATGGTGGTCTGCCTAAAACATGTTGGTATAACAGACTCAGACAGAGAGAGGTTGAAAATGTCAGTGAAGACACTTGCCAGTCGGTCAGCGCATGCTCGGAGTACATGTCCTGGTAATCTGTCTTGCCCTGCGGCCTTGTAAATATTGACCTGTTTAAAGGTCTTACTCACGTCTGATACGGAGAGCGTGATCACACAGTTGTCCGGAACAGCTGATGCTCTCATGCATGTTTCAATGTAACTTCAAAGCGAGCATATAAGTAATTTAGCTCGTCAGGTAGGCTCGTGTCACTGGGCAGCTCACGGCTGTGCTTCCCTTTGTAGTCTGTAAGAGTTTGCAAGCCCTGCCACATTCAACGAGTTTTGGAGCCGCTGTAGTACGATTCGATCTTAGTCCTGTATTGACGCTTTGCCTGTATGATGGTTCGTCGGAGGGCATAGCGGGATTTCTTATAAGCTTCCGGGTTAGAGTCCCGCTTCTTGAATGCGGCAGCTCTACCCCTTAGTGCGGATGTTGCCTGTAATCTATGTCTTCTGGTTGGGGTATGTACGTACAGTCACTGTGGGGACGACGTCATCGATGCACATATTGATGAAGCCAGTGACTGATGTGGTGTACTCCTCAATGCCATCGGAAGATTCCCGGAACATATTCCAGTCTGTGCTATCAAAACAGTCCTGTAGTTTAGCATCTGCTTCATCTGACCACTTTTTCGTTGACCGAGTCACTGGTGCTTCCTGCTTTCAGATTTTACTTGTAAGCAGGAATCAGGAGGATAGAATTATGGTCAGATTTGCCAAACGGGGTGAGGGAGAGCTTTGTACACGTCTCTGTGTGTGGAGTAAAGTTTTTTTCCCTCTGGTTGCACATTTAAAATTATGTCAAATGGATTTTAGTTTCCCTACATTAAAGTCCCTGGCCACTAGGAGCGCTGCCTCTGGATGAGCGTTTTCCTGTTTGCTTATGGCTGTATACAGCTCATTGAGTGCGGTCTTAGTGCCAGCATCGTTTTGGGGTGGTAAATGGACAGCTACGAAGAATATTCTCTTGGTAGATAGTGTGGTCTACAGCTTACCATGAGATACTCTACCTCAGGCGAGCAAAACCTTGAGACTTCCTTAGATATCATGCACCAGCTGTTGTTTACAAATCTACATAGAGTGCCACCCCTTGTCTTACTAGAGGCTGCTGTTCTATCCTGCCGATACATTGTATAACCTGCCATCTGTATGTTATTCATGTCGTCGTTCTGCCACGACTCTGTGAAACATAAGATATTACTGTTTTTAATGTCCCGTTGGTAGGATATACGTGCTTGTAGTTCGTCCACTTTATTATCCAGCGATTGTACGTTGGCCAATAGTATCGATGGAAAAGGCAGATTAGCCACTCGTCGCCGGCTCCTTACCAGGCACCCTGATCTCCTTCCGCGATATCTCTGTCTCTTTTTCCTGCTAATGACGTGGATGAGGGACTTGTCTGGAGTAAATCCCTCTCGTCCGACTCCGTCTGACTCATTAAAGAAAAATTATTTGTCCAGTTCAAGGTGAGTTATCGCTGTTCTGATGTCCAGAAGCTCTTTTCGGTAATAAGAGATGGTAGCAGCAACATGATGTACAAAATAAGTTACAAACAATGAAAAAAAAACTAACAAAATGGCATGGTTGATTTAGAGCGCATAAAACGGAAGCCATCCCCTCCGGCTGAGATTTCCTGCCGTGTTGCAGTCTTGAAAACCATTTGAAGACTACACGCGGAAAAGTCATGCTATTTGTATTTGAGAGTTATAATTGGCCATTCATTCAACCACGCTGATCTCGACTCACAACTTCTCGAGCAGTACATAAGTTGATCTGCTCACACGCGAGCCACCCAGAGTAAAAAGAAGCGCTCACCAATCCATTTACTTTAGGGAAATGTACAAACGTCAACCTTCAATAGTGAACATTCTAGCAATATGCTGGCTACTGTTGATAGTCTGCACAAAGAAAGCTACAAAAAGACACCTAGCATTTGTCTTGGCTAGCCTACTGTGGCCAGATCAATATCTTCTCTTTTGAAGCACAGTTGTCTTAAAGGTGCACCGTCCTATTTTGAGATGTAAAAAATAATATTATCAAAATGAAACAAAGTGAATGCGGCAGGTAGCCTAGTGGTTAGAGCGTTGGGCCACTAACCGAAAGGTTGCTGGAT
The DNA here is from genome assembly GCA_030435695.1 of Brachymystax lenok tsinlingensis. Taxonomy (NCBI): domain Eukaryota; kingdom Metazoa; phylum Chordata; class Actinopteri; order Salmoniformes; family Salmonidae; genus Brachymystax; species Brachymystax lenok. Next base: position 36,055,493 of record CM059799.1, read on the forward strand.
CGAATCCCTGAGTTGACGAGGTAAAAATCTGTTGTTCTGCCCCTGAGCAAGGCAGTTAACCCACTGGTTGCCGAAGACATGGATGTTGATTATGGCAGCCCCCCGCACGTCTCTGATTCAGTTTAGTGCATTCAGTTGACTAGGTATCCCCCTTTCCCAATTAATGCAATTCTAAATAATTATATCGCTAGATTCTGTTATACAGCATTTTAATACATTCCATAATAACCAAATGTAGCCTAATGCTAGTTGAATATAGAGAGGAAGCCTGCCAACCTGTAGGCCCTGCTTAGGAAATGCATTTTAACTACACCATGTCTGGGCCAGTAGAAATTCTGTTCAGGCCAGTAGATTTTTGGCCAACAATAAGAAAAAAAACCAGGTTGGACCCTGGTTCTTGTGATATTTCTTTATCCACTTATTCATTGCAAACTTTTTTTTCATTCAGTCCTAAGATGAAACCTGAAGGGGTTTAATCGACTGCACATTTTCCATCCCTTATTTTCCATCCCTTGAGGGCCTGTTTAATCCAGTCAGTGTAAGAGTTGAGTCGCCAGACTCGCCACTATGGCAACAGGTCTCATATCATGGCGTATCTTCCCAGCTATAACTGCCACTGCTCTGCATGACTGTCCTATTGTGAATATACAGTCAGGACAGACGTAAACAACTTAAAACATCTTGTCTTTTTCCAGAGCAGCATCGTTTGCCATCTCTCCTCATATTTCCGGAGTATAAACACACAGATGTCTCAGAGACGTTTTCTCCATTAAGAGTCTAGCGAGAGACTCCTACATGTGCAAACCGCATGCTAAATATAAAGCCATAGAGAGGAGTTGGGGTGGGAGGGTTGTAAACGTTGGCACGTAACTCTCTCAGTCCCAGTGTCGTCCACCGTGACTTTTTGTCTTCCCAGACCTGGATAGTCTTTAGCCCCTGTGTGTGTGTGTGTGTGTGTATATATATATATATATATATATATATATATATATATATATATATATATATATATATAGCAGTGTGTGTAGAAGAGAGCTGAACTGGAAGGTTGGGTCATAACAACTAGAGACTGCTGGTTTGGAGAGAAACATGATTTAAGGTGAGCAGCTGGTGGTCTTATTATAAGTACTAGTGTGGTTCTGTAATCTTCCATTACTTAATGTCTATAGAGACAACGTTTGCCAAGAAACAATATAGCGTACTTGACCACGTTGTGAGTATCGCTCGAGTGAACGTTGAATCCCATGCTTGACAACACTTGCCAACAAACGATATACTACGTACTTACTTCACCTCGTTCTGAGTATCGCTCATTTGAGTTTGAATCCCATGCTTGCATACACAGGCAGTTAAGGATGATTTTGTTGGAGCTTTTAGAAGCATACAATGAATAGAACGCCGTCCATACAATCAGAGATGGGGAGGTTTGATAATGCTGTGGGCTTCCTTCGCTGACTCTGATACTGGGGGCCTTGAACGTGCACAAAGCACAATGAACCTGCAGATTACCAGGTGTTTTGGAGTGCAATGTTCAACCCGGTGTCCAAAAATTGGGTCTCCATTGAAGGTTGTGGGTCTTCCAGCAAGACAACGACCCCAAACACGCATCCAAAAGCACCCAGGGATGGTTCAAGAGAGATGATGGACTGTAATGGAGTGGCGAGAGTAGAGGCCAGATCTTAATCACATCTAAAACTTATGGCGAGATCTGAAAACAGCAGTTGGTGGAGGGCACCCCCTCAAACATTGAAGAATCAGAGCAGTTTGCTGCTAAAAAGTAGGCCAAATGACCCGTAAAAGGTGCAGCAAGCTCATTGATGGCTGCAAGAACATTTGTCTGCAGTTATCTTGGCCAAAGCCTGTGCACTACTAGCTCCGGCTGGCCAATCATTTTGTCCATGCCATTTTGTCTTTAGTTTCTAAATTAAAATTAATAACTTTATATAGTTTACAAAACTAAAATTGGTTCTGCAATGTTGAATTCTGAGTGTACAAAACAGTGTACTGCTATTTCCATGACAGACTGACCAGGTGAATCCAAGTGAAAATCCACTACAATCAGTGTAGATGAAGGGGAGGAGACCTTTGAGACATGGATGGCCTTAGACAATTGAGACATGGATTGTGTATGTGTGCCATTCTGAGGGTGAATGGACAAGACAAAATATTTAAGTGCCTTTGAACGGGGTATGATAGTACCCAAAGGACATCCAGCCAACTTGACACAACTCTGCGAAGCATTGGAGTCAACATTGTCCAGCATCCCTGTGGAACGCTTTCGACACCTTGTTGAGTCCATGCCCCAACGAACTGAGGGCAAAAGGGGGTGCAACTCAATATTAGGAAGGTGTTCCTAATGTCTTATACACTTAGTGTATAAACGTATGTGGACACCGCTTCAAATTAGTGGATTCGGCTATTTCAGCCAATGTCCGCACAATAACTGTTTGTCAGGAGCGCCATGAAAGGGTTTCCATGGCCGAGCAGCCACACACAAGCCTAAGATCAACATGCACAATGCCAAGCGTCGGCTGGAGTGGTGAAAAGCTCGCCGCCATTGGAGTCTGGAGCAGTGGAATCACGTTCTCTGGAGTGATGAATCACGCTTCACTATCTGGCAGTCCGACGGACGGATCTGGGTTAGGCGGATGCCAGGAGAACGCTACCTGCTCCAATGCATAGTGCCAACTGTAAAGTTTGGTGGAGGAGGAATAATGGTCTGGGGCTGTTTTTCATGGTTCGGGCTAGACCCCTTAGTTCCAGTGAAGGGAAATATTAACGCTACAGCATACAGTGACATTCTAGACGATTCTGTGCGTCTAACTTTGTGGCAACAGTTTGGGGAAGGCCCTTTCCTGTTTCAGAATGAAAATGCCCCCGTGCACAAAGCGAGGTCCATACAGAAATGGTTTGTTGAGATCGGTGTGGAAGAACTTGACCGGCCTGCACAGAGCCCTGACCTCAACCCCATCGAACACCTTTGGGATTAATTGGAATGCCGACTGCGAGCCAGGCCTAATCGCCCAACATCAGTGCCTGACCTCACTAATGCTTATGTGACTGAATGGAAGCAAGTCCCCGCAGCAATGTTCCAACATCTAGTAGAAAGACATCCCAGCAGATGGCGAGCAGGTGTCCACATACTTTTGGTCATGTAGTGTGTATATACATATATATATATATATATTGTGTGTATATATATATAGTGTATATATATTTATTTATTATAAAAAATTAAAAAGGATATTTTAGAAGAAATAGGGAATTATTTATGAAAAGTGAAAGGGTGCCAAATTATTTGGCCGCAACTGTATATACAGTACACCTACTCACATTTTGATTGCCGGATTCTATGGTAAAAACGATCCAATGAGCAGTCTAATGCAGCACTCATGCCACAGTGCCACACATAACATGTAGTGTCAGCTCTTAGTATGCAGATGAACACAAATGATCATAGAGTCAGTAGTTTTTGTCCTCAGTGTGCCCCTGGTTTTGGAATGATGTGATTTGATTATTCGGACTCGTTTGCATATGGACCGTGGCCTGCGGTCCAGCATGGAGCCCGCATTCCGGGCTTTATCTTCCTGAATGAAGTGTGTCCGCGGATACGACCTCCACTAATCCCTGTCACTCCCAGTGGCTTTGTAAGGAATGTGAGCGATGGCGCTTCTGTTCATCCCAAAATGGCTGCCTAGTAGCCCGCGGGGCCGGGTTACAACAGGTCACAGGTCAAGGATGACCACAAGGAAACTCACCCATTCATATTCATATGAACATTCATCTACGTTCTAGGTGATTGAGACAGAGGGAGTGGAGTGTGTGCGGTTGCTATGTTACAGTTCATTCATTTCTGTGGTCATTTCCTCAATGCATGTCTCCCTCGCTGACGTGCTGGCGTTTCCTGTGTACGGCTCACCTCACATGGCTATAGGGTGCATTGAAGTGGGGAGGCGGATGCGTAATTCCTTGAACCCTTATCACTGCAGGCCATAATGAATTTGTTAAGCAATTTGTTAAGGTCTTTTGAGAGTGTATAAATCAAACCATGTATCAAATACTATTATATCTGCATCTGTAGTCTGGGCCTATACAGAGAACATATTGAAAAATAATTGCAAATCATTTATCAGAGTATAGCTACATCATTTCTGTATACATTTTCAATAGAATAACCTGTATTGTGTTTTGATGCTTTGCAAACTCTGCATATAAATGATATATGAAAAATACAATATTATCAAATGTAGGGCTTCTAATGTATCCACGAGAATGCACTGAGCAGCAGGTACCTCGGTCCTCCAGAGCTGACATTTCTAACACTCTTCTGCCGCTATCCCCTGTCTGTCTGTCGTTGCAGGGCCACTGATGTCCACACACTCTGTCCCCAGTAACCTGGATAGCAGCAGCAAGACCGGAGACAGGAGGCCCTCCAAATCTGGGGTCAGTAAAGAGAACAGCAGTGTGGACTTCAGCAAGGTAACCCCTGCTACTGGGCAAAGAAACCCCCTCATTATCAGCCACTCTCATCCAGACGTCATTCACAGCCCTTACTCTCTTAACATAAGAAACATCACCCACTCCCTGCCTTCTAGAACCAAGAGCCAGTCTCAAAGTGAACTGTACATTTAATTCAATAACTGGGTTTGGTTAAGTGAGATCTTATCCCTCATTATATCCCTTTATGACTCTTTCAACCATGAAATAAGTAGGCTGGCGGCCGTGAGGAGTCATCAGCTTCCACAACCAGCTTTCATGTGTTTGCCAAGAAGCAATCTCATACTTGACTGGGGTAGTCTAATCAAAAGAGGGAGAAGGAGACAGAGAGGGTGTGTGTTTGTGGAAGAGAGAGAGATGCAGATATTACCCATCTCAGTGGGCAAGGTCTCCCAGCTCTGTTACAGAGTTCAAACAGCCGACCTCGTGATGAAAGGGACTCCTTTGCTCAGTTCTGCCCTCAAGCTTCCCTCGACGCCACTAACAGCGTAGCTTCCCCCAACCCTGGCGTCCACCCATAGCTGCTATCTGCCACTCAGCATGATCCCTCCGTCCCCAGTCATCCCTTCCTTTCATTTGAAGTCTCTCCCTACTCCGTTGTGCCCTGTGGGCTCCGGGTAGATATAATGACATAACGTGTATATTTTGCTCGGCTTGATTTGTTATACCAGTGTTTCCCAATATAGAGCTGCACTGCCGTGTGCATCCCGCGGGACCTACGGCCCCCGACAGATCATAGCAGCGCGGTTGGCATTTTTCATGCCGTGGGCGGTCAGACAGACAACTTTGGGATGAAAACACGTTATAGTCCCACAGATTAGTTTGAACGGTTGTCTTTCTGTGTTGTCTATTGCATTAAAAACACCTCTTTGTCACACAATTCACAAACTCTAATTCTGCTTCCGGTTCAGGAGCCTGACCTCTCCTCGTTTCTGTTGGGCGTGCGAGAACAAACGCGCCTATGTGTGGTCTCAATTAAATAGCCTGTAGCCTATATGCATGGGCGGAGGAGCACGGCGCAGTTGTCTTTCCATGGAAAATAACTTCCTAAATAGGATAGGCTATAGTTTAGGCTCCGACATTGACTGGAGATAAATATTGATAACAGGCCAATTTGTCTGCCTGCAAATGAAATTTGTCTGCCCGCAATAAAGTTATGCGATGTTATTTCGAAATGGTTAGTCTTTCTGTTTTGTATGCTAAGTGTTATCTAAATTGCTGGGACCGGGGATGCAAAGCAAGCTGTGTCCCATACACCTATATTGCGGGACTGGGGCCAGATTTGGGACCGGTTCTTGCGGGAGTGGGTGGGAGTGGGACGAGAAGTCAGCAGGAACGGGCGGGCGCGGTAGGAAAAGCAGCGGGCCGGAGCGGGATTAAGAATTCGGCCCGGCGCTGTCCTCTTTTTCCCAATCCTGGTTTCGTTTTTTTTTCCCCCTAACACTAACACACCTGATTCGACTAATCAGCTCATCATCAAGCCTTTTGATTATTTGAATCAGGTGTGCTAGTGCTAGAAGGGGGGAAAAAAAACAGTACCAGGATTGGGAGACACTGTCCTATATAGTTGTTACTTCCTAAAGTCTCTCTCTCTCTCTGTCCCATTCCGCTCCTTTAGGTGGACATGAACTTCATGAAGAAGATTCCCCCGGGCGCCGAGGCGTCCAACGTGCTGGTAGGGGAGGTGGACTTCCTGGAGAGGCCCATCATCGCCTTCGTACGCCTGTCCCCCGCCGTCCTCATCACAGGGCTCACGGAGGTGCCCGTGCCCACCAGGTAGGCGCACTGCATCTCTACACCCACTCTTTCACAGCTCTTTCCTTGTCTAACCCGCTGGTTCTAAGGTTTCGTTCTTGCACCTGCTCCCGTATCAGTAGCCTAAACCATGTGTATTTGGAGCCATAGGTCCTATCACCAAATTGACTAAATGATGTTGGGTTTTAAAAATGCATTGTATCTACCTCTAGCTGGCCATCTACATTGCGTTCAGTCTAATGTGTGAAAATGGTTTGTTTCCCCTGCAGGTTTTTGTTTCTGCTGCTGGGTCCACATGGTAAAGGCCCTCAGTACCATGAGATTGGCAGATCCATGGCCACACTGATGACAGATGAGGTGAGAGGACGGGAGATGTTTTACGTGCTGCTGTTTGTGCAATTATCCTTATAGTCTTATGAAGATTAGTAGCATTCAGCCATAAACATGAATTAGCCCCCACACATGCATAGAATAGAATAACTAATTTGTGTAACTTTTTCCCTTCAGGGGGATCTTTACGTGTGGCGTTCAGATTAGATCAATTTTAAGATCAAAACGTAAAAGCTATACTCTTTCCTGCATTTCTCTGTAGATATTCCATGATGTGGCGTACAAGGCCAAAGATCGGATGGACCTTCTGTCTGGGATAGATGAATTTCTGGACCAGGTGACAGTCCTGCCCCCAGGAGAATGGGACCCCTCGATACGAATCGAACCCCCCAAGAACGTCCCATCGCAGGTGAGGGTCTAAGTTGACGATGTGCTCTGCCTATAAACAGAAACAGAAAATCAACATGTCTGAAGTTAAGCCTGATTTGAGATGATCCTGGAGACCCACAAGGGCTTTTGTTTCAGCCTAGCACGAGCACACTCGATTAAATTAATCAAGGGCTTGATGATTAGTTGAATCAGATGTGTTGGAAATATAGTCTGCCCTGTACCAACAGTGGGTCCCCAGGATTGAAGAACACTGGCTTGCATGGTAGTTTTCTATGATGTTTCCATGATGTGTATGACTGTGCCTCCTGGTGGCAGTAGAGGATATGACAGCCCTGTAATAGCTTAGTCACGCGCACATGCATTTTCGTATGGATGGCCCCAGTGGGAATCAAAACCGTGACACTGGCGTGGCCAACTCCATGCTCTACCATCTGAGCCAAACCTATAATGGCTCTCTCACTTGTAGTTGAAGAGGAAGATTCCCTCCCAGCCCAACGGGTCGCCCTCCCCCTCTGGGGAGATGTTGAAGGAGGAGGATGAAGGCCACGGAGCTGGGCCCGAGCTGCAGAGAACCGGACGGTGAGCTATACATATGAATTTATAGGGGAGATTAATCTTAATTCTGGACCTGAAAGCATTTTCAATGGAGATTCCCCACTGAGCTTGCTTTTTATTCTGGGAAACTGCCCCATAGAGAAGAGTTGATAAGGGTAAATCTCAAATGACACCCTATTTCTTACATAGAATTCTGATCAACAGTAGTGGACTACCATACATGTGGAATAGGGTATCATTTGAGACACTGCCTAAGACTTTTTTAAATACTATGGTATGACATAGGGAATAGGTTGTAAAACATTTTTTTGAACTGTTTTGATGTCATAGAAATAAAAATGCTTTTTATTCTTGATTAAATTTATTAAACATGTATAAGCAAAATTAATAACATACAATGCCCACATACTGTGACATTACCAATGTGCTGCACACTTTACAATTATGATGCTGACATAAATAAATACTCAGGTTCTACGGGTGACAGCCTCTGAGATCGCGTGGCTGCCCTGCTGGTAGAGTGTGTTTATTTGTGACCTCACTCCCCCAGGACACACACACCTCGCAGACTGGGAGCTGCATTATTTACCCCTCTGCAGATCCACTCTCTGGGTGCTGAGAGAGAGAGAGAGAGAGAGAGAGAGAGAGAGAGAGAGAGAGAGAGAGAGAGAGAGAGAGAGAGAGAGAGAGAGAGAGAGAGAGAGAGAGAGAGAGAGAGAGAGAGAGAGAGAGAGAGAGAGAGAGAGAGAGAGAGAGAGAGAGAGAGAGAGAGAGAGAGAGAGAGAGAGAGAGAGAGAGAGAGAGAGAGAGAGAGAGAGAGAGAGAGAGAGAGAGAGAGACTTTACAGGGTGTTATGCAGTCCCTGGGTGTGAATGGGTTGAAGAGAGAGAGAGAGAGAGAGAGAGAGAGAGAGAGAGAGAGAGAGAGACTTTACAGGGTGTTATGCAGTCCCTGGGTGTGAATGGGTTGAGTGGTATCTGGGTCAGAGAGCAGGAGTGTGTGTCCAGCCCCCCCTCAGCAAGGAACCTAGCTCTAAGCATCACAGTTAGGAAATCACCATTGATGGTAGTGTTGTCACAGTTAGGAAATCACCATTGATGGTAGTGTTGTCACGATACCAGCATTTTGACTTCGATACCCGGTTTAGTATCATGATACTCAAGATCAATACTCGATACCAAGGCAAAGAAAAAGTGTATTAGCCAAAGTTACAGAATAACCTTTGGGCATCTTTTGAGTTTTTGTCGTAATTTGTGTGAAGGAAGTTCTAACTTCTAGCACAGATGTAATGGTAGGCTGACTCGCTGTAGCTGATGTGTGGACTTTAGCCTAAAATCCTTCTGCAAAACCATATATGAGCATTTTACAATTAAATTAAATGTACAAAAAAATCTAATAATAATTTGATGCATATCAGGGTAAATTTACTCATCCATGGTCATAATATTGGGTCAAATTATACTGAACAAAAACATAAAAGCAACATGCAACAGTTTCAAAGATGTTAAACCCACTGCCACCATGAGGCACTCTGTTCACAACGTTGACATCAGCAAACCACATGCCCACACGATGCCATACACGTGGTCTGCGGTTGAGACATCTGTGGCATTGTGTTGTGTGACAAAACTGCACATTTTAGAGTGGCCTTTTATTGCCCCCAACACAAGGTGCACATGTGTAATGAGCATGTTGTTTAATGAGCTTTTTGATATGCCACACCTGTCAGGTGGATGAATTTGCTTACTGCCCCAATAGATCCACAGACGATGCAATCGCCATCGCACTGCACACTATCCCAACTGGACAAGAGGAATCCTTATGTAAGAATGCTGTTCATTGACTATAGCTCAGCATTCAACACCATAGTACCCTCCAAGCTCGTCATTAAGCTCGGGCCCTGGGTCTGAACCCCGCCCTGTGCAACTGGGTCCTGGACTTCGTGACGGGCCACCCCCAGGTGGTGAAGGTAGGAAACAACACCTCCACTTTGCTGATCCTACACACAGGGGCCCCACAATGGTGCGTGCTCAGCCCCCTCCTGTACTCCCTGTTCACCCATCAATGACGAGACAGCCTACAGGGAGGAGGTGAGGGCCCTGGGAGAGTGGTGTCAGGAAAATAACCTCTCACTCATTGTCAACAAAAAAGAGAAGTTGATCTTGTGCGTCGGGAAACAGCAGAGGGAGCACCCCCCATCCACATCGACGGGACCGCAGTAGAGGAGGTGGAAAGCTTCAAGTTCCTCAGCGCACATGACGATCTGAATTGGTCCAGCCACACATACAGTGTGGTGAAGAAGGCGCAACAGCACCTCTTCAACCTCAGGAGGCTGAAGAAATCTGGCACAAACTTTTACAGATGCACAATTGAGAGCATCCTGTCGGGCTGTATCACCGCCTGGTACGGCAACTGCACCACCCGCAACCGCCGGGCTCTCCAAAGGAGAGGGTCAAACTACCTGTCCTCCAGGACAGCTACAGCACCCAATGTCACAGGAAGGCCAAAAAGATCATTAAGAACCACCCGAGCCACTGCCTGTTCACCCCGCTATCATCCAGAAGGTGAAGTCAGTACAGGTGCATCAAAGCTGGGACCGAGAGACTGAAAAACAGCTTCTATCTCAAGGCCATCAGACTGTTAAATAGCCATCACTAGCCAGCTTCCACCTTGTTACGCAACCCTGCACCTTGGAGGCTGCTGCCCTGTATACATAGACTTGGAATCACTGGCCACTTTAATAATGGAACACTAGTCACTTTAGCAATGTTTAAATAATGTTTACATACTGCTTTACTCATCTCATATGTATATACTGTATTCTATTCTAATGTATTTTAGTCAATGCCACTCTGACATTGCTCAATCTAATATTTATATGTTAATTTCATTCTTTTACTTTTAGATTTGTGTGCGAATTGTTAGATCCTACTGCACTGTTGGAGGAACACAATCATTTCACTACACCCTCAATATCATCTGTGTATGTGACCAGTACGATTTGATTTATTTATCTTGGAAAAGGAGAAATGCTCACGTACAGGGATTTAAACAGCTTTGTGGACACAATTTGAGAGAGATAAGCTTTTTGTACATATGGAAAATGTCTTCTATCATTTATTTCAGCTCATGAAATATGGGACCGATACTTTACATGTTGCGTTTATATTTTTGTTCAGTGTACTGAGCTGAAACAAAAGATTCCAGAAATGTTCCATGGTATGGGCAGGCATGAGCAATGGTCAACGAACACAATTGCATTTTATTGATGGTCATTTGAATGCACAGAGATACCGTAACGAGATCCTGAGGCCCATCGTGAGGCCCGTTTTCCTTAAGGTATCTGTGACCAACAGATGCATATCTGCATTCCCAGTCATGTGAAATCCATAGAATAGGGCCTAATGAAATCATTTCAATTGACTGATTTCCTTTTATGAACTGTAACTCAGTAATATTTTAGAAATTGTGTCATGCTGCGTTTATATTTTTGTTCAGTATAATTGTCGAACTGGAACGCCAAGCGCGCTAAAAAGTTAGGCTGCTGGCCCAATCGACATATTACTAGACAGGCTTGATCATGTCAGTCAGTGTACGACGTGAGACACATTTGGTAGAAGAACCGAAAGTAACCAATTCTAGTAATGAACCGTTTCTCATGTTACAGTATCAGAAAGTACCTAGGTTTTGGTGTACCGTGCAACACTGATGTTCTGAAAAGGTTATCTGTGGGTCCTAACAAATCTCTGGGAGCCCTATAGATCCAAAAGAGTTATCTCGGACTCCAAAAATGTGTTCCCACTGGGCACAGACGTCAATAACGTCTATTCCTACGTTGGTTCAATGTAATTTCATTGAAAGGACATGGAAAACGTTGATTCAACAGGTGTGTGCCCAGTGGGTTGTATGGTCCCCTGTATGGTCCAAAAACCTAATCCAGAAGTCTAAGGATGTAATCTGGGAGTCATCTGGGATACTTCACCACACTAGTATAAAGCTGCTACTTTAGTTAGCCTGCTGTAAAGCGTTGCGGTTTTCCCCCCTTCCTCTAGGATCTTTGGAGGCCTGGTGATGGATATAAAGCGGAAGGCCCCGTTCTACTGGAGCGACATCCGGGACTCGTTGAACCTGCAGTGTCTGGCCTCCATCCTGTTCCTCTACTGCGCCTGCATGTCCCCTGTCATCACCTTCGGAGGGCTGCTGGGCGAGGCCACTAAGGGAAACATAGTGAGTGGGTCCTTGTCCGTGACTGTCAATGAATGCCACTCCGATTACAGCAGTCTTGTCTTCTATCTGTGCTGTATCCCCTAATGTATGCATGTCACTTAGCTGCCTGGTAAAACTGGTTTAACCAGGCGACACGTCAATGTACGCCTTGCACTAATTATGTATACGTTTACCAAAAGGTCTTACCCTATTTGCTTATTACTATATACAAATCTCACTAAAAGCATATAGGATTCATATCACTATAAGCAAATCTTCCTCACTGCAAGCTACTCAAAATACTGTCTCCATGCTTTGATCCTGACAATGAGTTACACACACAAACCCTACAGTAACTCCAGAGGGAGACTGTTGGCATAGCTAGCGCCAGCGTGCCGGGGTGTGTGATGCGTCTCAGTAAACTCATTAGAAGACCAGTGGCGGAGGGATATAAGTACAGACAGGCCGACGGGGTGGAAGAAGTAAAGCGGTTTATCTCCACTGTCTGATGCTAGGCAGCCCGAGCTGGAATGTCGGGTTTACGCTGATGTGCGATGTTATGTGGGGTGTTCTGTCCGCGCTTACCTTATTCCCCTTGTCTCTCCCTCTCTCTGGTTTCCTCTTATGTATTTCCCACCTCCTCCTCTTCCTCCCCTTCTCACTCCTTCTTCCACTCCCTCTTCTTTTGCTACAGAGTGCCATAGAGTCTCTGTTTGGGGCATCCCTCACAGGAGTGGCCTTCTCTCTGTTTGCGGGGCAGCCCCTCACTATACTGGGCAGTACGGGGCCTGTCCTAGTTTTCGAGAAGATCCTCTTCAAGTTTTGCAAGTGAGTGCTAAACCATGTCCTGGTTTCACTGTCATTTGCACTGTGGCCCTCTGGTGGTAGCAACCTGCAAGTACAAGCTCACCTGCCATTTGGGGATTTCTAATTTGTTTCTGATCGGTAACTTTTATGTACTGTTTACATGCACAGTAAATCAAGTGCCTGGAGTTTTTCTTGGTGAAGTCACACGGTCAGGAAAAACTCAGGGCCATAACTAGTTATGAAAGAAGTTGGGACAGGCTCAAGGTCATTCATTGATGAATCCTCAATCCTTTCATGAGGCATAGTCCGAGTGATTGCTCCTCCCCTACAACTGTCATAACCTCTGTGCTTTGAGCTCACTGCTTGCAGTACCTAATAAGATATGAATGTGAAAATACGCTGAAAACATCAAAAATACATTATAAATACAGTTGAAGTTGGAAGTTTACATACACTTAGGTTGGAGAGATTAAAACTAGTTTTTCAACCACTCTACACATTTCTTGTTAACAAACTATAGTTTTGGCAAGTCGGTTAGGACATCTACTTTGTGCATGACACAAGTAATATTTCCAACAATAGTTTACAGACAGATTATTTCACTTATAATTCACTGTATCACAATTCCAGTGGGTCAGAAGTTTACATACACTAAGTTGACTGTGCCTTTAAACAGCTTGGAAAATTCCAGAAAATAATGTCATGGCTTTAGAAGCTTCTGATAGGCTAATTGACATAATTTGAGCCAATTGGAGGTGTACCTGTGAATGTATTTCAAGGCCTACCTTCAAACTCAGTGCCTCTTTGCTTGACATCATGGGGAAATCAAAAGACATCAGCCAAGAGCCCAGAAAAAATATTGTAGACCTCCACAAGTCTGGTTCATCCTTGGGAGCAATTTCCAAACGCCTGAAGGTACCACGGTCGTCTGTACAAACAATAGTACGCAAGTAATAACACCATGAGACCACGCAGCCGTCATACCGCTCAGGAAGGAGACGCATTCTGTCTCCTAGAGATGAACGTACTTTGGTGTGAAAAGTGTAAATCAATCCCAAAAGAACAGCAAAGGACCTTGTGAAGATGCTGGAGGAAACGGGTACTAAAGTATCTATATCCACAGTAAAACGAGTCCTATATCGACATAACCTGAAAGGCCGCTCAGCAAGGAAGAAGCCACTGCTCCAAAACCGCCATAAAAAAGCCAGACTACGGTTTGCAACTGCACATGGGGACAAAGATCGTACTTTTTGGGGGAAATGTCCATTGGTCTGATGAAACAAAAATAGAACTGTTTGGCCATAATGACCATGGTTATGTTTGGACGAAAAAGGGGGAGGCTTGCAAGCCGAAGAACACCATCTCAGCCGTGAAGCACGAGGGTGGCAGCATCATGTTGCAGGAGGGACTGGTGCACTTCACAAAATAGATGGAATCATGAGGATGGAAAATGATGTGGATATATTGAAGTAACATCTCAAGACATCAGTCCGGAAGTTAATGCTTGGTTGCAAATGGGTCTTCCAAATGAACAATGACCCCAAGCATACTTCCAAAGTTGTGGCAAAATGGCTTAAGGACAACAAAGTCAAGGTATTGGAGTGGCCATCACAATGCCCTGACCTCAATCCTATAGAACATTTGTGGGCAGAACTTATTGTGGGAAGCTTGTGGAAGGCTACCCGAAACATTTGACCCAAGTTAAACAATTTAAAGGCAACGCTACCAAATACTAAATGAGTGTATGTAAACTTCTGACCCACTGGGAATGTGATGAAAGAAATAAAAGCTGAAATAAATCATTCTCTCTACTATTATTCTGACCTTTCACATTCTTAAAGTAAAGTGGTGATCCTAACTGACCTAAGACAGGGAATTTTTACTCTGATTAAATGTCAGGTATTGTGAACAACTTTTAAATGTATTTGGCTGAGGTGTATGTAAACTTCCGACTTCAACTGTACAGCTAAAATCTACAGTACAATGCCTTGTGAAGTTGATATTGAGGTTAAATAAAGTGTGCGTTCTTAATTTACCAAATTTTTCTAACTGTTGCTTTAGATAAAATCAAGACATCAATATTCTTTTAGCAAATTCGTAATTTGCGATTCATCGCAGGGAATCCTGCGAGTTAACGCGATTACATTGTTTAATCATTTGACAGCCCTACTATTGAGTCTCGAACTCCTCTCCTCTCCTACCCAGGGACTACGGCCTGTCCTACCTGTCTCTGAGGACCAGCATCGGCCTGTGGACGGCCTTCCTCTGCCTGATCCTGGTGGCCACAGACGCTAGCGCCCTGGTCTGTTACATCACCCGCTTCACAGAAGAGGCCTTCGCCGCGCTCATCTGCATCATCTTCATCTACGAGGCCCTGGAGAAGCTCTTCCACCTGGGGGAACACTACCCCGTCAACATGCACAACGAGCTGGACAACCTCACCCTCTACTCGTGAGTCTGGGCTAGAGCCTTGGTGGAGGGCAAAAGACGCGGGAAGTGGGCACTGCCATTTTCCCGCTGCCTTGATAGCTTACTTACTAACTTTGTCCCCATGGAGAAATTTAGTTGCAGTGTCATGTACACAAGATGTAAAAGGGGAGCTTATGGTTGTGTGGGGAGTGTAAGGCATGGAGGGTGTAAGATTTCTTCTCTTGACTCAGGTGTCAGTGTTCTCCACCGGCCAACGCCTCCACTGAGATCTTGCAGACGTGGAACCAGACAGGACACACGCCAGACACTATCTCCTGGAACAGTCTCAACGTATCGGTCAGTCCGAGGACGCGCACACACACAAGGAACACACACACACACTGCAAAAACATCTGTGTATTTCTCTGACCCTTTAGTCTCTTTGCCAGATGTGTAACCTGCTCCACGGAGAGTTCGCTGGTCCTGCCTGTGGTCACCACGGCCCCTACATCCCAGATGTCCTCTTCTGGTCCATCATCCTCTTCTTCACCACCTTCTTCCTCTCCTCCTTCCTCAAGGAGATCAAGACCGAGCGATACTTCCCTACGAAGGTGTGTTATTCACTCGTAGAGCTATTGCGCGCGTGTTCCTCTAAAAGTCTATTGTGCTGCAAGAACATTCACAGTTAACTTCAAGGTCATCACATTCTTCCCACACAGCATGTCTCACGCTCTGCTATTCCCGTTAGCTACTGCGTGTAGGTGTTCCCCCTGAGTGAATTATAATGGCTTTGTGGTTTTACACATTACCATGTTTATGCAACGTCGTTATTATGGGTTGTGCAGGTGCGCTCCACCATCAGTGACTTTGCCGTGTTTCTGACCATTATGATCATGGTGCTGGTGGACTATCTGATGGGCATCCCCTCTCCTAAACTCAACGTACCCGACCGCTTTGAGGTAGGACCCCTTTTGATATTGTATCTCAGTGTAGGCATTCAAAAGCAGCTGAGCCTGTACTGTCATATGGCACACTGATCATATCAACATGTCATGTGATACAGCTGACAGCAATGATCTATATCCTGGGCTGATACTAGAGCCAGTAGTACTACTAGTAAGCTAATGTGGCCACTGACCTATTCAGATCTGTCTAGTGTAGTGTGATGGCTTTCTTTTAGCCTTAGCGTTGAAGCTACCTCTCTGCACTGCCGCAGCCCCCCAAGCACCACGGCAGGCTGTCTAGTGCAATGTGATAGCTAGCTACTAGCCTTAGCATTATAGCTCAAATCAATCCAAGACACAGGATACAGTATAGTGTGCACAGGACAATGTAATGTACAATGAAAAACATCATGAAGGACCACACACAGCCACGGACGGTTCACTCCCCTACCGTCTGGCTGGCGGTATCGGAGCATTGGGTGTTGGACCACTGGGCTCAGAGACAATTTTTACCCACAAACCGAACACTTGAACTTGAACTGACCATTTACACTGACTCTCCGTACCTTAGCACACCTGCACTCACTCGTTCACTCGGTCATTCACTCAGTCATTCACTCACTCATACTCACACAAGCCCACACATATGCAGATACAAACACATACACACGCACTCCCAGGCACACACACACATTCAAGCCACACACACACACCACTGCTGCTATTGGACTTCTGTTTAATTTTGCACAACACACTTCATATCTCCCTTCCCCGGCACACGTGTAAAAATTGTAATGTAATGTGTCTTCCTTGTATTTATACCTCTGCTAAATTTGTATTCAATTTTTTTTTTGCTTCTATTGAGCTTCTATTCTTTTTATACATTTGTATTACTTAATTGTTTTCTATTCTTCTTGTTGTCGCATTGTCGAGAGGAGAACCTGCACGCCTTTCATTGTGCTGTTTACACCATGTGTTCCTGTGCATATGACAAATGAACTTAACTCGAACACTATACCCTGACTGCAAGCTAATAGCATTAGTTTAAAAGCTAACTATACTCTCTGGTCTACAGCCTACCTCCAAGCATCGCGGCTGGCTGATCTCCCCGCTGGGCACCAACCCCTGGTGGACCCTGCTGGTGGCGGCGCTGCCCGCTCTGCTCTGCACCATCCTCATCTTCATGGACCAGCAGATCACCGCCGTCATCATCAACCGCAAGGAGCACAAGCTCAAGGTGAGCAAGCGCCGGTTTAACGGCGTAGACTCCCGTAGTCTACAGACTCCGTTTCCACTGTCAAGGTGGGTGGGACAGACACAAGGATGTTGTTCTGTCACCTAGTTCTGTCCGTTATATTATCATTCACTGTGTTGAATGTAGCTAGTGTTTTCATGAAGCGTATTCACTGTGTACAATTTGGTGCTCCCAACTACAGTATACTATAATCACTTTTTATCCTCTGCTTTTCCCCCTCGTTCCCCCTCTTCTCCGTCGTGTAGAAAGGCTGTGGCTACCACCTGGACCTGCTGGTGGTGGCGGTAATGCTGGGGGTTTGCTCCATCATGGGCCTGCCCTGGTTCGTAGCCGCCACCGTGCTCTCCATCTCCCACGTCAACAGCCTCAAGGTTGGCAGCCTGCTGCCGTCTTTGTTTATTCGTTAATAGGTCAGCAGTGTAAAACGCAATTCCTGGAGGGCAGAGTGTCTGCGGTTTGTTTTGCTCCTTCCTTGTACTTCATTGATCATTTAAGGTCATCAATTAGTTAGGGACTGCTCTCACCTGGTTGTCTAGGTCTTAACTGGACACATTGAAAGGAAATGACAAAAACCAGCAGACATTCGGGCCCTCCAGGTATTAAGTTTGACACCTCTGGTGTAAGTGATTAGTTTTTGTTTGAAAAATAGATATTATTTCTCTGAGTATAATAGATATTAATCTAATGTAATCTAATCTAAAGGTGGAGTCGGGCTGCTCGGCGCCAGGAGAACAGCCCAAATTCCTGGGCATCAGAGAGCAGAGAGTCACCGGCTTCATGATATTTGTCCTCATGGGCTGCTCCGTCTTCATGACCTCCGCACTCAAGGTGACAGCTCTTTGGGTTTTAGAAAAGTGTGATAAAAAAAATAAGATGGATTATTAATATATGACAATGGGCGCTGGCCACCAATGCAATGTGAATGATAAGCAGTTTGACTGTTATGTATTCACCTTACAGTTGAAATGTTGACATGGATGATTTTTTTGAAAGGCGCTTGAAATTAGTATTATTATTATTACTATATACTGTATGTTCAACTTTTCTCCCCAAACCTCCAGTTCATTCCTATGCCAGTGCTATATGGGGTCTTCCTCTACATGGGAGCTTCTTCACTCAAAGGCATTCAGGTGAGATTATATGCAATGATTAGTTGAAGATAGGATCATAGATTTGGATCTTTAACAGTAAAGCAATGCACTGCCTTGTCTGTAATGATGAGCTTACTCTTTTGTAATTAAACGCCCTTTTATCAAGAAAACATGTCATTGCATTTGAACTCTTTCATTTCACATGTGTTTCCCGACAAAAAATGTGAAACGAATGGTGCTCAGTACAATGTGCACATGTCTCTCTCCCTCTCTCTCTCTTAGTTCTTTGACCGTATCAAGTTGTTTGGTATGCCAGCCAAGCACCAGCCTGACCTGATCTACCTGCGCTACGTTCCCCTGTGGAAGGTCCATGTTTTCACCCTGGTGCAGCTCACCTGCCTCATACTGCTCTGGGTCATCAAGGCCTCCGCAGCCGCTGTCGTTTTCCCCATGATGGTAATACCCATAGAGAGAAATGTTTCATAGGAATACTGCCATCAATCTATCTCTCCATGGTAATATCGCTCTCCACATTTACAAACTGGAGAAATGTGATATCTTGTCTACCAACAAGGGTGTTTGTAAACATGAAAATGTCGAAAGCCGTGTGTATAGGTCCGTGTAGTTCGTTTGCTTCCTCTCGCCCTCTTAAAATATCCTGTTTTTGCTTAAAGGTGCTGGCCCTCGTCTTCATTCGGAAGCTTCTCGACTTTTTCTTTACCAAGAGGGAGCTCAGCTATCTGGACGACTTGATGCCCGAGAGCAAGAAGAAGAAAGAGGATGACAAGAAGAAGAAGGAGAGGGAGAAACGGGTAACTCACTTTAAAGCCATCAGTTCCCCCGACAACATTCACTGTCTAGCACGCTAGCATGACTTGCCCCCCCCCACATAAATCAAACTAGATCGGGCAAAGCCGCTCAGACTGCACTCTCATGGGTACACTCAATTGTAATTCTCCGCTTGTCCCCTTGGTCCCAGGAGGCCCAGGCTTTATTGCTCGTAGAACAGGTGGGCGTGAATGCTGTGAAGGTCCATTATGACGGTGGGAACCTGCTCAAGATCCCAGTCAAAACGTTCTCGGGGAGGTGAGTGCCGCCCACCATGCACCAGGAGTACAATACAAAACATTACACCGGATAGATAAATGAAGGACACACTGTTCTTTGGCTTTATCTTTGTATGATTTTATGATTATCATTTTATTATGGTAGAAAAAAATGAAAAAAATCTCAATCTCTACATTCTTGGTGTTGCAACGTAAAGGTAACAGTGATGATGTTAGTTCGGTAACGTGTTTATCTTGAACAGATCGTACAGAATAATCGCTCATACCCTCCCAATGGATGAAGAGGCGGTAGGGGTGGGTGTCTGATATATCCAGCCCACGTGCTGAGTTTTAACCCTACTCAGTAATATACAGTAACATCAATGAGCGCATGGCCAAAATCGGAACTTGGCTATTTACTATACCTGTAGATGATGCCTTTTTATTGAAAACACACTGCCTGCGTGTTGTGTTTTGTGTTTTGGGGAGGATTGTTGTCATGATAAATACTGCTCCATAGCATCATGGCAAGGTAAAAAGGCTCTAAAACCATGTGAATACTAATGACTAATGTACACATTGATTACATAGACAACTCACCCCAGACAATAATCATCCAAGAGTGACAATTGCCTCCAAAAGCAATTGTTACATATTTTTAGTGCAAGATACAATGACAGAGAAATGCTCTGACCGAGATCTGGTGCCAAGTAGCCCTGTGTGCTTCAATCTTTTGTTTGTTCACCTTATCCATATGCATGCATGTCTGTCTCCCCTCCCTTGTTCTGTCCTGTTCCTCGCTGCATGTAGCTCATGTGACCTCAGCAATGTTAATATCTCTGAGGAAATGGCCAAAAGCGGGGCATGCAAAGCAGTGGCGCTGAGCGCCGACTTCGGCCCGTCTATGAAGCGTAGCCAAAGGTAGCTATGCCGACAACGACTCGCCTTTAGCTGTCGCCTCTCTTTCTCCTGAAGATGGAGGAGCCTTTTCCCAGGCACACCTCAGGTCTACAGGAATCTCATCAAGACAAGATCACATTGATAACTTACCCCTCGTAGATCATATAATTATTTTATATTCTGGGACTATTCTAATATACAGTAACGAATCTAATATAACTAAATCATCTACTTAATTCTGTGACTGGCCCATGAATTAATAGGCATGATAAGGACAATGTATCCAGTCGTATGTAATGAGAGTATTAAGATCTTGCTTTTGCTGTGTCATAACCTTGATAATGTTCAGTTGCGTGTATGTTGTGAGATTTTAGTTTTGTGTGGATATTTCCATAAAACAAGAATACATTCTATTTTCCTGAATATTGTATTTCCCTGCAATATATAAAAGCAAAGTGTTGAAGAGGCTTTGCCCTAGTTCTAACATGAGGATCTAACTGGGCGTTGTCACATTTTGTCCTTCCGCCCCAATTATAATGGTTAAGAACAACATACTTTAACACATGAGCCGCCATCTTCAAGTCTAGGGTGTTAACAACTGTATATTCTTAGAGCACGGAATGAGCTTTGAGTTTAATTTTAGCATTGCCGTCTGACACTCTCACAGACAGCATTGCACTTACATCAGAAACACATTTCCAGCTCATCCTTGACACATTGATATCCTGGCCCAGCACAGCACAACCAGCCCATTGATGCTTCTCTTCCCATCTGTCTCCCTCCCTTGTCTCTGGCAGCCAGGAGAAGGTAGCCTGTGTTAGAGTCAACATGGACACTACCGAGGCAGGAGGACAGAGTTCAACCTTAGAGACTGCCTTGTGATGGAGGAGACCTTGTCCTACCCCCCACCTAACCCCACAGAGGGCCACCCTGGTACAGTGAGCAAGCTAGGACTTGTGGGTCTGCTGGGTCAACAGTTGAGCTCCAGTGACCTCCAGTGGTCCAGTGTAGCTATGGGGGTCTTGAGGCCCCCCAGTGCACAGAGGACTGACCGCCCTGCAGTGGCGAGCACATTGCTGGGACATGAATGAACCAGACTCACACTGCCTACCGAAACCCCATGGGTCGAAACCCCATGTCAACCAATAATTTCCCACCCACTGCCACAGATGCCAAAGGATGGGGCCACCACCGCCACACATATGCGTAATCTTCTTCAATTGTTGTGTATGCGTAAATGTACTTAATTGTATTATATAAGGTATATTTTCTCATGTACATTTTAAGTTCTAATTTATTACCAATTAAGAGATTCACATTTGCATCCTGTTTTTTTTGGCACATGTCATGTGTGAGCTATTCTGGTCTCCGTCTAAATTTTGTTTTAATAATATATATTTCCTTTCCAAAATGTACTATACACAAACCAGCTACACCAGATCCAAAAACACCATGCCATGATGATTCAAGTTGTTCTTTCTGTGATTTCATCAGTGCAAGCTGGTTACATCATGACTAGACACTGGTAATGTAAATCTCAACTGTTGCAAACCAAAGAAGAATGAATGTATACATTCAGACGCCTATACCCCAAAATCTTTCTTGCTTGTGAAACATTGACAAAAGTTGGAGTGGCAACATCTTGTCACTGCCCCTGTACTGTATCCGTACTGTATACTCTGCAAGTTGCGTTCTCAGTATTAGTATTGCTGCTCAGATCAAGTTGTTCAACTGAGAATATTTGTTTTTGTAAGTATATGTCACTGTTATGCTGTTTTAGTGAAATTGTGTGCTTTCTGTTGTATGTTTTAATGGAACATTTTCTGAAATACTAATTTAAGGTTAAGAAAGTGATGGGATGAATACTACAATAAGCACTTTAGATGTGTTTTCCAGTAGGAATTAGTGCACAGGCCTGAATTGAGTTAAAAACCATTGAATCTGAAGAGCCACAGAACTGTTGCTCAAATGTCTAGAAAAAGTTACAACTTTGGAATCAACATGATTTCTGATTGTTGGAAGTTCTTTACACTCATCGTTTGTATGTCACTATTCGTACAGTATTTCAATAGCATAACCTATTTGTGTATTATTGTTGGGTTTATTATTCCTGGGACAATTATTTTTGATAAACAGGAAAGTGAACAAAAAAGTACTGTGCCGTCAGATTTCTTCTAAAAGCAATGAACAACATTATTCTGTGCAGTCAAATTGTATTCTCACAATATTGTAAAATCTATGCTGTACAAGTTTTGATACTTGTGTGTCACATGTACACCTGATCAGTAAGTTCAATATTTCCATGCAGAGAAATATTTCAAAAAGTGATCTGTAAAATGCAATGATATATTTCTCACTTGCTTAGCACACGTGCTCTTGTTTTAGCAATAATAGACACGTTTTCAGTACAATACAATGTCTGGAGTTCTATTGAGCTGGCTAGGGGGAGTTTGTCAAACCCCCATCCACGTTGTGTGTCTGCTCTATTGACTATTCGTGTGTAGTTGATTTATACAGACAATAGCTTACGTGCCTTGTGAATGCTCTTTTGTTTGTCTTTTATTCATACTGTAGACATAGTGTTAATGTTTAGGTAGTAAGCACACACATGGCCCAAAATGAGAGAGGTGAGCAAGCTAGGACGGCATATCGACCGGCTGTTCACATCTGTTGAAACTGAGGTGAAATATGAATGCGGTAGTGCTCTGAATGTTTTTTGCGAAAGTCACGTCCTCCTCAACCCAAACCGACAACGAACCTGATGTAGTACGTGACAGATGTGAACTCATTAGTACTTCATCATACACATTTTTGTCAATAATGTACTGTATGGGCTTGTATGTCACAGATGTAGTGTTTGTTCACGAATAGTATGAACTGTAACTTTTGACATGCAATATCAGTGAATGTGCACAGAATTATTGTAACTTCAATATCACTAGTGAAAATTACAGAAATCTATTGCATTTCGCCAAACACTTTTTCTTTTAACAAAAATGTTAATGTGCATTGTTGCAATTTTTGTTTGAACACAATTCTGGTCAAATGTTGGCTATTTGAAGTCATTACAAATGTTGTTTTGGTATTTGTGATACTATATGTATGCAGTAGGTACAATTCATTGTAGAACACAAATGGTATTGCAGTGCAATGGATTCCATCTGTATTATATGATCTAAATAATATAATATGGCTCTGATCTGTACCATAGAAACAGGGTATTCTTTAGGACCATGTATTACACTGACCTCACTACTGCTGTCAGTCAAGCACAGAACATTCTCCTGTAATATGTTGTTGAATACGATAAGAACATGTAGGATGGAAACTATTTTTTGTAAGTGTTGATGGAAAGCAATTAAAAAATATGAAATGTCTGTTGTTCCTCTCTGCATATTTAAGCCAAGTGCAAAGCACACCATCAGTATGTGAACAATACCTACTGTGAATCCCAAACCCCTACCAACTCGGAGGGTGACTTCAAGAGCAGTGTTGCCAACTCCTCAGCAAGGAAAGTAGCTATTGGCTGTCCTAAAAGTCGATAAAATGACGTCATCACCTACTTTGCATAATTGGCCATGTGCATGTAATTGTGATTGACACTGTAGGAGAGAGGAATAACGTTGTGGGAGAGACAAAAAGTGAGTAAAAAACACCCTAAATATGTTTAGAACTACAAATGAACTTTCTTCTGTCGATTCTTCTTTTTTATGTCACAATTCCAACCCTCCTCCTTTATCCGGGCTTGGGACCGGCAAAAGTGACCCAAAAGAGACACTCTGGCGGAGTTACTTCGTTTTTTATTAAAAAATAAAGTTTTTTAGTTTAGTTTTCCTAATTTGGTTTGGTTTTTAACCTTATGGTCCACTTTTTTTTTTGTATACAATCTACGTTAACAATCAAAATGGACCAAAAAGAGACAGTAGAAAAAACTGTCAATGGCAATGTGAGAAGATTATGGTAACTAGTCTGGCCCTAATTCAGGTTAATTGTGGGGGGGGTTTCAGACCCCCCTCCACACACACACAGAAAGAGTGGGTCATCGTCATTTTGGTCAAGGCTCTCTATGGCAGGTTCAGCAACTGAGGGAGCTGACTTAAATGAGTCAGCAGCTGATGTGCCAAAAAGCTGCAAAACATTATCAGGCAGCTGGTGCTCATAGCAAGCCTCAGCAGACAGCTTCAGTCCATATCGAATGTACAGGATGGAGTTAAGGGTCTGCAAGGACATCCGGTTTCTAAGTTCGCTTTCTACCACACTCATCTGCCTGAATACTCTCTCGACTTCAGCAATCGAGTGTGGCAAGGACAACACAGACACAGCAGCCATGGCAAGTTCTTGAAACGGGTTGATATCAGCTGCATCCCTGAACTTTCAAATCTCACTCCAGAAGCCCAGTGTGTTTGTCTCATTCCATTTACTAAGATGGATGGCACGCCATTGCTGGACAATCTTGTCTATCTCTGCAGGGGAGTAGCCAAGGAGCTTGGCAATTTTTTCTATTTCTCCAGGGCTCTTATTGTGCTTTAGAGTTTCCTCCACATTGAAAACTGACATGTACTGCAATGCTTCGATGTTGTCCGGCAGTCTCACCCTCAACTCATTAGGGAGGGAGATGGTGAAGGCTACACATCGCTTTCGGACATTGTTTTCATGTACATGGAGTATGAAACCTCAGCCATGTAGCAGTGTTCACTGGGCTTGGTGACTGCGAAATGCAGCCTAAGCTCCTCCCACTGGTCCAAAATGCGTGAAACCGAGGGTTCAATGGAGAGCCAACGTGTGGCACACACCTTGGTTATCTGTAAAGCTTTCTCCCCACAGTTGATGGTCTCATATATGGCCTTGTAGGCCTCCCTGTGCTTTGGAGACACTGAAAACCAGTTATAAGTCTCTCGTACCAAGTACTCCACACTACGGGGGATGGTGTCATTGGAAGCATGCGAATAAGAACCAGATATTTGAGGCCATACTCCTCCTTCAGAACTTTATGGACACCATTGTTAATCCCCAACATAACAGAGGCATTGTCAGTCCCTATCCCCAGGAGTTTCTCTTTTTTAAGACAACACTTCTCGAGGAAAGCCACAACAGCACAGGCTATAGATTTGGCATCTCCTCCCTCCAACTCAACAAGTCCCAGAAATGTTGATACAATTGTCTGCTTGGTGTCACTAAAGTACCTTATCACAACCCCCAGGTACTTAGAAACACTTCCATCCGTGGACTCATCGAGGAGGAGGCTGAAACGCTGGTCACCCACATCTGCGACCAACTCTTTCAGAAAGTATGGTGCTAGAACACCATTAATCATTTCTGTGCACTTTGTCCTGTGCATTCTGACATGGAACAATGTTCAGCGATAGCTACTGCCATGGTGGCCTCAGCCTTTTTTGCAGAGTAAATTTTTTTAACCATAAATGGCAGCTTGT
Organism: Brachymystax lenok tsinlingensis; assembly: GCA_030435695.1. Lineage (NCBI taxonomy): Eukaryota > Metazoa > Chordata > Actinopteri > Salmoniformes > Salmonidae > Brachymystax > Brachymystax lenok. The sequence continues at coordinate 36,081,110 of CM059799.1, forward strand.
TTTGGGTTTAACTGTTATAAAGCTTTGCCTTTTGAGTATGTTTTTGAGTTGTCATGTGTTTTTTTTACACCACTAAGTTTGGCGTAGAAATCAGCCTTACAATACAGGCAGTATGCCTGTGTATCATCTCCAGTAAACGGCTTCAACCAGCCTTTGAAATCAGGGTTTGATTCCCACTCCTTTCTGTATTTTTGAGTGTACAGTTTAGACTGAGACATGATGAGGGAAAAAGTATCCAATTGTCATACTTGAGTAAAAGTTAAGATACCTTTAATAGAAAATGACTCAAGTAAAAGTGAGTCACCCAGTAAAATACTGCTTGTAAGTATTTGGTTTAAAATATACAGTGGGGCAAAAAAGTATTTAGTCAGCCACCAATTGTGCAAGTTCTCTCACTTAAAAAGATGAGAGAGGCCTGTAATTTTCATCATAGGTACACTTCAACTATGACAGACAAAAGGAGGAAAATGAAATCCAGAAAATCACATTGTAGGATTTTTAATGAATTTATTTGCAAATTATGGTGGAAAATAAGTATTTGGTCACATAAAAACAAGCAAGATTTCTGGCTCTCACAGACCTGTAACTTCTTCTTTAAGAGGCTCCTCTGTCCTCCACTCGTTACCTGTATTAATGGCACCTGTTTGAACTTGTTATCAGTATAAAAGACACCTGTCCACAACCTCAAACAGTCACACTCCAAACTCCACTATGGCCAAGACCAAAGAGCTGTCAAAGGACACCAGAAACAAAATTGTAGACCTGCACCAGGTTGGGAAGACTGAATCTGCAATAGGTAAGCAGCTTGGTTTGAAGAAATCAACTGTGGGAGCAATTATTAGGAAATGGAAGACATACAAGACCACTGATAATCTTCCTCAATCTGGGGCTCCACGCAAGATCTCACCCCGTGGGGTCAAAATGATCACAAGAACGGTGAGCAAAAATCCCAGAACCACACGGGGGGACCTAGTGAATGACCTGCAGAGAACTGGGACCAAAGTAACAAAGCCTACCATCAGTGCCAGACGTGTCCCCCTGCTTAAGCCAGTACATGTTCAGGCCCATCTGAAGTTTGCTAGAGAGCATTTGGATGATCCAGATGAGGATTTGGAGAATGTCATATGGTCAGATGAAACCAAAATATAACTTTTTGGTAAAAACTCAACTAGTCGTGTTTGGAGGACAAAGAATGCTGAGTTGCATCCAAAGAACACCATACCTACTGTGAAGCATGGGGGTGGAAACATCATGCTTTGGGGCTGTTTTTCTGCAAAGGGACCAGGACGACTGATCCGTGTAAAGGAAAGAATGAATGGGGCCATGTATCGTGAGATTTTGAGTGAAAACCTCCTTCCATCAGCAAGGGCATTGAAGATGAAACGTGGCTGGGTCTTTCAGCATGACAATGATCCCAAACACACCGCCCGGGCAACGAAGGAGTGGCTTCGTGAGAAGCATTTCAAGGTCCTGGAGTGGCCTAGCCAGTCTCCAGATCTCAACCCCATAGAAAATCTTTGGAGGGAGTTGAAAGTCCGTGTTGCCCAGCGACAGCCCCAAAACATCACTGCTCTAGAGGAGAACTGCATGGAGGAATGGGCCAAAATACCAGGAACAGTGTGTGAAAACCTTGTGAAGACTTACAGAAAACGTTTGACCTCTGTCATTGCCAACAAAGGGTATATAACAAAGTATTGCGATAAACTTTTGTTATTGACCAAATACTTATTTTCCACCATAATTTGCAAATAAATAAATAAAAAATCCTACAATGTGATTTTCTGGATTTCTTTTTCCTCCTTTTGTCTGTCATAGTTGAAGTGTACCTATGATGAAAATTACAGGCCTCTCTCATCTTTTTAAGTTGGAGAACTTGCACAATTGGTGGCTGACTAAATACTTTTTTGCCCCACTGTACTTAAGTATCCAAAGTAAGTATATTTTATCAATTACATTTAAGTATCAAAAGTATGAATCATTTTGAATTCCTAATTTTAAGCAAATCAAGACAGCATCATTTTCTTGTTTTTATTTATTTCTGATAGCCAGGGGCACCCTCCAATGCTCAGACATAATTTACAAACGAAGCATGTGTTTAGTGAGTCCACCAGATCAGAGGCTGTAGAGATGACCATGGATGTTCTTTTGATAAGTCTGTGAATTAGAACATTTTATTGTCCTGCTCAGCTTTTAAAAATTGTATGAGTACTTTTGGGCGTCAGGGAAAATGTAGGGAGTAAAAAGTACATAATTTTCTTTAGGAATGTAGTGAAGTAAACGTTGTCTAAAATATAAATAGTATAGTACATATACCCCAAAAAACTACCTAAGTAGTACTTTCAAGTATTTTACTTAAGTACTTTACACCACTGGAAGCCGGTGTAGCAGATTCAGTCAAAGTGGCTATCGGATGGTCTAATTAGCTTCTACAACCTCCATTTTCAATCCCTCAGTTTTGGGACACTTGTGCATTCGGTGGAGGCGTGCGTGAATGCGCAAATGGAGGGGCGAGGGGAACAGGGTGATTTGGGATTCAGCAAGAGCTTTTTAAACCGTTCAAGAGATAAAGGCATTCTTTTGTAGTGTAGAGATGAAAGAGAAACACCAGACTAAGGAAGGTGAAATTTAACATGTTTAATCAAAATGATATCCCTATAATCAAAAGGTCATATTTGGCAGCTTTGGGGATTTTCAGCACTTTGTAGACTATTCTCGAACATTGTAGTGAAGTGAGGTCGGGAGTCGATGGACATGAGGGTACATAGAGGCAACTTTCCCGTTCTCCTGATCCTCAACGTCCCAGATCTCAGGCAGCCTGAACTGTGAAGTGTAGCAGTTAGGTGGGAATCCGAGTGAGAGAACATAGTACAGGGCTTTATTCATAACGCACCAAATGGAAGAAAATGGACTGAAACATAATAACAAACTTGTTTAATTTTCTACTGCAAAACGTATTTGTCACATGCTTCGTAAACTACAGGTGGAGGCTAACAGTGAAATGTTTACTTACGGGCCCTTTCCGACAATGCAGAGAAGAAAATATAGAAATAGAAAAATAATAACAAGGAATATATACACAATGAGTAACATATTTTATTTATATACAGTACCAGTCAAAAGTTTGGACACCTACTCATTCAAGGGTTTTTCTACATTGTAGAATAATAAGGAAGACATCAAAACTTTGAAATAACACATATGGAATCATGTAGAAACCCAAAAAGTGTTAAACAAATCAAAATATATGTTATATTTGAGATTCTGCAAAGTAGCCACCTTTTGCCTTGACAGCTTTGCACACTCTTGGCGTTCTCTCAACCAGCTTAATGATTCGTTGAGAGCCCAACGACCAGATTTGAGCCACAGAATTTTATAGCAAAGTACATCCTCCTGAATGTTCATGACAAACAACAGATGTATGGAAAGGGTCACAAGGTTAGGATTCATATGAAAGCTACTAATAATTCACAGCAGACAGTATCTTCTGTAAAGACTGTTTTCATTGTGTAGAAACCAGGGTTTATTTCACCTTTATTTAACCAGGTAGGCAAGTTGAGAACAAGTTCTCATTTACAACTGCGACCTGGCCAAGATAAAGCAAAGCAGTTCGACACACAACAACACAGAGTTACACATGGAATAAAACAAACATACAGTCAATAATACAGTAGGAAAAAAAGAAATCTATATACAAAGAGTGCAAATGAGGTAGGATAAGGAAGGTAAGACAATAAATAGGCCATGGTGGCAGAGTAATTACAATATAGCAATTTAACACTGGAATGGTAAAAGAAAACTGTGCAGTAGATGAATGTGCAATGTAGAAAAACTGGGGTGCAAAGGAACAAGATAAATAAATAAATACGGTAGGGGATGAGGTAGTTGGTTGGGCTATTTACAGATGGGCTATAAACAGGTACAGTGGTCTGTACACTGCTCTGACAGCTGGTGCTTAAAGCTGTTGAGGGAGATAAGTGTCTCCAGTTTCAGAGATTTTTGAAGTTCGTTCCAGTCATTGGCAGCAGAGAACTGGAAGGAGAGTCGACCAAAGGAGGAATTGGCTTTGGGGGTGACCAGTGAGATATACCTGCTGGAGCGTGCTACGGGTTGGTGCTGCTAAGGTGACCAGCGAGCTGAGATAAGGCGGGACTTTACCTAGCAGGGACTTGTAAATGACCAGGAGCCAGTGGATATGGCGGCGAGTGTAAAGTGAAGGCCAGCTCTACGAGAGTGTACAGGTCGAGTGGTGGGTGGTATATGGGGCTTTGGTAACAAAACGGATGGCACTGTGATAGACTGCATCCAGTTTGTTGAGTAGAGTATTGGAGGCTATTTTGTAAATTACATCACCGAAGTCGAGGATCGGTAGGATGGTCAGTTTTACGAGGGTAAGTTTGGCAGCATGAGTGAAGGAAGCTTTGTTGCGAAATAGGAAGCCAATTCTAGATTTAATTTTAGATTGGAGATGTTTGATGTGAGTCTGGAAGGAGAGTTTACAGTCTAACCAGACACCTAGGTATTTGTAGTTTTCCACGTAATCTAAGACAGAACCGTCCAGAGTAGTAATGCTAGACGGGGACAGGTGCGTGCTTGATCGGTTGAAGAGCATGCATTTAGTTTTACTTGCGTTTAAGAGCAGTTGTAGGCCACGGAAGGAGAGTTGTATGGCATTGAAGCTCGTCTGGAGGTAGTTAACACAGTGTCCAAAGAGGGGCCAGAAGTATACAGAATGGTGTCGTCTGCATAGAGGTGAATCAGAGACTCACCTGCAGCAAGAGCGACATCATTGATGTATACAGAGAAAAGAGTCGGCCCAAGAATTGAACCCTGTGGCACCCCCATGGAGACTGCCAGAGGCCCGGACAACAGGCCCTCTGATTTGACACACTGAACTCTGTCGGAGAAGTAATTGGTGAACCATGCGAGGCAGTCATTTGAGAAACCAATGCTGTCGAGTCTGCCGATAAGGATGCGGTGATTGACAGAGTCGAAGCCTTGGCCAGATCAATGAAAACGGCTGCACAATAATGTCTCTTGTCGATGGCGGTTATGATGTCATTTAGGACCTTGAGCGTGGCTGAGGTGCACCCATGACCAGCCCTGAAACCAGATTGCATAGCGGAGAAGGTACGGTGGGATTCGAAAGGTCGGTAATTTGTTTGTTAACTTGGCTTTCAAAGACCTTAGAAAGGCAGGGCGATGGATATAGGCCTATAACAGTTTGGGTCAAGAGTGTCTCCCCCTTTGAAGAGGGGATGACCGCAGCTGCTTTCAGTCTTTGGGAATCTCAGGCGTCCGCGAAGAGAGGTTAAACAGGCTAGTAATAGGGGTTGCAACAATTTCGGCAGATAATTTTAAAAAGAAAGGGTCCAGATTGTCTAGCCGGCTGATTTGTAAGGGTCCAGATTTCGCAGCTCTTTTTAGAACATCAGCTGACTGGATTTGGGAGAAGGAGAAGTGGGGAGGCTTTGGCGAGTTGCTGAGGGGGATGCAGGGCTGTTGACCGGGTAGGGGGTAGCCAGGTGGAAAGCATGGCCAGCCATAGAAAAATGCTTATTGAAATTCTCAATTATTGTGGGTTTATCGGTGGTGACAGTATTTCCTATCCTCAGTGCAGTGGGCAGTTGGGAGGAGGTGCTCTTATTCTCCATGGACTTAACAGTGTCCCAGAACTTTTTGGAGTTTGTGTTACAGGGCAAATTTCTGCTTGAAAAAGCTAGCCTTGGCTTTCCTAACTGCCAGCGTATATTGGTTCCTGACTTCCCTGAAAAGTTGCATATCACGGGGCTGTTCGATGCTAATGCAGAACGCCACCAGGATGTTTTTGCGCTGGTCAAGGGCAGTCAGGTCTGGAGAGAACCAAGGGCTATATCTATTCCTGGTTCTAAATTTCTTGAATGGGGAATGCTTATTTAAGATGGTGAGGAAGGCACTTTTAAAGAATAACCAGGCATCCTCTACTGGACGGGATGAGGTCAATATCCTTCCAGGATACCCTGGCCAGGTCAATTAGAAAGGCCTGCTCGCTGAAGTGTTTTAGGAACGTTTAACAGTAATGAGAGGAGATCGTTTGACTGCAAACCCATTACGGATGCAGGCAATGAGGCAGTGATCACTGAGATCTTGGTTGAAAACAGCAGGGGTGTATTTGGAGGGCAAGTTAGTTAGGATTACATCTATGAGGGTTCCCGTGTTTACGGCTTTGGGATTGTACCTAGTAGGTTCAAATATGATTTGTGTGAGGTTGAGGGCATCAAGCTTGGGTGTAGGATGGCCGGGTGTTAAGCATGTCCCAATTTAGGTCACCTAGCAGCACGAACTCTGAAGATAGATGGGGGCAATCCAGTTCACATATGGTGTCCAGAGCACAGCTGGGGGCAGAGGGTGGTCTATAGCAAGCGCAACAATGAGAGACTTGTTTCTAGAAAGGCAGATTTTTAAAAGTAAAAGTTCAAATTGTTTGGGTACAGACCTGGAAAGCAAGACAGAACTCTGCAGGCTATCTCTGCAATAGATAGCAACGCCGCCCCCTTTGGCCGCTCTATCTTGTCTGAAGATGTTATAGTTAGGGATGGAAATTTCAGTGTTACTGGTGGTCTTCCTAAGCCAGGATTCAGACACAGCTAGGACATCCCGGGTTGGCAGAGTGTGCTAGGGCAGTGAATAAAACAAACTTAGGAGGAGGCTTCTAATGTTGACATGCATGAAACCAAGGCTTTACGGTTGCAGAAGTCAACAAATGAGAGGGCCTGTGGAATAGGAGTGGAGCTAGGCACTGCAGGGCCTGGATTAACCTCTATATCACCAGAGGAACAGAGGAGGAGTAAGATAAGGATACGGCTAAAGGCTATAATGACTGGTCGTCTGGGGCGTTCGGAACAGAGAGTAAAAATAACAGGTTTCAGGGGGTGATAAAATAGATTAAAGGCATAATGTACAGACAATGGTATGGTAGGACGTGAATACAGTGGAGGTAAACCTAGGCATTGAGTGGTGATGAAAGAGATAATGTTTCTAGAAAGATTTAAACCAGGTGATGTCATCGCATGTGTGGGAGGTGGAACTAAAGGGTTGGATAAGGCATATTGAGCAGGGCTAGAGGCTCTACTGTGAAATAAGGCAATAAACACTAACCAGAACAGCAATGGACAAGGCATATTGACAATGAGGAGAGGCATGCTTAGCCTAGTGAACATAAGGGTCAAGTTAGTAGTGAGGCTGGCGACACAGCGTTTCAGACAGCTAGCTGGGGTAGCAAGCTAGCAACGTCTAGCAGGCCGCTAACAAAGACGGAGGAAGACTGTTTATAGCCTCCTCACGCGTTTCCGTCAGTAGACCAGTTGTGATGGGGTTTCGTGTGGTGAAGGGGACCAGGCCAGTTGGCACAACAAATTGTCCGATGGACCTGAATTAGCTAGCAGCGATATGCTCTGGACAGCGACGTTAGCAGGCGCAGTTAGCTGATGGGCGTTCAGGTGACGTCGCGTCGGAGGGCCGGTTGAAATATCTCCCTCGGGCAGATAACGTCGGCAGTCCACTTGAGAAGGCCCGGTAGGTCTCCACACCGGCAGTAGAAGCGGGTCCGGATAGGAGTTGTAGCCCAGCAGCGTGCTGAAACTCCTCAGTCAGCCGGGAGAAGGGCTAGCTTCAGGCTAATTGGTGTATTGCTATGAGACCGACGTTAGCCGATGGCACTCAGGTAGCAGCTAGCTAGCTGCAAGATCCAGTTGAAAAATGTCCAACTTGCGGTAGGGATCCGGGATATGGAGGGAAAAATAAATAAAAATAGGTCCGGTAAGCTCAGGTTTAGTCGTGTTATACGAGGGGCTAGAGCTTTTCCAGCTGAAGGTTAGCTGATGCCCGCTAGCAATAGTAAGCTAAATACTAACGTTAGCTAGTTGTTATTTGACCAGATTCGAAAAAAACAACAACAAAAAAACCAGATCCGCACCACATTGGGTGAGGCAGGTTGCAGGAGAGTGTTTTGAAGTTGGATTTTAGAGAGCACATATAAAAAGATATGTGAAGAAAATATATAAAAATATTATAAAGACGATATTTACACAGGACAGGACGGGACAAGACAAATACACGTCTAACTGCTACGCCATCTTGGATCACAAAGAGCTCACTCAGGGTCTGGCCCCCAAAACAAGGTTCCACTCTTAATTATCCATACAGAAGCCATCTCCACCCTGGTACCTCCCAGCACACAAACACCAACTCATGCTATGGAATGCGGTCTTGTTAGGTTTATCACCTAAGGCATCGTAAATCTTCTATCAGCATTAAGCCACCAGATGCCCAATCTCAGTTCACACAGACACAATAGAGTTCTAAGAACCCCCTATTCTGTTGCATAAAACCACCATTTGATGCAATTACAGTATTTTAACGTAACTTGTCATTTTGCTCTCACATGTATCGAGGTAGGGGTGGTATACTGAAGGTATCCCTATTTGGTAAAAGACCGAGTCCATATTATGGTAAGAACAGCTCAAATAAACAAAGACAAAACGACAGTCCATCCTTACTTTAAGACATGAAGTTCAGTCAATCAGGAAAATGTCAAGAACTTTGAAGGTCCTTCAAGTGCAGTCGCAAAAACCATCAACCGCTATGATGAAACTGGCTCTCATGAGGACCGCCACAGGAATGGAAGATCCAGAGTTACCTCTGCTACAGAGGATACGTTAATTACAGTTACCAGGCTAAATAAATGCAGCCCAAGTAACAGACATATCTCAACATCAATTGTGGTGCTTGGAATCATTGTTCTGTCAGCCATGGTTACCTGCAAGGAAACACGTGCCGTCATTATTGCTTTGCACAAAAAGGGCTTCACAGGCAAGGATATTGCTGCCAGTAAGATTGCACCTAAATCAACCATTTATCAGATCATCAAGAACTTCAAGGAGAGCGGTTCAATTGTTGTGAAGAAGGCTTCGGGGCGCCCAAGAAAGTCCAGCAAGCGCCAGGACCGTCTCATAAAGTTGATTCAGCTGCGGGACCGGGGCACCACCAGTACAGAGCTTACTCAGGAATGGCAGCAGGCAGGTGTGAGTGCATCTGCACGCACAGTGAGGCAAAGACTTTTGGAGGATGGCCTGGTGTCAAGAAGGGCAGCAAATAAGACACTTCTCTCCAGGAAAAACATCAGGGACAGACTGATATTCTGCAAAAGGTACAGGGATTGGACTGCTGTGGACTGGGGTAAAGTCATTTTCTCTGATGAATCCCCTTTCTAATTGTTTGGGGCATCCGGAAAAAAGCTTGTCCGGAGAAGACAAGGTGAGCGCTACCATCAGTCCTGTCATGCCAACAGTAAAGCATCCTGAGACCATTCATGTGTGGGGTTGCTTCTTAGCCAAGGGAGTGGGCTCACTCACAATTTTGCCTAAGAAACACAGCCATGAATAAAGAATGGTACCAACACATCCTCCGAGAGCAACTTCTCCCAACCATCCAGGAACAGTTTGGTGACGAACAATGCCTTTTCCAGCATGATGGAGCACCTTGCCATAAGGCAAAAGTGATAACTAAGTGGCTCGGGGAACAAAACATGTAGAAGTCCAGCCAAGACAGCTGTCAAAAAGGGGCACACAGGTTTGTCATCAAATTAATGAATGCTCACTGACAGTCATAGGCTACTAATAATTATAAAATGAGTAGTTCGAGTTCTGAATGCTGATCGGCTGACAGACGTGGTATTTCAGACCACGCGTAAGAAAAAACATTTATTTGTACTGCTCTAATTACGTTGGTAAACAGTTTATAATAGCAATAAGGCACCTCTGGGGTTTGTGGTATATGGCCAATATACCACGATTAAGGGCAGTGTCCAGGTACTCTGCGTTGCGTCGTGAAAAGAACATCCCTTAGCAGTGGTATATTGGCCATTTACCACACCTCCCAGTGCCATATTGCTTAATTAGCTAATAGGTTTGTTCATTAATATGTGAGGCAAATATTGACACTTACCAAGAATGACTGTGATTCCAATGTTTATAAAATCTCACAGTTAGGCCTAGTTTATCTCTGATGAAAACAGACACGTCAACTCCCATCTTCTTTGGTTTGCAAAACTCAGTTGAGAGAAACACATTTCCGTGCCTGTCATTTGTTGACATGACGGCCAAATTCAATGCCTTTACCCTTTCCACCATTCCGGATGACTTCGGTTGATTGTAACAATTACTCATCGTCCCTTTCAGGACTAAATTGTGCCTGGTTGACTGAACTGAGAGTCATCAGGTTCAGACTCCGAGTCCGATAATGCCTCAAAAGATTACATCATTGCCAGAGATACCAGCTAGGCTACTAATTTCAGTATTTTTAACCGGTTATTTTCTTTGTCAAACTTCGAAGTAATTAGCTAATTAGCTAACTAGCAAGCATTTGTTGTGCCACTCAACTTCAGAGGATACGCCGTAATTTATTTAGTAACCATGGAAACCCAGCATCAGGACGGCTTTACTGCACCATCGTTATATTAATTCATATAAAAAAAACTATTTGTTTATATTGGATAAAATATATATTTTTTAAAAGTTGTGTTTTCAATCATGCTTGAGCATTTATCTGATGCTCACGACCGTTACCAACAAACGAGCGCCAAGGTTCCATTTGAACCTTTTAGGGCTAGGCGTCCCGCTAGTGGTACAACTTGAAACTGGAGGGCGCGCAATTCAAATAAATAATCATAAAAAATATGGATATTAAACATTTAGGTACATACAAGTGTACCTAAATGTAAGTGTCGATTTACAGTAGCTATTACAGCGAAAACATGCCATGTGATTGTTTGAGGACGGCGCCCCACATCAAAATATTTTTCCACCAGCACAGGTTTTAGAAATTCACAAATAGCGATTAAATATTCACTTAGTTTTTGAAAGTCTTCCTCTGATTTGCCATCCAAAGGGTCCCAGCTATAACATGTAGTGTCGTTTTGTTAGATAAAATCCTTCTTTATATCCCAAAAAGTCTGTTTAGTTAGCGCCATCGATATGAGTAATCCACTCGTTCAACACGCAGAGAAAGGAATCCGAAAGTCAACAAGTCAAAATACGTTTCTATTTACTCCCTAAAATGTAATCAAACTATATTTCTTACGGAAAAAAGTATGTTCAATAGGAAACCGATTTTAGCAGGTGCGTCCTGTCTTCATGGCACGCTCAAACACGAATTTCCAAGACTGTGTCCTTCTACTAAAACTGTTATTTCTTATTTGTTTTTAAAGTTACAAGCCTGAAACCTTGAACATAGACTGCTCACACCCTGTGGAAGCCATATGAATTGCATCCAGGGAGCTTTTCAGTATGACCTTATACTTGCCATTGTAAGAGGATGGTCTCTCCTACATTATTTTAACATTTCTACAAACTTCAAAAGTGTCTTCTTTCCAATGGTACCAATTATATGCATATCCTCGCTTTAGGGCCTGAGCAACAGGCAGTTTACTTTGGGCACGTCATTCAGGCTGAAATTGAGAAAAAAAAAGGGGCCTAGCCCTAATTAACAGATTACGCACCAAACACAACAAATAGGATTTTGGGTACTTTCAAACTGATTGCTTGCAGTTTATATTAAATACAATAATACACTTATACAATTATTGCAACTATACAGGCAGTACATACTTGATCATTCTTTCACCCAGAAATAGGGCTAAATATCATTGTATCATGTATTAAACAGATACTATTACACAGGGATCAATGTTCTCGGTCTTCTTACAAGTCATACTCTCCTATTCTACAATGAACGAGAAGATTGTTCTGAAGAATATTTAGATCATGATATTGAAAGTTTCCCCCAAAGTGTCATTCTGTTGTTCACTTCAAAACCAGTTCAAAGCCTTATTGTCTGTCACCATTCAGTTCTTCGGTAGTGCCCTGTGATCCGGTAGACGTACAATGATTGTGTAGACATAGGGGTGAACTCGCTAGACATACTAAGATAGTGTATTCAGTCCAGTCACTAGTGCCATTCTGACTTCCATGGCTCATTGGCTCAGTTGGCAGCATTGGGGGGCCCCTCAGGTATAATAGACATGAAGAACGTGACAATAAATGACCAAGTTGTGGAGAGGAAGCCAGCATGGGGAATACCATTGGGATCCTCTGGTCCTTCCTCTCCACTGTCCGCATCGTCATCCCCTAAGCCGTCATCCATCACCCGCTCCTGTGTAGGTCAAACAACACACAACTGTAAAACTGGATCGATTCCCCCCCCTCTTACAATTGTAATCATTCACCATAGCAATACCATATTACGTTACCAGACAAGCATTACATAAATCATGCATCACTGCTATTGCAAATTAAATTACTGTATCACTTCAGGGGTTCTGTCCAGACATTCAAAAGCACTTAAACTATAGGTAAAAGGTCAGAGGTTACAGATGACCTACCGTCTCTTGGAGGTCATGATGAAGGTCAGCCTCCATCTCGTCCCGCTGGGGCCCGTCCCCAGGGTTCTGAAGTTCGTTCTCCAGGTTAAAGGGGAACCACCCTGCTTGGTGCCTAACGTAAACACAGAGAAACAGCCAATAACAAACCATGTGATACATAATGGGTGACCGTTCACAACACATTTGCTGGGTCAAAGAGCCAAGAAGACCCGGAAAGAAAGGTACAAGGTTAAAAAACAAAGTATTCAGAACTCTCTCACTTTCCAAGTACACAATTTGTACAAATACACTGAGTATACCAAACATTAGGAACACCTTTGCTAATATTGAATTGTACCCCCTTTTGCCCTCAGAACAGCCTCAATTCAGTGGGGCATGGACTCTACAAGATGGTGAAAACGTTCCACAGGGATGCTGGCAGTGTTGCAGTTCTTGGTAGTAGCCTGGCACCTACTACCACACCCCGTTTAAAGGCGCTTACATTTTCTGTCTCGCCCATTCACCCTCAGAATGGCACACATACACAATCCATGTCTCAATTGGCTCAAGGGTTAAAAATCCTTCTTTTTAACCTGTCTCCTCCCCTTCCTCTGCACTGATTGAAGTGGATTTTTATTTATTTAACCTTTATTTAAACTAGGCAAGTCAGTTAAGAAGAAATTCTTATTTACAATGACGGACTACCCCGGGCCAAACCCGGACGACGCCGGGACTGCAGTGACGCCTCTTGCACTGAGATGCAGTGCTTTGGACCGCTGCGCCACTCGGGAGCCCATTTAACAGGTAATATCAATAAGGGATCATAGCGTTCACCTGGATTCACTTGGTCAGTCTGTCATGGATAATTGGCAAGACAGCACATACATCGAGTTCTTGGGCCAGTCTAGTATGTCACCGCTAAGAGGGACACAGTATTAATTTGAGAGGGTGCAGGGGAATACTCACAGGTATAGCAGCAACATGGCGCCAATCACCATGACGAAGCGGCTAAAGGATGAGTAAAAGTAGACTATGCTGAGCAAGATGGCGGCGCGTGACACAGTGTACACCCAGTCCAGCCAATCACGGTTCTGATCCTCCTCGTTCAGCAGCGCCTCCGCTCCCTGGGCGTTCAACTGGATGTTGGGGTCGCCATGGAGCTCCTCCGGGGGAGGCGGGTTCAGAGGATCTGATTGGCCAGACTGGGCCGAGAGCAGGTCAGGCCTGAGATGGTGAGACGAGGCAGCCAACATCTGACTGAAGGGCGAGGGAGAGAGACAGAGAGAAATGAGAGAGAGAGAGAGAGGGAGAGAAAGGAGAGAAATTCATGTAAAGAGAAACTGGACTAGTAGCTAAGTTTCCATCTAATTGTTGACAGATTTCATGCGAATATCATAAAATCCACATAAAAACAATATTTGTGCATGGAGGCGTTTCCACTGCCATTTAATCGCTATATTAATTTTCACGACACAAAAAGATCCCACCATGTCGAACAAACACATTTTCTGTCCACAATTATGAAATTGTACCGATACTTCCTCGTTCCATCAGCATGGTCGTGACCTTTTTTCCCCCCATGCGTCAGATAATTCGTCCACCTGAGAACCTGGTTAGTTTTATATAGAGAGCATCAAAGTGAGATAATTGTGATTGAATCTCAGTGATTGCATGACACAGCATGGGGTAATCGAGCATATTGTCACACAGTTATTGGGAGACAGCAGACTTACTAGTGCAAGTGGTATTGCCAGGCGTACACCTGCTGCCACCACAGCAGCGTCATGGGATTGTACTGTATGCCAGGGTAGGCTGGCATGTTGGTGGGAGGGCCTTGCTGTGGCGGGAACTGGTTCCACATGTCGCTGCAAGATAAGTACACAGCTGCGGGGTAAGGGGTTTTGGCATTACCAGTAGACAACAAGCACATGAACACATACAAATACACACACATCTATTATGAAGTGAGAGCTCTCAACAGTAGTACACCTCTTGGCCAATCATAACGCGTCCAGAACTAACTGCGTTGGTGTATAAGGACTTACCCTTGCATAAAGGCAGGGTTAGGGGCCGGGCCTGTCCTCTCTTCAGAGGAGGTTGATTGACTCTGGGAGGGGACACTGGGGCTCTGACCCATCTGAGAAAACAGACAGATACGTTTGGATTATTTTACTTCTCTAACTCCACTTTTTTTATTAAATTTTAAATTTTAACCAGGTAGGCCAGTTGAGAACAAGTTCTCATTTACAACAGTGACCTGGCCAAGATAAAGCAAAGCAGTGGGACAAAAACAACAACACAGAGCTACACATGGGATAAACAAACGCACAGTCAATAACACAACAGAAAAATCATGATACAGTGTGTGCAAAAGAAGTAAGGAGGTAAGGCAATAAATAGGCCAATAGTGGCGAAGTAATTACAATTTAGCAGTTTACACTGGAGTGATAGATGTGCAGATGAGGATGTGCAAGTAGAAATACTGGTGTGCAAAAGAGCAGAAAGAAACAAAAAACAAATATGGGGATGAGGTAGGTAGTTGGTTGGATGGGCTATTTACAGATGGGCTGTTTACAGCTGCAGCGATCGGTAAGCTGCTCTGACAGCCGATGCATGAAGTTAGTGAGGGAGATATTAGTCTCCAACTTCAGTGATTTTTGCAAGTCGTTCCAGTCATTGGCAGCAGAGAACTGGAAGGAAAGGCGACCATAGAGGTCTTTGGGGATGACCAGTGAAATATACCTGCTGGAGCGCATGCTACGGGTGGGTGTTGCTATAGTGACCAGTGAGCTAAGATAATGCGGAGCTTTACCTAGCAAAGACTTATAGATGACCTGGAGCCAGTGGTTTTGGCGAGGAATATGTAGCGAGGGCCAGCCAACTAGAGCATACAGGTCGCAGTGGTGGGTAGTATATGGGGCTTTGGTGACTAAACGGGTGGCACTGTGATAGACTACATCCAGTTTGTTGAGTAGAGTGTTGGAGGCTATTTTGTAAATTACATCGCCAAAGTCAAGGAACGGCAGGATAGTCAGTTTTACGAGGGCATGTTTGGCGGCGTGAGTGAAAGGAGGCTTTGTTGCGAAATAGGAAGCCGGTTCTAGATTTAACTTTGGATTGGAGATGCTTAATGTGTCTGGAAGGAGAGTTTACAGTCTAGCCAGACACCTAGGTATTTGTAGTTGTCCCACATATTCTAAGTCAGAACTGTCCAGAGTAGTGATGCTAGTCGGGCGGGCTGGTGTGGGCAGCAATCGGTTGAAGGAGGTTTGGAGGTTTTTTAACACAGTGTCCAAAGAAGGGCCAGATGTATACAGAATGGTGTCGTCTGTGTAGAGGTGGATCAAAGAATCACCCGCAGCAAGAGCGGCATCATTGATATATACATAGAAAAGAGTCGGCCCGAGAATTGAACCCTCTGGCACCCCCATAGAGACTGCCAGAGGTCCGGACAGCAGGCCCTCCGATTTGACACACTGAACTCTATCTGAGAAGTAGTTGGTGAACCAGGCGAGGCAGTCAGAAACCAAGGCTGTTGAGTCTGCCGATAAGAATACGGTGATTGACAGAGTCGAAAGCCTTGGCCAGGTCGATGAAGAGTACTGTCTTCTATCGATGGCGGTTATGATATCATTTAGAACTTTGAGCGTGGCTGAGGTGCACCCATGACCAGCTCGGAAACCAAATTCCATAGCGGAAAAGGTAAGGTGGGATTCGAAATGGTCGGGGATCTGTTTGTTCACTTGGCTTTCGAAGACTTTTCAAAGGCAGGCTAGGATGGATATAGGTCTGTAACAATTTGGATCTAGTGTCACCCCCTTTGAAGAGGGGGATGACCGCGGCCGCTTTCCAATCTTCAGGAATCTCAGACAATACGAAAGTGAGGTTGAACAGACTGGTAATAGGGGTTGCAACAATGGCGGCGGATAATTTTAGGAAGAGAGGGTCCAGATTGTCTAGCCCAGCTAATTTGTAGGGATCCAGATTTTGCAGCTCTTCCAGAACATCAGCTGTCTGGATTTGGGTGAAGGAGAAGCGGGGGAGGCTTGGGCCAGTTGCTGCGGGGGTGCAGAGCTGTTGGCCGGGGTTGTGGTAGCCAGGTGGAAAGCATGGCCAGCCATAGAGAAATGCTTATTTAAATTCTTGATTATCGTGGATTTATCAGTGGCGACAGTGTTTCCTAGTCTCAGTGCAGTGGGCAGCTGGGAGGAAGTACTCTTATTCTCCATGGACTGCACAGTGTCCCAAAACTTTTTGGAATTAGTGCTGCAGGATGCAAATTTCTGTTTGAAAAAAACTAGCCTTTGCTTTCCTAGCTGACTGTGTGTATTTGTTCCTGTCTTCCCTGAAGAGTTGCATATCGCGGGGACTATTCGATGCTAGTGCAGTACGCCACAGGGTGTTTTTGTGCTGGTCAAGGGCAGTCAAGTCTGGAGTGAACCAAGGGCTGTATCTGTTCTTAGTTCTACATTTTTTGAAAGGGGCATGCTTATTTAAGATGGTGAGGTAAGCACTTTTAAAGAACAACCAGGCATCCTTTACTGACAGGATGAGGTCAATATCCTTCCAGGATACCAGGGCCAGGTCGATTAGAAAGGCCACTTAAAGTTGACTGACCACAAACATTTCATTCATCCGGGCTCCTGAGTGGCACAGCGGTCTAAGGCACTGCATCTCAGTACTAGTGTCACTACAGACCCTGGTTCGATTCCAGGCTGTATCACAACCGGCCGTGATTGGGAGTCCCATAGGGCGACGCACAATTGGCCCAGCGTCAATAAGAATTTGTTCTTAACAGACTTGCCTAGTGGTGTTATATATATATATACACACACACACACACACACACACACACACACACACACACACACACACACACACACATATATATATATCAGGAGCTGTGTGGATTACAATAGAAAGTAGGTCTAGATAAGCCAGGTCTGTTTGTGCTCTTGCCATCTCCATAGCTCATTGTCAAGCCATTTTTGGCATGACAATGAGTTGGCATGATAGCACAAACAGACTGGCACTCAGGCTAGCCCAAGGTGTGCTGGGATGATGAAATGTGTGGCAATCAATGGGTGTTGCATGCATACCGATAACTCACCGTGGAGCTAGTAGAGGGGACTCCAGTGGCCTTGTTACTGTGGCTCCTGAGGACCTTGGGGGACCCAGGAGGGGTGCGTGATGCACACACCAGGTGGACCATGTGGTACTCATCCTGCTGTAAGAGTCATCCGTGGCCATTAGCAAGGACAGCCACACTATTGCGTTAAAATACAATTGTCAAAGGAATCAGTTTGACTAAGAATTTAATCTAAGATGAATGCATACGTTGCCGTAATCTCTGGACGGAATATCAGGTGAAAATGAATGCAGCAAACAGACCTTTCTGAGCACATCTTTCAGTGTTAAGTGATCCAAGAGGAGCTTCCCAGAATACACCAGCCTCTGGTCTGTAGAGCTCTACAATGAAAATCAGACAGTTCAGAACATAGAACAGCTTATTTATTATCTGACCCTGCTGGTCCTCTATGAACGTCTTGAAAAACGATTTGGCCACATGTACTCTTAAATCTCTACTCAGTATAGCCAGAAGAGGACTGGCCACCCTTCGAAGCCTGGTTCCTTCTCTAGGTTCCTGCCTTCAATCGAGTTTTTCCTAGCCCCTGTGCTTCTGCCTCTGCATTGCTTGCTCTTTGGGGTTTTAAGCTGGGTATCTGTAAAGCACTTTGTGACACCTGCTGTTGTAAAAAGGGCTTTATAAAATACATTTGATTGATTGATAGCCTCTGAAAACAGTGGTTTTCCTTTCGCTTTCCTTCACTTTGGGTGAAGATTCCCTTTCACTTGCTTACATTTCATGAGAACATATAAGTAGTAGTGATTAAAATATCAAATTATATTTTATTCAGACTAGCCTCAGCTCCCAGATTGCGACAGATGAGACTTGGAAGGACGGCAACGCAAGACTAGCCTTAGACAAATGGTAGTTGGCGATCACAAGATCAAAAGGTTGATCCTAAGTTAACTGGGAAGGCCCAAATACACACCACTAGCTAGTAGCTACATAAGGCAGTTTAGTTAATCAGATTGACACAGGTTTTTTCTGGATCAAAAGGGGCTTAGTTAACCCGAAATAAACGCTTGGGCCGTACGCCCAAGGATTAGTAGCAGAAAAATCCCGCGACAGGTGTTAGGAAACCAAGGATTAGGTTAGACATAAAAGCTGTAGTAGGGTAATGACAGCGCCGGGAAGCAAAGGAATAGCATACATAGAACAGATCTACCGCTTCTTACACTTGCTTTCAATGAGAATGACAGATTTATAACTCACATTTCTATGTGAATTTGGTCAGGTCACCCAAAAAAAAGCGCATATTGCAGCTTTAACAAAGAAGGCCGTCACCTGGTTAAAACTATTATAGTAAACAGTGACGGGCTGAGACATCGGACAGGCCCCGCCCCTAACCACGCAGCACACAGACTGAGATTACCAGGTTGCACACTTTCAAGACAATAATCTTTTCAAATACAGGCCCAGCACAACCTTCATTGCTTTATCCTCCTCCCACCTCTCTTTCTCCCCTATAGTTAGTTATTCAACTGTGTTTGACGTTCTTTTGGTTGTGGTGATGGGTTTTAAAATTGAATCTCCATTGGTGATAGGTTCACATCACAGACATCAGGCTATCCAGTTTAGCAATATGACATGACACAAATTCAAAAGTGTTGGCCTAGATATAAACAGATGTTTATCCAGGTTAGGAAATCATCACTGTGTAGAAAAAAGCAATTGCAGGGGTACATAGGATGTTGGTGCAGAAAATGTGATGGTGAATTCAGCTAAGACTAAATTAAGCTAGTTAGACTGTCAGTATTCTGCAGTCCTTTTTTCAGACAAATAAATGAGGTAAATAAAACACATGACACTGTTTATAAACCTATACTACTAAGTGGCTCATTCCCATCAAAGCAAACCGAGCTAGGTTCTGTTTCTCTCTCCAACTAATAGGATTAAGCCCACTCATTGAAAAATATGAACTTAAAACAAAGGCTTCAATTCAAATTAATGTTGGACTACTAGGCTGTGTATCCTCTTATAGCCTACTCCTGCATCAGATCACAAAGCATCCAGTCACTTACGTCTTTGTACTACAGATAATCCTCAATGGATGACTGCTGTAACTGTGCATCCAAATGCAGCCCTGGAAATTTGAGGGAGAAGTAGGCCTAACCCACTGGGCACAGATGTCAGTTCAACATCTATTTTTGATTTACATTTGGTTGAGTTATCAACTAAAGTGAATTCAACATGAATTCAACAAAACATTTCACCATGTCATTGGATTTAGGTTAAAAATTGGGTGAAAAAAAGACTACGTTGATTACTTTTTGCAAATACAATTTTTTCATTTTCCACGTTATTTCAAAGTCATCACAGATTTTGGGGGTTGAAATGAAGTGGAAACAACATTGATTCAACCAGTTTTTGCCCAGCGGGAAGTGAGTAGCAGTTTGACATTTGTGCTACTTATAGTCTGCCTATATAATGTTTCAGGGATAGAGACAAATTGTCCCAGATGGCTGTAACCTCCATGAATTCAAAAGTTAAATAAACAGGGAAGTGCATTTCAGAATCAAGACATCCCACATCAGAGTGGACAAGGCTCTATGTTCTATTTT
The DNA here is from genome assembly GCA_030435695.1 of Brachymystax lenok tsinlingensis. NCBI lineage: Eukaryota > Metazoa > Chordata > Actinopteri > Salmoniformes > Salmonidae > Brachymystax > Brachymystax lenok. Next base: position 36,101,193 of record CM059799.1, read on the forward strand.
ATTGAATCTATTACGCAATGTATTTCTAACCGAATGTTCAAACCCCATCTGAACCAATGACTTTTATATACATCATTGATCAGAACAGACCTCAAGGGAAATGAAAACTGAGACCAATATCACGGTATGTAAGCCATAACCTACTCACCGGTTTACTGGGATATACATGTGAGATATGGATTTTTAGTTTCTCCACTGTCCAGTCCAGGAAGCAGTTGATTGTCTGGTCATCATACCTCTGGTTGGGTGCCTTAATGACAAGGGTAACAGGACTGTCAGCAACACCCTGGTCCATGTTTTACACCATCTGTTAGTGTCCTCTTGGAGTCTTATGGTGCCTTGCACATAGCCCAGATATGTTGGGCTGGAACAATAGAATGGTCTCTTCCAATGCGGACGACTACTAAATGCTACCCAGCTGCAAGATGTAACATTAGCTGATACTAGGTCGCTGCATTGAAACCTGAAAAAAAGATTAAAGACACATTGTTTGGGGAAGTTAACACTGTTATGCAAGTAGATTTGATTTGCACAGACTACATACCTAGCTATGCTTTGTCAGAACATAAAGTGTCAGGCGGAATGAGGATCACAGCTCTGATAGTCCTTCCTTGTGTAGGACTAACGTTAGCTGGCTACGGCTAATAAGAATTTACCAAATGTAACTTTTTTTTTTTTTTTTTTTTTTTTAAATATAAAGCGACCCTTCTGAGTTGTGACATTGAAAGGAAGGGAAAGGGGGGTACCTAGTCAGTTGTACAACTGAATGCCTTTAACTGAAATGTGTCTTCTGCATTTAACCCAACCCCTCTGAATCAGAGAGGTGCGGGGGGCTGCCTTCATCGACAAGCTAGCTTGATTGTTTAATAAGTACTAATTTACGTTAGCTTGTCATTTCATTGATGTTTGTTAGCCATCTCGGTACCAGCCTATACTACCAGCAGCAGCCTATACTACCAGCAGAAGATTGCTATCCGAGTGAACGTTCGTTAGCTAGCTAACAACAGTTATCTTTGGTTACCCTCAACTCAACGTTCTGGCAATGAGGACCGGTCAGTCTTTCGCAATGTCAGGCCGATAAAATGTCTGTACCCACCTTAGCTTCCAGCGGCTGTATTTAGCCTTGATCACCTGTAAGGCTCAATTACAAGTCCTTCAACATAATCTGAACATCCGACCGGTTGTTGTTGTTAGCCTGCTAGCCAGCCGATAGCTAAAAGAAAGCGGATATACGTCATCGTGTCCGAAACAGCTGTTCCTCCCACATCCGGAACTCTTCTAACCGAATGTACCGTGCTAACCGGGCTCCTTGGGACTCCCACACCACATTGAAGTGTACATGTACAGTGAGTTAAGGTCAGGGCCTAGTGTTTAGAGCTCTTGCATGGTGGTGGTTGGGAGATAATGGCGACTGTGCTAGATGGGACAAAACGTATTTATCTACCAATTCAATATTTGACAAAATATTGTATCATATTTGATGAGTTATTGACCTATTAGTCCACAAGCTCTATGTGCTGTAGTCTCCACAACACTGGCACAAGATGTCCATGCACTGGATGGTCTGAGGGATGCAATCCTGATTGACTGGAAAACAAAGAGACATTTGGTCTTTGCTGTATCACCATCATTATCTTGACAGAAAATGCATTGTTTATCGTAACACAAACCCACCTTGGACAGTGTGACAAGTGGTCCCTCAACACCCAATCTTAAGTCATGAGAAACTTACACAAACATGGCAAACATACTCAGAAGATATACACTGCTCAAAAAAATAAAGGGAACACTTAAACAACACAATGTAACTCCAAGTCAATCACACTTCTGTGAAATCAAACTGTCCACTTAGGAAGCAACACTGATTGACAATAAATTTCACATGCTGTTGTGCAAATGGAATAGACAACAGGTGGAAATTATAGGCAATTAGCAAGACACCCCCAATAAAGGAGTGGTTCTGAAGGTGGTGACCACAGACCACTTCTCAGTTCCTATGCTTCCTGGCTGATGTTTTGGTCACTTTTGAATGCTGGCGGTGCTTTCACTCTAGTGGTAGCATGAGACGGAGTCTACAACCCACACAAGTGGCTCAGGTAGTGCAGCTCATCCAGGATGGCACATCAATGCGAGTTGTGGCAAGAAGGTTTGCTGTGTCTGTCAGCGTAGTGTCCAGAGCATGGAGGCGCTACCAGGAGACAGGCCAGTCTCCACATCAGGAGACGTGGAGGAGGCCGTAGGAGGGCAACAACCCAGCAGCAGGACCACTACCTCTGCCTTTGTGCAAGGAGGAGCACTGCCAGAGCCCTGCAAAATGACCTCCAGCAGGCCACAAATGTGCATGTGTCTGCTCAAACGGTCAGAAACAGACTCCATGAGGGTGGTATGAGGGCCCAACGTCCACAGGTGGGGGTTGTGCTTATAGCCCAACACTGTGCAGGACGTTTGGCATTTGCCAGAGAACACCAAGATTGGCAAATTCGCCACTGGCGCCCTGTGCTCTTCACAGATGAAAGCAGGTTCACACTGAGCACGTGACAGACGTGACAGAGTCTGGAGACGCCGTGGAGAACGTTCTGCTGCCTGCAACATCCTCCAGCATCCTCCGGTTTGGCGGTGGGTCAGTCATGGTGTGGGGTGGCATTTCTTTGGGGGGCCGCACAGCCCTCCATGTGCTCGCCAGAGGTAGCCTGACTGCCATTAGGTACCGAGATGAGATCCTCAGACCCCTTGTGAGACCATATGCTGGTGCGGTTGGCCCTGGGTTCCTCCTAATGCAAGACAAAGCTAGACCTCATGTGGCTGGAGTGTGTCAGCAGTTCCTGCAAGAGGAAGGCATTGATGCTAAGGACTGGCCCGCCCGTTCCCCAGACCTGAATCCAATTGAGCACATCTGGGACATCATGTCTCGCTCCATCCACCAACGCCACGTTGCACCACAGACTGTCCAGGAGTTGGCGGATGCTTTAGTCCAGGTCTTGGAGGAGATCCCTCAGGAGACCATCCGCCACCTCATCAGGAGCATGCCCAGGCGTTGTAGGGAGGTCATTCAGGCACGTGGAGGCCACACACACACTACTGAGCCTCATTTTGACTTGTTTTAAGGACATTACATCAAAGTTGGATCAGGCTGTAGTGTGGTTTTCCACTTTAATTTTGAGTGTGACTCCAAATCCAGACCTCCATGGGTTGATAAATTTGATTTCCATTGATAATTTGTGTGATTTTGTTGTCAGCACATTCAACTATGTAAAGAAAAAAGTATTTAATAAGATTATTTCATTCATTCAGATCTATGATGTGTTATTTTAGTGTTCCCTTTATTTTTTTTTGAGCAGTATTTTGATTTCATTGTTGTACACGATATTGTATCACATTTGATGAGTTACTGACCTGTCTGTCCACAGGCTCGATTTGCTGTAGTCTACAACTGGACGCTTGTGCTCAGATCATAATGGCACAGGATGTCCATGCGCAGGAAGGCCTGAGAGATGCACTCCTGTTGGACTGGAAAACAGGGACATTTGGTCAGTGGTAGGTCTTTTTTCAATACTGCTGTATCATCATCTTTATCTAGACAGAAAACGCAGTGTTTATCATAACACAAACCCACCTTAGACAATGTGACAAGTTGTCCATCAACACCCAGTCCTCATGCCTCATTATTTGTTCTTGTTTCCCAACAGTTTGAATCTTCTTCTGCCATGGTGGATGAGCTACCTTTTCTGGTAAATACAGGGCCATTTCTCTTTAGCACTGGAATATGGCACATGCAGACCCCAGTGTTGTCACTGGGTTTCTGGTCCGCCCATTTGAAAGACAAAAAAAAATACATTTTACTATACTTTCTAAGTTTATTATTAAAATGGTAACATCTACAGTTTAAGTCGGAGGTTTATATAAACTTAGGTTGGAGCCATTAAAACTCATTTTTCAACCACTCCACAAATTTCTTGTTAACAAACTAAGTTGACTGTACCTTGAAACAGCTTGGAAAATTCCAGAAAATGATGTCATGGCTTTAGAAGCTTATGATAGGCTAATTGACATAATTGGAGTCAATTGGAGGTGTACCTGTGGATGTATTTCAAGGCCTACCTTCAAACTCAGTGCCTCTTTGCTTGACATCATGGGAAAATCAAAAGAAATCAGCAAAGACCTCAGAAAAAAAATTGTAGACCTCCACAAATCTGGTTCATCCTTGGGAGAAATTTCCAAACGCCTGAAGGTACAACATTCATCTGTACAAACAATAGTACGCAAGTATAAACACCATGGGACCACGCAGCCGTCATACCGCTCAGGAAAGAGACGCGTTCTGTCTCCTAGAGATGAACGTACTTTGGTGCGAAAAGTGCAAATAAATCCCAGAACAGCAGCAAAGGACCTTGTGAAGATGCTGGACGAAACAGGTACAAAAGTATCTATATCCACAGTAAAACGAGTCCTATATCGACTTAACCTGAAAGGCCACTCAGCAAGGAAGAAGCCACTGCTCCAAAACCGCCTTAAAAAAGCCAGACTACGGTTTGCAACTGCATATGGGGACAAAGATTGTACTTTTTGGAGAAATGTCCTCTGGTCTGATGAAACAAAAATAGAACTGTTTGGCCATAATGACCATCGTTATGTTTGGAGGAAAAAGGGGGAGGCTTGCAAGCCAAAGAACACAATACCAACCATGAAGCACGGGGGTGGCAGCATCATGTTGTGGGGGTGCTTTGCTGCAGGAGGGACTGGTGCACTTCACAAAATAGATGGCATCATCAGGAAATTAAATAGGTTACTAGGATTAAATGTCAGGAATTGTGACAAACTGATTTTGACTTCAAAGTCAGACTACACCACAGTGAGATACTGTGCAACGTTAGCTAATGTAGCCAGGTAGACAACCAAGGTGCCTAACTAGCTAGGGATATAGCTTGCAATATTTATAGCTAGCTATATCCCTGCGTGGAGGTTTTTCCTACCCTGGGCCTTCAGTGATTGATTACACACCCTGTCGCAAGCTTTGACGTAGTTTCATTTTTTGGAGGGTAATTACAAGCAAATTAATTGGTAAAAGATTACTTCTCAGAGAGAGATTTGCGCAGTTATCAAAACGTCACGCAAGGGTAAGCCTACATGAAACAGAGACCTTATATGAAGTAGTTCTAAAATCCCCTACGGAAAAATGAATGGTGGGAAAACGATTTGAACAATTTCTGGGTTTTACCGCTAGATTTTTGTTGTTGTGGGTATTATGACTTTTGTAAACTTCTGACCTGTGCATGGCAGTAATGGCATGGCAGTAAATCACTCATTACTGTGTTTTGACGTCGGTTTAATAATACTTTCCTGTGGATATTTTCTCTCAAATTTTCTACGTCATGAGGACGAAGTTTCAGTGGACAACCGGTAGAGTAAGTTCAAATGAAGTTTATTCAACATTCTGACGTGTAAGGGGACTGTTCAGAATTTTTCCTAAGTATATATTAGAGACCTGTCCACACTAGGAATCGGGAGAGGCTAGACCTAGTTTAAGAGAACCCTAACTATAAAAAATATAGCCTAGTCAGACCACTACTACAATTCCAGCTGGCTGATAGGCGTTATTACTTACGTAGTTTAAAGCGTAGCACAGAGAATTTTTGAATAGCAAACAAAATTTAATGTTTTTTTATAGGGCGCAAAGGGCAGCTCTAACCATCATCTCCAATCTCATCTCACTGATTGGGCTCCAGGTTAGCTGACTTCTGACTCCAATTAGCTTTTGGAGAAGTCATTATCCCATGGGTTCACGTATTTTTTTCCAACCTACAGTCGTGGCCAAAAGTTGAGAATGACACAAATATAAATTTTCAAAGTCAGTTTGTATGATGGCAATTTGCATATACTCCAGAATGTCATGAAGAGTGATCAGATGAATTGCAATTAATTGCAAAGTCCCTCTTTGCCATGCAAATTAACTGAATCCCCAAACAACATTTCCACTGCATTTCAGCCCTGCCACAAAAGGACCAGCTGACATCATGTCAGTGATTCTCTCCTTAACACAGGTGTGAGTGTTGACGAGGACAAGGATGGAGATCACTCTGTCATGCTGATTGAGTTCAAATAACAGACTGGAAGCTTCAAAAGGAGGGTGGTGCTTGGAATCATTGTTCTTCCTCTGTCAACCATGGTTACCTGCAAGGAAACACGTGCCGTCATCATTTCTTCGCACAAAAAGGGCTTCACAGGCAAGGATATTGCTGCCAGTAAGATTGCACCTAAATCAATCATTTATCGGATCATCAAGAACTTCAAGGAGAGCAGTTCAATTGTTGTGATGAAGGCTTCAGGGCGCCCAAAGTCCAGCAAGCGCCAGGACTGTCTCCTAGTTGATTCAGCTGCGGGATCAGGGCACCACCAGTACAAAGCTTGCTCAGGAATGGCAGCAGGCAGGTGTGAGTGCATCTGCACACACTGTGAGGTGAAGACTTTTGGAGGATGGCCTGGTGTCAAGAAGGGCAGCAAAGAAGCCACTTCTCTCCAGGAAAAACATCAGGGATTGGACTGCTGAGGACTGTGGTAAAGTCATTTTCTCTGATGAATCCCCTTTCCAATTGTTTGGGGCATCCGGAAAAAAGCTTGTCCGGAGAAGACAAGGTGAGCGCTACCATCAGTCCTGTGTCATGCCAAGGCATCCTGAGACCATTCATGTGTGGGGTTGCTTCTCAGCCAAGGGAGTGGGCTCACTCACAATTTTGCCTAAGAACATAACCATGAATAAAGAAGGGTACTAACACATCCTCCGAGAGAAACTTCTCCCAACCATCCAGGAACAGTTTGGTGCCTTTTCCAGCATGATGGAGCACCTTGCCATAAGGCAAAAGTGATAACTAAGTGGCTCGGGGAACAAAACATAGATATTTTGGGTCCATGGCCAGGAAACTCCTCAGACCTTAATCCCATTGAGAACTTGTGGTCAATCCTCAAGAGGCGGGTGGACAAACAAAAACCCACAAATTCTGACAAACTCCAAGCATTGATTATGCAAGAATGGGCTGCCATCAGTCAGGATGTGGCCCAGAAGTTATTTGACAGCATGCCAGGGCAGATTGCAGAGGTCTTGAAAAAGAAGGGTCAACACTTGCATCAACTTCATATAATTGTCAAAAAAATCCTTTGACACTTATGAAATGCTTGTAATTATACTTCAGTATTCCATAGTAACATCTGACAAAAATATCTAAAGACACTGAAGCAGCTAACTTAATATTTGTGTCATTCTCAAAACTTTTGGCCACGACTGTACACTGTGAATGTTTAAATGATGTATTCAATATAGACAAAAATACAATTATGTGTGTGTTATTAGTTTAAGCACACTATATTTGTCTGTTGTGACTTAGATGAAGATCAGATCAAATTGAATGACCAATTTATGCAGAAATCCAGGTAATTCCAAAGGGTTCGCATACTTTTTCTTGCCACTGTATATGATATGTATATCTGTTTTAGCATTTAGAAATGAATGCACTTTGTGTATCTAGTCCCACCGTTTGAAGGTGTCGTAAGTATTTGGACATTTTCACTTATAGTTTATCAAATTTAGTCAAACGTTTAGTATTTGGTCCCATACTTCAAGAAAGCAATGACTACATCAAGTTTGTAAAACTACAAACTTGTTGGATATATTTGCTGTTTGTTTTGTTTGTTTCTGATTTTGTTGTGCTGAATATAAATGAATGGTATTTTTTATTTTATTTTACCTTTATTTTATTAGGCAAGTCAGTTAAGAACAAATTGTTATTTTCAATGACGGCCTAGGAACAGTGGGTTAACTGCCTGGTCAGGGGGCAGAACAACAGATTTGTACCTTGTCATCTATTCCCTACTTTTGACCAAGACCGATATAATTAGTAGGGTGGTAAATAAATAAGTATTGTGTCAGCTTTGAGTCCCTTTTATTGTAAATAAGAATAGAATATGTTTCTGAACACTTCTAGATTAATGTGGATGCTACCATGATTAAGGATAATCTTGAATGAATCAGGACTAGATGCATAAAGTGCTTTAATTTCTAAGTGGTAAAACAGATAGAGTATGTATGAAAATACCCTCAAATAAAAGTTGACATTCTGTACTTTATTTGATATCAAATCCAAAATGCTGGAGTATAGAGCTAAATTAAGTGTTTGCTTTACTTCCCTAAATAAATATGTAGGGTAGTGCATGTCTCTCTTGCAGAATAAAAAGGGATTTAGCCAAATTGATTTTGAAAGTTCTATTACCCAAACCACCTGTGTATCCCAAGTTCTTTGTCCCATCTTGAGACCGGGTCCTTGTTTGAACAATTTATTTGTCTGTGTTGACCGAATAAGCTCAAAAGCTTTGGAGAGGGAACAGTTCAAATAGGTTTGAAAACCTCTGCCATACTCAGTGACAGTGGTATACTACAGCAGTGCAATTTGACTTGACGCCACTAGATGACAGAGAAGATCTAGAAGAGATAATAGTCAATTAAACTCTGAATAGTTGATTGGTAACCTAATAGTAAGACTAGTTCAATTAGGTGGGTGAGTGCAATGGGTTCATTATGTGACAAAACTATATCTTCAGATAAAGATGGGAAGTAAGTGGCTGCATTCCAAATGGCATCTATTCCCTACTTTTGACCAAGACCGATATTATTTTTTAAAGTAGGGTGCTATGTAAGAAATAGGGTGCCATTTTGGACACAGACACCCTTTTCTATTTCTTTATAATATATTTGACTTGTTTTATATTCAGTGGTTCTCATGAATAGACCAGGAACCAACTTATTACTGCTGAGCACTATGACTGTGGGATTGAAAATTACCCATTTGGAGATTTTTGCTGGCTTTTACCTCCAAAGTACTTACAGTAAGAGGTTTTTCCATTTGGGAAAAAATACTTAAAGATTCTACAAGTGGGTAAGTTCCGCTTATCACATGTTGCCCTAATAGATCTTGCTGAATCAATTCATTCCAAAATGGCACAGGAAGATGGTTCTCTTGACAAGAAAATATACACTGAGTATACAGTGTACACAGTACAGACTGACCAGGTGAATCCAGGTGAAAGCTACGATCCCTTATTGATGTCACTTGTTAAATCCACTTCAATCAGTGTAGAAGGGGAGGAGACATGTTAAAGACAGATGTTTAAGCCTTGAGACAATTGAGACATGGGCTGTGTATGTGTGCCGTATAAGTGCCTTTGAACGGGCTATGGTAGTAGGTGCCAGACACACCAGTTTGTGTCAAGAACTGCAACACTGCTGGGTTTTTGACACTCAACAGTTTCCCGTGTGTATCAAGAACGTTCCACCACCCAAAAGACATCCAGCCAACTTGACACAACTGTGGGAAGCATTGGAGTCAACATGGGCCAGCATCCCTGTGGAATGGGGTCATCACTTTTTAACATGATTCAGTATTTATTTATTTTTGTTCGGAAAGTTGGCTAGTCTACATCCACTGTAGCTGGGGATACATCATTGATGGTCACCCCTTGATAGTGTTAGGTAAAGTAAGGGGGAAGTTTTGGATAACAAAGACTTATGCTAGACCCAAGGTAAACTAACCACTCTGAGACACTAGGACACAGTGTCTAGTAAAAGTCTACACACCCCCTTGCACAGTTTCCACATTTTTGCTGCCTTAAATTTAAATCTAAAAAAGGCTAATTAAAGCGAGAATATTTAATCTGGGGGTAACTCTGAATGGATTAATTCCGCTTACTACATGAAACCCTGATAGATCTTACTGAGTCAAATCATTCTTCAAATGGCACAGGAAGATGGTTTAATAATGTGACTGTTCTTCGTATTCCATTTCCTCTTTTTCTGTGAATGACCTTGGGCAAACGGAGACGTCAGGGTCACCACTTTTGAACATAAAAAAAAATACATTGGAATTCCAGGCGCAAACTTAGAATATCTTAAACACCCCCACTCTTCTTATGTAGAAGGGGCTCTTTGAGAGTGCGTGACCGTACAGAGGTCATCTTCCTATCAACTGTCTTTCTACCACATATGCCTGGGGAAGACACTGATGGTTCCAAGAGGCGCTACATGTTACCAAGGAGACGTGCGTACTAGTCCCTCTAATGGTCCGCGCTGCATTAGTGGCTAAGAGATGTCCAATTTATTTTATATATATCTCCCTGTGTGAATACGTCCATTTATTCCCTCAACACAAATAATTGTTCACACTGCAGCCCCAAAACCCTCCATGGGCATTACTCTTTGGTGAGACACTTCCTGTGTGTTACTGGTGTTGTAGGAAATTGCAGCAATAGTAGGGGTCCAAATGAGAACGGCAATAGATGCGAGATGGGATTACATGACTTTGCGTAACAAGGCGTTTTACTCGTCTAACTCGTACTCTCAAGCTTTTTTTCCAGTCTTATTTGTCAACAGGTGAAGAAAGTAGTGAAAACGTCCACTGCGATGAAATATATCTTTGTCCCAATCTTATCCGACCTATTCTATTCGGCGGGCTAGTAAACAAATATAGGACAATTCGGAAGATGTGCTTGTGGGTTTGGATTAAGTTCATTTTATATGCACCGAAGAAAACGAGTGATAGACAACAATACAGATAAAAAAACAGCGTGCAGGTGTGGTCGGAAGCCCAAGGGTTTATATGAAAACCACAACACAAAAAAAACTACATACAATACATAAGTACAAAATAAAAACTTTTGTTAAAACAGATAACAAAACTTACTAATTATAAATGTATAAATGAATTGATAATCACAAAAAAATATATAATGGTTGCTATAGTGTACAATAGTTCCATCTGATATGATGTCTGGTATGTACAGTAGATGGAACAGATCTTCATTCGTTGAGGGTTGTGTAGGCTACACCACACAATATGCAGAGTTTCATTCCATCCTGGTCTCTGTTAGTAACAGTTTACCGAGAACTTAAATAAGACATCAGCAAGGACACAAAAGGCACTTGCGTCATCTCACACCAGTTGTGAACTTGAGGCAAACAATGGCAAATTTGCTTTTCTTATGGAATCTTTACTCATTTGACATAGTTTCCAGTGGCTTCTGTTATGGGGTTGCTGTTACCGGAGGTTCCCCTTTGTGTCATGCCACTAAAATAGAGGTTCATCGTAAGTAAGTAGCCTTGTGCGAGCCGGGATGGCGCATAGGAGCAGGAGCCTATCGCCTGTTTCTGTAGCGGGAGTCAGCTTTAATGGACAAGTACACCCTCTGGACAAGACGCTAGTCTATCACAGGGCCTTACCCCCAATCTACAGTGTCTCCTTGATGCTGAGTGCCATGCACAGATGCATCTGGTCCCATTTTTACAGTCTTTGGAATAAATCGGCCGGGTATCAAACTCCCAACCTTCCAATCTCTGGCAGACACTCTAACCACAAAGCCACTGAGGTGGTATCAGATGTTACTCATACCCTGTAAAAATCTCTGCTTTTCTGAAGAGTATGAATCAGAAGTGCCTGATAGCTGACACACTGGATCTCTTTATTATTATTTGCTTTATTATTATTTGCTTATTATTTGCTCCTTGCTCGCACACGCTTTTTCAGTTTTGCCCACAAATTTTCTATGGGATTGAGGTCAGGGCTTTGTGATGGCCACTCCAATAGCTTGACATTGTTGTCCTTAAGCCATTTTGCCACAACTTCGGAAGTATGCTTGGGGTCCTTGTCCATTTAGAAGACCCATTTGCGACCAAGCTTGAACTTCCTGACTGATGTCTTGAGATGTTGCTTCAATATATCCACATAATTTTCCTTCCTCATGATGCCATCTATAGCGCCAGTCCCTCCTGCAGCAAAGCACCCCCACAACATGATGCTGCCACCCCCGTGCTTCACGGTTGGGATGGTGTTCTTCGGCTTGTAAGCCTCACCCTTTTTCCTCCAAACATATTGATGGTGATTATGGCCAAACAGTTTTCTTTTTGTTTCATCACACCAGAGGACAATTCTCCAAAAAGTACGATCTTTATTCCCATGTGCAGTTGCAAACCACAGTCTGGCTTTTTTATGGCGGTTTTGGAGCAGTGGCTTCTTCCTTGCTGAGCGGCCTTCAGGTAATGTCGATATAGGACTCGCTTTACTGTGGATATAGATACTTTTGTACCTGTTTCCTCCAGCATCTTCACAGTGTCCTTTGCTGTTGTTCTGGGATTGATTTGCACATTTTGCACCAAAGTACGTTCATCTCTAGTAGACAGAACACGTCTCCTTCCTGAGCGGTATGACAGCTGCATGGTCCCATGGTGTTTATACTTGCGTACTATTGTTTGTAAAGATGAACGTGGTACCTTCAGGCGTTTCGAAATTGTTCCCAAGGATGAACCAGACTTGTGGAAGTCTAAAATGTTTGGCTTATTTCTTTTGATTTTCCCATGATGTCAAGCAAAGAGGCACTGAGTTTGAAGGTAGGCCTTGAAATACATCCACAGGTACACCTCCAATTGACTCCAATTATGTCAATTAGCCTATCATAAGCTTCTAAAGCCATGACATCATTTTCTGGAATTTTCCAAGCTGTTTAAAGGAACAGTCAACTTAGTGTATGTAAACTTCTGACCCACTGGAATTGTGATACAGTGAATTATAAGTGAAATAATCTGTCTGTAAATAATTGTTGGAAAAATTACTTGTGTCATGCACAAAGTGGATGTCCTAACCGACTTGCCAAAACTATAGTTTGTTAAAAAAAAATTGTGGAGTTGTTGAAAAACTAGTTTTAATGACTCCAACCTAAGTATGTAAACTTCCGACTTCAACTGTATGTTTGATAATCCACAAAATTTTTGTGAAGAATTTCACCTAAATCTATGACTACTTCAAACGCACTGAATAACAGGTTCACTACATGGAACAACAGATAGTCCCCCAAATTTTTTTTAAGGAGGTTTGTGTTGAAGTGTCTGTCCTATATCTGAGAGATATAGGACAGATCAGGGACACTTTTTTAATATGTTTTAATATGTTTGTCACTAAACAGTCTCCATACTGTATACTGTACTTCCATAATTTCTTGGGACTGATACCGGGGACCTTCAGACGAGTCTTGTGAGGCCTGTGGGTGTCCTAGAGCAAAACATGTACGTGATTGTGAGAGTTTCTCCTTTACACAGAGGGTTCATATTAGTGTGTAGCCCAAACTGTTCAGATGCTACAGACAGAATTTGGCTGCACCGACTTTAGACGGATCCCAAAGTGCTTGTGGGGTTCGTAGAGCAAAACAACCAACATCAAATCAAACTTTATTTGTCACACGCGCCGAATACAAGTGTAGACCTTACCGTGAAATGCTTACTTACAAGCCCTTAACCAACAGCGCAGTTCAAGAAGAGTTAAGAAAATATTTACCAAATAAACTAAAGTAAAAAAATAAAAAGTTATACAATAACATAACAATAACGAGGCTGTATACAGGGGGTACCGGTACCGAGTCAGTGTGCAGGGGTACAGGCTAGGTAATCTGTACATGTAGGTGGAGGTGAAGTAGATAATAAGCAGCGAGTAGCAGCAGTGTACAAAACAAATGGGGTGGGGGGGTCAATTTAATAGTCCAGTGGCCATTTGATTAATTGTCCAGCAGTCTTATGGCTTGGGAGTAGAAGCTGTTAAGGAGCCTTTTGGTCCTAGACTTGGCGCTCTGGTAGTGCTTGCCGTGTGGTAGCAGAGAAAACAGTCTGACTTGGGTGACTGGAGTCTGACAATTTTATGGGCTTTCCTCCTTCACCGCCTATTATATAGGTCCTGGATAGCAGGAAGCTTTGCCCCAGTGATGAACTGGGCCGTACGTACGCATTACCCTCTGTAGCACCTTGCGGTCAGATCCCGAGCAGTTGCCATACCAGACGATGATGCAACTGGTCAGGATGCTTTCTCGATGGTGCAACTATATAACTTTTTGAGGATCTGGGGACCCATGCCAACATGTACGTGTTCATGAGATTCTCATCTTTCCATACAGTAGTTTGTAGGCCAAACCATTTGGATGCTGCAGACAATTTTGTTAGAAAACAAATTTTCGGGATGTCTCATGGTCTGACAAACACCGCTCAGAAGTGTTACATAGGCGGATGCGGTGGATTGGATTTTGTATTATGCTTATTAGATTTCCGCGTGGGCGCGTACATCGACCTTAGGGGGTTTAACAAGCAAAAGAAATGTCAAGCACTTTTACCAGGTTGGATGGTCTACTACAATCCTGATTCAAAGATCAAATTGGAACTGATGCATGCTAGACCATGGAAATACATTAGCAGTAGATATGATGCCAGACAGACAGTCACTGCTGACCTAATCGAGTGGAGCAGAGCGAGAGACGCAGAGGAGAAAATTGACATTTAGGCCTATAAGTCAGAGCAGAGTCTAAATTCAGCTCCGCCACAAGCTTTTCCTGGAAAATTATGTTTAGTTGGGGAGGAAAAACACATTTTCCAGTCTTGAAACTCATTGGGAAAGTTTGAAATGTAGTTCTAATGGTTGACATCCAACTGCCTTCTTCTTGGAACACTCTATAAACACAATCTCACCATAGAATCTCATTCTCTCCCCTTTTTATAGTTAAATTATTTTCCTTCAAGTGTTGCTGCTTGCATTGTGTGTGTTTGCCTCTAGAAAGAACAGTGCATTATGTTGGAGAGAGTTGACTCAAATGCCTCTGATGTGACTCATGGGATCCTCATCCTACATCATGACTAACACTGGAGTGAAAAGTCTGGTCGGGAGAAAGAGATCTCTAAATGCATGCCTCTCCTCCGGCATGACTGGGATAACGACCATGATGGCCAATGTCTTATTTTACATCTTTAATTGCCAAATGAGCAGTGTTCTTTCCCTATTGTCAGCCTGTGACAAGACAACCTCCGGTGTCTGATCGTTATATGGCTTTCTATTCAACTGTAGACTGTGGAGTGATTACTTGCTCATGTAAGTGTCAATTATTGCAAATTACAGTTTTACATCTAGGATTACTGAGGTTTTGGCTCATCAAACCTCTTTTCTAATCGACCTATCCTGAGCAAACCATACGTCATACACCACACAGATTGTCCATACCTTCTCAATCTGTTATGGTAAAAGAAAAGCGTATGTAACATGGCTCCCAAGAATGTCTCAGAGCAATCAACATTAAGGCCTGCAATCACCAATAGCTGTTGATCCGCCTGCATAAGAATCAGAATCTAATGGTTTTTTTTCCGAATTGGGTTTTCTGATGGGTAAATGCTGCCAGGAGCTATCACTGGCTAACATGGAAGAAATCCGCTACTTTCTGTCCCTAACACTAACACTAAAACTCAAACTAATATAAAGACAGAATATACATGTTTTATAAAACTCAAGCTAATTAAAAACAAGGCAACAGTAAACGTCCCCCACGAATGATGCAGCGCCCCACTTCAGTAATTTGTAAATTATGGATCTCTATGGCAAGACGCACCATTCACCCAAGTTTCGCCAGAATCGGGCCAGTGGTGTCTGAGAGATCGTGTGGGTTAGCTAGACTAATATCCCTGAGCATGTGTGCCAAATGTAATCACTCTGAGTCAAACAGATCAAGAGATGTAAACATTTGGCTCTAATAGCACCATTGTCAGGGTCAATATGAATGTTTTTCCATTTGTTGAGTCTTGACAGTTTGCCTCATGTGTACCAAATGTTGTTACAATACAAGTATCCTTGAATGATTTACAAGCATTTATGTGCCAGACCACACCACGTCAATGTTTATTGGTCAATAGAGGTCATGTTGTTTTAGGTACTGGTCTGGAAAATATTGTATTGAGAGATGCCACAGTTTCGTGTGCAGATCGGTCATTCGGTGCCAAAGAGTTGTGAATGTTTCACAAAATTCAAAATTCCATCATTGCGGACCTTATGGGTCCTATGTTGCGAATTTCATGGCAAATGGGGTGAGGGGCGTGACCTTTTTCTAAGCTTGCATTTTCTATCTCTTGTTATAGTGCCACCATCTGACCAATCAGTGTAATTTTGTAAATGTACCGGTACCCCCTGTATATAGCTTCGCTATTGTTATTTTACTGCTGCTGTTTAATTATTTGTTACTTGTATTTTCAATTTTTTACTTAACACTTATTTTTTCTTAACTTCTTAAAGCATTGTTGGTTAAGGGCTTGTAAGTAAGCATTTTACTGTAAGGTCTAAACCTGTTGTATTCGGCGCATTGCGACAAATAACGTTTGGTTTTGTTTCGAAATGCCGTATCTCTAATGCAATACGCATCAGTCACCCAAGTTGACATAATCGGGCCAGTGCTGTCTGACATATTGCGTGGGACTAACATACTAACGTATGGAGACAGATCCACAGTCCCCTCCCCAATTTCATTGTGGGGGGACAACTAGTAAATCAGCTGGGAAACCTAACTGAAATTAGGGATGTGATGGTCATGGAATTTTGAACCGCGGAAATTGCCCAGCCAAATGACCGCAGTCTCCAGAATAACCGTTAAAATATTCTCCTTTCCTCCACTCCTTACTGCATGTGCTGCCATAGAAATGAAATGAATAGAACAGGCGTCCCCATTCAAGTCAATGATGGCATAATGGGTGGACTGACGGCCATTGCAAGTGTACCCATAGGAGCAAAGCAGGAAGGTTACCCATAAATATGTGCTCTGATTTGTTGATTCAACTCAACTGACATTACAAAAAGTATGTTCCATTGCATGAGCCACATCAGTTAACATCATTTGAATGAACATTCTACATTACCATGGAAATTATTGTGAATGCAAGCAATTTTTTTATACCACCATCTTTGAAATGCAACAGAAAGGTCCCAAATCTAGCCATCACTCTGGTTGTAATTCCGACGGTGTCCACAGGATGGCAGCAGTGTATGTGCAAAGTTTCAGACGGATAACTTGAAGTATGAGAAAACTACATGACATTTAGTGTGAAGTCACCCAGGCACATTTGGGCAAATCGTGAAGGAGACATTTACATTACATTTTTCTGCAAGAATATCGTCAAGCCTTTATACTTGGACTTTGATTTAGCTTTTCCAGTATTAGTAGCCATATTGTAAGTTCAACATTTGCAAAAACACCCAGTTTTCATAACTTCATAACTCTCCATATTCTTGTAATTTTTGTCCGAAAGGAAAAGGCTTGCTGTCGCACAAGGTTAGCAGCAAAATTTTGTGACAGATACAGGGTTTCCGCATACTCCCGATTGGTGCTTATTTGACAAAGTTACAGTCAATCAAGTGAAGACTGCCCGCGTCATCGGTGCGGCATGAAGGCATCGCTCTCTGACCAAATTTGGTGTCCTATAGGATATACTACACTCCTAATGATATACTGAAGTCTGGTTATGTTCTAGGATCTCTGAAGAATAAATAGGAACGTGATTTGACTGGTTGAAACAACGTTTAGGGTTAGATTTTCACATATTCCTTTCTTTGCAAATTGAACGAGTAGAAATACACAAATCGATCGTACATGCTATATGGACCTTTTTAGGATATGAAAAATTATTTTATCTAACAAAATGACACTTCATGTTATCTCCGGGGCCCTTTGGATGATAAATCAGAGCAAGTTTTCAGAATGTAAGTATTCATTTCACCTTCAGAGGTGAATATATCAAACCTATCACGGTGAAAAAAGTGTTTTGTTGTTAGGAGCTCTTCTCAAAGCAATAGCATGGCATTTTTTCGCAGTAATAGCTACTGTAAATTGGACAGTGCAGTTATATTAACAAGAATTTAAGCTTTCAGCCGATATAAGACACATGTCACTGCACGATTTACAACTGTCCCGTTGACAGGATGCCTATCCCTAAGAAGTTTTAAGAGTCCATGTTATCGCTGTACGTCCCGTCTTCAGTCAGCTGTTCATCTAACGGAAATTAAACTGAATTTGAAATAAACATTTAACAACTAATATACAAAAAATGTATACAAAAACAAATTATAATAACCTTGGTCTTAACTCAACTACCTGTAAGCCTGCGGTAGAACGCTCTCGTCTCAATGAAAATTCATGGGTTGGTCACAGACCGAAAATGCCACTAGCTTACAGTGGATGGCGGTGCATATTCATTTTTTACAATTACATGAAAGTTGAAAAACTAAGCAAGTTCACAGAAGAGCTTCTTCTATTCCTCTATTTGTTTAAAAAAACTACAAGGGAACTTGGTTTTTGTTTACAACAAAAGCTCTATTTTGTTTTATAAAAACTAGTCTATTAGAGATTGCCTAAGGAGCTTTTTAGAAGTACTTTGGAGTTTGAATAACCCCGAAACATGGCCCCCTCTATACAGAATTCTGGGGAAGAGTGTTCTTTGTTATGCTGTCAAAAGTCTACCAGACTAAATGCTCTATGGAGACAGCACTGATATGATCAGTAAGCTGCAAATGAGCTCTATAGTTAATTGCTTTACTCTTGCATACAGTGTATACCTCTGAGAGCAAATCAAAAGTGGTTCAAAAGTGGGTAGAGAAATTATAGTGCTTTGCAGTTGATATGCCTCAATTCCATGCAGTGCCTTTCAATGCATCTGTTTCAACCAATCAAACCCTTATATACAGTGCCTATGGAAAGTATTCAGACCCCTTTACTTTTTCCATATTTTGTTACATTACAGCCTTACTCTAAAATGGATTAAATAAATGAGCAATTTTTACATAAGGATTCAGACCCTTTGTTATGAGACTCAAAATTGAGCTCGGGTGCATCCTGTGTCCATTGATCATCCTTGATATGTTTCTATAACTTGATTGTTGTAGAAACACATTTACCTGTGGTAAATTCAATTGATTGGACATGATTTGGAAAGGCACACACCTTCCTATAGAAGGTCTCACAGTTGACAGTGCATGTCAGAGCAAAAACCAAGCTATGAGTTCTAAGGAATTGTTCGTAGAGCCCCGAGACATGATTGTGTCGAGGCACAGATCTGGGGAAGGGCACCAAAAAAATGTACACAGCATTGAAGGTCCCCAAGAACACAGTGGCCTCCATCATTCTTAAATGGAAGAAGTTTGGAACCACCAAGACTCTTCCTAGAGCTGGCCGCCTGGCCAAACTATTTTTGCTTTGTCATTATGGGGTATTATGTGTAGATTGGTAATGAAAAAAAAACAATTTAATCCATTTCAGAATAAGGCTGTAACCTAACAAAATGTGTAAAGTCAAGGGGTCGGAATACTTTCCGAAGGCACTGTATATGGTGTTTTAGTACAAGGCTGGAACAAAAGCCTGCAGACTGTGTGACCACGCCTCTCCCATATCCGCAAATTAAGAATACTGAATCTCTTCAGTTAAAACATTAAGTGGGCAATTATCTGCATCCATAATGCATAATGTAAACCATTTCTACAGGGACTTCTCAGACACATAACACACACACACACACCTTTGCATCAACAGAGTTGACAGAGAATGCAATGTCAGGGAAGTTTGATTGCATTATATTCAACATGTAGAGTATAATGCAATGATCATTTGCAGGATGAATGCCAAGACAAATCATCCAAACCTAGCAATCGATCTTATTAATCTATTTGCATGCACAAAAAGTGAGTCAATGGATGGTGAGTCCATGGATGCATATTCTTTTAATGCTGCAGGATTGGGATCAACGTGTTTTGACCTACTAGAATCAACAACAACGCATAACTAACCCTTGATTCTTCAGAATACATCAATATAGTATAGAGAGACAAGTTGCTAGTTGAGATGATGACTGGCTCTCGCTGGTCTCTTACGCACACACAGTCTAGTCTCAGCCTCAATGACAGGAGCCGGCTGCTGTCCCCATGGCAACAAGTTTTCGAACTCCAAGAGAGCTCCATAACTGGATTTAGTGAGAAAACAGAGAGAGAGAGAGGTGGACAGAGAGAATAGGTTAGCAAGTTCTCGAGAGTAGGCGAAGGTCGAGAGCCATCCATCCTCCGAAACACAACCCTGCCAAGTCGCACTACTTCTTGACACACTGCTCGCTTAACCCGGATGCCAGCCGCACCAATGTGTTGAAGGAAACACCGTACAACTGGTGAACGAAGTCAGCGTGCATGCGCCCGGCCCACCACAGGGTTCGCGAGAGCGCGTTGAAACAAAGACATCCTGGCTGGCCAAACCCTCCCGACCCGGACGACGCTGGGCCAGTTGTGCACCACCTCATGGGTTTCCCGTTCACGGCTGGCTGTGAGATATCCCGGGATCGAACCCGGTCTGTAGTGACACCTCAAGTACTGCGATGCAGTGCCTTAGACCGCTGCACCACTCGGTAGGCAGTTTCTGAGGTGCCCTCTTCTGTTGGATGAAAAAGCCACAATACTTTTTTGCCACTTTTTCTAGTGTAAGGTATGACAAAAGCACTTCTAACTTTCAGTGAACCTGACCCAGCTTCCAATCACTGCATAAGTTAGTTCGAAGTGGATAATGGCAAAAACAATTGGACGGCTCAGTGCAATGCTAGGTGATTTCTTAAAAAACTTGTTGCTTGATGTCCTCAATCTGTCCTCAACGGATGGGCTTAACAATATAATTGCTCACATTGTTGAGGAAAAACCCTGCACTGGTCAGCACATCGTCAGTTGGTGAATCATATTTCCGGAATGCATGTGTACCTGACTGAATAATGGGGATCAGGGGATGAATGAGAGCGGCCTTCAGACTTAGTCTGACTCAGCCTGCCCACTATGTACTGTAATGGCACTCAGTCCTGAGACGGAAAAGGTAGACCAATTAATAAACGCTGTGAGGTCATTTGCTCACTCATTGGCCCACTGGTTTCTTCTGGTTGAAAACCAGCCCCGGTAATTCAGGGTGCAATTTTTACCCTGGAGGCAAAGCATCATTTAGAGTAGAGCTATATCCGGCCCTGTTAGTTATTGTGTGCTAGCCTGGGACATAACAGTTTGTGCAAAATGCCCCAGTCCTTGTGTGATGACTTCACTATGTTTCCATCATTGAGATGTATTGCCATCTGTGTGTATATGTAACAGTTGGTGCCTAAGGGTTATTTTTGGCAACCACACCAATCAGTATGACGGAGAACTATGAATAGGTCGCCCACACCCCGTTGGGCGGATCCCATTCAGACAAACAACTTGGTAGGGAAGTGAATGAAATAATTCCACACATTTAGCTAAATTAACACATAGCTACACAGACCAAAAATAGATGTATTGCTTGTTAAGAAGTCTACAGTCACCAGTGTCTTTTTCTTAAAGATCCTGAACAGTCATTCTTCTATCATGGCTAACTACCAGGAAGTTTGAAAAGACAGGCTGAGTGGGCGGGGAGCTTATATTCATGAGCTCGCCTTGACTGACAGCTCTTTGAAACGCCTATGTCCAGTGTCTTGGATGCAGTGTCGCAGTAACATTATCGAGTCAATTTGGTGATATACAAACCAACTTAAACATTGAAATTGCATCAATGTTATCATATAATTTTTTAATTTTTTCTTACACATCTCCCATTTCTTGTGATGCGGATCACAACAGCACTCACGGATGTGTTGACTTGACTGCAGTTTTGAACAACTCTCCCCCCCCTTTGCTGGGTGAAGATCTAGCTAGCCAGTAACTAGCTAAACATCAGACACAGATGAAAGGGGAAACATATAAGTATCATTGCCATAGATTAATAGGGTAAACTTCTAATTATATTTGCTGACACCCTACAGTCAAGTTTTAGCACCAGCAGAGTAGTTATCTAGCTATATAAACCACTCCCCTCTGCAATCACACCTTCTCTGATGTTGGTTACTAGGCGATACTTATTTAAATTAGTTAAGAGAATATCATGTTACCATTGATGTAATAAAATGAGACTTAAGGTCACCTTGTCCACTTAATAATGAATCCAAGCATTTGCCATGGGGGAGGGGACCAGTAACTTTATCAATGTAGAAGCAACAGTCATTTTCACACTTTGATCTGGTTTCCTTCGAATATCATCAAATTGCATGAAAAACATGATTGACTGTTCAGAACCTTTTTAGGAGGTGTCACCCAAATGGAATCTGCACCCAACACAGTAAAAGGCACCTGTCCCAAAATCAACACATTTTCAGATTGGGTAAACCAAGAATGGTAGTAATGATACAAAAATACACTTGTTAACTTGTAAGACACAAAAAGTTTTTTTTTTTGTAGGGGTATAATGGGTTTTGTAAGGCCTAGAGCAATTTCATTGGTCTTAAGGCAATATTCCAGTAGTCTGGCTAACATCTATCTCTCAAAGTCCTGACTTCTGGAATGGCTCTTTGATGTTGTCGACAAAAGGCGCCAATAATGAAGAGGGCTCTGCTTTTATTGGTCTGTCAGACAATGCTGATATCCAGTCCCTGTTCCAGACACTGCTTCATTCCGCTGCTCAAAACTTTTCCCCCTCTGCTGTCATACACACATCAACCCACTAGAAGACAAAAATGTCAGACACATCAACCCACCAAAAGATAAAAATGCCATTACTGTAAACACAAAGACGATTTGTTGTGTAGGAGGTGTGCAGTCAGAGCAACCCACCGGTAGTGAAACCTCCCCCTGTTAAGTCTGTTGTTTGGATAAGACCGAGCATGAATGGCAGGAAGAACGAGGCAGGCATGTCAGCACCATCAAAGGAGGAATGACTGTTCATTCAAAAAAACAATCCCGTCAAGTGCTGAGAATGTATTTTGATGTTCGATCCATCTTTTGTCAAAACAAACCACGCTTGGATCATCCAACAATCCAAGCGTGGTTTGCCTTGACAAAGGATGAGCGATAAACGAGTGAAGTGAAAAGTGTTTGTGTTTAGTTTAAAAGGTTGCACCCCAGTGAGTGCATTAATGAGTGGAGCATTTAAGTTGTTCAAATACAACACACATTTGAGTCGGTTGCGTGTTTCTATGACAACGCAGGTAAAGATTCAAGTTAATCAAAATATTGTTTGAGTACCGTACCTAGGCCTACTTAGTCTTCATTCACCTGAGACATGAGAGAAGAGACAGGTTGTCTACTGTCACACTAAGCAAAGTCTGTTTTATTGACAAAAGTCTCTACTTCTCAGGTCCTCTGTGTCTCCAATTAGTTGTGTCACATATTTGGCGAATCACGATTTTCCAGGGGGTGCACCGAGACCTGGCTGTTTGAATTTCAGAAAGTTAGGGGATAGACTTGCTTTTAGTCATCTTATCCAGAGCGACCTACAGTTAGTGCATTCATTTTAAGATAGGTGGGACAACCACATACCACAGGCATAGAAAGTACAGTTTTCCTCAATAATGTAGCTGTCAGTAGAGTCAGCGCTAGAAGGGGAGGGGAGGGGGTCATGTGCAAGTGCTGGTTAAATATCTAACCAGCAGGTGATGAGGAGGAGGATTATTTAAGATAATGTTTGAAGAGGTAGGTTTTCAGAGAGGAGGGGTTAGAGTTAACTACCAAAGAGGATCCGCGCTGGTTCTGCCACTAGTCCAACTTCTCCCCCCAGAACGATGCAAGATATGGTTCTGGGGAACACCATTGAGAGTCCATTGATGCATTGCACCATGAAGTAAACTTGTTTGAATAACGATTCAGACTTGTACATCATTCATTAGAGACATTTGCATATTGCCAAGGTTCTTTCAACAAACAAAGTAGCCGCTGTCAAATAAAATTTAAATTGGCTGTAAAGTGATGAAATAGCCAAATAATGGGATACTTTTCTGTAAACGCCTCCACATTTTGTTCTTTGTCATTATGTCCTCTATAGATTGTGTCAGTTGAGTTCATTCTGTCCATGAATGTCTCCCCTGAATGAACGTGCTCTTGAGCTCTGGGCCCATATGTATCAAACGCCTCAAAGTAGCAGTGTTGATCTAGGATCAGGTCCCTCCTGTCCTTTTAATCTTATTAATTATTATCTAAAAGTGATCCTAAAATCAGCACTCTTTCTCTGAGACACTTGATAAATACGGCCCCTGGACTATCAGTGTCCAAGATGTCCAAGGAAAATTATGTCGTTTGGTATCTGTCCGACCACACAGTCTTCACACAGACGTTGGAATACTTCTTTAGAGGGTGCAAAATTGTGTGGACAATTTATTGATTCATAGGCTGCACAGGTCACAGAACAATGCAGGCGATGAATGGGGGCCGGCTCGGCCCCTAGAACTTTTCCCTCACCTGTGCCAATCATAGCTCTCCTGACAACAGGCCTTACCTCTTGCTCGTTCCAGGACTGTAAACTGAACGTGTGAACTGCTTCTTCTGTTCGGACAGCAGCCAAATCCCTGATTTGAATGTGAGCGTGTAACCTGTAGGCTGTTACTTGTATTATTATATCAAGAATAAGCCCTCTAATCCCCATTCCCTGTTTGTTATTCTGATTCTGTATTTTATCACTTTGCAAGTGCAATCTCTATTGTTCATTCATCCTTTATTTTCATTGTTTTAGCCTTGTTATTTCGAAATAAATATTTTCAGTCTCCAATAATGCATGCCTTATTTTAAGAACTGAATTAACTTCAGAATTATAAACTAACCGTAGTTATTATTAACTATTTTACAGTTTCTTGCTGACTTTTAAGTAGTGCCCCATTAATCATTTCATAGTATTAAGTGTACACACTCCCTTACTCCGAGGACTACTGTCTTGTACCACTATTGTAGTTATAAATTCAACGTCATGCTCTCCTGTCCCCAGAGGGCACAGCGCTTCCTGTTGCTTGGGGGCGCTAATTGCGCCATTGGCATTCCGTAAAGGGCAGCCGGAAGCTGAGGCAGCACCAGACGGAAATTGTAAATATGAGCCGTTGTAATCATAATGCAACAGGGACCCTGTGAACTCCTGTCGTCTGAGTTTAGGATTATGCCACTTCCATTCAGAATGTATTTCACTCTTCCATCTCTACTCCTGCCCTTTGTGAATTAGGGTTGTTTAGCAAGTATTGCATCTGGTTAGGGTCATTTTCTCTCTCTTAAATACTGATAAATAAGTAGTAACTTTTGACACGTACATTGAGTATACAATGAGTTTACAAAATATTAAGAACACCTCTTTCCATGACAGACTGACCAGGTGGAAGCTATGATCCCTTATTGATGTCACTCGTTAAATCCGCTTCAATCAGTGTAGATGAAGGGGAGGAGACAGGTTAAAGAAGGATTTTTAAGCCTTGAGACAATTGAGACATGGACTGTGTGTGTGCCATTCAGAGGGCGAATGGGCAAGACAAAATATTTAAGTGCTTTTGAAAGGGATATGGTAATAGGTGCCAGGCACACCGGTTTGTGTCAAGAACTGCCATGCTGCTGGGTTTTTCACACTCAACAGTTCCCTGTGTGTATCAAGAATTGTCCACCAATTTCAGTTTAATCCACCAGAATAGACAGAACAAATAATACAAATGTTATCATCAAATGTTATGGTTAACCTCAAACATACTAATTGATATATATTTTTTTAAAGGTATAATCTTTGTAAATGATATTATAAATACGACTGGTGGAGTTGTGTCACACATGCAGCTAAGAAGAATATATGGAAATGTCTGCTCTTCCCAAAATTACAACCAACTAATTGCAGCATTACCGCAAAAATGGAAGAGGCAAGTGGAAGGGGGGAAAAAGTAAGGAACTTGTCTGTCGGCCCTCCGTTAAAGACCAAAATTGGTTAAAGAAAATTGTGATAAATAAAACTGGTATACTTTTTTATTTAATTCTACGGGATCGGTGTCCCTCCACCGGGACGGTTGAGCTAGCGTGCGCAAATGTGATTAGCATGACGTTGTAAGTAACAAGAACATTTCCCAGGACATAGACATGTCTTATATGGGCAGAAAGATTACATTCTTGTTAATCTAACTGCACTGTCCAATTTACAGTAGATATTACAGTGAAAAGAACACCATGCTATTGTTTGAGGAGAGTGCACAACAACAAAACACTTATCACGGCAACTGGTTTGATACATTCACCTCTGAAGGTGATGCACTTACATTCAGTTGCTCTGATTTGTCATCCTGAGGGTCCCAGAGATAAAATGTAGCATAGTTTTGTTTGATAAAATCAATTTTTATAGTCAAATGTAGGAACTGGGTTCTAAAGTTTGAACCCCTGCAGGTCCTGAGCTACATGCAGTTAGATTTGGGTATGTCATTTTAGGCGGAAATTGAAAAAAAAAGGGTCCGATCCTTAAGAGGTATTAAGGACCAAAAAATGTACAGCAGTGCCATATAGAATGAAAAATAGTTGGGCTGAGATTTGATGTACCGATTCCATGGCACATGGTTTATGGACTGACACGCAAAATGACGCCAGATTGAAAAAAAAACAAGAAAAAATTATATTATTATACAAAATTCTTGCAACCAATAGAATGATATATATATATATATATATATATATATATATGGTTGGTGTTAATATATACAAATAAAAAATGGTTGGTGTTAAGAGATAGATCGGATGGATTGAGAGGAGCTGATGGGTGGGACTAAAAACAACAAGGTAACTAACTAATATGAAATGTACTGTGTCCGTAAAATGTATATACACTGTAGTATGTATAAGCTGGAAGTAGAAGCATACACTTCCGTTCAAAAGTTTGGGGTCACTTAGAAATGTCCTTGTTTTCCATGAAAACATATTAAATGAATAGGTAATATAGTCAAGATGTTGACAAGGTTATAAATAATGATTTTTAATTGAAATAATAGTTGTGTCCTTCCAACTTTGCTTTTGTCAAAGAATCCTCCATTTGCAGCAATTACAGCCTTGCATACCTTTGGCATTCTAGTTGTCAATTTGTTGAGGTAATCTGAAGAGATTTCACCCCATGCTACCTGAAGCACCTCCCACAACTTGGACTGGCTTGATGGGCACTTCTTAAATACCATACGGTCAAGCTGCTCCCACAACAGCTCAATAGGGTTGATATCCGGGGACTGTGCTGGCCACTCCATTATAGACAGAATACCAGCTGACTGCTTCTTCCCTAAATAGTTATTGCAGTTTGGAGCTGTGCTTTGGGTCATTGTCCTGTTGTAGGATGAAATTGGCTCCAATTAAGCGGCGTCCACAGGGTATGGCATGGCGTTGCAAAATGGAGTGATAGCCTTCCTTCTTATAGATCCCTTTTACCCTGTGCAAATCTTCCACTTTACCACCACCAAAGCACCCCCAGACCATCACATTGCCTCCACCATGCTTGACAGATGGTGTGAAGCACTCCTCCAGCATCTTTTCATTTTGTCTGTGTCTCACGAATGTTCGTCTTTGTAATCCGAACACCTCAAACTTAGATTTGTCTGTCCATAACACTTTTCCCAATCTTCCTCTGTCCAGTGTTCTTTTGCCTATCTTTTATTTTTATTGGCCAGTCTGAGATATGGCTTTTTCTTTGCAACTCTGCCTAGAAGGCCAGCATCCTGGAGTCGCCTCTTCACTATTGACGTTGAGACTGGTGTTTTGTGGGTAATATTTCATGAAGCTGCCAGTTGAGGACTTGTGAGGCGTCTGTTTCTCAAACTAGACACTCTAATGTACTTGTCCTCTTGCTCATTTGTGCACTGGGGCCTCCCACTCCTCTTTCTATTCTAGTTAGAGCCAGTTTGCGCTGTTCTGCAAAGGGAGTAGTACATAGCATTGTACGAGATCTTCAGTTTCTTGGCAATTTCTTGCATGAAATAGCCTTCATTTCTCAGAACAAGAATAGACTGATGAGTTTCAGAAGGAAGTGCTTCGTTTCTGGCCATTTTGAGCCTTTAATCGAACCCACAAATGATGATGCTCCAGATACTCAACTAGTCTAAAGAAGGCCAGTTGTATTGCTTCTTTAATGAGGACAACAGTTTTCAGCTGTGCTAACATAATTGCAAAAGGGTTTTCTAATGATCAATTAGCCTTTTAAAACAATAAAAACTTGGATTAGCTAACACAACGTGTCATTGGAACACAGGAGTGAGGATTGCTGATAATGGCCTGATATTATGAAATATCTACATAGGCGTACTAAAATTGGCCATTTCCAGCTACAAAAGTAATTTACAACATTAACAATGTCTACACTGTATTTCTGATCAATTTGATGTTATTTTAAATGGACCAAAAATGTGCTTTTCTTTCGAAAACAAGGACATTTCTAAGTGACCTCAAACCTTTTAACGGTAATGTAAGTGTTGTTGTCCATTAGTTTACTCCAATTAGGGGAAGGGTGGTAGGGTTAGGGGAAAATACATTTCACACACAAAATATATGGGGGATTAGAAATTATACAGACAATTATAATTACATTTATGTGCCACATTCGCCGAATACAACAAGTGTAGACTTTACCGAGAAATGCTTACTTATCTTCTCAGTATCCAGTGGGTCCCTAGCGGGCTCATCCCGTCACTACCAGGTAAAAAGGTAAAGCGCGAAATTCAAATATCTAAATTTGAATTATTAGACATCCACCAATATACAAGTGTTCCATACTCATCAAAAGCTCTGTTTCTTGGCAATATCACAGCGTTGTCAGATTTCAAAAAGCTTTACGGCGAAAGCAGCACATTCATTTGTTTGAGGCTATCACCTCACATATTTTCCAATAGCCATGTATCGATTAGCCATCATGGCACACACATAACACATTTCACAGCAAAAACAAATCAATTACCTGTTGAAGAACTTCTGCTGAGGTCATCCTAAGTGTCCAACGAAGACAATCCATGGTTCTTTTGTTAGAAAAAGTAACGTCTTTTATCCATAAATCCTCCATTTGGTTCGCGCGTTATAATCAGAAACGACACCACTAGTCCATGAAACGCGGGCGCCAACTCGTTCAAATTATACCTATAAACTTGTCCAAAACAATCAAACATAGTTTTAAATGTTTCCTTAGGAACACATTTACGTATATTTACTATTATAAATCAGCCGGAATATAAACTGATCAATAACGACGATAAAACAGACGCTCCGTGACTTCTCGTGCGCGCGCATTGTGAAGAGTTCCCATAAAGGACCCCATGAGGGGTCCTCGTGGTTTCCTCGTTTTCTCTGAGATTACGCATTTTACTTTGGGCACGCCAGGCTCTCCAAAACAGTCACCTTTGCTGCCGGAGCTTGAGAGGTAAACAAGCCCTTCTTGCAGTTCAAGAAGAAGAAAATATTTACCAAGTAGGCTAAAATAAAAAGTAATAATAAAAAGTAACACAATAAGAATAACAATAACGAGGCTATATACAGGGGGCACCGGTACCAAGTCAGTGTGCAGGGGTACAGGCTAGTTGAGGTAATCTGTACATGTAGGTGGGGGCGAAGTGACTATGCATAGGTAACAAACAAACAGCGATTAGCAGCAGTGCCGATATTTTATGAATTGTTCATCAGTCTAATGGCTTGGGGGTAGAAGCTGTTGAGGAGCCTTTTGGTCCTAGACTTGGCGCTCCGGTATTGCTTGCCGTGCGATAGCAGAGAAAACAGTCTGTAACTTGGGTAACTGGAGTCTCTGACAATTGTATGTGCTTTCCTCTGACACCGTCTCCTGGATGGCAGGAAGCTTGGCCCCAGTGATGTACTGGGCCGTTCGCACTACCCTCTGTAGCGCCTTATGGTCAGATGGCGAGCAGTTACCATACCAGGTGGTGATGCAACCGGTCAGGATGCTCTCGATGGTGCAGCTGTAGAACCTTTTGAGGAGCTGGGGACCCATGCCAAATCTTTTCAGTCTCCCGAGGGGGAAAAGGTTAAGTCGTGCCCTCTTCATGACTCTCTTGGTATGTTTGGACCATGATAGTTTGTTGGTGATGTGGACACCAAGGAACTTGAAACTCTACCCGCTCCACTACAGCCCCCGTCAATGGTATTGGGGGCCTTTTCGGCCCGCCTGTTCCTGTAGTCCACGATCTGCTCCTTTGTCCTGCTCAGATTAAGGGAGAGCTACAATCTATCTGCAATATTAAAGCTGATATACCGCCTAAAAAATAACAAATAAAGGGTCCACCACCCAAAGGGAATCCAGCCACCTATATGGGGGTGTTCCTAATGTTTGGTTTATTCCGTGTATTGGTTCTGTAATTTAAATTTAATACAGTATCATGGGGAAAATAAATGTTCCCTTAGATTCACCTACAATTTACACTGCCTTCATGTAAGTAGTAAGACTAAAGCACTGTGTAGCCTGTATTGAGAATGATGTCCAATGATGGGTGATGTCCAATGACAATACTTTAGCCTAGATGTGGTTGAGACACAATACTCCAGGATTTCTAAGGTACAGCCCAATCCTCCTCAAGTACCTGTCTACAAGTTAGTGCTTACTTTCCCTGGTGAGAAAACATTTGCTGCATAAAGGAAGTTCATTACATTTAACGTGCCTTTAGAAAGTATTCACACCCCTTGACCCTTCTACAGTTTTGTTATCTTACAAGGTGGGATTCAAATGGATTTCATTGTCATTTTTTTGTCAACGATCTACACAAAATGTCAACATTTTTATGAAAAATCAAACACTAATATACATATATTGATTACAAAAAGTATCCACACCCCTGAATCAATACATGTCAGAATCACCTTTGACAGCATTTACAGCTGTGAGTCTTTCTGGGTAAGTCTCGAAGAGCTTTGCACACCTGGATTGTACAATATCTGCACATTATTCTTTTTAGAATTCTTTAAGCTCTGTCATGTTGGTTGTTGATCATTGCTAAACAGCCCTTTTCAAGTTTTGCCATAGAGTTTGAAGCTGATTTAAGTCAAAACTGTAACTAGGCAACTCAGGAATGTCATCTTGGTGTATATTTGGCCTTGTATTTTAGGTTATTTTCCGGCAGAAAGATGAACTTGTCTCCCCCGTGTCAGATTTTCCTCTAGTTTTTTGCCTGTGCTTAGCTCTATTCCGTTTCTTTCTATCCTAAAGAACTCCTAGTCCTTGCCGATGACAAGCATACCCATAACATGATGCAGCCACCACCATGCTGGAAAATATGAGTGTTGTGTTGGACATAACGCTTTGTATTCAGGACAAAAGTTCATTTCTTTGTCACATTTTGTACAGTTTTACTTTAGTGCCTTATTGCAAACAGGATGCATGTTAGTATTGTTGAGTAATTACAATGTTTTTGATCAATCCTCAGTTTTCTCCAATCACAGCCATTAAACTCTAATTGTATTAAAGTCACCATTGACCTTTTGGTGAGATCCTTGAGCGGTTTCTTTCCTGTTTGGCAACTGAGTTAGGAAGCACGCCTGTATCTTTGTAGTGACTGGGTGTACTGATACACAATCCAAAGAGTAATTAATAACTTCACCATGCTAAAAGGGATAGTCAATGTCTGCTTTTTATTTATTTACCCATCTACCAATAGGTGCCCTTCTTTGCGAGGCATTGGAAAACCTCCCTGGTCTTTGTGGTTGAATCGGTGTTTGAAATTCACTGCTTGACTTTGACAAGCCACATAATGTCAAAGTGGAATTACGTTTTTCGAAATGTTTACAAATTCATTAAATGTAATACATTTTAAATTCACTCTGTAACACAACAAAATGTGGAAAAAGTAAAGGTGTGCGAATGTAGTGGACAGTAATATTTATAATGTATAATATTATAAATGATCTGGAAAATTAAGAACTTTGAAAGTTTCTTCAAGTGCAGTCACAAAAACCATGAAGCGCTATGATGAAACTGGCTCTCATGAGGACCGCCACAGGAAAGGAAGACCCAGAGTTACCTCTGCTGCAGAGGATAAGTTCCTTAGAGCTATCTGCACCTCAGATTGCAGCCCAAATAAATGCTTCACAGAGTTCAAGAAACAGACATCTCAAGAAGACTGTGAATCAGGCCTTCATGGTCGAATTTCTGCAAAGAAAACACTAATAGAAACACGAGCAATGGACATTAGACCAGTGGAAATCTGTTTTTTGGTTTGAGTCCAAATTTGAGATTTTTGGTACCAACCACTGTCTCTTTGTGAGATGCAGAGTAGGTGAACGGATGATCTTTGCATGTGTAGTTCCCACCATGAAGCATGGAGGAGGAGGTGTGATGGTGTTGGAGTGCTTTGCTGGTGACACTGTCTGGGATGTATTTAGAATTCAAGGCACACTTAACCAGCATGGCTACCACAGCATTCTGCAGCGATACACCATCCCATCTGGTTTGCGTTTTGTGGGACTATCATTTGTTTTTCAAAAGGACAATGACCCAACACACCTCCAGGCTGTGTAAGGGCTATTTGACCAAGAAGAGTGATGGAGTGCTGCATCAGATGACATGGCCTCCACAATTACCCGACCTCAACCCAATTAAGATAGTTTGGGGTGAGTTGTACCGCAGAGTGAAGGAAAAGCAGCCAACAAGTGCTCAGCATATCTGGGAACTCCTGCAAGACAATGAAAAGCATTCCAGGTGAAGCTGGTTGAGAGAATGCCAAGAGTGTGCATGCAATGTTGTCATCAAGGCAAAGGGTGGCTACTTTGAAGAATATAAAATATATTTAGATTTGTTTAACACTTTTTTGGTTACTACATGATTCCATGTGTGTTATTTCATAGTTTTGATGTCTTTACTATGCAGAAAATAGTAAAAATAAAGAAAAACACTTGAATAAGTAGGTTTGTCCAAACTTTTGACTGGTAGTGTAAACTGTAAACACTCCAAACAGCCTACCTGCCCGCTCTGAGGCATCCGTATGTTCCTAAAGCATACCGTTGCCTCATTTTGTATCACATTCCAATGATACAACTGGGGGATGACAGTTGAATGACAGTTCTTTGAAGAATCCCTACTGTTGACCAATGACCGACGAGGGGGCGTAGACGTCGGCTCTGAACTTAGCTTGCCTCAAGAAAAAATGACGTGTGCACGAACAGTCACAAAACAAACTTGCCGAAGACCAAAACAAGCAAACATAACAGAATTACCTCATAATATCTGCCCAAACTGTTTTGGATGGGAAGCACGCGTATGCCTTAAGCCCTTCCGTTACTGGCTAAACTGTGAGTCGTGTAGTGGACAAGACATAGCAATACAGCACTTCTAGTTAGGATACTATGACGACAAAAACCAAAACATTTTATTATTCCAGAGTTCTTTTTTTGGAGGACTGAGAAAAAAATACTATTGATGTGAAATGACTCATTCTCTGTTTCTTTTACTCTTTCTCGGGACAAAAAAAAACTGTTAGATATCTGAGGGTCTGCATTAGATGACGGTCTAAAAGCAGATTTGGCATTTCCTTGTGTGAACTACAGTTCTATAGTAATGTTGCGTTCATGTTTTCAACATGTGCTTTGTACCTTCTAGCAGGTGCCACATCAAGGTTCTACTTCCTTTCACAGTCACTTATGAGACACTATTACCTCAGTGCACCGATCTGATTGCCATGTTTTTCATAGTCCAGCTGTTCTCCTGCCTGTGTGGTCCCGGTGTTCTTTCCTCTCCGATGTGCGTCATTCGGAAGTGTGTGCCGTCAGCGTCGACCACTCATAAGCTTCTGCCATCATTGATTTGCAGCATCTGTAATCATAGTGGACAGGCTCGTATTCAGGCCTCAAATATGGGCTGCCTCTAAAATAAAGGGAACGATTTCTGTTTTGGACATGTCATTGATGGCCATAACCAGTACAGTTGATTAGGGTGAACAATTTGTCATCTATCTCACGCCATATTCATTATATTATAAAAATACTTTTGGTAATGTACTGTAGTGTATATCGTACTCTAGCATTTAATGTTGTTTGTCCCTCTTGACTCACAGCAGCAACATTTTACCATCAAAATAGTCAAAATTAAGATAAATAAATACATTTTGTAGAGTTCTTAGTCACTCAATTTACATCTCTGTGTT
Source organism: Brachymystax lenok tsinlingensis (assembly GCA_030435695.1). Taxonomy (NCBI): domain Eukaryota; kingdom Metazoa; phylum Chordata; class Actinopteri; order Salmoniformes; family Salmonidae; genus Brachymystax; species Brachymystax lenok. The sequence continues at coordinate 36,134,977 of CM059799.1, forward strand.
AGGTGCAAAGTAAAAAGATTTGCATGGACGCTAGTTGTGCACTGCAGACAGTATTGAATCTGCTGCGCTCAAGACTGATTTCTGAGAACATGTCTACAACTTGTCTACAAGCTGTCAAACTATCGTAAATCAAATCAAATGTTATTGGTCACATACACATGTTTAGCAGATGCTATTGCAGGTGTAGCGAAATGCTTGTGTTTCTAGCTCCAACAGTGCAATTCACCACAATACACACAAACCTATAAGTAAAAGAATAGAAGTAAGGAATATATAAATAATAGGATGAGCAATGTCGGAGTGGCATAGTCTAAAATACAGTAAAATAGAATACAGTATATACATATGAGATGAGTAAAGCAAAAATATGTAAACATGATTAAAGTGTTTCATTATTAAAGTGGCCAGTGATTTTAAGTCTATGTATATAGGGCAGCAGCCTCTAAGGTGTGGAACCGTGTAGTGATGGCTATTTAACAGTCCGATGGCCTTGAGAGAGAGAAGCTGTTTTTCAGTCTCTCTGTCCCAGTTTTGATGCACCTGTACTGACCTCGCATTCTGGATGATAGTGGGGTGAACAGACAGTGGCTCGGGGGGTTGTTGTCCTTGATGATATTTTTGGCCTTCCTGTGACATCGGGTGCTGTAGGTGTCCTGGAGGGCAGGTTGTTTGCCCCCGATGATGCGTTGGGCAGACCGCACCACCCTCTGGACAGCCCTGCGGTTGCGGGCGGTGCAGTTGCCGTAACACTACAGTGTTTTTCAGTGCCCAAAATCACCAGCTAGTTCCATCTCTGTTTGTCAATAAGGCTAGCTAGTAGCTAGCAGGCACATTGAGTAGGCAGGCTACGTTAACAATTAGCTGATTTAGCTTTTACAAATTTCTCACTACCTATTACCAGAGTGTGCCTCTGTCTGGCAGTCTTTCGTTACAAATCTTGTTACAAAACAGGTTGCGGTGGAACACGAAAGGCTCGCAAATGGGGTTTGAAGTGGCACTTGGGATGCAAGTGTGCCTCGTCTCAATTCGGATTTTGGCTACTATCGATGCAACAAAGGCCGTTTACAACCAGATACATCGGTTTTTGGTTCAACTGCTCTTTAATCTTTATTTGTATCCATATTAGCTGGCACCATGATGACAGCTAGCCTTCCTGGTATGCATGATTGCACCGAATTAGCAAATTTCAATATCATTGCATCTGTTGACTCACATGACTGCATAGTGCTTAGCTGTCCGATGGGACTTATTCCCATCAAAGCGCTCAATGCTGTGATGACACACTCAGGTGACACAGAGCTGGTAACTCTAGGTGGAGAGGTTGGGGATGAATCAGGACTTCCTTTATGTCAATGCTAAAGTAAACTTTTTTTCTTAAGGAGTGGGGCAGGATAGATAGGAGACGAAAGATAAATGCTGAAATAGCAGTGGTCCAGATTCAAACCCAAGCTGCAGCGGTTTATGTGTTCCAGAGACCGCAGCTTAGACCACTAGAAGTAAATAAAGCATTGTTTTGTTTTGACCCTCAATTCAGTTCTTCCCTACTAAAGGCCATTTTCGTTGTTTCGTCTTGTTTTCGTCTGCTGACAAGAAGTCTATGCTACGAATTTAGCTAGATGTACTCAAGCTTTCCTGTAATTAGCTAATGACATCTGTCTTACGCATACCATTGCTTCCCCCCACTCCTATCGATAAAATAGTATTAAGTCATACAAAAGTTTTACTGCATGTGAAGTTTCAAATGCGTCCTGTTACATTACTAAATTTGATGTGTTATATGTATTTGAATATTACTATTTTTAACACAAAATTAATACAATATTTATTCAGTTTTCTTCCTCAAACATGGTCCGGAGAATTAAGGAATGATGACTCTTTGCGAGAGGGAGGGAATCTTATTTGATTGGTCCTCGACTCACGGCTCAAACTGTCACGCCTGCTCCCGCTCTCCCTCCCTGGCGCTTGAGGGCACCGGGCTGTCCTGCATTACACACTCTTGCCACCATCATTACGCACACCTGCTTCCCTCGTCACGTGCATCAGCGATTCATTGCACTCACCTGGACTCAATCTCCTGTGTTATTTCCTTCCCTATATCTGTGTTCGCCAGCTCTGCTTTGCCCGCTTCAGCATTAACCTCACAAGCTCCAGCAGAAAAACTGACTGTTTTGGAGAGCCTGGCGTGCCCAAAGTAAAATGCCTCCCATTTAGGCCCAGAAAATGGGATATGCATATATTTAGTACCATTGGATAGGAAACACTCTGAATTTTCCAAAACTGTTAACCATTTGTCTGTGGGTCAAACGCATTTGGCAGGCAAAACCCTGAGGAATCTCTGTCCTGGAAAAAGTCATTTTGACACATTGCTCATTTTGGAACCCCTCCCCTATCCAAAATGACCATATATAGGCATGTGAACGCAGTGCACGTCGCTTCCTTATGATGTCATCAACCACGAGACGGTGTTTTACTCCATCTTGGAGGAATTTCGGCCATTGATAAACAGCATGGCAATGAGAGACCACGTTATGGAAACTCTTCAGATTGCGCGTGCACGAAAAGGCGCGCGCTGTGCCTTATTTATCGTCTTTAGCGCTCAGTTTATATTCCGGCTGATTTATAATAGTAAATATACGTAAATATGTTCCTAAGGATACATTTAAAACTATGTTTGATTGTTTTTGGACAAGTTTATAGGTATAATTTGAACGAGTTGGCGCCGCCTTTCAAAACAGGAATGGAGGCTGTCGTTTCTGATTATAACGCGCGAACCAAATGGAGGATTTATGGATAAAAGACGTTACTTTTTCTAACAAAAGAACCATGGATTGTCTTCGTTGGACACTTAGGAAGACCTCAGCAGAAGTTCTTCAACAGGTAACTGATTTGTTTTCGCTGTGAAATGTGTTATGTGTGTGCCATGATGGCTAATCGATACATGGCTATTGGAAAATATGTGAGGTGCTAGCCTCAAACAAATGAATGTGCTGCTTTCGCCGTAAAGCCTTTTTGAAATCTGATAACGCTGTGATATTGCCAAGAAACAGAGCTTTTGATGAGTATGGAACACTTGTGTATTGCTGGATGTGTAATAATTCAACTATCGGATTTTAAATTTGGCGCTTTAGATTTTAGCTGGTAGTGTCGGGATGAGCCCGCTAGCGACCCACTGGTAATTGAGAATGCTTAAGAGGTTAATTGTCGTTTTGTTACCCGGTTCTGACGCTGTTCCTGTCCTGTTCCATGTCTGTGCTATATTAAATGTTCACTCTCCTTACCTGCTTCTCTACTCCAGCGTCGGCTCTTACAGAATGCAGAAACCATCAAACGAAGCATAGGGGAGTGCTGGCGTTTCGGTTGGTGGTGACGTCAGGTCCGGGGGCCGCCACCAATGGAACTGGGGGTGCCTCAGCCGGCTCATCTGGCTTCCACGTCCTAGCTGGCTCGAGAGGTTTCCTTCCCCCGGTTGGCTAAAAAGGCGCCCATCCCACGTCAGGCCTCCGCTGGATCGTCAGGGTTTTACGCCTCAGACGGCTCATCAGGCTCCCACGACCCAGCGGGATCATCAGGCTGTCACGCCTCGACCGGATCGTCAGGCTCCTACGCCTCAGCTGGTTTGTCGGGCTTCTACACCCCAGCCGGCTGGTCCAGCGCCTATGCCTCGGCCGGCCTGGCAGGCTAGTCCAGGTGGGATCCCGGGTGGCGCCCCTAGAGGGCGGGGGGGTACTTGCACGCCCGCTCCCGCTCTCCCTCCCTGGCGCTCGAGGGTGCCGGGCTGCCCTGCATTACTCACTCCTGCCACCATCATTACGCACACCTGCTTCCCTCGTCACACGCATCAGCAATTCATTGCACTCACCTGGACTCAATCTCCTGTGTCATTTCCTTCCCTATGTCTGTCTGTTCCCAACTCTGTTGCTCGCTTCAGCATTAATTGTTGTTTGTTGTTTTGTTACCCGATTCTGACTCTGTTCCTGTCCTGTTCAATGTCTGTGCTATATTAAATGTTCACTCTCCACATCTGCTTCTGTACTCCAGCGTCGGCTCTTACACAAACACTCCATTCAGGATAAGTGGATTTAGCTCTGAGTTAGCCTGCCCCAGAGCAGGTTTGTTCTGAAGGATTCGTTGCCATAGAAATGTACCTGACTAAAAGGTGTGCCACTTTCGTGTCGTCGGTTATCCAGAGTTAAGCTCAGAGTTGACCCAAGTTTACCTCGCTAACTCCTCAAACCAGATTTGTAGCATTGGGCTCCTTTTGCAACAGCCCCTCAGATCAAAGAGTGTCCTCATCATGAACTGGGTGGTGATTACATTACAGATTTCACAACCCCACAGCCACATTGTGCAACTGTGGCACCTTGAGGATCTTCTGTGTCACTTAGAGTGACATAATTCAAGGTAAACAACCCTCTCTTGGTAGCTAGCAGTTTTCCCGCAGTTCTGTGCTCTCCTAGCGTAGGCGTATGAGGTGTTGTCAGTAGGGCAGCAGGCATGCTGGGAGGCAATGTTCCCTGTCTCTTTCTCCTAGCCATGTTTTGTCTAGTCACATTGAATCTCCTTTGTGGTCCTGTGTGGCTCAATTGGAAGGGCATGACACTTACATGGATCTTGGGTTTGATTCCCGCTCTGACTGATGACCATAAGTCTTTCTGGATAAAAGTGTCTGCTAAATGGCATAGATTATTATTTTTATATTATATCCTCTTCCCCTCATCCGTGCCTCTACCAGATAACCTATTATGCACCTATCGATCCATAAGGCACCTGCATGAAAATATATGGTAAGACAGGTTTGTCTCTGTGTTGACATCAGTCCTGTCTGGTAATATCATGCATATGCCTTTTGAGAAAGCTGGTGACTATCTCGTTTGAGATGCAATCGACAGCAGCAATGGCTGAAGACATGGCTGCTATTTTATTGAATTTCAGCTTCTTATTAAATCCTAGATTGTCGGTTTACTTCCACCCTTCCATGTCTGGAGACCCTGTGTGTTGACACCTTCTAATCCAGCCTCACTTTCTCCCTGCTCCTATCATCTCTCACACACTGTCAAGATCAGTAGGCTTTATTTGTCTATCATTCATTCTCGCTCTCTCCCTCGCTCTCTGTGTCCTCGACCCTCCCACTCTCTATCTGGTCAATGACGTCTGTTTTTGTTCAGTCTGTTAATGTGCTGTCATTCAGACAGACGCAGTGCTCAATAACTACAATCAGCCCACGCAGGGTTTTTCTGTGTGTGTGTGTGTGTGTGTATGGGAATGGAATCGGGTCTCTGAGAAATCGGGGAGGCTAGCTCTGTCTTTTTTCTCCCAATGACGTCAATGGAATGTTAATGGAGCCGGAAGCTGCAGAGAATATAGGAGAAAATTAACACCTACGGGAACCTCTTAAGCACCAACTTACTGTGCAGGCAATTAAAGTGAAGAGTTGAGTGCCAGGACCTCTCCAAAGGTAATTTTTTTTCTCTATTCTAATCTCCTAGAGGCTCATCTGGAAACCTGCACCTTCGTGACACCCTGACTATGTAAGGCTTCCTCACCTACTGGGTGTCTGTTCTTCTGCACAGTCTCTCTCTCTCTCTGCAGTCTCCACAGTCACACGCATTGGTTCTCTCTCCTTTTGTCTCTTAAAAGCATTCCCTTGCCTCCTTGTCTACATAGTCCACATGCAAAGCCAGTCAATATAATGCACACCATTCAGACAAAAATAGTCAATTTCAATGACAACAGATATGATTTCTAATTTTCATAAATGTTTTATCACTGATATGCACGAGTGACACTTATCTGGTGAAGCAACTGGTTTATGCAGGAGCTGCAACTACGAGGCAAAAACAGACAGCGTTGGCTTAATACAATAAAATGATTATTGACATGTAAGCTATATTTCGTCTGCAATTGTTTATTGGAAACATGAATACATTTGCCCAATAGGCACTCAAATACACAGTGTACGAGTCAAACCACAACAAGAGATGCTATCAAGAACAAGATACATCTAGCTGAAACGAGCCGTCTACGATTCACCACACAGCAGCTTCTTGTCATTGTTGCAAGCTATCTGACCGTTGTCGTGGAATATTCTAATCAAGTGAGAGAGACTGTCATTTCTTCAAACAATCGTCTTTATTCAATATCAATTATTATTGCAATAATGAGGCTGGTCGACCCCACACCCTTGAGTATTGGACCGAGTAACCTACCCTACACAAATGCAGAGTACTATATATAGCTGACACTAAAAATGCTCAATCATGGTTGGTTCAACCCCTCCCGTGCAGACCAAGGAGCATCATAAGCCACTCTGGGTTCATCCTGTCGTTATCTGCACTTGGGTTGTTGTCTTAACCCCACCCTGGCTTAGTCTCCCAAATGCAAGGATGATTTTGAGACAATGAGGGATTGTTCTACTCCTAAGCTATCCCTAGTAAAACACATTTTTGTCTATGTATTGCAGTTCTCAACTCATTTGTCAGCTCAAGCCATCTCTGGTAAACATGCACCCAGATTAGCTGCAGGGAACTAGAGTGGAGACCATAAAAACACAGACACTAGCAGGACAGAAATGTCTTCCTATTAGTTAAGTATTAATTCTAACTATTAATATCAAACAAATCAGGTAAATACCACATTTTTATTTCACACCGTTCAGAAGACAACACACAGCTCTTTACATCCGAGTTGCATGCACATTATTTCCATGACGTTGTCAACGCACCCGTTTATTCTTCAATTGTTTGACATATCCCCGACTTGGTAGCAGACTGACGTCACCATGGGAAACTTTGCTCTGTACTGTAGAATGCCACTGTTAATGAACATGTATGGACCCTGTTATAGCTCCTTACTCAGAATCAGTTTAATAGACCTATTGAAGTCAGAAAACTTGACAGAGCCTTTCAGATTGCAGTTGAATTATGTCTGTCAGACTTACAGTACCAGTCAAAAGTTTGGACACACCTACTCATTCAAGGGTTTTTCTTTATTTTCACTATTTTGTAGAATAATAGTGAAGACATCAAAACTATGAAATAACACATATGGAATCATGTAGTAACCAAAAAAGTGTTAACCTCTCAGGGATTGCTGGGGCGCTAGCGGGCTGCGCCAAATTCAAAATCCAAAAGTTGAATTATTAAACGTCCACCAATATACAAGTGTTCCATACTCATCAAAAGCTCTGTTTCTTGGCAATATCACAGCGTTGTCAGATTTCAAAAAGGCTTTACGGCGAAAGCAGCACATTTGATTGTTTGAGGGTAGCACCTCACATTTTTCCCATAGCCATGAATCGATTAGCCATCATGAAAATGTCAAGAACTTTTAAAGTTTCTTCAAGTGTAGTCACAAAAACCATCAAGCGCTATGATGAAACTGGCTCTCATGAGGACCACCGCAATAAGACCAACAGTTACCTCTGCTGCAGAGAATAAGTTCACTAGAGTTACCAGCCTCAGAAATTGCAACCCAAATAAATGCTTCACAGAATTCAAGTAACAGACACAACTCAACATCAACTGTTCAGAGGAGACTGTGTGAATTAGGCATTCATGGTTGAATTTCTGCAAAGAGACCACTACTAAAGGACACCAATAATAAGAAGAGACTTGCTTGGGCCAAGAAACACGAGCAATGGACATTAGACTGGTGGAAATCTGTCCTTTGGTCTGATGAGTACAAATTTGAGATTTTTGGTACCAACCACCGTGTCTTTGTGAGACGCAGCGTAGGTGAACGGATGATCTCCGCATGTGTGGTTCCCACCGTGAAGCATGGAGGAGGAAGTGTGATGGTGTGGGGGTGTTTTTCTGGTGACACCGTGTTACGAGGAGTGGAACAGGGAAACCCAAGAGCAGACTCAGACGAGGAGACTGGGATGAAGTAACCAAGGTATTAATTGAAACACAGGGGGAAGATGGAGTGCAGGCCAGGGGAAGTTTGGGCGGGTTGCAGGAAACCAGGTGCTGAGCCTGGAACGAGAGGGGTTGGGGCAGGGTAAGCAGGTCCGGAGGGGAACCCAAGGGAGCAGTAGAGTGGGGAATCCAGGGCACAGTAATAGGATGAGGAGACGTGGAACTGGAGACAGGGACCAGAGTCAGAGTGTGCAGAACTATAGCGGAGAGGAAAACTGTGTCAACCAAGGAAAACAACAAGACAATGACCCAACACACCTCCAGGATGTTTAAGGGCTATTTGACCAAGAAGTAGAGTGATGGAGTGCTGCATCAGATGACCTGGCCTAAACAGTCACCCAACCTCAACCCAATTGAGATGGTTTGGGATGAGTTGGACTGCAGAGTGAAGGAAACACATCCAACAAGTGCTCAGCATGTGGGAACTCCTTCAAGACTGTTGGAAAAACATTCCAGGTGAAGCTGGTTGAGAGAATGCCAAGAGTGGGCAAAGCTGTCATCAAGGCAAAGAGTGGTTACTTTGAAGAATCTTAAATATATTTTGATTTGTTTAACACTTTTTTGGTTACTACATGATTCCATATGTGTTATTTCGTAGTTTTGATGTCTTCACTATTATTATACAATGTAGAAAACAGTTAAAATAAAGAAAGACACTTGAATGAGTAGTTATTTTGACTGGTACTGTATATCGACCTGTGTAGAATAGGCGAACTAGAGGGAACTATAGTTTTTATACATCTCATGAATGGTGAATTGTTTCACTATCATAGAGGCTCAAGGGAAATGCTGAGTCACTTGGACTGCTCAGGTGCCGCAGCACAAGGTCTGAGATATTCATTGCAGAAAGGCCAACATTTTAAAAGTAGGACCTTGAGTCTTTGCTGACATAACAGAGACCTTGAAGAGCAGGCATGTCAATAATGTGCACCGCATTTAACAAAAGAAATGTTACGCCCCTTGGTTTTACCCTTTTGTCTTGGCAATTTTGTGAAGACAGAACATTTCTGCAAAGCACATGAAGAAATATGACAATTTCATGGAGAGCTGTTTAAGCCTGTGTGACTCCCGTGCCTGTGACTTCCCCCCTCTCAGTTTAAGGTTATTGGTTGTTAGCAGTGGTTGAAACTGATTCAGGGAACAGAACAGAAAACCGGAAAGAAATAAACAATTCCAACCCCTGGCTGTTAAGGAGTGCAAAAGGACGACACGTGCAGAAGGACGACAGTGCAGTAGTCAAGGACAGTGTGTATAGTGTTCATTGTAGGACATGCTCAGCGTCATACCTTACCCCTTCTTGAGGCAATTCCCAGCCCTTTTTGGCAGAGTGGCAGGTAGCCTAGTGGTTAGAGCGTTGGACTAGTAACCTGGAAGGTTGCAAGATCAAATCCCCGAGCTGACAAGGTAAAAATCTGTCGTTCTGCCCCTGAACAAGGCAGTTAACCCACTGTTCCTAGGCCGTCATTTAAAATAAGAATTTGTTCTTAACTGATTTGCCTAGTTCAATAAAGGTAAAAAATATATACAATAAATAAATTCTTACCTATTCTTGAATCAATGCTCCTCACCCCTTTTTGAATCAATCATCACTCTTTAGATGGATTACCAATGGGACTATACACTTGATGTATTGATCATCAGCCAATCAATTGACCAGTGCCCCCTTCACTTTAAGATGCTACTTTCTATTTCCTGTATGTATCGAACTAGGGAGCAATTCAGGTCAATGAAATTGCTAATGCACCCACTAGGGCAGAGCGTTACCATTGTGTTTGAAAGAGCAGACGGTGAGTGTCTGTTCTTCCGTGTCTGGAATATTAACCAGGTACACCAGCACCAAAGACAGGTTTTTATGCAGCGAAGTCATGTTAACCCAGTGTAATGTCTTTCATAAGGGAAATGTATGTATTGACTATCTGTGGAGGGGCTTTTAATTATGTTGGTTATTAAATGAAACAGTGCCTGCATCCCAAATGGCACCCTATTCACTACATAGTGCACTACTTTTGAACAGAGCCCTATTTTTGTCACCTATGGGTTCTGGCCAAAAGTAGTGTACTATATAGGAAATAGGGTGCCATTAGGGAGGCCGACAGTGGAAGCCACTTCACCCATCTGTCTTTAAATGAGATAGCCCTCATAAGGCACATTAGGACTTACCATGGCTCTGCACATGTAACTTTATTGCTTGTACCAATGTTTGCACCATGATGTAAAGTTTGCACCTTTTGTTTGTTATATATGCAATCTCTCATAACTGTTTTATAACTTTCCACCTGGTGCAAACCCTTCACAAGTCCAGGCTCCAGAACTGAGAACCTGCTATGCATATATGCTATGCATACTGAAGTTCTCTTGTAGCCCATTGCTTCCTTCTTGGCCAGGTCTCCCCTTTCAAACGAAACTGTGTGTCTCAAGGTGCTTCTCCTAGTTATATAAAGGTTAAACAAATCTTTTTTTTTTTTTTTAAGTGAAATTCTAAAATATTAATATTCAACAGTGATCAGTGTGACATGTAAGAATATCGTTTATCTTAATCATCTCTGAGGATTGATTTGGGCTCCAGTGAAATCTGATTGCACCATTAGCTCATCAATCTGAGCTAATGGTAACGTGCCCTATGTTTAAGTAAAATACAGGACAGTAGCATGAGGAATTAATAGATGTGCTTGCTGAAAGCAAAGCATAATTTTAGAAGCTGTTCATACTTTTTATTATTATTCCACTGCCACCTGTAGCGCCAAAACCGTAAAAGCTATCAACACAAAAATGTACATCCAGATTGCTTGAAAAACCATTTTTCGATACCACTCGTACTTTCACACTACAACCATATTTACATAAATCCTAATGCATTTCAATGGCCATAGACTTGAATTGGAAACATTCTGGTCGTAACTAGTATTCCGCCGTTTAAGCTACAAACGCTACTCAAACATTGAAACCTGCAGACCGGTCTGGAATAGGTTGCCTGTATCTATAAATAAAAGGGGCCAATGTGTGACATCAGGCTCAACATTTCAAAATGGTTTGATATACATTTAAATATGATTTTCTTCCAGCTTCACATGTGTAGTTACAGGATTAAGAGTCTAGGTAGGCACAATGAGACCATAACTCCTAGCAACAACGAAACATCTACATGTCATTCAAAACACCGCATGTTTCTTTATCATCCCTAGTAGTCAGGTCTGTTTGTGCTTTAGTTCACTTCTCTATCATTTATAGCCATGCTAAACCTTCCAAAAGAATGAAAAAGATAAACAGCTTTTCTATAAAAATTTTTTTTATAGTTGATGTAATAATTTAATACAATGGGTTCTGTCAACAAAATAATTGACCATAATAATAACCAATAACGACATCATTATAATCAGTATACCCTTCAAGCAGTGAATGTGTGTGTGTGTGAACTAAACATCACATTCTTGCTCCCTCTGTCCTTGTTTCCTCCACTCCTTGCCTCTCCTTGAAAGTGCGTTGGATCCCGAGGGGAGGAAAGTTCCCTCCTCTCCCCTAATGTGCTTTGAGAGGGACAGGAGGAATGGAGGAAACAAGGGTAGAATCTCAATTGCATTTCCATCATTCTTTACATCCTCGGTCCTCGCCTCCTTCTCAAAACTCAGAAGGTGAGAGGAGAGGGACTTCTGACCTTCTCAGCCAATCGGTTTTGAGAAGGAAACAAGGAGAGAGGATGCAACAAATTAAGAAAAAGCAATTGAGATTTTCCCAAGGACAGAGAGAGCAAGTATTTTACGGCTTTTATTTTTATTTTGACAGTGCCAGACTGACTGAGCTACCATAGTAGTCATGGTCTGTCCAGAAACAACCCCTAGCCCCTACTGCTCAGAGTCTAGACATTTGTGGAGATCGGAGAGGAATTGATGGGTGGTGACATTGTGAGACCTCCACCTTACACTCTGATAGACTTGGTTGAATGTTGGTGGTATTGCCCAATTCTGTCAGATCTCCACAAGTGTCTAGGGGTAGGGGCTAAGGTTTGTTTCTGGACAGCACGACACTTGAGGCATTGGTTAGATGTTTATTCATTCCTTTGCTATACACACAGATTTTAACAGGTGTAAGCTGGACACAACCACGGCGCCCTAGCTGTCTGATCAGACAAGTCTGGGTAGCTGGAGACCTGCTGTAAACAGTGAAAGAATATATTTACATGTCTACTATTCACACCCTTGCGTCATTCCAGCTAGTTAGATGTGCAACCACTGACTAACTATAGCCAGGGCAAATCTTTAGTTTAACAATAGATACTGTTGTTTTGTCTGTATAGCGTAATTTAATAAGACTACCAATGGTTAACTAGGTAGCTAGGCTATATCAGTCAGCTAACCATTTACAGTGACAGCGGTTCATTAATAAGTCAATACACACTAAATATTCTGCAGAAATCGTACCTCATTTTTGCACTGTGGCACGGTATTAATACATTTGTTAAGAGATAATAGATTACTAGAATGGAGTTAGAAGGGTAACCTCCTACTTTGAAAGGACAGGAAGTGTTGGCTGTGCACTTGACCAGGCATTCCACATTTTACCTCACCCACATTTGGACATCAACATATCAAGTTGGCTGTTGTTAAATCGTGTGCAGTATCACACAAGCTCTTTATCACTTGACTGTCATTCAGAAAATCCTTTCTTGAATCAGCTGATGTTGCGTGATAATGTCCCCACATAACTAAACAGCTAGACAGAAAAACATGAAACAACTATTATGCGTAATTATTGAAAAGCCCTGTTAACTACAAAATCGATTTTTGTTTTATTAAAATCATACTAAAGTTACTCTTTCTGTTTGAATCATTGGAATTTGCAATCACATACATTATTGTGGATGTGTGTGCCCATTACAACTGTTTTCAAACTGCAACATAGGGAGATACAATTGATTAAATTCATAAATTATATTGACTGTATCTATGTTACCCCTTTTATATCTTAATGTATTCACATGAAGGCAAATTATTACGAATGACTTTGTAACAGCTCCAAACAGTTGTCCACTACAAGAAATGCTCACTGGTACCCTAGTTTATAGAAAGACCCGTATACAGCTTTTTGATACCATTTATCTTTTTTGAACTAAAACAGTTTTAAATGTTCATACAATCTGATTGGGATAACCCAAAATATTTGGGTTTGTCACTGTTCCTGAACTTTTAAAGCTACCAACACCAAAACAAGACTGGCGCTGGTACTGTTGCTTAAAACACCATTCAAACTTTAAACGTGCAGACTGGTCTGGAATAGTGTGCTTGAGTACCGACCACAACCACACAACTACTGACCAGAACCACACACATACTGACCACAACTACTGACCACAAGCTCACAACTACTGACCAAACTACTGACTGAAATCCCCCCAACTACTGACCACACAACAAAACAACTACTGACCACTACTACTGACCACCACCACTGACTATAGCTACTGACCATAACCACACAACTACAGAGCACAACTACTGACCACAACCACACAACTACTGATCACCATAACACAGCTACTGACCACAACTACTGTCCACAACCACACAACCTATGTCCACAACCACACAACTACTGACCACAACCACTGACTACAACCAAACAACCACAAATACTGACCAGAACTACTGACCACAAATGCTGACCACAAATGCTGACCACAACCACTGACCACTACTACTGACTACACAACTACTGAACCACACAGCTACTGACCACAACTACTGACCACATCCATACTTTAGGGCCTCAATTCCCAGCAACACAACTACTAACCACAACTACTGACCATGTCCATGCTGTAGGGCCCAAAGAACCAGGAACACAACCACACAACTACTGACCACAACTACTGACCACAACCATACTTTAGGGCCCCAATACTCAGAAACACAACTACTGACCACAACTACTGACTACAACTAGTGAACCACACAACTAGTGAACCACACAACTAGTGACCACAACCACACAACTACTAACCACAACTACTGACCACATCCATACTTTAGGGCCCAAAGACCCAGCAACACTACTGAACACACAACTACTGACCACAACCACACAACTATTGACCACACAACTACTGAACCACACAACTACCAACCACAACTACTGGCCATAACTACTGACCACATCCATACTTTAGGGCCCCAATACCCAGCAACACAACAACTAACCACAACTACTGACCACAGCTACTGACCATGTCCATACCGTAGGGCCCAAAGAACCAGGAACACAACCACTCAACTACTAACCACAACTACTGACCACAGCTACTGACCACAGCCACACAACTACAGACCAAACACAACCACTCAACTACTAACCACAGCTACTGACCACAACTACTGACCACATCCATACTTAAGGGCCCAAAGACCCAGCAACATAATTACTAACCACAACTACTGACCACAACCACACAAATACTGACCACACAACTACTAACCACAACTACACAATTACTGACAGATTCAACCACAAAGACCAGGGAGGTTTTTCAATGACTCGCAAAGAAGGCCACTGATTGGTAGATGTGTAAATTATTAATTACACTTTGGAAGGTGTATCGATACACCCAGTCACTACAAAGACACAGGTGTCTTTCATAACTCAGTTGCCGGAGAGGAAGGAAACTGCTCCGGGATTTCACCATGAGGCCAATGGTGACTTTAAAACAGTTACAGAGTTGAATGGCTATGATAGGAGAAAACTGAGGATGGATCAACAAGCAGTTACTCCACAATACTAACCTAAATGACAGAGTGAAAAGAAGGAAGCCTGTACAGAATCAAAATATTCCAAACATGCATCTTGTTTGCAACAATGCATCCTGTTTGCAACTTAAGTAATACTGCAAAAGAAAATTGCAACAAAAATTACTTTTTGTCCTGAGTATAAAGCGTTTTGTTTGACGCAAATCCAACACAACATATATCAGTGAGTATCACTCTTCATATTTTCAAGCATGGTGGTGGCTGCATCATGTTATGGGTATGGTTGTCCAAAGACCCCGCAACACAACCACACAACTACTGATCACACAGCTACAACCACTGCTACAAACACCACCCCAACGTTGACATAACTTAGATGCCTTCAACACAGCATTATTACTTCATGAACAATAAAGCTTGTTATATCCCCATTCATTTCAATGGCGGAATCGAGGCATCAACATTCAAAACTGAAATCGCTGCCACAAAACTTTCCGAATGTTCAAACTAAAACATTTAGAGAGCTATATAGCTTATGATGATATAGTAATCACTCCAGCCCACTATGCTAGCCCATTATAACCCACTGTAATAACTCCACACATATAAACCACCCCAAAATAGATCACTATAACTAACACATGGGTTATGAAAACCCTGTTACTACCATTGCTACTACTAACAATACTACTGCCGTCCCTACCACTGCTACTACTATTTCACAACCTTAAATATTTCAAGAATAGCAAGCACATCACATTTACTTCAGTAAATGTCCTTTTCTAGTTACACATGATTATGATGAGATCCGTCTGGCCTCGTCAACATATTTGAAATATGTTGATACTTTAAAACTGTTTTGATGTGCTCTACTTTAATTATTGCTAATTAAGTTTAAGCTTTTTGTTTGCCTGAGTGGACTAAACTACTTTACGTGTATCCAATTATAGGAGACAAATATTACCGTCAGGCAAATTTGCGACACAATTGATTACCATTCACTGTGAATAAAACATATTGATGAATTTCTTCTGTCAAATCTGAAGGGCTTGTAGTTTAATAAATACATTTGAACTATTTATTCATCTTGGGAGTTTTTAAAGTGAGCTGGTTTTCAGTTGTTCAGAAAGTATTCAGACCCCTTTACGTTTTGTTGTGCTCAGACTTAAAAAAAAAAAAAAAAGGAAATATTACATTTACATAAGTATTCAGACCCTTTACTCATTACTTTGTTGAAGCACCTTTGGCAGCGATTACAGCCTTGAGACTTCTTGGGTATGACGCTACAAGTTTGGCACACCTGTATTTTGGGAGTTTCTCCCAATCTTCTCTGCAGATCCTCTCAAGCTCTGTCAGGTTGGATGGGGAGCGTTGCTGCACAGCTCTTTTTATTTGGTGGTACCAAACTTCTTCCATTTAAGAATAATGGAGGCCACTGTGTTCTTGGGGACCTTCAATGCTGCACAAATGTTTTGGTACCCTTCCCTAGATCTGTGCGTTGACACAATCCTGTGTCGGAGCTCAACGGACAATTCCTTGGACCTCATGGCTTTGTTTTTGCTCTGACATGCACTGCCAACTGTGGGACCTTATATAGACAGGTTTTTGCCTTTCCAAATCATGTCCAATCAATTGAATGTCCCAGAGGTGGACTCCAATCAAGTTGTAGAAACATCTCAAGGATGATCAATGGAAACAGGATGCACCTAAGCTCAATTTCGAGTCTCATAGCAAAGGGTCTGAATACTTATGTAAATAAGGTATTTATGTTTTTTTATTTTTAATACATTTGCAAACATTTCTAAAAACCTGTTTTTGCATTGTCATTATGGGATATTGTGTGTAGATTGCTGAGGATATATTTTTAAAAATCCAGTTTAGAATAAGGCTGTAACGTAACAAAATGTGGATAAAGTCAATGGGTCTGAATACTTTCCGAAGGCACTGTTCATGTTCATCCAGGCTGCATCACATCACCATGATTGGGAGTCCCATAGGGCAGCCCAGAATCGTCCGGGTTTGGCCGGGGGTAGGCCGTCATTGTAAATAAGAATTTGTTCTTAACTGACTTGCATAGTTAAATAAAAGTAAAATAAACATGAAATCTAGAGAAGCAGTTGCACCTGCCTAAGACAGGTGAAGGCTTTATCATCTTCGGTCTTGTGTGCTAACACTGAAGGGCACCCAGGCTTCAGCATAAGCTTCAGCATAAGCCTCGGACTGCAATAGCATCGAATAGTCCCCGTGATATGCAACTGTTCAGGGAAGTCAGGAACCAATACACGCAGTCAGGAAAGCAAAGGCTAGCTTTTTCAAACAGAAATCTGCATCCTGTAGCTCTAACTCCAAAATGTTTTGGGACACTAAAGTCCATGGAGAACAAGAGCACCTCCTCCCAGCTGCCCACTGCACTGAGGCTAGGTAACACGGTCACCACTGATGAATCCATGATCATCTAAAATTTCAATATGCATTTCTCTACGGCTGGCCATGCTTTCCTCCTGGCTACCCCAACCCCAGCCAACAACTGACCTCCAAATGAGCTTCAATGCCATACAACACTCCTTCCGTGGCCTCCAACTGCTCCTAAACGCTAGTAAAACCAAACGCATGCTTTTCAACCGCTTGCTGCCCGCACCAGCCCGCCCGACTAGTATCACTACCATGGACGGTTCTGACCTAGAATATGTGGACAACTACAAGACTCATTAAACATCTCCAATCCAAAATCTAATCTAGAACAAACAAAGCAACAAAGCCTCCTTCACTCACGCCGCCAAACTTACCCTAGTAAAACTGACTATCCTACCGATCCTCGACTTTGGCGATGTCATCTACATAATAGCTTCCAATACTCTACTCAGCAAACTGGATGCAGTCCATCACAGTGCCATCCGTTTTGTTACCAAAGCCCCTTATACCACCCACCACTGCGACCTGCATGCTCTAGTCGGCTGGCCCTCGCTACATATCCGTCGCCAGACCCACTGGCTCCAGGTCATCTATAAGTCTATACTAGGTAAAGCTCCGCCTTTACCTAACATAGCTCACTGGTCACGATAACACTCACCCGTAGCACGCGCTCCAGCAGGTATATCTCACTGGTCATCCCAAAAGCCAACACCTCCTTTGGCTGCCTTTCCTTCCAGTTCTCTGCTGCCAATGACTGGAACAAATTGCAGAAATCACTGAAGCTGGAGACTTAAATCTCCCTCACTAACTTTAACTACTTAGGGAGCAGTGGGGTGCGTTATGTTCAGAAAATCCAACGTCGAATCGCCCATTGAAACGTGAAGAGAACGCGTTCAAATATACCTATAAACTTTTCCTAAACAAATCAAATACCAGTTAAAATGCATCCTTAGCTATCCTTTTATGAATATCAGCGATAATATTTCACTCAGATGGTCACCTATACCTTATATAAGTAAAATAAAGTGGGGCGCTCCAGCCAGACTCGCGCCCGAGAAAACCTAGTGACATTTCAGGTCCCTATGTCATTTCCTGTACCTATTCGTTGTGTTTATTCCAATCTCTCTGAGTCATTGTATATAGACTGCTGACATCTAGTGGAAGCCATAGGCACTGCAGTCTCAGTCCTGGTAACAAATGAATTCAATAGGGAGTGTGTCTAACAGAGCCAAAGGTCACCAGAAACTGATTTCCGGATGGTTTTGTCTCGGGGTTTTCGCCTGCTAAATGAGTTATGTTATACTCACAGACATTATATTAACACTTTTAGAAACTTCAGAGTGTTTCCTATCCAATAGTACTAATTATGTGCATATCCTATTTTCTGAGCCTGAGTGGCAGGCATGTTGCTTTGGGCACGCCAGACTCTCCAAAACCGTCACCTTACGTCACCTTGCCGCTCCCTAAGAAGTTAAACATCAGTTATCTGAGCAGCTAACCGATCGCTGCAGCTGTACATAGTCCATCTGTAAATAGCCCACCCAATCTAACTACCTCATCCCCATACTGTTTTTATTTTTCTGCTCTTTTGCACACCAGTATCTCTACTTGCACATCATCATCTGCTAAATTGTAATTACTTCGCTACTATGGCCTATTTATTAGCCTACCTCCTCACGCCATTTGCACACACTGTATATAGACTTTCTTTTTTCTATTGTGTTATTGACTGTACGCTTGTTTATTCCATGTGTAACTCTGTTGTTTGTGTCGCACTGCTTTGCTTTATCTTGGCCAGGTCGCAGTTGTAAATGAGAACTTGTTCTCAACTAGCTTACCTAATTAAATGAATCACATGGCAGTAAATCACATGGCAGTAAAGTAGGGTGAACTGACTGTAGAGGGACCTGGCGCTCTCAGCAATGATGATTTAGTGAGACTCAGACAAACAGCACACAGCTGGGTGTCTTTTATACTCATCTCATCCCAATGTTCTTCTGAACAGAACCGTGAACGTGTCCCAAAATGGAACCCTATTCCCTATGTAGCACACTACTTTTGACCAGGGCACATAGGGCTCTGGTTAAAAGTGTGCACTATATTGGGAATAGAGTGCATTTTGGGACAGACCCCCGGTTTAGTGATAAACAAGAGGCAGGCATATCAACAGTCGCATCCAGGCACAGGTACAGATGAGGAGAAAAGATATGCTCTCTCGATAGTGATCAGTCTTTGTTCTCGGTGGGTTGTGTCTAGTTAAGACGTGAGAGATCAATGGACTAATGGGAAACCATAAGACCATTGAGGGGCACGTTTACTAATTGGCTTTGATTTAAAATTGAAAAGCTAAATATGTTAAAACTTTTCTGGACAGTTTCTGGACTTCCATGCAACAGCTAAGCTACTCTTACTTTTCACATAAATGCACACATTCAGACAGGTTACAGATCATTAAACCAAGCCTGCTAGGAATTCAAGACCTATTGGCTACTCTTAATAGATGAGATAAAAATAGCTTTAATTAGCGAACCGTATACTTAGTTGGGCAAGTATACTACATATCCAAAAGTATGTGGATGCTCGTTGAACATCTAGTTCTAAAATCATGGGCATTAATAGAGCGTTGGTCCCCCCCTTTGCTGCTATAACAGCCTCCACTCTTCTGGGAAGGCTTTCCACTAGATGTTGCAACATTGCTGCAGGAACTTGCTTCCATTCAGCCACAAAAGCATTAGTGAGGTCGGGCACTGATGTTGGGCGATTAGGCCTGGCTCGCAGTCGACATTCCAATTCATCCCTAAGGTGTTCGATGGGGTTGAGGTCAGGGCTCTGTGCAGGCCAGTCAAGTTCTTCCATACCGATCTCAACAAACCCTTTCTGTATGGACCTCACTTTGTGGACGAGGGCATGATCATGCTAATACAGGAAAGGGCCTTCCCCAAACTGTTGCCAAGCACAGAATCGTCTAGAATGTCATTGTTTGCTGTAGCATTTCCCTTCACTGGAACTAAGGTGAGAAAAACCTCTTAGTAAACAGCTCCAGACCATTATTCCTCCTCCACCAAACTTTACAGTTGGGACTATGCATTGTGGCAGGTAGAGTTCTCGTTGCATCCCCCAAACCCAGATTCGTCCGTCGGACTGCCAGATGGGGAAGTGCAATTCATCACTCCAGGGAGCGCGTTTGCACTGCTCCAGAGTCTAATGGAATTGTGCATGGTGATCTTAGGCTTATGTGTGGCTGCTCGGCCATGGAAAACCCATTTCATGAAGCTCCTGACGAACAGTTCCTGTGCTGATGTTGCTTCTAGAGGCAGTTTGGAACTCGATAGTGAGTGTTGCAGCCTATTTTTATGCACTACGCGCTTCAGCACTCGGCAGTCCCGTGTGGCCTACCACTTCGTGGCTGGGCCGTTGTTGCTTCCACGACGCGCTAGCAGGGGAACTAATCTTCCACAGAGTTGCATTTTCTTCCAGAGATTGTATAGAGCTCCGAGTTGATTATCCCTTTTATACCATGGCAATAACATTTGCCGCTAGAAAATCTGTTAATTTCTACAGTACTTGCCTTGGTAACCAAACAAACAGACTTGCTAGTTTAGCTAACCAAACCAACAGTCCTAGCTTGCTATTATGAAAATCAAATTCAACAATGCCTATAATGTTTTCAATTCGACGTTTGCTTTCAAAAGCAGCTCGAACATAGAATGTGGAAGAACTATAGCCATTGAATTCTACCGTGCTGATATACCGTGTGTTATAGGGGAATAATGCATGCTCTAGGATCCCCTAAAGGCAATCAGAAACGAGTATTCAACAATATCATGGTATAAAATAAATTATCAGAAGAGTAATTTTGTACTCTGCTGAAGAATGCACATTGGAGGATCATGATCATGGGGTGAACTGTGTCTGCAAAATAACAAACAGTAATCCCCATCTGTAGGAGGCCTCCTATCCTACTAAATCTATTGCATGTAACACTTAAAACTGAACTGTTTACCTGTGTGTAGAGAGTGAATCAGTAAGTGGTAGTCATGGTGGCGTAGATGATGATAGATAGGCAACCTGCCGGCCCACCATTCAACCGTTCCCACCTCAACCCCCAAGGGTTCAGTCTACAGTGAGACCATGATGCACAGGCTTTCCCCGACACCCTCTGCTGCATATTCAACAGCAATGATCTTCTGACTGCATACAAAACAATGAGTGAGTGAGTGACATTAGCATGTTCATTTATGCAGCTCGATTAGAGTATCTTTAAGAAATAAGTGCATTTCCGGTCCCCAGCTGAGTATTCCCAGAGGAGTGTGACTTGGGTTATTCATTTGTTGTTTATCTCTGTGTAAGTCATGTAGCCCTCTGGCTACTTCAGAGACACATTTTTCTCAACGTTGTGACGTTTTGTGCAACAGTATTCCAATAGTGCAAGCTTTTGTAGATCAGCATATTCTTCATTTGATGCAACTTACACTCCTTTTGCACAAGACAACGCAGCTAGCCTAGTGCAGGAGGTGGAAGAGGAGGGACACCAGTCTGTGCTGCATAGGTGAGGTCAATTGCAGCCAGAACTACAGTACAATCCAATACCAACATAATAGCATACATTAGGATATCATTTTTTGGAAGCGCTTGCTGCTGAAGAAATCAATTCAGGGCTCTTGAGCGAGACAAACATCCTGTCTCAATGTGCAGTTCTGTAATGACAAGCTGCTTCAAGCACCATTAAATCAATCTCCATTGCTCATTCAACCCCTCTTTTCTCCACTTGCAACTCTTCACCACGTCATTTTTGTAAATGAGAATGTGTTCTACAGATGTAGGATCTTAAATTTGAGACAGTTTGCTGCATCAGGAAAATAATCTTGAAGCAACAGGAAATGTGAATTAATATGTGGATTATAATTAATGGAAATGTTTTGTGGGGGTTGATATATTTTTCATAGGGCCAAATCAAGTCTGACAAGTGAAAATTACAAACTTTAAAAGCCTTTTTAAACCTCGAATACACTACAAGTTTGGATTTCCTGTTGTGCTGGAAAATCCTCAGCAACAAAAAAGTGATCAAAAGAAAATTTACCAGGTAAAGTACAGTGCCTTCAGAAAGTATTCATACCCCTTGACTTATTCCACATTTGTTGTGTTACAGCCTGAATTCAAAATTGATTTAATTATTTTTTCTCTCACCCATCTACACACAATACCCCATAATGACTAAGTGAAAACATGTTTTTAGGCATTTTGACAAATTTATTGAAAATGAAATACTGAAATATCTAATTTACATAAGTATTCACACCCCATTTTCTATCAGACTCAAAATTGAGCTCAGGTGCATCCAATTTCCTTTGATCATACTTGAGATGTCACTACAACTTGATTGGAGTCCACCTGTGTCCAACTCAATTGTTTGGACATGATTTAGAATGAAATATACCTGTTTATATAAGGTCCCAGGGACCACCCATACATCCAGGCTGTATCACAACCGGCCGTGATTGGGAGTCCCATAGGGCGGTGTACAATTGGCCGGTGTAGGCTGTCATTGTAAATGAGAATTTGTTCTTAACTGACTTGCCTAGTTAAAAAAGGTTAAATAAAAAAAATATATATATATATTGTTTTACATAAAATGTATGCATGCATGACTGTAAGTCGCTTTGGATAAAGTGTCTGCTAAATGGCATATATTATATAGAGTGTTGATAGTTTCCAAGAGCATTTGGAAATGGACTCTGCCTAGAGCTGGCCATCTGTCCAAATTGAGCAACCGGGCAAGAAGGACCTTGGTCAGGGAGGTGACCAAGAACCCAATGACCTCTTTGACAGAACTACACTCCTGAGAAAAAGGCACATGACGGCATGCCTGGAGTTTGCAAAAGATTTTGTTGTCTGATGAGACAAACATTGCACTCTTTGGCCTGAATGCAAAGCGCTATGTCTGGAGAAAACCAGGCACAGCTCATCACCCGTCTAACACCCTCCCTACCGTGAAGGACGATGGTGGCAGCATCATGCTATGGGAATGCTTTTCAGCGGCAGGGAATGGGAGACTAGTAAGGATAGAGGGAACAATGAATGGAGCCAAATGCAAGCAAATCCTTAATGAGAACTTGCTTCAGAGTGCAAACGGCCTTAGACGGGGAAAGATTTACGTTCCAACAGGACAATGACCCCAAGCATACAGCCAAAGCAACGCTGGAATGGCTTCAGAACAAGAATGTGAAAGTCCTTGAGTGGCCCAGCCAAATACCACACTTGAATCCCATTGAAAATCTGTGGAAAGGCATGAAGATTGCTTTTCACCGCCGCTCCCAATCTAACTTAACAGAGCTTGAGACATACGCAAGGAAGAATGGGAGAAAATTCCCAAACCCAAATGTGCAAAGCTGATACAGACATACCCAAGATGACTCAAAACTATAATCGCCACCAAAGGTGATATTACAGTGTTGACTCAGGTATTCAGGGGGTACTGAATTAAGCCAATTGAGCAGTTGTACCACGCATTCCCTGGGGCAGCATTTATCTCA
Source organism: Brachymystax lenok tsinlingensis (assembly GCA_030435695.1). Taxonomy (NCBI): domain Eukaryota; kingdom Metazoa; phylum Chordata; class Actinopteri; order Salmoniformes; family Salmonidae; genus Brachymystax; species Brachymystax lenok. The sequence continues at coordinate 36,158,572 of CM059799.1, forward strand.
ATTTCTAATTCAGAAAAGCAGGATGAATACTGCTCCTTGACAATCATTCAATTGGAGGGTTAATCATAGCCAAGTGAATATTGTGCTCTATTGTCATATTACATTTTTTACTAACAACCGCTAAGAGATATATCCATCCACCCTAATCAAAGGCGTGCTCACATCTGTAACCATTTATGGAGCACTTATGGAATGGAAATTGGGTTATATTTAAGATAAAATGTATCTACTTTTTATTTAAGCCTTCAGTTAATCAATCACAAATACCATAAAGAAACAATGGCGCTGGAGGAGATGGCTGCCGTTTAATGGGCTCCTAACCAATTGTGCAATTTTGTGTGTTTTTTCGCAATGTTTGAAACTTATTTTGTACATAATGTTTCTGCCACCTTATCTTGTGACTGAAAAGAGCTTCTGGATATCAGAACAGTGTTTACTCACCTCGAACTGGACAAAGATTTTTTCTTTAACAAGTCGGACCCGACTCGTTAACTGCTGATACCGGACCAGGCCCAAATCCCCGTCATTCACATGAAGAAGAGACGCCAATACAGTAGACGCAGGTCCAGGTGCCTTGTGAGAATTCGTCGGCCAGTGGGTAATAAGTCTCTACCATCCGTCCTAGTGGCCAACATGCAATAATTGGGGAATAAACTGGATGAGCTCCATTCGAGACTATCCTACCAACAAGACTTAAAAAACTGTAATATCTTATGTTTCACAGAGTCACATGGATAATATACAGTTGGCTGGGTTTTCCGTGCATGGGCAACAGCTGCCTCCGGTAAGACAAGGGGTGGGGGTCTGTGTCTATTTGGAGAGGTGGTCTGTGTCTATTTGTCAATAACAACTGGAGCACGAAATCTAATATTAAGGAAGTCTCAAGGTTTTGCTCGCCTGCTAGGCTGTAGACCACACTATATACCAAGAGCTCTTTCATCTGTTTTTTTGTAGCTGTCTATTTACCACCACAAACCGATGCTGGCACTAAGACTGCAATCAATGAGCTGTATGAGACCATAAGTAACACAAGAAAATGCTCACCCTGTGGCGGAGCTCCTAGTGGCTGGGGACTGGAAGGAAACTTAAATCTGTTATCTAATTTCTACCAGTATGTCACATGTGCAACCAGAGGGAAAAAAAACTCTAGACCACCTCTACTCCACACACAGAGACGCGTACAATGCTCTCCCCCGCAAAAACTAAAGCAGGAAGTACCAGTGACTAGCTCAATACGGAGGTGGTCAGAGGACGCAGATACTAAGCTACAGGACTGTTTTGCTAGCACAGACTGGAATATTTTCCGGGATTCATCCGAGGGCAATAAGGAGTATACCACATCAGTCACCGGCTTCATCAGTAAGTGCATCGATAATGTCATCCCCACAGTGACTGTACCTACATATCCCAAACAGAAGCCATAGATTGCAGGCAACATTCGCACTGAGCTTTCAAGCAGCGGGACTCTAACCCGGACACTTATAAGAAATCCCGCTATGCCCTCCTATGAACCATCAAACAGGCAAAGTTGTCAGTACAGGACTAAGATTGAATCCTACTACATCGACTGACACTCGTTGGATGTGGTAGGGCTTGCAAACTATTATGGACTACAAAGGGAAGCCCAACCGCAAGCTGCCCAGTGACACGAGCGTACCGGACAAGCTAAATTACTTCTATGCACGCTTCGAGGCAAGCAACACTGAAGCATGCATGAGAGCACCAGCTGTTCCAGACGGCTGTGTGATCAAGTTCTTTGTATCCGATGTGAGTAAGACCTTTAAACAGGTAAACAAGACGGATTACCAGGACGTTATACTCCAACTGGCAAGTGTCTTCACTGACATTTTCAACCTGTCCCTGACCGAGTCAGAAATACCTACATGTTTCAAGCAGACCACCATTGTCCATGTGCCCAATAACACCAAGTTAAGCTGCCTAAATGACTACCGACCCGTAGTACTCATGTCTGTAGCCATGAAATGCTTTGAAATGCTGGTCATGGCTCACATCAACACCATCATCCCAGAAACCCTAGACCCACTTCTATTTGCATACCACCCCAACAGATCCACAGATGATGCAATCTCTATTGCACTCAACACTGCCCTTTCCCACCTTGACAAAAGGAACACCTACGTGAGAATGCTGTTCATTGACTACAGCTCAGCGTTCAACATCATAGTGCCCTCAAAGCTCATCACTAAGCTAAGAACCCTGGGACTAAACACCTCCCTTTGCAACTGGATCTTGGACTTCCTGACAGGCCATCCCAGGTGGTAAGGGTAGGCAATAACACATCTGCCACTCTAATTCTCAACATGGAGTTCCCTCAGGGTTTTGTGCTTAGTCCCCTCCAGTGGTGACTGGTTGCATCAACGCCTGGTATGGCAACTCCTCGACCTCCGACCATAAGGCGCAACAGAGGGTGGTGTGTACGGCCAGGACATCACTGCCATCCAGGACCTCTATACCAGGCGGTGTCAGAGGAAGGCCCTAAAAAATTGACAAAGACTCCAGCCACCCTAGTCATATTCTCTCTGCTACCGCACGGCAAGCGATACCGGAGCACCAAGTCTAGGTCCAACAGGCTTCTTAACAGGTTCTAACCCAAAGCCATAAGACTGCTGAACAGCTAATCAAATGGCTACCCGGACTATTTGCATTGACCCCCCCTCCCCCTTTTTTTTTTTACACTGCCGCTACTCGTTTATTATCTATGCATAGTCACTTTACCCCCACTTACATGTATATATTACCTCAATTACGTCGACTAACCTGTACCCCCGCCGCACATTGACTCGGTACCTCATTATAGTTATTTTATTGTTACTCTTTTATGTTTTTTCTTTAGTTTACTTAGTAAATATTTTCTTAACTCTTATTTTTCTTATAACTGCATTGTTCGTTAATGGCTTGTAAGTAAGCAAGGTCTACACCTGTTGTATGCGGTAGGCCGACGTGAGTAAGGTTTTTAATCAGGTCAGCACTCGCAAGGCTGCGGGCCGGACGGTATTTCAAGGCGCGTTCTCAGAGCATGCGTAGAACAGCTGGCAGGCATATTCACGGTCATTTTCAATCTCTCCTTGTCCCAGTCTGTAATCCCTACGTCTCACGCTGACCCCCATCATTCCTGTTCCCAAGAACTTCAAGGCTACCTGCCACAATGACTACCGCCCTGTAGAACTCAAATCTATAATCATGAAGTTATTTGAAAGGCTAGTTATGGCATCTCAATCATCGTAGCATCCTAGACCCACTCCACAATTTGCATACCGCCCCAACAGATCCATAGACGATGTAATCTCAATTGCACTCCTAGAAACCTAGAAAAAATGAATATCTATGTGAGAATGCTGTTTATTGACTACAGCTCAGCGTTCAACACCATAGTCCCCTCCAAGCTCATCACCAAGAGTGGGCCCTCTGGACTGAACACCTCCCTTTGCAACTGGATCCTGGACTTCCTGACGGGCCGACCCCAGGAGGGGAGGGTAGGCAACATCACCTCCGCCACACTGATCCTCAACACAGGGGCGTGTGCTTAGTCCCCTCCTGTACTCCCTGTTCACCCAAGCCACGCACGACTCCAATACCACCATCAGTTGCACATTGTAAATATGGTGTGTGCACTGACCCTGGAACTGACCTCGTATATAGCTAGCTTACTTTCTCGTGTTCTTCGTATTTCCATTTTTGTTTGTTTTGGTTCTACTTTACTTTAACTGCATTGTTGGGAAAGAGCTAGCAAGAAAGGCATTTCACTCTACTTGTGCACGTGACAATACAACTTAAAGACCGCTCTGCAGGGTGGTTTAAATAAGTGACAAATAAATAAAGTGTATATATACACACAGTGCATTCGGGAAGTATTGACAGTCGCCTGACTTGAAAGGGCAAAAATGTAGGCTAGCAGGTCATCGAAGTGGGCATGATGACAAGGCAAGTGGTGTTTCGGCAACTTAGTTTGTGTTGAGAAAAAGCAATCATGCTCTTTCCTGCTGCCTTTGGGTGGCTGGGGCCAAACTGGATGGCCGCCTGGGGAAGCGCTGAATCACTGTGACCCCTGACCTCTATCCCTTGCGGGTGAACATTTCTGGCTGCATTTCCTTAAAAAACTGTTATTGAAAACGTCAGACTGCGAGCAAGAGCCCTTCAGCTGATCCAGGGTGTCCACACTGACGCAGGCGAGGAGGAGAGGGTTGTGTGAGGTGGGAGGGCCTCCGTCCTCGTTTGTGTTGTCGAAGATGCCCTGGTTAATGCAGTGTTCAGCCTCAAACCCTCACCATCCTTCTCAGGGGATTTGTTGTTGTTGTTGCCTTAGCTCCAGCGCGGGTTATGTAAATGTGTCTTTGTATCCATGTTGGTTTGTGCTTGCCCACGTTGGACCTAGGGCTCATAGATATCATTAGAGGGCTGCTCCTAAGAGCCTCGCACCTTTTGGTGGAATCCTTGAGTGTATTTAGGTAGAGAGATCCCTTAGGAACAGATACCAACTTGGGACACGGGTGAGTAAACTTGAAATTTGCCATAAATATTATGTGATGACATTAATGAGAGTTGAGAGTGCAGGCTTCAAATTAGGATTCAGCCCTAAGCGTGCTTAAAGGACAGTATAATGCTTGAGACTTTTGATCTCCCTTCATTTAACTGAGAAATCAGTCATGATGTTCCAATTATGGTCTTATCATCTGTACTAGTTTATGCCAGTCTGAGTCAAAGGTTGGGAAATGCAAACTATAGTGTAAGCTTTTATGAACTATTCCTGCCTCTTCCTCTCAGTTCTGCGGCAGTAAAAAAAAGAAACTCACAAGTTAACGCTCAGCAGGCTTATCAATTAAAGTGTAATTCTTATAGAAGTGAATGGTTGAGGATGGTGGTTTCCTGGTCCATGCTCTTCTCTGAATACCAGTACTCAGTAAGAGTCTATTAATTTTTAAAAGGACTAGCTAATCAGGCCTAGCTGTGCTTCCACCATGTCTGATGGCACTCTGCTCAATCATACTCATTATAGACCTACATTATACTCAATCATGTCAAAGTGGAATAGGTTTTTAGATTTTTCTTTTTACAAATTAATACAAGATTAAAAAGTGAAATGTGTTGAGTCAATAAGTTTTCAATCCCTTTGTTATGGCAAGCCTAAATAAGTTCAGGAGTATAAATGTGCTTAACAAGTCACATAATAAGTTACACGGACTCACAGTTTGTGCAATAATAGTGTTTAACACGATTTTTGAATGACTACCTCATCTCTGTACCCCACAGATACAGTGGGGCAAAAAAGTATTTAGTCAGCCACCAATTGTGCAAGTTCTCCAACTTAAAAAGATGAGAGAGGCCTGTAATTTTCATCATAGGTACACTTCAACTATGACAGACGAAATGAGAAAAAGAAATCCAGAAAATCACATTGTAGGATTTTTAATCTATTTATTTGCAAATTATGGTGGAAAATAAGTATTTGGTCAATAACAAAAGTTTCTCAATACTTTGTTATATACCCTTTGTTGGCAATGACAGAGGTCAAACGTTTTCTGTAAGTCTTCACAAGGTTTTCACACACTGTTGCTGGTATTTTGGCCCATTCCTCCATGCAGATCTCCTCTAGAGCAGTGACGTTTTGGGGCTGTCGCTGGGCAACACGGACTTTCAACTCCCTCCAAAGATTTTCTATGGGGTTGAGATCTGGAGACTGGCTAGGCCACTCCAGGACCTTGAAATGCTTCTTACGAAGCCACTCCTTCGTTGCCCGGGCGGTGTGTTTGGGATCATTGTCATGCTGAAAGACCCAGCCACGTTTTATCTTCAATGCCCTTGCTGATGGAAGGAGGTTTTCACTCAAAATCTCACGATACATGGCCCCATTCATTCTTTCCTTTACACGGATCAGTCGTCCTGGTCCCTTTGCAGCCCCAAAGCATGATGTTTCCACCCCCATGCTTCACAGTAGGTATGGTGTTCTTTGGATGCAACTCAGCATTCTTTGTCCTCCAAACACGATTTAGTTGAGTTTTTACCAAAAAGTTATATTTTGGTTTCATCTGACCATATGACATTCTCCCAATCCTCATCTGGATCATACAAATGCTCTCTAGCAAAGTTCAGACGGGCCTGAACATGTACTGGCTTAAGCAGGGGGACACGTCTGGCACTGCAGGATTTGAGTCCCTGGCTGCGTAGTGTGTTACTGATGGTAAGGCTTTGTTACTTTGGTCCCAGCTCTCTGCAGGTCATTCACTAGGTCCCCCCGTGTGGTTCTGGGATTTTTGCTCACCGTTCTTGTGATCATTTTGACCCCACGGGGTGAGATCTTGCGTGGAGCCCCAGATCGAGGAAGATTATCAGTGGTCTTGTATGTCTTCCATTTCCTAATAATTGCTCCCACAGTTGATTTCTTCAAACCAAGCTGCTTACCTATTGCAGATTCAGTCTTCCCAACCTGGTGCAGGTCTACAATTTTGTTTCTGGTGTCCTTTGACAGCTCTTTGGTCTTGGCCATAGTGGAGTTTGGAGTGTGACTGTTTGAGGTTGTGGACAGGTGTCTTTTATACTGATAACAAGTTCAAACAGGTGCCATTAATACAGGTAACGAGTGGAGGACAGAGGAGCCTCTTAAAGAAGTTACAGGTCTGTGAGAGCCAGAAATCTTGCTTGTTTGTATGCGACCAAATACTTATTTTCCACCATAATTTGCAAATAAATTCATAAAAAAATCCTACAATGTGATTTTCTGGATTTTTTTTCCTCATTTTGTCTGTCATAGTTGAAGTGTACCTATGATGAAAATTACAGGCCTCTCATCTTTTTAAGTGAGAGAACTTGCACAATTGGTGGCTGACTAAATACTTTTTTGCCCCACTGTACAATGAATTATCTTTAAGGTCACTCAGTCGAGCAGTGATTTTTAAACACAGTTTCAACTACAAAGACCAGGGAGGTTTACCAAAGAAGGGCACCTTTTGGTAGATGAGTATAAAAAAATTAATTAGACATTGAATATCGCTATGAGCATGGTGAAGTTATTAATTACACTTTGGATTATGTATCAATACACCCAGTCACTACAAAGATACAGGCATCCTTCCTAACTCAGTTGCCGGAGAGGAAGGAAACTGCTCAGGAATTTCACCTTGAGGCCAATGGTGACTTTAAAACAGTTACAGAGTTTAATGGCTGTGATCCGAGAAAACTGAAGATGGATCAAAAACATAGTAGTTACACCACAATATGAACCTCAATGAGAGTGAAAAGAAGGAAGCCTGTACAGGATAAAAATATTCCAAAACATGCATCCTGTTTGCAATAAGGCACTAAAGTAAAAACTGCAAAAAATGAGGCAAAGAAATGAAATGTATGTCCTGGCTGCATCATGTTATAGGTATGCTTGTCACCGGCAAAGACTAGGGAGTTTTATTTTTTTATCCTAGAATAAAACCTGGATCAGGTTGCTTTCCAACAGACACTGGGAGACAAATTCACCTTACAGCAGAACAATAACCCAGAACACAAGACCAAATCTACACTAGAGTTGCTTACCAAGACGACATTAAAGTTTTTGCTTAAATCGGCATTGAAAATCTAAGGCAAGACTTGATAATGGCTGTCTAGCAATGATCAACAACCAACTTGACAGAGCTTGAAGAATAAAAAAAAGAATAATGTCCAAATATTGTACAGTCCAGGTGTGCAAAACTCTTAGAGAAAGCCTCACAGCTGTAATTGCTGCCAAAGGTGATTCTAATGTACTTAGGGGACTTAGGGGGTTGAATAGCTATATAATCAAGATATATTTGTGTTTTTTTATTATTCTTTTACATGTTAGAATCTTTCTTCCACTGACATTACAAAGTATTTGTGTAGATCATTGACAAAAGACAATTAAATCTATTTTAATCCCACCTTGTAACAAATTTAAATGTGGAAAAAGTCAAGGGGTGGAAAATGTGGAAAGATTCCACAGCCAGGTAGCAGAAATGCCAAATGGAAGGAAACTGACAACCACCTACCGAATGGAATTCAGAGCTGACAAAAAAAACATTTGTGTCAAATATTCAATTGCCTCAAAACCTTGAAAGTGCAGGAAGCCAAGTCACACCGAGATAACCCATGTTAACTCCATGCCAACTCCATGCCACATTATTTTCTCATTACATGGTATCTTGCTCGTGCACTTGGGAATAATTGTGACTGAATCATTACACAAAAGACAGGCCCCATTGGCGCAATAGATTTGTCTACTGGATCATTTATTTATATTGATCGAGGCCTGTAGGAATGGTTGATTTTTGAAGTTCTCCACACTCCCTCAGGCTGAGACTGAATTGAATGGTTCGATAAACTCAATGGAGTGCTCAGTGTGGATTTGTACCCTTCATAGGCAGCCCTTTACCTAATGTAATTATGTTAGTGCTATTAGGGTCTTCAAGGCCAGTTTCCCAGACACAGATTAAGCACATTCCTGGACTAAAAAGTACTTTCAAAGGATATTACTTTGTTAACAATATTTCTGACATCATTATAAAATAGAAATAAGAGTGTAATAATTTGCCATAATTCAGTAAAACACCCCTTTAGCCCTGTAGCAGTTTCAGTTGAAATCAGTGGACATTGTGAGGAGCGGTGTATAGTGTGATCAAAACACAACATTACACTCACTCTGGACATTTAACTGTGACGTTTGAATCTTGAAAAACAACAACTTCAGCAATTAATTGAAAATACCCCTGTGGCATTTCTAAAACGTTTCTAAAAAATATATGACTAGTAGTTTGGGTATGTGAGTATGTGAAATGTATAATCATGAATAAATACCACAGCTACAGCAGAACCAAAACAAGTCATTCCTCCTGCTGGTCTTTGGCCCTGGAGCCAAAGATCCATCCAATTATCTCTGCTTATTCTTCATAATTAGCAACTATTTGTGTTACCATACCGTTATTGGAGTTTAAGGACAACTACCAATCATACTAGTTCACGCTTCCTTAAATAGCCCGGCTATGAGTCACACTTGATTCAATGGAGACATTGTGAATCAATCAATCAATTTATTTGTAGAAGACAAGTGAATGAGGCTGTGTTTTTTTCTCATAAATTAATGAAATAATGGTTCTTTTGTCCCCCCACACCCGTTTTAAAATTAAGATTTTCAGAATTTTCTTTAACGTCAATGTAAGTTGAGTTATTGCAGACATACTGAACATAGATTTTTCACACACTCAATACAAAAAAGAACCTCAACAAACAGAACAGTTTGAGTTTACTTTGTCCGGGAGAGAGGCTGCTCGTAAGATGCTCCAGCTACATCAAGACTCCCGTAGTGTGGCAGACTACTCGGTGGATTTTCGCACGTTTGCTGCTGAGAGTACCTGGAACCCAGAAGCATTGTTCGATATGTTCCTTCACGGATTATCGGAGGTGATGAAAGATGAGCTCGTAGCCCGGGAGCTGCCCATGGACCTTGACTCCCTCATAGCCTTGACCATCCGGATCGATGGGCGGCTTCGAGAACGTAGGAGGAAGAGGGAATCTGTGCCCTGTCGCCCTTTTTTCCCCATCTCGCCTCCGAAGAATCCTGGAGACCCCCGAAGTCCGAGTGAACCCGACGTCACCCTCGGGAATGTTCTCTCGGGAATCACGAGGGCTGCCGACTCACCTCCTTCAGAGTTCATGCACCTGGGCAGGGCTAGATTGACTCCGGCTGAGCGCTTACGCTGACTCCACACCCAGAGCTGTCTATATTGTGGAGCTACGGGACATTTCGTAGCTACCTGCCCACTAAAAACCCAGGCTCATCAAGAAGGGGAGAGTATTCTGGTGGGCCAAGAACTTTTCCTTTCCCCTAACTCAAAATCTTTCCGGGTACTCATCGAGAGTTTTTTGGACGCTACCCTGGCGTCCGAGCTGGGCATCGCCACTCAGCCCCTCTCCATTCCCATGGACGTTAGAGCGCTGGACGGGCGCTCTATAGGCCGGGTCACTCACAATACCACTCCCATCCACCTACGAGTGTCAGGGAACCACAGCGGGGCAATCCAATTTATGCTGATTAAGTCTCCTCAGCTTCCTGTGGTATTAGGGTTCTCTTGGCTCCAGCGACACAATCCCATCATAGACTGGACTGCTGGTGTCATTATGGGCTGGAGCCCGTTCTGTCACACCCATTGTCTGAAGTCATTGCAGCCTGCCCTAGGACGTCTTCCTGTAGGCTCGGAAGTTGCCACGGACCTCTTCGCCATTCCCGCGGAGTACCAGGACCTCCACAAGGTTTTCAGTAAGTCCCAAGCCATTTCGCTTCCTCTGCACCGACCCTATGCACACCACACCGCCCCGGGGATGGACGACTATACTCTGTCTGGTCCGGAGACCAAGGCTATGGAGACCTACATCAAGGACTCCCTAGCTGCAGGGTGTATACGACCTTCTGCCTCTCCCGCTGGCACAGGGATCTTCTTTGTGGAGAAGAAGGACAAAACCCTGCGCCCGTGCATCGACTACCGGGGCCTCAATGACATCACGGTAAAGAACCGCTACCCACATTCTAGCCGCTCCAGGGGGCCACCGTTTTCTTCAAGTTGGATCTGCGGAACGCCTACCATCTGGTGCGGATATGGGAAGGGGACGAGTGAAAGACTGCCTTCAACACGGCCAGTGGCATGTACGAATACCTGGTCATGCCATTTGGACTTACCAACGCCCCTGCTGTGTTCCTGTCCCTGGTTAATGACGTTCTCTATGACATGTTGAACCGGTTCGTTTACATCGATGACATCCTCATTTTCTCTCACTCAGCCCAAGAACACGTGCTCCATGCCCGACAGGTCCTCCAGTGCTTCCTGGAGAACCAGCTTTTTGTGAAAGCGAAGAAATGCGAATTCCATCGCCCCACTATCCCCTTCCTTGGTTACATCATCGCTGCAGGGAATGTACAGATGGAAGGTGAGAGCGGTAGTGATTGGCCCCAGCCTACATCCAGAGTGCAGCTGCAACCTTTTCTGGGATTTACCAACTATCGCCGTTTTATCTGGGGTTACAGCACGCTGGCTGTAACCCCGGATGGGAAGGATATACTCAAAACACTGGAACAGGCCAAAGTCAAAGTCAAAGTCAAAGTCAAAGTCAAAGTCAAAGTCAAAGTCACCATTATTAGTCAGTTGTACAACCGAATGCCTTCAACCGAAATGTTTCTTCCGCATTTAACCCAACCCCTCTGAATCAGAGAGGTGCGGGGGGGCTGCCTTAATCGGCCCTCATCCCCTTCATTCGCTGGAGAAGGAAACTGAGATTTTGCGGAAAGAGATCAGGGTGCCTTGTGAGGATCAGGCGACAAGTGGCTAACCAGCCTTTGCCATCCCTGCTAGCTAACGTTCAACTGCTGGAAAATGTTAAATGTGCAACCAGAGGGAAACAAACTCTAGACCACCTTTACTCCACACACAGAGATGCATACAAAGCTCTCCCTCACCCTCCGTTTGGCAAATCTGACCATAATTCTATCGTCCTGATTTCTGCTTACAAGCAAAAATTCAAGCAGGAAGCGGCCTATAAAAAAAGTGGTCAGATGACGCAGATGCTAAACAACAGGACTGTTTTGCTATCACAGACTGGAATATGTTCCGGGATTCTTCCGATGGCATTGAGGAGTACACCACATCAGTCACTGGCTTCATCAATAAGTCCATCGATGATGTCATCCCCACAGTGACTGTAAGTACATACCCCAAACAGAAGCCATGGATTACAGGCAACATTCACACTGAGCTAAAGGGTAGAGCTGCAGCCTTCAAGGAGCAGGACTCTAACCCGGAAGCTTATAAGAAAACCCGCTATGCCCTCCGACGAACCATCAAACAGGCAAAGCGTCAATACAGGACTAAGATCGAATTGTACTACAACGGCTCTGACGCTCGTCGGATGTGGAAGCATGCAACCTATTACAGACTACAAAGGGAAGCACATCCGAGAGCTGCCCAGTGACAAGAACCTACCAGACAAGCTAAATAACTTCTATGCTCGCTTCGAGGTAAGTAACTGAAACATGCATGAGAGCATCAGCTGTTCCTGACGACTGTGATCACGCTTTCCGCAGCCGATGAGAGTAAGACCTTTAAACAGGTCAACATTTACAAGGCCGCAGGGCCAGACGGATTACCAGGACAGGTACTCCGAGCATGCGCTGACCAACTGTCAAGTGTCTTCACTCAGGGAAAACAGGGGGATGAAGGAGTTGCTACTAGACATACAAAGTCATAGCATGCGTGAAAATCTAATTTTTTCAGGGATTCCTGAGGACGCATCCAATAATCCAGAGGGCGCGATCAGACAATTCATGCAATCTGCCGTGAAACTTCCTATAGAGACTGTAAAAAAGGTGGCTTTCCACCAAGTACACGGACTTGGAGCTCGGAGCGACAAGACCAAGGGTCCCTGACCGATCATCGCAAAATTTGAACACTACCAACAAAAGGAGCTGATCAAAAGCAGGGGAAGGGACATTAAATGGACCAAATTCGGTCTCCATAACACCGTGGCTATACTAAATTCTACAGGGACTGGGAACTGTAAAGATATGGGAACTGTAAAAATATCTGAACATTTTGAAGTGGATATGAACACACACACACACACACTCAATTACATGCTTACACATACACACTTGATCTCGCTCTCTTTTCTCTTCTCTTCTCTCCCTATTGTCGAGAACTGTTTTATAATTTAATGTGTTTATTGTTTGTCTATCTTTTTTATGTATTTGTCTACAAGTTTATATATGTTTACAACAAGCAAGGGGAAGATATCAGAATAGGGGCATTGGGGAATAATAACATATTGTATGGAATACATTTGTACTGTAGTGAAGCCGTCTCTAGAGTAATGCAAGGTCTCTTTCATGATCATGTGAAACATCAATTGCTGTGGAAATTCCGGGATGTGTTTTTCAGTTAGGTTAAAAGGTAATTATGATGATACGATATGGATTACAATTATCATCATGAATATTAAGTTACACACAGACACTCAACCATGCAAATTGGCAGAGTTATTATTTATTTGGACATCACACATTATAGTCTTACTCTTATACAGACATCATACACACTCACTACATCACATCCAATATCATACACGTCAACCTACTCAGATTTGCTACACACATAATATCTTGTCTAAATGTTCTAACATCTGTGGCATTGGCTCACAGGCAAACAGGCAAGGGAATAAAACAAATATTGCTAGAACCTATTTCTTGAAATCTAAATATCAGACATCTGAAAGCTCTAGTTTTGACCTTCATAATACCTCTGATGGCAGTAACTTCACAAGCACTAATTATGGTAAATTTAGACGGAGAATATTATATAGTTATGGTAAGCGGTGAAATAAGTATAGCCAGTTATAATTGTAATGGTTTAGCAGATAAAAAAAGATCAGTTTTTATGTGGCTAAAAGAAAAGTAAAATAACATATACTGTTTACTACATCCTTAGATGAAGTTGCATGGAAAAAGGAATGGGGTGGTGAAATAGTTCTGTCATTGACAAAGGAACTCAAAGGGTGTGATGATATTAATTAACAAAAATGTTGATCTGAATGTGCAAATAGTCAGGAATGATTCGCAAGGAAGGTGGATCCTTTTGAATATGAAAGTGGATGAAAAAGAGATTTGGCTCATTAATCTATATGGTCCAAATCAGGATGATCCACACTTCTTCGGAAACATTTATACCAGTTAATTAAACTTACAGGCAACAAATGATCATATCATTATGGTAGGAGACTATAACACAGTGTTAAGTACCTCAATGTACCGTAGAGTTAATCACTCTACAAACTATCATCACCATGCCCTTAAGGAAATCACAAATATTGTGGACACATTAGAAATAGTGGATATTTGGAGACTAAAAAAACAGACCTAGTGAGATATACATGGAGGAGACGCTCTCTCTTGCATCAAATGTTTAAAAGATTTAATAGGAGATAGAATGCGATCGGATCATCATCTAATTGGCATGCTTATAGATTTTCCACATGGATGGGGATATTGGAAATGTAATCAAAGTTTACTGGAGGACTTAGTTAAAAATAAGACAAAATAATTTAACTGAATTTTTCCAGTATAATATAGGTTCAGCAAATCCCCTTATTGTTTGAGATGCCATTCAATTCAATATTCATCAATAATAAAAAAGCAGTTTCTGGCTAAAGAGACAAGTCTAACAAGGGAAATCCATGAACTAATTGTACAAGTAAATAGCAATAAAAAACAATACTACAGAGATACAAAATAAGTTAGAGGAAAAACAAAAAGAACTTGAGGAACCTATTCAAGAACGATCTAATATAATCTATTATGAAAATAAAGCAAACTGGATGGAATTCTTCCTGAATCTCCAATACAGGAACGCTAATAAAAAGATATTGCAGAAACTCGTTACTGAAGACGAAGTCATCTATGATTCTCCGAATTATATTTTAAAAGAGGAAGCTAATTATTTTAGGCAGATGTTCTCTTTTCCGTCTCATCCTTTCCCACTGAATGAAGATTATGGTAAGGAATTATTTCAAAATAATTTAAAAAAATAATAATTAACAAATGTACAGAGAGATCAGTGCTAAGGCCAAATTACAGAGGAATAACTTTTTGAGTCTATTAAATCCTTTCAGTCTGGAAAAACCCCAGGGCTTGATGGCATACCAGTAGAGGTATATCAAGTATTTTTTGATATACTAAAAGCTCCATTGTTAGATTGTTTTAACTACTCCTATTGAAATGGTTGCCTGTCAGGTACTCAGCAGGAAGGTCTGATTTCTCTATTATTTAAACAAGACCCAGATGGCAAATATAAAGACCCAGTCTATCTAAAAAAACTGGAGGCCCATTACACTTCAATGTTGTGATGCAAAAATACTAGCAAAATGCATAGCACTCAGAATTAAAAGGGTATTACCAGGTATTGTTCATCCTGATCAGACAGTTTTTTTTTTTTTACATGGACGATACATTGAAGATAATTTACGACAACTACTAGAAATAATAGAACATCATGAAACATAAGAAGCCAGGAATGGTATTCATAGCAGATTTTGAAAAGGCATTTGATAAAGTAAGACTATATTTTATTCATAAATGCCTGGATTTTTTCAATTTCAGTAGTTCTCTTATAAAATGGGTAAAAATAATCTATAGCAACCCCAGGTATCTATTCGTTATGGCCATCGAAATGCTAGCTATTAAAAGCAGATCCAATAACAACATTAGAGGATTAGAAATCCAAGGCTTAAAAACAAAGGTGTCTATGTATGCCGATGACTCAAGTTTTATATTAAGTCCGCTAGCTAGATCCCTGCAATGTCTCATTAAAGATCTAGATAGGTTTTTGTTCAGAGAGTACAGAAAAGTTAATTATGATAAGTGTACAATATTACATATTGGATCCTTAAAATTTAACATTACCCTGCAGTTTACCTATAAAATGGGCTGATGGTGAAGTAAACATACTCGGTATCACAAAATATATAAATAAGCTCTCCACAATGAATTTCAGTAGAAAACTTGTGAAAATAGACAAGATCCTGCAACCATGGAGAGGTAAATACCTGTCTATTTATGGTAAAATTGCCCTGATTAACTCCTTAGTCATGTCTCAGTTTACTCACTTACTTATGGCGCTGCCTACTTCTGATAATTCGTTTTTCAAATCATATGAGCAAAAAATATTTTGCTTTATCTGGGACGCTAAACCAGACAAAATAAAACGTGCCTATCTATATAATGAATATGATTGGGTGGGTTGAGATTATTAAATATAAAAGCATTAAACCTCTCTCAAAAAGCTTCACTCATTCAAAAGTTTTATTTGAACCCTAAATGGTTCTTAAGGAGATGACTAAGAAAAGCTCATCCATTGTTTAAAAATTGCCTTTTTGCCTTTGTGCAGATTGCCATGTCTCATTTTCGATTAATTGAAAATGATACTTTGAAAAAAGTCTCTCTCTTTTTCAAACAAGGATTGCAGAGCTGGCTACAATTTAAATTTCATCCGCCTGAAACAAATATTACAACAAATATTATGGCTGAACTAAAATACCTGTATTTATGGGAAAGGGTATTTTGTTCTTAAATTATATTGTACATTGGAATGGAAGAGTTATGTCCTTCATGGAGTTATCAGAATTGTACGGAAAGGTCTGCTCAATCCAAGAGTACAACCAATTGATTACAGCATTGCCCCAAAAATGTAAGAGGCAGGTGGCAGCGGGAGGAGGTACGGAACTGGTCTGTCTGCCCAATATAAAGGATCAAAACTGGGGCAGAGGAATAAAAATAGCATAAATAGGAAAGTATACCAGTTTCATTTGAGGACCAGGATGTTGACAACTGTGCCATACAGATTGCAAAATAGTTGGTAAGAGATTTTTGAAGTACCGATTCCATGGTATGAGTTGATATATAAAACAAAACAATAGATGGGATGGGCTGAGGGAAGCTGAGGGTTGGTATGTGGAATTGGAGACAAGTGGGAGTTGAGTTGCTGTGTGAGAGATAGAATGATGGGTCAAAGATAAAAGTAAAATAAATAAATAATAAAAAACATAATATAAAGTACATTTGAATGACGCTAAGTGGCAGTGTTTTTACAACTAATGCCGCTTTGCCTGAGGCTGATGCCGTGCAGTTGTTTGTACACATGCATATACACACACTCTCATTCAAATAAACGCATACAAGAACACACACATTCATGTAATAGTGCCAGACATGCACACAAACATATACAGTTGGCATTGCTGTTATGATTTTAGTTGTCCTTGATGTACTTGGTTTTAAATGTTTTTTTGGTTTTTTTGCATTGACGTTTGCTGTCTTTTCCTTTTTCTACTTAGTTCTTTCTCTTGGTTTTGGGGTTCTTGGGGGTGGGGAATGGAGTTAATTGTATTTTTTATTTTATATATTTTTTCTTCCTGGGGGACTGTGGGAGGGGCCTCAAATGGTTGAGGGACAGCTATTGGGGAACTGTGGGGGGATCTTGGAGGGTTCGGGTTCACGTTTTTTGGCCTGGTGAGAAAAAAATAAAATAAAATAGTGTCTTCACTAACATTTTCAACTTCTCCCTGTCTGAGTCTGTAATACCAACATGTTTCAAGGCGACCACCATTGTCCCTGTGCCCAAGAAAACTAAGGTAACCTGCCTAAATGACTACCGACCCGTAGCACCGACGTCTGTAGCCATGAAATGCTTTGAAATGCTGGTCATGGCTCACATCAACAGCATTATCCCAGAAACCCTAGACCCACTCCAATTTGCATACTGCCCCAACAGATCCACAGATAATGCAATCTCTATTGCACTCCACACTGCCCTTTCCCACCTTGACAAAAGGAACACCTATGTGAGAATGCTATTCATTGACTACAGCTCAGCGTTCAACACCATAGTACCATCAAAGCTCATCACTAAGCTAAGGACCCTGGGACTAAATACCTCCCTCTGCAACTGGATCCTGGACTTCCTGACACCCTTACCAGCTGGGGGCGGCCTAAGTAACAACCCATCCGCCATGCTGATCCTCAACACAGGGGCCCCTCAGGGGTGCATGCTCAGTCCCCTCCTGTACTCCCTGTTCACTCATGAATGCACGGCCAGGCACAACTCCAACACCATCATTAAGTTTGCCGATGACAACAGTGGTAGGCCTAATCACAGACAACGATGAGACAGCCTATTGGGAGGAGGTCAGAGACCTGACCGTGTGGTGCAAGGATAACAACCTCTCCCTCAACGTGATCAAGACAAAGGAGATAATTGTGGACTACAGGAAAAGGAGGATAGAGCACGCCCCCATTCTCATCGAAGGGGCTGTAGTGGAGCAGGTTGAGCACTTCAAGTTCCTTGGCGTCCACATCACCAACAAACTAACATGGTCCAAGCACATCAAGACAGTCGTGAAGAGGGTACGATAAAATCTATTCCCCCTCAGGAGACTGAAAAGATTTGGCATGGGTCCTCAGATCCTCAAAAGGTTTTACAGCTGCAGCCTCGAGAGCATCCTGATGGGTTACATCACTGCTTGGTATGGCAACTGCTCGTTCTCCGACCGCAAGCCACTACAGAGAGTAGTGCGTACAGCCCAGTACATCACTGGGGCCAAGCTTCCTGCCATCCAGGACCTCTGAACCAGGCGGTGTCAGAGGAAGACCCTAAAAATTGACAAAGACTATGTGAATAGGTAGAACTCATTAGCATATCATCGCAACTTATAAGGCTAGAAATAAGCATGTCCATCTTTTAGAAAGCACAGCTTGAATTAACGAAAGCATGTACTAAAGACTCAAAAACAAAAAGGTACCTACTTAGACTCATCTTTATCCAAGGTCTAGTACAGGGGTATGTTCCTGCAGTGCCATAGGTACTGCAGGATTTTGTTTCAACTAGCCACCATGCCTGACCAACTGAGCTAATTAATCAGTTCAGTGATAAAGCCTAAATTCAACACACTCAAAACAAACATAGAGTTCCCTAGAATACTTAAGTCACGCCCTGACCCAACATACCATAGAGAAATCTAGAGAGCTCTCTATGGCTAGGGCGTGACACAGTGGCTGCCTTATAACATGAAATAAAATAGTCATTTAAAACAGAACTTCAACCAGAGTACATAGTCCAGCAGCATATATCAACATTAAGTCACATAGCAGTGCCTTAAACAAAATAGGACAGCTTGAGACTGGTTACTTAAAAAAAAAAAAAAATCAATTCGATTTTAAAGTTTTTCTTTAAGAAGATTAGCCTATCCACATTACCTGCAGTGAGCAAAGATCGGCTTGCTGTGACAATGTCAGCCGATGTTGAGAATACCCTCTCCTCTATGGCCTTGACCTTTGACTTGGTTCCCTGCTCCTGGGTCGTGAACAACTCCCTGGGAAATGGGAAATGTCCCTTCTTGTCTAACTTGACAATTCAAATCAAAACTTAAATTCCGCTGTCTAAAGAATGATACAATGCCATTGTATGATGTAGTACACATGTTTATGTCAGAGTCACAAGGTCAGGACAGGCACATCTCATTTCTGTTGTCCTTCTCTCAGCAACTCCCCCCCTGTCTGTCCTCAGCTACCATCATCCTTCACTTCCCTTACCTTAACTAGCCTAACCTTAACTAACCTAGCCATACTGTAGGCCTACATCACATGAGTGTCATCTGTACTACCATAGCACAGGAAGTTAATCCATTGATTAAATACGTAAATACATGATATACCTAGGACAACATACAATATTGTGACATAATATGCTTATCCTTCTCTCAGCAATTCTCTCCCCCTATCTATTCTCTGCTGCTGTAATTTCCCCCTGGTGGGATAATACAGTTGATTTGATCTAATCTGTACCAACTTCGCCATGCATTGAGAGCCATCTGTTACACCATAACAATTAAACACAAGGATTAGATATGGAAATGTATTATATACCTAGGTGAACATGCAATATCATGACATGTTATATACGAGGACAGACAGTAAAACAAGTTATTTAACTAGTGAGGGATGTGTCTGCATAGGTCTGGTTATTGTCTACTCAGTCTGAGGTCCTAAGCGCTCTGGAGCAGGTTTTCATCAAGGATCTCTCTGTACTTTGCTCCGTTCATCTATGCCTCGATCCTGACTAGTCTCCAAGTCCCTGCCGCTGAGAAACATCCCCACAGCATGATGCTGCCACCACCATGCTTCACTGTAGGGATGGGGCCAGGTTTCCTCCAGACATGACGCATGGCATTCAGGCAAAAGTGTTCAATCTTGGTTTCATCAGACCAGAGAATCTTGTTGCTCATGGTCTGAGAGTCTTTAGGTGCCTTTGGCAAACTCAGGCTGTCGTGCCTTTTACTGAGGAGTGGCTTCCGTCTGACCACTCTACCATAAAGGTCTGATTGGTGGAGTGCTGCAGAGATGGTTGTACTTCTGAAAGGTTCTCCCATCTCCACAGGGGAACTCTAGAGCTCTGTCAGAGTGACTATCAGGTTCTTGGTCACCTCCCTGACCAAGGCCCTTCTCCCCCGATTTGGCTGGGCAGCCAGCTTTAGGAAGAGTCTTGGTGGTTCCAAACTTCTTCCATTTAAAAATTATGGAGGCCACTGTGTTCTTGGGGTCCTTAAATGCTGCAGAAATGTTTTGGTACCCTTCCCCAGATCTGTGCCTCGACACAATCCTGTCTCGGAGCTCTACGGACAATTCTTTCGACCTCATGACTTTTGCTCTGACATGCACTATCAACTGTGGGACCTTACAGTGAGGGAAAAACGTATTTGATCCCCTGCTGATTTTGTACATTTGCCCACTGACAAAGAAATTAATCAGTCTATAATTTTAATGATAGGTTTATTTGAACAGTGAGAGACAGAATAACAAAAAAATCCAGAAAAACGCATGTGAAAAATGTTATAAATTGATTTGCATTTTAATGAGGGAAATAAGTATTTGACCCCCTCTCAATATAAAATATTTCTGTCTCCCAGGTGTCTTTTATACAGGTAACGAGCTGAGATTAGGAGCACACTCTTAAAGGGAGTGCTCCTAATCTCAGTTTGTTACCTGTATTAAAGACACCTGTCCACAGAAGCAATCAATCAGATTCCAAACTCTCCACCATGGCCAAGACCAAAGAGCTCTCCAAGGATGTCAGGAACAAGATTGTAGACCTACACAAGGCTGGAATGGGTTACAAGACCATCGCCAAGCAGCTTGGTGAGAAGGTGACAACAGTTGGTGTGATTATTCTCAAATGGAAGAAACACAAAAGAACTGTCAATCTCCCTCGGCCTGGGGCTCCATGCAAGATCTCACCTCGTGGAGTTGCAATGATCATGAGAACGGTGAGGAATCAGCCTATAACTACACGGGAGGATCTTGTCAATGATCTCAAGGCAGCTGGGACCATAGTCACCAAGAAAACAATTGGTAAAACACTACGCCGTGAAGGACTGAAATCCTGCAGCGCCCGCAAGGTCCCCCTGCTCAAGAAAGAACATATACATGCCCGTCTGAAGTTTGAATCATTCAGATGTTCATTGGCAGAGGACAACTGGGTGAAAGTGTTGGGGTCAGATGATGCCAAAGAGCTCCATTTTGGTCTCAACTCGCCGTGTTTGGAGGAGGAGGAATGCTGCCTATGACCCCAAGAACACCATGCCCACCGTCAAACATGGAGGTGGAAACATTATGCTTTGGGGGTGTTTTTCTGCTAAGGGGACAGGACAACTTCATCGTCCCTTTTATGCGGTGGACGGGGCCATGTACCGTCAAATCTTGGGTGAGAACCTCCTTCCCTCAGCCAGGGCATTGAAAATGGGTCGTGGATGGGTATTCCAGCATGACATTGACCCAAAACACATGGCCAAGGCAACATCGGAGTGGCTCAAGAAGAAGCACATTAAGGTCCTGGAGTGGCCTAGCCAGACTCCAGACCTTAATCCCATAGAAAATCTGTGGAGGGAGCTGAAGGTTCGAGTTGCCAAACATCAGCCTCGAAACCTTAATGACTTGAAGATCTGCAAAGAGGAGTGGGACAAAATCCCTCCTGAGATGTGTGCTAACCTGGTGGCCAACTGCAAAGAAACGTCTGACCTCTGTGATTGCCAACAAGGGTTTTGCCACCAAGTACTAAGTCATGTTTTGCAGAGGGAAATACTTATTTCCCTCATTAAAATGCAATTCCATTTATAACATTTTTCACATGCGTTTTTCTGGATTTTTTTGTTCAAATAAACCTACCATTAAAATTATAGACTGATCATAATCTTTGTCAGTGGGCAAACGTACAAAATCAGCAGGGGATCAAATACTTTTTTCCCCTCACTGTATATGGACGGGTGTTTGCCTTTCCAAATAATGTCCAATCAATTGAATTTACCACAGATTGACTCTGATCAAGTTGTAGAAACATCTCAAGGATGATCAATGGAAACAGGATGCACCTGACTTCAATTTCGAGTCTCATAGCAAGGGGTCTGAATACTTCTGTAAATAAGGGATTTCTGTTTTTTATTTTGAATACATTTGCAAACAGTCTAAACCTGTTTTCGCTTTGCGTTTCGCTGCATCTCAAATATCCACTCGTACACAACTCATACTGTATCTGTTGATGCATCAAGCTTCTGTTTAGTGCACACCGCCCACAGTTTAATACACTACCGTAACCTCTTCATAGTCTCTCTTTAACAACTGAATCATAGATTTCAAGGTGAAATTCAGGTCATGGTCAAAGGAGAGCGAATGACGCTCTCTTTGGGTGCTTACAGTGGTCAGGGACGTCACAGACAGACGCAAAGGCTTCCTAAGACACCACCTTGTTAATGTGAAGGGTGTGACTTCCATCATAGAAGTTGAGTGGGTATGTGGGTAGGTTATTATTTCCACTATCCACTCCAATCATCCATGAAATCGCATTGAATTGTTAATGTCCATGATTCTCTAGAATTCGGGTGGGAGTAGATGAGAAAGTGTGTTACGGAGTTGGTCTGAACTTTGTTAAAGAATGCAGTCTTCCTGTGGCGTCAATCAATCAATCAACGTTTATTTATATTGCAAATTGTTTCACAATAAATGCAGTTCTTGAATCCTGTTATTGGCTACTTTAATTGTTTCCTTTTATAATATCACAAAGCTTTCAAACATATTGATGTGGCATAATTGTAAGGACATTTCTTTAGAGAACAATAAATTACATTCAATAATTAATATAACTAAACCGACACACACACACACACACACACACACACAATGCACTGTTTCTTAGTTACCTCTTGTGAGCCCTTATTGAAGCACTCTTCTGCTCTTCATGACACATGAGCACTTATAGGAACAACATAGTACAACCTGGAGTGCCACTAGAACTCTGTTTAGGTCAATGGTACCCAGAACATTTTGTACCTTCCATTTTCCACCCAATTGCTGACCTTGGCAGCTGGGTAGACCCCAGATGGGCAGTGCCTTCCTCTCCCCAGGGGAAATACAGCTGTTTTTCTGGAGCCACCCACCCCACAATCCCTCCTTAAGGCCTGACTGTGGCATATGCCCACAGAGGCTTCTTGCTGATCCAGTAGTAGTCTAGTAGACTCTTGAGGAACTTAGTCAATCTGAGTGAAGGGAATAGAGAATGGGACAGTGTGCCAAATGATCATGTGACAAAAGTGGCTGTTGCTGTAGGTGTCATGGCCATGTCCTTTGAGAACAATAAAAGAGACCCCGAACATGCTCCCACATTCTTTAATTGGCTCTCTACAACAAATCAGATCAAATCATATTAGATTTGTCACATACACATGGTTAGCAGATATTAATGCGAGTGTAGCGAAATGCTTGTGCTTCTAGTTCCGACAATGCAATAATATGTAACAAGTAAACTAACAATTCCCCAACAACTACCTAATACACACAAATCTAAAAGGGGTGAATGAGAATATGGACAGTACATTTAAGTATATGGATGAGCGGTGGCCAAGCGGCATAGGCAAGGTGCAATAGATAGTATAAAAAATAGTATATACACACGTGTGATATGAGTAATGTAAGATATGTAAACATTATTAAAGTGCCATTATTTAGAGTGGCATTGTATAAAGTGACTAGTGATCCATTTATTAAAGTGACCAGTGATTGTGTCTCAATGTAGGCAGCAGCCTCTGAGTTAGTGAATCCTGTCTAACAGTCTGACGGCCTTGAGATAGAAGCTGTCGGTCCCAGCTTTGATGCAGCTATACTAACCTCGCCTTCTGGATGGTAGCGGTGTGAATAGGCTGTGGCTCGGGTGGTTGATGTCCTTGACGATCTTTTTGGCCTTCCTGTGACATCGGGTGTTGTAGGTGTCATGGAGGGCAGGTAGTTTACCCCTGGTGATGTGTTCTGCATACCGCACCACCCTCTGGAGAGTCTTGCGGTTGAGGGCGGTGCAGTTGCCGTACCAGGCGGTGATACAGCCCGACAGTATGCTCTCGATTGTGCATCTGTAAAAGTGTGTCAGGGTTTTGGGTGACAAGTCAAATTTCTTCAGCCTCCTGGGGTTGAAGAGGCGCTGTTGAGCCTTCTTCACCACACTGTCTGTATGGGTGGACCATTTAAGTTTGTCTGTGATGTGTACGCAGAGGAAGTTAAAACCTTCCACCTTCTCCACTACTGTCCCTTCAATGTGGATAAGGGGGTGCTCCCTCTGCTGTTTCCTGAAGTCCATGATCATCTTGTTTGTTTTGTTGATGTTGAGTGAGAGGTTGTTTTCCTGACACCACACGCCGAGTGCCCTCACCTCCTCCCTGTAGGCTGTCTTATCGTTGTTGGTAATCAAGCCCACTACTGTTGTGTCGTCTGCAAACTTGATGATTGAGTTTGAGGTGTGCATGGCCACGCAGTCGTGGGTGAACAGGGAGTACAGAAGGGGGCTGAGCCGCACCCTTGTGGGGCCCCAGTGTTGAGGATCAGCAAAGTGGAGATGTTGTTCCCTACCTTCACCACCTGGGTGCGGCCCATCAGAAAGTCCAGGACCCAATTGCACAGGGCAGGGTTGAGACCCAGGGCCTCCAGCTTGATGATGAGCTTGGAGGGTACTATGGTGTTGAATGCTGAGCTGTAGTCAATGAACAGCATTCTTACATAGGTATTCCTTTTGTCCAGATGGGATAGGGTAGTGTGCATTGTTATGGCGATTGCGTCGTCTGTGGACCTGTTGGGGCGGTATGCAAAGTGAAGTTGGTCTAGAGTGGCTGATAAGGTGGAGGTGAAATTATTCTTGACTAGTCTCTCAAAGCACTTCATGATGACAGAAGTGAGTGCTATGGGGCGGTAGTCATTTAATTCAGCTATCTTTGCCTTCTTGGGTACAGGAACAATGGTGGCCATCTTGAAGCATGTGGGGACAACAGACTGGGATAGAGAGCGATTGAATAGGTCCGTAAAACACCCCAGCCAGCTGGTCTGCGCATGCGCCGAGGACGCGGCTAGGGATGCCGTTTGGGCCAGCAGCCTTGCGAGGGTTAACAAGTTTAAATGTTTTACTCACGTCAGCCACTGAGAAGGGGAGGGGGTGCAGTCCTTGTTAAGCGGGCAGCGCCGGTGGCACTGTATTACCCTCAAAGCGGGAAAAGAAGGTGTTTTAGTTTGTCTGAAAGCGTGATGTCGGTGTCCGTTACATGGCTGCTTACATGGTGTCCGTTACATTTTCTGTAGACCCTGCCACATTCGTCTCATGTCTGAGCCGTTGAATTGCGACTCCACCTTGTCCCTGTACCGGCATTTCGCTTGTTTGATTGCCTTGGAGGGCAATCATTGTTTCTATTCAGACATATTCCCAGACCTCTTTCCATGGTTAAATGCGATGGATTGCGCTTTCAGTTTTGCGCGGATACCGCCATCCATCCACAGTTTCTGGTTAGGGTAGATTTTAATAGTCACAGTGGTTCCACATCTCCAATGCACTTCTTTATAAATTCACTCACCGAGCCAGGGTATTGGTCGATGTTGTTCTCAGAGGCTGACCGGAATATATTCCAGTCCACGTGGTCAAAACAATCTCGAAGCGTGGCTTCCGATTGGTCAGACCAGTGTTGAATGGGTCTCGTCACTGGTACATCGTGTTTGAGTTCCTGCCTGTAAGACGGAAGGAGCAAGATGGGGTCATGGTTGGATTTTCCGAAGGGAGGGCGGGGCAGGGCTTTGAATGCGTCTCGGAAGTTAGAGTAGCAGTGGTCGAGGGTATTGCGCATGCGCATAGTGCAATCAATATGCTGGTAGAATTTAGGTAGCCTTGTCTCAAATTTGCTTTGTTAAAATCCCCAGCTATAGTAAATTCAGCCTCAGGATGTATGGTTTCCAGTTTGCATATAGTCCAGTGAAGATCCTTGAAGATCCTTGATGGCCGTCTTGGTGTCTGCTTGAGGGGGAATGTACACAGCTGTGACTATAACTGACGAGAATTCGGGTGAGCAGAAGGACTTGAGTTCCTGTATGTTGTTATGATTACACCATGAGTCGTTTATCATAAAGCATACACCCCCGCCCTTCCTCTTCCCAGAGAGGTGTTTACCTCTGTCGGCATAATGCATGGAGAAGCCCGGTGGCTTGACCGATTCCGACAATCTCTGATGACTCTCTGGAAGTCATTCCTTGCTCGAATTTTCGCCGACCTTGTTGTCAAGAGACTGGACATTAGCTAATAGTATACTTGGGAGCGGTGGGCAATGTGCACGTCTATGGAGCTTGGCCATGTGGCCGCTTCGTCTGCCCCTTCTGTGGTGTCGTTGTTTTGGGTCGACTACAGGAATTAGATCCATTGTCCTGGGTGGTGGTCCAAACAGAGGATCTGCTTCGGGAATGTCGTATTCCTGGTCATAATGTTGGTAAGTTGACGTTGCTCTTATATCCAATAGTTCTTCCCGGCTGTATATAATAAGACTTCCAGGGGTAGCAATGTAAGAAATAATACATAAAAAAATAAAAATACTGCATAGATTCCTAAGAACTCGAAGCGAGGCGACCATCTCTGTCGGTGCCATCTAACATGTGTATCTAACGTAAATACTGTACCTAGTCCTCTTGACAATGCCATGTATTGTATTATCACACCCGGAATGTATCATGGCCATGTCATTTCAGAGCAATAAAAAGAGACCCTGAACATGCTCCCACATACTTTAATTGTCTGTCTGTAGCATATCAATCTAACTTATGTATCTATTGTGCATACCTACTGTAACCCTCCTGACAATGCCATGTACTTTCAGCTAGGCTGCAGGTACCTACTTGTTCACAGCACTTCTGTTTGGTTATTTGGTATTATGCGGTTGAAAAAACTAACAAATAAACACGCAAAGCAGCTGATCAAATGAGACGATAAGACAGTTATTTCAGTGACGCTTTCTTCATCGGCATCAGTCCTTTCGATTTCTTGTCACTCAGGGTTTAATGTTTCTTGTGTGTGTGAGAATGCCATGAAACGAATGACGCAAAGATGGCGCCGAAGAACATGGCTGAAGTTTTACATTCTCCCAACCAATTGTGCTATTTTGTTCGCTTTTTTGTGTAACTTATTTTTTACTTATTGTGTATATAATGTTGCTGCTTCCGTCTCCTATGGCCGAAAATAACTTCTGGACATGAGAACAGTGATTACTCACCGCGGACTGGAAGAAACGTTTTCCTTTAACGAGCCCGACGAGAAGGATATCCTACTTTCACTATAACAGGCCCAGATCCACGCCTTTTGCGTGAAGAAAAGACACAGGAAAAGGGGCATCTGTAGGCGAGCGAGTAAACTCCCATTGCAAACCATTCTTCTTGCTAACGTGCAATTGTTGAAAAATAAAATTGATGACCTACGATTAAGATTATCCTACCAACGTGACATTAAAAACTAACATTTTATGTTTCACTGAGACGTGGCTGAATGACGATACGGACAATATACAGCTAGCAGGATTTGCCATGCACCGGCAGAACAGAGATGCTACCTCTGGTAAGATGAGGGGTTGGGGTGTGTGTCTATTTGTCAATAACAGGTGGTGCGCAATGTCTAATATTAAAGAAGCCTCGAGGTATTGCTCACCTGAGGTAGAGTACCTTATGATAAGCTGTAGACCACACTATCTACCAAGAGAGTTCTCATCTATATTATTCGTAGCAGTCTATTTACCACCACAGAACGAAGCTGGCACTAAGACCGCTCTCAACCAACTTTATATGGCCATAAGCAAAGAAGAAAATGCTCACCCAGAAGCGGCGCTCCTAGTGGCTGGGGACTTTAATGCAGGCAAACTTAAATCAGTTTTACCAAATTTTTACCAGCATGTCACATGTGCAACCAGAGAAAAAAAAAAATCTAGACCACCTTTACTCCACACACAGAAATGCATACAAAGCTCTCCCCCGCCCTCCATTTGGCAAATCTGAACATAATTCTATTCTCCTGATTCCTGCTTACAAGCAAAAACTAAAGCAGGAAGTACCAGTGACTCGCTCAATACGTAAGTGGTCAGATGACGCGGATGCTACACTACAGGACTGTTTTGCTAGCACTGTTCAGCTGTTCTGAATGACTGTGTGATAACGGTCTCAGTAGCCAATGTGAACAAAACCTTTAAACAGATCAACATTCACAAAGCTGCTGGGCCAGACGGATTATCAGGACATGTACTCAAAGCATGCACAGACCAACTGGCAAGTGTCTTCACTTACATTTTCAACCTCTCCCAACCAAGTCTGTAATACCGACATGTTTCAAGCCGACCACCATAGTCCCTGTGCCCAAGGAAGCGAAGGTAACTTCTTAGGGAGCGGCAGCAGAGGTGACGGTTTTGGAGAGTCTGGCGTGCCCAAAGTAAAATGCCTGCCACTCAGGCCCAGAAAATAGGATATGCACATAATTAGTACTATTGGATAGGAAACACTCTGAAGTTTCTAAAACTATTAAAATAAATGTCTGTGAGTATAACAGAACTGATATAGTAGGCGAAAACCCAAGGAATTTCTGTCCATACATTTTTGGTGACATTTCCTCTTTTCCATTGACTTGCTATTGAAAATCATGTATAATAGCTCCTAGGTTGCAATACCTATGGCTTCCACTAGATGTCAACAGTCTAAATAACTTTTTCTAACAAAAGAACCATTGCATGTCTTTGTTGGACACTTGGGAAGCCCTCAGCAGAAGTTCTTCGAAAGCTAAGTGATTTATTTTAGCTCTTATATGGGTTTTGTGTGACCCGTGCTGGATATGAATTTATGCTAATGCAAAAATATTGGAGGCGCTATCCTCAAACAATCAAATGTTGTGCTTTCGCCGTAAAGCCTTTTTAAAATCTGACAACGCTGTGATATTGCCAATAATCAGAGCTTTTGATGACTATGCAACACTTGTATATTGATGAATGTTTAATAATTCTACTTTTGGATTTTGAATTTGGCGCCTTACATTTCACCGGGTAGTGTCGGGAGCGGCCCGCTAGCATGCCGTTTCTCCCTAAGTAGGTAACCTGCCTAAAGGATTACCACCCCGTGGCACTCACGGCCTGTAGGGAGGAGGTCAGAGAACTGGCAGTGTGGTGCCAAGACAACAACCTCTCCTTCAATGTGAGCAAGACAAAGGAGCTGATCGTGGACTACAGGAAAAGGCAGGCCGAACAGGCCCCCCATTAACATCGACGGGGCTGTAGTGGAACGTCTCGAGAGTTTGAAGTTCCTTGGTGTCCACATCACCAACGAACTATCAGGGTCCAAACACACCAAGACACTCATGAGGAGGGCACTACAACACCTTTTCCTCCTCAGGAGACTGAAAAGATTTGGCATGGGTCCCCAGATCCTCAAAAATATCTACAGCTGCACCATTGAGAGTATCCTGACCGGTTGCATCACCGCCTGGTATGGCAACTGCTCGGCATCTGACCATAAGGCGCTACAGAGGGTAGTGCGAACGGCCCAGTACATCACTGGGGCCAAGCTTCCTGCCATCCAGGACCTATACAATAGGCGGTGTCAGAAGAAAGCCCATAAAATTGCCTCCAGACTCCAGTTACCCAAGTTAGAGACTCTTTTCTCTGCTACCGCATGGCAAGCGGTACCGGAGTGCCATGTCTAGGACCAAAAGGCTCCTCAACAGCTTCTTCCCCCAAGCCATAAGACTGCTGAACAATTCATAAAATCACCACCGGACAATTTACATTGACCACCTCCCTTTTGTACACTGCTGCTACTCACTGTTTGTTATTTATGCATAGTCACTTCACCTCCACCTACATGTACAAATTACCTCAACTAACCTGTACACCCGCACACTGACTCGGTACCGGTACCCCCTGTATGTTGTTATTCTTATTGTGTTACTTTTTATTTTTGTCTACTTGGTAAATATTTTCTTGGGCTTGTAAGTAAACATATCACGGTAAAGTCTACACTTGTTGTATTCGGCGCATGTGACAAATAAAGTTTGATTTGATTTAATCCCAGTTTTGTAAGTCTTTTGGTTTAATATCACCCCGTAGCACTCACTTCTGTCATCATGAAGTGCTTTGAGAGATTTATCAAGATCCATCGCCTCCACCTTACCTGCCACCCTAGACCCACTTCAATTTGCTTACGGCCCCAAAATGTCCACAGACGATGAGACAGCCTACAGGGAGGAGGTGAGGGCACTCGGAGTGTGGTGTCAGGAAAACAGATGATCGTGGACTTCAGGAAGTAGCAGTGTGATGCACCCCCCATCTTCATCGATAGGACAGGAGTGGAGAAGGTGGAAAGTTAAGTTCCTTGGCGTACCTATCACTGATAAATTGAAATGGTCCATCCACACAGTGTGGTGAAGAAGGCGTAACAGCGCCTCTTCAACCTCAGGAGGCTGAAGAAATGTGTCACCCAAAACCCTCAAACTTTTACAGATGCACAATTGAGAGAATCATGTCGGGCTGTATCACTTCCTGGTACGGCAACTGCACCGCCCACAACCGCAGGGCTCCCCAGAGGGTGGTGCAGTCTGCACAACACATCACCGGGGGCAAACGACCTGCCCTCCAGGACACCTACAGCACCCGATGTCACAGGAAGGCCAAAAAGATCATCAAGGACAACAACCACCCGAGTCACTGCCTGTTCACCCTGCTACCATCCAGAAAGTGAGGTCAGTACAGGTGCATCAAAGCTAGGACCGAGAGACTGAAAAGCAGCTTCTATCTCAAGGCCATCAAACATGCATCACTAGCACAGAGAGGCTGCTGCCTACATACAGACTTGAATCACTTTAATAATGCCACTTTAATGATGTTTACATATCTTGCATTACTCATCTCATTTGTACGGTATTCTATCTATTACATCTTAGCCTATGCCGCTCTGACATTCCTCATCCATATATTTATATATTCTTATTCCATTCCTTATTCCAATCCTAGAAGCACAAGCATTTTGCTACACTCGCAATAACATCTGCTAACCATGTGTATGTGACCAATAACATTTTATTTGATATAATCAGAAGTTGTCCATCTTAAGTGTTTCCTAGAGGGTGATTGTGATTTCTTACTGAAGTAAATATATGGTCAGTGTTATAGACTTTCTTCTCTTTTACTTTCTTCTCATACGTTATGGCAGAAGCATTTAATGGCAGTTTTCCTACGGTACAGGAAATACTGTTCCCAAGAAACAACACATTGCATCTCTTCCCCTCTAATGAGCTAGTGGAGAAATCACTGGTCCAGTAGGTCCACTTATCTATTAACATCTTATTTTAAAAGCTTTTTGACTTCTCTACGGTGAAGAAGACTTTGTGGGTTCTTTGGACTTCTACTCTTGTTGAAAGTGGTCCATGTTTGAATGTCAGGTTATCCTTTTAGAGAACATGGAGGAGGAAGTGGAGGAGCTGCCACCCAAATGGCAGGCACCCTGTTCCCTACACACAGTAGAGCACTATTTTGACAGGACTCATATGGCTCTGGTCAAAAGTACTGAAGGAAATAGGGTGCCATTTGTGACACAGATCAGGTATCCGCAATACATTATGTACAGATATGCACGAATTGAATGTGAGGTTGGGCTGGGTATCCATAAATATGAGATTGTAGCCATTTCATATTTTAATTACACACTCATCCCACACCTTGATTACATAAAGACAGACTGTTTGCTTACACAATATATTGCATCACATAATAACTCACATAAAACAGACATGAAGAATATGATCTAATGGTATACACTTATAACAGACTGTAAGATAAGCAAATAGTTAGCCATCATTAATTCTTTAGTAACATTGTCACACCTAAATTAGACATCACTGTTAATAATTCATAACAGTTTACCAGTGGAAGCAACATAAAATGTTGCTTGTAAATACATAAGGAACCAATGCCAAATGACTTAAAACTTGTAAGCCATGGACCTATTACAAACTGCATTTTGCTTGATTGGCATGATGAAGAGTGAGAGAGAAGATTCAAATTGCAGACAGAGGATGATTATTTCCGAAGAAAATAACAGGACACAGTTTAGAAAGACAACTTTCCACTGATCACTGTCTCTGACTGACAGAAAATAATTCAGTCCCAGCTGGTTAATTATAGAATGATACAGTGATAGGATCGTAATTTGAAAAATTACAGGAAAATAATCCTATAGC
Organism: Brachymystax lenok tsinlingensis; assembly: GCA_030435695.1. Classification (NCBI taxonomy): domain Eukaryota; kingdom Metazoa; phylum Chordata; class Actinopteri; order Salmoniformes; family Salmonidae; genus Brachymystax; species Brachymystax lenok. The sequence continues at coordinate 36,190,722 of CM059799.1, forward strand.
ACCAAGAAATTTGAATTATAATTAATGGACATTTTTGTAGTAGTTGATAGATTTTTCATTAGGGCAAATCAAATCTGAAATTTCAAAGTGGAAATGACAAACTTTAGAAGCCTTTTTAAAACTCAAATACACTACAAATTTGCATTTCATTCTGTGCAGAAAAATTCTCAACAACAAATAGTGATCAAATTAAGATCCTACATCAGTAACGGTTCACTTTGTTCACCTGCACATTGCAAGTTCCACTGAAGGTGAGGGGGAGCTACAGTTCCCATGTACACATACTTCAACTGTGAGGTTAAAAGAAGAAATCTTACAGTAGTACCTTTTTTAACCTCTTCTTTTCAAGGACGACCACTTGAGAAAAATTGGTTGGGTCACGTGTGGAGAAAAATATAATTTAACTTTTTTGTAACATTTCCGGAGACAATATAGTACAAAATATTAGTTAGCTAGAGTCATTGGTGTAAAGTACTCAAGTAAAAATACTTTAAAGTACTACTTAAGTCGTTTTTGGGTGTATCTGTACTTTACTTTACTTTACTATTTATGACAAGTTTTACTTCACTATATTCCTAAAGAAAATACTGTACTTTTTACCGTATACATTTTCCCTGGCACCCAAAAGTACTCGTTACATTTTGAATGCTTAGCAGGACAGAAAAATTGTCCAATTCACACACGTATCAAGAGAACATCCCTGGTCATCCCTACTGCCTCTGATCTGGCGGATTCACTAAAGACACATGCTTCGTTTGTAAATGATGTTGGAATGTACATATGGCTATCCGTAAATAAAAAACTTGAAAATTGTGCCGTCTGGTTTAGTTAATATAAGGTATTTGAAATGATTTACACTTTTACTTTTGATATTTAAGTATATTTTAGCAATTACATTACTCAAGTAAATGTGAAAATCACCCAGTAAAATACTACTTCAGTAAAAGTATTTGGTTATAAATATACTTACTGTAAGTATATTTATAACCAAATACTTTTACTGAAGTAGTATTTTACTGGGTGATTTTCACATTTACTTGAGTTATTTTCTATTATGGTATCTGTACTTTTACTCAAGTATGACAATTGGGTACTTTTTCCACCAATGGCTAGAGTAGATGGATAGAAAATATCTATTCCCCCAAAAAAGTCCTTAGTTGCATTGTGAAGTTCAATACGAAAGTTCTCAGCAGTTTGTTAAACTAAATTATGTAATTATGGAAGGACATTAAGTGTACAACACTGAAAACAAAACTGGCAAAGCAAATAAGTTCTGCTGTGTATTATTCATTGTATGCTGTTTTTTATGGCAATGATGTTTTCTTCCCAGAAATTGGAGTTGTACATTGTCCCGGTCTACTAACAAATATACATATTCAATTTAGACATTTAGAAATGATCAAGGTCAGTGCTTAGTTTGGCTGGTTTTGTAACATTGTCGAGTGACTAGTAGTAATAATCAATTCATCCTTCACAAATGATTCTCGAGAGATTGTAAAAAGTACCCGGATGATGTAGTGGTTTTGGCCTAATCAGCGCTCATTCGATACACTTGATGGTACTTTCTTTCGTCCTTCTTTTCTTCTTCTGTCCCTAGGTTCACATCTTCTCTCACAATAGGGTGCATATAGACCAGTACAATTATCGAACTGCATATCGGTTTTGACCTAGTTGTCAATGCGTTAGTTTGTGCGAGCATGTGTGTGAGACAGACACACACAGAGAGAGAGAGAGACACAGAGAGAGAGAGAGAGAGAGAGAGAGAGAGAGAGAGAGAGAGAGAGAGAGAGAGAGAGAGAGAGAGAGAGAGAGAGAGAGAGAGAGAGAGAGAGAGAGAGAGAGAGAGAGAGAGAGAGAGAGAGAGAGAGAGAGAGCTAGTTACCACTCAGAGATAGAGAACTGGCTAAGGGCAGACGGACGTGCATGTTGCTGACTATTTGAACTTGAGGGGGCAGTGACGAGCTTGTTAATAGGCATATTTCCCTCTCACTCTAAACCCTGAGTTGCATCAGTCCTTGCAAAGATAAAGTGCACAGAAGTGGAGATGAAAAAAGTTTTTGACCAGTATCTTACCAGCACGAAAAAAGTAAAGAATAGTAAACACTTATTCACCCAGTCACTTCAAGTCAAGGACAGTAGTGTGTAGACTTTGTACATAGTTCCATTGCAGATGGAAGAAAACAATTATACAGTATGAGTGGAACTGCTTTACAAACTGTGACAGGGAATGGGTTAGGTTATTCCACAGGGCACATATGATAGAGACAGATGGCTGAAAACTTCCAAGACATCTGTTTTGTGTGATTAACAGAGTCGATGCCCAGATGCTAATCAGACTGAGTTACTACTACCGCAAATCATTTTAATTTGTGCTACTATGAAAGGCAATTATTCGACACGGAGGTCATGATGATGATTTTGCATCTTTTTGGAAGAGCTGTTTTTCAGTGTCCTTCAAAGTGAGGGAAGGAACTATATATTATCCATATCTCGCTGTATTTCTTGGGAGAGATCTCGTAAATACCTATCTAACATTCATGTCATACAAAAGCCATTGAAATTGGCTGATTCAAAATAATCAAAAATGGTCCCAGAAGTTCAGTTTATTGACCATATGTTGCATGATTACTCACTTATATAAGTGCTTAGAGGACGAGTCAACTCCGGCAGATAGGATACGATGGAAGTGTCTTCCCAAACCCCTTTACAACCTTTGATGTAATTTATTAATGGATACCCCCAAAATATATTGTTAATGTCCTTTTTGACCTGAGACAGGATCATCTGTTTATGATTCCACTGGACATAAGCACTATTCGACAGACTGTGGCAGAGACTAGGGGTGTTCAATTAGTCATGTAGAGACCAGAGATTTAACAAGGTTGGGCAGGGCAGGAAGTGACGATGTTCCTGATGAGTGTGCTGATAAATAGGTTCTCAAGCAGTTTATCTACTGTTTATACACATTTATCTGGAGAGAGAAACAAATAGGCCTAACATTTTAAATGTAATTCAACTTCAAGTAAGTAAAGTTATCACATAGCTATCTTCAAAGCTTGGGGGCTAACATTTGCTAATGCCTATTCCTGCAACTATTGGCTGACATTACTGTATTTGTTTGTTTTGTTCATGGTGTATATGACCATTGCTAGTGTTAAAAGTAGGTAAGAGCAAGTTACAGTCTGAGGTGAGTCATCGCTGAGCAAAATACTAGTACTTCAGTATGAAAACAACAGTAGAGCAATAGAGATGTAGTCTAGACACAAACATGTCTACACTAAGTGCTACATTAAGAAATCACGGCAAATCGTCAAATTGCCTGAAAATACACTTGTGTTCTTTAAATTCAGTTTTAAATTGCAGATCTGGTCAAAATAGTTCATAAATTACAGGCACCACTTTGAATTTCAATTTGCAGAATCTATTGTGCTACTTTTATCTTGGCTGTGGTTATTGGACACTAAATTGAAACAAAATACACACAGGAGAGGGACCAACGCTTTTATAAGTGGCTCAATCCAAGAAACCAATTGTTGGTCTGTTTATCAAAGCAGAATTAAGGCGATATGTATTTAGCTAGGGCATTTACGGATGTCTTCGGAGAAGAGGGACTTTGATGACAGGTAATTGGTGGGCCATGGAGTTTAAAACCTCTCCCATGAGCCCTGTTTTGTAAAATTAAGAATATATTTTTAGTCTGTTTAAGCCAAGGCAATAGTTGCACTAAAAGGGTTTTGAATGTTCCTTAGATGGCAACATTTATGGATAATACATTATAGTCTATTTGAAGTCTTGCGTGATAAGGTCTTTCGAACTCATGAAGCTATGCTTCTTATAGCCCACACTGGCTGCTTGTAAACAGGCAGCCCAATTCTGATAATTGTTCCACTAATTGGTCTTTTGACCAATCACATCAGATCTTTTTCAGAAAAATGTATAAGTACCAATTGGGCTGCCTGTCTAAACGCAGCAAGCACACAGCCAATGATGTACATAAACCCTGGATTTATGATGCTCTATGTATTGGCCAATGAAAGGCTTTGAAGCCGTCTATCGGTAATATTGGCACTCCTCAGAAGAACCAGTTCTCCATAGGAATTAATAGAATTGTCACGGAATTCTGAAGAAGCTTACCAAGGTGCAGCGCGGATGGAGTTCCACATCTTTTAATTAATGTGAAACATACAAAACAATAAAGAAGTCACGCATGCACGCACGCGGGGAAGGAACCAACTTAAATAGGAACCAACACAAAACACAACATAAAGACACATAGAAAACCCTAGTCACGTCCTGGCCCAAAACCCCATAGATAACCCAGAAGGCTATCTATGGCCAGGACGTGACAGGAATGCTACAGTATTTCAATTAAATGTTTGAAGGACAAAACTACAGTATTTTTATGTTGTTGTGGGGCCAGTAACATTAGTAATTTTAATTTTTTTATGTTTAGTTCACATAATATAATTGAAAAGTATGTATTAAGGTGTCCGTAATAGAATAAACGTGGCAAAAACGAATGTAAACATGAATACAGTACATTTAAATGTAATAAAACAATGCATTGCATTTAATTTAATTTAATGCATTTCTATAGCTTCCAAAATATGTTTGACAATGGTGGTGGAGTGCCAAGATGGAGGCGCAGTGGCTTCAAAACAGCGCCCCCCTGTCAGTCATCTAGTGCATGTGTTCCCAATCTTTTTTCCCCAGGGCCCCTTTTTTTACATTTGAAAAATGTCAAGACACCCACGCCCCCCAATGAGAGAGCCTATATTAAATACACCATCTTGATTTTGTTTAATTTGAGGGACCTAGGAAAATATTTATGTTTTTATTTTCTGCAATTCTACATAGTTTAATAAGACTCTTAACATCTTTTAGGCTATTTAATGATACAAAAATAATAATGATGATGATACTGTAAAACTTGAATTATACGTTGAATATCAAATAGCCGCCTGTCCCTTTTAATAGCAGGAAACGGCAACCATTTCAGCAAATAAAAACTTGTTTAAAATAAATGCAGGGTCTAAATCAATTGTTTCCGAGGTTACCATCATTAAATAATTCAGTACTAGCTTGAAAAAAAATATGTCAATCATCTGTTTTTATCTGCAATAAGAAATAGCTATCCATTGGCTGCTAACCGCTGAGAACTGCTAGCTAACTGGAAAACACAAAAACAGTCAACCACTTCGGGAGTACAGACCCCCCAGAAATAATCAGAGTAAGAACTGCCGAAAATAAATAATCAAAGAGGAAAATAATTCTTCTGGCAAGGAAGTTTTCATTTTCTGAAATAGAGGCATACTAAGACGAAAGAAATGTGACACAGTGTGTAAATGATAACACATTAGTGCAGGAAATAAAAAAATTGATTAAAATGCTGGAAGTGAATGCTGGAATTAAACATTTAACTACGCAAATGAGCAAAAGCTCAAATAGAAGCCTGTCTAAGCGCCTGTTGTGTTCAGCGATTTAAGCAAATAAACGCCTGGGAAATTAATTGAAGTTTTACGGTAATAGTAATGATAATAACTATAATAATGGATAAGGAAAATACATTTTAAACCCGATTTCCCCAAATGTTATTCCGCTACCAAATATTTTATTTTGATAATTTATATGAACTCTCAATTAATTTATACATATCATTTTTTACAGAAAGTGTATAGATAAATTGATAGAGACACACCTTCTATAAGATTACTTCCCAAGCAAAGTAAAAAAAATTGCTCACCTTTAGAAGGTCGTAGCTAAGCTTCTGAATGTCAAAGAGCCAAAACATATATATTCCCAAATGTTCATCAGAGTCGCGTCTTCCTCTGGCATTTTGCTGCTTGTTTCTAGCCTAAATTGAAAGCATCGCGGATGTAAGCGTAGTTTTAGATTGTTTTTGTGGCCCAGACCCTAGGTTGGAAATCTCTGATGTAATGTATATAACATGTATAAATCATTGCGCACAGCATTGTCACAACAAATAAAATAGTTGGTGAAGTCGGCAGGTAGCTTAGTGGTTAGAGCGTTGGACTTGTAACCGAAAATCTGTCATTCTGCCCCTGAACAAGGGGCAGAACTGTTCCTAGGCTGTCATTGAAAATAAGAATTTATTCTTAACTGACTTGCCTAGTTAAATAAAATAATAGAATATTATTTCACAATGTTGCCATGACATACAATTACCACTGGTGCAAACACTGTGACAACTTTGGGTGTTGCAAATGAGATGTTTTGCTGATAGCACATTGTTCAAATGAGAATACTAAAAATAGTATAGCAGTAGCTAGCTGGCTTCTTATCTGAAAAGTGAGTGTGTCCAAAAGTAAGACAATTTAGTCAGTTAAGAACAAATTCTTATATACAATAACGGCCTTCCCCGGCCAAACCCTAACCACGCTGGGCCAATTGTGTGCCGCCCTATGGGACTCTATGATACAGCCTGGAATCGAACCAGGGTTTGTAGTGACACCTCTAGCGCTGAGATGCAGTGCCTTAGAGTGCTGCGCCACTTGGGAGCCACACAACATTAATAAACATCTTCCCACAATACAATACACAAAAAAAATAGCGAACTATACTAAACAGAAATATAAACGCAACATGCAACAATTAACAATTTTACTTAGGCCCAGCAAATCAGAATAAGTTTTCCCGCACAAAAAGGCTTCATTACAGACAGAAATACTCCTCAGTTTCATCAGCTGTCTGAGTGGCTGGTCTCAGACGATCCCGCAGGCTAAGAAGCCAGATGTGGAGGTTCTGGGCTGCATGGTTACATGTGGTCTGCGGTTGTGAGGCCGGTTGGACGTACTGCCAAATTCTCTAAAACGATGTTGGAGGTCGCTTATGGTAGAGAAATTAACATTAAATTCTCTGGCAACAGCTCTGTTGGACATTCCTGTAGTCAGCATGCCAAATGCACACTCCCTCAGCTTGAGACATCTATGGAATTGTTTTGTGTGACAAAACTGCACATTTTTGTCACTAACAGGGATGTAAACAAATTTGTGTACAAAATTTGAGAGTAATACTGCGTATTTCAGCTCATGAAACATGGGACCAATACTTTACATGTTGCTTTTATATTTTTGGCATAACACATTCACACTGCCTAAATGTCTTTTATATTGTACAAAATGATGCTCCCTAAATAATTTCATAGACATGCGATACTCTTTGAAAAGCAAAAGCTAAAATTATAACAACAAATTGGTGCTAAGTGGCATAAAAAATCTGTCCTGGCACTCGTGTGGGTTTGAAAGTTAAAAAGCTTCAATGCCTTCATCATGATATACAATGAAGAGACAATTAAATAGCTTTTGTCTTACCTGTGTCTGGGTTTGATCTCCTGTGTCTGGGAGATCACAAGTAGTGCTCCTGCTACTTATTTTCTTCATGAGATACTCTTTATTGGATGTTGTTCACCTTCAATGCTATGGTGCTATAGCCTTTTAATCCAGTAACAAAGTCTATTTGTATGGACACACCTTAAACTATTTTTCATACGCCTTTTGATCCAGGACAACGCACAATAGGATAAGGAAGCAAACAAAACTGAACGCTTCCATAGTGATCAACTCTGACACAGAGACAACGGTGTTAATGTGTACACACTACATATCTGCAACTTCCTCTGTGAAGTTGCAGTCAGTCCTTGCATCCATAGCTCTGTCTATGAATTTGAGAATGGTTCTATCCACTCAGCCATTTACCAAAACACTGGCAGGGTGTCTGCTTTGTTGTTGTTTTAACTGTAGATTGCCTCTTTAAAGTAGCAATATGTAACTTTTTGGGCAACCTGACCAAATTCACATAGAAATATGAATTAGAGATCTATCATTCTACCTGAAAGAAAGTCTAAGAATCTGCTCTATGTGAGTTACTTCTATGCTTCCAGTTCTTAAGTTTTGTTTTAGCGTCTTTTACTTTCTGTACACCAGCTTCAAATCAGCTGAAACAACAACATTTGGAGTTTTGGAAAATCTATTTCACAGCAGTTTAGATAGTACAATGATTCCCTACACTAAACTACCTTATTTTGTCACAAACTGAAATTAGGTTAACTATTAGTTTTAGCGACTAGGAAATGGTGGAGCGATTTCTGCATAGAGCAACTTTCAATGTAGGTTAGAGCAGGTTAGAGTCCGAAATGAGTTAACATGGAGCAAAATACTAGCACTTCAGTGTGTCTTATACATGAGATACTCTTTATTGGATGTCGTTATGGTGCTATTGCTTTTTTGCTCTAGTAACACAGTCTGTCTGTACTCTATGGACATACATAACCTTTCATACACCTCTTGGTCCAGGAACATGCACAATAAGGTAAGGAAGCAAACAAAGCTAAACGCTTCCAGAGACAGAGGGTGAGTGGGTGCTAGAGAGTCGAGTAATTTGCTCTTATAATGCTCCCCCATTTAATTTGCATAAGTGCTTGCATCTGTGCAGACAAAGTCAAAGGCTATTGAAGGCTCAGTGGTCTGCTCTCAACTCAGTCTTATCCCCTGCCTTGTGACCATCCTGCGGTTTTTGTAGAGGCTATTCCTTTGCCCACATTTCTCTTCTTGATGTGCTGTGAATGTTCGGAAAGTAAATTCCCAGCAGGTTAACCCAGAACCATGTATGAAGATAGCTCAGCCAGGTTTTAGAATGGACGCCATGTTATTTTGGAGATGTAATAATACGAGAGGGTCTCCAACAATTCCATTTGAAATGACCCCCTGTAAATAAGCTAAACAGAGCAGTGAATTTAACAGAATTTTTTATTGTAAAGCATTGGGGATAATGTGTCCAAGTCTGTACGGTGTTGTGGTGTCAAACTAAATCTATATCTGCTTTCACTGGACATCTTTATAAGTTTAAAACTATCAGAAATAAACAGCACAACTCAAAATCATAAATTATCATTTAGCAACGGCTATAGAGGAGAAAGTCGTTTGAACGTTCAGACAGAAACCGCATTGGCCCAACTATCTATACGTATACTGTATGGGTTAACCTTACCTCCACAGTCTCCCCCCTTCGCGTGCTTTTAACCTTAACCTGCTTCTGCTGTGCATATAAGACCTGGAGGCATTGGGACAACAGCAATTGGATGTGATATGAAAGCGCATGATTGAAGGGAAACTTCACTGCTAGACACTATTTGTGGTGTTTTTCCAGTCTCCCCACTTCATGTCCCGCTAGCGGAACACCTAGCCCTAACAGGTTTTAACAATATTCCTATCTGCCAGGACATTGCAGGATATCTAGGTTGACTAATTTCCCCTGACTTTGTAAAGACTACAGCCTGACGGGAGCGCTATTTCCTTATTCCCACCCTCGAAGGAAGACTTTTAAAAATGTGGGTGGTACTAGTTTACAGGTTCACGGGAGCTATGTTAGCGTGCACTGTCTATCCAAGATTGCTAAATAATTACCAAGGCTGCTTCTGGTGTCCTCTTTCCAAGAAGAGCTGGATGATGTAGGAACATACAGCACTATTTATTTGAGCCTGAATACATTGAAGAGGAGTGGAGACAGAGAGAAAAATATTTCTGAGACCAGCAAGCAGCTGCGGCAGCCTAGACCAGCTGGACCAGGACTCATGAGAGCAAATGACAAAAGTTGTTTTGCTGTCGGTAGCTAGCAAGCTCTCTTTTTATATGAGGCAGTGTTGTTCAGTATAGCACAATTTCGTGATTGATTCGGCCATAACGGGGCTTGCTAGTACCACTACAAGCCAAGCTAGCCAAGTTTAGCTAGCTAGCGGTGTTTGCTATATCAAAATCCACATTTTGTTGTGTTACAGCCTGAATTTAAAATTGATTCAATTGAGATTTTGTGTCACTGGCTTACACACACTACCCCAATATGTCACTGGACTTAATACAAATTAATACAAATTTAAGCCGAAATGTCTCAAGTCAATAAGTATACAACCCCTTTGATATGGCATGTTCAGGAGTAAAAATGTGCTTAATTTTCAGAAGACATTGATGTCGATTAAGGCAGCCCCCTACACCTCTCGGATTCAGAGGGTTTGGGTTAAATGTGGAAGACACATTTCAGTTATAAAACTAACTAGGTATCTCCCTTCAGTTGTTTTCTGGAGTATCTGCACTTTACTTTACTATTTATATTTTTTACAACTTTTACTTTTGTTTTTATTTGTTTTATTTAACCTTTATTATACTTCACTACATTCCTAAAGAAAATATTGTACATTTACTCCATACATTTTCCCTGACAACCAAAAGTACTTGTTACATTTTGAATGCTTAGAAGAAAATTGTAAAATTCATGGACTTCCCTACTGTGTCTGGCCTCCATGTTTCACGGTGGGAACCACACATGCTGTAATGCGTCTGTGTGTTGCTGGTGTAGAGGAGTCAGGCGCAGGACAGCAGATATGAGTAAATACAGCCAATTTTACTCAATATTCTAACAAATGTCAAAAATATCCAAGCCCACAAATCGGACCCGCAATACAATACAAAAATCACTCACTCACAAACATGGGGGAACAGAGGGTTAAATAATGAACAAGTAATTGTGGGATTGAAACCAGGTGTGTAAAACAAGACAAAATCACTGGAAAAAATGAAAAGTGGATCGGCAATGGCTAGAAAACCGGTGATGTCGACCGCCGAACGCCGCCCAAGCAAGGAGAGGGACCGACTTCGGCGGAAGTCGTGACACATGCGGAGATCATCCATTCACCTACTCTTCGTCTCACAAAGACATGGTAGTTGGAACCAAAAATCTCGAATCAGACCAAAGGACAGATTTCCACCAGTCTAATGTCCATTGCTCGTGTTACTTGTCACAAGCAAGTCTCTTCTTCTTATTGGTGTCGTTTAGTAGTGGCTGCTTTGCAGCAATTCGACCATAAAGGCCTGATTCACGCAGTTGATGTCTGTTACTAGAACTCTGTTTACCATTTATTTGGGCTGCAATCTGAGGTGCAGTAAACTGTAATGAACTTATCCTCTGCAACAGGTCTTCCTTTCCTGTGGAGGTCCTCATGAGAGCCAGTTTCATTATAGCGCTTGATGGTTTTTGCGACTGCACTTGAAGGAACTCTTGAAATGTTTCGTATTGACAGACCTTCATGTCTTAAAGTAATGATGGACTGTCGTTTCCCTTTGCTTATTTGAGCTATTCTTCCCATAATATAGACTAGGTCTTTTACCAAATAGGGCTATCTCTGTATACCACCCATACTTTGTCACAACACAACTGATTGGCTCAAATGCATTGAGGAAAGATATTCCACAAATTATCTTTTGACAAGGCACACCTCTTAATTGAAATGCATTCCAGGTGACTACCTCATGAAGCTGGTTGAGAGAATGCCATGAGTGGGCAAAGCTGTCAAGGCAAAGGGTGGCTACTTTGAATTATCTCAAATATATTTTGATTTGTTTAACACTTTTTTTGTTACTACATGATTCCAAATGTGTTATTTCATAGTTGTGATGTCTTCACTATCATAATACAATGTAGAAAATAATAAAAATAAAGAAAAACCCTTGAATGAGTAGGTGTCCAAACTTTTGACTGGTACTGTATATAAAGTGTAATATTGGGATGCAAACTCATAATTGAATAGATTTAAACTATCTGACATGGTCTTCTTTTTTAAAATCAAGATATGGTCACTAGGGTTCTCTCAAACTAAGAGTGTCGCTGCGCCACATTGCCATCTTGGCTGCTCCATAGCTAATGTTAGCTCACACAATGGTCATTAAGTTACACAGCTTAATTAACTACACCTGGAACCTATTCACAGAAAACCATATTGTTGGTCATTACAGTACGCTAATATGAGATAAAGTTAGCATATTTTGGTAGCTAGCTATATTGTCAGAGCCAACCAACCCGACTTACCTGTTTTTTGAATTTTGTTTTCAGTTAATAAAGTTCCCCCCAAAATTCCACCAACAATGGGGTTTCTCAATTAACCTCACCTCCTAAATGGTTCTTGGAAGAACCATGTGGGTGTATTTTTCATTGCCAAGAACCCTAAGGTTATAAAGGCACAGGGTGAAAAAAAGTATTTGATCCCCTGCTGATTTTGTACGTTTGCCCACTGACAAAGACATGATCAGTCTATAATTTTAATGGTAGGTTTATTTGAACAGTGAGAGACAGAATAACAACAAAAAAATCCAGAAAAACGCATTTGAAAAATATTATAAATTGATTTGCATTTTAATGAGGGAAATAAGTATTTGACCCCTCTGCAAAACATGACTTAGTACTTGGTGGCAAAATCCTTGTTGGTAATCACAGAGGTCAGATGTTTCTTGTAGTTGGCCACCAGGTTCGCACACATCTCAAGATTGATTTTGTCCCACTCCTCTTTGCAGATCTTCTCCAAGTCATTAAGGTTTCGAGGCTGACGTTTGGCAACTCGAACCTTCAGCTCCCTCCACAGATTTTCTGTGGGATTAAGGTCTGGAGACTGGCTAGAACACTCTAGGACCTTAATGTGTATCGTCTTGAGCCACACTTTTGTTGCCTTGGCCGTGTGTTTTGGGTCATTGTCATGCTGGAATACCCATCCACGACCCATTTTCAATGTCCTGGCTGAGGGAAGGAGGTTCTCACCCAAGATTTGACGGTACATGGCCCCGTCCATCGTCCCTTTGATGCGGTGAAGTTGTCCTGTCCCCTTAGCAGAAAAACACCCCCAAAGCATAATGTTTCCACCTCCATGTTTGACGGTGGGGATGGTGTTCTTGGGGTCATAGGCAGCTCCAAACACGGCGAGTTGAGTTGATGCCAAAGAGCTCCATTTTGGTCTCATCTGACCACAACACTTTCACCCAGTTGTCCTCTGAATTATTCAGATTTTCATTGGCAAACTTCAGACGGGCATGTATATTTGCTTTCTTGAGCAGGCGGACCTTGCGGGCGCTGCAGGATTTCAGTCCTTCACGGCGTAGTGTGTTACCAATTGTTATCTTGGTGACTATGGTCCCAGCTGCCTTGAGATCATTGACAAGATCCTCCCGTGTAGTTCTGGGCTGATTCCTCACCGTTCTCATGATCATTGCAACTCCACGAGGTGAGATCTTGCATGGAGCCCCAGGCCGAGGGAGATTGACAGTTATTTTGTGTTTCTTCCATTTGCGAATTATCGCACCAACTGTTGTCACCTTCTCACCAAGCTGCTTGGCGATGGTCTTGTAGCCCATTCCAGCCTTGTGTAGGTCTACAATCTTGTCCCTGACATCCTTGGAGAGCTCTTTGGTCTTGGCCATGGTGGAGAGTTTGGAATCTGATTGATTGATTGCTTCTGTGGACAGGTGTCTTTTGTACAGGTAACAAGCTGAGATTAGGAGCACTCCCTTTAAGAGTGTGCTCCTAATCTCAGCTCATTACCTGTATAAAAGAAACCTGGGAGCCAGAAATCTTTCTAATTGAGAGGGGGTCAAATACTTATTTCCCTCATTAAAATGCAAATTATTTCAAAACATTTTTCACATGCATTTTTTCACATGTTATTCTGTCTCTCACTGTTCAAATAAACCTACCATTAAAATTATAGACTGATCATTTCTTTGTCAGTGGGCAAACGTACAAAATAAGCAGGGGATCAAATACTTTTTTCCCTCACTGTAGGCACGCTTTATTTTTTCTGGTTTAGCATCCCAGATAATGCAAAATATTTTATCCTCATGATTTAAAAAAACAAATCATCAGGAGTAGGCAGCGCCATAAGTAAGTGAGTAAACTGAGATATGACTAAGGAGTGACTAAGGAGTTAGGAGACTAAGGCAATATTTCCATAAATAGACAGGTATTTACCTCTACATGGTTGCAGGATCATGTAGAGGTAAATTTTCTATTTAAATTTTCAGTTTTCTATTTAAATTCATTGTGGAGAGCTTATTTATATCTTTTGTGATATGAATACCAAGTATGTCTACTTCAAAATCAGCCCATTTCATACATAAACTGCAGGGTAATGTAAAGGTTGTATTTTTTAAAGATCCAATACGTAATATTGTACACTTATCATAATTAGGTTTTAGTCCAGAGAGTACAGAAAAGTTATCTAGATCCTCAACGAGACATTGCAGGGATCTAGCATGCGGACTTAATATAAAACTTGAGTCATCGGCATACGTGGACACCTTTGTTTTTAAGCCTTGAATTTCTAATCCTCTAATGTTGTTATTGGATCTGCTTTTAATAGCTAGCATTTCAATGGCCATAACGAATAGATGTGGTGACAGCGGACACCCTTGTTTAACTCCTCTTGACAATTCAAAACTGAGAAGTAGCTGTTATTTATTATTTTACACCTGCGGTTGCCAGGCATTTATAAATAATATCCAGTCTTACTTTATCAAATGCCTTTTCAAAATCCACTATAAATACCAGGCCTGGCTTCTTAGATGTTACATGAAGTTCTAGTATTTCTAGTAGTTGTCGTAAATTATCTCCAATGTATCGTCCATGTAAAAAACATGTCTGATCAGGATGAACAATACCTGGTAAAACCTTTTTAATTCTGAGTGCTATGCATTTTGCTAGTATTTTTGCATCATAACATTGAAGTGTAAGGGGCCTCCAGTTTTTTAGATAGACTGGGTCTTTATATTTGCCATCAGACCTTCCTGCTGAGTACCTGACAGACTACCATTTCTATAGGAGTAGTTAAGTTTAATAAACTGGTATAAATGTTTCCGAAGAAGTGTGGATCATCCTGATTTGGACCATATAGATTAATGAGCCAAATCTCTTTTTCATCCACTTTCACATTCAAAAAGATCCAACTTCCTTGCGAATCATTCCTGACTATTTGTACATTCAGATCAAATGTATGGTTAATTAATATCATCACACCTTTTGAGTTCCTTTGTCCATGACAGAAAATTATTTCACCACCCCATTCCTTTATCCACGTAACTTCATCTAAGGATGTAGTGTGAGTTTCCTGTAAACAGTATATGTTATTTTCCTTTTCTTTATCTTTATTTTCCTTTTATAATCTGCTAAACCGTTACAATTATAACTGGCTATACTTATTTTACCCCTTACCATAACTAGATACTATTCTCACTCTCAATTGACCATAATTAGTGCTTGTAAAGTTACTGCCATCAGAGGTATTATTATGGTCAAAATTAGAGCTTTCAAGTGTCTGATATTTAGAATTCAAGAAATAGGATCTTGCAATATTTGTTTTATTCCCTTGCCTGTTTGCCCTTGCCAATGCCACAGATGTTAGAAAATTGAGACAAGACATTATGTGTGTAGTAAATCTAAGTAGGTTGATGTGTATGGTATTGGATGTGATTTAGTGAGAGTGTGTACAATGTCTGAATAAGAGTAAGACTATAATGTATGCTGTCCAAATAAATAATAACTCTGTCAATTTGCATGGTTGAGTGTCTATGTGTGTAACATGTAGTGCATATGCCTTAAAATTCATGATGATAATTGTAATCCATATCGTATCACCGTCATAGTTGCATCATAATTAACTTTAACATCATTGAAAAACACATCCCAGCATTTCCATAGCAATTGACGTTTCACATGATCATGAGCGTTCTCCTGTTCCTCAAGTAATTCAACGTATTTATGCAGTAGGCCTATATGCTATCTTGACACAGAGAGTGCTCAGGACTCACAGAGCACACCCCGAGTAGGTCATAGCTTATTATGAATGGAAAGCCATGCTACATGATATACATTTATTACATTCATTTTTTTATTATTAAAGTGGCTAGAGATTTGAGTCAATATGTTGGCAGCAGCCACTCAATGTTAGTGATGGCTGTTTATCAGTCTGATGGCCATGAGATAGAAGCTGTTTTTCAGTCTCTCAGTCCCAGCTTTGATGCATCTGTACTGACCTCGCCTTCTGGATGATAGCGGGGTGAACAGGCAGTGGCTCGGGTGATTGTTGTCCTTAATGATCTTTTTTGCCTTCCTGTGACATCGGGGGGTGTAGGTGTCCTGGAGGGCAGGTAGTTTGCCCCCGGTGATGCGTTGTGCACTTGTCCAGCCAGAGATCAGTTAACCAAATATACAGATAGAGATTCAGTGAAACAAAATCACATTGATTGATTGGTCAGGAATAGGACAGGCTACTATGCGAGTGAAGAGCAGAATCCACTTGTATAACATGCTAGCAAAATGTTCTGCTCAGCTAATACAGTGAATTCGGAAATTATTCAGACCCCTTCACTTTTTCCACATTTTGTTACGTTACAGCCTTATTCTAATATGTATTAAAATAATAAAATCCTGATCAATCTACACACAATACCCCATAATGACAAAGCAAAACACATTTTTTGAATTTTTGCAAATGTATTAAAAGTAAAAAACAGAAATACCTTATTTACATAAATATTCAGACCCTTTGCTATGAGACTCGAAATTGAGCTCAGGTGCTTCCTGTTTCCATTAATCATTCTTGAGATGTTTCTACAACTTGATTGGAGTCTACCTGTGGTAAATTCAATTGATTGGACATGATTTGGAAAGGCACACACCTGTCTATATAAGGTCGCACGGTTGACAGTGCATGTCAGAGAAAGAAAATCAAGCACTGATGTCGAAGGAATTTTCTGTAGAGCTCCGAGACAGGATTGTGTCAAGGCACAGATCTGGGGAAGGGTACCAAAACATTTCTGCAGCATTAAAGGTCCCCAAGAACACAGTGGCCTCCATCATTCTTAAATGGAAGAAGTTTGGAACCACCAAGACTCTTCCTAGAGTTGGTCGCCCGGCCAAACTGAGCAATCGGGGGAGAAGGGCCTTTGTCGGGGAGGTGACCAAGAACCCGATGGTAACTCTGACAGAGCCCCAGAGTTCCTCTGTGGAGATGGGAGAACTTTCCAGAAGGACAAACATCTCTGCAGCACTCCACCAATCAGGCCTTTATGGTAGATTGACCAGAGGAGGGCTTGCTAGCTACAGTATTTGAATAATCTTAGCCATTTTCTTCTAAAACAGAATCAGCATTTAGCTAGCTAGCCTTCTTCCAAACCTGTGATCTCATGGGGGCTTCAGGAGCCAGCGGGTTGGAATCTAAATCTAGAGTGGCGTGTAGACATGTTTGCACATTTGTTGGTCTCGCAATTATTTTTCTCGCTGTCTCCACTCTTCTTCAGTCTCGGATAGACAGTGCACGGTAGCATAGCTCCCCTGAACCTGTAAACTAGTACCACCCACATTTTGAAAAGTCTTCCTTACATCTACCAATGGGTGCTCTTCTTTCTCTGTTGTTTGACATTCAATGCTCGACTGAGGGAATTTTGTGTGTGGGGTACAGAGATTAAACACTGTTATTGCACACAGATTGAGTCCATGCAACTTATATTATGTGACTTGTTAAGCAATTTTTTACTCCTGAACTTATTTAGTCTTGCCATAACAAAGGGGTTGAAGACTTAAGACATTTCAGCTTTTCATTTTTTATTAATTTGTAAAAAATGTGAAAAACATCATTCCACTTTGACATTATGGCATACTGTGTGTAGGCCAGTGACACTTTTTTTTCCAAATTATTTTATTTTAAATTCAGGCTGTAATACAACAAAATGTTGAAAAAGTCAAAGGGTGTGAATACTTTCTAAAGGCACTGTATCTACATACGTATCAAATAATCTTGAAAGTGAAAGATGCACATCCCTAGTATATAAATCTATATATTCTCAACACTAAATATTGAGAAAATACCACCAATTTACAAACAGAGAATGTAATTGAGATGATGCGATGGTGGAACGGATCAAAGCGCGCCATTTGCGGTGAATGCATCAAGTAGCCTATATAGGCCTACCAATGGACAGTTTTTGTTGGATATAAAATGCACTTTTAGATCACCAATTACATGGCTATCTAGCAACAATATCATATTTAGGGTTAGCAATCTAGTTAATGTGTTTTGAGTTCCCACTTCCTCTGGTGAATTGTTGAGCACATAGCCTAGGCCAAAATGCACAAAAACGATGCAGGCAGATGAATATCTTAAAAGCAAAAAATAAATCTGAATTTTATGGATCCTATTTTGACATGTTGCACATCAAAACTATAATTCATGCATTCCCTGAACATTTTAGACGAAATAGCTAACTTGTTTCATGTCTTACTTGGCACTGGAAAAGTCTAAAGTCTAAAGCCCTAATGGAAAGTAACTGTGCATCATGATATTACCTTTTGTCCATATCGCCCAGCTCTAGGAAGAGGGTAGCCTACATTTTTGTCTGATTCTCTGTATGGTAATAATAATGACAATAATGAATTACATTTTGTAAAGCGGTTCCTTGCATCATACAACACAATTTGCAGTCAACTTTTTGGCCCATGGTGTTACAGACCATTATTATAATATGTTTCATCTTTGAACAAGTGACTTGAGCTTTCAGACAAGTAAAAAAGTCAGAATGACAAGTGGCTAAAAAAGTTAAGGTCAAGCCGTGTAGATGATTCCACCATGGTCAACGACAACTGGATACTAGAACTGAACCGATGGACATGAGGCAATGAAATTTGGTATGTAAACCTTATGTATATGTCCTTAGAAGCCTTGTGAATATAAAGTCACTGCAACCTTGGCTGCACCAGACCAGTTGGTGGCACTATAGATGTCATTGGCACCAGTGGCACCATAATATATTGATCAAGAGGGCTTGGTCTGATGCAAATTAATGTTAGATTTAAATTATGCAGACGAACAATGTGAAATATTGTTAGTACTATCTCTATAATCACATATTGAAGGTGAGTGAAGGATTTCAATATGTTTCAAATAGGTTAAGTCAAAAAGCACAACGGATAATGAGCTAAGTGTCAAAGACAGCCAAATCGATTGATATTCCATTCCAACCAGCCACCACCACCAAGGGAGACATTCACACCAGAAGCCCTGCAGGTGGTAGCCTACCAAAATTACTTTGATGGCCCGTGATGGGAGTTCATTCAAGGGAATCCCACACATGGCCTGTGTTTGAAATGGCGTCCTATTTCCTACATCAAATCAAATCAAATTTATTTATAAAGCCCCCCTTACATCAGCTGATGTCACAGAGTGCTGTACAGAAACCCAGCCTAAAACCCCAAACAGCAAGCAATGCAGGTGTAAAAGCACAGTGGCTAGGAAAAACTCCCTAGAAGGCCAAAACCTAGGAAGAAACCTAGAGAGGAACCAGGCTGTGAGGGGTGGCCAGTCCTCTTCTGGCTGTGCCGGGTGCAGATTATAACAGAACATGGACAAGATTTTAAAATGTTCATAAAACAGGCAGAACAGTTGAAACTGGAGAAGCAGCACGGCCAGGTGGACATCCAGGTAGGCCTTGAGGAATGGTCCTAATGCTCAGGTCCTCCGAGAGAGAGAGAGAGAGAGAGAGAGAGAGAGAGAGAGAGAGAGAGAGAGAGAGAGAGAGAGAGAGAGAAAAAGAAAGAGAGAGATAATTAGAGAGAGCATACTTAAATTCGTACAGGACACCAGATAAGAGAAGAAATACTCCAGATATAACAGACGGACCCTAGCCCCCCGACACATAAACTACTGCAGCATAAATACTGGGGGCTGAGACAGGAGGGGTCGGGAGACACTGTGGCCCCGTCCGACGAAACCCCCGGACAGGGCCAAACAGGCAGGATATAACCCCACCCACTCTGCCGAAGCACAGCCCCCACACCACTAGAGGGATAACTTCAACCACCAACTTACCATCCTGAGACAAGGCCGAGTATAGCCCACAAGATCTCCGCCACGGCACCAGAAGCCAGTGACTCAGCCCCTGTAATAGGGTTAGAGGCAGAGAATCCCAGTGGAGGGAACCGGCCAGGCAAAGACAGCAAGGGTGGTTCGTTGCTCCAGTGCCTTTCCGTTCACCTTCACACTCCTGGGCCAGACTACACTCAGTCATAGGACCTACTGAAGAGATGAGTCTTCAATAAAGACTTAAAGGTTGAGACCGAGTCTGCGTCTCTCACATGGATAGGCAGACTATTCCATAAAAATGGAGCTCTATAGGAAAAGCCCTGCCTCCAGCTGTTTGCTTAGAAATTCTAGGGACAGTAAGGAGGCTCTGCGTCTTGTGACCGTAGCGTGCGTGTAGGTATGTACAGCAGGACCAAATCAGAAAGATAGGTAGGAGCAAGCCCATGTAATGCTTTGTAGGTTAGCAGTAAAACCTTGAAATCAGCCCTAGCCTTAACAGGAAGCCAGTGTAGAGAGGCTAGTACTGGAGTAATATGATCAAATTTTGGGGTTCTAGTCAAGATTCTAGCAGCCGTGTTAAGCACTAACTGAAGTTTATTTAGTGCTTTATCCGGATAGCCGGAAAATAAAGCATTGCAGTAGTCTAACCTAGAAGTTACAAATGCATGGATTAACTTTTTCTGCATCATTTTTGGACAGAAAGTTTCGGATTTTTACAATGTTACGTAAATGGAAAAAAGCTGTCCTTGAAACAGTCTTGATATGTTCGTCAAAAGAGAGATCAGGGTCCAGAGTAACGCCGAGGTCCTTCACAGTTTTATTTGAGAGGACTGTACAACCATCAAGATTAATTGTCAGATTCAACAGAAGATCTCTTTGTTTCTTGGGACCTAGGACTAGCATCTCTGTTTTGTCAGAGTTTAAAAGTAGAAAATTTTCCGCCATCCACTTCCTTATGTCTGAAACACAGGCTTCCAGGGAGGGCAATTTTGGGGCTTCACCATGTTTCATCGAAATGTACAGCTGTGTGTCATCCGCATAGCAGTGAAAGTTAACATTATGTTTCCGAATGACATCACCAAGTGGTAAAATATATAGTGAAAACGATAGTGGTCCTAAAACAGAGCCTTGAGGAACACCGAAATTTACAGTTGATTTGTCAGAGGACAAACCATCCACAGAGACAAACTGATATCTTTCCGACAGATAAGATCTAAACCAGGCCAGAACTTGTCCATGTAGACCAATTTGGGTTTCCAATCTCTCCAAAAGAATGTGGTGATCGATGGTATCAAAAAGCAGCACTAAGGTCTAGGAGCATGAGTACAGTTGCAGAGCCTCGGTCTGACGCCATTAAAAGGTCATTTACCACCTTCACAAGTGCAGTCTCAGTGCTATGATGGGGTCTAAAACCAGACTGAAGCGTTTAGATACATTGTTTGTCTTCAGGAAGGCAGTAAGTTGCTGCGCAACAGCTTTTTCTAAAATCTTTGAGAGGAATGGAAGATTCGATATAGGCCGATAGTTTTTTATATTTTCTGGGTCAAGGTTTGGCTTTTTAAGAGAGGCTTTATTACTGCCACTTTTAGTGAGTTTGGTACACATCCGGTAGATAGAGAGCTGTTTATTATGTTCAACATAGGAGGGCCAAGCACAGGAAGCAGCTCTTTCAGTAGTTTAGTTGGAATAGGGTCCAGTATGCAGCTTGAAGGTTTAGAGGCCATGATTATTTTCATCAATGTGTCAAGAGATATGGTACTAAAAACTTGAGTGTCTCTCTTGATTTTATGTCCTGGCAAAGTTGTGTGGACTCAGGACAACTGAGCTTTGGAGGAATACGCAGATTTAAAGAGGAGTCCGTAATTTGCTTTCTAATGATCATGATCTTTTCCTCAAAGAAGTTCATGAATGAATCACTGCTGAAGTGAAAGCCATCTTCTCTTGGGAATGCTGCTTTTTGTTAGCTTTGTGACAGTATCAAAAAGAAACTTTGGATTATTCTTATTTTCCTCAATTAACTTGGAAAAATAGGATGATCGAGCAGCAGTGAGGGCTCTTCGATACTGCACGGTACTGTCTTTCCAAGCTAGTCGGAAGACTACCAGTTTGGTGTGGCGCCATTTCCGTTCCAATTTTCTGGAAGCTTGCTTCAGAGCTCGGGTATTTTCTGTATACCAGGGAGCTAGTTTTTTATGGCAAATGTTTTTTGTTTTTAGGGGTGCAACTGCATCTAGGGTATTGCGCAAGGTTACATTGAGTTCCTCAGTTAGGTGGTTAACTGATTTTTGTACTCTGACGTCCTTGGGTAGGTGGAAGGATTCTGGAAGGGCATCTAGGAATCTTTGGGATGTCTGAGAATTTATAGCACGACTTTTGATGATCCTTGGTTGGGGTCTGAGCAGATTATCTGTTGTGATTTCAAACGTAATAAAATGGTGGTCTGATAGTCCAGGATTATGAGGAAAAACATTAAGATCCACAACATTTATTCCACGGGACAAAACTAGGTCCAGAGTATGACTGTGGCAGTGAGTAGGTCCGGAGACATGTTGGACAAAACCGACAGAGTCGATGATGGCTCCAAAAGCCTTTTGGAGTGGGTCTGTGGACTTTTCCATGTGAATATTAAAGTCACCAAAAATTAGAATATTGTCTGCCTTGACTGCAAGGTCCGATAGGAATTCAGGGAACTCAGTGAGGAATGTTGTATATGGCCCAGGAGGCCTGTAAACAGTAGCTATAAAAAGTGATTGAGTAGGCTGCATAGATTTCATGACTAGAAGCTCAAAAGACGAAAACGTCGGTTTTTTGTTTTTTGTAAATAGAAATTTGCTATTGTAAATGTTAGCAACACCTCCGCCTTTGCGGGATGCGCGGGGGATATGGTCACTAGTGTAACCAGGAGGTGAGGCCTCATTTAACACAATAAATTCATCAGGCTTGAGGCATGTTTCAGTCAGGCCAATCACATCAAGATTATGATCAGTGATTAGTTCATTGACTAGAACTGCCTTGGAAGTGAGGGATCTAACATTGAGTAGCCCCATTTTGAGATGTGAGGTATCACAATCTCTTTCAATAATGGCAGCAATGGAGGAGGTCTTTATTCTAGTGAGATTGCTAAGGCGAACACCGCCATGTTTAGTTTTGCCCAACCTAGGTCGAGGCACAGACACAGTCTCAATAGAGATAGCTGAGCTGACTACACTAACTGTGCTAGTGGCAGACTCCACTAAGCTGGCAGGCTGGCTAACAGCCTGCTGCCTGGCCTGCACCCTATCTCATTGTGAAGCTAGAGGAGTTAGAGCCCTGTCTATGTTCGTAGATAAGATGAGAGCACCCCTCCAGCTAGGATGGAGTCCGTCACTCCTCAACAGGCCAGGCTTGGTCCTGTTTGTGGGTGAGTCCCAGAAAGAGGGCCAATTATCTACAAATTCTATCTTTTGTGTGGGGCAGAAAACAGTTTTCAACCAGCGATTGAGTTGTGAGACTCTGCTGTAGAGCTCATCACTCCCCTAACTGGGAGGGCCAGAGACAATTACTCGATGCCGACACATCTTTCTAGCTGATTTACACGCTGAAGCTATGTTGCGCTTGGTGACCTCTGACTGTTTCATCCTAACATCGTTGGTGCCGACGTGGATAACAATATCTCTATACTCTCTACACTCGCCAGATTTAGCCTTAGCCAGCACCATCTTCAGGTTAGCCTTAACGTCGGTAGCCCTGCCCCTGGTAAACAGTGTATGATCGCTGGGTGATTCGCTTCAAGTCTAATACTGCGAGTAATGGAGTCGCCAATGACTAGAGTTTTCAATTTGTCAGTGCTAATGGTGGGAGGCCTCGGCATCTCAGACCCGTGAACGGGAGGAGTAGAGACCAGAGAAGGCTCGGCCTCTGACTCCGACCCGCTGCTTAATGGGGAAAACCGGTTGAAAGTTTCTGTCGGGCTGAATGAGCGACACCGGTTGAGCATTGCTCCAGCATTTCCTTCCAGAAGCCGTGAGAAAATTGTCCGGCTGCGGGGACTGTGCGAGGGGATTTCTACGACTATCTGTACTTAATAGTGGCACAGACGCTGTTTCATCCTTTCCTACACTTACATTTCCCTTGCCTAACGATTGCGTCTGAAGCTGGGCTTGCAGCACAGCTATCTCGCCTTTGCCGACCGTTCTCCTGTATGTTATGAGTACAGCGACTGCAATTAGAAGGCATGATGTTAATGTTACTACTTAGCTTCGGTTGGTGGAGGTCCTGACGAAACACGTCCAGATAAGCGTCCGGAGTGAAAAAGTTGAATGTAAAAATAAACTAATTACAAAGTAAAAACTGTCAGGTAGCAAAGTTAGGTTAGCAACAAAACGCACAGCAGCACGTAAACAAGTCTACTAGTTGTGACCGGAAATGATGATCAATGATGATTAAGGCAACAGTATAGTGTTAACAGTCTGGGTTAAGGCAACAGTACAGTGTTAACAGTCTGGGTTAAGGCAACAGTACATATCGCACTACTTTTGAACCCAACAGGCCCTGATAAAAAGTAGTGAATAGGGGGCCGTTTCAGAACTGGAATTTGTGAGACCCATCCAACACCCCAACTTTTTCCCTCTCAGTGTAGACTAGAGCCGTCCACTGTGCCCAGCGAGAGTGAGCCATTTCCTGAAAGAGGCCATTAACCTGTCTGTCGGAAGTGGAACCACTGCAGTCAACACAGTCCTTGAGACCGAGTCTGCGTCTCTCACATGGATAGGCAGACTATTCCATAAAAATGGAGCTCTATAGGAAAAAGCCCTGCCTCCAGCTGTTTGCTTAGAAATTCTAGGGACAGTAAGGAGGCCTGCGTCTTGTGACCGTAGCGTACGTGTAGGTATGTACGGCAGGACCAAATCAGAAAGATAGGTAGGAGCAAGCCCATGTAATGCTTTGTAGGTTAGCAGTAAAACCTTGAAATCAGCCCTAGCCTTAACAGGAAGCCAGTGTAGAGAGGCTAGTACTGGAGTAATATGATCAAATTTTGGGGTTCTAGTCAAGATTCTAGCAGCCGTGTTAAGCACTAACTGAAGTTTATTTAGTGCTTTATCCGGATAGCCGGAAAATAAAGCATTGCAGTAGTCTAACCTAGAAGTTACAAATGCATGGATTAACTTTTTCTGCATCATTTTTGGACAGAAAGTTTCGGATTTTTACAATGTTACGTAAATGGAAAAAGCTGTCCTTGAAACAGTCTTGATATGTTCGTCAAAAGAGAGATCAGGGTCCAGAGTAACGCCGAGGTCCTTCACAGTTTTATTTGAGAGGACTGTACAACCATCAAGATTAATTGTCAGATTCAACAGAAGATCTCTTTGTTTCTTGGGACCTAGGACTAGCATCTCTGTTTTGTCAGAGTTTAAAAGTAGAAAATTTTCCGCCATCCACTTCCTTATGTCTGAAACACAGGCTTCCAGGGAGGGCAATTTTGGGGCTTCACCATGTTTCATCGAAATGTACAGCTGTGTGTCATCCGCATAGCAGTGAAAGTTAACATTATGTTTCCGAATGACATCACCAAGTGGTAAAATATATAGTGAAAACGATAGTGGTCCTAAAACAGAGCCTTGAGGAACACCGAAATTTACAGTTGATTTGTCAGAGGACAAACCATCCACAGAGACAAACTGATATCTTTCCGACAGATAAGATCTAAACCAGGCCAGAACTTGTCCATGTAGACCAATTTGGGTTTCCAATCTCTCCAAAAGAATGTGGTGATCGATGGTATCAAAAGCAGCACTAAGGTCTAGGAGCATGAGTACAGTTGCAGAGCCTCGGTCTGACGCCATTAAAAGGTCATTTACCACCTTCACAAGTGCAGTCTCAGTGCTATGATGGGGTCTAAAACCAGACTGAAGCGTTTAGATACATTGTTTGTCTTCAGGAAGGCAGTAAGTTGCTGCGCAACAGCTTTTTCTAAAATCTTTGAGAGGAATGGAAGATTCGATATAGGCCGATAGTTTTTTATATTTTCTGGGTCAAGGTTTGGCTTTTTAAGAGAGGCTTTATTACTGCCACTTTTAGTGAGTTTGGTACACATCCGGTAGATAGAGAGCTGTTTATTATGTTCAACATAGGAGGGCCAAGCACAGGAAGCAGCTCTTTCAGTAGTTTAGTTGGAATAGGGTCCAGTATGCAGCTTGAAGGTTTAGAGGCCATGATTATTTTCATCAATGTGTCAAGAGATATGGTACTAAAAACTTGAGTGTCTCTCTTGATTTTATGTCCTGGCAAAGTTGTGTGGACTCAGGACAACTGAGCTTTGGAGGAATACGCAGATTTAAAGAGGAGTCCGTAATTTGCTTTCTAATGATCATGATCTTTTCCTCAAAGAAGTTCATGAATGAATCACTGCTGAAGTGAAAGCCATCTTCTCTTGGGAATGCTGCTTTTTGTTAGCTTTGTGACAGTATCAAAAAGAAACTTTGGATTATTCTTATTTTCCTCAATTAACTTGGAAAAATAGGATGATCGAGCAGCAGTGAGGGCTCTTCGATACTGCACGGTACTGTCTTTCCAAGCTAGTCGGAAGACTACCAGTTTGGTGTGGCGCCATTTCCGTTCCAATTTTCTGGAAGCTTGCTTCAGAGCTCAGGTATTTTCTGTATACCAGGAGCTAGTTTTTATGGCAAATGTTTTTGTTTTTAGGGTGCAACTGCATCTAGGGTATTGCGCAAGGTTACATTGAGTTCCTCAGTTAGGTGGTTAACTGATTTTTGTACTCTGACGTCCTTGGGTAGGTGGAAGGATTCTGGAAGGGCATCTAGGAATCTTTGGGATGTCTGAGAATTTATAGCACGACTTTTGATGATCCTTGGTTGGGGTCTGAGCAGATTATCTGTTGTGATTTCAAACGTAATAAAATGGTGGTCTGATAGTCCAGGATTATGAGGAAAAACATTAAGATCCACAACATTTATTCCACGGGACAAAACTAGGTCCAGAGTATGACTGTGGCAGTGAGTAGGTCCGGAGACATGTTGGACAAAACCGACAGAGTCGATGATGGCTCCAAAAGCCTTTTGGAGTGGGTCTGTGGACTTTTCCATGTGAATATTAAAGTCACCAAAAATTAGAATATTGTCTGCCTTGACTGCAAGGTCCGATAGGAATTCAGGGAACTCAGTGAGGAATGTTGTATATGGCCCAGGAGGCCTGTAAACAGTAGCTATAAAAAGTGATTGAGTAGGCTGCATAGATTTCATGACTAGAAGCTCAAAAGACGAAAACGTCGGTTTTTTTTTTTGTAAATAGAAATTTGCTATTGTAAATGTTAGCAACACCTCCGCCTTTGCGGGATGCGCGGGGGATATGGTCACTAGTGTAACCAGGAGGTGAGGCCTCATTTAACACAATAAATTCATCAGGCTTGAGGCATGTTTCAGTCAGGCCAATCACATCAAGATTATGATCAGTGATTAGTTCATTGACTAGAACTGCCTTGGAAGTGAGGGATCTAACATTGAGTAGCCCCATTTTGAGATGTGAGGTATCACAATCTCTTTCAATAATGGCAGCAATGGAGGAGGTCTTTATTCTAGTGAGATTGCTAAGGCGAACACCGCCATGTTTAGTTTTGCCCAACCTAGGTCGAGGCACAGACACAGTCTCAATAGAGATAGCTGAGCTGACTACACTAACTGTGCTAGTGGCAGACTCCACTAAGCTGGCAGGCTGGCTAACAGCCTGCTGCCTGGCCTGCACCCTATCTCATTGTGAAGCTAGAGGAGTTAGAGCCCTGTCTATGTTCGTAGATAAGATGAGAGCACCCTCCAGCTAGGATGGAGTCCGTCACTCCTCAACAGGCCAGGCTTGGTCCTGTTTGTGGGTGAGTCCCAGAAAGAGGGCCAATTATCTACAAATTCTATCTTTTGTGTGGGGCAGAAAACAGTTTTCAACCAGCGATTGAGTTGTGAGACTCTGCTGTAGAGCTCATCACTCCCCTAACTGGGAGGGGCCAGAGACAATTACTCGATGCCGACACATCTTTCTAGCTGATTTACACGCTGAAGCTATGTTGCGCTTGGTGACC
The DNA here is from genome assembly GCA_030435695.1 of Brachymystax lenok tsinlingensis. Classification (NCBI taxonomy): domain Eukaryota; kingdom Metazoa; phylum Chordata; class Actinopteri; order Salmoniformes; family Salmonidae; genus Brachymystax; species Brachymystax lenok. Next base: position 36,218,471 of record CM059799.1, read on the forward strand.
TCTGACTGTTTCATCCTAACATCGTTGGTGCCGACGTGGATAACAATATCTCTATACTCTCTACACTCGCCAGATTTAGCCTTAGCCAGCACCATCTTCAGGTTAGCCTTAACGTCGGTAGCCCTGCCCCTGGTAAACAGTGTATGATCGCTGGGTGATTCGCTTCAAGTCTAATACTGCGAGTAATGGAGTCGCCAATGACTAGAGTTTTCAATTTGTCAGTGCTAATGGTGGGAGGCCTCGGCATCTCAGACCCGTGAACGGGAGGAGTAGAGACCAGAGAAGGCTCGGCCTCTGACTCCGACCCGCTGCTTAATGGGGAAAACCGGTTGAAAGTTTCTGTCGGCTGAATGAGCGACACCGGTTGAGCATTGCTCCAGCATTTCCTTCCAGAAGCCGTGAGAAAATTGTCCGGCTGCGGGGACTGTGCGAGGATTTCTACGACTATCTGTACTTAATAGTGGCACAGACGCTGTTTCATCCTTTCCTACACTTACATTTCCCTTGCCTAACGATTGCGTCTGAAGCTGGGCTTGCAGCACAGCTATCCTCGCCTTAAGCCGACCGTTCTCCTGTATGTTATGAGTACAGCGACTGCAATTAGAAGGCATGATGTTAATGTTACTACTTAGCTTCGGTTGGTGGAGGTCCTGACGAAACACGCCCAGATAAGCGTCCGAGTGAAAAAGTTGAATGTAAAAATAAACTAATTACAAAGTAAAACTGTCAGGTAGCAAAGTTAGGTTAGCAACAAACGCACAGCAGCACGTAAACAAGTCTACTAGTTGTGACCGGAAATGATGATCAATGATGATTAAGGCAACAGTATAGTGTTAACAGTCTGGGTTAAGGCAACAGTACAGTGTTAACAGTCTGGGTTAAGGCAACAGTACATATCGCACTACTTTTGAACCCAACAGGCCCTGATAAAAAGTAGTGAATAGGGGGCCGTTTCAGAACTGGAATTTGTGAGACCCATCCAACACCCCAACTTTTTCCCTCTCAGTGTAGACTAGAGCCGTCCACTGTGCCCAGCGAGAGTGAGCCATTTCCTGAAAGAGGCCATTAACCTGTCTGTCGGAAGTGGAACCACTGCAGTCAACACAGTCCTTGAGACTAATTTGATTTCCCGCATCCCCTAATTAATTATGCACAGTACAAGAGAGTGGAAGGTGTCCATGGAAAGAGAAGAAGGTGTGCAGGCAGCACCCCCACAGGCACCCCCAGTAAGTTCCACTCACTCAGTATCTGTAGCAATCTGACAGCAATCTGGTGATGCAGCAGGAAAGTGCATTAGTTTGATTTTCCTCACACTCTGCTTGAGGATGGGATGGGAGGAGCGAAGGGTGTAGTGGAGTGGGGTTAGGGGCGGTTTATGCTTGTATTTGATTCATTCTCAACCTCTGAAAACCCTGACATGAGCATTGTTTAGCATTTTAACAGGGAAACTAACATCTTTAGATGAAGAAACAATTAGCCTAGATGGGAAACGGTTTTGAAGTGAACATCCGGTAGCCGATGAGACCAGAGATCCTTCTTTCCATCACTCTACCTGTTCTGACCACATTTCATACTTCCCATTGATATGGTCATGTATTATACAGTACATAATAGCCCTTATAATTGATAGTGTGTTCGTAAATAATTGAGCAGACAATCATCTACAGACACGCTGTCAGTTGCTCTAACCTCAATGTCTGCTGTGCTGTGGCAATTCTCTTCTGTCTCTATGCCATTTTATTGAAGTCTTTAATGCCTGCTGTGCAGTGTCTCTCTCTCTCTGTGACACACGCTGACCTCCCCACCACCACTCTCCAGTCCTTGGCATGCCTCATTCTCCCACCTCTGCAGCCCTTCTCTCTTTCTCTCTGTACGCCGCATTTCTATCAGCCTTTCACTAGCAACGTTTTGTCTCTCTGCCTCCTCCTCCTCTTCGCCCACAACTTCCGCTCGCTCGCTCTCTCACTCCCTCCCTGTCTCACTCTCAATCTTTCTCTCGCGCCGCCACCGCGGGCACACCCTACTTCAGTCCCCGGCTCTCTAGTTGTGTTTCCGCCCACACCTGAGTGGCTGTGTGCTGTTTGCACATTGCTGCCTGGTGACAAATTCACTCTCTGCAACTGAACTGACACGCTCATGTACGTTCGGCAGGCATTAGGAGCATCTGGAAGCTTGAGTGGAGGGAGCACTCATCTCCATCTGAACCCCCTGGGTTCCAGAGCCTCGGCTTCTGAGGGGTTTCTAGGTCACTGTCTGTCTGTCAATGCCCCGCTCTCATGTATGTACAAGGCCAAAGGTTTTCTCTTCCCTATCACCAAACAAATATGATGTTTTGCATATTTTAAATTGTTAATATTTGTATATGTTTCAAAAGAAAACATATTAACAAAATATATTCATTGAACAGATGGAGGGAGACGATAACAGTAGGGAATTATCGAGGTTGTGTCAAAGGGCAGTCGGACGGATTTGAAACTCTGCCGAAACTTTAGACGTGTGCTAGAGGCTGCAGCATTACCGATAGACCAGCCATGCCACATGTTTTGATATTTAATGACATTATACTACAGGTTTAATTCAACAATATGAAATATCGCTTATCATCTGAATGATTAGTAACAGCCACTTTTGCACTCTCCACATAAGTGTCTTCTAGATAGACGATTCCCCTCCTCTGCTTTTACGGTTTATTATGCCTTAAGTGTCTGGTAATGCTTTGGAAAGCTCAGAGCCTTTGGTACACATTGTACTATCCCCAGCAACACTTAACATTAAATCTGCTGTTATACCTGTGTAATAATACTGTTACTAACTCCAGTGAAAATGAATTTAGAGAATGGGGGATTGTGACTAATGCAGAGACCACTAAGTGGAGGTACCGAAGCATATATTACCGAAGCATATATTACCGAAAGCAACTATAATATGGACTGTCCCTTTTTAATGAGGGTTTCAAAATATGTTTTATTTAGCGAAAAATCACAGTAATGGAGGGTTTACTTTGAGTTAGTTAACACAAAGTCATCTATATTGTTAGTAAAGAATAAAGAAAATAATCTCCACTTTACCACTTTCAGTTAATGGATTCATCAAGTCTTGGTCAACATATTTGCAGAAAAGACAATGTTTTTCATCTTCTGCTAACTTATAATGGTCCTGGTTGCTTTCCGGTTTCAGTTGTTCAGTTGCTGAATCGTGGCCACGATTGCCACTCTGATGCTGGGGGTTCTTTTGAATACCACAATAGTATTTAAAAGCTTTATCCCAGTTGGAACATTGAATAATGATGTGATGTTGCCCCCTCTTCCTCTTGTCCTCATGTTTTCGAACCACTCTTATCATGTAGCATGGCTTTCCATTCATAGACCTGCTTTTAAATATAGACCTATGTGTATTGCCCGAGACAGATCATAGTCCCTTTGCTCCGTCTGCAAAGAGTTGTTATGGTCTAATGGATCTCAACAAGCCAGAGCATCCATAACCTACGCCAGTACACCCAAACTGCGCTTACCCAGGCCCAAGGCTGATGGGGAAAGGCATGGCTTTTACTAGTTGGGTTGTTTTCTTAGTGAAGTGTACTGAAGAGGAGGTATTGTAATGATGGTTTGGGTCTTTCAGTGTATGAGGTCATCACCGTTTTCATTTATACATGAACATCATACTTCGTTGGATGATTCAGTCTTGGAACAGCTTCTCATTCCTTAATATAATGCATTTCCCCCAGATCTCTTCATTGTTCAGAACTCCATCATCAAGGCCCTCTCTTCCTGTTAGTCACCACAAACATTATGACGGCATCCCAAATTGCACCATATTCTATACATTTTTTTTTTTTACTATTTCACCTTTATTTAACCAGGTAGGCCAGTTGAGAACAAGTTCTCATTTACAACTGCGACCTGGCCAAGATAAAGCAAAGCAGTGCGACAAAAACAACAACACAGAGTTACACATTAACAAATGTACAGTCAATAACACAATAGAAAAATCTATGTACAGTGTGTGCAAATGTAGGGAGGTAAGGCAATAAATAGGCCATAGCGGCAAAATAATTACTATTTAGCATTAACAGTATATGGGGCTTTGGTGACTAAACGGATGGCACTGTGATAGACTACATCCAGTTTGCTGAGCAGAGTGATGGAGGCTATTTTGTAAATGACATTGCCGAAGTCAAGGATCGGTAGGATAGTCCGTTTTTACAAGGGCATGTTTGACAGCATGAGTAAAGGAGGTGAAATAGGAAGTTGCGAAATAGGAAGCCGATTCTAGATTACATTTTGGATTGGAGATGCTTAATGTGAGTCTGGAAGGAGAGTTTACAGTCTAACCAGACACCTAGGTATTTGTAGTTGTCCACATATTCTAGGTCAGAACCGTCCAGAGTAGTGATGCTAGTCGGGTGGGCGGGTGTGGGCAACAATCGGTTGAAGAGCATGCATTTAGTTTTACTAGCATTTAAAGCAGTTGGAGGCCACGGAAGGAGTGTTGTATGGCATTGAAGCTCGTGTCCAAAGACGGACCAGATGTATACAGAATGGTGTCGTCTGCATAGAGGTGGGTCAGAGAATCACCAGCAGCAAGAGCGACATCATTGATATATACAGAGAAAAGAGTCGTTCCGACAATTGAACCCTGTGGCACCCCCATAGAGACTGCCAGAGGTCCGGACAACAGGCCCTCCAATTTGACACACTGAACTCTATCTGAGAAGTAGTTGGTGAACCAGGTGAGGCGGTCATTTGAGAAACCAAGGCTATTGAGTCTGCCGATAAGAATGTGGTGATTGACAGAGTCGAAAGCCTTGGCCAGGTCGATGAAGACGGCTGCACAGTACTGTCTTTTATCGATGGCGGTTATGATATCGTTTAGGACCTTGAGCATGGCTGAGGTGCACCATTGACCAGCCTGGAAACCAGATTGCATAGTAGAGAAGGTACGGTGGGAATTGAAATGGTCGGTAATCTGTTTGCTAACTTGCTTTCGAAGATTTTAGAAAGGCAGGGCAGGATGGATATAGGTCTAAAGCAGTTTTGGTCTAGAGTGTCTACCCCTTTGAAGAGGGGGATGACCGCAGCAGATTTCCAATCTTTGGGGATCTCAGACGATACAAAAGAGAGGTTGAACAGGCTAGTAATAGGGGTTGCAACAATTTCGGGTGAGAATTTTAGAAAGAGAGGGTCTAGATTGTCTAGCCCAGCTGATTTGTAGGGATTCAGATTTTTCTGCTCTTTCAGAACATCAGCTGTCTGGATTTGGGTGAAGGAGAAGCGGGGGGCTTGGGCAAGTTGCTGCAGGGGGTGGTGAGCTGTTGGCCGGGGTAGGGGTAGCCAGGTGGAAAGCATGGCCAGCCGTAGAAAAATGCTTATTGAAATTCTCGATTATCGTGGATTTATCGGTGGTGACAGTGTTTCCTAGCCTCAGTGCAGTGGGCAGCTGGGAGGAGGTGCTCTTATTCTCTATGGACTTTACAGTGTCTCAAAACTTTTTGGTATTAATGCTACATGATGCAAATGTCTGTTTGAAAAATGTAGCCTTAGATTTCCTAACTGACTGAGTATATTGGTTCCTGACTTCTGTGAAAAGTTTCATATCGCAGGGGCTATTCAATGCTAATGCAGAACGCCACAGGATGTTTTTGTGCTGGTCAAGGGCAATCAAGTCTGTGGTGAACCAAGGGCTATATCTGTTCTTAGTTCTACATTTTTTGAACGGGGCATGCTTATTTAAGATGGCGAGGAAAGCACTTTTAAAGAGCAACCAAGCATCCTCGACTGACGGGATGAGGTCAATATCCTTCCAGGATACCCGGGCCAGGTCGATTAGAAAGGCCTGCTCGCTGAAGTGTTTTAGGGAGCGTTTTACAGTGATGAGGGGTGGTCGTTTGACCGCAGACCAATCACGCAATGAGGCAGTGATCGCTGATCCTGGTTGAAGACAGCAGAGGTGTATTTAGAGGGCAAGTTGGTCAGGATGATATATAAAAGGGTGCCCATGGTTACAGATTTAGGGTTGTACCTCGTAGGTTCCTTAACTTCTTAGGGAGCAGCAAGGTGCGTTGGGGCGCTAGCGCCCCACTCCCGACACTACCAGGTGAAATGCATGGCAAAATCCAAAAGTTGAATTATTAAACATGCATCAATATACAAGTGTTTCATACTCATCAAAAGCTCTGCTTCTTGGCAATATCACAGCGCTGTCAGATTTCAAAAAGGCTTTACAGCGAAAGCACCACATTTGATTGTTTGAATATTTGCCATTACCATGAAATCTTTAGCCAGCGCGGTCCATAGAAAATGCATTTCACAGGGAAAACCTGTGCCTTACCTTTTGTAGAACTTCTGCAGAGGGCTTCCTAAGTGTCCAACGAAGACAATCCATGGGTATTTGGTTAGAAAAAGTCATTTATTATATCCATAAATCTCCGTTTGGTTGGCGCCTTGTGTTCAGAAAATCCAACGTGAAGACTAAACCTATAAACTTTTCCTCAACAAAACAAAAACCAATTAAAATGCATCCTTAGCTTATCTTTTATGAATAAAAGTGATAATCTTTCACTTGGATGGTCACCTAAACGTTATATAAGTCAAATAAAGTGGACCGCTCAGCCAAACGTGCGCCCAAAAACGCAACCGAAATAGAGCTCCTCTCACCAAAACCCCTACCTATTGAACACATTAGTTCCGAATGCTATGAAACTTTATATATACACTGCTGACATCCAGGGGGAAGCAATAGGTACTAAATTCAGTGTTAAGAGTTTTCAATAGGCACTGTCTCAAAGTGAGCCATAAGCCACCAGAATGACATTTCCGGAAGGAATTTTCTCTGGTTTTTGCCTGCCAAATGAGTTCTGTTACACTCACAGACATTATGTTAACACTTTTGGAAACTTCAGAGTGTTTCCTATCCAATAGTACTAATTATGTGCATATCCTATTTTCTGGGCCTGAGTGGGAGGCATTTTACTTTGGGCACGACAGACTCTCCAAAACCGTCACCTCGGGCGACCCACTCCCGACACTACCCTAAAAGTTGAATTATTAAACATGCATCAATATACAAGTGTTGCATAGTCATCAAAAGCTCTGCTTCTTGGCAATATCACAGCATTGTCAGATTTCAAAAAGGCTTTACGGCGAAAGCACCACATTTGATTGTTTGAGGATAGCACCCCACATATTTTTTCCATTACCATAAATTCATAAGCCTTCACGGTTCACACATAACACATTTCACAGCAAAAACAAATCAATTACCTTTTGAAGAACTTCTGCTGAGGGCTTCCCAAGTGTCCAACGAAGACAACCCATGGTTCTTTTGTTAGAAAAAGTAATGTATTATATCCATAAATCTCTGTTTGGTTGGCGCGTTATAATGAGAAAATACAGCGTCGACTCCTCCATTGAAACGTGAAGAGAACTCGTTCAACTTATACCTATAAACTTGTCCAAGAACAATCAATAATAATTGTAAATGTATCCTTAGGAACACTTTTATGTATATGTTGTATAATATTTCAACCGGAATATAAACTGGGCGATAAGAAAGGAAAAAACTACAGAACGCGCCAGCCGGGGACACGCATTTTCTTCTATTGACATCTGTGTGGCCACTTCCTTATTCGTCTTCTTCTACAATCTAAAAGCAGCTAAAAAAAATCAAAACACTTTCTCGAGACTGTTGACATCCAGAGGAAGCAATAGGTACTGCATTCATATGCCCTTATATGGGCATTTTCATAAGGGAGGGGTTCAAAATGGGGCAATGTGTCAAAACCACTTTTTCCAGGACAGAAATTCCTCGGATTTTTGCCTGCCATATCCGTTCTGTTATACTCACAGACAAAATGTTAACACTTTTAGAAACTTCAGAGTGTTTCCTATCCAATGGTACTAAATATGTGCATATCCTATTTTCTGGGCCTGAATGGGAGGCATTTTACTTTGGGCACGCCAGGCTCTCCAAAACCGTCACCTCGTGCGCTGCTCCCAAAGAAGTTAATAATTTGTGTGAGATTGAGGGCATCTAGCTTAGATTGTAGGACAACCTGGGTGTTAAGCATATCCCAGTTTAGGTCACCTAAAGGTCCAAACTCCGAAGATAGATGGGGGCAATCAATTCACATATGGTGTCAAGGGCACAACTGGGGGCTGAAGGGGGTCTATAACAATGGTGAGAGACTTGTTTCTGGAAAGGTGGATTTTTAAAATTGTTTGGGCACAGACCTGGATAGTATGACAGAACTCTGCAGGCTATCTCTGCAGATGCTATCTCTGCAGTAGATTGCAACTCCGCCCCCTTTGGCAGTTCTATCTTGTCGGAAGATGTTATAGTTAGGGATGGAAATTTCCAGATTTTTGGTGGCCTTCCTAAGCCAGGATTCAGACACGGCTAGCACATCAAGGTTGGCGGAGGGTGCTAAAGCAGTGAATAAAACAAACTTAGGGAGGAGGCTTCTAATGTTAACATGCATGAAACCAAGGCTTTTACGGTTACAGAAGTCAACAAATGAGAGCACCTGGGGAATGGGAGTGGTGCTGGGGGCTTCAGGGCCTGGGTTAACCTCTACATCACCAGAGGAAGCGAGGGGGAGTAGGATAAGGGTACGGCTAAAGGCTATAAGAACTGGTCGTCTAGTGCGTTCGGAACAGAGAGTAAAAGGAGCAGATTTCTGGGCGTGGAAGAATAGATTCAAGGCATAATGTACAGACAAGGGTTTGGTAGGATGTGAGTACAGTGGAGGAAAACCTAGGCATTGAGTGACAATGAGCGAGGTTTTGTCTCTAGAGGCACCAGTTAAGCCAGGTGAGGTCACCGCATGTGTGGGGGATAGAACAAAAGGGCTATCTAAGGCATATTGGGCAGGGCTGGGGGCTCTACAGTGAAATAAGACAATAATCACTAACCAAAACAGCAATAGACAAGGCATATTGACATTAGGGAGAGGCATGTGTAGCCGAGTGATCATAGGGTCCAATGAGTAGCAGTAGATGAGTCAGGGAGCCAATTCCGTAGTCGCTGCTACGCTAGGCAAGCTGGAGACACAGCGATTCAGACAGCTAGCGGGCCGGGGCTAGCAGATGGACATCTGGCGATGTTGCAACAGAAGAGCCTGTTGAGACCACCTTGGACGGTTACGTAGGCAGACCAGTCATGATAGATCGGTGGGGCTCCGTGTCGGCATTAAAGGGTCCAGGCCAATTGGCAAAAGAGGCATTGTAGCCCAATAATTGTCTGGTGGACCTCTTTGGCTATGGGCCTAGCTCGAGGCTAGCTCCAGGCTAACTGGTGCATTCTTCGGGATAGAGACGTTACCCAGGAGTAGCCACTCGGATAGCAGCTAGCTAGCTGTGATGATCCAGTGTGAAGGTTCAGAGCTTGCAGTTGGAATCCGGAGATGTGGTAGAGAAAAAGCAGTTTGATATGCTCTGGGTCGATATCGCGCTGTGCAGACTGGCAGAAATTAACTGGGTTGAGGCTGGCTGATGTCCGAGTTAACGGTGAGGACCGCTAGCAGTGGCCAACTGACTACTAGCTAGTAGCTAGTTAGCTGGCTAGCTTCTGAAGGGGGTTCCTGTTCTAAATATAAAAATAGCAGATCCGTACCACATTGGGTGAGGCAGGTTGCAGGAGAGTATATTCAGTCCGTAGATGGAAAGTGAGATTAAAAAATATACTAAATATATACGAAGAAAACGATATACAGTTGAAGTCGGAAGTTTACATACACTTAGGTTGGAGTCATTAAAACTAGTTTTTCAACCACTCCACAAATTTCTTGTTAACAAACTATAGTTTGTATACTTTACTGTATCACAATTCCAGTGGGTCAGAAGTTTACATGCACTAAGTTGACTGTGCCTTTAAACAGCTTGGAAAATTCCAGAAAATTATGTCATGGCTTTCGAAGCTTCTGATAGGCTAATTGACATCATTTGAGTCAATTGGAGGTGTACCTGTGGATGTATTTCAAGACCTACCTTCAAACTCAGTACCTCTTTGCTTGACATCATGGGAAAATTAAAAGAAATCAGCCAAGACCTCAGAAAAAAAATTGTAGACCTCCACAAGTCTGGTTCGTCCTTGGGAGCATTTTCCAAATGCCTGAAGGTACCACGTTCATCTGTACAAACAATAGTACGCAAGTATAAACACGATGGGACCACGCAGCCGTCATACCGCACAGCAAGGAGATGCATTCTGTCTCCTAGAGATGCAAATCAATCCCAGAACAAAGTATCTATATCCACAGTAAAACGAGTCCTATATCGACATAACCTGAAAGGCCGCTCAGCAAGGAAGAAGCCACTGCTCCAAACCCGGCACAAAAAAATCCAGACTATTGTTTGCAACTGCACATGGAGACAAAAATACTTTCTGGAGAAATGTCCTCTGGTCTGATGAAACAAAAATAGAACTGTTTGACCATAATGACCATCGTTATGTTTAGAGGAAAAAGGGGAAGGCTTGCAAGCCGAAGAACACCATCCCAACCGTGAAGCACAGGGGTGGCAGCATCATGTTGTGGGAGTGCTTTGCTGCAGGAAGGACTGGTGCACTTCACAAAATAGATGGCATCATGATGTAGGAAAATTATGTGGATATATTGAAGCAACATCTCAAGACATCAGTCAGGAAGTTCAAGCTTGGTCGCAAATGGGTCTTCCCAATGGACAATGACCCAAAGCATACTTCCAAAGTTGTGGCAAAATGTTTTAAGGACAACAAAGTCAAGGTATTGGAGTGGCCATCACAAAGCCCTGACCTCAATCCTATAGAAAATTTGTGGGCAGAACTGAAAAAGCGTGTGCGAGCAAGGAGGCCTACAAACCTGACTCAGTTACACCAGCAGGAATGAGCCAAAATTCACCCAACTTATTGTGGGAAGCTTGTGGAAGAAAACCTGAAACGTTTGACCCAAGTTAAACAATTTAAAGGCAATGCTACCAAATACTAATTGAGTTTATGTAAACTTCTGACCCACTGGGAATGTGATGAAAGAAAGAAAAGCTGAAATAAATCATTCTCTCTACTATTATTCTGACATTTCACATTCTTAAAATAAAGTGGTGATCCTAACTGACCTAAGACAGGGAATTTTTACTAGGATTAAATGTCAGGAATTTTGAAAAACTGAGTTTAAATGTATTTGGCTAAGTTGTATGTAAACTTCCGACTTCAACTGTATACATGGGACAGGACGGGACAAAACAATGGCACACGTCCGACTGCTAAGCCATCTTGGATACAGTGCCTTGCAAAAGTATTCATACCTCATAGATTTCTTCACATTTTATTTTGTTGGGATAAAAAAAAAATAATCTACTGAAAATGTTATGTAATGTCAAAGTGGAAGAAAAATGAATACAATTAAAGATGCATACAAATGGTATAACTAAAATATAGTCGATGCATAAGTATTCAGCCCGTTTGTTCAGGCAAGCTTAAATTAGTTCATGAGTAACATTGGCTTAGCAAATCATATAATAAAAGTTACAAGGACTCATTATCTGTGCAATACTAGGTGTTGACATTGTTTTTGAATGACTACCCCTTCCTCTGTCCCCCATACATACAACATCTGTAAGGTCCCCCAGTCAAGTATTGAATTTCAAGCACAGATTCAAAGACCAGGGAGCTTTTTGAAAGCCTCAAAGAAGGGCAGTGATTGGTAGATGGGTAACAATAACAAATAACAAAACAATAACAAATCCGACATTGAATATAACAGGTAGCCTAATGGTTAGAGCGTTGGGCCAGTAACAGAAAGGTTGCTGGATCGAATCTGTCATTCTGCCCCTGAACAAAGCAGTTAACCCACTGTTCCAGGCTGTATCACAACCGGCCATGATTGGGAGTCCCATAGGGCAGTGTACAATTGGCCCAGCATCGTCCGGGTTTGAGAGGTGTAGGCTGTCATTGTAAATGAGACTTGCCTAGTTAAATAAATGTTAAATTAAAAAAAAATATACAGTATATATAAGCAAGTATGTAAGTTAATAATTATGCTGTGGAGTATGTATTAAACCACCCAGACTCATCAAAGATACAGGAATGAAACTGCTCAGGGATGTTACCATGAGGGCATTGGTGATTTTAGTGGCTGTGATGGGAGAAAACTGAAGATGGATCAACAACATTGTAGTGACTCCACAATAATGACTTAAATGACATAGTGAAAAAAAGTATACAAATATACAGAATAAAAATATTCCAAAACATGCATCTTGTATGCAACAAGGCTCTAAAGTAATACTGCAAACAAACACGGCAAAGGAATACACTTATTGGCCTAAATGCCTTATGTTTGGGGCAAATCCAACACAACACATCACTGAGTAACTGCCTCCTAATTTTCAAGCATGGTGGTGGCTGCATCATTGCTATCTAGCCATGATCCCCAACATCTTGACAGAGCTTGAAGAATTATGAAAATAATAATGGGCTTATATTACACAATCCAGGTGTGTAAAGCTCTTAGAGACTCATACAAAAATACTTGCATATCTAATCGCTGCCAATGGTGTTTCTAACATGTATTGATTCAGGGGGCTGAATACTTTTGCAACCACTATATTTTTGTTATTTAATTGATATTAATCTTTAAAACCTGTTAACATGTTTTTTCCACTTTGGCAATACATAGTATTTAGTGAAGATTGTTGACAAAAAATTACAATTAAATCCACTTTAATCCCACTTTGTAACAAAATGAAATGTGAAGCACTCCAAGGGGTATGCATCATTTTGCAAGGCTCTGTATGGGCCCTGGTCAAAAGTTCCCATGTAAACACACTGTACATAAACTAAACAGAGCCAAACAAAAATAACAAGATCATGTACTGTACTTTTCTGCAACCTCCCACAACATGAAGTTCATCATGCTCATTTGCATGATCTCCTCACTCCCTCCTTCCTGTCAAAGTGCCCCATTACTGTGAGACCCGCGATGCTCTCTCCTCGATGGTGGGTATGTGATGGCTCTGGTGTAGATGTGTTCCTGCCAGGGGTGAGATAGACGGAGGAGGGCAGGTCTTCCAGCTCTGCTCCAGTACCAGGCGCCTGGCCTGCCTGTCTGCCAACTGTGGAGGCCTAGAAGCATGTGGGATGTGTTGATGTTCCCACCGAGCTCTCGGTAGAGCAGACTACTGTATAACCACGTGTGGTCTTCTTCTGAGTTCTCCCACTCTGCTATCCCATTCCCAACTCGGTGAGCCTGTGAAGCCCTTGACACCGGGGCTCATGCAGAATATCCTTTGAGAAAGGCTCTGATGCTGGCTCCTAGGGATACATGACTTGGAGCCAAAATGGCCTCTTGTCTGCTTAGGCCAAAGGCTTTACAGGGGAAATCTGTGATTGGTACATTCATTTTTAAATAAATTATATATACCCATTGATTCTTGAAGAATATAACTTAGAAATGCCTTGTGAGCTTAGTTCAACTGTCATACCCCATCAGAATCTAACATATGAGCTTGTTTTACGCCAGTGTTTGTACATTTTAAATGTTAACAAACACTGTATAGCCTTAAACATGGATAAACAACCACAACTTTGATATAATGGATGGTCAGTCCTTGCATCCATTCCTGGTGTCAACATGGCCTCTTGTTGGAGGGGGGGATTTGATCTCTGCGTGACCGAAATTAAGCGGCCTGCACTTTTGGCCTCGCACGCTAGCAGTGAAAAATTTGCAGAAACTTAACGCTATGTTGCATATCTCAATGCTTTCTTCTGTGCTCTCCTGACACCAAATAATTAACACTTCTTAATATTAATAGAATGAATTGTGGTCAGTAAACCCATGGAATATGGTGTCAATAATATATTTTTTCAAATCTATTAGCAAGTACAAGCAAGTGCATAACTATATCGTAATTTATTGTGGAGAAATATTGTTGGGAAAAGTATTTATAATTTTGGTGCAATGTATTCATAAACCATGTCCAATATTTGATTGGCAATAAAAAAAAAGCCTAATGTTGATGTTTGTGACATTACTGCTAACTAATGTGTGCTAGTCATGCTGCGCACACTGTGCACTTCCAAAAGAATCCAAATGGTGGCAACCTAAACCACAAATGTTGTTTTGCATGAAAACATTTTGTAGTTACGTGCAACATGGTAGGATTGGGATTTTAGACTGCCATCCTTTGGATTATGTTGGAACTGCATAAACTCACATTAGCAGTAGGCTTGTACTGTACTATAACTGTAGAGTGTGAGGGGGGACAACTTTTGAAGATAATATGCACAAACGCAGTGTCACGATCTCCGTACGGGACAGATCAAGGCGCAGCGAGGCATCCAGTATACATGTTTATTTAACAACGAAACACACGTAACTGGGCAAAATAACAAAATTAACGAAACGAAACGAAGATCGTAACATAATAACATAGACAGACAACACGAACAAAGCTATGTCTAAACAATAACCCACAAAATCCTATAGAAAAACCCCAAACATATATATGGTTCCCAATTAGAGACAACGACACACAGCTGCCTCTAATTGGGAACCATTACCCCAACATAGAAATAGAACACCTAGAACTCAAAAAACCCTACACCAAAAACGAAACCTAAACACGCCAGCCTAAAACTCTGGCCTGGACGTGACACGCAGGCACCAAGCACGCTTGAAAATCATGATTTCTATAACATTTGTGGTAATAAATCACAGATTCCAAGGTCAATTAGCTACAGGACAATATGTATACCTAATTAATTACACAAAAACAAATACACCCCCCTCCAACACCCTGTAGTAACAACACTTCACAATTTTACACACATGTACATACCAGCATACAATCCAGCATACAACTAAATATGCACAATGTTTGCCAGTACTAGGATGTTAGTCCATCCATAAAAATAAGAAATTAAACAAAATTAAACTGTAGGTGCAAACCTATCTATGACTTCACTCTTTCCCAAGCGTGTTAGTATGTATATCTTTGTCAATTGTCATGATGCATTCTATCTTGGGTCATTGGGCTCCTAAACCAGGTGTATAGATGTATCAATGCACTGAAAGATCTCTCACAGCTGCTAACTGGGATGGTCAGTGCGGCCTGTATGATTGCCTTCAGTGATGGGAACATATCAGGATCTAACTAACAATTTATACACACAGGACAGAAGTGGCATCTTTCTTTTTTGAGAGGTAATGTTTAACATGGACTACTTCTTCTAGCATTAAGAGGAATATGCCATGTTTGTCTTGTGTGGGCCTCCCCTCTCTCAATGTTCTCCTGTGTTCTCTCTGTCCTGTCTGCTCCCCTCTCTTCCTTGCTGTCTGAAGTTCTGCTTTCCTGGATCTCCTTTATTATTAGCGATGGCGTAGTATCAGTGCCGTAGCAATATGGAGCATTCTGAACAGACAAACATACAGAGAAGCAATATACGTTTACCTGAATCAAGCTAAAGTTCACTCAATCTTCAACCTGATTAACATTCAACTGTCTTACCCTTCACTGACCACAATACACGTGTTCTCTCTCTGTCGCTTTAGCAACAAAATAAAAATGCGTGCAACTATGGGACAAAACAGATGAGATTTGCTTAGATTGTTCATGTGGAAGCTATATTTCATCTCTAAAGTTTATTGAAAACAAATACATTTGCACAATGACCACTTGTTGTTTCAAATAGATTGTTACAGCTGTTTGTTAGCTAGCTAGTGAATTTGAGCCATAATTGCATTGACATGAAATCAGTCAATACACCTCAAAACAAGACATGGTATCAATAATACGATGAAACATGCTGAAAGAAACCACTTGATTTATGCCCCATGTGGAAGCGCGCACATCGTTTTGGTGACGTCGTTAGCCAACCCATCTATGTAGCTAGATGCTAAATATTTGTATTGTAAACACACACACACACACAAAATCTATTCACTTTCTGTGTTTGCTGAGCTGCATCTTCAATTCCATATGGTGTGTCCATCTTTAATACATTGGAAAAAAGTTTTTCAACAGATAGCTAATTGTATTTGTATTTGTATTTATTATGGATTCGCATTAGCTGCGTGTGTGTGTGTGTGTGTGTGTGTGTGTGTGTGTGTGTGTGTGTGTGTGTGTGTGCCAATGTTTGGGTTGCTTTACAGTCCCTGCTGTTCCGTAATTTTATCTGTTTTTTTAAATAAAATTTTACTGCTTCAGTCAAATACTTGATGTGGAATAGAGTTCGATGTAGTCATGGCTCTATGTAGTATTGTGTGCCTCCCATAGTCTGTTCTGGACTTGGGGACTGTGAAGAGTCCTCTCTTGTGGCATGTCTTGTGGGGTATGCATGGGTGTCCGAGCTGTGTGCCAGTAGTTTAGACAGACAGCTCGGTGCATTCAACATGTCAATACCTCTCATAAAGTAGTGATGAAGTCAATCTCTCCTCCCCTTTCAGCCAGGAGAGATTGACATGCATATTATTAATATTAGCTCTCTGTGTACATCCAAGGGCAATTGAATTGACATTTTCCTAAGTCCTTTTTTGTGGCACTTGATCACACGAATGAACAGTAGTCAAGGTGCGACAAAACTAGGGCCTGTAGGACCTGCCTTGTTGATAGTGTTGTTAAGAAGGCAGAGCATCGCTTTATTATAGACAGATTTCTCCCCATCTTAGCTACTACTGCATCAATATGTTTTGACCATGACAGTTTACAATCTAGGGTTACTCCAAGCAGTTTAGTCATCTCAACTTGCTCAATTTCCACATTATTTATTACAAGATTTAGTTTAGTGAGTGTTTTGTTCCAAATACAGTGAGGGAAAAAAGTATTTGATCCCCTGCTTATTTTGTACGTTTGCCCACTGACAAAGAAATGATCAGTCTATAATTTTAATGGTAGGTTTATTTAAAAAGTGAGAGACAGAATAACAACAAACAAATCCAGAAAAACGCATGTGAAAAATGTTAGAAATTGATTTGCATTTTAATGAGGGAAATAAGTATTTGACCCCCTCTCAATCAAAAAGATTTCTGGCTCCCAGGTGTCTTTTATACAGGTAACGAGCTGAGATTAGGAGCACACTCTTAAAGGCAGTGCTCCTAATCTCAGCTTGTTACCTGTATAAAAGACACCTGTCCACAGAAGCAATCAATCAATCAGATTCCAAACTCTCCACCATAGCCAAGACCAAAGAGCTCTCCAAGGATGTCAGGGACAAGATTGTAGACCTACACAAGGCTGGAATGGGCTACAAGACCATCACCAAGCAGCTTGGTGAGAAGGTGACAACAGTTGGTGCGATTATTTGCAAATGGAAGAAACACAAAATAACTGTCAATCTCCCTCGGCCTTGGGCTCCATGCAAGATCTCACCTCGTGGAGTTCCAATGATCATGAGAACGGTGAGGAATCAGCCCAGAACTACACGGGAGGATCTTGTCAATGATCTCAAGGCAGCTGGGACCATAGTTACCAAGAAAACAATTGGTAACACACTACGCCGTGAAGGACTGAAATCCTGCAGCGCCCGCAAGGTCCCCCTGCTCAAGAAAGCAAATATACATGCCCGTCTGAAGTTTGCCAATGAACATCTGAATGATTCAGAGGACATCTGGGTGAAAGTATTGTGGTCAGATGAGACCAAAATGGAGCTCTTTGGCATCAACTCAACTCGCCGTGTTTGGAGGAGGAGGAATGCTGCCTATGACCCGAAGAACACCATCCCCACTGTCAAACATGGAGGTGGAAACATTATTCTTTGGGGGTGTTTTTCTGCTAAGGGGACAAAACAACTTCACCGCATCAAAGGGACGATGGACGGGGCCATGTACCGTCAAATCTTGGGTGAGAACCTCCTTCCCTCAGCCAGGGCATTGAAAATGGGTCGTGGATGGGTATTCCAGCATGACAATGACACAAAACACACGGCCAAGGCAACAAAGGAGTGGCTCAAGAAGAAGCACATTAAGGTCCTGGAGTGACCTAGCCAGTCTCCAGACCTTAATCCCATAGAATATCTGTGGAGGGAGCTGAAGGTTCGAGTTGCCAAACGTCAGCCTCGAAACCTTAATGACTTGGAGAAGATCTGCAAAGAGGAGTGGGACAAAATCCCTCCTGAGATGTGTGCAAACCTGGTGGCCAACTACAAGAAACGCCTGACCTCTGTGATTGCCAACAAGGGTTTTGCCACCAAGTACTAAGTCATGTTTTGCAGAGGGGTCAAATATTTCCCTCATTAAAATGCAAATCAATTTATAACATTGCGTTTCACATGCGTTTTTCTGGATTTTTTTGTTGTTATTCTGTCTCTCACTGTTCAAATAAACCTACCATTAAAATTATAGACTGATAATTTCTTTGTCAGTGGGCAAACGTACAAAATCAGCAGGGGATCAAATACTTTTTTCCCTCAATGTACAACTTATTCCACCCACTCTGAAACTAACTGCAGCTCTTTGTTGAGTGTTGCAGTCATTTCAGTCACTGTAGTAGCTGACGTGTATAGTGTTGAGTCATCCACATACATAGGCACTCTGGCTTTACTCAAAGTCAGTGGCGTGTCGTTAGTAAAATTTAAAAAAAGCAAGGGGCCTAAACAGCTACCCTGGGGAATTCCTGATTCTAACTGGATTATTTTTGAGAGGCTTCCATTAAAGAACACCCTCTGTGTTTTGTTAGACAAGTAACTCTTTATCCACATTATAGCAGGGGGTGTAAAGCCATAATGATCGAGCAGAGTATGATCGATAATGTCAATCGATAATTTCTCTCAGACAATCATCAGTCATTTGTGTAAGTGCTGTGCTTATTGAGTGTCCTTCCCTATAAGCATGCTGAAATTCTGTTGTAATTATGTTTAGAAATAGCATTGTATCTGGTCAAACACAATTTTTACCAGAAGTTTACCAAGGGTTGGTAACAGGCTGACTGGTCGGCTATTTGAGCCAGTAAAGGGTGTTTTACTATTCTTGGGTAGCGGAATGACTTTAGCTTCCCTCCAGGCCTGAGCACACACACTCTTTAGTAGGCTTAAATTGAAGATGTGGCAAATAGGAGTTTTAATATCGTCTGCTATTATCATCAGTAATTTTACATCCAGATTGTCAGACCCCGGTAGCTTGTCATTGTTGATAGACAACAATACTTTTTTCACCTCTTCCACACCGACTTTACGGAATTCAAAAGTACAATTCTTGTCTTTCATAATTTGGTCCGATATACTTGGATGTGTAGTGTCAGCGTTTGTTGCTCGCATATCACCCCTACATTTGCTTATCTTGCCAATGAAAAATTAATTTAAGTACTTTGCAATATCAGTGGGTTTTGTGATGAATGAGCCATCTGATTCAATGAATGAAGGAGCCTAGTTGGCTTTTTTCCCCAGAATTTCATTTAAGGTGCCCCAAAGCTTTTTACTATAATTCTCTATATAATTTATCTTTGTTTCATACTGTAGTTTCTTTTTATTTAGTTTAGTGACATGATTTCTTAATTTGCAGCACGTTTTCCATTCAGTTGGGCTGCCAGACTTAATTGCCATACCTTTTGCCTCATCCCTCTCAACCATAAAATGTTTCAAAACTTATTGTATGACCTCTTATACACTATATTAGGCCCAGCCTTTCCTAGATATGGCTATTATATTGTGATCACTACATCCTATGGATTTGGATACTGCTTCAAAACAAATATCTGCAGCGTTAGTAATGATGTGATCAATACATGTTGATGATTTAATTCCTGTGCTGTTTGTAACTTCCCCGGTAGGTTGACTGACAACCTGATCCAGGTTGCAGGCACTGGTTACAGTTTGAAGTTTTTTCCTGAGTGGGCAGCTTGATGATAGCCAGTCAATATTTAAATCACCCAGAAAATATATTCCTCTGTTGATATCACATACATTATCAAGCATTTCAAACATATTATCCAGATACTGACTGTTAGCACTTGGTCTACAGCAGCTTCCCACAAGAATGGGCTTTAGGTGAGGCAGATGAACCTGTAGCCATATTACTTCAACAGTATTTAACATTAGATCGTCTCTAAGCTTTACAGGAATGCGGTTCTGAATATAGACCACGACACTGCCTCCGTTGGCATTTCTGTCTTTTCTGTAGATGTTATAACCATGTATTGCTACCACTGTATCATCGAAGGTATTATCTAAGTGAGTTTCAGAGATAGTCAGAATATGAATGTCATCTGTCATCTGAAAGTTATTGACTTCATGGACATTGTTTTTTAGGCTACATATGTTAATATGGGCTATTTTTAGCAGTTTTCTGGGTTGCTTGATTGTTTTTAATGCTTTACTGGGAAGCTTATCAGAGATAGACTTACTCATGTTATTTACATTGGAGCTGATAGTGCAGGGTGAGCTGCATAAAGTGGTCTTCCTACTATTGCACACCGCCTCAGTGCTAACAGTGTAACTCTGAGCTGACGTTACCAAAAGTAGCTAATGTCATGTTAGCCTTAAGTTAGATAGCTATCTTTATTTGTACTTTTTTGTATATTTGGACAGTACTTGATTAGACAGTAATTGGTTAGTTAGTGATACTTTGTTGGGTGGTGAACAGAGCTCCAGCAGTTGGATTCAGTGTCCAGATAGCTAATCAATATCTGTACTGTCAAAACCCTGCTCATAACATCTGCTAGGATGCTAATGAAGCAGCACTGCTAGCTAGACTGGGTAGTCCCTCACGTAAGTTAGTTAGTAAGCTTAACGTTATCTGTCAGTGCAGCTTTTGAGTCAACATGTTGAAATGTAAGTTACTAGAATGTGGCTTACTGTGAGGTCAATAACTGTGAATAACATCATCATGGGCTAACAAACTGTACTATAATAATAGCAAGCTAACAAAGTTTATCTCCGGTTTCCATCCCATCTTTGCGCTCACTCCATCAAAAACAGTCACCAGCGCTCGCGGAAATATATATTTTTTGGG
The DNA here is from genome assembly GCA_030435695.1 of Brachymystax lenok tsinlingensis. NCBI lineage: Eukaryota > Metazoa > Chordata > Actinopteri > Salmoniformes > Salmonidae > Brachymystax > Brachymystax lenok. Next base: position 36,239,385 of record CM059799.1, read on the forward strand.
GATGAATCAAAAATGACTTTGGAAAACCACTTTGACTCCGCCTCCTAAAGTGTCACCGTACACAGAAATGCTGGTTTTAGGCAGCCTTAAAAGGCAGGGCAGGCCAGGGCTCATGTTTGGAGTATTCATTGCAGTGTGTAATACAGTGTAGCCTAGCTTGTTTCACACCATCCCAGCAGGGCAAAAGACTTGGGGTTGAGACAAAATCATTCTACAAGTGTTTGGAACTCTATTGGAGGGATGCGACACCATTCTTTCATGAGAAGAAGTCTCCCAGACTACAAAAAACTGTGTTGTCATCCAGGAGATTTCTCAAGGCTTTCCTTTTTGTTCCACACGATTGGTTTAGGAACCTTCTCACCTCAATGCATTATGGGTAAATATGTTAATTGCAAATTGCCCCATTAGAAGTTTTGATGGATGAATAGATGGATGGATGAATGAGTTGTGATGGATAGATGGAGGGATAGATGTGTGGATCTCCTGACTTTGTTAGCGTTGAAAGCATACAAGAGTTTTCTTGCCTCAACACCTGGATGAGTCAGGACTGTGGAGAAAGAAAGCAATTCCAGAGAACCCTCCAGCAGTCTTTTCTTTCATTACCTAGTGCTCTGTGTGTCTCTCTGGACAGCATTTCTCTGCGGTTGGTCGATAACATTTAGCCATTGGAAACAGCATGAGAAGTCTCACTTTGTTTACAGATTCAGACTCTTTTCTCCGACTCCCACATACATATGAAAGTGACAAGCATTTATTTAGATAAAGCAAGCATAACTAACACAAGGCCAACATTCAGGATGACTAATACTGTACATGAATTTGTGTTTTAAGCTCACATTGCGATAAACAGAGGGCGTATCTCACATAGTTGTTATTTGCCATCAGTTGTTAGTCCGACTTTCTGTTTACTTTGCTGAGTGAAGGGGGACACTAGTTTGGTACTTGAATAGAGGATGGACAGGTGTTTGTTAACACAAGAGGGCCTGCAAAATGATCAATGAAGGTGAGAGAAATAGGGGTAAGATACAAAGGCTACATGAAACAGAATTTTCCTCAGAAAGATCAGATCGGTTCAGCCTTGTAACAGGTATGATTAACTGTATCATGAAACATGCTTTCTGCACGTTTACTGTGAAGACAATTGAGTTTAGAAAAATACATGATTGATACATGATGGAACTGAACATTTGCCTCTTCACAGGGATGAATGACTGTATCATGAAACATGCTTTCTGCACTTGACCTGTGAGGAGTTACTCATAGGGAGCAGACTGTGCAAGGGGGAAGTGTGTTTGTGTGTGCATGTGTTCTTGTGGGCGTGTACAAACACATTGGTGTACTGCATGTGTGTACACTTCAAACATAAATCCACCTGCACACTGTTTAACTCTGCAACAACACTGTGCATGCGTGCACAGTGTGTGTGTGTTTGTATGTCTTTGAGGTTTGTCATTATGAGTTGTGCACGCTGCATAGCTTTCTCCCAGCTGCAGTCTCAGATGCTGGTCTTAAAGACCCAGATGGCTGGGGGACAGGTAATCTCCCATTGGCCCACAGGAATCATGACAAACATGTAGCGAACCAACACTGACTAGGCATGTCGGAATAAAAAGAAAACTCTATAGGCCAGACTGGTATTAAGTCAATCTGCTTGCATAATTTCTAGTGGAAAATATCAGAATTCATATCCAAATATTTTGAGTTAATTGTGTCACACCCTGATCTGTTTCACCTGTCTTTGTGCTTGTTTCCACCCCCCTCCAGGTGTAGCCCATCTTCCCCATTATCCCCTGTGCATTTTTACCTGGGTTCTCTGTTTGTCTGTTGCCAGTTCGGCTTGTCTCGTCAAGCCTACCAGCTTGTTTTTTGTACTCCTGTTTTCTTGGAGAGTCGGGAACCTGTCTGGCGTTTCACTCTCAGTGTTCCCTCATCTTAGAGCTGCAGCCCTCCTCCTTCCCCTCGGACCTCATCACACTGCTGTTCGGGAAGGCTCTCGCCTGGGCTACGGCAGTGAGGGATCAACAGTCTGCCGTGTGCTTCAGTCTGGAGGAGTTACTCCAGCCCGGAAGTAACTCCAGCTTCGGCAAGCCTCGTTGCTGTTATAGCCTCGCTACTGTATATAGCCTCGCTACTGTTATTATTCCCTGTCTTTTTACTGTTGTTTTTTATTTCCTTACTTATCTATTGTTCACCTAATACCAATTTTTTACATAAAAATTGAACTGTTGGTTAGGGCCTGTAGTTAAGCATTTCACTTTAAGGTCTACACCTGTTGTATTCGGCGCACGTGACAAATAAACTTTGATTTGCAGACAGGGGATTTACACACGTTGGCTGCCGAGAGTGCCTGGACCCCGGAATCCCTGTTCGACACGTTCCTGCACGGATTATCGGAGGAAGTTAAGGACGAGCTTGCAGCCCAGGAACTCCCAACTGATCTCGACTCGCTCATCGCCTTGACCATCCGGATCGATGGGCGGTTCCTGGGCTGCGAGCTCATCATTAAGTCCAAAGATATATTTATATCACAGTCATCAACTGTAAATATAGAATAGTCTTCTTCGTAGACTTCACTTAACCCTTTACTCTCGTGGGATTTGGCTTATATGGATAGGGCTAAATTAAAATGTTTCTTACAGAAGAAATATGAAGAAATATGAAATGCATAAGCATGTTAGCAATTGAAAGGGAACCGTTTGGAGATTATGGGAAAATCATTAGACCAAAGTTGAGGACACAACAGTTCACCTGGCACACGACTGAATTCAAACATTTCTACTGTTGATTTTATGTGCATTTTACATTTACTGTACTTTTAGACACATCTGAAAATACTCTGGATACATTCAGTAACATGATAAGAATATTCCTGGAAATGTTGAGTAGGTGCAACTTAAGACAATAGCTTAAGAAAATAGCAAGGGTTTGAGTGAGAGGACTACCTGGAGTCTTCAAGTGGCCACACACCTCTCCAAAGTGTGCACAGTTCCGAAGTAATTTCATTGCACTTTTATGACTCAAAGAAGTCTTCAACTATATATTTTTTAGCTCTCCTACAGTAGCTGTGCCGTTGAGGAACTAGAGGAAGCACACTTACTGCTGTTGTTTACACAATACAAAAACGGCCAATTATGAATCGCAATCTGGGTCAGGTGGGCATCATTTGAATGCTTGTGCTATTGCCAACATGACTAGCTAAGTTATAAAATACGACCTTAATGGTGTTAGGCTTTCACAAGGCAATTCAGAGAAACAGATCGTATTTTTGGTGTGAATAGAAAGGAGTCATGAGTGCATTCGGGTACGTGTTCTGCAGCGAATGTTCTTCACAATAGACAAACAGGCTCATTCTGTTCAGAACAACCCAGGAGATGGTGCAATGTCATCTTGTAACTGTACATCAAACGTTGACACTGTATATGACATGAGTTTTATTCTATGGCAATGTGAAGTGCACATTTGGACTCACGGGTGTTTGGCTTGCTTGTATTACGTCAAAGTGGTATTTATTCTAATCCTCAACGTTTCCTCTGTCAAATTACATAGTCATCTGTAATAACAGTATTTTCCTCACTCAGATAACAAAACATTTGCAAAGGTTGTCTAATTAGCTGGAGGTATGGGGATAGCTACTTGTCATGTGCGGTGCTCAAGGTCAGAACAACTGACAGTCAAAACCCATACAGCGCTGTGAAGTGAAGAGCCTGAGCTCTGGCGTGATTTATATTATGTTACTGTACAGCCACTGAGTCACAATTTAGGCGCTTATCAGTATCCAAATCTGCCATTTTCAACCTGTATACGGGTACGAGTGTAAAGAGCTACATACCTTTTTCGACTTCAAAATTAATAATTTGTACCCGTTGATTCTTGAAGAATATAACTTCTAAATGCCTCATGAGCTTAGTTCAACTGTCGTACAACATCAGAACCCAAAATATAAGCTTATTTTACTACAACATTTGTAAACAAAGTAAATTTCAACAAACACTATGTAGCCTCAAAACATGCTTAACTATCATTTTGATATCATGGATGGTCAGTCATTGCATCCATAGCTCTGTCTATGGATTTGAGAGTGGTTACATTTCTCCAGCCCATCTCTCACCCTTCTACCGTAACAGGGGTGAGGAGTTCGCTTTTGTTATTGTTTGAATGGTGGATTGCCCCTTTATGCAGGAAAACGTTTATCTACATATTGTACTCAGGTCATGTTTAAAGTATCAGGCAAGATTTGAATTCATATTCAGTTCAGTCCCTTTTCGTTGCCCCCTGTAAACATTGTTCACACATGAATACATGAATCACATCAGACATTCTTGCAGCACAAATAAATGTATGTTTCTTCCTCAATTTCCTGCTGAAACCTGCTGAGTTTATATAAATGGGGAGTCTTATTAACTCTAGTCTCATATACTGCCTTCCTGACAAATAAATACATCTGATCAAATGGACCAATCTTTCCTAAAAAAAACATATTTTTGCTAAATTATTTTCCTGCTCTACTTCCACTCCAGTTACTCTGACATTAAAATCCTTTTGTATATTCTTTTTGTGGCGTCAGGCTTATTTATTGCAAGTAATTAAATTTTTGTAGGAACTGCTAAGGCCTTGACAGACAATGAACACATACAATTGTAAAAAACTGAAATTATTTCACCATGTTTACTGAATGATGTATTTGACTTTTTTGCTTCGAAACTGAAATATCTTATGAGTTAAACTAAATTACCTATGAGTCAAATGATGTATCACAGTTGTATTTTATAAAATGTATTCCACAAAAATTCACTGTCATTCTCTGAGTCATGGAGATGGTCTATTTAGTTATGCATGGGAAAAAGTATGTTCGAATGTAGCCTACTTGCCCACGAACAGGCGTAAGTGTGACACATGTTCCAGATAGACCTACAGGAAGTTGGTAACAGATTAATCTATGGCAATATCTGGTCACATGATGAAATTGCGCAAGAAGTGTTAAATGTGTTAACCCTCGCAAGGCTGCCGGCCCAGATGGCATCCCTGGCCGCGTCCTCAGAGCATGCGCAGACCAGCTGGCTGGTGTGTTTACGGACATATTTAATCAACCCTTATCCCAGTCTGCTGTTCCCACATGCTTCAAGAGGGCCACCATTGTTCCTGTTCCCAAGAAAGCTAAGGTAACTGAGCACTCACTTCCGTCATCATGAAGTGCTTTGAGAGACTAGTCAAGGATCATATCACCTCCATCCTACCAGACACCCTAGACCCACTCCAATTTGCTTACCGTCCCAATAGGTCCACAGACGACGCAATCGCAATCACACTGCACACTGCCCTAACCCATCTGGACAAGAGGAATGCCTATGTAAGAATGCTGTTCATCGACTACAGCTCAGCATTTAACACCATAGTACCCTCCAAACTCATCATTAAGCTCGAGACCCTAGGTCTCGACCCCGCCCTGTGCAACTGGGTCCTGGACTTCCTGACGGGCCGGCCCCAGGTGGTGAGGGTAGGAAACAACATCTCCACCCCGCTGATCCTCAACACTGGGGCCCCACAAGGGTGCGTTCTCAGCCCTCTCCTGTACCCCCTGTTCACCCATGACTGCGTGGCCAAGCACACCTCCAACTCAATCATCAAGTTTGCTGACGACACTACAGAGGTAGGCTTGATTACCAACAACGACGAGACGGCCTACACGGAGGAGATGAGGGCCCTCGGAGTGTGGTGTCAGGAAAATAACCTCTCACTCAACGTCAACAAAACAAAGGAGATGATCGTGAACTTCAGGAAACAGCAGAGGGAGCACCCCCCTATCCACATCGACGGGACAGTAGTGGAGAAGGTGGAAAGTTTTAAGTTCCTCGGCGTACACATCACGGACAAACTGAAATGGTCCACCCACAAAGACAGTGTGGTGAAGAAGGCGCAACAACGCCTCTTCAACCTCAGGAGGCTGAAGAAATTCGGCGTGACACCAAAAACAATCACAAACGTCTACAGATGCACAATCGAGAGCATCCTGTCTGGCTGTATCACCGCCTGGTACGGCAACTGCTCCGCCCACAACCGTAAGGCTCTCCAGAGGGTAGTGAGGTCTGCACAACGCATTACCGGGGGTAAACTATCTACCCTTCAGGACACCTACTCCACCCGATGTCACAGGAAGGCCAAAAAGATCATCAAGGACAACAACCACCCGAGCCACTGCCTGTTCACCCAGCTATCATCCAGAAGGCGAGGTCAGTACAGGTGCGTCAAAGCTGGGACCGAGAGACTGAAAAACAGCTTCTATCTCAAAGCCATCAGAATGTTAAACAGCCATCACTAACATTGAGTGGCTGCTGCCAACATACTGACTCAAATCTCTAGACACTTTAAATAATTGAAATAATTGAAAATTGGATGTAACAAATGTATCACTAGCCACTTTAAACCATGCTTTATGTACTGTTTACATATACGTCATTACTCATCTCATATGTATATACTGTACTCTATACCATCTACTGCATCTTGCCTATGCCGTTCGGCCATCGACTCAAATCTCTAGCCACTTTAATAATAAAAAATTGGATGTAATAAATGTATCGCTAGCCACTTTAAACAATGCCACTTTATATAATGTTTACATATCCTACATTACTCATTCCATATGTATATACTGTACTCTATACCATCTACTGCATCTTGCCTATCGCTTATCCATATATTTATATGTACATACTCGTATTCATTCATTTACACTTGTGTGTATAAGGTAGTTGTTGTGAAATTGTTAGATTACTTGTTAGATACTACTGCATGGTCGGAACTAGAAACACAAGAATTTCGCTACACTCGCTTTAACATCTGCTAACCATGTGTATGTGACAAATAAAATGTACAGTATATCTATTTTCAGTTATAGTAATTCCAGCAGACATTGTACGCATGTGTTATAACTTGGTGGGAGTTTGTGAAGCTGTGGGTTCAAATTGTATGAGGTAGATTTGACGCACTCTCTCATTCGGCATCTCAGCTTGAGTCAGATAACAGCTTGAATGAATCTTTAAATGTACACAAAGAGTAGGAAACGAATGAACAATTTCACACATGGAGATTAAAATCTTTTGAGGATATAATTCATGAAACAAAGTGTTTATATAATAGTAATGGCATAGGATAAAACGGGAAGACTATTTACATGCTCAATGTCCATCTCTCATTTTCTCTTTGAGCTTCAAGCCCAACACCCATTAGCAAGTCCTGTTATTTGTAGCTTAGGTGTGTAACTATCTGTTGTAACTAACTATTCAAATAAGTCTATTAACACCAAAGCAGTAATCAGAGTATTTATCACCACTCCACTGAACACTAAGCTGATATCACCCCCTCAGTCACTATAACCTGGTCTTAACATTGTTCCTGATGTGAAACCACCCTACTTTGGCTCCTCCTTGTCCGTACTTAACTAACCCATCCTGACCATTATGCAGTGCCCCCCTCTCCCTCCACACACACACACATGCCTACTCCTCCACCTAGTTGAACTGGCCACTAATTGATCCCGGGGGCACTGAGCCGTCTGATGTGACGCTCAGAGAGAGGCATGAGATCAGTGAGGACGCTCACAGAGAGGGATGAGATCAGTGAGGACGAGAGATGGAAAGAGAAACAGGTAAAGAGACAGAGAGGGAGAGAGAGGCTGAGTCCCAAATGGCACCCTATTCCCTTTATAGTACACTATGTTTGACCAGGGCCCTATGGAGCCTGGTCAAAAGTAGTGCACTAAATAGGGAATAAGGTGTCATTTGGGACAAAGCCTATCTCTCCCTCCCTGTCTCACCATCCCCCATGTACACCTACACACACGGACAGACAGACACACACACACTAACACACACACACACCTACTGTATACACCTACACACATGCATACAGACAGACATGCACCCACACACAGACCTACACATAGACACACTCACACAAACACACACAAACACACACACACACACACGAAGATGACAAAGGGAGAGGTCCACTGTTCAGTTAGGACAGGTCATTGAGAGAGGGCAGGTGTGTGGGTGCCAGACAGTAGAGAGCTCAGTTTTGATCCACTTGTTATCTAATTGCACATGCACAAACTCATGGAGACTCTTTAGGTCTATTATCTGGGACCATTATGCAGTGTGTCTCATCTCTCCTCTTCAATCTGAACACTGCTGCACGGTCTTAAAAAGCTGTTGATAACATATTGAGGTTCTGGAGTTGTGTACAGCACTTTGGATGTGTCTCAAGTACAAACAAAATAACAATGTTTTTTTTCTTGATCCTGGACACCTTTTGTGCCATTTTAAGTTGATTAAAATGTAAAGATAATTGGAAAATGTGATATGGTTAAGACCCCCTTTGTTTCAGTGACTCATTCAGCAGCATGTTCACAACTAGATCAGTCAATAGCCTAATTTTCATTATTCATTTTTGATAAAGTCTTTTCCAAATGTTTAAATCTCAACCTTTTAATATCTATACAGCTAAATATGCATGTCCTCCTTGACCCGTACTTTATTGCCTGTTTTTGATTGCACTGTACATCTGATCAAATGGACAAATCTTTAATAAAAAAAATGTATACAACTACAGTGTTCTCAAAAAGTATTCATACCCCTTGACTTATTCCACATTTTGTTGTTACAGCCTGAATTCAAAATTTATCAAATCTTTTTTTTCACCTGTCTACACACAAAACCCCATAACCACGAACTGAAAACATGTTTTAGACATTTTTGCTAAATTATGCAAAATTACATAAAAAAATATCTCATTTACAGAAGTATTCACATCCCTGGGTCAATATATGTTAGAATCACCTTTGGCAGCAAATACAGCTGTGACTCTTTCAGTGTAAGTAAGCCTCTAAGAGCTTTGTACACCTGGATTGTACAGTATTTGCCAATTATTCTTTTCAAAATTCTTCCAGCTTTTAGAGCAGATTTAAGTCAAAACTGTAACTCGGCCACTCAGTAACATTCACTGTCTTCTTGGTAATTAACGGCGGTGTGGATTTGGCATTGTGTTTTAGGTTATTGTCCTGCTGAAAGTGTCTGTTGGAAAGCAGACTGAACCAGGTTTTCCTCTAGGATTTTGCCTGTGCTTAGCTCCATACCGTTTATTTTTTATCCTGAAAAACTCCCCAGTCGTTAACAATTGAAAGCATACCCATAACATGATGCAGCCACAACTATGCTTGAAAAGTTTATTGCTTTATTGCTTTGCCACATTTTTTGCAGTATTACTTTAGTGCCATGCTACAAACAGGACGCAAGTTTTGGAATATTTGTTATTCTGTGTAGACTTCCTTCTTTTCACTGTCAATGAGGTTAGTATTGAGGAGTAACTAGCCCTTAAACTCTGTATCTATTTTAAAGTCACCATTGGCGTCATGATGAAATCCCTGAGCGGTTTCCTTTCTCTCCAGAAACTGAGTTAAAAAAAAAATGTCACCTTTATTTAACCAGGTAGGCTATGATGTTTAAAGTTAGTGAGGGAAATATAAGTCTCCAGCTTCAGCGATTTTTGCAATTCGTTCCAGTCATTGGCAGCAGAGAAATGGAAGGAAAGGCGGCCAAAGTAGGTGTTGGCTTTGGGGTTGACCAGTAAAATATACCTGCTGGAGCACGTGTAATGGGTGGGTGTTATTATCGTGACCAGTGTGCTGAGATAAGGCGGAGCTTTACCTAGCAAAGACTTATAGATGACCTGGAGCCAGTGGGTCTGGCGACAAATATGTAGCGAGGGCCAGCCGACTAGAGCATTCAAGTCGCAGTGGTGGGTGGTATATGGGCTTTGGTGACAAAACGGATGGCACTGTGATAGACTGCATCCAGTTTGCTGAGTAGAGTGTTGGAGGCTATTTTGTAAATGACATCGCCAAAATCGAGGATCGATAGGATAGTCAGTTTTACGAGGGTATGTTTAGCGGCGTGAGTGAAGGAGGCTTTGTTGCAAAATAGGAAGCCGATTCTAGATTTAATTTTGGATTGGAGATGTTTAATATGAGTCTGGAAGGAGAGTTTATAGTCTAGCCAGACACCTAGGTATTTGTAGTTGTCCACATATTCTAAGTCAGAACCGTAGTGATGCTAGTCGCGCATTTTACTTTGGGCACGCCAGACTCTCTAAAACCGTCACCTCTGCTGCCGCTCCCTAAGAAGATAACACTTTGTCCAAAGAAGGGCCAGATGTATACAGAATGGTGTCGTCTGCGTAAGAGTTGAATCAGGGAATCACCCGCAGCAAGAGCGACATCATTGATATATACAGAGAAAGAAAGTTGGCCCGAGAATTGAACCCTTTGGTACCCCCATAGAGACTGCCAGAGGTCTGGACAACAGGCCCTCCAATTTGACACACTGAGCTCTATCTGAGAAGTAGTTGGTGAACCAGGTGAGGCAGTCATTTGAAAAACAGAGTCGAAAGCCTTGGCCAGGTCGATGAAAACGGCTGCACAGTATTGTCTTTTATCGATGGCGGTTATGATATCGTTTAGTACCTTGAGCGTGGCTGAGGTGCACTGGTGACCAGCTCGGGAACCGGATTGCACGTCGGAGAAGGTACAGTGGGATTCGAAATGGTCAGTGATCTGTTTATTAACTTGGCTTTCGAAGACTTTAGAAAGGCAGGGCAGAATGGATATAGGTCTATAACGGTTTGGGTTTAGAGTGTCACCCCCTTTGAAGAGGGGGATGACTGCGGCCGCTTTACAATCTTTTGGGATCTCGGACGATAAGAAAGAGAGGTTGAACAGACTGGTAATAGGGGTTGCAACAATGACGGTGGATCATTTTAGAATGAGAGGGTCCAGATTGTCTAGCCCAGCTGATTTGTAGGGGTCCAGGTTTTGCAGCTCTTTCAGAACATCTGCTATCTGGATTTGGGTGAAGGAGAAGCTGGGGAGGCTTGGTCAAGTAGCTGCGGGGGGGGTGGAGTTGTTGGCCGGGGTTGGGGTAGCCAGGAGGAAAGCATGGCCAGCCGTAGAGAAATACTTGAAATTGAAATTCTTGATTATCGTGGATTTATCAGTGGTGACAGTGTTACCTAGCCTCAGTGCAGTGTGCAGCTGGGAGGAGGTGCTCTTGTTCTCCATGGACTTTACAGTGTCCCAAAACATTTTGGAGTTACAGGATGCAATTTTTATGTTTGAAAAAGCTAGCCTTTGCTTTCCTAACTGACTGTGTATATTGGTTCCTGACTTCCCTGAAAAGCTGCACTATTCGAAGTGCAACTATTCGAAGCTAGTGCAATCCGCCACAGGATGTTTTTGTGCTGGTCGAGGGCAGTCAGGTCTGGAGTGAACCAAGGGCTATATCTGTACATAGTTAAAAAAAAATTGAAAGGGGCATGCTTTTTTAAGATGGTGAGCAATTTTATTTTATAGAACGACCAGGCATCCTCGACTGACGGAATGAGGTCAATATCCTTCCAGGATACCCAGGCCAGGTTGATTAGAAAGGCCTGCTCGCAGAAGTGTTTTAGAGAGCGTTTGACAGTGATGAGAAGTGGTTGTTTGACCGCGGACCCATAGCGGATGCAGGCAATGAGGCAGTGATCGCTGAGATCCTGATTGAAAACAGCAGAGGTGTATTTGGAGGGCAAATTGGTCAGGATAATATCTATGAGGGTGCGCATGTTTACAGATTTGGGGTGGGTTCCTTGATAATTTGTGTGAGATTGAGGGCATCTAGCTTAGATTGTAGGTCTGCCGGGGTGTTAAGCATATTCTAGTTTAGGTCACCTAACAGAACGAACTCTGAAGATAGATGGGGGGCAATCAATTCACATATGGTGTCCAGGGCACAGCTGGGAGCTGAGGGGGGTCTGTAACAGGTGGCAACAGTGAGAGACTTATTTCTGGAGAGATTCATTTTTAAAATTAGAAGCTCAAACTGTTTGGGCATAGACCTGAAAAGTATGACAGAACTTTGCAAGCTATCTCAGCAGTAGGTTGCAACTCCTCCCCCTTTGGCAGTTCTGTCTTGATGTAAAATGTTGTAGTTGGGGATGGAAATCTCCGAATTTTTGGTGGCCGTCCTAAGCCAAGATTTAGACACGGCAAGGACATCAGGGTTGGCGGAGTGTGCTGAAGCAGTGAGTAAAACAAACTTAGGGAGGAGGCTTCTGATGTTAACATGCATGAAACAAAGGCTTTTTCAGTTACAGAAGTCAACAAATGAGAGTGCCTGGGGACACGCAGGGCCTAGGTTAACCTCCACATCACCGAGGAACAGAGTAGGAGTAGGATGAGGGTATGGCTAAAGGCTAGCAAAACTGGTCGTCTAGTGCGTTGGGGACAGAGAACAAAAAGGAGCAGATTTCTGGGTGTGGTAGAATAGATTCAGTTCATAATGTACAGACAGGGGTATGGTAGGGTGCGGGTACAGTGGAGGTAAACCCAGGCATTTTGTGACGATAAGAGAGGTTGCATCTCTGGACGCACTAGTTATGCTGGGTGTGGTCACCACATGTGTGGGGGGTGGGACAAAGGAGGTATCTGAGGCATGTTGACTGGGACTAGGGGCTCCACAGTAAACTAAAACAATGATAACTATCCTAAACAACAATATACAAGGCATATTGACATTTGAGAGAGACATAAAGCGAGGCATAAAGCAATCACAAGTGTTTATTGGGAGAGCTAGCTAAGACAACAACGGGTAATTCAACAACAGCTAATCAGCTAAGACAACAACAACAGGTTAAATGGCAATGAATGGGCAGAGAGGGTTGGTTAACTACACACAGGGCCTGAGTTCGAGGCTGTGGCCGATAGATAAACATAAAATAAACAAAGTGGAGTACCGTGATTAATGAACAGTCCAGCAGGTATCAGCTATGTAGCCAAGTGATCATAGGGTCCAGTGAACAGCAATAGATGAAACAGGGAAGCCGCTGGTGTCACGATCATCGTTATAAATGGACCAAGGCGCAGCGTGCGTAGAGTTCCACATATTTTAATTGAAGTGAAACAATCAAAAACACAAGAAGAAACAACAGATTGCAAAATAACGTAGTGCTCACAGGCATTAGCACAAAACACAATAGCCCACAAACACAGGTGGAAAAAGGACTACCTAAGTATGATCCCCAATTAGAGGCAACAAATAACAACTGCCTCTAATTGGGAACCATACACAAAACCAACATAGAAATAAAATAACTAGAAACCCCCCTAGTCACGTCCTGACCTAAAACACCATTGAGAACCCCGAGGGCTCTCTATGGCCAGGACGTGACAGTACCCCCAAAGGTGCGGACTTTGGCCGCAAAACCTGAAACTAGATTGGGGAGGGTTCGGGTGGCGGCTCCGGTGTGCGGAACGTAGCACCCGCTCAGACCGCGGATCCGGCCATGGAGCCGGGCTGAACGCCATGCCTGGACTGGTCACCAGCGCAGAGGAAAGCTCCGGCCTAGGAGCAGGACTGGACGCCATGCCTGGACTGGGCACCGGCGCAGATGAAGGCTCCGGCCTAGGAGCAGGACTGGACGCCGTGCCTGGACTGGGCACCGGCGCAGATGAGGGCTCCGGCCCTGGCACCGGGCTGGGAAGGCGCACTGGAGGCCTGGTGCGTGGAGCCGGCACAGGTTGCACCGGACTGATGACACGCTCTTCAGGGCGAGTGTGGGGAGACGGCACAGGACATACCGGGCTGGGAAGGCACACTGGAGGCCTGGTGCGTGGAGCCGGCACAGGTTGCACCAGACTGGTAACACGCTCTTCTAAACACCTGCGCTGCAGCATATTCCTCGCCAACACCTCTCTCCGATATCCCTCATTAAATTCCTCGATCGTCTCCCACATCCACCCAGTACTTCCTCCCAGGTCCAACTCTCCTTCACCTTCGGCGCACGCTGCTTTGTCCTGGACTGGTGGGATATTCTGTCACGATCGTCGTTATAAATGGACCAAGGCGCAGCGTGCGTAGAGTTCCACATATTTTAATTGAAGCTTACAGGCACTAGCACAAAACACAATATCCCACAAACACAGGTGGAAAAAGGACTACCTAAGTATGATCCCCAATTAGAGGCAACGAATAACAGCTTTCTCTAATTGGGAACCATACACAAAACCAACATAGAAATAAAATAACTAGAAACCCCCCTAGTCACCCCGAGGGCTCTCTATGGCAAGGACGTGACAGTTGGGTAGTCGTTACTACCTAGCAAGCGGGAGGCACGGCGTTTAAAGTTAGCAGGCCGGGGCTAGTAGAGGCACCTGCTCCGACGTCCGGCAAAGGCCGGTTGAAGGCACAGCGGATGGAATTACGTCGGCAGTCCAGTCGTGGTGGAACGGCAGGGCTCCGTGTCGACAAAGGGTCCAGGCCAGTTGGCGAAAGAGGTATTGTAGTTGGGAAGGATGCCTGTATCTTTGTAGTGACTGGGTGTATTGATACACCACACAAAGTGTAATTAATAACTTCACAATGCTCAAAGGGATATTCAATGTCTGCTTTAAAAAAATGCTTGACTGGGATCTTACAGATAATTGTATGTATGGGGTAAATAGATGAGGTAGTCATTCAAAAATCCTGTTAAACACTGTTATTGCACACAGGGTGAGTCCAAGCAACTTATTATGTGACTTGTTCACTCCTGAACGTATTTAGGCTTGCCATAACAAAGGGGTTGAATACTTCTTGACTCAACACATTTCAGCTTTTCATTTTTAATTCATTTGTAAACATTTTGAAAAACAGAACTTCACTTCGACATTATGGGGTATTGTGTTTAGGCCAGTGACAAACATCTAAATTTAATGCATTTTATATTTAGGCTGTAACACAACAAAATGTGGGAAAAGTTAAGGGATGTGATTACTTTCCGAAGGCACGTTCTGTCTGGTTGTATAAGACCTTGCACAATGACATCAAAAGCTACCTGTCCAAAAGGCTGTGTAAACAATGTGATGACTGTAATTGCTGAAGAGCAAGGTGAAAGGAGTCTCCTCGTGCAATTGGATAGCTTTAGTCTCAGCATTATAGCTGAAATTAAGCTGACCGGCCACCGCCTTTTATTCCTGTTGTTGCTGTTATTGTTTCCTACCACTGTAGTCTGTGCTCAATTTTCCCACTCTACTTCCACTCCATTTACTCTGACATTGAAATCCTTTTGTATATTCTTTTCGTGGCGTCAGGCTTATTTATCGCAAGTAATTAAATTTTCGTAGGAGTTGCTGAGGCCTTGACAGACAATAACACATACAATTGTAAAAAACTGAAATTATTTCACCTGGTTTACTGAATGATGTATTCAACTTTTTTTGCTTCGAAACTGAAATGTCTTATGAGTTAAACTAATTTACCTATGAGTCAAACGATGTATCATAGTTGTATTTTATAAAATGTCTATTGGTCTATTTAGTTATGCATGGGAAAAAGTATGTTCGAATGTAGCCTACTTGCCCACGAACAGGCGTAAGTGTGACACACGTTTCAGATAGACCTACAGGATGTTGGTAACAGATTGATCTATGGCAATATCTGGTCACATGATGAAATTGCGCAAGAAGTGTGACACACTGAACATAGCAATTTACAGTATATCTATTTTCAGTTATAGTAATTCCAGCAGACATTGTACGCATGTGTTATAACTTGGTGGGAGTTTGTGAAGCTGTGGGTTCAAATTGTATGAGGTAGATTTGACGCACTCTCTCATTCGGCATCTCAGCTTGAGTCAGATAACAGCTTGAAAGAATCTTTAAATGTACACAAAGAGTAGGAAACGAATGAACAAATTCACACATGGAGATTAAAATCTTTTGAGGATATAATTCATGAAACAAAGTGTTTATATAATAGTAATGGCATAGGATAAAACGGGAAGACTATTTACATGCTCAATGTCCATCTCTCATTTTCTCTTTGAGCTTCAAGCCCATCACCCATTAGCAAGTCCTGTTATTTGTAGCTTAGGTGTGTAACTATCTGTTGTAACTAACTATTCAAATAAGTCTATTAACACCAAAGCAGTAATCAGAGTATTTATCACCACACTGTTTGTGTAGGTCTGTGTGTGGGTTCATGTCTGTCTGTATGTATGTGTGTGTAGGTGTATACAGTAGGTGTGTGTGTGTCTGTACTGTATGTGTAGCTGTACATGGGGGGTTGGAGAGACAGGGAGGAAGAGATCGACTGTGCCCCAAATGGCACCCTATTCCCTTTATAGTACATTGTGTTTGACCAGAGCCCTATAGAGCCTGGCCAAAACTGGTGCACTAAATAGGGAATAGGGTGCCATTTGGGACACAGTCTATCTCTTCCTCCCTGTCTCTCCACCCCCCATGTACAGCTACACATACAGTACGGACACACACACACCTACTGTATACACCTACACACACATACATACAGACAGACATGAACCCACACACAGACCTACACACACACACACACACACACACACACACACACACACGAAGATGACTTGAAGACAAAGGGAGAGGTCCACTGTTCAGTTAGGACAGGTCATTGAGAGAGGGCAGGTGTGTGGGTGCCAGACAGTAGAGAGCTCAGTTTTGATCCACTTGTTATCTAATTGCACATGCACAAACTCATGGAGCCTCTGTAGGTCTATTATCTGGGACCATTATGCAGTGTGTCTCATCTCTCCTCTTCAATCTGAACACTGCTGCACGGTCTTAAAAAGCTGTTGATAACGTATTGACGTTCTGGAGTTGTGTACAGCACTTTGGATGGGTCTCAAGAACAAACAAAATAACAATGTTTTTTTTTTTATCCTGGACACCTTTTGTGCCATTTTAAGTTGATTAAAATGTAAAGATAATTGGAAAATGTGATATTGTTAAGATGTTTAAAATGTTTAAATCTCAACCTTTTAATATCTATACAGCTGAATATGCATGTCCTCCTTGACCCGTACTTTATTGCCTGTTTTTGATTGCACTGTCTGTTGAAGCAGGCCAAGTACTAGCCTGTAACAATTGACCATACTTAAGTGTGAGATGAATGAATACCATTTCCAAAAGTGGCTGCCATAAGACCATTAGAAACATATATCAACTTTTAAAATGTAATCTAAAACAGGTGCTACAGAAATTGCAAAATTAAAAAGAAATAGTGATGAAGTGATATCTGTTTGTTTAGTGCATTTTCTCAGAGACCGTTCCCATGATTTTATGCAGGTCACCCAGTACAGCTGGCTCTTGGTTCTTTACTAATTCTTCCACTTCTGTCTCAATCTCGTTCAGCATTCTCCTCTTACATACCAAACCCAATGGAAAGTAATGGGCACAGACACAGCCTCTGCTGTTGAGTGTCCCTCGTCTAAAAGCCATCATTCAGCTGAAAGCAAATGCCATTGAATAAAAACCTCTCTAGCACTCTGAATTATTTTGATTTAAATTATTAATTTACAGAGGATAGCAACATTGGATATCGAAGGTCAAACAACGAGGAGGTATTGTACGTAATAAACAGGAAGTCTGTATTCTAGCGGTTTTATGACTGAGAGACCATGTTACTCTAAAATCAATAGGGATTCCAGTATTGCTGAATTATATATACATTTATAGAGATTTTGTATTTTATTGGACAGAGGAGAGAGTGAGAATGTTCGACAGAGTGTGTCACAAACGCAGTGGGCTGGATTCAAACCCACGGAGCCAACACCGACAAACGATTGCTGTAGGCAGCGGCATTAACTTATTGACCACCCAGGCCACAGGTATTGCTCAGTTATTGAAAATTCTACTGATTCTGCAGTTGACTAGGACTTGATACAAAGTTGCTTCTGGAAGATGCTGTGTCCTCACCCATCCCACCCACTCTCTCTGCTGGCTTTGTGATTGGTCACACCCCTGGGGTGGTGGAAGTCATAGCCTTTGGAGGTGGCCTGGAGACTAATGGACAGGATGCTGAGCCATTTTCCAGTCATACCCACACCCGGTAGAGTTCTGTGAGACTCAGAGCCCATCTGAAGGCAGATTAACTTTTCAGATCTTCCATTCATTGGGATGAGTTCAGCTTCCTCTGTATAATTATTGATATTATTTATTTTTATTTTTATTTAACCTTTATTTAATTAGGCAAGTCAGTTTACAATGACGGCCTATACCGGCCAAACCCGGACGATGCTGGGCCAATTGTGCGCCGCCCTATGGGACTCCCAATCACGGCCGGTTGTGATACAGCCTGGAATCGATAAAGTTGTGGGCACCAAAAACAAATGTGTTACTGGAAAGGTATCACACCACAAACAAACAAACCTTAGTCATTAGCATTAGCGTGATTGGCATTAGTACCTGAGACATCTGCTTAGCCTATCAAAGAGCATAATTAATGGTTCCACTCAAGGACCCAGAAAGCTGATCCAGTGGCCCTTATCCACCTATCCTTCCTTAAGACCCATTGTCACAGGGTTGTGTCTGATTCTCATGCAAACCATCTCTGATTACATGTGTTTAATGTTCCAAGAGCCATGTGGGCCATGTGGGCACCGTTAGGGTTCGGATGTACATGTGGAGGAGAATGAAAGCTGCAGTAGTTTATGTGTCGGGGGGCCTGTGCGAATTTAAGTATGCTCTCTCTAATTATCTCTCTTTCTTTTTTTTTTTCTTCTTCTCTCTCTCTCGGAGGACCTGAGCATTAGGACCATTCCTCAAGGCCTACCTGGCCTGATGACTCCTTGATGTTCCGAGTCCACCTGGCCGTGCTGCTTCTCCAGTTTCAACTGTTCTGCCTGTTTTATGAACATTTTAAAATCTTGTCCATGTTCTGTTATAATCTGCACCCGGCACAGCCAGAAGAGGACTGGCCACCCCTCACAGCCTGGTTCCTCTCTAGGTTTCTTCCTAGGTTTTGGCCTTTCTAGTTTTTCCTAGCCACCGTGCTTTTACACCTGCATTGCTTGCTGTTTGGGGTTTTAGGCTGGGTTTCTGTACAGCACTCTGAGACATCAGCTGATGTAAGGGGGGCTTTATAAATAAAATAAATTTGATTTGATTTGATTTGAATGAAAGAGAGAGTGTCTTATCAGAGAGGTAGAATTTCCATTCACACCAAGGTAGTAAATATTGCAAACAATGGCTAAAATGTGAAGAGACTGGTTAGTAAATGAATAGTGAGTGGGCTTGATATAATTAGGTTGAAATTTGAGTGTACTCAAGGATCGGACATTTTACGTTCTGTAGGGCCTGCTGGGATGTAAAATGAAAAAATACTCTGATTTGTCATTCATGTTTGAATAAAGGGAGCTGTCAGTGTTGTCCCTCTGAGAAAGAAAGGTCTTTGTTTTGACCTTGTCATGGTCTAAAATAGGATGAATCAAACTTTCACAGTACGTTTAATTTTTTTCTACCCCTTTTTCATGATATCCAATTGGTAGTTACAGTCTTGTCCCATTACTTCAACTTCCATTCTGACTCGGGAGAGGTGAAGGTCGAGAGCCATGCGTCCTCCGAAACACGACCCTGCCAAGCCGCACTGCTTCTTGACACATTGCTTGACACAAGCCATCCGCACCAATGTGTCAGAGGAAACACCATACAGCTGGCGACTGGGGTCAGCTTGCAGGCACCAAGCCCACCACAAGGAGTCGCTAGAGCACGATGGGACAAGGAAATCCCGGCCGGACAAACCCTCCCCTAACCTGGATGACGCTGGGCCAATTGTGCGCCACCTCATAGGTCTCCAGGTCACGGCCGGCTGTGACACAGCCTCAACTTAAATGCAGATAAACACAAAGGGCAATAAATGGTTGAATTTCATTGTTGAAACATTGATTTGATTTAACATGGCCTGCGGCTGAATTTAGTTCATGATCCCTAATTTAATGTATACTGTCACGATCTTCAAGGACGGACCAAGGTGCAGCGTGCCGGGTTGAGAAAA
This sequence comes from Brachymystax lenok tsinlingensis, assembly GCA_030435695.1. Taxonomy (NCBI): domain Eukaryota; kingdom Metazoa; phylum Chordata; class Actinopteri; order Salmoniformes; family Salmonidae; genus Brachymystax; species Brachymystax lenok. The sequence goes on from CM059799.1 coordinate 36,259,262, forward strand.
ACATGTTTATTTGTGTGTATGTGCTGTTGGTGCTACACCATATGATCTTCGTTCATTGTTTTTTGTTTCCGTGAGTTTAACAAATAAACATGTTTTTCTCAACCCGGCACGCTGCACCTTGGTCCGTCCTTGAAGATCGTGACATATACAGTGCATTCAGAAAGTATCCAGACCCCCTTCATTTTTTCCACATTTTGTTACGTTACAGTCTTATTAAGATATATTCCTCATTAATCTACACACCATAAACCATAATGACAAAGCGAAACAGATTTTTTAAAATGTTTGTAAATGTAAAAACAGAAATACCTACATAAGCATTCAGACCCTTTGCTATAAGACTCGAAATTGAGCTCACGTGCGTCCTGTTTCCATTGATCATCCTTGAAATGTTTCTTTACCTGTGGTAAATTCAATTGATTGGACATGATTTGGAAAGGCAAACACCTGTCTATATAAGGTCCCACAGTTGACAGTGCATGTCAGAGCAAAAACCAGGCCATGAGGCGAAAGGAATTGTCTGTAGAGCTCCGAGACAGGATTGTGTCGAGGCACAGATCTGGGGAAGGGTACAAAAAAAAATTCTGCAGCATTGAAAGTCCCCAAGAACACAGTGGCCTCCATCATTCTTAAATGGAAGCAGTTTGAACCACCAAGACACTTCCTAGAGCTGGCCTGCCATCCCTACGGTGAAGCATGGCGGTGACAGCATCATGCTGCGGGTAAGTTTTTCATTGGCAGGGACTGGGAGACAAGTCAGGATCAAGTCAAAGATGAATGCAGCAAAGTACAGAGAGATCCTCGAAAACCTTCTCCAGAGCGCTCAGGACCTCAGACTGGGGCGAAGGTTCACCTTCCAACAGGACAACGATCCTAAGCATACACACAAGACAATGCAGGAGTGGCTTCGGGACAAGTCTGTAGTTTCATGGAGTGGCCCAGCCAGAGCCCAGACTTGAACCCGATCGAACATCTCCTGAGAGACCTGAAAATAGCTGTGCAGCAATGCTCCCCATCCAAGCTGACAGAGGTTGAGAGGATCTGCAAAGAAGAATGGGAAAACTCACCAAATACAGGTGTGTCGAGCTTGTTGCGTCATACTTAAGAAGACTCGAGGCTGTAATCGCTGCCAAAGGTGCTTCATCAAAGTAGAGTAAAGGGTCTGAATACTTATGTAAATGTGATATTTCAGGTTTTTATTTGTAATAAATTAGCAAACATTTCTAAAATCCTGTTTTTGCTTTGTCATTATGGGGTATTGTGTGTAGATGGATCAGTTTTAGAATAAGGCTGTATCCTACCAAAATGTGGAAAAAGTCACTGCATGTTATAAAATGGGAATGAATTTGGAATTTAAGGATGTGATAATAGCTTAGTGCAGTAGCATTGCCAACGCTTTCAATCCTATCAGGGATATTTATCCTACTGTACATGCTCTGTACCCTTCTTTCAAGGAAAGGATATGACTCACATCAAGACCTCACAGAGCACAGGTCATTTGAATTCACCATTCATATGAACCCTGGTCACAGCATGTGCAATAGACATACCTATGTCTAAAAAGGATCCCAACTTTGCAAGAAATATGTGCACCACAGCACCTGTCATATTGACTTTTAAAACAATTCAAATATTGAAATATGAAATATTTCCTGGATTATCAACAGCAGGTTTGCTAAACCAAGCTATTGCAGTGGGACTCTGGGATTGCCATGATGCCATTCCAACATTTAGGTGCTCTCCGTTGTCATGGTGATAAGGGGGGTTTCCTGGCAGGGGCGGGAATACATCCTGCCGGAATGTCCTTACCATCAGATGAGCAGCGCTACACGTCCACAGGTGCTCCGCACTAGCTCCGTCCCACACCCTTTTTACTGTACTTTGTGAGGGGGAACACTGCACTGGAGAATTCCATGTGCATTTACGGAGGCGCCACCAACAGCAAGCGAGTGAGTGATTGATCTGTCCTGGAATTCAGTAGCCTGCTTCCTCCCACAGCCCTTCTGTTCCAAGAGCACAGATTCATTGGTAGATGATACGTTTTGTTTAGTCATCGCTACTTTAGAGCATTATAGTCATGCAGCGCCCTAGTCTGTTGAGTGATTTACTAAACACTCTGATACTCTGCAAAGTGTCAGGCAACCCTCTAATTTAACTCTTTAATATCTTTGCGCCAACAAATTTATTCCACACAGTTGCCTTTTTTGGATTGGTTTTAAATTGTTGAACTATGTGACTCTCTCTGTTTTGTTATGTTATATAAGAAATGTAGGTTTTGTTTTTTTACATGAATGGGTTCCCTATACCTTGTTTTGAAATGTAAAAACGTATCGAGTTTTGAAATGTAAAAACGTGTGGAATTTTGTCAAGCTAAGCCAGGAATTATAGCCTTGCCCCAGATCTGTTTGCGCTATCATGTCAACTCCTATCATGACAATTGACAATGGAAGACAATGAAAGTATACTATAAGACGTCATTTGACGTGGCAAAGTGACGGACAACAAGTACGTTAAAGAATTACCTAAAAAACTACTGGGAACTTGGAAATCTCTGACTTCCGACATCAGTGCATTCAACTGGGAACTTGGGGAAAAAAACTAGCGCAGAATGGGAAAAATCATTTTGAACGGTCATCCAACTCAGAATTCCAACTCGGGAACTCGGGCCTCTTTTTAGAGCTCAGACTTTCTGACCTGAAGATCACTGACGTCATGTTTTGACCTTGTACTTTCATAAGTTCCCAGTTTTACCTTAAAGGTCATTCTTAATGCTAGGATAGCTAATGATAGGGAGTGTAATTATTTAAACATAACTCCTGCTGATCCCTCTCCTACTGTTGAAAGAAGAACCATGAATAAACATTTCCCTTCTGGACTCTGGTACTGCACTCCTGAATCTACCAGCTCATGCTTCATTCTTAGTCTCGTTTACCATTTACATTTCACCAACAAGAGAGGCCTCCTGTGACCTTTGGGAGAAGTGCAGGTGTAAAAGGGCAAGGAGGTGATATTCAGTGAAGACTGTGACATGTGTGTCATCATTTGCTGATGCTGTACCTGGCGAGAGGTGGGTGGCAGGAAGCAGGCACCAGAACATTCAAAATGCCTGGCGATCAGTCATTATGCTGAATATGGCTCAACATCAGCCATTCTCTCCCTCTGTTTCCTATCTTTATGTTTCCTCATAGAGGCTTGCTGTTCCCATCACAATCTCATCATCTACTTTTCTTGCCCACATCTCATCACTCTTTCCACCTATACTGTAGGGTATCTTATGTTACGTCATGGAATAGTCCTAGAAAATATTTTATAAGCAGAATGATAAGCAGAATGTAGCAAATAACAGTTTAGCAAAGCAAATTATTTAATTGGTCAAAATGCTATATTGTGTTACCTCATGGATATTCCTAGTCTTCTTTCTTTGAGTGCAAATGGGTTGTGCAATATGACTGATGAGCAGAATGTAGCACATATTCACTTTCAAACTATTCGCTTTCGCTTTACTTATGTTTTATCCAACTTATTTTTCCAAGTGTGTTCCAGGAAGCTCTCCTGCTGACTAAGATCGTCACTGTGTTTTATTTTTACTCTATTTTTTTCCCACAGTCCTAGTTGGCTTAGCAACAGGCTTGTGAATAACATCTTTGCAGCAATTTTAATGGATTAGTCCAATAGCATTATCATATGACTCAGGTTTATAGAAAGTCTAGCGAATCATCTTTCCTTTCCATAGTGGGCCTTTCAAGAGAGTTCCCCTTTGATTCCGTTCTTTGTGCTTTCCATTTCATCCCACCTGTTCCACAAATGGAGAAAGACCTCCACTCAGATAAGGCTATGTCAGGCATCAAATTGTCAGATCAAGTTTTATCTATCTACCCATCCACGCAAGTCCTAAAATTACACATCTTAATACAATCCCCAAGATTACGTAGCTGAATTCATGCATGAGATACTAAAGGAAGAGACTCCTTCAGTTTGCTATTTATGTACTGAACTGAAGACCAGGTGATAGACAACGTCAAAAACATATTAGAAGAGCACATTGTTTGGTAAAAACATGACTCTGATACTACTGCTTGTCATCACAGCTACGTTGAACTAGATGGTATCACTGTAATTCATTTATTGTTTATTTCCATTGGGACGTCATGGGCAGAAATCTTTCAGAATGTGCTTATTGATTTTGCTTCTAGACAAGTTCTGTCACATAATGTAGTACATTTGCAAAAAGCTATTTGACAGGACATGTTGGTTAGAGAGAAAGAGAGGGAGGTTCTTTTGGCCCTTTGTTCTTGCCTATGAAGGGAAATAGAGATATTATGTAGAGTCATTAATTACAGGCCATCCTTTCAATGGTCAGTTCAGTTTCAGTCGAACTATTACAACTTTTTAAAGACATCACAAAGACAAAAGCCATGTTCCCTGCATGTTATTCTCCAAAATTGAATTAGTCATTAGCAGTGTTGGAATTAGTTACTTGGAAACGTTTAACAAAAGTAACGCATTACTTTACAATATTACTTTGAGTGGAAAGTAACGTGTTAGTTTGCGTTACTTTCATGAAAAAAGTCTAAATCTCGCCGTTTGTTTGACTGTCAGAGGGAGCAGGGCGTTCTACCAAAGATAGGTTATTCACTAACTCAAGTTTGATCACTAGTTTCTCCTTTAATGGCGCTGATTTTCTGTGCTTGTCTACCAGTGCTGCGCTATATATGGGCTGCTTAGCCATATACTGTATATTGTAAGCCAAACATCTGTACAGATTTCCTATCTTTTCATTCAAAATCTTTCTCTTGAGCTGCCAGTTCTGGTTATAGACCGCACTTACACGGACCCATAGAGATGTACTCTATAGAGGGCACACTTGCCACTAGATGGGAAAGCCCTCTTTGGGCTTTGATATTACAGATGCGATCAATGGAAAATATCAGAGGTGCGCCCTCTATACACTTCTATGGACAGCAGCTGACATGACATTTCTCCAGACAACCATTCTCCTCTAGCTCGAGATCTAAATGAGGCAACAAGTCAAGATCGGATCATGGAAATATGCGCCCGGTAGAGATATTATTATGAAAGTAACTGTAATGATATTGCCCAATTTGAAAAAGTAACATGTTACCTTACTCCATTACTCATAAAAGTAATCTGATTGCGTGAAGCGTTACGCATTACCCCCAACACTGTCATTAGCCAACAATATGTATAATTTAAAATAATACTTTGGTTATTAAATTACAGACAGGTATAACACATAATAATTCATAATGATACATAATGATGCTACGTAGAGAGACATAACATATTAAAAGCCTTATATAATACATTGTAAAGGCTCATATAACAAGTAATAAAACATAACACCTATTGGAAGCATTAACCATACTGATTTTAATGTCTTTCCCTGAAGGAATGGAAAGTATTCATGAAAGAAAGAGGTAGGTCTTTATTTCATAGGAAGATAATGAAAGAAATGTTGACAGAAATGTGGAAGACAAGAAATTACCTTTCGAGAAAGGACCTTGTGGAAGGTGAGAAATGATCCAGTGCATTAGAGCTCAGATTGCCTTCCTCACAGGCTTTCACTGCACTGAGTGTGAGTAAGCGAACGGAAGCCGCAGCCCTTGAAATTATTCCCTGTTGGGGTGTGTGGTATCCTTGCACCTTTGAAGGGGATAGCCATACAGCAAATTAAAAAGGAGCATTACCCACATGTCTTGTTCTCACAATGCCCACAAATGGCCTACAATTAGCCTTGTTTCATAGACTACAGCTGATGATACCATTCATACTGACTTTCGTCTATCTTTCATTATGGTAAAACAGTGGGGAGAAAATGGATCCTTCACAGCAGTGTGCCCTTACTTACTTACTTGCTTACTTACTTACTTAAGCCTTTGTATTCCTTACAGAACATAGGCCATGATGAATCGCCTCCGTCCCTTTCGGTCTTGTGCCCTCTGCTCCAGGCGTTGCCATGTCAGACCCTCTGCCTTCATCTCCTACTCCGTTCTTCGTCTTCAGGTGGTTCTAGATCTGACCTATTTTGCGTTTGCTTGTGGGTTCCATGTCAGGTCCTGTTTTCTGATTGATTTATTGTTTCTTAGAGTTTGTCCTATCCAGCTCCACTTCCTCCTCTTAAATTGTGCTTCTATTGGGTCTTGTTTTGTAGTTCCCACAGATTAATGTTGTTGATGGTGTCTGGTCAGTGGACTCGCAGAATGCATCTGAGACAGTGGTTAATGAATGTCTGTAGTTTGTTCTGCATGTTAGTAGTGGTTCTCCATGTTTCAGATCCGTACAGAACAATGGATTTGACATGTGTTTGGTTTTGCAGATCTTCTTTAGGGTGTTGAACGCTATTCTTGCTTTACCAATTCTTGCTTCACATCTTCTTCTGTCCCTCCATCCACTGTTATCACACTTCCTAGGTAAGTGAATATATCTCCATCCTCTAGTTGGCTGTTTTCTATGGTCAATGTTGTGTTGTTTCTATTGTTGGCCCTAATGATTTTGGTTTACGGGGGGTTGATCTTAAGTCTGACCGCAGCTGCTATTATTTCAAGAGTATGGGATTTGTCCTGTCTCTGCTGGTGAGTGTGACCTAGTGCCAATCATCTTTTAGCTGTTCGGTGGGCTTTGCTGCATGGTATTTCCTGATGATGATGATGGGGGTTATCTTCGAACCTGAGTGGAGGGGAAGATGTCACACAGGAAGATTCGGCTACAACCATAGAGATCCTATTAAGTATTCTAATTCCTCATTCTATGACTACAACAGTGGGAGATTCCAGAACTGACTGAAGGAGAGATGGTCTTTATTTCAAAGGATCAGAATGAAAGAAAAGTTGTCAACAATGTGGAAATCGAGAAGAGACTGCAAGAAAGGACTTGGGCCTAGATTCAAGCAGTATCGCGGAAGATCCTCAAATTAAATTGAGACTGCATTCACGGTAAACGCTGCATATGGGGGACCGTTGGGTGATGTGAACAGGGCGGTACTAACGTTGGGCAAAGCAGAACTTTATGCAAATACGCAGCGATATTACGGCGTGATTGACTGATCAAAGCTCACTATAGCTGACAAGGTAAAAATCTGGTGTTCTGCTCCCGAGACAGGAAGTTAACCCACTGTACCACGGGCGCCAAAGATGTGGATTTGTCAATTATGGCAACCCCCCGCACCTCTCTGATTCAGACAGTTTGGGATAAGTGCAGAATACACATTTCAATTGAATGCAGTCTGTTGTACATCTCACTAGGTATCCCCTTTTGCTAGTATGTGGATCTTGGCTGTAAGCAAACTGAAGCTACAGCCCTTGAAAGGATTCCCTGTTGGAGGTGTGGTATCCTTGCCCCTTTTGAAGGGGATTGTGAAAAAGGGATAGCCGCACATTGCCCACAATGCCCACACGTGGAAATGAGTTTCCCTTACATGGCCCGCAATTTGTTTCCGAGGCTACAGCTGATGAGACCATTCAGGTTGACTTTTGGCTCAATCCTTCATTATGGTCGCCTTGTTAATGGCTCCTTCGCAGCGGTGTGCTCTGCTGCAGGTTATTTCCTGATGATGATGGGGCTTCTCCTGGAACCTGAGTGGATGATGTCACGCAGTGGGAAATTCCAGAACACGACTGAAGGAGGACCTCTTCTCCTCCCACTCTCCCTCTCTGGAAGACTGGATGACTGCCACCCTGACTCCCCCTCAAACTCCTCCACACGGACTGCAGCAGCACGGTGGCGTGTGTGCCCACTCTCTCTCTCTCTCTCTCTCTCTCTCTCTCTCTCTCTCTCTCTCTCTCTCTCTCTAGACTCCAGCTAAAGCCTTTGATCCTACATACACTGAGAAAAAGACAACCCTTTTTGTAACAACTGTGCTCCTGGCATGCCCCACTGTCTGGCCAGCATCATCTCTTTACTCTCCTCTCTGCTCCTCCTCCTCTTCTCTCGTCCTCCATCCCCTCCACACATACCGAGCCCTCTGTGCTCTCAGCCCACATAGGGCACACTCATGAAGGAAAACCCACCCACAGATATCGTTATAGTTAGCATACCTTGACAAATCGCACAGTAAAGAGGAAAACACCTAACGATAAAAATAAAAAAACTTGTGAAAAAATGTGTGAAGAGGATATATTGTGAGACCGGATGCATCTTAAAATGCATTCAGATCATCCACAGAACTGCTGTTGAGAAGAAAATGGCAGTGTGCGTAGGGGATTTCCTTGGTGGGTGATTCTTTGATCCACCTCTACGCAGACGACACCATTCTGTATACATCTGGCCCTTCTTTGGACACTGTGTTAACAAACCTCCAAACAAGCTTCAATCGTCGCCAAACCCACTGGCTCCAGGTCGTCTATAAGTCTTTGCTAGGTAAAGCTCCACCTTATCTCAGCTAATTGGTCACCATAGCAACACCCACCCGTAGCACGTGCTCCAGCAGGTATATTTCACTGGTCATCCCCAAAGTCAACACCTCCTTTGGCCGCCTTTCCTTCCAGTTCTCTGCTGCCAATGACTGGAACGAATTGCAAAAATCACTGAAGTTGGAGACATATCTCCCTCACTAACTTCATGCATCGGCTGTCAGAGCAGCTTACCGATCGCTGCAGCTGTAAACAGCCCATCTGTAAATAGCCCATCCAACCAACTACCTACCTCATCCCCATATTTGTTTTTTGTTTCTTTCTGCTATTTTGCACACCAGTATTTCTACTTGCACATCCTCATCTGCACATCTATCACTCCAGTGTTTAATTGCTAAATTGTAATTACTTCGCCACTATGGCCTATTTATTGCTTTACCTCCTTACTTCATTTGCACACACTGTATACAGATTTTCTATTGTGTTATTGACTGTGCGTTTGTTTATCCCATGTGTAACTCTGTGTTGTTGTTTTTGTCACACTGCTTTCCTTTATCTTGGCCAGGTCGCAGTTGTAAATGAGAACTTGTTCTCAACTGGCCTACATGGTTGTAGGCCAGTTGTGGGACCTTATATAGACAGCTATGTGCCTTTCCGAATCATATCCAGTCAATTGAATTTATCACAGGTAGACTCCAATCAACTTGGTCAAGGATGATCAATGGAAACAGGATGCACCTGAACTAAATTTCGAGTCTCATAGCAAAGGGTCTCATAGCAAACATTTTAAAAAAACGGGTTTTGCTTTGTCATTATGGGGTATTGTGTGTAGATCGATGAGGACATTTCTTTATTTAATCCATTTTAGAATAAGGCTGTAACGTAACAAAGTGTGGAAAAAGTCAAGCAGTCTGAATACTTTCCCAATGCACTGTACAAGTGCTATCACAGGGCCTTAAGTCGTCCACATACAGTACATACATTCGGTGTTCCTCCTAGAAGAATTCGGCTATGAGAAGTGAACATCTGTGCTTGCATACTCCCTTGGAAAAGTGGCAATATTACTGTTTGTCCCTCTTTTTTTGTATATTTTTTTCTCTCCAATTTTGTCATATCAAATTGGTAATTACAGTCTTGGCTCATTGCTGCAACTCCCCTATGGACTCGGGAGAGGCGAAGGTCGAGAGCCATGCATCCTCCAAAACATGACCCTGCCAAGCCGCACTGCTCACTTAACCCAGAAGCCAGCCCCACCAAAGTGTCAGAGGAAACACCGTCCTACTGACAGCCGAAGTCAGCTTGCAGGCAACCGGCCACCACAAGGAGTCACTAGAGCACGATGGACAAGGAAATCCCGGCCGGCCAAACCCTCCCCAAACCCCGACGACGCTGTGCAAACTGTGTGTCGCTTCAAGGGTCTCCCGGTCACGACACAGCCTGGGATCGAACCCGAGGCTGTAGGGACACCTCAGCACTGCGATGCAGTGCCATAGATCACTGCACCACTCAGGTAGTCCTGTTTGTCCCTCTTGGGTTTCTGTAGAAACAAGTACACTTCCTCAAAATAGTCTGCATTGATCTAAGATAACTCAAGAAATCTGTAATTCATTTGGACATTTTGCAGAGGAGTCGTGCAATTTGACATATAATCAAGATGTTTGGTGCAGTTAAAACTAGTCTTCTGTCGTTGAATGACAACAAACAATTAATTGAGGAATCCCTACTCTTGACCAGTCACCAACGAAGAGGTGTTGACTTCGGCTACCGAACTTTGACAAGCCTAAAGAAAAATAAATGTGTTCTAGAACAGCCCAAAAAAGACCTGAACACTGCCCAACACCAAACCAGGGGTTAGAACCGGTTCCGAAACTCCGGAAAATAACAAAATTCTCAAGGAACAGAATCCGAACCGGAAACTAAAGTGAGCTATACTGTTCCGAAACAGAATTGTCATGCGGTGGGTGTAGCTGGTGTAGGTAGTCCGGCGCAGGAGAGCAGAGATGAGTGTACAAAGTACTTTACTAAGGCAAATGTACAAACAGAACGCTACCGTGTCACAAAAACAAATGCCCAAAACCAAGTAAGGCAGCACAAAGTACAAAATACACTTACAAAATACCGGCTGCACAAAGCACGGGTGAAAACATACAAACCCGGCGTAAACCGGCATGCCGAACAAACAATTCCCCACACAGACATGGGGGAAACAGAGGGTTAAATAAACAACAGTAATGAGGGCAAATTAAAACCAGGTGTGATGGAAAACAAGACAAAACAAATGGAAAATAAAAAGTGGATCGGCGATGGCTAGAAGACCGGTGACGTCGACCGCCGAACGCCGCCCGAACAAGGAGAGGAAACGACTTCGGTGGAAGTCGTGACAAGAACCGTTATTTTAAAAGCATGGGAACCAGTTAATAACATCATTTTACATTCTGGGCATTTTTTCCCAGTCCCACAAAAATGACACATAGCGCCTATGCAAAGCCCTCACTCTGTCAATTAGAAACGTATTCTATCGTCTGCCTGCCAGCTGAAAATCTTTGCCAATGGGTGTGCTGTTGTTTAGGCTACCTGCGTCACCCCCTCTGAAGCATAGGTTACTGTAGCCTAATGACAACGTTACAAGCGTGATTCAGAAATTAGGGAGAGAGGTTTAATTAGAGACGAATGGATTGACTTTTTCAATACTAGTAAAGTATACTATAGTTATCACATTTCACATTGGAATTATTAACAACAGATTGGTAAGACGTGTTTTTTATTCTAGTGCTGCTCTGCACACACAAGTTTGTCCATCATTAAACCAACTCGGAAGTTCAAAGACATTCAAAGCCGCTCCTCCGTAGGTATAATTCTGTGGGCCTAATTCAGGCAATGCATGTCATAACAAGATGCCCAGAGCTTCAAGGCAAGCTTCCTTTACCCTCTCTCACTCTCTCCTCAATTTCAGTTGCATCTCGCGCCCTACACTGGTCTGTCCATAGTAACTAGGAGCACGGTCTGTGTGTTTGTCTTTCATTATGATTAAACCATGCAAAATACAATTAGCTCTCAATGACTTTCCTATACAGATTAAATTGCTTACCCGCTCCATAGCAAGTGGCTCAATCCGCACTGATTGGTGAAGAAATGTAATGTTGAAATAAATGTAAAACAAATTACATTTCAGAGGTTTAAAAAGAAACAGAAAGGAATGATATAAACCTGCACTTGTTTGGGCTTCAAACCGGTTCAGAACATTATTATGCTGGTCGGAAAAGTGGAACAGAATGAACAAAAAGAATGATTCTGTCAAGAACGAAATTAGTGGTTTCAACCCCTGCACCAATACATGCAAAAATGTCATAATATATGCGCAAACTGTTTCGACTGGGAAGCATATGTTATGCTTTACTCCCAATTTATCACCTTAACGCTGAGTCCCAAGCAGAGACACATCAGGTACCATTTCTACAGTCTTTGGTATGATTTGGCTGAGGAATCAATTCCCAACCTTCCAATCTCAGGGCGGACACTCTAACCACAAGGCCACAGAGTTGGTAAACTCCTTTCGTAATATTTTTTGTCTCTATCTATTTTAACCAACGGAACAATGTAGCCTAAAATATAGTGACATATAATGCTACCTTTCTATTCATTCTCTCACGGACAAATAAGAATGGTAAAGGTCTTGCACAACATGTCTGTAGTTGTAAAAGTGTCTTGGACCATACATAATAATAATGGATTGGATTTGTATAGAGCGTTTCTACAAACTGAGGTTCTCAAAGCACTTTACACAGTAAGGGGGAAGAATAAGGGTTTTATTTCTTATGTTTGAGTGGAAGAGACATAGATAGAAATAAGTTGTTGTGTAACATCATTCTTTTATCCAGAACAAAACACATTGACACAGATTGTAAAAACAGATTCAAGTGGACAAATCCAATAAAAAGTTAATGAAATTGCATTACTGAAACATAATGGACACGTCAACCAATTTATTTACCACTCAAAACATAAATGATCCTATTCACTATTCCATCATGGGTCTGTCCAACATAGCCCCTTTAAGGCCTGATATTCCAATAGAAGTATTATGAAAATTATTGCTTATACATTGAGTGATAAACAAACATTTTCTCATTGTAACCAGCAGACACTATAGGAACCCCTGTCTGAAGGCTACTTACACTGAGTGTACAAAACTTTTGCTCAGAAAAGCCTCAATTCGGCGGGGCATGGAGTCTAAGGTGCTGAAAGCATTCCACAGGGATGCTGGCCCATGTTGACTCCAACGCTTCCCACAGTTGTGTCAAGTTGGCTGGATGTCCTTTGGGTGGTGGACCATTCTTGATACACACAGGAAACTGTTGGACGTGAAAAACCCAGCAGCGTTGCAGTTCTGTCGTTCTGCCCCTGAACAAGGCAGTTAACCCACTGTTCCCCGGGCGCCGAAGACGTGGATGTCGATTAAAGGCAGCCCCCCGCACCTCTCTGATTCAGAGGGGTTGGGTTAAATGCGGAAGACACATTTCAGTTGAAGGCATTCGGTTGTACAGCTGACTAATAATGGTGACTTTGACTTTGAATTCTCTCAAGGCTTAAAAATCCTTGTGACATCAATAAGGGATCCTGGATTTACCTGGTCAGTCTATGTCAGGTTTTGTACACTCAGTGTATATTTTCCTGAGGGAAGTGTAATAGTGTATAAGGCAAAAGAGATATATAATACATATATCTCTGTCTTTTGCCTTATACACTATTGTTATCTTGTATTTAATTCTGTGGCAATCGTCTCGATGGGAACGTGGGAACCTGTGTTTCAACTGAGTCAGAGGGAGCACTTCGGGTGTCCATGGCAACATGTGGTGATTGAATTGAAAGGATGAGCGATGGCCGAGCGGCATAGGCAAGGTGTAATAGATGGTATAAAATACAGTAGACATACAGTATAATATGGGTAATGTAAGATACGTTAACATTATTAAAGTGGCATTATTTAAAGTGGCATTATTTAAAGTGACTAGATGATTCATTTATTAAAGTGGCCAGTGATTGGGTCTCAATGTAGCCAGCAGCCTCTCTGAGTTAGTGATTGCTGTTTAGGAGTCTGATGGCCTTGAGATAGAAGCTATTTTTCAGTCTCTCGGTCCCAGCTTTGATGCACCTGTACTGACCTCGCCTTCTGGATGGTAGCGGTGTGAACAGGCAGTGGCTTGGGTGGCTGTTTGGGTGGCTGTTGTCCTTGACAATCTTTTTGGCCTTCCTGTGACATAGGGTGCTGTAGGTGTCATGGAGGGCAGGTAGTTTGCCCCCGGTGATGCGTTGTGCAGACCGCACCACCCTCTGGAGAGCCTTGCGGTTGAGGGCAGTGCAGTGATGATTGAGTTGGAGGCATGCATGGCCACTCAGTCGTGGGTAAACCGAGAGTACAGGAGGGAGCTGAGCTTGCACCCTTGTGGGTTTAAATGTTTAAATGTTTTACTCACGACGGCCACGGAAAAAGAGGGGGGGGGCGCAGTCCTTGTTAGCGGGTTGCAAAGGTGGCACTGTATTATCCTCAAAGCGGGCAAAGAAGGTGTTTAGTTTGTCTGGAATCATGGCTGGTTTTCTTTTTGTCAATCTATCAATCTATTGTAAGATCATATAGAGAAGCTAGCTAGTGAGGGAAAGGGTTCTCATCACCTCCTCAGAGGCTAATGGTGAACGTAGTACACAATCCAGGAGATACACAAGGGTCATTGGGGGCCATCAGAACACGATGTCATCCAGGATATTGGTTGAATAGCACAACATTTTAAGATCACACAATATTATATACATTCAGATAATGATGGCACTAACCACATTTCCATCCACAGTGTGAGCAAAGTCATACAGTATTTCTAAAAAGAAATGGCAGCTGTGATGGAAACAGGAAGTTCAGGTGCAATTTTATAAATGCAGACAGATAATTTGTACATTCGACATGGTGGGATCTTTTTATTTCAATAAAATTTATGATGTGAGAAATGGCGGTGGAATTGTCTGTATATATTAACCATCATATCGAAGTAGATTGGTTCGAGATGATATGGTGTGTGGTACTCCCACTGCGACTCGGTAAACCATGTAGTTTATTAGGCTACAGATTAAATAAATTATGATGAACTTCACAGGGTGGTGAAAGTGTATGGTGATGTTCCTTTCCAATACATATTGAGGGTCTTATTCTGGTTACATGATGGTTGATGCTTGACTGACATTTGACCAAAAAATATTCTCGCTCTTATCCATGATAATCTTATTCATAATAATATTTTTCACACTATGTGTTAGACAACAATCCTGTCCCTATGAATAGGGCAGATGTATCACATATCTCAGCTGAAATGACAGAACGTGAGACTGAGGTTGAAGAGGATAATTCCTCGGCTCCCAAGGACAAAGACGGAGTGAATAAAACATTGGAGTTGGTACCTGGTGAGCCAGAGTCTACCACAGCGACCTCTCATTCCAAGAAAAAAAAAACAAGAATAAGAGTAAAAATGCTAAAAATGAAGCTAGGAAAGTGGCTACTGAGACCAGTGACAATCACAACTCAATAGAAAACTCTGAGGTTAATAAGTGACCCCGAAGACGGTGCAACTCTCTGCGGAATACAAAAGGCAGCCAAAAATCTATGCTGGCCGTCATTCAAACATTCCAGAATCAACAAGCACCCAAGCAGCCCAGGGTACCAAGCTCCCCATCAGAGTCTGGAGTTAGGTCACCTAAAAAAAAGGCTGATATGGAGGATGGAATCCTGGGAGAAGTGGAGAAAAGTCCCCCCTAATTAGCCATCTAGACCGAAATTGTTGATGAATGGTGGAACATGAATGATTGAAATAATCTAGATTTGAGTAGCCTATATTATCTGGTTCAGAGAAGGACATATGTGTATATGAGCATAACCTCTGTCACTAACATAGCTTTTCACGAGAATGATCAATCTGCAGATAATTTAATTTTAATGCTAATTCTTGATACATGTCCTAAACAAAACCCGTCTTCGAGATAGAAACTAGTTCCCTTAACCTAGGTATTAGAAAACATTGTACCATGAAACTTTTTTAAACCATTAATCAGTCTAAAATGCTCTGGGGCCATCGTTCGAAGCCTAGAGGAATATTGGGAGGTCATCTGAATATTCGTAGCGTTATTTCTAAGAGTGAACAGGTTGAACATTTATTGAATGACTCTAATCTTGATTTGTTCTGTTTCTCTGAGACATGGCTGAAGAAATCTTCTCCTATTTCTGCCTTTAATGTTCCTGGATATTCCATATTCAGATTGGACAGGGGAGAGGGCAGAGGAGGTTGATTGCTTATGAACATAAAAAATTACTTTAAATGCAATCGTATCATATGGAAAAACATGCCAATGACATTGAATGTATGCGCCTTAATGTCTTCCTATCCCCTCATATGTCTCTCACTATTTTGGGATTATATCGACCACCAACATCTGATATCTCGTTTTATGACCATTTAAATGCCATGCTTAAAGAATGTGATCATAAGAAGGAGATCATCTTCATGGGTGATTTCAATATAAACTGGGGAAACAAAACCTGCAAGAAAAAAATCTAAGAGAACACAGACTATTTCAACCTGACTCAAATAATACAAGGTCCAACCAGATTAACACAGTCATCCCAGACAAATTGATATGGGGTTTACTAACAGACCTGATCAAATAACTAACTTACGAACTGGCATATCTGACTCCAATGTTACATTGGTGGTTTGAAAACTCACTAAAAAGAGATTTAAGAACCATATTAATAATTTAAAAAATCCCGAAAAGTGAGCAGAGTAACTACGATGCAGCTAAAAGTCAAATGGACTGGTCTGGTCTGTTAAGCAATGGAGACCCAGAGTCTGGATGCAGAACATTTCTGCCAGCTACTGTCAAAGTGGATACCTCTTTTACTAGGAAATTTCTACGTAAGCCAAGGCGGAAAAGCTCTCTAGAATGGCTCAATAAGGACATCTGGAGGCAGATGAGAGAACGAGATCTTTCCCTGAAAAAAGCACTGAAGTCTGGTCAGAATGATGACAGAGGTGTATTTACAGCCCTGAGAAATAAGGTGGTAAGGAATATATAAAAAAGCAAAAGCAGAGTTCTTTCTTAGCGTGATCAATGAAGCAAAAAGAAATGGCGAAGTGATTTGGGAAAATCTCAACAAACTAACAGGGAGAGGAGCTGAAAAGGCCAAAAAACATCCTAAATTAAAAGTTAATGGGATTCTAATTCAAGACCCCCATTTCATATCCACCACCTTTAACAATTATTTTGTTGACTCTGTCAGGGAACTGGCTCAAAGATTTTTAACCAAGACAACAGTTAGATAATAGATAATAATATTCCAATATTCAGAATTCCTTAAATCTCAGCGTCAGCAGTGGACAGTATTATTAACTTCTTCAGGAGCTTTAGAACAAAATATTTATTTTATCTATACACTGTATTCCTGAAGAGACACAAATATTCTCTGGTTGCCCCTATTGTACATCTAGTTCATCTGTCCATCAAATATGAGTTCTTCCCCAATGCTTGGAAGTCTGCTGCTGTGATACCTGTTTTAAAAATCTGGTGACCCAACACTGGTGGAAAATTATCGACCTATACGCATTCTTCCAGTGCTATCAAAAGTAGCTGAAAGACGGGTGGTTGATCATCTGACTGATAACCTCATTCAGGGCAACTCCATACATCAAATGCTATTTGGATTCAGAACGCACTATTCTACCGAAACAGCTAATTGATATTTTCTGGAGTGCATTAAATCTAAACTGGACATAGGTAGTGAAGTCGGTGCAGTCATTTTGGATCTTAAAAAGGCCTTTGATACTGTGAATCATGAGGTCCTCCTATCCAAACTATCCTTCCTTAATGTGTCCACTGAAGTTATTAGTTTGATATTTTCCTATCTGACAAACAGAAGTCAAAGGGTTTGTTTTGGGGACACTCAATCGGACTCTCTTTACTATAACATTGGGGTCCCACAAGGGTCAATATTAGGCCCCCTTCTGTTTACCATCTATATAAATGATCTCCCACTTGCTTGCCCACAAGTTAACATGCAGAAGTATGCAGACGTTACAGTTCTGTATGTACACTCAAAAAATAGACAACTAGTTGTTAACAAGTTAACTGAAGTTATGGTATATGGATGTTTCAAAGATATAAAATCACTCATAATGTCTTCTATGCAGAGGCTGCAAGGCAGATTGGTGGAACTATTCGGCAGAATGATGGAGATAATAGGGTCATTCCTGGAATAAGGGGACCTACTGTAGGAATTGTTGATTATGTTGGTCCAGACATGGATATGAGACCTGTTCAGAAATCTTGCTCACACAAATGTGTCGTTTCAAAGGACACCTTAGTAGTTCATCAGATTTACTTTATAGACTACATTGGAAAGGTTATGAACCGGACTGCATTTGTGGAAAGAAGAACTGCCAAGTTGAAGATCATTGTGGAAGCAGCAACAGAGTTTATCGGAGTAACAGATGTTACTGTCGCCGTGACTGTTGATAGGTTGACTCCTAATAATACTAATGATGCAATGTCTCAGTATGATGATAATTATAGTTATGGTTTTTGTTATCCTTCAGTGGAATGCCAGAAGCCTTTTTGCTAATGGTCAGCAGTTTAGGAAATATATAATAGATTTAAAGATCAAACCTTATGTGACATGTGTTCAAGAAACATGGATTAGACCACATCTTGATTTTATTATTCCTGGTTATTGTTCAATCAGATCCGATCGATCAACTGGACAGAGTGGTGGGTGTGCTACGTTCATAAGGGAAGGTCTTGTATATCATAGTATAACTTTCTGAATATGATTGTATGATGGTGGAAATCTACAGTGCAGGTAGAAATATTAAGGTACACCATTTTTAAAACCCTTGTCATCAACTATCTGTAGCGATGTTTGATGAAATATCAGGAGAATTGGGCTCTAGAGAGATATGGTGTGGCGACTTTAATGCACAAAGTAGTTTATTGGAAAGCACACATACAGATGCTAATGGTACTATTGTGGAAGATATGATGGAAACAAGAGCGTTAGTTTGTCTTAACGATGGATGTGGTACAAGAGTTGATGTTGTTAGAGGGGTTACATCCTGCCTGGACCTCACAATGGCTTCTAACTCTTTTGCATGTGTGAATGGAATGGAATTAATTATTCTACCGTTGGAAGTGATCATTTCCCATGAACTTTGATGTTACTATTCCAGCGATTCGTTGAAGAGCATGCATTTAGTCTTACTTGCGTTTAAGAGCAGTTGGAGGCCACGGAAGGAGAGTTGTATGGCATTGAAGCTCGTCTGGAGGGTAGTTAACACAGTGTCCAAAGAGGGGCCAGAAGTATACAGAATGGTGTCGTCTGCGTAGAGGTGGATCAGAGACTCACCAGCAGCAAGAGCGACATCATTGATGTATACAGAGAAGAGAGTCGGCCCAAGAATTGAACCCTGTGGCACCCCCATAGAGACTGCCAGAGGCCCGGACAACAGGCCCTCTGATTTGACACACTGAACTCTATCAGAGAAGTAGTTGGTGAACCATGCGAGACAATCATTTGAGAAACCAAGGCTGTCGAGTCTGCCAATAAGGATGTGGTGGTTGACAGAGTCGAAAGCATTGGACAGATCAATGAATACGGCTGCACAGTAATGTCTCTTATCAATGGTGATTATGATGTCGTTTAGGACCTTGAGCGTGGCCATGACCAGCTCTGAAACCAGATTGCATAGCGGAGAAGGTACGGTGGGATTCGCAATGGTCGTTAATCTGTTTGTTAACTTGGCTTTCAAAGACCTTAGAAAGGCAGGGTAGGATAGATATAGGTCTGTAGCAGTTTGGGTCAAGAGTGTCTCCCCCTTTGAAGAGGGGGATGACCGCAGCTGCTTTCCAGTCTTTGGGAATCTCAGATGACACGAAAGAGAGGTTGAACAGGCTAGTAATAGGGGTTGCAACAATTTCGGCAGATCATTTTAGAAAGAAAGGGTCCAGATTGTCTAGCCCGGCTGATTTGTAGGGGTGCAGATTTTGCAGCTCTTTCAGAACATCAGCTAACTGGATTTGAGAGAAGGAGAAATGGGGGAGGCTTTGGCGAGTTACTGAGGGGGGTGCAGGGATGTTGACCGGGGTAGGGGTAGCCAGGTGGAAAGCATGGCCAGCCATAGAAAAATGCTTGTTGAAATTCTCAATTATTGTGGGTTTATCGGTGGTGACAGTGTTTCCTATCCTCAGTGCAGTGGGCAGCTGGGAGGAGGTGCTCTTATTCTCCATGGGTTTTACATTGTCCCAGAACTTTATTTGAGTTTGTGTTACAGGAAGCAAATTTCTGCTTGAAAAAGCTAGCCTTGGCTTTCCTAACTGCCAGTGTATATTGGTTCCTGACTTCCCTGAAAAGTTGCATATCACGGGGGCTGTTCGATGCTAATGCAGAACGCCACAGGATGTTTTTGTGCTGGTCAAGGGCAGTCAGGTCTGGAGAGAACCAAGGGCTATATCTGTTCCTGGTTCTAAATTTCTTGAATGGGGCATGCTTATTTAAGATGGTGAGGAAAGCACTTTTAAAGAATAACCAGACATCCTCTACTGACGGGATGAGGTCAATATCCTTCCAGGATACCCGGGCCAGGTCGATTAGAAAGGCCTGCTCGCTGAAGTGTTTTAGCGAACGTTTAACAGTAATGAGAGGAGATAATTTGACCGCAAACCCATTACGGATGCAGGCAATGAGGCAGTGATCGCTGAGATCTTGGTTGAAGACAGCAGGGGTGTATTTGGTGTTAGTTAGGATGACATCTATGAGGGTGCCCGTGTTTACGGCTTTGGGGTTGTACCTAGTAGGTTCAATGATGATTTGTGTGAGGTTTAGGGCATCAAGCTTAGATTGTAGGATGGCCGGGGTGTTAAGCATGTCCTAGTTTAGGTCACCTAGCAGCACCAACTCTGAAGATAGATGGGGGGCAATCTGTTCACATATGGTGTCCAGAGCACAGCTGGGGGCAGAGGGTGGTCTATAGCAAGCGGCAACAGTGAGAGACTTATTTCTAGAAAGGTGGATGTAATGTTGTGCTATGTAATGTTTAAGCATCTACCTGATGAGGTCACACATGTTCTCCTGGGATTATTTTATAATATTTGGAGTGAGGGGGTTATACCTTCTGGTTGGAAGCGTGCAGTAATATTACCTTTTGTAAAGCCTTCTAAGGACTCTTCATGTGCTGATAGTTATAGACCAATAGCACTGACCTCTAACTTAAACTGATGGAAAAGATGATAGTCAATAGATTGTTATATTTCCTGGAACATAGAGGTTTATTGAGTCAATGCCAGAGCGGATTTCATAAAGGTAGATCTACTTTGGATGGATTAGTGAAGGTGAGCAATGAAGTTGAAAAAACTCTGGTCATTAAAGAAGTAATGGCTACTGTCTTTATGACATTGAAAAGGCTTATGATGCCGTGTGGAGAGAAGGCCTACTGATTAAGATGGAAAGACTTGGTATTGGTGGGAGATTATATAACTGGGTTTTGGCCTTCTTAATGTAGGTAGGGGTATTGGGGCTTCCCTATATGCTGATGATGGAGCTATTTGGAAGAGGGGAAGGAATGTCTCTCATGTGATCAAAACTATTCAACAAGCTATAGTGGATGTAGAAAGATGGTCGATTGACTGTGGTTTTAAATTGTCAGTGATGAAGTCTTGTTGTATGTTCTTCTCGAAGAAGAAAGTTGCTGACAATATACAGTTGTTTCTGTATGGACAGCCTATGGGGAGGGTTTCTAAGTTAAAATATTTGGGGCTATGGTTCAATGAGCGATATACACAGAAAGATCATGTCATAAATGAAACAAAGTGTAAGAAGGTGTTTAAAGCTGTGAGGTTAAGCATTCCACTGCTACTATTCTAAATGACTGTTGGGAATATACTAGGCAGTGGTTTTGGTTGGACAGTTGAAAAGCTTGCTGATGAGAGTGGTTTGAGGGAGTTGGAGGTTGGCACTTATGTGGTGATAGGGGATGTTCCTCCATGGTTACTCCCAGATCCTGTTGTTGATCTAACCTTGGTAGAGAAAAGGGAAGATTGATCAGTGGTAGTCAGTGGTATAGGGAAACTGGTTGACAATTACATTGGTAGAAGTTTTTATGCTTTTTTACCTCTTTTCACAGATGGATCCTATAACCCAGATAGTGGGTGCACAGGAGCAGGCATTTACGTTCCTGAATTTGATGTAGAAGAATAACAGATGAACTGTCAGTATACTCAGTTGAACTGTTGGCGATAATAGTTGCCCTCCAGTGGGTGGTGTTAGAATTATAGTATGCTCAGATTCTCTGTCTGTATTGAATAGTTTATCATCTGGTAAATCTAATAGGAGTGACTGTCACGACTTTCGCCGAAGTTGGTGCCTCTCCTTGTTCGGGTGGTGTTTGGCGGTCGACGTCACCGGTCTTCTAGCCATCATCGATCCTCTTTTCATTTTCCATTTGTTTTGTCTGTGTTTCCACACCTGGTTTCAATTCCCTCATTACATGTGTTGTATTTAAACCCTCTGTTCCCCCCCATGTCTTTGTGTGGGATTGTTTATTGTTAGTGCTTGTGCACATCATTTTTGAGTTGTACGTGACGGGTTATTTTGTACCCAATTTGTTCTCATGTTGTTTTGTACCGGTTTTTGGTCATTTATTAAACAACTACGATTGTCACCCAGTTTGCTCTCCTGTGCCTGACTTCGCTGCCACCAGTTACGCACCAGCCTGTCAGTGACCTACTATTGGAGGTATTAATGGTATTATGGAGAACTGAGAGAATGGGTGTATTAGTGAGATTCTGCTGGGTCCCCGTACATTTGGGTGTGGAAGGGAATGAAAATGTAGACCGGTTAGCCAAAAGACCTTTGAAACGAGATATAATTGATATTAATGTTCCACTGGAAGTGAGGGCAAATGTAAGATCAGAGCCATTTTGATAGATGTGTGGCAGAAGAGATGAGACTCTGAGCCCAAGGGCCGGCATTTATATGCCCTCCAAAGAAAGGTTGGTGGACCAAGATTCAAAGGTCAGATTAGGAAGGAAGAGGTGGTGTTTGCTCGATTTCGCTTAGGACATTGTACATTGAACTTGTCATTACATCTGGTTTGGCAAGCATGTGAATGGTTTGTGTCTGGAGTGTATGGTCAATGAAACCGTGGAGCATGTGTTGTTATATTGTTGTAAGTATGTTGAAGAGAGGGAAAGATTGAAGTGTAGGGTCATTGAGGTTGGACGGGGTAGGGCGGTTTGAAGAGATTTGGGGGATGGGGGAGGGTCTATTAGAAGTTAGTGTGGCTCTTTTTTATTTTCTCAGAAGTACTGAGTTAGGTAGGAGGATTTAGAAATGTTGTAAACCGTGATTGACCACACACTCCCGCACAGTAGGTGGCGGCATGCACATTTAACATTGGTTTGCGGGCCGCCATTATATCATAGAAGAAGAAGAACCCTTCCCCCAGCTGCCAACAGGCAGTGAATGCATTCCGGAGGCATGGCGGATCCTTGTCTGCAGAGCATTTGATGGCTCCGTTTGGTGAGAGCACTTGGAGTTTATAAGAACTGTGAAAGTAGTATGGACACCTGCCTGCTGGACTCTTCCTGTGCCCCTTTATGTTTGGTTTGTTCTTTGTGATTTTAAACAGCATAGTTTTTAAAAGAAATGGAACGCGAAAAAACTGGATTGATGATGTGCGTTGGCGATTTGAGAACATGCTGGAACTAAATATTGTGGACAAAGCCATGCCTTACAAAATAAATGTTTGAAAACTGTCCCTTTGTTGTCTGCCTCTGCTTCACTCAGCCTCCTCATCCCAGACCTAGAACCTGTTACTTTTCCACCACATGACAGTTAAGCTAATTTAGTTGGCTATGGTTAAAGCAAAGCTCTTTGCTAGCAAGCGTAAAGCTGTCTCTAAAACTGAAAATATTTTCTCTTCTAATGTCTATTTTTAAAAGGTTTGTCTGCACTTTCTAAACATATTCACATGTTACTCTCATTGTTGCATGCCAATGAACCTTTAAGAGGTGATAAATAAAATAAACATTACTTAGGTCAACAAGTTTGAAAGATCCAAGGTATTACAGATAATTGTATTCCATCTTTTCATAACGATCAGACAATTTCAGAGGGTCAAGTAGTTCAAAGACTGCGAAACGTCTGTGTCCCAAATGGCACCCTATTCCATACATATTGCACTATTTTTTACCAGAGTCTCATGGGGAATAAGCTGCCATTTGGGACGCAGACCCTGATATTCCTTATGGAAGACTTGGCTAACTGGTGTGTGTAAACAGGTACTGTGCGTTTTTCACTGTCAGTTCTCATGTCATTGGTTCTCCAGCTGATTCAGGTGACTCAGAGACTTGTAGGTGGGTAATTATCATGTGTGTTATTTCTGCATTTGTTTTTTTTATTTGCCCCTTTTTTGCCAGACTAGACTTTGTTTTTAGTCCTCACAGGACAGTAACAGTGTTTAACGTCACACATTAGGGAATCAGTAAGTGTATCTGTTTTTATAGATAGTGTTAATATGAAAATAACATCGGCATCATAGAACTGACAAGCTGTGGTTTATAAATGGAATGTACTGCTTTGGTCTCAGAACAGGGAATTTCACGTCTAACCCTTCTACATCCCTGACGGTTTGTAAACTCACAAAAGAAGCCCCTGATGTTGAGCATGTGACTTCTCTACCATCTTTTGTCATTAAAAGACATCCCTCACTAAAACCACTACTAATGAGGGTCTATCCCAACAAATAACTGTGTGTAAGGCCTGGAACAAATTACTAGTGTGGTAGACTACAAGAAACAATGTACCGCCTGTATCAATCGAACACAATAAAGGTCATTGAGTTTCCAGGTAAACATCCCGAAAGAAAAATGAATCGTGATCCCAGTGCGGGAAAAAACAACTCCATTACGACTGAATATGTGGGCCTCGCACAAAGCCGAAAGTCACGAAGTAGAGAGGGTGTGAGTACCGAGGTGTCAGATCATTAGGTGCTTTTGATATTAACACCCCAACCTGTAGTACCTGGGTACAATGGCAATAATGTACAGGTAATCTTAGCACAAAGACTCAATGTTCACTGTGGGCTGCTCTTTCAGGGGGCTACGTCCTCATCCACCCAGCCTAATTTCTCTGTCTCATTCACATTTTAAATAAATTAAATTACCAGAGCGCTTCGTGCACTCTGCTCTCATTGGCTCTGCATTAACTCTGTACATAGGAAACTGGACACTTGACTCAGGTTACTTTGACCGTATACAATATAATTCAAGTGGTCAGTTTTCAGATTTGATAAAGATAATTATTACCATCCAAACACAAAACCAATCACACAAACCAAACACAAACACACAACAAATGCCTGGAAAAAATCGTTATTGTGAGCATGTATTTATGTTGACATTTGAACACTCTTGGCAGTTTTTCTGAATGAATTATTCTCTTGTGACAGTTTGCTGTGTCAACATCAAAATGGGAATTTGCATTTGGGAGAGAGTGTTGGAGGAGAGAACAAAGCAGCCAGCTGAGAGCCAGGAGGATCATGGGAGATTATGCTGCTATGCTGTCTCCAACTGTTCAACTCTCTCTCAGTCAAAACAATCACATTGAGACAGACTCTCGTGTGTGTGTGTGTGTGTGAGAGAGAGAGAGAGAGAGAGAGAGAGAGAGAGAGAGAGAGAGAGAGAGAGAGAGAGAGAGAAGAACTTGATGATTCTCCTCTGTGGTTACATTCTCAGGATGAGCAGCTATCAAAACCAAAAACCTTCGGCATGACTCAGCAGCAGTGGCAGACTTACCATTAGGGACAAGAGGCAATTACCTCAGGCCTCACATCATCAGGGGCCTCGTGAACTTGGCATAATTTAAAAAAATAATACTAGTATTAGGGGGTTTGCACCATCATCTTTGAAATGCAAGAGAAAGGCCATAATGTGTTATCCAGCCCAGGTGCAATTCTGGCCACTAGATGGCAGCAGTGTATGTGAAAAGTTTTAGACTGATCCAATGAACCATTGCATATCTGTTCAAAATGTTGTATCAAGACTGCCCAAATGTGCATAATTGGTTTATTAATACATTTTCAAGTTCATCATTGTGCACTTTTGGGAAGAAGCGCTGTCTTGGTTGCTCTGGGTGTTGCGTACTACAAAGGTACCAGAGGGCTGGGGTTCAAGTCCTTATATGAAATTGTGTTCATCTATCACCTTTCACCTATTGGCTCTGATTTACGTGTGTGTGTGTATAGATAGGTGGGTAACTCGGTTCAGTCAAAGTGGAGGGATGGAGGGTTATGATGACCCAGGACCATTACCCAGTAAAATTGTGAATCAACTCAGCTCTGCCTGGGGCCACTGCACATGATTATGTTTTATTTTAGTGTAGTGCTTAGAGTTAGGCCAGGTGATCATATTTTTATTTAGCCTTCATTTTGACAGGGAGTCATACAGGATGAGCCCTGTAATTTGCGAAGATACACACATCAAATAGTTACAAAATGCAAACCAGGAATACAAAACCCAATCATAGACAACAAACACATTATTCTGTAAAGAGGTCCTCAATCAGCAGCCTGAATTGCCCTAGAGTATGGATACAGTGCATTTGGAGAGTATTCAGGCCCCTTCACTTTTCCACATTTTGTTACAGCCTTATTCTAAAATGGATTAAATCATTTTTCCCCCAATCAGTCTACATACAATACCCCATAATGATAAAGCGAAAAAAAAAAAAAATTATGTTTACAAATTTATAAAAAATGAAAAACAGAAATACCTTTTTTACATAAGAATTCAGACCCTTTGCTGTGAGTCTTGAAATTGAGCTCAGGTGCATCCTGTTTCCATTAATCATCCTTGCGATGTTTCTACAACTTGATTGGTGTCCACCTGTGGTAAATTCCATTGATTGGACATGATTTGGAAAGGCACACACCTGTCTCTATAAGGTCCCACAGTTAACAGTGCATGTCAGAGCAAAAACCAAGCCATGAGTCAGGATTGTGTCGAGGCACAGATCTGGGGAAGGATACCGAAACATTTCTGCAGCATTGAAGGTCTGCAAGAACACAGTGGCCTCCATCATTCTTAAATGGAAGAAGTTTAGAACCACCAAGACTCTTCCTAGAGCTGGCCGCCCAGCCAAACTGAGCAATCGGGGGAGAAGGGCCTTGATCAGGGAGGTGACCAAGAACCCGATGGTCACTCTGACACCGCTCCAAGTGTCACGTCTGGTGGAAACCTGGCACCATCCCTACAGTGAAGCATGGTGGTGGCAGCGTCATGCTGTGGGGATGTTTTTAAGCGGCAGGAAAATATGAATCGTGCAAAGTATAGAGAGATCCTTGATAAAAACCTGCTCCAGACTTGGGGCGAAGGTTCACCTTCCAACAGAACAATGACCCTAAGCACACAGCAAAGACAACACAGGAGTGGCTTCGGGGCAAGTCTCTGAATGTACTTGAGTGGCAATGCCAGAGCCCGGACTTGAACCATCGACGGGGCTGTAGTGGAGCGGGTCGAGAGTTTCAAGTTCCTTGGTGTCCACATCACCAACAAATTATCATGGTCCAAAAACACACAGTCATGAAGAGGGCACGACAACACCTTTCCCCCTCAGGAGACTGAAAAGATTTGACATTGGTCCCCAGATCCTCAAAAAGTTCTACAGCTGCACCATTGAGAGCATCCTGACCGATTGCATCATCTCGTGGTATGGCAACTGCTCGGCATCTGACCGTAAGGCGCTACAGAGGGTAGTACGTATGGCCAAGTACATCACTGGGGCCAAGCTTCCTGCCGTGTCAGAGGAAAGTCCCCCCGTCCCCCCACCCATTTTTTACACTGCTGCTACTCACTGTTTATTATCTCTGCATAGTCACTTTACCCCTACCTACATGTACAAATTACCTCAACTAACCTGTACCCCAGCACATTGACTCGCTACCGGTATCCCCTGTATATAGTCTCGTTATTGTGTTACTTTAGTTTATTTGGTAAATATTTTCTTAACTCTTTCTTGAACTGCATTGTTGGTTAAGGGCTTGTAAGTAAGCATTTCATGGTAAGGTTGTATTCGGCACATGTGACAAATACAATTTGATTTGATTTGATTTTAAATCCGAACTTGTATTCTAGAGGCACAATTGAGAATGTTGTTTTTCATTTCACTACGGAATCTTGTGCAGAATCTTCTACCTAACAGAATAGGGTCTTAGGTTTGAACATATTTATTCAACGCCCTCTCAAAGCGTCATAGACAAACATGTAATTTCCTGATGCCTTCGTATCTCTGTTCCACACCTCCATGTATGATGATGGCTATCCAATAATAGCATCACAAGCCTCATACAGTAGTAGGTGGTTCCCTGTGGAATTGTTTGCATGATGACTCCTCATTGTGCTGTGCAGTTGGAATCATCAAACAGGAGGCTGAGCGGAGTGGGGGATCTGTCTGTTACAGGCCAACCACAAGGCACTCCCATGATGCTTTGCCAATGCCATTGAAGGAGAAAGCCTTATGGTGCCTGGCATCTTACAGTGTCTTGCCTGGTTCCCTGGTTGCTTGGATGCTGTCCATGAAGCCTGCCAGTCAGATGCCACAGAGAGGAGGGTAGAGTGATGGGTGTGATGTGTCATGGCAGTGGGCTGAGCTGATCAGGGGCCTGCATGGCAAGGGGCCTGGATCCAGTGGCGTGGACGTGGGACGACAAGGAAGCGCTAATTTAATCAGTGATTCCCCGCTGTGTCATTTCATCATCACCGATGGCTTCGCAATGTTTTCTCCTTCGTCACAGAATGTCTGGGCGCCGGGAAGACTTGCCGCCGGAGACTTTCACACACAGTTTCACAGCATGGACGTTGTTATTTTCAGCTCGATTTAGGATATTTCCATTTGGCAGACAGCAAAAAAACAAAACAACACTAAGATGTGAATGGTGGAGATGGAGGGAGAAAATGAGGAATGTGTTTTCATGTTGATTTATTTGATTTGACCAAGGAAAGGGCTGCTAATATTGGGGGCCCTGAACTGCATGGGGTGTGAACAACAAGTGTTTATAATTTCATAAAGATTAAAGTCCCAGTCAGCCAAAAACTTGTTTTCCTGGTTTAATATACAGAGTGTACAAAACACTTGCTCTTTCCATGACATAGACTGACTAAGTGAATCCAAGTGAAAGCTACAGTATGATCCCTTGTTGATGTCACCTGTTAAATCCTCTTCAATCGGTGTAGATGAAGGGGAGGAGACAGGTTAAAGAATCATTTTTAAGCTTTGAGACAATTGAGACATGGATTGTGTTTGTGTGCCATTCAGAGGGTGAATGGGCAAGACAATGGTGCCTTTAAACGGGGTATAGTAATAGGTGCCAGGCGCACTGGTTTGAGTGTGTCAAGAACTGCAACACTGCTGGGGTTTTTAACGCTTCCCGTGTGTATCAAGAACAGTCCACCACCCAAAGGACATCCAGCAAACTTGACAAAACTGTGGGAAGCATTGGAGTCAACATGGGCCAGCAT
The DNA here is from genome assembly GCA_030435695.1 of Brachymystax lenok tsinlingensis. Taxonomy (NCBI): domain Eukaryota; kingdom Metazoa; phylum Chordata; class Actinopteri; order Salmoniformes; family Salmonidae; genus Brachymystax; species Brachymystax lenok. Next base: position 36,288,232 of record CM059799.1, read on the forward strand.
CCCTGTGGAACACTTTCAACACCTATGGAGTCCATGCCCCGACTAATTGAGGCTGTTCTGAGGGCAAAAAGGGTACAACTTAATATTCCAATGGTGTTCCTAATGTTTTGTGCACTCAGTGTATATTTCCACACTAATCTATTCATTTAACTAGGCAAGCCAGTTAAGAACAGATTTTGTGTTTACAATGACGGCCTACCCCAGCCAAACCTGGGCCAATTGTGCGCCACCCTATGGGACTCCCAATCACGGCCGTATGTGACACAGCCTGGATTCAAACCAGGGACTGTAGTGACACCTCTTGCACTGAGATGCAGTTGCTTAGACCGCTGCGCCACTCGGGAATCTAAGAGCTGTTTGAAAAGACCGTCTGAAATTTCAGTCTATTTTGGTGGGATGGAGTTTTGCCCTGCCTGGTGTCATCACCAGATAGTAAATTGGTCGTTAGACCAATAAGAAAGAGAGTTCCAAACCTCTCGGCCAATAACAGCTAGTTTTCCTAAGACCACACTATGACCACTCTCAGACAGTCCTAGCAAAAATCTTGCCAAAGAAATTGCTCTTTGCTATAAATTATTTTTTATTTTTTTTTGACAATTTGAATAGAACAAAAATCACAGTAAGATACTTAATAATTGTTACCGAGAAATGATTTGATATTGATATGAAATCTAGGGTTGGCTAAATTATCATATAATCGTGTAACTGACAATTATGAACTATAATCGTGAACTTATTATATTGTCATAATCGTCTTAATGCATTCGTTTTACATTATATTCAAGTAGATATAGTTTACCCAATAGCAGTCTTTCACTTCTATATGAAAGTGTTAGAAGTTGGTAGTCATTTTATGAGTAGAAGCTTCCAAAAGTTCAAAGCTATTAAAACCATTTGGTTTTGAGAGAGGGGTGTCACCAAAGCTGTGTTGGATTCATTAGGTATGTCATAGGTCATTTTCAAAGATGCATTATCATACATTACAAGCTCAATACATTTTTGACAATTATGACAATAACTGTGCCCATTTGCATGACAATTAATTGGTCCCCAGAACTCCATAATCATCACATTCCTAATGAAACCTGAAAACTAGCTGTTATTGGCAGGGAGGTTTGGAACTCTCTTTCTTATTGGTCTATTAACTAATTTACCGCCTGTTGATGTCACCAAAACTCCATTCCACCAAAACAGGCTGAAACAGGCAGTCTTTTCAAACAGCTCTTACACTAAAAGGGCATTATCATAATTTTCACGATTTCACAGTATTATCTCAACTTCATAGTGTGAAAATATAAAACACATGAAAATCTATTTTTTTACTGCATGAAGCCACTAACAATACATATAAGAATTGTTGAACTTAAACACACTATGTCTTCCCTGGAGCTTCTTTCAGAAATACACACAGCCATGGGCAGAAGGCTGTTTTAAAGTCCTTGTTTTACCCTTTCCACTGTATTTATTGAAAGATACAGTGAATAAATTATTGAGATGGGGACATGGCATGGAAAGTGGCGCAGTCACGGTTTGAACCCATGCCTCTAGGGGCAATGTGTGGTCTTTGGTAGGCAGCAGTACCAGTAGACCAAAAACCAACCCACAATGAAGTAAAATACATTTATGGAGGTGTTGAAATATGACGTTTACATTCGTTTCTATTTTGAACCACTGCCCAAAATACTGTACCCCTGACTGAGGCGTGAGTCCCCTGGGCCAATCTACCCTATAGAGGTGTGAGACATGACTGAGGTGTGAGTCCCTTTGACCAATCTACCCTATAGAGCGTGGGAATCAGCCTGTACCTGATTGATTAATGTGAGGGGGGGTTGTTGTTTTTCCATACACATTTCAGGTTAGCCTGCGTAAAATGAACACACCAGTTCTGTACCTGTTAGATGTCTTTTCAATGTGTCGGTTTCCGCTTCTATAATAGCTGAGATATCCTTGGCTGCTGTCTGTTTTTGTATCTGTGGCTGAGACGTTTTGCAGACCATCTGAACACTGAGAAGTTGTTGTTTCATAATGTTAGTCCCAGGAAATTGGGAATCTATTTTTGTTAGAACGAAACAATGACAGGTAGCCTTTAAATGCACAGTCATCACCTATTTAATTTGGTATCTAACACATTTTCAACTTTACAACAATGTAGAATGGGGAATATTTAAGATTAATAAAGTTCTTATTCATTTTAGAGTGATTAACACTATGTTTTCCCTTTCTGTAATAGAAATGATTTCCAGTGTTCTGGTTGTGCGGGTTTATGTTCACTAGACTTGATGCTGTGTGTTAAACTCATATCTGTTGACAGGTATTGACGGCCGAGACTGGAGTTCCAAGGACCAAGGACACTGTCACGACTTCCGCCGAAGTCGGTCCCTCTCCTTGTTCGGGCGGAGTTCGGCGGTCGACGTCACCGGTCTTCTAGCTACCACCGATCTACCTTTCATTTTCTATGTGTTTTGTCTTCATTATACACACCTGGTTTCTATCCCATCATTTCATGTTCCTTATTTAATTTGTGAGCGTGTATTTTACTCCCAATTTTGGTAGTTTGTGTTTTGAGTAAATATACGTGATTACTCATCTCCGTTGTCCTGCGCCTGACTCTGCTTACCTGCTACACTGAGACCCCTGACAGACACTGATTTTTGTTGTATTCTGTGGAACACTGTGTGATTCTGTAGCAGCTGTCAAAGTTGTTTTGACTTCCTGGTGCTATATAATTAGGATAAGGCCAAGTTAGACATTCTATCTGCTTCTGTTCTGGAGTGCTGTTGCAAGTTGTAATTAAACCAGATTGATTTATGATTGACTATATCCACGACTGCTCTTCTCTTTTTTTCACTAAGGTTTTCAGCAGTGTTTGTTGAGCAGAGCTTCAGAATCAGCTTCATGGAGGTGTTCTCTTTTGTGGAGGCTTCTGTGGTTTCTCTCACTCAGAGGTTGTCTTCCTTGGTACCTAAACTGGGTTTCAGTGAAAGAGCCTTGAGTATTGTCAAGTAATCATTTTGGTTTCATTGTGATCAACTTGTTTGAAAAGTGATACCAATATCAGACATTTCTGGAGCCGTATGACAGCGTAGTCTGTTGGTACGGTATCTGCAGTGTGGAAAAGCTTGTTCCTAGACACTTTTGGAGCCATTCGACAGCGTAGTCTGTTGGTACGGGGCCTGCAAAGTGGAAAGACTTGTTCCTCGAGTGGGGGACATGAGTGGTCTGTATGTTGGAGGCGCAAACTGTACATTCGGGGCGAAAGGTGCCTGGTGTGACCCAAGTGGGTGTTTCGCACGTGAGTGCTCTGCAGTTAAAACCATATTAAATAAAAACTTGAGTGGCATCGGCTTCGGCTGGTGTCGGCCTAGTGAAAAAGTAACCTATTGGTATTACTTACCACACAATTGTGAGAGCTCTCTGGACCAGGGATTTGCAACCCACTGTCTCCTTTTTGATACTGCTATACAAAAAAAAGTGGCTTTCCTGTGTGTATTGTGTGTAGCAGTGTGGTGAAATCTTGTTCAGATTAGTTTGGACAAGTCAGGCATAAGCCTCTGGTGGGTAGAGCCTGTGTTGATTGTCACATTGTTGGTTCACTTTTATGACAAAGGTTAAGAACACCCAGGGCGGCGCGACCACTCGATCAGAGTTCTGTGAAACCAGATTAGGGGGGCAGCAATGGCTCCAAGCAAGGTACAGTAGAATTGTGATTACCCACAAGCCGTTTACACTTCTAGAGGTGGAATGTCCGCTGGGTTCTCTCTCTAATCTCAAGACTCATTGTCACAATCATGAATTCTGTGAGTTTCGCTCTCCAGGACCAGCAACCCCCCGTCTCCCTTTTTGTTGGTGTGTCAATTATTTTGTTGACTGACATCGCACGCGACCGCGATCAGACCACTGCCGAGTCGGCTGCAAGGCCAGCCAACAAACCTCAAGGATTCATGTAACTCCTGTTTTAAGTATGGCCACAGAGCTATTGATTGCAAGAAGGTTAATCATGTCCAATCAATTGAATTTACCACCGGTGGACTCCAATCAAGTTGATCAATGGAAACAGGATCCACTTGAGCTCAGTTTCGAGGGGGTCTAAAAGGTATTTCTGTTTTAAATGTTGAATACATTTGCAAAAACTTATAAAAAACGGTTTTCGCATTGTCATTATGGGGTTTTGTGTGTAGATTGATGAGAGAAAACAATGTATGCATTTCAATATGACACAGTAATGTAACAAAATGTGGAAAAATGGAAGGGGTCTGAATTCTTTCCGAATACACTGTATATATAATGCACAGGAAAATCCAGTTTCTGACTGCACTGCCCCTCTAATTAAAACATTTTTGTTGGGTGAAATGGTGTAGCTCCTTATTTAACCTTTGGAAGTTTATTATAGTAAATGTTAACCCCAAAACCTTTATCCGGAGTGTTGACAGTATTGTTCTTAATACTGGAGGTGTCTCCCTGTTAACATTTTTTATTAAACCAGATTGATTCATGATTGACTATATCTTCTCTTGTCTTTTATTCACCTGAAAATCCCCTTTACAATTAGCAATACATTAAAAAGAGTCGTCTGGATTTCAGTATGACCCAAGTCGTTCAAGTGCCTTATGAGAAGTCTGTTTTAAATGTCAAATTTCCCCCACCACTTTTTGAGCCACTGAGGTTGAAGTAACCTTTGAGTCCCCATTCAAAACATAGCTGTAAACATGAGGCTGTTATTGATCTTTACTTGTCTGGGGTTGTGTCCCAAATTGCACCCCATTCCCTTTATAGTGCACTACTTACGACCAGGGCCCATAGGGCTATAGTCAAAAGTAGTGCACTATAAAGGGAAAAGTTTGCCATTTTTGAAGCACCCTGTGGAAACCATGCTTGCTCTTGAAACATAATAAACGCTTCAGTACTTCACAGGCAACAAGTAGGTCACTATCCCCCAGTGAGTCACTCCATGCATTGCAACAGTATTGACCACAACAGTTTCACACATCTTGGATCAATCTTGGACAAGGTCAATTCACTCTAAATTCCCTTCTTGAAAAAAAATATGTGGTAGCATTTTTTCCAATGGGGTATGGAGAAGCATTTATGATACAGTTCACATACAAACACACTCATGAATGTAATATCTCCATTCCAGAGAATGTTTTCAATGTAATTTGTCACATTGAAAATGTAGGTTTAGTTAGTATGACCTGTTTTAAGAAGGTCATACTAAGGATCATTTAGCTATTTGAAGACCCATTGAAGTATAAAAAAACCAAAAAATAACATTATTTGATGAAATATAATTTTTGGCCTTACTGCTATTAGCCAATACAAATGCATTGAATCACAAATTGACTACATGGAACAAAAAGTCCATCAGAAAATAGATAGGACATCAGAAGGAAAACAGAAGGAACAACAGAAAGTTCCCCCCAAAAGTCTCACCTTTGCACAGGGTTGTCATATTAGTGTGCAGCCCAAACGGTTCGGATCTCACAGACAGAAGTTGGCAGATCAGCTGTACCGACAGCAGACGAGTCCCAAGATGTAGAGCAAGACGGAGAACACCATCGTATTGGTGAAAGTCTCAGCATAGTGTGCAGGCCAAACCGTTCGGATGCTACAGACCATTTTGTGAGAAGAACACCGATATAGTTTTTTGTTGTTGCATTGGATGCATCTCAATCCACTGCATCCGCAGATGTGGTATTTCAACATCGGCGGATGCGATGGATTGAGACGCATCCAATGCAAACAGATATCTCTAGCTTAAACTGACAGATTTTTACGGGGAATGTTGTTTTATGCTAATTTGATTTCTAAGGGGGCATGGACATTGACTCCAGGGGTTTTTAAAAAACAAAAAAGCAATTGTGAATGTGAGGAATTTAGCTTGGGAAATAAAGATAGATATGGTTTTAAAAACATAGTGGTAATATTTCATTCAGTACAGAAATGTGTAGGCGGCTTAACTTACCCTGCCCCGCTGCTCAACTTACCCCATACAGGGATAAGTTGTGCCAAGATACCACTTTTTTGGGACAAGCTTGTTTTCAAAACTGTAATGTTTACATGAATTCTGATTATTTCCAGGGAGACATAACATCCGGAAATATATGTAGAGTGATGCTGAATGTAAAAAACTTACCCCACTCTCCCCTATGAAAGGATGAAATGCATAATTGTTTACAAATATAGACGTAAATGAATAATTACACGCTTCCCAGTTCGCAAACTTCCATGATGCACTTGAGAAATAGAGAGGTGATGGCACAATCTAGTAGATGGCTTTTATGGTAGATGTGGTGCTCGGAAAATAGTTAGGCTTTGATTTTAACCCCATCTCTCACTCCAATCTCTCCTTGACAACAAATTACTCTATATTTTTTTGAGGAAATATGGTTTTGAAAGGATTGCTTTTAGCTACATGTTGAAGCCCCAGGTGAAAATGTCACTTTATTGTGGCGGGCAACAAGAGTGGCAGAGAGCTGTTTTACAGTATTTCTGGGCAGTGAAGTGGATGTGGTTATTAAATTTTGTACACTTTCTGTTTCCAATTTCCTGTGTGACCACATAGACTTGTTTGGGAAGGAAGAGCCTCACCTGCCTTTTTTAAACAAACAAACTAATATACAGTGAGGGAAAAAAGTATTTGATCCCCTGCTGATTTTGTACGTTTTCCCACTGACAAAGAAATGATCAGTCTATAATTTTAATGGTAGGTTTATTTGAACAGTGAGAGAAGAATAACAACAACAAAAATCCAGAAAAACGCATGTGAAAAATGTTATAAATTGATTTGCATTTTAATGAGGTAAATAAGTATTTGACCCCCTCTGCAAAACATGACTTAGTACTTGGTGGCAAAACCCTTGTTTGCAATCACAGAGGTCAGACGTTTCTTGTAGTTGGCCACCAGGTTTGCACACATCTCAGGAGGGATATTGTCCTTTGTCCCACTCCTCTTTGCAGATCTTCTCCAAGTCATTAAGGTTTTGAGGCTGACGTTTGCAACTCGAACCTTCAACTCCCTCCACAGATTTTCTATGGGATTAAGGTCTGGAGACTGGCTAGGCCACTCCAGGACCTTAATGTGCTTCTTCTTGAGCCACTCCTTTGTTGCCTTGGCCGTGTGTTTTGGGTCATTGTCATGCTGGAATATCCATCCACGACCTATTTTCAATGCCCTGGTTGAGGGAAGGAGGTTCTCACCCACGATTTAACGGTACATGGCCCCGTCCATCGTCCCTTTGATGCGGTGAAGTTGTCCTGTCCCCTTAGCAGAAAAACACCCCCAAAGCATAATGTTTCCACCTCCATGTTTGACGGTGGGGATGGTGTTCTTGGGGTCATAGGCAGCATTCCTCCTCCTCCAAACACGGCGAGTTGAGTTGATGCCAAAGAGCTCCATTTTGGTCTCATCTGACCACAACACTTTCACCCAGTTGTCCTCTGAATCATTCAGATGTTCATTGGCAAACTTCAGACGGGCATGTATATGTGCTTTCTTGAGCAGGGGGACCTTGCGGGCACTGCAGGATTTCAGTCCTTCGCGGCGTAGTGTGTTACCAATTGTTTTCTTGGTGACTATGGTCCCGCTGGTTTGAGATCATTGACAAGATCCTCCCGTGTAGTTCTGGGCTGATTCCTCACCGTTCTCATGATCATTGCAACTCCACGAGGTGAGATCTTGCATGGAGCCCCAGGCCGAGGGAGATTGACAGTTATTTTGTGTTTCTTCCATTTGCGAATAATCGCACAAACTGTTGTCACCTTCTCACCAAGCTGCTTAACGATGGTCTTGTAGCCCATTCCAGCCTTGTGTAGGTCTACAATATTGTCCCTGACATCCTTGGAGAGCTCTTTGGTCTTGGCCATGGTGGAGAGTTTGGAAACTGATTGATTGCTTCTGTGGACAGGTGTCTTTTATACAGGTAACAAACTGAGATTAGGAGCACTCCCTTTTAGAGTGTGCTCCTAATCTCAGCTCGTTACCTGTATAAAAGACACCTGGGAGTCAGAAATCTTTCTGATTGAGAGGGGGTTAAATACTTATTTCCCTCATTAAAATGCAAAAGGATTTATAACATTTTTCACATGCGTTTTTCTGGATTTTTTGGTTGTTATTCTGTCTCTCACTGTTCAAATAAACCTACCATTAAAATTATAGACTGTACATTTCTTTGTCAGTGGGCAAACATACAACATCAGCAGGGGATCAAATACTTTTTTATTAATTAATGGTACACTGTCAGAAACCAGAAATAATTTATTAGCTCAGTGTAGAAAGAAACCAATTATCCGACTGTGTCAACTGTTTGTTGCACAACTCAAGTATGCAACTTTGAATTCCCATGAAACATTGATCATTGTATTTCACTTATTGTATGATGGCATCATATAATTACATATAGAAGTTGTCTTGTATCTTTCTCGTGATTTATGTGGATGCCATACACCATGAGTGTTGCACATTGACCACTGCCGTCATAGTGTTGCACATTGACCACTGCCGTCATGACACCAACTACCGTCATAACCTTGCGTGAGATGTACTTTGCCCTGGCCTGGATAGGATGGAAGTTAGTGTAAGAGGTGATATTCACACTAACTGTTCACAGTTGCTTTTTGAAGAGCTGACAAAAGAAGTCCACAAATCTTCATCTGGAGGCTAGTCTCCCTCACACACTCAGCAGGAGCTGGAATCATCTGAAGGACACTTATTTCCTCAACTCTTGATGGGTAGAAACAATGTTATTTGTCTTCCCTTCGGGCCATATAATGTCAATGTAGCCTACCAGAGCTCTAGCTCCCAACAAAACAAGATGGTAAACTCAGGATGGTAAACAAGATGGTAAACTCAATTGCAAGATGGTAAACAAGATGGTCAACTCAGGATGGTAAACAAGATGGTAAACTCAGGATGGTAAACAAGATGGTAAACTCAGGATGGTAAACAAGATGGTCAACTCAATGGTCCGAATACCTATACTTGCGTTGTAAATAGTAGGCATTATAGGTATGCGAATATAGAAAATGTACAGTTTGTGAAATTTCGAAAATCGGGTATGCTTTAAATACCAAGAGATGTCATACTCATTTCCAAAGTGTTTTCAGAGCAATTCGTATTATTCTGAATGTAAATCTGTAACAGTCTGTTAGTATGATATGTTACATTACTATCGGTTACATTATGAATGGAATAGCGGTTGTGCAATATCATATGAATTAGAGGACGTATAGTATCATATGTTTTTCCTGGTCATACAATAACTTACGTCATCCAATTTGTATGCTATCATACACTATATTTACAAAAGTATGTAGACACCCCTTCAAATTAGTGGATTCAGCTATTTCAGCCCCACCCGTTGCTGACAGGTTTGTAAAATCGAGCACACAGCCATGCAATCTCCATAGACAAACATTGGCAGTAGAATGGCCTTACTGAAGAGCTCAGTGACTTTCAACGTGGAACCGTCATAGGATGCCACCTTTCCAACAAGTCAGTTCTTCAAATTTCTGCTCTGCTAGAGCTGCCCCATCAACTGTAAGTGCTGTTATTGTGAAGTGGAAACCTTTAGAAGTGGTAGGCCACACAAGCTCACAGAACGGGGCCGCCGAGTGCTGAAGGGCGTAGTGCCTAAAAATCATCTGTCCTCAATTGCCACACTCACTACCGATTTCCAAACTGCCTCTGGAAGCAAGGTCAACACAAAAACTGTTAGTCAGGAGCAGTTGGGTTTCCATGGCTGAGCATGAAATGGGTTTCCATGGCTGAGCAGCCGCACACAAGACTAAGATCACCATGCGCAATGCCAAGTGTCGGCTGGAGTGGTGAAAACCTCACAACCATTGGACTCTGGAGCAGTGGAAACGCGTTCTCTGGAGTGATGAATCACGCTTTACCATCTGGCAATCTGACGGATGAATCTGTGTTTGGCGGATGCCAAGAGAACGGTACCTACCCGAATGCATAGTGGCAACTGTAAAGTTTGGACGAATGATGGGAATCAGCGCAATTGCGCATTACACATATTAGCCATGAATGGAGATAGGGATTTGGACTGGTTTTACTTAATTCTCCGTACTGGCCAAGAATTATAACAACGATTCTGATCCAACCATAAATTCATGCATTGTTCCCTTGGACAGAGATGTATTTATTTTATTTTATTTCACCTTTATTTAACCAGGCAAGTTGAGAACAAGTTCTCATTTACAACTGCGACCTGGCCAAGATAAAGCAAAGCAATTCGACACATACAACAACACAGAGTTACACATGGAGTAAAACAAACATACAGTCAATGATACAGTAGAAAAAAACGAATCTATTTACAGAGTGCAAATGAGGTAGGATAAGGAAGGTAAGGCAATAAATAGGCCATGGTGGCAAAGTAATTACAATATAGCATTTGAACAATGGAATGGTAGATGTGCAGTAGATGAATGTGCAATGTAGAAAAACTGGGGTGCAAAGGAACAAGACAAATAAATAAATACGGTGAGGTAGTTGGTTGGGCTATTTGCAGATGGGCTATACACAGGTGCAGGGGTCTGTGAACTGCTCTGACAGCTGGTGCTTAAAGCTGGTGAGGGAGATAAGTGTCTCTAGTTTCAGAGATTTTTGTAGTTCGTTCCAGTCATTGGCAGTAGAGAATTGGAAGGAGAGTCGGCCAAAGGAGGAATTGTCTTTGGGTGTGACCAGTGAGATATACCTGCTAGAGCGCGTGCTACGGGTTGGTGCTGCTAAGGTGACCAGCGAGCTGAGATAAGGCTGTTGGACTAAATCATTGTTGCTATCTTGGTTGTCACTGTATTAGACAAAGCATAGGTGATTTGATGATGTTGAAATGTTAAAATGTTGCTGGAATTGTGGAGGCAGCTCTTGTTTTCTTTGCGACGTGGTAACTCTACTTGGTTCTAAATCAATAGTTGTTCAGTGGTCTGGAAATGTCTGAAATACTAAATTGCTTGACCATGCTGTAGGTCATGAACTGTTTGTTACATGCAATATGCGTTGTGGACTTCACTGGACAGAGGTTGCTCTCCAGTTTTGTGATCAAACAAATGTGTAGTTTCATTTATTCTTCCACTATGTCTTCTTATTGTCTTGCCTTAGGCCTATACAGTGCATTCGGAAAGTATTCAGACCCCTTGACTTTTTCCACATTTTGTTACGTTATAGCCTTACTGAAAGATTGTGAGTTTTTTTTTTTTACCCTCAATCTACACGCTATACCCGGTAATGACAAAGCGGAAACAGGTTTTTAGAAATGTTAGCAAATGTATTCAAAAAAAAAATATGAAATACTTTATTTACATAAGTATTCAGAACCTTTGCTATGAGCTCAGGTGCATCCTGTTTCCATTGAGATGTTTCTACAACTTCATTGGAGTCCACCTGTTGTAAATTCAATTGATTGGACATGATTCGGAAAGGCACACACCTGTCTATTCAGTAAAAGGCACATGACAGCCCTCTTGGAGTTTGCCAAAAGGAACCTAAAGGACTTTCAGACCATGAGAAACAAGACTCTCTGGTCTGATGAAACCAAGATTGAACTCTTTGGCCTGAATGCCAAGAGTCACTTTTTCCACGTTGTTGTGTTACAGCCTTATTCTAAAATGTATTCAGTATTTTTTCCCCTCATCAACCTACACACAATATCCCATAATGACAAAGCAAAACATTTTGGGTGGAAATGTTTGCAAATGTATAAAAAATATATATATTTGAAATATCACATTTACATACAGTAAGTATTCAGATCCTTGACTCAGTACTTTGTTGAAGCACCTTTGGCAGCGATTACAGCAATGAGTTTTCTTGGGTATGACGCTACAAGCTTGGCACACCTGAGTTTTTCCTATTCTTCTCTGATTTAGGGATTGTTCTGGACTTGGGGTCTGTGAAGAGACCTCCTGTGGCATGTCTTGTGGGGTATGCATGGGTGTCCGAGCTGTGTGCTAGTAGTTTAAACAGACAGCTCGGTGCATTTAGCTTGTCAACACTTCTTACAAAAACAAGTAGTGATGAAGTCAATCTCTCCTCTTTGAGCCATGAGAAATGTACATGCATATCATTAATGTTAGCTCCCTGTGTACATTTATGGGCCTCTTTGTGGCACACGACTGAACTGTAGTCCAGGTGCGACAAAACTAGGGCCTGTAGGACTGCCTTGTTGACAGTGTGGCTAAGGCAGAGCAGCGCTTTATTATGGACAGACTTCTTCCCGCCTTAGCTACTGTTGTATCAACATGTTTTGACCATGACCATTTACAATCCAGGGTTACTCCAAGCAGTTTAGTCACCTCAACTTGCTTAATATCCACATTATTCATTACAGTATTTATTTTAGTGTTTAGTGAATGATTTGTATCCATATTTTTTATATTTAGGACTAACTTATTCCTTGCCACCCATTCTGAAACTAACTGCAGCTCTTTGTTCAAATCAAATCTAATTTTATTTGTCACATACACATGGTTAGCAGATGTTAATGCGAGTGTAGCGAAATGCTTGTGCTTCTAGTTCCGACCATGCAGTAGTATCTAACAAGTAATCTAACAAATTCACAACAACTACCTTATACACACAAGAGTAAAGGAATGAATACGAGTATGTACATATAAATATATGGATGAGCGATGGCTGATCGGCGTAGGCAAGATGCAGTAGATGGTATGAAGTACAGTATATACATATGAGATGAGTAATGTAGGATATGTAAACATTATATAAATGCATTGTTTAAAGTGGCTAGTGATACATTTATTTCATCCAATTATAATTATTAAAGTGGCTAGAGATTTGAGTCGACGGCCGAACGGCATAGGCAAGATTCAGTAGATGGTTTAGAGTACAGTGTAATCATTTGATATGAGTAATGTCAGATATGTAAACATTATATACAAAATTGTTTAAAGTGGCTAGTGATACATTTGTTACATCCAATTCCTATTTTTAAAGTGGCTAGAGATTTAAGTCAGTATGTTGGCAGCAGCCACTCAATGTTAGTGATGGCTGTTTAACAGTCTGATGGCCTTGAGGTAGAAGCTGTTTTTCAGTCTCTTGGTCCCAGCTTGGTCCCAGCTTAATGACGAGCTTGGAGGGTACTATGGTGTTAAATGCTGAGTTGTAGTCGATGAACAGCATTCTTACATAAGTATTCCTCTTGTCCAGATGGGTTAGGGCAGTATGCAGTGTGATTGCGATTGCGTTGTCTGTGGACCTATTGAGACGGTAAGCAAGTTGGAGTGGGTCCAGGGTGTCTGGCAGGATGGAGGTGATATGATCCTTGACTAGTCTCTTAAGTGTTGCAGTCATTTCAGTCGCTTTAGTAGCTGATGTGTATAGTGTTGAGTCATCCGCATACATAGACACACTAGCTTTACTCAAAACCAGTGGCATGTCGTTAGTAAAGATTGAAAAATTCAAAATTACAATGCTTGTCTTTAATAAGTTGGTCGGATAATCTTGGATGTGTAGTGTCAGCTTTTGTTGCCGTCATGTCATGCCTAAACTGAAAAAATCATTAGTAGTTGGCATTATCAGTGGGTTTTGTGATGAATGAGCCATCTGATTCAATGAATGATGGTGCTGAGTTTTCCTTTTGGCCCAAAATGTCATTTAAGGTGCTCCAAAGCTTTTTACTATCACTCTTTATATAATTTATCTGTGTTTATAGTATAATTTCTTCTTTTTATTCAGTTTAGTCAAATGATTTCTCAATTTGTGTCACGTCCAGGCCTGAGAAGACAGGCTGGTGTGTTTAGTTTTGCTTTTGGTGTAGGGTTTTTTATGTTCTAGGTGATATATTTCTATGTTGGGGTAATGGTTCCCAATTAGAGGCAGCTGTGTGCCGTTGTCTCTAATTGGGAACCATATATATGTTTGGGGTTTTCTAGTAGGTTTTGTGGGTTATTGTTTGTGCATAGCTTGTAGTTTGTTTAGTTATGGCCAACATCACAATCGTCGTTACGTTCATTTTGTTGTTTTGTCCCAGTTCCCAGTTAAAACATGTATACTGGACACCTCGCTGTGCCTTGGTCTGTCCCTTCCGAAGATCGTGACAGAATAACCCACCATAAAAAGACCAAGCAGCGAGAGACCCGGGAGCTTAGGTTTTGGGAGGAGGAACTATTTAATGGAGGTGCTTGGACCCAGCCTGGAGAGTATCGCCGTCCTAGAGAGGAACTGGAAGCAGCAGCGGTGGAGCGGCGCAGGTACAAGGATCTATATGGAGCATGGGATCCGGATAGAGGAGAGTTTGTTAGACCTCGCATGCCTAGGAAGCCCGAAAGTTTGGCCGATTCAGGGTGGACTCCTGAGCCAACTCCTCGTGCTCTCTGGAGGGAGCGTCGGAGGGAGCGTCGCACTGGTAAGACACCGTGCTATGCAGTTTTGCGCACGGTGTCTCCAGTGCGCGTTCACAGCCCGGTGCGAGAGATTCCAGCGTCACTCATCAGTCAGGGGAGGGTCCTGCGCCAGCTCTATGCACTGTGTCTCCAGTTCGTCTCCACAGCCCAGTACGTCCTGTGCCAGCGCCCCGCAGTGGCAGGGCGAAATTATCCATTCAGCCAGGACGGGTTGTGCAGACTGTCGCGTTCGAGACCTCCAGTGCGTCTTCACGGCCCAGTGTATCCTGCCCCTGTTCCGTGTTCCAGGATCCCTGTTCTACGCTCCAGGATTCCTGTTCGTGTTGTGGATCCAGCACGACCAGTCCCTGTTCCACGCTCCAGGATCCCTGTGCCCGTCATGGACTCAGCACGTCCTGTCCCTGCTCCACGCTCCAGGATCCCTGTGCCCGTCGTGGACCCAGCACGTCCTGTCTCTGTTCCACGCTCCAGGATCCCTGTGCCCGTCGTGGACTCAGCACGTCCTGTCCCTGTTCCACGCTCCAGGATTCCTGTGCCCGTCGTGGACTCAGCACGTCCTGTTCCTGCTCCCCGCACCAGAGTGCCAGTGCGCTTAGTGAGCCCAGTACGGCCGGTTCCTGCTCGCCGCACCAGAGCGCCAGTGCGCGTAATGAGCCCAGTACGGCCGGTTCCTGCTCCCCGCACCAGAGTGCCAGTGCGCTTAGTGAGCCCAGTACGGCCGGTTCCTGCTCCCCGCACCAGAGTGCCAGTGCGCGTAATGAGCCCATCACGGCCCGTACCCGCTCCCCGCACCAGAGTGCCAGTGCGCGTAATGAGCCCATCACGGCCCGTACCTGCTCCCCGCACCAGAGGGCCAGTGCGCGTCCCATGTCCGGGACCTCCAGAGAGGGTCCCCTGTCCAGGACCTCCAGAGAGGGTCCCCTGTCCAGGACCTCCAGAGAGGGTCCCCTGTCCGGGACCTCCAGAGAAGGTCCCCTGTCCGGGACCTCCAGAGAAGGTCCCCTGTCCGGGACCTCCAGAGAAGGTCCCCTGTCCGGAACCGCCCGAGAGGGTCCCCTGTCCGGAACCGCCAGAGAGGGTCCCCAGTACGGCTAATTGCCCAGGGCCTCCGGTGCGTGACCTTGAGTCAGCACGGCCAGCACCGGAGCCGCCACCTGGGACTAAAAGACCCACCCGAAGACCCCCCATGGACTTGTGGCGCGGTCGGAGTCCGCGCCTTTGGGGGTTACTGTCACGTCCAGGCCTGAGAAGACAGGCTGGTGTGTTTAGTTTTGTTTTTGGTGTAGGGTTTTTTATGTTCTAGGTGAAATATTTCTATGTTGGGGTAATGGTTCCCAATTAGAGGCAGCTGTGTGTCGTTGTCTCTAATTGGGAACCATATATATGTTTGGGGTTTTCTAGTAGGTTTTGTGGGTTATTGTTTGTGCATAGCTTGTAGTTTGTTTAGTTATGTCCAACATCACGATCTTCGTTACGTTCATTTTGTTTTGTCCCAGTTACGTGAATAATAAAACATGTATACTGGATACCTCGCTGCGCCTTGGTCTGTCCCTTCCGAAGATCGTGACAATTTGCAGTACGTTGCCAATCGGTTGTGCTGCCAGACCTTTTTGTCATACCTTTTGCTGTGTCCCTCTCAACCATACAATTTTTCATTCACCTAAGTGGATTTTTCTTAATGGGTGCATGCTTATTAGTAACTGGAATCATCCATTTAAAGTGCAGCGTCTGGTTGCTCCTCATTACACACCACAGTCCAGCAAATATTATTTACATCATCAACAAAAGAAGCACTACAAAACTTTTTTTACGCCCTCTTATACACTATATTAGGACCAGCCCTTGGAACTTTGGTTTTCCTAGATATGGCTACTATATTGTGATCACTACATTCGATAGATTTGGATACTGCTTTAAAACAAATGTCTGCAGCATTAGTAAAGTTGTGATCAGTACATGACAATGATTTCATTCCTGTGCTGTTTGTAACTACCCTGGTAGGTTGACTGATAACCTGAACAAGGTTGTAGGCACCGGTTTGAGTGGGCAGCCTTTCACACATATTATCCAGATACTGATTCTCTGCCATTGTCATTGTTCACTGTCATTGTCTGTGTCATAGATTCAAAAGCAAATACAACAAATGCATTATATTCCCAAAGTATCTCAGCTAGTAGAGTTTGATCTAATAAATCTATAGTCTGTACTTTGTACACACTAAAGATGTATAGTTGTTGGGAAACATGACACACCTTTGTATTCTTCGGATGCCTCCTCAGCCTCTGCACTGCTCTGGAGGAGTTCATGCTATTCAGGGGACATTTCTCCTCCTTGCACCACTTCACACATCACATAACGCACACATCAAACAGAGCGTGGCCTCACATCGCCCCGCCCTCACAACAGAAGGCCTGAGTCAACACATGCCCTTTGAGCATATATTGACATCATCAGCACAATGGTAGAAGAGAATGGACATACGTCACCAAGGGACTATGTGTTAGTGTCTACCCTTCTCAAAGTAGACAGTAAACACACTTGACAGACCAAAGACACAACCACATGGCATGTATTGTAGTGTACGTTAGATTTCCTATTGGTGTGTGATGTCAAAAGAAATCCCACTATGCCCTCCGACGAACCATCATACAGGCAAAGCGTCAATACAGGACTAAGATGGAGTTGTACTACACCGGCTCTGACCCTCGTCGGATGTGGCAGGGCCTGCTAACCATTACAGACTACAAAGGCAGAGCCAAGAGCTGCCCAGTGACACGAGCCTACCGGACGAGCTAAACTACTTCTATGCTTGCTTCGAGGCAAATAACGCTGAAACATGCATGAGAGCACCAGCTGTACCGGAAGACTGTGCGATCACGCTCTCCGCAGCCGATGTGAGTAAGATCTTTAGACAGGTCAACATTCACAAGGCCGCAGGGCCAGATGGATTACCGGGACATGTACTGCGAGCATGCGCTGACCAACTAGCCAGTGTCTTCTGTAGCCATGAAGTGGTTTGAAAGGCTGGTCATGGCTCACATCAACACCATCATCCCAGAAACCCTAGACCCACTCCAATTTGCATACCACACCAACAGATCCACAGATGATGCAGTCTCTATTGCACTCCACACTGCCCTTTCCCACCTGGACAAAAGGAACACCTATGTGAGAATGCTGTTCATTGACTACAGCTCAGCGTTCAGCACCATAGTGCCCTCAAAGCTCATTAATAAGCTCAGGACCCTGGGACTAAACACCTCCCTCTGCAACTGGATCCTGGACTTCCTGAAGGGCCGCCCTCAGGTTGTAAGGGTAGGTAACAACACATATGCCACGCTGATCCTCAACACAGGGGCCCCTCAGGGGTGCGTGCTCAGCCCCCTCCTGTACTCCCTGTTCACTCATGACTGCACGGTCAGGCACGACTCCAACATCATCATTAAATTTGCCGATGGCACAACAGTGGTAGGCCTGATCACCGACAACAACGAGACAGCCTATAGGGAGGAGGCCAGAGACCTGGCCATGTGGTGCCAGGACAACAACCTCTCCCTCAACGTGATCAAGACAAAGGAGATTATTGTGGACTACAGGAAAAAGAGGACCGAGCACGCCCCCATTCTCATCGACGGGGCTGTAGTGGAGCAGGTTGAGAGCTTCAAATTCCTTGGTGTCCACATCACCAACAAACTAACATGGTCCAAGCACATCAAGACAGTCGTGAAGAGGGCACGACAAAACCTATTCCCCCTCAGGAGACTGAAAAGATTTGGCATGGGTCCTCAGATCCTCAAAAGGTTCTACAGCTGCACCATCGAAAGCATCCTGACTGGTTGCATCACTGCCTGGTATGGCAACTGATCGACCTCCGACCGCAATGCACTACAGAGGGTAGTGCGAATGGCCCAGTACATCACTGGGGCCAAGCTTCCTGCCATCCAGGACCTCTATACCAGGTAGTAGTCAGAGGAAGGCCCTAAAAATTGTCAAAGACTCCAGCCACCCAAGTCATAGACTGTTCTCTCTGCTACCACACGGCAAGCGGTACCGTAGCTCCAAGTCTAGGTCCAAGAGGCTTCTAAACAGCTTCTACCCCCAAGCCATAAGACTCCTGAACATCTAACCAAATGGCTACCCAGACTATTTGCATCCCCCTTTCTTTTAGACAGCTGCTACTCTCTGTTGTTGTCATCTATGCATAGTCACTTTAATAACTCTACCTACATGTACATATTACCTCAATTACCTCGACTAACCGGTGGCCCCGCACATTGACTCTGTACGGGTACCCCCCTGTAAATAGTCTCGCTATTGTTATTTTACTGTTGCTCTTTAATTTTATTTCTTTCTTGTTCTTATTCATATTTATTTATTTGTTATCTTTAACTGGAAGGTGTATTCGACGCATGTGACAAATAACAATTGATTTGATTTGAAATACACTCCAAAATGTGGACGGTACCACCTGTAATAGAGCCACCATGTCCTCTGAGTATATTGAGCAGACATTGACTCATACATGTTTTAATTAGATCTCTTGGCACATTTGATACTGATTCATCTAATCTGGTTAACGAGGGAACATCGATCACATTGTCCTCAGGTTCACTCTGTTATCTCAGCAGAGAAAACTTCCTATCATTGTTACGTATATGCCAGATTATGGCTGTTTACTTGGTCACATTGCATTTGGTTGTTACACGTCATACAGTATAGCCTGATATTGATATATTTATATACAAATAAACATGCTGTTTTTAGCCTGCTTCCTATCCGCCAGCTATACACCATCCATCCAACTGTTGCTCTCCAGCCTTCCTCTATTTAACCAGTATTTTATACATTGGACAACTCCTTATGGGTTAAAGCATACAAAGACCAAGAGGCATCTACAGTGGGCTCCAAAAGTATACTCCAACACTTTGGAGTTGAAATTATACAATGACTGTGAGGTTAAAGTGCAGAATGTCAGCTTTAATTTGAGCGTATTTTCATTTTCATTTTAGGGGATCAAAAGTATTGGGACAAATTCACTTATCTGTATTGAAGTAGTCAAACGTTAAGTATTTGGCCCCATATTCCTAGCACGCAATGATTACATCAAGCTTGTGACTCTACAAACTTGTTGGTGTTTGTTTTGGTTGTGTTTCAGATTATTTTGTGCCCAATAGAAATGAATGGTAAATAATGTATTGTGTCATTTTTTTGTCACTTCTATTGTAAATAGGAATATAATGTTTCTCAACACTTTTACATTCATGTGGATGCTCGCATGATTACAGATAATTCTGAATGAATCAGGAACAATGACGAATGAGAAAGAGACAGAGGCATGAATATCATACCCCACAAAGAATATTTGTGCGTTTCTCACTGGTCATTATTCACGATTCATTCAGGACAATCCGCAATCATGGTAGCATCCACATTAACGTAGAAGTGTTTGGAACCATATTCTATTCTTATTTACAATAAAAGTGACTCCAAAATAACACAATACATTATTTACCCTAAAATGGGGGAACTATGTACAAAAAGGGCTGTAATTTCTAAACGGTTCACCCAATATGGATGACAATACCTGTAAATTAAAGCTGACAGTTTGCATTTTAACCTCATAGTCATTGTATCATTTCAAATCCAAAACACCAAAAAAGGAGCTCACTGAATAGTTGAGCACACAAGACTTTTCATTTGAATGTATTATGCCCCACTGAGTTTGTGATCCAAAAAGAGAGCAACAACCTTTCCTCACAGGTTTGCGGATCCAGAGATATTTCTGTTTGTGTGTGTGTGAAATCCTTTCCACAGCAACACATTGGACTGTTTTCATAATACCCCTCCTCATGTTTGTAACTGGGTGGAGGAGTTTTTTGGCCATTTCAGTTGTGCAAAGGAACTTTGACGAAAAAAACAACCTCCTAACTTTCGTAAGCACAGCATCCTTTATCAACCTCCATCACTGTATACTTGGTCAACTTTAGAAATGTCTGCTAAAATGAGAAGTGATTCAATCACAACTTCATTGCTCCATTCCTAGAAACGTGGGCTTTTTTAATAAAAGTACAATACAAGTACAGTATCCGGGAATATTCGCCCATCAATGTTACTCTCATGACATCACAGTGAGCCCCTTACAGAACTGATCAATGAAAGTCCTTGAGACGACAGGAAATAAGAAGTACTAGTGCTAATAAAAAAAAAGAGTCACAGTTGAAAAAAAGCTGTGGCTTCAGAGTGGGGAAGAGAAAGAGCCCCAGTATTCATCTGCGCATTCGCCCGTCTCCACAGTATAACTGTGGCAAAGAATGGACTTCCTGCTAGCCCAAATATGGGCAGCCATCGATGAGGTGTGCAACCAATGACTCATCTGCTAGCCACCCACGTACAATAGCCTCACATGTGAAAGATTTGGAAAGAGATACTGTAGAAAGGAAGAGACAGAAAAGAAAGAGAAAGAAAGATGTACAGTACCACTGCACTGGTTAAAAAAAAGGAACCTTGTGCACAGATGTTGACCTGCAAACCGACATGCATGTTGGGCTACATCCATAGATCTGACAGGAGAGACAAAGCTGCAGAGGGAAATGCCCAGTTTCTGCAGACCGTGATGTTATGGCTATTGTGCAGAAAGTCCTTTGTTCCAATGTAGGCAGTGAGATGAAGTACATGTTGTGAGCACTGGTATGTGGAGCCCACCTACGCTGACTGTTCTACAGTTTGTCCCTGATACAGCAATAATATCCAGAGAGCTGGACAAAAATGATGCACTGCATTTGTTTGTTCACAGGAGAAATATTGTGAGGGGACAAATCAGAGACGCCTCCTATGATTGAAAGTGAAAGGGAGTCACGGCTCGATAATACAAATGCTGATCAATGTGCACCAGACCCCCCCCATATCACACAGTAGTTTAGCAGTGTTAACCAAGTTAGATGGTGACATCAGTCAATAACATGGCCATGAATGTTTGGACATCTCTGTGTTCGATGCCAACACGTGTAGCCCTGTCATATGCAACTCAATGTGAGAAACATACAAGGCACTCTTGTGTCAATGACACGTCTATTTCAAAGTTGTGTCGGTTTTAATAAGCATGGAAAGTGAATACCTGAAAGGTGCGTCATCTGTAGAAACCTCCGTCATCTTTGGAACCTATCATTGACACAGCAGCGCTACTGTAGCTATACAAGTGTAGGAGTGGTTGTTAATCAACTGTAAACAATTTTAGCTAGCCCAAAAAAGATTTAGACAATTAGACAACTTAGACAAAACACTCATCTTGTTTCAATGTGAGCACCATTGCATTGCTGTTAGATAGTGTAGCATCTTTACGTAGCCAGCACTACTCGTTCCTGACAGAACAGTTTATCTCACTAGTTGGCCCCTAGCCTTCTTTTCCAACTCGTCACTGCATAACCATGAAGGCCTAGTAATTCATTTCATATGAAGGTGTTACGACATTATCAGTTTACCTCCCTTCCATGTAAAACCAAGTTTCCTCAGTACACCGTCCATCCAAATGATAATGACTCAGAATTACATTACATGTAAAGTACCTTCTCTGGCACTGCTGTTGTTATTGTTGATCTAGAGACGAACACCAGGCTGGTGTCTTAGAGATTTAAACAGGGTTTCCTTCGTTGGCAGGGTCTGTGGCAGCAGCGTTCTGTTGATCAGCACTGATACCAACACAAACACAAGCACCCTGTTGTGTCCACATCGACTCAGCTCAGCTCAGTATTGAGGCCCCATAAGTTATCATTTGGAAAGTGATATTGACAGACAGCATTGCCACACAAGGTATCTTTCCACCTGTAAAAGTCATTCATTGAGCTGGACCTTGTGGTAATTATGTGGTTATGAAGTAAATGATAATGACCATGCTGTTTCGGCATATTACACTACAGCTGCACCATCGAGAGCACCACCGTTTGCATCACCGCCTGGTATGGCAACTGCTCGGCATCCAACTATAAGGCACTACAGAGGGTAACCTGTTCCTCCGCACATTGACTCGGCACCGGTACCCTCTGTAACTAGCCTCGATGTTGTTATTTTATTGTGTTATTTTATTTATTTTTTTACTTTAGTTTATTTAGTAAATATTTTCTTAACTCTATTTCTTGAACTGCTTTGTCAGTTAAGGGCTTGTAAGTAAGAATTTCACAGTTAGGTCTACACCTGTTGTATTCGACGCGTGTGACAAACACATTTGATTTGATTTAGACATGGTCTGGAGTTTGTAAACACTGCTGGGTATTGCATTAGCCACAGTCAATTTCCTACAGTCGATCTCTTGTTGTCATTTCAAACGGCAATGTCTTTCAGCCCAAATGCTCAATGCTACATGTTCATATTGATCCCAATTCCCAGGTATTATCTAACCAACGTTGACATTCAGTGGAGTCAATCATTTCTTGAGCTCTTGGACAATGGCCCAGAGTTAACCATGACTTCTAGATGAACTCCCATGGGGTCATTGATCCAAGCCATGGCTGCATCCCAAATGGCACCATTTTCCTTTTATAGTGCGCTACTTTTGCTCAGGGCTATAGAGCTATAGGGCTCCAGCCAGGTCTGGGCGGGTCTAAGTCTTACTGGTCTAAGTCTTACTGATGACAAAAGTGTCTGCACTCACTTGGCTATCATCACAAGAGGGAGAACAACACAGAGGAGGAGTGAAGGTAAGGTATATGGATAGAAGGCATCAGAGATGCTGGGGATGAGAGGAGGTGAGAGCGGGCGTCTGGGCAGGGACAAAGCAGTAAGACTGTTTGGAGACCTGCTGGACTCCAGCAAGAGTAGCGGCTGCCTTGGCAACAGCTAATGGGGATCCTAATAAATACTAAATACTGTGTCTGCATGTGCACACTCAGGTGGTTTGTAATAGGTGTCATTATATAATTGATAATGACAGGCACATGTATTGTATTTTCTCTTGAACTGTGTTCTATTATACTCCCTACAAAATTATTAAAACGTCCTGTTTAGACCCACTAAGTACATTACAAACTACAATTTTTACTGTCTGCAGACAGACAATTAATATAATGGCTTAGTTGAAGTATTTGAGGTTTTGTTCTACACCAGGCCACTCTGTCACCACTAAGGGTGCCCAGGAATAAACCCACCCCTGTTACAAAGACAATCAAAGAGATAAGTTACATAGACAGGTCATGGGGCGCCCCATCATGTGTGGGAGAACGATAGATCCTGGTCCCGATCGTGATTAAATATTATTGTTCTGTTTGTAAGGAGAATAAGGTGATTGATCTACAGTACAGGGGGTATTTTAAGTATAAAGGTCTTTATATATGAGGTCTTTAGAGTGTATAGGAAATGGAGACCAAGGGCTAGATTCAATCAGACTAAGCATTAACCAGCGATAGCAAACACTCGCATAGCGAATGTTTTGGCAGGGTCGGAGGTGGATCTCTGTTGGAGCCGTCAAACCGGTGAGCAGATGCTCTTGTGATCATTGTCACAATGCCACACCCTCCCCACTCTCGTTAGATGTTCAAAATGAAAATGTGTAGGCTATATAAAAATAATTCTCAAATTGAAAAATCATTCAACTAAATAATGAGGGTTTCTATCATCCTAATCAAGGTGTAGATTGCATCGCACATTCCAGTGTTCGAACTTATAAACAAGGCTGAATGGGATTCCTCTTAATGCGACACCGTGCAACCAATGGCAATGTCCGCTTTAAGTATAACGCCTCCGACACCGCCAAAATGACCGTTATGCGGATGTTGGCTAAAGCAGATCTGATTGAATCGAGCCCTCAGTGTCAGGAACACTTGTGGAAGGTGTGACATACGCAGCGGGGCAGAGATGTAGAAGTGCCAAATCATAAAACACATAAACAGCCTATACTCTGACCTCTCTCTTTATACATGCACTGCACAAAACATTAGGAACACCTTACTAATATTGAGTTGCACCACCTTTTGCCCGCAGAACAGCCTCAATTCGTTTGGGCATGGACTCTACATGGTGTCGAAAGCATTCCAGATGTATGCTGGCCCATGTTGACTCCCAATGCTTCCCACACTTGTGTCAAGTTGACTGGATGTCCTCTGGGTGGTGGACCATTCTTGATAAACACGGAAAACTGTTGAGCATGAAAAACCCAGCAGCGTTGCAGTTCTTGACACACTCAAACCAGTGCGCCTGGCACCTACTACCATACCCTGTTCAAAGGCACTTCAATGTTTTGTCTTGCCCATTCACCCTCTGAATGCCGCACATACACAATCCATGTCTCAATTATCTCAAGGCTTAAAAATCCTTCTTTAACCTCCTCCCCTTCATCTACACCAGGCCTGGAAAAAGGCCAGCCCGGGGGCCATACGACCGGATTCAATACGGATCGCGGAATCATGCTCAGATCACATAAAGAATTTACATATTTCTTTATTCAAATTAAAAGCCCAATGAATACTTGCCTTTGTGTAATGATTTAACTCCCACCGCTTGTGTGACATTTATTTTGAAGGCACATATAAATAACAACTGCACGATGACAGACAGTGACTGACAGGTTGACAAGTCACAGTTACAAATAGTAGCTAGCTATAAATTGCGCAAAAATTTGTTTTTCAAAGATTTCAAAGAAAAGGAAAGTAGACAATGAATGTATGGTGTTCCAGCAAGAGTGGACATCAACATATTTCTTTATTGAGGTATCAGGGAAAAATCTGTGTGCTTAGTGTGCAAAGATAGCAACACTGTCTTGAAAGACTACAACTTGTCCCGACACCTCCAGACGAAGCATGCAGAGAACTATAGGATTATGTCTTCCTCGACTTACCTATTCGCGGCCCACTTTTTGGAAGCAAACCACTCAATTTTGTCCCTAAGTTATATCGGCATCGAACATGTCCCCCTCCCTAGGAGAGGGGGTGACCTCGACAATTTATTGTTAAAAGGAGAGGCTGTCTGGATCTTTCATTTAAAGACCCTTGCTCCCTTCGGTCTCAACGTAGACTTTGATCTGAAGCCATTCTTGTGATTATTGTGATTTTGCTACTGTAAATGTTTGCAGGCCTATGTAGCCTGATTGGTTCTATGATCGTATGCTATCCTTTCATGTTTTTTATATCTGAGAATTAACCAATGATAGCAGGCCACACCCGGCCATGATTACAGACACCTGCGTGTGTCCTTTGACACTATATAAACTAGTCACCCCGTAGTGTTTGTCATTATACCCTGATGAAGACAGTTTGTCTGTTGAAACGTTGGTTATTAGGTTATTAAATTATTGCATCCGAGCTCCTAGAGTGTGCGGCTCTCCTTTAATTTACCAAAAAGCACCTGAACAGCTTCTACCCCCAAGCCATGACTGCTAGTTAATCAAATGGACAATTTACATTGACCTCCTTTATTATTTATTTATGTATCTTAATTGTTTTACACTGACTCCCTTGCACTGGCTCTACGCACACTCACTAGACTCTACCCACACACTGACACATACTACACTGACACTCCAACACACACACACACACTCCATACGCTCACACACACAAAACCCACACACATGCATATTGAAGCCACACACACACTTAGTTTGTCATCGAAAGGGCAGGTGTAGACTTTACACTTCTTGAAGACGACGTGCTAAAAAAACAGAGCCTGTGGGATTTTAACTCTCCAACATTAAGCATCAACATTACACACCTGTATATGTTCCACATTGTCTTCAGTTGCTACACTTTACAGATAGAAGAAAAACATCAAACACATCAGCCACTACACAGTTTCCAGAGCTTTCTGAATTTGAGCATACACAGCATCTCTCTTCACTGTGAGGTCCCTTGTCCATGGAATATAAAAAGCAGCGCCCTCTAGAGTAGTGATCGCTTCACAACCACTTGAGCAGAAGCGAAGCCCAAGATGCAGCCTGCTGCTGGGAGAAATAAAAGCAAGTGCTGCATGTCTAGCAGGTTGTGACAAGTACTGTGACTGATGGAGTTCATTTAGACATAAAGTGCAAACTCTTAAGTAAAAACAATTACCCATGGAAGCTGCTTATTTATTGACCCTTATTTTAACAGATAAGACTACTGAGAACATATTATATTTTACATCAACGACGTGGGGAAGAGTTACAGGGGGAAGGAGAGGGGATGAATGAGCCAATTGGAAGCTGGGGATGATTAGGGGGCCATGATGGTATGAGGTCCAGATTGTGAATTTAACACTCCTACTCGTACGATAAGTGCCATGGGATCTTTAGCGACCGCAGAGTGTCAGGACACCCATTTTAACATCCCATCCGATAGACCCTATGCAGGGCAATGTTCCCTTCACTGCCCTGGGTCAATGGGACGAGTGTCCCCTACTGGACCTCCAACGACACTTCCAGCAGCATCTGGTCTCTCATTTATTTTTGTATTTTTTATTTAACCTTTATTTAACTTGGCAAGTCAGTTAAGTACATATTCTTCTTACAATTATGGCCTACACCGGCCAAACACGGACGACGCTGGGCCAATTGTGCGCCACCCTATGGGACTCCCAATCATGGCCGGTTGTGATACAGCCTGGATCTCATGATCCAGGGACCGACCAGGACCAACCCTGCTTAGCTTCAGAACCAAGCCAGCAGTGGGAGCAGGGCGGTATGATGATGGATGATATTGCCAATAATGTTGCTCATGCTGATGATAAAGATAGTTGTAGCAGTAGTAACAGTAGCAGTAGTACTAGTAGTAGCAGCAGTAGTAGATGAAGCACTATTTAGTTAAACTACTATATTGTAGTAACCATCATAGTTTCCCACAGACCCAGATTATAGTCATGGTTAACATGTATACATGCAGCATGTTCTCTCTGTATACTACTAGTACATTGTTACATTGTAGTGCATGGTATGTGTAGCTTGCTATTGTCAATGATGCAGGGGTTGCCTCTGTTTGGACACGACGCTGACTCTGCTACCGGGTGGAAGTGTTTCAAGCAGACTCTGAAATAGCATAGTGATGGGCTGGCCCGGGCCGTGTGGGATGGCTTATGCGGAGGCAGCAGTGGTTGCAGTGGTGGTGATTCCTCACAACTTTCCCTCCCACTGTTATGGGCATCTGTGTACACACCAGCAGCAGTAGGATGATGTTGGGCCATGCAGGATACTGTAAGTTGTAAATGTGTAGAAAAATACACAGTTAATTTTTTGTATTTTTTATTTCACCTTTATTTAACCAGGTGGGCCAGTTGAGAACAAGTTCTCATTTACAACTGCGACCTGGCCAAGATAAAGCAAAGCAGTGTGACAAAAACAACAACACAGAGTTACACATGAACAAACGTACAGTCAATAACACAATAGAAAATCTGTACACAGTGTGTGCAAATGAAGTAAGGAGGTAAACCAATAAATAGGCCATAGTGGCGAAGTAATTACAATTTAGCAATTAACACTGGAGTGATAGATGTGCAGATGAGGATGTCCAAGTAGAAATACTGGTGTGCAAAAGAGCAGAAAAACAAAAACAAAGCTGGGATGAGGTAGGTAGGAAGTTGGATGGGCTATTTACAGATGGGCTGTGTACAGCTGCAGCGATCGGTAAGCTGCTCTGACAGCTGATGCTTAATGTTAGTGAGGGAGATAAATGTCTACAACTTCAGGGATTTTTGCAATTCGTTCCAGTCATTGGCAGCAGAGAACTGGAAGGAAAGGCGGCCAAAGGATGTGTTGGCTTTGGGGATGACCAGTGAAATATACCAGCTGGAGCGCGTGCTACGGGTGGGTGTTGCTATGGTGACCAGTGAGCTGAGGTAAGGCAGAGCTTTACCTAGCAAAGACTTATAGAGGACCTGGAGCCAGTGGGTTTGGCGACGAATATGTAGTGAGGGCCAGCCAACGAGAGCATACAGGTCGCAGTGGTGGGTGTATATGGGGCTTTGGTGACCAAACGGATGGCACTGTGATAGACTGCATCCAATTTGCTGAGTAGAGTGTTGGAGGCTATTTTGTAAATGACATCGTTGAAGTCAAGGATCGGTAGGATAGTCAGTTTTACGAGGGTATGTTTGGTAGCATGAGTGAAGGAGGCTTTGTTGCGAAATAGGAAGCCGATTCGAGATTTAATTTTGGATTGGAGATGCTTAATATGAGTCTGGAAGGAGATTCGTTTTACTAGCATTTAAGAGCAGTTGGAGGCCACGGAAGGAGTGTTGTATGGCATTGAAGCTCGTTTGGAGGTTTGTTAACACAGTGTCCAAAGAAGGGCCAGATGTATACAGAATGGTGTCTTCTGCGTAGAGGTGGATCAAAGAATCACTCGCAGCAAGAGCGACATCATTGATATATACAGAGAAAAGAGTTGGCCCGAGAATTGAACCCTGTGGCCCCCCCATAGAGACTGCCAGAGGTCCGGACCACAGGCCCTCCGATTTGACACACTGAACTCTATCTGGCTGAGGTGCACCCGTGACCAGCTCGGAAACCGGATTGCATATCGGAAAAGGTATGGTGGGATTCAGAATGGTCGGTGATCTGTTTGTTCACTTGGCTTTCGAAGACTTTAGAAAAGCAGGATGGATATTGGTCTGTAACAGTTTTGGTCTAGAGTGTCTCCCCCTTGAAGAGGGGATGACCGCGGCCACATTCCAACCTTTAGGATTCTCAGACGAAACGAAAGTGAGGTTGAACAGACTAGTAATAGTGGTTGCAACAATGGCAGTGGAGAAATTTAGGAAGAGACAGTCCAGATTGTCTAGCCCAACCGATTTGTAGGGATCCAGATTTTGCAGCTCTATCAGAACATCAGCTGCCTGGATTTGGGTGAAGGAGAAGCAGGGGGGCTTGGGCCAGTTGCTGCAGAGCTGTTAGCCAGGTTTTTTTTAATGTATTTATCCATTATCTTACCAGGTAAGTTGACTGAGAACACATTCTCATTTACAGTAACAACCTGGGGAATAGTTACAGGGGATGAATGAGCCAATTGTAAGCTGGGGATGATTAGGTGACCATGATGGTATGAGGGACAGCTTGGGAATTTAGCCAGGACACCACGGTTAATACCCCTACTCTTACAATAAGTGCCACATGATCTTTAATGACCTCAGAGAGTCAGGACACCTGTTTAACATCCCATCTGAAAGACAGCACCCTACACAGGGCAATGTTCCCAATCACTGCCCTGGGGTATTGGGATATTTCTTTAGACCTGAGGTTAAGAGTGCCTCCTACTGGCCCTCCAACACCACTTCCAGCAGGATCTGGTCTCCCATCCAGGGACTGACCAGGACCAACCCTGCTTAGCTTCAGAAACAAGCCAGCAATGGGATGCAGGGTGGTATGCTGGTGGGTTGGGGTAGCCAGGTAGAAAGCATGGCCAGCCGTAGGGAAATGCTTATTGAAATTCTCGATTATTGTGGATTTATCGGTGGTGACAGTGTTACCTAGCCTCAGTGCAGTGGGCAGCTACTTAGTGCAGTGGGCAGCTATTCTCCATGGACTTTACAGTGTCCCAAAACGTGTTGTAATTAGTACTACAGGATTCAAATTTCTGTTTGTAAAAGCTAGCCTTTGCTTTCCTAACTGACTGTGTATATTGGTTCCTGACTTCCCTGAAAAGTTGCATATCAAGGGCAGTCAAGTCTGGAGTGAACCAAGGGCTATATCTGTTCTTAGTTTTTTTTTTTATTGAAAGGGGCATGCTTATTTAAGATGGTGAGGAAATCACTTTTAAATAACAACCAGGCATCCTCTACTGATGGGATGAGGTCAATATCCTTTCAGGATACCCGGGCAGGTCGATTAGAAAGGCCTGCTCGAAGTGTTTTAGGCTCAGTGATGTGGGGTGGTCGTTTGACCGCGGACCCATAACGGACGCAGGAAATGAGGCAGTGATCGCTGAGATCCTGTTTTAAAACAGCAGAGGTGTATTTAGAGGGCAAGTTGGTCAGGATGATATCTATGAGGGTGCCCATGGTTACGGATTTGGGGTTTTACCTGGTAGGTTCCTTGATAATTTGTGTGAGATTGAGGGCACCTAGCTTAGATTGTAGGACGGCCGGGGTGTTAAGCATATCCCAGCTTAGGTCACTAGCAGTACGAACTCTGAAGATAGATGGGGGCAATCAATTCACATATGGTGTCCAGGGCACAGCTGGGAGCTGAGGGGGGTCTATAACAAGCGACAACAGTGAGGGACTTATTTCTGGAAAGGTGGATTTTTAAAAGTAGAAGCTCAAACTGTTTGGGCATAGACCTGGATAGTATGACAGAACTCTGCAGGCAATCTCTACAGTAGATTTCATCTCCGACCCCTTTAGCAGTTCTATCTTGAGGGAAAATGTTGTAATTGGGGATGGAAATGTCAGAATTTTTGGTGGCCTTCTTAAGCCAGGATTCAGACACGGCTAGGACATCAGGGTTGGCAGAGTATGCTACTAAAGCAGTGAATAAAGCAAACTTAGGGAGGAGGCTTCTGATGTTAACATGCATGAACCCAAGGCCTTTACGGTTGCAGAAGTCAACAAATGAGACCGCCTGGGGACCAACAGGGCCTGGGTTAACCTCTACATCACCAGAGGAACAGAGGAGGAGTAGGATGAGGGTACGACTAAAGGCTATAAGAACTGGTCGTCTAGTGCGTTGGGAACAGAGAATAAAAGGAGCAGATTTCTGGGTGTGGTAGGATAGATTCAGGGCATAATGTACAGACAAGGGTATGGTAGGGTGCGAGTATAGTGGAGGTAAACCTAGGCATTGAGTGACGAGAGAGGTTGCATCTCTGGAGGCGCCATTTAAGCTAGGTGCGGTCTCCGCATGTGTGGGGGGGTGGGACAAAGAAGCTGTCTGAGGCATGTTGAGCGGGACTAGGGGATCCACAGTAAAATAGAACAATGAGAGCTACCCTAAACAATAGTATACAAGGCATATTGACATTAGAGAGAGGCATAAAGCAATCACAGGTGTTGATTGGGAGAGCTAAGACAACAACGGGTAAGATAACAACGGGTAAACAGCTAAGACAACAACAACGGGTAAATGGCGATGAATGGGCAGAGAGGGTCAGCTAGCTACACACAGGGCCTGAGTTCGAGGCTGGGACCAACAGATAAACAAAATGAAGTACCGTGTTAATGAACAGTCCAGCAGGCATCAGCTGTGTAGCCCAGTGACCATAGGGTCCAATGAGCAGCAATAGATGAAACAGGGAGCCGTTCGGTAGTCGTTACTACGCTAGGCGAGCGAGAGACACGGCGTTCAGAAAGCTAGTGGGCCGGGGGCTAGCAGATGGGTCTTCATCGACATCCACGACGCATAGGCCAGTTGAGAGCACATTGGCCAAATTATGTCAGCAGACCAGCAGACCAGTCTTGATGGATCGGCGGGGCTCTGTGTCGACAAAGGGTCCAGGCCAATTGGCAAGAGAGGTATTGTAGTTGGTGTACTTTGTTTGCTAGCCGGGAGATGGACCTAGCTCGAGGCTAGCTCGAGGCTAACTGGTGCTTGCTTCTGGACAAGGGTGTTAGCCACAATAGCCACTCGGTAGCAGCTAACTAGCTGCGATGATCCAGTGTGATGGCCCAGAGCTTGCGCAGAGCTTGCGGCAGGAATCCGTGATGGCCCAGAACTTGCGGCAGGAATCCGGTAGTGGAAAAAAGCAGTCCGATATGCTCAGGGCTGATATCGCGCGCTGTGCAGACTGGCAGGTATTATCCGGGCTAAAGCGGCTAGTGTCTGAGCTAAAGGTAAAGACCGCTAGCAGTGGCTAACAATGACTAAATAGCTAGTAGCTAATTAGCTGGCTAGCTTCTGATGGAGGTTCCAGTTATAAGGTCTAAAAATATTGCAGATCCGTACCACATTGAATTGAGGCGGGTTGCAGGAAGGTATATTTAATCAGAAAATGGAAAAAAGAGATTGAAATATATTCAAATATATTCAAAACAAACACGTCTTACTGCTACGCCATCTTAGATTGATTGACATGCTAGTATGTCAGTTGGATGGTTTGCTTTTGTAACTGTATGGTGCCCAGCTATCATCCCTCAGCAGACATCGCTGGCTCGTGCTCCTCTTGCCTTCTTAGATCCGAATTAACAGTGTTACTGCTCTCCACAGTTTTCATCTGTCTGCCCTGTTGGCCTGACATCAGGGCCTGTGTCCCAAATGGCACCTTGTTCAATACATAGTGCACTCCTTTCAACCAGGGCCCTATGGTCCTGATTTCACCCGCTGTTTTCCTGAACAGCGGGTGAAATCCGTTCTCCACTGCTGAGTGTCTAATGACTGATCTGATTACACAATTAGTGGACTTGACTTGGTATCTCCATGAGTTCTGTCAATTAATGTAACCCAAACTTGGTATCTCCACATGATCTGTAAATTAATGTACCTCAGTGTCAGATAAGTCCAACATATTGTTGATGAACAAGATAGCTCCTCCATACTGCTTAAACTTTTACACATGTTGTTATTGCATAGTAAAATTGTAATGAATGTGTTATTATACAATTAGCAGCGTTTAATCTAATGGCCAGGCTACATGCATGCACAAGGATGATTCTTCCGGTAACACAGCTTGGTCTCATAGGAAAAGTGATTCCAGAACACCCACATTAGTATGATATGTTACGTTTGGTATGGTTACTTAATGCAGAAGGTTACTTAAGGGTGGTTGGTCGGTCAGTTGTGGTGAGTGGGTGAATAACGCAAATGTCTAGCAACCCAATGATTCCGTGTTCGAATCTCATCACTGACTAGCATTTTTTCTAATTAGCAACATTTCAACTACTTATTACTTTTTAGCTACTTTGCAACTACTTCGCATGTTAGCTAACCCTTCCTCTAACCCTAACACTTACCTTAACACTTTTAGCTAACTATTCCCTTAACCCTAACCTTAGCCCTAACCCCTAACCCCTAACCCCTAGCTAACAAATTGGAATTCGTAACATATCATTTGTTTAGCAAATACGTAACATATTGTAAGTTTTGCTAATTCGTAAAATATTGTATGTTATGTAAATTCGCAACATATGATGCTGGGCATCTACAAACGTAACATATCATACTAAATGGAGTGTTGCGGATTTAAGGCTCAGATTTATGTACAGAATAATACAAAATGCTCTGAGACCAGGTTGTGTAAGAGCATACCTCTATGTCATTGCCTGCATGCCCCTTAATTGACCATAAGGTGCATTTCAGACCTCATAAAGGATGTCAGTGCTGCAATGCTCAGATGCCATGACTCAACTCATCCCCCAACTCAAGTGAGTCTGTTGTAGTAATACTTACAGACCATGTTGTGTACTCTAGGATCGCCAATGCCACTAGTGAGTAGGTCTGCACTTCATAACTGTATGTTGGCCTCTTTCTCCAAGGGATGCCATACTGTATGACATCATGACTTCCATAGTACACATGGGCTTTAAGCCCCCAATCTTCCATGACTCTTTACTACTCCCCTATGAGCATTCAGCCACCTGTCTGTCCTTTTGGGGACATCATGATGTTGCCATTAGGATCAGTTAGAAGCTACAACTCGTGTTTCTTGTTGTTTATATAATGTTGAGTCATGTTGTCCGGGTTTTGGGTCTAAATCATGCACAGTCGCCCTCTTAAATAGTTGTAGGTAGGTTTGCCTATAGCGCAGTTGGAGCCAATAAATCCACCAACCTGACGCCCCCATTGGTGCTCTCCTTCCCAGCAGCTCACATGGAGGGATGCTCGCGTTCCGAAAGCCCATTCAGAGCCATCTACTCCCCAGAGGCGGGGGAGGCGGGGGAGTGTATGGGCTGCTGCAACGTGTTTTCCCTCCTTCCGACATTAATTACGGCATTGCTTCAGTCTAGCCCCTACCACAATTTTTGATTGACGTGTTTCAGATTTTGCTGCGCCATATCAGAATCATTGGAAAAGTCATGCATTCACTATTAGATTACATATTGAACTGGGTTTTCTTTTCACTGCATCCACAACCTGGTCTCAGAGCATTTCATATTATTCTGTACGTAAATCCGAGATAATCCATTTAGTATGATATGTTACAAATTACAATTAATATTATATGTTATGAATTTTCTAAATGTACAATGTGTTATGAATTTGCTAAAAGTACAATACGTTATGAATTTTCTAAACATATGATATGTTACGAATTCTAGCTAGATGGCTAGGGGCTGACGTTAGCTAGCTCAATAACATTAGCTAGGCTAGGGGTTAGGGGTTAGGTTTAGGGTTACGTTTAGGAGTTAGGTTAAACGGTTAACGTTTAGGTTAGGTTAGGGGAAGGGTTAGCTAAAAGGGTTAAGCTTGGGATTAGGGGAAGAGTTAGCTAACATGCTAAATAGTCGCCAAGTACAGTAGCTAAAAAGTAGTAAGTAGTTGAAAAGTGACCATTATCAGATTCGAAATTACAACTGTTGGGTTGTTAGGCATTCACAATATACTCCCACCCATCCACCCACCATCAATTCGTTTTTGTCATCTGCTATCTGTCTTATGTAACAATACCAAAAATAACATACCATGCTAAATGGAGAATCTCGGGTATGTGTACAGAAGAATACGAAATGCTCTGAGACCAGGTTGGCATCTTTTATCCCCTATTAAAGCTTTTATTAATCTCTGCCCATGAAACTTCAATTGCCAAATAACTCGCAGCTGCTCTGTCAATAGAAGCTTTATTGTATGCACCTGTAGCCCATAACCATATAATTTACCCAAATGATGAAGATGTTTTATTCTTCAAGGTATTTCTCATGTAACTATCGCATCTTGTACAATGCTGCATCACATATTAGCCTGCCCTATAGGCTACGCAGATATGGTGTGTGACATAATATTATGTTAACTTGAGGCGCTTATACCATTATTTCCAATGATAGCCAATGCTTGACTTGGCGCAGGAGCTCTCCAGAGTTGAGTACCGGCACCTCAACTGTTCTACTGCTTGAGCTCCTGCTCCTCGTTCAGAATATTAGCTCAAAAGTATTGTAGAGCTCCAGCACCTAAATATTAACAGAACCGAAAAATGAGTATCGGCACCTATTTCAATCCAAGTCACCAAGTCAAGCACTGATGATAGCCTACAGTAAAGACATAGGCTATGTAGACGACAGCTCCCCTTTCCGGTGCCCATGCTCTTGCGTCCATCTCTGCGTAGTCGTAGTTTGGTGCTCACATCGTCTTTCTCTCTCCCTCCTTCTCCTGTCTCCCCCGCCCTCCCTTCTACACACTCACACGCACATATGCATACCCCCCACCTTTGCGTTGTCTCATTCACTTCAATGTGTTATCCACGCAGAGACTCCGACTCAGAGCGGGGGGGGGGGGGCGCGGTAGGATAAATACTATTGAGAAGAGGCCACAAGGCACACTGAGACTGAAACACACTTGCAGTTCAAGAAGCACAAGCAGGACTCCGAAGCCGGGAGTAAAAGTACCAACAATATATTGGAGCTCATAAAGGAAAGACAAGAACACATCTTCTGCTTTCAGGACTTTTTGGAGCTCCGATATACAATCAATTCGATATTTGTCTATAGTCAGTTTACCTGGATATAGCAACCAAGAAAAGTTGGTAGTACACTCTTTGGAGTTTGGTCAGAGTCGTTTTATTTTACATTTGCTTGTGGAAGTGGACACTGCACTTGAACTTGGGATCGATCCGATACAGTCGTGTCTGGACTTGGCATTTACAGTTTCTGCCGTCACCCCTTGCTGAACGTTTTGGCCCCGAACATTCTGCGATGACAACGTGAAGACTCCGAAAGTTGGTCCCTGAATCCAGCTCGAAGAATTGTGGACTTTTGGATGGAGAGTGTGCACTAAAAGAACATTCTCAAGGTACAGTAGTATCCGATGCTATTGGTTGATTCATGTTTTACGTGTTTTGTTGCTTTGTCTTTTTGACGGTTCAATTGTGTGCTTTGTCAGTAGTGCTTGGTGAAATAGTTGCAATGTTTGTTTTTCTCTTGTGTTGTGTTTACAAGGAAGCTTATGTGAGAAAGTTGTCTCTTCATATGTGAAAAACCTGCCAGACTTTTGGAGAGTTTAGGTACTGGAATCTTAGCATGACTTCAGTCAGTGTAACGGAGCACGCATTATTAAGACAGTCGCTATACATGGTGCTGAACAAAGACATTCTGACTCGGTCGCTGTCCATGGTGCTGAACAATGAGAGTCGGGTTCAGTCGCTGTCCAAAACCCTTGCACATGGGATTCATGATTAGCCTGCAACAACACCACACGAAATTACAAGTGAATCAAGCATGCACATGCAAATCATTTCGACAGGTCTCTCGCGTACTGCTCCATAGGTTCCTTCTCTCCCTCCAAATCACCTTTAAGGTATTTTGTGGGAGCAAAGGAACGATCATTCCACCTTGAGAATAGCCGTCCAGATCTATTTGGGCTGCACGGGTCTGAGCGGTATATGTTTTATTGTGTGATCGCAAAAAAATCGTCCAAATATTAATGATATCATGCTATTGCTTTACCCTTGGAGATATCAACTTGACGACTCTTTTGTAAGTTTGCACTCAGCCGGGCAATATTTCTCAGTGTCCATGTGCACTACATGTAATTTCATATAGACACGGACACGGACAGACATCGTAAAAAAACGTGTGCAATGAGCTTGTAAATTGGAAGTGATTTAGACAGCATGAATTTGATCATGTTTATTGTGACTGTTGAACATTTCTGCCGTGGGAGTGGTGATATATTGTCACATGGAAAAGCAACAGAAATATACATGCATCGCATTCATCAACAGGTTGCTCTACCAAAGTTCCTCAGTGTGCAGTGAGGGTTTGTTTTAACTGTCCAATATTTCGACTGTCACAATCATACCCTGCTGAACTCTGATTCATCTCTGAATTTGATTTGATTTAATAACCTATTATTTGATCATGCAACATTTGCTATTCATATTGCTTAAATAGAGAATAGCACATACTATATATCAACGGTTTCATGTTTACCATTTCAGTTTTCATTTATTCAATGACTATGAAACTAGAAAAAACACTTCATAATCATCAAACAGTGTCTACTGGCTTTGATGACCTTCCTAATGCAGGATATCATGTTGTTTTGGCATTTCTTTGACTCATGGGTTCATGTAATGCTTCGGAAGACACAGGAGCACATACGAATGACTTGTTTTCAAATCAAGATTTTAATTTGCTATTTTGCTGCCTGCTGCCACTGCACAAAACGTCACCAAAAGTGCATTTGGAAAACACACAGACACAGTTGCCACAGCAACTGAACTGACTCTTACCATAGGTTTCCAAAACAAAGAGGGGGCTGTTAGAGGCAGTAGTGCTTTATAATGTGAATAATTAGGACCATTTTGTTTCAGTGCTAACAAACAAGTCAGATCTCATAGAAAGACACAAGGGGTGCAAACTTGGATGAAAACGGGCATATTTAAAGGTTGCCAAAAGCTGTCTTGGCTTGCACATGGCACGCAATTGAAAAGAAACAGCTTGAGCCATTTATACTACTTGATGGCCCCGAGAACGTGTTTATTTTTTGCTCATGTTTTTGCTTTTGCTGTGAAAGTCAGCAGAATGAGAGCAATCTTGCAGAGAAAGGAAAAATGGGGTCACGAAATAGAAATGACCTCCCCTCCCTCGTTCACCCCCACCACTCCCCCCTCCTCCTCCCCCGGGGCTTCCGATCACAGATGGTTCAGATGCCGCTTGCTTACTCTCATCTGTCCCGTCTCCAACCTCTGCACAAGAAAACACAAAGGGATAGAAGATCTGGGGATTTGTTTTGTCACCAGCTGTGCACTTAATTTGCTGCATGTGATCTTTTCAGAAGAACCAAGGAGATGTCCCTGTGTTCAAACAGTTCATATTACAGGCAGTGTAGAAGAGAGCAACCTGTGTGGCAATGTTCTATGATTAGACTCTGTTTAGAGTAGTCAGGGCTGGACAGCCACAGGTATATACGCTGCTGCCAGAATACTTGTCAACTGATCTATGATTGCCTTCAAAACAACCACATGCGTACAAGGGGTAATGGTTTCTGTGGCAGCAATAGAACTCCCCCCACACACACTTTCTCACAGCTCTCCATTTTCATTTGTCATGCAAACCCATAGCCCTTCTGGCTTAAAGCGATTCTTCTATCTCTGCAGATCTCCTGTGTAGTTTTGAATCCTTGTACTTCAACATAGATATGTTGTACACATTCCTAAGTGCACATCCCCAGAGAGAAACAGGAGTGTTTGTTTACTGGGGTGTTAGTGCTGATGGATGCATGGTGCTGTGCAAAGCACAGCATCAGCTCTCTGATGAAAAATTCCACTTGAAAACTGTGCATCACAGCATAAACAGACAGAGAGAACCTGATGGTAATTTAGCTCTTTCCCGTCTTCTGAATTCTACACCAATCTGCACAAAAATATTCATAACAGCTGTTTCCATAACTACCTACTGATTACGCGTAGGCTGCCTGCTTTTGTAGAAATGTTGTTGATGACAGCGAGATAGAGGTAGAGAGGGAGCAATGAAGACAGAGAGAGAGAGAGAGAGGCAGGGGTTGAGGGAGAGAGAGAGGGACTATAAATGTGACAGCCAGACATTTTCTTCTCTCCTCAGTCCTCGCCCCATTAGAAGCCCATTTATGGAGCTTCCGGCTGGTTACTGGGTGGCGGAGGGCAAAGAGAGAGCGAGAGACATACTCCCACACAAAGCATAGGTCTACCTCAGAGGGAGGGTATAGGAAGGAGGCTGGTGCAGAGCTAGGGATGGGGAAATTAATGATATGGTCTAGCTTTGAAGGATGCAGGTGCACCGCTACTGGGAGAAGGAAGGAGGAGGCAATGCTGAAGTTGCATTTCAAGTTTTTTTGTATATCATTCGGCACCTGGTTGTACCTCCTGCTACTCCAAGGCTTTGAATCCCTTTACAGACTTACTCACAATGTTTTATTATTCGCGAATTACTCGGCATCAGTTGGTGGGTTAATAGTGTTTTAGGGCTTCTTCCAACATTAGTCACTAGCTCAAGAAGACTGGGCTGCCATAGAGACATGTAGCAGGAAGAATAGCTTTGCCCTGCATGCTTGAGAAAGTTGTTGCTAAGCAACAGTCTTCTTCTCTCCCTTAGGCCCAAGGAACGCCCCTAAACCTAAGTCACCATAACACCTAGACAATGTGCAACCTCTTCAAGTATAAGGTGCCACATGAAGAGTCCAGTACAGGGATACTGATCTTGTGTGCTCTTTCCTCCAGGGCCAGATAGGGTTATTCATATATATGACTTGACAGATACAGATGTACGATCTTAATTTGAGCCAGTTTGCTACTGCAGGAAAATTATCCTGTAGCAACAGGACATTTTAATTATTATGTGGATGATAATTAATGGACATTTTTTGTAAGGGTTGATACATTTTTTCGCAAGGGAAAATCAAGTCTTAAATTATTCAATGGGATTAACAAACCTCAAACACACTACAAGTTTTAAATGTGATCAAATTTAGATCCTGCATCTGTACCTCTCTCCACAGGGCGTTGTAGCGCAACAACTACATACTGTATATTAAACACATTTAGGGTGGGAAAAGAAATATTGCGTGAGTGTCATCCCAATGTACCCCACAGCTGCATATTCTAGTGTGGGAACCGGCAATCGAATAGACCCTCCCTTCAGTCTACCCTGAATGGGGCTCCTGATAACCAAGGCTTCTTCATTTATGAGGGAATGCAACAGGCAACGGTCAAACAAAGTCCATGCAACTTGTGGGGCTGTAAGTGAGATCAATGACTTAGCTTTACCATGTTGCCCTTCCATCTCAGATTCCTGGGCATTGTAGAGTATAATTGACTATAAGTGTTGTCTGCGGTTCCCAGTGGCAACGCGCCAGCACAGACGTCAGCCTGACGCACTTCGGTTATCATTTAGCGGCACATTCCCGTGTGTGGGAGGAGAGAGCGAGAGAGAACGAGAGAGAGAACTTGAGAGAGAGAGCAGAGGCTAGCCCGCTGCAAAAGGCTGTAATTGCAGGTCCACACACTAATATACTCTGGACCCTGTTCACTGGAGAGATCTGCTGCTGCACGGTGATGCTAATCGCAGGCTCAACACTCAAGTGGAGATAGATGTAATCAGGAGAATTCTTTCTCACTTTTATTTATACAGGTATGTCAATTACCTCAATTAAGACCAAATACTTACTAACCATGATGACCTGTGGGCCGAGGTACCTCTTGGTCGGTTCTGATCAGAGAATTGTTACACTTAGTGACCTGTCATGTTTCTTTTTTTGTCTTCCCTTTGTCCAACAGACACATCTTTGACATATGGCTGTCTGTCCGTCCCACTGAAGCCTTTGAACCCCATCCAATTCCTCAGAGACTAAACCAACAAGTTCCAAGCAACTGAAGTCACCTCGCAAACAAATTACATAAAGAGAGGAGAGAGAAAAGAGTGAAATCGATTTGAGTCCCCTTGAAACGTCCTCTCGAAGCGACCACAGAATGGCGTGGTCACCTCCCCGGTCGGGGCCCTTAGTGGCCCTTGTGGCCCTCCTTTTCCTCGGTTTGACTTGCAGCATCCCGTCTGGCCCTGCCTCTGATACTTGCGCCACCCTGGAGCAGAGCCGCTTCTTCGGCCTGTTCTCTTCGACCGCCAACCTGCCCTCCACGCCGTGCTCCTGGACCCTGCAGAACCCAGACCCTCGCCGCTACACCGTCTACATGAAGATCACCAAGCCCACCGACTCCTGCCAGCCCCGCCAGGTCAAGACCTTCCAGTTCGACTCCTTCATCGAGACCTCTCGCACCTACCTGGGTATGGAGAGCTTTGATGAAGTCGTCCAGTTGTGCGATGCTTCAACGTCTGTAACCTACCTGGAGTCCAGCAAGCAGTTCCTGCAGCTCCGCAAGGTGGCGCCAAGACACGGCCTGGAGACTGTGGAGGGAGAGAGCGGCGGTGAGTTCAAGGCTGAGTTCCTGGTGGTGGGCAAGAGGAACCCCAGTATGCCAGCCTGTCAGAAACTGTGCCAGTGGCTGGAGAATTGTTTGTCCACCAGCACCCATCCCAACCCCTGCGGCATCATGACCACCCCCTGCCAGTGCTGGGAGACCCCTGTCAGGAAGCCCGGCGGCTGCTACCGTGGAGGCGTCTACCTGGAACAGTGCATCCCAACCCCCAGAGACACTGGACGTGACATTGTACGTGACACCGAAATCATAAGTGAGTAGAATTACCGCCACCTACCCTGCTTACTGTGTAATGCTCAATGTCCACGACTCCACTTGTCTGTTTTTGTTATCCCATCCAATAGAGTCTAGACTAGATCGCTGTCTGGCTGATTGGAGTCATGTTCCCTCGGAAGCACAGCCTCCCCATGCTGACTCAAACTAATCAACCCTCCCCCCCGTTAATGATCTAAATTCTAGAGGTATAGAGAACGTGGGGTTCTGATGAAGATGTGCCCTTTGCTGCCCCAGTATCATAAGGCATAAATGAAGGGTGTTAGGAAGAGACTGTGTGCCTCCTTAAGGTCTAAGTGGTCAGATTGCTCCCACTGCACAGAGTGTTAGCTTGCCATTTTGTTTTCATGGATGGCGGACATGTTTGCTGGCTCTTTGCTGGGGGATTGAGGGATGCAAAAGGCACGCACATAGTGTACACAAAGCCCTCACAGTTAGCCGGCACAGGAAAATCGAAGCCAATCATTTGCAGTAACCATAGCAACACGCCAGCCTTGCACACCGTGCTTTCCAGGGCACTGGAAAGCAAACAATCATTTCAAATGAAAAACTTTTATCTGGTATGGCTTCTCACAAAGAGCTGTCCTTGTGCATTTCTCCTTAGCTCCCTGACAGGCACAGTAATTGCCAGTTTACAGTTTTTACATCGAAATCCTTGAGGACACTACCTGAAAAAACATTTACATTCTTACTGAACTGTAGAAATTTCTATATCTACATTTCTGAGCAGCGGGGCTTTTTAAGAAAGAGTTAAGCTCCATCCACATCTATATACCATCGTCAAGAATGATGTCTCTGGACTTGTGTGTCATGCCATGGGTCTATTATTTTTCTATTCTGCAGAAGGCTGGAATGGGTGGGGCCGCTGGTCTGAGTGCAGTATGGAGTGCGGGGGTGGAGTCCAGGTGCGCAGCCGAGCCTGTCATCCAGAGGATAGTGTGTGTGAAGGCGTGGTCGAAGAGGGGCGGGCCTGCAACCCTCAGCCCTGCATTAGTGAGTCTACCTGTCAATCTAGCTGTCTATTTGTTTTCTTGTAAGTCTGTAAGGTCTAACCTACTGTCTGTCTTTGTGTTGATCTGTTTGGAAGCAGCTTGAGTTCCAGCTCACTAATCATCGTTTACCTTCACAGGTCAAGTGCGCGCCCGTAGCCAAGCCCTAGCGTCCATTGTTGGCCTGAAAAGAGAGAACGCTGATGTTCCTAGCACTGGAGTCGTGACCCCTCAAACAGGTGAGACACACATTCTGGTTTTGGAAATAGTTGGAGAGGTGTTTACAATAGTATAATACATTTACGAGACCGGTAGATCATTTGCAGTATGTCATGTATAGCTTAGATCCACCATATAAGTAGTGTTGTTGTTGCCAGGTCTTTAGCGCTGACTCTTTGACCCCTGACCTTTGTAGTGGACGCTGCTGCGGTTGCAGATGAGTGGTCCCCCTGGAGTGTGTGTTCAGTGAGCTGTGGAGAGGGCTGGCAGGCCCGCTCCCGTTTCTGTGTTACCTCCTCCTACAGCACCCAATGCACCGGCCCCCTCCGCGAGAACCGGCCCTGCAACAACACCATGGTCTGCCCCGGTAAGTGGTGGCTCATTTACCGGGGGCTGTGTTTAGGGTGGTGTTTAGGGTATGTGTGTGTGTGTCTCTAGGCAGGTTGGCGACTATGGTAAAAATCACAGCTCCACCTAGTGGATAGCTCGTGAAATGGTCCCCTCCTTAAACTCACAGTCAATACCCAAAGACCTTACAACTCAGTTATCTATGAATAATTCATATTCATTTTGAGGGCAAAACCATAACGTTAAATGTATGTTTGGTGACATGGTCTGAATTTTTCCTCTTGTTTTCAGTTGATGGAGCTTGGGACGAGTGGTCCCCATGGAGCCTGTGCTCGTCCACCTGCGGCCGTGGTTACCGTGACCGCACCCGCACCTGCAAGCAGCCCCAGAACGGAGGAGAACCATGCAAGGGACCCATCAAACAGACCAAGTTCTGCAACATCGCAGTCTGCCCAGGTTAGCCTTATTACTTAATTATGATAATGCCACTTAGCTGACTCTTTTATCCAAAGCAACTTACAACAGTGAGTGGATACATTTAAGCATATGTGACCTTAGCGGGAATTGAACTCACAACCCTAACTCAGCCACACAGGACCACTTACTCACTCATCATAATGAGCATTTCTTTGTCAATGGGTTGGCTTTGTCACCGACCCCTGTGGGAAGACCTCTGAGTGACTGAGCTACTTTCACTTTCAAGGC
Source organism: Brachymystax lenok tsinlingensis (assembly GCA_030435695.1). NCBI lineage: Eukaryota > Metazoa > Chordata > Actinopteri > Salmoniformes > Salmonidae > Brachymystax > Brachymystax lenok. The sequence continues at coordinate 36,332,081 of CM059799.1, forward strand.
TTCTCTCTTTCTTCCTTCCTGACTTCCTACCCTTCTCTCTTTCTTCCTACCCGTTCTAACTCACACCTAAATCCTTTAGTGATGGTGGTTATCACGGGGGAGTAAAGTGTAGGTTTGGCATCACATCTGACGTACTGTATCTGCAGAACAAATGCCTGCAGGGCTTAGTCATGGCAGTGAGTCATACACTCCTCATGGTCATCCTCACCACTCTCGCTCTCTCGCACACACACACACACACGTCGGAGCTTCAGTTCTCTCTCTGGTGATACATCCACACCGCCCACTGACAGTGAATGGTTAGTCCTCTTCTCTCTCATCTGAATATTTAGTCAGTCTGGTACTTCCGACGTTTTCTTAATTATAATAACAATGGCTTTATATTTGTAATTCCGTTATTCACTTCGCATGTAACTGATTTTCTGCCGCTCTGAGTTAATTCATTTAATGTGCCTGGCCATGTAGTTTCATACTGTGGACAGCAGATGGCAATATGCACCACCAAGAGATGGCCACTGTAAAGACTGTCATTACTTTGGGAAAGTCACATTTCTAACATTGGACTTGGCAGTGAGAAAAAAGGCTCCTGCTCATCCATGTAGGCTGAAGGGATCACTTAATTAGGTGAAACTCGGGGAGCGATGGAATCCGATGTCCTCCAGAGACTCCTAATTAGGCCTGCCATCCCGTGTTGAGAAACATTGACTGCATCTAAAATGGCACCCTATTCCCTATATAGTGCACTACTTTTGACCAGAGCCCATAGGATAGCTTTAGGGCTCTGGTCAAAAGTAGTGCACTATGTAGTGCCAGTTGAGACGCAACCATTAGAAAAATAGGCCCATCCTCTTTCTTCCCAGACGACACATAGTAGTAGGCCTATGTTGACCTGCAATGAACGAGCAGCCATTTCTTTCTCCCTTTAAATGCAGTACACTTGATGAGGCTCTCCAACGACTGGAGGTTTTTGCATGTCGTTTGAGGAAGGCAATTGGTTGGGGAGGCATTTAGAGTTAGAGACACCTGCAGTGGTGCATGAAGGACAAACGAGAACAGAACACGGGCTTTCACTGCTACTCAGTCTCAAAGTAGGACATGTTAAAATGTTAATAGCATCTCTGTGCCATGATGATTACTGGCCCGAGGCTTGATTGTGTCCTAATTCTCCACCTCCCTCTCTGGTTCCCTCTAGTGGACGGTGCCTGGAACGAATGGTCCAGTTGGACCACCTGCTCCGCCTCTTGCTCCAATGGCACCAAGCAGAGGACCCGTGAATGCAACGGACCGTCCTACGGAGGCTCGGAGTGCCGTGGTGATTGGCGTGAGACCAACAACTGCTTCCTGAAAGATTGCCCAGGTAGATAGCTAGCACCACCAAGTTTGTAATGGAGACCTCTTTTGTTCATAATAACTTGTCAAGTAACCAGTTCCAGGCGTAGTCTATGGGTAAAAGACCAGTATTGGGTATTATGGCTACTGGTCAGTCTGTTGAAGGTCAGGGAATAACAATTGTTTGTCTCTCTCTAGTTGATGGACGCTGGTTATCATGGAGCTCATGGGGAAGCTGCAGTAAGACCTGTGGGGGAGGAAGCCAGCAGAGACAGAGGATGTGTGAGGGACCTTACTTTGGTGGAGAGCCTTGCCCTGGAGAGAGAGGAGAGCTGAGACGCTGCAACGAGAAAAGATGCCCAGGTCAGTGAGTCGAAACAACATGGCTGACATGTGGGATGAAATACAGTTCCGTGGTTCAACACGAAACAATAGTTTTCGAATCCAACTTGACCACAGACAACCAAGCAATACTTTGATTCAATGCCACCAAATATGCAAACACGTCTCCTTCTCTTCTCTTCAGAACCCCATGAGATCTGTCAGGAGGAGACCGATGGTGATGTTGTGTGGAAGAGAACCCCAGCAGGAGATATGGCTGCCGTGACCTGCCCTACAGATTCCACAGGTTCGGTACATTAACACATGTAGCCCATTATTCTTCAAATATATACAAGTACTTCACATGTTTAAGTAATGTAATCATCCCCGTGTATGATCGTGCTGACCTCCAGTACTCTGTCGTACACACAGGCTTGACCTTGCGCCGATGCACCCTTGGCGCTGTAGGCCTTGCTTATTGGGAGAACCCGACCCACATCAAGTGCATCTCCAAGAACTACCAGGACATTTCCACATTGGTAAGTTGACTACACCAGAAAGGAGTGTCTGGAGATGTATCTTCCAACAAGCCTGCTAGTTATGATCATCTATTGTTGGCTCACACAATTAGTAGTCAATCCTTTAAACTATGAAGATGCTGCCATTAAAGTCATAGCTACAAACCGTTAGCGATGGGGCTGTTTACAATGATAGATACCTAAATATGAAGACAGTTGAAAACACATCTCCACAACCTATGGTTTCCCGGCAGTGTACTCAAGCTACAGTGTATCGAACTCAACTCTGGAACTCAAAACAAGTTCCACTGCCTTCTTTCATTGTTCCCCTCTAATCAGGGACTGAATGCTCCTGACCTAGAGTGTGACCTCTCTACTTACCCTCCCTTCCTATAGGCCCAGGATGGTGTTGATAAGGCTAAGAAGGGCTTGATGGCTGATGGGATTTCTGAGGTGATCTCCCGACTGAGGGCCACCTCTGATGAGGGGACCAAGTACAGCGGAGACCTACTGTCCATCATGGATGTCCTCAGGAACACCACTGAGATCTACAAAGGAGCTGGATACAGCCTGAGCAATGCTGATGTGGAGGTCAGTCAGAAATACTGTGTTGCTTTTGAATTAGGCATTGAAAATAAAATTGCCACGTGTACTGTCACTCACACATTGTAAGCTATTCCTTTTTCCATGTGCATGTTCTAACAATCCTCCAGCAAAGTATGATTTGGGATTTATTTGATCAAGTCTAATACTGTCGCTCATACCTCCTCTTCTACAGAACTATGCCCAGACAATCAGCAACTTACTGAAGGAGGAACATCATGACAAATGGGAGGAGGCACAGCTGGTGAGTGACAAGTTTTGAGAGCAGTATATGTATGCAATGCAACATATTAATAGGTGTGAGTGGATTGACTGCGTCACTGAGAAAAAGAGTGGTGGAGAACGTTGTTCTTCCTTTGTCAGGTTTGTGTGAGAGATGGAGGAGAAAGTTTGTGAGAGCGTGGTAGCTGGTGGCACCTCATTATCACCCCCAAAAAAAAAAAAACATTCAGTTCCCTACCGTGGAAATAATAGACTCCATTGTAAGAACAGGACACTCAGAGAAGAAATGGGCAAAAATGTGAGAGTATTGATTAAGAAAGGAGCAGAACATGTGTTATTTCAATCCTCACCCCTTGACTTCCCTCACACCGCCCCATACTGAAGATAGTGTTAGGAGCCTGTTTTTCAATCGAATTAGGAGAGCACACCACCATACTGTCTGTCTCACAGGGTCCATTACATATAGAGATCATTCGAAATCCGTGTGTCCATCGTTTTTAGCATCTAGTGCTCTGAGTCAGATGACCCTCTCGAGAATTTTAAGGAAGCCTCTTGGCGTTTTTTCTCATTTGTCATGACATTTTGCTATATGTTGATTTTGTTACTTTAAACCCCTGTTCAAGTTAGCTTTGACCTCCAGCCTCGTGGATAGGATTAGTCCGGTTGTTATCGTAATAGATATTGTGTTCTCAATAGCCTACTTGGTTAGATAAAGGTGATGCATATATTAGTATGGGAAACTCAAGTCACTTATCAAAAGGCTCCACATTCAGGGAATAACCATTTGCTTGTCAAATTGAAGATGAACTGATTATGAATTAGCCGTGTGTCAGTTCGGGGCAGAGAGAAAGAGCAAGGCAGGCAGGGAGAATCACAACGCCCACTCTCCAATCTGTGCGTCTCCATACCAACCCACAGACCATGGTCATTGTAAAGAAGGGACACATACACAGACACTGTACAATATGTATTGCACAGATATACACACACCTTTCGCCCACATCGCTACAGTTCTGCGTCAGAGAGACGCAAGAGCCCTCCCTCCCATTCCACAGAGAACAGAGAGAAAAAGGGGAGAGGGAATCAACAGCCTGCTGCCCATATATGTCCCCCCGGAAGTTAGGAAGCTCCACAGTCGATGATAGTGCTTTTCACTGCTCAGGAACATTAGTATTGTGAAAGAATAAGACACAGTATGAAAGGCATTACATATATAAGGCCTATGTGTTCATTGTTCCTCTTTATGCCCAGCATAGATAAGCAATGCTATGAAAAACAAATAGTCTCCCAGCCGGAAAACCTGGCATTGTAATAATGATGCAATTTCAATCGGATAACAACAAGTTCTGGTTGTAAATGCTTTGTAATGACGTCAATTCAACCAACTTCAAACAGTCCCTGGATGTTTAGGATTTACCTTTATATAAATGTATGGTCTCCCCTCCTCCTTTCTTCCTTCTCTCTCCCTCCCTCCACCTGTCTCTCCTCTAGATGGGTGCTAACGTCAAGGAGTTCTTGCAGCTCGTCGAGGACTTTGTGGACATGATCGGTATGCAGATGAAGGACTTCCAGGACATTTATGAAGTCACCGAGAATTTAGGTGAGCCCCTAATTTTTCCTGGCAGCAGCTCTCTGCTCTTTACATCCCACTGTGATTTGTCTTTACCTTTATCCAGCCACAGAGTGCATCAATCTTCCTCATGTCACTGAAGAGAAGTTCTAGATTAACAAGAAAAAAATGCATCTGTTATCAATGTGACATTTTGGCAGGCCCGTTAGTAGCTATCCATCTTCAAGATAGCACAAAACTACAGCATCTGAAACATGTCAAGAATCAAATCGAATCTTTTTTTATTTGTCACATGCTTAGACAACAGGTGTTGACTAATAGTGAAATGCTTACTTAGGGGTCCCTTTCCAACAAAAATGAAAATAATGAAATAGTGACACAAGGAATAAATATACAGTGAATAACTGATAAAACTAATGGGTAAAATAATATGGCTACATATAGTGAGCAGAAAATAACATGGCTGTTAACAGGGAGTTCCAATACCGAGTCGCTGAGCTAGATGCAAAGATACAAAGATAAACCCCATCCTGCATGTTACCAATTACGTGGGAGGAAGCTAGAATCAGATTGCGTTTTACATAAGCTCTCAGAAAAGACACGGACTGTTCCAACTGTAGAACTCACACTGATTTCTTGCCATGCCGTCTTGACTATAGCAAAGCTGACATTCACAACCCCAGTTCACACCAGATTCAGCAGCAACTCCTCCAGACAGTCAAAGAAATGATGCGTAGCTGTCCTCGGCTCCTCTTGTTCAGAGTTCAATGAAGCGATTCTTCACTTACCAGACCCTAAGGGAGTCGCAGTATCCTATACACACCATGTATTCCAGGGACACTCTTTGACACAACACCTTGCATCTCGTCTTCTCCTCTCCAGTGTTGAGCATCCATAAGCGCCCCACAGCCATGACCACCGACTTCACCTTCCCAGTGAAAGGATGGAGAGGCATGATGGACTGGGTCAGGACCTCAGAGGAGAAGATCACGGTCTCCCGCGACGCTCTGTCCATCGACCAGTCTGGTGAGAGTGGCATACATACTGTATGTAAATAGTGTACATTCACAACCCCTGTCTACAGATACACATGCATGTATGGGTTTGTATAAAGAAACCGATGGAAGACAGTAAAACAAACAATTCTACGGAGTCTCAAAACACCTTGAAGCTCTCGTCTGTTCTTGTTGACACCCACTATTTTCTTCTCTCCTAGTGAATAATAATAATAATTGTGTATTTTGTCGGTTACAGAGGGCACCACTGCATTTGTGACCGGGATCATTCTGTACAGAAACCTCAGCTCTATCCTATCCTTCCAAAGGTAAGACTTTCCTACTGAATGACTCATACTCTATACTAGCACACTTTTACAGTGCCCTCTTGATACACCTTGGGGAAGGTATACTTTCCTCCATTGAAACCCAGCAGGCACGGGACTGATTTACAGGCATATGGTTACTTACTGTAACATTCCCCTGAAGTATTCGCCATTGATTGCCAATGAATCCCATCAAATACTGTAAATACTCCAACAGTACATTACCAATACTGTGCTTTTGTTTGACCAAATGTCCTGTCTCTTCTCTCCTCAGTAACAGCAGCGTACTCAACTCTAAGGTAGTTACAGTTGTGGTCAAGCCCACCCCAGGTCTGCTGTCCACCCCAGTGGAAATCGAGTTCCCCCACCTCCATAATGTAAGTTCCCATTGGATACTCGCCTAATGGCCCTTTAGAACTACAACTCCCCTAAGGGTATTGTCATTTTTTTTAAACAAGCAGCTATACAGTACATTAAGTCGCATGAATAAACCTGCGTCGTTATGGTGATGAGGGCTGGACGTTTCGAGTTCAGTGGGTGAGGTTAGCGTGAAAGAAACGTTGGATGGTGGTCAGCGCCATGCTGTTGCATCTCCCACTTGTGATAATAGATTGTCCAATTGTGCATCCCACGCCTTTCCTTTTCCTTCGATCCTTACCCCGCCTTTTCTCTCGTTTTCCAGGACACCGTCAATGAAACTTGCATCTCCTGGGATGAGAGTGAAACGTAAGTGGCGACTAATGTTGTTCACATCCCGTTTGTGTATTTCCATTCATCAATATCCATCTTTTCATCATTCTGTCAACCCATTTGGTGATAGTTGATTATTCCAGAAAGCTCAAAGATCCATTCACTCCTGCTTCTATCACTTGATATGAGCATTCACCCTTTAGCTCTATAAAGTCACTGTGATGCAGTACTGTTGCAACGCTTGTAATGTCAATCATCTGGACAAGCAGGGAGAGAGCCTCAATAGACCATGTTGACATGACCCATCTCTCTGGGCTGTAGGGGTAACAGCCGCTCTTCTCCTCAGAGCCCCCCCTGTGACACCTTTCACTGATCAACTAGTCATCTGGATCCATTCATACCCCCACTAACTAGACAGGGACACAACACAAGGCAAAATTGATGTCAAGTTTAATTCCGTGCATAGCTAATCATCCAAAGACAATGGCAACTCTTCCTCTCCCATCTCTCCCGTGTCCATTTTGTCATTTTAGAGGTTAATAGAGGTTAACAGGAAGTGACACATGGACTTTTTTTCAAGATGTTTAGATGCATTTTAATGCATCATGAATACCCCCCACTGTTCAACTTACCCCCAGCTCTGGATCTATCACCATGGGGCTTTGGGTGGATCCTAAATGGCACCCTATTCCCTATATCGCACACTACTTTTGACCAGAGCCCCATGGGGGAATAGGTTGCCAATTTGGAGGCAGCCGTACTGTGCCCTCCTGAAGCACAGGTGGGCCATTTGCATTTAGATAGATTTGTACACTTGTGGAGCTCAGATAAGCACTGCAATGCATTCAGCTGAGGCCCCGTCCACATCCGCATCCCTTCCCTTCCCACCTGAGAAAAGTCGAACGAGAGAAGAAAATAAGAGGAAGAGGAGAAAATGTAATTAACTTATACACTTTCAGAAGGGAGGGGGGTAGGATGAGGGAGGGGGTACGTGCCTCCAGCCAAATGAGTTTCATTTTTGACAGCGGATTAATGCCTAGATGGAGGGAGGATAAGGGGAAATGGTAGGGAGAAAGAAGCCCTGGATCGGAGTTTGGGTCAAAGTTGACATTGTGGAGCAGCACTTGTTTGGTTTTTAGGCAGGCTCACTGGGGAAATGCCATTATTCTACATGTCCATTCACGCCCAACTGTCTATGCTGTGCTGCAGACGCACAGATTGAGGCCAAGTGCTAAACTAGGCTATTCTAGAGTCAGTGTCCATCTCTCAGGGACATGCTATTAGTATTAGATATTAGACATTAGACTCATTCCAAGCTAACATACTCTGTCTGATCCCTTTTCAAAGCTACACAGTCAGGTATTACACAGTTACACAAACCTTACCAAGGAACAATGCCTAGTCTACCCTCCACTTCGCCTCACAACTTCTAACCCATCTGAGCGATCTGAGAAATCGAACAGGCAAGCAGGCATTAAATTGTACTGGCAGCAAAGCAAAGCCTCCTCTCCAAGTTGACTTCGCTGTTGACTGCAGTGGCTACTGCTATTTCCTCGTAGTCTCCCTGCGATGCTTGACAGTGTGTGGACTCATGTCTCGGTAGGGGGGCTGGCTGGTGGTGATGTTCTATTTTCACAGAATCACAGCCTTTCGCTCAGGCAGGCTCACCAGTTTGTGCCCAGGGCCACGGTTCAATGCCTCGCCGCTTTCCTCGCTCCCTTCTCTCCCCCTGACACTCACACCATGTGAAACACTGCGAGGTGGCAGCATCTGCTGCTGCACAGTACAGCCAGATAACTTTATCCCCATGTGTCACAATAGGGACTGTGTCACAGAACTAAATGTAGCGCCCTACTGTATAATCACTCATTCATGATGAGGAAAAGGGATTGTTTCTGTCTAAGATTGTTGATTACAATGTCTTTTAGTGGTCACTGATGACAAGACTTTGCCCTTTGTCTCAATACCTAAAACTGGATATTCTGGGATGAAAATCCATAGTGGCCATCTTAACTGAGAGTTAGAATTATACACAGTAGATATTCAAAAGGTTTAGAGAATACCCTATGGCAGTCTTAGAGGGCATGCGGTGAAGCGATTCCCATGCCCACACCATAAGGCCATGCATGGTTTAGCAGGAGGGCACCAGTGAAATCCATCACATTTCTTATTTTACTCATTCTTTTGAGAAAGTGTGCAAGAAAACGATTATTCTCATTTACAACCTCCTCTTTCAGTATATTAACTATAGGCTTGTTGGGAATCTCCAGTGTCCACCATCTCATATCTAATGCCTCTTGGGAAAGATGATCAAGAATATAAATTAGACAGATTCTTGTTTATGTTTTTGGTATAGTATTATCAGCAATAATGTGTTCATCCCATAGCAGGGCTGCCATTTCAGGTGTTAGAACTACAATTACACTCATAGTTATTATAACAAAACAGTTTTTCTTGTGAAAGCAACAGGTTCATTCTTATATAATTTCTGTGTTATAAGAACTTAGATTTGGATAAAACTCACACACATATCACATTTCGTATCAATCACATATCAGATATATGAATTCCTCTGCATTTCAAATGACCATGCAAAACTGAAAGACCTGTGATTTGCTATTACAAATATGCTGGGCATGTTTTATGTGGGCTTATTATAGACTAGGCTCCAATGACTTTTTTAGGATGGAGAGCTTTATTTGAGACATTTCTCAGATAATGTTTCCTCTCTTATAACCCGCTGTTCCCTTTCACTCTCGCCCTGTGCAGTTCTTCGCTGCTTGGATCTTGGTCTGCGCGTAGCTGCAGAGCGGTCGCCGTTGATTCTTTCAGAACCAAATGCGTGTGTGACAGGCTCTCCACCTTCGCCATTTTAGCGCGGCTGAACCCTGATATGGTAAGTGTTGCGCTTATTTACCTGGTGTTTCTTCAATGTTAATGTTCGTTATGTGTGTGTGGTGGAAGAATTACATGTAAACGTTGGCGTTGTTTTTCGAATGGCTCGGTTTCGCGCTGCCAGCCTCCCCCTCTTTGTCTCTGTGCAGGTGCCATTGACCATAGATAGGTTTGATAGACTGGTGTTTTTAATGGTCAGATAAATAACTGTGCAACAAACATGTCGATATTCGATACGGAATGCCATTTCCATCAAAATAACGATCCATTAATGGTAGGCTAATTATAGCCCTAATCGTTACATTTTAAAGATTGTTTTCAAGTAGACTCATTGTCTTATTCAAATATGTGCAAATAACATTCCAGTGTGTGCATTAATAATCGGAGACAATTCTGTGTCATTCTCATCAATTGAATGAAATGCATAAATGAATGTTTTAAAACATACATCTAAATGGTTTCATTGTAACCTACAAATGGAGTGAATAGCTACAAGCATTACCTGAAAAATCATATCCGAATTTGTTCTACATATCAGAAATGTGTCTACATTTGTGCTTTAAATCTATGTTTCCATTTGATCAAGATTATTCATTCATGCATTTTGGGTATTCAAATTCATAGGGGGTTGCATTGCATAGTTTTCACAGCATGCATTGGCTTGGTGCAACATATACTTTGATTAGTGTATTCATTCTAACAATACGCAAAGAGCTCTATTGCGCAAAGGCAAAGTGTAATTTACCCCAGTTTAGATTGTGCCTCCATAGCAGTTCACTCTCTAGTTGCCCTGGTAACGACTTCTGCAGCGCAAGCTTGGTCTGTGTGATTTTTACTAACTGAGATATTGAGGAAAAACACCCCCAACATGAACAAAACCACACTAACAATCAACAGATAAGACAGTCTATTACAATTTAGAGAAATGCATGTTTGTCTCAGATTGTGCATAAGATTACCTTCCATTCCACTGCAAAGATCAGATACTAACCTGTAGTGGGCTCAGCAGAATAGATATACAGCATGTCTAAGCCTATACAAATGCACAGTCACTCAGTCTGCATGCTTGGACTGCATGATTATATTGCATCCAGCAAAAGAGGCTGCCAATCTGAACATAAGAGATGCAATCTGGGCTGAACATAAGAGATGCAATCTGGGCTTTGTTTGTCTCTAGACCTGTTGTCATCGATTTGTTTTGTCTCTGTTGCCGGTCTGGAAAAAGAGAAAGGCGGCTACAGCGCCCCCTGTGCTTGTGAGAAGACAACAAAACCAGCCACCCCTACCTGCCCCCCATAGTCGACGGCCAGCTGCACCAATCATTTCGCCTGCCAATACCTCTGAATCCTCTATTACACCCACCCCCTCCCATCCTCCTCCCTTCCACCCCACCCCTACCGGTCGCATCAAGTCTCTCTGAAAAATGCCAAAGACTCTGGCCAATGAGAAGCGGATGTCTGGTTGTGCATTGATGGTTCCACCCCCCCAACCATCCTTTGATGTGTGCTGTAGACATTTTCAATACTGTCCCTCTGCCTGCCAGCTGTATGGGAGAGGAGAGAACAGCCAGACACTGCAGTGTTTCAGCTCTCATTTGATAAGGTCTGCTTCCTGGACCCTGCACCAACGAGAACGTGTCTTGGACACATGGTCAAAGAGGCAGGAGTGGCCCAAGAGGCAGGAGTAGTCAGTGAAGATAACCTTGTCCAATGGACCCCAATTAGAGCGGTGCGCACTGGGTAATCAACCCTTATCACAAATGAAAATGCACACTTAATAGGCACCATGAAGGACTTTTTTTTCTCCCGTCCTGATTTTAGGTTTTGGAAAAAAATGGAACATTGGGATTCCTTCAAGGGCAAAAGCAAGACATGGCTCATATTTAGATCAAACTCGCAGGCTGAATTACAGTTTCACTCAGTAGCCCATGGCGAAAGGCAGCATCAACCCAGATAGACAGACAGATAGGGAGGCAGTGAAGCTAGCATACTGCTGCCACAATTCTTTTTCTCCCTGGCATTAGCAAATGGCAGTTCAGCTCACCCCTCCGCTATCTGCCATCTGGTTTGGGAGCCTCTGATGTAGTTGGATAGATTTCTAAACAAATTTGCTGTGCTAATTTAGTATTTGGCTGCTGTAGGCCCGGGTTTGCCAGCTGTGCTGTGATATGAGGTACGTCCACGCAGAGAGCAGATAGCGATATAGACAGCCCTCCAAGGCACCGCATTCATCCCCATTTTAGCCTCTCAGACATTATCTGCAATGCCAAAACAATGTGGCTCTTGTGGTATTTCCTACGCTACAATTCAGGTTTATCACGTTTGAAGCATCGTTTGACTTTTTTTCTTCTTCCCCAGCATTTAGCTCGCTCCTTAGCCTTTCCCGCCTCTTTATAAGTGCCACAATTCCTAACCCCTATCAAAATGCCTAATTAGACTCTTCGCCTATGAAGGCTTCCGCGTTGGGCACCTTGAACACGATTCGTCCGCGTCTCATTTGCACCACAGTGATGCGGATTAATCTACAGTGTTAAAGGAACTCAGCCCCCATTAAAAATCGATCAAAGCACGAGGATGACGCCCCAGCCAATTAGCCCAAACCAATTAGCTGGTGGGAGTGGGTGGGGGGTGGGGGGGGGCAATGGGTCCCTCTCATCAGTATTGATGCCCTCGTAGCCCCACAGGTGAGTCAGCAGCAGGGCTAACAGGGTGCGCGACATCCTCTCTCGTGTTCCCGGCGCTAAGGGCTCAGTGTGCCAGGTCTGAGACACAGGTGGGCACTTCCACGGGCACTAGCAGGGCACTAAGCTGCTGTCAGAGGCGTGGGAGGTGATATTTCTCCCTCTTTCTCTCTCTCTCTCTCTCTCTCTCTCTCTCTCTCTCGTTCTCTCTCACCCTCTGCTTAGTAGTGAGAGATGTATGTTCTGGGTCCTCCATGCCTCATTTGCTGGTTCAAAAGCTCAATGGGAAAACGCAGTGACCTCGGGCCAAGTCTTTGGCTCGCCGCTCCATCTTTCTGACACGTTCACCTTGGGGTCACCTTGCCTTAGCCGTGGCCTAATTGTGCCATTCAGCTGTCTGCCCACAGGGAGCCGTCTGCTGTAGCAGATAGCGCAGCAGAGAGCAGACTCACTGCCTGTGTGTGTGTGTGTGTGTGTTTTCATGTGTTAGCCTTTTTCATGTGTGTGTGTTTGCTGGTGTGCAGCGTTGTAAGGGAATGTGTTGTGTTGTCTTGTCTCCTCTCTACAGAACATGGATAAGAATCTGCTTCCCTCTGTGACGCTCATCGTGGGCTGTGGGGTCTCTTCTCTCACCCTACTGCTCCTCATCATCATCTATGTCTCCGTCTGGAAGTAAGTGCCCCCTGGAAGCAAAACAACCACTATTACAAATTTCATATGTCTTTGTGTGCGCAACGCGCTTTGTCTTCCCCACCGTCCTCACTCTCTCCCTTTCGTCCTCCAGGTATATCCGCTCGGAGCGCTCCGTGATCCTCATCAACTTCTGCCTCTCCATTATCTGCTCCAATGCCCTCATTCTGGTTGGACAAACCCAGGCTCGCAACAAGGTATGGCACAGTTCTAACCAATCCCCTCCTTTCTTTTTCTTCTTCTCTATGGCTTTGACTGCTCTGAGACCTTGGAGATTAACCGCACCACTGACACTGTTTTTTCTCTCCCTCTCTTTCTCTCTTTCCCCCCTTCCTTCAGGTGGTGTGTGGTGTGGTGGCCGCTCTCCTTCACTTCTTCTTCCTCTCATCTTTCTGCTGGGTGCTGACGGAAGCATGGCAGTCCTACATGGCCGTCACGGGCCGTCTGCGCAACCGCATCATCCGCAAGCGATTCCTCTGCTTGGGCTGGGGTACGTACCCCGAATAAATGGTTTTCTGTCTGTCTGTCACTGTGTCTGTATTTCGGTCCATAGAAATATAATTGCTAGAATGGGCATCCCCATTCAAAGTGTAAATAAAGGAAGAATTTGTTTATGACTCTGTTGCTGTGTCTGTGTCTTTTCTCTTCCAACCATCTTTGGACATTCTAGCTGTATGTTTTCCTGTATTTCTGTCATTTATTTGTCATTCAATCCTAACTCTGGTCCTTCTCTCTCCCTCTCTCTTATAGGACTCCCTGCTCTGGTGGTGGCTGTGTCTGTTGGATTTACTAAGGCTAAGGGATATGGCACCGTCAACTAGTAAGTTGAACCTATATCTGTCTCTTCCTCCCCACCTCTCTCTCTCTTTCTTCCCTCCTCTCTCTTTCTCTCTCTCTCTCTAACTCCCTTTCTCCAGCTCGTGTACTAATTGCTCTTGTTCTATCTGTTCCCTGTAGCTGCTGGCTCTCTCTGGAGGGTGGACTCCTCTACTCGTTCGTTGGACCCGCTGCTGCTGTTGTTCTGGTATGTAATCCCTGTATATCTAAAATTATAAAAATACTTATTAATGAATGCTTTACCATACATTCTCTTATGACATATAGTAGTTAAACCAATTTCGAACCATTGCTAGCCGTAGTTAAACCCATTGCTCACTACAATTGTCTCACTCGTCGTGTCTTTAACTTCTTTTGAACAGGTGAACATGGTAATTGGTATCCTGGTCTTCAACAAACTGGTGTCCAAGGACGGCATCACCGATGTCAAACTGAAGGGCGAGCGGGAGCGTCACTGTGGAGCTCCTGTGTGATTCTGCCCCTGCTGGCCCTCACCTGGATGTCCGCTGTCCTGGCCATGACCGACCGCCGCTCCGCTCTCTTCCAGATCCTCTTCGCTGTCTTTGACTCCCTGGAAGGGTTCATAATCGTTATGGTGCACTGCATCCTGCGTAGAGAGGTAAGCGCAACGTTTTCAAGTTGGAAGTTATTTTCCTATGTTTTTGTTTGTATTGAAGGGTGTTTCCGAATGTAGCTGACTATTTGGTCATTTCGCCACTATTTTAACAGGTTCAAGATGCAGTGAAATGCAGAGTTGTTGACCGTAAAGGACGATGGCATTGGAGATTCTGGCAGTTCCCTCCAAAATAGTCACCACACCCAGCTCATGGTGAGTGTCTTTGCTTATAATGTTGGAATGGCATCGTTATGAATGACTGAAACTTGTGTTTTCAATGTAAAAGTGTACACTTTCGATCAGTACTAATGAATCCATCCCTTTGTATTTTGTTTCACAGTCTGATTTCGAGAAGGATGCTGACTCCAACAGACCTGGTGAGCCTCTTTCCTTTCATTACTCTCCTAACCATTTTTTCAGTCACTTACTTAAATGCCCTTTCATTCCTGGAGGTCATTTGTTTTGTCCATTTAGAATGAATATATTTTAGAGGCATGTTGCTACTTAAGGAAAACATTTCAGCACTTTGATTATTTCCAAATCTATTATTTACGTTTTTACCATCCTTTCAATCAATGTGGATCAACAGACATGCCCAGCATAATTGTACCGTCAGTGCACTCTCTTACCCATTTGCCCCCACCCCTCCTCTCTATTAAAGGTGGTATGAACTCCTCATGTGAGGAAAAGATGCCCCTCCCACCTCAGCTACCCCTGCCCATGAGCTCCAACTTCCACACCCTGCCCACCCACACCACCAAGGCCCACATGCAGGCCGTGCCCGAGTACTCCAGCCACACCCTCACCCTGAAGAGGGAGAAGAGTCGGCTGCAGGGCGGCATGGACCCGTCCTCCTGGGAGAAACCCGTCTACGTGTGCGAAGGCGAGCACTTCCAACAGCTGGACGCCGACCTGGCGCGTGGCCAGGCGGAGGGGAGCTGCCCCGACGGTAGTGGCTACTTGCTCCTACCCAACACCACATCCACCCTTCGCAAGGCCAAAGAGGACCCGTCCAAGTACAACATCAGCGTGGAGCAGCTTCCACAGACCAGGCTGATTCATCTCAGTGGGCCCTTCGCTGAGCCCCAGGCCGCCTTCGGACTCAAGACGCTACCGTCCGACCGAGTCAGCGTGTCCTACTCGGAGAGGGACTCTCCCGTCCAGAACATCCACAACATGTCCAGCGAGTCTCACATCACCCACAGCAGCCTGGGAGACACCTTCGACTCCATGAACTCCATGATGTCCAAGAGCGAGACCATCTCCACGCTGTCCATGAGCTCCCTGGAGAGACAGAAGTCCCGTTATGCTGAATTAGATTTTGAGGTATATATCTTTATGTAACCAAGACAACGTTGTTATATGACAAATATTGTATTATCATGTTAATAGCACATCTGTAAACTTGTAATAAACATGTAATAACTTCAAAGAGCTGAATGTAAGCAATCTCAAGTGCATATTTGTATATTAACCAATAATCTGGATAGAATTAATCAGTAGGAAATTACATTTGTCTAAAATGGGGTAATTTTGTGCCATTTGCTGACTTACTATTCTTATTCCCATGTGTCCTGTAGAAGATAATGCACACAAGGAAACGTCACCAAAACATGTTCCAGGACCTCAACAGGAAATTGCATCACGCTGAGAAACAAGACAGAGAGTCCCCTGCTTCAGACAGCAAGGTAAATAATCCTATAGAAATCTATTTTACAGTGTACTTACAGATTCACGTACAGTTATTTGTCTTGTTGTTTAAATACAGCAGAAAATAAGTGGGTAGTTGCTAGGCTAGACAACATTGATAGAGAATGAGAGAGACCATTCCAAGCAATGCAACATCTTTAATCATCTTTGTCGTGCAGAATTGCTGAGTCTTTATTTCTGGAAGAAAACTTGACCTCAGCAAACAATATTGACCTCAGCTGTTATTGAAATTGCATTTAACAGTCTTTTAAGAACGTTTAAATAATTATGTTTCTTTTTATTCTTCCTAACAGTCTGTGAGATGGAGTGTGTCTTCTGGAGGAAGTGACAAAACAAACCACAGCGTGAGTCCTATTACCCATACTGGTCTAACTGACTGAATATGCCTTTTAAGGCATTTTAAATAGGGCATACTCAGCATTGCAATGCTCCACTAGCCCCCCAGTATTAGAGGAACAGTTTGTCCACATTACACAATTATATTATGATTTTTAAGTTACCGCAAAGGTAGTTAATGGCTAGTCGATTGACAGTTGTTTGGATTAAACAAGGAAGACTACAATGACTGACCATTGATCTGCCTATCAACCAAATTCACAATTTTCATTACTATATAGGTCCAGCTTTAATGTATTGAACGTTCCCAAATCCAATTTGGGTCTTTTGATGATACCAATACTGTATGGCCTTTTTTTCACCTCTTCAGGACAAGCAGCTGCCACAGGTCGAGAGACCCTGGGAGGGTGTCCAGAGGACCCAGCACTCGCCGCCCGCCTGGGTGCGGAAGGACCTGGAGCCCCTGGCCGCGTCACCCCTGCATATGCAGCAGGTGGAGTGGGAGAAGGCTGGAGCCACCATCCCAATGGTCAGCCAAGACATCATCGACCTGCAGACCGAGGTCTGAGAGGAGGAGCCTGAGATTGTTCCTTATAATTCAACCTCGGTCACCTATTCTATTGGTTGGGGGAGAAGCAGAGCCATGGATCCACATGGATAGAGTAGAGGAAGCCAATAATGAACAAGTGAAGAGAGGAAGGGGAAGAGAGAGCTGAACCCAGAATCCATGTCTTCAAACCCTTAGAAAGAGAAAGATGGAGAGATGGAAGGAGGGAGGCTATTGTGTTGTGCTGTAGGGATTTTGTTTTCCAGCAGGAACTTGATAATGAGCAACACTAGAGAAGCGCTGTGATTCTGACCTGCTGTTAGTGTCAGTTAGTGACGGATGGTTCCATGATTCCAAGGACTGGTTCTGGTTCTGTTCGTAGCCTGACAACTGAGAGGTTTCTTACCGACTGGGCTCAGGAGAGGTGTGGTCGACATGGTTAACATGCAGTCAACATGCCCCTTTGACTCGATTTAAAACGCCCGGGTCTCACTTTACGCGGGAGCTCCAACCAAACCTAACATTTGTACGCTTGTGTTTGGGGCCAAGGCATCTTCCAAGTTAGCTAGGACAAGGCAAGAGGAGCGGTCTGGACTCCCTTCAGACTTGTGGTCTGACTCAACGCTGTGGTTTATCAATCAAAGCTTGATCACGCTTACAGAGCTGAGAATTATTATTATTATTGTTATTATTTACATTATCATGTTGTTATATTATTATTATTGTCATTCTTATTATTATTGTTATTGTTATCATTATCATTATCATGTTGTTATATTATTATGATTATCATTATTATTATTACCTGTATTGTGTTTTATTGTTTTAGCATCGATTTGCGTTTTCGTCTTACTACTGGTGAATTTACAGTTCTTTTGCACTGTACTTGATATATCATTAGGCTCAAATACTTGATTTGAATTGGAAACCCAAAAGGACTGCAAAGCATTGGGACAGCCAGCGTGGTGGTGGGAACACAACCCCCCGGTTCTGCCAGCATTCTGCCTCCGCAGCACATGACCGGCACCTGGAACAACAACAAGCTCTTTGACAGGAAGAGCAGTACATTCTGGGAACTGCTGGGCGGCATCATCAGGAAGGGGTGGACAAAGACCATTAGATTCCCACCACTCCTCCTCAGCTGGTGGCAGAATGCAGGCTCCTCCGGGTTCGTAATAAACAAGAGCCCCACCATTAGATCTCGTTTCCATCCTGCTACACATGCAGCCTTGCAGAAAGAACCCCAGGACTAAGAAGCTGTGAGGCACTTGCCAACGACATGGCTTCACTTCCGCAGTGCCAGCTACTAAAGACTTCAACACAACATCTTTGTGTTTTAAAACCATCAGTGTGAAACCAGTGCAATATGATGGGCGCTTGATGCTCAAGCAGGACTGATATCAGGATTATAAGGCCGATTTTTCAATACTCTTTTATAACGTGTTTCTCATATTTACAGAGCATATAGATACTTTATTGTATAACAAATCTGTATTAGTAATGAAACTCATTAATTCAATAGAGGTTTGGTTGTGTTCCGAGTGGAAGTGTAAGACTACAAATTATTTGGAGGTCTATGATTGGTAGATTATTGTAATTCTAAAAAAACAGATGTTATATAGAATTAATAATAGCCTATGAGAATATATCTAAAAACTGTGCTTAAGGATAACTGTTTTGACTCCATACCTCACGGTTTTGGAATAACTGAACCTCATGTCTTCTGTAATAAGTGTTTTGGATCATCTTGTCATATTATGCTACAGTACGTGCCCAAAATCTTTCCTGTCCCCTATTTCTTCCTTCCTAGCCATAGCGCCCAATACATACCCCCAGAGTTACTTGTATCAAATACCCATTTGTATCTACCCTTTGTTTTTTTTGTTGGAATACAACTTTTTTTGGCTTCTCTTGTTGTAAATGTACAGTTTTCAGAGCACAAGATGAATGTGATTTTTGTTCTAATAAAATTAAAACATATCTATATGAGCTGTCCTTGTTGGTACCTGAAATGATGTTGGCAATGGCATGGTCTTAATTATTTACCAGGATAAATTAAATAATTTAGCTGGATCTGGCACTCCACAACCTTTAACCTGTACTGTATATCCACTCACCCCTACAACAGCTGGGTGAGTGGATATACAAAAATACATGTTATGATATATTGACTGAATTATCATAAAGATAAATAGAATGATAAACGTACCAGCTCTAACCCCTACTACCAAATAGTTCAACTCTATATCTCATTTGTATATGATATTTGGAAGGTTATGGAAGTTTTCTTTTAGTTAACCACAAAACCAACACACCATTTGGTCATACTACTTATATCACAGACAATCATCCACCATTTTCTGTGAAGGTGCTTCAAGCTGAATTAGAGTTGAGCTTCATTGTGTCTGACGTGGTACTACTATATATGCCAAGCACCCGATCAAGTAATATTATAGAAATAGGACAATAGTGCAATAAGTTTGAGAGGGAACTAAATAAAATGGATGCCGATTTAATTTGTCGCATAGCTTTTATAATCATGTCACACTACAGCCTCTAGCATCATTTGGGTCCCTATATATAGAACCAAGTCCCAGGTAAAAAGGAAATCTACAAGATGATAAAAGTGTGCTGCTCCATAGTTCTATTTTCATAAGAGAAGAAAGCTTTGTGCAAAGTTGATGTGACCCATTCCAGAAATTTGAAAAACATCACTGAGAAAATCAACATTATTATGCGGGAGAAGCAAAAATAGCATATTGACCTTTTTCAAAAATACAACCCATCTCCAACAACCCAAATTTACTTTCCAGTTTATCTATCTAAGTATTGTCACTTTCTGTTGCCTCCTGTTTGATATCTGAATTCCTGAATTCTGAGTTCATGAATTTGAATTGAACACGTCTAATTCTGCATCAGACCGAATAGATTTGCATTATCCGCACTGCTCATTTTCACGAGGTCATCTGGAGAGCGAGCTTAGCTGGTTTGGTTGAGAGCTCTCTGCTTTAGGGGTCCTGTTCCACTGACGGAATTAAAGACAAAGCCAAAGACGAAGCCATTTGCCGTTTGAAACAGGGTCTCTTAAAGTAATGGGCATTCAGCCATGCATATGAGCAATTTGTTTCGGTGTAAGGACAGGAATCGGGAACTGAACCCCCTGCCTTAAGGCAACACCTGTTCCTGTGTGACTCAGTTGGTACAGTAGGAGCATGGTGCTAGGAATGCTATACCCTTAGGGTTAGGGTTGTGGTTGAGGGTTCGGGTTGAACCGGGATGTGGACATGAAGGTAGGGTTAGGGCTAAAGTTAGGTTAGGGCTAGGGTTTTTCTCTGGTATTTTAACATATATTCTTTAAAGACATGTGGAAATCCCAAATTATCTATAAATTGTTTTATTAGGAGTGCGTAGGCGTGCCTCTTTAACTTGCTGCATTCTGAATTAATTCATTGTTTGCTTATTGGAAAATATTAACATCAATGTCCCCATACGACTCCATGTAGATTGGTTGTCCCACCCAACAACAAAAACAAGTGACAACAACGAGATCCAGATGCGATATCATGCTTGTCATCACCATCAATGCCCCACTGCTAATAACATCCTAAAGCCCTCGGATGCCACTCTTCTGTTAGTTCCTTACCTCTATTCTTGTGCGATCCAGTATGAATTAGCACCTAGCTGGATATTGGGGGCTGTCACTTAATTGAAGGCTGTTGCCATGGAAACGGCAGATGCTACTCCTGGGGATGGGTGGTGAAGTAGACAGAGCCTGCGTCCTAGTTACATTTATAGTGCACCACTTTCGACCAGATTCTTATGGGTCCTGGTCAAAAGTAGTGCACTGTATAGGGAATAGGGTACCATTTGGGATGTAGAAGAGACAACTGTGGAGGTGGCTTTTAGCGGAGAGTGGAGGAGACACTACCGGTTCTTTCTGCAGGCAATAATGTTCCTGCCTAATGATTGTCAGCGCTAATAATGTTATGAGATTGTCAAATGTAAAACAGCAATGTCATCTGAAGATGGCACTAGTCTGTATTGCATTTGGCTGCTTCTAGTGCTTTACATTGTCTCCCATAAACACTCTGTTGACTTGAGAGGAGAAGGAAAAGAGAAGGAAAGCAATATGGGGTAGCGCTTTACTGTAGGCCCCCTATGTATGCATTCATGAGACCTTTGTAACAGCTACAGAAGATATTATAACATCCAACATAACCAGTCATAAACACTGAACAACAAATGAAGATGTTATGAAGCTGACAGCAAAGTGTGGCCGATTATTGATGAACTCTGTAAACTTGAGAGGAGAAATTTGAGCATATTCCTGTGCACGTTGGAGATATACACTACCGGTCAAAAGTTTTAGAATACCTACTCATTCAAGGGTTTCTCTTTATTTTTACTATTTTCTACAGTGTAGAACAATAGTGAAGACATCAAAACTATGAAATAACACATGCAGTAACCAAAAAAGTGTTAAACAAATCAAAATATATTTTATATTTGAGATTCTTCAAATAGCCACCTTTTGCCTTGATGACAGCTTTGCACACTCTTGGCATTCTCTCAACCAGCTTCACCTGGAATACTTTTCCAACAGTCTTGAAGGAGTTCCCACATATGTTGAGCTCTTGTTGGATGCTTTTCCTTCACTCTGCGGTCCAACTCATCCCAAACCATCTCAATTTGGTTGAGTTCGGGGGATTGTGGAGGCCAGGTCATCTGATGCTACACTCCATCACTCTCCTTCTTGGTAAAATAGCCCTTACACAGAGGTGTGTTGGGTCATTTTCCTATTGAAAAACAAATGATAGTCCCACTAAGCCCAAACCATATGGGATGGCGTATCACTGCAGAATGTTGTGGCAGCCATGCTGGTTAAGTGTGCCTTGAATTCTAAATAAATCACTGACATTGCTTTATGGTGGGAAATACACATGCAGAGATCATCCGTTCACCCACACCACATGTCACAAAGACACGGCGGTTGGAACCAAAAATCTCAAATTTCGACTCCAGACCAAAGGACAAATTTCCAACGGTCTAATGTCCATTACTCGTGTTTCTTGGACCAAGCAAGTCTCTTCTTATTATTGGTGTCCTTTAGTAGTGGTTTCTTTGCAGCAAATCGACCATGAAGGCCTGATTCACACTTGTCACCTATGAACAGTTGATGTTGAGATGTGTCTGTTACTTGAACTCTGTGAAGCATTTACTTGGGCTGCAATTTCTAAGGCTAGTAACTCTATTGAACGTATCCTCTGCAGCAGATGTAACACTAGATCTTCCATTCCTGTGGCCGGTCCTCATGAGAGTTTCATCATAGCGCTTGATGTTTTTGCAACTGTACTTGAAGAAACTTTCCAAATTTAGAAATGTTCTGTATTGACTGACCTTCATGTCTTAAAGTAAGGATGGACTGTTGTTCCTCTTTGCATATTTGAGCTGTTCTTGCCATAATATGGACTTGGTCTTTTACCAAATAGGGCTACCTTCTGTATACCACCCCTACCTTGTCACAACACAACTGACTGGCTCAAACGCATTAGGGAGGAAATAAATTCCACAAATTAACTTTTAAGAAGGCACACCTGTTAATTGAAATGCATTCCAGGTGACTACCTCATGAAGCTGGTTGAGAGAATGCCAAGAGGGTGCAAAGCTGTCATCAAGGCAAAGGGTGGCTACTTTGAAGAATCTCAAATATAAAATATATTTTGATTTGTTTAACACTTTTTTGGTTACTACATGATTCCATATGTGTTATTTTATCGTTTTGTTGTCTTCGCTATTATTCTACAATGTTGAAAATAGTAAAAATAAAGAAAAACCCTTGAATGAGTAGGTGTTCTAAAACGTTTGACCGGTAGTGTAGGTTGCAGAAATATGGATTTGGCTCATTTACATTTATGCAGACACTCTTATCCAGAGCGTCATACAGTAGTGAGTGCATACATTTTCATATTTTGTTTGTACTGGTCCCCCATGGGAATCGAACCTACAACCATAGTGTTGCAAGTGCCATATTCTACAACCTGAACCACAAGTTTTGTTCAGACTGTTTTTCATGGCTGCAAGTGGTCTACATAAATCATAATAGCTTGAATATTCAACTCAGTGTGAAAAAGTGGGGTCCTGTAGGCAATGCCTATTGTAACACAGAGTAGAGAACGGAACAAAGCATCGAGCATAGAGTCATCCATTTTCCATCTCATGCATGTCCAGTGAGCCCTAAATGAATCTGTGCATGAATGCTTTTCCCATAAATCAAGATGATAAAGACTTGCAATCACAGTCTAGCTCTACTTTCTGCCCAGTGAGAAGGATGTCCTGCTTCTTTGGCTAAAAGCCATGTTAATACAGTAGTGGTCACAGCAACAAACAAGTTAATAAGCCAGGGAAGACATTCTGACATTCAATTGCAATGTTCATTATTTCATTGGCTTGGTTGTGTGGGCCTTCGTTTCCAGCTCTGGAAAACAAACAAGGCTTTCTGGTGCAGCGATTCTCTTATCTGCCACACAGGCAGTGTGACACAGTCAAAGGGGCCAGACTCTAATGCGTTGTTTCCGATGATGGCATTACTGCTGAATATCAATGTGCATTTGAAAGCAATCACACCACTTATTGAATCAGGTTGTCAGGGAAGGGGCTGGGGAGGGTGGGGAGGTGTGTGTGGGGCGTTGGCGGTCCGTTGCTCTGAAAGGAGCACTTATACATTCTATGGTAATTATCATTTTCTCTCTTTCTCATTGTGAAAAAAATACCATATTTGCGCCATTGTAAAATCGCCTCCCACGTGATACCTACCTACTACACATGAATGACAAAATGTCAACTGCAATGGATTACAGCTGGGTTTGTGCGTCATATCTAAATGCCAACAGTCTCTTGAGCGTAGTTCCCTGGAGGGGTAGGGTCACTCTCCTCGCTTCAAGGCCCGGTCTCAGTCAGCCTTGATTGGGGGTGGGTGGGTAATGACTGGCTATGGCACTGATGGAATGGTAAGAGGCCTGGTGTGAATAGAAAAGGACTTAAGGTACATTCAATAGCTGTAGAGAGTTAGGGAGACAACAGACTCGAAGGTCAGAGATAAAAAGGTCAAATAAAGTGTACCTTACTAGAGTGTAGCCTGGGTATCAGACCTGTTTGTGCAATCATTCCACTCCTTACCACTCTTTCTCAAGAGGTAATGTTTGATATTTGAACCAGTTCTGGTTCAGGTGGCATGTATTTCTCAAAATATACTCCATATACAAAGGTATGTGGACACCCCTTCAAATTAGTGGATTCGACTATTTAAGCCACACCTGTTTCTGACAGGTGTATGCAATCGAGCACACAGCAATGCAATCTCCATAGACAAACATTGGCAGAACTGAAAAGCTCATTGACTTTCAATGAGGCACCGTCATAGGATGCCACCTTTCCAACAAGTCAGTTAGTCTAATTTCTGCCCTGCTAGAGCCGCCTGGTCAACTGTAAGTGCTGTTATAGTGAAGTGGAAACGTCTAGGAGCAACAATGGCTCAGCCGTAAAGCGGTAGGCCACACAAACTCACAGAACGGGACCACAGAATGCTGAAGTGCGTAGCGTGTAAAAATCGCCTGTCCTCGGTTGCAACACTCACTACCAAGTTCCAAACTGCCTCTGGAAATAACATCAGCACTTTTAGTCGGGAGCTTCATGAAATGGGTTTCTATGGCCGAGCAGCTGCACACAAGCCTAAGAGCACAATGCGCAACGCCAAGTGTCGGCTGGAGTGGTGTAAAGTTCGCCATCATTGGACTCTGGAGCATTGGAAACACGTTCTCTGGAGTGATGAGGGACTGTTTTTCATGGTTCGGGCTAGGCCCCTCAGTTTCAGTGAAGGGAAATCTTAAAGCTACAGCATACAATGACATTCTAGACGATTCTGTGCTTCCAACTTTGGTGCAGCAGTTTGGGGAAGGCCCTTTACTGTTTCAGCATGACAATGCCCCCGTGCACAAAGCGAGGTCAATACAGAAATGGTTTGTCAAGATCTGTGTAGAAGAACTTGACTGGCCTGTGCAGAGCCCTGACCTCAACTCCTTTGGGATGAATTGGAACGCCGACTGCGAGCCAGGCCTAATCGCCCAACATCAGTACACGACCTCACTAATGCTCTTGTGGCTGAATGGAAGCAAGTCCCCGAATCAATGTTCCATTATCTAGTGGAAAGCTTTCAGAAAAGTGGAGGTTGTTATAGCAGCAAAAGAGGCCCATGATTTCGGAATACTTTTTGTCATGTAGTGTATATAGCGTTCACATTTGTATTCCTAGGCATTACTAATCAAGTTCCGCACAAATAGACATCAATGGAGCACACAGATGATTGTATTATCACATTCACATGAATTATTCAACTAGTCAGTAACAACTGTGGAGTTTGGAGTTTTTGACAGCAACTACGGGAGCTTATTACAGTATTATAGACACGATGTCCTTGGATTTCCTATGATCTTCTACAGTGCCTTCAGAAAGTATTCATACCCCTTGACTTATTCCACAGTTTGTTGGGTTACAGCCTGAATTCGAAATGTATTAAATATTTTTTTTAAATCACCCATCTACACACAATACCCTTTAATGACAAAGTGAAAACATGTTTTTAGACATTTTAGCAAATGTATTGAAAATGAAATACAGAAATATCTCATTTACAGTACATAAGTATTCACACCCCTGAATCAATACTTTGTAGAAGCATCTTTGGCAATACTGTTTAATGACAAAGTGAAAACATGTTTTTAGACATTTTAGCAAATGTATTGAAAATGAAATACAGAAATATCTCATTTACAGTACATAAGTATTCACACCCCTGAGTCAATACTTTGTAGAAGCATCTTTGGCAATACCCTTTAATGACAAAGTGAAAACATGTTTTTAGACATTTTAGCAAAGGTATTGAAAATGAAATACAGAAATATCTAATTTACAGTACATAAGTATTCACACCCCTGAGTCAATACTTTGTAGAAGCATCTTTGGCAGCGATTACAGCTGTGTCTTTCTGGGTTTAAGCTTTTCACCTTCTCCACTGTGGCCCCGTCGATATGGATGGGGGCGTGCTCCCTCTGCTGTTTCCTCTAAGAGCTTTCCACACCTGGATTCTGCAATATTTGCCCATTACTCTTTTAAAAAAAATTCAAGCTCTGACAAATTGGTTGTTGGTCAATGCTAGACAACCATTTTCAGTTCGTGCCATAGATTTTCAAGCAGATTTAAGTTAAAACTGACTTAAAACGGTAACTCGGCCACTCAGGAACATTCACTGTCTTCTTGGTAAGCAACTCCAGTGTAGATTTGGCCTTGTGGTTTAGGTTATTATCCTCCGGAAAGGTGAATTCATCTCCCATTTTCTGGTGGAAAGCAGACTGAACAAGATTTTCCTCTAGGATTGAGCTTTTTCTTAGCTCCGTTACGTTTATTTTTTATCCTGAAAAACTCCCCAGTCTTTAACGATTACAAGCATACCCATAACATGATGCAGCCACCACTACGCTTGAAAATATGGAACGTGGTACTCAGTAATGTGATGTATTGGATTTGCCCCAAGCATAACACTTTATATTCAGGACATAAAGTTAATTGCTTTGTCACATTTTTTGCAGCATTACTTTAGTGCCTTGTTGCAGTCAGGGTGCATGTTTTTGAATATTTTTATTCTGTACAGGCTTCCTTCTTTTCACTCTGTCAATTAGGTTAGGATTGTGGACTAACTACAATGTTGTTGATCCATCCTCAGTTTTCTCCTATCACAGCCATTAAACTCTGTAAATGTTTTAAAGTCACCATTGGTGAAATCCCTGCAGTATGTGGATAGAATATATAATATATCTGAAGAATATGTGGATAGAATAGAATATGTACAGCAATAGTTGAATATGAAATAGGTTATGTAAGTGACCAGTGTTCCATTCTAGCTGCACCAATGTGTCAGAGGAAACATTGCTCAACTACCAACCGAAGTCAGCCTGCAGGCACCAGACCCACCACAAGGATTCGCTAGAGCGCAATGAGCCAAGTAAAGCCCCCCCGACCAAACCCTCCCCTAATAATTGTGTAACACCCTATGGGTGACACAGCCTGGGATCAATGATACAGCCTGGGATCGAACCCAGGTCTGTAGTGACACCTCAAGCACTGCGATGCAGTGCCTTAGACCACTGCACCAATCGGGAGGTCTAGTGTTCCATTATTAAAGTTACCAGTGTTCCAAGTCTATGTACATTGGGCAGCAGCCTCTAAGGTACAAAGATGAGTAACCGGGTGGTAGCTGGCTAGTGCCAGTGACTAAGTTCAGGGCAGGGCACTGGGTGGAGGCCGGCTAGTGATGGCTATTTAACAGTCTGATGGCCTTGAGACAGAAGTGTTTTTTCAGTCTCTCGGCCCCAGCTTTGATGCACCATCACCTTCTGGATGATAATGGGGTGAACAGGCCGTGGCTCGGTCTGCTCAGGAGGTCCTTGATGATCTTCTTGGCCTTTCTTTGACATTGGATGCTGTAGATGTCCTGAAGGGCAGGCAGTGTGGTCCCGGTGATGCGTTGGGCTGACCACACCACCCTCTGGAGAGCCCTGCGGTTGTGGACGGTGCAGTTGCCGTAACAGGTGATGATACAGCCTGACAGGATGCTCTCAATGGTGCATCTATAAAAGTTTGTGAGGGTCTTAGGGGCCAAGCCTAATCTCTTCAGCCTCAGAGGTTGAAGAGGCGCTGTTGTGCCTTCTTCATCACACTGTCTATGTGCGTGGACCATTTCAGATTGTCAGTGACGTGTATGCCGAGGAACTTTAAGCTTTTCACCTTCTCAATTTGGATGGGGGGTGTGCTCCCTCTGCTGTTTCCTGAAGTCCATGATCAGCTCCTTCATTTTGTTGACGTTGAGGGAGTGGTTATTTTCCTGGCACCACTCCGCCAGGGCACTCACCTCCTCACCTCCTGTCTCGTCATTGTTGGTAATCAGGCCTACTACTGTTGTGTCGTCTGCAAACTTGATGATTGAGTTGGAGGCGTGCGGGCCGCGCAGTCATGGGTAAACAGGGAGTACAGGAGGGGGCTGAGCACGCACCCTTGTGGTGCCCCTGTGTTGAGGATCAGCGTAGGGGAGGTGTTGTTAACTACCTTCACCACCTGGGGTGGCCCGTCAGGAAGTCCAGGACCCAGTTGCCCCGAGCTTAACGATGAGCTTGGAGAATACTATGCTGTTGAAGGCTGAGCTGTAGTCAATAAACCCCATTCTTGCATAGGTATTCCTCTTGTCCAGAAAGGATAGGGCAGTGTACATTGCGATGCTGATTGCATCATCCGTGAATCTATTGGGGCAGTATGCAAATTTCAGTGAGACTAGGGTGTCCGGTAAGGTGGAGGTGATATGATCCTTAACTAGCCTCTCAAAGCACTTCATGATGACAGAAGAGAGTGCTACGGGACGATAGTCATTCAGTTCAGTTACCTTCGCTTTCTTGGGTACAGGAACAATGGTGGACATCTTCAAGCAAGTGGGGAAGCAGACTGGGATAGGGAGAGATTGAATATGTCCGGAAACACTCCAGCCAGGTAGAAGATGGTGCTGGCAGGCTTAAACAGTAAATTAATGTTAAATGCACTAAGTTGTTATTTTTGTTTGCTGTCACAGTTTACTGTAAGGTGTAAAAATAATATCTAAATAAATGTGTAACTAGTACTTATGTAGTTTTCTGACCTGATTATATTTTATCTTGCTTGAGTATGTCCTTCATTCTTAAGACAGCTACTTTTACTTGAGTAAATTACAATTTAAGTAACAGTACTTTCACTTATTTACAGATGTTCTGTACTCTACCCACTTATGTTTGTGCACTCATTCTCAGAGAGTCCGTTTTTGTTTGTTTGGGGGATGCCTTTAGACAGGAGTCGCGGGATAGTTTTAAAATGTCAATTTGTCCAGCATCTCACAAACACTGTCAGCAGCGTCCCTACAGTTGTTTTGCCTACTTCTCAAATGAGCCAACTCTGAGCTGGGGTAGTTCGTTTCACATCTCAGGCCCTTGACCTGTGCCGCAAGAGGGCGAAGTTAGCCGTTAGAGAGAGTGGTGAATGTGCTGCTAAAAAGGCAAATCCGGGGGAAGCAGGCGAATATAACGAACAAACCACTGTTCATGATTCCACTCCTTCACAAAGTGGCAGTAGAGAGAATTATTTATTTCAGCTTTTATTTCTTTCATCACATTCCCAGTGGGTCAGAAGTTTACATACACTCAATTAGTATTTTGTAGCATTGCCTTTAAATTGTTTAACATGGGTCAAACGTTTTGGGTAGCCTTCCACAAACTTCCCACAATAAGTTGGGTGAATTTTGGCCCATTCCTCCTGACAGAGCTGGTGTAACTGAGTTAGGTTCGTAGGCCTCCTTGCTCGCACATGCTTTTTCAGTTCTGCCAACAAATTTTCTATAGGGTTGAGGTCAGGGCTTTGTGATGGCCACTCCAATACCTTGACTTTGTTGTCCTTAATCCATTTTGCCACAAATTTGGAAGTATGCTTGGGGTCATTGTCCATTTGGAAGACCCAAGCTTTAACTTCCTGCCTGATGTCTTGAGATATTGCTTCAATATATCCACATAAATGTCCTTCCTCATGATGCCATCTAGTTTGTGAAGTGCACCAGTCCCTCCTGCAGCAAAGCACCCCCACAACATGATGCTGCCACCCCCGTGCTTCACGGATGGGATGGTGTTCTTCGGCTTACAAGCCTCCCCCTTTTTCCTCCAAACATAAACGATAGTCATTATGGCCAAACAGTTATATTTTTGTTTCATCAGACCAGAGTACATTTCTCCAAAAAGTACGATCTTTGTCCCCATGTGTAGTTGCAAACCGTAGTCTGGCTTTTTTTATGGCGGTTTTGGATCAGTTGCGTCTTCCTTGCTGAGCGGCCTTTC
The DNA here is from genome assembly GCA_030435695.1 of Brachymystax lenok tsinlingensis. Taxonomy (NCBI): domain Eukaryota; kingdom Metazoa; phylum Chordata; class Actinopteri; order Salmoniformes; family Salmonidae; genus Brachymystax; species Brachymystax lenok. The sequence continues at coordinate 36,361,919 of CM059799.1, forward strand.
ACGTTATATTGAAATAGGACTCGTTTTACTGTGGATATAGATACTTTTGTACCTGTTTCCTCCAGCATCTTCACAAGGTCCTTTGCTGTTGTTCTGGGATTGATTTGCACTTTTCGCACCAAAGTACGTTAATCTCTAGGAGACAGAAAGCGTATCCTTCCTGAGCGGTATGACGGCTGCGTGGTCCCATGGTGTTTATACTTGCGCACTATTGTTTGCACAGATGAACGTGGTACCTTCAGGCGTTTGGAAATTGCTCCCAAGGATGAACCAGACGTGTGGAGGTCTACAATTCTTTTTCTGGGGTCTTGGCTGATTTCTTTTGATTTTCCCGTGATGTCAAGCAAAGAGGCACTTGAAGGTAGGCCTTGAAATACATCCACAGGTACACCTCCAATTGACTCAAATTATGTCAATTAGCCTATCAGAAGCTTCTAAAGCTTAATTTCCAAGCTGTTTAAAGGCACAGTCAACTTAGTGTATGTATACCTTTGACCCACTGGAATTGTGATACAGTGAATTATAAGTGAAATAATCTGTCTGTAAACAATTGTTGTAAAAATTACTATATGTCCTAACCAACTTGCCAAAACTATAGTTTGTTAACAAGAAATTTGTGGAGTGGTTGAAAAACAAGTTTTAGTGACTCCAACCTAAGTGTATGTAAACTTCCGACTTCAACTGTAATTACTTCTGTCTAAATAAAATAATTCAAAATACTTTACCAGAGAGCTTGACTTAACCACACAGGCTCATTAGCTGTGGATTGTTTCAAATCACAAGTGCATAGACCTATGCCTATTTAATAATGGCGCCGGGGGATTGCTGCCATTTTACGGGCTCCTAGCCAACTGTGCTATTTTGTTTGTTTTTTTGCATTGTTTGTAACTCATTTTGTACATAATGTTGCTGCTACCGTCTCTTGTGACCGAAAAGAGCTTTCTGGACAGCGATTATTTACCTCGAACTGGACAAAGATTTTTTCTTGAATGAGTCCGATGCGAAGGATACACTGCTTTGACAAGACAAGGCCCAAATCCCGGTCATCAGCGTGAAGAAAATACAGAAAAAAGGGGGAGGAGGGCGGGGTGCTTTGTAAGAATTTGCTGACGAGTAGGTAAACCACCACTACCCTCCATATTATTGGCCAACTGGACGGTCTACGATTAAGACTATCCAACCAACGGTACAATAAAAACTGTAATATCTTATGTTTCACCGACACGTGGCCGAACCACGATACAGATAACATAAAGCTGGCTGGCATCTCCATGCATTGGCAGGACAGAGCATCTACGTCTGGTAAGACGAGGGGCGGGGGTGTTTGTCTATTTGTCAATAACTGCTGGTGTGCGATGTCTAATATTAAAGAGGTCTCGAGGTATTGCTCGCCTGAGGTAGAAAACCTCATGATAAGCTGTAGACCCCACTATCTACCAAGAGAGTTCTCAACTATATTATTTGTTGCCGTCTATACCACCACAAACCGATGCTGGCACTAAGACTGCACTCAACGATCTGTATAAGGCCATAAGCAAACAAGAAAATGCTCATCCAGAAGCGGAACTCCTAGTGGCCCGGGGACTAATGCAGGCAAACTTAAATTAGTTTTACCTCATTTCTATGAGCATGTCACAGGTGCAACCAGAGGAGAAAAAAACTCGAGACCACCTTTACTCCACACACAGAGACGCATACAAAGCTCTCCCTCGCCCTCCATTGGCAAATCTGACCATTATTCTATCCTCCTGATTCCTGCTTACAAGTAAAAACTAAAGCAGGAAGCAGCAGTGACTCGCTCAATACGGAAGTGGTCTGATGACGCGGATGCTACGCTACAGGACTGTTTTGATAGCACAGACTGGAATATGTTCCAGGACTAAGATTGAATCTGAACACCTCCCTCTTCAACTGTAACCTGGACTTCCTGACGGGCTGCCCCCAGGTGGTAAGGGTAGGCAACAACACATCCACCACACGGATCCTCAACACTGGGGCCCCTCAGGGGTGTGTGCTTAGTCCCCTCCTGAACTCCCTGTTCACCCACGACTGCGTGACCAAGCACGACACCATCATTAAGTTTGCTGACGACACAACAGTGGTAGGCCTGATCACCGACAATGATGAGACAGCCTATAGGGAGGAGGTCAGAGACCTGGCAGTGAGGTGCCAGGACAACTACCTCTCCCTCAATGTGAGCAAGACAAAAGAGCTGATCGTGGACTACAGAAAAACATTGACGGGGCTGAAGTGGAGCGGGTCGAGAGCTTCAAGTTCCTTGGTGTCCACATCACCAACAAACTAACATGGTCCAAACACACCAAGACAGTTGTGAAGAGGGCTTGACAACACCTTATCCCCTCAGGAGATTGAAAAGATTTGTCATGGGTCCCCAGATCCTCAAAAAGTTCTACAGCAGCACCATCGAGAGCATCCTGACCAGTTGCATCACCGCCTGGTATGGCAACTGCTCGGCATCTGACCATAAGGCGCTACAGAGGGTAGTGCGTACAGCCCAGTACATCACTGGGGCCAAGCTTCCTGACATCCAGGACCTATATACTAGGCAGTGTCAGAGGAAAGCCCAGAAAATTGTCAAAGACTCCAGTCACCCAAGTCATAGACTGTTCTCTCTGCTACCGCATGGCAAGCAGTACCAGAGCGCCAAGTCTAGGACCAAAAGGCTCCTTAACAGCTTCTACCCCCATGCTGAACAATTAATCAAATGGCCACCCGGACTATTACATTGATTTGATTTGGGAACCCAGCAATTTGCGCAGGGCGTATGGTATGAAGGCCTTGCTGAATATTGATTTGCAGCTGTCAGTGAAAAGCATTTAATATTTGTGAAGATAATGTGTCTTGGGTATAATAAAAAAAGTTGAGACAAGAAGGTGAGGGGTGTGTGGCGAAGATATTGACGTCTCTCTCCAGAATGTCCTCCTCTATCTCTTTCCAAGTCTCGCACATTCATTGTTCCATTGTGTGAATTGTTTGCCATTTGATTGTTTATTTTTATCAATTCCCTATTACATATGTAACCAGTAGGCCTAGTAAATGTAGGCTATCATTAATCCCCGTGACCGACAGGCTGATACACACGTAACAGTTACAAATAGTAGCTAGATAGAAATTGCACAACAATGACTTTTTCAAATATTTCAAAGATAAGGAAAGTAGACAATGAATGTAGGGTGTTCCAGCAAGAGTGGACATTGAAATATTTCTTTATTGAGGTATCAGGAAAAGCTGTGTGCTTAGTGTACAAAGAGAGCATCGCTGTCTTGAAAGACTACAACTTGTAGAGACACTTCCAGACGAAGCATGCAGAGAAATATAGGAATATGTCTTCTGAGCAGAGGGCAAGTGCATCGAAAGAGTTGCTTTCTCAGTTGCAAAGGCAGCAAGGACTTTTCACAAAACTGCATTCAGCAAACGACGGAATTGCGAGAGCTAGCTATGTACTGTCCCACAAAATTGCTAAACATAGCAAGCCAGTCGCTGAGGGCGAATTAATTAAATAATGTTTAATTGACTCTGCTGCAATACTTCGCCTCGACAAGAAAGAGCTGTTTGAAAACGTTTCCCTGTCAAGACGAACAGTGACACGGGTGTTGAGGACATTGCTGAGAATATGGAACAACAGTTGTAAGACAAGGTAAAGGATTTCACCTGTTTCTAATTGGCCCTGGATGAGAGCAGTGATGCACGTGACACGGCGCAGTTGATATTCTTACGGGGAATAACCCCAGATTTTGAAATTACGGAGGAGCTTGCTTCAGTGCAGACAGTGAAGTCAAAGTCCCCATTATTAGTCAGTTGTACAACCGAAAGCCTTCAACTGAAATGTGTCTTCCGCATTTAACCCAACCCCTCTGAATCAGAGAGGTGCAGGGGGCTGCCTTAATCAACGTCCACATCTTCGGCGCCCGGGGAACAGTGGGTTAACTGCCTTGTTCAGGGGCAGAACAACCGATTTTTACCTTGTCAGCTCGGGGACCCTCCGGTTACAAGTCCAACGCTCTAACCACTAGGCTACCTGCCGCCCCAAAGTAGAGACTGGTTTTTCATAGCGCTGCGAGCAGCACAACCACAGGGGAATATTTATTGGAAGAGGTTAATAAGTGTGTGGCAAAGCTGGGACTGACTTTTGAAAAGTTATCCTGTGTGACCACTGAAAAAACGGATACAAGATCAAGTAGCTGAGCTGAACCCAGATCAGAAAATTAAATACATTTTCCTGCATTGCCTTATTTATTAGGAGGTGCTCTGTAAATGTGTTCTGAAAATGAGTGATGTTGTGGATACAGTCACTAAAGTGGTAAACTTCATAAGAGCAAAATCTTTAAACCACAGGCAGTTTGACTCACTGTTGGGTCTGAGTCGGGTCACGGGGTCGCGTAGATCTCCCCTACCACACAAACTTGAGATGGCTGAGTTTGGGGAAGGTGCTTTAAAGGGTGTGGGACCTGAAGTTGGAGATTGCTGAGTTTCAGCAAATGAAAGGAAAATATGTGGATTTCCCTCAACTGCAAGATTGGTTAGTAAAAGCCAAAAATCTCATCCAACTCCCGACACTACTAGTCTGTTCCCTATCAGATGACCAGCGGGAGAAGTATACATCACTGCTGCGTGCTTTGAACGATGAGGATTTTGAGGATTTCAAAGTGTTGGAAAATGACATGCTGTTGGTTTCCTCTCCTTTCACCTTCAATGTGGACAACCCTCCCACTGACCTGCAACTTGAGATTATTGATCTTCAGTCTGATGCAGTGATTGGAGAACTATTCAAAACAATGTCACTGACGAGGTTCTACGCATCTCTCGATGAACAAAACTTTCCAAAGATTAGGAGTCATGCTCAGAAGTAGGGCTGGGCGATATGACGATATATATTGTGTAACGATAGAAAAACGTCTATCGTTTCATATTATGCTCTATCGTTTATTTCGTTGTGTCGCAAATCACACTCTTTACGGCAATATTTAGAGTCATTTGGACAACGATTTGCATTCTTGGAAGGAAATTTGCAACACAAACAAACACGGAGGAGAGTGAACGTGACACAGAGCACAGAGACAAGGAGCTCGTACCTAAAAGAGGGGCTACTTCGGTCTTATGGACGTGGTTTGTGTATAAAAAGTCTGACACGGACCAGAAAACTGTCCTCTGCAAAATATGCCGCAGGCCGGTCCCGACAACAGGCTCAAACACCACTAACCTTTTTTACCACCTACACAAGAATCATGTTGAACAGTATGGAGAGAGTCTACGGACAAGACCCAAAAATGTACAGTCATGCTAAAAACATACCCCCGACTCAGACGTTGCAAGAGGCTTTTGCCCACTGCTCACCATATGGCAAAGAATCACGAAGATGGAAGGAGATAACAGACTCCAGGCCAATTAATGAACAATGGACAATATATTGAAGTGTCATACAGACTGGGGTTCCTTCCTTGTGGGGCTACAGCGCATTGCATCCCTACGGGCTAAACTGTTTAAACTGTTTAGGATAGTTGGCCAGTTCCATATGATCTACCACACAATTACTTTTGTTTGGGTTTTTTCTTCCTGTTGATGGCTGTCCACCTCTGTTTACGGTGCTGTATTTACAGTGCATTCGGGAAGTATTGAGACCCATTTACTTTTTCCATGTTTTGTTACGTTACAGCCTTATTCTAAAATGGATTAAATAGTTATTTTCCTCATCAATCTACGCACAATACCCCATAATGACAAAGCAAAAACAGGATTTTAGAAATTTTTGCAAATGTATAAAAAAATAAAAAAAACAGAAACACCTTATTAATTAAAATATTCAGGCCCTTTGCTATGAGACTCGAATTGAGCTTAGGTGTATCCTTGGGGAGTTTTTACAACTTCATTGGAGTCCACCTGTGGTAAATTCAATTGATTGGACATAATTTGGAAAGGCACACACCTGTCTATATAAGATCCCACAGTTGACAGTGCATGTCAGAGAAAAAAAAAAGCCATGAGGTCGAAGCAATTGTCCGTAGAGCTCCAAGACAGGATTGTGTCGAGGCACAGATCTTGGGAAGGGTACCCAAAAATGTCTGCAGCATTGAAGGTCCCCAAGAACACAGTGGCCTCCATCATTCTTAAATGGAAAAAGTTTGGAACCACCAAGACTCTTCTTAGAGCTGGCCGCCCGGCCAAACTGACCAATCGGGGGAGAAGGGCCTTGGTCAGGGAGGTGACCAAGAACCCAATGGTCACTCTGGCAGAGCTGCAGAGTTCCTCTGTGGAGATTACCATCTCTGCAGCACTCCACCAATCAGGCCTTTATGGTAGAGTGGCCAGACGGAAGCCACTCCTCAGTAAAAGGCACATAACAGCCCGCTTGGAGTTTGCCAAAAGGCACATAAAGGACTGTCAGACCATGAGAAAAAAGATACTCTGGTCTGATGGAACCAAGATTGAACTCTGGCTTGAATGCCAAGCGTCACGTCTGTAGGAAACTTGGCACCATCCCTACGGTGAAGCATGGTGGTGACAGCATCATGCTTTTGGGATGTTTTTCAGGGGCAGGGACTGGGAGACTAGTCAGGCTTGAGGGAAAGATTAATGGAGCAAAGTACAGAGAGATCCTTGATGAAAACCTGCTCCAGAGCACTTTGGACGTCAGACTGGGATGAAGGTTCACCTTCTAACAGAACAACGACCCTAAGCACACAGCCAAGACAATGCTGAAGTGTCTTCAGGACAAGTCCCTGAATGTCCTTGAGTGGCCCAGCCAGAGCCAGGTCTTGAACCTTATCGAACATTTCTGGAGAGACCTGAAAATAGCTGTGCAGCGACACTCCCCATCCAACCTGACAGAGCTTCAGAGAAGAATGGGAGAAACTCCCCGAGTACAGGAGTGCCAAGTTTGTAGCGTCATACCCAAGAATAATTTATTTTTAATACATTTGAAAATATTTCTAAAAACCTGTTTATGCTTTGTCATTATGGGGTATTGTGTGTAGATTGATGAGAGAAAAAAAACTATTGAATCCATTTTAGAATAAGGCTGTAACGTAACAAAATGTGGAAATAGTAAAGTGGTCTGAATACTTTCTGAATGCACTGTATATATATATACAGTTGAAGTCAGAAGTTTACATACACTTAGACTGGAGTCATTAAAACTTGTTTTTCAACCAAATTTCTTGTTAACAAACTATAGTTTTGGCAAGTTGGTTAGGACATCTACTTTGTGCATGACACAAGTAATTTTCCAACAAATGTTAACAGACAGATTATTTCACTTATAATTCACTGTAACACAATTCCAGTGTTACGGAACAGAGACTCAAGACAAAAAGGTTCCAAAAGAGAAACAGATTTAATGAAACAATGACGGTGAGTCCCAGTGGTAAATAGTAGTAGAGAATGTCTCTGTTAGATGACGATGGGAAATCCTGACAGGTTGTAGTTTTCTTGTAGATGATGAAGGAGGTAGCCGGATGATGATAACTGGAACCAGGAAGACGAAGGAGACACTGGAAGTCAGATGAAATAATGCTGACATCAAAGGTATAGGTCAGAGGAACCGGGAGTGAGTCCTTACTCAAACGAGACCAGACAAAGTGACTGTGTGGAGAGAGTGCCTTTATGCTGACTGTGCTGATGATCAAATGACGTGCAGGTGCGGGTGATTAGAACTCAGGTGACAGTGATCTCTGTGATTGTGTGGTGGTGGAGCCTGGCTGATCCCTGACATCCAGTGGGTCAGAAGTTTACATACACTAAGTTGACTGTGCCTTTAAGCATTTTGGAAAATTCCAGAAAATGACGTCATGGCTTTAGAAGCTCCTGATAGGCTAATTGACATCATTTGAGTCAATTGGAGGTGTACTTGTGGATGTATTTAAAGGCCTACCTTCAAACTCAGTGGATCTTTGCTTGACAAAACCTCAGAAAAAGAATTGTAGACCTCCACAAGTCTGGTTCATCCTTGGGAGCAATTTCCAAACGCCTGAAGGTACCACGATCATCTGTACAAACAATAGTACACAAGTATAAACACCATGGGACCACGCAGCCGTCATACCGCTCAGGAAGGATACGCTTTCTGTCTCGTAGAGATGAACGTACTTTGGTGCGAAAAGTGCAAATCAATCCCAGAACAACAGCAACAGACCTTGTGAAGATGCTGGAGGAAACAGGTACAAAGGTATCTATATCCACAGTAAAACGAGTCCTATATCGACATAACCTGAAAGGCCGCTCAGCAAGGAAGAAGCCACTGCTCCAAAACCACCATAAAAAAGCCAGACTACGGTTTGCAACTGCACATGGGGACAAAGATCGTACTTTTTGGAGAAATGTCCTCTGGTCTGATGAAACAAAAATATAACTGTTTGACCATAATGACCATCGTTATGTTTGGAGGAAAAAGGGGGAGGCTTGCAAGCCGAAGAACACCATCCCAACCGTGAAGCACGGGGGTGGCAGCATCATGTTGTGGGGGTGCTTTGCTGCAGGAGGGACTGGTGCACTTCACAAACTAGATGGCATCATGAGGAAGTGCATTTATGTGGATATATTGAAGTAATATTTCAAGACATCAGTCAGGAAGTTAAAACTCGGGTCTTCCAAATGAACAATGACCCCAAGCATACTTCCAAAGTTGTGGCAAAATGGCTTAAGGACAACAAAGTCAAGGTAATGGAGTGGCCATCACAAAGCCCTGACCTCAATCCTATAGAAAATCTGTGGGCAGAACTGAAAAAGCGTGTGTGAGCAAGGAGGCCTACAAACCTGACTCAGTTACACCAGCTCTGTCAGGAGGAATGGGCCAAAATTCACCCAAATTATTGTGGGAAGCTTGTGGAAGGCTACCCAAAACGTTTGACCCATGTTAAACAATTTAAAGGCAATGCTACCAAATACTAATTGAGTGTATGTAAACTTCTGATCCACTGGGAATGGAATGAAAGAAAAGCTGAAAGAAATCATTCTCTCCACTATTATTCTGACATGATCCTAACTGACCTAACTGACCTACTAGGATTAAATGTCAGGAATTGTGAAAAACTGAGTTTAAATGTATTTGGCTAAGGTGTATGTAAACTTCTGACTTTAACTGTATATATAGCCTTTTGCTTTCATGCCCACTTACCAGCAGTTTATCCTAACAGCATGATTTGATTCTGGGTGCCCTGATTACTTTCCTGTTCTGTGCTGGACACCAAAAGTCCCCACCAGAATCTGTCCATGTGAATGACAATGCAGTATAACTGAAAGACAAATGTTTACATTGACATTGACCGCTTTCACGTTGACAATAGGCATGCATTACCATTGGGTGGTCATGACAATTCATAAAGATGAATGGACCATGAAAGAATATCCTTAACAATAAAAATGACTGCATAGCATCAGTGGTTTACAACTCAAATATATGGGTGCAAAATCATCACCATATTTTCAATATTCAATTCATTGATAATCTTTATCAAGTGAGAGGCCAAAAGTAAGACAAGAGGGTTGCCTACTGTAATCCCTAACAGAGTACATTGTCTCCAGCTGAACTTCAGCTATGCACTGGAAGTGAGCAATTAATTGTGAGATGTCATAAGGTTAGATACAGTGAGGGAAAAAAGTATTTGATCCCCTGCTGATTTTGTACGTTTACCCACTGACATAGAAATGATCAGTCTATAATTTTAATGGTAGGTTTATTTGAACAGTGAGAGACAGAATAACAACAAAAAAATCCAGAAAAACGCATGTGAAAAATGTTTTCTGGCTCCCAGGAGTCTTTTATACAGGTAACGAGCTGAGATTAAGAGCACACTCTTAAAGGGAGTGCTCCTAATCTCAGTTTGTTACCTGTATAAAAGACACCTGTCCACAAAAGCAATCAATCAATCAGATTCCAAACTCTCCACCATGGCCAAGACCAAAGAGCTCTCCAAGGATGTCAGGGACAAGATTGTAGACCTACACAAGGCTGGAATGGGCTACAAGACCATCGCCAAGCAGCTTGGTGAGAAGGTGACAACAGTTGGTGTGATTACTCGCAAATGGAAGAAACACAAAAGAACTGTCAATCTCCCTCGGCCTGGGCTCCATGCAAGATGGAGTTGCAATGGTCATGAGAATGGTGAGGAATCAGCCCAGAACTACACGGGAGTATCTTGTCAATGATCTCAAGGCAGCTGGAACCATAGTCACCAAGAAAACAATTGGTAACACACTACACCGTGAAGGACTGAAATCCTGCACTGCCCGCAAGGTCACCCTGCTCAAGAAAGCACATATATACATGCCCGTCTGAAGTTTGCCAATGAACATCTGAATGATTCAGAGGACAACTGGGTGAAAGTGTTGTGGTCAGATGAGACCAAAATGGAGCTCTTTGGCATCAACTCAACTCGCCGTGTTTGGAGGAGGAATGCTGCCTATGACCCCAAGAACACCATCCCCACCGTCAAACATGGAGGTGGAAACATTATGCTTTGGGGGTGTTTTCCTGCTAAGGGGACACGACAACTTCACCGCATCAAAGGGATGATGGACGAGGCCATGTACCGTCAAATCTTGGGTGAGAACCTCCTTCCCTCACCCAGGGCATTGAAAATGCATCGTGGATGGGTATTCCAGGATGACAATAACCCAAAACATACGGCCAAGGCAACAAAGGAGTGGCTCAAGAAGAAGCACATTAAGGTCCTGGAGTGGCCTAGCCGGTCTCCAGACCTTAATCCCATAGAAAATCTGTGGAGGGAGCTGAAGGTTCGAGTTGCCAAACGTCAGCCTCGAAACCTTAATGACTTGGAGAAGATCTGCAAAGAGGAGCGGGACAAAATCCCTCCTGAGATGTGTGCAAACCTGGTGGCCAACTACAAGAAACGTCTGACCTCTGTGATTGCCAACAAGGGTTTTGCCACCAAGTACTAAGTCATGTTTTGCAGAGGGGTCAAATACTTATTTCCCTCATTAAAATGCAAATCAATTCATAAAATGTTTCACATGCGTTTTTCTGGATTTTTTTGTTGTTATTCTGTCTCTCACTGTTCAAATAAACCTACCATTAAAATTATAGACTGATCATTTCTTTGTCAGTAGGCAAACGTACAAAATCAGCAGGGGATCAAATACTTTTTTCCCTCACTGTACATGTGGCCATTAGTGTGGCTGCAAAATCTATAAGAAATACCATCAAGCTATACCAAGCCACAGGAAAAGCAGACACACAGTGAGCACATTTACCGCGAGTATAGATTTCATAAACCAATTGCAAAGAACAGACAATGACATTGGCAAAATGGGACAAAATCAATGCATTGAAGGTATGTTTTTGCAAGAAACATTTATGTAAGCCAATGTTTCACAGAGACATCTTGCCTCATCTTGAAAGCTCTCTGTGTGACCTTACTCTGTCTTTGCTCAGGTTTGTGCTGTTGCCAGGATACTATTTCCTATGGCAACACTTGAGCTGGTGAGGTGAGCAGCAGTGAACAAAACAGACGCAGGTAGCTGGCTGCTGTGTCTCCCGACCAGAAGTCCATATATGTTCAGATACCGGTGACAAAGTAACTGAAAATTCAATAAGAAATTACAAGAGTGCTCTCAGCTGAACTGTGACAGTACCAATAGCTCTTCATCCCAATGTGTGCACCGGTGTATGTACTTTTTCCTCACTGTCCTTGTTGTATTGTAGACTCTGTGTTGTGCATTACATTACAGGTCATAGCAATTCATGTACTTCTATTGATGTAGGTCTATTCAATTTCTTTAGCAGGAGAGTATTGCTCCCCCAATCATGCTTCTTTTGTTTGTTTTTCTCAATAAGTGAGGTATTATTTCTGCTAAACGCTAATGCCTCAAAAAGGGTTTTTAGGCAATTAGGAGGTTATTGATGATGACACTGGTCAGAACTGTCTGATTGCACTGTTTTTGAATAAGACAATAATATCAACTTATTGTAAACCAAATAATCAAACATTTCTAAATGAAATCACTTTATCCGACCTTGATAGACTAAATACCAGACAACATTTAAGGAAAAATTATGTAATTATGATTCAGGAAATTCATTTAAACTATTTGCTTATGCAGAACTGAGAGAGAAATTAATTCCTTATCAATATCCTTGAGATATGTTTTCCATAAATTGTTCTTTGATCTCATCCTTATTCAATCCTCTTTTATAGAATGATGCATTAGATTCGGCTGTCATGTTGAAATTTTGTGCGGAAATTATTCAGTTTATATAAGGGGGTAAAAAATGTTGATTCATATTTACAGCATTTGGGAGCATTGGAGTCGGTCTTGCTATAGGACTATACATTAGAGGACACTGCCACCAGTTGTTCTAACAGTGGAACTGCATCCGTTATCCTATCCTCCACCGTGTACAGGAATAAGCTAAGGATAGTATTCAATAGAACATGGAGTTTCATCAGCTTTGAATGGGGAACAACAGTAACTGCGTAATAAACTTTTATTTCTGAGAAAATAAATGCTTTACCTGTGATTGTACTAGGAAGATGGACCTTGTATAGGGCAATTCCACACCAGTGTAGGCCGAAACTACTTTTGGTGTCTCAGATGGCTCTGACAATTCTCACGTAGTAACCTCATTAGGATGGATGTTTAACATGCTTTTTACATTTCCATTTTTTAGAAACTCATGACTAAAGAAGCCATTTTAGGCCCTTTTTAGACCTATACATGCCTCCTGTAAGACCCTATTATCTGTGAACCGTACATGAATACAGACAGCATTTGGTGTCATTATACTCCTTATAGTATGCTCTAAAATATGAAGTATGTCTTGAAAACTTATTTTCGAACATATACACAGCATGACCAAAGGTATGTGGACACCTGCTCGTCGAACATCTTCCAAAATCATGGGCATTAATACGGAGTTGGTCCCCCTTTGCTGCTATAACAGCCTCCACTCTTCTGGGAAGGCTTTCCACTAGATGTTGAAACGTTGCCGAACCATGAAAAACTGCCCCAGACCATTATTCCTCCTCCACCAAACGTTACAGTTGGCACTATGCATTCAGGCAGGTAGCGTGCTCCTGGCATCCGCCAAACCCATCCGTAGGACTGCCAGATGCTGAAGCGTGATTAATCACTCCAGAGAACGTGTTTACACTGCTCCAGTCCAATGGTGGTGAACTTTACACCACTCCAGCTGACACTTGGCATTGCGCATGGTGATATTAGGCTTGTGTGCGGGATGCTCGGCCATGGAAACCCAATTCATGAAGCAATGAAAAGTTCTGAATACTTTTGCAAGGCACTGTACATTTACATTTAGTTAATTGTCACGACTTCCTCCGAAGTCGGTCACTCTCCTTGTTCGGGCGGTTTTCGGCGGGCGACGTCACCGGTCTTCTAGCCATTGTCGATCCACTTTTCATTATTCCATTTGTTTTGTCTTTGTTTTCCACACACCTGGTTTTCATTCCCTAATTACATGTTCATGTATTTAACCCTCTGTTTCCCCCCCATGTTTGTGTGCGTGATTGTTTATTAATTCCGGCAGTTTTTTTCGCCCGTGTGTTTTGGGCACGTTGTATTTGATTACCTTTTGCCGTATTGGATTAAATACGTTGTTCACTCATCTCTGCTTTCCTGCGCCTGACTTTATGCACCAGCTACACACACTGGTATTGACATTAATTTAGCAGATGCTCTTATCATACTATAGTGCCATCCAACTTTTGAGGCCAATGTAGGGTGAAAGGGCCACAAAATGGTGCACAACTATAAAGTAATGGTATAGAAAAGTATTTTGTATTTAGAAAATACAAATTACAGCTTTCGAAAGTATCTTGTTACAAAATACATTATAGTGTAGTTCAGCCGAGTATAATACAACATACAAAATACTCCGAAATAATTAAAATAGGAATTTCAAATACATGCAACACAAATACCGCCCATCTCTGGGTACATGTGCCGTATTTGTTGGCACAGGGATAAGAAAGGATAGGAATTCTTAAAGGGACTGTGTCACAGCAGGGTCCTTTGTCTGTTCAGAGTGCTTTCAGAGCTGACAAAACCCTGAGACGAGGTGAATGAAAGTCCCTTGAACTTATTAGAGTGCAGATAGAAAACCTAGGCCTCATGCTGAATGTTCTTCAATATCACGTCTCAAAAAACCTGGAATGAACCCCAGGGGCAATAGGAAAGCACTGGTAAACAATACTCACAAATAGGGATGCACAATATATCGGTGAACATATCAGAATCTGAAAATATTAGCTAAAAATGGCAACATCGGTATCAGGCACAATGTCTAGTTTAACGCTGATGTTAAAAACCGATGTCAAAGCTACCGTGCATACCTATATAACGTACAGGACGTAATGACGCCACATAATATTTTGTGCTACATGTGCAACAAAGCATTCCTAACCTAGCCCACAATGTCTGCTGTGTGGATCGAGCAGTCAACAAGTCCAACAGTCATTTGAAAGAGTAAGAAAATTCAGCGAGACAACTCAAAGGCGAAATCCATTAAAGCCAAGATAATGGAAATCATTACCCTTGACAATCAACCGTTCTCTGTCATGGGTGATGTTGGCTTTCGCCGACTGGTCGAGCACCGGAACACACTACCAAGAGCGCTATTTTACAGATGTTGCCCTACCGGAGTTACACAGTAATAGCATCGCTATTAGCTTCACGACATCCATACTATGGAACGCCGTTTGGGTCTTTGCGTGTCAAAAAAGATTCAGTAGCACTGTCAAAGCTGTACAAAAAAGTCTGCAAACAAGCGAACACCAGCCACGAACAATGTGTTTACAATACCGCATTGGTAATAAAGCATCATTTGTTCGACCGCAACTTCTGGGCTAGCTAGCTTTAGCTTAGTACCTAGCTAGCACCAATACAACCAGCCTGAAAACAATGACCAGTAGAAACTGCAGTCATTTTCATTATTCTTAACAATGATTTAGGAATCCTTGTGAGTAAGTATTAGCTAGGTTGCCACTTGTTGCCCGCCTATTGAACTTGAACTTCAGTTCATTAAAATAAATAGCTAGCCAGCTAATTAACCATGTTGCCCAAAGCTAATGTTATAAGAAGCCAGCTCGCTTCATCTGGTTTGCAAGGCTCGACCCGACCGGGTTTAAGTTGTGAAGCTAGCCACAATAAGGATTAGGCACAGTAGTGGAATTTGCGGTGTGCCTTTAAAATAAAAGTATTTAATTGACAGTGATGCAAATGAATACAAATAATATAATTATACCATACTTTTATTTTGAAGGCTAACCGCAAAGTCCACTATTGTGGCTAATACTTATTGTGGCTAGCTTCACATAGATGGGTCCGACCACCATTTATCAAATAAGAACTGTTTTATAAATGAGGGTTATTTTAGATGATGACACCGAGCTATATAGTATAGCTACTGAAACAGATTATGTCCTTTTGCTATGTTTTTGGGGAAGAACTACATTGTTTGCATCCATGAGCCAGATAGCTTTTCTTTTATGATCAGCACTGTCTAGAGCTTGGGGAAGGGCAGGTGCGCGAGACAACTTTACCAGCATCATAGCATACGTATTGATGAATCGTGTGTGACATTTGAAATACGAGTGATAGTGTAATCAATGTGTAATAACTACGTCAAACATTTATGAACGCGTTAAATTATTATTTGACGTGCAGTCATATTCAGGTCCTGGTTGGATAACAAGCTTATTTGACACGTCAAATAGTGTTATTTGAGGTGTATCTTTTTTGACACGCAAAGACCCAGACACGCGTTCCACAGAAATCCTGGTTGAGAATGAAACGACTGAACAAATGAACAACGAAACAGCACAGCAAGTAAGTGAAAGAAATTGGTTTTGATTACATTTTAAATATCGGTTATCGGTATCCGTTTTCTTTGCTTGAAGGTTTTAGAAAGCCTATACACAGCTTAATGATCTCTTTGACAGAAGCAATAATATGATTAATGCAAATCTGACTTTGATTACATTAGATTACATTGCAGTGCTGGAAACACTGTGACCGGTAGAATGGAAGTCTTCTTCTCAGAATCAAAGCATAAGAAATATGGGATTATAATAATGACAGAACTACATTAGTTTGTATTTCGAATTTCGTGGTCGCACATTGAGATTCGTGGTTGCAAGTACGATTCGCAAATGTGCAATTTAATTTTGCAAGCTTGTAAATAAAATGTGATTTGATTTGTTCATGATGTGTGAAAGATTTAACAACGGTCGCAAACTTGTAACTTGACATTTGAATACATTCAATAAGATGTGCAAGTATAATTTATCTTCAGAATTATTACAAGTCAATTTACAAGTATGAATATTCTGCTGTAAATCAAAAATATCCTCGCAGATTCTGAATCTGCACGGACTCGGAGTTCTGTCACAGTTTTTTGGGGGCAGGACCTTTTTACTCCATCAATCAAATCTGAAGAAGTAGCTCCCCACATGAGCAAGAAAGGATGAGGTAAATGAAACGAAGGTTACGTATGTAACCACGGTTATGTGAGATATTGAGTCCCAAGTGGTGCAGTGGTCTAAGACACTGCAGTACATGGTTTGAATCCAGGCTGCATTACATCCGGCTGTGATTGGGAGTCACATACGGCGGCACACAATTGGTCCAGCGTCATCTGGGTTTGGCAGGGGTAGGCTGTCATTGTAAATAAGAATTTGTTCTTAATTGACCTGCCTAGTTAAATAAATAAAAAAATATTGGATCACTCCAATATGGTATCCTTCCGCTCGGATAGTGCTGTGGCTGACCCCCCTTAAATTGCTGCTGCCGCACTACTCCCACCTCGTGTCCTTTTTGAGGCACCATAGATCACCGACAACAGGATTGGAGTGATGCAATAGCTCACAACCGTGGTTACATACGTAACCTTCATTATGTAGCACTATACTGGATCACTCCAATATGGTATCACAATACCAGATTAATCAGTGAACTAGGAATGGCCAGACAAGAGCAAAATCCTGTAGAACTGAGCTCAGGGCAGTGTGTCCCTCCATCCACCTCTAGGGAAGTAGAGGCAACACTGAACACGGCCATCCTGACCTGGTTGGCTGCAGCAAGGTGCTTCAAAGACGATAACCCCAGGGGCTCGAGGGGTGGCATAGCAAGTGCTAACAGCACCACGTCTAGGTCCCAGTTTGGCACCGAACGGGCTCTTGCTGGACGCAGACGTCTAACTCCCTTCTTGAACTTGGAGAGCAATGGATGGCCACCCATGGGTCCCTCCGGGGCATCGTCATGGCACGCCGAAATTGTGGCCAAATACACTCTCAAAGTAGATGCCGCTCGGCCAGCATCAAGCAGGGATTGTAAAAAGTGTAAAACCGTTTATACATCACACGACTCGGGGGCAAAATTATGACCCTCACACCAAGTACAGAATATGTCCTACTGCATTTGATATGGCGCGTTGGTGGAGGGAGCCCCGGTCTTTCTGCAACTTCTTCAACACATTGTCTTCAATGCCTAGACTTGCCCATTTACGCCTATCAGGGGCCAAGCCCAAAGCTGGAGACGGCGTGGGTACAGATGCCCCAAGCAATAGGGCGAGCAGTTGCCAAGAACTGCAAAGTCTCTCTGTCTTTGCACAGTATTGTAGTCTGCTGCATGATGTTGTTGACCCCTGGCCCAAAGGTGGAACCTGAAGTGAAGGGGAGCTCCAAGAATGTTTTCTGAAAACAGTTTAGATGGCGACGTGAAGTCACCACTGAAGCCAAAGCCTTGCCGTTGGCACGTCCCATGTCCATCTGGAGCATAGTGAGCAGCCTTGACACCTCTGTGGCCTCCTTAAGAAGGGCGAGGTAGGATTGCAGCATCGTAGCCGTGTTTACGAGGCACGCCATGATGAAGAGGGTCCCGAAAGTGCTTTGCAGCCGTTCATCGCTTACTCTTTCAGGTCCTTGTTTGAGGCGAGGCACCTTGCTGACGATATCCTTGTCAGGGAGGATCATGGCAGCCACCATGTCACCATGTCATCCCCCCCCCCTCCCCGTAGAGCGTGTGCTTCCTCCCGCAGACTTTCCGCCTGATGTTCGAGGTGGATCAACTCATCAGCCGCACTGACTTTGGAGGCGGGGAGGGGGCAAAAGCCGCCAAAGGGGTGCTGCCACAACGACACAGAGGGGAGGATACGGTCATTCGATTGGGAGGACTGTACTGTCGCCCTCATCCCCTCCAGGTGTGCTAAACGCATGCGTTCTCCAAAGGCTGCGGAGGCCAAACAACTTTTGGGTTCTCTAACCGCTCTCCGTGCGTGATCTAAACCAAGACAGGTCATTAAGGCAGAGTGTGCATCCCCTTAGGCAGGGGTACCCCGCATCTCTCACAATAAGACACCATAATAGTTATGTAGTTTCTCCGTGAAAGTGAAGCCAACAGTGTGATATTACTAGGTGTCTATAGTATACACTGCGCAATACTGTAATAGTCAGATACTACAGACCTACAGCACCAGCCTTAGTCTCATACACTATCTGATGGAGAGGAGACTTGAACGGGGTGTGAACTGCCTGCTCGTGGGGGTAGGGGCAGAGCACACAAATTCACTCACACGTTAGCTCAATCTGTGCTTATATGTGCGGGTTGGCTGTAACTCACGCCATGTTATAGTTTATTCTACTATAGGTGGGGGTGTTGGCAGGATATAAGGAGTGTGCTTAGTCCTGCAGTGGTCTGCTCTTGTTAAGCGAGCTACTGCATAGCTCGTTCACCGTGGAACACACAAGAGTCTAGGCAAGATGTCTGCGCTCTGTGAGAGATAAGTGTGGTGCGCCGTGCGACACGTGACTCACTTTCCGGGGAGAACTGCAAGCCTGCCGGAGCTTTCCATTTGTTTTGTCTGTTTTTTTGTTGTTGTTTTTTTCTGCCGGAGCAAACCCTCAGCACCGCAATACTGGTTGACCAAACCGAGTATCGCCCAGGTTGGTCCACTGTCATAAGTAATTAAATACAAGGACAAAACCCAAACGAGATGGCACAAGCCAGACCGATTTGGGGGACAGCAGAGCACCCAGGTGGAGAGGCTAGCTTGCTAGCTGCTCCAAGCTATTGAATGGCTGCGTGTATACTTCTGCGCTTATACACTCTAACATAGAGCTCTTACCAAGCGAATCCTCTCTGGAATGAGGTGGGAGAAAGAGGTGGGAGTAGTGCCATTTTGTTAGTATCATTGAAATAGAAACGGGCAATTTAAATACAATATCCAGTTCATAAGCATTGACTGTAATACCTCTAGGGTCCTTTGGTGGTCTGGCAGCATGCTGCTTTCTAGTGTTCTTACTCCCTCTACACTTGAAATTCAATAACAACAAAAACATGAATAACAATAATCCTAGTCAGTCCAGTAACTTGGCTAACTAGGCTAATTTAACACTCATGTAAATGTGTACATCAACCAAATGATACCCAACCAGCCTAATAGTCTATTTGCAGCTAAACGTCAACAGTGAAGAGGCGACTCCGGGATGCTGGCCTTCTAGGCAGAGCTGCAAAGAAAAAGACATATCTCAGACTGGCCAATAAAAAGAAAAGATTAAGATGGGCCAAAGAACACAGACACTGGACAGAGGAACTCTGCCTAGAAGGCCAGAATCCCGGAGTCTCCTCTTCACTGTTGACGTTGAGACCGGTGTTTTGCGGGTGCTATTTAATGAAGCTGCCAGTTGAGGACTTGTGAGGCATCTGTTTCTCAAACTAGACACTCTAATGTACTTGTCCTCTTGCTCAGTTGTGCACCGGGGCCTCCCACTCTTCTTTCTATTCTGGTTAGAGCCAGTTTGCGCTGTTCTGTGAAGGGAGTAGTACACAGCG
Source organism: Brachymystax lenok tsinlingensis (assembly GCA_030435695.1). Taxonomy (NCBI): domain Eukaryota; kingdom Metazoa; phylum Chordata; class Actinopteri; order Salmoniformes; family Salmonidae; genus Brachymystax; species Brachymystax lenok. The sequence continues at coordinate 36,381,740 of CM059799.1, forward strand.
TTGTACGAGATCTTCAGTTTCCTGGCAATGGAATAGCCTTCATTTCTCAGAACAAGAATAGACTGATGAGTTTCAGAAGGAAGGTCTTTGTTTCTGGCCATTCTGAGCCTTTAATTGAACCCACAAATGCTGATGCTCCAGATACTCAATTAGTCTGAAGAAGGCCAGTTTTATTGCTTCTTTAATCTGAACAACAGTTTTCAGCTGTGCTAACATAATTGCAAAATCATTTACAACATTAACAATGTCTACACTGTATTTCTGATCAATTTGATGTTATTTCAATGGGCAAAAATAAGGACATTTCTAAGTGACCCCAAACTTTTGAACGGTAGTGTATATGTGATAGACATTATGGACAGTATGCGAGATAGAATATAAAGTGCTGTGAAAAAGTACCTGCCCCCTTTCCACACTGAACGTTATCACATCCTCAAAATCCTCAACCAAAACCCAACACTAGACAAAGAGAACCTGAGATTAAATAAATAAAATAAGTGTATTTTTTTGGTAATCAACAAAGCTAAACAACATCCAATGCCCCTTGTAAAAAAGCAATTGCCCCCCCTACACTCAACAACTGGTTCTGCCACCCCAGGCTGCAATGACTGCAACCAAACGCCTCATGCAAATCTTATTGAATGTATTCAAATGTCAAGTTACAAGTTTGTGATCGGTGTTAAATATTTCACACATCATGATACAAGCTTGCAAAATGTAATTACTCATTTGCAAGTCGTACTTGCAACCACGAATCTCAATGTGCGACCACGAAATTCAAAATACAACTCATTATAATCCCTTAAAGAAGTGGCATATTATACTGACATTTGCTTGCATGATTAAAACAAAGATATTGACTCTTCCCCAGATTGTCGCTAGATGGCAGCAAATAGTTGTGCAATGTCTTCACATATGGATCATTAGACTTTTTCCAGCCACGCCCACACGGTGAAATTACACATTTCCGCATTTTAAAGTACACAGCCAAGGTGTCATGCGGTGGGTGTAGCTGGTGTAGCCAGGCGCAGGAGAGCAGAGATGAGTGGACTAAGTACTTTACTCAGGCAATGTTAAATACAGAACGCAACCGCGTCACAAAACAAATGCCCAAAACCAAGTAAGGCAGCACAAAGTACAAAATACACGTACAAATACCGGCTGCCACAAAGCACGGGTGAAAACCATACAAATCCGGCGTAAACCGGCATGCCAACAAACAATTCCCCACATAGACATGGGGGAAACAGAGGGTTAAATAAACAACAGTAATTCGGGCAAATTAAAACCATGTGTGATGGAAAACCAGACAAAACAAATGGAAAATTAAAAGTGGTTCGGCGATGGCTAAAAGACCGGTGACGTCGACCGCCGAACGCCGCCCGAACAAGGAGGGGAACCGACTTTGGCGGAAGTCGTGACAGTACCCCCCCCCCTTGACGCGCGGCTCCCGCAGCACGCCGACACCGGCCTGGGGGACGACCCGGAGGGCGAGGTGCAGGGCGATCCGGACGGCGACGGTGGAACTCCCGCAGCATAGAAGGGTCCAAAACGTCCTCCAACGCAACTCAGCATGTCTCCTCCGGACCGCACCCCTCCCACTCCACGAGGTACTGAAGGCCCCTCGCCCGATGCCTCAAATCCAGTATAGAGCGAACTGAATACGCCGGGGCCCCCTCGATGTCCAGAGGAGGCGGCGGAACCTCCCGCTCCTCACACTCTTGGAGCAGACCAGCCACACCAGAAGTTCCATAAACGCCCTCCAGACCCTCGAAGTGAACTGGGGACCCCGATCAGACACTATATCCTCAGGCACCCCGTAGTGCCGGAAGACGTGTGTAAACAAGGCCTCCGCAGTCTGTAGGGCCGTAGGGAGACCGGGCAAGGGAGGAGACGGCAGGACTTAGAAAAATGGTCCACAACGACCAGGATCGTGGTGTTGCCCTGTGAGGGAGGAAGATCATTAAGGAAATCCACCGACAGGTGCGAACAAGGCTGCTGTGGAACAGGTAAGGGGTGTAGCTTACCTCTGGGCAGGTGACTAGGAGCCTTACACTGGGCGCACACCGAGCAGGAGGAAACATAAACCCTCACGTCCTCAGCCAAGGTGGGCCACCATTACTTCCCACTCAGACAGCGCACCGTCCGACCGATGCCTGGATGACCAGATGAGGGTGACGTGTGGGCCCAATAGATAAGCCGGTCACGGACAGCAGACGGAATGTACAGACGCCCAGCTGGACACTGGAGGGGAGTGGGCTCTGCACGTAGCGCCCGCTCAATGTCCGCATCCAGCTCCCACACTACCGGTGCTACAAGGCAGGAGGCCAGGAGTATGGGGTTGGGATCCATGGGCCGCTCCTCTGTGTCATACAGCCGGGACAGTGCGACTGCCTTTACATTCTGGGAACCTGGTCTGAAGGAAAGGGTGAAAACAAAATGGGTGAAAAACATGGCCCACCTTGCCTGGCGAGGGTTCAGTCTTCTCGCTGCCCGGATGTACTCCAGATTGTGCAAACGTACCAGTCCCCCCTTCAGCAGTGAGGTAATGGGAGCCGCTACCTGACCAAAACCCCGGATAAACCTCCGGTAGTAATTGGCAAACCCTAGAAACCGCTGCACCTCCTGTACCGTGGTGGGAGTCGACCAATTACGCACGGCTGAAATGCGGTCACTCTCCATCTCCACCCCTGAGGTGGAAATGCGGTACCCTAGGAAGGAGACCGACTGTTGGAAAAACAGACATTTCTCAGCCTTGACGTACAGGTCATGCTCCAACAGTCGACCAAGCACCCTGCGCACCAGAGACACATGCTCAGCGCGTGTAGCGGAGTATATCAGATTGTCATCCATATACGCCACTACACCCTGCCCATGCAGGTCCCTGATGATCTTGTCTACAAAGGCTTGGAAGACTGATGGAGCATTCATCAACCCGTACGGCATGACGAGGTACTCGTAATGCCCTGAGGTAGTACTGAAAGCCGTCTTCCACTCGTCTCCCTCCCGGATACGCACCAGGTTGTAAGCGCTCCTGAGATCTAATTTAGTGAAGAATCGAGCCCCGTGCATTGACTCAATCGCACTGGCTATGAGAGGTAGCAGGTAACTGTACCTCACAGTGATCTGGTAAATACCTCGATAGGCGGGTGAAGTGGAGGACCGAATGTACCCCTGACGCAGGGATTCGGAGACATATGTTTCCATAGCCGCCGTCTCCGCCTGCGACAGGGGATACACGTGACTCCTGGGAAGTGCGACGTCTACCAGGAGATCTATCGCACAATCCCCCTGTCGATGGGGTGGTAATTGAGTCGCCTTCTTTTTGGAGAAGGCGAGAGACAAATCGGCATATTCAGGGGGAATGCACACGTTGGAGACCTGGTCTGGACTTTCCACTGTAGTAGCACCAACAGAAACCCCTAAACACCTCCCAGAGCACTCCCAACACCACCCCGTGAGAGCCCTCCGTTGCCAGGAAACAGTGGGGTCATGACGGGCTAACCAGGGTAGGCCTAGCACCACTGGAAACGCAGGAGAGTCAATGAGAAAGAGACTCTCTCCGTGTGACCCCCCTGCATCACCATGCCCAGGGAGTGGTGGCCTCCCTAATCAACCCTGACCCCAATGGTCAACTATCTAGGGCGTGAACTGGGAAGGGCATGGCCACTGGAACAATGGGGATCCCTGAACTATGGGCAAATGATCTGTCTATAAAATTCCCAGCCGCGCCTGAATCTACGAGCACCTTATGCTGGAAATGCGGGGAAAACTCAGGAAAAGCAACATACAAAAACATGTGTGTAACCGAGGGCTCTGGGTGACCATGGTGCCGGCTCATCTGGGGTCACGCGAGAGTGCCCTTTCTGCTGCCTCGACTCCCAGAGGAACCAACCCGGCACTGACCGGCAGTGTGACCTCTGCGGCCACAGATGGTGCACAAACTCCCTGAGCACGGCACCTCCCAGATCCATTGGCATCGGAGCAGTGGTGCTGGGGGATGGAACAGACAGACCCCCCTCTGAACGTCCGCGGGTAGCCAGCAGGTTATCCAACCGAATGGACAGGTCCACCAGCTGGTCGAAGGTGAGGGTGGTGTCCCTGCATGCCAACTCCCGACGGACGTCCTCGCGCAAACTGCAGCGATAGTGGTCGATCAGGGCCCTGTCGTTCCATCCCGCGCCAGCGGCCAGGGTCCGAAAGTCCATCGCGAACTCCTGGGCGCTCCTCGTCCCCTGCCTCAAATGGAACTCCTCGAAATGGTCCAACACCGCATCTTCTGTCCCCCACATGGCGTTGGCCCACTCCAGGGCTTTTCCTGAGAGGCATGAGATGAGGGTGGACACCTCACGGCCCGGCCATCTAGATGTGTGAAAGTTAGTGTATAAGCTAATGATCCATTATGTATGACATTCCTGGGAGTGTGTAAACTTAAATGTTTTATTACCAATACATTTTGTATGTTCTCTATAGTTATGTATTTGAAAATGTAAAAATTGACCAATTTGGCACGTTTGGGCAAATTCCTGGCAGACTTGATACAAAATATTGTGCAGTAATGTAATTCTTCCCTGGATTAATCTGAAACTTTGCACATACACTGATGCCATCTGGTGGCCAAAATCTAAATTACACATATACTCCTATCTAAAAATATGGCCTTTCTCTTGCATTTCAAAGATGATAAACACATTTTTTGGTATGTATTATCTTGTCCTGACCTACAGGCAGTGAGATTTAGCGAAAATTGAAAAAAAGGGTATGATCCTGAAGAGTTTTGTTTGGTTCGCCTAGCAACTGAAGCATGCTGATGCCTTGATTTGTTTGTTTTTCCCCATGGGAGACCTGGACTCAGATCCACGTGTGACACTTGTGAGATTATACTTTTTGGGCTCTCTCTCTCTGTTGCTAGGTGAGCTGTGCAAAAGCGCAGGAAAGGGAAGGTGGATGAGGCTCAGTGAGGGAGGCAGGTGGTGCCTTTGGAAAGGAGCAGGCTAAAGAGGAAGAGCATTATTTGGGGGAAGTGGATCATCCTTTTTGTAACCTGGATGACCAGACATATAGTGAGGGAAAAAAGTATTTGATCCCCTGCTGATTTTGTACGTTTGCCCACTGACAAAGGAATGATCAGTCTATTATTTTAATGGTAGGTTTATTTGAACAGTGAGAGACAGAATAACAACAAAAAAATCCAGAAAAACGCATGTGAAAAATGTTATAAATGGAATTGCATATTAATGAGGGAAATAAGTATTTGACCCCTATGCAAAACATGACTTAGTACTTGGTGGCAAAACCCTTGTTGGCAATCACAGAGGTCAGACGTTTCTTGCAGTTGGCCACCAGGTTAGCACACATCTCAAGAGGGATTTTGTCCCACTCCTTTTTGCAGATCTTCTCCAAGTCATTAAGTTTTCAAGGCTGACGTTTGGCAACTCGAACCTTCAGCTTCCTCCACAGATTTTCTATGGGATTAAGGTCTGGAGACCGGCTAGGCCACTCCAGGACCTTAATGTGCTTCTTCTTGAGCCACTCCTTTGTTGCCTTGGCCATGTGTTTTGGGTCATTGTCATGCTGGAATACACATCCACCGCCCATTTTCAATGCCCTGGCTGAGGGAAGGAGGTTCTCACCCAAGATTTGACGGTACATGGCCCCGTCCATCGTCCCTTTGATGCGGTGAAGTTGTCCTGTCCCCTTAGCAGAAAAACACCCCCAAAGCATAATGTTTCCACCTCCATGTTTGACGGTGGGCATGGTGTTCTTGGGGTCATAGGCAGCATTCCTCCTCCTCCAAACATGGCGAGTTGAGTTGATGCCAAAGAGCTCCATTTTGGTCTCATCTGACCACAACACTTTCACCCAGATGTCCTCTGAATCATTCAGATGTTCATTGGCAAACTTCAGAAGGGCATGTATATGTGCTTTCTTGAGCAGGGTGACCTTGCAGGATTTCAGTCCTTCACGGCGTAGTGTGTTACCAATTGATTTCTTGGTGACTATGGTCCCAGCTGCCTTGAGATCATTGACAAGATCCTCCCGTGTAGTTCTGGGCTGATTCCTCACCGTTCTCATGATCATTGCAACTCCACGAGGTGAGATCTTGCATGGAGCCCCAGGCCGAGGGAGATTGACAGTTCTTTTGTGTTTCTTCCATTTGAGAATAATCGCACCAACTGTTGTCACCTTCTCACCAAGCTGCTTGGCGATGGTCTTGTAGCCCATTCCAGCCTTGTGTAGGTCTACAATCTTGTTCCTGACATCCTTGGAGAGCTCTTTGGTCTTGGCCATGGTGGAGAGTTTGGAATCTGATTGATTGATTGCTTCTGTGGACAGGTGTCTTTTATACAGGTAACAAACTGAGATTAGGAGCACTCCCTTTAAGAGTGTGCTCCTAATCTCAGCTCGTTACCTGTATAAAAGACACCTGGGAGCCAGAAATCTTTCTGATTGAGAGGGGGTCAAATACTTATTTCCCTCATTAAAATGCAATTCCATTTATAAAAATGTTCACATGCGTTTTTCTGGATTTCTTTGTTGTTATTCTGTCTCTCACTGTTCAAATAAACCTACCATTGAAATTATAGACTGATCATTTCTTTGTCAGTGGGCAAACGTACAAAATCAGCAGGGGATCAAATACTTTTTTCCCTCACTGTATTGCTACTACGCTTATGAACCAGGCTATCCATTTTTTTGAGGGAAGGTATGTTAAGCTCTTGCCTTTTGACGACAGTGGACAATGTCTGACCATAGTAAAGAAGAATCCCTCTCATACGGGTCATGGTGAGCCCACATGAACTTAACCCACGGGTGTATTCCCTACGTCTTGCATTGGATTACCATTTAAGAACCAAACAGAACAAATGTAACGAAGCTGGGAGGGGTCTACCTGAATTTGTCCAATACAAACTCTTGTTTTCAATACAAAACATTTTCTGTTTGGAGTAAATGGTTTCTGTTGCAAAACGTTTGCAACAGAATTGGCATTATGAATACACCCCTGGTTTTACTTAAGCCTTGTTACCAAAATCAACCAACCTTTTCTCTCCTCCTCGGCTCCTCGGGCAGAAGGAGCAGTTGTATGCCCTACGAAAGCACCATGAAGAGGAGATTGACCACAGTAAGAAAGAGATTGAGCGCTTGCAGCGTGAGATTGACTGTCACAAAGGCAACATCAAGAAGCTGAAACATGATGACTAAACTCAGTCTTCAGTCCCGTTCACACGGCTTACATTACTACCTATCCCATATATCACTCATTGCCTGATTTGATGTTTGTCAGCCTGGTCTCATAGACTAGACGCAACATAGTAAACAAATCCGGGAAACTCAAATTTAGTATATTTTACATTTGGTATGGTTACAGATGGTTAAATAAGGCAAAAGTAGAGTGGTTGGTATGGGTGGGTGTTTTGCAGTGGCGACCCGTCATTCAGCCCCTCATTTTTAGAATGTTATTTTGGCGTTAATACTTGTCACATATCAGTTTGCAAACAATGTAAAAAAAGTACCAAAAATAATAATTGAGTTAATAAAGCTGCATACAGACATGGTCTCTTTTTTGTTTTCTTGAGTAAGGCAGCTCCAAAATGCAGGTGTTTCAGCCTAGCTCAGTGCTTTCTGTGGTGGTGGGGCAGCCAGCGGAAAATACGGAGTGTAGGGGTTGGGAATGTTCTCTAGTTGCGCCATGATTGGCTCCATCTTCTGTCACTCATGGGGACACTACGTCACCGCCAAATCTAAGGGTAGAGCTCGGCCTCCCGAGGGGCGCAGTGGTCTAAGGCCCTGTGTCGTCCGGGTTAGGGGAGGGTTTGGCCGGCAGGGATGTGCTTGTCCCATCGCACACTAGAGACTCATGTGGCGGGTCGGGTACAGTGCACGCTGACATGGTCGCCAGGTGCACAGTGTTTCCTCCAACACATTGGTGCAGCTGGCGTCTGGGTTAAGTGGGCATTGTGTTTCAGAGGATGCATGGCTCTCAACCTTCGCCTCTCCTGAGTCTGTATGGGAGTTGCAGTGATGAGACAAGACTGTAACTACCAATTGGGGAGAAAAAGGGGTAAAAGTAACAAAAAAAATATATATACAAAAATGTAATAAATAAAATGAGTTCCGACTGGGAAAATAAGTTTTGAACGTTCATCCGACTCGGAATTGTAAGTCGGGAACTCGGGCCTGATGATTTGACCTTGTTTTTTTCAGAGTTCCCAGTTGTTTTGAAAGCACCATAAATCTAGAGAATGACAGACTTTGATGACAAAATGCCCACAAAGGACCGTTGCGCCAGTTTCCTGATCAAGTGAGCACAGCACAACAAGGTGAGTCCAAAAATATATTGTATGCTGCTGCATAAATTATGTAATATGCCAGGGAGATATGTATACTGTAGCTAAGAAAGTAATACTAAGTGTATGTTGTGTAGTAAGCTGTTAATAGCCCATGTGCCTTACCCTAATAATTTGGTATATTTTCCCCTCTTAATTTCGGCTACTTTTCTGTTCTGTTCTGATGGATTGCTTCATATCTGCTTGTCATCCCGGTATTCCATAGTTTGTACATCTCAATTGTCCGTTGAAACCACATTTGTTTAAGCAAGTCAGCCATATCAGCTATGTTTTTTTAAAATAAATGTATTGTTTATTGTTGTGTTGTGGCTTTGCTGGCATGTACATGCTAAAATCGCCACTGGTGTTGTGTATAACACGAGCGTCTAGCAACCCAAAGTTTGTGAGTTTGAATTTTATCACAACTTTAGCATTTTAGCTACTTTTCAACTGCTTACCTCATTTTAGCAACTTTTCAACTGCTTACCTCATTTTAGCTACTTTGCAACTACTTGCATGTTAGCTAACCCTTCCCCTAACCTTAACCCTTTAACCTAACTCCGAAATTTAACCCTAACCTTAACCCCTAACCCTCAGCTAAAGTTAGCCAGCTAGCTAATGACGGCCTACCCCGGCCAAACCTGGATGACGCTGGGCCAGTTGTGCGCCGCCCTATGAGACTCCCAATCACAGCCGGATGTGATACAGCCTGGATATCATATGTGTCGCACATTTGGAACATTTTGAACATTTTGCTAATTCGTAACATATTGTACATTTAGCTAATTTGCTACATTGTACATTTTGCAAATTGTAACATATTGTATGTTTTGCAAATTCGTAACATATCATACGAAATGGGTGATGGACATCCACAAATGAATACATACCATACGAAATGTAACATATCATACTAAATGGAGTGTCTCTGATTTATATACAGAATAATATGAAATGCTCGGAGGCAGTTGTTGTAAGAGGCTGTAAATGAGTCACATTCAAAGCATTAATAAAGCACTAAAGATGTTTTCTGATTGGGACCGTTTTTTGTGATTACTTTAAATACCACTGTAGAATGTTAATCTTGAAATCAGGCACATTTATTATGACAGATGAGCATTTGATTTCAGGTGTGCAATATTTTGAAAGCGTGATCTGCAGACATTCAGCTGTGACAGGCAGCCCAATCTCAAATCCGAACTAGTTCTAATGATTACAATAATCCCATCTCTTCCACATCCATTTCAAATAAATCTGATTTCTATCGCCAAGACCTCCTACCAAAAACTGCACATAATTTTTCACATTCCGTTCAGTACGTTTATACTGTAATTCAATCACAGCATTGTGCAGTATCGAAATCCAAATATGTGCTTATTTTGAATGTATAGCTACAGCCATTGATGTACAGTACCTAGACGTTCTGTCTGGAAATATGGGACTTTTATTGGTGGAAAGTAATGTCAATCCGCTATTAACCACTTCGATTGGTTAAGATTGTGAGGCCCTGTAGTTATGTGGGGGCGTACTCCTTCGTCGCCGAGTGGTGTGCGAGGGACTGGGCCGTCTGGAAAACTGTCTCGTGGGTAGACTCAAACATATTATTGATATTGACCATAGTGCATATCTATTTTGGTTAACTGTTGAAAAATACATTTAGCGATACTGTTATATTCCTAGAAAAGATAGGTAAGCGGTTGCTAATTATTATTTTGGCGGGTGGTTTTGTTTGAATGCTGAAAGGTGTCCAGCATGCTAACAAGGCCTTAGCTAGCCCTGTTAGCTATTTGCTTGGCTAAGCGTATGAACCCTAACGTTATTTTGATGTACATTTTGGAATTTCTAACGGTAAACGTTTATTTTGCTGGGTGTAAATGTTCGAAAATAACAATGTGGCTAACTAAATCTAGTTCTGTACTGTAGCTAGCTTCTGTAATTGAGCTTGCTATTATTGGAAGGGGGCGGGTCGGTGTTGAACCAAGATATACACACCACCAGCTAAGCTTGCTACAACAAAAACATGTTTGCTAGCTAGCATGGCCATTGTTTTTCTTTACTGTTTGTTGGAGTTCACTAACTAGCTTGCTCTCAATATAACCTTACTGTTCACTTGTCCCCAGGTATTTAATTTTTCAGACATCGTGATTGTCTGCATTAAAATAAATGGTTCAGATTTTCTAATGTAGTTATAATATCTTAGCCAATCTGAACTAGCTAGTTGATCTGTTTACAATTCTTGCAGAGGTTTAGCCTGATTACATGAAGTTACTATTGCAGTAGGAAAAAATGTGCACAATGTATTTTATAAAAGGGAACGTTTATGTACCATACAAGTTGTTAGTCTTGGTCTGTAAAGGGCACTTAAAACAAAAACATGTTCTAATGTGGAACATTCTTTCTCTCAAGAGAATGGCTGCCGCCGCCGAGGTGAACGGTACTTCTGCCCAGGGGAGGGAGGAAGAGGAGCCTATGGAAGTCACTGCCGAAGGCGAGCACACGGAGAACTACCAAACACTCATCGACGCTGGACTGCCTCAGAAAGTGGCCGAGAGTCTCGACAACGTATTCTCAACTGGTGGGGAATCGGTCATACAATGGCTGAGTCTAATCCGTTTTCCAAAGAGGCATGATGATATTGCTTGAGGTTCCGTGAAGTGGAGAAAGGCCAGGTTGTAATGTTAGGAATCTGTCTTGTACCCTCAGGCTTGGTGGCGTACGCTGACCTGGATGAGAGGGCAATTGATGCTCTGCGGGAGTTCAATGAAGAGGGAGCGCTGTCTGTACTGTTGCAGTTCAAAGAAAGTGACCTGTCCCATGTGCAGGTGAGTTACAGGGGGAGAGGAATGAAAGAGAACGAATACAAGTCAGTTTGGATGATGACTCATTAGTCTAAGAAGTTGACATGGAGAGGTCTATACATTTTCCTCTGCTCATAACACCAATACACGAATCAACTGTCCTGTGGTTTCCAGAACAAAAGTGCTTTCCTTTGTGGAGTCATGAAGACGTACAGACAGAGGGAAAAGCAGGGAAGTAAAGTACAAGAATCCACCAAGGGTCCCGATGAGTCCAAGATCAAGGTAAAAATGCAGCTGTTAGAAAGTTGTTTCATTTTCTTAAATATAACTGTGTGTGTGTGCAGGGGTTAACCTCTTTGCGCACGGATCCCTTTAGCGGGATCGTTTTCAGAGCAAACATAGCGCGGCAAATTCAAAATAAAAATTCGTAATATCTAACATGCTTGATATACAAGTGTTGCATAGCCATCAAAAGCTCTGCTTCTTGGCAATATCACTGCGTTGTCAGATTTCAAAAAGGCTTCACGGCGAAAGCACCACATTTGATTGTTTGAGGCTAGTACCTCACATATTTTCCTCATTAGCATAAATTCATATCCAGCTCGGTTCTCAAAATGTCCATATCACAGCTAATATAAATCGCTTACCTTTCAAAAAGCTTCTGCTGATGGCTTCCCAAGTGTCCAAACAAGAGAATCCATGGTTCATTATATCCATAAATCTCAGTTTTGTTGGCACGTTATGTTCAGCTACTCCACCAAGCATTGTCAGTCTACTCGCCCGTTTTACAGTGAAGGGATCGCGTTCAAGTTATACCTCTCATCTTTTCATAAACAAATCAAATATCATTAATAATGCATCCTTATGTATTATTTTATGAATAATAGCGATCATATTTTACACGGATGGTAACTGAAGCGTTATAAAAGGAAAAGAAAGCTGCTGCGTTCACGTTCTCGTGAGCGTGCCACGGTTGTTTACATTTTCCCTTCCTGTAGTCTTTCTTCTTCTATAAGGATCTGCTCAGGGCTATTTCCTCCAGACACTTTCCAGAGACTGTTGACATCCAATGGAAGCCATAGGTACTGCAACCTGTGTCCTATTCCCCATTGATTTATATTACCAGGCCTTCAAAGTGAGAGGAGGGCAACAGAAAAAGGAATTTGGACAGAAATTTCTCGGGTTTTGCCTGCTATATCTGTTCTGGTATACCCACAGACTATATCTTAATGGTTTTAGACACTTCAGAGTGTTTCCTATCCAATAGTACTAATTATGTGAATATCCTAGTTTCTGGCCCTGAGTGGCGGGCATTTAACTTTGGGCACGTCAGAAAGGCGGGACCCTAGCTAAAATGGGACCCTAGCTGTAACGGGTTAAAGTTCTCCGTCACTGACGGATTTCCGTCATTGGATTCTGGAGAGGTCATATTTTTAGATCAGTGTAGACCTGCAATAAAAGTCTCTGGGGAGCTGGTTTGGCGACGACATAGCCTAATAGACCAACGGAAGCATGTCTGTTTTGTGCTGAATAAATTCCCAAATGTATTATCAAATACAATTTTCTCAGTTGCGCTGTATGCACTGACCGGACATGCATGATTGTTGCTGACACTGATGTTCAGATAAAGGGAATTCAGCTGTTTATAATGCACAGCGGTGTGTAGCCTAGTGTACTTTTACATTTTAGTAATTTAGCAGACGCTCTTATCCAGAGCGACTTACAGTAGTGAGTGCATACATTTTTTTTTTTACTGGTCCCCTTTGGGAATTGAACCCACAACCCTGGCGTTGGAAGCGCCATGCTCTACCACACGGGGCCACTGTAGCTGCTGGCAAAGTCATTCAAAGCCTATTAACGCTCAGGATGTAACTTTCCAAGGCTGGGTTTCCCAAAAGCATTGTAGCACTATCATATTAATTCCATTGATCCTAAATGGACGAAAGATTATCTTAGTGCTACGATGCCTTTGTGAAACCCTGCCCTGTGATACTATTTTTGCCATGTAATGTTAAAACAAAGTTGGACAACCCCATAGTAGAATAGTTTACCTATTTACCTAGTCGGCTTGTGGTTTTATATTCGAGATAAATATGCCTGTCAATGCACAACAGTTCTTAATGGCTCTGCCATTTACTGGTTGCTGAAATTCTAATAAATTCTAATACCTAATTTCAGTTTGACAAAACAAAGTATAGTGTAGAGAATCGTTGTACCATCTAAACCGCTGTGAAATATATTTTACTTAACCAAAAATATAGTATTTTTAGCTGTTTTTGAAGCTGGTGTACAAAAGTGAAAGACACAAATGAAACTTAAAGGAAAATCCACCTGAAACCCCTCATTCCTTTAATTTACGGTGTTAAATAACACTGTGGAAACTATTTTTGTGAACAAATGTTTCATTTTGGCGTCGTTATAATAAGATTGGTAACAACATGAAAAAACTGTTGTGGAGATCTGTTGCAGCTCAAGTCGACTACAAAATCAGCAATGCCCTCTGGGCTGGCTGGCTAGCTAGCTAGGTAGCAAGGAAGCAAATGTAGCTACTCACAATACCAAAGACAATATCAGCATGTAAAGTAGCAAGTTAGCTGTAAAATCGCCTAAACAAACTACACTATCAATTTAGGAGTCTACAATCTCCCCATGTTCAACCTAGACAGATGTGCCTCTGAAGTTGCAACAGCAGATACTTTTGTATATATAGTGTATGTGGACACCCCTTCAAATTAGTGGATTCCGCTATTTCAGCCACACCCATTGCTGACAGGTGTATAAAATCGAGCAAACAGCCATGCAATCTCCGTAGACAAACATTGGCAGTAGAATGGCCTTACTGAAGAGCTCAGTGACTTTCAATGTGGCAATGTCATAGGATGCCACCTTTCCAACAAGTCAGTTTGTCAAATTTCTGCCCTGCTAGAGCTGCCCTGGTCAACCTTAAGTCCTCTTATTGTGAAGTGGAAATGTCTAGGAGCAGCAACGGCTCAGCCGTGAAGTGGTAGACCACACAAGCTCACAGAACAGGACCGCCGAGTGCTGAAGCATGTAAAAAAAAAAAAATGTATAATAATTTGTCTGCCCTTGATTGCAACACTCAATACAGAGCTCCAAACTGCGTCTGGAAGAAACGTCAGCACATGAACTGTTTGTATGGAGCTTCATGAAATGGGTTTCCATGGCCATGCAGCCGCACACAAGCCTAAGATCACCATGTGCAATGGCAAGCGTCGGCTGCAGTGGTGTAAAGCTCGCCGCCATGGGACGTTCTATACGATTCTGTGCTCCCAACTTTGTTTGGGGAAAGCCCTTTCCTGTTTCAACATGACAATGCCCCCGAACACAAAGCGAGGTCCATACAGAAATGGTTTGCTGAGATCATTGTGGAAGAACTTGACTGTCCTGCACAAAGCTCTGACCTCAACCCCATCGAACACCTTTGGGATGAATTGGAACGCCGCTTGCGAGCCAGGCTAAGCGCCCAACATCAGTGCCCAACCTTACTAATGCTCTTGTGGCTGAAGTTCATCAGTCAACTGAAGTAAATTCATTTGGCCTAATTTATGGATTTTACATGACTGGCCAGAGCCATGGATGGGCCTGGGAGGGCATAGGCTCACGCACTGGGGAGCCAGGCCCAGCCAATACGAATATGTTTTTCTGCACAAAAGGACTTTATTACAGATAGAAATACTCCTCAGTTTCATCAGCTGTCCGAGTGGCTGGTCTCAGACAATCCCGCGGGTGAAGAAGCCAGACGTGGAGGTCCTGGGCTGGTGTGGTTACAGGACGGTTGGCGTTGTGCCATATCTAAAACAACTCTGGAAGGTGGCTTATGGTAGAGAAAGGAACATTAACGTATCTGGCAACAGCTCTGGTGGACAATCCTGCAGTCAGTATGCTAATTGCACGCTCTCTCAACTTGAGACATGTAGCATTGTGTTGTGACACAACTACACATTTTAGAGGTGCACCTGTGTAATGATCATGCTTCTTGATATGCCACACCTGTTAGGTGGATGGATTATCTTGACAAAAGAGAAATGCAAATGGGGATGTAAACACATTTGTGCACAAAGTGAGAAATAATATTTTTGTGCATATGGAACATTTATGGGATCTTTTATTTCAGCTCGTGAAACATGGGACCAACACTTTACATGTTGCGTTTATATTTTTGCACCACATTGAAGCTACCCAGCAACACCCATTGGGGTGGTGTTGTCATGTTTGACAGTCTCTCCAAGAAATGGCCATATCAGTCTGCCGATATGGACAGTCCCATCAAGAGGATCCTCCTGGATTATTTATTTTGGGAGAGGGTGGTAAGCAGCCTGAAACTCAAGAAACCTATAGCAGTAGCCATTTCACGGATTGAGGGAGACAGTGCTATCGTGTCTGATGTTCAAACTCTGCTTGCAGATGTAAGAGAAGAAATCCGTACTGCCCTGCCCACTTCCTCCAAGCAGAGGGAACTGCAATTCTGAAATGCATCAAAAGTGTGAAGACTTCTGCCTGATGCCCATACATGCCACAGCGTACATGTTGGACCCCAAGTATGCTGGCAAGATCATCCTTTGGTGCAGAGATCAACAAGGCCTATGGTGTCATCACTACCGTTGGTGGCCATCTGGGCAAATTTGAGGCTTTTTGAGCCTGACAACGAGCTATCTTTAACAAGGTTGGAAAGTGACAGTGAAGATGAGGCCTCACAGTCTGATGTTCAAGAGGTGGACATTGAGGAGGGTCAGGGAGAAGACACGGAAGCCTGAGAGGAATACAACCAAAACTATAATTTTACAAATGTATGTTGAAAACGTTTTTAGGTGATGCGATGGATCATATTCCCTTTCGTTGTTCAGTGAAATCATCCCATGTGAAGAGTCAACTCATTTAATTCAAGTTCAATTCGTAACTAAATTATTATTATTTTCTTTTCTATTGGGAGGATTTAATAATTTGCAGTTGTCTACTTATAAGGTAAAAGGTTTCTGTCTCCATATATGGTCAATTTTAACCAATGGAAAAAAAACATCTACATTAAATGGTATTAATATTAATTCCCATATATTCGCACGTAAAGTTTCCAGCTCTGAGTATTCCCCAAAATGTGCATCCCTATCCACAATCCATAGGTAAGGCTGTACAGTGAGATAAGTATGCCCCCAATGCAATTCTAAGGTATAATACATCCAGTCTGATTTTTAACAGGCTTTTGTCAAATTAACATTAACTTTTTTGTTTTTATAACATTCCAACCTCGTTTAGCATCATCTATTCAATTGTGGCATAATTCTACCGTTTGTATTAATTTGCATTACTGTCAATGACGTACTTCTATTTTGAATGCTAACCACAAAGTCCACTATTGTGGCTAGCTTCACATAGATGGGTCCGACCACCATTAACTTCTTAGGGAGCAGCACGTGAGGTGACCGTTTTGGAAAGCCTGGCGTGCCCAAAGTAGAATGCCTCCCATTCAGGCCCAGAAAATAGGATGTGCACATATTTGGTACCATTGGATAGGAAACACTCTGAATTTTCAAAAACTGTTAACCATTTGTCTGTGAGTAAAACAGAACGGATATGGCAGGCGAAACCCCGAGGAATTTCTGTCCTGGAAAAAGTGGTTTTGACAGAGTGCCTCATTTGGAACCCCTCCCGTATGAAAATGCCCATATAAGGGCATATGAATGCAGTACCGATCGCTTCCTCTGGATGTCAACAGTCTCAAGACAGTGTTCAGTTTTGTTTTGAATGCTTTAGAGCAGAGAAGAGGAGAAAACAGGAAGAGTCCCCTTGGAAGTCAACAGAAGAGAACGCGAGCTCCCGAGAAGGCACGCTCTGTTTTTTTCCGTTCTTATAGCTCAGTTTATATTCCGGTTGAATTATTATAGTAAATATACGTAAAAGTGTTCCTAAGGATACATTTAAAATTATTTTTGTTTTTGGACAAGTTTATAGGTATAAGATGAACGAGTTCTCTTCAGGTTTCAATGGAGGAGTGGAGGCTGTAGTTTCTGATTATAACGCACGAACCAAATGGAGATTTATGGATAAAATACATTACTTTTTCTAACAAAAGAACCATGGATTGTCTTCGTTGGACACTTAGGAAGACCTCAGCAGAAGTTCTTCAACAGGTAATTGATTTGTTTTCGCTGTGAAATGTGTTATGTGTGAACCGTGATGGCTAATGAATTCATTGTAATTCATGGTAAATATGTTAGGTGCTACCCTCAAACAATCAAATGTGCTGCTTTTGCCGTAGAGCCTTTTTGAAATCTGACAACGCTGTGATATTGCCAAGAAACAGCTTTTGATGAGTATGAAACACTTGTATATTGGTGGATGTTTAATAATTCAACTTTTGGATTTTGAATTTGGCGCCTTGCATTTCACCTGGTAGTGTCGGGAGTGGGGTGCTAGCGCACTGCTCCCTAAGAAGTTAATCAAATAAGAACTGTCTTGTAAATTATGGTTATTTTAGATGACAACTAGCTATATAGTTATCATCTGTTTCAGTAGCTATCGTTTTACTATGTTTTTGGGGAAGAACATTGTTTGCATCCTTGAGCTAGCTAGCTTTTATTTATGACCAGCACTGTAGGTGCGTGAGACAACTTTACCAGCATCATAGCATATGCATCGATAAATCGTTGTGACATGAAGTGATAGTGTAATCTGTATTAACTCCGTAAAATTTATGAACATGTGAAATTATTATGTGACATGCAGTCATATTCAGGTCCTGATTGGTCAATAAGCTTATTTGACACGTCAGATAGTGTTATTTGACACGCAAAGACCCAAACGGCGTTCCATAGTATGAGAAATCCTGGTTGAGAATGAAACAAATGAAACAGCACAGCAAGTAAGTGAAAAATAGGTTTTGATTATGTTTTACTGGTAATGGGGACATGCGTAAATACTGACCAAAAAGTTATTTTGTTGCCGTGTGAGTGTAACCTTTTATTTAACTAGGCAAGTCGGTTAAAAACGAATTCTTATTTACAACTATTTAACTATACTAGACTGCTTTAAGTATTGGTATCGTTTTTTTTTGGGCAAGTAAAATATCGGATATTGGTATCGGCCAAAAATGTAATTGCAGCCTGCAGATAGAAAATATCCTGATTTTTAAATATAAATACACTCTAAATCAAATTGGCTATGCATGGCCTGTCTGCAAGGAACTAGGAAACATTGCATCAACTTGGTCCGTGCTGAAGCTCGTGCTAGCAAACTTACAACATTGTGTAAAATAGTCTGGGCCCTCAGTTTCCAGCGCCAGTGAGCTCTGGACAGACACAGCTGTAGGCTATTTGCGCAAGGGATAAGAAGTAATCAGGTAGACCTATTTGTATGACATTTCCACGGGATCAGAGAAATACTTTTTTTTGTTATGCTGAGTGGTTATCGGAAGTTTTTAGGAACTATTGTCATTCTCAATGGATGTAAAAACAGACAACCCTCTGCACTACATTTGCGAGCAGGCCAGGTAGCCTGCATAATCAGGTGCGTGTCCTTACTCAACATTGCAGGAGCGTTACAAATAAAAGGCAATAATAAATTGACAACTTGTAAATGGAATGAAATAATAAACGTATTCCTCACAAATGTAGCCTAAGTTGTGTGAATCAGGGCTCGACATTAAGGCTTGTCCGGGGCAAGGAAATAAGTAAATGGTCAGACAACCTGTGTGTGTGTGTGTGTGTGTGTGTGTGTGTGTGTGTGTGTGTGTGTGTGTGTGTGTGTGTGTGTGTGTGTGTGTGTGTGTGTGTGTGTGTGTGTGTGTATATATATATATATATATATAATTTTTATTTAAAAAAAAATCCAGAATGGACAAGTAAATAATCACTGTCAAACTATTACTCTGATCAGAATTGGATCAGGCAGGGCAGTGCATGGTTGACATTCTGAGTAAATTACGTATAGGCTATAGGAATATCTCAAATATGTTTTATTTACACAAAGCAAGAGAACAATGTAGGTAGAGCTAAGAGTATTACCAAAGCAGTGCTGAATGTTTTTTTTCTCTCTTGAATGTCGGATAATCTGGGCCAAAAGCTAAAGTACATTTTTATAGCGGACACTCCAGTGTCTTGTTATAGAAGCCTGAATTGTTTATATATTTTTTTCCATTTGATATTAGGACTTGGCCTATTAAGCCAGTTTCAGTTTAATGTATGCTACATTTCTCGTACTGCGCTATCTCAAAGTTTAAGTTTTTTTTGGAGAGAGTGCGAGAGAACACAATAGCAAGATATACAAATCTAATGAGTAATTTGAACACACCTTAAACTATTTAGGGAGCGGCAGCCTAGGTGTCGGTTTTGGAGAGTCTGGCGTGCCCAAAGTAAAATACCTGCCACTCAGGCCCAGAAACTAGGATATGCTCATAATTAGTACTATTGGATAGGAAACACTGAAGTTTCTAAAACCGTTAAAATAATGTCTGAGTATAACAGAACTGATATAGCAGAGGAAAATCCATCCGGAATTTTCTTTAGATTACCTTTTTCTCCTGTCTGCCTATGGGATTCAATGTTATCTAGAACACAGACTGCAGTACCTATGGCTTCCACTGGATGTCAACAGTCTTTAGACAGTGTTTCATGACGTTAGGTTGAATTAGAAGCGAATAAAATTATTTAGAAGTGGACCCCGGAACTCAATAGAATGACATGCGCGTCCATGGTCTCTTGCGCTCTGTGGTTTTTTCCTTTCCTATCGTTCACGTTATTGTCCGGTTGAAATATTATAGTAATAATACATAAAAGGATACATTAAAAATGATGTTTGATTTGTTTGGACAAAGTTGATAGGTATAATTTGAACGCGTTCTCTTCACGGTTCAATGGGAGATCTGACAACGCTGTGATATTGCCAAGAATCAGAGCTTTTGATGACTATGCAACCCTTGTATATTGATGAATGTTTAATAATTCTACTTTTGGATTTTGAATTTGGCGCCTTACATTTCACCGGGTAGTGTCGGGAACGGCCCGCTACCGCGCCGTTTATCCCTAAGAGGTTAATGAAATGATGCATGCGTGGCTGGGGAAAACAATCCCTCCTTGCTGTTGTGACCCAAACAACCAAAAGCCTAATCCTACTATCTGAAATATCCATAAAAGCATTTAAGACAAATTAAAGTTTTGAAGAGTATTTTCCAAACTATTCTAATAGTGTCTAATGTTCTAAAGTTTCAGCACAATAGCCATTGATGACTTCGCAAATGCTATATAGGCCTAAATAGTGTCATTGATATTTGACTTATATAAAGTATGCTTACATTTTCTCTGTTAAACCTACCCTTTTGAAATGGCTTCGATAGCAACAGTTAATATATTTCGGTAAGACATCTCAATCTTTCTCACCCTGGCACATTGGTAGTAGTTAGTGACATATCAAAGCTAAACCCTGGATGGGAGACCAGTTGGGATAGCTGTAGATGGACTAATTCTCCCATAGGAGGTGCTGCCCAACCTATTGGGTTTTTTCCCTTCTGATTTTGGATCTAACGTTGGAAGATTTGATAACAAGGTTTGTCTATGTTGAAAAATTGGTAACCACGATGACAATCCTGTGGTTGAAATTTCACCCTCAAACGTTGTGTTCCCGCTCATGTTGTGTAGTGGTTATGCTGACGTCTACGTGTTCCCCAGGCGCTGTTGGAGCGGACAGGATACACCTTGGATGTCACCACGGGCCAGAGGAAATATGGAGGGCCCCCACCAGAGGAGGTGTTCCAGGGAGCACAGCCTGGGATTGGAACTGAGGTAAAGCTGCCCGAGATGTACCATTATAACATTTTGGCAAAGCCTTTGACTGATATAGAGATACCTTTGTAAGACTTTGGCCCCAAAAATGGCAACAGACGTTTTATAGCAGCACTACAGCAGTCTTCCCTTGCTGAAGTATCATGAGCTGATCCGATCACATTGTGGAACCCTCACTGATCTAGGCTCTGTTTTCTGCCTTCAGGTGTTTGTGGGAAAGATCCCCAGAGATCTGTATGAAGACGAGCTGGTGCCACTGTTTGAGAAGGCAGGCCCAATCTGGGACCTGAGGCTAATGATGGACCCCCCCTGTCGGGTCAGAACCGGGGATATGCCTTCATCACCTTCTGCGGCAAGGATGAAGCAGCTGAGGCGGTGAAACTTGTAAGTCCCTGCAGTCAGTCAAGTCTTACTTCACCTTCTAAGAACCAAGCGGCTGGTTTCCCAGACAGATGAAGCCTAGTCCTTGACTAAAAATCACTTTCAATAGAGAATCTCCATTAAGTGTGCTTTTTTAGTCTAGGGCAGTGGTTACCAACCTTTTCTGAGTCCAGATCGCTTTCTGAGTCAAAATGCAATTCCGAGATCTACCGCTCAGATTTTATTTTTCATGACCTAGAAAGCGTAAGCTTATGCAACATTAACCAATTAAACAGTTCTGCCGCAATGATATTTGTGCAGTAGGCTATAGGCCCAATACATTATCACTGCATATTGACTATGCTTGAATTGCTCTGCCAATGTTGTTCTTCTCAGACCATTTTATAATTATATTTGAAAAAATGACATATGATCACACTGGTAATAGATCATTTGTTGTGTTACTTTTTATTTTTTTTTACTAGACTGATGGCCTGCATCAGAGGGGAGGGAGCAGCGGTGAGGTTCCCTCTCATCTGACTCGCGTCCCTCTGCTCTCCCTCCCTCTGCTGAGAAAAGGGGACAGTCTTTCAGCTGATTGCAAAACTCAAGTCACACTGCATTGTTTCTGCCTCATGCACCAACTCATGTTATTACTCCGATGACCAGAGTGTAATATTCCTCTATTAAAAATGACAAGCCGCTAATAATAACAATGCAAGCTTAACGGAACACTTTGCTATACTCATTCATTGCAGCTGCGGAGCTGGTTGTAGCGTGAGTGGAAGTAGGGAGAATGCAAATTTTATGGCTTATAAAAGTTTTGAACAAAGTGTTAACAGCTTAAGAGCTGTCATTTTTATTGTGAGGAAGGACAAAACAGAATTAAAAAAACAGATAAAACTGCAGTTCCTCACAATAAAATGACAGCTCTTAAGCCATCTTTCCTCGATTCTTGTTTTCAGTGTGATAACTATGAAATCCGGTCTGGGAAATACCTTGGCGTATGCATATCTGTAGCAAACAACCGCCTGTTTGTTGGATCAATCCCAAAGAACAAGACCAGAGAGAGCATATTGGAGGACTTTGGCAAAGTCACAGGTCAGTGAAAGTGCAGACACCCCCATTTTTGGTTTACATTTGTTTTATGTTCTGTGGGTTGTCATTGGTCAGATATCAGTCATGTGACGCGAGTCTCCTCCTTCCTCCAGAGGGGCTTCAGGAAGTGATCCTCTACCACCAGCCGGACGACAAGAAGAAGAACCGTGGCTTCTGTTTCCTGGAGTACGAGGACCACAAATCTGCAGCCCAGGCCCGCCGCCGCCTGATGAGTGGCAAGGTGAAGGTGTGGGGGAACCCGGTCACTGTGGAGTGGGCCGACCCGGTCGCTGAGCCCGACCCAGATGTCATGGCGAAGGTAAGTCATGTCTTGCTCGCCCACACTCACTCTCTCATTTTTCTTGTCTTACAATTACCTCTCTCTGCATAAACTGAGATGAATGTGGAGTTGAACTGTAATGTTTGTGTCATCAGGTAAAAGTCCTGTTTGTCAGGAAGTTAGCCACCCCGGTCACAGAGGAGCTACTGGAGAAGACCTTCTCTGCGTTTGGAAAGCTGGAGCGGGTGAAGAAGCTCAAAGACTACGCCTTTGTTCACTTTGAGGACAGGGACGCAGCTGTGAAGGTAGGTTACCCTTAGTAAAAACATACTCCTTTATTTTCTCAGTTAAAAAATAATAATCATGTTTTACCTTCGTATGTGTAATACAATTTTTCTGCTTTCCACAGGCAATGGCAGAAATGAATGGGAAGGAGCTGGGGGGAGAGGAGATTGAGATAGTCCTGGCCAAGCCCCCTGACAAGAAAAGGAAAGAGAGGCAGGCTCAGCGCCAGACCACCAGAAACCCAGGGTGAGGTCACAGAGAGACTGCCTGACTAATATCTGAGTAGATCTCCTGTCATGGGATTACATTGAAGCTTATGTGTTGTTCCTGTATTCTGCAGGTATGATGACTATTACTACTACCCACCGCCACGCATGCCTCCACCAGGTAGGGGCAGGGGCCGTGGTGGCAGAGGGGGCGGTGGCTACGCCGCCTACCCCCCAGACTACTACAGCTACGAGGACTACTACGATGACTACTACGGCTACGACTATCACGACTACCGCGGGGGTTACGAGGACCCGTACTACGGTTACGACGATGTGTACAGCATGAGGGGCCGTGGCAGCCGCCCCAGCAGGGGAGGCCCACCCAGGACCCGAGGAGCACAACCCACACGGGGCCGAGGGGGCTATGTCCAGAGGGGGCCACCCATCGGCGGGCCCAGGGGTGGCAGAGGAGGGGGCCGTGGGGGACCATTCCAGCCACAGAGGGGCCGAGGTACCCGAGGAGCCAGGGGGAACCGCGGGGGCAATGTGGGCGGGAAGAGGAAGGCGGACGTCTTCAACCAGCCTGACTCCAAGCGCCGGCAGATCAACCAGCAGAACTGGGGGTCCCAGCCCATCGCCCAGCAGCCCCTGCAGCAAGGGGCCGACTATTCCGGTAACTATGGTTACAGTAATGACACCCTGGAGTTTTCACAGGATTCTTATGGGCAGCAGTGGAAGTAGACGCATCAAAAAAGGTATTTGGCAAAATAAAAACAAAAAGTACAGGGGGAGAAAACATAAGGAGATTGGCGAAATTTTTTTGATTGACTTTTTATTCTTCATCCCTCACGGAACAAAAACAAATTTTCACTGAGAGAAAAAAAATGGACAGACCCCCAGAATTGGCACATGATTGGCTGGAATTGCATTTTGGCCTGAAGATGTGAATGTAACCGTTTTGCTGAATCATTTCTTACTCTTACGGTTACATGGGACAAATGTCTTAAAACACACATCACTTTTACCTTCCAACATTTTGTTTGTTTATTTTAAGCCAACAATGAGCATTTTAAATGTGGACATTCATTTTCAAAAGTCTGAGGACATTAAAATCATGATATTGCCTTGTAGGAAAGTTTGTGTCCAAGCCCCTCCATCCCCTACTTGTATTCCCCTTATTTCTGGTTTCTAATAGTGGCATAGTGACTTGCTTGTAAATAATTGCTTATGGCTAGCGCTTCATATTCATTTTTTGCCGTGATGGAGAAAAGAATCCACAGGAAGTAGAAAAAAATTGAACGTTTTGTAATGTTAAGTGTATGTCAAGCATTTCTAGAGGTAGATCAATTGTGTTTTTTAAAACTGATATTATTATATAACTTCCTATGTTTTCTTTGAACTTGCCCGTTAGTTTGGTTTGGCTTACCTTAAAAGCCATTGCAGTTTTGTTCTCTGATGTTTGTATTTATAACTTTTACGTTTGTTCCGTTTCAATAAAACTCAGTTGAGCATTATTCAATTGTCAGATACCTTCAAATTCAATGGTGTCATTCAGTATTTGAGTCTACTCCTAAACCTACCTCAAATTTCACATTTGGAACGAGATTTTGTTGGCTTTTTGCTCAAAGAATAAATAAAGATTCCAAATGAAATTGTCAAATACCAAAAGACTGGATGACAGAGCACAAATGATGTTTGAATGACTGAATAAAAAAGGATTCTAACCCTTTATTTTCCAGGATATGCCACCCTCTTATGATCTGGTAAAAGTTCAAAGGTATACAAATAAAAAAAAATGAACACAATAGTTGTACATTTTGTACAACGACGCAGAAATTTCTACCTTGCAATCATTTACATTGGACTCCACAGGAAGACCAGAACAACCGAGAATTCAAATACATTCCCCTACCCGGAAGGCACTGGATCAGTTGCAACTCACCTCCACTCAAACACCATGAGGCCCAATTATACAGTCATTTGTTATTACAGACCGGGAACCTCCAAAGGATAAAAATGATTCACAAATTATCAAATTAATGTCTGTGCTGCTGCTGCTGTACGTTGTCTTTTTGCTGCTGTAGCAATGACCCTTCAAGCCCTGCTGTTGTTCCATAGAGAAATGCTAAGAGCAAATGCCTTTGGTTTCATTTATATTATTTATTTGTGTTTTATCTTTTGTCCTTTTATTCCAACTTACCCAGGTGGTGAAGCGAGAACGGCATCGCTTGAGTGAGGAAAGAACTCACCCTGAACGGTGTTCCTTACAAAAGGCCCGGGTGAGCTAGTTTAGAGTACTGTCTTTCCTCACCTACAACTGCTGCTAAAATCAAAGGGGGGGGATTTCCAGCCACAGTCATGCCATGCTCGTTGTTATTGTTGTAACTAATATACTACTGTGGTTGATGTAGGCCTAAATTTCTAATGTATTATTTTTGTCGGTGTCAACTACATCAATCCTTGCATCCTCAAACTAGGGTAATGAAGCTTCTAAATAATTTCATTATTGTACATCTAGATCGAAGACAACTTCAAATCTGGAGAAAGTCCTTTATCATCCCCCTTACTTGGGATGTAGCCTAGACATCCTGATTGACCAAGAAGTGGTAGGTCACAGTAGTATTAAAGCCAGAAGCAGATTAGATTTTGTTAATCTACGGAATGAAATGGACAAATACAGACAGTCCAACACGAGGCTTTTATATAAAGGAGATAGGCCTGAACCCCCAACACCTGTCACTTAGGCAATTCCCTATATGGTGCACTACTTTCAAACAGCCTCTAGGGCCCTGGTCAAACACAGTGCACTGCATAGGGATTAGGGTACCATTTTGGGACACACTTGGCTACACCCTGTTGTGATCATCGCTTCAGCTGTCACCGTGTCACGTTCTTTAAACTCGAGGCAGCTTTTTCAACGAAAGCAAGGGGGACTAGAATTCCTTTTATTTTCTCTAACAAAGCATATTTGTTTTATTGGGCAATTCTAAACTGACATTGACTTTCTGTATGATGGATACCTGTTACTACTGTGGTAATTGATAACTACACTGATCCCAATGCCTTTGAAGATTACAATAAATCAGCTGCTGGGCAAGCGATTGAACAAAAGACAGTGCCTGGAATATGGTCTTTACATTTTATATCCACATGAGGGCAGTGTCTATTTGTTTTACTGGTGTGATTTATATTGCACCAGCAAATTATATTCATGTTGCCCTCAATTTAGCTTTGTATTAATGTCTGATTTTTAAAGGATGCTATTTAATAAGAGTAGTTGTGTTTTATATGTTGCTTCTGTCACCAGACTGTAGGGGAGCTTCCCTCAAGCTAGCCCTCACCCTGCCCTTCCTGTGGATCAGTTAGGTTGGGCTCATTCGAGATGGAGTGGACTTATGGGTAAGGTCTTATATTTGTTCCTTTTCTATTTCGTTCTGTATTATACATTTATCATTTGAAATTGGAGCCCTTCATTTATATTACAGTATAAGAGGTAAATCCATTGAAGATGCGAGGAGTTGTGATGTCATAATTGTTGTTCACTGTTTGCATAGAATATTCCAATAGGATTCCATGATAACCTAGCATTCTGATTTGTTTTCAAGACTCCATTGAGTTGTTGCCAAACCTATGCTATGTTTCATAGGAATGCCTGATATTTGTTGATATGGCTTTCTCTATGTGGCCCTTTTCCAGCCCTCCTCCTAAGGAGACCTCTGTTATTTTCTCCAAACTCCCAGCCTGGGCCACAGTGGGCATTGACATCTCCCCTGATGAACTCCTGGCATATTTCCGAGCCCAGGCAGATGAAAAGACTCCAAGGCTACTCTACTACATTGATTTCCTGTCCCCATACCTCTCACTTCTGCTGCTGGTCTTTGTCATAGCTGCTGGCTACCATGCTTACAGAAAAATACAGAAAGGGAAGGTAAAAATAATATTTTTTTAAATATAAAATCTTTAATTTTTATTTTAAAAAATTGTATTGACACTGTTTAATCTGTGGATTTGTTCTGGTAATTAATGTTTTGATGTGTCCACATCCCTATGCAGGAGTGGTTGGAGGTAGACTCCCTGTCTAAGCAGCTACATCAAGGCCTGGAACTTAAGGAGAGCCTGGCAGAACGGGTGAGGGAGGCCATTCAGCGCCTGGAGGCCCTGGAGGAGGCCAAGCGAGCCGTCCGGGTCAGAAGGGGCAGGCACCGTCACGACTGTGGCTGTGGCTCCTCCACCAGATACCATGAAGACAGGCTGCTGGACACCAGCCAGAGACCCAAAAGAGACAAAATATGAGGGAAAGTTGGGCCGTGTGTGTCCCCCATTTGTTGGTCCCATTTTTCATTAACTGAAATAAAAGATCCCATTTTCCATACGCACAAAAGCTTATTTCTCACAAATGTGTGTACATCCCTGTTAGTGATTATTTCTCCTTTGCCAAGATAATCCATCCAACTGACAGGTGTGGGATATCAAGAAGCTGATTAAACGGCATGATTATTACACAGGTGAACCTTGTGCTGAGGCGTGTAATTGGCATGCTGACTGCAGGAATGTCCACCAGAGCTGTTGCCAGAGAATGTAATGTTAATTTCTCTACCGTAAGCCACCGCCAATGTTGTCTCAGATCATTTGTTAGTACGTCCATCCGGCCTCACAACCGCAGACCACGTGTAACCACCCCAGCCCAGGACCTCCACATCTGGCTTCTTTACCTGCGTAATTGTCAGAGACCAGCCACCCGGGCAACTGATGAAACGGAGTATTTCTGTCTGTAATAAATCCCTTTTGTGGGGGGGGGACGTGTTCTGATTGTCTCGGCCTGGCTCCCAATTGGGTGGGCTTATGTCCTCCCAGGCCTACCCTTGGCTGCGTACATCAGTCATGTGAAATCCATACATTAGGGCCTAATGAATTTATACTGAACAACAATATAAACGCAACATGCAACTATTTCAACAATTTTACTGAGTTACAGTTCATATAGGAAATCGGTCAATTGAAATGAATTCATTAGGCCCTAATCTATGGATTTCACATGACTGGGCAGGGGGCACAGCCATGGGTGTAGGCCCACCCACTTGGGAATCAGGTCCAGCCAATCAGAAAAAGATTTTCCCTACAAAAGGGCTTTATTACAGGGCCTCCCGAGTGCCGTGGCGGTCTAAGGCACTGCATCGCAGCGCTTGAGGCGTCACTACAGACCCGGGTTCGTTCCCAGACTGTGTCACAACCGGCCGTGATCGGCAGTCCCATAGGGCAGCACACAATTGGCCCAGCATTATACGGGTTAGGGGAGGGTTTGGCCGGGGGTGTAGGCCGTCAATTTAAATAAGAATTTGTTCTCAAGTGATTTGCCTAGTTAAATAAAATTTGCCTTGCTGACAGCTTGGCACACTCTTAGGATTCTCTCAACCAGCTTCATGAGGTAGTAACCTGGAATGCATTTCAATTAACAGGTGTGCCCTGTTAAAAGTTAATGTGGAATTTCTTTCCTTCTTAATGCGTTTGAGCCAATCAGTTGTGACAAGGTAGGGTTGGTATACAGAAGATAGCCCTATTTGGTAAAAGCCCAAGTCCATATTATAGCAAGAACAGCTCAAATTAGCAAAGAGAAACGACAGTCTATCATTACTTTAAGACATGAAGGTCAGTCAACTTTTGAAGTTTGTTCAAGTGCAGTCGCAAAAAACGTCAAGCCCTATGATGAAACTTGCTCTCATGAGGACCAACACAGGAAAGGAAGACCCAGAGTTACCTCTGCTGTAGAGGATAAGTTCATTAGTTACCAGCCTCAGAAATCGCCAATTAACTGCACCTAAGATTGCAGCCCAAATAAATGCTTCACAGAGTTCAAGTAACATATCTCAACATCAGCTCTTCAGAGGAGACTGCATGAATTAGGCCTTCATGGTCAAATTTCTGCAAAGAGACCACTACTAAAGGACACCAATAATAAGAAGGGGACAAGATTTTATATAAAGGCCTAAACCCCGAACACCTGTCACTTAAGCAATTCCCTATATGGTGCACTACTTTCAAGCAGCCTCTAGGGCCCTGGTCAAACACAGTGCACTACATAGGGAATAGGGTACCATTTTGGGACACACTTGGCTACACCCTGTTGTGATAATCGCTTCAGCTGTCACCGTGTCACATTCTTTAATCTCTAGAGGCAGCTTTTTCAACGAAAGCAAGGGGGACTAGAATTCCTTTTATTTTCTCTAACAAAACATATTTGGTTCCAACCACTGTCTTTGTGAGACGTAGAGTAGGTGAACAGATGATCTCTGCATGTGTGGTTTCCACTGTGAAGCATGGAGGAGGAGGTGCTTTGCTGGTGACACTGTTGGTGATTTATTTAGAATTCAAGGCAAACTTAACCAGCATGGCTACTGCAGCATTCTGCAGTGATACGCCAACAAATGACTGATGAGTTTGACCTCAGAGTGAAGGAAAAGCAGCCAAAAAGTGCTCAGCTTTTGGAAAGGCATTCCACGTGACTACCTCATGAAGCTGGTTGAGAGAATGCCAAGAGTGTGCAAAGCTGTCATCAAGGCAAAGGGTGGCTACTTTGAAGAATCTAAATATAAAATATGTTTAACACTTTTTTGCGTACCGTATGTGTTATTTTGATAGTTTTGATGTCTTCACTATTATTCTACAATGTAGAAAATAGTAAAAATAAAGAAAAACCCTTGAATGAGTGGATGTTCTTAAACTTTTGATAGGCATTTTTTATTTTTATTGTTTATATACGGTTTTGTTCAAGTAAATTAACTTGTTATTCTTTGACGTTTCAAGACTGGTGTGATGTATATGAAAGGTGGGGATATGATTTAGCTTGTCAAAAAGCAACAGTACCTATTTCCATTGAACATGTACTCTTTTATGATGTATTTCACAGTTGTCTAGCACTATTACATCACAATAGGGGTTGAGGTTGTTGAATTTCATATTCTCAAGTCTGCATATACCGAATTTGTTTTCTCATGAGCATACAC
Source organism: Brachymystax lenok tsinlingensis (assembly GCA_030435695.1). Lineage (NCBI taxonomy): Eukaryota > Metazoa > Chordata > Actinopteri > Salmoniformes > Salmonidae > Brachymystax > Brachymystax lenok. The sequence goes on from CM059799.1 coordinate 36,411,889, forward strand.
CTCGTCAATTGACTGGAGAAGAAAAGAGGACACTATCAGAGATGGCGTGCATGAATCTCTGTGGGATCCCCTCGTGGTCACAAGTTGGAATGGAATTCCCTCAAGTGAGCATTCGGGACAAATCTGTCCATGGCGCTTGCAGTGATGCCATGTTCTGGGCACTTCATGAGTGGCCCAATGTCATCTTTGCTCTGGTTGTGGTCATGCTGATCATCCTCTTCATCAGCCTTAGAATCATCAAGAGGAATCAAAACCAGGTGACTGAACAAAACGTTTCATCATAGATTTGTCTGGGGGTTAAGACAAATGTATATAACTTGCATATAACTTGCAACAATGATTGAGATATTATTGTTAATTTTCATTTCAACCGCTGCCGCCTCAGCTGCAGTACACTGCGGACATGCAGTCGATGTTTCAACAAGGATTCAGGCTACAGGAGGTGATCGATCAGAAGTTGACTGCTCTGGACACACGACTGACCAACCTAGAAGACTTTCTCTATCGACTCTGGAGACCGTCGCGTGGAGGACACTTCACGGGCTCGGAATCTGACGAGAGCTCGCTTCCCAGGAACACGCGCAGATACTCGGAATTGTCCGACTGAAAACTGCTTTTTCTGTTCATCGACAATGAAGGATAATTGGTGGAAATTTTGTGGTATATTTTTTAACACCCGAATAATCTTTTGAGCAAAACATTAAATTTTTGTTAACCTGTTTTCAAGTTTTCATAAACATTTTATTAAAAGTTGTACAGTGCAAGCTTTTACATCAGCCAGCTATGTTGAATGCAATGTATTGTATGGTTTGGAAAATGTTTCAAAGGGCAACCTGAAACCGGACCTGTGCTATTACCTATCACACATCTTTGCAATATGTTTTTAATATATTTCATTGACAGTTATTGAAGGTCCCTATTTTATTTTTACCTGTATTAACGTGTTTGAGCTCAAACGCTCCAAAACGGCCTTGACAGTCATGTGATGGTGGAAGTTGTGACGTCAGAGCGAGTGAAGCCGTAGCCGAGATGGCGGCTGCTGGAGGAGAGCCCTCTACTCAGAGTGGTCCGGATGATTTGTTCAATCATTTCTACACAGAGGTAAGGCACATTTAGGAAATGCATGTGAGTCAATGTGTTGGTATGTTACCTAACATTATGGATTCGACAAAATACCGACCATTCGTCCATTGGACCTGCATTTATGAGGCCTACAAGCATTTGCTAGCTAAAAAAAGCTAGAGAGGCTAAAGTGAACTGGGCTAGCTAGCTCGCATAACACGGTGTGTGGACGAGCTAAGCTAAGCTAGCAATTGCTAACACTAACAGAGTAGTGTTGTTGATTCGCCAGTACACTTCTCTGTGGTCGTTGCACGCATATAGTTTGTTACACCTCCATTCTATCAGTGTACTGGAATTTTGTTTCCCATTTAAACAGTGGGGGCATGGTTGAGTATTTGATCTGTTGTTTTGTGCTCTTGCTAGCCAGCACAGCAGATTCGACCCTCTTTACAGCTAGCTGCACAAGGTTGGACAGGCGTCCTGTGTAGATTAAGATATAGGACTCTGGAAATATACCTCAATCCAGGGATGAGAAATGTTCATGTTAATGTATAGTACTCAGAATTGTCCCATTATCCCAATGGTTACACCAAGAAGATTGAAAGACTACTCGTTTTTAGAAGTCATCCAATCTTCTCGGTGTAACAGTTAGGGTAATGGGACAATTTTAGGAGTTTAACACATTTCTCATCCCTGGATGGCGGTTCATTTTCTGAGCCATATCTCGCACCAGCTCTGGGGTGTCTTAATCTAGACAGGAAGCCCTAGTGCAGCTGTAAGCAAGCGGGTCAGATCTGCTGGCCTGTGCTCTGGCATGAATGTAAACATGCTCAGTGCCATCTATCCAACCTTCCCCAAGTGGACTCACGAGTCCCGACAGATAATGCTACGCCAGCTGGCCAGTGAAAGGGCCCAAGATTATGTAAATATCCATTTGCTTGCTAATATGACCATGACTGAACTTCTGTGACCCTACCTAATATGGCATGTCTCTGTCCAACAGGTAAAGCAGATAGAGAAAAGAGACTCGGTGCTAACCTCGAAGCAGCAAATAGACCGGCTGCTCAGACCCGGGTCGTCCTACTTCAATTTAAACCCGTTTGAGGTAAGTGGCTAGTTCCCGTCACATGCAGCTGTAGTTGACCTATTATTATTGTGACAGGGTTGTTGTGTATAACTGCATTGAAGTGTCCTTAGTACAACACCAGCGACCTCATTAAGAGGTTCAAGCCTCTTGCCATAATGGCTTAGGTGTTGTGCTGACCGCCGCGTCGTTGCGTAGGGTTTCAACCCATTTGAGATGCTTGTTAAAGGTGCAGCATTAGTGTCAGAAGTTAAATGTTAACTCTGTGTGACTGTTGTATTTGGGTGAGATGGTAAAGTGCAAGAGTGAGTTTCTCAAAGGAAAAGGGGTAGTGTAACATTTTGTTTTTATTTCACATTTATTTAACTAGGCAAGTCAGTTAAAAAATACATTCTTATTTACATTGATGGCCTACCAAAAGGCCTCCTGTGGGGACAGGTGCTGGGATAAAAAAATTTATATAATATAGAACAAAAGGCACATCATGACAAATAAGACACACAACACTACATGAAGAGAGACCTAAACCAACAAATGAAATCTCATTTTATTTGTCACATACACATGGTTAGCAGATGTTAATGCGAGTGTAGCGAAATGCTTGTGCTTCTAGTTCCGACCATGCAGTAATATCTAACAAGTAATCGAACAATTTCACAACAACTACCTTATACACACAAGTGTAAAGGAATGAATAAGAATATGTACATAAATATATGGATGAGCGATGGCCGAACGGCATAGGCAAGATGCAGTAGATGGTATAGAGTACAGTATATACATATGATATGAATAATGTAGGGTATGTAAACATTATATAAAGTGGCATTGTTTAAAGTGGTTAGTGATACTTTTATTACATCCAATTTTTTATTATTAAAGTGGCTAGAGATTTTAGTCAGTATGTTGGCAGCAGCTACTCAATGTTAGTGATGGCTGTTTAACAGTCTGATGGCCTTGAGGTAGAAGCTGTTTTTCAGTCTCTCGGTCCCAGCTTTGATGCACCTGTGCTGACCTCGCCTTCTGGATGATAGCTGGGTGAACAGGCAGTGGCTCGGGTGGTTGTTGTCCTTGATGATCTTTTTGGCCTTCCTGTGACATCGGGTGGAGTAGGTGTCCTGGAGGGCAGGTAGTTTACCCCCGGTGATGCGTTGTGCAGACCTCACTACCCTCTGGAGAGCCTTGCGGTTGTGGGTGGAGCAGTTGCCGTACCAGGCGGTGATACAGCCCGACAGGATGCTCTCGATTGTGCATGGCAGCAACACATGACAACCCAGCATAGTAGCAACACCACACCTTATTTTAAATTTTTTACCTAACACTTATTTTTCCTAACTGCATTGTTGGTTAAGGGCTTGTAAGTAAGCGTTGTTGTATTCGGCGCATGTGACAAATACAATTTGATGTGTGTGCTTTGGGGACTTTATAACAGAATGTGACTGGCAGAACGGGTGTTGTATGTGGAGGATAAGGGCTGCAGTAAGTATCACAGATAGGGGGGAGTGAGGCCTAAGAGGGTTTTATAAATAAGCATCAACCAGCGGGTCTTGCAACATCCTTTGTACAACACCGGCAACTTTGTCTAGCGGTTTGAATCGCTTGAGGTAAATACACATCTGTGTTGCTTAAGCGATGCAGTGTAAACTTGGCTTCCGGTGAAATGCCCAATTTTGAATTTCAGGTGTTACAAATTGATCCAGAGGCAACAGATGAGGAGTTGAAGAAGAGGTTCCGAGCGGTAGGTATACTACATATCTGACAGTAGGTACCGGAGGATCCGGTCTCGGACCTACCGGTTCCAACACAGCTTCCAGGTCACAACACTGTTCAACGGCTAACCCTAGCTTTCCACCTTCACATACTGTACCTGCTAGTCACCCGCTCCCTATTAAAATACTATTTGCACTGACTCTTGACACACCCATTCACACTTTCATACATACACTTTCACTCACTACCATAATTGTTGTTATTATTTAATTGTACTGCTCACTTTATCTACTGTAAATAACTGTCATTGACAGTACATTTCATAGTAAATACTGTATATTCTATAGTTTTATATTTCCCACCAAATCTTTATAGCTGAATCCTTAATAGTGAAACAGCCACATCCATTTGCAATATTACAACCACAAAGAAGTTACTGCAAACAACGAACACAGTTTTTTTCCCCTCTGACATCATTACATGCATGAAGAAAGTAGAGCCCGACTGATATTGGATTTTGGGGTCCGATGCCAATTTTAGGGGGGCAAAAGTCACCGATTATTTGTATACAGTTGAAGTCGGGAGTTTACAAACACTTAGGTTGGAGTCATTACAACTCGTTTTTCAACCACTACAAATTTCTTGTTAACAAACTATAGTTTTGGCAAGTCGGTTAGGACATCCACTTTGTGCATGACACAAGTAATCTTTCCAACAATTGTTTACAGACAGATTATTTCACTTATAATTCACTGTATCACAATTACAGTGGGTCAGAAGTTTACATACACTAAGACTGTGCCAGCTTGATGTCATGGCTTTAGAAGATTCTGATAGGCTAATTGACATCATTTGAGTCAATTGGAGGTGTACCTGTGGATGTATTTCAAGGCCTACCTTCAAACTCAGTGCCTCTTTGCTTGACATCATGGGAAAATTTAAAGAAATCAGCCAAGACCTCAGAAAATAAATTGTAGACCTCCAAGTCTGGTTCATCCTTGGGAGCAATTTCCAAACACCTGAAGGTACCACATTCATCTGTACAAACAATAGTACGCAAGTATAAACACCATGGGACCACGCAGCCGTCATACCGCTCAGGAAGGAGACGCGTTCTGTCTCCTAGAGATGAACACACTTTGGTGTGAAAAGTGCAAATCAATCCCAGAACAACAGCAAAGTACCGCTGCTGCTACTCTGTTTATCATATATTCATTTTCACTTTAACTACATTCATGTACATACTACCTCAATTGGGCCGACCAACCAGTGCACATTGGCTAACCGTGCGATCTGCTTGTGTCCCGCCACCCACCAACCCCTCTTTTTACGCTACTGCTACTCTCTGTTTATTATATATGCATAGTCACTTTAACCATATCTACATGTACATACTACCTCAATCAGCCCGACTAACCGGTGCCTGTATATAGCCTCGCTACTGTTATTTTTCACTGTCTTTTTTACTGTTGTTTTTATTTCTTTACTTACTTTTTTGCACTGTTGAACAATAGGTAAGTAAGCATTTCACTGTAAGGTCTACACCTGTTGTATTCGGTGCACGTGACAAATAGACTTTGATTTGAAGATGCTGGAGGAAACGGGTACAAAAGTATCTATAGCCACAGTAAAAACGAGTCCTATATCGACATAACCTGAAAGGCTGCTCAGCAAGGAAGAAGCCACTGCTCCAAAACCGCCATACTATGGTTTGCAACTGCACATGGGGACAAAGATGGTACTTTTTGGAGAAATGTTCTCTGGTCTGATGAAACAAAAATAGAACTGTTTGGCCATAATGACCATCGTTATGTTTGGAGGAAAAAGGGTGAGGCTTGCAAGCCAAAGAACACCATCCCAACCGTGAAGCACGGGGGTGGCAGCATCATTTTGTGGAGGTGCTTTGCTACAGGAGGGACTGTTGCACTTCACAAAATAGATGGCATCATGAGAAAGAAAAATTACGTGAATATATTGAAGCAACATCTCAAGACATCAGTCAGGAAGTTATAGCTTGGTCGCAAATGGGTCTTCCAAATGGACAATGACCCCAAGCATACTTCCAAAGTTGTGGCAAAATGGCTTAAGGACAACAAAGTCAAGGTATTGGAGTGGCCATCACAAAGCCCTGACCTCCATCCCATAGAAAATCTGTGGGCAGAACTTAAAAGGCGCGTGCGAGCAAGGAGGCCTACAAACCTGACTCAGACACCAGCTCTGTCAGGAGGAATGGGCCAAAATTCACACAACTTATTGTGGGAAGCTTGTGGAAGGATACCTGAAACGTTTGACAATTTAAGTTAAACAATTTAAAGGCAATGCTACCAAATACTAATTGAGTGTATGTGAACTTCTAACCCACTGGGAATGTGATGAAAGCTGAAATAAATAATTATCTTTACTATTATTCTGACATTTCACATTCTTAAAATAAAGTGGTGATCCTAACTGACCTAAAGCAGGGAATTTCTACTAGGATTAAATGTCAGGATTTGTGAAACTGAGTTTAAATGTATTTGGCTAAGATGTATGTAAACTTGAAAAACATACCTTTTATAACACAATTGACGCTCCAAAAGATTAACAGATATTCTAAATGTTGATTTCTTAAATAATGTTAATTGAAGTACTTAGTTAATAACATTCTATTTGTGGTTTACATGATAACAATCAAAAAGCAACTTTCTTCTATAAGTACAGAAGTAAATACAAAACAGTTGTTCGGTTTACCTTAGACAAATCTTTAAGTTGTACCTATCTACTGCAGTGGGTAAGAATCCATAAGTGTTTGTGCTGAAGCACCACAAGCACACGAATAAACAATAAGGGCTGAATTAATTAAACTTAGTCTCAAAGTAAATCTGAAACTGCGCTGTTCATAACCTATGCAGAAACTTGCAGTTGGTAATGTCACCACTAGATGTAACTTGTATTGAGTGGATTCACTACAGTGCTTTACAAAGGTCATGTAAAGAAACACTTTTTTAAAATATTTTATTTAACTAGGCAATCAGTTAAGAATAAATTCATATTTACAATGACGGCCTACCCCGGGCCAAACCCGGACGACGCTGGGCCAATTCTGCGCCGCCCTATGGTACTCCCAATCATGGCCAGCTGTGACACAGCCTGGAATCGAACCAGGGTCTGTAGTGACGCCTCTATCACTGAGATTCAGTGCCTTAATGGCAACCTTGCAATGAGAGGGTCGTCCCTAGTTACCACAGCCACAAAGTCACAAACCCTGCCTATTTCTACAATCTCTCTATCTCTCTTAACCTCACCGCTAACCTTATGGCTAACCCTAACCTTTAAGTTAAGACCAAAAATCAGCGTTTTGTTTTCCTATATTTGTTGTGACATTGTGACAGTGGAAACCCAATCAGAGCTTATGACAAGCTCACGCTAGCTCTTTTATTAGGACAATGTTTTCTGACTGAAACCGTCATGTCAGTGACTGTTATTCAGTACAACATTCATCGGCTATATATTTCAACTGCAAATGGCCATTCTCTGATGACTGAACGTTCATGCAGTAAAATAGTTACTGCACTGGTTTTAGTAACACGTTGTCATTTAGCTAGCTAAATGACAACAATCTTATCTCATCAAGAATGCAAGCACATCGCCTGAGTGATGGATCTGCGCCAACGGTCTTGCTTTTTGCAGAAAACGAACTAAATAGGCCCACTGACATAAGGGCCCAGACAGTAATGTATCAAGGATGAGTGTCCGCACAGATTGCTAGCTAGCTAAGCTAACTACTTTCCTGCAGCCAACCTTTTGAATTTCATTGCACCCTGGCACAACCCCTAGATGGAAAATGGTATTGTTTTTAAAGATCATTTCATGCAATTCTATGTATTTTGACATGGCTTAGGCGTATGAGCATTGTGGAAAATGTACAAATAAAAACCACAGGTCAGGTGTGTTCAGGATGCTTTGAACGTTAACACTCAACATTCACTGAGTTTTTGTTACTTAGACATTTTGGGGGATTCAATTTAAATGACTTTTTTTTAATTAATTGGCAGTGGGTAACCAAATCATAGATGGCCATAGACTGCTTTCAAGGTAAGGACACAAAGATTTTGTAATTTGGGTGAACTATCTCTTTAAAATAGGGCTGGAAGAAAATCCTGCTTGCTGGGTTGGCTTCCCCTGAAGTGCTGGGTGTTTTGAAAAGGTTCTTGTTATAACAATTAATTTCTGTCACCCAACCTTCAAGTGAATATCAGTTTTCAGGTGGTTTATGCCAACTAGTTGAAGCTCCTTGACATTATCTTGCTCTACATAGACAACAGAATCGTTTGTGAGTTGAGTCCCCTTACCGTCTCTGCCTAACATATGCACAATACTAAAGTGTCAAATTATATTTGATACCTGGAGCATTTAATATCTAATGCCTATTTGTATATCTTACTCAAACCTTACTCACAGCCTAAACGCCAATCACAGAACGGGGGGGACTAGTGTGAATGAAATCGACTTTAGTATATGCTGTCAAACGGCTGAGTTCTGCAATAGAGACTGGAGTAACAGCAACCTAATTCTGTTGACAACATTGTACATAGAACAGCGGCACCGTGCTACTCTTTTTAGAGTTTTATAAACAGAGAACGTTCTCTCCAGCTCCACTGTAACCTTGAAGGGCGTTTCTTTAACCCATGCATCCAATCCCCTGGATCCTTTACATAACTAGACCAATCATCTGCTTCAATGTGCCGCGGTTCAATGCTGTGGCGAGAAATGACAGTAATAGACGTTCAGCTCGTGATGTTAAATGACAGTTGCAGATGGTCTGATTTCAAAACGATTTGGAGTATAGTTGAAAAGTTAACGAGCTGGCTATACAATGGACTAATTGAAAAGTACTGCTTTTCTTTTTCTAATGCGTGAGATATGAGGTGGGTGCTGTGAGAAGAGGGTCAAATGTGTGTGTCTCACGGCCAATGCTTTATCTGTGGAATAACGACCGATGCAAAGCCTTTCACAAAAATATATCGGCCTATAAAATTGGTCAACTGATTTATCGGTCAGACTCTACAAAGAAGAGCACTACGTATTGCAATTGTCTTTACCATTCTGCTCGCACTCCTCAGCTCTGCAACAATAACAAAGGCAGTGGGGCGGCAGTGGCACACTGCAGATTCCACCTTTAATGTTCTACTGCCTTATTTGTGTTGCACTGTTACCACTTATTGCCTTATTTTTATTTTGAGTTCATGTTTCACTGAACTGTTGAGAGAGAGCTTGCAAATAAGCATTTCATTGAACTGCTTACCAGTAGTGTAAAGTACTTTAGTAAAAATAGTTTAAAGTACTACTTCACTATTTTTGGGGGGTATCTGTACTTTGCTATTTATATTTTTGACAACTTTTACTTGGGGTGGCAGGTAGCCTAGTGGTTAGAGGATTGGGCCAGGAACTGAAAGGTTGCTGGATCTGCCCCTGAACAAGGCACTGTTACCTGGTAGGCTGTCGTTGTAAATAATAATTTGTTCTTAACTGACCTGGTTAGTTAAATAAAGGTTAAATTAAATGTAAAAAAAAAAAAAAACTTCACTACATTCCTAAAGATAATTTTGTACTTTTTTTATTTTCCCTGATACCAAAAAGTACTCATTACATTTTGAATGCTTAGCAGATCAGGAAAATTGTGAAATTCACGCACTTATCGAGAGAACAGGTGGTCATCCCTACTGCCTATGTTCTGGGACTCACTAAACACAAGTGCATCTTTTGTAAATAATGTGTGTTGGAATGTGACCCTGGCTATACATACATTTTAAAAACCAGAAAATTGTACCTTCTGGTTTGCTTAATATAAGGAATTTGAAATGATTTATACTTTTATTTTTGATACTTAAGTATATTTAAAACCAAATACTTTTAGACTTTTACTCAATTATTATTTTACTGGGTGACTTTTACTTGAGGGACTTTCTATCTATACTTTTACTCAAGTATGACAATTGGGTACTTTTCCCACCACTGCCCTGTGTGTGTGTGTGTGTGTGTAACAAATACACTGATATTGTTGATTCTCACACTAACGAAAGCTAACTAATTTCTCCTTCCATTTCAGTTGTCCATCTTGGTCCATCCAGACAAGAACCAGGATGATCCAGACAGAGCACAACTAGCCTTTGAAGGTAGAAATATGATTGCAGGCACAGTATGTCTACATCAGTTAGCCTAATACATTCAAAGAGTTCTTAACAACCCCAATCCCACTGTATTTCTAGCTGTGGACAAGGCATACAAAAACTTGCTGGACCCAGAACAGAAGAAGAGGGCAGTTGATGTGATCCAAGCAGGAAGGGAATATGTTGAGCATAATGTGAGTAACTAACCGCCTGTCCCTCTCTTCACACATCTCATAGGTACAGTAGTTTCCCAAATGGAACCCTATTCCCTATATTGTCCACTACTTTTGACCATGGCCCATAGGGTTCTGGTCAAAAGTACTTCACTATAAAGGGAATAGGGTGCCATTTTGGGACACAGATTTACTGTACAATTGTATTAATACTAGTGATGCCACTATTACAGTTGAGTTCATGTGTTGCCACAGCATATGACACTTCAACTGCATCTTTTTTTATTGCAACAGATGAAAGAGAAGAAGAAACAGCTGAAGAAGGATGGGAAGCCTCAATTCTTGGAAGAGGATGACCCAGAAATGGTATTGACAAGTGGTTAAGTATAAATTGTAACAGATGTAAGGCTGTTTTTGAGATTTAATTTTACTAAGGAAACCACTCTTCTCTTGATCCTCAGTTCAGACAGGCGGTGTACAAGCAGACTATGAAGCTGTTTGCAGAGCTTGAAATCAAGAGGAAGGAGCGGGAAGCCAAGGACATGCATGAAAGGTAATGGTGCCATTTCACTCAACTTGCCATTGATTTTCAAGTCGATTTTTTCAAACTTTAGGCCACTTGGTAACATTCAGTGAAATCCCTGAGTGGTTTTCTTCCTCTACGGCAACTGAGTTAGGAAGGACGCCTGTATCTTTGTAGTGACTGGGTGTATTGATACACCACCCAAAGTGTAATAACTTCACCATGCTCAAAGGGATATTCAATATCTACTTTTATTTTACCCATCTACAAATAGGTGCCCTTTGCGAGGCATTGGAAAACATTCTTGGTCTTTGTGGTTGAATCTGTGTTTGAAATTCACTGCTCGACTGAGGGACCTTACAATTATCTGTATGTGTGGGGTACAGAGATGAGGTAGTCATTTACATTTTATGTTAAACACTTATTGCACACAGTGAGTCCATGCAACTTGTGACTTGTTAAGCAAATTTTTACTCCTGAACTTAGACTTGCCATAACCAAGGGGTTGAATACTTGACTCAACACCTTTCAGCTTTACCATTTTTTTATTAATTAGAAGGAAAAAAACTATAAACATAATTCCACTTTCACATTATGGGGTATTGTGTGTAGGCCAGTGACACAAAAACGTAATCTAATTTTCCATTTTCAATTCGAATCGTGTAACAATAAAATGTGGAGAAATTCAAGGAGTGTGAATACTTTCTGAAGGCATTGTATGTCGTTCATGAAATACAGAACATATCAGCACAGAAGACTCACAATGTGTGCAGTTGCATGCACACTAATGTGATTGTTGTGGATAGTCAGATTTAATATAATAGTTCATTTAAAATGTTTACATGCTTTGCAAGAAGAACGATTTCCCTAATAATCCTATTTACGTGGACGCATCTGAAATCAGTGCCACCAGGTGCTTCAACAAAGTACTAAGTAAAGGGTCAGAATACTAATGTAAATGTAATATTTCCATTTTGTTATGTTAAATACGTTTGCAAAAATTTTAAAAAACATGTTTTTGCTTTGTCGTTATGGGGTATTGTGTGTAGATTGAGATTTTATATATATTTTTTTTTTAATAAGGCTGTAACGTAACAATGTGGAAAAAGTAAAGGGGTCTGAATACTTTCCAAATGCACTGTACATGGCCTTCAATGTCTTTGTGGTTGTCTTTTTGTGTCCTTACGGAGGGAAAACCATGGAATTCAATGTTTCATGTTGTTTTTCTTTTCAGGAAAAGGGCAAGAGAGGAAGAGATTGAGACGGCAGAGAAAGCTAAGCGAGAGAGGGAATGGCAGAAAAACTTTGAGGTATGTTGAAAAAGGGTTGTAAATACATTTTAGTAATTTTGGGGGGTTAATTATGTTTTGAGCAGAACTTTGATCATCACCCAAAATAAGCTGTTATGAGAAGAGACGGAGTGCCTACTGTTGAATAACAATTAGCTCTTCAGTTGTTCTGAGATTCAGGGCTTTGGTGTTGCCACCAGCAGCAGGGTGAACTGCAGACAGTCATAGTTGTTTCAGAAGTCGTCCCCGATATTGCTGTTTACTTCGTGCATCACTGACTCTACCTTATATTTTCACAAGGAAACAAGGGATGGGCGAGTGGACAGTTGGAGGAGTTTCCAGGCAGGCAAAAGCAAGGCTAAAAAAGAGAAGAAACCCCGGTCCTTCCTGAAGCCTCCTAAAGTCAAGATGGAGCAGAGAGAGTGACCTCTGAGGTGTGAGGGTTAAGGATACTACCCAAAGGCTACATCCCGATTCTCCACCCTCTTCCAGAAGTGTGTACTTGCACACTCCACGTAAGCATTGTCTGGAGGGAGTTTCCACCATTGTAAAAATTCCACCATAGCAACTGTACACTTCGGGAGAAGGTTTGGGAATCGAGACTCAACATTCTTACTTACACTTGACAGTGCATCCACCCTCCTGAGAAATGTAGTTTTGTGCTCGTTTTTTTTATGTACATAAATCTGTGATCTGCAACCTCCATGGGACCATCACACTTACTGGCCTCAATCAAAGTAGAAAAGATGACAGGAAATCTTCCATTTCTGTAACCACCTTAGTGGACTTTTTGTGCTGTATTTTATTTTTTATTTTTATTTTTTACCTTTAAATAAAAGCTTGTTTGTAACAAGCCAATTTTGTGGTCTACCAAGTATTGACTCCGAAACGAGGCAATCTAGTTGAGGGTAGAACAATGAAATCCTTAGCTAACGACTGCCTTGTATTTGTGTTCGTCAATAGGTAGAGGATGCTATAACATGTTATTAAGGAGTTTTCCCCTTACTGTGAAACACAAGGACAATATCCAGCCACACTTGGAGGACAATGGGAGTAGTTTACTCCCCTATTCAGGCACTGTGGTTGTAAAGTGAGGTAGTATCCCCACATCTCAAGGATCCTGCCATCCAGATGATCTGCTCATCACAATTTCAAACCCACAGTGGGTTGGGATTCCACTACACAGGTAGCGTCCCAATTGGCATCCTATTCCATATATAATGCACTACTTTTGACCAGAGCCATATGGGTCCCGGGAATAAGAAGTGCACTAAATAGTGAATGGAGTGTCATTTGGGATAGACAGAAAAGTCTACTCCTATTCCCATGATGATACCTCCTCTGACTTTGTTTTGTCCAATACATTAAAATGTGTTACCCCAATTGACCATTGGTCATGAACCCTCTACCTATCTAACCACTAGTAGTGTTCTTTAATTAGCAGTAGCATTGTGCATCCATTCTGTTTTCATATCAAATGTTTAATTCACTCAATCTACAGTACCATGGAAAGTCGAAGCCTAGTCTGTGAGGGCTGTTTTTCTGTCAGTTGAACTGTAACAAATAAAAATGGCCAAGATATTCTTAAGAGATAGTCAGGTCATCGGAGTGTGATCAAAGCGAAGAGATTTGTCAGTTTGTTCTTGCCTGTAAGTGAAGCATGATGAGCCCAAGTTTAGTCTTCTGCAACATTTTGTCTGTAATAATCATTCATTGAAAATACATTTGATTGCTCATTTGTCAAAGCCAACTAGACATAAATTGTGACTGAGCAAAAAATTCTACAAATGTATATTTACTTAAAGTGCGTAAGTTGTAAATCAATTCAATGACAACTATCAAGTGTGCACACATAGGATACAACATGAGGATATTAAAGTGAACATGTGGCGATACAGATAGAAATGACTACCAGCACCAAAGTGGTCTCTGGCTACAGAGACATAAAGAAAAGATGGAGCAATTATAAATGCATCTTCACATTCTCTGGACACCCGCAAGGTCTAAGTTTGCGCCCATAAAATATAATGTAGTCTACTGTGTTAGCCAGACAACCACTCACAAGGTATAGACTACCGATTGTTGTCTGTGGTGATTAAATTGCTGCATGCCTATTGAATGGATGTTTGGCTTTCTGTGGTGCCAGGGCATGTATAGCTTTGCTTTCGCTTATGGATAAATGTTTATTGGTAGGCCTATTTGGTCGTAAAGTTCTCATTTTAAGCCTAACATTTCTCAAAGCTATACAAGGTGTAGCAATGCTGCCATTTCTTTTGACTGCTGGCTATTAAAAGTTGGAAATTCAAACATTGCAGATTGTAAAATAAAATAAATGTTTGATGCAACAGCATGCTAATCAGCTACCAATAATGTTTTTGAATATACAATTTTCCTATATAGGCTAGGTGAACCTGCATCACGAGCCTTCCTTGCGCTCTAGTGCTGAGCAATTAACCAAAATGCCAGTTATTTTTTGTTTTTTAAACAACTAATTGACGAATGTCGGTTAAATTATTTGAATTCCATTTCGTTCAGTTTTTTTTTCTGTGAGCTCAATGCGCACAAAGCTCAGTTGTTTCAGACAAATCAGATCCAGCCTGAACTATGTGATGTTGTAGTTTCCAACAGGCCAATATTCTACATAGTTTAGGGCATAAAACATAGTAATTACCTACAATGATCATAATTCATTGCGCATCTACTAGCCCGATCTGTTTCTTTTACGCCTGCTACAGAAGAGGGAAGAATGCCGATGGTGAGGTCATATAGCGAGCAGCTGTTGCTTCACAAGGTATCTCTGCCTGAAAATACATGATCTAAGTGGTTAATGGTTGGTATTCAGCGGTCATAAAAGTATGCCTTATGTACTTTGAAGAACTACAAAATAGTGATTTTGTCAGACAGCATAGGCAGCAGCTCTTTAGAGATGAGATGACTTGGAATGAAATAAAGTCATCAAATGTAATCTACACAGTTGTAATATTGTTAATAAATTATTGTTGTGATAAGCAGTAATGGGCAGTCACTATCATCATTGGACTTTTTAATAATTGTTTTATTCTGTGTTACAGCATTCAACCCACATAATGCATAGTGCATTTCATGTTTTTAAACAATTATCGAAAACGAAATTGAAAACCATGATTATTTTTAAAGTAATCAAACGTACTTCAAAAAGCACTAATCGCTCAGCACTATTGCGTTCTCTCCGAGCTTGGATAGAAAGCTGGGAGTCCATCCTCAAAACATTATTCTTACTAGGGATAGTTTCATTATGCAGTGTACTATCTATAGCTGTACTGAACACAAATATAAACGCAACATGCAACAATTTCAAAGATTTTACTGAGTTACAGTTCATATAAGGCAATCAGTCAATTGAAATAAATGAATGAGGCCCTATTCTATGGGTGGGCCTGGGAGGGCATAGACCTTCCCACTCAGAATTAGTTTTTCCTCACAAAATGGCTTTATTACAGACAGAAATACTCCTCAGCACCCCCCTTCCCCCTCCTCAGATAATCCTGCAGGTGAAGAAGCCGGATGTGCAGGTCCTGGGCTGGCGTGGTTCCAAGTGGTCATCGGTTGTAAGGCCGGTTGGGCGTACTGCCAAATTCTCTAAAATGACGTTGGAGGCAGCTTATGGTAGTGAAATTAACATAAAATTCTCTGGCAACAGCTCTGGTGGACATTCTTGCAGTTACCATGCCAATTGCACACTCCCTCAAAACTTGAGACATCTGTGGCATTGTGTTGTGTGACAAAACTGCACATTTTAGAGTGGCCTTTTATTGTTCCCAACACAGTGTTTAATTAGCTTCTTGATATGCCACACCTGTCAGGTGGATTAATTATCTTGGCAAAGGAGAAATGCTCACTAACAGGGATATAAACACATTTGTGGAAATATGAGAGAAATAAGCTTTTGGTGCCTATGGAACATTTCTAGGATTTTCATTTCAGCTCATAAAACCTTGGCATGACCCTGGACAACACCCTGTTGTTCTCTGCAAACATCAAAGCAGTGACTCACTCCTGCAGGTTCATTCTCTACAACATCCGTAGAGTACGACCCTACCTCACACAGGAAGCGGCACAGGTCCTAACCCAGGCACTTGTCCTCTCCCGTCTGGACTACTGCAACTCGCTGTAGGCTGGGCTCGCCGCTTGTGCCATCAAGCCCCTGCAACTTATCCAGAACGCAGCAGCCCGCCTGGTTTTCAACCTTCCCAAGTTCTCTCACGTCATTCCACTACAAGACCATGGTGCTTACCTACGGAACAGCAAGAGGAACTGCCCCTCCCTACCTTCCAGCTACGCTCAAACTCCACACCCAATCCAAAGCACTCCTCAGGTCTCTTGGCCAGCTCCCACTCAGCCCAGGCCAAGCTCTTCTCTGGCACCCCAATGTTGGAACCAGCTTCCCCCTGAAGCTAGGACTTCAGAGTCCCTGCCCATCTTCTGAAAACAGCTGAAACACTACAGTAGCTTAAATAATCTTCCTCCTCACCTCGACTTGACAGTTCCTAGAAAATGTAGTAGCGACAACGATGAAGAATTACAAGGACAATGCTTGTGTATTCAAGTAGAGCTGATGCAGCTTTTTGTTTTTGTTGTTGCAGTTTTGTAGATTCTTTTGTTGACTCATTTGAGCAGTGAGGGTTTGTTACTGGAAAAATAATTGCCACCAATTTAAAACCACATGAGCCTTGTAGGCCAACTGAGCATTTGCAAAATATGGAGAGTTGGCACCACCTTCCGGGAAAGATTCAAAACAGGCACAACCATTGACGCAAATCAACCAGACTGGCGGCGAGGTGGATCGCATTCTGACAAAGCCCCTGCAAAGAAGTTCTGGCCTGATTGCTCTGGGTGTTGCCTATTTCAAAGGCACTTGGGCTGGGGTTCAAGTCCTCATTTCATCTCCTGAAGTTGTTTTCAAGCTTCATCTATTGGCTCTTACAAGTACGTATTTGCGTGTGTATATATAGATCAATAACTCAGTTCAGTCAAAGTAGAGGGATGGAGGACTTCCAGCTAGATGGGGAGGTGCTCACTAGCATTTCCATGATGACCCAGGACCATTAGCCAGTGAAATTGGGAATCAACTCAGACCTGGGCCGCACAGTTAATTTGTTCTCACAACCTGGTATAAGAAGTTGTAAATACTTCTTACTGTTCATTAAAAAAAAATCCAATTGATCTGATCTCTCCCCTTCTCCATTTTCTCCCTGCCTTCTTGCAGGATGATGTCAGGATGTTTGTGGTCCTCCCTGATGAGGTCACTGCCAACATGACCTTGGTGGAGGAGAGCCTGATGGCCGAGTTTGTCCAGGACCGTTCAGTTTCTGCACGTGGCCGTCACACTGCCTTCCAAGAGTTCAGCTACTCCACTGACCTGCTGCCTCTGCTTACTGACCAGGGTGAGTACTCATTCATTCCACCTTATCCTGTCTTTGAATTGTTGTCTCCCTCCTCCACTCCCCATCTCTTCTCAACCCTTAGGACCAACAAAACTAGAAACTTTAGGAGTGAAGTAAAATAACTTTTTTTTTTTTTTTAAATGTGTACGTTATTGTGGACTATGTTGTGTCTTCTACAGTCTTTGATGGCAGAGTGCATCTATCTCTCTCTTATCTCTCTGTATCTATGGCTTTTACATTTTAGTCATTTTAACAGACGCTCTTATCCAGAGCGACTAACAGGAGCAATTAGGGTTAAGTGCCTTACTCAAGGGCAAAACGTAATAAAAAAACATGTCACCTAGTCAGTTCGGAGATTCAAACCAGCAACCTTTTGGTTACTGGCCCAACACTCTTAACTGCTAAGCTACTTCCCACCCTCTCTCTGTGTCTCTTTCTCTGTGTGTAAAGTAACGATAATAAAAAATAAATAAGAGGGAAGATGTTAAGGTCTCCCTGCCTATAAGGGGTAAATATCAGTTTCTAACCTGTCAAGTACCTTCTGCCCTCCCTCTCTCCAGGTCTATCTTGATTGGTTGCAGGACCCAGACCTGTGTCCTGTAAAGCTCAGCAGTCTCAATCACAAGGTGGCACACACACACACACAAACCAGCACTTAAGAGGATCCTAAGAGGAGACCTTTCAATAAATATCATATGTAGAAATCTTATCAAATAAATCAAAGGAATTTAAAAAATAATAGCAATAGTCTGTCTTCTCGAATCTATTTTCCTTCCTCCGTGTCTTCTATGTGGTGATGCAAATAGCTTTACTAGTGAAGGGAATTTCAAATATTTTCAGTCTGCGTTTTTTTTATATCCTTCTCTGGTTCAGACTGGTCTCTGCTTGGGGCCTCCAAATCACTAAGTCCGCCCCTGATGAGAGGCTCAACTAAAGATGTTGCAGAACTGCTGTATTTGAAGCAAACACACCCTTCTGCCCAGTTTCCCTGATGTTGCTATGGCAATCAAGCTGGTGTTCTTAATGTTTTCTATACTCAGTGTATAGATAAAGATATCCCCTGATATTGACCCTTTTCTCCCAGTGACCCACTCTACACAGCTGCCTCCAGAACAATATTTAGTTACCAAGATGTACCTAAGGACCATGTCAGGACCTTTTTAGGACGTTCTCAGGACTTTCATTTTACTAGCCATTAGGACGTTGCGTGACGGTCCCAATGGAACGTTTTCTGGGGGACCTTTTTCTAGTTCAAGGACATCACCAACCATGTCAGGACATTCTCAGAACTTTCATTTTACTAGTCATTAGGATGTTTGCATGATGGTACCAAGGGAACGTACCTGCTAACAAAAATGTGTCATTAGGACGTCCCCGGAACATCACAAAATGGTTGCCTAATGTGGTCAGGACGTTATGTCATTGTCCCCTGGATGTTTTTAACTAGTTCCCGGTTTGTCCCAGGGACTTCCCCGAGGACGTTTTAGGGAAGTTGTTGAGACAGTGTGTCATGGTCACACGGAAGGTTTTTGTCTAGTACTTAGTTTGTTCTGGGGACATCACCTGACTCATTTTTCTTTGCAAGGTTATATCTATAAAAAACATTGCATATTAGTTGAGATTTTAGTAGTAAGGGGTCAATTGTGTCATTTGAAAGTCTTGATATTACTGCTAAAGTCAGGTTTAGAGCTAGGATTCAGAAATGTGGTAGTGTGTAGTCAGCTATTACTGAAGCAATAAAATAAAAAGTGAATATTACATTATGAATAGTGTAACTTTAACCAATAATGTAATAATCAACACAATGTAATAAACTTATGTTATGCGTTAAGCATATTTATGACATTATCGGCATTTATTACATTATGAATGAAAAAGTTATTACATTAGCAGCTAGTACATTATTGGCAGTTATTACATCAGTTGCTACAAGGCCTGAGGCACTTTTTCAGTCACATTTCTGAAGCCCAAGAAACAAACACTTAGCTTCTTAGTACATATGGAAATTGAAAAGGCTTATGATTTACTTTTGAGGGTTACTGTCAAAATGATTTATTTAATAAAATAGACATTGATGACAGGCGCTTGGGCCCCCAGAGCTTGTGGTGTCTGATATGCTAGTGCACTTACCTCTCATCTTTAAGCAAACTGAAAAGGTAGACTCAGCGAAATGACATTGCCACGAGCACTACCGCAGATATTGGGATATAGGGAGATGCAAGATGACGCTCTCACATTTGCACATGCGCACGGGTTCGCTTCAAGCTGTTAGAGGGTCGTAACTAGTTACCACAGCCATAAAGTCATAAACCCTGCCTATTTGTACAATTTCTCTTCTTAAAAAGGGATTTTTAACCTAACCTTATCTAAACTGCTAACCTTATGCCTAACCCTAAATTAAGAAAAAAAAAACATGCATTTTTATAATAGACAATTTTGACTGTGGCAACTAGTGGAAACCATGTTTTAAAAAAGAATTGTTTTATTGAACCTTTATTTAACTAGGCAAGTCAGTTAAGAACAAATTCTTATTTACAATGAAGGCCAAATCCTAACCCGGACGACGCTGGACCAATTGTGCGCCGGCCTATGGGACTCCCAATCACGGCCGGTTGTGATACAGCCTGGAATCGAACCAGGGTCCGTAGTGATGCCTCAAGCACTGAGATGCTGTGCCTTAGACCGCTGCACCACTCAGGAGCCCAACGTGGTAGGTACGGGACCAAACAGCCTTGCGCTTAGTTGTTGCGGAAATTGACCCACTATTCTGTTTACTTTATGCATTACATCATATTGTTGAGTCTACCTTTACAACTTTGGCTTTATTGTAATTTCTCATCACCACACAAGACCTGTTGTTTTTCCCCGTAGTTCAGTCTTCTCAGAATGTCTCAAGGGAAAGTGTAGGTAACCTCGTCCCCAGTCTCAATTGTTATCCCATATACATGTCAACAGAGAGAGCCTGCTGGTGGACGAGATTAAAGTGTTAGATGATATGTAGCCTCGGCCCAGGCTTTCACGCACGTGAGCGAAGCCTGGAAGCCGAGGCCAGGTTATATGAGTCAAGTCTTTTGTCTCACATTACTTTACACTGGTCCCCGCCTGAGGCCATAGAGCTCTGGACGCCTCCCGTCACGTTCAGACTGAGCCCCTGGAAGGCACCAAACAGCGAATCATCCTTCGCAGATTTCTGGTTCCTCTTGGCATTTGTCTTACTCTACATGAAAATAGAAAAAAAAAGAAAGGTTCAATTATGCCTTTTGTAAATCTAAAATCCTGGCCAACAGTACCCATCATATAAACGAGAGACAGAGGTCAGTTCAATTAGACCTATAAACCCCAAAAACTCCTTTAGTCCTTCAAAATTAAATTGATATCTTCTCAGATCAGATGTCTACTGAACGAGTGACCTCCTCCGGTTATTATGACCAGTCACAAATGACATGCCCACAGACTGAATTACCTTAGGGAGGCAGTGCTGGCTCCTGAAATGCTGACTCCTCCTTCTGATGGACCTTTCTGCAATCTTCTTCTCTCTCAGTTTCCTACAGTAGCACAATACGGAAACATTAGAGATGCTTCAGTGGCATTTTGTGAGTCTCCCAAGCAGATATATCTAAACGTTTGATACTTATCTATGTAAGCTCTACGGGTCGGTTTCCCAGACACAGATTTAGCCTAGTCCTGGACTAAAAAGCACGCTCAATGAAGAATCTCCATTGAAAGTGCTTTTTAGTCCAGGATTAGGCTTAATTTCCTTCTGGGAAACTGGCCTTTAATGATTTTATATCTACTAAAAACAATGGCCAACCATCCCTACCTTTCTCTCTGAATGTCAGCCTGGTATGCACTGAGCCAGGAGTCTGGTACGGCTCTCTGCTTGGTACAAGTTTTGGTGCAAGTTTTGGCGCAAGGGACACTCTTTCTCCTGACTATGCTGTGCCTCCGGACTACAACTACGCTCTTCCGTCGAGCCGCTGTGCTCACGACTACGCTCTTCCGTCTGGCCCCTGTGCTCTTTTTGGTGGCTATTTTGTTGTCCGGTTTGGTCCCCGTCCCTGACACATAATCGCTGAACTGCTTGATGGGATCACCCAGGGCCTTAAGATCCACCATAAGATCCATCTAGTTGTGTGTCTGTGCTGCTTTGAGCACTACAGTAGTGTTTCAGTATCTCTCAGCTGATTGACTGGAGGAACTCAACTGATGGGCTGTTTTTTCAGACCTGTCAACAGCAAAGATAGAATAATGATTGAGTTGGAAGTAGAAAAGGAGGGAAACGACACAAAACTAAATACATGCAGTGTCTCTGATTGTAAGTAGATCTGAACAGTCTTAGAATGGTTCCATTGTCATTGATAATGCCCTTTTGTCAACTACATTATTTAGAATACAGCCAACACATACTGATAAATAATTACAAATACATTATCAAACAAAAATCTATGCAAGGCAATTTCAAGTGTGACATGCATCCTTTTCTAATTGCACCTACCTGTAAATATTGTCTATTTGCAGTATCCAATAAAGCCAAGTACTTCAAATAATTCCTCACAGTGACAGCATTGTTTGAGGTTGGACTAGTGCGCATTTGTCCGGGAAAGTGGCTAGTCTCCTCTTATGGGGATTTAACAGATGACCCTCCTTGCTTCTCAGGCAGATTAGCTGAAGACGTAAGCGCTACTTATTTAATTAGAACCTACAGGGTCGCAAACAAACCAGTGTAGGAAAGAAACACGCATGTCATGTTGATTTCAATGATGACATGGAATGACCTGTTCCCATTTCTTACATTTGGTTAGTTTGTAATAAACTGTCAGTGTAGGTGTAGTATAGGCCTACGTGTTGCCAGGTTATATTTATTTTAGTTCTGATGCGATGGATGGGTAATCTGACCATACAGTGAGGGGGGAAAAAGTATTTGATCCCCTGCTGATTTTGTACGTTTGCCCACTGACAAAGAAATGATCAGTCTATTATTTTAATGATAGGTTTATTTGAACTGAGAGACAGAATAACAAAAAAATCCAGAAAAACACGTGAAAAATGTTATCAATTGATTTGCATTTTAATGAGGGAAATAAGTATTTGACCCCCCTCTCAATCAGAAAGATTTCTGTCTCTCAGGTGTCTTTTATACAGGTAACGAGCTGAGATTAGGAGCACACTCTTAAAGGGAGTGCTCCTAATCTCAGTTTGTTACCTGTATAAAAGACACCTGTCCAGACGCAATCAATCAGATTCCAAACTCTCCACCATGGCCAAGACCAAAGAGCTCTCCAAGGATGTCAGGGACAAGATTGTAGACCACACAAGGCTAGAATTGGCTACAAGACCATCGCCAAGCAGCTTGGTGAGAAGGTGACAACAGTTGGTGTGATTATTCGCAAATGGAAGAAACACATAAGAACTGTCAATCTCCCTCGGCCTGGGGCTCCATGCAAGGCCTCACCTCGTGGAGTTGCAATGATCATGAGAACGGTGAGGAATCAGCCCAGAACTACACAGGAGGATCTTGTCAATGATCTCAAGGCAGCTGGGACCATAGTCACCAAGAAAACAATTGGTAACACACTACGCCGTGAAGGACTGAAATCCTGCAGCGCCCGCAAGGTCCCCCTGCTCAAGAAAGCACATATACATGCCCGTCTGAAGTTTGCCAATGAACATTTGAATGATTCAGAGGACAACTGGGTGAAAGTGTTGTGGTCAGATGAGACCAAAATGGAGCTCTTTGGCATCAACTCAACTCGCCGTGTTTGGAGGAGGAGGAATGCTGCCTATGACCCCAAGAACACCATCCCCACCGTCAAACATGGAGGTGGAAACATTATGCTTTGGGGGTGTTTTTCTGCTAAGGGGACAGGACAACTTCACCGCATCAAAGGGACAATGGACGGGGCCATGTACCGTCAAATCTTGGGTGAGAACCTCCTTCCCTCAGCCAGGGCATTGAAAATGGGTCGTGGATGGGTATTCCAGCATGACAATAACCCAAAACACACGGCCAAGGCAACAAAGTGGCTCAAGCTGAAGCACATTAAGGTCCTGGAGTGGCCTAGCCAGTCTCCAGACCTTAATCCCATAGAAAATCTGTGGAGGGAGCTGAAGTTTCGAGTTGCCAAACGTCAGCCTCGAAACCTTAATGACTTGGAGAAGATCTGCAAAGAGGAGTGGGACAAAATCCCTCCTGAGATGTGTGCAAACCTGGTGGCCAACTACAAGAAACATCTGACCTCTGTGATTGCCAACAAGGGTTTTGCCACC
This sequence comes from Brachymystax lenok tsinlingensis, assembly GCA_030435695.1. Lineage (NCBI taxonomy): Eukaryota > Metazoa > Chordata > Actinopteri > Salmoniformes > Salmonidae > Brachymystax > Brachymystax lenok. Next base: position 36,435,569 of record CM059799.1, read on the forward strand.
AAGTACTAAGTCATGTTCTGCTGAGGGGTCAAATACTTATTTCCCTCATTAAAATGCAAATCAATTTATAACATTTTTCACATGCGTTTTTCTGGATTTTTTTGTTGTTATTCTGTCTCTCACTGTTCAAATGAACCTACCATTAAAATGATAGACTGATCATTTCTTTATCAGTGGGCAAACGTACAAAATCAGCAGGGGATCAAATACTTTTTTCCCTCACTGTACATCATAGTGAAAGAGGGGGTAGGGAGAGAGCACCGATGGTCTGGAGGAACCCTGTTAAAAGGAATCACTTTAGTTTTCAATATCAGAGTGGGGGAATCCTCTTTCCTTTATAATAGCTGCCAATTGAAGTTAACTGATTCATTGATCCAATATCAGGTCAAGATCCTATGTGGAAACGTCTAACCTTGACCCATCAGCCTTCCACCCCTTTGTACCTGATCATGTCTATACATTACTTGATGGAATTAATAAATATTTTTTTTTTTTTAATTACCAACAATCTCAATTATAAAACTTGGTTGCTTGGGTTATTTTTTATTTCTATAGCTAGACGTTTAAAAGGTTAATAGTTTTGTTCATCCAGTGAACTTAACTCTCAACCTAATGTCTGCCTTGGTTGCTACATATAGTGCATTCAGAAAGTATTCCACATTTTGTTACATTACAGACTTATTCTAAAATTGATTACATTTCTTTCCCCCTCAATCTACACACAATACCCAATAATGACAAAGCGAAAGAAAGTTTTGAATTTTTAACAAATGTATATAGTTTCTTGAAAACAAATGCCTTATATAAATAAGTACTCAGACCTGTTGCTATGAGACTCAGGTGCATCCTGTTTCCATTGATCATCCTTTAGCTGTTTCTATAACTTGGAGTCCACCTGTGGTAAATTCAATTGATTGGAGATGATTTGGAAAGGCACACACCTGTCTATATAAAAGGTCCCACAGTTGACAGTGAATGTCAGAGCAAAAACCAAGCCATGAGGTCGAAGGAATTGTCCGTAGAGCTCCGAGACAGGATTGTGTTGAGGCACAGATCTGGGGAAGGGTATCAACAAATTTCTGCAGAATTGAAGGTCCCCAAGAACACAGAGGCCTCCATCATTCTTAAATGGAAGAGGTTTGGAACCACCAAGACTCCTAGAACTCAACTGGCTGCCCGGCCAAACTGAGCAATCAGGGAAGAAGGGCCTTGGTCAGGGAGGTGACCAAGAACCCGATAGTCACTTTGACAGAGTTACTCTGTGGAGATGGGAGAACCTTCCAGGAAGACAACCATCTCTGCAGCACTCCACCAAATCAGGCCTTTTATTTTTAATACATTTGCAAAAATGTATTGCTTTGTCATTATGGGGTATTGTGTGTAGATTCATGAGGGGGGGGAAAAAAATCATACATTTTAGAATAAGGCTGTAGTGTAAAAAAGGTCAAGGGGTCTGAATGAACTTTATCTGCCTTAGTTTACCAGCATATATCTACAGATTCTTGCTGTGTGTAAGCTTTGCTCTTACGTTTATGGTAGCAGATGGGAGAAACAGATGGAGCGAGGGAAAGCAGGCCAGGGACAGTGAGGCAAAGAGACGGAGGTAGTAGAGAGATGAGTTAGTGACGGATGGAGGAGTACCCATGACGTTAAGTACACCTGCCAGGCGGCTGCCACAGCGGATCCTCCTGTCCTTGGCCCTTCCGGTGGGTGAGCCTGCTATGCCAGATCTGGAAGGCAGACTTCAGAGGAGTTTCCATGGGTGAATCTCAATCTTTCCTTGCATTCTACCTATTCCTTCTCAAAACACATTGGAGGAGAACAATGAGGGGAGGGACCATGGACCTTCTCTAATAGGGTTGATCAGAATGAAGGAAAGATGAAGGTAGCGCTACAGACTATTTGGTTAGTAGTAGCAGAGTTGGTGGTAAAATACTAGGAAATAGAGCAATAGGCCAGGGTCATTAGGGGTTTCCTGACAACCTGCTATATCTTATGCCAACACTAGTTTTGCCAGACACACAGAGTCCTTCTAAAGGATAGTCACAAGATAAATCAGGGATTCAAAGACAGTCAAGCATTTAAGATAAAAAGCCTTCGCATAACTGTGCCAGAGGCCAAAGCTGACATGAACAGCACTATAAACATGGCAAAGGAGGACTTAACTTTAATTCTACACAATCATACATATTTACATTTAAATCTCATACAAAAAGTACTGTACAGGGAGATGACCAGCAGTTAGCGTCTCATAATAAATACTGTAAACTGTGCTGCTGTGTGCACGTGGCATTTGGATGCCACACGTCTACTATGACCCTGTGGGTACGTGCACTCTCATAGACCACAAGCCTGATCCTATCACAAAGTATAAAAGGCAGTTTGCGTTGTGTGGGGGGTCAGTTCCCCAGATAAGATGACCAGCTGAGTAAACACATCTAGGAGTGAGTACTATTATTACATTAATATGGCAGCATAAGCCCTCTCCTCAAAAGCATTACGTAACAGAAATAAATATATCAATAAGAGAGGCCTATATAAACAACGTGGTGTGTCAATCACTCATTGCCAAAACATGTCATCCAATTGGCTAATATTAGTCCAGCTCGATGGATGGGGGATGGACAAGGCTCCAAATAAATAGTGCACTTTAAATGGAAGAACTAAACACGTTACAATTCCCCTCTTCGCCAATTGTCTGACATCAAACGAAAGGGTCACAATATTTGATTTCATAGAGAGGTTCCCTCTTGCTCTCACTAGTGTTCCACTTAATGGACCTAGACCAGGCCGGTCCTTTTCTTTACATGCGGAAGACTGGAGCTGGGTAGTTTAAGGTTGGGCTAAAAACTCCTCTCGTCATGTCTTCTGTTGGGGAGTAGAAGCTGAGAGAACTGTCCTTTTCTGAAGTCCTTCTGGTCTTCTAGCTGCCAGCATGAGCCCCTCTCCTGGCTGTGGAGGTGAGGCAGTATAGTAAGCAGGAGGGAACAGGTTCATGCTGTGATACACCTTAAGTGGTCGTATCTGTCTGTTCCACCTTAAATCCCTCTATCCTTAAGAGTCTGGAGGCCCTGGGTCACCGGCTGATGTCGCGGTTGCCCTCCCAGCTCTTCCCCCCCACCTCATCGCCTGCTGTCCCCGATTCGAAGAAAGGGTGTCTGAGGGAGTTGGCCAGAACCAGGCGCTTAGTGGGCTCGTACTCCAGCATGCTCTCAATCAGGTCAAACAGCTGATGGTGCTCCTCGGCCTCCGACAACAGGTACCTCTGAGAGACAGAGACAAAGAGAGGGTATACGGAGATGTGATTTGCGTAACAATGAAAATCAGGAACCGTGGATACTAGATTTGGGGTTAGGGTTCATTTATCATGTCTAAATAGAGGAGGATTGTAGAAATGCCTGGTTAATCCGATATGCGAGGGTGAATGAGAGGTAGAGGGGAAAGAAGATAAAGTAGTGGGGTGCTACACAAGGAGGGAAAAGGAGCTGCTCTCTTACCCGTAAGGGTTTGCAGTTCTCCCTCACGTATCTCCCAGCCGATGAGCTTTCGTCCCAGTCCAGGCGGCCACGGTAAAAGTATTTCTGCTTCCTGAGTTGAGAAATTGTCTAAGATTGAGGCGTGGCATACAGAGATAAAAACACTAGAAGAACAGTGTGTGTGTGCACGTGCATGCAGGGGCAGCATCCTGGAAGAGTTGCCATAGGGTTCGACACAGACATAATGACAAGCATCACTAACAAAAAGGCCCTTTAATGTGGTATGGACCAAACTTGACTTTGACGCTCTGCATCAACAACTAGACGCTATAGGGGTGTGTGTTGGATTGCTTTTTGACCTGCAACTAACTACACAGATGCACCTGGTCGTGTGTGTGTGTGTGAGAGCTCTGACCTTGTCTTGCGTATCATCCTGGAGGGCACTGGCCCCAGTATTCTCTCCATCATAGCCAGATGCTCCCTGTTATCATGAGTCTGAGGGAGGGATGAACAAACAAGATAGCCATGGTAAATCTTAATTTCATCACCATTTCTCATTCAACGTATAAAACAGCCATAAAAGTAGATTGTGGATATCAGCAATGCAAACAGACCCTTATCAGAGCGCTCACCTATCTTGAAACAATTTTAATAACGCTGAGTAAAATGTGGCTGAAGTTGAGCGCTTCGAATAGAATGTGTGAGCTGGCATCTATGGTGTTAGAAGCACAGCCAAGCAAAACTCAGAACACAGAGGACAACCTCAACCAAGGGTTGATCCTCAATAGGATTAGCAGCGGTGTCTCCCTGCTGCTCTCTCTGGCTCAACACGTGAGTGTTTGCTTGCACGTGTGCAAATGTATTTGTGGGTACACATGTTGGTGTGATGCTGGTCTGACTCCGGGCTGACCAATCCGAGTGACCAGGCAGCAAGCTATTCTGTGCTTCGTTCAGTCCTCCCTGACAACCTGAAATCGACCAATCTAGGAAGGCAGCTGTCGCCACAGACAGCATTGGGTTGGGAAGTGAAGTGGGGTTTTACCTGGAACAAGGTGAAGCCTAGGTAGTACTCGAACAGGATGCAACCGATGCTCCACACGTCACATGGCTGGCTCCAGCCCAGCTCTGCAGGACAAAACACATAATGGGTAGAAAATAACATTTCTCTGGTGGTTTCCCAGAGACAGATTAAGCCTAATGCTGGATTAAAAAGTATTTAAAATTGAGATTCTCCATTTAGCTTGTATTTTAGTCTAGGACTAGGCTTAGTCTGTGTCCAGGAAATGGCCCCTTATTATTCAATGCATATTGAATTGGTGTAGACTGGTGGAACCTAATAAAACAGTGGGGAAAAACTCCATTCACGACACTAGCCACACTCTTGCAACAGTGCATTGATTTATCAAAAGCAACAACCCAAGTTTCAACACAGCAGTGTTCTGCCTAAACATTGTCACTTCACAACTAGCATTTCAGATCAAGAGGGTAAGGGTGCAGCTTTTGAGTTTCTTTAAATAGAAGGGAGGACTTCTACAAGCCACATAACATGGCCATGGGTAAGCGTACACCTTGAGCTTTTAAAAGTACGTGAAAAGACAAATCAACCCCGCTCAAGCACACGCAACTAATTATCTCATGCACTACTAACTGAGGTTAAGCCGATCAACTGCGCTTAGTGTTGATTTGTTGTTCAGTGTCTACCTGACGAACAGAAGTGGCAGTTCAACACGACTGCCAAGGAACACCCCCCCACAGTTTTAGAATAACCCTCCTCGCCCAACTGAAGAAACCAGACAGACTACAGCAGTTCATTGCCAATGTAGCGGCTACACCACCCTTAGTTCAGAATGGTCCTCGTTTGGGCTGTGGCGGTCATGAAATTGTCAGCCGGTGATTGTCAAGCAAATAACTGCCAGTCACAGTAACTGACCATTAATTAAACACACTTCGCAGCTCCTGGCTTCCAAACATGGTCTGCATCAGTGACTTGTAGGCTTTTAGAACATCTACATTAAACAGTCTAATAAATCCATGTAATATAGCCTACACCTTCACAATAAATCCATTATTTATTTTAGACAGGTCTAAAGAAGCATGATATGAAGAACATGTAGTCCATTTCAGAAGAACAGAATAGCATACTCTGAGTTGTCCATGTTAGACCCTGATCCGGCTATGACAAATGGCTGTGGGCTACACTAGTTCATTTAGGAGACAAGATTTGCTTCCAATATCATGGCATTATTTTATAATATGAAGAATACAATTGAACATAACGGAATTAAATAGGATATTTTCTCCAAACGATTTGAGGGAGTGCGCACATGCGGCTATTCTATGTTGAGCTGTTAACAAAGAAATAGGTACTCCTATATGCTTCATTTAGAGTTATTCGTGTAACTTTAGTTGTGACACAAATGTTGGCTATATGTTTAGACTTAATACACTCTAAGGCTGCATGAGACTAATGATGATTTGAAAAAAGTCGCAGGAAAAGGCACTAGCTCTGCTTTGTTTTTTTGCACAGGCTGTACACACTTCATCAATCTCTCACAATGTGACAAGCACTTGATAATACCTTTAAAACACTACAATACATTCACAGATTTCACAACACACTGTGTGCCCTCAGGCCCCTACTCCACCACATATCTACAGTACTAAATCCATGTGTATGTATAGTGCGTATGTTATCGTGTGTGTTTATGCATGTGCCTGTGCCAAATGTGTGTTGCTTCACAGTCCACGCTGTTCCATAAGGTGTTTTTTATCAGTTTATTTTTAAATCTAATTTTACTGCTTGCGTCAGTTACTTGATGTGGAATAGAGTTCCATGTAGTCATGGCTCTATGTAGTACTGTGTGCCTCCTATAGTCTGTTCTGTGAAGAGACCTCTTGTGGCATGTCTTGTGAGGTATGCATGGGTGTCCGAGCTGTGTGCCAGTAGTTTAGACAGACAGCTCGGTGCATTCAACATGTCAATACCTCTCATAAATCAAAGTAGTGATGAAGTCAATCTCTCCTCCACTTTCAGCCAGGAGAGATTGACATGCATATTATTAATATTAGCTCTCTGTGTACATCCAAGGGCCAGCCGTGCTGCCCTGTTGGGAGCCAATTGCAATTTTCCTAAATCCTTTTTTGTGGCACCTGACCACATGACTGAACAGTAGTCAAGGTGCGACAAAACTAGAAACTGTAGGACCTGCCTTGTTGATAGTGTTAAGGCAGAGCATCGCTATACTATAGGACAGACTTCTCCCCATTTTAGCTACTACTGCATCAATATGTTTTGACCATGACAGTTAATCATTATCGTGTGATGGGTGAATATTAGCCTATTCTTGATTTAATCGTGTCTTCACATCACTAAATAATATACAGCGCATTCAGAAAGTATTCAGATCCACAAAATGTGGAAACAGTGAAGGGATCTGAATCCTTTCTGAATGCACTGTATGTGTGAAATTTGTTTCGATTTAGAATGAACCATTATCATGAATCGGACTCTTAAAAGAATATATGTAATCTACGCACTTAAATTGCGAATTGAGGACGCCTTTCCCGTGGTTCATTTTCATGCCAGCTAAGTAGGCTATACTCCTGTTGCTTCTCTTTACAATGTGCATAATATTAGGAAAGTTGAGAAATAAATATAGTAAGCCTAGCCTATAGAAAGCTGATGGGACCCTCTTAAGAGGCCATCACTCTTTTCTCCCGCAATCGCATAGCCTATAAAAATGTTGCATAAGATGAGCTCATCAAGTGTTTGATTAGATTTTTGATTACATTTTCATTGATAGAGTGATTAGAGGGAGTACCAGGCAGTTAGCAAGTTTAGTAGTCTACCAATGACAGCATCAGAGCTTGGAGAAGCCTAATTATCGTGACTAAATGGTCATGTGGAATTTGACTGCCGTCGTGAATTGTGACCGCCGGTGTGGCCATAATTCGATCACCGTAACAGCCCTAGTCCTCATCCAACTGATCAGCCGACTGGCCTGAAGGGCTTTCGCTGGAGTCTGAAGTGGGAGGTCACACACCTAGTATGACTTCCGGGGCGCGGTAGTGCCGTGTGGAGACGATGGTGCTGTGGTGCTCGTGGTCAAACGTGGCACTGCCAAAGTCCACCACCCGTACATCCGTGCTCTTCACGGTCCGCTCTTCGCGCTTCTATAGGGAGGAAGGTGAAAAGGACATGGTTTAAAAACAGAAAGCGTCCTAAAATAAATAAATAAATACTAGATAAAAATGTTTCCACTATCACTGAACTAATTTCAAACCTCATGAAACAAGTAAAAAAGGTAAACTTTAAGAAAGGGGCCAGTGAGTGACGCCTTGATTACTCCATTTCTGATATCTAGTAACCTTGACATTAACCATAATTGTATCCATATGGAAAATGCTTCATTTGTTTTGCTCTGGTACATTTAGGCCAATTCATCATCTGCACTTAAGGCCTGCTTAAGCAGTTGCTATGACACTCAGGTTGCATCCCAAATGGTACCCTTTAACCTATAAAACTACTTTTGACCAGGCACTGGTTAAAAGTAGGGCACTATTAGGGAATAGGGTGCCATTCGGGATGCAAACTTGGTGAACGCAAAACAGGCTCTGAAGAAAGCCCATTATCCTGAGGCCTGACTTCTCGTCTCACCTTCTCTACGTTATAGGTCATGGTGAAGTCGGAATTGACAAACAGGATGTTTTCTGGCTTCAGGTCTGTGTGTGTCAGCTTGGTATCATGAAGAACTGTGAGAAGAAAATCCCAGTTAAAATCACAACAAATGAGACATCCACATTCGATGGTGGTGAATGAAAAGAGCTCTCCTCTTCTGACAGGTGTTTGAACCAAGGATGCCCTCATGTGGCTAAAGGCTTCTTATTGTGAACAACGGTGGCCTTTTATTCCAACCTCTCAGTCTCAAGGGGAGGTCTATATAGGGGTTGTTGGAGTGAGACTTACAGTGCATTGGGAAAGTATTCAGACCTCTTCACTTTTTCCACATTGTTACATTACAGCCTTATTCTAAAATGTATTAAAAAAAACACTTCAAAGCGAAAAAAGGTTATATATTTAAACAAATGCATTCAAAATCTACATACAGTACCAGTCAAAAGTTGACACCTACTCATTACATGTTTTTTCTTTAAAATGTACTATTTGACAGTAGAATAATAGTGAAGACATCAAAACTATGAACACGTTGTTGTAACCCCCCCCAAAAAAGTGTTCAATTAAAATATATTTGAGATTCTTCAAAGTAGCCACCCTTTGCCTCGATGACAGCTTTGCACACTCTTGGCATTCTCTCAACCAGCTTCACCTGGAATGCTTTTTCCAACAGTCCTGAAGGAGTTCCCACATATGCTGAGCACTTGTTGGCTGCTTTTCCTGCGGTCCAACTCATTCCAAACCATCTTCATTTGTATGAAGTTAGGTGATTGTTGAGGCCATGATCTGACGCAACACACCATCACTCTCGGTCAAATAGCCCTTACACTGACTGGAGGTGTGTTGGGTCATTGTCCTGTTGAAAAACAAATGATAGTCCCACTAAGCGCAAACCGCATGGGATAGAATGCTGTGGTAGCCATCCTGGTTAAGTGTGCCTTGAATTCTAAATAAAAATCACTGGCAGTGTCACCAGCAAAGCACCCCTACACCATCACACCACTTCCATGCTTCACATGGGAACCACACATGCAGAGATCATCCGTTCACCTACTCTGCATCTTCCAAAGACGCAGCGATTGGAACCAAAAATCTCAAATTTGGATTAGTCAGACCAAAGGACAGATTTCAGGCGGTCCATTGCTTGTGTTTCTTGGTCCAAGCAAGTCTTCTTATTGATGTCCTTTGATTAGTGGCTTATTTGCAGCAATCCGACAATGAAGCTGTTCTTGCCATAATATGGACTTGGTGTTTTACCAAATAGGGCTACCTTCTGTATACCACCCCTACCTTGTCACCACGCAACTGATTGGCTCAAATGCATTAAGAAAAAAAAAAAATTCCCGACAAGGCACACCTGTTAATTGAAATGCATTCCAGGTGACTACCTCATGAAGCTGGTTGAGAGAATGCCAAGAGTGTGCAAAGCTGTCATCAAGGCAAAGGGTGGCTACTTTAAAGAATCTAAAATATAAAACATATTTTGATTTGTTTAACACTTTTGGTTACTACATGATTCCACGTGTTATGTCATAGTTGACGTCACTATTATTCTACAATGTAGAAAATAGTAAGAAAAATCCTTGAATGAGTATGTGTCCAAACTTGAGTGGTACTGTAACTATTGCGCCCCTTCGCTATGAGACTCGAAATTGAACTCAGGTGCATCCTGTTTCTATTGATAATCCTTGAGACGTTTCTACAACTTGATTGGAGTCCACACATCTGTCTAAATAAGGTCCCACAGTTGACAGAGCAAAAAAACAAGCCACGAGGTCGAAGGAATTGTCCAGAGCTACGAGATAGGATTGTGTCGAGGCACAGATCTGGGGGTGCCCAAAAAATGGGCGACAAAAAATGTCTGCAGCATTGAAGGGCGCCAAGAACAGTGGCCTCCATCATTCTTAAATGGAAGAAGTTCAGACCCGCCAAGACTCTTCCTAGAGCTGGCTGCCCAGCCAAACAGAGGAATCGGGGGAGAAGGGCCTTAGGCTGGGGGGTGACCAAGAATCCGATGGTCACTGAAGGTGCTACAGAGTTCCTCTGTGGAGATGTTCGAACCTTCCAGAAGGTCAACCGTCTGTGCAGAACTCCACCAATCAGGCCTTTATGGTAGTGGCCAGACGGAAGCCACTCCTCAGTAAATGGCACGAGAGCCCACTTGGAGTTTGCTAAAAGGCAGTAAAAGGACTCAAGACCATGAGAAACAAGTTTATCTGGTCTGATGATTTAACTCTTTGGCCTGAATGCCAAGCATCACATCTGGATGAAACCTGGCACCATCCCTACAGTGAAGCATGGTGGGGCAGCATCATGTTGTAGGGATGTTTTTCAGTGGTAGGGACTGGGAGACTAGTCAGGATAGAGGGAAAGATGAACGGAGCAAAGTACAGAGATCCTCGATGAAAACCTGCTCTAGAGTGCTCAGGACTTCAGACTGGGGCGAAGGTTCACCGTCCAACAGGACAACAACCCTAAGCACACAGCCAAGACAATGAAGGCGTGGCTTCGGGACAAGCCTCCGAATGTCCTTGAGTGGCCCAGCCAGAGCCCGGACCTGAACCCGATCAAACATCTCTGGAGCGACCTGAAAATAGCTGTGCAGTGACGCTCCCTACCCAAACTGAAAGAGCTTGAGAGGATCTGCAGAGAAGAATGGGAGAAACTCCCCAAATACAGGTGTGCCAAGCCTGTAGCATCATACCCAAGAAGACTCAAGGCTGAAATCACAGCCAAAAGTATTTTAACAAAGTACTGAGTAAACGGTCTGAATACTTATGCAAATGTAATAGTTTACTAAAAAGTGTAATACATTTGCAAACATTTCTAAAAAACCTGTTATGCTTTGTCATTATGGGTTATTGTGTGTAGATTGAGGGGAAAAAAAACTGTTGTAATGTAACAAAATGTGGAAAAAGTGGTCTGAATAGTTTGCAGAAGCACTGTATGCCCAGTTGACGGTAGGTCATGTTGAAATTGTTGAAGTGAATGTGTTCTTGATAACTCATCTGGTTAAATAAAGGCAATACAAACAAGACAGTAGTGTAATATCAGAGCGCACGTACACTTGACAGCCAGGCTGTGGAGTAAGAATTGACTATATGACTGGTAGTAGCATAGCATCTGAGTGTACTTATGTCAGTTATTGTGAAAGAGAATGTGCCCTCAATGACTTACCTGGTTAAACAAAAAGCCAATTAATATATAAAAAACTTACACTTGACAGACAGGCATAGCTGGTAGGCCATGTGTCGGACCTGTGCGATGGAGTAAGGCAGGTAGTTGTTCTCCTTGAGGAAGTCAAAGGTGCTGAGGGCCAGCAGCTCAAAGGAGATACACATGTGTCCGTGGTAGTCGAACCAGTCATACATCTGCACACACAGACTGGGAGGAAAGAGGAGTTACATATTAAGACTAAGAACACAAACATAATTCAACAAAATTATACAGGATCGAGTGTAATCAGGGCTTTTTTGTTGATCAAAAAGGGGCTTAGATGGTGGGCGTGGAAATGGGCATGTTCAGCACGGCTTGATTTGAGAACATTGTAGAGGCCTAACCCATGTTTTGCATTCTTAAGCCAATTTCCTGCAATTTTACAAACTTCTCCATGGAGCCGAGACACAAGAAAATGTTGCTGTTTTAAAGCAAATTTCCTGCAATTCAATGCATTTTGCCATGGCCAATGCTTTGTTCTTTTGCTCAAACCTGCTAAATTCAGTGATATGGGAATTTGATTCTCCCCAACTGGCTAGCTTTTATTTTGGTGATTGTTGGTGGTCAAAGATTATATTACTTAAAAATATATAGGTCCGTTATCTTTGACATACTTCATATGTCAAAGAGGGCCCTATAGTGTTAAGGTATTTTTCTTAAAACAGCATTGTTGGTTAAGGGCTTGTAAGTAAGTGTTTCACTGTTATATTTGGCACCTGTGACTAAATTTGATTTTAGTCATTTAAGTATACAGCCAAAATGCTTTCATTACAAAACTGTATTTATAATACATACACATTAAAAATATAAACTCAACATGTAAAGTGTTGGTTGAATGTTTCATGAGCTGAAATTAAAGATACAAGAAATTTTCCAAGCACAAAAACCTTTACTCAAATTTTGTGCACTAATTTGTTTACATCCCTGTTAGTTAGCATTTCCCCTTTGCCAAGATAATATGCCTCACCTGTCAGGTGGATGGATTAACAAGCTGATTAACAGCATGATCATTACACCGGTGCACCTTGTGCTGGGGACAATAAACAATCGATCTAAAAATGTGCAGTTTGGTCACAACACAATGCCACAGATGTCTCAAGTTGAGGGAGTGTGCCATTGGCATGCTGACTGCAGGACTGTCCACCAGAGTTGTTGCCAGAGAATTGAATATTAATTTCTCTACCATAAGCCCCCTCCCAACACCGTTTTAGAGTATTTGGCAGTACGTCCAACCTGCCTCACAATCGCAGACCACATGTATGGTCAAGCGGTTTGCGGCTGTCAACGTTGTGAACGGAGTGCAGGCATAAGCTACGGACAATGAACACAGTTGCATTTTATCTACCGCAATTTGAATGCACAGATATACCGTGACAAGATCCTGAAGCTCCTTGTTGTGCCATTCAGTCGCTGCCATCACCTGTTTCAGCATGACAAAGCACGGCCTCATGTCGCAAGGATCTGTACACAATTAACGGAATCTGAAAATGTCAGTTCTTCCATGGCCTGCACTTACCAGACATGTCACCCATTGAGCATGTGTGGGATGCTCTGGATCGATTGCGTGTTCCAGTTCCTGCCAATATCCAACAAGTTTGCGTAGCCATTCAAGAGGAGTGGGACAACATTCCACAGGCCACAATCAACAGCCAGATCAACTCTATGTGAAGGAGATGTGTCATGCTGCATGAGGCAAATGGTGGTCACACTAGATACTTAATGGTTTTCTGATCCATGCCCCTACTTTCTTCCCCTACCAGATGCATATCTGTTTTCCTAGTCATGTGAAATCGATAGTTTAGGACCTAATGAAATGTATATTTACCGATTTCCTTATATGAACTGTATCTCAGTAAAATCTTAGAAATTGTTGCATGTTTTATTGATATATTTTTTCCCCCTTCACTTGTAATGAACAATACGCCAGTGGTCTGAGTAGTAGGCTACTCACTGTTCGTTTTCCGGGTCTTTCTCATTGATTCTCTCCAGCACATTGATCTCCAGACGAGCTGCTTCCTTATATTTCTCCACATTTTTTATGATCTTCAGAGCAACAGTGGCTCCTCCCCTGTAAAACACAGAATGAATGAGAAAGATAAACGGTTAAGGTAAGGCTTAGGGTATGGACGTCCCAAGGATCCCACAAAGCACTAACCTTAGGTACATTCAAAGATTTTTTTTTTTATATTCTTCAGATAATATTCTTTAATATTCAACAGAAAAATCCGTTGACTGCATGCTGTTCTTTGGTCAATGCATGCAGAGTGAATCTCTAGCACCAGGAACTGCCTGCTTGAGTGACAGGGGCCGTGACTGTGTGTGTGTGGGGGATTGGGAAGCGGCAAAAAGGAGAGAGCGAGAACACCGGCAACTCGAGCAATAAATCAAAAGTATTGCGCATGTCAATGTCACAATTTAGGTGCAGCCCTAACACACAATACATTAGGGAATACCTTATGGGGCAAAGCTGTTATTCCCTAAAGTGAGTCTTGTTAAAGGTTCACCTACATAACCCAAGAGTGCTGTTGCTTGGAAACCCGGTGTCACAGGTTTGGTAGCTGAAATAAGACGGACGGATACACTAAGATTGAAAAAGCAGGTTTCAAAAGCAGTCTCTAAACATGATGAATTTGTCCAATTCTATAACCATGAAAGTACACCTTATTTCATACAAGAAAACAATTGTGATGAGTAAATTCTTGTCCTTTCATGTTGATTATGCAACATCTTATGTTCCCATAATGACGTTTGGTTTTTATCACATTTAAGTTCAAACTCATATCGTGCTTCAGGGAGCCCAGGCAGGGACATTAGCATGGAACACATTCGCATGGGGGATAGATAATTGCCCTGCCAGCTAAACTCACGGAGCCACAACACTCTTCCATAATTAAATGGGAGGGTGATATAGGCGGAGGCTGTGTCCCAAATGGCACCTAATTTCCTTTATAGTGCACTACTTTTGACCAGGGCCCACAGGGCTATGATCAAAAGTAGTACACTATATTAGCTAATAGGCTGCCATTTGGGACACACCCAGTGGTCTATAGTCAGCCTAATTGCAGGTCCAAATCCTCCCCACAGGAAACGGCCATGACATGTGATGGAATAACAGGACCAGCCGAGTGAGGAGGGCTCGAACTCTAGAACTATTACTTGTAAATAGTAAACACCTAGTGCAGGGAGAGGGAACACGTCACAGAAAACAAATAGGAATCTGGAGGCTTTAAAAAAGGCCACCAGCTAATGGTCAGAGAGCAGTTGTTTTTAATGCAGATACATACCGGCGATGGTCAATACATTGCATCACCCTCCCAAAGGTGCCTTCCCCCAGAGTGCCGACAATCTCATCTGGAAGACAGAGAGAGAGGGAGAAAGCGGGAAAGAAGGGAAGAGAAGAATTAGACATGTGGACAGGAGCAGGGAAACCAAGGCAAAAAAAGTTAGGCGTTTCAATTCCTAGCGCCCATCCCCCTTTTCAGGTTGTGGACAAATGGGAGGCCTATAAAAAAAGATTTACTTTTCCACAGTCCTAGATAACCTATGATTATTGGGGTCCACACACTAACGGGGGGATTAAAAGATGAGGGAGTACATTTTTAGTGCAGCAGCTTATAGGAAGGAAAACAAAAGTATATTCCCTACAGATGTGGTGGTGTTCCTATTTTAGGGCAAGGGAGTGTGAGGAATGTGTTTGGTTTTACTAGTTAACCTATGTAATTAAAAAGACCCACTCAAGCTAAACTTTTCCTGAAATAAGTGTGAATGTGCAGACTTAAAAAAAAAAAAAAAGTGGTTCCAAACAGGAATTACTGAAGATAACATACAAATTATGCCAGGGATATGAGCTAGAAAGTGGTAAAACTATGTTAATTGTGTGGGTGTTATGAGATCATGATCATAATAACTGGTTTTTAAGTTGTAGAGGCCCAATGAATGTTTACTAGATACACCTCATGTTAGTTGAGGGAAAGGGCTAGATATGAGGGATTGGAAAAATATTTAGAACGTCCATAATTGCTTAGCCTAATTAAAATGTGTTACAAAAAAAAATATTTGTAGACCTGGACTTGAGTTTAAACTAAAGCGCATGAGACGATTAAGAAGTTAAGGATGCGGTGGTAGGGGGAAGATATTTTTTGTTGTTGAATATCTCCGATATAAAACATACCACAGCTAGATATCTTCAACACAACGAGCAATATTTATCTAAAACAGTTATCCTCAACATTGTGTGCAATCCACCCTGCTTTTTGAGCTAGAGCGAACAACATTCTACCATGGCATCATCATCAGGCACTCCCCTGTCAGTGAATGCTCTATGGTTTTAAATACTCATATGGAGAAGGGTTACGATAGAGTAGTGGCAGTGAGTACATCTCTCTTGCAGGACGTCCCCACTCCGACAGATCAGGTGCCCTTCCTCGTCGTCCCTCACACTCAGTGCCCGCGTCCGGCTGTCGCTCCGCTGTTTGCAGCCCCCACGGCATCAGCAGGTCATGACACGACCGACAGGGGGACAGGGGGTTTTCAGGGGCAGCCGTAGCCACGGCGATGGAAGGCGGCACAGGTAGAGGAGGAGGGAGGAGGAGGGTGGTGTTGTAGTTGACGTAGTGGTTGTGGTGGTCATTGGGCGATTCGTATGACACCACGTGAGGAAATATATAACGATAGGGATATAGTGCAAGGGAACAAGTCAAAGATCACATTTCGTCCTCTGCTTCTCTCCCCCTCTACCTTTTAACTCGTGCTGCTTACAAATAAGGAAGCAACCTGCATATCCATTCATGAACAAAAAGCCAATTCATAAGAGCAAAAATATCTACAAATTATAATATTGCTCACTTAAAATTAAGCAGAGTACTTCCCAGAAAACAAATAAACTGAGGATGGTAAGGCAATGAAGCAGAAATAGTTTGAGATTAAAATCAGTGATACATCCCAACCTATGGTCACCTCTCATTCATGTCTACTTAAAGCAGAAGGAGAAAATGTGGCTGATGCTTTATCCACAATGTGTCATAAAACAGTCAATGTCTCACTACACAACTAATTTTATGAGAAGACTGTAGAAAGTACATTTGGACTTAATTACTAAGACCAAAAAAAACTAAAATCCTGCTGACAAAAACAAAACAAAAAAGATTGTACTACTTACCAAGTCCAGGAGCTGTGGACAAGAGAAGGTTAAAGAGAAGTAGAGAGAAAGACATGAGGGAGAGAGAAGAGAAAGATAGAAAGAGTAGTGGGAGGGTTAAAGGACAAGCTCGAGCCGGGCTGTACTCACCGACGAGGATGGGCTATAGGACCTGGTTCTACGCCGCCTTCGTTTGTGCTTACGCCTGCTGCCCTTCCTTCGGTATGACTCCTCCCGTTCCCTCTCACGACCCCGCCGGAAGTCGCACATGCTCGGTGATAAGTCAGGTGCGTAGTAACCATCGGCTGCTGCTCCATGTTCTCTTTCCCTGTTTCCGCGATCTCCTGTCTCGTTCGCGGCTCTGGTCCAGGCGCCGATAGCCCTCACGGTAGCGTCGGTCGTACGGCCTGCGGTCTCCCGAGCGATTATTGTAGCTGCAAAAGGAGAGCCAACACAATGGGTTAGAGCAATGTTGTCTGACCATTTAAGAAGACACATACCTTAAACTCAGGTTACACATTACTAAACAAATGCCATCAGAGCACTCCGATACAGGTGCATTAACCTATTGAGAGTTCAAGACTATGAAAACATTTATACCAGATAAACTACCATACAGTACAAAAGCTACCACACCAATTCATTCAGTACGCAAGAGAACAAATATAATACAACCATACAGACGCACCTCCTAGAGCGAGCATAGCTTCCCTCCTGTCTGTTTCCCCCTCCTCCCCTTCTGTCTTTGTCCCTTTCCCCGGTCACTGCCAGAGGAAAAAGGCGATCTGCGGTGCCTCTGCTTGCGTCCTCTGTCTCGGTCTTGATAACTGCTCCGGCTGGCCCGTTCTGAGGACGGGTACCGTCTTGAGTGTGGCATCTGTGACAAGACAAGAGTTGTTACTTGGTATTCTCATTGCAGTTGGTGAGGGGTTGGATTGCACATACAATTAAACATGACTTACATGTGTACATTTGAAGGCTTTGAAACGCAAACTCTATATTGGGGCGGCAGGTAGCCTAGTGGTTAGAGCGTTGGGCCAGTAACCGAAAGGTTTCTAGATCGAATCCCTGAGCTGACAAGTTACAAATCTGTCCTTCTGCCCCTGAACAAGGCAGTTAACCCACTGTTCCTAGGCCGTCATTGGAAATAAGAATGTTCTTAACTGACTTGCCTAGTTAAACAAAGGTTAAATAAAAAAATATTGGTGGTTTGATAGTGTTCACGACCAAAAGTGTTAAGCCAGTAAAATGTCAAGAGTACAGTAACGTTAGCTAGGTTGGGTATGGCCTCATAATAACAACAGTAGATAAGAAGAACGTTAGCTAACGTACATAGCTGATGGTACCTGGCGAAACGCAAAAGTAACTTAAATTACGTGGGTTAATCACTGTGACCGCGTAACTAAAATGTGACAACTAAAAGACATGGGATGATCAAAAATGTGTAGTTATACAACTAAGTCGGTTAGCTAGCCACCATGACAACAAATGGCAAGTTGTTGACTCCGACTAGTTAGCTAACTACGACGTCAGAATTCAGTCGAGTTGGCTGCATAACGAACGCTACGCTAAATTCTCTACTAGACGACCTGATATTTCGCAGACATGCACCCATGTCACACGAACTGCTTTCGTGAAGAATGGCATAAATGGTCATTTTGTCAAAATAAATAACTGTTTGGCTATTTCTGACAATATGTCGCTAACGTTAGCCAACAGCTCTTTAGATCGGCTCCCTAATTTGACCGCCATCTTACCTAGCGTTAACTAGCTACTTGTTAGATTTGATTCTAACTGACTGTACTTTGACTCGCGTGGATGAGTCAATGAAACCCAAATACAACCACATGCACACGTGTATTTCCAACGTATTGTTTACCGTTTTAGCAGCCAGGCCTGTGTGTTTATCCCAAAGGAAATCCGTGTTGCCAATTGCTCGTTTTCGCTTCTCTATCTCGATCTGTTCCTAGCGCTGTAGCCTCGTACCAGCCATCATCATCTCGCGAGCTTACGTTCTGTTACGCGACAGAACGTAAGCTCGCGAGATCATGACGGTTCGTAAAACGCTACTAGCTCTCATCCGGTGTGCAACTTTTAAAAGCGTGTACATGTAAAAAGTTTCTTTACAGGACAAGGATTGTTTCAGATCAAGATCTACAGGACCGAAAATTGAGAAATGTGCCTCTAAATAAGTAATGGAAACTTTTTATTTTATTAAACAGTAACATACAAAACGCAAAAGACAGAACAGTCCGACGGATTACAGGGACATTACAAAGAGTACAATTAAATAAAAATATATCCACATGATATAAAATCAAATACAGACATGTAGCGAATACATTATACATTTTGTTGTGCATACGTTTCAATAATTCTAAATAATTTTCAAAATCTGTAAAAATTAAGGGTTTTTCTTCATAAATGTAGATGTGTATGACGTTTTTTCCCCCCAAAAAAACAGATTAATGACATACTGACATTCAATTGCACAATCAGTGTAAAACAATATGTCAAACTTAGATATTTAAATGATTGTATGCATTTTGTTGCCAAGATAAAGCATCACGTCAGTCCAGAACAGCTCACAACGCAAAACAATTATGAAATAAGTGTTCAATAGATTGTTTCTAGTTCACAAAAACTGCATTCACTGTAACATCAGGTATATATTTAGAAATCAAGCTATTACACGGATAGAATCTATGGATAATCTTAAAGGAGATCTCCTTTACTTTGTTGGTCACCGTACATTTCTGTGGAGTGAGACAAGCACGGCGCGAGTTCACGTCAAACGATGAAGCCCAACTAAATATGGCAGAAGGAATCGATTTTTTCCTGTAGTAAATATCGCTTAATAAACTATTGTTACATTTCTTATCTACACTGAACAAAAATATGAACACAACATTTGAGTTACCGAGTTACAGTTCATATAAGGAAATCAGTCAATTTAAATAAATTCATGAGGGCATAATCTATGTATTTCACATGACTGGTCATAGATACCTTAAAAAAAAAAGGTAGGGGCATAGATCAGAAAAGTATCTGGTGTGACCATCATTTGCCTCATACAGCGCGACACATCTCCTTCACATAGAGTTGATCAGGCTGTTGATTGTGGCCTGCGAAATGTTGTCCCACTCCTCTTTAATGGCTGTGCGAAGTTGCTGGATATTGGCTAGAACTGTCATATGCTGTCGTACACGTCGATCCAGAGCATCCCAAACGTGCTCAATAGGTGACTATATCTGGTGAGTATGCAGGCGATGGAAGAACTGGGACATTTTCAGCTTCCAGGAATTGTGTACATTGTGACATGGGGCCGTGCATTATCATATTGAAACATGATGTGATGGCAGCAGAGGACTGCCACGACAATGGGCCTCATGGATCTCGTCACGGTATCTCTGTGCATTGAAATTGCCATCGATAAAATGCAATTGTGTTTGTTGTTCGTAGCTTATGCCTGCCCATACCATAACCCCACCGCCACCATGGGGCACTCTGTTCACATAGTTGACATCAGCAAACCGCTCGCCTACACGACACCATACACGTTCTCTGCAGGTGAAGTAGCCGGATGTGGAGGTCCTGGGCTGGCGTGGTTACATGTGGTCTGCGGTTGTGATGCTGGTTAGACATACTGACAAATTCTCTAAAACTATGTGGGAGGCGTCTTACGGTAGAGAAATTAACATTAAATTCTCTGGCAACAGCTCTGGTGGACATTCCTGCAGTCAGCATGTCAATTGCACGCTCCCTCAAAACTTGAGACATCTGTGGCATTGCGTTGTGTGACAAAACTGCACATTTTAGAGTGGCCTTTTATTGTCCCCAGCACAAAGTGCACCTGTTTAATGATCATGCTGTTTAATCAGCTTCTTGATATGCGTATGGAACATTTCTGGGATTCACATTTAAACATTTACATTTAAATGTTGCAAGCAGTAGGCATTTACAATTAAATGTGGAGTGGAGCTTATAGTTTTAAAGTATACGGCAATGATAATTTGTGGCAATAAAGGAAGTTTGACAAAAGAAAAATCCACCTCTGACAAAAAAAATGTATCCATTCGACAATCTTTAGAACATTTCTTCTATATCTGCCGTTTCCATTACACGTCGCAATATTGTTTTGTTGTTGTTGCTACATTGCCTTTGTTTGCTAACCTTGGTCAATGGAAACTTGCCTAGTGAGTGGTTTGTTGTTTGTGTGGGGTGTGCACATATTTCGACTACAGGGGATGAGCGCTAGTAGCGTTTTACAACCAACACTTTAAATGTTGCGTATATTTTTGTTCAGTATAGTAAACCTATGCCATTCACCTGGATATCACTTACAGAACGAGATATTTCAGAATATGCCTTACTCTGTAGTAAAGGTTTTATCCAACTAGGTATAGCTTTTAGAACAATGTTATATTCCTTTCTTGAAACCTCAAAGTTATATTTTTCTGTATACACAGATTCCCACTAATACTGACTAATTGGCTGACTATCTAACAAGTAATCTAACAATTTCACAACAACTACCTTATACACACAAGAGTAAAGGAATGAATACGAGTATGTACATATAAATATATGGATGAGCGATGACTGACCGGCATAGGCAAGATGCAGTAGATGGTATGGAGTACAGTATATACACATATATGAGATGAGTAATGTAGAATATGTAAACATTATATAAATGGCATTGTTTAAAGTGGCTAGCGATACATTATTTCATCCAATTATAATTATTAAAGTGGCTAGAGATTTGGGTCAATGGCCGAACGGCATAGGCAAGATTAAGTAGATGGTTTAGAGTACAGTGTATACATTTGATATGAGTATGTCGGATGCATAAACATTATATACAAAATTGTTTAAAGTAGCTAGTGATACATTGTTTCATCCAATTCCTATGTTTAAAGTGGCTAGAGATTTAAGTCAGTATGTTGGCAGCGGCCACTCAATGTTAGTGATGGCTGTTTATCAGTCTGATGGCCTTGAGATAGAAGCTGTTTTTCAGTCTCTCGGTCCCAGCTTTGATGCACCTGTACTGACCTCGCCTTCTGGATGATAGCGGGGTGAACAGGCAGTGGCTCGGGTGGTTGTTGTCCTGCTTTTTGGCCTTCCTGTGACATCAGGTGGTGTAGGTGTCCTGAAGGGCAGGTAGTTTACCCCCGGTGATGCGTTGTGCAGTCCTCACTACCCTCTGGAGAGCCTTACGGTTGTGGGCAGAGCAGTTGCCGTACCAGGCGGTGATACAGCCCGACAGGATGCTCTCGATTGTGCATCTGTAGAAGTTTGTGAGTGATTTTGGCGACAAGCCGAATTTCTTCAGCCTCCTGAGGTTGAAGAGGCGCTGTTGCACCTTCTTCACCATGCTGTCTGTGTGGGTGGACCAATTCAGTTTGTCCGTGATGTGTACGCCGAGGAACTTAAAACTTTCCACCTTCTCCACTACTGTCCCCTCGATGTGGATAGGGGGCTGCTCCCTCTCCTGTTTCCTGAAGTCCACGATCATCTCCTTTGTTTTGTTGACATTGAGTGAGAGGTTATTTTCCTGACACCACACTCCGAGGGCCCTCACCTCCTCCCTGTAGGCCGTCTCGTCGTTGTTGGTAATCAAGCCTACCACTGTAGTGTCGTCAGCAAACTTGATGATTGAGTTGGAGGCGTGCTTGGCCACGCAGTCATGGGTAAACAGGGAGTACAGGAGAGGGCTGAGAACGCACCCTTGTGGGGCCCCAGTGTTGATGATCAGCAGGGTGGAGATGTTGTTTCCTACCCTCACCACCTGGGGCCGGCCCGTCAGGAAGTCCAGGACCTAGTTGCACAGGGCTGGGTCGAGACCCAGGGTCTCGAGCTTAATGACGAGCTTGGAGGGAACTATGGTGTTAAATGCTGAGCTGTAGTCGATGAACAGCATTCTTACATAAGTATTCCTCTTGTCCAGATGGGTTAGGGCAGTATGCAGTGTGATTGCGATTGCGTCGACTGTGGACCTATTGGGACGGTAAGAGTGGGTCCAGGGTGTCTGGCAGGATGGAGGTGATATGATCCTTGACTAATCTCTCAAAGCACTTCATGATGACGGAAGTGATTTAGCTCAGTTACCTTAGCTTTCTTGGGAACAGGAACAATGGTGGCCCTCTTGAAGCATGTGGGAACAGCAGACTGGGATAGGGACTGATTGAATATGTCCGTAAACACACCAGCCAGCTGGTCTGCGCATGCTCTGAGGACACGGCCAGGGATGCCATCTGGGCCGGCAGCCTTGCGAGGGTTAACACATTTAAATGTTTTTCTCACATTGGCTGTGGTGAAGGAGAGCCCGCAGGTTTTGGTAGCAGGCCGTGTCGGTGGCACTGTATTGTCCTCAAAGCGAGCAAAGAAGTTGTTTAGTTTGTCTGGGAGCAGGACGTCATGGTCCGCAACGGGGCTGGTTTTCTTTTTGTAGTCCGTGATTGACTGTAGACCCTGCGCTTTCAGTTTTGCGCGAATGCTGCCATCAATCCACGGTTTCTGGTTGGGGAAGGTTTTAATATTTGCTATGGGTACAACATCACCAATGCACTTGCTAATAAACTCGCTCACCGAATCAGCATATACATCAATGTTCTTGTCAGATGCTATCCGGAACATATCCCAGTCCACGTGCTCGAAGCAATCTTGCAGCATGGAATCAGATTGGTCGGACCAGCGTTGAACAGACCTGAGAACGGGCGTTTCCTGTTTTAGTTTCTGTTTGTAGGCTGGGAGCAACAAAATGGAGTCATGGTCAGACTTGCCGAAAGAAGGGCGGAGAATAGCCTTGTATGCATCACGGAAGTTGGAATAACAATGATCCAGGATTTTACCAGCCCGGGTGGCACATTCGATATGCTGGTAAAATTTCGGGAGCCTTGTTTTCAAATGAGCCTTATTAAAATCCCCAGCCACAATAAATGCAGCCTCAGGATATGTGGTTTCCAATTTACCTAGAGTGAAATGAATTTCTTTCAGTGCCGTCGATGTGTCAGCTTGAGGGGGGATGTACACGGCTGTGATTATAATCGAGGAGAATTCTCTTGGTAGATAATGCGGTCTGCATTTGATTGTAAGGAATTCTATGTCAGGTGAACAAAAGGACTTGAGTTCCTGTATGTTGTTATGATCACACCACGTCTCGTTAATCATAAGACACACACCCCCACCCTTCTTCTTACCCGATAGATGTTTGTTTCTGTCGGCGCGATGCGTGGAGAAACCAGGTGGCTGTACCGACTCTGATAACGTGTCCTGAGTGAGCCATGTTTCCGTGAAGCAAAGAACGTTGCAGTCTCGGATGTCTCTCTGAAAGGCAACCCTCGATCTGATTTCGTCTACTTTGTTGTCCAGAGACTGTACATTGGCGATTAAAATACTCGGGAGAGGTGCACGATGCGCCCGTCGACCTAGCTTGACCAAAAGCCTGGCGCGCTTCCCTCTTCTCCGGCGCCGCCGTTGTTTTGAGTCGCCGGGTGCTATCCAGTCTATTGTCCTAGTTGGGGTAGCAAACAGAGAATCCTCTTCGGGAAAGTCGTATTCCTGGTCGTAATGTTGGTAAGTTGACGTTGCTCTTATATCCAATAGTTCCTCCCGGTTGTATGTAATAAAACGTAATATTTCCCGGGGTAACAATGTAAGAAGTAATACATAAAAAAACAAAATACTGCATGGTTTCTTGAGAACGTGAAGCAAGGCTGCCATTTCTGTCGGCGCCGGAATTCTTAGGGACCTTCAATGCTGCAAAAATGTTTTGGTACCCTTCCCCAGATCTGTGCCTCAACACAATCATGTTTCGGAGTTCTACAGACAATTCCTTCGACCTCATGGCTTGGTTTTTGCTTTAAACTATTAAACTTCAAGCGGGCTGTTATGTGCATTTTTCTGAGAAGTGCTTTCCCTCTGGTATGCACCATCAACTGTGGGACCTTATACAGACAGGTGTTTGCCTTTCCAAATCATGTCCAATCAATTGAATTTACCACAGGTGGACTCCAATCAAGTTGTAGAAACATCTCAAGGATGATCAATGGAAACAGGATGCACCTGAGCTCAATTTCGAGTCTCATAGCAAAGGGTCTGAATACTGTTTTACATTTTTAATACATTTGCAAAACATTCTTTACCTGTTTTCGCTTTGTCCTTATGGGGTATTGTGTGTAGATTGATGTGGATAAAAAGAATTTCAATCCATTTTAGAATAAGGCTGTAATGTAAAGTGAAAGAGTCTGAATTTCTGAATGCACTGTATATATGACACTCTTTCATAAACTCTGAATGACATCAATCAGATCATTCAAGCCTGACTTTAACCTTTTCGCAAAGATTGAGGCTATAATTTTGTAGTCATTGAGGAGTGCGCTTGGATGCCAATTAACAATAATTAAGAAATCCTTGTGTTATTTAGGTATGAGAGTAATAACCCCATGCTTCAGAGGCAGGTAGTTCTTCCTTTTAGAGCATCAAAGGTTACAAGTAAAAATTGTGCTATTTCTTCAGAGAAGTTTTTGTAAAAATCAGGAGGTTAATCCATCACATGCTGGAGACATGTTATTTTTTAATTGCACAATCCCATATTGGATATCCATAATGGACAAATCTTGACAGCAAGTCCGATTGAATTCTTCACTAACCAAGTTAGCATTCTCTATAGAATCAAGGAGTTCCTTAGAGTCACTCAAACTTATCTAAGGAATAAAGATTATCATAAAACTTAATGGTAAAGTCTGATAACTCTCTATCCTCAGAGGTTACCCCATTAATCTTACATTTCCGAAGTGTGTCGAGTTTCTCTCATCTCTTTTCCAAATTAAAAAAGTATTTACTGTTCTTTTCGCCTTTTTCAAGTAATTTTTTCTGGACCTTAGCCTTTTCCTCAATTTATCAAGTTGATTCTGTAAATCATGTATTCCCAAACTGGGGTGCACGCAATGCCGTCGGGGGTACGCCAAATAAAAATGTGATTCACATTTTTTTAAATTATTATTATTTAAAAAAATATATTTTCACATTTTCAAACAGTACCTTTATATTTTCAAACGGGGCTATACATTTGGGTGAGATTTGCCTGAGTAGCCTTGTTTCACTGCCAAAAATAAAATGAATAACAACACAATGTCAAATACAGGTAGCCTAGGCAAATAATTAACATCCAATCACATTAACCGTTTCTCTCTCGCGGGAAACCTTCACTCTTGCGCAGACATTTAGAAACGAAACATGACAATTTGAAAAATAAGCCACGGCAGTTTTTTGGGCAAGAATAAAGACGACTTTTCGAGTAGTAAGACATGTATAAAAGCAACAGATACCATTAATAAGAAGGGGCTGGAAGCGTCTTATATGGTGAGCTACCGAGTGGCTAGGACAGGCAAGCCCCATACTATTGAGAAGGACTTAATTCTTCCTGCTACAGCGGATATGGCTGGGACAATGCTGGGGGGAAAAAGGCGAAAAAAACTACAGACAACGCCTTCATCAAACAACACTGTTTCACGACGCATCAGTGACATGGCAGGAGATGTATTGAAACAATTACTGCTTCGCATACAAGCCAGTGAATTCTATGCGTTACAGCTGAATGAGTCAGACGTGGCGGGCCTGGCACAGCTCCTGGTATATGTCCGATACTGAGAGAGCTTAACCTTAACAGACAATGCAGAGTTCTTATATAGCTGACACTAAAATAGCTTAGTCATGGCTGGTTCCACCCCTCCCATGCTGATCGGGTGGGGGGCACCACAAGCCACCTTGGGTTCATCTCCTGGTTATCTGCACGGGATGTTGTTTTACCCCCAACCCGGCTTAGTTTCCTAGATGCAAGGATGAAGATAAGACAATGAGGGATGGTTCTAAACACTTCCAGGCTATCTCCATCTCGGGTCACACACACCACATCTTGTCTATGGAATGCCATCTGTAGGTTATCACCAAGTCACTGTCAGCTCAAGCTATCTCTCGCAAAACCCATTTCTTGACCATACGCCCAGACTAACTGGAGGAAGCTAGAGTGGAAACCATCCCTTTACAGAAACACAGCATTAACAGAACAGAAATGTCTTACTATTTGTTAAGTATATAAATCGTTAACTATTAATATCAAACAAATCAGGTAAATACGTAATTTCTCTCTCACAACAGTCTTTGGCCAGACCCTTCTCCACAACTGCTTGATGGTTTAATACATTTACAAAACATTTTCTTTGGAAACATTTAAGGAAAATGTGAAAATATGGTTTAACGAAATATTATTTGGGGCAGAATAACTTTGCAGAATAAATTAGGAATGCTGAAAATTACATTTCAATATTTTGTATTTAACTAGGAGACAATACTTCAGAATTAATTTATTCAAGCACAATTTAAGAATCGTAATATGAACAAAAACCTCAGGCACTGCATGGTTTAAATACAAAAACTATCTACTACAGTATATTCATAAATTTACATCAGGGGTGAAAGCTGGAAGAATATGTAAGGGCATTCATATCTTTTCCCTACACTCTGGATCACAGTGACAATTTAGGATTCTTGACGACCTTTTCACACCAAACTCACATTTATAATCCCACGCCAGTTCTGTACCAGCTCTGATGCGCCTGAAAAATACAGAGACAATATACAGAAGTGCATATTAGAATGCACATGCTTTAGTCCCCATGGGCATTTGTTATAGAGCCAAAGACATGAGCAGAACCCATATTAATCCTGGCTTGGCCTCTCAAAAGACCAACTATTAGCACAAGCAATAGATAATATCCCATGTCATAACAAAAAGGTCACTAACTTCCTGGTGAAGAAGGCCACCCAGGGGAATCGAAGGTCATGTGTGTCCACAAAAACATTCTGCGCAAACAGGTTTGCTGTAGGGAGAGAAAAGGGAGGGGGGACACAGTGGATGTGAGCTTTATGACAATTCTTATCCCCATTCATGACGAGTAGGAGGATGAAATCCGTTGTTTACTCCTGCCCTTTATTGTAACTTGGGTAAGATGTTGAGTTGACAGATCTCTGAGAAGTATGGATATAGGTCAAATCATACAGTCGGCATACTATCCAACACATGATACCCTCTGATTATTCCTCCTCGTGACTCACATTGAGGTAGCGACCCACATTCCCCCCTCCAGCTTTGCATCTATGATGTAGCACGACTCCTCGCCATCAAAGAAACGCCTTGTGGCGTTTTGAGGTCTGCTTGTCATTTCCCTCTGCTGTGCCGTCCTGCTGGTCAGAAGAATTGGCGTAACGCCTGCTATACAGAGCCTGCTCATTGGTGACGTTCATCATATAATCTTGTACACTGAGGATGCTCGGATATTCATCTCTAGACCGGAGACTTCAATTACATCTCTTGTTAACGACTCAAATACCAGTGGGTCGCTAGCGGGATCATCCCGACACTACCAGCTAAAACCTGTAGCGCCAGATTTAAAATCCGAAAATTGAATTATTAAACATCCAGCTATATACAAGTGTTCCATACTCATCAAAAGCTCTGACTGAACTCCGTTCAGCTTATATAGTGTTACCATAGGCAGCCTCTGACATGTGTTTCCACTTAAAAGTGAAACGTGTGGTACGAGTCCTACGTGCAGTATGTGCGGTTTTCAGCTGAGGCAACCCTTGACATGTGTTTCTACTTAAAAGGTGTGCTTATGCATTCTGTTCAGAAATGAGAAAATGTAACATTACAGATGGTCAGTTCTGTTGCTTCTCTTTGCACTCCCTGTGTGTCTACTGGGTATGTGCATTTACAACTCATGAATCTACATGGAAACCCAATTGATCTTTTTCGCATTCAAATAAAGATAATACACAGATGGCATCAGATCTAGCCTATAGTTGCCGGTGAGTACAGGCTCTCTGCGTGTCTGTACCTGACTCATTGTCGGAGCAGCGGGCCTCACTCTCGTAACCCTCCTTGCTCTCAGCTCCCTCTATGTGGTTCTGGTTGACCACGTACACGTTGCCCTCTGTCCCCAAACTCTTCTTGTTCATGATTATCCCTAAGGGGAGAAACAGCAAAGGGAAAAGTTGTGAGCATTGTGTGCAGTACAACTGGAAGAATGACATTGCAATAGTAGAGGGAGAGAATGGAAGAGAGTAACACTAGGAGAGGTCTTGGATTGAGCACTAAAAGGATGCCCAACAGACAAAGACTAGTAGTTTATGTAATCAACAGAAGTCATACTTAACAGCAATCGGTCTGTCGGGTTGTGTTAAGTTAGGTTAGATTGGGTTCCTAGCTCAGTCTCACCAGTGCAAGTGCAGATGAAGGTGCCCTTGGCAACGTCATCCAGGCAACGGATTCCCCAGCTCTTCCCCACGGTCATGAAGAGCTGTAGCCGCAGCTGCACCACCCGGTTAGAGCACACCCGTGGGTCACAGCGGCACACTCATATATACTACAGACAGAGGGAGGGAGGTGGAGAGGGTTGATATAGATATAATAATGTTTTATTTTATTTTACTAGGCAAGTCAGTTAAGAACAAGTTCTTATTTTCAATGACGGCCTAGGAACAGTGGGTTAACTGCCTGTTCAGGGGGCAGAACGACAGATTTGTACCTTGTCAGCTCGGGGATTTGAACTTGCAGCCTTTCGGTTACTAGTCCAACACTAACCACTAGGCTACACTGCCGCCGCCATAATACTAATAATAAGAGCTTTTCAGACATAGCTCTCAAAGCATGTCACAGATGACACAAATGCCTAGAAAGAGCTGAGAGCTAGAGGAGAACATTGAGGTGATGACCAGTAAAAGCCAAAGACTGACCAAAGAAATACCAAAGACCAACAGTCAAAGCAATATTGCGACTGATGGATAATTGACAGCCTCACCCTGTGGAGAGCCGTTTCTCCAGCCTCTTGTGTTTGTAGCCAACGTTGACGTCCTCAGGGCCACCCGGTGACAGGGCTGTGGCCTGGATGGTCAGCTGGTGACAGGAGCATGACGACCGATAGCATCACAATATACATGTCCATAAATACACATGTCAACACAACCTCCACATACCATGTAAAAAAAGTCATGACCGTAATGCTTTTAGGGAAAGAGGATCATTTTCTAAATGTATTAAACTGAGTCCTTTAAATTAATTTAAGGAAACACGTTGCAGTAACAGAACTTTAACACCTGTGACACACACCTGTTCCTGCAGCCGTCGGTGCAGTTGCAGCCCACCAGAAAGTCTGAGCTGGTGTTGAGGGACACCCCGCTGGCCGCCACGCGCTGCTTGTTGTAGATCACTGAGATTAGCCGGATGTTGCTGAGTTCGTTGATGCAGGACAGCGGCTGGTTCTCCCTGCCCAGCGTCAGGTCTAGGATGTTGATCTTGTACGGCCGGGGTTGGTGAGTTGTGGTCACAGACACAAAGACACATGTTGCTCAGGCTGAGGCCACACGGCGACTGGTAGAAGATGTGGAAATACGTCTGAGAAAGACAGAGGGCCCGGAGGAAGGTGAGAAAACACGAAGAGAGCATAACCACAGAGTTTTTAATAGCTACAAGGAGTATGACTATTGGACGACAACAGAATAATACATAATTTCCCATCTGTTACATTGGAAATGTGTAATTTGCTCTGCTCCCAACTCTTCAGTTAAAAATAGCAGTGTCAGGCACGACGCAGCACCCCAAGAGCTGAGTCATCACTAGGTAATGGCTAGTTCTGTATCATGAAGTACGACGTTCCAGACAGTCCCTAGGCACAGATCTTGGATCAGTTCCCCCTTCCCCAATGCTAACCTTAACCGTTAGAGAGGAAAATACTAAACTGACCTAAGATCAACATCTAGGGGAAACTTCACCCTACACCCACCTTGTTATTGACCCGACGGCGGCCCTTCATGCGGCGGAACTCGCAGAGCAGGGGGATGAGCAGTGGGTCCACGGTGCTTGGCCTCAACCTTTGACCGGATGCATTCCAGGCAGGCTGGGCAGCAACGGTGGAGGGTGAAGGTGACCGAACCTTTAGTTGTGATGACAGATGACTCGTCGGTTGTACGGTTCTGGCCATAGGGCCTCCTGACGTGATCAGGGAGAAGATTACATGGGTTTGAGGGAGAATGAACGAACTAGGAAATGTTGCCATTCTGAAACAAGGATCCAAAGGACTAAAGGTCAAATAGGGGGTGCTTATATTTGTCCTGTTTCACACATGTACAAGTGTGTAACCTATACAAGCGTGTGGTGTGAAATGGAAATGTGTTTTCTGCATATCCCACTCCCGCCAAGAGCGGGATCAGCCATTATTGACGCTGGAGTTTGCTCGTGAAATAAACACGTTGTCCACTATATGAATCCAAATACAGGAATGATTCAAAGTACTCTGCACACTATGTAAGGAAACAGACGGCTGACTTAAGATGCTCATTCATTCAGACAGACAAGGCTGTAGATGTGTTCATATTTATCTACAGGACACAGTAACACACAGAGGCAGAGGGATAAAGAGAGACTGATAGACAGACATTTACCAGTGTTGGGCAGTGTCACTGCTGGTTTATCCTTTGCCTCAACACGTTTCTTCATGTTGGCCATATGCTCCAGGCGCAAAGAGCCTCGATACAACCATTCCTTATGCTCGTCATCCTGAGAACACGAACACACACACACACACACACACACACACAGGAAAAAGGCTTGGCATTACGTGCGTCAGTGAAGAACTGGACTTTAGTTAGGTAAGCATAGCCAGAATACCAAGCACAATATACTGGAAGTCAATCACTATCACTTCAATAAATGGTTACAGAGTACGCAGTTGTAGATTCTCACCTTGTAGACGACACACAACAAGCTGCAGTCGATCTGCTCGACTTCGGTCCTCCTCTGGACCCCCTCAAACTCCACATTGATGGGCTGGCCTGGTCTGTACTGGGCCATGGGCAGGTTGGGATACACCTTGATGAACTCCCTGTTGGCCTCATCCTGTATGTCCTCCCACACCTCCGGCACTTAAGACGATAGAGACAGTAGGCTTAGTTTGTGTGGGTATGTATGTGTGTTTCACTGCAAGAATCTCACCAACACCTACATCGCAGATTAAACTTGTTGTATGGCAACAGCCACAGTATGAGTTTTGTTGCTCCATACAAGCTAATGAATTGAAAAAATGTATAACTCAAAAGCGTATTGCATTGGAATACACGTGTATTGTCACACAGGTGGAGTCAGCAACTACAAGAGAACAGCTGGATCTGAATAAGACATCTTACATTTGGTAGGAGGATCAAACAGGATTGAGCCAAGAAGTATTGAGTAAATGTTAAAGATAGAAAATAATTGTCCGAGGCTGTTCTTACGTGGTCTGCAAACAATGTGAAGATCTGGCAAGCCTACATAGGAAGGTGTGCTGTCATCAAAAAAGATCAGGAACCTGAAACACAAGCGCAACAGAGCTTTACTAAGGCATTGATGAATCATATATCAACATCCAACCACACCCACAATAGCTATCACACACACGCACACACAGGGCCGGTCCTTGCCGTTCCGCCGGCCTAGGCGAGACCAAAAACAAAATACTTATTTTTCCAGACTTTGAAATCAGGTTCATTTTCGGTTCTGAATGAAAGTTGAAAAGACGTCATTTAGAGACGTCTATGTTTGGTCCAAATCCAGGCAGTTGACATAAAAAAGGTGTCAGCGTCGGTCCATGCTTACTGAGGTATATCCTATAGTGTCACCTGAATTTGAATTTTAGGAATACCCATCTATGTGGTAGGCCCACCCAAGGGCGTCATTAAGGGGGGGGGACATGAATGATTCGTGAGGCCCTAGCCTGGTAGGGGCCCCTAAACGTTTAGAAGATTATTTGTTTATCATTAAAAAAATGTTAGACACATTTTTTTTATAAAATATATATATATTTTTTTTAAATCGGACAAATTAAAACGTATAACGGACCTTGGATGTGAGGCAGTTGTTTTGTAGCAGCATAACTATACCATTTTGTAATTGTAAAGTTAAGCACATTTAAGACACACTTAAATACGTATTCTATATGTATACTATTATTAAAATGTTTTTTCTTTCAGTAGTAGTATGGTAACCTTTGTAGAAGCGAACATTAGACCTAACATTCCTTTTGTTTACTCACTTCCTAGTGCCTAGACAGTCCCAGGTTGGCAGAATCTCAGCAGAAAGCTGTCAGACAGACTCTGATGCAGAGGAGAGCAGGGAGGAGGAAGAGTAGCAGCAGTGCCAGTGAAGGAGTGACAGAAGAGATTGAACAAGCAAGTAATAAGGGAAAGGAAGAGTATGGACAGATTCGAAGTGAGGAAGATGAGGTTTTAGATAATCCAGCACTGTGGCCAGAGAAAGTACAAGACCATGAAAGAGAAGCTATTGTTCGCAGACTAGCCAACAGGTGTGGTGAGGAGACAGAACTGTATAAAATCATGCCCTTAAACTCAGAAGGCAAGCCATTCCCCAACTATTTACAGTACAGTAAGTCAGCAAACAGACGAGAAAAGGTGGAGAGAGACTGGCTTATTTATAGTAAGAGTGTAAAGGCAATATATTGCATTCCATGTGTTATTTCTTCTCATGAGCAGAGTAAACCATCACCCAGTTCTCTGAATAGTAAGGATGGCTTTAAGATATCATCAGTGAAATGGCAGAGAATGTATGACAAACTACCAGAGCACGAGGAGGGTGTGTCTCACAAGAACTGTTACTGGAAATTGAAAAACCTGCAGTATACTGTAACAACAGCTACAGGTATAGACAGTCTGCTGCAGAAACAAATCCAGTCAGAAATGTATAAAAACAGAGCACTTCTAGAAAGGATTTTGGATGTGACACTGTACTTAGCATCTAGGAATCTGCCATTCCGGGGGAAATCATCAAATTTTGATGATGTGCATAATGGACATTACCTAGGCTTACTTGAACTGCTGTCAAATTATGACTCGCTATTACACAAGCACTTACAGAAAGTCAGGGACAAAAAGGAGCACGACTGACTCATTACCTCAGCCCTGAGAGCCAAGACGAGTTCATAGGAGTATGTGGTCAAAGGGTTTTGAAAACAATACATTATGAAAGAGAAGATGCAATCTATTACTCGGTTATATGTGAAACTTCAGACATTTCCCATACTGAGCAAAATATATTATTGGTGAGATACAGTCAGAAGTTTACATAAACTAGTTTTAATGACTCCAACCTAAGTGTTTCAACCACTCCACAAATTTCTTGTTAACAAACTATAGTTTTGGCAAGTCGGTTAGGACATCTACTTTGTGCATGACAAGTCATTTTTCCAACAATTGTTTACAGACAGATTATTTCACTTATAATTCACTGTATCACAATTTCAGTGGGCCAGAAGTTCACACATATTAAGTTGACTGCCTTTAAACAGCTTGGAAAATTCCAGAAAATGATGTCATTAGAAGCTTCTGGTAGGCTAATTTACATCATTTGAGGATGTATTTCAAGGCCTACCTTTAAACTCAGTGCCTCTTTGATTGGCATCATGGGAAAATCTAAATAAATCAGCCAAGACCTCAGAAAAACAACTGTATACCTCCACAAGTCTGGTTCATCCTTGGGAGCAATTTCCAAACGCCTGAAGGTACCACATTCATCTGTACAAACAATAGTATGCAAGTATAAACACCATGGGACCACGCAGCCGTCATACCGCTCAGGAGGGAGATGCGTTCTGTCTCCTAAGTGAAAAGTGAAAATCAATCCCAGAACAACAGCAAAGCACCTTGTGAAGATGCTGGAGGAAACAGGTACAAAAGTATCTATATCCACAGTAAAACGAGTCCTATATCGACGCAACCTGAAAGGCCGCTCAGCAAGGAAGAAGCCACTGCTCCAAAACCGCCATTAAAAAGCCAGTCTACGGTTTTCAACTGCACATGGGGACAAAGATCGTACTTTTTGGAGAAATGTCCTCTGGTCTGATGAAACAAAAATATAACTTTTTGGCCATAATGACCCTCGTTAACGTTTGGAGGAAAGGGGGACGCTTGCAAGCCGAAGAACACCATCCAAACCGTGAAGCACGGGGGTGGCAGCATCATGTTGTGGGGGTGCTTTGCTGTAGGAGGGACTGGTGCACTTCACAAAATAGATGGCATCATGAGTCAGGAAAATTATGTGGATATATTGAAGCAACATCTCAAGACATCAGTCAGAAAGTTAAAGTTTGGTCGCAAATGGGTCTTCCAAATGGACAATGACCCCAAGCATATTTCCAAAGTTGTGGCAAAATGGCTTAAGGACAACAAAGTCAAGGTATTTGAGTGACAATCACAAAGCCCTGACCTCAATCCTATAGAACATTTGTGGGCTGAAAAAGCATGTGCCAGCAAGGAGTCCTACAAACCTGACTCAGTTACACCAGCTCTGTCAGGAGAAATGGGCCAAAATTCACCCAACTTGTTGTGGGAAGCTTGTGGAAGGCTACCCGAAACATTTGACCCAAGTTAAACAATTTAAATGCAATGCTAACAAATACTAATTGAGTGCATGTAAACTTCTGACCCACTGGGAATGTGACGAAAGAAAGAAAATATGAAATAAATCATTCTCTCTACTATTATTCTGACATTTTACGTTCTTAAAATAAAGTGGTGATCCTAACTGACCTAAGACAGGGAATATTTACTGGGATTAAATGTCAGGAATTGTTAAAAACTGAGTTTAAATGTATTTGGCTAAGGTGTATGTAAACTTCCGACTTTAACTGTATGTACACAAAGATAAAGTTCAGGGAACAGGTGAATGGGAAATAATTGAACATTTTCTTGAATTTAAAGACTTTAGCTAGAAAGACAGGCAGTGACATTTCTAAAATGATTGAGTGCAAGCACACATACTGCAAAAGAATCCGCTGGCCACATACCTTGTGCCTCCCATACTCTTCATCTTGTGGGTGTACATGCAGCTCAGTCGTGCCCAGAAGTATCAACCTTTTTTGGCTGTGTGAAACGTCTTTACAATCTGTTTAATGCCAGCCCAGAGCGATGGGCCATTCAAGGAAAAGACTGGCTGCTGTCTTAAACTCCTTTCAGACACGCGATGGAGAGCGCGTATTCAGTGGAGGTTCTAGACCCTTTCAACTGGGGGGGCCAAGCTGGGGCCAGTTGTACTGTTAGAGGGGCCAGTTACATTAGTCGTTATTGTTGTCATATCGTTTTCTTCACTTCATTGCAGGCATTAGTAGGCAAAAGACCATGTCCCTCTAGTAAATGTGTGGGTTTAATTAGTTTTCCACGTTGCCACTGTCTAATAACAGATGTAAAAAAAGAAGGATAGCAAAAATTTGTTATGCAAAAATTATTTCATAGTCCACATTTAGGGGGGCCACAAGGGGGTCCAAAATTGTTGTCACAGGGGCACTGGCCCCCTGGCCTCCAGAACCGCCAGTGCGCGTATTGCTGCGGTCCGACCAGCGGCAACTCATTTACCGTCTATCATCAAGGCCCTAGACACGCTTCTTGCTACTAGCAGACTGACGAACGAAGGCAAAAGTTCTGAAAAGCTACTTCATGTCTTTCAAGGCAATCTTCCTGCTCACTTGCTGGGTAAAAGTTTAGCAGTGTATTGAGCATAGAAGCCTAATTCTTCAGTCAGGAAATATTTCTCTGGACACTGAAGCAGCTCACAATTAGGCACTACTTGCGTTATCAATGGGACGCTCTTCTGGCAGAAGCCTCCATGGTGTCAAATGAAATGGGTGTAACTACTCAGTTTCACGGTGAACAGAGGAGCAGCCAGAAAGAAAAGAGACTGAAGATGACATAGCAAAGGAACAGAAGTCAGACAATGGATTTCGCAACAAAGTGTTTTATGTGGCTCTGGATAGTATAATCAGTCATTTGGACAAGCGGTTCCACACGATTACAGTTATATGCGAGTTTTCCCCAATACTTACATTTAGGTAAATGAATGTAAACCAAATGTGTAGCTTGCCACAAATTGAGAAATAAGTACTCCAAAGATCTCCGATGGATTTGAAAATGAAGTGCAACATCTAAAAACGATATATGCTGCCACTTTTTCAGATGGTCTTTCTCCTGTAGAGCTCCTAAATGCCATCCACAGTGCCTTCAAAAAGCTGAAACGTATAAAGAACTAAGAAATACAATGTGCCAAGACAGGTTCAACAGCCTTGCCAACCAGCCTCAAAATTCTGGCAACGACCCTGGGCCCACCGTTTGTAAAAAAGGCCGTTGTATTGGCTTTATTAGTCCTGAATCCCGTGATTAATCCATTTGGCTATTTTAGCTCTAAATATCAGCTACCCAACGTTATCAGGAGTTATCCTGAGCCTATTTGCAATGTGTTTACACAGCGGGAAATGCATAAGTATTTAATTTTTCGCTATGACCAGCTCATAAAAATCTTTATGGATACAAACTTGAAACCACTGATCATGACAGTTGAGCCCACGGGATGAAACTCCTGGACAGCAGTTGTGAGGAGCCTTATTGTCCATTCCATACTGTCCATTTTTACTTTCACCTGTCCTGCTTTTAAGGATATGTTTGTTAACATGTCAGCACGTTTTATTTTATTTGGTGTCTATTTTGGGTTAGGCTATTTGATCGGAGAAACATGCATGTAAAAAGTTTCCGTCTCATTACATTTGATCTCCAGCCTGTAGGCTACAGAAAAAGGTCAAATACTCTATCACATGCTATATCGGGTACACAATATGTTCTTTCAAGGAATGTTGGTGGAGCACCATAGCGATGCGTTTCTCCAACAGCTACCTGGAGAAGTGCGCTGGGAACGGACAAGATACATATTTTGTGTCCCTGCCAAAGTGGGCACTGCTCATCAAAGGGCGGCATCAGCGCTCACCTAAAAAGCCCATATGTCACTGGTTGAGAGAAATTGTCGTTGTTTTTGGCCAGAATTATGTGTTGTTGGGAGGTGCGTCTCGGTCAGTTTATCTCAGAAAATGCCACCCTCGTTAATCTACAGCCATGGGCCTAATCCTGCCTAATGAGCAGGCGGCCCCTGCACACACACACACACACACACACACACCCACTAACTTCACGCTCATACCTCATGCGGTTCTTTCGGTTGGGGAGTCCAGCCAGAATGCCAGAGCAGAACCAGGACTGGTCGACATCCTTGAACTTGGCCACCACTCGCACGCCCACGTACAGCTGCTCCAGCGAAGCGGTGTGGTCAAAGGCTATGTGGTGTCCTGACAGCATGCTCCTCCCCTTCTCGCTAAAGTCCACCTTATCCCTGCATCCATTCTCTGTGGAGGGTCAATGGTTGAGATATAGAGAGCATGGAGAAAACTAAGAAATCTGTAAAGGACATTTAATGATATACAAGAACAGAAATAACCGGTGGTTGGGTGTTCTTACCTGTTTGTTTGATTTCTGTAATCCTGCCGTGGTGCCAGGTCTTGGTCTTCCTCCTGGCCAGGACCATCATGTCAATCTTGATCTCCTCCTCTACGAGGACAGGGGGTGGCTGAGTCGCGGGGTTGGGTGCATGGGTCAGAGCTTACGATACGCTGGTCACCACATCAGTGGTCACCAGTGATCTGTGGTTTCCGTTTCTAATCAGGGAGCGAGAAGACCACCGTGAGCACTAAAGATCGTCATTAAAGATATCATCGACATCAGGTAGAAAGCATTTTAGAGAAGATCAATAATGTAAAACAAGGTCAGTCCATTAATGGAAAGCATAACTCACCTTTTCTGGCCTGTTGTGGTTTTGATGGGGCAGTGGAACCACTCTTGCTGGGCTCTTGTGATTTTGGTGGGGAAGCTTCGCTCGAGTTCAGCTGTTTTGTTGATGCAGAGGAGTCACCTGTTCTGGGTTTTTGTGGTTTCATTGGCACAGAAGGATTTGTAGGGGCAGGAGACACGTCTTCAATGTAGCACCCAAATTTGTGTTTGGCTCAGGGAGATTCTCTTCTCTTTTCACCTTTTCTCAGCCGTCCACATTTGCTGGCCTCAGGATGTTTTGTTGAAACCTTTTTTGATTTTGATGGAGGAGTATTATCGTCGCCGTCTTCTTGTGTGCTTGGTGGTTCAGACTGACTGTGCAAGGGGAGTTGCTGGAGTATCACTAGAGCTTGAGGCTTCACTTGGGGCAGTTACAGAAGGGGTGGTCACAGCTAGAGAAGATGGCATGCTCTCCATGTCATCTGCCATGTCACTGTACTAAGGAAGAATGAGAGAAGAGCATGCCAGGAGCATGGCCGAGACCACACACGTAGAAGTGTGTGTGTGTGTGTGAGCACATTTGAATCCTATCTGGCTTAGCTCTCACATCTTTTGTGTCACGGTCTGTAGCTGTGACTTCTTCAGGAGCAGCAACAGAGAAAAAGATGGATGAAAGAATAAAGCATAACTGATTGGGATTGAGGGTCACGTCAAAGACTGTGTTCCCATTCAAACAACATCTCCCTCAATCGCATAGAGCAGGGTTTCCCAAACTGTGTCCTGGGGCTCCCCCCTGGGTGCACGTTCTCTCTTTTGCCCTAGCACCAAACAGCTGATTCAAATAACCAACTCATCATCAAGCTTTGATTATTTGAATCAGATGTGTAGTGCTAAGGCAAAAGACAGAACGTGCACGCAGGGGGGGCCCCAGGACAGAGCCTTACAGGGTTGAATAGCGGGAGCCGGGTTAACGAGATTTACCAGCCAAACACATTGCCTTTTCCCGGGATAATATAACTGAGTAATAAGTCAATTATTTATATGAACAGCAGGACGTGAAGTGGAACTGGTAAATTATATGCGATGTCTAAATCTAGCGTCTCTACGACCTCCTTTTTATTACCTGCATGATCAATCAACGATCAGGGTGGGGACAGACAGCGCCATCTCAGTACGGAGTGCAGTTCACATTGCATGCAACATCTTATCATGGCAACATTTTACACAGTTGCTGATAGAACAAGACAAACTACACAACGCCTTTCATTAGTTCAAAAGAGGTATCAGGAGTTAGTAAAATAATCATTTGTTTTTTAAGCTAATAGAAAAGGTCCAACATGTCCAATGACAGCGAAGAAAGAAAGTGTGTTATGAGGTAGCTAAAGTTTAGTTAACGTTAGCGTAGTCTAATCAGGCTGTAATAAACTATTTGTATATATCATTAACGGGTATTACAGACTGATTAATCAAGACTAATGATAGTGTATCTAAGGCGAGCCAACTGCTACCTAGCGCGTAACGTTACCTAGCTTAGTAAAGTTAAACTCAAAACCATATGTATACTGAACAAAAATATAAAAAAGCAACAATTTCAAAGATTTTACTGAGTTACAGTTTATATGAGGAAATCAGTCAATTTAAATAAATTCATTAGGCCCTATTCTAATGACTGGGAATATACAGTCGTGGCCAAAATTTGAGAATGACACAAATATAAATTTTCTAAGTGTCAGTGTCTTTAGATATTTTTGTCAGATGTTACTATGGAATACTGAAGTATAATCACAAGCATATCATAAGTGTCAAAGGCTTTTATTGACAATTACATGAAGTTGATGCAAAGAGTCAATATTTGCAGTCTTGACCCTTCTTTTTCAAGACCTCTGCAATCCGCCCTGGCATGCTGTCAATTAACTTCTGGGCCACATCCTGACTGATGGCAGCCCATTCTTGCATAATCAATGCTTGGAGTTTGTGGGTTTTTGTTTTTGCATCCGCCTCTTGAGGATTGACCACAAGTTCTCAATGGGATTAAGGTCTGGGGAGTTGCCTGGCCATGGACCCAAAATATTGATGTTTTGTTCCCCGAGCCACTTAGTTATCACTTTTTCCTTATGCTCCAACATGCTGGAAAAGGCATTGCTCGTCACCAAACTGTTCCTGGATGGTTGGGAGAAGTTGCTCTCGGAGGATGTGTTGGTACCATTCTTTATTCTTGGCTGTGTTCTTAGGCAAAATTGTGAGTGAGCCCACTCCCTTGGCTGAGAAGCAACCCCACACATGAATGGTCTCAGGGTGCTTTACTGTTGCATGACACAGGACTGATGGTAGCGCTCACCTTGTCTTCTCCGGACAAGCTTTTTTCCAGATGCCCCAAACAATCGGAAAGGGGATTCAGAGAAAATGACTAACCCAGTCCTCAGCAGTCCAATCCTTGTACCTTTTGCAGAATATCAGTCTGTCCCTGATGTTTTTCCTGGAGAGAAGTGGCTTCTTTGCTGCCCTTCTTGACACATGCCCAGGGACTGCGGTTGAAAATTAGCCGGCTGGCTAAAACCGTCACTTTTACTGAAACGTTGATTAATGTGCACTGTCCCTGTAAAAATAAAAATAAACTCAAACTCAAACTCAAACACCAGGCCATCCTCCAAAAGTCTTCACCTTACTGTGCATGCAGATGCACTCAC
The DNA here is from genome assembly GCA_030435695.1 of Brachymystax lenok tsinlingensis. Classification (NCBI taxonomy): domain Eukaryota; kingdom Metazoa; phylum Chordata; class Actinopteri; order Salmoniformes; family Salmonidae; genus Brachymystax; species Brachymystax lenok. The sequence continues at coordinate 36,476,450 of CM059799.1, forward strand.
ACCTGCCTGCTGCCATTCCTGAGCAAGCTCTGTACTGGTGGTGCCCCTGTAGGAGACAGTCCTGGCGCTTGCTGGACTTTCTTGGGCGCCCTGAAGCCTTCTTCACAACAATTGAACCGCTCTCCTTGAAGTTCTTGATGATCCGATAAATGGTTGATTTAGGTGCAATCTTACTGGCAGCAATATCCTTGCCTGTGAAGCCCTTTTTGTGCAAAGCAATGATGACGGCACGTGCTTCCTTGCAGGTAACCATGATTGACAGAGGAAGAACAATGATTCCAAGCACCACCCTCCTTTTGAAGCTTCCAGTCTGTTATTCGAACTCATCAACACTCACACCTGTGTAAACGAGAGAATCACTGACATGATGTCAGCTGGTCCTTTTGTGGCAGGGCTGAAATGCAGTGGAAATGTTTTTGGGGGATTCAGTTCATTTGCATGGCAAAGAGGGACTTTGCAATTAATTGCAATTCATCTGATCACTCTTCATAACATTCTGGAGTATATTCAAATTGCCATCATACAAACTGAGGCAGCAGACTGTGAAAATTAATATTTGTGTCATTCTCAAAACCTTTGGCCACGACTGTAGATATGCATCTGTTGGTCACAGATACGTTAAAATGGGCCTCAGGATCTCATCACATTTTTGTGCATTCAAATTGCCATTGATAAAATGCAATTGTGTTAGTTTTCCATAGCTTATGCCTGCCCATACCATAACCCCACTGCCACCATGGGGCACTTTTCACAAACCACTCGCCCACACAACGCCATACATGTGGTCTGCGGTTGTGAGGCATGTTGGACATACTGACAAAAACCCTAAAACGACGTTGGAGGCAGATTATGGTAGAGAAATGAACATTAAATTATCAGGAAACAGTTGTGGTGGACATTCCTGCAGTCAGCATGCCAATTGCACGCTCCCTCAAAACTTGAGACATCTGTGGCATTGTGTTGTGTGACAAAATGGCACATTTTAGAGTGGCATTTTATTGTCCCCAGGCCGAGCTGAAGGTACACCTGTCTAATAATCATGCTAAACTCAGCAAAAAAAGAAACATCCCTTTTTCAGGACCCTGTCTTTCAAAGATAAATCCAAATAACTTCACTGATCTTCATTGTAAAGGGTTTAAACACTGTTTCCCATGCTTGTTCAATGAACCATAAACAATTCATGAACATGCACCTGTGGAACGGTCATAACACACTAAATAGCTTACAGACGGTAGGCAATTAAGGTCACAGTTATGAAAACTTAAGACACTAAAGAGGCCTTTCTACTGACCAAAAGAAAGATGCCCAGGGTCCCTGCTCATCTGCGTGTACGTGCCTTAGGCATGCTGCAAGAAGGCATGAGGACTGCAGATGTGGCCAGGGCAATAAATTGCAATGTCCGTACTAATGAGATGCCTAAGACTGCGTTACAGGAAGACAGGACAGACAGCTGATCGTCCTCACAGTGGCAGACCACGTGTAACAACACCTGCACAGGATCGGTACATTCGAACATCACACCTGCGGGACAGGTACAGGATGGCAACAACTGCCCGAGGTACACCAGGAACGCACAATCCCTCCATCAGTGCTCAGACTGTCCGCAATAGGCTGAGAGAGGCTGGACTGAGGGCTTGCAGGCCTGTTGTAAGGCAGGTCCTCACCAGACATCACTGGCAACAATGTCGCCTATGGGCACAAACCCACCGTCGTTGGACCATACGGGACTGGCAAAAAGTGCTCTTCACTGACGAGTCGCGGTTTTGTCTCACCAGGGATGATGGTCGGATTCGCGTTTATCGTCGAAGGAATGAGCGTTACACCGAGGTACTCTGGAGCGGGATCGATTTGGAGTTGGAGGGTCCGTCATGGTCTGGGGCGGTGTGTCACAGCATCATCGAACTGAGCTTGTTGTCATTGCAGGCTATCTCAACGCTGTGCGTTACAGGGAAGACATCCTCCTCCCTCATGTGGTACCCTTCCTGCAGGCTCATCCTGACATGACCCTCCAGCATGACAATGCCACCAGCAATACTGCTCATTCTGTGCGTGATTTCCTGCAAGACAGGAATGCCAGTGTTCTGCCATGGCCAGCGAAGAGCCCGGATCTCAATCCCATTGAGCACGCCTGGGACCTGTTGGATTGGAGGGTGAGGGCTAGGGCCATTCCCCCCCAGAAATGTCCAGGAACTTGCAGGTGCCTTGGTGGAAGAGTGGGGTAACATCTCACAGCAAGAACTGGCAAATCTGGTGCAGTCCATGAGGAGGAGATGCACTGCAGTACTTAATGCAGCTGGTGGCCACACCAGATACTGACTGTTACCCCCCCCCTTTGTTCAGGGACACATTATTCAATTTCTGTTAGTCACATGTCTGTGGAACTTGTTCAGTTTATGTCTCAGTTGTTGAATCTTGTTATGTTCATACAAATATTTACACATGTTAGGTTTGCTGAAAATAAACGCAGTTGACATTGAGGACGTTTCTTTTTTTGCTGAGTTTATTTAATCAGCTTCTTGATATGCCACACCTGTCAGGGGGATGGATTATCTTGGCAAAGGAGAAATGCTCACTAACAGGGATGTGTGTACGGAAAACATGGGACCACCACTTTACATGTTGAGTTTATATTTTTGTTCTGTGTATTTAGTAAACAACTCCATTTGCAGTTGGCTTTCGAAAGTTGTTAGCCAATCCAAATGTAGCTATGTAAACTAGTATAGCTAGCTAGTTTTTTATGCCTGAATATCAATTTCTTCGGTTAAACAAATTTGCAACAAAAAAAAAGATTCTCAGCTGAAGCTTCACCCAAAAGCATTTACTGTCCACTACCGCTACCGACGTTAGCACCCAGCACGTTTTTCAACGTGCTGCGGTTCGTTTTAAACGCAGGTCGCTTATCGCTTTGTCCAATTTCCCATGCATAATCTTTAGTCAAAGTAAAAGCAACAGGGGTGTGCAGTCTAGTTAACTATTGACTCTTCCAAACAGGGCAGCGTGCGGTAACGTTACGGCAGCATCTCAAATGAATAACTCTTGCATCCTCTCTCCTAGTTTCCTCTAAACCCATTGGATGGAAAAAGCCCCGCCCCTATAACCTTCTCTAATTGGTTTTGAGAAGGAGGCAATGAGAGAGGATGCAAGGAGGAAGCAATTGAGGTTCTGCCTATGTAAATTCAAGTTGCCAAGCTAATGGCTTTATTCTTGGGTCAGCACACACTTTTTGTTACGTGTTTCAGGGTTAATTGATAGCTCTGTTGACAGTTATCCGACATGACCCTTTCAATACGTTTCTACACTGAGTGTACAATACATTAGGGACACCTTTCTAATATTGAGTTGCAACCCATTTAACCCTCAGAACCTCCTCAATTCGTCAGGGCATTGACTCTACAAGGTGTCAGAAAACATTCCACAGGGATGTTGGCCAATGTTGGCGATGCTTCCCACAGTTGTGTCAAGTTGGCTGGATGTCTTTTGGGTGGTGGACCATTCTTGATACAGAAGGGAAACTTTTGAGTGTGAAAACCCTTCAGCGCTGCAGTTCTTGACACACTCAAACTGGTACGCCTGGCACCTATTACCATACCACGTCCAAAGCCACTTCAATCTTTTGTCTGGCCCGTTCTCCCTCTGAATGGCACGTTTACCCAGTCCATGTCCCAAGGCTTCAAAAATCCTTCTTTAACCTGTCTCCTCCCCTTCATTTACACTGATTTGAAGTGGATTTAACAAGTGACATGAATAGGGGATCAAAGCTTTCACCTGGATTCACCTGGTCAGTCTATGTCATGGAAATGTTTTGTACACTCAATGTATATAGGACAGTGTAGAGGGCACCTCTGCCTAAATTGTGACAACTTCCACATGTTCTGATTCTCTTATTTTTGGTAAAACAAAATAAGAGTATCAACCTACTCTAAATGCAGTAAACATTGCATGATCTGATAAGGTTGTCTGGCATTAAACCCTATACAGTCAATGCATTAAACATTCATCACTTATCAAGGAATGTATAGACTAGAGAAATAGATACAGTACAAGTCATGCAAAAACTTTATTTACAAAAGGATAGAAATGAATTGTGCAACTCAGCTGCCATTGTGGAAATGATTTTGTATTCTTTCCCCAGTGATAATCTTGGATTATACACTGGCCTGTGTAGGCTTAGCCTACAGCATTAGCTATTTCTGCTGCATCTCCCAAATAAACCAAAGTTTGTTGCTAAGTCAAATGACATCCCTCATTTAGGCTATCTTTTCATAAAGCTTAGGGATTCCTGCTGTGTATCTCTTCAGCATGGTGAGCAGCAGAATGTCAACTCTCTCCAGCACATGATTTGTGAGTGCCTCTTTTTTTGTGGGGTACTCTCTTCTTAATTGGTTATTTGTTCCTCCTGATAGGTGGAGGTTGAGATGGCACCATAAGGGTCCACCACTGTCTGAGCGCAGCGCACCACCGTCAGCAGCAGGAAGAAGCAGAGGAGGGCGAGACAAAAGAGAGCAAAGCCCAGGTCCACGTCCACCTCCAGCTTGGACAGAGAAGGAGCTGGCTGGTGCTGGTCCATGTGGCTGATCGAGGTAAGAGTCAGTAGAAGCTTGAGAGATGCTTGTACGCTTGTGTTGCAGATCCTGGATGGACAGGATAAATGAAGACAACAGAGACTTAGCTGCTTTTCCTATGGCTTGTCTTCCAATGTATGAGATCAGTTTGCCAGGTAAGTTATAGTCTTCTCAGGTAGGTGATGTCTTGTCATGAAATTGCAATGTAAACCATATGATTGTATGATATCTCATTAGAGATCCAAGCTAAGGCTTGTAAGGTGAGCCACATTGGGCCCCAGCCCAGCGGGTGTCCTCCTGTGGGAGAGGAAATATCATTATCAGACTAAACTTAATCAAACACACTCACTGGCTCTGAGGTGTACATGTACCCTTGTTAATGTATTGCTCAGAGAATAAACAAAGAAGACATACATACACGTACACTCATACAAAAATGTTGCTCTGACAGAGAAGAAATAGACCAGAAAAAAGAACTGGCTAATACAGCACGTTGTATTTAGGAGCACCCCTTGGTACTCCTAAAATCCCAATAATACTTAAATGTGTTTCTCTTTTCAATATTTTGCATGCACATATAAGAAAATTATTGTTTATTTTAGCATATTTGTGGGGTAAACATCACACAATTTGAATACAGTTCATATGAAAGTTCATGGCTGTTAATACGTTTAGTTTGTGTTTTCACCAGTGCTTGACATGGACTGAAATAGGTGCCGGTACTGTTTACATTTAGGTGCAGGGGCTCCACAATACTTTTGAGCTAATATTCTATAACAGGGGTTCCCAAACCTTTTCACTCGGGACCCCCATTCCAGCATTGGGGAACATCCTGCATTTTGCAGTTTTAAAGCACAGTTCCTTGCAATTCTATAAATGTTTTCATGTCTAATGTATTCATGTGATATTTGAGTGACAAAGAAATTACAACTATCTACGGGCTAAAAAAACGAAATAAATAAACGTTAACTGACATGGGCTATATGATCTGGACATTTCTGACAAGTTATAAAAAACTCTCTAAGGTATGCAATGACTGTCATGACAAGAGGAACTGATGATCCACTACCCAATTTCGAAATTGCACCTTGTGCATTCTACTATTACAACATTCAAGGTAAGTTTAAAGCCGGACTGAGTTCCTTATTTTTTTTTTATACAAAATAAAACAATTGGTGGTTGGGTGCACCCCTCAGTTTGGGAACCACTGTTCTATAAGAGGAACAGGAGCTCAAGCAGTAGAACATTTGAGGTGCCGGTACTGTCACGACTTCCGCCGAAGTCGGTGTCTCTCCTTGTTCGGGTGGTGTTCAGCGGTCGACGTCACCGGTCTTCTAGCCATCACTGATCCACTTTTCATTTTCCATTTGTTTTGTCTGTTTTCCACACCTGGTTTCAATTCCCTCATTACATGTTTTGTATTTAACCCTCTGTTCCCCCTCATGTCTTTGTGTGGGATTATTCATTGTAGTGCTTGTGCTCTTTATGTACTGGTGCGTTACAGGCTATTTTGTGCCCATTTTCTCTCGTCTTGTTTGAACCATTGGGTTGTTTAATAAACAACTAAGTTTATTACCCAGTTTTGCTCTCCTGCGCCTGACTTCTCTGCAACCAGTTACACAAGCCCTACAGGTACTCAGCTCCAGTGAGCTCTTACCCATGTCAAGCACTGGTTTACACAAAACAGTAAAAGTACTTAGCAGTAGTCTTAGAATAAAAATGCACACATATGAAAAGCTCTAACTGTGGCAAAATAGCACTCAAATGGAGTCAATTAAACAAGGAACTAAGCTACGCACATACACTAAATATACAAAAGTATGTGGACACCACTTCAATGCCAAGCATCGTCTGGAGTGGTGTAAAGCTTGCCGCCATTGGACTCTGGAGCAGTAGAAACGCATTATCTGGAATTATGAATCATGCTTCACCATCGGACGAATCTGGGTTTGGCAGATGCCAGGAGAACGCTACCTGCCCCAATGCATAGTGCCAACTGTAAAGTTTGGTGGAGGAGGAGTAATGGTCTAGGGCTGTTTTTCATGGTTCGGACTAGTTCCAGTTGATTAGCGTTAATGGAAATCTTAACGCTACAGCATACAATGATATTCTAGACGATTCTGTCCATCCAACTTTGTGGCAATAGTTTAGGGAAGACACTTTCCTGTTTCAGCATGACAATGCCCCCATGCACAAAGCGAGTGAATTGGAATGCCGACTGCGACCCAGGCCTAATCGCCTGTATCAGTGCCCGACCTCACTAGTGCTTTTGTGGCTGAATGAAAGCAAGTCCCCGCAGCAATGTTCATCTAGTGGAAAGCCTTCCCAGAAGAGTGGAGGCTGTTAAAGCATCAAAGGGTGGACCAACTCTATATTAATGCCCATGATTTTGGAATGAGTATGTGTCCACATACTTTTGGTAATACAATAAATACAATCTCCCTCTTAAAATTAAAATGATAGAGCATAACTCCCTATGAATCTGACTAACATAAAACATAGATTATTACGTATTGTTCACTACTGTATGAGTATTTCAAACAGTGCTAAGGATTTAAAACTCACCGTCCTTGCTTGTCTTTCACATGTATGAAGAAATTACAGTTTTATCGATCTCCCAGTTGTTTCACAGATCTTTTCCCTACCTGTCTGTACCCCTTTTAACATGAACCCACCCTCACCGTCAAGCGCCCTCATGTATCGCTCCCTTTGAGCTCCCCTCTTAAATTCTCTTATTGCTTTTTCTTACGTAACACAGTCCTGAGTCCTCTATTACAAATTTCTTCATCCTCCCATCCTGTCACGATCAGAGGAAAAATGAGCACCCCACAAAATACTTCTCTACACATACACACGCAGATACACACACATCCGTGGGCACATGCGACCTCCCCTTGGCGCTAAAGTCTTCATAAATAGTTTAACAGGAGTTGAATAACAGTCGCTGCAGTTCACATGTGAATCAAACACCCCTGTCCTTTGTTTCCCTTTCAGAAAGACCTTAAGCCTGGTTACCTGCTACACTCAACACCTCAATAACTCCAGCCACATCAAGAGTCAATGTATGTGCCTTCATCATGGAAGATTTAAGGGTTACTAATGAGGCAGATAAAGCTTGACTTGAATGAAGGCAAAGATTGAGGAGGAGCAAGAGACAGAGGCGTGACGTTCGGAGTGCGCTAGAGAGAAAGACGATACACATGAGCAATTAAATTCTGTAGCCGGCGGCATGACCAGGATGAAATTGAGATTGCTTCAGTGGAAGCAATGGAGATTGTTTCAGTTAGGCTGCCAGTCAAGGGGAACGACATACAGTAGAGGCTGAGGGTGCAGGCGTAAAGTGATCCCGATCTTATGCAATTAACTGAGGAGGCCTTTAGGCTGCAGCCAAACAGAGGGAGAGAGAGGAAAGAGACAGAGTATGGTATCTACACTGAACAAAGATATAAACGCAACATGTAAAGGGTTAGTCCCGTGTTTAGGGGCGGCAGGTAGCCTAGTAGTTAGAGCGTTGGGCCAGTAACCTACAGGTTGCTGGATCGAATCCCCGAGCTGACAAGGTAAAAATCTGTCATTCTGCCCCTGAACAATGCAGTTAACCCACTGTTCCCCGGTAGGCTGTCATTGTAAATAAGAATTTGTTCTTAACTGACTTGCCTAGTTAAATAAAGGTTAAATAAATAAAACATGTTTTAAAAAATCCACGAGCTGAAATAAAAGATCCCAGAATGTTTCCATATGCACAAAAAGCTTATTTCTCTAAATTTTCTGGCACAAATGTGTTTATATCCCTGTTGGTCAGCATTTCTCCTTTTCCAAGATAATCCATTCACCTGACAGGGGTGGCATATCAAGAAGCTGATTAAACAGCATGATTATTACACAGGTGCAGCTTGTGCTGGGGACAATAAAAGGCCACTCTAAAATGTACTGTTTTGTCACACAACACAATACCACATATGTCTCAAGTTTTGGGGGTGCGTGCAATTGGCATGGTGACTGCAGGATGTCCACTAGAGCTGTTGGCAGATATTTTAATTTTAATTTCTCTACCATTAGCAGCCTCCAACGTCATTTTAGAGAATTTGTCAGTATGTCCAACCTGTCTCACAACCGCAGATCACGTGTATGGCGTTGTGTGGATAAGCTACGGACAACAAACACAATTGCATTTTATCGATGGCAATTTGAATGCACAAAAATACCGTGACGAGATCCTGAGACCCATTGTGAGGCCGATTTTTTTAAAGGTATCTTTAACCAACAGATGCATATACAGTACCAGTCAAAAGTTTGGACACACCTGTTCATTCCAGAGTTTCTTTATTTTGACTATTTTCTACATTTTAGAATAATAGTGAAGACATCAAAACTATGAAATGGTCAGGCAATACGGAACATTTCAAGAACTTTGAAAGTTTCTTCAAGTGCAGTCGCAAAAACCATCAAGCGCTATGATGAAACTGGCTCCCATGAGGACCACCACAGTAAAGGAAGACCCAGAGTTACCTCTGTTGCAGAGGATACATTCATTAGAGTTAACTGCACCTCAGATTGCAGCCCAAATAAGTGCTTCACAGAGTTCAAGTAACAGAAACATCGCAACATCAACTGTTGAGAGGAGACTGTGTGAATCAGGCCTTTATGGTCGAATTGCTGCAACGAAACCACTACTAAAGGACACCAATAAGAAGAAGAGACTTGCTTGGGCCAAGAAACAAGAGCAATGGACATTAGATCGGTGGAAATCAGTTCTTTGGTCTGATTAGTCCAAATTTGAGATTTTTGGTTCCAACCTCTGTGTCTTTGTGAGACGCAGAGTTCCCAGCTCTGACTCTGTACTGGCACCCCCCTGTATAAATTGCTATATTTTACTGCTGCTCTTTAATTACTTGTTACTTTTATCTCTTACTCTTATCCGTATTTTTTTGAAACTGCACTGTTGGTTAAGGGCTCGTAAGTAAGCATTTCACTGTAAGGTTGTGTTTGGCGCATGTGAATAATAAAATTTGATTTGATTTGAACAGATGATCTCCGCATGTGTGGTTCCCTCTGTGAGGCATGGAGGAGATGTGATGGTGTGGGTGTGCTTTGCTGGTGACACTGTCTATGATTTATTTAGAATTCAAGGCACACTTAATCAGCATGGCTACCTCAGCATTCTGCAGCGATACGCCATCCCATGTGGTTTGCGCTTAGTGGGACTATAATTTTTTTTCAACAAGACAATGACCCAACACACCTCCAGGCTGTGTAAGAGCTATTTGACCAAGAAGGAGAGTGATGGAGTGCTGCATCAGATGACTTGGCCTCCACAATCACCCGACCTCAACCCAATTGAGATGGTTTGGGATGAGTTGGACCGCAAAGTGAAGGAAAAGCAGCCAACAATTGCTCAGCATATGTGGGAACTCCTTCAAGACTTTTGGAAAGCATTCCAGCTGAAGCTGGTTGAGAGAATGCCAAGATCATCAAGGCAAATGGTGGCTACTGTTAGCAGTTTATGTTACTCTTCAATAACACAGACCCCAAAGCAAATCAGGGGGATAAAAATAGGTTTATTCAAAGAGAACAAATCATAGATGTTATGCTGAGAAGTAGATGTTCATTCTTCCCTGTCCTCAGGGATTCTCCACAGAACAAAGTGATAGGATGTAATTTATAACCCCCTACCCTAGCTTGTGGTTGACCAATTAGAATTCCTTGCAGTGAAATTGTATATTCGAACCAATGATAACCTGCCACATGTAGCTATGAGTCCAGGACTGAAACCCCTACGCAGATTCTAAACAGATTTTGAGCTGAAAAACAACTATTTCCATTGATCATTAATTCCCTATTGACCTCTAGTCCTCTGCGTTGTGTATTATCTTAAAATATTCCCCCCCTAGACCATTTAAAAAATAAATATACTTCAAATGTATTTTTAGAAAACAATAGAAAACATGAAAAAATTGACTGTATAAAAAACATTAGCAGTAAACATAAAATAATTTACATTAAACACCTTTCATTTCTATAAAACACAAATGGCATATTCACTTCCCGTTGCAATAAGAAATAGATTCCACACAAAGTTATATTAAAGAGGTATGAACATGTGTGATCTGGAGGTGAAAGAAACCCACACCTGTTTAGGCGAGGTGCTGGCTAGCAGAGCTCTAGGAGCTCAGATGCAATCATTTAATAACCTAATATTCAACGTTTCGACAGAAACATCTGAGAGAGCATGCATCGTTCGTTACAGCACCGAGGACAGTTACCATGGGCACATTGACCACAATCATGAGGCTTGGTGTGATGATGAACACCCTAATGATCCCCACCACATTCTTGTGAACACCACTGATACCCATCTCCAAAAGGACACGGTTGATGAATCTTATGATATCCCCTATTACGTAACTGTCGGATTTTAGCAGACAAACATTGGGCAATAGCAAACTTGATAACCTGGATGAGGATAAGAAAAATAACCACAACTCCCACTATTGGAAGTATCATGCTCAACAAAAAATATCCCCATGTCCCAAATGTGGAAGACAACCACATGACTAAGCCTAAATCATCTGGATTGTAATCATAATATTTAGCGCCCTCAGTCCTGATCTTTCGGATTAGGTCAGTTATTTCCTCAGAATTATCAGGAATGTAAGTACAGCATTCAGCACCAATAACAGCACATGTACCCCCTTGTGCGGACAGAAGATAGTCCAGGGCCAAACGATTTTGCAATGAATGGCAGCCATCTCAGCAGTAATTAACTCAAGACTCTCAGCTGTACTATTACCTAATATAATAACTTCCTGTGCTATTTTAGAAATACCATAAGAGGGAAAAGCAATCGCAAAGAATCTCTCCGATTCTGTAATCACACGTTCATGACGGTGTGAATAAGGATAGTTCAAAGAATGTCTTACATGGGGTACGACATATCCCAAATAACACGACCCTTGCCACAACTTTGGTAACCAGGAATAGACATAGGAGCCACATATAAAGTAAGTCCCATTAGGAGCTATCATTATTGATGATATTACCGAAGGTATTGGCATAAAAAGTAGTCATAGTGCCATTACTGAGAGTCAATTCAGCAGACATTAGACACTCTGCAACCTTAGTACCGTCACAGGCAGATAGGTCTGTTGTCTGATCACACTTACTCTGTCCTACTTTGACAAACGCGTCCTGGTGCAGTTGAGACAAGTTCCCGAGAGAGTGACCTATTAAAACATAACCACCCAACAGGGGCATGTGTAATAACTAGGTAAGGTGGTTGCTGATTAGTGTCACTGGTCATTTCAAATAAAGGAAGGTACCTATCACTCCAGGATGTCAGCTCCACCCCCAACTCATCCACGTTTTTGAATGGACACACATCCAGGAGTATCAGACCTATCTGCAGAACTAGGTACTCTCGCATGTTGATCCTGTCACGCCTGCTCCCGCTCTTCCTCTTTCTGGCGCTTGAGGGCGCCAGACTCCCCAACATTACGCACTCAAGCCACCTTCAGTACGCACACCTGCCTTTCCCCGTCGCGTGCACCAGCGCTCACTGGACTCACGTGGACTCAATTCCTTGTGTAATTTCCTTCCCTATATCTGTCTGTTCCCTAGCTCTGTTCCCTGCTTCGGGATTGTTTGTCTTATGTCCTTGTTTCCCGTGTGCAAACGCTGTTCCTGTCGTGTTCCATGTCCGTTCCTGAATAAATGTTGAACTCCCCGTAACTGCTTCTCCTGTCCAGCGTCTGTCCTTACAGATTCTCAACATTCTCACCCCAATTAGTACCAATAATCGGCTTGTACAAATTAACATCTCTCCATATACCCAACATTTCATTCTGGTTAAAAGGAAAAGCCCCTAGTGGAATACCTGCCCTTGATGTGAATGGAGCGTAGGTACAAACCCAACAACTACTTAAATTGACTACTGTGGCATAGTGTAGAGAAAGGGCTAGAAACGTATTGATGCCCGAGTGTCCCTCACCCTGATGATGCATCTCTGTGTTGGAAATGGAAATATCACCCACATCCTGTATTAGGAGGAAACTCACAAGGAAAATCATTTCAAACATCTTTCACTTGTCTGCAAGACAATAATATTCAATTGTCCTATTGTCAAGGCTGCGTGGTCCCATGGTGTTTATATTAGCGTACTATTGTTTGTACAGATTAACGTGGCACCTTCAGGTGTTTGTAAATTGCTCCCAAGGATGAACCAGACTTGTGGAGGTCTACCATTTTTTTCTGAGGTCTTGGCTGATTTCTTTTGATTTTCCCATGATGTCAAGCAAAGAGGCATTGAGTTTGACGGTAGGCCTTGAAATACATAAGAACACGTTTTCTTTCCTGAAATCCCTCAATAATGACATTCACCAGGTTTATCTTCTGCTGAACGAATCATGTTGTTGGTTTCACTCGGAACCTGCACAACTCTGATAACAGCCAGGTTTGTTATGTTGATTGATGTCTTTGTCCAGTCGTGACAGCCTGACGATGATGTCACCGTAGTTTTGTCTCTCCCATTCAGTGGTTGTGGAAACAAATCATCATGTATGGATTGTATCAACTGATGGGTGATTGCCCCATTTTTGGAGGAATTGAGTGCATCTTCATCTTCCAAGTCGGGTAACCCACTGTGTCTAACCTCCTCTGCTCTAAACCTTTCTTCAAAGTCAATAAACGGTTCTTTCGGTTATTGGACACATCTCTCCCCAATTGGTGGTTGCCTTGGTCAGACCCTTAAGGAAAACATGTATGGTTCTCCATCCATCCTCCACATCTTGCTCTTCACTCTATAAACCTTTTCTTCAAGTACGCCATGTTCACGGTTGTTCAAAACAAAGGCTAATACCTCTAACCCATCATAAGGATGTAGATTGTAGATTATTATTTCGCTTCAAATGGTCCCACGTCTTCATACCTACAACTCGTGGATGCTTCAAAGTCTTTGACCATTCATCCAACTGTTTTGGAGATGCTGATTTATGTGTGATTACTGTCACTGGAGGTTTGTCTTTACTTCTTTTAACAGCCTGTGTTCTGGTTGGCCTAAGACATTGTTCGTCACCGCTGTCAGAATCTGTTGACTCAAAGCCAGACAGTGCTGACCAGATGCATGAAACCGGATCTGCCTTGCGCAATTCAGTGTGAGGATAGATGGAGGGAACAGAGAGCCCACAGGTAGGTGTCAAGTCGGACTTTTTCACCTGTGTCTCCTGCAATAGTTGAATTTCTCCTTTTAAGGTTTTTATCTGTTCACTAAGAGCTCTCAAACTCTCTTTATCTCTCTGCAATGTCAATGAGTTAGACATTCTTTGTATTTTTCCCCAAGCTTTTTGTATATCAGACAGATTCCATATTTTTCAACAATAACAGAATATTTCTAAATTATCTCTTGCCTACACTCCTCTACTTTGTAAAGTGGTTTTCTCACTTAAAAATGGCATTACATTAACTTCAAAAGTTGTATAACATATATATCTATATGTTTATTTAATCCAAAAGATATATATATATATATATATATATATATATATATATATATATATATATATATATATATATATATATATATATATATATATAGATATACACAGTGAGGGAAAAAAGTATTTGATCCCCTGCTGATTTTGTACGTTTGCCCACTGACAAAGAAATTATCAGTCTATAATTTTAATGGTAGGTTTATTTGAACAGTGAGAGACAGAATAGCAACATAAAAATCCTGAAAAACGCATGTGAAAAATGTTATAAATTGATTTGCATTTTAATGAGGGAAATAAGTATATGACCCCCTCTCAATCAGAAAGATTTCTGGCTCCCAGGTGTCTTTTATACAGGTAATGAGCTGAGATTAGGAGCACACTCTTAAAGGGAGTGCTCCTAATCTCAGCTTGTTACCTGTATAAAAGACATCTGTCCACAGAAGCAATCAATCAATCAGATTCCAAACTCTCCACCATGGCCAAGACCAAAGAGCTCTCCAGGGATGTCAGGGACAAGATTGTAGACCTACACAAGGCTGGAATGGGCTACAAGACCATCGCCAAGCAGCTTGGTGAGAAGGTGACAACAGTTGGTGCAATTCTTTGCAAATGGAAGAAACACAAAAGAACTGTCAATCTCCCTCGGCCTGGGGCTTCATGCAAGATCTCACCTCGTGGAGTTGCACTGATCATGAGAATGGTGAGGAATCAGCCCAGAACTACACAGGAGGATCTTGTCAATGATCTCAAGGCAGCTGGGACCATAGTCACCAAGAAAACAATTGGTAACACACTACGCCGTGAAGGACTGAAATCCTGCAGCGCCCGCAAGGTCCCCCTGCTCAAGAAAGCACATATACATGCCCTTCTGAAGTTTGCCAATGAACATCTGAATGATTCAGATGACATCTGGGTGAAAGTGTTGTAGTCAGATGAGACCAAAATGGAGCTCTTTGGCATCAACTCAACTCGCCGTGTTTGGAGGAGGAGGAATGCTGCCTATGACCCCAAGAACATCATCACCACCGTCAAACATGGAGGTGAAACATTATGCTTTGGGGGTGTTTTTCTGCTAAGGGGACAGGACAACTTCACCGCATCAAAGGGACGATGGACGGGGCCATGTACCGTCAAATCTTGGGTGAGAACCTCCTTCCCTCAGCCAGGGCATTGAAAATGGGTCGTGGATGGGTATTCCAGCATGACAATGACACAAAACACACGGCCAAGGCAACAAAGGAGTGGCTCAAGAAGAAGCACATTAAGGTCCTGGAGTGACCTAGCCAGTCTCCAGACCTTAATCCCATAGAAAATCTGTGGAGGGAGCTGAAGGTTCGAGTTGCCAAACGTCAGCCTCGAAACCTTAATGACTTGGAGAAGATCTGCAAAGAGGAGTGGGACAAAATCCCTCCTGAGATGTGTGCAAACCTGGTGACCAACTACAAGAAACGTCTGACCTCTGTGATTTTGCCACCAAGTACTAAGTCATGTTTTGCAGAGGGGGTCAAATACTTATTTCCCTCATTAAAATGCAAATCAATTCATAACATTTTTCACATGCGTTTTTCTGAATTTTTTTGTTGTTATTCTGTCTCTCACTGTTCAAATAAACCTACCATTTAAAATTATAGACTGATAATTTCTTTGTCAGTGGGCAAACGTACAAAATCAGCAGGGGATCAAATACTTTTTTCCCTCACTGTGTGTGTATATATATATATATATATATATATATATATATACAATTGAAGTCGGAAGTTTACATACACTTAGGTTGGAGTCATTAAAACAGGTTTTTCAACCACATCACAAATTTCTTGTTAACAAACTATAGTTTTGGCAAGTCGGTTAGGACATCTACTTTGTGCATGACACAAGTAATTTTTCCAACAATTGTTAACAGATAGATTATTTCACTTATAATTCACTGTATCACAATTCAAGTGGGTCAGAAGTTTACATACGCTAAGTTGACTGTGCCTTTAAACAGCTTGGAAAATTCCAGACAATTATGTCATGGCTTTAGAAGCTTCCGATAGGCTAATTGATATCATTTGAGTCAACTGGAGGTGTACCTGTGGATGTATTTCAAGGCCTACCTTCAAACTCAGTGCCTCTTTGCTTGACATCATGGGAAAATCAAAAGAAATAAGCCCAAAAATTGTAGACCTCCACAAGTCTGGTTCATCCTTGGGAG
Organism: Brachymystax lenok tsinlingensis; assembly: GCA_030435695.1. Classification (NCBI taxonomy): domain Eukaryota; kingdom Metazoa; phylum Chordata; class Actinopteri; order Salmoniformes; family Salmonidae; genus Brachymystax; species Brachymystax lenok. The sequence continues at coordinate 36,492,697 of CM059799.1, forward strand.
CAATTTCCAAATGCCTGAAGGTGCCACGTTCATCTGTACAAACAATAGTACGCAAGTATAAACACCATGGGGCCACGCAGCCGTCATACCGCTCACGAACGAGACGCCTTCTGTCTCCTAGAGATGAACGTACTTTGGTGCGAAAAGTGAAAATCAATCCCAGAACAACAGCAAAGGACCTTGTGGAAATGCTGGAGGAAACAGGTACAAAAGTATCTTTATCCACAGTAAAACGAGTCCTATATCAACATAACCTGAAAGGCCGCTCAACAAGGAAGAAGCCACTGCTCCAAAACTTCCATAAAAAAGCCAGACTACGGTTTGCAAATGCACATGGGGACAAAGATCGTAAATAGAACTGTTTGGCCATTTCCTCGTTATGTTTGGAGGAAAAAAGGGGAGGCTTGCAAGCCGAAGAACACCATCCCAACCCTGAAGCATGGGGGTGGCAGCATCATGTTGTGGGGTGCTTTGCTGCAGGAGGGACTGGTGCACTTCACAAAATAGATGAGGAAGGAAAATTACGTGGATATATTGAAGCAACATCTCAAGACATCAGTCAGGAAGTTAAAGATTGGTCGCAAATGGGTCTTCCAAATGGACAATGACCCCAAGCATACTTCCACAGTTATGGCAAAATGGCTTAAGGACAACAAAGTCAAGGTATTGGAGTGGCCATCACAAAGCCCTGACCTCAATCCTATAGAAAATGTGTGGGCAGAACTGAAAAAGCGTGTGTGAGCAAGGAGGCCTACAAACCTGACTCAGTTACACCAGCTCTGTCAGGAGGAATGGGCCAAAATTCACCCAACTTATTGTGGAAAGCTTGTGGAAGGCTACCCAAAACATTTGACCCAAGTTAAACAATTTAAAGGCAATGCTACCAAATACTAATTCAGTGTATGTAAACTTCTGACCCACTGGGAATGTGATGTAAGAAATAAAAGCTGAAATAAATCATTCTCTACTATTATTCTGACATTTCATATTCTTAAAATAAAGTGGTGATCCTAACTGACCTAAGTCAGGGAATCTTTACTCTGATTAAATGTCAGGAATTGTGAAAAACTGAATTTAAATGTATTTGGCTAAGGTGTATGTAAACTTCCGACTTCAACTGTGAGTTTTTCCCCAAAGGGACAGGATATCATTTATAACACCCAACCCTAGCCTGCGGTTGACCAATTAGAATTCCTTGCAGTAAAATTGGGCCAATGGCCAAATAACAAGTATCCTGTTTCAGGCCCAATGTAGACCATTCGAACCAATGAAAACTTGCCACATGTAGCTATGAGTCCAGGACTAAAACCCCTACACAGATTCTAACTGGTGTTGAACAGAAAAACAACTATTTCCATTGATTGTCAATTTCCTATTGACCTCTAGTCCTCTGCGTTGTGTATTATCTTAAAATATTCTTATACTACTTTGAAGAATCTGAACTATAATACATTTTAATTTGTTTAACACGTTTTTGATTTCTACATGATTCCATGTGTTATTTCATAGTTTGGATGTCTTCACTATTATTATACAATGTAGAAAATAGTACAAATAAAGAATAATTTAAAACCCTTAAATGAGTTGGTGTGTCCAAACTTTTGACTGGTACTGTTAGTATTCCAAGTCATGTGAAGGCCATAGATTAGGGCCAAATGAATTTATTTCATTTGACTGATTTCTGGATATGAACCGTAACTAACCGGTGCCTGTAATGAAGTTATTGCATGTTGCGTTTTATAGCTTTGTTCAGTATAGTTTCATTGATGTATGGATAAGAAAATCATTGAAAAACTATTTTCTTCAACAGTCCAACCACTATCTCTTGACTAGATCTGCATCTACTCAATCTGCCACTCAAATGCTGACAAGCTTTTCAGTATCGAAGAGCCCTCACTGCTGCTCGATCATCCTGTTTTTCCAACTTAATTGAGGAAAGAACAATTCCCCAAGAGAGGATGGCTTTCACTTCAGCAGTGATAAATTCATGAACTTCTTTGAGGAAAAGATCATGATCATTAGAAAGCAAATTATGGACTCCTCTTTAAATCTGCGTATTCCTCCATTCCTCAGTTGTCCTGAGTCTGCACAACTCTACGAAACACTTCAGTCTTGTTTTAAACCCCATCATGGCACTGAGACTGCACTTGTGAAGGTGGTAAATTACCTTTTAATGGCATCGGACCGAGGCTCTGTATCTGTCCTCGTGCTCCTAGACCTTAGTGCTGCTTTTGATACCAGCGATCACCACATTCTTTTGGAGAGATTGGAAATTGGTCTACACGGACAAGTTCTGGCCTGGTTTAGATCTTATCTGTCGGAAAGATATCAGTTTGTCTCTGTGGATGGTTTGCCCTCTGACAAATCAACTGTACATTTTGGTGTTCCTCAAGGCTCCGTTTTAGAACCTCTATTGTTTTCACTATATATTTTACCTCTTGGTGAACTTTCACTGCTATGCCGACGACACACAGCTGTACATTTCGATGAAACATGGTGAAGCCTCAAAATTGCCCTCCCTGGAAGCCTGTGTTTCAGACTAAGGAAGTTTATGGTGGAAAATGTTATACTTTTAAACTCGGACAAAACAGAGATGCTAGTTCTAGATCCCAAGAAACAAAGAGATCTTCAAGATGAATTGTCAGATTCAACAGATGGTTGTACAGTCGTCTCAAATAAAACTGTGAAGGACCTCGCCGTTACTCTGGACCCTGATCTCTCTTTTGACGAACATATCAAGAGTGTTTAAAGGATAGATTTTTTCCATCTACGTAACATTGCAAAAATAAAAACTTTCTGTCCAAAAATGATGCAGAAAAATGTATCCATGCTTTTGTCACTTCTAGGTTAGACTACTGCAATGCTCTACTTTCCAGCTACCTGGATAAAGCACTAAATAAACTTCAGTTTAACTTTTAAAAATGTGATCATAGTACTCCAGTGCTAGCCTCTACACTGGCTTCCTGTTAAGGCTAGGGCTGATTTCAAGGTTTTACTGCTAACCTACAAACCATTACATGGGCTTGCTCCTACCTATCTTTCCGATTTGGTCCTGCCGTACATACCTACACGTATGCTACGGTCACAAGACGCAGGCCTCCTTACCGTCCCTAGAATTTCTAAGGCAGGGCTTTCTCCTGTAGAGCTACATTTTTATGGAATGGTCTGCCTATCCATGTGAGAGACACAGACTCAGTCTCGACCTTTAAGTCTGTAATGAAGACTCATCTCTTCAGTAGGTCCTATAATTGTGTGGTCAGTCCCAGAGTGTGAAGGTGAACGGAAAGGCACTGGAGCAACGAACCGCCCTTGCTGTCTCTGCCTGGCCGGTTCCCCTCTCTCCACTGGGATTCTCTGCCTCAAACCCTATTACAGGGGCTGAGTCACTGGCTTACTGGTGCTCTTCCATGCCATCCCTAGCAGGGGTGCGTCACTTAAGTGGGTTGAGTCACTGACGGGATCTTCCTGTCCGGGTTGGCGCCCCCCCTTGGGTTGTGCCGTGGGGGAGATCTTTGTGGGCTATTCTCGGCCTTGACTCAGGGTAGTAAGTTGGTGGTTGAAGATATCCCTCTAGTGGTGTGGGGGCTGTGCTTTGCCAAAGTGGGTGGGGTTATATCCTGCCTGTTTGGCCCTGTCCGGGGGTATTGTCGGACGGGGCCACAGTGTCTCCCGACCTCTCCTGTCTCAGCCTCCAGTATTTATGCTGCAACAGTTTGTCGGAGGGCTAGGGTCAGTCTGTTATATCTGGAGTATTTCTCCTGTCTTATCCGGTGTCCTGTGTGAATTTAAGAATGCTCTCTCTAATTCTCCATCTCTTTTTCTCTTTTCCTTTCTCCTTCTTTCTTCCTCTCTCTCTCTCGGAGGACCTGAGCCCTAGGACCATGCCTCAGGACTACCTGGCCTGATGACTCCTTGCTGTCCCCAGTCCACCTGGTCATGCTGCTGCTCCAGTTTCAACTGTTCTGCCTGTGGCTATGGAACCCTGACCTGTTCACCGGACGTGCTACCTGTCCCAGACCAGCTGTTTTCAACTCTCTAGAGAAAGCAAGCCAACTGAAAAGCCAACTGAGATTTACTCCTGAGGTGCTGACCTGTTGCACCCTCTACAATCACTGTGATTATTGTTATTTGACCCTGGTGGTCATCTATGAACATTTGAACATCTTGGCCGTGTTCTGTTATAATCTCCACCCGGCACAGCCAGAAGAGGACTGGCCACCGCTCATAGCCTGGTTCCTCTCTAGGTTTCTTCCTAGGTTCTGGCCTTTCTAGGGAGTTTTTCCAAGCCAACGTGCTTCTAAACCTGCATTGCTTGCCGTTTGGGGTTTTAGGCTGGGTTTCTGTATAGTACTTTGTGACATCAGCTGATGTAAGAAGGGCTTTATAAATACATTTGATTGATTGGAGCCACCACCACCAGAGACACATTACTCTTATCCTCCTTAAATGAGAACATTTGGCCATGTAAACAAACCATGAATAACATAGCCAAAGGCATATTCATTCATTTTAATTAAAATGCCTGAAATATCAAAAGTACAAATATAGTAGGTAGAAAAGGGTGGCAGCAATGTTGGCGAATAAGTGACCTCGTCCCCAGGCTCAATTGCTACCGCACGTAAGTTGGACAGAAAAAGAGAGCTGGCTGGAGGACAAAATTAGTGAAAAAGATCCTTTCATCCACGAAGCTGTATGGAGGATGAGTAAAAGAAGATGGGGATGCCAGATGCAGTAGTAATCGTTCACTAAGAGACAAATTTATGCTTGATCCGAAAATGTGGTCAGAAGTGCCATATGGATGGTGTGATGCAAGTGTGGCGCCTCCAGAGGCGCGCAAAGGCCAAATTGAGCTCCGTACTGCATCGGAGCTCAATTTACATGATGCGGAGGGCGACATTAGGTCGGCATTAACATGATTGGTTGACGGTGAGGGCAGAATAAACAAACTCACTGCCTTGACAACTTCCTTCACAACAGCTCTGCTCAACAGCTTTGCGCTGCTCCGCGAACGAAGCGCAATAAGTATGAATGCCCGATCACTGCAAATTCTTCTTGCACTTTCACAACAGCTTTGCGCTGCTCGGCAAGGAAGTTGTCAAGGCAGTGAGTGTGTTTATACAGGACCTCCTGCCCTCACCTACTGTCAAGAAATCATGTCAATGCGGAGCTATATGTCGCCCTCCACATTGTTACAAAATTTGAGAGGCTCAATTTGGCCTCTGCGTGCCTCCTGATGCGCCACAATTGCGTCGCACCATCCATGCGGCGCCTCATACCACATTTATGGATCAAGAATAAATTAGCTCTTAAAGATCATTGTGTCTTTTACTGCCAACTGAGACTCTGGGGGAATCTCAATTGCACACACTTCACATCACCTCTTTCTCAAAACCCATTGGATAAAAAAGCCAGAGGTCCCGCTCCTCTGACCTTTTCCTCCAATGGGTTTTGGGGAGGCGAGGAGAGAGGACCCGAGTAGTATACTATTGAGATTCTCCCATTGAGACGGCAACGGTATAATTAGCATGAGGAAAATACTTTTTAAAAAGACTTAAAAAGTATTTTCATGGTTTGTACTTTGAAGCAGGCAGCACACAAAGCGTATTCATAAAGAAATAATCACAGGAGACAACCATTTAAATCAACAATAACCTTTATCTTTGCAACATGACAAAATAAAAACACTACAGTAGGAGAAAAGCAGTTTTTTGGGAAGGGGGACCATATGCAACACACAAGATCATTATAGGGAGTGGTCTTTATGTCGAGACATGAAGAAGTGAAGGGAAACAAAGGACATGTTACAGCACTGTAGGTGGGTCAAGTTGCATGCCAAATGGCACACCATTTCCTATATAGTGCACTACCTTTGACCAGGGTCAAAGTTGGAGAGTTGGACAAAAGAGAGGTGAAGAAATTAAAAAAAGTGCAAGATGGTAGACAGAAAATGAAAAGGAAAGAGACATGGTGAGTTTTTCTTTTTTAAGTAACAGATAGCTAAGGCACTTGCGAACCTAAAACACGTAAAACATACTTTGGTGTCCCATTTAATTAAAGCTTCAATAAACTTCATGAATTGAATCAGAAGCATTACAAAGACATTTTAAATGACTCCTTTGCACTTGTGGACAAAATGAAATAAATAGGAAATTAACGGTGTAATTGTAAACCCCAATCATAATCCAATTCACTCAAATAAACACAGTATGACCTGGACAATCATCTTTCTTTATATTGGGCCTATGCTGACCCATAAAGTGCATCTTTGGACGAATGGGCAGAAAAATACTGATTTGAATGAATTAATTCTCCTCCAGTCCGGTTGAATTAAGGGTTGGACTGGTTTGGGTAGGTTTCTGGTCATGTCTGGATTAGTGACTGGACAAAATAAAATCAGATAACTTTTTAGTTATTTTGAAAACATTTTAAAAAGTATTATTTAAAGCCGTGTTCTTTCTGCTCCCCGAAGGCCATTGCATTTGGAGACCGGCATAAACGAAAACAAATATTCACACAATGCAAACTGAACTCTCCAGCTTTTCTTTAGACAGCTAATTAATCACCGTCTTTTTTCCCCAACAACATCTAAACCAAGAACATTAACAACACTAGCTCATTCCAGGTTGAAGTAGAATGCCATGGCAATAATTGTAGCGACTGCTCCACTACAATCCAATAACAAAATGGCAGGTGCAAAAAAAAAAAAAAAACTATTCATTTTCCGTTATCGCTACTTTATGCTTTAGTGGTCTGACATGGTGATTTGAACACTTACACAGACCTGTACCAAGCTGTGGTCAATAAGAGAACCTCATTTCTCTTGGCAGTGTTAAGTGGTGGCGGACTTATTATTTGGGACGGGAGTCAGCGTCCTGAGAAGGTAGCGTTTGAACGTATGAACAGTCTAGCAATACTCAGAGCGTTAACCAAGCATGCGGGAAAGGAATGCCCCGTGAACAACAATTAGTAATAGCGCTATCCATAACACAGGATGGGAAGACGTGAGTAGTGCTTGGCACCTTATTGAATGATTAGCAATATAAGGACTAGAAATAGAGGGATGGATAGAAATTAAATAGGGAATAACAGTTTGTTACTAAGGCACAGTTTTACCATGTTTGGCTCTATTGCCGTCTTTCCTGTACTCCCCATCCTCTCCCTCCAACTAGTGTGATCTACAGAGCAGTGAAACCCATCCGGGCCTCATAAGGAGTGTGTCCGTGTGATCTTTAGCATTATTTGTGTATTTATTATTCAGCGGTGTGTGTGTGTGTTTGTGGCCTTTCCACCAGCAATTCTGGCTTCCTGTGGCCTCTTGGACTAGGCCACATGGGAGAGTTGCTCTTCACCATTGCAGACACATCCTCCTTGCTGTCTCTGTAACAAATCAATCCATTTTGCTGTGGTGGTGGTTGTTGTTAAGCACTGTGTGGCCATTGCCATTCTGTACAAAGCCATTTTTCATTTTCTCATGGTCTTCTTCCTCCTCCTCTGAATCAGTCTCTTCCCTGTCGCTCCTCTCATCTTCAACGATATCCTGATGGGAGAGAGAGTACATTTAAATGTATAATTTAGCAGACGCTCTCGTCCAGAGCGACTTACAATCAGTGAATTTAAGTTAAGGCCGAGGATCAGACTTTTCTGGACCCCGCTTCCCTGTAACTGTGGGTCCCGGGGGTCCCAGATCTACAGATGATGCAATCTCTATTGCACTCCACACTGCCCTTTCCCACCTGAACAAAAGGAACACCTATGTGAGAATGCTGTTCATTGACTACAGCTCAGCGTTCAACACCATAGTGCCCACAAAGCTCATCACTAAGCTAAGGACCCTGGGACTAAACACCGCCCTCTGCAACTGGATCCTGGACTTCCTGACAGGCCGCCCCAGGTGGTAAAGGAAGGCAACAACACGTCTGCCACGCTGATCCTCAACACTGGGGACCCTCAAGGGTGTGTGCTTAGTCCCCTCCTGTACTCCCTGTTCACCCACGACTGCGTGGCCAAGCACGACTCCAACACCAGTGGTAGGCCAGATCACCGACAACGATGAGACAGCCATTGAGGTCAGGAGATCTGGCAGGACAACAACCTCTCCCTCAATGTGAGCAAAACAAAGGAGCTGATCGTGGACTATAGGAAAAGGAGGTGCCAAACAGGCCCCCATTAACATTGACGGGGCTGAAGTGGAGCGGGTCGAGAGTTAAGTTCCTTGGTGTTCACATCACCAATAGACTACCCCGGTCCAAACACACCAAGACAGTTTTGAAGAGGGCATGACAACACCTTTTCCCCCCTCAGGAGACTGAAAAGATTTGGCATGGGTCCTCAGATCCCCAAAAGGTTCTACAGCTGCCCCATCGAGAGCATCCTGACCGGTTGCATCACCGCCTGGCATGGCAAGTGCTCGGCATCTGACCGTAATGCGCTACAGAGGGTAGCGCGTACGGCCCAGTACATCACTGGGGCCAAGCTTCCTGCCATACAGGACCTCTATACCAGGCGGTGTCAGAGGAAGGCCCCAAATAATTGTCAAAAACTTCAGTCACCTAAGCCATAGACTGTTCTCTCTGCTACCGCACGGCAAGCAATACCTGAGTGCCAAGTCTAGGACCAAAAGGCTCCTTAACAGCTTCTACCCCCAAGCCATAAGACTGATGAACAATTCATCAAAATGGCCACCCGGAACATTTTACATTGACCCTCCCCTTTGTTTTTAACACTGCTGCTACTCGCTTTACAAATGACCTCGACTAACCTGTACCCCGCACATTTACTCTGTACCCCCTGTGTATGTGTATAGCATTGTTATTGTTGCCTTTTTCTTGTTACTTTTTGATTGTATACTTAATTCTTTTTTTTTTACTTTAGTTTATTTAGTAAATATTTTTCTCTAACTCTATTTCTTGAACTGCATTGTTGGTTAAGGGCTTGTAAGTAAGCATTTCACAGTAAGGCACATGTGACAAATACAATTTGATTTGATGGCAAGGAATAAGTTAGTCCTAAATATTTAAAAAACAAAAGCACTATTTGGGACAAGTCATTCACTAAACCCTAAACCTCAACTAAATCTTGTAATGAATGTTTTTTAAATCTAATTTTACTGCTTGCCTCATGGCTCTATGTAGTACTGCGTTGCCTCCCATAGTCTGTTCTGGACTGTGAAGAGACCTCGTGGCATGTCTTGTGGGGTATGCATGGGTGTCCGAGCTGTGTGCCAGTAGTTTAGACAGACAGCTCAGTGCATTCAACATGTCAATACCTCTTATAAATCAAAGTAGTGATGAAGTCAATCTCTCCTCCACTTTCAGCCAGGAGAGATTGACATGCATATTATTAATATTAGCTCTCTGTGTACATCCAAGGGCCAGCCGTGCTGCGCTATTCTGAGCCAATAGCAATTTGCCTAAGTCCTTTTTTGTGGCACCTGACCACATGACTGAACAGTAGTCAAGGTGCGACAAAACAAGGCAAGTTCTACAGGCCCTAGTAGATAGTGTTGTTAAGAAGGCAGAGCATAGCTTTATTATAGACAGACTTCTCCCCATCTTAGCTACTGTTGTATCAACATGTTTTGACCATGACAGTTTTCAATCCAGGGTTACTCCAAGCAGTTTAGTCACCTCAACTTGCTCAATTTCCACATGATTTATTACAAGATTTAGTTGAGGTTTAGGGTTTAGGTTTGTGAATACGTACATTTCCAGGCAGGAACTTGATGGCCATGCGCAGGATGAGGCCAGCCCAGAAGATGTGCAGACACTGCAGCACAAACAACAGCCCGTTGAAGAAGTAGAACCCAAAGAAAGGGGGATAGATGGTCAATGGGTACACCCACGTAGTATGTATGATCCTGGGGGAAGAAAGACAGATCCAGTCAATAGAGCTCTGCATGGGCAGTCAAAAGCATTTGGGCAAAGACTTAAGTAAATCACTAGAACGCATTGCATCCTGTACAATTGATAATTGAAAAATGCCAGAAAATAATACTTTACACTAAGTTATGGGCGCTTTAGACATATGGAGGCAGTTTCCCAGACACAGACTCGGCCTACTACTGGACTAAAAAGCAAGCTCAATGGAAAAGCTCAGTTGAAAATGCTTTTAAGTCCAGGATTAGGCTTGATATGTGTCCGGGAAACCTCCCCTAGGATGCAGAGAAGTGTCATCCAAGATCTTACCAGAAAGGGAGTATGACGAGGCGTGTAAGGATGAACACAGCTGCAAACAGAATGAAGATGTAGTTGCAGGTCTTTCTCCATTCTGCATAGTTGAACATCTTTGCTGACTAAAAGGAACAACAGAAAGGGAGGAAAAAATAAACTAGTCGGTTGCCGTTTCCTATATTCTCCTCTGGATGGCAGGCTCAACACTATGACCAGTTCTGTGAGAGTAGAAATTATGTAAGCACCATTTATGACTTTAATACAATTGTAATGGCCTTGACTGTCCATATACTAATAACGTTACTCTGTACTTATTATGGAATGGATATCGTTTCTTTAGGTTTGTAATGGTGACATTGTATTGTAGGAGTAATAAGATTGGGTATGGGGGCTGTACCTCCAGTAGGTAATCTGAGGCATCGTGCACCAGCATGATCAAAGTCCCGGCACGGATGTAGTTGACCAACCACGAGAAACTGATCAGCAGAATAGTGGCCACATGGTGAACAATCTGCTCCTTAAAATCCTGGGAGAGAGAGAGGGCGAGTTTGTCAGTTATGCAAATGTTGTGTTTACTTTGTGCACTGAACATCAGCTTCAGGCATAACAGAGGAGGGGGTAGTTGTTCACTGTAAAATCTTGCTGAAATAGGTTCTAGTGCTGATGGAAATGGCATCAGGGTCATGACATTCCTCACTCGCAACTTGATTATCAAGTTTCTTTTTGATGCGTTCTGAACTACAGTTATTTTAAAGTAGAGCTTTAACACAGCTGAATATCAGCTAAATGTTCATAGCTTCAAATGTCTGTAGGGACACCTCTAAGCTACTGTTACAGGCACCTGGTTTCACCACTTATTGATTAAATGACGGAGTAAGAGTGTGTGCATACCGATTCATCCAGTACTCACAAATGAGTGACAGAAGGCAGGTTCAATGACCCAGGTTTATTTGATAAAAAAACTGTCGCAAAAAAAACCTAAAACGTTGCGACATGTAATGTAGGAAAAATGTTCTAAAGACCGACAAAATGTTTCTGTTCAAAGGGTGGACTTTCGTTTGGTCTAACTTGCCAAATACACTGCTCAAAAAAATAAAGGGAACACTAAAATAACACATCATAGATCTGAATGAATGAAATAATCTTATTAAATACTTTTTTCTTTACATAGTTGAATGTGCTGACAACAAAATCACACAAAAATTATCAATGGAAATCAAATTTATCAACCCATGGAGGTCTGGATTTGGAGTCACACTCAAAATTAAAGTGGAAAACCACACTACAGCCTGATCCAACTTTGATGTAATGTCCTTAAAACAAGTCAAAATGAGGCTCAGTAGTGTGTGTGGCCTCCACGTGCCTGAATGACCTCCCTACAACGCCTGGGCATGCTCCTGATGAGGTTGTGGATGGTCTCCTGAGGGATCTCCTCCCAGACCTGGATTAAAGCATCCGCCAACTCCTGGACAGTCTGTGGTGCAACGTGGCGTTGGTGGATGGAGCGAGACATGATGTCCCAGATGTGCTCAATTGGATTCAGGTCTGGGGAACGGGCGGGACAGTCCTTAGCATCAATGCCTTCCTCTTGCAGGAACTGCTGACACACTCCAGCCACATGAGGTCTAGCATTGTCTTGCATTAGGAGGAACCCAGGGCCAACCGCACCAGCATATGGTCTCACAAGGGGTCTGAGGATCTCATCTCGGTACCTAATGGCAGTCAGGCTACCTCTGGCGAGCACATGGAGGGCTGTGCGGCCCCCCAAAGAAATGCTACCCCACACCATGACTGACCCACCGCCAAACCGGTCATGCTGGAGGATGTTGCAGGCAGCAGAACGTTCTCCACGGCGTTCTCCACGTGTCTTGCTAATTGCCTATAATTTCCACCTGTTGTCTATTCCATTTGCACAACAGCATGTGAAATGTATTGTCAATCAGTGTTGCTTCCTAAGTGGACAGTTTGATTTCACAGAAGTGTGATTGACTTGGAGTTACATTGTGTTGTTTAAGTGTTCCCTTTATTTTTTTGAGCAGTGTATATTCTAAAAAGGTAGGGCAAGTGACATCACATATCTATAAAGCTCCACTCCACATTTCATTCTAAATGCCTATTGTTATCAACAACAAAAATTCCAACTATAAAACTTGACTTTCAAGAATGCCTGTATTGCTTCGCTTGCTTTTCGAGTTGGTTGGAATCAAGTTTCCCCAGACAATTATTTCAGATCTAAAAGGAGGAGTGCAAGTTTCACCATGGCACGGACCGTGTTGATACGTTGGCACATGAGAATTATTTGAATATGACAAATTGCATTCTAGCAATGCTGGCTTTTGCAAGCTACATGAGACATGAAACAGATAGGTGGGAAGGCATACAGGCTGTCGCCAATTTATTAATATGCAATTTGCCTAAATTGATAACGGAAACACTTCAATCACTTAATTTTTATTCAACATTTTTTAAGGGGTGTGACGACATTACGTCCAGCTGTTTTTATTGACACAAGAGACGGTTCAATGGAAATGCACCGTAGCAGGCAATTGTAGAATGTATTTTCTATGAAACCTTTTTAAACGTCGACAAAAAAAAAATTCCTGGACAACTTAATGGAAACATAGCATGTATCCATGTGTACTTTCCTACTTACAACTGAACTAAAGCGTCACCCTAGCCATAAGCTTGAGGCGAGCAAAAATCTAACAAGCCCAATTTAGAGTTCCACTGCAATTACTGATAATGTAATGACACAAAAGTTCTGCCAACCAAGTCTCTAAAACCATTGTTTTGGATCAGCCCTATTCATTCCTTGTGTCTGTCAAATCAACCGACAAACAGGACTGGACTTCAGTCTTGTCTGCTGACTGTTTGAAGAGTTGCCACTTTCCATTTGAACTGACCAGCTGGAAAATAAATACGGCTGGAGAACATGGTCAACCGGTCTCCACTGTGATACCTTCCACAATGTGCCGGTCACACATTAACCCACAGATGCCCGAGACCAGCGTTTCCCAAACTCTGTCCTCAGGGCTAAATAACAAAACCTATTTGGGTCCCAACACTACATGGCTGATTCAAAGCTTAATGACTAGTTGATTATTTGAAGTTTGAGTTTGGGAAACCCTGCCCTAGACACATCAACACCCCCTCCCTGCCTGAGACAGCAGGGTAGCCTAGTCTAGGGCGGCAGGGTAGCCTAGTGGTTAGAGCGTTGGACTAGTAACCGAAAGGTTGCAAGTTCGAATCCCCGAGCTGACAAGGTACAAATCTGTCGTTCTGCCCCTGAACAGGCTAGTTAACCCACTGTTCCTGACGACTAATGCCGTCATTGAAAAGAAGAATTTGTTCTTATCTGACTTGCCTAGTTAAATAAAGGCAAAATAAAAGTAATATATACAACTTGGTTGTGATACCCAAACTGACATCTGCCGAGATGTTAGCACTGTCACTTATCTCTCTCGCTGCCCTCCTCACAAAGATAAGGTCTCTCCTATTGCCATTCTAATGGTACGTATGTAAAATTGTCAATGTTTCTGAATTAGGCTCCACTTACTTTACGCTTGACATCCGTTGCCACACTGAAGAGCAGCGATATGTAGAATCCCAGCTCAATCATGTAGTACCAGTACTGAGAAGGCAGCAGCGGCTGCAAGAGGGAAGAACAAACATTTGATTTAAAAAAAAATATTCTATTTTAGCAGATACTTCTATCCAAAACAACTTAAAGTAGCGCATGCATACATTTTCATGACATTTATAAAAAGGTGTCTAGAAATGCCAGGCTGTAATCATGTACTGGAAATCTTTGAAAAATCCTTTATGTTTGAGATTGTCCCAAAATGTGTCAGACACGGTCTTTGTAAAGATTTTAGACCAACTAAACATTTAAAACCAATTATGATTTAGAGAACAACATTCTTACAGTGTACATACCAGTGTGGGGAAGCCATTCCACATCTCCTCCATGTCATAGAACCATGGTTTCTGGGGAGAGTGAGTGAGGATTTCAGTCTCAAACCAAACACAAGCACAAAATGGCACATGCCAGAGCAAAAAGTATAAAAACAGAGGCAAAGCATTGCTAGAGAAAATATATACCAACAGTAAATCATGGTACTCACATCAATTAGGGCACCCAGGCCAGCAATGAAAGCAAGAAGGTAAAAGGTAAATCTCCAACTGTAAGAGAACGCACAGCAAACTCAGAAACCCCATATGAACAGAACACAATTTCACACAGCTTACAACAATGTCACATATACACACAACGGAGACACAACACAAACTTAGGGCTCCTTCAAGACAAAGTAAAGCACAAGCTACAACCATCTGCAAACTATAGGTGGTTGTATTTTGATCAGGTGAATAAGAAAATAACAGGTAGATACAAGAATCTTTTACAGAAGGCACAGGACACCTAACATGTTACACAGTAGAAATATGCCCACGTCGGAAATAAAGGGTTGTTTTGACATTCATTAATTACATGTAGGCAAGTGCAAGTTCCATTCAACCATGTTCATCGGTTCCTATTTGCTGTTGCTAACTGCTCTGCTATTCATTTCAGTTCGCAGTACTGTACTTTCTTTGCCCAGACAATTTACTCCAACCATATTCAATACAGAAATTAGTGTAGCCTACATTTCGGATTGTAATAGCACAAAAATAAGTATTGTGGGTTTCCACTTGGCTGCTGTGGGTACCTGGCTTCCCGGAACTTCTTGATCTGGCTGGGTCGTTCCTGGTTCCTCCGCCGCCGGAACCACCTCTGGACCTGCCGCACCGAGCAACCTGACTGTTGAGTTAACTCCTCCACTGAACTCTGACAGAGAGAGAGACAGGGGTTATAGGGCAATTTAGTGCTAATGTACCTTTAATTGTATTTGTTTTACTGTAAAATGTGTTGCGATTTTAAATAATGGTTGATTTAATGTAGCAATTGTGCAGGGATTTGACTTAGGAATTGTGTGAACTATTGAATTGTATGATAGTTCCCTACATGGAGGATTAGGAAGGAGTTGACGTTGAACAACGATAGGTAGCATTATAGCTATGCTGTGCAATTACCTGCGAGGGGAACTTCGATGCATTGCAGAAATACAATTCCAGTGTGGTGTTGGAAGCAGCTCTGACACGAGGTTTCTCCCTCACTCCAAGTAAAGAGGCGAGTTGAACGGCCACGGTCCTGGATAGTCATAGAGAAGGCAAGGGAGGAGAGGAAATTGTGGTTAGGGAGTGTAAATCGGTTCTGGTTGTTGTTGTTGCAGTGAACACAAGTCAACAAGGCTAGATGAACAGGCAAATGAGATTTGAGCAATGCAGGTAAAAAAACTGCAAGCTAATGAAACATAGCGAGACCACTGCAATGTGAGGAAGGGGAGGCATTGGTTTTGTCCTCAATGTCACCCTATTTGCTATATAGTGCTCTACTTCTGACCAGGGCCAATAGTAGTAGTGGTCAAAAGTAGTGCACTATGTAGGGAATAGGGTGACATTTCGGGACGCACATATCGTCTTGGGGCTGGAGTACTGACCTCTCAAATATCTGTCGGACAATCAGGAAGCATACTGCAATAGGGAAGATGACCCAGAGATCACTTCCTTTAGCGAAGACTAGGCCATCCCGGTCCTTGAGGTCGGCCCAACCCAGGCCCGCAGGGAACCACAGCCGGTCCTGCCAGACCCAGTCACTGAGCTCCCTGAGCCAGGTTAACATTCTGAGAAAAAAAAGAAAAGGAGAGATAAACATGTAAGAGACATTCAGACAAAGGAGGGAAGGCCAAAGTCTTGTACAGTCTGACAGGACATTTCTCTGGTAGATCCCATACCAAAATAAAAATGTCAAAAATTATTCAAGGAAAGAAACTCTGCCGCAAATATTTGTAGGGAATGTATTGTTGCGTTAGTGCAACTTAAAATTCACAATGCCAATATCGCTCTGCCATTTACTGGTAGCTAAAATTCTAATACTTCACATCATTTCAGTTTATGTGACAAAATAAGGTAGTATCGTGTAGAGAATTATTGTACCATCTAAACCCCTGTGAAATATATTTTCCATAACCAAAAATAAAACTTAAGAACTGGAACTATAGAAGTAGCTCACATAGAACAGATCTACATCTTCTTAGACTTGCTTTCAAGTAGAATGATTTCACATCTCTATGTGAACTGGCGGAAAAAAATGACATATTGCTACTTTAAATTGCGGAGGTTAAATATCATTAGACAATAGGTCAAAGAGGAATACTATTTGCATCCATAATTTGTTTGTGATTATTTTAGTCATGTTGATCTTGGTGTGCAGGTGCGTCCATCCATATTTACATAGCCATGAAAACATGAGTTGCGGACACTTAATACGCTGACGACCTAATCTGACCCATCAGCATATCCAACAATGCGATGGCCTGGTGTGTAAGAACTTCGAACACAAAGAAGAATATACAGATGCTTCAAACACCTACTGCAGGACTTCCTGACATTCCCCAGATGAATCCATTAGCTAGCTGAATACAAGCGTTTGACAGTGCAGATACAGCTCTTGTGGCATAAACGCAGCCATTGATACTAGTTGAGTAGGCAACATGCGGTGTAGGCTTAATAACAACACACGCATTGAGATCTGCTGTGAAAGGCTCTCAGAGCCACTATGACATCACTGCTACTCATTACAGGCAGGTTTTGAATGCGTTCTCTTTAGTCACCTGTGGATCTTAGTTTTGTTAAGAGACGGCATGTGAACAAGAGGGCCTGATTCTCAATTTACTGAGGCACCTTTGTATTTTTCACTTACGATGACAGTTAAAGAGTATTCGCACAGGGAAGCCTCAGTGCCAGCTACACTAGAGATACTCCAAACAAACCAGTCACTGCGTGACAGAACCCTTCTTTGCGGCCCGAGCGTCCCATTGGTTCCTGCATGTGGGCATCTTCATGCTTGTGTTTAAAGTAGTGATGCACCGATATGACATTTTTGGCTGAAACTGATATTTTCCTTGCCCAAAAAAAACGATCCCGATAACCGATATTTAAAATATTAGCAGCCTTAAGCATTCTGGTACAGTTAAATAGTACTAGAATAAACACACACACACACACACACACACACACACACACACGGACGCAGCGGTCAAAGGCACTGCATCTCAGTGAAAGAGGGATCACTACAGTCCCTGGTTCAAATCCAGGCTGTATCACATCTGGCCGTGATTGGGAGTCCCATAGGGCGGCGCACAATTGGCCCAGCGTCGTCCGGGTTCGTTCAGCCGTTTCATTCTCAACCAGGATTTCATCATACTGTACATGTCAAGCAGTGAAGTTTCAGCTCTGTCCGTGGCCTCTCTTCCTCGGTGCACACTGTCACGGTGTCAGTTTCCATCTTGTCCAGCTGTGCATGTAACATTTCACATCAACCGTTTGTCTTGATCGAAGTAGCGGTCCTTGTACATAGCATCAAGCATGGTGGCGATATAGTAAAGAGAGAATGCCATTTAAATGGGAGCAGTTGTAAGACAACCAGCACATTCATGAGCATGCAATACGACTTTCCTCAGAACTAAATCCTCGACAACCCACTGTGCTGTCAGAGTCTGCATGCTCATGGGGCTGACGTCGCTGGTCCAAATGTCAGTCGTGAAGCTAATAGCAGTGACGCTATTACTGTGTAACTCCGGTAGGGCAAGATCTGAAAAATAGTGCACTTGGTAGTGTGTACCGGTGCTCGACCAGTCGGCGAAAGCCAGCATCACCCACGACAGAGAACGGTTGATTGTCAAGGGCAATGAATTCCATTATCTTGGCGTTAATGGATTTCGCCTTTTGAGTTGTCTCCCTGAAAATGTTCTTCCTCTTTCAAATGGCTGCTCGACTTGTTGACTGTTCGATCCAGACAGCAGACATTGTGGGCTGGGTTAGGAATGCTGTGTTGCACGTGTAGCGCAAAATTTTACGCGGCGTCATTACGTCCTGTACCTACGTTATATTGGTATGCACGTCAGCTTCGACATCGGTTTTGCACATCGACGTTAAACTAGACATCAGGCCGATGTTGGCATTTTTAGCTAATATCGGACGATTCTGATATGTTTACCGATATATCGTGCATCCATAGTTTAAAGTAACTGCCCAGTGAAAATCTCACTTTTAAAAGTTCATACTGTTAACTCATATCCAAATTATGTTGAGGACTTGTCCTATACTTGTTTGTGGCCAAAGCATAAATTGGAAGGGGAAAAAAACACGAACTAAAAAAAAAACGAAGTCAAAACTTGTCTCATCTCCCTGATCAGTGGTCTATTTACATTAATATTTGTATTGATTGGTATACACCCACACATACCATTCCAACACAGAAAAGCAGCTTTAAAAAAATATATAAAAACAACTCAGTCATATTGTTAGCAATTATAGGTCATATTTCACCAAAAACACTCAAACTTTTACAGATCCACAATCGAGAGCATCCTGTCGGGATGTATCACCGCCTGGTACAGCAACTGCTCCGCCCACAACCGTAAGTCTTTCTAGAGGGCAGTGAGGTCTGCACAACGCATCACCGGGGGTAAACTACCTACCCTGCAGGACACCTACACCACCCGATGTCACAGAAAGGCCAAAAAGATCATCAAGGACAACAACCACCCGAGCCACTGCCTGTTCACCCCGCTATCATCCAGAAGGCGAGGTCAGTACAGGTGCATCAAAGCTGGGACGAGATACTGAAAAACAGCTTCTATCTCAAGGCCATCAGACTGTTAAACAGCCATCACTAACATTGTATGTTGACAGCAGCCACTCAGACTCAAATCTTTAGCCACTTTAATAATTAAAATTGGATGTAATAAATGTATCACTAGTCACAACAATGCCACCTTATATAATGTTTACATACCCTACATTACTCATCTCATATGTATATACTGTACTCTATACCATCTACTACATCTTGCCTATGCCGTTCGGCCATCGCTCATCCAGATATTTATATATACACATATTCTTATTCATTCCTTTATACTTGTGTGTATAAGGTAGTTGTGAAATTGTTAGATTACTTGTTAGATATTACTGCATGGTCGGAACTAGAAGCACAAACATTTCGCTATAGTCGCATTAACATTTGCTAAAGTCCAAAGAAGAAGACTAAAGGAGGAGCGATTACTAGAAACTAACTCAGTTCACCCTTTTATTTGTGGTTTAATTGTCGGAGTAGAGGACCTTGTGCATTTCAGGTAAAATAACAACCCAATGTTTATATTCCAGGAAATATTTGCTAGCAACAGCTAGCAACAGCAAGCTAGCTAAATCTCACAGGACAAAGCATCCGAGCGAGCGAAACAGCGCCCCTCTGTCTCTCTACGTGTGTAGGCCATCTATCAGATGCTGTCTGGTCCAAACAAGTATGACATTGTTGCCACCTGTAGCATTGAAGGCAAGGGAAGCCGCCGAGCTTGACAAAAAAAAAAGTATAACAATTTTTGCCAATCAACTTTGATCTAAACTGAGCGAGCTCAACTGTGAATGGTCCTGGTGCAAAAACAAAAACAAGTGTCAAGGGAAGCCAGCTTTGATTTGCTGTCACTCCTATCAAATCCCATTGAGAGCATACGCCAGACAGAAACTTGAATTGTTGCATCTCGCTGTGTTGTCCTCCGGTGGCTAGCTAAAATGGTCCCTTTCCTAAATTAGCCATGGATGGAGATTGGGATTTGGACTTATGGTTTTACTTAATTCTCCGTATTGGACAATGATTATAACGCTGATTGTGATCCAACCATTAATTCATACATTGTTGTGCCCCTGGCCTGAAAGGATGGAAGTTAAAAATAGAGCTAGATGTAGAAGGCTAATGTTAACTAGCTAACGTTGCCCATGAAAGGAATATTAGATGGCGCCGGAGGAGATGGCTGCCGTTTTACGGGCTCCTAACCAATTGGGCTATTGTGTGTTTTTTCGCTTAGCTGTAACGTATTTTGTATATAATGTTTCCCTTTTTATGACAGAAAATAGCTTCTGGATATCAGGACAGCGATTACTTACCTCGTACTGAACAAAGAGGTTTTCTTTAAAGAGTCGGACGCAAAGGATTTACTTCAGACACCGAACAGGGCCCAAATCTCCATCATGAAGAAGAGACTGAGATATCGGTGACATAAGTTGGGGTGCCTTGTAAGGATTCGACGGCGAGTGGGTAATCCACATCTACCATCAGTCTTATCAGCCAACGTGCAATCATTGGATAACAAACTGGATGAGCTTCGATCAAGACTATCCTACCAATGGGACATTATTAAAAACTGTAATATCTTGGGTTTCACGAGTCGTGCCTGAACGACGACATGGATAACATACAGCTGGCTGGGTTTTCCGTGCATCGGCAAGATAAAACAGCTGCCTCCAGTAAGACAAGGGATAGCGGTATATTTGCAAATAACAGCTGGTGCACAAAATCTAATATTAAGGAAGTCCGAGGTTTTCCTCACCTGAGGTAGAGCATCTCATGATAGGCTGTAGACCACACTATTTACCAAGAGAGCTTTAATCTATACTTTTCGTAGCTGTCTTTTAACCACCACAAACCGATGCGGGGCACTAAGACCGCACTCAACGAGCTGTATAAGGCCATAAGAAAACAAGAAAATGTCATCCAGAGGTGGGGCTCCTAGTGGCCGGGGACTGTAATGCAAGGAAACCTAAAATCTGTTTTCTCATTTCTACCAGCATGTTACATGTGCAACCTGAGTGGGAAAAAGAAATATAAAAAAAGATATACTCTAGACCACCTTTACTCCACAGTGACGCGTACAAAGCTCTCCCTCCATTTGGCAAATCTGACCATAATTCTATCCTCTTGATTCCTGCATGCAAGCAAAAATTAAAGCAGTTTGACTTTGCAGAGTTACACCACCTCAAGAATTGTATTTGGCGAAAGACTCGGCACTCGGATACTCTGGCTGACTGGCTCTCATTCAGGCAAATGAGAAATAAGTGCACTCAGGCTATTCGGAAGGCCAAAGTTAGTTACTTTAAGGAGCAGTTCTCTCTCTGTGGGTCTAACCCCAAGAAATTCTGGAAAACGGTTAAAGACTTGGAGAATAAACCCTCCTCCTCACAGCTGCCCATATCCCTTAAAGTTGATGTGGTTGTTACTGACAAGAAGCACATGGCTGCGCTTTTTAAATCACCACTTCATTAAGTCAAGATTCCTATTTGACTCAGCCATGCCTCCTTGCCCGTCCAACATTTCTTCATCTCCCACCCCTTCTAATGCGACTAGCCTCGAAACTCCTCCCTCATTTCCCCCTGCCCCGCTACAAAGTTTCTCCCTACAGGCGTCACTGAGTCCAAGGTGCTAAGTGAGCTCCTTAAACTTGATCCCAAAAAACATCTGGGTCAGATGGTTTAGATCATTTCTTCTTTAAAGGTTGCTGCCCCTATAAAATTGGCAAGCCTCTCTCTGACCTTTTTAACTTCTTAGGGAGCGGCAGGTGAGGTGACGGTTTTTGAGAGTCTGGCGTGCCCAAAGCAAAATGCCTGCCACTCAGGCTCAGAAAAAAGGATATGCACATAATTAGTACTATTGGATAGGAAACACTGAGGTTTCTAAAAGTGTTAACATAATGTCTGAGAGTATAACAGAACTCATTTAGCAGGCGAAAACCCGAGAAAAATCTATCCGGAAATCAGTTTCTGGTGACCTATTGCTCTGTTTGACACACTCCCTATTGAATCCATTTGTAACCAGGACTGAGACTGCAGTACCTATGACTTCCACTAGATGTCAGCAGTCTATATACAAAGACTCAGAGAGATTGGAGTAAACAGAACGAATAGGTACAGGAAATGGCCAAGGTAGCTCAGATGTCAACAATGTCTCTCGGGTGCGAGAAATATTATCGCTAATATTCATAAAAGGATAGCTAAGGATGCATTTTAACTGGTATTTGATTTGTTTAGGAAAAGTTTATAGGTATATTTGAATGCGTTCTCTTCACGTTTCAATTGGCGATTCGACGTTGGATTTTCTGAACATAACGTGACAACCAAACGGAGATTTATGGATATAATAAATGACTTTTTCTAACAAAAGAACCATGGATTGTCTTCGTTGGACACTTGGGAAGCTCTCAGCAGAAGTTCTTCAAAAGGTAAGGGATTTGTTTTTGCTGTGAAATGTGTTGTGTGAACCGCGATGGTTTATGAATTTATGCTAATGCAGAAATATTGGAGGTGCTACCCTCAAACAATCAAATGTTGTGCTTTCGCCGTAAAGCCTTTTTGAAATCTGACAAAGCTGTGATAGTAGTTAACCTTAAAAAAAGCCGTTACCAATTAAAAATCGGCCTATATACAGTGGGGCAAAAAAGTATTTAGTCAGCCACCAATTGTGCAAGTTCTCTCACTTAAAAAGATGAGAGAGGCCTGTAATTTTCATCATAGGTACACTTCAACTATGACAGACAAAATGAGGAAAAAAAATCCAGAAAATCACATTGTAGGATTTTTAATGAATTTGTTTGCAAATTATGGTGGAAAATAAGTATTTGGTCAATAACAAAAGTTTATCTCAATACTTTGTTATATACCCTTTGTTGGCAATGACAGAGGTCAAACGTTTTCTGTAAGTCTTCACAAGGTTTTCACACACTGTTGCTGGTATTTTGGCCCATTCCTCCATGCAGATCTCCTCTAGAGCAGTGATGTTTTGGGGCTGTCGCTGGGCAACACGGACTTTCAACTCCCTCCAAAGATTTTCTATGGGGTTGAGATCTGGAGACTGGCTAGGCCACTCCAGGACCTTGAAATGCTTCTACGGCCACTCCTTTGTTGCCCGGGCGGTGTGTTTGGGATCATTGTCATGCTGAAAGACCCAGCCACGTTTCATCTTCAATGCCCTTGCTGATGGAAGGAGGTTTTCACTCAAAATCTCACGATACATGGCCCCATTCATTCTTTCCTTTACACGGATCAGTCGTCCTGGTCCCTTTGCAGAAAACAGCCCCAAAGCATGATGTTTCCACCCCATGCTTCACAGTAGGTATGGTGTTCTTTGGATGCAACTCAGCATTCTTTGTCCTCCAAACACGACGAGTTGAGTTTTTACCAAAAAGTTCTATTTTGGTTTCATCTGACCATATGACATTCTCCCAATCCTCATCTGGATCATCCAAATGCTCTCTAGCAAACTTCAGACGGCCTGAACATGTACTGGCTTAAGCAGGGGGACACGTCTGGCACTGCAGGATTTGAGTCCCTGGCGGCGTAGTGTGTTACTGATGGTAGGCTTTGTTACTTTGGTCCCAACTCTCTGCAGGTCATTCACTAGGTCCCCCCGTGTGGTTCTGGGATTTTTGCTCACCGTTCTTGTGATCATTTTGACCCCACGGGTGAGATCTTCGTGGAGCCCCAGATCGAGGAAGATTATCAGTGGTCTTGTATGTCTTCCATTTCCTGATAATTGCTCCCACAGTTGATTTCTTCAAACCAAGCTGCTTACCTATTGCAAAATTCAGTCTTCCCAACCTGGTGCAGGTCTACAATTTTGTTTCTGGTGTCCTTTGACAGCTCTTTGGTCTTGGCCATAGTGGAGTTTGGAGTGTGACTGTTTGAGGTTGTGGACAGGTGTCTTTTATACTGATAACAAGTTCAAACAGGTGCCATTAATACAGGTAACGAGTGGAGGACAGAGGAGCCTCTTAAAGAAGAAGTTACAGGTCTGTGAGAGCCAGAAATCTTGCTTGTTTGTATGTGACCAAATACTTATTTTCCACCATAATTTGCAAATAAATTCATTAAAAATCCTACAATGTGATTTTCTGGATTTTTTTTTTCCTCATTTTGTCTGTCATAGTTGAAGTGTACCTATGATGAAAATTACAGGCCTCTCTCATCTTTTTAAGTGAGAGAACTTGCACAATTGGTGGCTGACTAAATACTTTTTTGCCCCACTGTATATATATATATGACAATTACAACAATACTGAATGAACACTTATTTTAACTTACTGTGTCTGGTGGGGTGGTTTGTATATTTTGTACAGTGCATAAGTGCAATGTTGGATGGTGAGCTGTGCATCGCGTCTCAAAGTCTCAAATAAATAATTAAAGATGTTCAAATTTGGTTCAAATAATGCAAAAAAAAAAGTGTTGGAGAAAAAGTAAAAGTGCAATATGTGCCATGTAAAAAAGATAAATGTTTAAGTTCCTTGCTCAGAACATGAGAACATATGAAAGCTGGTGGTTCAATATTCCCAGTTCTTCAATATTCCCAGTTAAGAAGTTTTAGGTTGTAGTTATTATAGGAATATTTATCTCTATACCATTTGTATTTCATTATACCTTTGACTTTTAGATGTTCTTACAGGCACTTATAGTATTGCCAGCCTAATCTTGGGAGTTGATAGGCTTGAAGTCATAAACAGCGCTGTGCTTCAAGCATTGCAAAGAGCTGCTGGCAAACGCAGGAAAGTTCTGTTTGAATGAATGCTTACGAGCCTGCTGCTGCCTACCACCGCTCAGTCAGACTGCTCTATAAAATATCAAATCATAGACTTAATTATAATAAACACACAGAAATACGAGCCTTAGGTCATTAATATAGTCAAATATATATTGTGTATTGATTTTAAGAAAGGCATTGATGTTTATGTACATTGGTGCAACGATTGTGCAATTTTTCGCAAACGCGCTTTTGTCAAATCATTTGTTAAAACCTACCGTTTGGCGAAGTAGGCTGTGATTCTATGATAAATTCACAGGCACCGCATTGATTATATGCAACGCAGGACAAGCTTGTTAAACTAGTAATATCATCAACTATGTGTAGTTCACATAACCACTAGTTAAGATTGACAGTTTTTTTTATAAGTTTAACGCTAGCTAGCAACTTACCTTGGCTCCTCGCGTCAACAGGTGGTCAATCCTCGTGGATTGCAATGTAATCGGCATCCAAAAATGCCGATTACCGATTGTTATGAAAACTTTAAAATCGTCCATGCCGATTAATTGGTCGACCTCTATTTAAGAGTACACCACATCAGTCACTGGCTGTGTATTGATGACGTCGTCCCCACAGTGACCTTGCATACATACAGTTGAAGTCTGAAGTTTACATACACCTTAGCCAAATACATTTAAATGTAGTTTTTCACAATTCCGGACATTTAATCCTAGTAAAAGTTCCCTGTCTTAGGTCAGTTAGGATCACCACTTTATTTTAAGAATGTGAAATGTCAGAATAATAGCAGAGAGAATGATTTATTTCAGCTTTTATTTCTTACATAACATTCCCAGTGGGTCAGAAGTTTACATACACTCAATTAGTATTTGGTAGCATTGCCTTTAAATTGTTTAACTTGGGTCAAACGTTTCTGGTAGCCTTCCACAAGCTTCCCACAATAGGTTGGGTGAATTTTGGCCCATTCCTCCTGACAGAGCTGGTGTAACTGAGTCAGGTTTGCAGGCCTCCTTGCTCGCACACACTTTTTCAGTTCTGCCCACACATTTTCTATAGGATTGAGGTCAGGGTTTTGTGATGGCCACTCCAATACCTTGACTGTTGGCCATTTTGCCACAACTTTGGAAGTATGCTTGGGGTCATTGTCCATTTGGAAGACCCATTTGCGACCAATCTTTAACTTCCTGACTGATGTCTTGAGATGTCGCTTCAATATATCCACATCATTTTTCTACCTCATGATGTCATCTATTTTGTGAAGTGCACCAGTCCCTCTTGCAACAAAGCACCCCCACAACATGATGCTGCCACCCCCATGCTTCACGGTTGGGATGGTGTTCTTCGGCTTGCAAGCCTCCCCCTTTTTCCTCCAAGCATAACGATGGTCATTATGGCCAAACAGTTCTATTTGAAAAAAAGTACGATCTTTGTCCCCATATGCAGTTGCAAACCGTAGTCTGGCTTTTTTATGGCGGTTTTGGAGCAGTGGCTTCTTCCTTGCAGAGCGGCCATTCAGGTTATGTCGATATAGGACTCGTTTTACTGTGGATATAGATACTTTTGTACCTGTTTCCTCCAGCATCTTCACAAGGTCCTTTGCTGTTGTTCTGGGATTGATTTGCACTTTTCGCACCAAAGTACGTTCATCTCTAGGAGACAGAAGGCGTCTCCTTCCTGAGCGGTATGATGGCTGCGTGGTTCCATGGTGTTTATACTTCCGTACAATTGTTTGTACAGATGAACGTGGTACCTTCAGGCGTTTGGCAATTGCTCCCAAATTCTAAAAAAAAAATTCTGAGGTCTTGGCTGATTTCTTTTGATTTCCCCATGATGTCAAGCAAAGAGGCACTGAGTTTGAAAGTAGGCCTTGAAATACATCCACAGGTACACCTCCAATCGACTCAAATGATGAATCTTCTAAACCCATGGCATAATTTTCTGGAATTTTCCAAGCTGTTTAAAGGCACAGTCAACTTAGTGTATGTAAACTTTTGACCCACTGGAATTGTGATACAGTGAATTAATCTGTTTGTAAACAATTGTAAAAAACCGATGTCAAAGCTGACGTGCATACCTATATAACATAGGTAGATGATGCCACACAAAATACAGCGCTACACGTGCAACCTAGCCCACAATGTCTGCTGTGTGGATCTATTTTGAAGTTTCAAAGGAAGATAACAAAAAGGCCATATGCAACACTTGTGCTGCAATGATTTCCAGAGGAGGGGAGAAAGTGATATCTTTCAATACCACAAACCTAATTACTAATTTGAAAGTGCATCACCCCCAGACGTTCAGCGACTACTTAGAACAAAAGCAGAAGAAAAAAAAAACTTAGCGCACACTTCCAACAACTAAACAAGTTCAAGTCGAGCAGTCATTTGAAAGAGGAAGAACATTTCAGCGAGACAACTCAAAAGGTGAAATCCATTAACGCCAAGAAAATGGAATTCATTGCCCTTGACAATCAACCATTCTCTGTTGTGGATGATGTTGGCTTTCGCTGTCTGGTCGAGCCCCGGTACACACTACCAAGTAGGTGCTATTTTTCAGATGTTGCCCTACCAGGAGTTACAGTATTAGTGTTTCGCACATCCACGAGCTACTTGATATGGGCGCAGCTTCACGACTGACATTTGGATCAGCGACGTCAGCCCCATGAGCATGCTGAGTCTGACAGCACAGTTGGTCGACGAGGATTTCGTACTGAGGAAAGCCATATTGCATGCTCAAGAATGTGCTGGTTCTCGTAGCGCTGCTGCCATTTCAAATGGCATATGAGAAAACGTTTCAAAAAACGTTTCAGACAATCCCCAAGAACAAAGTACACACTGTGCTACGTGATAATGCACGTAACATGACAAAGTTCTTTGGAAGAATGCAGAGTCGCCAGTTTGCCATGCATGGCACACACGCTGCAACTGGCTGTGAACGAAGGTGTTTTGGCCCAACACAGCATATCTGACACAGTGGAAACAGGTAGGAAGATAGTGGGTCATTTTAAACACTCACAGCTAGCATACAGCCGCCTGCAAGCAATACAGGAGCAGCTTGGAGTGAAGACGAAAAAGGCTTAAGCAAGACATTTCCACCAGATGGAACTGCAATTCGGTGGCATTCTCTCTGAACCTCTACTGTGTCGCCACCATGCTCGATGCTAGGTACAAGGACCGCTACTTCGATGCAGACAAAAAAAAACAGGGTTTCAGTGAAATGTTAGACACAGCTGGACAAGATAGAAACAGACACAGTAACAGTGCGCACCGAAGAAGAGGACCCACGACAAGAGGTCATGGACAGACAAGGCTGAAACTTCACTGATAAAATCCTGGTTGAGAATGAAACGACTGAACAAATGAACAACGAAACAGAACAGCATGTAAGTGAAAGAAATAGGTTTTGTAATGGGGACATACACTACCGTTCAAAAGTTTGGGGTCATTTAGAAATGTCCTTGTTTTTGAAAGAAAAGCTAATTTTTTTGTCCATTTAAAATAACATCAAATTCATCAGAAATACAGTGTAGACATGGTTAATGTTGTAAATGACTATTGTAGCTGGAAACAGCAGATTTTTTATGAAAAATCTAGATAGGCGTACAGAGGCCCATTTTTAGCATCAATCACTCCTGTGTTCCAATGGCACGTTGTGTTAGCTAATCCAAGTTGATCATTTTAAAAGGCTAATTGATCATTAGAAAAACCTTTTGCAATAATGTTTGCACAGCTGAAAACTCTTGTTCTGATTAAAGCAGCAATAAAACTGGCCTTCTTTAGACTAGTTGAGTATCTGGAGCATCAGCATCTGTGGGTTTGATTACAGGCTCAACATGTCCAGAAACAAATAACTTTCTTCTGTAACTCGTCAGTCTATTCTTGTTCTGAGAAATGGTGGCTATTCCATGCGAGAAATTGCCAAGAAACTGAAGATCTCGTACAACGCTGTGTACTACTCCCTTCACAGAACAGCGCAAACTGTCTCTAACCAGAATAGAAAGAGTGGGAGGCCCCGGTGCACAACTGAGCCAGAGGACAAGTACATTAGAGTGTCTAGTTTGAGAAACAGTCCTCAACTGGCAGCTTCAGGTAATAGTACCTGCAAAACACCAGTCTCAACTTCAACAGTGAAGAGGCGACTCAGGGATGCTGTCCTTCTTCCTGTTGTATTCGGCACATGTGAAAAATAAAATTTGATTTGGATTTGAAGTTAGGCTAGCGAGCAAGCAGTTTAACCAGGTAGCCTAGGACAACAAAAAATAAAAGCGTGTACTGTCTGACAGTGATTTTACCCACGCACCGCTACTGCTTGATATAACGACAAAATGACAAAAAAAAGTGTTTTCACATATCATTGTTATTTAACACGGTAAATCATAGGAATTATTGGTCTGGGTGGAACGCCCCACAATCACATCCTTCTCAACAAGATTTCCGTAAACTTCCTTTGGGTTGTGAAACTTGACGTTTCATCCTCAGTAGGCGATTTACTCCGCAACCATGTACACTCAGACGAAGGACATCCAAAAGATTCGTGTTGACCACTTCTTGTTTCCAACCGGCGTTATTGTGGGATTGTTCATGGTTGTGTTTCAAACCATGACCTTCATGCATTGCCGTCTTCCTAAACAAACCGCATCACCGCGAGATCAGACATGATCAACCTACACCTATTCGGGCAAACTCGATAGGAGTTTCTGTCGTCACCCTGAATCGTGTGTGAAAACGTTCAAAATATATATATATAAATCGAGTTGGACCACATCTCAGATTTCACCTATTCATCTAGCCTACATCCGATTTGCTCCGCTTGAGGATGGGTGAACGTAGGCGGGCGCATCTTCCGTGACCACTAGCTATCCAAGGTTGAGGGAATCTTTAAATGCTAACAAGGCCAGGTGAGAACATAGCCTGTTTTGAAATGGCAATTGCAAAGCTGAAACAAAACCTGTATCACATCTAGTTAAATATAACGGTGGGCAATTTACCTTCTGATCTTTCTCGCAGGTAGGCCTGTTCACCGCAGTGTGAAAAGGTGGAAACTCCTACGCCTGGAATATTGAAGAGTTCTGTATGTCCCCTGTAGAATAATCGCTTATGCTCCGAAGACGCCACCTGAGAGAATCCAATATGTTGATGAAAATGGGCTGCAGTCTGCTTTGAAGATTACTATCCAGCCTCTCGATCTCCACCAATTCTCTGCATTTTCGATGGAAATGTAATACTTCCCCTTGTAGCACCTACTCCCTTCTGAAAGACTTCCTTTTCGTTGGGATGAGGGCCCGCATATAACACAACCAGTAATTTGACTTTTCCGTTTGCTCAGAGCAATGTGACAGATGTTTGCCGGGAATAGGCGTCGGTTAGCCCGGTTTCTCAGTTGGCCAAACCGAATGGAAGTAGAAGATGGTAGAGTGGGAGGGGATCAAACTGTTAAGTGACGTTTTACGCCGTGTGAAAAGGCTTGGACGTGTTGGGACCAATGTGTATAAGCCCTGGATAAACACTGTATGACTGTTTTGAAGCTACCCGCAGCCATCTTGGTACTCCTCCATTGTAAAAAAAAAAAAAAAAAAAAGATTTTGGAAGCTATAGAAATGCATTTATTAATGTCGACATTCGTTTTTCACACGTTCATTTTATTATACATTATATTATGTGAGATAAACATAAAAATCAAAAATATATATTTTTAATACAAACCCTTAAAGGGCCAATCAGCAGTTGAAACAAGAACAAATTTCCTCCCTGCCACTGTTTAGGTAAAAAGCTGAGGGATGCGGCTGGAGAAATCGAATCATTCACAAATTCATAGCCAGAGCTATGGATGCAAGGTCTGACCACACATGATGTTACTGTCCCCACTGAAACATTGAATTGAAATACAGTAGAATTCCATTCATTCCTATGGAGAACTGCTCCTACTGGGGAGGGGCAATATTGCCGACCAGTGGCTTCAAAGCCTCTCGACGGCCTATTCATAGCATCAGCAATTCAGGGTTTATATACATCCCAACCCTGGATGCTGATGCTATGTATTGGCCATTGAGAGCTTTGAAGCCACCGGTTGGCCATATTGGCACTCCCCAGTAGGAGCAGTCATTCACAGGAATGAATGGAATTCTACAGTATTTCAATGAAATGTTTCAAGGTCATAATTGCATGTATTTGTGTTGTAGTGGGGACAGTACATGTTATATTGAACCTTTATTTAACTAGGCAAGTTAATTAAGAACAAATTCTTATTTACAATGACAGCCTACCAAGAGGCAAAAGGCCTCCTGCGTGGACGGGGAATGGGATTAAAAATAAAAATGTAGGACAAAACACACATCACGACACCACAACACTACATAAAGAGAGACCTAAGACAACACAACATGGCAGCAACACATGTCAACACAGCATGGTAGCAACACAACATGGCAGCAGCACAACATGGTAGAAGCATTAACATGGTACAAACATTGTTAGGGACAGACAACAGCACGAAGGGTAAAAAGGTAGAGACAATAATACATCAGAATATATCACATTAGTAATAATTTAAAAAAAGACAGGAAACATTTTTCATATTTTTTTAATGTCTTTTTTGCTAAGCTCACATAATATAATTTCAAAGTATGCATTAAGGTGTCTGTAATATAATAAATGTGGCAACAACGAATGTAGACATTAATACATTAATTTCTGTAGCTTCCAAAATATATTTTATACCATTGAGGGAGTGCCAAGATGGAGGCACAACGGCTTCAACACAGTGCCCCCTATTAGTCATCTGGTGTTTATTTAAGTTATTGGTTGGTATGCATCTGCCAAGCTCAGTGATGGTGGTTGAAATAGTCCCAGTTCACTGATCTGTGTTAATGTTATCTGCAGATCTGCTGAGAATCTGGGGGGTTGACCTGAAAGAAATCACTATGGAACAAATTGTTGGGGTTAGAGCTAAAATTAATCACATTTTTAAACCAAATTATTAAATCAAATTTAGCCTTTTATCTAGGCTGCATTAGGAGTGAAAAAGTTAGTTAGATCCCCATAGGCCTACTATGTACAGGGTTTTAGCTTAGGATAGGTTATGGATAGGGGGAAAATGTTCACCTTTACTTGGTGATACTTCCTTATTTCTCAACTTGGAAGGCACCAGTGTCTTATAAACGTCTTTTTCCAGTTGCAGGTGGAACTCCGATGAGGAAATATACTAAATCCACTTTTTGTACTGACTGAGAAATGCCTCCTGCATGTGTGTAGATCATTGTTTGTGTTGTTTGGGTCGCACTGTGTGACTCGCTGTCATCTTCTCCTACACGTGGCCGTGTTGCTTAGAAACGACTAGTTCCAGCAAATATGTTGGGAAATACAAGATGTCTAGCAACTAAGATGGCGAGGAACCTCCTCACACAGTGCAAAAAGTGGATTTAATATTTTATTTAATATTCTTTTTTTGCAGTTCCACCTGGAATTATAAGACACCAGTGCCTTCCAAATATTGCCAGGTAATGGTTGGTTGAAAATAAGTTTACCATGCTTTCATTGGACCATCAGATCGACCTCTAGTACAAACTACACTGAACAAAAATATAAACGCAACATGTAAAGTGTTGGTACCATGTTTCATGAGTTGAAATAAAAGATGTTTCCATACGCACAAAAAGCTTAATTCTCTAAAATGTTGTGCACAAATTTGTTTCCACCCCTGTTAGTGAGCATTTATCCTTTTCCAATATAATCTATCCACCTGGCAGCATGATCATTACACCCCAGTACAAGGTGCACCTTGCCAGTTAATTGAACTCTAAAATGTGCAGTTTTGTCACACAACACAATTCCACAGATGTCTCAAGTTTTGATGGTGTGTGCAATTGGCATGCTGACTGCAGGAATGTCCACCAGAGCTGTTGCCAGTTAATTGAATGTTCATTTCTCTACCATAAGCCACCTCCAACGTAATTTTAGAGAATTTGGCAGTATGTCCAACCGGCCTTACAACCGCAGACCGTGTGTATGGCGTTGTGTTGGGGAGCGGTTTGCTGACGTCAACATTGTGAGCATGAGTGCCCCATGGTGGCGGTGGGGTTATGGTATGGGCAGACATAAGCTACAGACAATGAACACAATTGCATTTTATTGATGGAAATTTGAATGAACATAAACACTGTGACGAGATCCATTTTATGTATTCCCAGTCATGTGAAATCCATAGATTAGGGCCTAATGAATGTATATAAAATTTCCTCATATGAACTGTAACTCTGTATGATAATTGAAATTGTTGCATGTTGCGTTTATATTTTTGTTCAGTATAGTTTAGCTATACCGCTGGAGGTTCAATATAGATAGACTAGGTCTAGGGCAATGGGAATCTCAGTGTTGTATACCCCGCCATTACAATAATCCTTAAATTGTGTCTTGCGTCGTTCCACCTACAAAAAGCACAAAAAAATAGATTGACACCCACCATCTCAGATTGTTCTGGAATCGTTTCTGTTGTTAGAACATATAAGATTAGCATTCCTGCAACAATATTTTATTGAAATATAATTTGATCTTTGAAAAATTAAGCTAATTGATTGCATCCAAATTGGCCATTTTAATTTATAGGATTCATAGAATATTCAATAAATATAGTATCTAACATCTGATTTGGACCAAACATTTTTTCTAACTATAATAAAGACATGAGGAATCCATAGGAATGGTCAAAAGCCACCAACGGAACCCCCCACACCAATCCCAGGTCAACAACAAGTATACAGTATCAGTTCTCTGTGTCTGACAGGTAGTATGGAGCTGCAGTTCAAAAGTATTGTTTCTTCATCCTGTGTAATGTATTCCCAATGAATTGGGGGATGTTTTTCCTTTTCCCTGTTCAGAGAAATTGGTAACTGAAGTTTATGTCCCATCCTACATCCCGATGTTACCAGGTGCTGTTCCCGTTTGAGGAATCCCCCCTTCCCTCGATGTTAAATGGATAGTTCACACAAATTACAAAATTCTATTGGTTTCCTTAGTAAGCAGTTTATTGACAAGGTATGACAGCAACCCATGCATTGGTTTTGTTAGCCACAGTTTAAAATGCTAACTTTTTATATCATTTGTGGCACAAATTTAATGCAAGTCAATGGTGCTTACAGTGCCTTCCGAAAGTATTCATACTTGACTTTTTCCACATTTTGTTGTTACAAAGTGGTAGTAAATTTGATTTAATTGTGATGTTTTGTCAACAATCTACACAAAATACTCTGTCAAAGTGGAGAAAAAAATTCTAACGTTTGTAAATAATGAATGAAAAATAAAACACTCCATGTTACTTGATTAGATGAGTATTCAACCCCCTGAGTCAATACATGTTAGAATCACCTTTGTCAGCAATTACAGCTGTGAGTCTGTCTAGGTAAGTCTCTAAGAGCTTTCCACACCTGGATTGTGCAACATTTGCCCATTATTCTTTTAAAGATTCTTCAAGCTCTGTCAAATTGGTAATGTCAAAACTGTAACTCAACCACTTAGAAACATTCACTGTCTTCTTGGTAAGCAACTCCGTTGTCGATTTGGCCTTGTGTTTTAGGTTATTGTCCTACTGAAAGGTGAATTCATCTCCCAGTGTCTGGTGGAAATCAGACGTAACCAGGTTTTCCTCCAGGATTTTCCATTCCGTTAATCTTTTATCCTGAAAACCTCCAGAGTCCTTACAAGAGATTATAAGCATTTCCATAATATGATGCAGCCACCACTATGCTTGAAAATATGGAGTGGTACTCAGTAACGTGTTGTATTGGATTTGCCCCAAACATAACACTGTGTACTCAGGACAATAAGTTAATTGCTTTGCCAAATTTTGGCAGTATTACTTTAGTACCTTGTTGTAAACAGGATGCATGTTTTGGAATATTTGTATTCTGTACAGGCTTCCTTTTCACTCTGTCAATTAGGTTAGTATTGTGGAGTAACTACAATGTTGTTGATCCATCCTCAGTTCTCTCCTATTACAGCCATTAAACTTTGTGACTGTTTCAAAGTCACCATTGGCCTCATGGTAAAATCCCTGAGCGATTTCCTTCCTCTCCGGCAACGAAGTTAGGAAGGACGCCTGTATCTTTGACTGGGTGTATTGATACACTATCCAAAGTGTAATTAATAACTTCACCATGCTCAAAGGAACTTTCAATGTTTTTTGTACCATCTACCAATACAGTAGGTGCCCTTCTTTGTGAGGCATTGGAAAATCTCCTTATTCTTTGTGGTTGAATCTGTGCTTGAAATTGACTGCTCGATGGAAGGCCCTAGCAGTTAATTATATGGGTGGGATACAGAGATGAGGTAGTCATTAAACAAATCATGTTAAACACTATTATTACACAAAGACTGAGTCCATGCAGCTTATTATGTGACTTGTTAAGCAAGTTTACTCCTGAACGTATTTAGGCTTGCCATAATAAAGGGCTTAAATACTTATTGACTCAAAACATTTCAGCTTAATGTTTTATTAATTTGTAAAAATTTCAAAAAACAATTCCACTTTGACATTATGGGGTATTATGTGTAGGCCAGAGAACACATTTTTAAGTCAAGAGGTGTGAATTTCTGAAGGCACTGTATATTAGCTCTTTCACGCTTCATGTTCAAAACATCCTAAAGTATCTAGAGTGCCTTCGGAAAGTATTCAGACCCCTTAACTTTTCCACACTTTATGTTACAGCGCTTTTTAAATCCTCAGCAATCTACACACAATACCCCATAATGACAAAGCGAAAAACATTTTAGATTTTGCACATTTATAAAAAAAATATACAACAGAAATACCTTATTTACATAAGTATTCAGACCCTTTGCTATGAGACTCGAAATTGAGCTCAGGTGCATCTTGTTTGCAATGATCATCCTTGAGATGTTTCTACAACTTGGAGTCCACCTGTGGTAAATTATATTGATTGGAAAGGCACACACCCCTGTCTATAGGTCCCACAGTTGACAGTGCATGTCAGAGCAAAAACCAAGCCATGAGGTCGAAGGAATTGTCCGTAGAGCTCCGAGACAGGATTGTGTCGAGGCACAGATCTGGGGAAGGCTACCAAAACATTTCTGCAGCATTGAAGGTCCCCAAGAACAGTGGCCTCCATCATTCTTAAATGGAAGAAGTTTGTAACCACCAAGACTCTTCCTATAGCTGGCCCGCCAAGCCAAACTGAGTAATCGGGGGAGAAGGGCCTTGGTCAGGGAGGTGACCAAGAACCCGATGGTCACTGACAGAGCTCTAGAGTTCCTCTGTGGAAATGGGAGGACCTTCCAGAAGGACAACCATCTTTGTAACAGTCTACCAATCAGGCCTTTATGGTAGAGTGGCCAGATGGAAGCCACTCCTCAGTAAAAGGCACATGACAGCCCGCTTGGAGTTTGCCAAAAGGCACCTAGACTCTCAGACCATAAGAAACAAGATTCTTTGGTCTGATGAAATCAAGATTGAACTCTTTGGCCTGAATGCCAAGAGTCACATATGGAAGAAACCTGGCACCATCCCTACGGTAAAGCATGGGAGTAGCAGCGTCATGCTGTGGGGATGTTTTTCAGTGGTAGGGACTGGGAGACTAGTCAGGATCGAGGCAAAGATGAACAGAGCAAAGTACAAAGAGAGATCCTTGATGAAAGTCTGCTCCAGATCGCTCAGGACCTCAGACTGGGGCGAAGGTTTACTTTCCAACAGGACAACAACCCCAAGCACACAGCCAAGAAAACACAGAAGTGGCTTCGGGAACATGTCTGAATGTCCTTGAGTGGCCCAGCCAGAGCCCGGACTAGCTGTGCAACAACGCTCCCCATCCAACCTGACAGAGCTTGAGAGGATCTGCAGAGAAGAATGGGAGGAACTCCCAAATACAGATGTGCCATGCTTGTAGCGTCATACCCAAGAAGACTTGCTGTAATCACTGCCAAAGGTGCTTCAACAAAGTACTGAGTAAAGGGTCCGAATACTTATGTAAATGTGATGTTTGTTAATTTTTTATAAATGAGCAAACATTTCAAAAAACCTGTTTTTCCTTTGTCATTATGTGATATCGTGTGTAGATTGCCCCCCCCCCCAATTAAATGTAATACATTTTAGAATAAGGCTGTAACATAACAAAATGTGGAAAAAGTCAAGGGGTCTGAATACTTTCCGAAGACACTGTAAAAATGTTTTGTGATACTCAATGTTACTTATAGATGATTTGGATATGAAATGCTATTATAGGTACCATTGACTAAAAAGTAACCATCAAACCAAAGCATGGGTAGCTGTCCTACCTTGTTCATAGACTGTTCACAAACTGTTTACAAGGTAAGGAAACCAGTGTCATTTTGTAATTTGAGTGAACTATCCCTATAACATTGAGCTTTAAATAAATTACATTATAGCAGGAACAGCACTATCTAGTGGTCAGAACCTGGTAATATCAGGATGAAGGATGGGACAAACCTAACAACTTTAATGACTTTCTCTGAACAGGTTAAAACAATTAAAATAAAAACGAACTAGAATAAATGTGGGGTTGATTGGTTATGCTTTCATATGACAAGCAGGCATCAAATATTTACTAACTGAGTAGTTTCCTACAGTAGAGTGAAAGCCAGAAAAAGAATATTTCGGGGTATGTATTTAAAAACCCACTGCTCTCTGTTGCACATCAATGCATATCCACATACGCACACATCCTTTTCAAAATTGTACTTTATTTTTCTTAAAGACATGTTTTAAAACAGCAATTGTAGGGAATAAATAATTAAACAATGATTTTTTGATAATTACATTTATGTAATTAAACATTCTACAATAAGTATATCCATAGTCTTGTAGACCACAGGAATCTTCTATTTTCTAAAATAAAATTAAAAAAAAAAAAAGAAAAATCGCCATTAATACATTAAAAGTAAAAAATGTAGATACAAAAATTCCACCCAATTACCCTCCCTCCCACCATTATGCCAATACCAGTAGTAGTGGTTATAATAACACATTTGAATTATTTGACTCCATTTAAAACAAAGATATGTACAGTGAGAAGAAGTTGATTTTCTTCATGTTTAATTACCCCTTCTTTCATTTACTTTTAAATAATAAACTAAATCTACATACCAATTCGACCAATGGTAATCATACAGAATATTCGTTTTTTCCCCCGATAAAGGTTACCATCCCACTTCTCCAACCCCATACATTGCCCTTCCCCCTTACGTTATGGACCACAAACCACACTATACAGTAAAACCCTGTTCATTAGAATAAGTGATATGCTTTTTCATGTAGACCTTGTAGCTGACAATACAGTATGTACATAATATGACTGAATCCAGCTGTGGAATGGTATGTGTACTCGATCACCCACCACACGTTTGTTATTTAGTTGTTACAGATTTTTTTTGTTATTGTTGCAGATACATATATTTATATTTTTTGAGAAGTGTTGTTGCTCCTGTGCTATACGGTTGGCGAAACAACCAAAAAGGCTGGAACGTCCCAAGCAGTTTCTTGATAGAACTCTTATATCTTCCCTGGGAAAGAGAGAGACAGAAAGAGAGGATGAATACAAAGATTACACATACTGAAATAGTTTAGCATACAGTGGGGCAAAAAAGTATTTAGTCAGCCACCAATTGTGCAAGTTCTCTCACTTAAAAAGATGAGAGGCCTGTAATTTTCATCATAGGTACACTTCAACTATGACAGACAAAATGAGGAAAAAAAAATCCAGAAAATCACATTGTAGGATTTTTAATGAATTTATTTGCAAATTATGGTGGAAAATAAGTATTTGGTCACATACAAACAAGCCAGATTTCTGGCTCTCACAGACCTGTAACTTCTTCTTTAAGAGGCTCCTCTGTCCTCCACTCGTTACCTGTATTAATGGCACCTGTTTGAACTTGTTATCAGTATAAAAGACACCTGTCCACAACCTCAAACAGTCACACTCCAAACTCCACTATGGCCAAGACCAAAGAGCTGTCAAAGGACACCAGAAAAAAATTGTAGACCTGCACCAGGTTGGGAAGACTGAATCTGCAATAGGTAAGCAGCTTGGTTTGAAGAAATCAACTGTGGGAGCAATTATTAGGAAATGGAAGACATACAAGACCACTGATAATCTTCCTCGATCTGGGGCTCCACGCAAGATCTCACCCGTGGGGTCAAAATGATCACAAGAACGGTGAGCAGAAATCCCAGAACCACACGGGGACCTAGTGAATGACCTGCAGAGAGCTGGGACCAAAGTAACAAAGCCTACCATCAGTAACACACTCGCCGCCAGGACTCAAATCCTGCAGTGCCAGGCGTGTCCCCCTGCTTAAGCCAGTACATGTTCAGGCCCGTCTAAAGTTTGCTAGAGAGCATTTGGATGATCCAGATGAGGATTGGGAGAATGTCAGATGAAACCAAAATAGAACTTTTTGGTAAAAACTCAACTCGTCGTGTTTGGAGGACAAAGAATGCTGAGTTGCATCCAAAGAACACCATACCTACTGTGAAGCATGGGGGTGGAAACATCATGCTTTGGGGCTGTTTTTCTGCAAAGGGACCAGGACTGACTGATCCGTGTAAAGGAAAGAATGAATGGGGCCATGTATCGTGAGATTTTGAGTGAAAACCTCCTTCCATCAGCAAGGGCATTGAAGATGAAACGTGGCTGGGTCTTTCAGCATGACAATGATCCCAAACACACCGCCCGAACCGAAGGAGTGGCTTCGTAAGAAGCATTTCAAGGTCCTGGAGTGGCCTAGCCAGTCTCCAGATCTCATCCCCATAGAAAATCTTTGGAGGGAGTTGAAAGTCCGTGTTGCCCAGCGACAGCCCCAAAACATCACTGCTCTAGAGGAGATCTGCATGGAGGAATGGGCCAAAATACCAGCAACAGTGTGTGAAAACCTTGTGAAGACTTACAGAAAACGTTTGACCTCTGTCATTGCCAACAAAGGGTATATAACAAAGTATTGAGATAAACTTTTGTTATTGACCAAATACTTATTTTCCACCATAATTTGCAAATAAATAAATTAAAAATCCTACAATGTGATTTTCTGGATTTCTTTTTCTCATTTCGTCTGTCATAGTTGAAGTGTACCTATGATGAAAATTACAGGCCTCTCTCATCTTTTTAAGTTGGAGAACTTAGCTGACTAAATACTTTTTTGCCCCACTGTATATATGGAGTATGTTGACACTTTGAAAGTATGGGAAAAACATCTGCAAACACGTTGGTTACACATCACATGGATGTCCTCTTTTAAAACTATACAAGCACGCCTACTGTCCATGCAACTCATACAGTGACAACCATACTGCTGCATCGGTGTGCATTTCTTACTTAAATATTTGTTGTCTTGATTTGGCAGGCAAATACATTTCAAACATGCACAATAGGAATTCTGGGCAGTATTGTTTTTGGATCTCTTCTTAGTACTCTAGTCTAACGTTACATCGCTTTGACCAAACAATTGAGTCAAAGGAGATTCTAAAAATTCTTCTTAAATAATTTTCTGAGAGAACAGCTTAAAGAAAACGTTCTCTGTTATCTCGAAGGTTGCACATGAGACCGTAGCCTATGGCTTTAAGTTTGATTGGAAAATCGTGGTAACCCAGAATTCCTACAGAGGAATGATGTTCCTCAGCCAGCAGCACGTGTGACGTGTCACAATGACAACCATACAGTTTGATCAAAAACCCTCACATGAACGGTATCTCACTTGGCACACACAAAACCACACACACTACTTTATTTATTAATACACACAAGTACTTCATGTGGATCCGTACACGTACACGTACACAGCATCAGTATGTCACTAACTTGTACTGTAGGTAGGCAACTCATACTTATTTTCACAATCAGTCATACCAAAAACAAACAAAGTTCAGGCACTAAGTCACTTGGATTCAATTACGACCGCACAAAAACCCTGCACTCACCAAAACTAAAACGACGACCAACTAAACATGGGGGATATGTAAGAATGATAATCATGACAAACAACAAAAAGGAAACTAATCAAAAACAAAATCCAAAGAAAATATTTAGATACACGTTTGATTTACGGTTAATGCTTAATATTGCTCTGTGCAATGAAATAGTTATATTACAAAAAAATATAATAGCCTGTCATGATAATCAATTGCTTACAAAATCTGAGGTACAGTGACAGTAATTTATCAGTGTTTGCAAGGATAAAAACAGGACAAAATAATAGAGGAAACTCACAACGCACCAAACACAATTCATGGTCGCCACAGCAACTCGCCATGCAGTTGAGCATGGTGAATAAAGGCAACGGCCAAAAATAAAATAGCTAATGGCAACCATCACAGGCAATATCGCCACAGCAACCAACACAGGCCAATTAACTTACAACGCTGTGAGAGGAAGGGGTTTTTAGCGGTTGCTAGGCAACCATAGCGACGTAGTCTCCACGATATATGTATGGACAGGACAGTCTTGAGTGTGGTATGATGTTTTTTTTTTTTCAGGAAAATGACATATGACACAGCACAAAAACAATAAATAAAAAGTAAAAAATAAATTAATGACGCATAATAGTTATTGTCTTCAACCTAATCATACAACACTTGTTAATGAAACATTTGTCTGGACTATATAAAATCTGCTTTTGAATAATGAAACATGTTGTCAACCCATTTGTCATGGCAGTGGTATAGCCGTATCTCAACAAAACAAGTAGTCCTATGATTTTGTCTAAATCTAATGTTTTAAACAATTACTGCTTTTAGTAAACTGTCACCTTACTCATGTGTGGATCTGGTTCACTTATTTTATCCCAGTTGATAACTAATTATTTTAACTGAGCTTCCACACATTTTTTACAAATGATCCCATAACCTACCTTTCACAGTTTTTCACTGCCTGTCAGTCCTCCCGACCCTCCATCTCACCCCTCATTCTCATCCCCCCTTGCTCACCTTCTCATCTCCCTTGCTCATTTAGTAGGGTCGGTTGGCATCCTTGGGCCTCTTGAGCTGCACCTTGAGCCTCTTCATGCCAATCTGGAAACCATTCATGGCCTGAATTGCCGTCTGAGCACTGGACGGGTTGTCAAAACTCACAAAACCTGAAGAGAAGCAAACAGAAGCAAAACCTTATGGCCAATTCTGTGAAAGTAGTCAACTACCAGAGGGGAGTAATCCTTCCCAGCACTGCCTCCTCATCAGAATTGACTGTGTTCCCTACGGGCCCTTGTCAAAAGTAGTGCACTGCCTACGGTATGGGGTGCCATTCGGGACGCAGCCGTTGTCACCATCACTCACCAAAGCACTTGCTCTGATTGGTGGCACGGTCAACAAAGACCTTTGCTGAGATGACGTTGCCGAAGGGAATGAACATTTGCAGCATCTCTGAGTCCGTGAACTCCTGAGGCAGGTGATAGATGAAGATGTTGCACCCCTCAGGCCCTGAGAAGAGGAACAAGAATGCAGTGGAACGTTAGACCATCAAGGCTCCCTGAGGGGTTCTAACGTGACTTGAGATGATCAGGATGAGGTAGTGATTGAGGCAGTCTAAACTCTGTGGGGAAACCAACATTGAAAATAGTCAAGAGAGAGAATGCATAGAAGGGAGGACCAGTAGGTAGAAATCACCTTCTCGTTGCTGCAGTTGCTGAGGCTGCTGATGTTGCTGTGCAACCATTGTGTGTTGGTGTGGGAATGGCTGCCCCACCATTCCGTAGGCAGCAGGGTAGGTTGCTGTGGGTGTGTTTGCATAAGTAAACATTAAGGACTGTTGAGAGGGCATTTCAAACCTAAAATTCCCTCCAGGAAATTTTAAGGACTCAAATGGACTCACTACTGTCCCACCTGTGTAGTGCTGCATCCCTGCGTATGCTTGCTGAAGAGGATCCAAAACTGAAGTCTGAGCTGAGAGAGAGAAAATCAAAGAAAAATAACAGCCCGATTCACCAATTGCTATACAAACATGCTTTTTGACGGATGCTTACATGCTCTAAATGGCATTTGGTGCCGTGCAACAGCTTACATTCTTAGTAAACAAACCGCAATGCTAGATAAGGTTCATTTGCTTACATTTTCATAATGATACTCTGACTTTGCTTCCATCAGATTGAGTGAGATACCTTGGTAAGAATGAACTCCATTGGTGTACAGGGCTTCAGACGCTGACTGTCCATTGGGTGGAGCTGGGACTGGAGGGTAGCTGAGTGGAGGAGGCAGAGCAGGCACCGGTGTGGCTGCCATGGTGGGCGGAGTGCTGGTCCCTGCACAGGACGAACATTCAGGGGACAGGCAGACGTGGTGAAACACAAAACAGTACAAATGCAATAAAACGGAACCAAAAGCAGACAAAAATGGGGCAAAGACTTCAGAAAAACAAAATATATATAAAGAATGAAGAGAAACGGAGACGAGCAGAGAATCCTGCGGGAGGGGATGAAGTGGCAGAGGACGGCAGCTTGTTATTAAGTACCTGAGGAGGTAGTGAGTGATGCGATGGGCGTGGCAATGAGGCTGCTGGGGTTGAGGGCAGCCAACTGCTGCATGGTGATGGTGGACACAGGAGACAAGTACGCCGACTGGGCCACCAGAGCCTGCTGCTGCACCAGCTACAAAGAAGAGCGAGGGCGTCTCATTCACTGTCAGGATCACATCCCAAATGGCACCCTATTCCCTATGGTGGTGCACTACTTATGACCCTTGTAAGAAATAGGGCGCCATTTGGGACGCAGCCATTCCCTACCAGTGTGTTGGCATGATGTTTTAATCGCTGCAGAATGCTTGTGGTTCAGTACTACTGGTACTCACTGCCTGTGTGTAGGCATTGTAAGCCCCGAGGTGTAAGGTCATGGGGCTGATGACCCCCAGCTGGGACGCCACCTGCTGCATGCGCCTTATCCCTCGCTCCTTCTCAGAGTCGGCGAACTTCACCACCAGGCTGGAGGAGGCACCCTGCAGGGAGAAAGGGGGGATATTGCACAGTGAAAATTACCCGCATCACTGTACCAAACTACCTACATCACTGTAAAGTGAGGACTGAGGAGGGCACTCCTATAAACGACAGTAGGCTGTTTGTATAGGAGGTCTGACAGAAGCAGTGTTTAACTGTTGATGAGTCTCTATGGCTAAATGACTGTGTGTGTGTGTGTGTGTGTGTGTGTGTGTGTGAGACTGACCGGTAGAGTGCGGCTCCCATGCAGAGTGCTGATGGCCGCCGCGGCCTCTGCGTTGTTCTGGTACTTCACAAAGGCACAGCCTACAAAACATGACACATCGTCAAACCCGGGCCTCCCCTCACGTGATGCGGCAGGCCACGGCCTACAAAATGCAGCTCGCAATTGGCACTTCATCAGTTACAGCCGCGTCATTTAACCGTGGTCCACACGACATTCACTGCGTCATCAATCGTAACCCAGAAACTGCAATGCGCGTCATTACCCATGGCCTATAAAACACATTGCGTCATTAGTCATGCCTCAAACAACGCAGGGAAATCACGCATCTATGCAGTGAGTTCAGATGTGACCGATTCCTGACCTTAATGGTACGATTAGTGGTGCTGATGTGGTGGCGTCAATGTAAGGCTAAATGCTGTAGCGGTCGGTGTTGCAGTAAGGGTGTTAGCTACCTTTGCTAGTGCCGTCAGGGCCGCGGAGCACTGTGCACTCTTCAATGCTCCCAAACGCCTCAAACATCTTCCTCACGTCCGCATCCGACTGCTGCTTCCCCAGCATGCCCACAAACAGCTTCCTGTCTTCTAAGGGGAAGGTGAGGTGAGGGGCCAAGATAGGAACGCAGAGAGAGGGAATTTGGACAGAGTGTGATGGGGAGAGCAGAGAGAGTGGTTGGTTGAGGGCAAGAACAGGCAGAGGCAAAGGGCATGGGTTATAATTGAATGATTTAATTGTTTACATTGCTTTAGAACCCCCAATTTGTGTTAATCGATCAGCTAAATTGTTAGGCATTCATGTAGGATGTTAAAGCATACACTGTATTGACGTCTGGGACTATTGTGC
Source organism: Brachymystax lenok tsinlingensis (assembly GCA_030435695.1). NCBI lineage: Eukaryota > Metazoa > Chordata > Actinopteri > Salmoniformes > Salmonidae > Brachymystax > Brachymystax lenok. The sequence goes on from CM059799.1 coordinate 36,537,330, forward strand.
GATAACCCTGCTATTTACGGAAAAGGCCAGCAGAGTGCAGTATCACGGAAACCTGCTGCATATAAGAGCATGATCTGGCTGTGACTGGAATGCTCCTCCGTCATCCACTGTTCTGTATGCTAGGTGACATAATGAAATACGCAGTGGAAATCCTTATTATAATTACTTTCTGTAGTCAGGCACTTAAGAATGCTACGACTTCAATATTTGAGTTACTAATATTTCTAGAGGTGTTGCTTAGAAGCAGGAGTTGCTTAGAAGCAGTGACGGACGAGTGGCTATTTTTGTTGGAGCTGGGCTGAAGCGGTTCCAGCGTTTTGTCTTGAAACATTGTAGTTCGTTTGAAACAGAGTGTTTTTTCAAAAAGGTAATATGATAGACAGGTGTTTGAGAGGTGTTGTTTGAACAGGTGTTGCTATGGACGGAGGTCTCTTACCCCCTCTGCCCTCGCTGTCTGCTGGCTTCACTTGAATGGGCCGGTTCATCTGAAATAGAAAGCCCACATTACATGGTCAGTAAGTAAGTTGCTCTAATCCCAAAGCACATTCATAATTGTGCAAATGCATGTTTAGTTGCACATGTACTGTACATACATGCATATGCATATTGTGCATATGTAAGTAGAACACAAGAAAAGAGCTGGAATGTGAGCTGGCCACTCCCTCGGCGCGCCCACTCCCTGTGCTTCTGATGAAGCCCTGCCCTGCCTCTACCCATCACCCTCCTGGTTTACAGCTCTCCTTTTCCTCTCCTCTCATTCCCTATCAATTATATTCCCTCCCAGAGTCTGTCAGTGATACTGTTCAAGATCTCATTCTCTTTTCGTGTCCCCCTCCCTCTTGCTCTCAAACGCCCTTATCTAATCCTGTCCTCCATCGCTTCTTCTCTCCCTATCAGGCAAAAAAAAAAAAGGAAAAGCACACACCCACGCGGGATCGGGCAAGTGATAAGATTAAGAATGCTCGCCGGCTAATCTGGATTACCGAAGCATGCTGGATTAGAATGGTGAAAGATTCTGAGCAGAGAGAGAGGGGGAAGGAGCTGTAGAGGGATGGATAGAATCAGAATCCGACCAGAATGAGGAGAGCGCAACCAAAACAAAGTAAGAAACAGACAACCTTTCACACGTCATCAAAACCCAATCCACAAATATTACTTCACAACAGTTGTGGGCCATTGACACAATCCTTATAATGATGTAGGCACAGCTAGGCACTTCAGTGCTCTCTCTCAAATGTTTGGTGATGCAGTGAGAAGGAGAGCGGGTGGAGGGTGCAGAGAGGAAAGGGATTGGTTAGCAGAGAGGAGCGGGGCAGAGTGACAGTCTGTTACCGCTGGCTTAATGAAGGTCTTAATTATGGAGCTGGTGACATTTGAGCTTGTCACTGATCCCCCGTCTCTGATTGATCAGCTGTGATCGGTCACTGGGAGACAGTATTGATCAGCGTTGGCCGGGCCCTTGCCACCTGCATGCACAAACACCATCACCAGCAGGCCTGGTGTTTTCTAACGAAGAATCAGCCATTGATTACAACAATGAATTCAATGACCATGTGGACTGAGAAGCATCTGTTTACCAGGAAGGAATGAAAGCAGTAATTCAAATGCATGTGTCCGTGGTGAATGTTTCCGGCCGTCAGTAAATAGAATTGAATTTTCTTCTCAGAGGGGATGTTTTTCTACATGCCTCAAATGTTCGACAAAGTCACCTTGGATAAAGTCACCTGCTAAATGTGTTAATTTAATTTGCATCGGGTTAAAGATTACTGTAATAAAACACACAAAACCAAAATATCACGTCTTAGCCAACACTTGGACTTTAATGACAACCTCATCATGACGCAACAATTGTTTGATAGATTGTTCGTATAAACCCGTCTCAAATTGAAATTTCAGGATATAATATGCCCTGAATAAAACAGTATATTTCATATAAACGCTAGGTTAGTCAATCTATGACTTGAGTGCTTCCACGGTTACGAGAAGGAGAGGAGAAGCGGAGCAGATGGCACAAGAGAATAGAATTAGAGTATACAAGGGGAGGTCATCAAGGCAGTGGCACTCGAGATCGGCACGGCAACCAGCCCTGCTCCCCTGACAAAGTCTCCACCTCGCATTGCGGTCGCCATGACATCCTTGTGATGAGATCCACAGCAGGTAAACAAGGTTGCCCAGAACAACGTGCGTAGGAGAAGGGGAAAAAAAGAGGGAGGAAGGAAGGAGGGAGAGAAAATAACGAATGAATAAAGGGTGGTACTAGGGTGAGAGACATTGGGATTATTAGGATGTGTATGTCGTGAGGGAGAACTGGAATTTTAGGGACAAAGGGACATGGGATGGAGCCTGTTGCATTTAACTGCTGCCACAAGGGCGGATACTGTTGGGACCAAGAAAATGTCTCTACCTATTCCACTGTGCGAGCCGAGCCACTTCATATTTTTCTCTTCTATATTTTCTCTGCAAATCAACAGGCTCATTTTAAAAAACACAGCGCAGATAAAACACAGCCAAAGGCCAAACCCGCCCTATCTGTGACCCATTTTAGCTCTCAATGTTCATGTTGCCGGTTTTTTTTAAATCCAAAATCTACAGTGACATTATGATTATTTCTCAAACTCTACAAACACAGTGGCACAAACACAAATGTCCACATAGGCAGTCTGTAGACGCAGTCTGTTCATGCCAGCCTCATATGTAGAAACACTCTTGCTCACATTGATATGAGCACACACACAGTTAATTCTTCCCCCCCGTGATGCCAAAAGGGATTTCGCTAGGATTACAGTATGAGATATTAAATCCATAGATCATCCAACCAAATCACAGCAAGACCCCTCCCCCACACCTGACCACATCCCCTCAAATGCACACACACGTCACACTACAGATGCTTGTGCACACACACACACACACACACGCGAGCTCATATTTCTAGAGGAGCGTGAATGTGGGACGGGAGATGATAGCAGAGACAGGGTGTGTATATCCCTGTGAATCACATTCTTCATCACATTTCTCTCCTCTCTTGCCCTCTTCCAAACCAGAGAACAGCTCATAATCTCTGTCCCCTCCACTCACTCACTGTATCAATAAGCCCCAAACAGGCTGCAGTAAAGAGGGCGACACATTTCTCTCTAATTTAAGTCCATTCTGCCCGTCTGCCAGAAAAGCAGTGACTGAAAGGTAAATATATCAGCGGAGACCATCTCTGTCTCTTTCAAGAGTGTTTACAGGGAGGGGGGCACAAAGACAATTTTCCCTTTTGCCTCCCTCCGCTCCATCACACAGCGCTGGTCATTGCATCGCGCCGGTTACCTAGCAACCTGGCATCCCTCGTCCCCGCCGTCTCCTGGCAACGAGACCTGCGACTATAATCAACCTGCCACCCCATCCCCTCATCTATCCCTCCACATCACACATACACCAGGACACACATTTGAACATGTACAGAGATAATTACAGAGCACAGAAAACACACAGGTGGAGACATAGGTTATATCTCTATTCGCAGATGCAAACAAAGAGAAAAATACAGACATAGAAAAAACACTCAGGTTGCACAAAGAGATAAACAAAGCAACAAAGGCAGGCACAGAAAAAGAGGTACAATCGCAAACACAGATGGGAAATCTCCCTACACACACACACACACAATCTGTAATCAATGAGCAAGCCTGTCTTCAGTATGTCACTGCTAGTCATGCTCGGCCTGTTTACCCATTCAACGCTCTCTAGGGTGGGGTCATACATTGAAATAGAATCACTATTGTAAAATTACTGCGCAATTCTATTTCTTTGGGGGTCAGACAAGAGGAAAAGCGAGAAGTACCGCAATTATTTAAGTTACTCTTTCCTCTCGCTGCTTTTCTTCGTCCGAAGATGCAGAGTATCTCTCTAAAAGTAGAGATATACGGAAGTAGGTACAGTATAGTACAGTCAGAGGTGAGTTGATTTTGAACCATTTTCTCTGTGCAAATTGTTGGAAGTATATGTGTTGTTTGTCCATATTGCACAGGGGTAAAAAAACTCTAAATTGTGGGAGCTGGACTTCTGTTTTCATAGAGCTGCGTCCTCGTTTTTTTTTTTTTTTTTTTAGGTTTAGTCAGTTTAATTCCACCTAAGTGCGATATATATATAGATGCATGTCCATCAGATTAAACGCTGGCCCTGCTCTGTGCGCCTGAGTTCACAGATCCTGATGAGTTTTATCTTAAGAGCCCCTTTCCACTCCACATACGCCAAGACACACACTCGTACCCCGAAAAAACACCATCTTTCTCTGTAACAGATGTCTGTATTTAAGCTGATAAACGCACTGCCTCAATGCACTCTCGTCCCACAACCCCCACTGACCCACCCCCACCCGCTGCTCATGTCAAACTTCCATTCATTTCTTACCACCTCCCCACCCCCACCCTCCGCCATTCATCCAATTTCTCTTGATTCACACCCATTTACCCTCCTCATCAACTGAATCTATTCTACATGCATCCCTACAGTCTCCCCAAGTGACAGCTGTTGAGCCTTTCTACAGTGAGGTGAGCGTGTGCCACATCTGTACTATCCCTTGGCTTGCACACATTGATATCAGCCCGTAATTAGGATGCACACATATGCAAATGTACACACACTTTAATATATCAATCAGATATGCACTCGTTATAATAATCATCCCTGGTCAGAATACTCACTGCTTTTAATGCTTACACACATGGACACACAGCACATAGAACAAATAGGCTACCCCACCGGCATACTGTATATATATATATATATATATATATATATATATATATATATATATATATATATATATATATATATATATATATATATATACACACACACACACACACACACACACACACACACACTGTGTGTATGCTCAATTGTTAGTCATAAATTCATTCATTTTCAGCCTATTCACAAAATAATGCGTCTGTGACACATGGCTGAGTAAATGTCAAGCTTAGTCAGATGTTACAAAACATTTTTAGGGAGAGCGTCTACTCTTTCAAAACTCCCTGACGAAGCTAAATAAAAACTATTGATACTGACAAGAGCAGTGTGTACGTTTTCATTTCCTTTATCAAGACGTCAACATCTCCAACTCCAATCCACATCTCTGGATGTTTTTTTCCCCCCGGCATACACACTCCATCCCCCCCTTCAGCAAACCATGTCAGTCTGAACACCTGCCCTCCCCTTCCCCACCACACACACAGTCTCATTCCATCTCTGGAGACATGCCCCAGCAATCTGCACACACAAACATGTTTTATGTATGTGTATGTACATTACATTATTCAAAATTTGTCCTAAAATATTGGAATATCATTCACGGGCCGACTTTTCTAAATCCATCGTCACCTGGTTATTTCTTGCTGATGAAGGGCAATGTCCGGTTCTGATTTCAGTGAAACGTTATCATAACAAAGCACTGAAACAAGCATTTGACCCTTACCAGTGGGGATGACCATCGTGAAAGGACATACAATCTAGATCCAAAACTTAGATAAAGGAGAATAGAGGAAAGGGGATATATAGGTTATATTCAATTTGTGAGTCGGTCCATGTCGTGTCTGTGTAGTCATGTTGATCTGCCCAGAGTTTCTCCGTCTCCAGCAGCTGTAGCAGTGAAGTTGACCACACACTGGGACGGCGACAAAACAGAATTTCAGTCAGCAAGAGATAACAGCGGGGAGATGGAGAAAACAGAGGAGACAGGATGACATGAGCACAAGACGGGAGGAGAGAGAGCGAACAGCAGATTCTCCTTTTGACACTATCCTCTGCCTCCATGTCGGTGAGACGGACTGTCTCTCACCTGAAATTAAACACAAGGCCAGGTGCCACTCCGATCAGACCATCTGTTCATCCCGCCGTCCCCCCTCTCCTTACTCCTTTTAGATCTACTTTTCAGCCGTAGTTGTGTATTGTGAGGACACTTAAAAGCACGGACATTTTCCACCATGGCAGGCAGCGTATAGCTCACTAGAGACAGAGGGATGTTGAATATAAATGCACAAGGCGAGAGATAATGACATGCTTCAGCTTTCTGTATTCAGAGGCGCATTGGTGTATTCGTGTCTTACAATTACTTTCATGTTATTTCTTTATAGCGTCCCTGACAAGGGGATACTGAAGTTAATTATTCTCTGGCAGTGCAGGTGCTATTAGATAACGATTACACCACAGCTGGTAGTGGGGGTGGGGATACTAGTGGGGGGGGGGGTAGTCAGTGTGTAGCTAATAAGGTGGTTTTCATCATTGCGGGGGTTGGGATGGGGGACACGAGGGGGAGGTTGTTCTCGGACGGTTGTACAAGGCTTAGGTGAGGAGGTTTGGGAAGCGAGTCACTGGGGAGATGGACGGGGGAGACAGGGTTTAGCGACGGGGAACCTGCCTGCTGATCCCCTCAGAGGTCAGGAAGGCCAGACTACTGTCATGCTAATAATAGGATTTACAGTATATTGCTGCTAGTGCTAACTCTACCTCTCTGGCTCCCAAATGCCCCTACTAAAATCCATACTCCCTCACCGTATCAGCTTGCGAGTAAGCATTTCATTGTACTGAGTGCACGACGCTGTGTCCTGGGCAAATGACAAATAAACTTTGATTTGGCCTACTACCATCTTAAAATGGGAATACTGGTAATAAAATCCAACAAAGAATCCAACTCAGTTAACCTCAATAAAAAGAAGAGGGAGATATTGAGAGGAGGCAGAGACTGAGTTAAGGAGGAAAGCAGCTTTGTCCAATAATAATTCCTAGCCGTGTTGCATATAGCCTATTTAGAGTCCCAAATGGTGACCCCCATTCCCTGCATAGTGCACTACTTTTGACCAGAACCCTATGGGCCCTGGTCAAAGGTAGTGCAGTACATACAGTACCTACAGAAAGTATTCATAACCCATGACACATTTTGTGGTGTTACAGCCTGAATTCAACATGGATTAAATAGACTCTCACCCATCTATGACAGATGGAAAACATGTACTTAGAAATGTTTGCTAATTTATTTAAAAACACAGACATCTCTCATTTCACATAAGTATTCACATCCCTTTGCTATGACACTCCAAATTGAGCTCAGGTGCATCCAATTTCCTTTGATCATCCTTGAGATGGACTCCAATCAAGTTGTAGTGACAACGGTGGCCAATTCAATTGTTTGGGCATGATTTAGAAAGAAACACACCTGTCTATATAAGGTCCCACAGTTGACAGTGCATGGTCAGAGCAGAAACTATACCATCTAGTCCAAGGAACTGTCCATAGAACTCCGAGGTATATTGTGATAAGGCATATATCTGGGGAAGGGTATAAAACATTTCTAAGAGCACAGTGGTGTCAATCATTGGGAAATGAAAAAAAATGGAACTTTCCAGACTGCCTAGAGCTGGCCGACCAACCAAACTGAGCAACCGAGCAAGAAGGACCTTGGTCTGGGAGGTGACCAAGAACCCAATAACCACTCTGACAAAACTACAGAGTTCATTGACTGAGATGGGAGAACCTGCCAGAATAAGTCTCTACAGCACTTTACCAATCTGGGCTTTATGGTAGAGTGGCCAGATGGATGCCACTCCTTAGAAAAAAGGTACGTGACAGCACACCTGGAGTTTACCAAAAGGCACGTAAACGACATAAGGCAAATTATTCTGTGGTCTGATGAGACAAACATTTAACTCTTTGGTCTGAATGCAAAGTGTTATGTCTGGTGAAAACCACGCAGAGCTCATCACCTGTCTAACACCATCCCTACTGTAAAGTATGGTGGTGGCAGCATCATGCTATGGGGAGGCTTTTCAGCAGCAGGGACTGGGAGACTGATAAGAATAGAAGGAACAATGAATGGAGCCAAATACAGGCAAATCCTTGATAAGAACCTGCTTCAGAGTGCAAACGGCCTTAGACTGGGGGAAAGATTTACGTTCCAACAGGACAAGGACCCCAAGCATACAGCCAAAGCAACGCTGGAATGGCTTCAGAACAAGAATGTGAAAGTCCTTGAGTGGCCCAGCCAAAAGACCACACTTGAATCCCATTGAAAATCTGTGGAAAGGCTTGAAGATTGCTTTTCACCGCCGCTCCCAATCTAACTTAACAGAGCTTGAGATGTGCAAAGCTGATACAGACATACCCAGGACAACTCAAAGCTGTAATCGCCGCCAAAGGTGCTTCTACAAAGTATTGACTCAGGGGTGTGAATACTTACAGAACCAGTCAAAAGTTTGGACACACCTACTCATTCAAGGGTTTTTTATTTTTACTATTTTCTACATTGTAGAATAATAGTGAAGACAAACTATGAAATAACACATGGAATGTAGAAAGCCCAAAAAGTGTTAAACAAATCAAAATATATTTTAGATTCTTCAAAGCAGCCAACCTTTGCCTTGATGATAGCTTTGCACACTCTTGGCATTCTCTCAACCAGCTTCAGGATGAATGCTTTTCCAACAGTCTTGAAGGAGTTCCCACATATGCTGAGCACTTGTTGACTGCTTTTCCTTCACTCTGCGGTCCGACTCATCCCAAACCATCTCAATTTGGTTTAGGTTGGGTGATTGTGGAGGCCAGGTCGAGCAAGAAGGACCTTGGTCTGGGAGGTGGGGTCCTAGGGGTCCTACACGGATTCAGACGGGTCCTACAATTGAACAGGAGAATAGACAGAAACCGGAAGAAAATAAACCCTATTTGACAAGGGACAGAGGAGAACGGGTGATTTAAGCTCTCAATTAACCGTGAGACGAAGGAGAGAGGATCAGGACCCCTCTGAATCTGATGCAGCCCTCCATCACTCTCCTTCTTGGTCAAATGCCCTTACACAGCCTGGAGGTGTGTTTTGGATCATTGTCCTGTTGAAAAACAAATGATAGTCCCACTAAGGGAAAACCAGATGGGATGGCGTATCGTTGCAGAATGCTGTGGTTGCCATACGGCTTGAGTGTGCCTTGAATTCTAAATAAATAACAGACACTGTCACCATCACACCACCTCCTCCATGCTTCACGTTGGGAACCACACATGCGGAGATAATCCGTTCACCTACTCTGCATCTCACAAAGACACGGCGGTTGGAACCAAAAATCTCAAATCTGGACTCAGACTAAAGGACAGATTTCCACTGGTCTATTGCTTGTGTTTCTTGGCCCAAGCAAGTCTCTTCTTATTGGGTGTCCTGTAGTAGTGGTTTCTTTGCAGCAATTCAACCATGAAGGCCTGATTCACGCAGTCTCCTCTGATCAGCTGATGTTGAGATGTGTCTGTTACTTGAACTCTGAAGCATTTATTTTCCGAATTGACTGACCTTCATGGTCTTAAAATAATGATGGACTGTTGTTTCTCTTTGCTTATTTGAGCGGTTCTTGCCATAATATGGACTTGGTCTTTTACCAAATAGGGTTATCTTCTGTATACCACCCCTACCTTGTCACAGCACAACTAATTGGCTCAAACGCATTAAGGAAAGAAATTACACTAATTAACAAGGCACACCTGTTAATTGAAATGCATCCCAGGTGACTACCTCATGAAGCAGGTTGAGGGAATGCCAAGAGTGTGCAAAGCTGTCATCAAGGCAAAGGGTGGCTACTTTGAAGAACCTCAAATATAAAATATATTTTGATTTGTTTAACACTTTTTTGGTTACTACATGATTCCATATCTTATTTCATAGTTTTGATGTGTTCACTATTATTCTACAATGTAGAAAATATTAAAAATAAAGAAAAACCCTTGAATGAGCAGGTGTGTCCAAACTTTTGACTGGTACTGTATATAAATGAGATCTCCATTTCATTTTCAATAAATTTGCAAAAGAAATGTTAAACATGTTTTCACTTTGTCATTATGGGATATTGTGTGTAGATGGGTAACAACAAAATGTGGAATATGTCAAGGGGTATGAATACTTTCTGAAGGCACCGTAGGCAATAGCACTCGGAATGCAATACTAGTCTGTTTCTATAGAGACTGCAGAGAGAGAACGCCTGTCAAGTCACATTCTGCTCCATAAATGTCACTTGGCAGCACACCTGCTGCCTGGTTATGCTAAACAAGCTGCTCTAACTTGGATTCGAATGTGCGAGACACGAGAGAGGGCAAAGTAACTCCGGCATGCCCCTAAGCTGTCACTCCCAACCCACCAAGACGTAGGATGATGACTAAGACGCTGACTGGATGCGTCATGTATAGGGAAATATAGGAAAGCCGCCTCTGACCTTCCTCTTGGGCAAATCAACTCAAAGGGAAGTGGAGCTCACATGTCAGAGTGAGTTATTTTTTCTGGGGCACACTGTTGTGTGTGTGTGTGTGTGTGTAGTGCAATGAGGTAGACTGCCACTTGTTCCGCTCTTGTGCTCATGGGAGTGGCTGCGTCCCAAATGGGACTTGATTTTCCTACGTAGTACTAGTGCACTAATTCTGACCAGGGCCCATAGGCTCTAGCCAATAGTGCACTACATAGGGAACAGGATGCCATTTGGGACTCAGCCAGTGTGGGCTGTTGAACGTCAGAGAGAGCACTCACCCCTGGTAGCGTCTTCTGCTCGTGCAGTGCATTCTGGGCCTTGAGGGCAGACTCTCGTTCGCAGTATGTCAGGAAGGCACAGCCTGGTGGGAGGGTTGAGGGTTCATTATACCATTAAACAAAGAAAGATGCATAACACTAGGTCAATATGTGGAATGTATTAGTATACTGTGATGCAACAATGGGCAGAGAGAAAATGCAGCAGGTTGCACTGTGACTTTAATATTCTGTTGTAGAAAATAAATGTATATAGGCTACTATGCCTATGGAGGGGAGAAATGACATTTTCTACAATGACACCCATTCCCTATATAGAGCACTACTTTTAACCAGAGCCCTATGGGCCCTTGTCAACAGTAGTGCACTACATTTAGAATATGGTGCCATTTGAGACGTCCCCATTGCTTCAGCTGGTACAACCACAAAGACAAGCTGGAAGGTGCACTGATGAAATACATTTATTTTGTAGGCTGGCCAGAACAGCCTTAACTGCCTGTGGCCATGCACCTGTTACATAGATCGTGTAGCCTAAATATGCTCAGTCATATAGCCTAAACAATGTCTAATGCCCGACAGCAGGACTATGTATCGTAACTAAGTATTTCCGTGCGCTCTACAGCATAGCCTATACAGTGATGTCTCCTCTCCCCTTACCTTTGTGCATCCCCGTGTATTTGTCCTTTATCACTGTCAACTCATAGATTTTCCCGAACTGTTCGAAGATCGGTTTCAAGTCCTTCTCCTCAAGATTTCGGGGTATCTGCCCGATGAAGAGCTTGATTGCGTCGGCCTCCTTCATTGAGACGGTGTGAGAGCGGGGATGTGCGCACCGAGGATGGACACTGGAAATATGGTCAGAGGGAGCGGGGAGGACCTATAGATCTTCGGACGACGTGGAGATGACGGGAAACGGTTTCAACTCGGTCCTGGAGACGAGGAGAGGTGTTTAGAACACAACGATAGAGGAACAGATGAGAAGAAGAGATCGAGTCTAAATTATTAATTTATTCTTCAATGAATGTATAACTACTTTCATTTTCTTTCAATGGTTTTGAATAGCAGGAGCCATCACGGTCATCAGTTGGTATAGCCATGCAAAAAATCTTGGAATGTTGCAATTATAATGAATTGCAATAGTTTTCCCTGTAATTGTTTTTAATCTGTCCCCGCACCAAAAAAAAAAAACGGGAAATTGATGAGCCGATTACCTATTATTAGGTTCTGACTCCTTTATACATCGTTGTTTACATGGGTACATTAATGTAAATAAACAGACATCGAAGTACTCCTTTGTTCAACCCTCTATGGGTCTAAACTGCTTGTTTAAACCCATAGGCTATACTGTCACGTTGTGTCAACGTATAGCCTGTTTGGTCCCTTTGTCAAGACGGGGTGACGATAACAATGACTTGAATATAATTGTACATACGTAAAGAGAACAAAATCATCACCTACTATTCCTCTTTGATCCTCTCTCCTTCGTCTCACGGTTAATTGAGAGCTTAATCACCCGTTCTCCTCTGTCCCTTGTCAAATAGGGTTTATTTTCTTCCGGTTTCTGTCTATTCTCCTGTTCAATTCATTTGTCTAATGTAGGACCCCTCTGAATCCGTGCCTTGACAAGTTACCCCCAAAAGAGCGCACCTAACAAATCCAAGCGACGACGTCCTTTATCCATAAACATGAGCGTGTGATGCTTTATCTCGTAGTTTTGTTTGTGTTATGCGTGTACAAACCCGGTTTCCCACTCTAAATACACACACATTTGTATTTAAAAAAATAAATGACCTCTTTGGTATTTTTCAAGCGGTGTGTGGTTATCATAAAAGGCTCCCTATGATCCAACACAGGAAATGGTAGACTATTGCTGCCGCTCGCTCCCGCGTTGGCTGGCTCTCCGTCTGTGTACTCCGTTGCCTTTGACGTCGTAAACCGGTGTCTCCCTCCCTGTCGCTCTATATGCTCCCTTCGGTTGTAACAAGCCGTGATGTCTGCCGTTAGGAAGCGTCTAAGAATTCTACTAGGACTGGTCTTAAGACATTTCCTCCATTCTCTTTATTTCTTTTGACTGTGCAGAATAAGACAACGACACAATCGATTACTTAATCATATAATACTTAACATTTATTGGACGTCAATTATAGATAACAGTATGAGAGGGATGTTTGGTTTTGACATGTTTTCGTCCATTTTAGCCATGCACTTTTTGACGGTGCCTGACATCAAGGGATGCAAATCTGTCTTTTGTTCTAGTAGTGAGCTGACCGCGGTGCTGAAATGGTTGTAGATGCGGTCGCTGACAAACTTCGATTGTTTTCATTATTTTTGTCAAAATCGCTTTAAAATTTGACATATTTCATAAGTCATTTGAATGGTTCTGCTGCACACACCCACTTTACGCTCAATGAGCGAACATGTAAACAATAGGCCCACATGACAGCATTCATGTATGATACTTGTATGAGCTCTTGCCGAAAACCACATTGGGTTTATCCGTTTTAAAGCCAGTGGTGTTTTAATCTTTTTTTTTTTTTTCAATATTGTACCCAACCCATTTCTTAAATTTGCCATCCATCATCCCTCCTTAAATCCTATCCCCACTTCCACCCCAATGGACATGCATGGACAAAGAACTTTAGAGTAAGACAAAGAACATTTAGTCTATCTTGATGATACAATACAATGGTTGACATTTAGAAAATTGTTGCAATTGGCAGGTGATTCTTTCAGAAGGTGCATGTCAATTGACAAGAAGACAAAAAAAGTTATCATCCTCAGTGCTCGACTTGGGCAGGGGCTCACTTGAGCTGAGTACCTGCACCTCACATTCTCTAATGCTTGAGCTCCTGTTCTTTTTATAAAATATTAGCTCAAAAGTATTGTGGTGCTCCTGCACCTACATACAGTTGAAGTCAGAAGTTTACATACACCTTAGCCAAATATATTTCAACTCAGTTTTTCACAATTCCTGACATTTAATCCTAGTAAAAATTCAGTTTTAGGTCAGTTAGGATCACCACTTTATTTTAAGAATAATAGTAGAGAGAATGATTTATTTCAGCTTTTATTTATTTCATCACATTCCCAGTGGGTCAGAAGTTTACATACACTCAATTAGTATTTGGTAGCATTGCCTTTAAAAATTGTTTAACTTGGGTCAAACGTTTCTGGTAGCCTTCCACAAGCTTCCCACAATAAGTTGGGTGAATTGTGGCCCATTCCTCCTGACAGAGCTGGTGTAACTGAGTCAGGTTTATAGGCCTCCTTGCTCGCACACACCTTTTCAGTTCTGCCCACAAATTTTCTATGTGATTGAGTTCAAGTCTTTGTGATGGCCACTCCAATACCTTGACTTTGTTGTCCTTTGTAAGTACTTTGGAAGTATGCTTGGGGTCATAGTCCATTTGGAAGACCCATTTGCCACCAAGCTTTAACTTCCTGACTGATGTCTTGAGATGTTGCTTCAATATATACACACAATTTCCCTTCCTCATTATGCCATCTATTTTGTGAAGTGCACCAGTCCCTCCTGCAGCAAAGCACCCCCACAACATGATGCTGCCACCCCCGTGCTTCATGGTTGGGATGGTGTTCTTCGGCTTGCAAGCCTCCCCCTTTTTCCTCCAAACATAACAATGGTCATTATGGCTAAACAGTTCTATTTTTGTTTCATCCGACCAGAGGACATTTCTCCAAAAAGTACGATCTTTGTCCCCATGTGCAGTTGCAAACCGTAGTCTGGCTTTTTTATGGCGGTTTTGGAGCAGTGGCTTCTTCCTTGCTGAGCGGCCATTCAGGTTATGTCGATATAGGACTTGTGTTACTGTGGATATAGATACTTTTGTACCGGTTTCTTCCAGCATCTTCACAAGGTCCTTTGCTATTGTTCTGGGATTGATTTGCACTTTTCGCACCAAAGTACGTTCATCTCTAGGAGACAGAATGCGTCTCCTTCCTGAGCGGTATGACGGCTGCGTGGCCCCATGGTGTTTATACTTGCGTACTATTGTTTGTACAGATGAACGTGGTACCTTCAGGTGTTTGGTTCATCCTTGGGAGCAATTTCCAGACTTGTGGAGGTCTTGGCTGATTTCTTTAGATTTTTCCCATGATGTCAAGCAACGAGGCACTGAGTTTGAAGGTAGGCCTTGAAATACATCCACAGGTACACCTCCAATTGACTCAAATGATGTCAATTAGCCTATCAGAAGCTTTTAAAGCCATGACATTTTCTGGAATTTTCCAAGCTGTTTAAAGGCACAGTTAACTTAGTGTATGTAAACTTCTGGCACACTGGAATTGTGATAGATTATTTCACTTATAATTCACTGTCTGTAAACAATTGTTGGAAAAATTACTTGTGTCATGCACAAAGTAGATGTCCTAACCGACTTGCCAAAACTATAGTTTGTTAACAAGAAATTTGTGGAGTAGTTGAAAAACAAGTTAATGACTTTAACCTAAGTGTATGTAAACTTCCGACTTCAACTGTATAAAGAGTACCAGCATCCAAAATAAGTACCGGAACCTATTTCAGTCCAAGTCAAGCACTGGTTAGACTAGCTGATCAACGACATTTGGCAACCATTCCCAGAAAGCCACTACAATGGCATGTTATGTACATAAATATTATCTCTTTGTCAATTGTATTAATTCACTGTTGATGAAAGAGAAACCTGAGAGCACTACGGATTGTAGTTTTTCATTATATTACAATCACATTAAAAAAAAAGGTATATTTTACCCCCTGGAAAACATATTTTGCTCATTTGTCTGCTGTTAATACGGTCCAAAAAATTGTGCATGTCAGTGGTGACATTTTCAATATAGAACACTTTCGGTAAAATGTAAAAGTGTGATCTATCCAACGAATATGAATATGATAAACCTATCAGCCCAGTTGGGAGTACCTAGACTGTCACTCACTGTGCCTCATAATGCATCAACAATGGACTTCAGGCTAAAGTTTATGCAAAAGATACAAGTAATTGAGCAATAAAAAGTTAGGATAAAAAAAAATGTATTGTGTAAAGAAAAGCATACATGTTATATAACTTTTATTTTAATCAAATCTGGTAAGTAAAATACATGGTTTAAATGTACAGAATCTTCCAAAGTAGAATACTGTGTGTGTGTGTGTGTGTGTGTGTGTGTGTGTGTGTGTGTGTGTGTGTGTGTGTGTGTGTGTGTGTGTAAAACAGAGAGCTTAACCTGTCTGGCCTCATGTTTGCGGCACCTTGCTCACTCATTCTGGCTGTACTTACTGTCCCTGGCTAAGTGGCATGTCCTTTAGCCGTCTCTCAACCACTCTGCTCCACCGCTGGTTCTCCTCCTCACGCTCACAGCCCTCACCTCTCTCCTCAAGAGACATTCAAAGAGACAGGACCAAGTTACACACAAAAAACCAGTCATAACAATACAGCCAGCTTAGCAGGTGTACATTAGGCTGTGTCCCCAATGGGACTCTATTCCATTTATAGTAACCTCATTCCAAGGCTACTGCGCACATGGCATATGAGCCTGGGATATCAGCGATGCAAAGTGGGCCCAGTGTGAATGATCATACAATTCTATGGGAGTGACTTAGAGTAAAGTATTTGTTATCATTTAACTTTAGAGAATCACGACCATGAGGCGTTGCCCCAAATGGAGACATGACCCGGGCAGGAACTTGTGCCAGTGTGCTAGCATAAACACAACTTCCAGCTCGCTAATTAGCATAGAACATAGCTAGCTAGCCAGCCAGCCAGCCAATGGCTTCACAGAGAAGAAAGCCTACACCATTAAAATCTGTGGTCGATGTGTGCCGCATGGGGACTATCCCAATAAGAGTTACAATCTTTTTAATGCCAAGACCTCAGACCCATACAACCAAAGATTGTCTATTATAGTGACAAGATAGATATACCACTCCAACAATGGAAATACATGGAAGACAGGGGGGGAGGAAGAGAGACCAGGTGGGCTCATTCTAGCCAATGAAAAAGGAGATAAGTGTGTGTACAGGCCATAGAGCTAGATAGAGGACTCATCTTTGTAGCTGTGCCATTATAGCGCCATTGAGGTGATCTTCTTTATTGGCTCAGAGGATTCCCCACCCATGGTGGAAGCCCTCAAATGGTTGTGTCCATGTTAAAACGGGTTTTGCCCATGATGACTCCACTAGCTCTATGACTACAGGCACTACTCCGATATAAAGTATTTTCTTTCAAAGTTATATTAGATCAAATAAGACTCACGTAGCAAATTAGCAATAAAACATTTTGGTGACCAAATTCGAAACTCATTTACCTCCATACAAAAATTACTCAACTTGTGGGCTTATTTTTCGTGGAAAATTTTTGGGAGGATTAAAACCTTTTGCTTCGTCTCCTCCTCTCTGATACGACAGAGGTGCACAAGACACATGGGGAAGCTGTAGTGGGAGATGATTGGTTGGTAGATTAAGCCAACGCCTATCACGCCGGGAGTTTCACGTCTTTCTTATTGGCTAACGAAGGCCTAGTTTGACGTATTGGTCCACTAGACCTTCCATGCATTTGGGCAGAAGTGTCTGGGAACGAGATTACCTATATAGTGCACTACTTTGGACCAGGGTGCCATTTGGGAAGCAGCCTTAGTCAATCATACCACCACCCTGACAATAACATTGTGGTTCTTCTCAAATAAAACACATTGCACCACTAGAGGGTGCTTGAATAACAATGTACAGTATCTTGACTAAAATTGTTTCACAAACCTGTGGAAATTATCAATAAAATTACTTTACTCAACTAAATGATGGCCAACACAAAGGCCAGTCATACATGGGAGTTTTCCCAGACACAGATTATGCCTAATCCTGGACTCAAAAGCATTTTCAATAGAGATTCTCTAGAATTTTAGAACATGAAGAGGATTAATCTGTTTCAGAGAAACTACCCTGCATTTAGTACTTCTTTAGCGGTGTTAAACGCTTTATTACCGTGGTTAGTGGACGTTGAGGAGATAATATCAGTCCTTGTTGTATTGTCACTCACACCAGCTGTTTCCCACTCTTTACACAGTTCACCACATCACAGTCATCCAGGTTACTGTTAACAGGAGAAAGGAAAGAAAATAGGTATTAGAACAGAGTAAGGCAGGGAAATTCAAAATCACCTAAAATAGAACAATTCACGATACATTAAGCTAACCATTATCCTAGTAAGGGCAATGCTCAGATCAGAGTTGGACATCACTTCACAGTTGTTTTATGAAAACAAAATCCCACAAGGTTTAAACCTTTTAACAATCTGAAGGGCTACCTACTCTATTGTTTCGTTTTTTTTGACACGAGACCTTAGTAGCTAACGTGTTTTTTTAACGTAATGCTGCTCTTATGGAATGCCCTTCCTTGAGCTCTACACAGATAAAAGGACTAAATGAAAGGCTATTTGCACATGAAAATGTCAGTGAGATGTATTGAATTTAGATAAATAAAAGGTTAAATAACAAAATGTTTAAAATATATATTTGATGGTATGCACACTTAAGTGTGGCAATAACATTAAAAAATAAAATGTATGTACTCCATGTTTATCGTTTTCCATTCAACATTAGTAACAACGTCACTATTTTATCGGATATTATCCTGAACCGATGTGTCCTATATTTTTCATCTTTGTGCGTCACTCCCTTTTCCTGAATGTGCCAGCACCTGGGCCACGTTCAGTTGCAAAACGTTCTTTAACGTTGCAATTAGAAATACAATGAATATGGCCGAGCCATGTCTGTCCAACATAGAAATCTGTTATCTGAACGTTACAAAACGTTGCGTCCTTCTGAACACGCGCCTGGCCTGCACAGTTCTTAAACGCGCACATGAAAAACATTTTTTATGTAAGGTTCTGCGCACTGATTGTACCTATCTTAAAACATTCGTCAATACCTTCAAATTACAATGCGGGGCTCTAACGATGAGCGGGGAAACGTCCCATGCTCTCGCCAGACAAGGAGGCACTTATGAATAGGCAACAAACAGTACGCTACACGTAAACCAAGACCGTGCGATACAAAGTAACAAACGCGGAGTGCTTTTTGTTTTACATTTCAAAACACTATGCTGCGTGTCTCAAATTGTTCAGACGTTATCCGACCGTTCTTTCGATTAGCGTATGTTCTTACTGCGAGACAAATGCCTATGAGAACCTTTACTGACATCTAGCGCCCGAGTACTGAACATTGCCCACGTTTGTATGTATGCAACATTAACTACATCTACAGTATGTCTAATATTACCCTACACTAAAGTTTCGATTACCATTTTATATAGGCCTACGTGATCCCGATTATTACGGAGAAAATCGTGTTCACACAGTGGTCAGGGACGACACACCGGGATGCATTTTGCAATATGTAAAAGGATCACATAGTTTGGTTGTTTTTTTATGTGCAGCTCCCCTTACTAAAAAAATAATACACAAAATTATACATTGATCTTGTCTATTTTCAATTAAAACACTTCAATTACATTTCAATAAATTGCAGATTATTCAGTGGTGTAAAGTAGTATTTTGGAGTATCTGTACTTTACTACATTCATGAAGAAAAGAATGTCCTTTTTATTCCCTACATTTCCCTGACACCCAAAAGTACTCGTTACATTTTGAATGCTTAGCAGGATAGGAAAATTGACAAAAATTCACACATTGATCAAGAGAACATCCCTGGTTATCCCTACTGCCTCTGATCTGGCGGACTCACTAGACACACATGCTTCAGTTGTAAATTATCTGTGTGACGGAGTATGGCCCTGGCTATCCGTAAATAAAAATTTAAAAAAGAATGGTGCTGTCTGGTTTGCTTAGACATTTGAAATTATTTATACTTTCACTTTTGATAAAATATATTTGAGCAATTAGCTACTTTTGACACAAGTATACTTAAAACCAAATACTTAGATTTTTACTCAAGTAGGATTTTACTGGGTGACTCACTTGATCTTGAGTCCTTTTCTATAAAAAGGTGTCTTTACTTTTACTCATGTATGACAATTGAGTACTTTTTACACCCCAGATTATTCCCGCATTATTTATTCAAAGCCTACTCTGAGACATTAGCTATGACACCATTTCAGTGTTCGGTTTATTTTGGTATTTTAGAATTTATGTCATAGATAATGAATTCTATTGAAGTCATGGTCAAGGCCAGAATTTAAACCAGCACTGCAGAACTGGCTGCAAGTCATTTAAATTACAGAACTGATCAAAGCTCATCTTTTTAGTAAAGCCTAAGAGCAACGCAACATTAATGAGGATCTGTGCCTGTATTCAAAGGGGCCAGAGTAGTGGTGCTAATCTAGAATCAGTTTCCCCAGGTCCATTCTTGCGATCTAAACTGATTCTAAAGCACTCCTACATATGACCCCAGGCCTAGAAGTTCTATTTTCAAGGACGCATAGTGATGCAGGCCATGGGTGATGGCCATTCTCTAATAGTGAGCACTGGCAGCGAAAACTTAAACCGAAGGCAGGGCATTGTCTAGTCCTGTTTAGGTAACCTTAATTAAGGTCCTTCACTAACCATTCATTATTTAACATAAGTTACTGTTCACAAACATCTAGCAACAGCAGATCCAGCGGTTTTTGGATGTACTTTTAGTTTCTAATTGATTGACAGACCATTCAATAAAATCTGGGTCCATATGTATCAAGTGTCTCAGAGTAGGAGTACTGATCTAGGATCAGGTCAACTGTTCATAAAATCTTACTTTGTGATCACGAAGGGCAAAACCTATTCTAAATCCACACTCCTACTCTGAGATGCTTTATGAATAAGGCCCATGATCTAAAAGCCCATCAACCAGTCAATCTAACCAATCATGTATTAACATTCTGTATCACTTGTTTTACATTGCCCTCCGTAATCAACAATTTTTCCTTCCTTCGGCTCTATACTCCAAAAGTTTGGATTGGAAATCAAACAATGACTATGAGGTTAAAGTGCATACTGTCAGCTTTAGTTTGAGGTTTCATCCCTAAAATCGGGTGAACCGTTTAGAAATTACAGCACTTTTTGTACATAGTAGTCCCCCCCCCCCATTTTAGGGTACCAAAATTCACCTATGATTATTAAAAGTAGTCAAAAGTTCAGTATTTGGCCCCATATTCCCAGCAAGCAATGATTACACCAAGCTTGACTCAAAATGTTGGATGATATTTGGGCGTCTAACTATCCGTAATTATGGTAGCATCCACAACGTAGAAGTGTTTAGAAACATATTCTATTCTTATTTACCCTTCATTTCTATTGGGCAGAAAATAACCTGAAACAACCATAACAGTAATCTAATGCATCCGACAAGTTTGTAGGGTCACACCTTTGATGTAATCATTGTGTGTGTGTGGAATATGAGACCAAATACTAAACTTGCCTACTTTAACACAGGTGAATTTGTCCCAATGGGGAAAGGGGGCAACGACTAGGTACATAAAGTGCTATAATTTCTAAATGGTTCACCTGATATGGATAAAAAATAACCTCAAATTAAAGCTGACAGTCTACACTTTAACCTCATAGTCAGTGTATACTTTCAAATACAAAAGTGCTGGAGAACAGAGCCAAAAGTAGAACAAATTGTTCACTGTCCCAATAATTACAGAGGGCACTATATATCTTAGTGACAGGTCAAAAGCTTCATAGTCGCATTTTAAACCTTTGGTGTTTACTGTTGACATGCAATGATATGTCTCTAATCCACTTGCTAAGTCTTGCATCATAAGATGTAGGTCCAAAGTGTTTCTAATCTGACCAAGGTATGGCCTGGTTGGCTGAACTCCTACATGGCCACAAGCTCATCAAATCTCATTTCTAAACCAATTAAGTCAATTAATTACGCAGCACGTTGCATGGCAACAGATGTGAATCACTTAGGCTATTCGCTTCCTACAGTACACCAGATGACTGCGCACTTACATTTCTCTGTTAGATTTTCATTTAGTGCATGGGCATCATGGTTGGGGTCAATTAGAAAATAAATAGAAGTCAACAAACCCAGGAAATGATTTGAATTTAAAATCCAAATATTTTTTTCCTAGCATATACCATCTCCCTTTCAAAATAGAGAAGTAATTGAAAATAGCTTCTCAATAATGCATTTTTTATTGAATTGGAACATCAGTTTACAACTTGAATTGACCACAACCCAGAGGGGCATCAGCGTTATTGTGGAAGTGGTGATGGGGAGGAATCGTGGTGGAAGAATTAAAAGCAAACATGACTCAGGCGAGAGGCATTTCCCAAGACTGAGAAAGAAAGTAACCTCCCACTGCGGTTTTCAAACTCAGGTTTTTATTAAAGCCAGTACAAGTAAAAGATAGTTGAAGACGGAAAGTGGAGTTTCTTGATCCAACTCGGAAATGAACTTCTTTTCTTCTTCGTCATTTAGGGAAACAAAAATAATCACCCCCAAAGCCCTGTTTATTCTATTACCCCTGTGCTGGTGTCATCCTTCTCTGAGAAATGAGAGAAGTGATGACAGCCAGTAAAGGGTTAAATCTTTCGCACTATGAACACTTAACAAAGTTTCGCTTAACAATTATAAATAATATTCAAAGACATAACATTTATGGAATTGATCATTTTCCCCCCAGCTACACAAACGGATATTGTAGAAGAACATATTATTATGTTATCATTCTCTTTGTGTCTACTTCCATAAAAATGTAGTGTAAACAAAAAGAGACAACGTAGGGGCAATTATCTCGGCTGTTGGGATCTCAGTTAGGTCTTTGTAAAGGGAAAGTAGACCTCAACGTTTAATTGAAAAAATGACAAGAAGAGAAACATAGCAGTAACTACCTTTCTCTGACACCTAAGCCTATGTTGCCAAAAGAATAACGTCTTAAAATGCAGTTTTAAATAATGAACAGTAGTCGTAGATTTAACTCGCGCTAACGCATGCGCACAAGCATATGTGCAAGCTTAGAGCTAATTCAGAGGGGGAAATTAACTAAAGATTTAATGCAGTGTTTTATATTCGAACAAATATGAGAACAAAAAAATCAAACTGAATTATATATCCACCTCTTATTTTCTTTTATTCCGCTGCATCTCCGTTGTTCAGGCCGACCTCTCCGTTCCCACTTTCTCCACATCCATGTGTCTATGTCTTCACTCAACCTCTCTTCGATTCCTTAAGATCCTCCCAATGTACTCCTCCACTTCTCCTTCAACTGTACTCATATATTCCTCCCTTCCTCAGGCCTCTTCTCCACTCCCCTTCTTGGTTTAGAAGCACACCTGAAGTCTTCAGTTTCTTTCCCAACTCATCCCTTATCCACCTCTTCTACCCGACATGCGTCACGTCGCCTGCCTCAATGACGTTCCGGTAGACTGAGCACTAAATTGGATGTGACCCAAGTCAGTAGACAAGTCAGAACCGCGGAGGTAGGTGTGGTCTTTTGGGGGGAAAGAACGGACCACCTGGTCCACCACCTCTGGGGTGTCCACCGAAAGGAGGCCCGGGCCGTTTCCCCCTGAACATGGGGCTACGGAGAGGTGGACGTGTGGGTCCCCGCGGGAGGCCTCTCAGGTGTGGATGGTGAGCTAGGTGGAGAGGACGGGGAGGCAGGGGCATGTGGTCAGGGTGGTGCAGGTTCATGTGAGGGGGAAGGGGGCGTCTGTGACCATATGGAGGGGAAGGGCTGCGGGGAGGGTAGTTATAGTAGTAAGGGTCTTCTGAGGGAGAGAGAGTGGGAGTGAGGCGCTCTCCGACTCTATAAGGATAATGAGGATCGTCTACAGGTAGACGGTGGAAATCGTCTGGGTGATAATAGCGATCGTCTGGGTGACAGAGGTCGTGAGGGTGCTGGCGGAGGTCGTCGGGATGGCGATGGAAGTCGTCAAGGTGATGCAGGTCGTCAGGCTGACGGAGTAAATCATCGGAGTGGCCGTGGAGGTCATCGGGGTGCCGGTGGAAATCGCCAGGGTGATATGGGTCGTCCGCGTGGCGATGAAGGACATCTGGGTGACGGCGAAAGTCATCTGGGTGATAGGGGTCACTGATAATTACCGGACCGCCCAATGTACTGACGCCCGCCCTGTCATCCTCAATCTCAGGGTTTTGTGAAGTTCCCTCCACAGGCACCATCACAGATGCGGGCTGGCCCTGGTAGTCCTGCGGTGGGGCTGGTATCCCAGGGAAGGGCGGTGGGGGCAGCTGGGGAATGGGGGGCAGAGGGCTGTTGAGGAAGCTTGAGGGGTTGGCCCCCTGTTGGAAAGGTAGAGCATGAGGATCCCTTGTTTGGTAGGGCTGCGTCTGCCCCTCCCCCTGGTATGCATACGGTCCTGATATAGGGGTTTTGCCATCTCCTGCCCCTGAGGCAGCCATGTGGTGGTTGCTGGGATGCAGGGCCTGTCCCTCTGGGTAGGGGTTACCATACCATCCTCCTTCACTCACATCGGCGTTTGGCCCTTCATGCGGCCCTCCTGGTGTGTTACTGAGTAACCCCTTCCCGAGGGTTGGGGCGGACACCTGTGTCGTGATGGGCTGGTAATGGGCCAATCCAGACTCTCTGAGAGAAGGAGCTATTCCATGCATCTCTTCCTTCCCTTCATAAGGCAACTGGTGGTACCCCTGCCCATTAGGAGCTCCTGGATGTAGTCCTAAATGGCCATGAGTGTTGTTGGGATCCTGCCAGACTTGGTTGTGGCAGGCAGTTGGAGACCGAGACAGGCTGCCATCTTCTGGTTTAGGAACCCCAGAGACCGGACGTTGTTTGGCCAGGAAGGGCTCTGCTCCTCCCGGAGTGTCCATGATCTCATCCAGGGTGGGGGTGCCTCCTCCGGCCTCGTCCCGTAGCGGAGTGCCCCCCTGGGTCTCTGTACCCGCTAAGGGGCTTAGGTCGCTGCCTCCCGCTTGGATGGCCACGCTAGTCAAGCCCAGGTTAAATGCATTAAAGCCAGGATTACCCTGCAGGAAGCAGTGGATCTTGGACTCCAGGCTGGAAGCGGAAGGCTTTTCTTCCTTCTGCTCCAGGACCAGCCCTCTATGAGGGCCGATGGCTAGAGGCAGTGTGGACTGGGGAAGGGACGCTGCCTGAGGGACGGCGGTGGCGTTCCCCACTGCAGGGGCGGATGGGGTTGGCTCGAGCGTAGAGGAGGTGAGAGGAAGGCCTCGAGAGGATACTGTAGGGGTGGAGGCGGAGTGAGGGAGCTTGCCTGTACTGGGGGAGTTTGAGGAGAGGTTTCCCGCTGGACTGTTCAGACGAGTGGAGAGGCCTAAGAAGGAGAAGGTGTGTGTTAAAATACATGTCAACTATGAATGGCGAACTCCAGTGTACGAATCTGAATGATTCTCGCCCAGTACAATAAAATAAGTGATAAGGAATAAAGATTTACACTCCCTGTCTGTCGCTACTCAATTAGCGGTCAACAAGAACAACGATATCTACTTCATGAGTCTGAATCAAGCCTGCCACAACAATGGGTGGAGTCATATTGACGCAACATTTCCATGATTGAGGTGGCAACTCGAAACAATGTTTTTTCACTCTAAATCTGTGCTGGTCTCAGATTGGCAGATTTGGGCAGTAATAAGAGCCTACATTTTAATGTAGTGGCTGTACAGTAACATGCTATAAGAGCTCTGGTAATTGGGCCACTTTGCCAAATTTTTGTTGTCCGAGTGAGGGAAAATGCTGTAAATTAAGATTACATTGTATTTTGAAAAATTAGAAGTTGATTATAAAAAAAATACCGCTTTGATGTCATACAAGCAAGCCAAACACTCGCAAGTCCAAATGTGCACATCACATTTCCAAATCATAAAACTTGTGATAGTGATCATAAACGTTGACACCAGGTTTGATGTACAGTTCGTTACAAGACGACATGGCGCCATACCCTGGGTTGCTCTGAGCAGAATGAGCCTGTTTGTGAAGAAACCTGAAGAAGCACACACAACCAAATGCACTCATGACTCCTTTCTTTGCACACCAATTACAACCTGTTTCTCTGATTTGCCTTGTGAAAGCCTAACATTAGGACTGTATTTTAGAACTTAGCTAGTCAGGTTGGCAATAGAGGCAAGCTTTCAAATGCCCACCTGACTGCTTTAAAAAAAAATAATGGACCGTTTTTGGTTTGCGTTAATAACAACCATAATTGTGTGATGGCGGTGACGCAGGGTTGTGTTCCAAACAAAACAACTAGAAGTGTGCTTGCTCTAGTTCTTCAACGGCACAGCTAGGAGAGCTAAAAAACTAAAAGAATACAGAGAGTCATTAAAGTTCATTGAAATTGCAAAGGAACTCTGTGGCCACTTGGAGACACCAGTTAGTCCTCTCACTCAAATCCTTGTAATTTTGTTGCACCAATCTAACATTTTGCAGGAATAGTCTTATGCTACTGAATGAATCCAGAGTATTTTCAGATCTTGTTATCAACAAATGTGACAAAAAAGTACAGCAAAATCAACAGTGTAATGTTTGGCTTCAGTCTTGTGTCAGGCGAACTGTTGAGTACTCACCTTTGGTCTAATAATTTTCCCATCGTCTCCAAACTGTTCTCTTTCAATCGCTACCATGGTTTTGCATTTCATATTTCTTCTGTAAGAAACATTTCAATGTAGTCCTATCCATATAGGCCAATTCCCACAAGGATTAAAAGGCAACTCAATACAACAGCCGACTTTTCTGGTTGAAAACAGCCTGTTAATTTTATTTAACTAGGCAAGTCAGTTAAGAACAAATTATTATTTACAATGAGGGCCTACCTCGGCCAAACCATAACAACACTGGGCGCCGTCCTATGGGACTCCCAATCACGGCCGGTTGTGATACAGCCTGGAATCGAACCAGGGTCTGTAATGACGCCTCTAGCACAGAGATGCAGTGCCTTAGGGCTCCCGAGTGGCACAGCAGTCTATGTGGCCTCAATATTAGTCAGAAACATTTATTCCAGTGCCAAAATTTATTAAAAAGTGTAAGAAGGATAAGTCAGTATATTCCAAAACTGAGTTGTGAGATTTGTGTAACAGAGTTCGTCACAAATTACATGGGGTTGTACTTGGGTTTTGATTTTGATGCCCACTAACGCGGGACTGTTACGGCTACGGAGAATTGTCATGCATGGACAAACAGTTTTGCAGATTGCGCTGTATCCTCCCCATAAAAGACAGACTTGCCCACATTAAAAGCGACTAGTTTACATAAGACAACACGTCACCAATGTTACACTGAACAAAAATACAAGACGCAACATGAAGTGTTAATCCCATGTTTCATGAGCTGAAATAAAAGATCCCATTAACGTTCCATATGCACAAAAAGCTTATTTCTCACAAATGTTGTGCACAAATTTCTTGATATCCCTGTTAGTGAGCATTTCTCCATTGCCAAGATAATCCATCCACCTGACAAGTGTGGCATATCAAGTAGCTTATTAAACAATGATCATTACACAGATGAAAATAAAATGCCACTCTAAAAAATGAGCAAAGTGAGTTTTATCACACAACACAATGCCAGATGTCTCAACTTGAGTGAGCGTGCAATTGTCATGGTGACTGCAGGAATGTTCACCAGAGCGGTTGCCAGAGAATTAAATGTTAATTTCTCCAACATAAGACGTCATTTTAGAGAATTTTGCAGTATGTCCAACCGGCCTCACAACCGCAGACGTTTAACCAGAGAGCCCAGGACCTCCACCTCTGGCTTCTTCACCTGCGGGATAGTCTGAGACCAGCCGCGGATTTGCAAAACCGAAGAATTTCTGCACAACCCGTCTCAGGGAAGCTCGTCTTTGTGCTCGTCATCCAGGATCTTGAACTGACTGCAACTCGGCGTCCTAACCGACTAGAGCGGGCAAATGTTCGATGGCCACTGGCATGCTGGAGAAGTGTTCTTTTAACTGATTAAATCTTGGTTTCAACTGTACCGGGCAGGTGGCAGACAGCGTGGATGGCATTGTGTGGGTGAGCGGTTTGCTGATGTCAACGTTGTGAACAGAGTATGGGAAGGCATAGGCTACGGACAATGAGCACAATTGCATTTGATTGATGGCAATTTGAATGCACAAAGATACCATGACGAGATCCTCAGGCCCATTACCGTGCCATTCACGCGCCGCCATCACCAGCATGATAATGCACGGCCCCATGTCGTAAGGATCTGTACACATTGAATAGGAGTGGGACAACATGCCACAGGCTGCAATCAACAACCTGATCAACTCTATGCATAGATGTGACGCGCTGCATGAGGCAAAAGGTGGTCACACTAGATACCGACTGGTTTTCTGATCCATGCCCCTACTTTACTTTTTTTTTTTTTTTAAGTATTTGTGACCAACATATGCATATCTGTATTCCCAGCCATGTGAAATCCATAGATTAGGACCTAATTTATTTAAATTGACATTTTCTCATATGAACTAACTCTGCAAAATTTTTGAAATTGTTGCATGTTGCGTTTATATTTTTGTTCAGTGTATGTTTAAAGAACATTTGGCCCCTAAGCCCTTTATGGAGCGGCCACTTAGAGGTGCAGGAACTCAAGCAGTAGAAAATGTGAGGTGCCGGTACTTAGTTCTATGACCTGCCCAAGTCAAGCACTGAGTCTGCAACTGTTTTGGGCAGAATGAGAATTGAGACGATGCACATTTACTTGTATCCCAACTGCCACTTCTTATTTGAAAAATTCTAAACCCATTTGCAAGCATCTTGGGTCCCACCGTGCCCAGTTTTGTAACATGATTCGCTATGAAACAGTGCCAGACAGACATACTCTGGTCATAGATAGTAGCAGTAGACTTGATAGTCTGAAGTGCACTCTACTAGTTTTCATGCAAATTTTTTTACTTGAGAAATACCAAAATCCCCACACACCTTAGCTAGATGCAAAATTGTGCGACTAAAACATCCTCTGCAAAAAAGTCTAAATTATTAACACATTTCTTTCTTCTGACTATTTGGAGGAAGCGGTAGGCTAATAGCTGTTGTTGCTACAGTGTCTCAAGAGCGACAAACATCAGTAACTGACAGGGTACGATAACACACTCACATCGAACCACACCACCAAGACTGAAATCTAGATTTTCTTAATGAGCTA
The DNA here is from genome assembly GCA_030435695.1 of Brachymystax lenok tsinlingensis. Classification (NCBI taxonomy): domain Eukaryota; kingdom Metazoa; phylum Chordata; class Actinopteri; order Salmoniformes; family Salmonidae; genus Brachymystax; species Brachymystax lenok. The sequence continues at coordinate 36,565,937 of CM059799.1, forward strand.
AACGATGTGTTCAGTCGCTCTTTAAAATTTGCTCTACCACACGGTTTCTCACCCTGTAGCCCGCTGGCCTGGCCCTGGGATTCGGACAGTGCACTGAAGAGCTCATGAGGAGTCATGTCCACTTTGGACAGGATGCTGGCCAGAGGGCTGGCTACCTGGGGGGCTACTGGGGCGGTCTTGGCTGGAGAGGGGGAGACCAAAGAACCACCTGGACTCACTCCTAGGGGAAAGAGGAAAATAGATTTTAATTCATTAAAACCATGACCAGAGAGACTGTCAAAGAACACAGCAAAAAGCTTGTTTTTATGAGTGAGCTCATGTCTAAGTTTTATTCAACACTGTTTTTATTCAACACCATTACAAAACATAAACGTGCTTCTCTCTACTTCCACTTGCGCTGCAGCTGCAATGAATGAGTAGCCAATGGTATCGAACACTCTGCGTTTTTATTATTAGCAGCTTGTCGAGTCTATTTAAATAGAGGAATATTTCACTTTCTCTGGTCATATGAACATGAATTTGTGCAGATGCTGTGAGACTCGAGTTTCGCCATCAGGTGGAAGACTGTTCCCTCTCTCTGGACAGTCTCATCAGAAGAAAGGAAGGAGAGAGCAGGGACCGTGAGAGGCGGACCCTCTCCTGCTCTCTCCTTCCCTCTGCTGAGAATAACGCCGTGTTCAAAACCGGGAACTCCGAAATCTCCGACTTCCGATTTCAGTGCTTTCAAGGCAACTGGGAACTCGGAAAAACGAGATCCAACAGGGAAAAATAATTTTGAACAGGCATCCAACTCGAAATTCCAAGTCGGAAACTCAGGCACCTTTCTGGAGCTGCGACTTTCCGACATGAAGATCACTGACGTCGTGATTTGGCTAGGCATATAGCCAACATACTGTGATAATGTAGGCTATTAGGCCTACTGCACAAACCTCATTCCTACTGAACTGTTTTTATTTGGTTAATGTTACATTTTAAAATCATATTTAAAAAAATTCTGAGTCGTAGATCTCAGCTTGCTTTTTTTGACTGCGAAAGTGATCTTGACTCAGAAAAGGTTGGTGACCACTGCTCTGAATAATGGCTTCTTATGTAAACAGACTTCACAAGGTGTTGTGACATTAAATGTTATTTAACAACGTAATAGTAAATAGGTCTAACCGTCAAGTACCTGAAATCACATGATCAATTGATGTTTACTGATAATGAAAAGCAGGCAGTAACCTGCTGTATAACTCTGATAGAGCTAAACGTGCGCAATGGTTTTGTACGGAACAATCAGAAACGTACAGTTCTGACTATGCCCTTCAGGAGGATGCATTTAACAATCACTTGAAAACAGCACACAGTTGTTTTAGCAGAGCTGTGGGCCCCCAGCAGGCAAATTGAACGCTCTGCACCTTGTGGCTATTTATTGATAACCTATAGGGTCTCTGAGAATAACAGTGTTCATGATGTCAGTGGCTAATATGGCTGGGAATTGCCAGGGACCTCACGATACTATCACAATACTTAGGTGCCGATTCTATATGTACTGCGATTCTCACGATTCTATATGTATTGCATACTCTGACTTTATTGCGATTCCACGGTTCTAACATTTTGCTCACCATACACGGAGTGTAAGCGCTTTCCATGGCAGACTGACCAGGTGAAAGCCATGATGCCTTATTGATGTCAGTTGTTAAATCCACTTCAATCAGATTAAATGTAGATTAAAAAGGAGAAAACAGGTTAAAACCCCATAAGGTCGATATCCGCACCCCACTGATATTAATTAGCATTAAAATAAATCCCCATAAAAATCGAGCAATTTCTACTAGAGATATGTTTTTCGGCATCGGCTCCGTCTCAAACGACCTCATCCGCCTATGTCGCACTTCCGCGTCTGCAGTGAAACGGCTAGAGGGGTGTTTGTCAGACCATGAGACATACCCGAAAAGCAGGCTTCTCACAAAATCTGTAGCTTACAAACAGTTTGGCCTACAAACTAATGTCCTCTGGGTGGTGGTCCATCGAGTTTGGTTAGGGTTTCTCCTCAGTGTGTGAGATGAGGGAGGCTCTTGGCACATTCGCTAAAGCCAACTGCTTGCAGATACAAGGTGGGTAGGCTACCTACATTATGTGATTATATTTTTTGTAATGTTTATTTGTCACAAGATGGGACTTCAAATAGGCATACGCATGTCAAGGACACTGTAGCTTACTGTTTAGAAGGGTTAAATGGAAACTGAAATATGTACATTGTCAAAAAAACTAAGTTATTCTGGTTAGTCAAACTTCAAAGTCCTCTGATAATACTAGTCCCAGTCCCGTGCAAATCGACATCCCTGTGTTTTGAGAAAAATATATGCATTTCACAGGTGTTGCTCGAGGTGGAAGCAAGAAAACAATAACTGATTCAGCTGATCCACGCACCACTACTGTACATATAACAAATAGGCTGGATTGGCATGGCTTCTGTTATGAGGTGGAGCACACCTCAATTCAAACTGTTGTTAGAAAATACAATTTGTTAGAAAATAATTTGAAATTGACAAAATGAAACGGAGCCTATAGATAATTAGCAGGCAGCGTGTGTTAACTGTCCTGTTGAGTAACAATCCCATTTCATTCTGAAATCACGTGCATTAAACAACTCGTTCGAGATATTTGGAACCCACGTGTGAAAAGGTTAAATCAATTGACATTTAAATCAAGGGTTGCTTTGAATTAAATTCTGAATTGACCCCAACTCTGGACTGCTTCCTTTATGATAACAGTGGCTGCCTGTATGTAGTGCCTTTAAGATGTTACAATAGCTTTAGTTTCTCACCTGGTTTCTTCATGACAGATGTGATGCTGCTGAGAATAGAGCTAATTTTACCCAGGTCCACATTGGCGAGGTTGCCTGATATGTTGGTTGTAGTGGTCAAAGGGGTCAAGAGAGCTGGGGAAGGTGTGGCCTGTGGAACAGACTTTGCCTCTGTGGCCAGTGGCGGCTGTGTGACAACAGGCACAGGAATGGGGACTGGAGATGGGATGGGACTTTCAACTCGATCCTCAACTGAAAACAGAGGAAATGTTCAATCGAAACAGCTAAGTTGCAATACAATAGAGCCTTATAGATATAAATAAAAGTACTATACTGAACAAAAACATAAACCCAAAAGGTAAAGTGTTGGTTTCATGAGCTGAAAAAAATCCCAGAAATGTTCCATAGGCACAAAAAGTCATTTGGAATCCATAGATTAGGGCCTAATTTATTTATTTAAAATTGACTGATTTCCTTCTATGAACTGTAACTCAGTAAAATCTTTCAAATTGTTGCATGATGCGTTTATATTTTTGTTCAGTATAGATCCTGTCCCTTAACCACCTGCACCCCATCTATGCTCTGCATCGCATGTCATTACCCTCACCTATGATACTGATGCTCTCTGCCTCCTCATCCGAGAGCTCCATGTCCTCCACGTCGCGGTTGTCTGACTCCCCTACGGCGAAGCCCTGCTTGGGGGAGCCACCAGGGGAGGACAGGGGGCTGGGTGCTTCGCCCAAAGTGATGTCCGCCTCATCATCCATGGCCAGGCCATCCAGGTCAGAGTCTGGGTCGGCCAGGCCATGGAACGGGGACTCTGAGCCATTGGGAGAGGGGGCGTCCATCGAGGGCGAGGGGATGGGCGACTCGTCCAGGTCTGGTAAAGTGGCCTTGAGGCTGTCCAGCTTACGCTTGAGGTGGGACACCCGGTTGGCAAACATCTTGTAGGCCTTAAGGAGAAGTAAAAAACTTTTTTTTTTTTTTTACTCGAACACAAAAGATCTATGCAACTCAAGTCTTACTACCAAAGCCCTCCACTAAAACTAAAGAAAACCGCTTTCAACCTTTCACAACAACAGATACAAAGGCATTCAGGACACCATCTAGTATATTTCGATGAAACATGGTAAAGCCCCAAAATTGCCTATCTGGAAGCCTGTGTTGAAGACATACGGATGTGGATGGCGGAAAATGTTTTACTTTTAAACTCAGACAAACAAGAAATGATAGTTCTAGGACCCAAGAAACAAAGAGATGTGCCATTTGATCTGACAATTAATCTTAAGTACAGTCATCTCAAATAAAACGGTGAAGGACCTTGGCGTTACTCTGGACCCTGATCTCTCTTTTGACGAACATATCAAGGGCAGCTTTTTTTCCATCTTTGTAACACTGCAAAAATCTGAAACTTTTTGTCAAAAAAGTATGCAGAAATGCTTGTCACTTCTAGATTAGACTACTGAAATGCTCTACTCTCCAGCTACCCAGACAAAGCACTAAATACACTTCAGTTAGTGCTAAATTCGTCCGCTAGAGTCTTGACTTGTTCCTACCCATCTCTCGGATTTGGTCCTGCCGTAAATGGCTACATGTATGCTACGGTCACAAGACGCAGGCCATAGAGTTTCTAAGTAAACAGCTGGAGGCAGGGCTTTCTCCTATAGAGCTACACTTTTTTGGAACGGTCTGCATATCCATGTGACGGACACAGACTCGGTCTCGACCTTTAAGTCTTTACTGAAGACTCATCTCTTCAGTAGGTCCTATGATTGAGTGTAGTCTGGCCAAGGGGTGCGAAGGTGAACGGCAAGGCACTGGAGTGACGAAACGCCCTTGCTGTCTCTGCCTGGCCGGCTCCCCTCTCTCCACTGGGATTCTCTGCCTCTGACCCTATTATGGGGGCTGAGTCACTGGCTTACTAGTGCGAGTAGGAGGGGTGCGTCACACTAGTAGGAGGGGTGCGTCACTTAAGTGGGTTGAGTCACTGACGCGATCTTCCTGTCCGGATTTGCGCTCCCTTGGGCTCGTGCGGTGGAGGAGATCTTCGTGGGCTATACTCAGCCTTGACTCAGGGTAGTAAGTTGGTGGTCTGTTGATATCCCTCTAGTGGTGCTGGGGCTGTGCTTTGGCAAAGTGGGTGGGGTTATATCCTGCCTGGTTGGCCCTGTCCGGGGGTATAGTCGGACAGGGCCACAGTGCTTATCTGGTGTCCTGTGTGAGCTTAAGCTCTCTCCTGCTTTCTCAACCTCCCTTCTCTCCCGACCTCGCTCCACCGCACCTGCTGTCTCGAACTCTGAAAAGCCAACTGAAATTTACTTTGGAGGTGCTGAACTGTTGCACCCTCTACAACCACTGGTTATTATTTGACCCTGCTAGTCATCTATGAACATATTGAAGAACTATCTGGCCTTAATGGCCATGTATTCTTAGAATCTACACCTGGAACAGTCAGAAGAGGACTGGCCACCGGTCAGAGCCTGGTTCCTTTCTTTTACTAGGTTCCTTCCTTCCTAGGGAGTTTTTATTTGCCACTGTGCTTCTACATCTGCATTGCTTGCGGTTTGGGGTTTTAGGCTGGGTTTCTATAAGCACTTTGTGACTTCTAATGATGTAAAAAGGGCTTTATAAATACATTTGATTCAGCTACTCACATTGGCAACTATCTTGACCTCCTTGTACTGCATCTCGTAGAAAATATCTGCATTGCCAAGAGCATCCAACAGAGGGGGCCCTCCTTTGACCTGCCGGTCAAGGAAGGCAACAAACTCCTTTAACTTCGCACTGCCATCCTCAAAGTCCTTGGAGTGCCTCTTTCCTCCTGCCTTATCTGAAGGGGTGGTTGATTTGGAGAGAGAAATGAGAGAAGACAAACACACAACCTTGGTCAGTCTAAAAACAACTTATCTCCTCCTAGAGTGGCCAGACAAGGGTCAATGTTATTTTTCTTTCAGAGCCATAAGAGATGCCTCATGCATTTTCCAGTTAATGGGCCAATGCTCATTGACAACATTGCAGGAGGATGTGGGCCCTGGTCAAAAGTTGTGCACTATACAGGGATTCGGGTGCAACTTGGGACAAACAGCGTCAATGCTCATGGATAACTTTGCGGCAGGTTGTGTGTTAACAATAGCCAAAGGGTTTAAGGTTACCTTTCAGTCTCTTGAGGGCCTCGGTGCTGCAGACGTCCACCCTCATGGCTGCCAGCTGTTTCTCCTTCAGCACCACCTCCTCCACAGAGCTGTGGTACTTAGAGAGGTGATCGATGAACGCCTGGGGCTGCATGACAGGACAGTCAGAGTCACACCACAATACATGGCAATAGTCAGGGTCAATTTCAACATAGCAGCTTTGGAATATAAGCATTTCCTTTAAGTATTTACAGTTCTCATAGTACAGTAGTTACAGTTAATTTGGTATTTTTTGGTATCAAGAGGATAGGCAGTTGAAATATTCTGAATACACAATTGAGATGGATACAAAGAAAACCTCAACAGAGCAGAAAATATAATCCATCCTGAACAGTGGACACTTACGACAAATTCGGCTACAATCTTAGATTGAAGAGCAGCCTTAGGGTTGACTGGAGCTGAAATTACATAACTTTGTAATTTCTTAACACAACACACAAGCATTGAACTGCACAACAATAAACATGATGCCTAATTCATTGACATTTGTGCAATTTCGAAAGATACTTCATGATTTTCAAAAGATGCAGTGTATCACAGTGAACTCCGCTGGTGGTACATGTTTGGCACAGATTTACTCACCTTTAGGCGTCTCTACAGCAGCAGGTGAGTCCTCTTTGACAAGACTGGCCCTCAGCTCAGCTATGAGCTGCTCTGTGTACACACTCCTCTCCTCCCAGATGGTTAATATCCTGTCCACTGACTTCATCACCTTAGAGTCTCCGACATTACTGCAGGACAGGAAAAGACAGAAAAGGTCATCACTGACATTGCGCTGATGTGTAAAGTGACAGAGTAGCCTTGACCAGCAGATCAAACCCTTTTTCCTATACACTCAGTGTTCCGTTTATTAGGTAGTAGGTACACCGATCTAGTACCGTGTCGGAACCCCCCTTTGCCTCCAGAACAGCCCGAATTCATTGGGGCATTAACTCTACAAGGTGTAGGGAACAATAGCATTACGCAGTTGCTGCAGATTGGACGGTGGTACATTCTATTGGGATTGGTCAGCGACAATGTTGAGATACGCTGTGGCGCATTTGTTATTCAAATTAAAAGCCCAATGAATACTCGTCTTTGAGTGATGATTTAACTCCCACCGCTTGTGGGACATTTATTTTGAAGGCACATATAAATAACTGCACCAAGACAGACAGTGGCTGACAGGTTGACACGTCAGTTACAAATAGTAGCTACCTAGAAATAGCGCAAAAATCTGTTTTTCAAAGACTTCTAACTAAAGGAAAGTAGACAATGAATGTAGGGTGTTCCAGCAAGAGTGGACATCGAAATATTTCTTTGAGGTATCAGGAAAAGCTGTGTGCTTAGTGTACAAAGAGAGCATCGCTGTCTTGAAAGACTACAACTTGTAGAGACACTTCCAGACGAAGCATGCAGAGAAATATAGGAATATGTCTTCTGAGCATAGGGCAAGTGCATCGAAAGAGTTGCTTTCTCAGTTGCATAAGCAGCAAGGAATTTTCATAAAACTGCATTCAGCAAACGATGGAATTGCGAGAGCTAGCTATGTACTGTCCCACAAAATTGCTAAACATAGCAAGCCAGTCGCTGAGGGCAAATTAATTAAATAATGTTTAATTGACTCTGCAGCAATAATGCCCAGACAAGAAAGCTGTTTGAAAATGTTTCCCTGTCAAGACGAACAGTGACACGGCGTGTTGAGGACATCGCAGAGAACATGGAACAGTTGAAAGACAAGGTAAAGGACTTCACCTATTTCTAATTGGCCCTGGATGAGAGCAGTGATGCACGTGACACAGCGCAGTTGTTGATATTCTTCCGAGGCATAACCCCAGACTTCGAAATTACAGAGAAGCTTGCTTCAGTGCAGTCAGTGAAGAGCACAACCACAGGGAAATATTTATTGGGAGAGGTTACTAAAATGTGGGGCAAAGCTGGGACTGACTTTGAAAAGTTATCCTGTGTGACCACTGATGGGTGCCCAAACTTGACAGGAAAAAACATTGGCCTTTTGAAAAGGATACAAGATCAAGGAGCTGCGCTTTAGCCAGATGACAAAATTATTTTCCCGCATTGCATTATTCATCAGGAGGTGCTCTGTAAAATGGTAAACTTCATAAGAGCAAAATCTTTAAACCACAGGCAGTTTGACTCACCTGTTGGAAGAGAGAGTCGGGTCATGCAGATCTCCCATACCACAAAAAGGTGAGATGGCTGAGTTTAGGGAAGGTGCTTAAAAGGGTGTGGGACCTGAAGTCGGAGACTGCAGAGTTTTTGCAAATTAAAAAGGAAAAATGTGGATTTCCCTTGACTGCAAGATAAAAATGGTCAGCTGATTTTGCTTTCACCGTGGACATCTGGGCCCTCATGAATGAACTGAATTCCAAACTACAAGGGAAGGGCCTTTTTGCACATGAGATGTACAGCCTTGTCAAAGCCATCAAAGGAAAATTACTCCTCCTGACCGGCCAAGTAGAAGCAAACAATCTCACCCACCTCCCGACACTACTAGTCTGTTCCCTATCAGATGACCAGCGGGAGAAGTATACATCGCTGCTGCATGCTTTGAACGGTGAGTTCTCGTCGTTTTGAGGATTTTAAAGTATTGGAAAATGACATGCTGTTGGTTTCCTCTCCTTTCACCTTCAATGTGGACAACCCTCCCACTGACCTGCAACTTGAGCTTACCGATCTTCAGTCTGATGCAGTGATTGGAGAACTATTCAAAACAATGTCACTGACGAGGTTCTACGCATCTCTCGATGAACAAAACTTTCCAAAGATTAGAAGTCATGCTCAGAAGACGTTTGTACTGTTTGGGTCAACCTATGTATGTGAACAGACATTTTCAGTCATGAAATATAACAAGTCAATGTTAAGTTCATGTTTTATATATCCCTATACTTCTGTTATTACGGGGCTATCACTCGGTCAAGAGTGCGCCTGCGCGTTGAGTCTTGTTCGTTGATGGACCTAGCCTTGAGTGGAATGGCTACCTTGTACTGTTTCATATGGTGTAGTAAACTTTGTTAAACTGGAACCTTGTCGTTGTGTCATTTCGAGTTAACAGTCAAGGCACAAATCATCTTACTGACTCTCACCTCTCAGCAATCCTGCACATAGTGACGTCAGAAACTATACCTGACTTCATTGCTCTAGTCAATGCCCATCAGAGACTTCACTCCTCACACTGATTGAGTAGTTTAAATGTAATGTTGAGCGCTCTTCTTGTGTTTTTGTGCATACCCATTAACAAGAGTTCTGTCCATGGTGCTGAATGCACAGTGTACTTTTCCCTCAGTGTAGTTCATTGCATGTTTAATAATGAAAAAATACCTACCAAAAAGGAGAACAAGGATGTGGTTTATTTCTGTGCATGTTAAAAAGTAAAATAAGTAGCATATCTGGATGTGATTTACAGTAGATATATCTGTCAACAGTCGTACACATGTATAATCCTGTGATATGATTCTGGCCCGCGATGGCAAAAATATATTCTAATGTGGTCCTCCATGGAGAATAATTGCCCAGGCTTGCCCTAGACACTGTCAATGCTTGTCTGCCTGCTTTATATAGCAAGCCACGGCCACGTGACTCACGGTCTGAAGGGGTGGTGTACCTAATAAACTGCGTGTATAGTGCACTACTTTTGATCAGAGCTCAATGGGCCCTGGTTTAGTAGTGCACTATAAAGGGAATATTAAGCCATTTGGGACACAGTCATTGACTTGTATGGTGGATAAACAAAAACATTGTAGACGTTAGCTCTGCCCCTGACCGCGGGGCTTGCACCGGGTTGAAGTTTCCCCATAGGTACAGGATCAGTGTTTCTACTGCAGTCATTTAAAACTATTCGAGGCAAATTCAAGTTACGACTGCCATAGGGAGGGAAACAGGCATTCTGACAAGCAGTCAATGCACAACAATTCTTGCTGTCGCAGGGAAAACAGCTTTTCATTCCTACTTTATTTCTCAACTCCTAAATATCCTCGAACTGCACCATTTTAAACCTGGAGTTTATAGAAACAGCATGGTTAAGCACATTACCGCTCTGCAATTCGCTTAAGAGTGCATAGGGGAGAGTGGGGCTAAATGTAACGTCTGTTGTAGAGTAACTTGGGGTAAACCACCACCCTACCTCAATCATTTTTGGGGGAGTGACTTAAATTGTGATGAGACATTACATTTTTAGTTGAGCAAGAGTAGTGACAAACAGGGAAAGTTTTGGGGGGAATTTTTGGGGACATGAAGTGGTTTCTGTGAGAAGTACGGGCAGGGGGCGTGTTACCCAGGGTGGCGGTATACCCCAAGTTACCCTTACAGGTAGGCCTACATTATATTCACTGTGTTTATGCAAGTTCTGCTCCCTCAATACTAACCTTAACTATTAGGGCATAACCGACCCATGATCAGCATCTAGGGGCCACTTCAACTAACACAGTGTGTGGTTTACTCACTTGACCAGCTGGAAGGCCTCAGGGAGCACGTCGGCGAAGGCAGTACGGTAGACGATGGCATTTCTCCTCTTACAGTTCTGAATGACATCGTTGGCAAGGTAGAACAAATTGAGCCGGTGAGAAGCCTCAGCTGCCAGGAGAAAATAGCAGGAAAAAGGGGGAGGGAGAGAGAAAAATAGTTGAATTGTAAACCACAGTGGTGGGACTGTAATAATTGCGAGCATGACAAGTGTTACACAAACAAAATACCATACAACTTCATATGTCTAGCCTTTCAATACCCGACACTGCCACTACTACAGCATTAGGCTTATACAGGTAACTGCCAAAATAAAAGGCAACACCAACAAAGTGTCTTAATAGGGCAGTGGGCCACCACGAGCCGCCCCAACAGCTTCAATGAGCCTCGTCATATTTTCTACAAGTGTCTGGAACTCAAGCAGTGCGGCTTGGCAGGGCTGTGTTTCGGAGGACGCATGGCTCTGGATCGTCGCCTCTCCCAAGCCGTAGGGGAGTTGCAGCGATGGGACAAGACTAACTACCAATTGGATAGTGCGAAATTGGGGAGAAAAAAGGGGTAAAAGTACAAGAACAAAAAATAACATACAAAAAAAATGGTGTGGAACTCTATTGGAGGGATGCGACACCATTTTGTCCCATAAGAAATCCTGTAAATTGCAGGACACATTGAAGCCTTACCTTGCACCGGGTCCAAGATACCCTAGCATAGGGCGATTGAAAGTGGAACCCCAGTCTAAAGGCAGTGACAAAGCTTTTCCCAAGGCCAAGTAGGCTCTGGGCAGACGCCTCAAAGGGTCATTGGAGCCACTCCAAAACATAAAAAATGTGAAAAGCTTAAAACAGACCTGAATATTTAAAAACGACAAAACAATGCTTATTTTCCCTGCTTTCCGCTCATCAAAACTAATCCCAACTTCTCAATACATTTAGCAGGTGATGACGGCATCATTGTCACGGATACTGTTATGGCTGTATATAATACCAAGACAAAGCATTGCAAATACAGGACAAATCCAAACCAAACTGTCTATGATGCCAATGCCACATTTTTTTTACACTAGAACCAAGATTACATTTATTCAAGGGTCTCATTAGCAGATTTATTTTCTTCTTAAATATATATTTAATTTTCAGGATGGAAAAACACTTTCAGTTAAACTTAAAACGACTGAAACCAAATCTAAAGTATGTAGAAAAAGATAATGGACCTATATATTTTTGAATAACATAATCTAAGGAACAACAATCTAAATTAAAGCTCCAGCGCCTTCAGAAAGTATTTATGCCCCTTGACTTATTCCACATTGTGGTTACAGCCCGGATTAAAACGAATTAAATTGACTTGTTTTCTTACCCATCTTCACACAATACCCCATAATGATAAGTATTTGTAGAAGCACCTTTGGCAGCGATTACATCTTTGAGTCTCTAAGAGGTTTCCACACCTGGATTGTACAACATTTTTATTCTGTACAGGCTTCCTTCTTTTCACTCTGTCAATTAGGTTAGAATTGTGTAGTAACTACAATGTTGATCCATCCCCAGTTCTCCTATTACAGCCATTAAACTCTGACAGTTTCAAAGTCACCATTGGCCTCATGGGGAAGTTAGGAAGGACGCCTGTATCTTTGTAATGACACACCATCCAAAGTGTAAGTAATAACGTCACCATGCTCAAAAGGATATGCAGTGTCTACTTTTTTATTTTGACCTCTCTACCAATAGGTGCCCTTCTTTGCAAGGCCTTAGAAAACCTCGCTCGTCTTTGTGGTTGAATCTTTCAAATTCACTGCTCAACTGAGGGACCTTGTGTGGAGTACAGAGATGAGGTGGTCGTTCAAAAATCACGTTAAAGTGGAACTGACAGCAAAATCTTAAAATCTGTTCATATAAACCCACAGGAAGAATGACACCTTTTTACATTTTCTGACAAGCGCGCACTTAAGACATGGTCATTCTCACGTTTTCATAAATACATAGAACGTTTGGGATTTACGTATAGTAAGACATTTGTGAAAATTCTATAGCAATATAGTGGGAAAGCAGCCGTGCGTTACGACAATAGACACTGCAGTAAATAAAACATCTGTCCTGTCCAGGACTGCATTCTACCCAGACCGGTCTATGCTAATAAGCCATTTGCCACACGGGGGGGTGCCATCATTCACTTTGAACTTTTGATCATTAGAACGCATTCTCCCTCGCCCTCCATCTGGCAAATCTCACCATAATTCTAGCCTGAGTCCTGCTTACAAACAAAACTAAAGCAGGAAGTATCAATAAAAAAAGTTGTCAGATGAAGCAGGACTGTTTTGCTAGCACAGACAGGAATATGTTCCGGGATTCTCCGATGGCACTGAGGAGTACACCACATCAGTCACTGGCTTTATCAACAAGTGCATCAATGACGTCATCCCCACAGTGACAGTACATAGACTACCGTCCATTAAAATAACATCAAATTGATCAGAAATAGAGTGTAGACATGTTAATGTTGTAAATTACTATTGTAGCTGGAAACGGCATATTGTTTTATGGAATATCTACATTGGCCCATTATCAGCAACTGTCACTCCTATGTTCCGAAGGCACGTTGTGTTTATCATTTTAAAAGGCTAATTGATCATTAGAAAATCTTATTGCAATTATGTTTGCACAGCTGAAAAAGTGCAATATTCACAAGGCCAGACAGTTTACCAGGACGTGTACTCCGAGCATGCGCTGACAAACTGGCATGTGTCTTCACTGACATTTTCAACCTGACCGAGTCTGTAATACCAACATGTTTCAAGCAGACCACCATAGTCCCTGTGGCCAAGAAAGCGATGGTAACCTGCCCAAATGACTACCGCCACGTAGCACACACGTCAGCAGCGATGAAGTGCTTTGAAAGGCTGGTCACGGCTTACATCAACAGCCTCATCCTGGAAACCTTAGACCCACTCCAATTCACATACCGCACCTAACATATCCACAGATCTCTATTGTACCACACTGCCCCTTTCCCACCTGGACAAAAGGTCCAAGAAGCTTCTAAACAGCATCTACCCCCAAGCCATAAGACTCCTGAACAGCTAATCAAATGGCTACCCAGACTATTTGCATTGCCCCCCCCCTCTTTTACACTGCTGCTACTCGGTTTACTAATCTATGCAGTCACTTGACCTCTACCTACATGTACATATTACCTCATTTAACCGGTGCCCCTCCACATTGACTCTGTACGGTACCCCCTGTATATAGCTTCGCTACTGTTATTTTACTGCTGCTCTTTAAATTATTTGTTACTCATCCATTTTTTACTTAACACTTTTTTTTCTTAAAACTGCATTGTTGGTTAAGGGCTTGTAAGTAAGCATTTCACTGTAAGGTCTACACCGGCTGTATTCGGCGCATGTGACAAATACAATTTGATTTGCCAAAAGCTGCAAAATACAGCTGAATGGATTTCTGCAAAAATGTAAACACCACGGAAATCTTCCATTTGGGAAAGTCACAATCCTATTGATAAAAAAAAAAAAGAAAAAAAAGGAGGCTCTCTCTCCATCAGTTGCCGATGCACATTGATTAGATCAACAACTAATGCTAGCCAGAGTGATGAGCTAAAATCTAAACGAGGGAACATTAGCTACACCCTCTCAAACTTTTTAAACTAGTTGGCTGTCAAAATTGATAAACAAATGGGGAATAGTAGCCTGCTAGTCAATTTGCAGCCTGTTCGCCAATGCATGCTTGTCCCAACCAAAGTTGACAATGGGGACTTTCCTGCCCGCCCATTTGATCGATGCCAAATACATTTGACAACTAAGATAAATGCTAACTGTGGATAACAGTTGTTCAAGTTCAGCATAGCTCGCTAGTTAGCTAGCAAAACGATTTACATTTCTTGCTACCTAACCAAACGACACCTGCAGCATCTCTTGCTGTAGCCAACAGAAAATAATATGAGGGGGAAAGTTGGTCACTCACCCACTCCTCCAATGACATGACATTCTCCCAGCAGCTAGCATTAGGCTCAGTGTTTTTAGCTTGCTAAATAGCTACATGAATAGATACGCTAGCCAAGGGGTGTCAAATTCAATCTGCGCACGGACCATATTGAAAAAACAATGAATTTGTTTTTACAAAAACACATGCAACTATGACCCAAACTGAACGTTGTTTTATTAGAAAAATATGGCACTTTATAATGTCCACATGATGCTGTATATAGCATTTTAACATATTAAAACAAAAAGATAAATAATTGGTCCAGCCTTCGCTGCTATGCTTACAGATGTGCATAACATGCTGCGGACCCTAATCCAAGTCTTTAATAACAAAAACGTAGCTATGTTGTAACAATTCAACTGAAAAAAAGTTTAAAAATGTTTTGCCAACCATTCCCAGCCTTAGTTACAGTCGTCCGCTTTTGTTCAAAATATTGAATAACTGAAACGGTGCATCTCGAATGAATTGTGGCAGGAAACAATGCACCAGGCTAGCTGTGATTTTACAACCTGATAGCAATATTCTTTGGACTACCAAGAAATGTATCATGCATTGAACTGCATCCATCTATTCTTCCTACAATGCCTGACAGTACGTCATGGAATTTTGAGTCAAATAGAACGCATTTTAAAAACCTCTTATGTTGGTTTTGAAGCATAAACTGGGAATTTTGACTGATATAAATTTCTGTTTCATACCTGCAAAGTAGTTAAAACTGTCAGTAAAAACATTACACTGATATTATGGGGTACCGTGTGTAGGCTAATGACCCAAAAAAATCTAAATTTAATAAATGTTTAATTCAGGCTGTAACAAAAAAATGTGATAAACATCAAGGGTATGAAAGCTTTCTGAAGACACCGTAAACAGTCAGGGGAATTGACAGTCCCTCCAGTATTCCCATTACAATTTGTTGGCAAAATCAATACCTCAATGCATATTATGTGAGTGCCTGCACATTTGACCAATCACTGCATTATTTCCACATAATAGCAATATAATATATATATATATATATAAATAAAAAAAAGAAGACCCATCTCCACAGTATAAATAAAAAAAAGGGCTCAGAATGTTAACTTCTTAGGGAGCGGCAGCTGAGGTGTCAGTTTTGGAGAGTCTGGCGTGCCCAAAGTAAAAGGCCTGCCACTCAGGGCCAGAATCTAGGACATGCACATAATTAGTACTATTTGATAGGAAACACTGAAGTTTATAAGAGTGTTAAAATATTGTCTGTGAGTATAACAGAACTGATATAACAGGCAAAAACCAGAGGAATCTCTGTCCTGGAAAAAGTGTTTGACACATTGCCTCATTTTGAACCCCCTCCCTATTGAAAATATCCATATATGGGAGTAAGATTGCAGTACCTATTGCTTCCACTGGATGTCAGTCTCTAGACAGTGTTTGGTGATGTTATAGTTGCTCTGGATGGTAATAGAAGAAGAATTTCGAACTAGTCATCGGAAGTAAACAGAAGAGGAGGCGCGTTCACGGGCTTGCGCGCGCTGTGTTTTTTTTTTTTTTCCTTTCCTATCGTCCAGTTTATAATCCGGTTGAAATATTACAGTAAATATACATAAAAGTGTTCCTAAGGATACATTATCAATGATGTTTGATTGTTCTTGGACAAGTGTATAGGTTGACCGTGTTCTCGTCACGCTTCAATGGGCGAGTGGACGCTGTATTTTATGAACATAACGCGCCAACCAAACGGAGATTTATGAATATAATAAATTACTTTTTCTAACAAAGGAATCATTGGATGTCTTCGTTGAACACTTGGGAAGCCCTCAGCAGAAGTTCTTCAAAAGGAAAGGGATTTGTTTTCGCTGTGATACGAGTTGTGTGTGAACCGCGCTGGTTTATGAATTTATGCTAATGCAGAAATATTAGAGGTGCTATCCTCAAACAATCAAATGTTGTGCTTTCGACGTAAAGCCTTTTTGAAATCTGACAACGCTGTGATATTGCCAAGAAGCAGAGCTTTTGATGACTATGCAACACTTGTATATTGATGAATGTTTAATAATTCAACTTTGGGGTTTTGAATTTGGCGCCTTACATTTCACCGGGTAGTGTCGGGAGTTGCTCCCTAAGTAGTTAACCAATCACTGCACATTTATACTACACAGTATGGTGCAATCAAGTCACATATCAACAAACTTTTTCCCTCTGCGCATGTGACAAAATCATTGCATATTGCCATGCAAAATATCAGAATTGACTCTGCAATATCAAGCATTTTTGCCCACACATATCACAAAAATATCCCTGCAAAATCCTGGAGGGACTGTTTAGAATTGTGGAAGTTGGTTCCTGTTTCAGTCATGTCTTTGGCCACGTTCGCATTGGTCAAACAAAAAACACCCAAATGATTGGGAGGGCACTATTTGTCAACCACAATGCAGCTCATGGCTGCATAGTGCAATTGGCAAGAAGCAACTGAAGCGACTTGAAGGTGACTTCATCAAAAACGGTACGACCTTAGACCACATGGTTTTTGTAAGGCTCCTGCAGTCAACGTGTCGCAAGTCGGACCATTTTTATACCCATAATGCAACACACTTTGAAAGCTGTTGATCAACGATGGTCCGCTTGAACCCGCCCAATAACTTCCATTGTCACATTATGAAGGCAGGTAGCCACTAGTGATGGGGGTCTCTCTGCTCCCTCTCTCTCCCCTCTGCAGCAGACATGCACTGAATGTACAAAACATGAATATTGAGTTGCACCTAAGTATCATGATATCGTATCATGAGGTCCCTGGCAATTACCAGCCCTATTAGCCACTATGACATCAACACTGTGATTCAGACGTCACATACAGCCAGGGAAGGCACTTAGCCACTATAAGATCATCAACACAGGTGTTCTGAAGTCATATAGGCTAAGAGGGAGGCTGTTAGCCACTATTAGCCTACGTCAACACGGTTATTCTGTCACACCATAAAAGGCAGACACTATATCTAATTAATTTATGTTTTTGGCAATATTCCAAATGCCTGTATCTGCATTTATTCGTTATTAGGAGCGTTTATGTCCGACCTGTTGTATTTTTGGTCTCTTCTCCTTCGCGCACCATCCCATTTACGCAGGAGATCTGGATATAATGACGAGATGCACGTCTCCGCCCTAACAATGGGAGACAGTTTCTGTCCCAAAGTCGGGAAGGCAGGCGACAAGCTTAGGTCCAAAATAAGCCCATAGAAACGCATGACTTCTTTTGGACCGTTTTTAGCGAGTGAAACCTCTCGCTTTGCCTCTTCCTCTATGGTTTACACACACAAGCTTCTCCCCTGCCTCTCACGCCAAAGTTGAGATCACATATTCCACTCTGACAAGCGGTGTCAACTCGCTATTTGAATTTGGTCCAACAGAATCGGTCATATGGATACCAAAACACATTTGAGACATTATTTGACTGTAATAGAGGAGAAGTTGCCTTCTCACCATACCCTTTTTATGTCTCAACTCCTCAAATTGTGCACAGAGCAGACCCTACTAAAACGAGTGTATCAATGAACATTGAATCTGGAAAATGCATGCGCAGTTTATCGTACGCTGCATTGGGGTACCGCTAGCAGCATTTTAGCCAAACACTTATACTAGCTGTCTAGTCTGTATTATTAAATGTGCAATAACCATAAACCACAAAATGTTATTGGCAACTCGTTTTCATTCTGAGAAATAAGGTAGGCCACTTGAATTCAACATCTGAACATTTTCTATAGCCTTATGTCTGCTACAAGAAGTTAGTCATTAGTGAATGTGCATTATGCATGGTTCTAGTTAAATAACTGGGAGTTTATATAGTGTGCAACATATTTTTTTTAGCTTATTCGCAGTTAGTCAGCACCTCTACATAAAATAATGTTCTCTGGGTGAGAGCCAGCTCATGTTTTTTTATTAGTCTAGTTAAATTTGTAACAAAAAAATGGCATTTTCATACACTTGAAAGCTAGATTAGTGATTATCGCAAAAAGAACAGGTAAAACTGACACAAATTACCACCATAGCTGGATCCTTCATTACATTTTTGCACTACACAAACTTTTATGAGAAGTCTGCCCTCGAATGCTAGCGACCTAACATTAGCTAGCAAATCAGAGTTAAAACAAGCTAGCTAACAGGAATTGTAGCTTGCCAGGTCGTATTGAAAGATAGCTAGCTACATCATATCAAACCTGTCGTCTGGTTTACTTGGTTAGCTAGCGAGCTAATAGCCAATGTCATGGCAAGCAAGGTAGGAATTAAGCTAACTAGCATGTTATGCTAGCGACGACGCTAATCATTTAGCTAGCTAACTTCAGCAAGCTAAATACATGGCTCTGAGTCTGGCTTGTACTGGCAGGAGTATGGGGTAATGTTAGTTACAGTATGGTGAGGGTGAATAAAATTCTTTAACATCTTGCTAGCTAGCAACATTAGTGTTGCCAGCAGCAGTCACATATTGGCTACCTAGCAACATGACAATTATCTGGTAGCAGTGGAAAAGCAACTTGAGCTAGACCACCAAGTCCAGCCCAACCTGGGTTGATTTCAAAGTGCCAATGGAAGAACCTCTAAGAAGGTTTCAGGCCTACATTGGTCCTTAAGTTAAATCTCCCACCACAAGGGGCATCGGGCCATCCAAAACAAACTCGCCCTTTAAGCCTACATCATACCATTTTTAAGCATTGGCAGCATCAGCTTCTGGTGCTGAAAGGCAGGAGCAACAGCAAACAGTCATGGTTACTGAAAAACTCAGAGCTCCTCCATGGCAATCCCAACAACATCCTGATACTTATCTAAGCCTGGGTGAACAGACTTGATTCCCTGCTGTTGTAACAAGACCAGGCATACCAACCTTCCTCAGCCAATAGGTATAAACTAACAGGAGTAATTAGCAGGCCATGCATTTTGGAGTGAGTGAACAATCACTTGTTCCTAAACTAGGTCCATGAAGGAATAATGCAAAGACCCCTTCACCAAGTTGCATGGCAATACACCTTTAGCACATATCGGCTGTGGCTTGGCCCTTCAGTGTAGCCTATGAATGATCACTCAGCGTAATAAAAGCCCATCACTATTGAGTCTTAGAACAAAGCACACAGAATAAGCCTAGCCTAATTAAGCTTTAAACACAGCAATGAATGTCAGGGAGGGACTGCTGTTCACACCTGGCATTGCAAACACAGGGCCTGCCACCTGACTGAATATTCAAATCATTGAATTTGAGTGATGCTTGAATATAGTGCATGTGTAGTGCTGTGAATTCGTAAAAAGCATAACAGCATTGACCGAGGTACAGTAATGTGGACGAATATAAAGCACAATGAACCAATCCATCCATTAGATCATTCAACCGCCAACATATTTAAATATGAGGAGTGTAGTAATAGTTTTTTTCCCCCCAGGCTTTCACAAGCAGTACCTTCTTCACTCTCACAATCCCCTCTCTTGCAACACAATCACATTATGTTTTAACTCAAAAGAAAATTACCTTAAAAAAAAGGTGCAACCTGCAGTTGCTACATCCATTTGGGGACTTATAAATCTATGATATATAGACCTACTCATTGATTATTGACTACCTATAAAAATGCCCCATGGGCTAAGTTCAACTGTCATAACCCATTAGAACCCAAAATATAAGCTCCCATGTTTGTAAATGTAAACAAACTATACCTCTTCAAAAGTATAATGTTGATATGATGGATGGTCAGTACTTTCATCCATAGCTTTGTCTATGAATTTGAGAGTGGTTACATTTACCCAGCCATAGCCATCATATTTTTACCGAAACATTGGCCGGGACAATGCTTTGTTATTGTTTCAACTGCTTATTGCTGCTTTAAAGACTACACATGAGCAGCATCAAACAATCATTTAGAGTTACACGCTGACCAGACCAGTCACACGCACATGTTGATTTTGTCCACCCTCACCAGACGCGATCAGGACTCAGGTTGAAAAGTCTAAACAAAATCTGAACCAATTATATTAATTTGTGGACAGGTCGAAAAGCATTAAACATTTATATCAATTTAGCTAGCTAGCTTGCTGTTGCTAGTTTGTCATGGGATAAATACATTGGGTTGTTATTTTACCTGAAACGCACAAGGTCCTCTACTCCGACAATTAAACCACAGATAAAAGGGTAAACTGAGTTTGTTTCTAGTAATCTATCCTCCTTCAGGCTTCTTCTGACTTTATATGGCGGTTGGCAACCAACTTTAAGGTGCATTACCACTACCAACTGGGCTGGAGTGTGGACCTCAGTTCATCTTTCAATCACCCACATGGGTATACGCTCCTAAAAACCAATGAGGAGATGGGAGAGGTGGGACTTGCAGTGCGTCGCAAATAGAACCAAGTTCTATTTTAGCGCCTGGCATACGCATATGCGTGAGCAGTGTGGGTGCAATGATTGAATAACATGTGTACATTTCATTTGCAACGCGAGCGGTGAGGTCAGTTACGTTATTAAGTCCCGCCTCTCCCATCTCCTCATTGGTTTTTAGGCGCATATACCCACGTGGGTAAATGAACGGATGTCCTCACGCCAGTCGGTGATGGTAATGCACCTTGAAGTTGGCTGGCAACCGCCGTATAAAGTCCAAAGAAGAAGAAGCCTGTAGGAGGAGAGATTACTAGAACCTAAAATCGGTTTACCCTTTTATCTGTGGATTAATTGTCAGAGTAGAGGACCTTGTGCATTTCAGGTAAAATAACAACTCAATGTTTATATCCTATGACAAATTACTAGCAACAGCAAGCTAGCTATTACCATAAATGTTTGCTTATCGACCTGTCCCCAAATTAATATAGTTGGCCCAGACTTTGTTTTGATAATTCAACCTGCTAGTCCTGATTGGAGTTGGGGGACAAAATCAACATAACCGCGAGCATTCTGGTCTGCATGTTAGGCATACTTTACTAGTAACTACTCATAAAAAATAAATGGCATACCGTTTCCAAAACACACAGCACATAACGACATAAATATGGACTACCAAAGCATATAGCAAAAGCAGCACCGCATGTTTCGGGTCTCCGGGAGTACTGAACAACACATTCAGGCATCTTCAATTCTCGGCATTATCGTACACAAGCGTTATACACTACCTATAGGCCTACAACAACTGAAGCTCCCAAAACGGTTGGTCATTTCCTGGGGTAGGCTAGTCTACTCCTCAAAACGTTCCTAGTTGTATTGTGCAAGAACTACTGAACTACTATGTAGTTAACAGGGAGTTACAGTAACAAATTCAATAACATAGTCACTTTTATAAACGTGCAGGCGAATTACTTAACTATGTATCTAGCTAGTTAACATGTATTTTGACTGTTACTGTTTGACACATCTAAGTCCAACTGATTTAGGGTGTTAAACCAAGGATGGCAAAGGCTTCAAGGAATTTGATAGCTAACGTTAGCTATTCTCTGGTTAAGACTAACAACTTTACACTAACGTTAATTCTATGCGTAGAATACTTGCTCACTAAAGCCATTGTTGGTCAACAACTGACCAGACACGTTATAACAAACATTTGCTAGACATCACAACTAGTAGTAGTGATAGCATTATCTGGCTGACACTGCAAGTCAACATTAGCTAACTAACATTAGCTAACTAGCTCCAGATATGCGCACTCCCGCGTTAGTTAACGTGACCTAAGAAACGAACTACAAGATACATTACATTGTTTAATTTCACATGACGTTCCTGTGTTGTGCACCAATGTCACTAACTAGACACTGTTAACATTCGCCAACCATAGCTGCATACGTTAACACAAGTAGCTAGCGAACAGTTACCTAGCTAAAGTTAGCTAACCTAGCAATAGAACGAGCGCTAAGCTAGCCAGGCAAACCAGCTATCGTTAGCTAGCTACCATTAGCAACTCACATTTCCTCAACCATTTAATCCAGTAACGCACGACAAGGCTGTGGTATTTCTTGTTCTCAATGCACCAATTTGATAGTCCTTGAATTGATTCCATTGTGTTCGACACTCCTTGAAACCGTCGGTCTAGAGTTGACTCCAGAGCCACAGGCAAACCACGACTTTGGCCGCTTGACGCGCCTGATCCTGCAGCCATCTTCGGGCCTTGCACTGCCAAGCCACACATAAAACAATGAGTCAGATATTTCGGCGGATGTATAAATGTGAAGCATCCGGTTGGCGTCGATTCCACTCACTACCAAATATGGTGATGAGAGAAAGTCCAGTGGCCGGCAGTAGGAGAAGATGGCGCGAAATTCTGCAAATGTTCTCTTCGATTAAACATTTCATCTCCATACAGTTTTCTATTTCCAAAACTATCATCTGTAGCAAACAGATTGGACTGCGTGTTGTAGACTTTATCCTTTGCCAATGTTATTTTTTTTTAAGTGCAAGGGGGAATTTAGTTATTGCACACGCACACTTCATGGAGTAGGCGTTCCCTAACGGAAATATACAAATAAATGCTAGAACGCGCCAATAGGATCTCACTAGCTCGTGCTTGGCTCTGCCCACCTCCTTGCTTGTTCTGCGCATGATTGATTTGCTTCCATTGGAAACAACAGGGTCTTCTTCTTCGATGATGTCCAATAAATGTTGCATTATGCCACCTACTGGACTGGAGTATAACTCCCTTATGCTTTGCTTGAAAAAATAAACAAATACAACACATACCTTACCAAACACTACACTCACAAAAAAAAATACAAAATATAAAAATATACCATACTCCAATATTTAAATATATTTAGTCCTACTTCAGGCCAACAGCCTGAAAGGAAGGGACACCACCACTTAACACACCCTGTAAGTCTCGTTGACCCACTGTTCCCCGGGCGCCGAAGACGTGGATGTTGATTAAGGCAGTCCCCCGCACCTCACTGATTCACAGGGGTTGGGTTAAATGCGGACGACACATTTCAGTTGAATACATTCAGTTGGACAGCTGACTAGGTATCCTCCTTTCCCAATTAACGGCTAATAGCCGTTGCTGCACTTCCCGCCCCACCCCATTCACTCTTCTCCCGAAGTTCACTCCCACTATCTTTGGTAGCTATGGTGATACGTGTGGGTTTTTACGGGATTATTCAATTGTGAAACATGAATAAAAATGAATCTGCCAATTAAACTATTGTATTGTTTTTTAATGTTTGTGTGTGATGAAGATGATTAGTGATTAAGGCAGTAGCCTAACCCAGCCTGATAACATTAGCTAGGTACTAGTGGAAATCATTTTAGCCAAAAGTAAGCTACAGAGATTTGCAACCAAATTTGCTACCACGTCAAAGAGACAAAAACGATCAGGAAGCGAATATATATATTTTTTTAACTAATGAGAAAATAGGCACAGTCTCTAAGCCAAAGAGATTCGCTACTGGAATCTATCAGCCTGCACCAATGTCCATCAGCCAGTGTGGAGAACAACAAGCCTCCAAGGACGTTCATTCGCAGAGACGGAAGGTTGGTTGGTTCTAGCAGCAAAGAGTGCGAACCGAAGCAGTCCGAGCCATCCACTTCCACCGATGATGACAGCTCTCTGGGTTGACAAGAACAGGTGGTCGCACCAGGCCTAACCACACCTCCAAACAATGCCGGCGGAGACCTTACTATCTGGACCTGGACTCAGATCCGTCGCTCCACGTCCCCGATTACATAAAAAACATAAAATATTCCGGTGAGTGGCCAAAAGATATGAATGGATCTTTACGGGATATTTTAGTGCAGGCTGGGCCATATCAGGATAAGGAGGGTAACAAATATTTTCGGTGTCCCACAACAATAGGAGGATGGCGAACGGGGAGAGAGTGGAGAGACCAAGGCTTGTCTATTCAAAGCAAAACGATGCAGCCTTCTGTTTTTGCTTCAAACCTTTTTCACATGAGGACAAATCTGTGCTGATCAGGGATGGAACCAAGGACTGGAATAATCTGTCCCCACCTCCTCGGCTCTCATGAGAAGTCGCATGACCGCCTAGATAGTTTCCAGAGGTGGAAGGAGCTGGAGATCAGGCTGGTGTCCAAGCAAACTATCGATGCCCAAGCCCAACGGGCTATTGACGGAGAGACTCTCCATTGGCAGCAGGTGCTGCAGAGGCTCATAGCCCTGATAGGCGTAACGGCCACCCAGAACATTGCACTATGTGGGACCACTGACAGGCTGAACGAGCCAAATAATGGGAACTTTCTGAAGTTTGTGGAAATGCTGGGTAGCTTTGAGTTGATTTCAGGACCATGGACAGCCACCGAGAGAAAACATCGATGACTGTAATGCAGCACCACAGCAGAGGAAAGAGGTCACTATGCGGGCCACGAAATGAAGAAATGCTGAAATATATCTTGGACAATCCAATTAGATATGTAAATAAACACAATTCGTTAAGGTCATTGACAGAAAGCTTGAGAGTACAGCTCCAGCGAAACGACGCCCGCCATGCATTTATGAAAGATTTTTGTCTCGCTTAGGGTGGCGGAACGTCCAGGGCCCTGATAACTTCTATATCCTAACATCACTTTGTTGGACAATGACTCAATGACTCAAAAGTGACAATGACTCTTCTGTTTCTCCACTCACGCCACCCTGTCTGCGTCGCACCAAACAACAAGCATCACAAACACCGGGAATCTTAACCTTCAGTTGGTCAGCATTCACATTTACCTTTACCCCAGTAAACACTCCTTTCATTGGCACCCATTTCTTGAGAGCAAAACAATTCACATCTCTTGCCCCCATTCGTTTAACACCGAGAGCCTGCTCCCTCTGACCAGCAGAAACACAAACAATTATCACAAGACAGCTTCCGGTAACCCTCACCGATTCCACAGCACCCAACTCTGTTTTCACCTACCCTGAAAACACAAATGGGTCAGCCAAAAGGCAAAGGTTCACTTTATCCAAAAACGTCACTACTTCTGTCACAGTCTCATCTTTATCCTGACCCTCGGTGCAAGCCTCGGGCTCCAAGAACTACACTACACTTACCACCACCTACCACTTCGCCCTCATTCACTTCCATTTCTCCTCCTGTCTTCAACTCACTCTGCTTACACTTTCTACCATTCTTCTTTAACAAACCATCTCCCCCTTTCCCACCATTTTTAATCGACTCAAGCTCACCCTCTTCCTCCCTGTCTCTCTTAGACCTCCTCTGCCTCTCATTTCCCCTTCATTCCTCCTCCGTATTCCAAGTGTACGTCTCCTTATGGTAATACTGCACTTCTCCTGACATACACTACCGGTCAAAAGTTTTAAAAAGCCTACTTATTCAAGTTTTTCTTAATTTTTTACTATTTTCTACATTGTAGAATAATAGTGAAGACATCAAAACTATGAAATAACACATATGGAATCATGTAGAAACCAAAAAAGGGTTAAACAAATCAAAATATGTTTTATATTTCAGATTCTTCAAATAGCCACCCTTTGCCTTGATGACAGCTTTGCACACTCTTGGCATTCTCTCAACCAGCTTCAACTGGAATGCTTTTCCAACAGTCTTGATGGAGTTCCTACATATGCTGAGCACTTGTTGGCTGCATTTCCTTCACTCTGTGGGCTGACTCATCCCAAACCATCTCAGTTTGGTTGAGGTCGTGGGATTGTGGAGGCCAGGTCATCGGATGCAGCACTCCATCACTCTCCTTCTTGGTAAAATAGCCCTTACAGAGCCTGGAGGTGTATTGGGGTCATTGTCCTGTTGAAAACAAATGATAGTCCCACTAAGCCCAAACCAGATGGGATGGCATATCGCTGCAGAATGCTGTGATAGCCATGCTGGTTAAGTGTGCCTTGAATTCTAAATAAATAACAGAAAGTGTCACCAGCAAAGCTCCCCCTCAAATCAGTTGCTATTGTTTTAACAGTACATTAAGTTATTACTGTATTTGCTAGCGATAGTATTTATTATGTCCTTACTTTTATTTCAACAACTTGAGAAACAAAGGAATTTATCGAGTTTCTGTCATATTATAGTTGGTTGGTCGTTACTAGAAAACGAAATCTGGACTAATGTGAATGTAGCGCCACCCTGTGGCTAAATAGCTGCAGTCCTCCAGCTCATCATTGCATGTCACAAAAACCGCACACAGGCCGCAGGGAATCTACCTTCAAGAGGCCCCACCACCCGGAGAAAACTTCCTTCAATTCTACACATTTGCCATGGGCAGACAGAAAAATGTACAGTTTTGTAGCTAATCTCATGCTATTATACACATTTTGCCATATGCAATCTGGAGGGGCCCCCAACCGACATGCTCATATTCTATCAGGGGGAGGCCTGACCTCCAGGAGGCCCACAACCAACGTGTTAATAATATGCTAGGTCACCTAGGAGAGAGGACGGAGGAGAGAGAGTGGAGGACAGACTGTTGCGCAAATGAGAAAAGGCTATAATCTTTGCTAAAACTCATTTTCCTTTCATCCTTTCCTAGCTCCCTTTCCTTATTTTCCTCCCCTCATTTGCTTTCCTCCCATCCTTTCCTAGCTCCCTTTCCTTTCCAATCTTCCTTCCTTCCTAGCTTCCTTTCCTCCCCTTCTTGGCATTCCTAGGTCCCTTTCCTCCTTTCCTTACTCCCTTTCCTTTCCGCCTATCCTAGCTTAATTTCCTATCCTAGCTTAATAATCGTTTTTGTGTCATCGTCGTTGATTTTCATGGCATTGTACTGTATCCACATGTGTGGTTGTATTGTGTATAAAAAATCAAATCAAAAGCTAGGAAAGGAGTTAGGAAAGGAGGAAAGGAAGCTTGGAAAGGAGGCTAGGAAATGAAAGTAGGAAAGGGAACTATGAAAGAAAATATGAAAGGGGGCTAGGAGAAGAGGAAAGGAATCTAGGAAAGCGAGCTAGGAAAGGAAAGAAGAAAAACTGACCTAGGAAAGTAAGCTAAGAAAGGAGGAAAGGAAATATAGCTAGGAGATGAGGAAAGGGAGTGAGGAAAGGAGGAATGGAAGGTCAGAAAGGATAGGAGGAAAGGAGCTAGGAAGGGAAAGGAAGAAAGAGAACTAGGAAAGGAGGAAAGAAAATGAGCTAGGAAAGGAGATAAGGAAAAGTAGCTAGTTAATAATATAGGGTTTTAGTGAAAGGACACTTTTAGTGACAGGCCATGCTGCAGGACTGCAGCTGGATACTGGAGATTTGCTCAGGCTTTAAATGGCCTATCCACAGTTGAAACAATATACTGGAGTAATATACTTGAGTACAAACATTGGAGTAAACAGCAGAGTAAACATTGGATTAAAACACGCTTAAATTGTGGTTCTGATGGGGTGTGAAGCCCATGTGGCATTTAAAAGTTACATTCTTCAAGAATCAATGGGTATATATCATTCATTTATAAATCCCCAAATAAATAAAGCATCTGCAGATTGCCCCTTTAATCCATCGCCTCTTTAATCCCCTTTAATCCAGATGAGTACAGGTGACTGACGTTTCGACGCCAAACTGACGTCTTCCTCTGAAAGAAGTAGGACGAGTGCAGGTGGCTGACAGCTTGACATCAGTCACCTGTACTCATCCTAACAATGGAATAAAGATTCAGCAAATAAGAACTCCCAACTCCTTCCTGCCTCAAATTACCGGTAGTCCCTTTGGAAGTTGTTCTTGGTAGGCTATTTTGTTGGATTTTTGTCATTGTTGTCGAGCGTCTGAACTCTCATGTAGCAGGGCCACAGTCAATACTACATCAGCTCAGATGTTCAGGGAAATCATTTGAATGTATGTGTCAGACTTCAAGTTCTGATGAACCAACATGTTACTTTATTTTAGCAAAAAGGGTACAATGTATCAAAAACAATGTAGGTCTTAAACAATTATATATAAAATATTAAGCACAAGTACATTGTGTGTAACCAAAAAACTATTATATTATGTCCAACCCAAAAATGTGATGGAGGGTGTTGGGTAAAAGGTAGGAAGAAAGGAGACAAAGGAAATGGCTTGAATAAAGGAAGGTAACATAAAACAGCGAAGACACGCTTCTCCAGGCGTCGCAAGCGCCATGCTCTACCAACTGAGCCCGCACGGGACACTATTCATTAAGTAGGAGTATTAGGCTACATACAACAAAAACATCACATGAAATTGCAATAGTTCCTCAAGGGAAATATCGAAATAAACAACTCCACAAGTGGCTGATGTATGACCAGTTTTTAGGAAGGGTTGTGCATTGCTTCAACAGAGTTACCTGCATTTACAACTGCAGTCATCTCTCCTATGCTGTCCACGACCTGGGCCTTCCCTGGCATGGTTAGGAACAATAACACATATTACCAGTTTCTGTTGTCTGTATTCGTTTTTTCCCAGAAATCTTCTTTACATCGGTAGATCAAGTCAGTACCCAGTTATTCTTGGTTTTCTGCCTACTCCCATGGAGGTAGATACAACTCAAGAGAGACTCTCTGAAAGTGGCCAGGGATAAAGTGGCATTCAACATGAAGCAAAAACATTGTGGTTCAAATACCCAATGGCCTAATGAAAGATTTTTTATGGATTTTCTCCGAATCCAATAGAAACCTTCCTAGAAGATTCAAAATTAGGTGTCTTGCGTCATCACAACAGTAACATTTATCAATAAGGTGGAATGTCCTTTGTTATCGAAAGTAAAATACTCATGTGCAAATCATTTTTGGGCAGTGATGTATTCCTCAAAATATTTTTCTTTTCACACCATAGTAGAATAAACCTGACATTAAATATATCAAAAAGTAAAGGATAATAAATGTATTCTATCAAATAAATACAGTTATAAAGCCAATTAGAATGTAATAGAGAATCCCTGGCTCTTGTCTACATCCAGGTTTTTCAAGAACAGATCCATTCAAACAGGCCTATTTTATGAAAAATACAATAAATCTAACATAGTTGTTATTTCTCGTCTTTTGTAGTTCTTAATGGTTGCTTTCATTCCAGTTGTATGCTACTGGGGTAGTTAGTATTCACACTGAGGTGGATTTACTCTATAGTTACATGAAACTGTATAATAAATGGTTTTGTTGCCAATGGTTGGCAGTGGTTTAGTGCCAGTTGTATGGCATGGTTTACAATCAATGAGGTGGTATAGCAAGCCTTATACATTTAGCTGCCTTTTCACTGTCCCCTGTGCTGCATCAGCTAAAGGATTAACAGGTTCTTAGATTGTTTTTCATTGTATTGTCCATGTTTTAAGATTTACTGCTATTGATAACTTTATCATAACTGTGAGTTGATGTTAGGTTAGAGGTATTCCATCAATCTTGAGCTTTGTTATTTTATTTTTATATTTCTGCATAGTGTATTTCATGTGATTGGACTGTAATGTCTATTTTTGTTGACAAGTCTAAAATAAAATAAAAATTAATCAGTATATATATATATTTTATTTTATTTTTTATTACTAAACACGGCTTTATCACATCAACCATAAAAAATATTCCCAGGTAAATTTCAGTAAAAAAAAAAACTCTCCAACACAGACAAAAGTGGATGAAAGATGGTTAAAAGGTGCAATGAGTTCAGAGTTCAGTTTGATGTCCACTTTTATGTGCCTGTGCTCTACTCCGGCTCTTGTTTCATAGACCTTAGTAATGTGGGGATAGACTGACTCCTCCTTTGGATTCCCACTGATGTAATATCGGTCTGTGTCTTCACTGTGCCAGGCCCGCTGTGGCATCTCCGTGGCTGATGTCCATGGAGGGAGAGCTGATGTGAGTGAAAGACCAGATGGGTTGAGGAGACACGGCTGTCTTGTGTGGCTGGGCTACCACATGCAGAGCAAGGTGAAATGTCAAGCCTCTTATTTCCTTTTCTTCTCCTGCTGACAGTCAGACATGACGGGCTATAAGTGTCTGTGCTCAAAAGGCTAAAGTCTTGTGAGGTCACTTCCGGGTAGTTGTCCTCACGCTGCAGGCGCTTGCAGCTGGGTGGGGCGGCACTGGGGAAATCAGAGTCCAACCAGCTAAGCTTGCGCTTCTGATGGAGCAAGAGTGAAGAAAAACATACATTAGATACAAGTCTTTCATATTATAGATTGCTGTGGGAATCATTATGACAATTACATATTAAACAGTGATAGCTAGAGCAGTAAGAGACCCACTTTGACTGGCATACACAGCTGATTTTGGTGCCATCGTGGCGGAAGACTGGGTGTGGGGTTCTGGGTGGCAGCGACAGGGGTCACATGGGGGAACCACATCTTCAGCATCATCTCTACCTGCAGGAGGGTGCGGAGGAATTTCTCTCTGTGGAAAAAGAGGAGTACTGTCATTAAGGACATGTTACGACATTAAACATTTAAAGTAAATGTGTGACTACACCATAAGTTACTGCTAGCTATACACAAGATGGTTTGCTTACCCCATGTCAGGTTTCTGAAGAATGCCCAGGATCCTCTGCAGTCTGTCGATGGCAACGCTCGACTGGAAACCGCTAAGACCCCTCGCAAATCTCCCCGTCTTGAGTCCATTCAGAAGCTCCAACAGGGGTCTGATAAACTTTTGTAGCTCGGAACACTAGGAGAGAGAAGGGAAACAGAAAACATCAATATCTACTGTCTGATAATGTCCCTGGGTGAGAAAAATCAGTAACAAAGTATGTTTAAATCAGTCTTTAAAAAAACCAAAAACTCACTTTCTGAGCGAAGGCCAGGTCTCCTTGCGTGGTCTCCTCTGTGCTTTCCTTTGTGCATAATGTAGCACTGCAAGAGGAAGCCACCATGGATGGGTAGATGGTGGTGTGGGGAAAGCATTCCGCTTGTCCACTCCCAGCCATGGACCAGTGTAACCTAGGGGCTGCCTCACCCCCCCCAGATAGGGAGAAGGGTACTGAGCAGGTCTTGCCACCCCCGGAGCTATCTCCCTCGCTTTCGGAGGTGAAGACATCAACGTCTGCCTCGTCCTCCGTCACGTCGCTCTCGCTGAGGAGGAAGCTGGGGGTGGAGGAGCGGGAGTCGTATGACGGCCATTTGGTGGACATGCTCAACAAATGCATCCCTGGAGAAAGAGAGAGAGAGAGAGAGAGAGAGAGAGAGAGAGAGAGAACAGACCAGGTCAGTCCCAAGGAATATTACAATTAGACATACCTCAGAGTAACTGGTGTAGAGTTAATGGTGACCTAGGCATTACAGCAAGTATTATAATATTTTTTTCCCCATCTTTATTTAACCTGGTAGGCCAGTTGAGAACAAGTTCTCATTTACAACTGCGACCTGGCCAAGATAAAGCAAAGCGACAAAAAAAAACAACACAGAGCTACACATGGGATAAACAAACGTACAGTCAATAACACAATAGAAAAATCTGTATACAGTGGGTGCACATGGAGTAAGGAGGTAAGGCAATAAATAGGCCAATAGTAGCGAAGTAATTACAATTTAGCAAATTAACACTGGAGTGCTAGATGTGCAGATGATGATGTGCAAGTAGAAATACTGGTGTGCAAAAGAGCAAAACAAGTAAATAAAACCAATATGGGGATGAGGTAGGTAGTTGGATGGGCTATTTACAGATGGGCTGTGTACAGCTGTAGCGATCGGTAAGCTGCTCAGATAGCTGATGCTTAAAGTCAGTGAGGGAGATATGTCTCCAACTTCAACGATTTTTGCAATTCGTTCCAGTTATTGGCAGCAGAGAACTGAAAGGAAAGGCGGCCAAAGGAGGTGTTGGCTTAGGGGATGATCAGTGAGATATGACTGCTGGAGCGCGTGCTACGGGTGGGTGTTGTTATGGTGACTAGTGAGCTGAGATAAGGCAGAGCTTTACCTAGCAAAGACTTATAGATGATCTGGAGCCAGTGGGTCTGGCGACGAATATGTAGCGAGGGCCAGCCGACGAGAGCATACAGGTCGCGGTGGTATATGGGGCTTTGGTGACAAAACGGATGGCACTGTGATAGACTACATCCAGTTTGCTGTGTAGAGTGCTGGAGGCTATTTTGTAAATGACATCGCCGAAGTCGAGGATTGGTAGGATAGCGTGAATGAAGGAGGCTTTGTTTGCGAAATAGGAAGCCGATTCTAGATTTAATTTTGGATTGGAGATGCTTAATATGAGTCTGGAAGGAGAGTTTACAGTCTAGCCTGACACCTATGTATTTGTAGATTCTAAGTCAGAACCGTCCAGAGTAGTGATGCTTGTTGGGCGGGTGGGTGCGGGCAGCGATCGGTTGAAGAGCATGCATTTAGGTTTACTAGCGTTTAAGAGCAGTTGGAGGCCACGGAAGGAGTGTTGTATGGCATTGAAGCTCGTTTGGAGGTTTGTTAACACAGTGTCCAAAGAAGGGCCAGAAGTATACAGAATGGTGTTGTCTGTGTAGAGGTGGATCAAGGAATAACGCCACAGCAACAGCAACATCATTGATATATACAGAGAAAAGAGTCGTCCCGAGAATTGAACACTGTGGTACCCCCATAGAGACTGCCAGAGGTCCGGACAACATGCCCTTCGATTTGACAAACTGAACTCTGAGAAGTAGTTGGTGAACCAGGCGGGGAAGTCATTTCAGAAACCAAGGCTGTTGAGTCTGCGGATAAGAATACGGTGACTGACAGAGTCGAAAGCCTTGGCCAGGCTGATGAAGACGGCTGCACAGTACTGTCTTTTATCGATGGCGGTTATGATATTGTTTAGTACCTTGAGCGTGGCTGAGGTGCACCCGTGACCAGCTCGGAAACCGGATTGCACAGCAGAGAAGGTACGATGGGATTCAAAATGGTCAGTGATCTGTTTGTTAACTTGGCTTTCGAAGACTTTAGAAAGGCAGGGCAGGATGGATATAGGTCTGAAACAGTTTGGGTCTAGAGTCTTTAGGAATCTCGGACGATACGAAAGGGAGGTTGAACAGACTAGTAATAGGGGTTGCAACAATGGCGGCAGATAATTTTAGAAAGAGAGGGTCCAGATTGTCTAGCCCAGCTGATTTGTACGGGTCCAGGTTTTGCAGCTCTTTCAGAACATCTGCTAAATGGATTTCGGTGAAGGAGAAGCTGGGGAGGCTTGGGCCAGTTGCTGCGGGGGGTGCGGAGTTGTTGGTCGGGGTTGGGGTAGCCAGGAGGAAAGCATGGCCAGCCATAGATAAATGCTTATTGAAATTCTTGATTATCGTGGATTTATCGGTGGTGACAGTGTTTTCTAGCCTCAGTGCAGTGGATAGCTGGGAGGAGGTGCTCTTATTCTCCATGGACTTTACAGTGTCCCAACTTTTTGGAGTTAGAGCTACAGGATGCAAATTTCTGTTTGAAAAAGCTAGCCTTTGCTTTCCTAACTGACTGTGTGTTTTGGTTCCTGACTTCCCTGAAAAGTTGCATATCGCAAGGACTATTCGATGCTAGTGCAGTACGCCACAGGATGTTTTTGTGCTGGTCGAGGGCAGTCAGGTCTGGAGTGAACCAAGGGCTATAACTGTTCTTAGTTCTAAATTTTTTGAAAGGGGCATGCTTATTTAAGATGGTGAGGAAATTACTTTTAAAGAACAACCAGGCATCCTCTACTGACGGGATGAGGTCAATATCCTTCCAGGATACACGGGCCAGGTCGATTAGAAAGGCCTGCTCGCAGAAGTGTTTTAGGGAGCGTTTGGCAGTGATGAGGGGTGGTCGTTTGACCGCGGACCCATAACGGATGCAGGCAATGAGGCAATGATCGCTGAGATCCTGATTGAAAACAGCAGAGGTGTATTTGGAGGGCAAGTTGGTCAGGATAATATCTATGAGGGTGCCCATGTTTACGGATTTAGGGTTGTACCTGGTGGGTTCCTTGATAATTTGTGTGGGATTGAGGGCATCTAGCTTAGATTGTAGGACGGCCGGGGTGTTAAGCATATCCCAGTTTAGGTCAACTAACAGAACGAACTCTGAAGAAGGATGGGGGGCAATCAATTCACATATGGTGTCCAGGGCACAGCTGGGAGCTGAGGGGGGTCTATAACAGGCGGCAACAGTGAGATACTTATTTCTAGAGAGATTAATGTTGTTAAACCCCCCTTTAACAAAATGACATAGTCATAGACCACCTATATCACAATGTATATGAAAAAACCTATCAATAAAAAAAACTATAACAAATAAAAAACAATAACAATAGCAAATTCATGGGTTTCACGTCACGTTCCAGAATACTAGTAGGTGTGTCCCTTTATAAATATTCAAGAAAGAATGCTGTTAGTCACTGATGTTGGTACAAACTCCACGAGCAGTTGCGTTGCTATCTATACATGTGATCGTGTGCTGTGTGGGGGTGTGACGCACCCTGTCCAGTGGGATTTGGCTGTATCGCTGTAGGATTTTATGTCAGCTATTAGTTACATTTCAAACATCTGACCATTTCAAACATCTGACCATAAAACTAATTGACTATCCTGAAACAAAAGGACAGAGGCTGCATTACACTATTGTTTCACGCATTATAAAGTTGTCAATGTTCATTGAACGCTTCTCATAAATTCCCTATGCTGTTTCTTTAAATGAGTCTATACTGTATTAAGTTCTTAAATAATATATAGATGACATACATGGAGATAACTAAAGCCATGAACTGATTCCAGGTTGGTTTGAGGCGTTACCCAAAGGAAGTTTCGAGCTAGAGCTGGGAAAGCTGATCCTGAACCAGCATACTTCAGGCACAACCAATAATGATTTTACTTTTTGCTTAAGTATTGTAACCACCAGTGCACGTTTGGCAGTTCAAATCGAGTTAAAATAGGACTGGGGGAAAACATCTCTAAAGAAAAACACAAGGCACATTAGGCTATAGCCGATATATCTCTTACCTTTTAGGATGATCCGATCTCAAGACAATCAAATAAAACTGTAAAATGGATAACTAGTTGAATATCTGCTATATCCTTCTCCTATTGCAATTCTGATAAGATCTTATTTAAAAAAAAAAAAAAAACTATGACAAACACTGATGTTGATTGCGCGCTATAGTTGTAAGAGTCCTCTATTGTCAACGTCTCAGTACTGTTTCCTCCTTTCAAATTCCGTTTACCTTTCAGTCCTCAGTACAGCGAGGGGCAACATGTGAATTGCTACCATGCGCTACACGTGCTGAACTGTGTGCACGGCCACGATTGGTTAGCACTTGATACAAAACGCTGCCATTGGTTGAGAATATAACCACTCAGTGACTACCTAAATACTGATTGGCCAGTAACTTACTTGTCACGCTTTTCTCTCACTGCACGTGTCAGACGTGTGGAAGGCTGTGGCCTTTTAGTCAGCAAGGAAAAACACGAGGCAGTAACCACAGGGTTTATATAGTGTGGCTGAGGTGTCCTGCATTATCATAATGTAAGGCTAGTGATTAGATGGTACTTACGGTTTCAGACTCCACGTGTTGAACACGGGACAACAACTGATGTCATCAGCTATGGATCAGCCTGATGATGATGCACCAGAGCTGGGGCAATTAATAAATGGATAATGGTCGAGTTAGGGTGGCTACCAACTAAACTCAGCAAAAAAAGAAACGTTCTCTCACTGTCAACTGCGTTTATTTTCAGCAAACTTAACATGTGTAAATATTTGTATGAACATAACAAGATTCAACAACTGAGACATAAACTGAACAAGTTCCACAGACATGTGACTAACATAAATTGAATAATGTGTCCCGGAACAAAGGTTGGTCAAAAGTAACAATCAGTATCTGGTGTGGCCACCAGCTGCATTAAGTACTGCAGTGCATCTCCTCCTCATGGACTGCACCAGATTTGCCAGTTCTTGCTGTGAGATGTTACCCCACTCTTCCACCAAGGCACCTGCAAGTTCCCGGACATTTCTGGGGGGAATGGCCCTAGCCCTCACCCTCCGTTCCAACAGGTCCCAGACGTGCTCAATGGGATGGAGATCAGGACTCTTCGCTGGCCATGGCAGAACACTGACATTCCTGTCTTGCAGGAAATCACGCACAGAACGAGCAGTATGGCTGGTGGCATTGTCATGCTGGAGGGTCATGTCAGGATGAGCCTGCAGGGTACCACATGAGGGAGGAGGATGTCTTCCCTGTAACGCACAGCGTTGAGATTGCCTGCAACGACAACAAGCTCAGTCCGATGATGCTGTGACACACCGCCCCAGACCATGACAGACCCTCCACCTCCAAATTGATCCCGCTCCAGAGTACAGGCCTCGGGTGTAACACTCATTCCTTCGACGATAAACGCGAATCCGACCATCACCCCTGGTGAGACAAAACCGCGACTCATCAGTGAAGAGCACTTTTTGCCAGTCCTGTCTGGTCCAGCGACGGTGGGTTTGTGCCCATAGGCAACGTTGTTGCCGGTGATGTCTGGTGAGGACCTGCCTTACAACAGGCCTGCAAGCCCTCAGTCTAGCCTCTCTCAGCCTATTGCGTTCAGTCTGAACACTGATGTAGAGATTGTGCGTTCCTGGTGTAACTCGGGCAGTTGTTGCCATCCTGTACCTGTCCCGCAGGTGTGATGTTCGGTTGTACCGATCCTGTGCAGGTGTTGTTACACGTGGTCTGCCACTGCAAGGACGATCAGCTGTCCGTCCTGTCTCCCTGTAGCGCTGTCTTAGGCGTCTCACAGTACGGACATTGCAATTTATTGCCCTGGCCACATCTGCAGTCCTCATGCCTCCTTGCAGCATGCCTAAGGCACGTTTACGCAGATGAGCAGGGACCCTGGGCATCTTTCTTTTGGTGTTTTTCCGAGTCAGTAGAAAGACCTCTTTAGTGTCCTAAGTTTTCATAACCGTGACCTTATTTGCCCTTAACGACCGTTCCACAGGTGCATGTTCATGAATTATTTATGGGAAACAGTGTTGAACAAGCATGGGAAACAGTGTTTAAACCCTTTATAATGAAGATCTGTGAAGTTACTTGGATTTTTACTAATTATCTTTGAAAGACAGGGTCCTGAAAAAGGGACATTTCTTTTTTTGCTGAGTTTAGTAGATAGTTAACATTTTGTTCTAGTGGGGTAGGCATGCATATTCTGGATTTGTCCAAAACTGCCATGCATGTATTACTCCCATTTAGTGTATCTTTGTTAAAGCTGCAATATGTAACATTTTGGACAACCCAACCAAATTCACATAGACATTTTAGTTATAAATATTTAATTCTCATTGAAAGCAAGTCTAAGAAGCTGTAGATTTGTTCAATGTGCTTCTTTATCTATGCTGCCCGTTCTTAAGTTTTGTTTTTGTGTCTATTACTTTCGGTTTTGTACACCAGCTTCAAACAGCTGAAAATACAATATTTTTTGTTGTGGAAAATATATTAAAATATATTATATGGTTTAGACGGTACAATGATTCTCTAAACTCTGCTTGCTTGTTTTGTCACAAACTGAAATTAGGCCAACTATTAGTATTTTAGCAAGAAGGAAATTAGTGATTTTTGCATAGTGCACCTTTAATTAGTGTAGATAAGGTATTCCCAAGTACGCGCAAAGCAGTCAGGGGTACGCCAAATAAAAATGTGATTCACATTTAAATATATATATATTTTTTCTTCACATTTTCAAACAGTACATTTATATTTCCAACGGTGCTATACGTACATTTGGGTGAGTTTTTTTCTCACCTGAGTAGCCTCGTTTCACTGCCAAAAATAAAATGAAACCATCTAGTATTCAGCGAAATAACAACACAATGTCAAATATAGGTAGCCTAGTCAAATAATTACCATCCAATCACATTAACCGTTACTCTCTCACGGGAAACCTTCACTCTTGCGCAGACATTTAGAAACGAAACATGACAATTTGAAAAATAAGCCACGGCAGTTTTTTGAGCAAGAATAAAGACGACTTTCGAGTAGTAAGACATGTATAAAAGCAACAGATACCATTAATTAGAAGGGGCTAGAAGCGTCTTATATTGTGAGCTACCGAGTGGCTAGAACAGGCAAGCCCCATACTATTGTGGAGGACTTAATTCTTCCTGTTGCCGCAGATATGGCTGGGACAATGCTGGGGGAAAAGGCCCAAAAAAAACTATTCAGACAATGCCTTCATCAAACAACACTGTTTCACGAAGCATCAGTGACATGGCAGGAGATGTTTTGAAACAATTACTGCTTCGCATATAAGCCAGTGAATTCTATGCGTTACAGCTGGATGAGTCAACAGACTTGGCGGGCCTGGCACAGCTCCTGGTATATATCCGTTACGTTTATGGGGGATCAATTAAGGAAGACATCCTCTTCTGCAAACCACTGGAAACCAGGACAACATGAGAGGATATTTTTAAAGTACTGGACAGCTTTGTGACATCAAACGGAATTTGGTGGTCAAGCGGTGTTGGTAT
This sequence comes from Brachymystax lenok tsinlingensis, assembly GCA_030435695.1. Classification (NCBI taxonomy): domain Eukaryota; kingdom Metazoa; phylum Chordata; class Actinopteri; order Salmoniformes; family Salmonidae; genus Brachymystax; species Brachymystax lenok. The sequence goes on from CM059799.1 coordinate 36,604,602, forward strand.
CTGTACTGATGGCGCAAAAGCCATGATGGAGACATAGTGGAGTGGTAACGCTTGTGCAAGCAGGGTAAACAATTGACACGTTTTTTTTAATTGAGAGACGAGCTTAAAGTTTTCTTTACTGCCCATAATTTTCACTTGTCTGACTGCTTGCATGATGACGAGTTTCTCACACGTCTGGCCTATCTGGGTGATGGTTTTTTTCTTGCCTGAATGATCTGAATCTAGGATTGCAGGGACTCTCCGCAACTATATTCAATGTGCAGGACAAAATTGAGGCTATAATTAAGAAGTTGGAGCTCTTTTCTGTCTGCATTAACAAGGACAACACACAGGTCTTTCCATCATTGTATGATTTTTTTGTGTTCAAATGAACTCAAGCTTACAGACAATGTCAAATGTGATATAGCGAAGCACCTGAGTGAGCTGTGTGCGCAAGTACGCAGGTACTTTCCCCAAACAACTGGATTCGTTATCCCTTTCATGCCCTGCCTCCAGTCCACTTACCGATATCGGAACAAGAGAGCCTCATCGAAATTGCAACAAGCGGTTCTGTGAAAATTGAATTTAATCAGAAGCCACTGGCCGATTTCTGGATTGGGCTGTGCTCAGAGTATCCTGCCTTGGCAAATCGCACTGTTAAGACACTGATGCCCTTTCCAACCTCGTACCTATGCGAGAGTGGATTCTCGGCCCTCGCTAGCATGAAAACTAAATACAGGCACAGACTGTGTGTGGAAAAGACTGAGACTCTCTCCACTACAACCCAACATCCTTTCAAGCACAGCCTTCTCATTAACCTGTGGTGAGTTATTCACCTTTTTTTATGAACAAATAAGGTTTAATATGTAAGATGGCTAAATAAAGAGCAAAATTATGGATTATTATATTATTATTTCTACCCTGGCCCTGTAAGAGCTCTTTGTCACTTCCCACGAGCCGTGTTGTGACAAAAACACACACTCATTCCTATGTTGAACAAATGTATCGTATAGCGTGTGTGTGACAGGCTTACAATGATGGCAAAACAACAAGATCTGAGAGTGCGCTGACCCTGGTGCTAGAGGGGGTACGCAGCTGGAGGTTGAATGTTTGAAGGGGTACGGACTATAGAGCGTTTTTGGATGACCCAACCATTCCTAAAACATATCTGATCCAGAAATGAACCGGCCTAATTAATCCAGCAATTACATTTGGAGGTCCTTCCACAATGTTCGTATGGAGTGTTTACAGACATATTCATATCTCTCTCTATCCCAGTCTGTTGTCCCTACTTGCTTCAAAATGTACACCATTGTCCCTGTACCCAAGAAAGTGAAGGTAACTGAACTAAATGACTATCGCCTCGCCCTGTAACACTCACTTGTCATCATGGAGTACTTTGAGCGGCTAGTTAAGGATCATATCACATCCACCTTACCCAACAACCTAGACCAGGGGTGTAAAACTCATTCCATGGAGGGCCTAGTGTCTGCAGGCTTTTGTTTTTTCCTTTCAATTAAGCCCTAGACAACCAGTTGAGGAGTTCCTTACTAATTATCAAACTTAATTCATCAATCAAGTACAAAACCCGCAGACACTTGGCCCTCTGTGAAATGAGTTTGACACCTGTGCCCTAAACCCCCTACAATTTGCATACCGCCCCAACAGATCCATGGATGAAGCAATCACAATCACCCTCACACTGCCCTATCCCATCTGGACAAGAGGAATACCTATGTAAGAATGCTGTTCATCAACTACAGCTCAGCCTTCAACACCATAATGCCCTCCAAGCTCATCACTAAGCTCGTGGCACTGGGTTTGAACCCTGCCCTGTGCAACTCGGTTATGGACTTCCTGACGGGCCGACCCCAGGTGGTGAAGGTAGGCAACACCTCCGCTACGCTGATCCTCAACACGGGTCCCCACAAGGGTGTGTGCGTGCCTAGCCCCCTCCTGTACTCCCTGTTCACCTATGACAGCGTGGCTATGCATGTCTCCTAATCAATCATTTAGTTCTTAGACGACACAATAGTGGTAGGCCTGATTACCAACGACGACAAGACAGCCTAGAGGGAGGAGGTGAGGGCCCTGGCAGAGTGGTACCAGGAAAACAACCTCTCCCTCTCCCTCTACGTCAACAAAACAAAAGAGTTGATCATGGACTTCAGGAACCAGCAGAGGGAGCACGCCCCGAAACACATCGACTGGGCGAGACGCATCGAAAAGCTTCAAGTTCCTTCAAGTTCCTCGGCGTCCACATCACAACCTGAAATGGTCCATCCACAGACAGTGTGGTGAAGGAGGCCTAACAGCACCTCTTCAACCTCAGAAGGCTGAAGAAATTTGTCTTGGTCCACCGAGCCACAGCCTGTTCACCCCGCTACCATCTATAAGGCAGAGACAGTACAGGTGCATCAAAGCTGGGACAGAGAGCCTGAAAAACAGCTTCTATCTCCAGGCCACCAGACAGTTAAATAGTCACCACTAGTCAGCCTCCGCCCAGTACCCTTCCTTGAACTTAGTCACTGTTACTAGCTGGCTACCACCCGATACTCAACCCTGCACCTTCGAGACTGCTGCAGTATGTACAAAGTTATTGACCACTGGTTACTACAATATAATTTTACACTTCATATGCATATACTGTATTCTAGTTAAGGCTCATCCTATATCATTACTGCTGTACACACCTTTTCTACTCATATACTGTCCATAATGTCTATACACATATACAGTACCTTCGGAAAGTATTCAGACCCCTTGACTTTTTCCACATTTTGTTACGTTACAGCCTTATTCTACAATGGATTTAATAGTTTTTCCCCCTCATCAAGGCACTAGTTATATACCGGACTCTGAGATTGCTCATTCTAATATTTGTTAATTATTTTCTTTAAATGTTTTTGATTTGCAAACATAAGCATTTCCCTACACCTGTGTTAACATCTGCAAAAAATATTAGTATTTATTTAACCTTTATTTAACTAGGCAAGTCAGTTAAGAACAAATTCTTATTTACAATGACGGCCTACCTCGGCTAAACCCGGATGACTTTGGGCCAATTGTGCGCCGCCCTACGGGACTCCCAATCACAGCCGGATGTGATTCAGCCTGGATTCGAACCAGGGACTGTAGTGACGCCTCTTGAACTGAGATGCAGTGTCCCCTGCGTTGGTAACCAATAACATTTTATTTGAAACAATAAGAATTTCAGTCTCCACAATTTATATTATAGTCTATCTATAGCCCGCTTTCCAAAATCATTGATTCTGACTTACACCACTTCTCTATTGGAGGTAGTCAGCCGCCATCCGAAAAATTTGCAAATCCATCATAGGTCATGTATTGCCCTACTCCACAATGCCAAGATGATTTGCCCTGGCCAGCAACCTCTGCAGGGCAGCAAGTGCTGATGCTTTTATTGGCGCAAGAGCATGAGCTCACATTGGAGGCCCCCATTTAGAGAAACCAGTGGCTGTGACAACCCATCTGTAGTTCATGCATCTCTGGCAAGGAATGGACTTAAATGGACCGTTAAGGGGTGCACTATATAGGGAATAGGGTACAATTTGGGATGAAGCCAATGTCTTAGGAGACTGAGATCCTGCTGTCATGCATAATTGTTCAAATTCTCCTTTTAAAATGTTACTGCATGATAAAATGAATATATTGTTATCAATTTTCAACCTAATCTATAAATTCAATTGTTATCGACTGTGCAATATGGCACAAAACTATCGAAAATAAAAGTGGTGGGCGCAAGCAAAATGAACCATTGAATTAACCAATCTCAGAAACAAACGTACTAGAAACAAACGTACACAATCAGACAACAATTTATTAAACTTCAGTATTACCACAACTTTTTATCCAGGTGCGAAACACCAATTTGGCTTTGTGTCTAAAATGTTAATAATAGTTTGATGTAAATAGTTAGTCATGTTTCAAACAAGAATGAAGGTTTAATTTCTCAAACAAGACAGACATGCTCTCCTCTGGCACACTGTGCTATAATGAACAGGGAAAATGACCATTCAAAACAGAAGATATCATTTCGATGATAATTTTTTTTCTAAGTGTCAGCCACTAGCCCTAAGGATTGTGGAATACAAATCTTGTTTGATCCAGTTTATTGAAGTTCCCTTCAGAGGACTTTTCTTTCCCCATCCATCTTCCAGCTGGGTAGTGCTCATACTCCTAACTGTCCTCTTTGCACAGATGGAACATAGCCCTCCATCTAGGAGCCGACCCAGGGGTCTTGTCTGTGCGTCCGGGAGATGAAGGAGATCTTCCTGGCCATTTCAGAATGATAGATCCTCTTGCAGTTCTCATAGTTCTCTCGCTGCCTACGCCGACAGGGCTTCTCATAGTAGCGCTTTCGTTTCACCGTTTCGATAATTCCATCCACAGACAGCACTCTTAAGGGTGTAAAATGAGAGAGCAGAGAGAAATGGGTTAGAAGAAGGCCTATACCTGTATAACGTCCATGTAAAATGTTTTATTCTTTGATATGAGGATGTGTTAGCCATTATACGGTCTTATAAAAAAGGCTTATAATATAATGTCTCTGAGTAGTAGGAAATATGAATCCATCTCCAAATGGCTGTTTTCTAGTCAGCATCATGCACGGATAATAAGACATAAGGGGGGGTTATCATAGGACTTAACTAGTCAAAATTAAATCAGAACGTTAAACCCACAGGCTTTAGGTAAAATCGGAATTTCTAATATGCAAGAGGGTTAAGGGAGAGGCTTAGGGAAAGGTAGGCAACCAAGCAGGAAGGGAGGGAAAGCAGTAGAAAATAGCCCCTCCCCGATGGTAGCAATTTTGGGCGATACTGATTTGGTGAGTGTAAACACCGTAGCAAGCTAAATCTTCAGTTCGCTAATTTGAGAACAGGATCCGGCACCGCTCAGTTTTGGACTGTTTCGTTCCAGAACCCATTTGCCATAATCCGGTACCTCTTGTGGCATGAACAATTATTGGGACTGTTTGCAATGTAACATTTTGTATAAAAGCAATCAGAGTTAATTCCAGCTGTCTCCTCTAATTATCATGCCCCCTTAAAAATACGCAATGTGAAAACGTGCCTGTTATTCAACATTTTTTTTATTTGTGTTGGGCCGGCACGGGTTTATGTTTGCACAACATTTTTGCCTACAGACCAATGCGTGGCCGTGTTGCTCACAGAACTAGAATGAGATTCACATTGTATGACATTGCTCCCTCTCTCTGCTCTGATAGACATGAGCCTGCAACTCATATCTCTCCAGCTATGCACTTCATTTACTTCCTTATAGAAGCATTGCGTCGGGAAGGGTGCTGGAGGTGCTGATGAATTGGAACTACTGCGGTTTGTTCAGAAACAAATTAAATAACTCAGAATACTACACCAAGAGTAGGCCTATAATTTAGCCACAAAATCAATAACTTATTTTAAATTGCCTAGCTGTGGATTGTGTGTAGGCCAATCACAAAGCATGCCTACAGTCGGGCAAATCTGTCAGTGAACAGCATCAAATAAAATGTTATTTTGTGGAGAATACAACAGATGTAGACCTTACAGTGAAATGCTTACTTACAAGCCCTTAACCAACAATGCTTTAAGAAGTTAAGAAAAATAAGTGAAGTAAAAAAAATTAAAATAGAAGTAACAAATAAACAGCAGCAGTAAAATAACAATAGCGAGGCTATATACAGGGGATACCGGTACAGAGTCAATGTGCGGGGGCACCGGTTAGTCGAGGTAATATGTACATGTAGGTAGAGTTAAAGTGACTATGCATAGATAATAAAAAGAGTAGCAGCAGCGTAAAAGAGGGGACTGGGTAGCCCTTTGATTAGCTGTTCCGGGAGTCTTATGGCTTGGGGGTAGAAGCTGTTAATAAGCCTCTTAGACTTGGCGCTCAGGTACCGCTTGCCGTGCGGTAGCAGAGAGAACGGTCTATGACTAGGGTGGCTGGAGTCTTTGACCATTTTTAGGGCTTTCCTCTGACACCTCCTGGTATAGAGGTCCTGGATAGCAGGAAGCTTGGCCCCAGTGATGTACTGGGCCGTTCGCACTACCCTCTGTAGTGCCTTGCGGTCGGAGGCCGAGCAGTTGCCATACCAGGTAGTGATGCAACCAGTCAGGATGCTCCTGATGGTGCAGCTCTAGAACCTTTTGAGGATCTGAGGACCCATGCCAAATCTTTTCAGTCTCCTGAGGGGAATAGGTGTTGTCGTGCCCTTTTCACGACTCTTGGTGTGTTGGGACCATGTTAGTTTGTTGGTGATGTGGACGCCAAGGAACTTGAAGCTCTCAACCTGCTCCACTACAGCCAGTAGTCAGTCTCTGACCTCCTCCCTATAGGCTGTCTCATCGTTGTCGGTGAACAGGCCTACCACTTGTGTCATGGGCAAACTTGATGGTGTTGGAGTCATGCCTGGCCATGCAGTCATGAGTGAATAGGGAGTAGAGGGGGGACTGAGCACACACCCCTGAGGGGCCCCCGTGTTGAGGATTAGCGTGGCGGATGTGTTGTTACCTACCCTTACAACCAGTTGTAGAAGGTGTTTAGTCCCAGGGTCCTTAGCTTAGTGATGAGCTTTGAGGGCACTATGGTGTTGAACGCTGAGCTGTAGTCAATGAATAGCATTCTCACATATGTGTTCCTTTTGGGCTAGCGTAGAGGCAGTTCGGAGATTAAACGGAAGGGGGTCACATTCAGGAGGTTTCACACAATCGCGGGGAAACACAGATTGGAAAGCTGCTGAAAAGTGATGACAAATATCTGTCAGTAGACTAACAAATACATAAGCAAAAGTATGTGGACACCTGCTCGTCAAACATCTCATTCCAAATTCATTAATATGGAGTTGATCCCCCTTTGCTGCTAGAACAGCCTCCACTCTTCTGGGAAGACTTTCCACTAGATGTTGGAACATTGCTGCAGGGACTTGCTTCCATTCAGCCACGAGCATTAGTGAGGTCAGGCACTGATGTTGGGCGATTAGGCCTGGCTTCGCAGTCAGCGTTCCAATTCATCCCAAAGGTGTTCGATGGGGTTGAGGTCAGGGCTCTGTGCAGGTCAGTCAAGTTCTTCCACACCGATCTCGACAAACCATCTCTGTATGGACCTTGCTTTGTCATGCTAAAACAGGAAGGGCCTTCCCCAAACTGTTGGAAAAAGTTGGAAGCACAGAATTGTCTAGAATGTCATTGTATGCTGTAGCGTTAATATTTCCCTTCGCTGGAACTAAGGGGCCTAGCCCGAACCATGAAAAACATCCCCAGATCATTATTCCTCCGCCACCAAACTTTACAGTTGGCACTTTGTATTTGCGCAGGTATCTCCTGGCATCTGCCAAACCCAGAATCGTCTGTCGGACTGCCAGATGGTGAAGCGTGATTCATCACTCCAGAGAACGTGATTCCACTGCTCCAGACTCCAATGGCGGCGAGCTTTAAACCACTCTAGCCGATGCTTGGCAATGCGCATGGTGATCTTAGGCTTGTGTGCGGCTGCTTGGCCATGGAAACCCATTTCATGATGCTCCCGGCAAGCAGTTATTGTGCTAACGTTTCTTCCAGAGGCCATTTGGGACTCCATAGTGAGTGTTGAAACCGAGGACAGATGATTTTTACGCGCTACAAGCTTCAGCACGCGGTGGTTCCTTTCTGTGAGCTTATGTGGCTTACCACTTCGCGGCTGAGCCATTGTTGCTCCTAGAGACGTTTCTGACGAACTGACTTGTTGGAAAGGTGTCATCCTATGATAGTGCCACGTTGAAAGTGACTGAGCACTTCAGTACAGGCCATTCTAGTGCCAATGTTTGTCTATGGCTGCGTGCTCGATTTTATACCCCTGTCAAACAACGAGTGTGGCTGGAATAGTTGAATCCACTAATTTCCAAAGGTATCAACTTCCAAATAGGCCTATTGAGTGAAGAGCATTGTTTTTACTAAGTAAAACGAGAGAAACAGGCTTTAGCACGAGCGCGTCGGCCATCGCCAGTGAGTGAGTTGCGCATCAACGGGCGAGTCAGTGAAACTGGAAAGCTTTTTTAGGATTATAATTTCATCCTCATATTGTACAATGTGTCTCCACATACCTAAATATTGGTCACGTACACATATTTAGCAGATGGGCTAATAGTGGGCTAATAGTGTAAGAAATAACACAAAAAAAAACGAAATACTGCAGTTGCTTAGGAGCTAGAAGCAGAGCTTCCATGTCTGTCAGCGCCAGCTCACTGTTTTTGAAATGCTTTGCTTCCGGTCGTTTTTATTTATCTCAGATTCTCAGTTTGTCAGTGTTAAAGTAGCCTGTCATTTAGATCATTTGTGAGGTATTAAAAAAGATTATGCTAAAGTCTAAAATTATATAGAATTGCATGAAATGCGTTTATAAAAAGGTCAACATTTTCCTAGACCCTAGGCAAAAAAAGAAAAAGCCCAATTAGTGCAACTTCTGCAAGCGCCTCTAATATACTGCTCTATACCAGCACCCAAAAGTGATGATAATGCATGCAATGGACAGCCCCTATCTATCTGTGCTAGCTACTAACATTAGTATGACAAGTACCATAGATGGGTTATTACTTTGACAACACTGAACCAGAATCTGGGTTTACAGGAGACGTTGAACGTGGCGGTTATCCTTTAAACCCAGGCAGCGACCATTCAACTTGACATTCACCAGCTTGTTTACGCTTAATAATGTCAAAATACGTTCGGTACTACCTAACGAATGGGGTTTCGCTGTTCAGCCGTCATCATTACTCCCGTTAGTCATCATTACTCCCGTTACGGCCAGTATTGTACCTCCAAAAAAAGGTCTAGATAAAAAAGTTTACAACCGAAATGCTTGTTTTTGACGAAGTGCGCACGCGCCAAACCCACCTCCTGCAACATGAGTCATGTCATTAAAACACACTAAACAACGACTGTCTAGAAATACACAATCACAATGCCTAATTTACTTACATGAAATATTATTACATTGCGTGGAGCGCGGGTGAAAACAAATTACGTTCATCCACTGTTCTAGGCGATAGAATCAATGACCTTTCCTGCTGTTGGATCGACGACCTCTGCGTGGCTGTAACTCGTCATTTTAGTGGAGGTGCAGGAGGGAACGTCACTTTGTCAAAAACAAGACTTCAGATTTTTTCCAGATGCATTTTTTTCGGTTACCATGTAACTTTTTATTTCTAGCTTTTTTGGAAGTACATACCGGCCGTAATAATAGTTTCGCTGAGCAACTATCGTCCTTTGGTAAGTAGCCTACCGAATGGATTTTGACATTTAAGCTTGCAAAACGGGTGAACGGCAAGTTGAACGTCTGCTACCTGGGCGTAAAAGGACAATCGCCAAATTCAACGTTTACCGTAAACCCAAAGCGTGCCTGTCTACACCCGGAGTCATGTCGGAATGACAATGATCAAGTCAGCTACGTTGGAACGACGATGTTCAAATAATAAGCGGACTTACAATAGCTAGGTATCTCAGTAACTTTAAAAGACATGTGGAAATATTTTACCTATTTAGAGCCTTGTAAGCAGCGTCGATATTTCCCTCTTGGACCATCACCGTCCGGGCAACAAAACGAAGGTGGTTCGCCATGTTGTGGCTGATGCAGTCGTCCGGGTGGCAGCAAAAGACTACGAAATCTTATGTTCCGCACTAATAGGAAATTGGAATCAGAAAATCGCATTCAACACTAGATGGTGCTACATCGACATCCTATCCTGTGGTTAAGCTTTGCTTTTGTCATGCACTCAACATAAGTACGTTTGATTAGATTCGACAAAATAAGATTTATGTTTCATAATCATGTCAATAAATGTTGAATTACTACTAACCAGGTAGCTCTGTTTTATAAAAGCCACATCAATATGTTGGTACTAGTCTTGTTGTTTTTATTACGTTACATTTCTTCCCTGTTTCCACCACTGACGCTAACATTTCTCAACACAAAATGGCCATATGGAGTGCATAATTAATGTAGCAATATTCATTACACTCAGCTCCGTTTTAAATCCATAATTTCAGGTCATCCATGAATTAAAATAAAATTCATGAATTCATGAAAATAATATTTTTAGGCTTTTTTTCAATTATTGAATTGAATGTCAATCATCACATCATCTGAATTGAAATGGAATTTGCCCTATGAAGACACAAAGACGCATTCATACATTGGGAATGACTGTTACCCTCAATTGCTCCTCTGTGATTATGTCCTGTAAAATGAGAATGCATTCAGGGGAAACATGAACAATCAAGGGATTAGAAAGGAAACCGGTCATCATAACAACAGGGACTAGATGTCCTCACATTTTTACAGAGGACCTTCTCCTCTCCTTTATCTAACTCAGTCCTCAGCTGGGCCTCTTAGCCTCATAGGCTATGTCCAAGTGGAACCCTATTATCTATATAGTGCACTCCTTTTTAAAGGTCTCTGGTCAAAAGTAGTGCACTATGTAGGGGTATAGGATTCAATTTCAGACCTATCCATATTCTTCAGGGAGAGATGAAAGGGGGTGAGGTCAGCCAACAGTGAGTGCGGGACTGTACATCTCATTCAAATGATGAAGTATGTTATTATGCTGGGGGGGAGAGGGGGGTAGCTAGAAACGTTTACCACTGGAATATTTTGCAAACAACATAGGTACATGTTTTGGGTTGAATTTTTGGGGGTTGGTAGAGTACACATTATTAGGTTTCCAGGGGTATTAGTTCTGATCCAGACTTGTTGAAATGTTCTTGGCAGGAGGGAGAGGAGGAGAAGAGGAGAGGGAGGGGGGTTGTAAGAGGCTGTGGAGGAGACGGAACCAGTGGGACAGAATTGGTTGGTAATTACCTCTTGACATTTGGAGAGAGAGAGGTGTACAAATACTTTAACTATTTGCACATCATTACAACACTATAAAGACATAATATGACATTTGAAATATCTTTGTTCTTTTGGAACTTTTGTGAGTGTAATGTTTACTGTACATTTTTTTATAGTTTATTTCACTTATGTTTATTATCTATTTCACTTGCTTTGGCATTGTAAACATATGTTTCTCATGCCAATAAAGCCCTTTGAAATTGAATTGAGAGGTTTGTTTAATTTTACACCCTCACCCTGTCTCCTCTCTGTTGTTGGGGTCCATTTGACTTTGGTCTCTCACTCTGTTAAATATGCAACACTTTTAAAGGCTGACAAATTGTATGGTCGCAAACTCATTTGCTCACTTTCCCCTAGATTTTCTTATTGCAATATGAAAAAAATGAGTTGCTTGAATGTCATGATTTTGGAAGAGAGAATTTTCACTAGAGTGCAACCAAAGGGATGGAGAGAGGTACCGTTGAAGTCGGAAGTTTACATACACTTAGGTCATTAAAACTCGTTTTTCAACCACTCCACAAATTTCTTGTTAACAAACTATAGTTTTGGGAAGTTGGTTAGGAAATGTACTTTGTGCATGACACAAGTCATTTTTCCAACAATTGTTTACAGACTGATTATTTCACTTATAATTCACTGTATCACAATTCCAGTGGGTCAGAAGTTTACGTTCACTAAGTTGATTGTGCCTTTGAACAGCTTGGAAAATTCAAGAAAATGATGTCATGGCTTTAGAAGCTTCTAACTAACATAATTCGAGTCAAATGGAGGTGTACCTGTGGATGTATTTCAAGGCCTACCTTCAAACTCAGTGCCTCTTTGCTTGACATCATGGGAAAATCAAAAGAAATCAGCCAAGAGCTCAGAAAATAAATTGTAGACCTCCACAAGTCTGGTTCATCATTGGGATCAATTTCCAAATGCCTGAAGGTACCACGTTTATCTGTACAAACAATAGTACGCAAGTATAAACACCATGGGACCACACAGCCGTCATACCGCTCAGGAAGGAGACGAGTTCTGTCTCCTAGAGATGAACATACTTTGGTGCGAAAAGTGCAAATCAATCGCAGAACAACAGCAAAGGACCTTGTGAAGATACTGGAGGAAACTGGTACAAAAGTATCTATATCCACAGTAAAACTAGTCCTATATCGACATAACCTGAAAGGCCGCTCAGCAAGGAAGAAGCCACTGCTCCAAAACCGCCATAAAAAAAAAGCCAGACTACGGTTTGCAACTGCACACGGGGACAAAGATCGTACTTTTTTGGAGAAATGTCCTCTGGTCTGATAAAACAAAAATATAACTGTTTGGCCATAATGACCATCGTTATGTTTGGAGGAAAAAGGGGGAGGCTTGCAAGCCGAAGAACACCATCCCAACCGTGAAGCACGGGGGTGGCATCATCATGTTGTGGGGGTGCTTTGCTGCAGGAGGGACCGGTGCACTTCACAAAATAGATGGCATCATGAGGCAGGAAAACTATGTGGATTTTTGAAGCAACATCTCAAGACATCAGTCAGGAAGTTAAAGCTTGGTCGCAAATGGGTCTTCCAAATGGACAAGACCCCAAGCATACTTCCAAAGTTGTGGCAAAACGGCTTAAGGACAAAAAAGTCAAGGTATTGGAGTGGCCATCACAAAGCCCTGACCTCAATCCCATAGAAAATGTGTGGGCAGAACTGAAAAAGTGTGTGCGAGCAAGGAGGCCTACAAACCTGACTCAGTTACATCAGCTCTGTCAGGAGCAATGGGCCAAAATTCACCCAACTTATTGTGGAAAACTACCCGAAACGTTTGACCCAAGTTAAACAATTTGAATGCAATGCTACCAAATACTAATTGAGTGTATGTACACTTGAAAAACTGAGTTTAAATGTACTTGGCTAAGGTGCATGTAAACTTCCGACTTAAACTGTATAAGGAAGAGATAGTTGTCTTTCTTCAGTTACTTATAATAGAGGTCTGTTGTTTTGTAAACACATAAACAAGTAAAGACAAGAAACTGTGTTCTGTTCCAGAGAGGTCTAGAACGTATCATCTCATTGGGAAGCATTTCAAGATTTCTGAGGCCTATGTGTCAAACAAGAACAATTTATGTGCTTTAAGGTAGCTTATTCTTGAATCAATTGGTGAATGTAATTAGGCATGATTACAAATATATATTAATATTTATGTATTTGTATTTATATTTAAATAAGTAAAAGGGAGTGAAGGACTTGTAACCCATATTATGTTTTGATTGATTTATTGATATATTGTCAGTATGGTATATGCAATTTTCTAATGTGCTCATTGATAAGAGCCAGTCCATGATAGGAAATATCCTCATATAGATGATTGCCATGGGTCATTGATTGGCATCACCTCACTCCAGATTTCTTTTCTTGGTGTCATCTCATCTCATTGCCCTCTGCACTTCCTTCTCTCCTCTTTCTACAGGAGCTAACCCAACCTATCTGATTTCACATTCCAAAATCTTAAACTTCTTTAGGATGCGATCCTCTTTAACAAACTTGACGTTTTCGATAGGACCGACGATACCCTTTTCTTATCCTATCACTCACTTGCCCAAATTCTTGTTTTGAGTTCCACAACCAGATTTACCGCACTGGCGCCATTCAACTTCAAAGTGCAAGCATACTTTCTTAATAAGGGGTTATGTTCTTGCAGTTTGTTTGGCAATAAAATCCCACTCGATAGAACTGGCACTATATAAAAGGTTACACTGTAACCTAATGAAAATGTATCTAGCCTAGCTTACAAAACGCAATATTATATACTGTAATAGTAATAGATATATTTAGGGTCTAGATATCTCAGTAGGCTATTTTACGTGAATATACAGCCCCAATTCCCTGATTCTTCCACCAATGCTCGAGAAGAGGAACAGGCACCTGGGTGGAGCGTGCGCTTTGGTTCCATGAGGGATTATTGCTATTCATTACCACCCAGGGCGCGTTCGGCGTGCTTAGACCAAGCAAGACATAAAACAAAGAAGGGAGTTCAACGACCAGATTGAATCAACCTCTGAAGGAGAGAGAGAGAGAGAGAGAGAGAGAGAGAGAGAGAGAGAGAGAGAGAGAGAGAGAGAGAAAGGGGGAGGCAGATAGAGTAAACAGAGAGGACCAGGTAACGGTACCCAACCTGAGAGACGAAAAGCAAAGGAAAATCAGAGTAGCTGCAAGCAGTTTATATTCACAGGATCAGCAGAGAACTGAATAGTAACGTTTTCTATTTTTTCTGTAAGTATCGACTACTATAGAAATGGACCGTAAAATTGCAGACTTCTCTGGGACGTGGAAAATGAAGACTTCTGAAAACTTTGAAGAACTCTTGAAAGCGTTGGGTGAGTATTTTCATACTGTTATGAACATGGACGTAGCCTTTTGGTTATTATAACGAACATTTGAATGTCTTAATGCACTCTATATATAAACATGTTTGTAGTAGACATGTCTGTAAATGTATAGACTCTTTGATATAGTCTCAGATTATCATAAATTCTACAAATCACTGTTGCACTTATTTATGCAATTGCAATTCTTTTTTTTCAATCTATGGAGCCCTAGCCTTTGTCAGGGATATGTCAAGCATCCCACTCTGGGCTATGGGGTGAAATGTTAAACCAGCTTGGTCTGTGGCCACACACACCACTCAAGTGTTTCTTCTCCTCTGTGCATGTGTTTGGTTTTATGGGTAATTATGAGCTAGCCATATTATTTATAATAATTATCTTGCTTGATTTATTGTTTTAAAAGTTCTTGGTTATCCTTTTTGAGGCACCCGTCCACCTACACACTCAGTCACCTAACACACACGCACACGCACACACACAGAAAGGTCAGAGGAGGGCCAGTCAGTGGCATCCATTAAAATGTAAAGACAAATAACCCGTGGAGGAATGTTATATTTTACCTAGTCATAAACCAAATCCTCATGAGATTGTAATTAAAGCCAGTGTAAACGGGACTATGCCCTGAAATGGGCCCCCTGAAGTGGGCCCCCTCAGTCAGCCGCTACTGAGACTGACATTCCCCCAGTACCCTGGGACTCCTCAACTAACTCGCTCCGGGGGTTTCACTGTGGGCAACAGCAATATATCCCTCCAAAGAGCAATTTCGCTCCAGGCAAAAATTAACTTTTCAATGAGAAGGTTTGTCAGATTTTTATTTAGGGATACGAATGTTAATTTGAATAGGCGAGAGGAATGAAAGTCAGTCTGATATTTCATTCATTTAGTTGAGTAACATCCTGTTATTTGTATGAAAGTCTATGCTAATCATCCCTTAAAGTTGAATGAATGAGAGCACTGTCTGAGATCAAACCCTCCCCTCTGATGTCTTTCCCACTACCCATAAAATAATGGTTATGAATGATAGCTGTGATATGGCTTTTCATCACAATAGATGCATCCCAAATAGCACTGTATTCCATATATAATGTACTACTTTTCAAAAGCCCCATAAGGCCCTGTTCAAAAGTAGTGCACTATATAATGAATAGGGTGCCATTTAGGACGCATCCAATGTCTCCATTCTCCATCTACTCCTGTGATACCTTATTGGTCCCCTATGACCAGGTGTGAACGTGTTTGTCCGGAAGATAGCCGTGGCTGCAGCCTCCAGGCCTGCAGTAGAGATCACCCAGCAGGGAGAGAGCCTCTCCATCCAGACCTCCACCAGCGTACGCACCACCCATGTCTCCTTTACCGTGGGACAGTCCTTTAATGAGACCACAGTGGACGGACGCCTCTGCACGGTAAATACTCAATTTCCACGCTCTTCACCTTCATCTCTACATATGTTGCATTAAATATTTTTGTTATTATGTGTGCATATTTTGCCAGGACTCAGTGTATGAAATCAGGGGTCTGTATAAGCATGTGGAAATAATCAGTGTGTAACTTGATAGTTGTTCTTGGTGATGGTTTACTATTCTTATTTTTTCTATGATTTGTAGAGGGCAGCAAACATAATGTCTAACAGACTTGAGGAAGCAGGAACATGTTGCAACAGTACTGAGTACCAAATGAGAAGCCTCAGGGTCACACACAGATCTACTGTGTCTTTCTATCTAACCACTTCACTACAACATGCAGTGTCATTTATCTATTAAATCCTTGCTTGTTCTTCCTCCTATGACCTCCAGAGTACCCCTCGCTGGGAGACAGATAGCAAGATCAGCTGTGAGCAGATTTTGCAGAAAGGGGAGGGCCCTAAGACTGCCTGGACCCGTGAAGTGACCAATGATGGTGAACTGATTTTGGTAAAGCGTCCATTTTTATTGCCTACAAACGGTAATCCTATTCCTGTATTTACATGTTAGGCTTTAACTGTATTTGGGGGCAAATATATGTGTTTGATTTATCAGAGTTTTGTATTAATTTAGTTGTAATTTTCTTTCAGATAATGAGCGCTGGGGATGTCGTGTGCACCAGAGTGTATCAACGAGAATGAAAACATTCAAGACTGTCAAACTTTTCATTTTGTGCCTCTTTTTTCACATTTCTTAATTTCTACCTGTTTCGTTTGCTTATTCCATCTTCCAGTCATTCAGATTGTGGTTAACAAGATGTCAGTGGTGTGTGTTTTGTCAGACAGAGTTTGACTATTGTGAAAGCCTTGTGTCAGTTTATTTGGATGTCTAATGTTCTCGTATTAGCTTGTAATGGTATCATACTTCCTACACAACCAAAGCTGTATTTATTCTCAGTATACCGCATGAAAACCCATCCATATTTTTGTTCAATTTTTTTTTTTACCAAAGCAACTGTAAACCATACTCAAAATGTTAAAACAATTACAAATTGATCATGTATTTCCAAAACCTGATTTTATTAGCTTTCTGAAACAAACTGATTCAAACCAAGGACTTGTCCATCATCGCTGATCTGGCTTTCTCTCTCCATACCACCTTTCAACTTCTCCTATCCCATGCCTAAGATCTTTCGATGCATCCCTCATTTGTTTTCCATCCCTCCCTGCCACTTCCATGCCACTTGGCCTCTTTGGCAAGTAGCCTAGCAGTTAATTGCGTTGGGCTAGTAACCAAAAGGTTGCTGATTCGAATCCCCGAGTGTGTGGAAAATGTGGAAAAATCAGCCATTCTGCCCTTGAGCAAGGAAGATAACCCCCAATGACAACTGCTGCCCTTCTCTCCTCCACACCCTTTTCTCTATGTGCTCTCATCCCTCACCATTTTGTTCATTTAGAGTTTTTTAAACTCCAAGAGAGAATCCATATTTTATGAACAACACTGTGTCTGAGAGACATTTGGCAAGAACAAGGGGAAAAACCGGGAGTGGTAAGGAAAGAGTGAGAGAGTGAGGGACCATAACAAAATAAGTTCATATTGAGAACGGTGCTATTCCCTCCGCTGTCCTTCGCAGCTGTACCTACTTACAGTATGAGCTCAATAAAAGGTTCCCCACCCCCTTTTCCCTGGACTCGGCCCACACCCAGTTACAAAGGGTAAAATGACTGCCTCTGATTTGTGTGAAGACGCTTGTAGCTGCTCTCCGACTCTCCCACACACCTCTGAACTGGACAGCCGAAACAAAATACAGTCACACTTACATTAGCACATACTTGGGAGGACTGATCAGTTCTCAGAAAATAATGGATTGAAGAATGGATTGAACAGTGCAGGGTCTCTCGCGCACTTCCTGAGGAGAGAGAATTCTTACTCTGTCCATAGGCAGTGATGGTTTTTCCAGATATGCAGACGGTGTGCCAAGGGTCCCAAATGGCATCCTATTGCCTATATAGCGTTCTGGTCATAAGTAGTGCACTATGTAGAGAACTCACTGGGTAAGTGAGTGAGTGAATGAATGAAGTGAGAGTTTGTTATGTAACTTGAGGTGAATAGCTCCCGTTTCAAACAGACAGTTCAGCCAAAAGTGTTTATGCATTCATCCAAACTTAATTAATCCATACTGTATTTTTTTTTAAACGGTCCTTCCGCTCTGGTCTGAAAATTATTATGCTTGTTTGGCCGGGTTGCCAGCTCTAGGAAGAGTCTTGGTGGTTCCAAACTTGATAGAGGCCACTGTGTTTTTGGGGACATTCAATGCTGCCAACATTTTTTGATTACCCTTCCCCAGAATTGTGTTGAGACACAATCTTGTCTCGGAGCTCTACCGACAATTCCTTCGACCTCATGGCTTGGTTTTCGCTCTTTTAACAGTGGGACCTTATATAGACAGGTGTGTGCCATTCCAAATCATGTCCAATCAATTGAATTTACCACAGGTGGACTCCAATCAAGTTGTAGAAACATCTCAAGGATGATCAATGAAAACAGGATGCAACTGAGTTCAATTTCAAGTCTCATAGCAAAGGATCTGAATACTTATGTTAATAAGGTATTTCTGTTTTAGATTTTGAATACATTTGAAAAAAAACAAAAATGGAGTATTGTGTGTAGAAAAATGGGGAACTATTTTTATTTAATCAATTCTAGAATAAGGCTGTAACATGTGGAAAATGTGGAAAAAGTCAAGGTGTCTGAATACTTTCCAAATGTACTGTATATGTGATCAGAGGCGTCATGCCTATAGGGGGCTCGGGCACGTGCTCCGCCAGATTTGTCCTGTTATTGTTTCTCTGTAATACTACTAGCCACCTAGCAATTTTATGAAGTTGGCTTTAGCTAGTCCAGATAGGTTCCCAATCTCCCAACCTCATAACTTCACTGAACAAAAATATAAACGCAACATGCAACAATTTCAAAGATTTTACTGAGTTAAAGTTTATATAAGGAAATCAGTCAATTGAAATAAATTCATTAGGCCCTAGTCTATGGATTTCACACGACTGGGAATACAGATATGCATCTGTTGGTCGAGGATACCTTAAAAAAAAGGTGGGGGCATGGATCAGAAAATCAGTCAATAGCTGGTGTGACCACCATTTGCCTCATTCAGCGCGACACACCTCCTTTGCATAGAGTTGATCAGGCTGTTGATTGTGACCTGTGGAATATTGTCCCACTCCTCTTCAATGGCTGTGCAAAGTTGCTGGATATTTGTTAAAAATTTATAATTTTTTTATTTAACCTTTATTTAACTAGGCAAGTTAGTTAAGAACAAATTCTTATTTACAATGACGGGCTACCAAAAGGCAAAAGACCTCCTGCAGGGACGGGGGCTGGGATTTTAAAAAACAACAACAAAAAAAAAACATAAATATAGGACAAAAATATCACGACAAGAGAGACAACACAACACTGCATAAAGAGAGACCTAAGACAACAACATAGCAAGGCAGCAACACATGACAACACAGCATGAGGTGATGGCAGCAGATGAATGGCAAGACAATGGGCCTCAGGATCTCGTCACGGTATCTCTGTGCATTCAAATTGCCATCGATAAAATGCAATTGTGTTCATTGTCTGTAGCTTACGCCTGCTCATACCATAACTCCACCGCCACCATGGGGCACTCTGTTCACAACATTGAAATCAGCAAACTGCTCGCCCAAATGATGCCATCGATGCTGTCTGCCATCTTCCCAGTAAAGTTGAAACCGGGATTCATCTGTGAAGAGCACACTTCTCCAGCGTGCCAGTGGCCATCGAAGGTGAGCATTTGCCAATTGAAGTCGGTTACGACGCCAAACTGCAGTCAGGTCAAGACCCTGGTGAGGACGACGAGCAAGCAGATGAGCTTCCCTGAGAAAGTTTCTGACAGTTTGTGCAGAAATTCTTTGGTTGATTCTTTGAAGATCTTCCTCTGTTTGCAATCCCAAGGGTCCCAGGAACACAAAGAATGGTCGTTTTGTTCGATAAAGTCCTTCTTTATATCCCAAAAAGTCATTTTAGTTGGCGCCATGGAGTTCTGTAATCCAGTCGTTCAACACGCAGACAAAGAAATCCCAAAAGTACAGGTAAAGTTCGTCCAAACAAGCCAAACGATGTTTCTAATTAATCCTCAGGTTGTCAAATATCTAAATAAAGGATAATATTTCAGACGGAAAACAGTCTGTTCAATAGGAAAGAAAAAATAACGAGGACCGCGCACCCATTCACGCGCGCAAAACTGTAATGTCCGTTTCAACAGCCACTTGAAAGAACCTCAATTCCTTGTTCGTTTTTCAAAAAACAAGCCTGAAACCATGTCTAAAGACTGTTGACATCTAGTGGAAGCCATAGGAACTGCAATCTGGGAGCTAATTCCCTCTGTAGCCAATAGCAAGTCAATGGAAAAACTGTGACATAAAAAAAAAACATTTTCCGGATGAATTTTCCTCGGGTTTGCGCCTGCCATATCAGTTCTTTTATACACACAGACATTATTCTAACAGTTTTAAAAACTCCAGAGTGTTTTCTATCCAATGCTACCAACTATATGCATATCCTTCTGGGCCTGAGTAACAGGCAGTTTACTTTGGGCACGTCAGACTCTCCGTACTTCCCGAACACTGCCCCCTAGCCTGTAGAGGTTAACGACCGTTCCACAGGTGCATGTTCATTAATTATTTATGGTTCATTGAACAAGCATGGGAAACAGTGTTTAAACACTGAAGATGTGTGAAGATGTTTGCTTTTTTACTAATTAGGAATGAGTTTACTTTCTGCTCTGCTTATGTAGCTAATGCTTCCTGGCTTGCGTAGGATTTGTGTTTGCTCAAAACCCAATACTTTCTGCTCTGCTTGTGTAGCCAGTGCTTCCTTCCTTGAGTAAGATGGCTACTGGTAAGAGTAAGTTCAAAAAGGCTAACCAGCTGAGTTTGAACATCCGACCCTGCCCTAGGGCATGTGGTTTCACAATGAAAATTAATGTTACTCACGAGTGCTGTCTTGTTTGCCTGGGGTGGAAACACACTCATGGGGAAATGGGGTTGTCTGAGGCCGGAAGAGAGCAGCAGCGGTGTCATCCCAGCCGAGTGAGGCTCATTCCGGTTTTTCTGGCAGTGTTCTCTTTGGCCGTCTTCTCCCCTGCAGCGGACTTCCTCCAGGTTTGGTGGAAGGTATTTACCTCGTGTCCCTGCAGCGGTGAAACGTTCTCTTACTCCTGTTTAAACATTTCGACGATGAGCTAAAGGCGACATGGGATTCCCCTCATTCAGCCAGCCTGGTGCTACCAGGTTATGGCGAGTTAATGAATGTAGAAGGTCAAATCAAATTGTATTGGTCACATACACATGGTTAGCATATGTTATTGCGAGTGTAGAAAAATGCTTGTGTTTCTAGTTTCAGTGCAGCAATATCTAACATGTAATCTAACAATTCTACAACTACAGAAAAACACACATCTAAGTAAAGGAATGGAATAAGAATATATACATATAAATATATGGATGAGCAATGACAGAGTGGCATAGGAAAGATGCTATAGATGGTATAAAATACACTATATACATATGAGATGTGTAATGTAAGATATGTAAACATTATTAATGTGACTAGTGATCCATTTATTAAAGTGGCCAATGATTTCAAGTCTGTACGTAGGCAGCAGCCTTTCTGTGTTAGTGATGGCTGTTTAACATTCTGATGGCCTTGAGATAGAAGCTGTTTTTCAGTCTCTTGGGCCAAGCTTTGATACACCTGTACTGACCTCGCCTTCTGGATGGTAGCGGTGTGAACAGGCAGTGGCTCGGGTGGTTGTTGTCCTTGATTATATTTTTGGCCTTCCTGTGACATCGTGCTGTAGGTGTCCTGGGCAGGTAGTTTGCCAACGGTGATGCGTTGTGCAGACCGCACCACCCTCTGGAGAGCCTTGCAGTTGTGGGCAGTGCAGTTGCCGTACCAGGCGGTGATACAGCCCGTCGTTTACACACCACCAATGAATGGAAAGCTAGCGAGTTACTTAGCTCCAGAGGCTAACAAGGGTGTATCTGAATAAACTGTACCGGTTCTCGGCAGATCAGCTGGAGGAAGTGTACCAGGCTGAAGGTGTGGCGGCCCGGTCGTTGAATGTGGTCACAATGCTGCAGGAGGCGGGGAAGCCGGTTTCAGAGCTCCTCGATAAAATCCATGCCTCAGATTTTTTTCGGCTGGGTCTGTCCCACTGTACTATCCTGGCTGTGGGGAAAATGGTGGGGGTGATTGTAATGGCTCAACGCCACCTCTGGTTGACGCTGTTCCGGATTCCTGAGAAGAACAGGCAGATGTATTTGGATGTGTAATAGGTCTGGTGGTAGCTGGTGCAGAGGAGTCAGGCGCAGGACAGCAGAGATGAGTACCACAAGTAATTTTACTCAAAAACCTTCTCATAACAATCGAGAATAACCAAGCCCACAATACAGACCGTATAAACACAAACAATCACGCACAAAAAACATGGGGAAAACAGAGGGTTAAATAATGAACATGTAATTGGGAAATTGAAACCAGGTGTGTAAAACAAAGACAAAACAAATGGAACGTGACAAGTGGATCGGTGATGGCTAGAAGACCGGTGACGTCGACCGCCGGACGCCGACCGAACAAGGAGAGGGACCGACTTCGGCGTAAGTCGTGACAGTACCCCCCCCTTCCTTGACGCACGGCTCCAGCTGCACGCTGATACCAACCTCGGGGACGACCCGGAGGATGAGGCGCAGGGCAATCCGGATGGAGACGGTGGAACTCCCGCAGTAACAAATGGTCCAAAACGTCCTCCACCGGCACCCAGCATCTCTCCTCCGGACCGTACCCCTCCCACTCCACGAGGTACTGAAGGCCCTCACCCGACGCCTCGAGTCCAGGATGGCTCGAACAGCATACGCCGGGGCCCCCTCGGTGTCCAGAGGGAGCGGAGGAACCTCCTGCACCTCAGACTCCTGGAGTGGACCAGCCACCACCGGCCTGAGGAGAGACACATGGAACAAGGGGTTAATACGGTAATCTGGGGGAAGCTGTAACCTGTAGCAAACCTCGTTCAGTCTCCTCAGGACTTTGAATGGCCCCACAAACCCACAAACCAGCTTCCGGCAGGGCAGGGCAGGCGGAGGGGCAGGTTTCGGGTTTGAGAGCCAGACCCGGTCCCCCGGTGCGAACACCGGGGCCTCACTGCGGTGGCGGTCGGCGCTCGCCTTCTAATGCCTCACGGCCCGTTGCAAGTGCACATGAGCGGCGTCCCAGGTCTCCTCCGAGCACTTAAAACCATTCGTCCACCGCAGGAGCCTCGATCTGGCTCTGATGCCAAGGTGCCAGAACCGACTGATACCCCAGTATGTACTGGAAGGGGGAGAGGTTAGTGGAGGAGTGGCGGAGCGAGTTTTGGGTCATCTCTGCCCATGGGATGAACGCCGCCCACTCCCCCGGCCGGTCCTGGCATTAAGACCGCAGAAACCTACCCACATCCTGGTTTACTCTCTCCACCTGCCCATTAATCTCGGGGTGAAAACCCGAGGTAAGGCTGACCGAGGCCCCCAGACGTTCCATGAACGCCCTCCAGACCCTTCAAGTGAACTGGGGACCTCGATCAGACACTATATCCTCAGGCACCCCGTAGTGCCGGAAGACGTGTGTAAACAGGGCCTCCGCAGTCTGTAGGGCCGTAAGGAGAGGGCAGGACTTAGAAAACCGATCCACAACGACCAGGATCGTGGTGTTACCCTGTGAGGGAGGAAGATCCATGAGGAAGTCCACCGACAGGTGCGACCACGGCCGTTGTGGAACGGGTAAGGGCTGTAACTTCCCTCTGGGCAGGTGCCTAGGGGCCTTGTACTGGGAGCACACCGAGCAGGAGGAAACATAAACCCTCACGTCCTTGGCCAAGGTGGACCACCAGTACTTCCCATTAAGACAGCGCACTGTCAGAGCGATGCCAGGATGACCAGAGGAGGGTGACGTGTGGGCCCAATAGATCAAATGGTCGCGGACAGCAGACGGAACGTACAGACACCCAGCTGGACACTGGAAGGGAGTGGGCTCTGTACGTAACGCCCGCTCGATGTCCATGTCCAGCTCCCACACCCCCAGTGCCAACAGGCAAGAGGCCGGAAGTATGGGAGTGTGATCTATGGACCGCTCCTCTGTGTCGTACATCCTGGACAGTGCGTCTGCCTTAGCGTTCTGGGAACCTGGTCTGTAGGACAGGGTGAAAACAAAACGGGTAAAGAACATGGCCCATCTTGCCTGGCGAGGGTTCAGTCTCCTTGCCACCTGGATGTACTCCAGATTGCGGTGGTCAGTCCAGATGAGAAAAGGGTGTTTAGCCCCCTCAAGCTAATGTCTCCACGCCTTCAGAGCCTTGACAACAGCCAACAACTCCCAGTCCTCCACATCATCGTTTCGCTCCGCCGGGCTGAGCTTCTTCGAAAAGAAAGCACAGAGGCGGAGCTTTGGTGGCGTACCCGAGCACAGAGAGAGCACGGCTCCTATCCCAACCTTGGACGCGTCCACCTCCACTATGAACGCCAAAGAGGGATCCGGATGAGCCAGCACGGGAGCCGAGGTAAACAGAGCCCTCAGGTGACCAAAAGCCCTGTCCGCCTCAGCCGACCACTACAGTCGCACCGGTCCCCCCTTCAGCAGTGAGGTAATGGGAGCCACTACCTGACCAAAGCCCCGGATAAACCTCAGGTAGTAGTTGGCAAACCCTAGAAACTGCTGCACTTCCTTTACCATGGTGGGAGTCGGCCAATTACGCACGGCTGAAATGCGGTCACTCTCCATCTTCACCCCTGAAATGGAAATGCAGTACCCGAGGAAGGAGACGGACTGTTGGAAGAACAGACATTTCTCAGCCTTGACGTACAGGTCATGCTCCAACAGTCGACCAAGCACCCTGCGCACCAGGTACACATGCTCGGCGCGTGTAGCAGAGTATATCAGAATGTCGTTGATATACACCACTACACCCTGCCCGTGCAGGTCCCGGAAAATCTAGTCTACAAAGGCCTGGAAGACTGATGGAGCATTCATCAACCCGTACGGCATGACGAGGTACTCATAGTGCCCTGAGGTGGTACTAAATGCTGTCTTCCACTCGTATCCCTCCCGGATAGGCACCAGGTTGTAAGCGCTCCTGAGGTCCAATTTTGTGAAGAAGCTCGCCCCGTGCATTGACTCTATTGCACCGGCTATGAGAGGCAGCGGGTAGCTGTACCTCACAGTGATTTGGTTGATACCTCCATAGTCAATGCACGGGCGCAGACCTCCATCCTTCTTCTTCACAAAAAATAAACTTGAGGAGGCAGGTGAAGTGGAGGGCCGAATGTACCCCTGCCCCATGGATTCGGAGACATATGTTTCCATAGCCGTCGTATCTTCCTGTGACAGGGGATACACTTGACTCCTGGGAAGTGCTGCGTCTACCAGGAGATTTATCGCACAATCCCCCCGTCGATGGGGTGGTAATTGAGTCGCCCTCTTCTTACAGAAGGCGAGAGCCAAATTGGCATATTCAGAGGGGATGTGCACGGTGGAGACCTGGTCTGGACTTTCCACCATCGTCGCACCGACGGAAACCCCTAAACACCTCCCCGAGCACTTTCGTGACCACCCCTTGGGAGCCCTCTGTTGCCACGAAATAGTGGGGTCATGACAGACCAACCAGGGTAGGCCCAGCACCACGGGAAACGCAGGAGAATCAATAAGAAAAATACAAATTCTCTCCTTGTGACCCTCCTGCGTAACCATGCCCAGTGGAGCGGTGGTCTCTCTAATTAGCCCGACCCTAATGGTCGGCTATCTAGGGCGTGCACAGGGAAGGGCATATCCACAGGAACAATGGGGATCCCTAAACTATGGGCAAATGATCTGTCAATAAAATTCCCAGCTGCGCCTGAATCTACAAGCGCCTTATGCTGGGAATGCGGGGAAAACTCAGGAAATGTAATAAACAAAAAAATGTGAGCAACAGGGGGCTCTGGGTGAGCCTGGTGCCAACTCACCTGGGGTGACACGAGAGTGCTCTGCCTGCTGCCTCGACTCCCTGAGGAACCCCCCCAGCACCGACCAGCAGTGTGCCCTCTGCGGCCACAGATGGTGCAGGGAACGGCTCCTCCTCCGGTTGCCCGAAGCGCAGCACCTCCCAACTCCATGGCCGTCGGAGCGGAGGTGCTGGGGGATGGAACTGACAGGCCCCGATCCGGACGTCCGCGGGTAGCCAGCAGGTTATCCAGTCGGATGGACAGGTCCACCAGCTGGTCAAACGTGAGGGTGGTGTCCCTGCAGGCCAACTCCCGACGGACATCCTCGCGCAGACTGCACCGGTAGTGATCAATCAGGGCCCTGTCGTTCCATCCCGCGCTGGCGGCCAGGGTCCGGAAGTCCAAAGCAAACTCCTGCGCGCTCCTCGTCCCCTGCCTCAGGTGGAACTCCGCGTAATGGTCCAACACCGCCTCTCCTTCCCCCCATACGGCGTTGGCCTACTCCAGGGCTTTGCCTGAGAGGCAGGAGACGAGGGCGGACAAGCTCTCACGTCCCGAAGGAGCCGGGTGGATGGTCGCCAGGTAGAGATCCAGCTGGAGTAGGAACGCCTGGCATCCGGCAGCCGTCCCATCATACTCCCTCGGAAGCGCGAGCCGAATCCCACTGGGACCTGGTGATGGAGGGGTGGACAGTGGTGCCTGTTGTAGTGGTGCTGGTGGAGGCGCTGGAAGAACTCCTCCTCTCTCGCATCGATCCATTGTCTGCAGCACGCGATCCATGGCGGTGCCGAGACGATGCAACATGGTTGCATGCTGCTGGACGCACTCCTCGACCACCAAAGGGATGTCGTCTGCCAAAGTTCGGATGTTGAATGTCTTGGTGCTTCTGGGCAGTGGCGGACGTCTTGGCACAGATGCCGTGCTGGGTAGGAGGAGAGCGGGGTGAAGCAGATTCTTCCGCGGCGCAACATTGCTCCCAAGTGGCTCGTTCAATGGGGGCAAGTTACTGGTTGCCAAAGTCCCCAAACTCCGTGTGGGCCGGGTATCAGAACGGCGGTACCACGAAAGCACATTGTTTCTACCCAAGGTTCCTCTGTGTTCAGGGGTATCGATAGTGCGGTATCATCCAGGTGTGGGCATAACAAAAATAGTTCCTTCCCCTCATTTAAACACACAGTTGTCAAGAGTGGTGGATATGAAAACAAGCAAATAGAAAAAATTATCCCAGTCCTCACTGTCTTGAGAGAAGAGATTTCCTCTCTCCTTCAAAAGCAGGCTATTCGGGTGGTCCCCGTGTCAGAAATACAGAGCGGTTGGTGCAGCTGGCACTTCTTAATTCCAGAGAGCGATGGAACGTTGTGTCCCATTCTGGATTTCTTTTTTAAACGCACCTCATGGTTTGCAAGACAATTGGCTGGTCATAGCGGAGTCGAGGAAACAGGTGAAGCTCCACACTACCACGCTGGTTTCCCATATTCAGTCTCTGGGGTTCATAGTGAATCACAAGAAAAGTTGTTTGACTCCGGTTCAGCACATTCAGTTTCTGTGTCTTGTTCTAGACTCGGTTTTGAATCATGTGTTTTTGTGTCAACAGAGGAGGGTTGCAGTCCGGTTCTGCCTGGCAGGGTTTCAGCTGGGGCACTCTGTGCCTTTTTGCTTGTGCCTGCGGTTATTGGTTCTGATGGCCTCTATGATAGCTGTGGTGCCTCTGGGATTTCTGTTGATGTGTCTGTGTCAGCACTGGGTGATTGCTATGCGTCTGTACTCATCTCGCCACTGCCATCGCTTACTCAAGGTATCCCCGTCGTGCCTAAGGACGTTGACTCCTTGGAGGCACCCGCTACTACTGTTGCAGGGGGTTCTCATGGGCCGGGTAGTGTTTTGCAGGATGATCACAACAGACGCATCCTTACTGGGATGGGGAGCACTGTACAAAAACAGGAAGTAGCTCTAGGTAGTTGATACGCAACTCTCTGTGTGCTGTTGACCAAATCCCTCTTTTTTGAGTGGAAATAGGAAGAATGCACATTTTATGGCTTAATAAAAAGTGTTGACAGTGCTGAGTAAGAACTTAAACGTGAACTCACTCATAAAAACAGCAGCTCTTTGCTGTATTCGTTGACAGTCTCTCTGTAGTCAAGGTTTTAAACATTTTGAAATCTCACAGTATCAATTTTGCTGTAGCTTTCTTTTAGGCCTGCTACATTACTGAACGTTTATCTAAGCCATCTGACTGGCCAGCGGAATGTCTATAGTGTCCTTGATTTGCTCTCTGGCTTTATCGTTAGGTTTTGATATAAATGTTTTGTGATCGACTAGGAATGCCTTGGAGATCGACCAGACGATCGTGATTGACCGGCTGGTGACCACTGCTCTAGGAAGTTGAGTGAAGATCAATCTGGTGATTCTCTTTCTGTGGGTTGATATTTTCTGCGCAGCAGTCCCTCCCTTTTGCACAATTTAGAGGGAACATTGGTACCCTCTGAGCCGGATTGGGGCATGATTGTATGTCCCCATAGCATGTTATACAGAGTGACTGACTGAAAGGGAACGTACAGTTATGAATATAACTACTGTTCCCTGAAGGAGGAAACAGGCTCACTGAAGAGCGGTACTAAATTGAAGAAATCAATGCAAGCCCCGGTATTATAGCCAGGAAGGCCGGGGATTCCGAGTGTGGGCTCGGCATCCATTTGCCCGTTGGGCGTGATTTCAGTTTTCTTCAGATGAACATGATTGGTCGTTGACTCCCCATAGTAATGTTAAACATTACATGACCAAAAGTAAGTGGACACCTGCTCGTCGAACATCTCATTCCAAAAACAATGGGCATTAATATGGAGTTAATCTCCCTTTTGTTGCTATAACAGCCTCCACTCTTCTGGGAAGGCATTCCACTAAATGTTGGAACATTTCTGCGAGGGCATACTTCCATTCAGCCATGAGCATTAGTGAGGTTGGGCACTGATGTTGGGCGATTAGGCCTGGCTCTCAGTCAGCATTCCAATTCATCCCATAGTTGTTCGATGGGGTTGAGGTCATGGCTCTGTGCAGGCCAGTCAAGTTCTTCCACATCGATCTCGACAAACCATTTCTGTATGGACCTTGCTTTGTGCACGGGAGCATTGTCATTCTGAAACAGGAAAGAGCCTTCCCCAAACTGTTGCCACAAAGTTGGAAACACAGAATTGTCTAGAATGTAGCATTAAGGTTTCTCTTCACTGGAACTAAGGGGTCTAGCCCGAATCATGAAAAACAGCCCCAGACCATTATTCCTCCTCCACAAAACTTTACACTTGGCACTATGCATTAGGGCAGGTAGCGTTCTTCTGGCATCCACCAAACCCAGATTCGTCCGTCAGACTGCCAGATGGTGAAGCTTGATTCATCACTCCAGGAAATGCGTTTCCACTGCTCCAAAGTCCAATGGCGACAAGCTTTACACCACTCCAGCCGACACTTGGCATTGCAAATGGTGATCTTAGGCTTGTGTGCGGCTGCTCGGCCATGGAAACCCATTTCATGAAGCTCATAATGAACAGTTCTTGTGCTGACGTTACTTTCAGCGGCAGGTTGGAACTCGGTAGTGAGTGTTGCAAACGAGGACAGATTATTTTTACACGCTACGTGCTTCATTACTCGGCGGTCCCATTCTGTGAGCTTGTGCGGCCTTAAACGTAAGAAAATGTGGAAAAAGTCAAGGGGTCTGAATACTTTCCGAATGCACTGTATATTTGAGGATTGCATCTATGACCAAATAAGTAAGATATCTTCGAGTAGCAGCCAGAGAAACAAGGAATCCCAGTTATCAATAAACCATTTTCTTCCTGAGGGGAGTGTTGTTTACCTGGTTTCTTTTGATTATCTAGTGACAAGTGCTTGAAGTAAATAGTGCTAGCTGACAAGACAGACCTGGTAGACATTCACATTATTGTCATTGACTATTATCCTGTGTCTGTACATTGTGTACAGAGACACACGTGGAGACACACTTTGTACTATTCAAATAAACCACCGGTGCCAGTTGGAAATTGTGGTATCTCCTAGGCTTCGTCCACTAACAATTGATTTATAACTGAATGGGAAACTAATAGTTACCATTTTCTTATTGAAATGCATGATGAGTAAAGAGGGCTACTGTTTTTTCAATGTGTCAATTGTATGCAATGCAAATTACAATCAAGTCATCCATTGTGAATTCATTGTATGTTTAGTACATTCTGATTTGGCCATTGTACAGTAGCTCTGTTGTAGAGCAAGTTAAATAGAATAGATAAGATATTTCTTTGTCTGATTTTCACAGATATTGTCTTTATGTACAAGAAAATGCACTGCGATAAGGTAAGAGACATGGCATAGGCCAGACATAACAAATGCACAAATTCATGAAAAACAAAACAAGAATGACAGCTTAAGGACTCTCACCCCTCCCTTCCACATTACATAGCTGTGCACCCCCAGCCTCCCTCATATGCTCTATATTACACGTACCCTTAATGTCCAAGGTCCCTGAGCATTGCACATAATGTTATTGCACAGCCCTATAATGTCAATATCCATGATTCCATGAGTGAGTGAGATATATTGATATCAGAGATAGGCCTATGCCCTACCCAGTTTGTTGAGGAGAGCTTAGGGGACTGTAACACCTTAGGTGGTGGTTCGCTCTCTGGTGCTGGTTAGGGCACAGATGATAGACAGTAGATTCACAGTTGACTTGTATTACTTTAATGATGATGAAATTCAGCACAGTACAGAGCACAGCTTAGATGGTTAGATGTAGCATGGGTTGGACCCTTGATATGTATTTATTTTCTGAACAGGTTGTATTTAACCAAGTTGTGTTGACCCAGGGTGTACGTGTGTGTGTCCACTCTACAGGGTATTCTCCCTTTCTGCCTCATCATCACCTGGGAGATAACACATCTTTAGTAACCAGCACCTAAGGAATTACAGACCCCTTTGCTGACCCCAACCAAGGCTTAATACTAGGCCTACATGACAACAAAACCACATGCAACTGCAAAGCAACTAATTCTTCCAATTCTTACATGACTGTTCAGAATCTTCAGAATATAACGATCCACTAGGCTGAATTAAGAAAGGTGTCATTATATTATTTGCAATACCTCAAGATTGCTTCCTCTGTCACACAAGCACACAAAGGTACACATACCAACAGAATAAAGGAAGTGTATTCAAACAGAATCATTGATAGAACAAGGTCAATTCCACGTTAACGGAATTGCGCTGAGACTCCGATTTTAAAATGTGAGCCAAACAAAAAACATTGATTTCAAAGTTTAACCAACTATACAACTATGCACAAGGACTACTTTTAACAATGTACACTGAACATTTTACAAAAACACAGGGAGATGCAAAATGTCTGCAGAAATAAATGGGGTGTCAGCTAAAAAAATCTATTTTGGTTATTGAACTACAGTAAATGGTTCTATAATGGAATTGTGCTAACGGAATTTCATCATGGGTCCCTGATCTGTAGTACACAGAAATGCATAATTATGGATATGAATGTCATTCTTTTCATGGGTATGTATCCTAAATAGGTACACAAAGGTATAAATATGCAATGTCTTCCTTTGCACATTTGGGTCTTGTTCTACACACTGGCTATTATTTTAATGAGCTCTGCCCCCAAACAAAAAAAAATGTGGTTGGTCTGTACCTCATGAGACTTTGATTGGTCTGATCATTTGAACATTATACTTTCAAAATCTTAGCTTGGAACTAGGAAAAAAAATTGCTCCGACTGGGAAAATACGCGTTGAACGGTCATCCAACTCAGAACTCCAAGTCAGGAACTCAGGCCTCTTTCTAGAGCTCTGACCTGAAGATCACTGACATCATAATTCAATCTTGTTTTTTCTGAGTTCCCAGTTGTCTTGAAAGCACCATAAATCCAGAGAATGTTGTAGAGTGTTTGTGTAAGCTGTTAGTAGACAATCTACTAATGTGATTTGGCATAATTTTATCTGTGGCCAATGACCTTGAGCCTTCTTGGAGGGGCACTTCTAATGTAAATCTATGGCAGTACCAAAGGAGCTTGAATTTTTTTTTGCTCTCCCCGTAGATTATGCGGTGACGTAGTGTCCCCATGAGTGACAGAAGACTGAGCCAATCATGGCGCAACTAGAGAACATTACCAACCCCTACGCTCTGTATTTTCCGCTGGCTGCCGCACCGCCACAGAAAGGACTGAGCTAGGCTGAAACACCTGCATTTTGGAGCTGCCTTACTCAAGAAAGCAAAAAAGAGACCATATTTGTATGTGGCTTTATTAACTAAATTTTTTTTTTTTGGTGACACGTATTAATGCCAAAGAAACATTCAAATGACAGGTCGCCACTGGTCCAGTGTCACTTTGGTTATGCCTGCACATCTTGGTTCACCAGCAGCCACAAACATCTAAAGAATAAGCTACCAGCCAAACAAGCTTGTAAGAATTTAACTTAAATTCCCCCCCTCATACTCCTCCTGAGGTTGAGCATTTGTTTGTCTCTATCTATGTAATTGTATATGTATTTATGTAAAAAATAGGGATCAGAATGAAAATATGTCCCCGACGTTATTGTGCAATCCCGGTCGCTTTGTGTGTTCATGTACTTTTTTAACTGACAAATAAAACCAATCAATCAACACAAACTGTGCAGCGGCCAATTACTGAAAGGAAAGAGAGATCTGTTACAAAACACCAAAAGGCTTAATGACATTCTGAGATTGTCAAGCCAAGCCTTCAATACTGGGTAAATCTACAAGGTAGGGAGGGATGTATTTTTGTCACACCCTGATCTGTTTCACCTGTCTTTGTGCTTGTTTCCACCCCCCTCCAGGTGTCGCCCATCTTCCCCATGATCCCCTGTGTATTCATACCTGTGTTCTCTGTTTGTCTGTTGCCAGTTTGCTTTGTTTGTGAAACCTACCAGCGTTTGTTCCCCTGCTCCTGTCTGTTTCTTGCTCCTGTTTCCTAGTCCTTCCTGGTTTTGACCGTTCTGCCTGCCCTGAGCCTGCCTGGCATTCTATACCTTGCCCCACCTCACTGGATTATTGACCCCTGCCTGCCCTGACCCTGAGACTGCCTGCCGTTCTGGACCTTTTGCACCCTCTCTGGATTACTGACCCCTGCCTGCCTTTGACCTGTCGTTTGCCTGCCCCTGTATTAGAAATAACCTTTTGTTTCTTTGACACTGTCTGCATCAGTATGCTTTGTTTATTGGTTGTGTGGTGCATTGGGATAGAAACCTGGGATAGAAACCTGTTGGTGGAAAATGTGTTATTTATATTTTATATAATTATAAATATGGCATGAAAATGTTGAAAATCTGATTTCCCTCTAGCTGATCATTGCCTGCAGCCGGCTCTGATTGTAGTGAAATGAAACAGGCAGGGATAGTGGTCGGCGAACCTTCTAGCCCATAACCCTGCGTGGCATCGACTGTGCCACAAAAGCATGCTGAAGTGGCAAAGTCGATATCCACATTTATAAACACAGGGTTGCTACAGTTATTGTTATTTTTGGTCTTAAACATTATCTTGAGTTAATTATATTAGGGGGAGGGTGTTACATTTATTTTACAGTACAAGGGGAGGGTCATGTGAAAATATTTTAAATGTTGGGGACCCAGCTAGCAATGAGGAATCGGCCCGGAACTCATTGAATTGGCCCGAAATCGGGTATCGGACTCGGTCCAGAATCAAAATGAATGACTGCCCAGAATCGGCCCAAGTACATCAGGACGTTTCCGTCTACCGGAATTCAGTCGACTTCTTACCAGAATCCCCCCCAGAAGCGGCCCAATTAAATAAATGTATACAAAATTTAAATATTAGTATTATACATTTTATAAATACAAATTATACCCATCCGCAATTTATTTCAATAATTGTATTTATTTTTTACCCACTTTTTGTCATATCCAATTGTCTTGGCCCATTGCTGCAACTCCGGTACGGCCTCGGGAGTGGTGTGCATCCTCCGAAACACAAACCCTGCCAAGCCGCACTGCTTCTTGACACAATGCACGCTTAACCCGGAAGCCAGCCGCACCAATGTGTCGGAGGAAGCGTGCATGTGCCTGGCCCGTCACAGGAGTCACTACAGCGCAATGGGACAAGGACATCCCGGCCGGCCAAACCCTCCCCTAACCCGGACGACGCTGGGCCAACTGTGCGTCGCCTCATGGGTCTCCTGGTCGCGGCCGGCACGGGTATCGAATCAGCATCTGTGGCAACGCAGTTTGCACTGCGATTGTTTTTTCCCCTCATCAATCTATATACAATACCCCATAATGACCAAGCAAAAACAGGTTTTGAAAAATGTTTGCAAATGTATAAAAAATTCTTAACTGAAATATTACATTTACATAAGTATTCAGACCCTTTACTCAGTACTTTGTTGAAGCACCTTTGGCAACAATTACAGCCTCAAGGCTTCTTGGGTATGACGCTACAAGCTTGGCACACCTGTATTTGAGTGAGTTTCTCCCATTCTTCTCTGCAGATCCTCTCGGGTTCAAGTCCGGGCTCTGACTCGGCCACTCAAGGACATTCAGAGACTTGTCACAAAGCCACTCCTGCGTTGGCTGTGTGCTTAGGGTTGTTGTCCTGTTGGAATGTGAACCTTCGCCCCAGTCTGAGGTTCTGAGGGCTCTGGAGCAGGTTTTCATTAAGGATCTCTCAGTACTTTGCTCCGTTCATCTTTCCCTCGATCCTGACTATTCTCCCAATCCCTGCTGCTGAAAAACATCCCCACAGCATGATGCTGCAACCACCATGCTTCACCGTAGGGATGATGCCAGGTTTCCTCCAGATGTGACGCTTGGCATTCAGGCCAAAGAGTTCAATCTTAGTTTCATCAGACCAGAGAATCTTGTTTCTTATGGTCTGAGAGTCCTTTATGATCCTTTTGGCAAACTCCGAGCGGGCTGTCATGTGCCTTTTACTGAGGAGTGGCTTCCATCTGGCCACTCTACCCTAAAGGCCTGATTGGTGGCGTGCTGCAGAGATGGTTGTACTTCTGGAAGGTTCTCCCATCTCCACAGAGGAACTCTGGAGCTCTGTCAGAGTGACCATCGGGTTCTTGGATGCCCCAATTGCTCAGTTTGGCCAGGCAGCCAGCTCTAGGAAGAGTTCTTGGGGACTTTCAATGCTGCAGAAATATTTTGGTACCCTTCCCCAGATCTGTGCCTCAACACAATCCTGTCTCTGAGCTCAAGGACAATTGCTTCAACCTCATGGCTTGGTTTTTGCTCTGACATGCACAATTGTGGGACCTTATATAGACAGGTGTGTGCCTTTCCAAATCATGTCCAATCAATTGAATTTACCACAGGTGGACTCCAATCAAGTTTTAGAAACATCTCAAGGATGATCAATGGAAACAGGATGCATCTGAGCTCAATTTCGAGTCTCATAGCAAAGGGTCTGAATTCTTATGTAAATAAGGTATTTCTGTTTTTATTTGTAATAAATTAGCAAAAAAATTAAAAAAATCTGTTTTCGCTTAGTCATTGTGGGGTATTTTATGTAGATTGAAGAGGACACTTTTTTATTTAATACATTTTAGAATAATGACGTAACATAACAAAATGTGGAAAAAGTCAAGGGTTTTTATTCTTTCCGAATGCAGTGTACATGGAAATGACCAAAAGTAAAAACAACTACATCAATGAGATCCATATTCTGTAATTGCAACAGCCACTTTTTGATAAACTGGGGGATATAATGGAGAAATGTAACCACTCAAATTCATAAGACAGTTATGGGCAGTCTAATATCAACGAATACAGCCTTAGATCTTGGGTTATAATAGGCAGGGTTCAAATGATTCTGCATTGCTTTTCAATGGAATGGAACTTGACCCTAATAGTAGTAGCAGTAGTTTATTGATCCCAACTTGGATGATAGATTTATCACCACAAGTATCCTCAATACACAATGTTTAGAGACAGGACAAGGGTACATCACAGTTATGTCTTGTTGACAACAATGAAAAATTCATAATGGCTGTCTTTAGCGTAATTTGCATTGCATACAATTGACACATTGAAAGCATAGTCATCATTTTATCCACCATTTCAATAAGGAAAGAGCAACAGTCGGTTTCCGATCCAGTATTAAATCAGGGTCATATACAGTATAACCTAAAAGGCTCAAACATCATCTGCGGCTATAGAGGGTACAAACACTGCAAGACCCTATGGTCAGATGGCTTTTCGGAAAGACATCATTGTCAGTAAAGGAATCCAGGTTTCTGTGTGTGTGTGGGGGGGTCAGGCACATCAAGGTGTCAGGCCAGGGTGTCCTCAGCCACTGTCCTAAGGCCTCAGGCAGGGGAGACACATAAAGAGAAAAAAAGGGGGATTAGTGAGAGCATGCCTAAGACAACAGTACACCACAAGCACTGGTCGAGAATAATAAATAGTTGCTGTGGACACTAGATAATCTGGCTATCTAATGGCGCAGACTCCCACACACACAAGCCCACACACACCTATGCATACACACACCTGGGTGTTTGACCTAGCTGTGATGCTGTATTTATGTAACTTTTCTGAATCGATTCAGGTAGCATTCAATGGCCCATGTGTGTGTTAACCATGGCAGCCAGCAATACAAATAAAGATATTTGGCAAAAGATAATCAGCCACTGTGTCTGTAGATCCATGTAATTTCCATGTCTGTCAGGCCAATGTTTTCAAAGAAACACAACGCATTTCAAGCACTAGTCAAGTAAAATCAATAATGTTGTTCTGGTCTCAAGAAAATACAAATAGTTCAGTGGTTGTGACGTCATGCTTTAACATTTCTCACGGCGTGAAAATGTTCCTAGTTCAATAATTGCACTCGCAGGTCTTTATGTGGATGGTTGATCTCGTGCGGATTAAGAAAATGCCTCCGTGATTTTCCGAGCGCTCTTTGCAATCTGCGAAATCCCGAGGGAAAAAAATATATATTTATTGCTTGCCAATATTTTACTCTCTCCTCTATGTTTAATATAACACACATACATGTATTATTCATTTCGGTTGCCTATCCTGACGTGAAGTTTGTTCTATATAAAGTATTTGACTCTGATGGGGAATTCTGTCAGGGGGAGATTTTCGGCATAACACCGGCACCTATTTCAGTCCAAGTCAAGCACTGATTACAATTCTAGGATTAGGGTTATTACTTTTATCCTACTTTCTATCCTATTCCACTTTGACCCCAGGTGCAGGAGCCCAGGTCCACCAGCTCAATTTAACCACCGAATCTATGTGAATCCACAGTGGTTTCCTTTTGCCCCAGGGCCAAGGCAAGAACTGGCCTAATAATTAAAGGAGCGACAGTGACACCCTGTGGTGGTCAGTCTTTTTCTTACATTTTTCCTGAATGGAATTGCCACATTGGGCATAATTAAAAGCAAGGGAAACAAAATGTTCGTGATGAAGTGGCATGGATATCATAAAATGTATTGCAGAATCAAAAAATATAGATGTGACCTGCAGCAGCCAAGAGGGGTTTTGGACAATAATGTATATATACACTAGATGACTGATAGGAGACGCTGTGTTGAAGCCACCGTGCCTCTGCCTTGGCGCTCCCCCACCGTTGTAAAACATATTTTGGAAGCTAGAGAAATTCATTTATTAATGTCTACATTCGCTTTTGCCACATTTATTATATTACAGACACCTTAATGCATTATTATATGATGTGAGCAAAACATAAAACATATATATAAAAACATTTAGCTTCAAGTATCATTCTTAGAGGTTACCAATGTTACTGTTCTACAACAACAAAAATACTTAAATACATGTAATTTTGTCCTACAAACATTTAATTGAAATACAGTAGAATTCCATTCATTCCTATGGAGGACTGCTGCTACTGGGGAGTGCCAATAGATTTGTGTGTATTAGGTAGTTGTTGTGGAATTGTTAGATTACTTGTTAGATACTACTGCATGGTCGGAACTAGAAGCACAAGCATTTCGCTACACTCGCATTAACATCTGCTAACCATGTGTATGTGACCAATAAAACTATTTGATTTTATGGCCGACCGGTGGCTTCAAATCCTCTCAACCGCTAATAGTCAGCGTCATAATCCAGGGTTTATCGATTTACGCTTTACTTTCCTACTGCAGCGAGCTAATGGCAAACCAGAATATATGATTTGAAATAGTACATTTATAGAGTATACAAGTTAAGTAAACAAGTATAAGTGTAATTGTATATGTATTTAATTCAAGTTCGCTAACGCTAGCTAGACTTACTAGAACGCTGGTTCTGTTGCGATAACGTTAACGTTAGTTGTGTTGTGTCAGAGTTGAGGTCTGGGCCATCCACCAAGCCAATAACGATCATGATAAACTATAGGCTACATAACTATGAAACGTTGGTGAGCATCCACACTAGAGTTGATCGTGTATCGTTCTACAGTCCTACACCTATCAATCAACTGATTAATGCATCTTACTGCATGCTGCCTATTATAATGTGGTAACGCAAGACCATTAATGAGGTCTCTAACGCACAGATAGATACTGGTTCAGGACGTGTTCATTGTCATAGTGACAACTGCAAGTAATACTGTACTTCAATGTACATTGAAACTTTACCGACATGCATTTTCCTATGCTGTAGGTCTGTTTTACATTCAGAAATTAGCGAGAGCAAGACCGCTTCTTTCCCCGAATAGGCTATTCGACATTGTATAAAACAATTGCGTGCATATCCTGTTGTGCACGGGAACACCTGGAAGAGAGAGGCAAGAGATTTATAGCCGAAGTAAAAATCTAAATATTAGTTAGATATTAGGCCATTCATTAGCTAGATATAAGGACTATAGGCAGTTCTGTAGTGCATTCATCCAGGCTGCGCTCTGTGGTCCCTGGACATGCAACGCTCCACTATTGACTGGGCATAGGCCTACGTTTGTAGACAATACATGTTTTATATCTGGGCTACAACAACATGGTGCAATGATGGATTCATTATTGTTATCAAGTGAGTACACAATTATTGTCCATAGGCTGTAAACTGCATTTATGTAGGCAGTTGCGATTTTAGCATGTAAATATTGGTGGGGTAAAAAATAATAATAAGTGGGATGCATGCCAGCAAAGCCACTACACAACACAACACTAAACAATACATTAATTGCACAATAACGGTGACAAACGGTGCCCACAAACTGTTAGGGCCTACATAAATCTGTCCTAACATCTTACTGCTACACCTGGCAATCAGCGGAGCCTTGTCTGGTAGCGAAACAGTTCATTCAGCCTTATTTACTGCCTTTAAAAAAAAACATAGCTGATATGGCTGACTTGCTTAAACAAATGTGCTTTCTACTGACAATTGAGATGTACAAACTATGGCATGGTCCGCAATACATCATATTTAAAAATGTTTTACCCCTTTTTTCTCCCCAATTTCGTGGTATCCAATTGGTAGTTACAGTCTTGTCACATCGCTGCAACTCCCGTACGGACTCAGGAGAGGCGAAGGTCAAGAGCCGTGCTTCCTCCGAAACACGACCCAGCCAAGCGGCACTGCTTCTTGACACAACGTTCACTTAACCCGGAAGCCAGCCGCACCAATGTGTCGGAGGAAACACCGTACACCTGGCGACCGTGTCAGCGTGCATGCGCCCGGCCCGCCACAGGAGTCGCTCTCAGCCTGCCAAACCCTCTCCTAACCCGGACGACGCTGGGCCAATTGTGTGTCGCATCATGGGTCTCCTAGTCACGGCCAGCTGTGCCTTAGACCGCTGCACCACCCGGGAGGCCCCCGCAAATTGATTTAACAAACAATTGGTCCCCCCAAAAATGCGGCCCTCCTTTGAATTTCAAAATCCCAATGTGGCCCTCGAGCCAAAAAGTTTGAGCACTCCTGGCATAAGGGGACAACGAACGGATAAGAGGCAATATTTGTTTAGCACTTTTGAAATGTACAGCAACAGAATTCAGAACATGGGCCAGTCTTACAGTGTTCTCCCTGTACACCAAGTCAGAACCGTAGGATGAATAAAGGGTCATATAAGTAGACAATGAAAGCTCTTACAATATTCAATGATGACATTCCTCTAACATTTCTCTAAAGTTGTTCCCCTTGCTCTGCAAGGGCTGCGGATTTTGTGGCGCAATGGGTAACAATGCTTCGTGGGAGGCAGTTGATGTGTGCAGAGGGTCCCTGGTTTGAGCCCAGGTAGGGGCGAGGAGAGGGACGGAAGCTATACTGTTACAGCAGCACCCAAGGGAATAGAATTTTCAAGCTCTGCCCTTAGACTTGGCGGTGACGTAGTGTCCCATGAGTGACAAAACACTGAGCCAATCACGGCACAACGCTCCGTATTTTCTGCTGGCTTGCCCCACCACCGCAGAAAGCACTGAGCTAGGCTGAAACACCTGCGTTTTGTTACTCAAGAAATCAAAAAAGAGACCATGTTTGTATGCGGCTTTATTAACTCAATGATATATTTTTTTCTTACATTGTTTGCAAACTGATATGTGACACATATTAATGCCAAAATAACATGCAAAACAGGCAAGCCCAAATTTTTTTGGGCTAGCCTTGAATGAGGTGTCGCCACTGAATGTAAGCTCATTTTAATAACCGCAAAATATGGGCTTCTCCTTTCCATCTCCCCGGCCGTTAATGGTGTAGCCAATTTTACATTCAGAAAGCAAGAGCAAGAGTGCATCTCTCCTGCAATATGCTATGAGTAGGCTAAAGTAAATTTAGTCGAAGTAAGTGTCCAACTGTCACGACTTCAGCCGAAGTCGGCTCCTCTCCTTGACATCACCGGTTTTCTAATCATCACCAATCTACTTTTCATTATCCATTTGTCTTGTCTTGTTTTTCACACACCTGGTTTGCATTCCCCATCATTATCTGTTGTGTATTTAACCCTCTGTTTTCCCCCATGTCCTTGTGTGTGTTTGGTTATTGTGAAGCTGTTTTCTGGCTGGTGCATTTAATCCCCATATTGTTTTGATTTACTTTTTGCACACCATTATTTCTACTTGCACATCATCATCTCTCACTCCAGTGTTCATTTGCTAAATTGTAAATACTTCATTACTATTGGCCTATTTATTTATTGGCCTTACCTCCTTACTCCATTTGCACACATTGTATACAGATGTATTATATATATTATAATTATATGTTGTAATGCCTAGGTCACCATTAACTCTACATCAGTTACTCTGAGGTATGTCTGTGCCACGACACAAACCTGTCTCAGAGATCTACTGACTATTCCTTTGACCTTATGGCTTGGTTTTTGCTCTGACATCCACAAGTTTGTGCCTTTCCAAATTGTGTCCAATATATTGAATTTATTACAGGTGGACTCCAATCAATTTGTAGAAACATCTGAAGGATGATCAATGGAAACAGGATGCACCTGAGCTCATTTTTGAGTTTCAAAGCAAAGTGATTGACTACTTATGTAAATAAGGTATTTCTGTTTTGTAATTTATATACATTTGCCAAAATAAAATAAAAACAGTTTTTTCTTTGTCATTATGGGGTATTATGTGTAGATTGATTACGATTTTTATATTTATTTAATCAATTTTAGAATAAGGCTGTAATGTAACAAAATGTGGAAAGGTCAAGGGGTCCCTTACAAAAAAAGATTGCAGTCAGAGTGCAGTATATAGCTGCAGTATGTTGCAAATACTACAAGTAATTTTGTAGTGTATCTGCAGTTACAGTGCAATTACTGCGTCCAAAATCCCACAGTTGACTGCAGTTACTGCACTTTTACTGCAGTTTCAAATGTGCAATCTTTTTTTGTAAGGGGTCTGAATACTTTCCGAATGCACTGTGTATCAGCTAACAGAAACATGCTAATGCAGGGACTTCTAGTGGAGCGCATATGAATTATGTTAATGGAGGTGTTTCCCCCGTTTGGCCTTTGTGTTTTAAACGCGTTTGAAAATGCGGTGGCCACGCACGAAAGCACGCGTCACTTCGCGCGTGCTTCTTCTGTCGCCGCAGTCACATGATTATACTTCCTGGATCACGCTTGTTTGTACAGCGGCCAGTTTTTGCGTTCAATAACAAAGGGAATCCGCCAAAAGAAATACGACTGAAGGAGAAACGGGTTGAACTAATCAACAAGGATATAGCTAGCCAAGTCAATTAAATCAATAGATACACATGTTTGGCAATATCTTGACAGATAGCGGCGACGTTTTCGGTCGATAACAGATAACGTTAGGTAGCTAGGACAGCTATCTTGCTATGTTGTTGGCTTGCTAGCTAGGTTACAGCCGTGTTATATTTGGCAATACATCTTAAACTGAAATCTATTAATAACCGGTTAGTTAGACGATGACAATCCTGATACAGCCATAACATCTGAACAGTTTGTTTTAAGCTAGGGAGGGGCTGTAGCTTGCTACTGCTAGCTAGCCAACCAAGTCAGCAGAAAATAACTAGCTAGATAGCCAACAACCTGTTTCCAGTTATTTCATATCTGTCAGCCTAGTGTCAGTAGATAGGTTTTCTATTTGAACGGAGTAGGTAGGGCATACACAATTTCTGTAAAAAATGTCCAAATACACAAGTTTTTCGGAACAAGGCGACGACCACAACCCATTCCAGGTGATATTGTGTATCCCATGTGTACATCTGTGTTGTTTTGGTCGCACTGCATTGCTTTTATCTTGGCCAGGTCGCAGTTGTAAATGAGAAATTGTTATTTTTTTAATTTATTTAAATTATACCTTTTATTTAACTAGGCAAGTCAGTTAAGAACACATTCTTATTTTCAATGAAGGCCTAGGAACAGTGGGTTAACTGCCTTGTTCAGGGGCAGAACTGGCCTACCTGGTTAAATAAAGGTGAAAAAAACGCAAACGGCAAATATTTAGCTACTGTTATTTTATTCATTTAGCTACAATGATTATGAAAAATGTTTGATGTTTCGCCTGTTGCACAAACGTAATAGCAGACGTGCTGTTACTTCTGACATGTGACGCTGCTTTCTCCCTGCTCGAACCCAGGCAATTCTATCTAGTACCTGTACATTAAAACATGTTCCAAAGGGCTCATTGAATGAAAGCTGCCCTATTGATACGTATGTGATCAAGGATACTTCCCAAATGGGACCCTATTCCCTACATAGTATACTATTTTTGAAAGTATTGAACCATATAGGGAATAGGGTGCCATTTAAGATGTAACCTATAGAATTAGCAATTTGAATAATTTAATAAGATATTAATAAACATTTAAGAGGATCTCTATGACGTAGCCAGAGAGTGATTGCTTTTATGATGTTCTGTTGGTGATGTTTATCTTGTCTATGTCAGGACCCTGCAGTGACCCAACACAGCAGCAACACTGAGTATGCCACACTGGATCTTTACAACCCATTTGACAATAAAAATGGGGTAAGAGATGTGTAGTTACGTGTTTTTTCAGAATACAAATGCTTTGGAGATTAAGTATATGCAGTAATAGTAATGCAGTATGGTATGTGCTTCGGCATAGTAACAGGAATGGCAATTGGACGTGGGAACATGCCAGGATGCACCACTCCTTTCAGATTTTTGGGGATATGCTCTAAGCCACTCTTTGTTTGAGATCCGTATGAACGTTATTGGTAATGATATAGGTCGAGTTATTATTGTCATGTACTCTCTAGCCCCCACCACCAGCCTATGCAGCCACCTCCCCGTCCGCCCCCCAACCTGTTGTTCCTGCAACAACCCCACCCAGCAGGACTACGCCTACAGAGCCCCGCAACTATGGCACCTCCTTCACCCCCCAGGTACTTGTTCCATATGTATTACACAATTATCAGGAGTCACCTGTGCAGGTTACAGAACAAACCCTATACAGCTAGAAATAATATTCATAGACAAGCAACTCATATCTCTGTGTGTGATAATTCAATTTCCCCATGTTTATTTACTAGCTTGACATGGAGCACCTGAATTGATCAGATTAATTTCTACTAAATCAAGTTAATCTACTGTATCTACTAAGGTATATGGAGCTATATTCATTTCTGCATTAAAGCCTGACGTTGTCCTTTTCTCTCTCTAGCAGACAGCGGTCAACGCCACCACAGCAGAACTCCTGAAGAAGCAGGAAGAGCTGGAGAAGAAAGCCCGTGAGCTGGAGAGGAGGGAGAGGGAGCTGAACTCATACGCCCTTGGCCCTGGAGCCAGTAAGAGAGTGAGGTGGTGGTGGTGGTGATGATAGAGATTGGTTTGAGAGGAA
The DNA here is from genome assembly GCA_030435695.1 of Brachymystax lenok tsinlingensis. Lineage (NCBI taxonomy): Eukaryota > Metazoa > Chordata > Actinopteri > Salmoniformes > Salmonidae > Brachymystax > Brachymystax lenok. The sequence continues at coordinate 36,648,535 of CM059799.1, forward strand.
AAAGTGGGGCCAGAATTCTGATATGAAATGATGGAGGGGGAGGGTTAATGAAGGGAAGATGTGAGGAGGGAGGATTACCTTACGCTGGTTCTTAACTGCCTCATCTCTCTGTCAGCTCGTCAGAATAACTGGCCTCCCCTGCCCACGTTCTGCCCTGTGGGACCCTGCTTCTACCAAGACATCAACATGGAGATCAGCCAGAGCTTCCAACGCACTGTCTCCATCATGTATTACTACTGGATGTGTGAGTTTCCCCGTCTGTGCCTGGCTGGCTGTCTTCTGCCTGTCTGGTGAAATCATCTGTAACGAGTAACACTTTCATGAAAGAATGATGGTAGTAATGTTCAGATTAAATGATTAACGAAAATGTTTAGCAGTTTAAGAATTTTACCTAATAGTTAATGACACTGTTAAAAAGTAGAGATTTCTCAAATTAATTTACACCGATTTAAAAAGTGATACATTATAATCAAAAAGTGGACCTGTGTGCAGTCAGTGTACCTTTTATCTCTTTCCCTTCCAATGCAAGTTTAAAGTGCTCTAGTATCCAAACTGTAGTTCTGACCTTCTTACCTTTCTCTTATTATTTTTGCCTACATACCTATCCATCTCTGGTCTGCATCTCTATAACCTCCAATATATCCTTTCTCTTTACCCCCTTTGCTCGTCCTTTCCCCCCTTTTCTACTCTTCACTCCCTTTCTCCCCCTCACTTTTCATGCTCTCATTCCCTCCCCTCGCTCATTCCCTTGCTCTCCCTCCTCACTTCACCCATCCTACGTTCTTGCTTTTGTCTTCTTTCTCTCCCCCTCCCAGTCACTGCCTGCACACTGGCATTTAACTTAATTTCCTGCCTGAGTCTGTTCTGTGTGGACACTTCTGGTGGTGTTGGGCTGGGCCTCGCCATCCTCTGGGTTCTCCTCTTCACCCCCTGCTCCTTCGTCTGTTGGTACAGGCCTGTGTACAAAGCCTTCAGGTGCGTACTATTGCACAATTCGAATTTAGGGGCTCATCATTACAAAACGGATCTATTTAGATAACTTCTGTTTATATCAGTTTAAGTGAACCTATAATTGCATTTTTCCTTTCAGGAGTGACAGCTCCTTCAACTTCTTCGCCTTCTTCTTCATTTTTTTCATCCAAGTGATTGTCTATGTCATCATGACCATTGGCATTCCTGGATGGGGGTTCAGGTACGTGCCACAAACAAGCCAACCATTGTCTGACTATCTTACGACTGTTAGAATTACTATCGTAGCTTTACTTGACCTTTTTATAAGGTTAAATCTCCTATACAGTACATTCCTCACGCACCTATCCTTCTTCACACTCCCCCTATGTCTCTTTTTGTGACTGTCCTTCTCTCTCCTTCCCTCCCGGTTCTGCTCAGCGGCTGGATTGTGAGTCTGGCTGCTCTGAAGACTAGCGTGCCTGTTGGTGTGATCATGATGCTCAATTCCATCCTATTCACTGCCCAGGCTGCCATGGGGGTTGTCATGCTCAAGAGGGTAAACCTGAAATTAAGGCGTAGTAGGGAGGGGAACTTAACCTGGTTTAACCAGGCTAAAGTGTATTGTATGCTAGGGCAAATCAGGACCGTGTGGAGTAATTACAGTAGGTAGACAATGGGTTGTTATGAAGTACAACATGGGGGAGGAAGGAATAGGATGAGGGTAAAAAGGCTACAACATTTCCACTCAGCTTCTCAAATCTTTTTCATCTTGACCCACTATGTCAATTAACATATTTAGAATGGTCCACAGGAATGAGAGTCATTGTTTTGAGTTTTCAGAGTATTATTTACAGTATTGTTTTCAGGTTGGTAGTGAGTATGGTGTTGAGATATGAGCAATTCCATGGTTAGAAACATACTGAGACTCAGTTTCTTCACTTTAATTGTCAAACAAAAACCATGATTGCGAAGTTAAACAAACTATACAACTCTATGCACTAAGACTACTTTTTAACAATTTCCACTGAAATAAAAAACAGTGCAGATGCTAAATTTGATAACTGTTTTTTATTCAGTGGAAATTGTTAAAAAGTAGTCCTAGTGCATAGAGTTGTATGGTTTGTTTAACTTTGCAGTCATTGTTTTTGGTCTGACATACATTTGAAGTCGGAAGTTTACATACACTCATTAAAGTGATTAAACTCGTTTTTCAACCACTCCACAAATTTCTTGTTAACAAACTATAGTTTTGGCAAGTCGTTTAGGACATCTACTTTGTGCATGACACAAGTAATTTTTACAATTGTTTACAGACAGATTATTTCACTTATAATTCACTGTATCACAATTCCAGTGGGTCAAAAGTTTACATACACTAAGTTGACTGTGCCTTTAAACAGCTTGGAAAATTCCAGAAAATTATGTCTTGGCTTTAGAAGATTCTGATAGGCTAATTGACATCATTTGAGTCAATTGGAGGTGTACCTGTGGATGAATTTCAAGGCCTACTTTCAAACTCAGTGCCTCTTTGCTTGACATCATGGGAAAATCAAAAGAAATCAGCCAAGACCTCAAAAGGATTTGTAGACCTCCAAGTCTGGTTCATCCTTGGGAGCAATTTCTAAACGCCTGAAGGTACCATGTTCATCTGTACAAACAATCGTACGGAAGTATAAACACCATGGAACCACGCAGCCGTCATACCGCTCAGGAAGGAGACACCTTCTGTCTCCTAGAGATGAATGTACTTTGGTGCGAAAAGTGCAAATCAATCCCAGAACAACAGCAAAGGACCTTGTGAAGATGCTGGAGGAAACAGGTACTAAAGTATCTATATCCACAGTAAAACAAATCCTATATCGACATAACCTGAAAGGCCGCTCAGCGAGGAAGAAGCCACTGCTCCAAAACCGCCATTAAAAAAAAGCCAGACTACGGTTTGCAACTGCACATGGGTACAAAGATCGTACTTTTTGGAGAAATGTCCTCTGGTCTGATAAAACAAAAATAGAACTGTTTGGCCATAATGACCATTGTTATGTTTGGAGGAAAAAGGGGAGGCTTGCATGCCGAAGAACACCATCCCAACCGTGAAGCACGGGGGTGGCATCATCATGTTGTGGGGGTGCTTTGCTGAAGGAGGGACCGGTGCACTTCACAAAATAGATGGCATCATGAGGAAGGAAAACTATGTGGATATATTGAAGCAACATCTCAAGACATCAGTCAGGAAGTTAAAGCTTGGTTGCAAATGGGTCTTCCAAATGGACAATGGCCCCAAGCATACTTCCAAAGTTGTGGCAAAACGGCTTAAGGACAAAAAAGTCAAGGTATTGGAGTGGCCATCACAAAGCCCTGACCTCAATCCCATAGAAAATGTGTGGGCAGAACTGAAAAAGTGTGTGCGAGCAAGGAGGCCTACAAACCTGACTCCAGTTACACCAGCTCTGTCAGGAGCAATGGGCCAAAATTCACCCAACTTATTGTGGGAAGCTTGTGGAAGGCTACCCAAACATTTGACCCAAGTTAAACAATTTAAAGGCAATGCTACCAAATACTAATACAGTGTATGTAAACTTCTGACCCACTGGGAATGTGATGAAAGAAATATAAGCTGAAATAAATCACTCTCTACTATTATTCTGACATTTCACATTCTTAAAATAAAGTGGTGATCCTAACTGACCTAAGACAGGGGTTTTTACTAGGATTAAATGTCAGGAATTGTGAAAAACTGAGTTTAAATGTATTTGGCTAAGGTGTATGTAAACTTCCGACTTCAACTGTACATTTTAAAGTGAAAAACGGAGTCTCGGCATCACTCTGTTACCGTGGAATTTCCATTATGTATCATGTATCAAAGCCTGTCTTCCTCTCCCCTCCAGGTCCACTCTCTGTACAGGCAGACCGGTGCCAGCTTCGTGAAGGCTCAGGCAGAGTTTGCCACTGGAGTGATGTCCAATCAGGCTGTACGCCAGGCAGCTGCCAACGCCACTGCTTCTGCTGCCCAGGGGGCTTTTACTGGGGTGGCTCGATAGAGGGAAGTCAGGCAAGTAGGGCAAGGGAGCTGGTAGGGAGAGAGGGGTCGGTATGTATGAGAGTGTACAGTACAAAAGAAGTATGCAAGATTTGGGTGTTTTGTTGAATCATTACATTAAAGTAAGTGAAAGTTCAGGAAAGGGGTGGGACTTGAGTTTGTGATGGATGCACTGAAGTGATGCTGCATATTTAACACTAAGTTAACAGCCAAACGGTTCAATTGTCTGTTGCCAATGCTATCATGTTTGCTATAGTGAGCTCTAATAAGTCGTTTGTTTTGATATCCCGAATGAGAATGCCTACCTATTTACACCAACTATCTTTGCCAAAATTACAACTTTAAATGAGAAAAACACTTTGTTTTGGGTTGTAATATTATTGCGATTATTATGTTATGTTGATGCTATATGTGGTTGTCATGATCGTCATTGTTCCTTCTTGGTTTTAATAAAATCTATTGATATGCTCCATATTTTCAACATCCCTTTGGTCACCTCACCAATACAGTATCATTAGTCATCATGTCAGTAGCCTAACCTAAAATATTGTAGGCCTATTACTTCTAAAACTAATATAGACAGAGCGTGTTATTCAGCTTTGTACACAATGTACAGTTTCTAACAATTACCTCTTCACTGGACTGATTAAGATGTACTGTAGTCTTTCCTATAGACTCCTGGGAAACTACATCCATGATGCAGTTCTTGCTATCCTTTTAGTCATCACTTTTGCATGATCTGTTATTACTGTTACTTGTGTGTTTAATACTTTAAGAGCCAGTTTACCCGATGCCTAATCCTGGACTAAAAAGAATGTGCATTGAGCAATCTCTTTGCCTCAACTATTTTTTTCTAGGTTCAGTCGTTTGGTAATTTGCAATAACTGAAATAGGTTCAGTTTACACAGTAAGGCACTAAACCTATTGAGCTATTTATTTCTTACATTAGATGTATCATGTACATTTTGAGGGGAATCATAGCCCTATTACTCCAATTTCAATCAAATGTTGCAATTGTAGATTATTGCAGCGGTCTTTCAGCCAATACATTGATTAGTAGACCACTGCAATAATCTAAAATTGCAACACTTAAATAATCTTAAACAGCAGCACTTGGTTGAAATTGTAGTATGCATTTATAACCTCGGCGAATTATGATTAGAGCAATAGCAGATACATTATTTTAAAATCAGGAAAATATCTTGAATACATGTTTTTCTTATTTAAAGTCAAAAGTAGCCTATGGGGGACTGACCTGACCCTTTTGACGAGCGCCCCTACGCCTTCTGTTTGAGCTACCATACCGACGTCAGTGACTGACTGACTATGCCACGGTGAAGATGGCGGAGGCAGCGGCGGCACCACAACACCGCTTTTTCTGTCACTGCTGTAAAGGTGAAATCGACCCTAAATTCCCAGTGAGTTGGCTCAAGTGCTTTTCTTACTTACTTGTCCGTCCTGTTCTGGACCGACGATTCTGTATCACAAGTAGGCCTAGCTAGCAACGCTTCCAAAAATACATTATATGAAAATGCAAACATTTTGTCTGAAACTGAATGTGACTGATATAATGGAATATTTTCGTTATTAGAATATGACTTTATAAGTGGTATTGCATGGAGAGCGCGCCGTTAGATTCGTTGTTGCGAAGAAATCTGGTGATCCAAGTTTCAGGTTTGCGTCTTTGCCATATTTAGAAGCACTACTGTGTCGCCAACTGCATGTGAGAAATATTATTGCCGCGTTCATGTGCTAGTCGGAACTAGGAAACTCTGAAAACGTACGACTTGCTGATTGGTTGAACGCGGCACGTGTAGCCTACTATAACCAGTTAGCAAGTCGGAAATGTCCGAGCTTCCTAGTTCCGACTGGTATGTGAACGCGGCATATGCATGAAAAGGGGATGGGTGCTTTGGCAGGGTGTCCCTTGTCCGCACTCCACTTGAGCGTTTGACGAGCAGATTTTTTTTTTTACATTGACATGAACGCGCATCTTAAAGTTAGTGGACAAGTGTGTTCCTTTGTATTTTCATGTCAAAATGATTTGAAATATACATTTTTGTCCCTTAAGGAATTCACGTGCCCCAGGTGTGAGTCCGATTTCATTGAGGAGTTGACAGAAGACTCCAGGTGAAATGTTAAAATATGTTCTGTTTGTTTGCATGCTGTTCTCCTTATAGTGGGCCTATACTGGAATTGCAATGCCATAGCTGGAGTATTTTAGGTATAGTATCATGTGCAGTTGCTGATGCATCTGATATAATATACATTAGATATATTCAATTAAAACACATTTCAATAAAACATTTTTTATTTGCATTTCTCTTAATGTGTTAATTTACAATAATTCAAATAACTGTTAAGTTTATGAGATACATTTTGTCTTTGTCCTTCAGTCTCTTGGAGAACAGCAGCACTGCAGAGGCCAATGATGATGCAGGCACACTCTTTTCAGAGGTACCTATATGTCCTCCCAAGTTCTCTTGGTCTTTTTCTATCCTTTTCCCCATCTTCAACATTAATCTGAATTGACTGGTCTGCTCTCCTTCCTCCAAGCTGTGGCAGCTGCTGTTTATGGAACGCTCTGCCCTTCTCTCGGACCCCTCCGCCTATGAGTCTGACCAGAGCCACCTACATGCTGCCGCAGCCAGTGATGCAGTGGAGGAAGAACTGGAGGGCCCTTCTGTGGACCCTGTGGGAGGCACAGAGCCTTTGGAGCCTGAACCGGAACGCCCCTCTCGCCCGCCTAGCCGGGGGAGGCGACAGTCCCGTGCGCCAGCAGTGGAGGGGTTAGTGGAGATGTATTTATTTATTTACTTTGCTTTATCTTGACCTGGCCAAGATGAAGCAAAGCAGTGCAACACAAACAACAACACAGAGTTACACATGGAATAAACAAACATACAGTCAATAATACAGTAGAGAAAGTCTATATACAGTGTGTGCAAATGAGGTAGGATAACGGAGGTAAGGCATGAAATAGGCCATAGTGGCGAAATAATTACAATATAGCAATTAAACACTGGAGTGATAATGTGCAGAAGATGAGTGTACAAGTAGAGGTGAGCAGTCATCTCTCCTCACAAATTGCCCATCACTGATCTTGACCTGTAACGTTATTACCTTTATCCACTCACTCTCTAACATGGGTTTGCCCCATGCTACAAGGTCCAGGCAGGTATAGCTGATGGCTTTTATTTTAGTTGGACCTAAAGCCACCTTAGTGGCAACGACCACTCATTTTGCACAGTTATCTGCCTCTCCATGCCAGTTTTTAGGAAGCTATTCTCACTCTACTCAAGAGCCTGTATTGAGGTGGAGTCCTTGTACGGTTGTATAATAACATCATATAACACGATTACACGAATGGTATAATCAAAGTTGTCCAAAATGAAATCTTTCCTTTCAGTTTATCACACACTATCATTTCACATATTAATCACACACTATCATTTCACGTATTAACAGCAATATACTGTATTTCAAACACTAATATACTATTTTGTCCTAAAATGTATTACACTGTAAGGGGAGCCCAAACCTTTTTGGCCCACAACCCCATTTTGATATCTGAAAATTCTCACAACCCCAATCGTGAAAAAAAGAAATGTAATTAACAACAAATGTTTTTTAATTTGGGGCTATGGCAGTCAATTGAAAAACATTCTTACAGTATTTCTGATTGTGATTGTTTTCTCAACTCACCATCACATACTTTTAATGTATGACAGTCAATTGCAATGACAGTCAATTGCAAATGAGTCTGACATAATGTATCTTATCTCGCCACCACTAATTAGATGGGTGTGCTTGATGCATGTTGACAGTGCGCACCTCATCTCTGCAGTCACATCCAACCTGGATCGATATTTGGTTTTAATGCAGACGAGAGCACTGAATCCAGCTTCACACAGATATGAGCTCGCAAAGGGTACCACGAGTTTTATGGTGCTGGAAACTCTGAAAAATACGAGGTCAAATCATAACGTCAGTGATCTTTATGTTGGAAAGTCTGAGCTCTAGAAGAGACCCGAGTTCCTGAGTTGGAAGTCCGAGATGGATGACCGTTCAAAATAATTTCCCCCTGTCGGAGCAAATTTTTTCCCCCCACGCTCGTAAGTCGTAGATTTCCCAGTTCCGAGTTCACAATTGTTTTGTACACACAGCATTAATGCTCAGAGGGAGACGGCAGGGTATTCCCTTTAAGTCGAATCCCCGAGCTGACAAGGTAAAAATATGTCGTTCTGCCCCCTGGCCACTGTTCCTAGGCCGTCATTGTAAATAATAATTTGTTCTTAACTGACTTGCCTACTTAAATAAAGGTTAAATAATAATATATATATTTAGTCTGGAACCAAAACTTAGTTCACATGACAACTCGATTTCACTTACCAGCATGTCAACTGAGCCAGGATCACAGTCAAACGGATTGGGAAGTAGGTCCCAAAGTGCTCTTCCAAGCGTTGGAGGTGAGCAGTCATCACTCGTGTGGGACACTTACTCATGCTGTTTTCTGTTTAGAAACATGCACAGCCGAGGGAAGGGAGCATGGTTCGCTTTTCTTCTAAATCCACTGATTCAGGCACTCATCTGTAGATTGTTTTTGTGTTTCCCTGCATGCTTGCGTTCAGTTCGTTCAGTTTTCAAAATATGTCTGTTACATGGGCAAGGAGACACACTTCCTTTTCATTACACAGAAAGTAAACAAAGTCTTTCCAACACTCCCCCTCGAAAACCATCAAGCCTCGTGTGAAATAGAATATTGTCATCCTCTTATCCCATAGTGGATGTGGTTTGATGTAGTTTACAGGGGCGATTTTTAGCATGTAAATATTGGTGGGGCAAACTCCCCCAAAACGTTTACATGCATGCCAACAAAGCCACTATACAACCCACCACTAAATGCATTAATTGCACTATAACGGTGACAAGCGGTGCCCACAAACTGTTAGGCCATACATAAAGCTGTCCCAACAGCAGAGTCCCAAAACCTTACCACTGCTACACCTGGCTATCAGCGAAACAGTTCATTCAGCCTCATTTACTGTCTTTAAAAAAAGCATAACTGATATGGCAGACTTGCTTAAACAAATGTGGTTTCTACTGACAATTGAGATGTACAAACTGGCATAAGGGGACAACGAACAGATAAGAGGCAATCCGCAATTTTGATTAAGACATTAGTGAGCGAGCTAGGACGGACGTAGTCAATATAACTATTTGTTCAGCACTTTTGAAATGTACAGCGACAGAATTCAGAACATGGGCCGTTCTTACAGTGTTCTCCCTGTACACCGAGTCAGAACCGTAGGATAAATAAAGGGGGCATATAAGTAGACAATGAATGAAAGTCTGAGATTTCCCAGTTCCGAGTTTCCAGTTGTTTCGAACCCGGCAGAAGTCATGCTGGATTGACAGCATGGCCAATGTTGAGTGTTTATCATTTTAAGCTTGGAAAAGAGACCCTTAAACCCAGACTTGGACCACACACCCACTCCACTGAATTGCAGGCTAGTGGTTGCTTTGCAATGCTTACTGTTAACTACTGATTCCTTACAAACCACTCATTGTTGAATTTGTGATTTTCAACTTGTTGTGTAATGTTAATGCCCAATGGTTGATGAGCACCGATATGTTTTATCTATAATTTATCTGTGACCAATGACCTTGAGCCTTCTTGGTTGGGCACTTCAAATAAAATGTTATTGGTCACACACACATGGTTAGCAGATGTTAATGCGAGTGTAGCGAAATGCTTGTGCTTCTAGTTCCGACAGTGCAATAATATCTAACAAGTAATCTAACAATTCCACAACAACTACCTAATACACACAAATCTGAAGGGATGGAATATATGTACATATAAATATATGGATGAGCGATGGCCGAGCGGCATAGGCAAGATGCAATAGATGGTATAAAATACAGTATATACATATGTAATGAGTAATGTAAACATTAAAGTGGCATTATTTAAAGTGACTAGTGATCCATTTATTAAAGTTGCCAATGATTTGAGTCTGTATGTAGGCAGCAGCCTCTCTGAGTTAGTGATTGCTGTTTAACAATCTGATGGCCTTGACATAGAAGCTGTTTTTCAGTCTCTAATTCCCAGATTTGATGCACCTGTACTGACCTCGCCTTCTGGATGGTAGCGTGGTGAACAGGCAGTGTGGCAGGGTGGTTGTTGTCCTTGATGATCTTTTTGGCCTTCCTGTGACATCGGGTGCTGTAGGTGTCCTGGAGGGCAGGTAGTTTGCCCCTGGTGATGTGTTCTGCATACCGCACCACCCTCTGGAGAGCCTTGCGGTTGAGGGCGGTGCAGTTGCTGTACTAGGCGGTGATACAGCCCGACAGGATGCTCTCAATTGTGCATCTGTAAAAGTTTGTCAGGGTTTTAGATGACAAGCTAAATTTCTTCAGCCTCCTGAGGATGAAGCGGTGCTGTTGCACCTTCTTTTCCACACTGTCTGTGTGGGTGGACCATTTCAGTTTGTCTGTGATGTGTTCACCGAGGAACTTAAAACTTTCCACCTTGTTCACTACTGCCCCTCTGTGGTTAGGGGGGTGCTCCCTCTGCTGTTTCCTGAAGTCCATGATCATCTCCTTTGTTTTGTTGACGTTGAGTGAGAGTTTGTTTTCCTGACACCACACTTCGAGTGCCCTCACCTCCTCCCTGTAGGCTGTCTTGTCATTGTTGCTGATCAGGCCCACTACTGTTGTGTCATCTGCAAACTTGATGATTGAGTTGGAGGTGTGCATGGCCACGCAGTCATGGGTGAACAGGGATACAGGAGGGGGCTGAGCACGCACCCTTGTGGGGCTCCAGTGTTGAGGGTCAGCGAAGTGGCAATGTTGTTTCCTATTATCACCACCTGGGGGCGGCCCTTCAGAAAGTCCAGGATCCAATTGCACAGGGCAGGGTTCAGACCCAGTGCCTCAAGCTTAATGATGAGCTTGGAGATACTATGGTGTTGAATGCTGAGCTGTAGTCAATGAACAGCATTCTTACATAGGTATTCCTCTTATCCAGATGGGATAGGGCAGTGTGCAGTGTGATGGCAATTGTATAGTTTGTGGATCCATTGGGGCGGTATGCAAGCTGAAGTGGTGGCAGGTAAGGTGGAGGTGATATGATCCTTGACTAGTCTCTCAAAGAACTTCATGATGACAGAAGTGAGTGCTACTGAGGCAATAGTCATTTAGTTCAGTTATCTTTGCCTTCTTGGGTACAGGAACAATGGTAGCCATCTTGAAGCATGTGGGGACAGCAGACTGGGATAGGGAGCGGTTGAATATGTCAGTAAACACACCAGCCAGCTGGTCTGCGATGCTCTGAGGATGCCATCTGGGCCAGCAGCCTTGCGACGGTTAACACGTTTATATGTCTTACTCCCGTTGGCCACAGAGAAGGAGAGAGGGGGCCTGCAGTCCTTGGTAGCGGGCCGCATCGGTGGCACTGTATTATCCTCAAAGCGGGCAAAGAAGGTGTTTAGTTGGTCTGGAAGCAAGACGTCGGTGTCCGTGACGTGGCTGTTTTTCTTTTTGTAGTCCATAATTGCCTGTAGACCCTGCCACATACATCTCGTGTCTGAGCCGTTGAATTGCGACTCCACTTTGTCCCTATACCGACATTTCCCTTGTTTGATTGCCTTGAGGAGGGAATAACTACACTGTTTATATTCCCTGTCGTCTTTCCATGGTTATATGCGGGGGTTCGTGCTTTCAGTTTTGCGCGAATGCCGCCATGCATCCACTGTTTCCGGTTAGGGTAGGTTTTAATAGTCACAGTGGGTACATTTCCAATGCACTTCCTTATAAACTCACTCACAGAGTCAGCGTATAAATCAATGTTATTTTGTGAGGCTGCCCTGAATATTTCCCAGTCCGCGTGATCAAAACAGTCTTGAAGCGTGGATTCCGATTGGTCAGACCAGCTTTGAATGGTTCTAGTCACGGTTACATCCTGTTTGAGTTTCTGCCTTTTGGACGGTAGGAGCAAAATGGAGCTGTGCCGGATTTGCCGAAGGGAGGGCGGGGGAGGGCCTTGTATGCATTGCGGAAGTTAGAGTAGCAGTGGTCCAGTGTATTGCCCGTGCGATTGCTGCAATCAGTATGCTGATAGAATTTAGGTAGCCTTGTTCTCAAATTTGCTTTGTTAAAATCCCCAGCTACAATAAATGCAGCCTTCGGATCAGTTTGCAGCACTGAAGGGGCTTGAATTTTTTAGCTCTCCCTGTAGATATTGCAGCGATGTAGTGTCCCCATGAGTGACAGAACACTGAGCCAATCACGGCTCAACTAGAGAACATTACCAACCCCTACGCTCTGTATTTTTAGCTGGGGAGTTTTTGTTGTTCAGTCAGTTTCCTCTTAATTGCTGGCAATAGCATACATTATTTGTTTAACAGTGTTATCTAAAAAAATATTGATGAGAGTTTCTGTGCCTCTGCCTCCCCACACATTGTTTTCACCATATCAGTTGCAGTCGGTAATATCAAAGTCTCTGTAATAGGGTGGTGTTTCATAGCGTAGTGGGCCTAGAAATTTACAACGGTCAAGTGCGGCCTTTTCCCATGATCTAAGGGCGCTCTCTGGTTGAATTTTATCTTTTAGATGTCAATAATTTGATTTATATTTTTAAGGTTAATCACATTACAATGATTTTGAGATACAAAGGCGATATTATAACATATTAGTTTTTTTTTTTTTTTTTTTATTCCGGATTTTGGAAATTCTCTCATGACCCCATTTTTATATCAGGGGACCCCTAGTTTGGGAACCGCTGAACATACGTCTGTTACATGATATTACATTGTTATTACACTCAAATAGGTATTCTCTGTCCGTCGTGCCTTCAGAAAGTATTCATACCCTTTGACTTATTCCACATTTTGTTTTGCTACAGCCTGAATTCAAAATCGATTAAATATTTTTTTCTCTCTCACCAACCTACGCACAATACCCCATAATGACAAAGTGAAAACATGTTTTTAGAAAATTTAGCAAAATGATTGAAAATGAAATACAGAAATATCACATTTACTTAAGCATTCACACGACTGTCAATACATGTTAGAATCACCTTTGGCAGCGATTACAGCTGTGAGTCTTTCTGGGTAAGTCTCTAAGAGCTTTCCACTCCTGGATTGTACAATATTTGCACATTATTATTTAAAATGTCTTCAAGCGCTGTCAAGTTTGTTGTTGATCATTGCTAGACAGCCATTTGCATTCTTGCCATAGATTTTAAATTTAAGTCAAAACTGTTACTAGGCCACTCAGGAACATTCAATGTAGTCTTGGTGAGCAGATCCAGTGTATATTTGGCCTTTTGTTTTAGGTTGTTGTCCTGCTGAAAGGTGAATTTGTCTCAAAGTGTCTGTTGGAAAGCCACCTGAACCTGGCTTCTGTCTAGGTTTATGCCTGTGCTTAGCTCTATTTCGTTTATTTTTATTCTAAAGACTCCCTAGTCCTTGCCAATGACAAGCATGATGCAGCCACCACCATGCTTGAAAATATGAATAGTGGTATTCAGTGATGTGTTGTTGGATTTGTACAGAGATGAGGTAGTTGTTAAAGAAATCATGTTAAACACTATTATTGCACACAGAATGAGTCCATGCAACTTATGTGACTTGTTAAGCACATTTTTACTTCTGGACTTATTTAGGCTTGCCATAACAAAGGGGTTGAATACTTATTGACTCAAGACATTTCAGCTTTTCATTTTTGTATTAATTTCTAAAAATGTCTAAAAACATCATTCCCCTTTGACATTATGGGGTTTTGTGTGTAGGCTAGTGACACAAAATCTCAATTTCATAAATTTTAAATGTTGAGGCTGTAACACAAATTGTGGAAAAAGTCAATAGGTGTGAATACTTTCTAACCGCACTGTAGGTGCAAAAAAGATTGAATCTCTTTGCTCTTTTCTATAGCATTGTGCAGCAGTTTTTGGCTGGTCTGTTTGCCAACAATGGAAATCCAGGCGTCGCACCAGCTGCACTGTAAATAAGTTTTTTTTTTTACCTCATAAGTTTTTTTTTGTATTACTTTGACTCTTAAGTAATTCTAAACATCTCTCTCTCACTCACTCTCAGGTCTGGCATGTTCCATTCAAATCCAGGGGACTATGCCTGGGGTCAGGGAGGTCTGGACGCAGTTATCACAGAGGTCAGTGATGTCACCAGGCGCAAAAAATCTTAAGATTGTGACTCAGAGTGCTGCCATGATTAAAGTCATCTCTGTTTCTTCGTTTCTCAATTCCCTCCACTCCTCTAGTTGTTAGGTCAGTTTGAGAGCACAGGTCCACCTCCTGCAGAGAAGGAGATGATCTCATCCCTCCCCACAGTCAGAGTCTCTCAAGAACAGACAGGTGGGTTCCAACCAAGGTGCAACACCAAACCCATAGGCTACCAGTTACAGCATCTATGGGAGAAGAGGGTGTGTATCTTGCTCAGTAGTAGTGTGCGGTATACCACCTATCAAATAGATTCTCAAATTTGTGACAATATTTTGTTGCATTCTGAAAAAGAAGGTGATGGCTTATTTGTTTTTTCCTTTACCCAGATCAGGCACCAATGCGGGCACTACTAGTCAATGTTCTCTCTCTTTATTCTAAAATGTACACAATGAATGAACCCCCCCGTACCTCTTCCTCAGACTGCAGACTGGAGTGTCCAGTATGTAGGGAGGAGTACTCCGTGGGAGAGTCTGTCAAACAGCTGCCCTGCCTCCATTATTTCCACAGTGACTGCATAGTGCCATGGCTCAAACTGGTAAGCAGGGGGAGTGTTGGCTGCCAGTCAATAGGGGTTACAACACCACTATTTAATTTGCCATGGAAGGTAGGTTAGTAATTTTTTAATTGGGGTCACATACCCTAACTTGAGGTAGGGTATTTGGTTATATTGCTCTGGATGTAACTTTGTGCCACACACAGGGGTGGTTTCCTGGACACAGATTGAGCCTAATCCTGGAATAAAAAGCAAGATCAATAGAAAATCTCCATTGAAAGCACTTGTTAGTTCAGTACTGGACTTAATCTGTTAAGCATCTTTTGCCACGTCTCATGTTTGTGTATATCTCCCACAGCACGATACCTGTCCTGTGTGTCGTAAAAGTCTAGACGGCGTCGACCAGAGCATCCAGCCCCCACCAGAACCCCCAGAGCCCCCCTCCATCAGGACAGACCCGCAGGAGGAGAGACGGGCTATTTGAGGTTTAGGTCTCCCTCTCTTCTACCTCTCTGGCATCTCTTCTTCCCTTTTTTTCTCCTGAAGGAGGCTCACATCTCCTCATGCCTCGTCATCCATCGCTCCTTCTTTGACCACGCATTTATTGAAGAGAAATATTTCAATTCAACTGTGCCTCATTGTCAAAATTATACTTGGTTCGAAAAAATCACCTCACAATGCTTTCACCCACAGATCCCTATACATTTCCTAGCGAACTTTGATTTAGGTGAGAAAGATCCAATATGCCTGCAATATAACCTCACCTGCAAATGGTTCCAACTGTTTTCTGACTAAATGTTATGGATTCGATATGTCCCTTCGTAGAGGCATTTCCCCTGTTCTGATTGGCTCAAATGTTTTATTAAAACCAAATGAACTGACATTCTTGAGCCACAGGGATGTGACAAATGTGATAAAATTAGGAGAGTTTGGGAAAATCCTGAACGGTGAGCAGAACTCACTCTCTTGCATTGTTGATCTTGGTAAGACAATTTCCCTACTCTGTTCTCTCTGGCCTCTTTGGTTGCGTCCCAATAATCTCTGCTTTCTCCTGAAGGGTGCACTTGTTCACTTCATGGATTTGAAAGGAAATTACTGGTATATGGAAACTCCTAGGCCATGCCTATGCCAATCCAAAGCTTTTACATTTGTGGAGAATAGTGAACGAATGCACACTTCGGGAGGAAAGAGAGGTTATTGGGAACGCAACCACAGGGAGAATCTCAATTGCATACTTGAGTCCTCTACTTCTCAAAATCCATTGGAGGAGAAGATCAGAGGGGCGGGACCTCTGGCTTTCTCTTCCAATGAGTTTTGAGAAGGAGGTGAGGAGAGAGGACGCGAGGTGTATGCAATTGAAACTCTCCCCCCGTCTCCCACTTCCTCTTATTCGTTAATAATGTCCACCTCTCTTTATGTCCCCTATTAAAGCCTAATGCTGTGTTCTTCACACTATCCATCTCCTTCCTGTTCTAACATTATGCACTTTCCTAATGCATTAGTCTTTTATCTCCTTCTATCATTTTATTTTTAATAAAAAGTACAAGTCACAGCAAAAAAAACATGTTTTTAATGTTGAATATATTATGATGGGCCTATATATGTGTGTATATATATGTAAATGTTTGAATACATCTGCTTGGCAATGAGGTGATAAGATTAAAGATAATAATAAAAAAAAATCAAATTCATAAAGCAGGAGTGAAAAGCAGTGCCATTGAATGCCAAAATGTCCCATTGAGCACCTTGCCCCAGAATATGTCCCAAATGGCACCCTATTCCCTTCACAGTGCATTACTTTTGACCAAGATCCATATAGGGAATAGGATGCCATTTGAGACACACACAGGCTCTCAAGTAGATCATTTGGGAAAAACCCTGCATCCTTGGCCATTTGATATTCTGCCAACTTTCTGCTCATGTTCTCATTTAAAGACATACTGTACATTCAATAGATACAGGTTAGATTTGCCCAATACTTCATAAGGGCTATCTACCATTCCCGCCTATTTTAAGACAATGACCAATGATATGCAAGAGCTTGCATGATATAACTAAATTGACAAATTAAATTTGAGTTACAAACGTTTCCTGAATTTTTAACAAAGGTGATTGTATTATAATTCTAAACAGACAGATGTACATCCCGTCTGTCAATTTTATTCCCACAGTAGTCTAGATCCTAAACATAGTCACAATCGCACACAAACACATTCATTTTCTCGTGTAAGGTTGTCCATAATGCATAATGATAGGCTATTACACAGATAGCATGAAAGTTGAATCTCTTCTGCCAGTTCATGTAGTGCAATGCTACGCCGTTGTTGCAGCAGTTCTTCATTCATTTCACCAGTATCAAAAGACAACAATAGGCAAATAATAGGGCATTTTGTGTAACACCTACTGAAGAAAGTGTCCAGTAGCCTACCATACGACATCTGCCCCCCGGGTTCCCACTAGATAACACAAAGTCAAAATTGTCTGTATTGTAAAAATTCATGAAAAAAAAACAATTATATTTTTGGTATACATTTAAGGTTAGGGTTAGAAGTGTGGTAAAGGTTAGGTATAAAATCAGATTTTAAGAATATAAATTGTAGAAATGTATATTTATAGGTGGGGTTTATGACTGTGGCTGTCTTAACTAGTGATTGCCCCCCTCCCTCTCTCTCCCCCTCCCTCCCCCTCTCTCCCCCTCCCTCCCTCTCCTCCCTCGCCCCCTCCCTCTCCTCCTCCTCTCCCCCTCTTCTTCCCCTCCCTCCCCTTCCCTCCCTCCCTCCCTCTCACCCCCTCCCTCTCTCCTCCTCTCCCTCCTCTCTCTCCTCCCTCCCTCGTGTGACTGAGAATGCCCGTGTTGAACTGACAGAGACGATACGGGCTTAGCAGACATGGAGGCCCGATTAATGACCGAGGCCCATTACGACACGTCTCGGCTCAGCTAACGTTGTCTTGGAGAAGAGTCCATTCGTGTTTGGAGATATCAAGGATACCATTTGCTGTGAGGAAAAAAAAAAACAGGGCGAGGGGAGAAGAAATAGAGAGAGATCCATTTCGGGGCTCTGTTGATTCAACGCAGCCGCCATTTTGTTGACAGTTCGTCTTTTTTAAATAACGCTGCATCAATTTTATAAAAATATCTCGGCTTCCTTAAATGTAGCTATTGCATGTGTCTCTACTCCTTCGACAGAAGAGTATTCTGAGGCATGGCCGTACTAGCTGACTCGCTAGCTTGCCTGCTAAATAATATTGCATCGTTAGCCGTCATAGTTTAGCTTCGGCTACAAAGCTAGCACGGGTCGCTACGCGAAAATGACAGGCTATTCCGTTATTTGGTTTAGTTTGTATTTCCTTATTTGTGAACTGTATGCAATTTAAACGCAGACGGTCAAGTTGTGTAAAGCTGTCAGGTGGATACATTTCCCACAAGTACGGCCACGTTGCTGGAGATCTAAGTTACCCCAGCAAGGCAGCCCAGACGATGGCTTGCTAGCGAGCACCATTGATACAGTGTAGCATAGGTTGTTATTGGACGAGCCCATAGCATGTTCCAAAATAAACACTGTCTTCTTCTCAATTAATACATTGTATATAGCCCGATATTGTGTTGCCTCGTTCATTCTACAGTTGGCAACAATGTAATCATTGACTTCCTTTTGGCGTCTGCCTAACTTTCTGTTTTTTGTTATTTCTCTCGTAAGCAATGTTATCGTGTTAGGACGTCGGTTGGGGTCACTGCTAAACTATAACGTTAATTAGAATACGAATGAGCAGTTTGGCTATAGCGGACACTTTGCTTAGAACAGCAGTGCTATTATCAAGTCAATTAGTCAGTTGATGCGAAGTATTTCTAAGTGGGTACATTTTTGGGACATGTCAGAATTCGTTATTGATCTCCCAAAATCGGAATGGATGTATAATTTTGAAATGTCTCTAAATCAGCAGTGGGGCATTAA
Organism: Brachymystax lenok tsinlingensis; assembly: GCA_030435695.1. NCBI lineage: Eukaryota > Metazoa > Chordata > Actinopteri > Salmoniformes > Salmonidae > Brachymystax > Brachymystax lenok. The sequence goes on from CM059799.1 coordinate 36,667,215, forward strand.
CTGTGGCGACCATGTTGATACGCACGAAGGTGGGATTTCGATCCACATAATGTGAACACAGTTTTTGGACTCCTACGGAGGTGAGTGGATGCATAATCTGAAAGATATACGTACTATTGTAGCTGTTGATATTGTCCATCTTTATCATGACATGCATTTTGATGGATATCTCTTGTGCTCACAATGCCCTGCACCCATCATTACAATGCATGACGATCAAACGTTCTCGCATGAGTTGATTTGATATTGTAAAGAGATGTTCCTCTCCAGTGCCAAACCAATTTCTACATGCACTACATGACCAAAGGTACATGGACACCTGTTCGTCGAACATCTATTTTGAAAATCATGGGCATTAATATGGAGTTGATCCCCTTTTTGCTGCTATAACAGCCTTCACTCTTCTGGGAAGGCTTTCCACTAGACGTGTAACATTTCTGCTGGGACTTGCTTTTATTCACCCACAAGCATTAGTGAGGTCAGGCACTGATGTTGGGCGATTAGGCCTAGCTCGCAGTTGGTGTTCCAATTCATCCCAAAGGTGTTCGATGGGGTTGAGGTCAGGGCTCTGTGCAGTCAAGTTCTTCCACACTGATCTTGACAAATCATTTCTGTATGGACCTCGTTTTGTGCATGGGGACATTGTCATCCTGAAACAGGAAAAGGCTTCCCCCCCCCGCAAACTGTTGCCACAGTTGGAAGCACAGAATCATCTAGAATGTCATTGTATACGGTAGCGTTAAGATATACCTTCACTGGAACTAAGGGGCCTAGCCCTCCACCAAACTTGACATTTGGCACTATGCATTCGGGCAGGTAGTTTTCACCTGGCATCCGCCAAACTCAGAATCGTCCATTTGACTGTCAGATGGTGAAGCGTGATTCATCACTCCAGAGAACAAGTTCCCACTGCTCCAGAGTCCAATAGCGGCTAGCTTTACGCTACTCTAACCGACGCTTGGCATTGCATATGGTGATTTTAGGCTTGTGGGCAGCTGCTCGGCCATGAAAACCCATTTCATGATGCTCCTGAAGTTTAGTTATTGTGCTGATGTTGCTTCCAGAGGCAGTTTGGAACTCGGTAGTGAGTGTTGAAACCGAGGACAGATGATTTTTACGCGCTACTCGCTTCAGTACTCAGTGGTCCTGTTCTGTGAGCTTATGTGTCCTACCACTTCGTGGCTTAGCCGTTGTTGCTCCTTGACATTTCCACTTCACAACAACAGCACCTACAGTTTACCGGGGCAGCTCTAGCAGGGCAAATATTTGACCGACTGACTTGTTGGAAAGGTAGCATCCTAGGATAGTGCCACGTTGAAAGTCACTGATATCTTCAGTAAGGCCATTGTACTGCGAATGTTTGACTATGGAAATTGCATGGCTGTGCTCAGTATTATACACCTGTCTGCAACGGTTGTGGCTAAAATAGCCAAATCCACTAATTTGATAAGGTGTCCACATAAGTTGGTGTATGTGAAAACGGCGGGAGGCTTGGATTAAAAGTAGAGATTTTCAAAACCTGCGACGAGTTGGTAGCCCAAGGGACGGTATTTTCTTTCTCCCCCGTCACTGCAAATCTCAGTGTTTTCACCGTTTTTAAAAGGTTTGAACTTTTGATGTCATCGGCTAGAACTTTTTAACTTCATATTTTTTGCTACAAAATAATTGCAATGTGCCGTTCACATATGTTTACACTGCTATTGTGCTGGAGATAAAGAAATTAGGTTGATAAGTGGTGGAGTTGCCCTTTAAGTTAGGGCAATACAGCTGTTTAGGACCCAATTTATCATGGTTCTTGAGACAAATCAGAAACTGTATCTTATTTAGTTTTGTCACCTCAATCAGTAGTAGTTGCGTTTGTTGTGAGTTTAGGAAGTAAGCAGTCTAGCTACACATGAGTAAAGATCGAATCACCTGCGGTTGAGGCTTTGGTCTCTTATCGTTTTTTTATTTATATATATATATATATATATTTTTTTTTTAATTGAACCTTTTATTAAACTAGATAAGTCAGTTAAGAACAAATTCTTAATTTGCAATGACTGCCTACACCGGCCAAACCCGGACGACGCTGGGCCAATTGTGCGCCGCCCTATGGGACTCCCAATCACGGCCGGTTGTGATACACCTTGGAATTGAACCTGGGTGTCTGTAGGGACGCCTCTATCACTGAGATGCAGTGCCTTACACTGCTGCGCCACTCGGGAGTCCACCAAGTCAGTTATAACTGATACTAATAACAGTTTGAAAAGATTTGCAATAATTGAGTCAGCGGCCTATGATGGTTTCATAATGAAAACGTTTAGAGATCGGTCCTCCTATCCTGAGCATGCTATTGAGGCTGCTTTAAGTACTACTCTAGTGGGAAATCGGAAGTTAGGAACAACGTGTGTTAAATGATTATTTGAATCTCCAACTTCGGAATATTCCCCACATGATTTTACTAAACCTCTTTATGTACATATGACATTGTCTCTACATTGAAATGTAACCTAATAGAAATGTGACATTTCCTTCTGTAACCTCACAAGTATTCTCTCTGAATGTTAATTGCATCTCTTGAGTAGTAGGCTAATGCTTTATTTCACTGCTTGTTTGGAACTATTGAACTAGGTGATAGGCATAGTGTCATTCTGTTCAAGCAAAACACCTTCTTAGACTGGGAGAGATGTTTTGACTCAACGTCATGCTTAACTCTAGTCTTCTGTCAGTAGCCATTTACATCCCCTGCTACTACAGCCAATTACTTTTGGCGTACCAGCACTCAGATCAGCGGAAGCTACACAATGAATTTGCACACACACTAACACTTTAAGCAGCGAGTATAGAAGAAAGAGGGGAATGATTGTCACAGAGTGAAGCAAGGAGAGAGGGAAGGGTGGGGGGAGAAATGTGTTTTCCATTAGTAGGAAACCAGTGACTAGTTTGTCCGCTGTTCCTAGAGCTTTCCAAGTGAGTAAAAGAGAGGAGAGGGATAGAAAGGGAGAGAGAAGGTAGGAAGAAGGGAGAGTGGGGCAGAATGGAGGGAGGTGTGATTTGAGTGTGGTATGTGTAACGGGGAGTAAACATGGAGAAGTGGGCGTGGGGAAACGCAGGCAAGACTCCCAAGTTCTGGCCCACAGTTGTGATTCTGTAGAAAAAGCTTGCCTCCCCCAAGCCCTAGAAGCTACTAGGAAAACAATCCAGAACAAGTATTCTCACAAGCTTCCGAAACATTGTCGATTTTAGCACTCTGACTGCTTTATCGGATGACTTTGATGACTTTCCTTAGGCACCCTCTGGCTCCACTAAATTAATCTGTTAGTGTTTTCTGCCACAGCAGAGCAGGCACAGAGAAACTGTCAGAATGCTGCTCTCGCTCTCATTGGCTGCTCCGGAGTGGCTGGGAACAGCGGCCGGATCCTCTGTCCCCCAGAGGGCCCAATGTGCTGAGGTCACAGTTCTGAATCGCCTCCAAATGACTTCACCCGGAGAAAGCACCTGCTTTGGGCGAGCCCGCATTAAATCATTCAGTGGCCGTAGGGAGCCGGAGCGGACCATTTCTTTCATACGAACACGTCCGTCCTTCGAGAACACAATTAGGAACCTTGCCGCAGCACTAAGCTCGGAGCAAATCTGAGAGGCATTTTCACTAAAACTAATGAGAGATCCATGGGGGGATGGTCCATTTAGCAGCTTATCACAAATTACCTGGGTAGTGGTGGTGGGGTCTGTAGCATGATGCACTACAGTAGCCATAATGCTCTGTAACCATACCTGAGGGTCAGAGCTCAGAGTGCTGGTCTAGGATCAGGTTCCCACTGTCAACGTATTCTTATTCGTTGTGATCTAAAAGGCAGAACTGATCCCAAACCAGTACTCTTACTCAGACACTTTATAGTGTCATTATAGACCCTGTACCTTGGACTTGAGGGCTATTGGGAGTTGTAGTTCTCTGGTGGATGGATGTTATTGAGTCTTTGAGCATCAAAACTACACCTCTCTTGTCAAATACACACCCAGCTGTGTAAATGGGTCACAGATTGAGGGAAGCTGTAAGGACGAACACGTCATAAGAAGGAAAGCCGCTAAGCAAATACAATTATTTCACCTTGTCTCCTCGCTCATTTACTATGGTAAAGGATGCCTCGCAGTGATTAGTAAAGTCAGTGTTTTTGCTCAGTTGACTGACTAATATCAAACTTTTGTATTTTCTCTATGCTATTCCCAACCTTGTCCTTCCCCCCTTACATCTCCTCCTGTCTTTCTCTCTACAGCTTGAAGGACGGAGAAAGAGAGCTGGGCAGCCGGGAAGGGAGAAAAGACACCGAGCAAGGATTGCTTTTTAGCTTCCCTAATATCCCCTTCACCCCTATCCCGTCTCTTCCTGGACCGCTGCCTTTTCCTAGAAACTGTACCTGCTGTCCAAAACATCCCTCCCTAGTCACCCCTCACCCCCTAAATCTCTGATGGATCAGAGGACTCAGGGGGGGCCTGCTATTCCACCCCCCCTCCCCATCACTGCTCCCCAAGTGGAGCGAGAGAAGGAAGGAGGGGGTGGGAAGAAAGACGAGGAGGAGAAGGAGAAAGAGGGGTCGCAGAAAGACTCCTCTTCTGCTGCAGGTGGAGAGGGCTCCGGTGACCAGCAGCAGTCACCCCAGTTCTCTGTCAAAGAGACTAGCCTCCATGAGGGCAATGTCAAACTCAAGATTGGCCTGCAGGCCAAACGCATGAAGAAGCCGCCTAAGATCCTGGAGAACTACGTGTGTCGGCCGGCCTTCAGGGCCACTGTGAGACCCAGCGGGCGCGGAGGTGGCCGGGGGAGCCGCGGAGGAGTAGGAGCAGGCGACGGGGTCAACCAGACCCAGAGCCCAACACATGGCAGGGAGAGAGAGCAGAGTCCTGGCATTAAACGACCCACCCCACCGTCTTCATCTCCCTCTGCTGTTGCTGCCCCCACTCCTCCTCCACCTGTTTCTTCGCCTTCCACCACTTCACCCAGTCGAGTGAATGGGAGTACTCCAGCTAAACGGGTAAGCAAGGCAAGCATGTATTAGGGTAGGACTTTGATCGAGAAACCATATCCCTGTCAAACAAGGTATCCTAACTAAAGAGGCTGTTAGGAATTCCACAGGACCTGTCTGGCTTTGGACTGTGCCAATAAGAGGCATTGCAATACTGTCAGCCAGTTCACTCATTTCTGTTTCGCTAGTTTGAATTCAGAAGTTATATTTGTTACTTGTAAAGAAGATTTTTGCTTCATATTTTGAACAATCATCTGTTTCTTTGTCTGTATTCTCTTTGTGTCCCACTCTGGCTTGTCTCCCCTTCCAATCATTCCCTGCTTCTCAACTCTTTCCTCTCTCTCCTCTGCTCTGTCCCAGTCTGACCCTCAAAAGTGTTATTGAGTCTAGAGGATCTTTTCCTCGAGGCAGAACTGGGAAGCAGTATTGGACAGAAAATCCCATCAATGAATTGCAATTTACATATGAATGAACAGAACCTGATTGGATTCCATGTAGACCGTCTAGATTCCATGTAGACCGACAGGGTTGTGCTTTAAGCCTGCTTTATGTGGTTGTCAAATGCTTCTTTCAGAGCTTCATTTTCTTCTAATAGGTTTTCTACTCTAGGTAATTACCAGAAGCATTGCCTGGGTTTGGATATATATCAGAAGATTACAAATGCCAAAACAGTTATTCAAGAAAATACATTATTCTGTGTAGGCCTTATCATTCTGCAGTCAATGGTTTTTATATTTAAATATTTTATCCTCTTCACAGGGTCCTCCAAAACTGGCCTGCAAGTCAGACAAGTCGGACGCAAAGTCGGACGGGAAATCCGCCATCTCGACGGAGAGACCCCTGAATCTTCACCGCCCTTCTGCAGACGGCAAAACGCACCACGCCTCTGGGAAGAAGACGCCCATGCCCCAAACCAAGTCTCCGACCTCCTCGCCCTCCCCTCCTGCGCCGCCATCACAGGAACCCAGCGTGGAAGGCGTTACCAATCCTCCTGGGTACATTTACAGCAGTGAGGGTCTGGAGGAGAAGGACCGGGGCTTTCCTAGTTGGGGTGCTCCTACTGTTACTGAGAAACTAGCGCAACTCATCGCCACCTGCCCTCCTTCAAAGTCCACCAAGGTGAAACCCCCCAAAACTACTCCCTCTCCCACCACTCACACCACTTCTAACTTTATGGCCCCCACCCCAAAGCAGCGAGACCGCGCTATGGTCAACAGGGCAACCTATTCTAGAGCGGTCCACCTAGCTCCACCCCCTCCTGTCTCACGCCCTCCTGGCCGCCCCTATGGCTCCAGGAATAATAAAGACAGTGTTTCGGAGAAGTCACCCACCCCGCCTGGGAAAGAGGAGGCAGATGGGGCTGGCAAGTCTGGCAGCAGTAACAACAGCAACAGTAGTCGCAGCAGCAGCCCTGTGCTAACCTACGGCGGCGGCAACAGCCGCCTGGCAACAACTTCAAGGGACAACAACGACAGCAACAGTAATGGCGCGAAGCCGCCACAGTCACGTCTCACTCACTGCCCACCACCCCACTCCGCCTCCTCCTCTTCCTCCTCCTCACCACCTTGTTTGTCCTCCTGCTCCTCATCAGAGAAGAGGACGGGGAGCCTGTCATGTCACCAGGGCTCCCAAGCCTCTCAAGGACACCACTCCAGAGACCGAGAACGTCCCTCCCAGGCAGAGGAGAGGGACAGCAGTGAGAGGGACAGCAGTAAGCGTGACCGGCACGGCCCCAGAGACTTATCCAAATGCCCCCCTCTTTCAGCATCTGGCAAGCAGGAGTCCAAGACAAAGGGGGCTAATCAGTCACTCAGAGGGGAGAGAAGCAAGAGCTTGAGCCCCAGTAAACGCAGTCCCAACCCCAGTAAACGCAGTCCCAACCCCAGTAAACGCAGTCCCAACCCCAGTAAACGCAGTCCCAACGGGGAAAGGGATGGTCGCTCCAGCGGGATCTCCAGTCCTCTGGAGACTGTGAGACGGACTTCCTCGCCGCCAGAGCCCGCCGGCGACCGCTCACCCCCTCCTCTCAGAGACGAGTCCCCTGGAGACGAGTCACCGGGCTCGCCTCCAGAGCAGGACAACAAACCCCTGAAGAAGCGGCGAGGCAGAAAGCCCCGCTGGACCAGAATAGTGAACCGGTCACAGAGGGTGGGCCCGGGCAGCCCAGTTGACCAGCGCGAAACCATTGTGCCTTTATCCTCAGGCCTTGATACTCCCCCAGCTATACGCAGGCCTGTAGGACGGCCGCCTAATCCCAATAAGGTCAAGCCTTCCGCCGTGTCTCAACTCTTTCCACATCCAGCCAGAAAAAGGGGACGGCCCAAGTCTAAAATGCCCAGGCTGGATGCCCCCACTCGGGGATGTCCCCCTCACAAACTGGTCCCATCCAAGGTCTTTTCTTTACACAAGTCGAAAGAGGAACAGGACCCTCCTGTTCTCCACCCGGAGGTGGACCTAAATCCTCCCAAACCTATGCCGAGGAAGCGGGGGCGACCCAAACGCCTGCCCCCCACCTTGCCGCAGGAGGGTCAGCCCCCCACTCTGGCACCGGAAGGAGGGGATGGGAAACAGTTCCGGACCAAGGGCAACGGGCAGTTCATCATGAAGACCATCATAGGCAAGATCAATAAGATGAAGAGTGTGAAACGCAAACGGTTCCTCAGCCAGATCCTATTGGGACCCGGGTCCGGAACAGAGCAGGAGCCCCCCAGAGGAACTGCCAGTGGGGTGGTGGGCCAGGTAGCAGCTGCAACCCAGTCTCTATCCTCCTTGGCTGCTTCTTTCGGAGGCAAACTGGGACCCCAGATCAACGTAAGCAAAAAGGGGACGATTTACATGGGGAAAAGGAGAGGGCGCAAACCCAAACCATCAACAAACCCCTCGTTGGCAGCTTCAACACCACCCTCGGAGGGGCCTTTCCTGTCCCCAAACACCACATCGCCCCTCCACCACCATCAGTCCCAGTCTCAGCAGCAGCACCATCTCCCCTCTGCTGAGGTGTTCCCCTCCCCCTCGCTCTCCCAGTCCAGTGGGGGCCAGAGCCCTATCAGTGATGCCTGCTTTGTGGAGCCGGGGGCAGTGCACTTCCTGACACACCCACACTTCCACTCCCACCACGTCCACCACTCGTTCCCCTTCCCTCCCCCGACGTTCTCAGCCCCCTCCCCTCGCACTCTGGGCTCCTCGGCTGCCGTGGCCTCCCAGAAGAAGTCGTGCCGTGGCTACCATCACCACCACCACCATTACAGGCAGCACTACCACTACCGTAAGCTATCCCCTCCCAGGCCTCTCCACCCCACATCCCCTGCACCTCTGAGTGAACTGAAGGAAGCCACCCCCTCGCCCGTCAGTGAGTCTCACAGCGAGGAGACTGTACCCAGCGACAGCGGCATAGGAACAGACAACAACAGCACTTCTGACCGGGGAGAGAAGGCCTGCGGCGCTGGGATGCCACCTGGGATGGCCAGTGGGCTGCTAATGCCAGGGGTGATGGGCTCAGCTGTGGGTGTAGGAGTTGGGCTGAACCCTCACGGTGGACTAAGACACTCGTCCTCAGTGCTGCTGGAGCACCCCTCACCCTCTCCGTCACCGCTTGGGGTGAGGTCCTCACCCGACCCCCGCAGGCCCCACCCGGCAGCCGCTCCCTCCGCACTAGTGGGCCACAAAGAGAAACACAAGCACAAATGCAAGCGCCGCAGCCACGGCTGCCCGGGCTACGACAAGATAAAGAGGCAGAAGCGCAAACGCAAGAAGAAGTACCTGCAGCTGCGCTCCCGGCGGCAGGACCCCGATTTCTTGGCCGAGCTGGATGAGATTGTGGTGAGGCTGAGTGAGATCCGGATAGCGCACCGCACCCCTGCTCACAGACTGGGCAGTGGGCTGGGGATGCCTCCGGGAGCTGCAGGGGCAAGCAGAGTACCAGGGCCGGGTGGCAGGGCCGCTGGGACCATGGGAGGCGCTGGTGGCCCCCCTCCGCATCACTACCTGCACAGAGACCTGCTCCCCACAATCTTCAGGATCAATTTCAGCGGCTACTACTCCCCTCACCCCTCGTACCCCTGTGACTCTCTACACTACGTCCGCAAGCCAGACCTGAAGAAGAAACGTGGGCGCCCTCCCAAGCTGCGGGAGTCAATGTCAGACGTACCCTTTGTTCACGGCCTGGGGTTCCCGCTCTCAAGCGGCGGGTTCTACCACCCATCCTACAGTGTTCCCTACTCCTCTGGTCCCCTTGGTCTAGGCTACTACAGAGGATACCCCCCATCCAGTGCACTGTACCCCCATCACCAGAACCCCCTTTCTGCCACGTCCCACCACTCCCATCACTCCCCCTTCCACCCGCCGCCTCCCCTTCCTACGTGCACCACCACCACCCGTCACACCTCCTGCTCAACCCCTCCAAATTTCACAAGAAGAAACACAAGCTGCTGAGGCAGGAGTTCCTGGGTGGGGGCCGGTCTCCCGTGCTCTACCCGGCAATGTCCTCAGAGCTGTCGTTCGGCTGGCATCACAAACACAAGCACAGACACAAACACAGAGAGCGTTGTGCCGAAGAGGACGGGGAAGAGGGAGGAGGAGGGAGCCGAGGCGGAGTGGGATTGACCGAGAGCCCGGGATCGGGAAGAGGAGAACGCGGAGCCAGCGGCGCTGGAATGACCGACTCTCTGCAGCGCTGCCGCTTCGGAAGAGACTCCACCCCTACTACCACCAGTGCCAACAAACAGGCCACGGCCAACTCCCCTTCCTCGTCCTCCTCTTCTTCAGCCGAGAGGTACAAGCGCAAGGAGACATCCCTGTCCTGCCTGGGGCCCTCTCGCCTGGCCCAGGGCAGTGCCGGGCCCCGGGGCCACCACCCCGTAGAGTCCTGGTTCAGGATGGGCAGCTCTGAGGCAGACTACGCTAAGCTCTCCCGGAACCCTGCGGGGGCCGACCAGGTTCCGTTCACAGAAGGCCAGGGAGAGGACCCGGCGGGCTGCTCAGACAGTGAGGAGGAGGATGAGGAGCCCCTCACGCCCACAGATGAGATGGAGCCGAACTCCCAGGACCCCCCGCACCACACCAACCTGTTCGCCACCGCCCTGACCAGCACATCGCTGAGGGGAGTCGGAGGCAGGAAGGGAGTGGCAGCGGAGAGTGCGAACTTCTCCCGGATGGAGCTGATGCTGAGAAAGGACCACTCCACGTCAGCAGAGAGGAGAGAGTTGGGTGAGTCACTGTAACAGTGCGTTCTGTCAGAGAGGGATGTTAGCCTACAGGATCAGTGTCCAGAGCCTGAGCCTACAGTACCAGTGTCTTGCTGAAATCTAGCCTAGTACAGTACTAGTGTGTACATAATCAAGGGAGTCCTCAGCAGTTTTTAGGCTATTTGCTTTGATGGAAATTACTTTTTCGAGAGCGTTCAAAATCCCTGTGCTATTTATAGCTCCGACTCTGATTTCTGCACCATCTTTGTACTACTTCGGAATTCGACCCAAATTGAATATGACATTGTGAAGGTTATTGAATTGTGCACCAAGTTCACTTCCAAAAATAGTTCCACTGCTGGTGCTTCAAGAATTCAGCGGTTTCTGTATTGATTGAATGATGTCGCTTAGCTTAATTTCTTGGCAATAAGTAGTGAAATTGGCCTGGTATGCATAGCCATTAGTGGCAGTATTGATTCCAGGGTTATGTGTCCGTGCAGTGACCCCTTTACAAACCACCATATGGCATAGTGAGCACTGAACACTGGGTTTGTCCCAAATTGCACCCTATTCCCAATATAGTGCACTACTTCTGACCAGAGCCTTGGTTAAAAGTAGTGTGCTATAGGGGGAATAAGGTGCCATTTGGGGCATGTCCATTATCTTTGCTGAATCGCAGCGTTCAATGACTCAATATACCCTTTAGAAATCCCTTGGAGGGACACAATGCCATCCCTTGTACGTACGTCTACCCTCCACTGGCCCTGACATTAGATAGCCCTAACCTGTGATTAAGGGCTTGGCAGCTAAACCCCCATAATTACATAAACTGGCCCTGCTTTGTGTGGTTGTCATTGTAGCCTTGTAGGATGTCCAGCGAGATGTTTTGTCCATAAGAATAGTAAGAAAAGTCTTGTTGTGATAGTTGAGCTGGATGTTTTGCTACAGGCTATATTTGGTAGGCTTCCTTCCCCATCAAAGCTGTCAAACTGAAAGGCTGCTTCTGTCTGTCTTAGATCCCTGTGTACACAGCTAATATAGCTGGACAGGTAAGTCTGAGTGCTTTGGGTAATGATTCTGCTTCATCAAGCTGCCTTTGACTGAGAGATGGGCGCGTGTGTGTGTGTGCGTGTTACTGTGCATGTGAGGAGGCCAGGCACGCTTGGGTGGAAGGCTCCTGGTGAGGTAAGCAGTCAGCATGGTGTCGTTTGAACCCAGCCAGAGTAATCCAGGATTAGAGCTCAGGACACAGGGTCGTCCAGCGGTCAGACTGCACCACCACCATGGAGGTAGCCTAGTCGGCAGGGAGGTGGAGGGTGGAAGAACCTCGCACAGGAGTGTGAACCAGAGGAGAGAAACGTGGGAAGAAGCAGTAGAGGAGATGGAGTAGCCAGGTGCTGATTTGGCAAACTGACACGATCCCCTTTTAGTGAACGGTGCTACTATAAGTAATGTGAGTGGACTAAATGCAGTAAGCTGGAAAAGTATGACGTCATTGTTCATTACTTGACAGTTTGGTGAGGTGGGCCTAGCCTATATGTCTACCTGTAATCATATGCATTTTGGTGAGGGATTTGGCAGTGGATGTCAAATTGATTAATTTCCTTTCAATTTAAGATTAAGCCTTGATAAATATTAGGCAGCATTAAAAGACGGATGCTAGTTGTCGGGCCTAACAGTGGAAGTAAGCTAGGACTTGGAATAAATAAAAGTTCATAAGTGTCACGTTGCAGCTTATTCCTATGTTTATCATCTACTCCCCCCCTCTCTTCTCTGTCCTTGTCTGTTTATGTGCAGGCAATACATCAGGTGTCCAGACCCGAGGCGACCACTCTGCCCCTGAGGACCACCTCATGCAGCAGCAGCAGCAGCACCACCACCCTCTGTTCCACTCCCTTTCTTCCTCCTCCACCTGCCTCTCCCACTGTGGCCACGACTCACCCTCCCAGGGCTGCTGCCTGGACAATGATGCCTCCCCGCAGCACCACTCCCACCGGGCCCAGCCCTCCAAACACAGCCTGCACCACGTCAACAAGATCCTCCGTGCCAAGAAGCTCCAGAGACAGGCGAGGACAGGCAACAACGTGGTCAAGAAGAGGGGCCCCGGGCGCCCCAGGAAGCATCCCCTGCCCTCCCCGCCCCCATCGCCGCCCCCTCCGGCTGAAGTGACCCAGACCAGGCACCGGGACCGAGGAGGGTTAGGGGGAGGAGCGTGTAAAGAGGACACTGTGACAGATGCGATCGAGTCGGTGGTCCAGGGCCAGCGCAGGAAAGGTCAGAAGAGGAAGCACTGGGAGAGAGACGGGGATGAGGATGAAGAGAAGGAGGAGGAAGCGGAGGGTGAGGAGGTCGGGGAGGGCGTGGAGGTGGAGGAACGAGCGCTAGACAGGGAGGTGAACCTGGGAGGCCTGGGGATGAGGTCCAGAGCCGGGGGAGGAAGAGGCTGGCTCACCCAAGAGGAGCTGCAACGCTTTCGCAGGTAAAACCACCACTACAGGCCAACACGTGACTGTAGCCTCAACAGTGAGTGTGTGGAGCACTGTGATCATGATGCAGCTTACTTTCATAAGCAGTGCTAATCTTAGATCTTAGCAGCTGTGTGTATATATAGGAGAGTCTATCAAGCCAGTCATTACTTTAAAGTGAGTCTTGATTCTATTTCAGTGCTCTGGAGGGGAAACCAGATGGCCCCTCCTCCCCGGAACGTCCGGGCACCGTCTCCATGGAACAAGCTCCACCCATGCCTATAACCAGCCTACGGGAGAAGAGGGCAGCCAGGCCTCCAAAGAAAAAGTACCAAAAAGCGGGGCTCTACTCCGATGTGTACAAGACTGCGGAGTGAGTCCCATAATTGTGCCAGACATAAAATCTGGATAACCCGTTTGCCTACCAAAGGTCAAACCAGTAATATTTAGGGCATATATGAACATCTCACTCGCTCTTGTTTTTTTTGTCCCTGTTTCTCTTTCAGTCCTCGTAGTCAGATCCTGCAACTGAAGAAAGAGAAACTGGAGTACACACCTGGGGAACACGAGTACGGGCTTTTTCCTGCCCCCATCCATGTCGGTGAGTGTTCTTTGCACGCAAACACACACACACATTTTGTCATGACATGCTACTGTGTCTTAAAATCAACTCCCTCCTTCCCATCGCGTATTCTGTTATTTTCTGTCTCCCTCCACCCTCTTTCAGGAAAGTACCTAAGACAGAAGCGCATTGATTTCCAGTTGCCTTATGACATCTTGTGGCTGTGGAAACATGACCAGGTGATCACTCATGTTGTTCCTTCAGAGTCTATAATAGGAATTTGTTCAGTCTATATAAGGGTTTCTCTTCTATGACTTAAGGCCTGCGATAGGCTAGCATCCTGTCAAGCAGGTGTACTTGAACATCAAGCTTCTTCACTCTACATCAACAGGAGATAGGCTCCTAGACTATGGGCAGTTCTGGCCCGGACAAGGCTACTTATGATGTAATAACCTCAATTTCTTGGTCATTTTAGCTCTACGAGAAGCCTGACGTCCCCCTTTATAAAAAGATCAGATCAAGTGAGTTCACACTCTAAGGTCCAGTCAATAATAACGTAACCGAACACTATTTAATGCCGAGCATTAAGGCAGCCGTAATCTGGTCAAGCTATTGTGTATTTGACCCTGTGTAACCTGTGTCGACTGTAGACGTCTATGTGGATGTGAAGCCTGTCTCGGGTTATGAAGCCACCACCTGTAACTGCAGGCCTTCCGGGGAAGATGTCGACAGAGGCTGCCTTGACGAATGCCTCAACAGGTATAAACACTGGCGTTGGGGACTAAAAAAAGACCCGCACACTGGTATAGGCTCCCAGTAGTGCTATGTTTATGTACAAGGAAAACTCATTCAAACCTGCGTGGGTCTTTTAATTTACATCAATATTCAAACACCTGCCTTGGAATAGCATCTCAAGATGTGAATTAAATTCAATATGATTAAAGTATCTTGGTGTCTCGCAGTAATATAAATCTTTTCTTTCGCTCCCTCAGGATGAGCTTTGCCGAGTGCTCCCCCGGCACCTGTCCCTGCGGGGAGCAGTGTGACAACCAGCACATCCAGAGGCATGAGTGGGTGCAGTGCTTGGAGCGCTTCCGTGCCGAGGGCAAGGGTTGGGGCATTCGCACCAAGGAGCCCCTCCGCTCAGGCCAGTTCATCATCGAGTACCTGGGAGAGGTCGTCAGCGAGCACGAGTTCAGGTGAGATAGATTTGAATGCATGTATTGATACACTATATATACAAACGTATGTGGACACCCCTTCAAATGAGTGGATTTGGCTATTTCAGCCACACCCGTTGCTGACGTGTAAAATCGAGCACACCGCCATGCAATCTCCATAGACAAACATTGGCAGTATAATGACCTTACTGAAGAGCTCAGTGACTTTCCACGTGACACTGTTATAGGATGCCAACTTTTCAACAAGTCAGTTTGCACAATTTCTGCCTTGTTAGAGCTGCCCTAGTCAACTTTTAAGTGCTGTTTTTGTGAAGTGGAAATGTCTAGGAGCAACAACGGCTCAGCCGCAACATGGAAGGCCACAAAAGCTCATAGAACGGTGGCGCCGAGTATAGGAGTGCTTATAAATCGTCCTCGGTTGTAACGCTCAATACCGAGTTCCAAGCTGCCTCTGGAAGAAACGTCAGTCCAAGAACTGTTAGTCGGGAGCTTTATGAAATGGGTTTTCATGGCTGAGCAGCCGCACACAAGCCTAAGATCACCATGCGCAATGCCAAGCATTGGCTGGAGTTGTGTAAAGCTTGCTACCATTGGACTCTGTAGCAGTGGAAAAGCATTCTCTGGAGTGATGAGTTCAATAATTACGCTTCAATAAATCGGGGTTCGGCGGATGCTAGGAGAACGCTACCTGCCCGAATCATAGTGCCAACTGTAAAGTTTGGTGGAGGAGGAATAATGGTCTGGGGCTGCTTTTTCATGGTTTGGGCTAGGCCCCTTAGTTCCAGTGAAGGGAGCATACAATGACGTTTTAGACGTTTCTGTGCTTCCAACTTTGGCAACAGTTTGGGGAAGGCCCTTTTCTGTTTCAGCATGACAATGCTCCCGTGCACAAAGCGAGGTCCGTACGGAAATGGTTTGTCAAGACCGGTGTGGAAGAACTTGATTCCTGACCTCAACCCTATCGAACGTCTTTGGGATTAATTGGAATGCCGACTGCGAGCCAGGCCTAATCGCCCAACATCAGTGCCCGCCCTCACTAATGCTCTTGTGACTGAATGGAAGCAAGTGCCCACAGCTATGTTCCAACATCTTGTGGACAGCTTTCCTAGAAGAGTGGAGACTTGTAGTAGCAAAGGGGTGATGAACTCCATATTAATGCCCATGATTTTCAAATGAGATGTTCACATACTTTTGGCCATGTAGTGTGTGTGTATGCATTAAGGGGCAAATCCTAACTTACACATAGTCACATTTTGACTTTAGCCTCTATTTTATTAACAAACTTAATGCAATGGTAAATGTTAGCGCTGGGGGTAACGCTATTTTCACAACCGGAATTATGAGTGTAGTAGCTGGCGGTGGCGGGGAGGGGCTGGGTTTTGATGA
The DNA here is from genome assembly GCA_030435695.1 of Brachymystax lenok tsinlingensis. Taxonomy (NCBI): domain Eukaryota; kingdom Metazoa; phylum Chordata; class Actinopteri; order Salmoniformes; family Salmonidae; genus Brachymystax; species Brachymystax lenok. Next base: position 36,682,995 of record CM059799.1, read on the forward strand.
ATAAACAAGTTGTAGGTGTGTCGAGGCTTGACCCCTCGCTGACCAATCAGAACATGCTCCATGGCTAAATATGTGGTTGCTTCAAGTTGTGTATTTAGGTATGCCTTAGAAATCAAATGATGTATGGGCTGCATGATGCGACTACAGGCTATTGATGATTTGAGAAAGTCGCAAAAAAAAGCTTGGACTCTGTTCCTTGCCTCAAGCTGCACATGCTGTTCTCTCAAGTGATCAGGTTTTCACCCATCATACTATTCTCAATTTAATTTTGACTTTACTAATATGTAACATTTATTTTGATTTAGAATGGCCCACTATCAAATGGGTAAGACAAAAAAAGACTTCCGGGATAGTGAATGGAGGCTACTTTCCCGCCAGTACGTTTTTAACTCATGTCTGGTAGTCTACTCCGGTAATTTTGCTGCGTGACAGATGATATTCCGCCCAAACTCTGTATCCATGGGCTCTCCAACCCTGTTCCTGCAGCTACCCAGTGCTTAATTTGAGAAACCAAGTGAAATCTGTTTGGCAACATCGATAGTAACATGTTTTAACAAGGAAACATTTAATTAAACTGTTGACAGCCCCCCCTCTCTGCGCGCTGAAGAAAGGAATGAAGGAGAGAGGGGAGGAGATGGAAACTCAGTGGTGAGATTCTGTAGCTAAAGCTAATGTGTCTGTCTATTAATTATGAAATTACTAAACTAGTCAAAATAAAATGCACTAATTGTGGGCTAAATTTGTTTAATGTAGGCTAGACCATTTATGTACCAAATATCTTAAATAGGTATTTCTTTTGTTTTTCTGCCATGTGTAATAAAAAGCGGTAGGCTATGTATCATATAATGGCACAATCATTTTAATTCAGATGTTTTTTGGGGGACTTTTCAGACCCCTTGACTTATTCCACATTTTGTTTACGTTAGACTTAATCTAAAATGGATAAAATAGTTTTTTTCCCCCTCATCAAGCTACACACAATACCCCATAATGACAAAGCAAGAACAGGTTTAAAAATAATAAATACAAAAACTATCACATATTCATAAGAATTCAGACCATTTACTCAGTACTTTGTTGAAGCACCTTTTGGCAGCGATTACAGCATTGAGTCTCCTTGGGTAGGACGCTACAAGCTTGTCATACCTGTATTTGGGGAGTTTCTCACATTCTTCTCTGCAGATCCTCTCAAGCGCTGTCAGGTTGGATGGGGGGTGTCGCTGCACAGCTATTCTCAGGTCTCTCCAGAGATGTTCAAGTCTGGGCTGTGGCTGGGCCACTCAAGGACATTCAGAGGACTTGTCCCGAAGCTACTCCTGTGTTGTCTTGGCTGTGTGCTTAGGGTTGCTGTCCTGTTGGAAGGTGAACCTTCACCCCAGTCTGAGGTCCTGAGTGCTCTAGAGCAGGTTTTCATCAAGGATCTCGCTGTACTTTCATCTTTCCCTCGATCCTGCCTAGTCTCCAAGAGAGATCCTGGATGAAAACCTGCTCCAGAGCGCTCAGGACCTCAGACTGGGGCGAAGGTTCACCTTCCAACAGGACAGTGACCCTAAGCACACAGCCAAGACAACACAGGAGTGGCTTCAGGACAAGTCATCTGAATGTCCTTCAGTGGTCCAGCCAGTGCCCGGACTTGAACCTGATCGAACATCTCTGGAGAGACCTGAAAATAGCTGTGCAGCAATACTCCCCATCCAACCTGACAGAGCTAGAGAGGATCTGCACAGAAAAATGGGAGAAACTCTCCAAATATAGGTGTGCCAAGCTTGTAGTGTCATACCCAAGGAGACTCAATGCTGTAATTGCTGCAAAAGGTGCTTCAACAAGAAAATGATCTGAATACTAATGTAAATGTGATATTTCAGTTTTACATTTTTTATAAATTAGCAAGCATTTCGAAAAACCTGTGTTGTGCTTTGTCATTATGGGGTATTGTAAAGATTGAGGGGGATATTTAAAATAAAAACATGTTTTAGAATAAGGGTGTAAAAAAATTAACTAACTACAGATTGCCACCTTTAAGTTGATCAAAGTGTCTTGTGTATAATTATTCAACCCCTTTTGTTATGGGAAGCCGAAATATGTTCAAGAGTAAACATTAGTAGTAATAACTCGCATAAATTGCATGGACTCTGTGTGAAATAAGTGTTTAACATTATTTTTTTAAGTGACTAAGTTCCACAGACAGGTGACTAACAGAAATTGAATAATGTGTCCCTGAACAAAGGGAGGGTCAAAAAAACAGTCAGTATCTGTTGTGGCCACCAGCTGCATTAAGTAGTGCAGTGCATCTCCTCCTCATGGACTGCACCAGATTTGCCAGTTGTGAGATGTAACCTCACTCTTCCACCAAGGCACCTGCAAGTTTCCGTACATTTCTGGGGGGAATGGCCCTAGCCCTCACCCTCCGATCCAACCAACAGGTCCCAGACGTGCTCAATGGGATTGAGATCTGGGCTCTTCGCTGGCCATGGCAGAACACTGACATTCCTGTCTTGCAAGAAATCACCCACAGAACGAGCAGTATGGCTGGTGGCATTGTCATGCTGGAGGGTTATGTCAGGATGAGCCTGCAGGAAGGGTACCACATGAGGGAAGAGGATGTCTTCCCTGTAACGCACAGCGTTGAGGTAGCCTGCAATGACAACAAGCTCAGTCCGATGATGCTGTGACACACCGCCCCAGACCATGACGGACCCTCCACCTCTAAATCGATCCCGCTCCAGAGTACAGGCCTCGTGTAACGCTCATTCCTTCGACGATAAACGCAAATCCGACCATCACCCCTGGTGAGACAAAACCGCGACTCGTCAGTGAAGAGCACTTTTGCCAGTCCTGTCTGGTCCAGTGACGGTGGTTTTGTGCCCAAAGGCGACGTTGTTGCCGGTGACAGGCCTTACAACAGGCCTACAAGCCCTCAGTCCAGCCTCTCTCAGCCTATAGCGGACAGTCTGAGCACTGATGGAGGGATTGTGCGTTCCTGGTGTAACTCGGGCAGTTGTTGTTGCCATCCTGTACCTGTCCCCGCAGGTGTGATGTTCGGATGTACCGATCCTTTGCAGGTGTTGTTACACGTGGTCTGCCACTGCGAGGACGATCAGCTGTCCGTCCTGTCTCCCTGTAGCGCTGTCATAGGCGTCTCACAGTACGGACATGGCTATTTATTGCCCTTGCCTAATCTGCAATCCTCATGCCTCCTTGCAGCATGCTTAAGGCACATTCGTGCAGATGAGCAGGGACCCTGGGCATCTTTCCTTTGGTGTTTTTCAGAGTCAGTAGAAAGGCTTCTTTAGTGTCCTAAGTTTTCATAACTGTGACCTTAATTGCCTACCGTCTGTAAGCTGTTAGTGTCTTAACGACCGTTCCACAGGTGCATGTTCATTAATTGTTTATGGTTCATAGAACAAGCATGGAAAACTGTGTTGAAACCCTTTACAATGAAGATCTGTGAAGTTATTTGAATTCTTATGAATTATCTTTGAAAGCAAGGTCCTGAAAAAGGGCAGTTTCTTTTTTTTTGCTGAGTTTGGAAGCTCAAGCATTTCGCTACACCCGCAATAACATCTGCTAATCATGTGTATTTGACCAATAAAATTAGATTTTGATATACTCATACACATGTAAGGGATTACAAAAAACCTGTAACAAATATCCCTTACGATACCAGCAAAAAATATTGTAATCTGATTGGATACGTTTAAAAAACTAGATTACTTTTTAATTCAGAAAGGATATTTGAGAAAAAAACTCTTGACACTTCTGTTTTTTCAATGACATTCAAATCAGCATCGAAAAAAGGCATACGTTTAAATGACACAACCAATGTGTTTGATGGATCGCAGGAATTGGCTTTTGTAGGCTATAGTCCAAGCTATGTCTTCCAATGGTGTGACTGCTGTCGGCATCCAAAGAATATACAATTTGAATAAACGCTTTGAGGTAAGGATGACATCAGTGGTGTAATCTACGGCGATACGGATATCACTTATCAACAGTGCATTGATGTGAATCACACTGCTGCTCTCTCATTTACCTATTTGCGCCTTACCAATTGTTGTGAATGGCTGTTCACAAATCTAAATGTGTATTTGAACCCCATGGTTGAATTCAATAAGTTTAAGCTGCCTATCAATCATTGTTTTTGAAACCAGTGGACAGCCAGTGAAAAATGCACTCTTGCTGCAGCTGCGTAGTTCGGATCCCCAGCCTATGGAATAAAAGTGAGGCTTTTATTGCTCAATCTAATTCATGGTGATAAGAAGAATCCATAGGCCTAATGGACACATGTTGAAAGTAGCACACTTTTGATCGACTTAAAGGTGTCAATCTGTAGTTAGTTCATTTTTGGAATTATAAATGATATATCCATTGATTCTTAAGAATATAACTTATAAATGCCTCGCTTAGTTCAACTGTCACACTTCATGATAACCCAAAATATAAGCATGTTTTCTCCAATATTTGTAAATTTTGTAAATGTAAACAAACACTGTCATGGATGTTCAGTCCTTTCATCCATAGCTCTGTCTGAGAGTGGTTACATTTCTCCAGGCCCATCCCTTAGCTTTTTACCAAAAGAGAGGCGGGGCGATCGTTTTAATGTTTCATCTGTGGATTTGCCCTTTAAACAACTGCATATTATCAAGATATCAAAGTGTCACCAACAAAAAGATAAACAATAGGCCTAAAACAAATGCGTGTAATTTTTCACATGTAAATAGCACTTTTCAGTAGTGCTCAAAGCATGCCATTCCATGAGCAAAGCATTTTATTTTAATTCAAATCAATGAGCACAATCAGTCCTCCATGACAATAACATCATACACAGCAGAGTAGGGCTGGCTAATAAGCCCTATGTTTTGGGGTTATTCTCAGGCAAAACAATTAGGCTAATCTATACTTCCATATTTCCAAGTCCTATTCTTGAAGATCAAGGGGTGTAACATTTATTGGAATGACTGGAATTCTGATATACTTAGTTTTTTTATGTAAAAATATGATTGAATTGTATTATATACAGTAGAAAGTGATGGGTTAGAAGCCTGCAGTGGTTCCTCCTTGAAAAGTTACGTCATACTGCAGCACACCTTGCGTGCTGCTGCAGCATTCTATGGCACGTTATTTAATTGTCAGCCATTTTTTACGTTAAGTTAGTGCTAGTTTGACCACCAGAGGGCAACTTTGAGAAGCATTTGATAGTCTCCCATATTGGTATTACTAGAGAATTTAAAACCTTTTTTGTAATAACATAGTATATGGGATTGATTTGGTTATTATTATGGTGTTCCTATTCCGAGATAAATGAAACCCTCATGGTTTCCGTTAGGATGGAATGGAAAATATTACGCTTCACAACGTGACAGTCGGGAGTAGGCTACAGCATAAGAGGATTGGAGGATTCTAAATTAATATCTAAGGGGCATAACATTTCCACACCCTAATTGTAGTGTAACCAATACTCATTTCCCCTATGCTAGGCCTAGAGTATATCTACAAATATTTTTTCCAATGACGTGACTCTCCGACAATAATTACATTTAGAGGATTGGAGGATTTTAAATTAATATCTAAGGGACATTTTCCGTTAGGATCTGTGATAATATTTAAGGGGCTTTTTATATAATTCTTACTTTAATTAATAATAATCGCTTTGTTTAAAAAGTATCAATATTTTGGAGATTTCATTTCCATTTTAATTTAACCTGTAGTGAGCGAGGAAAAATACGTGACGGTAGGCAGTACAGTACTGGGTTATTTAGATAAAGAATCCCAATATCGTGCGGATGGGGCACGCGGGAGACCAGGGTTCAATTACCCGACGGGGAGGAAGGAGTAGGCTGCCCTTGTAAATAAGAATTTGTTCTTAACGGATTCCATATGTGTTATTTCATAGTTGTGATGTCTTCACTATTCTACAATGTAGAAAATAGTAAAAATAAAGAAATCCTGGAATGAGCAGATGTCCAAACTTTTGATTGGTACTTGCTTAATTAATTTGCTTAATATTATGGTGTTTCTATTCCAAGAAAAACGACAAACCCTCTGGGTTTTCGTTACAAAATATGGCGCTGTACAACGTGACGGTCGGCAGTACAGTACTGGGCTATTTAGCTAAAGAATCCCAATGTTTTGCGGTCAGGGCACGTGGGAGACCGGGGTCCAATTCCCCGACAGGGAGGAAGGAGTAGGCTGCCCTTGTAAATAAGGATTTAAAAAAATTATATATATTTCTAGTCTAACCAATACCCAAACGGAGATTAAGTTAAAATACAAATCATTGATTTATCAAGACCAGTCCCCATGCTTGTCTCAGCAGCGCAAAACGGTGCTAAAATAGTTGTAGGTTTTTGCTTCAAATCCTATTGCTAACTTCAATATGCTCTTTAAATAAGACCTACACCACTTTTAACAGCACATTACCCAACACTAGTGAGACTCATGTCATTTACGGTAGACCTACAGTATATTGAAAAATATGACGTGACTCTCCGCCAATAATTACATATAGAGGATTTTAAATTAAAACCAAAAGCCACCTCATGGGTCTCCCGGTGGCGGCCGGCACGGGTATCGAACCTGCATCTGCAGCAATGCATTTTGCACTGCAGGAGCCCCCATCCACAAAGTATCAAAATACAGAGAGGTGTTGGTAAAGGTATATTGTCCTGCTAATAGCCCATCATGGATGAATGCGTGAGTCACTCAGCTTTATGTAGGTGCCAGCTATATGACTGTGTCATCAACTTGATAATATATAACGATATTTTGGAGCGATTGTAATCTGAATTTAGGCCAAAATAATATTTGTTAAGGCCAAAACATTTATTTCTGTTTTAGAGGGAGAGAAACGCTGGGCCAATTGTGCGCCACCCATAAAGGCCAAAATATAGTCATGCTAATAGCTGTACAACGTGACTGTGTGTTTGAAAGAGTATTTTCCAGTAAGCAGCAACAATTTATTTCTGTAATTCACTGATATTTATTCCCATAGTAGTTTGTTATGGATCCATAACTAAAATCAGCATTTTGAAAGAGTTATTTTTATCATTCTTTTATTAACGAAAGCATAAAGATGTTGACGAAGAAATACTGTACTGCTGTTTTGAGTTAGAAATGTAACACTTCAGAGTCCTTAAGCATTGAATACATTTCAGGTATAGGGGATGTTCACACCTACAGTAGCCAGGCTATAAAGTGTCTATTGTCCTGCTAATCGGGCTACAAGTGTTACCAGCTGTCTATCACTACTGTAAATAAAAACAGAGTATCTTGTTTACATCTTGTTGACGTTCTTTATTGTAACCACAATGTCACAAATAATTTGTATATAATTTTCAAATTACTTTTAACGTTTGGGATTCATTTGATTAATATTATGGTGTTTCTATTCCAAGGAAAACGAAAAACCCTCTGGGTTTCTGGGAACGGAAAATAGTGTGCTGTACAACGTGACGCTCGGGAGTACAGTACTGGGCTATTTAGCTAAAGAATCCAGTGTCCTGCGGGAGACCGGGGTTCAATTCCCCGACTGGGAGGAAGGAGTAGGCTGCCCTTGTAAGGAATTTATTCTTAACTGACTTGCTTAGGTAAATAAAGGTTAAACTAAGAGCATAACATTTCTGCACCCTCATTTTATAATTCTAGTCTAGCCAATACCCAAACGGGGTTTCGGTGACAAATAAAAATCTCGTTGATTTATCAAGAGCAGTACCCATGTTTGTCTCAGAGCAGCACAAAACGGTGCTATAATAGTTGTAGGCTATTGCTTCTAACTTCAATATGCTCTTTAAATAAATAAGACCTACACCACTTTTAACAGCACATTACTCAACACAAGTGAGACTCATGTCACCTACGGTAGGCCAGCAGTATATGGAAAAATATGACGCGACTCTCCGCCAATAATTGCATATAGAGGATTGGAGGATATTTCTGTAATTCAGTGATATTTATTCCCATAATTTGTTACGAATCCATAACTAAATAAACATTGGCATTTTGAAAGTGTTTTTATCATTATTTTATTAATGAAAGCATAAAGATGCCAGTATTAGTTACATTGTTTGTTTCAACATGCAGACTGGCACTAAGAATAGCAGGAACGTTTCCCTAGTCAGTGCCATTAATGCGATGGCCCTTTTTTTTTTTTTTTATAATGTAAAATGAGCAAGAAAAAGGCCGTTCTTGAACATGGGGTGAGCCGTTGTTACTAATTTGTAAATAAAGCCAGTTTGTTATTTATTTCTATTTTTAGAGGGAGAAAAACCTTCAGTCATCTCATGGGTCTCCCAGTCAAGACCGGCATGGGTTTTGAACCAGTATCTGTAGCAACACAGTTTGCACTTCTATGCAGCGTCTTAGACCGTTGCGCCCCTCAGGCGCTGTACAACGTGACCGGTCAGGAGTGGCCTACAGTAAGAGCAAAATAATCCTAAAATAATAAAAACCTTAGTGTAACAACAGTTTTAGTAAATAATACTGAAGTCGTGCAATTATCAGTTTCTATTTAGGTTCATGTCGCCCATTCATTGTCAGACACAGTAGGACTCAAAAGCATAATCAGTGCTTGAACTCCCCCTTGCGCTGGTCTGGAGCAATGAAGTGGTGACGCAGGGTACCGTGCTAAACTACAAATTACCTTAAAGTCCCGGGGTGTAAACTCGCAACTTTTTTAAAGGAGGAACCATTGTACATTGCCAACCCATAAAGTAAAATGTAACATCCATATATGGCCAGCTATGTAAACTTTAACCTGCAATAGATGTCGTTCAATTGGTAACATAAAGTTTTGTCGTCTTCTAATGCCTAAGGGGAACGTAATCTAAAGGTAAATGAATGTAAATCAGATTAGGTTGGATTACCCTACCTAAAGTTACTGATTACAATTTTGGATAGTTAACTAGTAAGCGTAACTGATTACATTTAGAAAGTAACTTACCCTGCGCAAACCCTACCACCCCTAATTGGAGTAAACTAATAAACAATAACACTTAGGCTTCTACTTCCAGCTGATACATACAATACACTTTACTGACATTTTGTATTTTACAATAGTTATATTTTGTTTGTTTTTAGTCCTGACCTTCCTCTGACCTGCACCTCTCCCATCTATTTCTGATGTCCGTCCAGTTTGATTACTATTTGCCAGATATTTTTAACTGTACTATTAAACAAAAGTTCTGAATCTATACATTTTACTGACACAGTATATTTTACATTTTGCTATCTTGTTGTTGTTAGTCCCACCCTGCAGCATTCAACCCCTCCCATCTATCTCTTAACACCATCCATTTTGGATTTCTATTTGCCATATACATTTCAACTGTGCTGTGATGTTTCACAAAAGTACTGAACCTTTCTATTCTCATAGCTTCTACAGATTGTAAATGAAAGAAACATTTTGGCTAAAAGTCTTATATTATTCATCAATTGCCTATGACTATGATCTGCAGAGTTAGCTCCAGGTAAATGTTGCAATTCTTCAGCCATTCCTGGACCTGTGACCAAAAACCAGCTACATATCGACAGTACCAATATAAATGATCTAATGACTGCCTCTTTGCAGCAAAACTTGCCGAGCTGGGAAGTTTGTATCCCCCATAGAAATAACATTCTATTGGTTGCAAGAATTTTGTATAATCATTTAAATTAAAAAATTCGAAGTTTTGAATCCGGCGTTATTTTGCCTGTCAATTCATAAACCATGTGCCATGGAATTGGTACATGAAAAAGAAAAAGAAAAAAACATTTTTGGGGGAGATTTCGTTTTCAAATATCCGAAAGTAATCGGAATAAATGTTTGCTAGAGAACCAGTTCGGATTTAAGTATAACTTGTGTATGACGCCTTTAATGAGGTCTGATGCTTTAATATTTAATCATTTCTGCCCTCCAAATTCATATTCATTATATAAATAGGCCCTTGCGCCTCCTTTAGCGCCAGCCGAATATAGAGCCCTTCGTCTCCCATTGACATTAATTTATGACTAAGTGAAAATTCGACTAAAGTGTAAGGATTCGTGGCCAAATGTATTGTATTATTCTCTGTTAAGTCATGATTCTGTTTTTGTGCACTTTTGAATGGTTCTGTAGTGTCAATCTGTGTTCCTAAACGCTACATAGTGTTCTTATATCTTTTAATGTCGCTCTTCTGTGTGTCCTGTAGAAGTCGCATGATGGAGCAGTACTTCGCCCACAGCGGCCAATACTGTCTGAACCTGGACAGTGGCATGGTGATCGACAGCTACCGGATGGGCAACGAGGCCCGCTTCATCAACCACAGCTGTGAACCCAACTGTGAGATGCAGAAGTGGTGAGTTAGTAGGACAATAATATGCCATTTAGCGTGCACATATTTTGGTATGAGTTGCCCGAGCGGGAATAGAACCCACTATCCTTGGCGTTGAAAGCGCCATGCTCTACCAACTGAGCCACACAGGACAACTCTAGTAGTGCTTGGGGTTCAGCTAGGGACGGTTTACCTGACACAGTACTTACCGAAAAGCATGTTCAATGGATATTCTCCCAAATTAAAGGGCTTCTTAGTCCAAGACGAGGCTTAATCTGTTTCCAGGAAACTGTCTCTTAGGCTAATGTTGAGGAGCTAATGCTCTAGTACAGAAGACAAACAATCAGTCTGTTAACACACAATAGTATGATTTACTAAGTGTCTACCAAGCTTGTTATTTTTGACAGGGAATAATACATGAAAGGTAGAACACAAGGTAAAACAAGGTTACGAGATAGAATTGAAAGGAAGTCAAACACAGTTGTCGCTCAGATTTTCACTGCTGAGAGGTAACTTAATACTGGTGCAGACGCTTTGTAAATCTGCACCTAAATCCCCTCACCCCCTCCACTTAATGGTCTGCTTCTGTCACGATAACCTGATGAGATCACGTCGTCTGGACTATACCCGAGTTTACCACACTAAACGGTTTAAAGTCCTTTCACTGAGATAAACCAATTGACCAACCTGCAGACAATTCCAGGATTGCACACCTCAGTCAGGATCAAGCACGACAGTTGTAGACCTGGTTAAACAGGCTTCTGAATCTTCCTTCCCTAAGAAACAGAACTATTAGCGTTTGTTTGTCGGGTTGGGTTGAATGAAAATGCAAATTGGACCTCAACATGTTCATCCCACCGTTTTAAGTGAAGCGGAATTTCAGCAACTCTTGGAGGACAGTTTAAGTTGATGACAATACTTTCAACGATGAAGAAGCTATTTTAAAACCCCACTGTTTAACCCCAAAAGGGCCTGAACGCAGACCGTAAAAATGGTTAACGACTGTTGAGAAAAGACGGTCACCTGTTTTCCTCCTTGCCATTCGTGAACATCCAGTCAGGAAACTAGGACACACCGATTTAACAACTGTCACTCTGCTGTGGTGTGGAGCGGGCCTCGAATAAGAGATTCTACAGGGATCGAGAATTTCCAGTGTGAAGCGTGGCCAGTCATCCATCTTGTCACAGAAGAGCGATTATACGGCGTGGTAGCTGGGGCCTTGGACACAGCTGTACTAGTGCCCAGAGACTGTGCCGAAACGTTTTTTTTGTCCTCACAGAAAGAAAAATTAGAATGCAAAGGGAAAGTGCAGCCTACATGGTTGTACTGTGCAGGAAGATGCCGAATTGGCACCCTATTGCCTATATAGTGCACTACTTTTGACCAGAGCTCTATGCTCAGGCTGTGCCCTATGCTCAAGTTCAAAGCATGCCTGGGCAAATCTGAGCTCTCCCTTCCGCTTACTCTTCTTCCCTCATGTCTGTTGCTCCTGCAGGTCGGTGAATGGGGTGTACAGGATCGGCCTCTTCGCCCTCAGGGACATGAGCAGCGGCACGGAGCTCACCTACGATTACAACTTCCACTCCTTCAACACCGAAGAGCAGGTGGGTGTGGTGGCACATCGGCCATCCCCTCCCAGTTACAGACCCAACTTAGCCTGATTCCAGGTCTGGGACCAGGCTACCCCCATCTCTCTCTTGGTTATTTTACCATCCAAGAGCGCTCAACTGGGTTTCGATCTTTCATCTAAATTCTCCCCACTGTTCCCTTTTCCTGGCACACACTACACATTCCTTCACCTGTGTCACCTCATACCTTGACCTTCTCTCCCCTTACCTTCTCCCTCCTACTGCTGCTTACTCTCTCTCTCTCTCTCTCTCTCGCCCCCCACCTCTCTCTCTCTCCAGCAAGTGTGTAAGTGTGGCTCTGAGGGCTGCCGGGGTATCATTGGAGGGAAGAGTCAGCGACTCAACGGGATGCCTGGGAAGACGGGCGGGGCACGGCGGCTGGGTCGACTCAAGGAGAAACGCAAGTCCAAGCACCAGCTGAAAAAACGAGTGCGTGTAAGGGAGAGGGGGAGTGAGACTGGAGGAAATGTCAGAGAAAAAAAGGTTATCAGGTGTCTTGTTACTGCTGCCGTAAATGGGTCTTTTGATATTTACCGCCGTCGGCCGTTTTTACAAAGCATGCGGTGTATACTGCACAAAGACGTATTTTGATCCTAAATCAGTCAAATTGTTGCTATTTCTTTAGCTCTGTAACCTAGAGTGAGGTCTCCTACCCGGCTAAGTTCCTTTTAAGGGGCAGTGTGTATGTAGGACATCTTTTTGTGGGGTGGAAGGTTCTATAAAAAAAAAATGACACAATGGGCATGAATAGTGAGAGGGGTGGACTTAACAGAGGCATACTCTTCTCTCTAACTCTCGCCCTCTTTTCCCAAGGAGGAGGAGTCGAGTGACAGCAGCAAGTTTTACCCCCACCTTCTCATGAAACCCATGTCCAACAGAGAGAGGTACACACACACACTGCACGCACGTGCCAAACACTCAACCACTTTCCCCATCACGCACACGCCAACACAACACACATACTCACTGCTCTCTCGCTCTCTGGCTCAGAAACTTTGTGCTGAAACACCGGGTGTTCCTGCTGAGGAACTGGGAGAAGATGAGGGAGAAGCAGGAGCTGCTGAAGAGGGAGGGCGAGAGGGAGGCCAGCGGCGGCCTGTCCATCTACACACGCTGGGGAGGTGTCATCCGCGACGATGGAAACATCAAGTCAGGTCAGTGTGAGAGGAATCAGGGGACCATGGCCATGTGTGCAGAATCACAGAACTAGAATGAATAGAATAATCATTCTATTTCTATATGCAGGAATGTACCAGGGGTAAGTTTTCCCAAAAGCTTTGTAACACTAGCATGATCCTTCCTCCTCTTCTTACAATAGACTTATGATGATAGTAGTGCCACAAAGCTTTTGGGGAAACTCTCCCCAGTTTAGTCCTGATTTTATCAAATGGGTTGTTTGGATGCTGATTGGGGGTTAATATAAGCTTCACTGTCTGCCTGTCCGACCTCGGAATAATGTTTTACTTTGGAATTTCTATCTCTGCACCATACATAGACTGTGAACAGTGCCTAGACGATACAACTATGCAAAAATGATTAATGACTTGGGTCGCGTCTGTAGCGACATGGACAAAATAATCAACAACCAGTTTTAAAGAAAATATGTACAATGCCAGTAAAACGTTTGGACACCTACTCATTCAAGGGTTCATATTTATTTGTACTATTTTCTACATTGTAGAATAATAGTGAAGACATCAAAACTATGAAATAACAAATATGGAATCGTGTAGTAACCAAAAAAAGTGTTAAACAAATGTAAATGTTTTTTTGATTTTTGATTCGTCAAAGTAGCCACCCTTTGCCTTGATGACAGCTTTGCACACTCTTGGCATTCTCTCAACCAGCTTCATGAGGAATGCTTTTTCCAACAGTCTTAAAGGAGTTCCCACATATGCTGAGCACTTGTTGGCAGCTTTTCCTTCCCTCTGTGGTCCAACTCATCCTAAACCATCTCAATTGGGTTGAGTTCAGGTGATTGTGGAGGCCAGGTCATCTGATGCAGCACTCCATCACTCTCCTTGGTCAAATAGCCCTTACACAGCTTGGAGGTGTGTTTTGGGTATTTGTCCTGTTGAAAAACATGATAGTCCCACTAAGCGCAAAATAGATGGGATGGGGTATCGCTGCAGAATGCTGTGGTATTCATGCTGGTTAAGTGTGCCTTGAATTCTAAATAACAGACAGTGTTACCAGCAAAGCACCATCACACCACCTCCATGTTTCACGGTGGGAACCACACATTCGGAGATCATCCGTTCACCTACTCTGCGTCTCACAAAGATACGGTGGCTGGAAACAAAAATCTAAAAGGTTTCCTCCGGTCTAATGTCCATTGCTTGTGTTTCTTGGCCCAAGCAAGTCTCTTATTTTTAATGGTGGCCTTTAGTAGTGGTTTCTTTGTAGCAATTCGACCGTGAAGGCCTAGATTCACACAGTCTCTTCTGAACAGTTTATGTTGAGATGTCTCTTACTTGAACTCTGTGAAGCATGTATTTGGGTTGCAATTTCGGAGGCTGATAACTTCACCTTATCCTCTGCAGCAGAGGTAACTCTGGGTCTTCCATTCCTGTGGTGGTCCTCATGAGAGCCAGTTTCATCATAGCGCTTGATGGTTTTTTCAACTGAACTTGAAGAAACTTCCAAAGTTCTTGAAATGTTCTGTATTGACTGACCTTGTCTTAAAGTAATGATGGGCTGTCATTTCTCTTTGCTTATTTGAACTGTTCTTGACATAATATGGACTTATTCTTTTAGCAAATAGGGCTATCTTCTGTATACCACCCCTACCTTGTCACAACACAACTGATTAGCTCAAACACATTAAGAAGGAAAGAACATCCACAAATGAACTTTTAACAAGGCACACCTGTTAATTGAAATGCATTCCAGGTGACTACCTCATGAAGCTGGTTGAGAGAATGCCAAGAGTGTGCAAAGCTGTCATCAAGGCAAAGGGTGGCTACTTTGAAGAATCTAAAATCAAAAATATATTTTGATTTGTTTAGCACTTTTGTTTACTACATGATTCCATGTGTTATTTCATAGTTTTAATGTCTTCACTGTTATTCTACAATGTAGAAAATAGTAAAAATATAGAAAAACCGTTGAATGAGTAGGTTTGTCCTAACTTTTCACTGGAACTGTAATTCATTATAATTTTTCTAAAAGCAAAACAGCCTTAATATTTAAGCAATTTTGCACACGAGGCAGTGCTGTATCATGAATACAGTCACAGGTAAATGGGTTGACTGGCCCTCTGCTGTCACATTGGGCCGAACAACGCTATTTACCTGTGACTTCATGATACAGCACTGCCTCTTGTGGCTTATTGCTTACGTATAATGGGTATGTTTTGTATGTGGTGTCAATGTTTTTGATGGCTTTTTGATGCTCTGTGTGTGTGTGTGTGTGTGACGTTGTCTTCGCAGATGTGTTCCTGACACAGTTCTCGGCGCTGCAGACGTCCCGGTCGGTGCGCACGCGGAGGCTGGCGGCAGCCGAGGAGAACACGGAGGTCACCCGCACCGCCCGCCTGGCACACATCTTCAAAGAGATCTGTGACATGATCACCAGCTATAAGGGTAAGTGATACAAACACATGCAATACACATTGACACACACACACACTCGGTCACTCACACACTGAACTCCTTCACATAAACTCCCTAGTCTCTAGACAAACGTTCAATGCCATCCCTTATGTATTCAGAAAGACTGCTGATCACTGGGTTTTAATTCAAGCAAATGGGAAAGACGGCATAAAGTCATCACTTCTGTGTAATGCAACCCAATCTCAACAGGACTCAGTCCACGTGCTTGTACTGACCACAACAACTGGCTTCACTGTGTGGCTTTTGCCTCTACGAACGTCTACTGATGTACATCTGATTCAAATTAGCAAAGACACATTTTCCCCTGAGTATATTTCTTCACTATAACAGTAAAAGAAAATACTCTGCTGAATATAGATGTCTCTCTCTGTCCGTAGACTCAGCTGGTCAGACCCTTGCTGCTCCACTGGTCAACCTACCTTCAAGAAAGCGGTAAGCGCCTGCGTGTTTGTTTTCATTATGCATGCTAGTGCTTTCACCCATGTTTACTGTATGTAAGTGTATTGTGCAACACTTTGTCTTATCCAGGTCAGAACGCCCTCAATGTTCTTATCGCTTCCTGCGACCATTACAATCATGTTTGGATTCATGACACAAGAGGCCCAGTTTTGGCTCTCACCCATGACTCAGTGTGGTGTGTGTTTGACCCCAGGAACACGCAGTACTATGAGAAGGTGTCAGACCCGCTGGACCTTAGCACCATTGAGAAGCAGATCACCACAGGGCACTACAAGACCGTGGAGGCCTTCGACACCGACATGCTCAAAGTGTTCCGCAATGCAGAGGTGGGTCCCCCACAATCCTCCTCCCTGTGGGATATACACAGCCACAGATCATTTACACACACAGCACCGAGGTATCTTTTGATTTACTGTGCAGGATGTAAGTGCCACTCGAATCTTCTGAAGTGTACTCAATGCTAGACAGGTGGGTTGTTTAGCAGCAAAACCGATGTGTGTGCAACCGAGGAGCAAAACAGGCGTTTTTGGTTAAAAGTCAAAGGATTGTTGACACGGTCAATTATATTTCCTCTCTAAATCTTACATTTGCACAATGAGCGCTTTGTTGCCGCTCAAATACATTGTTAAAGTTGTTGGTTACCTAGCAAATCTTTGCCAGGTCAAGACATGAAATGAGCCACCTACAATTCCCCACATGGCAGCTTCTTGTCATTGTTGTAGCTATCTGACAGTCTGGAAACATAACAACACACAGACCTCTGCCCCATCGTTGTTTTCATGACGTCAGCTAACCTGTCAATGAAGCGGAAGTTTGAAGTGGACCTTGAAAGTAATTTGACCTTGCTGTCCAAAGGCCCTCAGTGTCTGCAGTGAACCCCAGGGAAAATGTATCCTTGTGCAAGAGCTTAGAATTCCCAGTGGGATATTGGAAGCCTGGTCAAACTTATTTAGGTAGCTTTGTTATTATTTTCATGGGAGCTGCTCTTTGACTCCACTTTGCAACACACACTGTATTTCCCAAGTTCTCAATGTTGTTGCCCTGTGCACCTTCCATCCTGGCAGAAATACTACGGGCGGAAGTCGTCGGTTGGGAGGGATGTGTGCCGGCTGAGGAAGGCCTACTATGGCGCTCGCCACGAGGCTGCCGTCCAGATCGACGAGATCGTTGGGGAGACAGCCAGCGAAGCGGACAGCTCGGATTCGCTGGAGCGAGACCACGCACATCACCACCACGGAGGGGGCTGGCCGGGCTCCCACGACAAGGACGATGACATCATCCGCTGCATCTGCGGCATGTACAAAGACGAGGGCCTGATGATCCAGTGTGAAAAGTGCATGGTGAGAGCGCGTCTGGAGAAGTCCCAAATGTCCCAATTGGTGACCTATTCCCTACGTAGTGAATTACTTTTGACCAGAGTCCTATGGCCTAGTTTTGTCTCTTATAGCCCTATTGGTCCTTGTGAAAAGTAATTCACTTTATAGTGAATAGGGTGAATTTGGGACAGAGCCCAACACTGCCGGCTCATTTTTGTGTTGTTGAATGTTGACCTGGAATCCAAACTGAATATGGATAAAACTGAATATCAGGAACTCACTGAATCCGTGAAGTAGAACAATAGTAAAACAAAGCCATATTCAGTTTGGATTCCAGGCTCGTTGAATGTAGTGGTACCTGCCTGATGATTCCCAGTGAATGGTGAGTGTTTTGTTCTTGTCTGTGGAAGTAATGTTTTGAAAGCAGGAGTTGGTTGTGTGAGAGACTGCTAAGTATGGCACTCCCAAAAATGTTAGTGTTAGTTTTGGCTGTGATCCTGCTGAGAGTCAGTGTAAACGGTGATGTCTGTCTGTCTCAGGTGTGGCAGCACTTTGACTGCATGCGGCTTGAGGCGGAGGTGGAACACTACCTGTGTGATCAGTGCGACCCCCGACCTGTGGACAGGGTGAGTGTTGTCCTCTTTAACCTAACCTCGACCGCACCCCGTGGTCTATAGAAACCCACTGAACGGTCACAGGTGGGTTATCAGACCATGGGTGTTTCTCAATATGCTCATAGTACCGTGCTCCACATTCATGCTCCGAGTGCATGCTCCGAGGATGTTCTCTTGAGCATGTTCTTGTGCGGACGCGAGTTCGAATAAAATATTACATTTGAGAAGCAATCGCACTCCCCCTACTGTTATGGCATGCTGCACCTACCCATTCACTGAACATGATAATCAAGCTAGCCATCTAGTTTAACAGTCATAAACAACTTCAAACAAATGGTATGCAAAGTAGATGACTAGCTGTCAATTTCCCATGGGTAGCTAGCTACCAATTCTTTGTGGCTAACTAGCAAGCCAGTTCGCCTTATTGACTTACTATGGGCTTGTGATCTACGCACACTCCAGTGGGTAGGTAATATAGGCAGGTAAACATGCCAAAATTAATACGGTATGTATTAACATATCATGATAAAATATGGTAATCAGGCAACTTATGAAATGTGAATTGCAAAGTCTGAGTTTATTTTCTCTTGCTTGAGCTCAAATAATGACTGCTATTGATTTTCAAGACATTTTAGCTTTTTTTGTGGTTGCGTCATATTTCTCTGCATACTTTCCGTTGAAGCTTGCATCGATGCATGCTTCAAAATCTGTACAAGCGGAAAACGAAACCCACTGAATAGAACAATGACATTGTTTACCAGCAATGGAGTAGTACAAGCTTATATTTTGGGCTCTGATGGGGAACGGCAGTCGAACTAAGCTCTTAAGGCATTTCTAAGTTAAATTCTTGAAGAATCAATGGATATATAATCAGTAATTTACAAGTCCAAAAATGTACACTATGTACCATTCGCAGATTGATGCTTGTAATTGTATCAGGGAATAAGGTGCCATTTGGGACATGAACATTTTTGTTCCAGGCATAAACATTGTTCCATAACCACTACAGGTGGTTATGTCTAGGGCTGTTATGGTGATTTGTATTACTGCCAAGCTCTGATCCTGCTGATGGTCATTAGTAGCCTACCAAACTGACTAGTACTTCACACTCTATTGTATTTGTATCTGTATTTGTTATGGATCCCCATTAGCTGCAAATATATATAAAACAGACCTTATTTACATAAGTATTCAGACCCTTTGCTATGAGACTCAATTGAGCTCAGGTGCATCTTGTTTCCATTGATCATCATTGAGATGTTTCTACAACTTGATTGGAGTCCACTTGTGGTAAATTCAATTGATTGTACATGATTTGTAAAGGCACACACCTGTCTATATAAGGTCCCATAATTGACCGTGCATGTCAGAGAAAAAAAACAAGCCATGAGGTTGAAGGAATTGTCCGTAGAGCTTCTGAGACAGGTTTGTGGGGAAGGGTACCAAAATATTTCTGCAGCCTTGATTGTCCCCAAGAACACAGTGGCCTCAATCATTCTTAAATGGAAGAAGTTTGGAACCACCAAGACACTTCCTAGAGCTGGCCGCCCGGCCAAACTGAGTAATCGGGGGAGAAGGTCCTTGGTCAGGGAGGTGACCAAGAACCCGATGTTCACTCTGACAGAGCTCCGGAGTTCCTCTGTGGAGATGGGAGAACCTTCCAGAAAGACAACCATCTTTGCAGCACTCCACCAATCAGGCCTTTTATGGTAGTGACCAGACAGAAGCCACTCCTCAGTAAAAGGCACATGAGTTTGCCGAAAGGCACCTAAAAGACTCTGACCATGAGGAACAAGATTCTCTGGTCCGATGAAACCAAGATTGAACTCTTTGGCCTGAATGCAAAGGGTAATGTCTGGAGGAAACCTGGCACCATCCCTACGGTGAAGCATGATGGTGGCAGCATCACGCTGTGGGGATGTTTTTCAGCGGCAGGGACTGGGATGCTAGTCAAGATCGAGGGAAAGATGAACGTAGCAAAGTACAGCGAGATTCTTGATCAAAACCTGCTCCAGAGCCCTCAGGATCTCAGACTAGGGCAAAGGTTCACCTTCCAACAGGACAACGACCCTAAGCACACAGCCAAGACAACACAGGAGTGACTTCCCTTTTACAGGTGCCAAGCTTGTAGCGTCATACCCAAGAATACTTGCGTCTGTAATCGCTGCCAAAGGTGATTTGACAAAGTGCTGAGTAAAGGGTCTGAATACTTGTGTAAATTTAAGTTTTTTTATTTTTAATAGATTTCCAAAATTCGTCTGGGGTATTGTGTGTAGATTGAGGGGGGGGACGATTTAATCAATTCTAGAACAAGGCTGTAATGTAAATGTGGAAAAAGTCAAGGGGTCTGAATGAACTGTATAAAATTAAAAACATTACTATACGTTTACAACAGGTACATTCACAACTAAATATCTACAACACAAAATCCATGTGTACGTGTGTGTATAGAGCGTATGAATTGTCTGTGCCTATGTTTGTGTTGCTGCTATTGTCCCTCATCACTCTGACATCAATGCAAATGCAATCGAATATCAAATCAAACACTTCATGAGAGCCCATGAGCTCATGTTGCGCAACATTTTTATAGGCTATGCAATAGCGTGAGAAAACAGTGATGGATAATAATAGAAAAAAGAAGTTCCCATCAGCTTTCTATAGGCTAGGCCTACTATTTCTTTCTTAACTTTCCTTATATTAAGCACATTGCTTTGCTTTACAACAGGAGTATAGCCTACCTGGCTGGCATGAAAGAAAACATGGGAAAAGCTTTCTAAGTACATAGATTATGTATTTTTGACAGTTGCATGGTAATGGTCTATTCTAAATTCAACTAATTTCACATATATTATTTTGTAAATGTGATGACAATATTAAATGAAGAATAGTCTGATGGATGGCAGTATTAGCCTATCACTTGTGAATGATGTCCAGTGTGTGCAGAAAGGCAAGAAACCGCACACACCTTTTTTTGCGACTTTTTCAAATCCTAGTCGGACACATCATGTAGCCTAGCCCATAGGCCTATATGTTTTGATAAGGTGGCCAGTAGATTGAAATAGTGCTTTTTCTGTTCATTAGGCCTACTCCTCTTGTTGGCTGATGAAAGTAGGCTAAATGTGCACAGTCCTTACGTCTTCAATATGGCCTTTAGAATTCGATAAGTGATATATGCAATTGAGTCCCCGACGTGTCTATCTTCACTTGTAGCCTACTTCGGAACTGAGATGCCTATGAGAAGGACCCGATCACATGAGGGGCATTGGCTAATAAGAATTGAGATCTGAGAGAGATGTGAGTGAGGTGCTTCAGAGCACGGCAGCCGGGAGAAGGGATTATAATTATTATATTCAGCCCGGGGGCACAACAGCCACTTTGGTCGCAAAAGTCATGGCATTTTTAGGGGGCATTATGGCCCCACGAGGGATGCCCCCGGGAAAGTCGAGGCCTGGTGAGAATATTATCAATTGCTTGTCAAATTGTGAATGCGATACTGATGAAGTGTGTGCAGCCTGCACAAGAAACATGGAACTTTTTTCAAATCAGTCGCATCATGCAGCTTAAAATGTATTAAAAATCAAAACATATAGGCCAACATTTATCACAACTTAAGTTGCATAAATAACTCTAAATTAAGCATATAGGAAACCTGTTCTTTGTTAACCGCTCAACACAGAATAGCCGCATGTGTGCACTCCCTTGGAAATAATTTGAAGAAAATATCCTTTCTATTTTATTCAGCTGTGTTCAATTGTATTTTCATACTATAAAATAATAAAAATTAATGCTATGGAATTCTAAGCAAATCTTGCCTGATAAATTATTTTGTGTAGCCCACAGCCATATCAGTGCCTAACATAAGGACAACTCAAGAGTATGCTATTTTGTTCATATCATGCTTCTTTAGACCTGTCTAAAATAATGGATTTAATGTGAAGGTGTAGGCTATATTAAATGGATTTATTAGACTTTTTAATGTAATGTTCCAAAGGTCTACATCCGTATGTGTAGAAGCCAGGAGATGCGAAATGTGTTTGTTACAGTTTTCCAAAATTGTTTACACATGTTTGCTGAATCTTTGGGCCATTTTACCAAAACCACAAACACAAAACGCTAAACTCTACAAATCTCGAGCAAACAGTGCATTTACATCTCTTTACAAAATGACAGACACGAATCATAGGACTAGATCTGTCTACCAACCAACAACAACACTGATGTGCTCAGCAGTAGGTTTATTCCTTTTGCATTTTCAGTGTTAGCCTTGTTTTGTATGTAACACATCCCATACCCAACAGGAGAGAACCAGAAAAAACATTCAGTAAGATAAAGTTGTTTTTTTTCCCAAAACTCTAAACACAAAAAGACAAAAATACATGCACAATGTAAGAAAAACGACATTAGGCTACATCCTGCCTCCTATTTTGGTCTGGCCACAGCGCCTCATCTACATCACAAGCAATGTTCTCCCTGGCTAAACAGCGGGGAAAGAATCTTCTGGAGTGACGGATCCAGCCGCCGAAAACCCCCACATCAACTTCCCCGCATGCGTCCTCCGTTGCCTGGAGAAGAGGCATGCGTGCGAGGGGTTGGTGGTCATACACCTTCCATCGCCATGCAGAAAAAAACTATTCAATTGGGTTTAGGAATGGGGAAGATGGTGGGAGGTATAGAACAATAAATTGTGGGTGGACGATGAACCAGTTGCGGACCAGAGCAGCCCGGTGGAAACTCACGTTGTCCCAGAAGACAACATATACCTGGGCTGCTCTGGTCTACCCATCTGCTCAGCTGGAATGAGGATGCCATGTTGTGTGTCCAGGAATGTGATGAGAAGGGCGGTGTTGTAGGGACCAAGGTTGGCATGGTGATGGAGGACGACTTGCTGGCTAATGGCTGCGCACATGGTGATATTCCGTCCAGGGACATTCACAATGGCACGGTGGCCAATAATGTTCCGTCCCTTCTTTTGGCTTGGTTGAAGCCAGCCTCATCAATGTAAATATAAATGTGCTGAATTGCAGCGGCATCCAGCTCCAAGACTCTGAAACAGACAGGAGGGGACTGAGCATGCACCCCTGAGGGGCTCCTGTGTTGAGGATCAGCGTGGCGGATGTGTTGTTACCTACCCTCACCACCTGGGGGCCCATCAGGAAGTTCAGGATCCAGTTGCAGAGGGAGGTGTTTAGTCCCGGGGTCCTTAGCTTAGTGATGAGCTTTGAGGGCACTATGGTGTTGAACGCTGAGCTGTAGTCAATGAATAGCATTCTCACGTAGGTGTTCCTTTTGTCCAGGTGGGAAAGGGCAGTGTGGAGTGCAATAGAGATTGCATCATCTGTGGATCTGTTTGAGCGGTATGCAAATTGAAGTGGTTCTAACGTTTCTGGGATAATGGTGTTGATGTGAGCCATTACCAGCCTTTCAAAGCACTTCATGGCTACGGACGTGAGTGCTACGTGTCTGTAGTCATTTAGGCAGGTTACCTTAGTGTTCTTGGGAACATGGACTATGGTGGTCTGCTTGAAACATGTTGGTGTTACAGACTCAATCAGGGACATGTTGAAAATGTCAGTGAAGACACCTGCCAGTTGGTCAGCACATGCCCGGAGCACACGTCCTGGTAATCATTCTGTCCCAGCTGCCTTGTGAATGTTGACCTGTTTTAAAGGTCTTACGTCGGGTACGGCGTGCGTGATCACACAGTCGTCCGGAACAGCTGATG
Organism: Brachymystax lenok tsinlingensis; assembly: GCA_030435695.1. Classification (NCBI taxonomy): domain Eukaryota; kingdom Metazoa; phylum Chordata; class Actinopteri; order Salmoniformes; family Salmonidae; genus Brachymystax; species Brachymystax lenok. The sequence goes on from CM059799.1 coordinate 36,706,634, forward strand.
CTCTCATCCATGCCTCAGTGTTGCTTGCCTCGAAGCGAGCATAGAAGTGATTTAGCTCGTCTGGTAGGCTTGTGCCACTGGGCAGCTCGCGGCTGTGCTTCCCTTTTGAAGTCTGTAATAGTTTGCAGGCCCTGCCACATAAGACGTGTGTCGGAGCTGGTGTAGTAGGATTCAATCTTAGTCCTTCATTGACGCTTTGCCTGTTTGATGGTTAGTCGGAGGGCATAGTGGGATTTCTTATAAGCTTCCGGGTTGGAGTCCCACACCTTGAAAGCGGCAGCTCTTCCCTTTAGCTCAGTGCGAATGTTGCCTTTAATCCATGGATTCTGGTTGTGGTATGTACGTACAGTCACTGCGAGGCAGACGTCCTCGATGCACTTATTGATAAAGCCAGTGACTGATGTGGTGTACTCCTCAATGCCATCGGAAGAATCCCGGAACATATTCCAGTCTGTGCTATCAAAACAGTCCTGTAGTTTAGCATCTGCTTCATCTGACCACTATTTTATGGACCGAGTCACTGGTGCTTCCTGCTTAAATTTTTGCTTGTAAGCAGGAATCAGGAGGATAGAATTGTGGTCGGATTTACCAAATGGAGGACGAAGGAGAGCTTTGTACACGTCTCTGTGTGTGGAGTACAGGCGATTTAAGATTTTTTTCCCCCTCTTGTTGCGCATTTAACATGCTGATAGAAATGAGGTAACTGTTTTAAGTTTCCCTGCATTAAAGTCCCCGGCCACTAGGAGCGCCGCCTCTGGGTGAGCGGTTTCCTGTCTGCTTATTTCCTTATACAGCTGACTGAGTGTGGTCTTAGTGCCAGCATCCGTCTGTGGTGGTAAATAAACAGCCACGAAAAGTATAGATGGGAACTCTTTTGGCAAATGTGTGGTCAAGTGTGGTCTACAGCTTAACATGAGATACTCTACTTCAGGCGAGCAAAATCTAGATACTTCTTTAGACTTGGTGCACCAGCTGTTGTTTACAAATATGCACAGACCGTCCCCCCCTCATCTTAGTGTGCTGTTCTATCCAGCTAGTGCAGCACATATCCCGCAAGCTGAATATCCATGTCGTCATTCAGCCACGATTCGGTGAAACATGAGATTTTACTGTTTTTGATGTCCGTTGGTAGGATATCCGTGGTCGTACCTCTAATTTATTGTCCAATGTACGTTGGCAAGTAATACTGACGGTGAAGGCAGATTTCCCCACTCGCCGTCGGCGGATCTTTACGAGGCACCCCGCTCTGTGTCACCCCCGCTCTTTACGAGGCACCCCACTCACTTTCTCTTGCCAATGATGGGGATTTTGTCCTTGTCAGGTGTATGAAGTATATCCTGTGCGTCCTGCTTGTTGAAGAAAATGCTGTGTCTAATCCGAGGTGAGTGATCGCTGTCCTGATATCCAGAAGCCGTAAGATTCGGTGGCAGAAACATTATGTACAAAATAAGTTTACAAATAACGCAAAGTTAGGTTAGGCGCCTGTAAAACTGCTGCCATTTCTTCCGGCGCCATTTTATGTGACAGATGTGCCATAGACCTAGAGCAGTCAATATGGTGAAGCACAATACACTGGATTACAGTACTGTAATGTGTCTATACAGTGCTGATATGATAGTAAATTCACAGTATACTACTTACTTACACATATTCATAGCGCTGTTCTTTAACCCTCTCTGAGTTACGCTCAAATGGCACCCTGTAGACCTGTTTCATCCGGATTCGGTTGCGCTGTAATACACGGTCCAACGTAGACAAGCCCACCTGGTGAATGTTGTGTTGTCTGCAATTATCTGTTTCTGGATTTCTCGTAGTCTAATGGTATTGTTTGCCACCACCATGTTCACAATAGCGGTCTCCTGTTCTGGTGTGAACAGCCGGTGTCTTCCACCATGGCCTGGCCATCTCTCAGTTCTGCAGGAGATCCACAAATATGATATGATGGGTTACAGTAAGCTAAAATCATCTATTTTCTTTCCATATGAATTGACATTGGCCAACAATCGCTGAGCAACATAGGCCTACTGATATGTCGGACTGCAGTATACTACAGTGTACATACATAAAGAGCGTAGTGTAGATGGTAGGTCACTTACCGGTTGTCATTGCTGAATGTACGGATGATAGATGCAACCATGTAGCGGCTCAGATTGGCCTGAACTCTCTGCCCAGCCTCCCTCGTACTCATTCCATGGTTGAGCACTGATCTCATCTGAGACGACTGTTATTTTTTAATTTTTTTATTTCACCTTTATTTAGCCAGGTAGGCTAGTTGAGAACAAGTTCGACCTGGCCAAGATAAAGCAAAGCAGTGCGACACAAACAACAGAGTTACACATGGAATAAACAAGAGTACAGTCAAGAACACAATAGAAAAGAAAAAGAAAGTCTATATACAGTGTGTGCAAATGGCGTGAGGAGGTAGGCAATAAATAGGCCATAGTAGCGAAGTAATTACAATTTAGCAGATGATGATGTGCAAGTAGAGATACTGGTGTGCAAAAGAGCAGAAAAGTCAATAAAAACTGTCCTTCCTTGTCCTCCTCTTACTCTCACTCCTTCACCTCTAGCTCTTGTTTCACCGTTGACTTCCTCTTTCCTCCAAAACAGCAGAGCTCATCTGTGGCCTTTTATAACAATTCAGCAACTAGTGTTTACACCTATGAGAAGTGGGTGTTGCCAATTGGTGTGTAGAGCTTGGCGTTGCTTTCCAAAGGGACTAAAGATATTTAAATGTTGAATGTTGTGCCTAATGTAGAGAACTGTGTGTAGTGTTTTTTGCAAAAAGTGTGATATAGAGTTGACAACTGGAGTGTAAAGCAGGAATTGTGCTTGCAAATTTGCAGACTTGGTTTAGGGATTTGGTACATGAGTTTCAGGTTTCGGTGATTGCGTTTGAAGTTCCAATGGAAACAATTGGGGAAAAACTGTAATTAACGGTAAATTACAGTGAGACTGGCAGTTATTTGCTTGACAATCTCCGGCTGACACAACTTCATGACCGCCACAGCCCTGGTTATGTCAAAGGAGTTCTTTGTCTGTTTCATCTTCCTGTTTCATCTGATGTCATATCCTGTCCCATTGGTGCTCCAGGAGGTGCCAATGCTGCCCCAGCCCAGCTACGCCCAGTCTGGCTCTATCTACTACATCTGTCTACTGCGAGACGAACTGCTGCTGCACCAAGGTATGGAGGGGGACAATAACCATGGTTGTGTGTGAAATGGCACCCTATTCCCTATATAGTGCAGTACTTTTGACTAGGGCCCTGCTCAGAAGTATAGGGCTCTGGTCAAAAGTTGGCCATTATATAGGGAATAGAGTGACATTTCGGACACAACCCCATGTACTGTATAAGGCCATGTCAATGTTTTCGTATGTTTGTGTGCCAGTTGCACAGGTTGCACAATTGAATAATAGTTGTATAGCACCTTGGGGTGTGTTAAATGTGCTTTATAAATACAAATCATGACAATGTTATGTAACCTGTCGGTCCAGGTGACTGTGTGTACCTGATGAGGGACAGCAGACGCACCCCAGAGGGCCAGCCAGTCAGGCAGTCCTACCGCCTCCTGTCCCATGTCAACAGGGACAAGCTGGACATCTTCCGTATCGAGAAACTCTGGAAGAGCGAAAAGTAAGGAATGGGGCAAAGGGAAAACCACTTCGAGCCAGCACTGAGCAACATCAGAGATTTCAATGCTGCATTTTTGCCTCTGACTCGGTCTCATTGTGTGTGTGCCCTGTAGGGGTGAGAGGTTTGCCTTTGGCCACCATTACTTCAGGCCCCACGAGACGCACCACTCGCCCTCGCGCCGCTTCTACCACAACGAGCTGTTCCGCGTGCCGCTCTACGAGATCATCCCACTGGAGGCCGTGGTTGGGACCTGCTGCGTCCTCGACCTCTACACTTACTGCAAGGGTGAGACACGCTCACGCACACCCAGTTTGTAAGGGAGATGAATAAACACACACTGAGCTAACACACAATGACCTAAACTGACCTGTGGTGTTCTATTTTCTTTCAGGACGGCCGAAGGGAGTGAAAGAGCAGGACGTGTACATCTGCGACTACCGCCTGGACAAGTCAGCGCACCTCTTCTACAAGATCCACCGCAACCGCTTCCCCGTGTGCACTAAGCCCTACGCCTTCAACCACTTCCCCAAGAGGCTGGCCCCCAAGAGAGACTTCTCGGTAAGAGGGTCCAAAAGGAGGGTTGGGGGTTGTATTGAAGTGTTAGTGAGGCTAGTTTGATGTAGTTTTGATTGACGGTTCAGTTATGGGGTTGAATTTAGTGTAGTTAGAGAAGTGTATCGGAGTTGATTTATCAAAGATGATGGATTGGGCACTAGTGATGACCGATGTGCCTACCATTCGTTTACTGTGTGCTGTTTTTGCATACCGTTAGTTATCCTAAGAGAGAAGATGGGGGGTCCAGCTTGATAGTTAATTCTCCTCCAATTCGTATCGCTTGTTCACAAAACGAATTGTTAATAATCCCCAAATCTTAAGTTGTGCATGAACAACTTGTAAGTCAACTGAAAGAGTCTGTTCCTTCCCAACCTCGCCTTAGCCGCACTATGTTCCCGACAACTACAAGAGGAACGGGGGGCGTTCGGCCTGGAAGAGCGAGCGGCCCAAAGGAGTTGGAGGAGCCTGTGAGGACGCCGCTTCCCCATGCGACCAGGGTGACAACTTCCGTCCGGAGAGCGAAAACGGAAGAGGGGTGGAGGGGGACATGGATGCTGCCCAAGACGAAACCACACTCCCTACGGCTGCCCAACCCCCGCAACCAGATGGGCCAGGGGAGGGAGAAGAGGAGGAAGGGGGGCAGGAGGTAGAGGAGCATAAGGAGCTGGAGGAAGGTGCGGCAGAGAGAGGAGTTGACATGCTGGAACTCCTCCCCTCTTCCATGTCTTCCTCACCCCTCCACCACGCCGGACTGGGCAGGAGGGAGGCGCAACGGGACCGGCTAAACAAGATTCTGCTGGATCTGCTACACAGAACACCCAATAAGAACGGTGAGCAGGCAATGAGGAAACGGGTATAGAGACACTGGGCGGCTCGATGAAGGGGACATATCGGACAGTTAACTGTGTGTCATTGGTGTTTAGTAACTTCTCTCTCTTCTTCCAACAGCCATAGATGTCACTTATCTTCTAGAGGAGGGGTCAGGGCGGCGGTTACGTAGACGGACGCTTGGATTCGGAGACTTTGTGGGTAGAAAATGACGTTGCCACTTACCTGGCAAGCGCATTCCCCTTTCATTCACTTGGGAGAGGTGGGGGTGAAATGGAAAACATAGTAAGGGAAGATGACATTTGCAAAGAGAAAGTGACCACAAAGGGCAAGGGTTGGTACCCTTCCCCCTTCCGGTGGTGTCCCCTCTTCCCCAACCTGTCATCTCAAGTGATGAGAACCCAATGGTTTGAAGCAGTGCACTCGGCAGTTGTGGTCATTGGTAACGATTTTGTTGGGGACACAAGGACTTCTTCTCAGGAGGGTGGACCCAGACTTATTGAAGTACAATGCAAATGCATATTATTATTATTTTTTACATAGGAAAAAGTACCCCATGCACTTAAAAATGCGCATTGAACAAATATTAATCAGACAGCCCTGGTTACTCAGGGCGAAGAGACTATTACATAGGCTTCACATTATCCATACACACAGCTCATCAGTGCAACCTTGAGTCAATTATTTTTAGTGAGCAAAAGAAAGGAACATGTGGTACTGAACATGGCTGTGGCATAGTCATAGACTCAAAAAATACTTTTTTCTTTACGACATCAAATCGGAATGAGGCTGGAGACCTGCGCCCCCTAGTGGGACTGAAACTGAACATAGGCCACAAGAGAACTAAATGTACCAGGATAAGAGGCATAGGATTGACATAGGAGGCTATGCAGTTGACTGTATGAGCAACTTGTAAGCATACACTGCTGACGATGAACTAGGAGAGAAGCTGCAGGTTGGTTAACTGCACTTTGGTACCATGGATATCGTTGGCTCTCTGTAATGTATCAACGAGACACACGAACACATGCGTTATTGGATGATGCAGTCTGAAAAGCAAGTTAATAATAAGTATTTCTTTTTTTTTCTTTCATACTGTAGTAATTCATATAGGAACCGAGAAGGAAGGACGGGATTGTGTTTGTAAAGAATAGCTGGTTGTCTTTGGAGAGATAGAATGTGCGCTTTTGGTCAGTCAAGTGTCTTGTTCGGTTTGTGAGGCAGTCCGCTTCACCCCTCTTTCTGAAGTACCTGATTCACCAGCTTAACGAAGTCAGGCGGCGGGAACACTGACTCTTACTGTAACGCCTTAGAACGCCGTGGTCCCTGACTGCCTTGCGTGAGTGTATGCACATTTGTGTGTCTGTAATCTGCCAGAATTCTTGAAGAAAAAAAAAAATACGAAAAAATTAAGGGCTTGATGGCAATTAACATTTTATGGGAAATTATGGAAACCATAGGTAACGTAAAATGTATTGTGACGGTCATATTTTCTTATATTTTGTGAAAAGGGGTATCTGTTGGGAGGGAAGGGATTCTAGCTGTAAATGTTTTCTTCAAATGTGTTTCTGGTTGCCATGGAGAATATTTTAAATCATTTGTGAGATTTGATGAGATTTATTTTTTCCAAATGCTTCTGTTTAAAATGAGACTTAGATGGAGATGTCCCATCAAGATGAACTGGTATAGAGATGGAGAGAGTAAGAAAACGGACAGAAAGAGGACAGAAAGTTGTACAGTGCCAAGTTATGTATATACAGACTGGGATAATGTGAGAAGTGTCTCCAAAAGCAATATCTTGATAACGGATTTCGTGTATTGTACAGGACTCAGCCCCATATGTATTCTAATGATTATTTCTGACATTTGTATTACTATAATCGAGACACTTAAGCTTGGGAGAGAAGGTGTTTTTGTCCAGTAAAACGTACAACTGTCCTAATTGAATGACATGAACTTAAACAGAATTTTTGTTGCCTAAATATTATACTGAACAAAAATATAAATGCAACAATTAAAGATTTTACTGAGTTACAGTTCATATAAGGAAATCGATCAATTGAAATAAATTCATTAGGCCCCAATCTATGGATTTCACCGATATGCATCTGTTGGTAAAAGATACCGTGAAAATCCTGAGGCCCATTTTTAAAAGTATCTCTGTGCATTCAAATTACCATATAAAATGCAATTATGTTCGTTGACATCAGCAAACCGCTCACCCACACGACGCCATACACGTGGTCTGCGGTTGTAAGGCCGGCTGGATATGCTGCTAAATTCTCTAAAGCAACGTTGGATGCGGCTTATGGTAGAGAAATGAACATTAAATTCTCTGACAACAGTTCTGGTGGACATGCCTGCAGTCACTATGCCAATTGCACGCTCTCTCAACTTCACACGTCTGTGGCATTGTGTTGTGACAAAACTTCACATTTTAGTGGCCTTTCATTGTCCCCAGCACAAGGTGCACCTGTGTAATGATCATGCTGTTTAATCAGCTACTTGATATTCCACACTTGTCAGGTGGATGAATTATCTTGGTCAAGGAGAAATGCTCACTAACAGGGATGTGAACAAATGCGTGCACATTCAGAGAAATAAGCTTTTTATGCATATGGAAAATCTCTGGGATCTTTTAGTTCAGCTCATGAAACATGGGACCAACCCTTTACATGTTGCGTTTATATTTTTGTTCAGTGTAAATTAATCTATGTACTGCATGAGTGAGAAAAATGTCAAACAAACTTCATAGAAAGCATTGGGACATAACAGTGACTCTGAAATTACATCTGTCGCTTTAATAATATTACTTTTGAGGAGAAAATATGCTCCTTGTTTTTGCTGCAAAGTGTTGAACACTAAAAAAACAAACCAACTTAATGTTGATATTTTGAAAGATGTCAGCTCCAATATGTAACCCCTTGAGAAGTTTGTGATAGCGGTCATAAATATGATGCTTGTACTTGTATTGTGTGTTTTGTGTGATTTGTTTAGTTATTTTTAGACAATCACAAAATAAGATGCAAGCATTGTAAATGGACCGACTGGCAGACATTTTGTGATGTGTACAGTTTGTCAACTTCTTCCACTCTCGTTAAAAGTTTGTAATTATGATTCTAAAGTTATGAAAATGCTGTTGGTTTTTACTTTTTGTTTTATATTCAATTTGTTTTGTTTGTTTTTTAATAAAAAGCACTACATTATTGTGAATATAAATGTTTATTTTGCCTTTCCTTTTTGATCATGTTAAATTGTGCTCTGGATTTCCTTAATATAATTGAGTTGAAATTCAGCCGTCTAAGCAGGGATGTAGAAAAGCAGTACGAGGGTCTGCTCCCAGGTTTAGATAGGCGGCTGCCGGTGCATAAGAGCTCATTTAATTATGGAGTTCAGCAGGTACACACACAAACCTTGAAAAGGAAAATCCAAGGTCAGGAAGCAAAAATATACTAAATTTAAAATCCATACTCAAAAGACTAGAAAAAGTCCCTGTACAGTTAGACACTCACCTCAACATGGATCTCCACGCTGGCCTTTACTACTATAGCCCAGAGAAACGCATTGAAGAACACGTGTCAAATAAATGAAAAGAAACAGCGTTTAAGTTTCTGTCCTCTATCTAGGAGATGATAAAGCTCAGGAAATGATTTTTTTGGGGGGGGGTAGGCACAAAACTACTTTAATTCAGTTTTTTTTTAAATCGGTACCAGTTACCTTCAAACGAGTCCTTGTGGGGGTCGTAGAGCAAAATGTAGAACACCCTTGTGTTCGTTGGAGTCTCCCCTTTCCATAGAGTAGTCATACTGTAGTCAGGAACCAATATACTCAGTCAGGAAAGCTAAGGCTGGCTTTTTCAAACAGAAATTTGCTTCCTGTAGCACTAATTCCAAAAAGTTTTGTGACAAGTCCATTTAGAATAAGAGCAGCTGCCCACTGCACTGAGGATAGGAAACACTGTCACCACCGATAAATGTACGATAATCGATCACTTCAATAGGCATTTTTCCAAGGCTGGCCATGCTTTACACCTGGCTACCCCTCCCCCGGCCAACATCTCAGCACCCCCTGCAGCAACTTGCCCAAACCCCCCCGCTTCTCCTTCACCCAAATCCAGACAGCTGATGTTCTGGATCCCTACAAATCAGCTGGGCTAGACAATCTGGACCCTGTCTTTCTAAAATTATCAGCCGAAATTGTTGCAACCCCTATTACTAGCCTATTCAACCTCTCTTTCGTATTGTCCGAGATCCCCAAAGATTGGAAAGGTGCCCCTCTTCAAAGGGGGTTGACACTATATCCATCCTGCCCTGCCTTTCTAAAATCTTAGAAAAACAAGTTAATAAACAGATCACCGACCATTTCGAATCCTACCGTACCTTCTCCACTATGCAATCTGGTTTCCGAGCTGGTCATGGGTGCACCTCAGCCACGCTTTAAGGTCCTAAACGATATCATCGATAAAAGACAGTACTGTGCAGCCGTCTTCATCGACCTGGCCAAGGCTTTCGACTCTGTCAATCACCGCATTCTTATCAGCAGACTCAATAGCCTTGGCTTCTCAAATGACTGCCTCGCCTTGTTCACCAACTACTTCTCAGATAGAGTTCAGTGTGTCAAATCGGAGGGCCTGTTGTCCGGACCTCTGGCAGTCTCTGAGGGTGCCACAGGGTTCAATTCTCGGGCCGACTCTTTTCTCAGTACATATCAATGATGTCGCTCTTGCTGTTGGTGATTGTATGATCCACCTCTACGCAGACGACACCATTCTGTATACGTCTGGCCCTTCTTTGGACACTGTGCTAACAAACCTCCAAACGAGCTTCAACGCCATACAACTCTCCTTCCCCAAAGCCAACACTTCCTTTGGCAGTTCTCTGCTGCCAATAACTGGAACAAATAGCAAATATCTCTGAAGCTGGAGTCATATCTCCCTCTCTAACTTTAAGCATCAGCTGTCAGAGCAGCTTACTGATCACTGTACCTATACACAGCCATAGCACACCCGACTACCTCATCCCCATACTATTAGTTACTGGGGTGCAAAAGAGCAAGAGGGTATCTCTACTTGCACATCATCATCTGCACATCTATCACTCCAGTATTAACGCTAAATTGTAATTACTTTTGCCTCTAGGGCCTATTTATTGCCTACCTCCCTACCCTTCTACATTTGCACACACTATACAGATTTTTCTATTCATCTTTTCTTTTGTTATTGATTGCATGTTTGTTTATGTGTAACTCTGTGTTGTTGTTTTTGTCCCACTGATTTGCTTTATCTTGGCCAGGTCGCAGTTGTAAATGAGAACTTGTTCTCAACTGGCCTACCTGGTTAAATAAAGGTGAAATATATATATATTTTTTAAAGGCCCTAATCTATGGATTTCACACGACTGGGAATACAGATACCTTTAAAAAAAGGAAGGGGTGTGGATCAGAAAACCAGTCAGTATCTGGTGTGATCACCATTTGCCTCATGCGACACGTCCTTCGTATAGAATTGATCAGGCTGTTGATTGTGACCTGTGGAATGTTGTCCAACTCCTCTTCAATGGATGTGCTAAGTTGCTGGATATTGGCGGGAACTGGAACACGCTGTCGTACATGTCGGTCCAGAGCAAACATGCTCAATGTGGGACATTTTCGGCTTCCAGTAACTGTACAGAAACATGAGGTAATGGCAGCGGATGAATGGCAACAGCCATGGGCCTCAACTCATCACGGTACCTCTGTGTATTCAAATTGCCATCGATAAAATGCAATTGTGTTTGTTGTCCATCTAACCATACCATAACCCGCCACCATGGGACACACTTGCACAACCAAAACATCTGTTAACAACGGTGACATCAGCAGACCGCTCGCCCACAAAATGCCATACCAGGATAATTCCATGAAGAGCACACTTCTCCAGGGTGCCAGTGGCCATCGAAGGTGAGCGTTTTCCCATTCTAGTCGGTCACAACGCCGAACTGCAGTCAGGTCAAGACCCTGGTGAGGGCGATGAGCACGCAGATGCGCATGAGACAGTTTGTGCAGAAATGTTTTGGCTGTGCAAACCCAGTTTCATCAGCTTTCCGGGTGGTTGGTCTCAGACGATCCCGCATGTGAAGAAGCCAGATATGGAGGTCCTGGGGTGGTGAGCAAGATGGTGGTCTCCGTTTTGCTTTACGACCCCCACAAGTGTCAGGGGACTCGTCTGAAGTCGGTACTGTCGATGTGCCAACTTCTGTTTGTAGCGTCTGAACCGTTTGGGCTACAAACTAATGTGAAGGCCAGTTGGACGCACTGCCAAATTCCCTAAAATGACATTTGAGGCAGCTTAGGGTAGAGAAAGTAACATTCAATTCTCTGGCAACAGCTCTGGTGGACATTCTTGAAGTCAGTAGGCCAATTGTAAGCTCCATCAACTTGAGACATCTGTGACATTGTCTTGATATGCCACACCTGTAAAGTAGATGGATTCTCTTGGCAAAGGAGAAATGCAAACTAACAGGGATGTGAACCAATTTGTGAGAAATAAGCTTTTTGTGAATATGGATCATTTCTGGGATCTTATTTCAGTTCATGAAACATGGAACCAACACTTTCCATGTTGCGTTTTACATTTTTCTTCAGTGTAGTTCGTAGGTCAAACCGTTTGGACGCTACAGACGTTTTCCTGAGAATACCTATTTTTGGGATGTCTCATGGTCTGACAAACACCACTCTAGTTCTGCCACCTTTCACCGCAGATGCGGAAGTGCGACATAGGCGGTAGACGCATCCAAAGCAAAAAGCTTTCAAATGGGATTTCTTTATTATGTTACTTAGATTGAGAGCGGACCCCTGGACCTCAGTCTTTCAATCACCCACGTGAGTATATGCTCCTAAAAACCAATGAGGAGAGGCGGGACTTGCAGCGCGTCATTTTGCAAATAGAACAGAGTTCTATTTTAGCGACTGGCTACGCAGACGCTCGTTGATACATGCGAGCAGTGTGGGTGCAACGCTCGCTCACACGAAGCAAGCATATTCTTCATCTGACAACCTCTTCGCACATGGGGAAAATAGCAAAATGCCAGTCTCCACTCAACATTCTCTCCCCGAGCAGACTTGGGTAGAGGTGGAAGAGGCTGATCATCTTCCTCTGGTTTCAGACAATATGCTGGCCAAATAATCAACTACCAACTTTTGTATTGAAGCTGCGGATGCTTTGATAAACTCCTGACTAGCCAATTGGAGTATTACTGTTATCAAAAGGGAGCTAATGGGTTTGAATGACCTTAACGTCATTTCAGCTCCCTGTACAGTTTAAGAAGCGTAACGTCACGGTAACACAATACTGTCGTCATAACCCAAATTTAATGACGCAACAATTCACACATTTTTATTGTTTGACTTGGTGTCACGCTGGATGGAGCTGAACGTTGACACATCAAACAGGTGCTGAGAGTGTAAAAGACTGGCAGGAGTACAAGGGATGTCCCCATCCCATGCATTGCAGCTCATTTAAAGTTTAACTAATAGCTAACAGGGGCATGAAATAAATGTTGACCAATGAGCCTTCACAAAATGTTATTGAAATGCATTCACCAGTAGAGACTAGTTTTCCCATCCTGGTGTGTGCTGACACCTTTCAAGTGACAACTGAAAAGTATGTAAAACAGATCGCTAGTTTTGTGCTTTGTTTGGCTTGGTATCGTAAATGTTTGAACTAAATCAGGAGCTTGCTGATATACAAAAGAAGACATTTGAATGGAATTCATAAACTACAATGCATCCAATGTGCACACAAGGATCCCTGGCGGCATCCTGATTCCTACAAATGTTTATTTTCAGAGTTAAAGATTTCACCTCTTATGAACTGAACAGTTGTGGAGGTGAGTAGTATTTCATGTCAGTGTTTTCGTTCATTGATTGGACTAAAGTAGACAAGTGGAAATATAATTGATGGGGCAATCGCAGGAAAAACTTCAATTCAAATTGAGATACAAAATTGGTATCCTGGGTACCAGACCTGCTATCATCATTCCACTCGTTGTCATATGCCATACAAGGAGTGGCAAGGTGTGGAATGATAGCACAAATAGGTCCTGCTACCCACAATAACAAATTGGGTAGGGGAGTTAAGATTTTTACTCTACTATCTATAGTTTATGCCACCTGCCCTTGTTCGTCATCTACTTGACCAGAGGGTGTTTTGTTGAGAGGATCCCTGAGTGACATCAGTTCTTTTATCTTGAGGAAGGAATCACAGTCTGGAGGGAAGCGGTTTCTCTGTAGGAAAAAAAGGAGAAGTGAACTAGGGTCACATTCAGTGTTAATTACTCCTGTTGTCGGTGTCTTTAAGTTGTTTAATTAAATTCATCTTCAAGCTTTTGAACCCACAACATAAACACACAAAAACCACGCACACATGTGGAAGAGCTTAAAAAGACAAGACTCACATTGAGACAGAGACGAAGCAGACCTCCCCCTTCAGTCTGCGCCCCCACTGAGGACAGGAAGAGGAGCAGCGACTGCTCTGAAAGCCTGTTGCCTACAGGAATTTGAAACCAGCATAGCTATTACATCCAAATACAAAGACGATTCAACTCATTGTTAAAAAAAAAAAAAGCTTCCTCACGTCAACATCACATTATAATTGTAACAAAAAAATCTTACAATGTCACAACTACAGCAGTTATTCCCATGTGATCAAAGCTGCCTTCACTGAGGATGTTGTTAGGATGTCCCCAAATGGCATCCTATTCCCTATAAAGTGCTTTACTTTTGACCAGGGCCCAAGTACCATGGACAGCCACATGATATTTAGCTTACGTTGATTGGACTAAATTGTTTTTGGAATCTTTTAGTTGTCACTGTATTTGACTAAGCATAGTTGATTTGATGATGTTGAAATGGTAAAAATTGCAACAACACAACATTCTGGCTTGGCTTCCCCAGTGATTTTACCCACGCACCGCTACTGACGCCCGCACACTCCTATAACACACAACCACAATGTCTGATACAGAGGCTATTTCTTCTGGGCTATTGCCCGTGTATATTTGGTAAATCTACTTGTATATTTTGTATGATATGGCGCTTTTGCCATTGGAGAGCACTTTGTTCTCTTGTTGAAATGTTTGCTGTTGACAAACACATGGAGCTCCGACAAACACATGAAACCATTTAGTAAATTAAATTAACAACTTCTACTTCATGAGTCTTGTGCACATGAAAGTTCGCAATAAACATTGTGCTCACTCGGAAGGTAAGAAATTGTACATGAAAACATCTAGAAAACATGAAACAGAAATGGCCAAGTGTTGCAAGAAACAGTACAGGGATGGAATGATGAAACGCTAGGAATTATTTCAGCATTAGATGGAATCCTCACCAAGGTTTTGACTTGACTGCATTTCGGCGTTGTAACTGACTTCAGTGGGCAAATGCTCACTTTCGATGGCCAGTGGCACGCTGGAGAAGTGTACTCTTCATGGACGAATCCCGGTTTCAACTGTACCGGGGTGACAGCGTGTACGGCGTTGTGTGGACGAGCGGTTTGCTGATGTCAACGTTGTGAAGAGTGCCCCATGGTGGGGTTATGGTATGGGCAGGCATAAACTACGGACAACGAACACAATTGCATTTTATCGATGACAAAATGAATGCACAAAGATACTGCGACGAGATCCTAAAGTCTATTGTCGTGCCATCTGCCGCCATCATCTCATGTTTCTGCACGTCCCCCAGTCGCAAGGATCCGTACACAATTCCTGGAAGCTGAAAATGTCCCAGTTCTTCCATGGCCTGCATACTCACCATGCATGTCACCCACTAAGAATGTTTGGGATGCTTCTCACAGCAATTGAAGAGTGGGACAACATTCCACAGGCCAGAATCAACAGGCTGATCAACTCTATGCGAAGGAGATGTGTCGTGCTTTGACATCTCACAGCAGATACTGACTGGTTTTCTGGTCCACGCCCCTACATTTTTTTAAAGGTATCTGTGACCAACAGATCCATATCTGTGTTCCCAGTAAGGGGAAATCTATAGTTTAGGGCCTAATGAATTTATTTCAATTGAATAATTTCCTTATATGAACTGTATCTCTAAAATGTTTGAAATTGTTGCGTTTATATTTTTGTTCAGTGTAGATTTACCACATATGCATTTAAACGTGTGAAAGCAACAGCAAACATTTCAACAAGAGAACAAAGCACTCTCCACTGGCGGGAGTTTGGAGAGAACAAGTGGAGAGACAATTTTTGGAGCTGAATATTTATTATGGCAATCCTGTCTCCTTACAGTTTGATGTTTGCGCTGCACCCGGTCCTACTGCTGTACATCAAATCAGTAATCTGTTCACTAGCTCTGTTCATAATTTGCTGGTCCAAATGAGTGACAAGTGTGCGTTTCTCTAGCCAATATGTTGCGGCTACTGTCTCTGGCTGCATAGACAAAACATTACAAAAACCTGGCCAGATCATTTCAAGTCTCAAGTCAAAGTCAAGTCCCGAGTCTTGAGGCTCCAAGTCCAAATCACGTCCCAAGTTATTTATTTTCTATCAAGTTGAGTCTCAAGTCATCAAATTTGTGACTTGAGTCCAAGTAATGTGTCTCTGGGAATTGGTGCGGAGTCTGACCTGCTAGGTTGAGGGAGGTAAGGGCTGTGTTCCCAGGCAGAATTACTCGGCCTCCAGTGTGTTGCACTCCCGGCTCCAGCAGGGGGCTCACTGTCTCAACCAACTCTGCTGACTGGTGGAGGAAAACAGGATGAACAATCAGATCTATGTCCCATATTGCGCCCTATTCCTTTATAGTGTGCTACTTTAGACCCGGGAAAAAGTAGTGCACTATGAAGGGAATAGGGTGCTATTTGGGATGCCAGTATCAAAATATTGATGGGGTTTGATTGGACATACAGTCCTAATAATGCTTTAATGGTTGTTAGTTTTAAGTACATCATACAGTGCATTCGGAAAGTATTCAGGCCTCTTCACTTTTTCCACATTTTGTTACGTTACAGCCATATTCTAAAATGGATTAAATAAAAAAATATAAAAAAATATACACACATTACCCCATAATGACAAAGCGAAAACAGGTTTAGACATTTTAGCTAATTTATTAAAAAACAAATACCTTATTTACATACGTTTTCAGACCCTTTGCTATGAAAATTTAGCTCAGGTGCATTCACTTTCCATTGATAATCCTTGAGATGTTTCTACAACTTGACTGGAGTCCACCTGTGGTAAATTGATTGGACATGATTTGGAAAGGCAAACACCTGTCTATATAAGGTCCCACAGTTCACAGTGCATGTCAGAGCAAAAACCAATCCACGAGGTCAAAGGAATTGTCCGTAGAGCTCATAGACAGGATTGAGTCAAGGCACAGATCTGGGGAAGGGTACCAAAATATTTCTGCAGCATTGAAGTTCCCCAATAACTCTTCCTAGAGCTGGCCGCCCGGCCACACTGAGCAATCGGGAGAGAAGGGCCTTGGTCAGGGAGGTGACCAAGAACCCGATGTTCACTCTGACAGAGCTCCGGAGTTCCTCTGTGGAGATAGGAGAACCTTCCAGAAGTACAACCATCTCTGCAGCACTCCACCAATCAGGCCTTTAGGGTAGAGTGGCCAGACAGAAGCCACTACTCAGTAAAAGGAACATGACAGCCCGCTTGGAGTTTGCCAAAAGGATCCTAAAAGGACTGACCACAAGAAACTGATCGACAAAAAGAGTCCAGACTGTACATTCTCAAAAAGCTGGGATCTTTAATGTACTAAGCTGACTCTGTTTTACAAATCTTTCATTGAGAGTATTTTAACTTTTTGTATTGTTTGTTGGTTTGGCAATGCCACTGTCAGTCAGAGAAATATGCTGAGAAGGATTATCACCACAGCAAGAAAGGTACTTGGGAGTCAAACAGACAGGCCTGGATGAGATCTTTAAGGTCAGGGCCCTTCGTAAGGCTCACAAAATCATTTTAGACCCAAGCCACCCCCTGTACCCGGACTTTGAACTACTCCCCTCTGGGCGCAGGTATAGGGCACCCTTCAGCAGGAAAAACAGAACTAGACAATCATTTGTGCCAGGTGTGATATCCCCCCTAAATAGCTTGGGCTAATGTTCCTATCCACCCAGTAAGGCCAGCAGGCTAGTCTCTTTTTAATGGTATGTAACTGTTATGAAAGTTGTATTGTCAATTTGTGTTGTTATTTAAAATGCCACTTTAAAACGTGTACATGACACTGAAAAGAACATTCTCCATGGGGACAAAGTCAGTAAAGAAATTGTGATATTTCTGTTTTTTGAAAACCTGTTATTGCTTTGTCATTATGGGGTATTGTGTGTAGATTGAGGGAAAAAACAATTTAATAAATCTTAGAGTAAGGCTGTAACGTAACAAAATGTGGAAAAAGTAAAGGGGTCTGAAAACTTGTCAAGGGACCGAACGCACTGTATATCCACCAAATCCAAACATTGTGCATTTCACAGTCTAAGCTTTTTCTCTTTGAAAAGAAACACTAACATGGTGTCATCTGTGAGACAAACTGCAATGTGCACACACACACCAAAACACACCTTATTCTGTGTAGCATTGGCCTTCTCCTGCAGAAAGAAACAGAGGGACATGAGCTGTCCATAATGTACATATTTCCAAGGGGATACAATGCATTTAACCTGAGTCTAACAGGGTTGGCTCTGTTGGTACCTCTTGATCCAACACAGATGGGCGCTTCTCTTTACCCCCCTGACTTTACCCCTTTACCACGGGGCAACTTGGTGTCAGATGCTGAAAGAGACAACAAGAAAAATTAAGGTATAGAAGAGAGAAATATTATGATTATCATAAGGGTTTATGACAATGCTTTACCTTTTCTGGCCAATTTTGGTTCCTCTTTCTTTCCTGCTACCCCTCCTGTCTGGTTTGCTGCTGGCTTCTCATCCCTTTTGGCTGTGTCCTAAAAAAAAAAAAGGAAGGAACCTTTTTTCTGTGTGTTTATGAAAGAGATCATACTGTATGTGCGGTTTCCCCTGACACAGATTAAGACTAGTCTAGAACAGCATTTCCCAAACTTGGGGTCGCGACCAACAGTGGGGTCGCCTGATTTAAAAAATATATGTTACCTTTATTTTAACAGGGAAGACATATTGAGACCTAGGTCTCATTTACAAATGCGCCTTGTGGATTTGGAAAGTATTCAGACCACTGGACTTTTTCCACGTTTTGTTACGTTACAGCCTTATTTCTGCTCATCAATCTACACACAATACCCCATAATGACAAAGCAAAAACAGGTTTTTAGAAATTGTTGCAAATGCATAAAAAATAAAAACCTTGAAATAACACAAGTATTCAGACCCTTTACTCAGTACTTTGTTGAAGCACCTTTGGCAGCGATTACAGCCTTGAGTCTTCTTGGGTATGACGCTACAAGCTTGGAACACTATTTTTAGGTCTCTCCAGAGATGTTCGATCGGGTTCAAGTCCGGGCTCTGGCTGGGCCACTCAAGGACATTCGGAGACTTGTCCTGAAGCCACTCTTGCGTTGTCTTGGCGGTGTGCTTAGGGTCGTTGTCCTGTTGGAAGGTGAACCTTCGCCCCAGTCTGAGGTCCTGAGCAGGTTTTCATCAAGGAGCTCTCTGTTCATCATTCCCTCGATCCTGACTAGTTTCCCAGTCCCTGGCGCTCAAAAACATCCCCACAGCATTGATGCTGCCACCACCATGCTTCACCGTTAGGGATGGTGCCAGGTTTTCTCCAGACGTGACACTTGGCATTCACGCCAAAGAGTTAAAACTTGGTTTCATCATACCAGAGAATGTTGTTTCTCATGGTCAGAGTCCTTTAGGTGCCTTTTGGCAAACTCCATGCGGGCTGTCATGTGCCTTTTACTGAGGAGTGGCTTCCGTCTGGCCACTCTACCATAAAGGCCTGATTTGGTTGAGTGCTGCAGAGATGGTTGTCCTTCTGGAAGGTACTCCCATCTCCACAGAGGAACTCTGGAGCTCTGTCAGAGTGACCATTGTCATCTTGGTCACCTCCCTGACCAAGGCCCTTCTCCCTCGATTGCTCAGTTTGGCTGGGCGGCCAGCTCTGGTGGTTCCAGACTCTTCCATTTAAGAATGATGGAGGCCACTGTGCTCTTGTGGACCTTCAATGCGGTAGATATTTTTTGGTACCCTTCCCCAGATCTGTGCCTCGACACAATTCTGTCTCAGAGCTCTACGGGCAATTCCTTTGACCTCATGGCTTGGTTTTTGCACTGACATGCACTGTCAACTGTGGGACCTTATATAGACAGACAGGCGTGTGCCTTTCCAAAACATGTCCAATCAATTGAATTTACCACATGTGGACTCCAATCAAAGTTATAGAAACAGCTCAAGGATGATCAATGGAAACAGGATGCGCCTGAGCTCAATTTCAAGTCTCATAGCAAAGGGTCTGAATACTTATGTAAATAAAGTATTTCAATTTCTTTTTTTGAAATTTGCAAACATTTCTAAAAACCTGTTTTCGCTTTGTCATTATGGGGTATTGTGTGTAGATTGAGGAAAATAAATAACGTAATCCATTTTAGAATAAGGCTGTAACGTAACAAAATGTGGAAAAAGTGAGGGGGTCTGAATACACTGTACACAAGTTAAATTCTCTCTCCCTCTCCCCTTCCTTCAAATGTGGCTCTAACTTTTGAAGCTATATGCTTACAGATGCTGACGAAATAAACGAAACACCAACATAAAGTGTATGTATGGGGCCAACATGAACAGCTTCAATGTGCCTTGGCATAGATTCTACAAGTGTCTGGAACTCTATGGGAGGGATGCGACACCATTCTTCCATGAAAAAACCCAATTGGGTTGAGATCTAGTTACTGACACACACACACACACTTTTACGCCCTATGCTCCAATGAGACCCCTCTTTAAAAAAAGTCACAGATCTCTTCTAGTCATGGTAGCCAAAATAATGGGCAACCGTTTTTTTTATTTATGACCCTAAGCATGATGTGATGTTAATTGCTTAATTAACTCAGGAACCACACATGTAGAAGCACCTGCTTTCAATATACTTTGTATCCCTCATTTAGTAAAGCATTTCCTTTATTTTTGCAGTTACCTGTATTATGACGCCATTCCCGAAAGCTAAGGTTGTCTGCCCCTGCTCTGACGTAGCTGATGCATGCCAGATCTTAACAGGCCCGGATAGCTATTTTGCGTATCAGTTGACCACGTCATGTTATAGCACTCTGGTGCCCGACGGCACAGTCGATGACGTGGCACACATATGGCTGTGGCGGTCACTAATGACCAGCATCAGTGCCTGGAGAAGCCTAATTACATGTGGAATTTGACTGCCTTCATGACTCGTGACCGCCGGTGTGGCGGTAATACGGTCATCGCAACAGCCTTAGGCACACAGCCATTGCTTGATGCATTCATCGTCTCCGCGGGGGAAACTGACCTAAGACTCTCAGGAACACGTTAGTATCATCTGTTTCCCTCTACAATGCTCACAAGCCTCGCAGGACTGATTAGAACAGGGAACAGGACCGGGCACCAAATTCAAACCAATGATGGGTGTTCTTTTCTACATAGAAGATCAACTCCAATTTTTGCCTGATGATCTGAACTTCCCAATACCTTTCTGATGCAATTCAGTCACTTCAAACCATAATCGTTTCAGATTGAAGTACTGTCAGACGGATTTGTAGTAAGGTCACGAGTCCAAAAGTTTGGGAACCCCTATCCTAGACCATGCCTTAGTCCAGGACTAGGCTTAGTCAGTGTCTGGGAAACTATCCCTGAGTTCTGGAAGGTACCTTTTTCTTGGAGGCAACCTTGGCTCCTTTGCTGACGTTGAGCTCCAGTGAGGAGCTGCTGGGGATGGAGAGAGGTCGTTCACACTTAGAGTCAGCATGAGAGGGCTGGGAAGACCGAGAGAGAGATAAAGCAGGATCAGATTAGTGTGCTTTTGTTTAGTTTGAGTTAGTGTGTAGCTATTGGTGTGTTATTCTTCTATAGAAGTGTGTAGGTGTGTGTGGCTTGGGATGGTCTAGCGGTCTAAGCCGCTGCCTCCAGAATACATATCACGGTGAGAGAGTGGGTTTGAATCCGGCACACTGCTTTTCTAGCACACTCTCTCCTCCTACCTTTCCTGTCAGTATTTTATTGTTCTATCTAATAAAAAAAAATATGAAGGAGTGGGGCAGTCCCACTCCTAAAAAAATAAATAAAAAAAAAAAGTGTGTCGGTGTGCTTTCCCCTCTCACCGACTGGTCTCTTCTGAGCAGCAGCCTCCTCCTCTCAACAACCTCATCATGGGTCAGAGAAAAGGGACCCAGAACCTAAGGAACCAACACAGAGAGAGATCACTGGGTAAAGATTTAAAAAAAAGACTTGGATCCCAAATGGCACCCTATTCCCTATGTAGTGCACTACTTCAAACCAGGCCCATAGGGAATGCACTATTTAAGGAATAGGGTGCCATTTGGGATACAATCATTTGTAAGCGGTTAAGTACCCACCTCTGCCAGATGAGAGGCTCCCGTGTCTCCAATATGATTATTGGCCAGAGAGAGACACAGCAAAGAGCGATTCAGACGCAAACCCTGGTAGCAAAAATAGGGGAGAAAGAAGTTGATACAACAACAATATCTGCCACGTATAAATGTGGAAAACACATTTCTACAATAGTGGGGTACATTTTTTACATTTGACTAATTTAGCAGATGCTCTCATCCAGAGTACCTGTGCTATATGAGCAGCGCCCGCATCACCAATGGAATTGAAGGCCAGATTGAGTGACAGAAGATTCTTGTTGGCAGCGTGGGCTGTAGCGAGGGCTGAGCCAATCAGGCGAGCTCCCTCCTCGCCAATCCGGTTATTACGCAGTGATACATGAGTAAGCCTGTATTGCAGTGATACATCATTATTGAAATGTGTGTGTAAGCATGATTAATTAAAAAAAAAAAATAATAATAAATAAAAACAGGGACTCACATACTGTCTTCAGATATAAGGAGGTGATAACTTTGCTCTGGTAGTGGGTTTCCCTCCAGAACCACAGTCCTAAACGAGAGACAGAGGTCAGAGAACATGAGAGAAGTTCAGGGGCCGACTGTATCAAGCGTCTCGGAGTAGGAGCACTGCCCGAGGATCAGGTCCCTACTGTCCATGTAATCTTATCATCGTAATCTGAAAAGGTAAAACTGATCCTAAATCAGCACTGCTCCGAGACGCTTGATTCATACGGGCCCAGATATTCTTTCATTATGCTCTGCATATCTCCATGACACAGGTAGTGAAGCACATTCAAAGAGAATAGGGACGGTGCCTTCAGAAAGTATTCACACCCTTTGACTTTTTCCACTTTACAGCCTGAATTTAATATGGATTAAAATATATATTTGTCACTGTATTTGTCATTTGTCACCCTTTAATGTCAAAGTGGAATTATGTTTATCAACATTTTTACAAATTAATTAAACATTTAAAACTGAAATGTCTTGAGTCAATAAGTATTCAAGCCCTTTGTTATGGCAAGCCTAAATAAGTTCAGTAGTATCCCACAATAAGTTGCATGGACTCTTTGCAATAATAGTGTTTTTTAATGACTACCTCATTTCTGTATCCCACACATACAATTTTGTGTAAGGTCCCTCAGTCAAGCAGTGCATTTCTAACTGATTCAACCAGAAAGACCAGGGAGGTTTTCCAATGCCTCCCAAAGAAGGGTACCTATTGGTTGATGGATTTAAAATTAAAAAAAAAAAAAAGTTGACATTGAATATCCATTTCAGCATGGTGAAGTTATTACTTACACTTTGGATGGTGCATCAATACACCCAGTCACTACAAAGATACAGGCGTCCTTCCTCACTCAGTTGCCGGAGAGGAAGTAAACTGCTCGGGCATTTCAGCATGAGGCCAATGGTGACTTAAAAAAACTGTTACAGAGTTTAATGGCTGTGATAGGAGACAACTGATGGATCAACAACATTGTAGTTACTCTACAATACTAACCTAATTGATAGAGGGAAAAGAAGGAAGCCTGCACAGAGTAGAAATCTTCCAAAACACGCATCCTGTTTGCAACAAGGCACTAAAATACTGCAATTTTTTTTTCAAAGCAATTAACTTTTAGTCCTGATTATGTTTGGGGAAAATCTTATACAACACATTACGGAGTACCACTCTCCAAATTTTCAATCATAGTGGTGGCTGCATCATGTTATGGGTACGCTTGTAATCGGTAAGGACTGGGGTGTTTTTCAGGATAAAAAAAGAAACGGAATGGAGCTAAGCACAGGCAAATCCTAGAGAGAAACCTGGTTCAGTCTGCTTTCCACCAGAACTGGGAGAATAATTCACTTTTCAGCAGGACAATAGCCTAAAACACAAGGCCAAATCTACACTGGAGTTGCTTACCAAGACGAAATTGAATGTTCTTGGGTTAAAATGCAATGACCAACAACCAATTTGACAGAGCTTGAAGAATTTAGAAAATACTCAAATGGGCAAATGTTGCACAATCCAGGCGTGGAAACCTCTTAGAGACTTACCCAGAAAGACTCACAGCTGTAATCATTGCCAAAGGTGCTTCTATAAAGTATTAGCTCAGGGGTGTGAATACTTATGTTAATGAGATATTTCTGTATTTCATATTCAATAAATGTGCTAATATTTCTAAAAACACGTTTTCACTTTGTCATTATGGGGTATTGTATGTAAACGAGTGAGAAAATAATAAATGTAATACATTTTGAATTCAAGCTGTAACACAAAATGTGGAATAAGTCAAGGGGTATGATGAATACTTTCTGAAGGCACTGTATATGATGAATCATCCAATCACCTTAGGTTTGAGCAGAGAGATATTGTATTCTTCAGGGAGGTCAGAGTTCGCCCCGTCAGACCAGCACGCCACAGACTGCAACACAGAAGATAATATTGCAAGAGCAATGCCTATACCCAAAACATTACACTAACAACCAAGTAACAATGAATGTGGGATATTTTGCTCAGTTTCTTCCAGGAAAAGGACATAAGCTGGGGAAAAGAAACATAGCCCAATAGCTCTTAGCATTGCCTTTGGCAAATACTGTATATCATGAAGTACAGGAAGATACATCTCAATCTAAATACAGTACTTACTGCAGATTCTGTAGGTTGCTTAGGGCTGGAAGTGTCTTGTTAAGCACTCGAGCCATCAGCTCATCCACCTTCCACCCTGTGAAGTGACAGGAACAATGGCTCTGACACTGCTTGTTTGCCATTACAAATTATGTTCATACAATGGCACTACATGGTACTATTTATATTGTTCCCTGTGTAAGAGGTGCATATGTAAGAGAAGTGGCAATGTTCAAATGTTAATGTCTCTTGAGAGAAAGCAGTATGGTTTTGAACAACTCATAACATCTTTAAATGATTTTTTCTGTATGTTGTTCACTATCACAACATTGTTTACTTTAGGAGTATTCTACTGTTGTTCAGACAGTGAAGGATTATGTTTAGTTCAGGTATGCTCTCACCAAACACCCTGACCTCCTTAATACTGCGAGGGTCCTCGCTCTCCAGCTCCACTTGGAGGCGTGGTTTAGGGCACCACGTTGTGGTCGCTATACCAGCACCCATCTGGGACTGGCTCTCCTCTGAGGCCACAAGTATGTAAATGATAAACAGCAATAATAAAAAGTGAGACTGAGTCCCAAATGGCACCCTATTCCCTTTATAGTACACTTATGGGCACTGATCAAAAGTAGTGGACTATAGGGAATAGGGTGCTATTTGGGACACAACCTGAGTGACGATGAGAGAGCTTGGGAATAATGTGTAATGAAATGTGTGCACACAGACACACACAAAATGTATACCGTAAATAAACAAATACTGTAGATGGAGAAAGGGGGTTATGGAGTAAACAGGGACAGAGAGAATATACTTTGATACTTTTGAGATGGCTTTCAGTGTGACCTTAAACAAATAAAACAATAAAATATATAAAGTATGTAGAAAATATAAATGGGCCAATATATTTTTATATGATATAATCTTTGAGAACAAAATTCCCAAAATAAAAGCTAGACAGGTAGAATTAAAAAGTTGTTTACCCATGTTGCCTCTCTCTGTGGTAGGAGTGACAGAGGCTGGGGGTCGTGGGGTTACAGTAGGGATCTCCTTCATGCCCAGAAGAGAACACAGCTCAGGGAAGTCTATCTCCAGACTGCCAGAGCACTGATAATCATCTTTTAGAGAGAGGATCAAACCACAGAATGACATCTAGTGATTCCATCTGTCATTATGACTACCCGTTAAGTTTAGCAATAGTTTGTCACTGTACTGATGTTATTAAAAACAGGAAGTTCAATCTGCAGAAACTAACAAAATGTTAGGTACAGTACTATAAATTTGCCAAAATAGTAAAATCTTACTTGAACCAGTATCTGGGCCACTGAGATATATCTGGACAGAGGAGGAGGATGAATATGCCTAGTCGTGATATTTATCTTCTCTTCCTCTGCCCAGATAATGTTACTGGTTCAAATCTTACCTATCCTCTGAACTGGACACTTCTCCTGTATATTTAGTCCTAAAGGCCAGAGAAAAGGACAACGAACAGTGAAGTGATCAGCTATTTAACAGAAATATGACAACATAAGCCAAACTTCTGCATCTGCACCACGGTCTACGGAAATAACACTTGTCAGGCAAGGCTGGGACTGAATTCCTTCAGCTTCCTTCATCTTACCAGCAGTTTTCGAAGACTCCTCCTCAACCCCAACGTTACCAGCTGCCTTCTCTTTCACGACTTTCTCAACCCTCTTTTTCATCCTCAAAGTGATGTAGCTTAGCTAACTAGTAAGTAAGTACAGTAGGCAGGAAACGTAACGTTAGCAAGCTAGATAGCAAGCTAAAATTCACAAACTATACTATAGCTACTGTTGTTACAGTCTAACGTTAGTCAAATTAACATTTCCTTGTAGCCTCCTGAACGAATCAGAATAATATTTCGCTTGCTATCTAGCGACATATGCTTTTAGCAAGCTGTGAGTGTTTTCTTTCAGTCCAATTTAGGCGACTTTCAGTTGTTGTCACTTGCTTGAAACTGCCAGAGCGAGCTGGACTGGCGTCATTACTCGTTATCACCATGCCAACCGCCCCGCCTTCCCCGGGGAAACTAGGACAAGATATTTTTCTTGAATTTACCTGCAATGGATGGATGGGCTTTGGGCACTCTCCTTGTCCTGTTTATGTTCTCTGGACCACAATTCATATAGTTCTTTAATTAACCTACAGGTAACTGCCAAAGGAAACACTTGCGTAAACGAGAGACGCCAAGTATATTGAAAGCAGGTGCTTCCATACAGATGTGGTTCCTAAGTTAATTAAGCAATTAACATCCCATCATGCTTAGGCTCATGCATAAAAATGCCCAGTTGTCCATTATTTTGGCTACCATGGCTTTCACTGATTTGGTCTCAAAGGAGCATAAGGGGTTGGTTTAAAGTGTGTGTGTGTGTGTGTGTGTGTGTGTGTGTGTGTGTGTGTGTGTGTGTGTGTGTGTGTGTGTGTGTGTGTGTGTGTGTGTGTGTGTGTGTGTGTGTGTGTGTGTGTGTGTGTGTGCGCGTGCGCGTGCGTGTGTGGCTGTGGCTGTGCCTGAGACAGCGCTTTCCAACAGCATCAACAAAACACTAAATTATGTCATTTCTCTTGGAAGAATGGTGTCTTATAGAGTTCCAGACAGTTGTAGAATCAATGCCAACACTTTATGTTGATGTTTCCTTTATTTTGGCAGTTACCTCCTAGTTCAGTGGTTCATCCAGCGATATACCAGAAATTAAGCCAACAGTCACGATAACAAAATGATGCAATAAGCCGAAATCAAATGAATGACAGATGCACAAGTAACAAATGGACGGTTTTGTTACTGTTTGTTACTCGGGCCTCATTGAGTCATTCATTTGATGTGGGTTTATTGCGTCATTCTGTCATCAATCAATCAATCAAATGTATTTATAAAGCCCTTCTCACATCAGCTGATGTCACAAAGTGCTGTACAGAAACCCAGCCTAAAACCCCAAACAGCAAGCAATGCAGGTGTAGAAGCACGGTGGCTAGGAAAAACTCCCTAGAAAGGCCAGAACGTAGGAAGAAACCTAGAGAGGAACCAGGCTATGAGGGGTGGCCAGTCCTCTACTGGCTGTGCCGGGTGGAGATTATAACAGAACATGGCCAAGATGTTCAAATATTCATAGATGACCAGCAGGGTCAAATAATAATAATCACGAAGTGGTTGTAGAGGATGCAACAGGTCAGCACCTCAGGAGTAAATGTCAGTTGGCTTTTCATAGCCGATCATTCAGATTATCTCTACCGCTCCTGCTGTCTCTAGAGAGTTGAAAACAGCAGGTCTGGGACAGGCAGCACGTCCGGTGAACAGGTCAGGGTTCCATAGCCGCAGGCAGAACAGTTGAAACTGTAGCAGCAGCACGACCAGGTGGACTGGGGACAGCAAGGAGTCATCAGGCCAGATAGTCCTGAGGCATGGTCCTAGGGCTCAGGTCCTCCAAGAGAGAGAAAGAAAGAGAGAAAGAAAGAAAGAAATAGAGAGAGCATACCAAAATTCACACAGGACACTGGATAAGACAGGAGAAATACTCCAGATATAACAGACTGACCCTAGCCCCCCGACACAAACTATTGCAGCATAATAGGGTTTGAGGCAGAGAATCCCAGTGGAGAGAGGGGAACCGGCCAGGCAAAGACAGCAAGGGAAGTTCGTTGCTCCAGTGGCTTTCCGTTCACCTTCACACTCCTGGGCCAGACTACACTCAATCATAGGACCTACTGAAGAGATGAGTCTTCAATAAAGACGTAAAGGTCGAGACCGAGTCTGCGTCTCTCACATGGATAGGCAGACCATTCCATAAAAATGGAGCACTATAGGAGAAAGCCCTGCCTCCAGCTGTTTGCTTAGAAATTCTAGGGACAATAAGGAGGCCAGTGTCTTGTGACCGTAGCAGACGTGTAGGTATGTACGGCAGGACCAAATCGGAAAGATGGGTAGGAGCAAGCCCATGTAATGCTTTGTAGGTTAGCAGTAAAACCTTGAAATCAGCCCTTGACTTAACTGGAAGCCAGTGTAGAGAGGCTAGCACTGGAGTAATATGATCACATTTTTGGCTTCTAGTCAAGATTCTAGCAGCTGTGTTTAGCACTAACTGAAGTTTATTTAGTGCTTTATCCGGGTAGCCGGAAAGTAGAGCATTGCAGTAGTCTAACCTAGAAGTGACAAAAGCATGGATACATTTTTCTGCATCATTTTTGGACAGAAAGTTTCTGATTTTTGCAATTGTACGTAGATGGAAAAAATCTATCCTTGAAACAGTCTTGATATGTTCGTCAAAAGAGAGATCATGGTCCAGAGTAACGCAGAGGTCCTTCACAGTTTGATTTGAGACGACTGTACAACCATCAAGATTAATTGTCAGATTCAACAGAAGATCTCTTTGTTTCTTGGGACCTAGAACTAGCATCTCTGTTTTGTCCGAGTTTAAAAGTAGAACATTGCCGCCATCCACTTCCTTATGTCTGAAACACAGGCTTCCAGGGAGGGCAATTTTGGGGCTTCACCATGTTTCATCGAAATGTACAGCTGTGTGTCGTCCACATAGCAGTGAAAATTAATATTATGTTTCTGAATGACATCACCAAGAGGTAAAATATATAGTGAAAACAATAGTGGTCCTAAAACAGAGCCTCGAGGAACACTGACATTTACAGTTGATTTGTCAGAGGACAAACCATCCACAGAGACAAACTGATATCTTTCCGACAGATAAGATCTAAACCAGGCCAGAAGTTGTCTGTGTAGACCAATTTGGGTTTCAAATCTCTCCAAAAGAATGTGGTGATCGATGGTATCAAAAGCAGCACTAAGGTCTAGGAGCACGAGGACAGATGCAGAGCCTCGGTCTGACGCCATTAAAAGGTAATTTACCACCTTCACAAGTGCAGTCTCAGTGCTATGATGGGGTCTAAAACAAGACTGAAGCGTTTTGTATACATTGTTTGTCTTCAGGAAGGCAGTGAGTTGCTGCGCAACAGCTTTTTCCATTTTTTGGGAGAGGAATGGGAGATTCGATATAGGCCGATAGTTTTTTATATTTTCTGGGTCAAGGTTTGGCTTTTTCAAGAGAGGCTTTATTACTGCCACTTTTAGTGAGTTTGGTACACATCCGGTGGATAGAGAGCCATTTATTATGTTCAACGTAGGAAGGCCAAGCACAGGAAGCAGCTCTTTCAGTAGTTTAGTTGGAATAGGGTCCAGTAAGCAGCTTGAAGATTTAAGCTGCATGATTATTTTCAACAATGTGTCAAGAGATATAGTATTAAAAAACTTGAGTATCTCCCTTGATCCTAGGTCCAGGCAGTGTTGTGCAGACTCAGGACAACTGAGCTTTGGAGGAATATGCAGATTTAAAGAGGAGTCTGTAATTTGCTTTCTAATGATCAGGATCTTTTCGTCAAAGAAGTTCATGAATTTATCACTGTTGAAGGGAAAATCATCCTCTCTTGGGGAATGCTGCTTTTTAGTTAGCTTTGCGACAGTATCAAAAAGAAATGTTGGATTGTTCTTATTTTTCTCAATTAAGTTGAAAAAATAGGATGATCGAGCAGCATTGAGGGCTCTTTGATACTGCACTGTACTGTCTTTCCAAGCTAGTCGGAAGACTTCCAGAAGACTTCCAGTTTGGTGTAACGCCATTTCCGTTCCAATTGTCTTATGACAAACATTTCTTGTTTTTAGGGGTGCGACTGCATCTAGGGTATTGCGCAACGTTAAATTGAGTTCCTCAGTTAGGTGGTTAACTGATTTTTGTACTCTGATGTCCTTGGGTAGGTGGAGGGAGTCTGGAAGGGCATCTAGGAATCTTTGGGTTGTCCGAGAATTTATAGCATGGCTTTTGATGATCCTTGGTTGGGGTCTGAGCAGATTATTTGTTACGATTGCAAACGTAATAAAATGGTGGTCCGATAGTCCAGGATTATGAGGAAAAACATTAAGATCCACAACATTTATAACACTGGACAAAACTAGGTCCAGAGTATGACTTTGGCAGTGAGTAGGTACGAAGACGTTGGACAAAACCCTGTTAGCCAGCCTGCCAGCTTAGTGGAGTCTGCCACTAGCACAGTCAGTGTAGTCAGTTCAGCTATCCCCATTGAGACCATGTCTGTGCCTCAATCTAGGTTGGGCAAAACTAAACATGGCGGTGTTCGCCTTAGCAATCTCACTGGAATAAAGACCTCCTCCATTCCTGTCATTATTGAAAGAGATTGTGATATCTCACATCTCAAAATAGGGTTACTTAGATCCCTCACTTCCAAGGCAGTTACAGTCAATGAACTAATCAATGATCATAATCTTGATGTGATTGGCCTGACTGAAACATGGCTTAAGCCTGATGAATTTACTGTGTTAAATGAGGCCTCACTTCCTGGTTACACTAGTGACCATATCCCCCGCGCATCCCGCAAAGGCGGAGATGTTGCTAACATTTACGATAGCAAATGTCAATTTACCCCACAAAAAACAACATTTTCGTCTTTTGAGCTTCTAGTCATGAAATCTGCTGACTTCGAACAAGGTTCAGTATGTCCACTGACTACCCTTCTATATTGCACACCCTTTAGTTTGTCCATTTTCATCTCACAAAATTTTACATGAATTTTTCCAAATAAAAAAATGTAATAGCTCCTTTTTTATTTATTTATTTATTTCACCTTTATTTAACCAGGTAGGCAAGTTGAGAACAAGTTCTCATTTACAACTGCGACCTGGCCAAGATAAAGCAAAGCAGTTCGACACATACAACAACACAGAGTTACACATATAGTAAACAAACATACAGTCAGTAATACAGTAGAAAAACAAATCTATATACAATGTGTGCAAATGAGCTAAGATAAGGAAGGTAAGGCAATAAATAGGCCATGGTGGCGAGGTAATTACAATATAGCAATTAAACACTGGAATGGTAGATGTGCAGTAGATGAATGTGCAAAGTAGAAATACTGGGGTGCAGCTTCTCTGACTGCTGGTGCTTAAAGCTAGTGAGGGAGATAAGTGTCTCCAGTTTCAGTTATTTTTGTAGTTCGTTCCAGTCATTGGCAGCAGAGAACTGGAAGGAAAAGCGGCCATGTGGTCATGTGACCTACTGACTTCAAACAAGGTTCAGTATCTCCTTTCATCGTTAATATCAACCACAAAGGAAAATGGCAAAGTACGAGAGTCATGTTATTAATTGTCCAAAGCAGGGATGGAGAGTGAGCTAGTGAGGTAGGCTGGTCAATACATATACTGAACATGTAACCACAGTAATGGTGGCCAGTAAATCAATGAATAATTATTTAATATTGACAAATTAAACAGAAATTGTACACCTTTAATATTTTCCAACATGTCAACAGACACTTTACATCAAATAAGTACAAAATATTTCACAGTGTTAACTTCCTCTTTATCCCTGGTTGATCTACATTTCAGAGCCTATTCAGCATGGATGGGGTATAGCATACATTTTCAACAACAAAGACTGCACTTCCAGTTTGTGTTGTTTACTCTGTTGAACTCTTTAGTCTTCATGCCTAGGCACAGCACATGGAACCACCGTTGGCATGCAACACATTCAATCTAAAACAAAACAAAGCGTAACACGTTATAAATAATATCAAATATCAATACAGTATGACGGATTAGCCATCCATTGTGTTTTATCATAAATTGTCTTACATGCCGTCACTGTTGTAAAAAGATGATAAACATGTTAAATAAAGTTACTAACCCAGTCAGTCTTTGGGCCACATCCAGGTTCTTTATCAGTGGCACACATGAAGCAGTTGTTGGCTTTGTTGAACTCTGAAATCATAGGCATATGGCTGTCCCACACAACTACATAAAAATGAAGAATTTACATTTACTTTGAATTAAATGTCATTACATACCAGACATTTTTAGTATATCCTCAGCCATTTCCTTTCTTGTGAAGGTTCTATATCAATTTGGGAGGGGACGTTGGGGAAGTTCTGTGCAACTTCCTTGACCATCTACACCAAAAAATAAAATAGATTTTTTTTTACCTAATAGTCACATAAACAGCTAACCATTCATTATAGAAAATATAACTATCAAACCTGCATGACAAAGACCCCGCAGCTGAATGTGTCCTGCTGCATGGTGTGAGTTATTTCCCCTCCTTTCCACTTTATGTCCATCCAGTCGTCTTTTCCATGGCAGGATCTTCTCATTTTGAAGTATTCTCTTTTTTATGTAAACATAATGGAATTCTGATTAGTTACAGGCAAATGAATACACAGGCCAAAACTGTATGCTGTTTTCCTTATCAGTATAATCTAGTAGAGGTAATTTCCTTTATGCCCCATTCTACACACAGCCTAAATGATAGGCACTGAACCATTTACAGGAGAATAATAAAAGTAGCATATAGGATCCAACCCTATCTCAGAGTGAATATAAATGTAGAGCATTTGTAGACTTAAAGAAAAAAATATTAAGTGACAGTTTCATCAGCACGTGCTTAAAGAAAGTCATATCACAAAGATCCCAGATGACAGTGCCCACCAAATCTATGACAATAGAGAATGAATTGTAAGCAACAAAGTGTGTTAAAGTGTGTTTGTAAAAATAATATCTGAAAATGTCAGTTGTTGAACATAATACTTCTATTTGCAATAGCAATTTATGGTATATGCAGTTGAGGAATATTCCATGTACCAACACTACATGTAGGACGGACATAAGACATTCCCACATACAGTATAGGATACACATACAGTGGGGAAAAAAAGTATTTAGTCAGCCACCAATTGTGCATGTTCTCTCACTTAAAAAGATGAGAGAGGCCTGTAATTTTCATCATAGGTACACTTCAACTGTGACAGACAAAATGAGGAAAAAAAAATCCAGAAAATCACATTGTAGGATTTTTTATGAATTTATTTGCAAATTATGGTGGAAAATAAGTATTTGGTCACATACAAACAAGCAAGATTTCTGGCTCACACAGACCTGTAACTTCTTCTTTAAGAGGCTCCTCTGTCCTCCACTCATTACCTGTATTAATGACACCTGTTTGAACTTGTTATCAGTATAAAAGACACCTGTCCACAACCTCTTACAGTCACACTCCAAACTCCACTATGGCCAAGACCAAAGAGCTGTCAAAGGACACCAGAAACAAAATTGTAGACCTGCACCAGGTTGGGAAGACTGAATCTGCAATAGGAAAGCAGCTTGGTTTGAAGAAATCAACTGTGGGAGCAATTATTAGGAAATGGAAGACATACAAGACCACTGATAATCTTCCTCGATCTGGGGCTCCACGCAGATCTCACCCGTGGGGTCAAAATGATCACAAGAACGGTGAGCAAAAATCCCAGAACCACACGGGGACCTAGTGAATGACCTGCAGAGAGCTGGGACCAAAGTAACAAAGCCTACCATCAGTAACACACTACGCCGCCAGGACTCAAATCCTGCAGTGCCAGACGTGTCCCCCTGCTTAAGCCAGTACATGTTCAGGCCGTCTAAAGTTTGCTAGAGAGCATTTGGATGATCCAGATGAGGATTGGGAGAATGTCAGATGAAACCAAAATAGAACTTTTTGGTAAAAACTCAACTCGTCGTGTTTGGAGGACAAAGAATGCTGAGTTGCATCCAAAGAACACCATACCTACTGTGAAGCATGGGGGTGGAAACATCATGCTTTGGGGCTGTTTTTCTGCAAAGGGACCAGGACTGACTGATCTGTGTAAAGGAAAGAATGAATGGGGCCATGTATCGTGAGATTTTGAGTGAAAACCTCCTTCCATCAGCAAAGGCATTGAAGATGAAACGTGGCTGGGTCTTTCAGCATGACAATGATCCCAAACACACCGCCTCGGGCAACGAAGGAGTGGCTTCAGTAAGAAGCATTTCAAGGTCCTGGAGTGGCCTAGCCAGTCTCCAGATCTCAACCCCATAGAAAATCTTTGGAAGGAGTTGAAAGTCCGTGTTGCCCAGCGACAGCCCCAAAACATCACTGCTCTAGAGGAGATCTGCATGGAGGAATGGGCCAAAATACCAGCAACAGTGTGTGAAAACCTTGTGAAGACTTACAGAAAACATTTGACCTCTGTCATTGCCAACAAAGGGTATATAACAAAGTACTGAGAAACTTTTGTTATTGACCAAATACTTATTTTCCACCATAATTTGCAAATAAATTCATAAAAAATCCTACAATGTGATTTTCTGGCTTTTCTTTCCTCATTTTGTCTGTCATAGTTGTGTACCTATGATGAAAATTACAGGCCTCTCTCATCTTTTTAAGTGAGAGAACTTGCACAATTGGTGGCTGACTAAATACTTTTTTGCCCCACTGTACATAGAGGCATTTGTCAGCTATGATTTTACCACTCAGAATCCAGAATGGATATGACAATGGGGCCAGCACAGGACGTAATACACCCTTACAACAATCTACTTTTTGATCTTCTTGACTTCTTATCTGGTAAACTGTTACTGTGTGTCAAGAAAATAGCCCCAATTAGGGGTTAGTGTACTCCAGTAAAAAAGGTAGTTTAGATTAAAAACTATTGCCCTGTGTCCCCGTTCATGAGAGACTAGTCAGTGGTAGAATTGAGTTGGCACTTTATTGGCCCAAACACCCACATGGTTGAGGTTACTCATGGACAGTAATTAGTATTTTTTTGCATTGATGCATTGTCTTCTAACTGTCCAAGAATAGGATCCAAAGTGTTAGGAAATATTTGTTCCCATAAATACAAACGAGGTTGTCTCTCCTCATACCTCTGGCACTTTAGTCAGACTGCCAGACTGTGCACCACAGAGCCAATCAGGAGAGAATACATACAGGTCAAGGGTGCCAATTGAAAGTCAAGGGGTGTGTCTGCGCCTTTTTTGATTACTCTCTCTTTACAGAGAACCCCTGTGGTTCAAGTCAAGAGCTACCCTTCCCCTTTCAGTCTGCTCTGCGCATGTCTGAAAGTGACAAGAGCCAGTAGCCAAGAGAATTTTTCACAGTATGTCATTAAAAACAAAATTACACTTATGAATGTATGTAAAATGCTAATATGTATTAGATCCAGTACAATTGAATAACTAAGACCTGAATTTGAATGCAGCGTGTTCCGATTCCTCCTTCTCTTTCTGTCGAGCAGGGTCAACCAAAAACACTTGGCCTGATGGTTCATGCAGATACTGGGGAAGCAATATAGAACTGTATTGATCCCTTAAATGATTTTACTATTAAATGACCCATATCACAACCCTCATACCTCTTCACAAAAATGTACACAAATCAATTTTGGAAAAAGGATTTTACTCACAATGAACTTCCAGTGGTTGTGGTTCACATTCAAGAAACTCTTGACAGCATTGTAGTTACTGAAGTTCACCTGAAATAAATCATTTCACGTGCTTGCCACTAAGCCCCCCAAAAATGTATCAATAGTTAATCCTTTAAAATTCCACTAACAGATTGTATTAGTACCTTGGGCAGACTTTTCTTGCGCACTAAACTTCTTTCTCCATTTAGAATGACTTGGGCTGAGTAATGATTTAGGATGTAAATCTTTGTCCCGTGACCGCAGCTTTTTGTGGTTGCTTGAAAGTACCATTTGATTGTCTGTATAAGGAGAGAAAGTAAAACCACAAATGCTTTGAATGTGAAGAACATTATACAAATAATTAAGCATAAACTAAAATACAGAGACATTTCAGAGAATATTGGTTCGTTAGAAGGATTGTTTATGGAGATTTAAAACAAACGTAATTACATTTGCCTTTGTTTTTATTTGTCTGATATATTCTGTCTACATGCAATTTAATGGGTCAATATATCACATATATATGCCTTGTTAGGGAGATTAGGTATCATATATATAAGGTGTTATGTAGTCAAAAAAGTGATTTATTGCTGACAATACTGTGTTTACGTGATGACACATCGTCACTATTTACTTTAAAGTGACAGAATAAGGGCCATGTCATCAGAAACATTCGACTCCAATTCCAGTTAACTACAGAATGATATAACATGTCCTTAGACTTGGTTAGGTGCACATTTAATGTACTTCTATGTTCATCCTTCATACTGTATGAATTTTTTTACACAATATGTTTAGAATTGTGATTGAAGAAATGCTTATTGTCATGTTATGACTAGTATTTACTACCTCACCCACAAGCCATTTGTGGGGCTGCAGAGTTTTTAAACTCTGAATGATGGAGAAGGAAAGAGGACTTTTTGTCTGTAGACCTCACAACAGCAGATTGTCGGTTGATAAATTCAGATGACACACTGGACGCTCTGGCCAAGGAGTAGGGTTGATCCGAGCGTTCAACGGCAGTCAAGCACCCAAGCTAACTGGCTAACGTTGGCTAGCTACTTCCAGACACAAATGAGAGAACACCTCACTCTGACCATTTTTCCTGCCTTAGGCATAGCTGGTTAGGCTTTTTTCATGTTATCCAGAGCGTTGGTGACTGTAACTGTGCTGCTGGCAACAATTTAATTAAGCTTTTTCTGCCAACGTTTACCGACACCGGCCTCGGCACACTCAGACGAGAGTGCTATTAACTCCATTGAAAAGCACAACGACTATACATACCACTTAGCTAAGCATAGTGTGAATAATCAAGACAATACAAGTTAGGTAGTTAGTTAAATAGCTGCATGTTCGGTGTATTAGTAGCCAACTAACATTAGGGGTGGCAGGTAGCCTAGTGGTTAGCAAGTTGGGCCAGTAACTGAAAGTTTGCAGGATCAAATCCCGGTCCTGTCAAAGTAAAAATGTGTTGTTTTACCCCTGAACAAAGCCGTTAACCCACTGTTCCCCAGTAGGCTGTCATTGTAAATAAGAATTTCTTCTTAACTGACTTGCCTAGTTAAATAAAGTTGAATTTAAATGTTTAATTTTTATTATTAGGTAACTAGTACCAGTGCACTATATCCATACTATGATCAATAACTATACTATATACTCAATTCACGTCACAAATAGTACGGTTAGTATGAGTATCCGAACCCAGCTTGTGCGTTTTGACCTTACAAATATGTCCACCAACCTCCTCTAATTCACTCACTTCCTGCTGGTGCACAAAGCCAGCGTCAATATGAACCCCCTGTTTCCGGCAGTGCGTCCTTTCCGGCAGCGGCTATTTCCTCGCCAACATGCCAGTGAGTACCGGAGCCTGACAGAATCCCGATTTGACCGTTCATATGGGGGCTTTAGATGCCAATAGTGGAGTCCGTCAGTGCATAATAACGGGAGTAGTGACGGGTGTGTGTTTGACAACTCCGCCGGTCCGGTCAGCGCCGAGGTGTTTCTAGCACCATCTTTTCACCTACGCGCTCATTGTGCTACAAGATGGCGGCCTGCATATCGCGAACACGGGAGAGTCGCCTGGAAATGGAGCAGTGGCGAGATATTATACGCGCGATAGCAGCCACTGTTTAAACACAATGTTGACTTGTGCACCGGTCGATTGTGTAGAGCCAGTTACTGCTCCAATCCCAAGTGAACACGTGCTGTTCTTTTGCCTCGGAACAAGGGTCGGCGTTGACGTTTTTACCTGCAATAGTTCAGGGTGGTAGCTGTGAGGGTTTTGGATCGCACATTCATTACAATTGCTTGGTAGTATCACTCGCAGCAATTTCCCCGTTTTTGATGTCAATTTCAACAACGCTCGAGTGGTTGATCTGTGATTCGATTTCAATGTAATTCAACTGGCTGTGCGCCGACCCCCGTTGGGGGTTGTGTGTCTGACATGGATACATCGCGGTAGCATCCACTCGTTTTCTCTGGATAAGGGGGGGTCTGCTATTGACATGTTAAATGCACGGTCTGTCACGTGTAAACAGTAGTCCTAACTACTCAAAACTACATGTAATGTTCTAAGCAGTCTTTTGTCCACTCTTCTGCAGCTCGCAAAAGACTTGTTACACCCATCCCCTGAGGAGGAGAAGAGGAGCCACAAGAAGAAGCGTCTCGTCCAGAGCCCTAACTCCTATTTCATGGATGTTAAGTGTCCAGGTAGATCCAGCTCTTTCCTTCATTGGACTCATGTTTGATGGGCCACCTTGTCTATCTGAATGCAGTAGCTCCATGAGTCAGTGCTTACAACATTGTATTCATTAGGAAGCAAATGGGGCCTACCAGGATTGGTCCAATATGTTTATTTGCTACTGTGTGCACTATGAATACACCACCCAGGCTCTTATGACATTGGTCTTCAGATTGTGAGTGTTTAATGCTTTGTATTTTTCTGTTTGCCTCAGGATGCTACAAGATCACAACTGTGTTCAGCCACGCCCAGACGGTCGTGCTGTGTGTGGGTTGCTCCACAGTTCTGTGTCAGCCCACTGGCGGCAAAGCACGTCTCACAGAGGGTCAGTAGTCTCAGCATTCTGTCTCCCCCTGGGCTCATATCTTTATCAAATGACCCGACTGCACTGTCAAGTGACTGGACTGCCACCCCAATGGTTGTACTGTCTCATTCCAGTGCCAGATGATTAATCTCAGTTTGCAGAAGGGTAGGGCTAGACCACTGGCTCTCCCCTTTCGAAGGCTGAGAACAAGATGCAAGTTATGCTATGGTACTACTTATTATTTAGGTGTTGCAGTACACTGGATTCCAACATTGCGTAACCTTACTATGGCTTTAGCGGATTTTAAATGATTGTTTTGGCCGTGAGTGCTTTCGTGCCATGTAGACTGTTTAGCACTAGATGCTGTAAATATGCAACCAAATGAATGAACACTGTGTCCCGCTACTCTAATCATTCAGATTGTAGTGCGATCAGTGGTCGTGTGT
The DNA here is from genome assembly GCA_030435695.1 of Brachymystax lenok tsinlingensis. Lineage (NCBI taxonomy): Eukaryota > Metazoa > Chordata > Actinopteri > Salmoniformes > Salmonidae > Brachymystax > Brachymystax lenok. Next base: position 36,745,547 of record CM059799.1, read on the forward strand.
AGCGGTAATGCCCCCGTTGTCTGTGGTCTGACTGTCATTTTCTCTCTCCATCAGGGTGCTCATTCAGGAGGAAGCAGCATTAGTTGTACTCCCGATGCCCTGGTAGAGATGGAAGGGAGAGGAGGGGTTGGAAAGGTTGATTTCAGCGACTCCAGCCTCGACACTGCATCCACGAAACAGCAGATTGATCTAGAAGTGCTCACGACGTCTGGACACCAGATGGGAGTACTCTGTGATAGTCCACTTTGTTGCTGTAACTCAACCCTCCAACCCAGTCTCTTAATAAAATATTGTTTTGGCTAAAGAATTGGGGTGGTTTGTACTTTTTGTTCCCTTTTCCATATTTGCCTATGATGGCATGGAAATGCTGTTCTACAGCACAGTTACTTGTCAAATTCCTGCCTGACTTCATTGCAGACGTATGCCAGAACTTACAACACCGGGATCCGTATTTAAGATACAGCAATCTGATTCCCAACTGTACAGTGGATGACGTGGCACACAACACCTGCGCATGTAGTTGGGCAGGAACTCAACCACTGGCATGTGTTCATAGACTTACAGTAAAGTGAGCGCTTGTTTTTTCAAGAAAATACATAATGTCGTCATATGCAATTAACTGACACAAATGTAACTTTGTTTACTGTAAATTATACAATTCAGTAAAACATATTTGGATATCACTGGACATGTTTTATACTGTACACCCCACCACATACTATTATGCCAATCTACCTATCACTTTGAAATGGCAAATACATTAGTTACGACACGCAGAACATTCAGTGCACATGCTGGCTAACAATACTTTTTTGTTCAATGGTTATTCTGAGAATGTTAAAATCAAGACTAATATCACCAAGCCTTTTTTGGCTAGTATGGGTCACTTATCTGTACTGCATATAGTCTGGGTGTTGGCTCATAATTCTAATAAAAAAAAAATAATAATCCAATCATCCCTTATTGCTTTGACACATTCTTTCCGTACACATTTGAATTCCTATACATTTTCTTTTGAAGATCCTCATCTAAATCTTTATCCCAACTTTTGCCCATCAATTTCTTTCTACCTCTCCCTGTAATAATACACATTGCATACCTCCTCCCATCTCTCTTGCCATTTTACCTATCATGCCCTGCCATGCTCCATGTCACTGCCTGCTCCTCCCTTTCCCTGAGCAGGTGGCGGATGGAAGAGTTTTGTGTGGCGAGGGTGCTGGAGAGGAGGGGCATTAGGGTCCTAAAGCCTTCTCTCAGCTCCTCCACATTCTGCTGCAGACTGTTTATGTGTGTTGCCAGGTCCCCTCGGCATCCACTCACCTCTGACAGCACGTCATACATCAGATTCTGCATCTACATGGGGAAAAGGTGCAGAGTGGTCTGAGAATGAGAGGGGGCAATGCAATACCATTTAGAAGATCGTGGATTGCTCCCTTCTCTAGAATATTGGTCATATTTGGTTGTTGCAACAGTAGTGGCCTAGCCTGGACTCAGATCTGTGCTACCATGTCAACTCCTTGTCACTCATTTGGCATGACAAGGAGTTGACATGATAGCACAAACAGATCTGGGACCAGGCTAGTAGTGGCCTCTACAATATTGGTCATATTTGGTTGTTGCAAAAGTAGTGGGTGAACCTAATGGGTAACCGTGCCTGTCTCTCACCTTGCAGAGATCCACCAGCGTGTTGGCCTGGTCAGCCAATTTCCTCCTTTCCATCTTCACATCACGCAGCCTGGAGTGAACACACAGAGGAAGAAGATTTCTAACATTCAGACATAACAATCACAGGACGGGTAAAACAAAGTGAAAATATAATTCATGATGAACAGAGAATGACCATTTCTGTATTACAGTTGGGGCTTTCACAAGTTCTAGAGTTCTAATACCCCTGTGCATATGGTGTAAAGTGTAACCTCATTGGCTTTTCAGAGGGGAATATCTAAGCTGATTGGTGGGTCACTTGGGGAAGTGTGTTCTGAATGGTGTTTTACCGGTGGATTGCGAGCAGCAGCTTCCTCTGGTGCATGCGTACTCTGCAGTGGTCTCTCTCCCTGGCCAGCTTAGTGTGTTTGTAGATCATCCAAGTCTCTCTTAGTACATTTGCTGCAGCAATTTTTATCTGGAAGAGAACAATTGTTTCCTCGTCCAACACTCAGTTTTCAATGGATGCATCCCAAATGGCACCCTATTACCGGTGCACTATATAGGGAATATAGGGACACAGACCATGATTCATACAACTCTACAGGTCAACGTTGAATGTCTCACACATGTTAAGTCAAGGTTCCGAAGACCACTATTGAATACATTCACATGTTAAGTCAGGTGAGTTTTACCCCTTTTGTAAAGTGGGAATCCATCATGAAGTTGTGGACGTGTTTCTCTGCCCTGGTCAGCTCCAGTTTCCTGGCAACCACGGCAACCACCAGCACTGTGCAACCAGCCCCCTTGTGTGTGTATGTGTGTTTGTGCGTGTGTGTATGACAGAGAGAGAAATAAACAAAACAAAAAAGGGTAAAGGCCCAGCGCACTCAAAAACTAGATGTTCCTGTTTTATTTCCACACTAGCAGTTGGAATAATACTGTGAAATTGTGAAAACTATGATAATGCCCTTTTAGTGTATGAGCTATTTGAAAAGACCACCTGAAATTTCAGCCTGTTTTGGTGGGATGGAGTTTTGGCCTACCAGGTGACATCACCAGGTGGTAAATTAGTTAATAGACCAATAAGAAAGAGATTTCCAAACCAATAACAGCTAGTTTTCAGTTTTCCCCCCCACTCTCAGACCACTGCCAGACAGTCCTAGCTAAATTCTTGCTTGAGATATTGGTCTTGCTAAGAAGTCATTTTTGTTTCTTTTTCACTATTTTAATTGAGAACAATCCCAGTAGGGTACTTAATTGTTACCCAGAAATGATTTGATATTGAGATAAAAATGCATTGGGCCTTTAAGGAAAAGAAGACAGTGTGCTAATGACCACAATTACAATGATTCCTACCCCCTTCTCTTTTCTTTAAAGATTTCATCAAATTATTCCCAGGCACCTGCAACAAGCCAACTCAGATGTGCGATTGCCATTCCTATTTTGCTGAAACTGCTTACCATGATGCCAGTGAGTAGACAGATGCTGCGGCCACAGTAGGTGTGGGGAACAACATCCCCATAACCAATGGACAAGAAGGTGACCGAGACCATCCACAGGGCCTCCATGTAGTTACTGCTCAGGTCCTTATAGTTGTGGTGTCTAGAGAACAAGGGAGGGATGATGGTTCAGCTTTTCTTCAGTCTTGTCCACTATTACCATATTAACATTTAACAAATAAACTCGTTTCTGTCTAGGAGTGTGATATTTGATATGTCTTTTTGATATGACTGACTGAACTTATGATGGGCCCATCTGATATTAGTCACAGTACAGGTTGGTCCAAGTCATATAGTCACCAAGGCCGGGATTAATTCGAAGGCACGTCACAGCACGGCGCACTGCACTACTGACAATGCGTCTTTTAAATGCCATTTCCCTGACGTTTGCAAAGATTGCAATGGTAAATGCTGCGGACGTCGGCTGAAGTATTAATTACCTTTAAAAGGCGTAGTGTAGTGCGCAACACGCCTTTGAATCAGTGTTCATTTGGGCCCTTTTTAAAAATGTAGTCTAGTCTTAGACAAGGATATATTTGTCAAAATTACTTAGTCACATTTTTGTCATTTAAATAATGATTTAGTCTAGTTATTGTCAAAATGACAAAAACAGTGGGCCATTTTAAATGCCCTTTAATTTTTGTCACATTTTAGTCATTAACCTATCGTAAACATAGTGTATTCGGAAAGTATTCAGACCCCTTTACTTTTTCCACATTTTGTTAAAATGGATAAAAAAAGATATCTTAATCAATCTCCACACAATACCCCATAATGACAAAGCAAAAACGGGTTTTTAGAATTTGTTTCAAATTTTGTGGCGCGATGGGTAACGATGCTTCGTGGGTGTCAGTTGTCTATGTGTGCAGAGGGTCCCTGGTTCGACGGGACGGAAGATATACTGTTACACATACACCTTAGCCAAATACATTTAAACTCAGTTTTTCACAATTTCACAATTCAACATTTAATCCTAGTAAAAATTCCCTGTCTTGGGTCAGGTAGGACCACCACTTTATTTTAAGAATGTGAAATGTCAGAATAATAGTAGAGAGAATGATTTATTTCAGCTTTTATTTCTTTCATCACATTCCCAGTGGGTCAGAAGTTTACATACACTCAATTAGTATTTGGTAGCATTGCCTTTAAATTGTTTAATTTGGGTCAAACCGTTTGGGTAGCCTTCCACAAGCTTCCCACAATAAGTTGGGAGAATTTTGTCCCATTCCTCCAGACAGAGCTGGTGTAACTGAGTCAGGTTTGAAGGCTTTCTTGCTCGCACACACTTTTTCAGTTCTGCCCACAAATTTTCTATGGGATTGAGGTCAGTGGAAGTATGCTTGGGGTCATTGTTCATTTGCAAGACCCATTTGCAACCAAGCTTTAACTTCCTGACTGATGTCTTGAGATGTTGCTTCAATATATCCACACAATTTCCCTTCCTCATGATGCCATCTATTTTGTGAAGTGCACCAGTCCCTCCTGCAGCAAAGCACCCCCACAACATGATGCTGCCACCCCCGTGCTTCACGGTTGGGATGGTGTTCTTTGGCGTGCAAGCCTCCCCCTTTTTTGTCCAAACATAACGATGGTCATTATGGCTAAACAGTTCTATTTTTGTTTCATCAGACTAGAGGACAATTCTCCAAAAAGTAAGATCTTAGTCCCCATGTGCAGTCTGGCTTTTTTTATGGCGGTTTTGGAGCAGTGGCTTCTTCCTTGCTGAGCGGCCTTTCAGGTTATGTCGATATAGGACTCGTTTTACTGTGGATATAGATACTTTTGTACCTGCATTTTCAGCTGTTTGAAGCTGGTGTACAAAACCAAAATAAATAGTGCACATAGAACAGATCTACCGCTTCTTAGACTTGCTTACAATGAGCATGACAGATCTATAACTCACATTTCTATGTGAATTTGGTCAGGACGCCCAAAAAGTTACATATTGCAGCTTTAACTCAAAATAAAGTTATTTACCCAGTCAGATATAGTGTAGTGGCAAGAGGAATTTAGTCAATAAATAGTTTGCTATCCCTTTTCCTTTCTTTCTGTGCTACCAAAAGTATTTATTTATTAGAAATTTAGCAGGATGAAATTTCTTGAGATGCAACATCTCGTTTTCAAGAATGTCCAAATCAAAAAACAAACAAACAATACTTAGTAAGGATGGATCGAAATTTACGGAATGGTACCTGGAGGGTCATGCATTTTCAATTTCGGTCAAGGGGAGTGTTTAGTATTTAATCTAGTCCAGGGGAGGGTCATGTAATTTCTAATTCATGAAAATTAGACATTTCTCAGTGTTTTAGAATTAGTTACTTATTAGGCTATACAGTGCATTTGGAGAGTATTCAGACCCCTTGACTTTTTCCATTTTGTTACGTTACCACCTTATTCTAAAATTAATTTAATTGTTTTTTCCCCACATCAATCTACACACAATATCCCATAATAACAAAGCAATAACCGGTTTTTAGAAATGTTTGCAAATGTATATAAAAAACCCTGAAATATCACATTTACATTAGTATTCAGACCCTTTACTCAGTACTATGTTGAAGCACCTTTGGCAGCGATTTAGCCTCGAGTCTTCTTGGGCATGATACTACAAGCTTGGCACACCTGTATTTGGGGAGTTTTTTTCTTCTTCTCAAGCTTTCTCAGGTTGGAGGGGGAGCATCGCAGCATGGCTATTTTCAGGTCTCTCCAGAGATGTTCGATCTGGTTCAAGTCTGGGCTGTGGCTGGGCCACTCAAGGACATTCAGAGACTTGTCCCGAAGCCACTCCTGCATTGTCTTGGCTGTGTCCAACAGGTCATTGTCCTGTTGGAAGGTGAACCTTCACCCAGGTCTGAGTTCCTGAGCACTCTGGAGCAGGTTTTCATCAAGGAGCTCTCTTCTTCGTTCATCATTCTCTCGATCCTGACTAGTCTCCCAGTCCCTGACTCTGAAAAACATCTCCACACCATGATGCTGCCACCACCATGCTTCACCGTAGGGATGGTGCCAGGTTTCCTCCAGATGTGACGCTTGGCATTCAGGCCAGAGTTCAATCTTGGTTTCATCAGACCAGAGAATCTTGTTTCTCATGGTCTGAGAGTCCTTTAGGTGCCTTTTGGCAAACTCCAAGAGGGCTGTCATGTGCCTTTTACTGAGGAGTGGCTTCCGTCTGGCCACTCTACCAGAAATTGGTGGAGTGCTGCAAAGATGGTTGTCCTTCTGGAAGGTTCTCCCATCTTCACAGAGGAACTCTGGAGCTCTGTCAGAGTGACCATTGGGTTCTTGGTCACCTCCCTGACCAAGGTCCTTCTCCCCCAATTGCTCAGTTTGGCCCGGGAGGCCAGCTCTAGGAGGAGTGTTAGTGGTTCCAAACTTCTTACATTTAAGAATGATGGAGGCCACTGTGTTCTTGGGGACCTTCAATGCTGCAGAAATGTTTTGATACCCTTCCCCAGATCTGTGCTTCTGTGTCAGAGCTCTACGGACAATTCCTTCGACCTCATTGCTTGGTTGTTGCTCTGACATGCACTGTCAACTGTGGGACCTTAAATAGACAGGTGTGTGCCTTTCCAAATTATTTCCAATCAATTGAATTTACCACAGGTGGACTCCAATCAAGTTGTAGAAACATCTCAAGGATGATCAATGGAAACAGGATGCACCTGAGCTCAATTTCGAGTATCATAGCAAAGGGTCTGAATACTTATGTAAATATATATATATTTTTTTGTGTGATACATTTGTAAACATTTCTAAAAACCTGTCTTCACTTGGTCATTATGGGTCAATTTTAGAATAAAGCTTTAACCTAACCAAATTTGGAAAAAATCAAGGGTTCCGAATGTACTGTATAGCGATGTGTGCCCGATGGCCCTCATCTCTGATTCTCCACTGGGCCCGCACTATCAAGTACACCTACAGGCTATTTGTGTGGTCCCAATCAAATGATCCATGAAGTGCATGCTCGGAGAAGCACAGAGCAGTTATATTTCTAAGATAGCTGCTGTGATGGTGTAAATACAACTAGGCTGCATTATACACCGCAATGGATATTCTAACCCTGCTCTTGCTGATCAAAAATGGTTTTGTGTGCTGCGTAACCAATGGCTGTGCTGTGTAGGTATAAAGTGGCAGGTCAGGAGGAGAGTCAAAGGCTTCTTCTGAAAATAATTTATCGCACGCGGACTAGCATATAGCCTGTGTTGTGTTCAGTGCGAAGATGTAAGCATAATTCATTTCAACCATCTTCATTTTAATTAGACTTAGACTACTAACAATAGGGCTTTGTGTTGGAGCCTATTTCTTCCTATTTAAGAAATAAGAGGTAGGCCTACCTGTTTGCCAGATGAAATTAGGCTATAGGCTGCTTATCCACATTTTTGTTCTTCAATTCCTTCACCCACCATGCACTCTTTGAATAGCCTATCTTCGTGTCAGTGAAGGGCTGTGAAGTTAAAACCAAGACTCGAATTGAGGGGGTATGAGAAAGTATGCCATAGGCCTACATTTTATGAAAGAAAATGGCAAAAAAGCACAGGCCTAACACTTGTTAGCTTAAGATTTTGAAGAAAATAAAACGGATCCGATTATATAAAGTCATCTATAACAGCGCTTTGGGCCACAGTGCTTTATGCTAGAAACAAGCTGTAAAATACACGGGAAAGACGTGACTCCGATGCATATGGGAATAAATATATCAGTTTTGTTTCTTTGACATTCAGAGGCTGAGCTACAACTTTCCATAGCCAAGGAGACAAAAAAATGACTTTGCTTGGGAAGTAATCTAATTCTGTCACTATCAATTGATTAAGCTATTAATTTTCTGTACAATAGAAGATGTTTAAACCCAGACACATTTTAGGGAAACACTTGTGAATTTCTCTCGCTGTGTTAAGCCACGGAAGAAGAGTAGCCAGCAGTTCAAGCTTACACATTTCTGCGTCGGTAGGCCTACTCTGTCTGGGGTGGAAAGGTAGACCTAACTTTTGACAGTACCATGCTCAGATTCCTAATGATGTCTCAGATGTAATTATTTGCAAACAGGGACAGTTTATTTGCAAACAAGACACTGATTTGGCATCGGGGAAATATGACAAGATTTACACAGACCTATCTCTCTGTCCATTCTTAGACATTATTTCGGTAATTTGTGTGTTATTAAAAAAATATTCAAATAGTATTTAAAATGACGTAAAATTGCATGAAATTTTAAAAAAGGGCAAAAAAAATGATCGGACCTACAAATATGATGATAGATTCATGCAATGCTTTTACTATAAAGGAGATCTTTCCACTCCTACTTTTGTCCATCGTGGTCTGTGTACCTGAAACCTTCTGGCCTGCAGTCCTGTACGCTATCAACATTTCTGCTTTGCCATGTAATGCTTACCGGACAAAGAACCGTTTCTAAAACTGCATATCTAAGGCTCTGGTCTATCCAAGAAGTAAGGGTAACGGGTATAAATGTTCTCTGCTATCCACTTTGTTTTAATTATTATTTTGTTTATAGGGAAGGGTAACTACTTTTTTCAAGCGTTCAGGGAGGCTTTAGTTAATTATCCAGCTATCCATTTTCATTTCAGAGAAGTCCGATTTCCTCCACGTAATCCTTATTATAAATAAATAATAATATGCCAACTACTGTCTAATAATAATAACAATGAAATAATAATAATAAATTAAAATGTAAAAACTACTAATAGGCCTAAAACTATTAAACTACTGCTACAACTACTAAATCAACAAATACAATTACCTATTATATATACATGAATACACAAGTATGATTCTCCCTGTAACACAGCTTGGTCTCATAGACGTCACATAGTAAATGTAATTCCAGAACACTCAAGCAAGTATGATATGTTACATTGGGTATGGTTACATAAGACAGGCGGTAACTTAAGGTAAAAATGAAAGGACAATGCGAACGTCTAGCAATCCTGTGGGTTGCAATTTTGAATCTCATCACGAACAACTTGCGCATTTTAGCTAATTAGCTAACGTTACTTTTCATATACTTTCATGTTAGCTAATCCTTCCCCTAACCCTTTTAGTTAGCCCTTCCCCTAAACCTTTAACCTAACTCCTAAATTTAACTCTAACGTTAACCCTAACCCCTAAACCCAGCTAACATTAGCCAACTAATGTTAGTCACCAAGCTAGAATTTATAACAATTCATACATTTTGGAAATTTGTCTCATATTGTGCATAAAAAAAATTCAGAACATATTGTACGTTTTTCAAATTGGTAACATATAATACGTATTGTAATTCATAACATATCCACAAATGAATACATAGCATACGAAACGTAATATCTCATATGAAATGGAGTGTCTCGGACTACGTACAGAATAATACGAAATGCTCTGAGACCAGGTTGGTTAGTAAAGCAAGCGCTCCGCTATAATCGGAGGCGGAGCGGAGCCTGTCTGCCCACACTCAACGCTTGCTTCACCGCAGCTCACCAACTGATGTAGGCTGTGTTTGTCACTGTTTTTGTTGACGAAATTAACACCACTGAATAAATCCCGGGAAAAGTCTATTGCCTATTTCCCTCCTTCCTCAATCTCCTCCTTTCCCTTAGTCACTCACCTCTCACAGACATGTAGGCCCCATGCAGCGACGAGCCACAGAGAGACGCTGAAGATCATCAACACAGTGCCCGGGTAGATGGTCATCAGCGTTTTGACCACAAAACGGCTGTTGAAGTGGATCTGGATACAAGTAATAATACTATTCATCAGTGTTAAAAAAACAATAACAAGGGAAGGAATTACAGAGGGAGGATTTGGTAGAGACTCAGGAGAGTGGGAGAGGGAGGATTTGGTAGAGACTCAGGAGAGTCGGAGAGGGAGGATTTGGTAGAGACTCAGGAGAGTGGCAGAGGGAGGATTTGGTAGAGACTCAGGAGAGTGGGAGAGGGAGGATTTGGTAGAGACTCAGGAGAGTTAGGAGAGGGAGGATTTGTTAGAGACTCAGGAGAGTTAGGAGAGGGAGGATTTGTTAGAGACTCAGGAGAGTGGGAGAGGGAGGATTTGGTAGAGACTCAGGAGAGTGGGAGAGGGAGGATTTGTTAGAGACTCAGGAGAGTTAGGAGAGGGAGGATTTGGTAGAGACTCAGGAGAGTTAGGAGAGGGAGGATTTGTTAGAGACTCAGGAGAGTGGGAGAGGGAGGATTTGGTAGAGACTCAGGAGAGTTAGGAGAGGGAGGATTTGTTAGAGACTCAGGAGAGTTAAGAGAGGGAGGATTTGTTAGAGACTCAGGAGAGTTAGGAGAGGGAGGCGGGTTGCGGGACAAAGCAGAATGTAGTGTCACTGTCATAAAGCAAGTAACTGTCATAGTAGTGTCCCCAAACTCAAGTTGTACAAAACAATGAATAATAATAATTACAAAAGCATTGTGGAGATACTGCACAATGGTTGTGTAAACATTTTTGTGCAGACAAAATCTCGACATCAGTAGGAAGTATCTTCTCATTCAAGTCGAATTTGGGATATGACTTCAAAACGTACAATATCTCAATCCAAGGATGGAAGGTGTAGCTTTACTTCTAATTATCACATATCGAGAAGATTTAAATACTTCTGGTTGTTATTAAATTGCCTTTTTTTGTCAGCATGCTCTGCTAGCCAATGCTAAAGCAGACCATTGGATTCCATGAAAATGCAACACCTAGCATTGGGGTGAGTAGCTGCTGGAAGTGTTGTGGAATCCAATGGGCAGCTTTAGCATCGTATCAAGGTACTTACTACTGAACTTCAAGTCAAATCCATTTTGGCTATTGTACAACCTGAGTGTGTACAAGTCCATTAAAGCAAGTAACTAAGATTTGAGGGAGAGGTTGCATCACTTGCATGGTGACCAATTTTGACCTCTGACCTTATTGAGTGCGCCGATGCTGCGTGAGGCCGTGTCTGTGTAGAGTCGGCTGTGCAGCATCAAGGCACGACCCAGGAGGTAGAGTCGCAGGAACATGGGCAGAGCCAGCACAATCTCGAGCTCAGTCTCTGACAGCGTGGGGGACATGGCTTGCCATGACAATGGGAAACCCACTGGGAATGGGTGCACCACCGCTACAAACAGCTCCAGGGCGATCAGGGTCACTCGCTCCATTGTCATGGCGATTCGCCAGTCCTCTGCTCCGTTATCGTGGATGTAGAGCTAACAGTGATGGGAGTATGGGTACAAAACCATATCTGAGTTAGAGCATAGACGTAGTACAGTGTCACCGAGAGTGTAGTCAAAGTGTAATAAATGATATAACAAGAGGTACCAGACAAGGTTGCCCTCTGTCACCATCTACTTTCCCCAGTTACCAATAGAACCTCTACTATACTAAAGTCTGGCATATAACAAAAACAATTGTAGAGTAGAATGACTTAAAATAAAGCCAAGGGATCATAGCTTGTTTAAAATAGTGGGATATGGGCAGTATATTAAGTAGTCAGACAAGTGAATTACCTGCACCTCACAGATGTGGTAGGCAATGATCAGGCCCAGCAGGATAAGAGAGGACAGGCTGATAATAGACTTCATAGCCACGGAATATATGGAGCTCTGTAGGGGAACACATGTAGGGGACTCACTCATCTTAACATACAGTAACCCTTCAATTTGGCAAATATGCCTTCTTTTAACATACAGCTGGGATTCAATCATTGGTGCATTGTAGCGCGCTTGACATTTAAAGGTAATTTCAGATTGATACGATCTCCGGGAACATTTCCTTTAAAAGGCACGTTGCTCCACAGCGCTCTACAGTACAACGCGCCTCAGACTGCATCCTGGCCACAGTAACCTTCATTCAAATATTCCATCTTCAGCAACAAACACTTCAAATACATTTCTCTGAGTTAGAACTCATTATTTCTCATTAATTACCCAGGCGTCCCCGGCATTTCAAAAACGTGATCTGTGCCTGGTTGAACTTGCCTGGCTTAATAAACCTACAGAAAAGACCCAAAACTGCAAACCCCTCCCATCGGGCACTCCAGGCAGACTCAAGCAAATGCTCAAAGTATACAAAAAAAAATGAAGCATTGGAGCCCAGATCTGTTCCCCAGTGCTGACCTTACTGTAGACGCTCCAGGAGAGCTCTGTCTCGGTGACCATGACCACCACTCCAAACATCCCCACAGCGAGCGCACAGTCATTCAGCCTCTGCCTCCTCTCAAACAGCGCCCTTCGGCGGACCAGCCTATGACCGATGCTCTGGGTCTTCTTGTGAGGGCAGTCATGGGGACCATCCTTGGGCTCTGCACCACTGCTCTCGTCACCTCCACCATAGGTGCCCTTGGCTTCAGACTTCAGGTGTGATTCTTGTCAGAGCTGGATGTTTGATTGGAGTCCTGTGGCTGGTAGTCATCTTTGGTTGTAATGATAATCTCGGGTAAACTCTGGCGGACCTGCATCTCCATTGATATGGCCTCTAGCCTTCGACCTCCTTCACTGGGTGGCCCACTTTCTGTCTCCCTTAAGTCCATACGAGACATGCAGACTCTGTTGTAGGGTGACTGAGTGGATTTCATGTCCTGCTGGCGCCTCTGTGGGCTTGCCCTTTTGGCTTTACTACCCCAAATCCGTTCCTTGTGCCCAGCATTCTGTTCATTTCCTGCTGGCTTCTCGCCTCTCTTTCCCTTGTGCACCTCCTTCCCCCGAACCTTTTCCTTATTGTCTCCCCTTCGGGGTGAGGAGCGGGGTGAGGGTGAAACATATTGGCAGCCATTGTAATATGGGAGGGTGGGTGATGACTGGGTTCCATCGAGCCACATTGAGTGATCTTCCCCTCTTTGACATGAGTGGTTCCTTCCGCACTGGTTGCTAAAAGCAGGAGGGAGAGGGACCACTTTTGATTGAAGGAGGGGACGTTGATCCTCCTCATTCTGCATTGTCAAGTTCATAGAGGGAGAGGGCTCCATCTAGGGATTGATACAGGTGTTGAGTTATTACGTTTGAAATATTTTATGGGGTTTGGAAAGAGACAAAAGTGAGAATGCAGCCAGTTGGAGTGAAAACAGTAAAAATGTATGAGAGGGAAGCATATAAAAACACAAACTCGATTGTAAAAGAAATCTGAGGCGGTGTTGATATGCCTGCGGAATGCTAAGAGATTCACAGAAGACATTCATACTATTCACAGTTCACATGTAAACATGAAAACAAATCTTCCTCTGTGATAATGGTTGACATTTCCCTATGGGGTTTCCATCGAAGATAATATGACAAGACAATGGAAACCTGTTGGAAAAACTTAGCTAGAAACACTAGAATTATTTAAGGTATTGCAGCACCTGGTAATCTTACCATGTCAATCATCAATATTCTTGCCAAATTACTATTAAAACCTAGATGATTCTACTCAGTCTCACCTCTCCACGTATTTCAGTTACTTCCAAATAGGTTTTCAATTCCACCGTTGTTGGATAAGAATGCCCCTGTTCCTTTTAAATTCCTTAAATTGTCCTTTAGTCAATATCCTCAAAGTCAACACAAATGAATTGAAGCATCAGTTAAATATATCATGGATATTACCTAAGGATAATTAGGTGACAAAACTACAAAAATATATTCAGTTTCTCTAGTCTCTCAGAAATAACTTTCTATCAATCCAGCTCCCCTCCCACAGACACAAGTAAAGGTTATGAAATATAATCCATATAGCAGCATATGAACCATATGTCCATGGATATCAATTGTATTAGGACTCCTTTATTTAATTATTTTCCAGTATTAAGTTATGTCCATCATGACATCTTTATTTAAGCTAGGCTTATGACTGACTGTAAGATCCACAGTTGCAGTATTTGTCATCTGACCAAATTTTTCATCAAGTTTGACAGTTCTTTCTCCTCTTTCTCCTTTTGTGTGTTTGTGTGTGTGTGTCGAATAAGGGAAGAATAGTTGACATTTAGTTTTATTGAGTGATAAGAATGACTATTTTGTTGGGTTTTATCTTTATTATAGTCATGGGAGCTCGCCAAGCTGGCAATTTGGATCTTTTCCCATTTCATCTAAGAGAGTGAGTGATGGTCCTGTGTATGAATGCAGGGGAGGAGATTATAGAAATATGACAGATGAATCAAATTGGTTTGAGAGTCAGAGATCTGATACTTAGGGGCTTATGAAATATGTCACCCTTTAGCCTGACAATGTGGAGAGGGAAATGGTTTTGGAATTAAAGTCATGACAATGACGTTCACCATCATTTAATCCCATCTATTAATAAGTGACAGATGGGGCTCCAGTTAACAGAGGAAGTCAAGGAGGGTTGGAGAGAGGAGGATAAAGACAGGTATTGTAAAATCAAAATACAACACATACTCAAAACTAGATAGTAGCCTACAAGAAGTATGCAATGAGACAGGTGAAAGTCATTCGTCAAAAGATGATCCATCAGGAAAAGGCTACTTTGAAAAGGCCGCAGATATATGATAATATACTTGTTGTTAATAATACCCTATTAAGTGGGAGTCGTCAGCGTAGTATAATGCCCTAATCCAATCAAGAGAGTAATTAAAAACACAATGACTAATTGTGCGCGTCCCAAACGGCACCCTATTCCCTATATTGTGCACTACCTTTGACCAGGGCCCTATGGGCCCTGGTCAAACATAGTGCACTACATAGGGATTGGGGTGCAATTTGAGACGTAGCCATGGTTCTATTGTGAGAGGCCGGGTAGCACTCAGTAATCAATGGGATTAACTATTCTTCCCTAGTGAAATCATCGCCAGCAGCATCCACATCATGATAACCATCGTAATCTTCATAATTCAAATTATTTGATTTATTCAGCTTCCATATCAATTGTTATTTTTCATGAGCAATTGTTTTACAAAAGACGCTCCTCATTGTTTTCATTTTCTTTATCATTCTCTTGATTTTCTCCTCCTCATTACCCTCCTCCTCTCTTGTCCCCTCACCTTGGTCAGAAATAGTTATCTTTACCCTGAATGTAGTTTTTGTACAAACCACCAGATGTCACCCACACCATAGTGGCTGACGTATATGTTTAAGAGGCGTCATGGTTTTGATTTTGGCACAATTACAATAGGGGCGTAATAGGATAGGCACCATATTTTAATCAGACTTTAGTTCATTCTGTACACATTCTAATGATGGAGGTATGTAGATTCAACAGGACTCTTCTTACATGGCCTATTACAGTTGTGCACCATACAGGTAACTGCCAAAATAAAGGAAATACTTGACAACATCAGGGATACAAGGTATATTGAAAGCAGGTGCTTCCACACAGGTGTGGTTCCTGAGTTAATGAAGCAATTTAAATTAAAACATCCCATCATGCTTAGGGTCATGTATAAAAATGCCCTGTTGCCCATTATTTTGGATACCATGGCTAGAAGAAGAGATCTCAGTAACTTTGAAAGAGGGGTCTCAAAAGAGCATAGGGGGTTTAAAGGGTGTGTGTGTCTCAGTCACCAGATCTCAACCCAATTGAACACTTACGGGAGATTCTGGAGGGGCGCCTGAGACAGCGTTTTCCACCACCATCAACAAAACACCAAATTCTGGATTCTTTTTTGTGGAAGAATGGTGTCGTATGGTTTAAGACACTTGTAGAATCTATGCCAAGGCGCATTGAAGCTGTTCTGGTGGCTCGTCATGGCCCAACGCCCCATTAAGACAGTTTATGTTGGTGTTTCCTTTATTTTTGGCAGTTACCTGTATATCCTTGTTGTTTCATGCTTGGTGCAGTTTTCTTTACTTCACCGATACCGATGCTTTCCTCCCCCCATTCTACGGGCCATTCTTCATTGTGTGCACCCATGCGTGAATATGTGCCTCTAGGGCACAGGGGATGCCTGACAACCCCCCATAAGCCGTGGATAGCGAAAGGCAGCAGAAGTAATAGGATATTCTATTATACAGTCCCTCTCTTTCTCCCTCTTTCTTTCCCTAGGTTTCTCTCCTCTTCCCTGCATCAGCACTACATGAGGACGAATGAGAAGTGGAGTGTAACTATGCACATTCCTGGGCCTCCATGCAGAGCCCAGCACTTTCTCAATTAGACAAGTCCATCCCTCCTGCTGATTCAACCCCCCCCCCCTTTCCCCCTCATTGACAGAGCTACTTCCCTACCACACCACACACAACCCAGCCAAATCACTCGCCTATCTAACACCTCGCTCACTCACACACAGACTAGTTCTCCTCTCCATTGACACAAATCAATCAGGTCTGACTATTTTTTGAGGCTCCCCCTCCCCTCTTTCTCCACATCCCTTACTTCCTCTCACGGTTTCCTTCTAGACTCCACCTCCCAGGGAATCAGAGGGACACGGTAAGGGAGGGGGGATAAGGAGAGAGAGAGCAACAGAGAAAGAGAGGGAGGGGGCTGGATTGTCTAGAATCAGTTGTTTTTTTCCTCCACTCATTCACTGCATTTTTCCCGACGGCGTGTGCAAACCTAGGCTCTGTACCTCACTGCCTGCCACCCATATCTCTGTCTTTCTCTCTCTGATTCAATTATTCATTCCTTCTGATGCTTTCTGGATGCAAATCAGGGATATTCCAGCCTCTGAATCCAACCTTCCTGTCCGTGCCTCTTCTCCTCTTCTCCCCGTCTCAGCTGCACTCTTCTCCGATCCCTATCCATTAGAAATGTGGTGCTCTGTGGTTCTGGTTCTCTGTGGATTCTCTGCCTTGGTCCAGGGTAGGTTTGCCTCTCTATTTACAAAGCCAGAGGGAAAGACTAGGAAAATAATCACTGTAAAGGAGGAGAGGACGAATGAGAAGTGTCTGTGTATAGGTATACTGTGTATATGCGTGTGAGTTTTTTGTGTTCTGTCAGTGTTTGTGCTCGTTTTATATTTGTCTATGTGTACATGCCTACCTGTGTGCATAGTTAATGCAGTAGTCTACATCTGTTATTCAGAGCCTGATGTTACGTGGTGCTCAATGTAAAATAATGTTGTTTATTGTGGGGACAGACATTAAAAGAAAGGGGATAAATGCCTTACTAGGGAAGAATTTTATGCTGCAATCGAACATTTAAAAATCTTGATCCCTCACTCTCTCCCTCTATTTCCTCCAAATCTCTGTTGACAGAAAGTGCAGTATTTATGGCATTGAACCCAGCAGGGAACAGACAATTGTCAATGGTGTTCACGTCAATGAAATGGTGTCATTTCAATTGAACATCGTTATAGATCGGGTTTGATCTTGCTTCCTTGTTATGCCATTATGGACATGTTTCTGTAGCAGAGAGTAGATACGCTGTAAGCAGCAGAAGAGATAGGCTACTAAGGGAAATAAAAGGTATTACTACAGTATGTCAGAGGCTGCTTGCCCTGGAATTAGGTAAAGAGACAGTGAACCTTCCTCTCAATGCAGAATCGTAAATAATTTCCAGACCGTAACCTTTTGTAGAGATTCTTGATACTTTCCCCGGTGATACCCGATTCTCCTTTGGCTATTGACACACAGTGGTAAAGGATAATAGCAACAGCTAGACGTACACAGACCAGTGAAAGCGCTCTTAACGTTTGTTTGTACACCAAATGGATCTGAAATGACACACAACAGCGAAACACATATTGGGCAACATAACAGCTACAGTTATGGGCCTACGAGGTTAAAAGCTAAAAGCAAATACAGCTGCCAGAACCATACACAATAGCTAGAAGCTGACAAAAGATGCTAAGTCGACCTCAAAAATATTTAAAACCCACAGACTTGAGTTAGAAGCATACACAACAGTAATACATCATAACACAAGTTCTAATGCAGTGTAATATGGTGGTCCTACAGTAGTTGAAAGCACAGGAGGCTGCTGAGGGGAGGACGGCTCATAATAACGGCTGGAACGGAGTCAATGGAATGGAATCAAACTGATGGAAACCATGTTTTATGTGTTCGATACCATTCCATTAATTCCATTCCCACCATTACTTTCAGCTCGTCCTCCTAATTTGAGTAATAAAACAGAAACACATCGAAGATATATTCCTCAGTAAAATTCTACATTTCTAAATGAGTCACACAACACTTTCTTGAAACAAATCCTTAGCATGCCTTATTTAATGATTCCCACTACATACATTTGTAGAGCTTCAGGGGGTTTTGCACAAAACTGCTTTATTGTTCATTATTTAGGTGTGCTTGCTGAAAGCACAACTTCAGAAACTGTTCATACTTATTATTATTCTCCTTCCGCTCCCATGAAAGCTACCAATGCCAACACTTTAAAACGTGCAGGCTGACTGTCCGCAGTGTGCTTGAAAGAAACTTGTTGACACTACCGATACTTTTCACACCACAACAACAATTGCCTGAATCCCAATGCATTTCAATGGCCATAGGTTAACATGGTAAAAGTTTGGACCGTAAACTAGTCTTAAACCATTTAAGCTAGAAACATCGTTCAAACTTTAAAATGTGCTGACCAGTCTGGAATGGTGTGCTTGTCAACAGCTTTTTGATACCATTTACACTTTTTGAACTATAACTGTTTCAAATGTGCATAAAAGCTCGATAAGCTTGAATGGGAAGTATTTGGATACTGCTCCTGAACCGTTAAAGCTACCAACACCAAAACAACTTTATAGCATGCGGACTGGTCCTGGTACTGTTGCTTGAAAAAAAAAACGTTTTGATACTAATGAGACTTTTCCCACTACAACCATATTTGCATAAATCTAAATGCATTTCCGGCGCCATAGACTTGAATGGGAAAAATTCCGGTCGCTACTACAGTAGTCTTCAATTGTTTAAGCTAGAAATGCCATTCCAACTTTAAAACGTGCAGACCAGTCTGGAATAGGTTACTTGTATACAGCTTTTTAATACCTTCTGTTTCTGTCACCTCTCTTCTGAAATCTCCTGCTCTCCTTTTCCTTCCATCTCCCTCTCCTCCGTTCTTCTCTCAGTGTCGGTGCAGGGCCCTCACCAGAGGACACTGTTGAAGAACCTACTGAAGGACTACAATCGTATGGAGAGGCCGGTGGGCAACGATTCACACTCCCTCACTGTCTTCTTCTCTATCAGTCTGATGCAGATTATGGATGTGGTAGGGATCAATGTTCAGATTACATTTACGTTATTTTATCTGCCTGCCTACCTATCTGTTGGTGCCTTTGTCTATACCTGTGCCACCTGCCTGTCTTTAAAAGTAAATCATCCACTGCACCTATTTTCTTTTTTTTTTTAAATACACAATTCTTTGAGTCAAGTCTCTCAATATACACTAGGTCCTCAGAATAAGAATTTACTTAAAAAGATTCACATCTTACAGGATGAGAAGAATCAGGTCGTCACCACTAACATCTGGCTTCGGATGGTAAGCACAGCACAGCTTCAAGTAAGAGTATACAGCTGTCGAAGTGAGAGTGAATGTATCGTATCGCTCTCAGGGGACCTTCTCAGTTATACACTGAGTGAACAAAACATTAAGGACACCTGCTCTTTCCATGACATAGACTGACCACGTGAATCCAGGTGAAATAAGGTGATCCCTTATTGATGTCACTTGTTAAATCAACTTCAATCTGTGTAGATGAAGGTGAGGAGAGGATTTTTAAGATTTGAGACAATTGAGACATGGATTGTGTATGTGTGCCATTCAGATGGTGATTGGGCAAGACAAAAGATTTAAGTGCCTTTGAACGTGGTATGGTAGTAAGTGCCAGGCATACCGGTTTGTATCAAGAATGCAACGCTGCTGGGTTTTTCATGCTCAACAGTTTCCCATGAATATCAAGTGGTCCACCACCCAAAGGACATCCAGCCAACTTGACACAATTGTGGGAAGCATTAGAGTTAACATGGGTCAACAGCCCTGTGGAATGCTTTCGACACCTTGTAGAGTCCATGCCCCAATGAATTGAGGTTGTTCTGAGGGCAAAAGTGGGGGGTGCAACTCAATATTAGGAAGGTGTCCTTAATGTTTTGTACACTCAGTGTATATTCCGTTCAAGTTGAATTCAATTTCCTTGTCCAATATATCCAGTTTGAGTCTGTCTTCCAGAGCTGGTTTGATCATTATCTCCAGTGGAACCAATCTGAATACCCTGGAGTGAAAAACCTTCGGTTCACAACTGACCAGGTGTGGACGCCAGACATCCTCCTCTACAACAGGTAATACACCTCTAGTCATATCACGTCGTCATGCATCACATTTACATGCATGCGTTTTCTGCTTTAAAACACTACAGTCCAGAGTTCGATCCACCCTTTCCTTTCTCCTTTCTCAGTGCAGACGATGACTTTGACTCTACTTTCAAGACCAATGTGCTGGTCAACTCCAGTGGCTTCGCAGAGTATCTCCCTCCAGGTGAGTCCCTTTCTCTTTCTCTCTTTCCCACTCTGTTAATATGTATATGCAGTACCAGTCAAAAGTTCTACATTGTAGAATAATAGTGAAGACATCAAAACTATGAAATAACACATATGGAATCATATAGTAACGAAAAAGGTGTTAAAACAAATATATTTGAGATTCTTCAAAGTTGCCACCCTTGACTTGATGACAGCTTTGCACAATCTTGGCATTCTCCAGAGATGTTCGATCGGGTTAAAGTCCGGACTCTGGCTGGGCCACTCCTGCTTTGTCTTGGCTGTGTGCTTAAGGTCGTTGTCCTGTTGGAAGGTGAACCTTCGCCCAGGTCTGAGTTCCTGAGCGCTCTGGAGCAGGTTTTCATTAAAGATCTCTCTGTACTTTGCTCTGTTCATCTATGCCTCGATCCTGACTAGTCTCCCAGTCTCTGCCGCTGAAAAACACCCCCACAGCATGATGCTGCCACCACCATGCTTCACTGTAGGGATGGTGCCAGGTTTCCTCTAGATGTGACGCTTGGCATTCAGGCCAAAGAGTTCACTCTTGGTTTCATCAGACCAGAGAATCTTGTTTCTCATGGTCTGAGTGTTCAGGTTCCTTTTGGCAAACTCCAAGCAGGCTGTCATGTGCCTTTTACTGAGGAGTGGCTTCAGTCTGGCCACTCTACCATAAAGGCCTGATTGGTTGTCCTTCTGGAAGGTTTTCCCATCTTTTGGCAAACTCATAGCGGGCTGTCATGTGCCTTTTACTGAGGAGTGGCTTCAGTCTGGCCACTCTACCATAAAGGCTTGATTGGTTGTCCTTCTGGAAGGTTTTCCCATCTCCACAGAGGAACTCTAGAGCTCTGTCAGAGGGAACATCGGGTTCTTGGTCACCTCCTTGACCAAGACCCTTCTCCACCGATTGCTCAGTTTGGCCTGGCAGCCAGCTATAGGAAGAGTCATGGTGGTTCCAAACCTTTTCCATTTAAGAATGATGGAGGCCACTGTGTTCTTGAGGATCTTCAATGCTGCAGAAATGTTTTGGTACCCTTCCCCAGATCTGTGCTTCGACACAATCCTGTCTCGGAGCTCTACGGACAATTCCTTCGACCTCATGGCTTGTTTTTTGCTCCCTGGGATTCTGGTCTTCTAGGCAGAGTTCCTCTGTCCAGTGTTCTTTTGCCCATCTTTTATTTTTATTGGCCAGTCTGAGATATGGCCTTCTCTGCCTAGAAGGCCATCATCCCGGAGTCGCCTCTTCACTGTTGACTTTGAGACTGGTGTTTTGTGGGTACTATTTAGTCCTCTAACCAGTTGAGGACTTGTGAGGTGTCTGTTTCTCATAGTAGATACTCTAATGTACTTGTCCTCTTCTTTCTCTTTCTATTCTGGTTAGAGGCAGTTTGCGCTGTTCTGTAGTACACCGCATTGTACAAGATCTTCAGTTTCTTGTCAATTTCTCGCATGGAATAGCCTTCATTTCTCAGAACAAGAATAGACTGACGAGTCTGTAATCGAACCCACAAATGCTAATGCTCCAGATACTCAACTAGTCTAAAGAAGGCAAGTTTTATTGTTTCTTTAATCAGAACAACAGTTTTCAGCTGTGCTAACATAATTGCAAAAGGGCTTTCTAGTGATCAATTAGCCTTTTAAAATGATAAACTTGGATTAGCTAACACAACGTGCCATTGGAACACAGGAGTGATGGTTGCTGATTATGGGCCTCTGTACACCTATGAAGATATTCCATAAGAAATCTGCCGTTTCCAGCTACAATAGTCATTTACAACATTAACCATGTCTACACTGTATTTCTGATCAATTTGATGTTATTTTAATGGTATTTATTATTTTTCTTTCAAAAACAAGGACATTTCTAAGTGACCCCAAACCTTTGAACGGTAGTGCACATATATATTATATATATACAGTGGGGAAAAAAAGTATTTAGTCAGCCACCAATTGTGCAAGTTCTCTCACTTAAAAAGATGAGAGAGGCCTGTAATTTTCATCATAGGTACACTTCAACTATGACAGACAAAATGAAGAAAAGAAATCCAGAAAATCACATTGTAGGATTTTTTATGAATTTATTTGCAAATTATGGTGGAAAATAAGTATTTGGTCACATACAAACAAGCAAGATTTCTGGCTCTCACAGACCTGTAACTTCTTCTTTAAGAGGCTCCTCTGTCCTCCACTCATTACCTGTATTAATGGCACCTGTTTGAACTTGTTATCAGTATAAAAGACACCTGTCCACAACCTCATACAGTCACACTCCAAACTCCACTATGGCCAAGACCAAAGAGCTGTCAAAGGACACCAGAAACAAAATTGTAGACCTGCACCAGGTTGGGAAGACTGAATCTGCAATATGTAAGCAGCTTGGTTTGAAGAAATCAACTGTGGGAGCAATTATTAGGAAATGGAAGACATACAAGACCACTGATAATCTTCCTCGATCTGGGGCTCCACGCAAGATCTCACCCCGTGGGGTCAAAATGATCACAAGAACGGTGAGCAAAAATCCCAGAACCACACGGGGGACCTAGTGAATGACCTGCAGAGAGCTGGGACCAAAGTAACAAAGCCTACCATCAGTAACACACTCGCCGCCAGGGACTCAAATCCTGCAGTGCCAGGCGTGTCCCCCTGCTTAAGCCAGTACATGTTCAGGCCCGTCTAAAGTTTGCTAGAGAGCATTTGGATGATCCAGATGAGGATTGGGAGAATGTCAGATGAAACCAAAATATAACTTTTTGGTAAAAACTCAACTCGTCGTGTTTGGAGGACAAAGAATGCTGAGTTGCATCCAAAGAACACCATACCTACTGTGAAGCATGGGGGTGGAAACATCATGCTTTGGGGCTGTTTTTCTGCAAAGGGACCAGGGACGACTGATCCGTGTAAAGGAAAGAATGAATGGGGCCATGTATCGTGAGATTTTGAGTAAAAACCTCCTTCCATCAGCAAGGGCATTGAAGATGAAACGTGGCTGGGTCTTTCAGCATGACAATGATCCCAAACACACCGCCCGAACGAAGGAGTGGCCGTAAGAAGCATTTCAAGGTCCTGGAGTGGCCTAGCCAGTCTCCAGATCTCAACCCCATAGAAAATCTTTGGAGGGAGTTGAAAGTCCGTGTTGCCCAGCGACAGCCCCAAAACATCACTGCTCTAGAGGAGATCTGCATGGAGGAATGGGCCAAAATACCAGCAACAGTGTGTGAAAACCTTGTGAAGACTTACAGAAAATATTTGACCTCTGTTATATACCCTTTGTTGGCAATGACAAAGTATTGAGATAAACTTTTGTTATTGACCAAATACTTATTTTTCACCATAATTTGCAAATAAATTCATAAAAAATCCTACAATGTGATTTTCTGGATTTCTTTTCCTCATTTTGTCTGTCATAGTTGAAGTGTACCTATGATGAAAATTACAGGCCTCTCTCATCTTTTTAAGTGAGAGAACTTGCACAATTGGTGGCTGACTAAATACTTTTTTCCCCCACTGTATATATATATATGGATGAGCGATGGCAGAGCGGCATAGTCAATGTGCAATAGATGGTATGTGGCCAGTGATTGGGCAGCAGCCTCTCTGAGTTAGTGATTGCTGTTTAGCAGTCTGATGGCCTTGAGATAGAAGCTGTTTTCAGTCTTTCGGTCCCAGCTTTGAAGCACCTGTACCGACCTCGCCTTCTGGATGGTAGCGGTGTGAACAGGCAGTGGCTCGGGTGGTTGTTGTCCTTGATTATATTTTTGGCCTTCCTATGACATTGGGTGCTGTAGGTGTCATGGAGGGAAGGTAGTTTGCACCTGGTGATGCGTTGTGCAAAAAAGCCACATTTCTTCAGCGTCCTGTGGTTGAAGAGACGCTGTTGCACCTTCTTCACCACACTGTCTGTGTGGGTGGACCATTTCAGTTTGTCTGTGATGTGTACACCGAGGAACTTAAAACTTTCCACTTTCTCCACTGCTGTCCCTTCGATGTGGATAGGGGGGTGCTCCCTCTGCTGTTTCTTGAAGTCCACGATCATCTCCTTTGTTTTGAAGTCCACAATCATCTCCTTTGTTTTGTAGACGTTGAGTGAGAGGTTGTTTTCCTGACACCACACTTCGAGTGCCCTCACCTCCTCCCTGTAGGCTGTCTCGACGTTGTTGGTAATCAAGCCCACTACTGTTGCGTCGTCTGCAAACTTGATGATTGAGTTGGAGGCTAAACAGTCGTGGATGAACAAGGAATACAGGAGGGGGCTGAGCATGCACCCTTGTGGGGCCCCAGTGTTGAGGGTCAGCAAAGTGGAGCTGTTGTTTCCTAACTTCACCACCTGGGGGCGGCCCACAGAAAGTCCAGGACCCAATTGCACAGGGTGGGGTTGAGACCCAGGGCCTCCAGCTTGATGATGAGCTTGCAGGGTACTATGGTGTTGAATGTTGAGTTGTAGTCAATGAACAGCGTTCTTACATAGGTATTCCTCTTGTCCAGATGGGATAGGGCAGTGTGCAGTGTGATGGCGATTGCATCGTCTGTGGACCTGTTGGGAAGGTATGCAAACTGAAGTGGGTCTAGGGTGGCCGGTAAGGTGGAGGTGATATGATCCTTGACTAGCCTCTCAAAGCACTTCATGATGACAGAAGTGAGTGATACCGGGCGGTAGTAGTTTAGTTATCTTTGCCTTCTTGGGTACAGGAACAATGGTGGCCACCTTGAAGCATGTGGGGACAGCAGACTGGGATAGGGAGCGATTGAATATGTCTGTAAACACATCAGCCAGCTGGTCTGTGCATGCTCTGAGGACGCGGCTAGGGATGCTGGGCCAGCAGGCCTGCGAGGGTTAACTACGTTTAAATGTTTTACTCACGTTGGCCACGGAGGAGAGGGGTGAGTGCAGTCCTTGTTAGCAGGCCCGACGGTGGCACTGTATTATCCTCAAAGCGGGCAAAGAAGGTGTTTAGTTTGTCTGGAAGCGTGACGTCGGTGTCCGTGACGTGGCTGGTTTTCTTTTTGTAGTCCGTGATTTCCTGTAGACCCTACCACATACGTCTTGTGTCTGAGCCGTTTCATTGCCGTGCGGAGGGAATAACTACACTGTTTATATTCAGCCATATTCCCAGACTTCTTTCCATGGTGAAATGCGGTGGTTCGCGCTTTCAGTTTTGCACGAACGCCGCCATCCATTCACAGTTTCTGGTAGGGCAGGTTTTAATAGTCACAGTGGGTCCACATCTCCAATGTACTTCTTTATAAACTCACTCACCGAGTCAGCATATAGATCGATGTTGTTCTCTGCGGCTGACCGGAATATATCCCAGTCCGCGTGATCAAAACAACCTTGAAGCTTGGATTCCGATTGGTCAGACCAGCACTAAATGTATTACCCCCGTGCGTAGAGCAATCAATATGCTGATAGTTTTAGGTAACCTGGTTCTCAAATTTCCTTTGTTAAAATCCCCAGCTACAATAAACGCAGTCTCAGGATAAATGGTTTCCAGTTTACATAGAGTCCAGTGAAGTTCCTTGAGGGCCGTCTTGGTGTCTGCTTGAGGGGGAATGTACAAAGCTGTGACGATAACTGACGAGAATTCTCTTGGGAGGTAATATGGCCGGCATTTTATTGTAAGGAATTCTAGTTCGGGTGAGCAGAAGGACTTGAGTTCCTGTATGTTGTTACGATTACACCATGAGTCGTTAATCATGAAGCATACACCCCCGCCCTTCCTCTTCCCAGAGAGGTGTTTATCTCTGTCGGTGTGATGCATGGAGAAGCCCGGTGGCTGAACCGATTCCGACAACATATCCAGAGAGAGCCATGTTTCCGTGAAACAGATAATGTTACATCTCTGATGTCTCTCTGGAAGGCAACCCTTGCTCGAATTTCATATACCTTGTTGTCAAGAGACTGGACATTGGCGAGTAGTATACTCGGGAGCGGAAGGCGAAGTGCATGTCTACGGAGTCTGACCAGGAGTCCGCTCCGTCTGTCCCTTCTGCGGCGCTGTTGTTTTGGGTCGGCTTCTGGGATTAGATCCATTGTCCTGGGTGGTGGTCCAAACAGAGGATCCGCTTCAGGAAAGTCATATTCCTGGTCGTAATGTTGGTAAGTTGACATCGCTCTTATATCCAATAGTTCTTCCCGGCTGTATGTAATAAGACTTAAGATTTCCTGGAGTAACAATGTAAAAAAATAATACATAAAAAAAACAAAATACTGCATAGTTTCCTAAGGACTCGAAGAGAGGCGACCATCTCTGTTGGCGCCATCTTGCGGAGATGGCGCCGACTCTACCTACATGTAAATATTACCTCAATTACCTTAAATAACCGGTGCCCCCGCACATTGATTCTGTACCGGTACCGCCTGTATATAGCCTCGCTATTGTTATTTACTGCTACTCTTTAATTATTTGTTACTTTTATTTCTTATTGTTATTTTTTTAACTGCATTGTTGGTTAGGGCTTGTAAGTAAGCATTTCACTGTAAGGCCTACACCTGTTGTATTCGGCACGTGACAAATACAATTTGATTTGATTTAGTTGGAACAAAAACCTGCAGTACCTGCAGCACTCCAGTAACAGGGTTGCCTACCCCTTCCCTACATAGTGCACTACTTTTGACCAGAACCCAAAAGTAGAGCACTATATAGGAAATAGGCTGCCGTTTGGGACAAACAACTAAGGGAAAGGGAGGAAATAGGTTATTGAAGGCTGGGGTGATCCATCTTGTTTCCTGTGTGGAGGTTGGTTTTCAAGGCATTCTCCAGAGTTTTAAGAAATATTTTTAGAAATGTTGCAGTTTGAGGATATTTTGTGTCAAGGAATGTTGCTTGTCGGATCAGCTTTTAGAGTAACCTAATTGTTAGCTTAGAGGATCTGTTACAGAGCTGCAGGAGAGCAGTGAATTGCAAATGGGGGTAATTGTAGCTTTTAGCTAATCAGTTTAGTTTTAGGTTTAATGAATCTAGAGAAAATAATGAGTTATTACAATGCCCTTGCTACAGAGCAAAGAGGTGCAGTTGTAAGGAAATTGCACGAGTTTTGGAGAGTTGTAAGTTGTGTTTTGGACTGTTCATTGTTGACAATTTCCTTGTCACATGCCTTCGCGACTCAGCAGGACACTATAAATCAAATCAAATTGTATTTGTCACATGCGCTGAATACAAAAGATGTAGACTTTACCGTGAAATGCTTACTTACAAGCCCTTAACCAACAACACAGAGAAGTAAGAAAATATTTGCTAAAAAAGAAAAAGTTAGTTTTTAAAATAATTATTAGCAATAACAAGGCTATATAAAGGGGGTACAGGATTGAGTCAATGTGCGCGGGGGTGCAGGTTAGTCGAGGTAATTGAGGTAATATGTACAGTCGTGGCCAAAATGACACAAATATTAATTTCCACAAAGTTTGCTGGTTCAGTGTCTTTAGATATTTCTGTCAGATGTTACTATGGAATACTGAAGTATAATTACAAGCATTTCATAAGTGTCAAAAGCTTTTATTGACAATTACATGAGGTTGATGCAAAGAGTGCAACACTGAAAAAATATTTGCAGTGTTGACCCTTCTTTTTCAAGACCTCTGCAATCTGCCCTGGCATGCTGTCAATTAACTTCTGGGCCACATCCTGACTGATGGCAGCCCATTCTTGCATAATCAATGCTTGGAGTTTGTAAGAATTTGTGGGTTTTTGTTTGTCCACCCGCCTCTTGAGGTTTGACCACAAGTTCTCAATGGAATTAAGGTCTGGGGAGTTTCCTGGCCTTGGACCCAAAATATCAATGTTTTGTTCCCTGAGCCACTTAGTTATCACTTTTGCCTAATGGCAAGGTGCTCCATCATGCTGGAAAAGGCATTGTTCGTCACCAAACTGTTCCTGGATGGTTGGGAGAAGTGGCTCTCGGAGGATGTGTTGGTACCATTCTTTATTCATGGCTGTGTTCTTAGGCAAAATTGTGAGTGAGCCCACTCCCTTGGCTGAGAAGCAACCCCACACATGAATGGTCTCAGGATGCTTTACTGTTGGCATGACACAGGACTGATGGTAGCGCTCACCTTGTCTTCTCCAGACAAGCTTTTTTCCGGATGCCCCACACAATCGGAAAGGGGATTCATCAGAGAAAATTACTTTACCCCAGTTCTCAGCAGTCCAATCCCTGTACCTTTTGCAGAATATCAGCCTGTCCCTGATGTTTTTCCTGGAGAGAAGTGGCTTCTTTGCTGCCCTTCTTGACACCAGGCCAGTCTCCAAAAGTCTTCGCCTCACTGTGCGTGCAGATGCACTCACACCTGCCTGCTGCCATTCCTGAGCAAGCTCTGTACTGGTGGTGCCCCGATCCCGCAGCTGAATCAACTTTCTTGGGTGCCCTGAAGCCTTCTTCACAACAATTGAACCGCTCTCTTTGAAGTTCTTGATGATCCGATAAATGGTTGATTTAGGTGCAATCTTACTGGCAGCAATATCCTTTCCTGTGAAGCCCTTTTTGTGCAAAGCAATGATGACGGCACGTGTTTCCTTGCAGGTAACCATGGTTGACCGAGGAAGAACAATGATTCCAAGCACCACCCTCCTTTTGAAGCTTCCAGTCTGATATTCGAACTCAATCAGCATGACAGAGTGATCTCCAGCCTTGTCCTCGTCAACACTCACACCTGTGTTAACAAGAGAATCACTGTCATGCTGTCAGCTGGTCCTTTTGTGGCAGGGCTGAAATGCAGTGGAAATGTTTTTGGGGGATTCAGTTAATTTGCATGGCAAAGAGGGACTTTGCAATTAATTGCAATTCATCTGATCACTCTTCATGACATTCTGGAGTATATGCAAATTGGCATCATACAAACTGAGACTTTGTGAAAATGTATATTTGTGTCATTCTCAAATCTTTTGGCCACGACTCTACATGTAGGTAGGGGTGAAGTGACTATGTATAGATAATACACAGCGAGTAGCAGCAGAATAAAAAAAGGGTGTCAATGCAAATAGTCCGGATAGCCAATTGATTAACTGTTTAGCTGTCTTATGGCTTGGGGGCAGAAGCTATTAGGGAGCCTTTTAGACCTAGGCGTGGTGCTACAGTACCACTTTCTGTGCGGTAGCATAGAGAACAGTCTATGACTTGGGTGGCTAGAGTCTTTGACAATTTTTA
The DNA here is from genome assembly GCA_030435695.1 of Brachymystax lenok tsinlingensis. Taxonomy (NCBI): domain Eukaryota; kingdom Metazoa; phylum Chordata; class Actinopteri; order Salmoniformes; family Salmonidae; genus Brachymystax; species Brachymystax lenok. Next base: position 36,775,131 of record CM059799.1, read on the forward strand.
GGGCCTTCCTCTGACACCGTTTTGTATAGAGGTCCTGAATGGCAGGAAGCTTGGCCGTACGCACTACCCTCTGTAGCGCCTTGCAGTCAGATGCCGAGCAGTTGCCATACCAAGCGGTGATGCAGTTGGATGCTGAACAGTTGCCATACCAAGCAGAGTATGCAATTGAGATTCTCCCAATGAGTACTGTACACTTCAGGAGAAAGGGGATATATTGGGAGGCACCCAGAGAGTGCCATTTATATTGGGACGCACCCAGAGAGTGCCATCTAACCACTAGGTTACCTGGGGCGGCAGGTAGCCTAGTGGGTAGAGCATTGGGCCAGTAACCGAAAGATTGCTGGATATAATCCCCGAGCTGACAAGGTAAAAATCTGTCGTTCTGCCCCTGATTATTTTCCAACATTTAGGTCTATCTTCTATACAAGAGGTCAAGGGCTGTTGACTTGGCTTTGACAGAAGTCTAATGAGGCATCACAATGTTCTACTGGTAGGTCGTCATTGCCAATAAGAATTTGTTCTTAACTGACTTGCCTAGTTAAATAAAGGTTACATTTATTAAAAACATAGAGAGAAAAAATACTGATCTCTACTCTGGAGATGCCATTATGTGTGATTCCCCCCCAAAAATAAATCTTGCATTAGACATTTTAGGTTTATGTGATGACTAAGTTTTATAATCAATACTGGATTTAATTTAGTATTGGTTTGATCGTTAACTTCTGGTTGCATAGCGGAAAACCAGCTAATCCATTCAAATTGCTTTTCAGCCCTTTTGTTTTTTAAAAGCCTTATTTGCATGTCTTGTGTCTCATAATTAATGTTTTTGAGTGCTGTTTTGCTACTATGGTATTTTGGTTTTGTGCTCACTGGAAAACCCAATAGGGTTGATTTGTCACTTCAGTAATTGCTTTGCTTAAGTTTGCCAGCAATCTAAACTGTGTAGTACTTGGTGTGTCATCTCTGTGTGTGTGTGTTTCCCCCTGTGTGCATCATTAATGTAGTACTATGTGTGTGTGTGTGTGTTTCTGTATAATGAAAAGGTTGATCAGTTGTCTGCAGAGTAGAGATCAGTGTCTCTCTATATGACACTATATCTCCTTTCTCCTGAAGTGTACTCATTGGGAGAATATCGCGTCTTCTCTCCTCACCTAATTTTCAAAACCCACTGGATGAGAAAGCCAGAGGTCCCTCCCATCTGACTTTCTCCTCCAATGGGTTTTGAGAAGGAGGCAAGGAGAGAGGACCCGAGGAGTGTGCAATTGAGATTCTCCCCCTCACTACTTCCCAAAAAACTTTAAGTATTAGATTGGTGGAGGCAGCGGTAAGTTTAGAAGGAATTTACACCAGTCATTTCCTTCCAAATCAGTGAAGTGCACACTTTGGGAGGAAGGAGAGATAGAGACGAAGACATTCACTCTTGTACTGTTTTTCTGTGTACTGATCCCTCCTCCAGAAGAAGAAAATACAGTGCATTCAGAAAGTATTCAGACCCCTTGACTTTTCCCACATTTTGATACGTTACAGCCTTATTCTAAAATGTAATAAAAAATGTAATAAATTGTTTTTTTCCCACTCATCAATTTACACACAATACTCCATAATGAAAAAGCAAAAACAGCTTTTAACAAATGTTTGCAAATTCATAAAAAAAAAAGTATTCAGACTCTTTACTCAGTGTACTTTGTTGAAGTACCTTTGCGAGCGATTACAGCCTTCGAGTTTCTCCCATTCTTCTCTGCAGATCCTCTCAAGCTTTGTCAGGTAGGATGGAGAGCGTTGCTGTGCAGCTAGTTTCAGGTCTCTCCAGAGATGTTTGATCGGGTTCAAGTCCGGGCTCTGGCTGGGCCACTCAAGGACATTCGGCCAGTCCCTGCCGCTGAAAAACACCGCCACAGCATGATGCTGCCACCACCATGCGTCACAGTAGGGACGGTGCCAGGTTTCCACCAGACTTGGCATTCAGGCCAAAATCTTGTTTCTCATGGGCTGAGAGCCCTTTAGGTGCCTTTTGGCAAACTCCAAGCAGGCTGTCACTGAGGAGTGGCTTTCACTGAGGAGTGGCTTCCGCCACTCTACCATAAAGGCCTGATTGGTGGAGTGCTGCAGAGATGGTTGTCCTTCTGGAGGGTTCTCCCATCTCCACAGAGGAACTCTGGAGCTCTGCCAGTGACCATCAGGTTCTTGGTCACCTCCCTGACCAAGGCCCTTCTCCCCCGATTTCTCAGTTTGACCGGGCGGCCAGCTCTAGGAAGAGTCTTGGTGGTTTCAAATCTCAAAGCAAAGAGTGAAAAGTTTTGTAAATAAGGTATTTAAAAAAAACATTTTATACATTTGCAAAAATGTATAAAAACCAGTTTTTGCATTGTCATTATGGGGTGTTGTGTGTAGATTGATGTGGAAAAAAACATTTTATACATTTTAGAATAAGGCTGTAACGTAAATGTGGATAAAGTGAAGGGGTCTGAATACTTTCCGAATGCACTGTATGTGCAAAGTACATATTTTCTTAAAGAGTATTTGGACAAAAAGTAAAATGTCTCTCATTCTCTCTTTAAATTGCCCCGTGCACAGGTGAGTGTCTATATTTCTTATACTTCACTCTGCCTCCCTTTTAATCAATCTCTTTCCATGTCTGTCAGGGATTTTCATGAGCACATGTAATGTGGACGTACGTTGGTTCCCCTTCGATATCCAAAAGTGTGAGATGAAGTTTGGCTCGTGGACATACGATGGCTGGCTGATGGACCTACAAATGAATGAGGCCGACATCTCCGGGTACATGTCCAACGGGGAGTGGGACCTAGTGGGTCAGTGGGGTTGGAATTGCCCTCCTAAATTTCCGTTATCAATTTCTCAACTTCATTGTCAACTCAACTTAAACTTTTATAAAACATTATTTATTCGATTATTTTTTATTTCTTTCTCACTCACTCTCTCAAGGAGTGCCAGGTACTCGTAGCGAGGTGTTCTATGACTGTTGTAAGGAGCCCTACCCTGATGTGACGTTCGTTGTGACCATCCGCCGGCGCACTCTCTACTACGCTCTAAACTTGCTCATCCCCTGTGTGCTGCTGTCCTCCATGACCCTGCTTATCTTCCTACTGCCTGCCGACTCTGGGGAGAAGATCTCTCTGGGTGAGCAGAGAGGAGAACATGATCCAAGAGTGATAGGATAGACTAACCTTATTTTTCTAGATGGAACACAGAGAGGAGAGGATGGAGGACAGCAGCATGGAGAGGAGGAGAAGAGGAAATGTGTTGGAGAGTATAGAGAGGAATAAGAAGAGGGACAGAGGGGGGATAATGGTGACGGGGAAGAAAAGATGACAGGGGAGGGAGAGTAGATTGATTCTAGAAAAAACTAGAAAGTGGAGGAAAACAAAGAAGACCTAGAAGAACTTTTGGGGAGGTGAAACGTTTTAACCTAATTTGAGGATGCATTACACTGCATTGTATTACACACACCACAGCCAATTAACTTATTGATGTAATTAAGCCCGGGAATTGATTAGGTAGTGAGAGCGTACACACAGCCTTCCAGGAATTCAGCTTGACACCATGCTTGATCAACAGGTTTTAAGGAATTAAGTGCTAAGATACAGCCTGGCTGATACCAGGTTATGTTGTACAACACAAGCTAGGTACCCAATACCTACAGTGGGGAAAAAAAGTATTTAGTCAGCCACCAATTGTGCAAGTTCTCTCACTTAAAAAGATGAGAGAGGCCTGTAATTTTCATCATAGGTACACTTCAACTATGACAGACAAAATGAGGGAAAAAAATCCAGAAAATCACATTGTAGGATTTTTTATGAATTTATTTGCAAATTATGGTGGAAAATAAGTATTTGGTCAATAACAAAACTTTATCTCAATACTTTGTTATATACCCTTTGTTGGCAATGACAGAGGTCAAATGTTTTCTGTAAGTCTTCACAAGGTTTTCACACACTGTTGCTGGTATTTTGGCCCATTCACAGTAGGTATGGTGTTCTTTGGATGCAACTCAGCATTCTTTGTCCTCCAAACACGACGAGTTGAGTTTTTACCAAAAAGTTCTATTTTGGTTTCATCTGACATTCTCCCAATCCTCATCTGGATCATCCAAATGCTCTCTAGCAAACTTTAGACGGGCCTGAACATGTACTGGCTTAAGCAGGGGGACACGTCTGGCACTGCAGGATTTGAGTCCCTGGCGGCGTAGTGTGTTACTGATGGTAGGCTTTGTTACTTTGGTCCCAGCTCTCTGCAGGTCATTCACTAGGTCCCCGTGTGGTTCTGGGATTTTTGCTCACCGTTCTTGTGATCATTTTGACCCCACGGGTGAGATCTTGCGTGGAGCCCCAGATCGAGGAAGATTATCAGTGGTCTTGTATGTCTTCCATTTCCTAATAATTGCTCCCACAGTTGATTTCTTCAAACCAAGCTGCTTACCTATTGCAGATTCAGTCTTCCCAACCTGGTGCAGGTCTACAATTGTGTTTCTGGTGTCCTTTGACAGCTCTTTGGTCTTGGCCATAGTGGAGTTTGGAGTGTGACTGTATGAGGTTGTGGACAGGTGTCTTTTATACTGATAACAAGTTCAAACAGGTGCCATTAATACAGGTAATGAGTGGAGGACAGAAGAGCCTCTTAAAGAAGAAGTTACAGGTCTGTGAGAGCCAGAAATCTTGCTTGTTTGTATGTGACCAAATACTTATTTTCCAACATAATTTGCAAATAAATTCATAAAAAATCCTACAATGTGATTTTCTGGATTTTTTTTCCTCATTTTGTCTGTCATAGTTGAAGTGTACCTATGATGAAAATTACAGGCCTCTCATCTTTTTAAGTGAGAGAACTTGCACAATTGGTGGCTGACTAAATACTTTTTTTCCCCACTGTATCATAGTGTGGAGAGGCTGTATTTTTAACTCTAAATCGAGTCTCATGATAAGGGTAGAAATGCTTCCAGTTTTGTGCTTTGGCACTGATTGGTTTTACCCCCCAAAATTACCAGAGGGGCATCGAAAACTCTTGCTATTTGGATTTGAAAACGAACAGTTGTAAAGCAAGGGGGCAGCGCTCACAGCCTATTTGTGTGTGGGGGTGTTACAGTGAGAGAGATGTAGAGTGGAACAAACCAGTGTAAAAGCACAGCAACCTTCATTATTGAGGCACTATCTGCATCCCAAATGGCATCTTATTCCCTTTATAGTCTACTACTTTTGACCAGGGCTCTGGCCATGGTCAGAGCCCACCCTATTCCCTATATGGGGAATAGGGTGGCATTTGAAAGGCATTGATTGTGCCAACAACATCAAAGAAGCCTCCCCAGCCGCCGGAGTAAGGAGGACTTGGAGTTTGGTATCAACCAGACTAGCCAAGATAAGCATATTGCTTAAATGAAAGCCACATGCCCATTTCTTACTGTGACATTCTTAAAAATGATTTCCTCTCGACCCTTGAAGGGACATTTGTTTTATCTATTGAGCGAACAGGACTGACTCACTTGACAGATGTTTGTTTTATCGGCTTGCTTCTGGACGGTACCAGTTATGCCAAGAAAGCACTTGTAAAATGTGGGTTTAAAAAAAAAAGTGGGACAGAGAGGTAATGGGAGGAGATGAAGATAAAATCTGATGAATGAAGATGGAGGAGGGAGAGTTGGGGGGGCAGAGACAGCTGGGGTAGATGGATTGCTAATATAGGGTAAGCATATGTGTGGGTTAGAAGTAAGGCTCTACTATGGGCAATTGAAGAAGAGGAATGTAGTTAAGTAATTTCACTTTGGGTACATTACTCTGTCACACTTTGCAATTTGCATCAGATCGAACCAAATTGAATCATATTCAAATGAAATCAATAACCATTGGCTTGATTGGTAAAGACCATAGAGTATTTACTAAACGAGATGCCTATAAGAAAGTTTATCTTTACAAATGTGGATTTCTGTAGGCGTGTCCGGGATCAAAACTGATCGAGGCACTAACGCTAATGAATGTGTGATAAGTGTGTGTTATAGTTGTACTGAGTATTTCAAAACCCAAGAGCCTAGTCAGTTAGAATCGAGATGGTGCTCAGCATCCACTCACTGTTTAATACATTTTCAATATCTTCCTCTCTCTTTTCAGGTATCACTGTGCTGCTCTCTCTCACTGTCTTCATGTTGCTGGTGGCAGAGATCATGCCAGCCACTTCAGATTCCATCCCTCTCATAGGTGTGTGTGTTCATATGTGTATGTGCTTGTGTGCGCTTGAAATAATTGTCCCAAATGTTTGTCAGACCCTGGTGATCTAACCATCTGGTTGTCCTTAAATGTAATTGGCTAAATACATCTGAAAGATTCGCTGCTGGAAATTATGTACGGTGAGCTCCCTGCAGCCAGACAGATGGCTACTAAAACACAATTGCAGTCCACTAACGCCCAAGGAAAATGCCAAGTCATGATCAGCAAGAACCACTGTTAGCATTGTTATTACAAATGGCTTCCTCTCTCTACTCTGATTGTTTGGTCTCTTTCCTGCTTTTTTGCCGACCTTTCAGGACAGTACTTTGCCAGCACTATGATCATTGTCGGGATGTCAGTCATAGCTACAACGGTTGTGCTGCAGTATCATCACCACGACCCAAACGGAGGACAGATGCCCAAATGGGTAAGGCCAGAGCTCATGCGGTCTACTCCAGCCAAAGACAGTTACATGTTAGTCATTTAGCAGACGCTCTTATCCAGAGAAACATACAGGAGCAGTTAGGATTAAGTGCCTTGCTCAAGGGCACAGACAGATTTCTTTTAACCTAGTCGGCTCGGGGATTCGAACCAGAGACCTTTTGGTTACTGGCCCAACGCTCTTAACCGCTAGCCTACCACCAGTCATTACTAACGATTAGCATTTCCCATAGTAAAACACGTCACGCTTTGCTCTATACGCTCACCCACCAACCGGGCCGTGGCTGGTCTCCTGGTATATCACAATGCTGCAGTTTTTCCCGTTATGGCTAATGCTAACTATTTTGGCAAATTTTTCTAGATTTGTATTTTATTTCAAATGTATTTGGGTACATCGTCCCCTTGTAAATCAACTAATATGGTAGCTTAATGACTTTAAATAATTTGTACCACTTTAATAACACTACCACCAGTAGGAGTAGTAACAACAATGACAAATTTGAACCATTGACAAATTTGAGGTAATTGAGGATTTTCTTAAATGGAGGCCCCAGATGCTCAATTCAAAGTTCATTAACCCTTAAAAATGTTTTTACCAAAGTAATATGATGAATCATTTTGCTCACAATTTTTTTCTTCATTTAAATTGAGTAACACCAATGACACTGTATTTAGACGCACCAAATGATCAATGTCCTCAAAAGTAAGACATTAAAGGGAGGGAATGCATAAGGTCCATTTATATCTTTGTAATGAGTGTTTTACAAGCAGGGAACATTGACACCATTTTTTTTTACTTTACAATGGTTGTTTACTTTCTAGCATTCTAAGTAATCGATAGATATCTCTAAACCTCAAAAACATGTCACTACAACTATACTCATCACTAGTGGGACAAGCCCATTTGCTTTAAACAATTTGCTTCAAACAATGTATAAACATACATTTTTATGCAGTATAAAGAACTTGCATTGTGGTTTATCATTGATAAACAGTTAAATAAAAAGCAGAATGATGTGATGTGCAACTATTTGCCATTTTGAAGTATTATTATTTTTCTTTTATGGTTTCACAGGCGAGAGCCGCAAATGCCACCGCAATTTAAAAAATGATTGATGCGATACTTGCCGCCATGCTACCTTTGACCCCTTAATTGCTACCCTCTTTATCTGCCCTTCACTCCAACGGTCGTAGATTATTCGTTCAACGCCTCTTTATATAGTTTTCTCCATCTTTTCATCCTCCAATCTCTAATTTTCACATCCCTCTGTATGTCCTAAACCGCTTATACTAACAATCCCTATATGTCTCCTCACTCCTTTGCAGTCTGTCCAAGTTCGCATCAACAGTACCATACCTTTCTGTTGGACCCGACAATACATTGGGTCTGTAGGCTTGCGTTTGACTTAGTTTCTAGCCTTATCTCAGTCTCCCACTTTGTGCAATACCTTGAAGCTTTTCCAAATGCATATCTCAGCTTCCCCTGTTTGGCGGATACAGCATTTACAGATGTATTGATATCATCAACTCAGAGAATGTGTTTGGGTGAAGGAGAATGGATGGGTTGAAGATGCTTTATAGATTGGTGCAATCTGCAAGGTCTTCCCACTGATAAATGGCCCACTTTGGGTAGTCAGCTGGCCAATTAGCAACATAAATGATGGGGGTTCAGAGAAGGGTATCGAACGGCACTGTTAATAATTGCACACAACAACAACAGACACTATAGAGGCCCACAGTGGAGGTGTCATAATACCCATATAACCTAGCGGCCAAATGGGGAAATGGTTCCAATCATTTTTCTACCATTCATTTTTCCAATTGGGAATTTTAGAAACACTTAAAATAAGGTCTGTGTTTCATGTAGGCTTACCCTGGCGTTTTGATAATCATGTAAATCTCTCTCGGAGTTGACTTTGTCAATATATTTGCGGCTCTATTTACTCTCAGATTCGAAAATGCTATTTAGCATCAAAGTACAGAAAGAAACTTTTTTATTTTAATCCATTTTAGAATAAGGCTGTAACGTAACAAACTGTGGAAAAAGTGAAGGGGTCTGAATACTTTCCGAATGCACCGTAGACATCATGCAAGACTACAAATACCTGCAAAGCTCCTGCACGTCATCTCTAGCTGTCACCTTTGCTAACAGGTAGTGTGTCAATTTAAAACTTGCACAAGACAGAATTGTCAATTTAAAGAAATGTAGCCAATTGAATCATTATTACATTTAGCTAACATTAGATAGTTAAACCAAGGTAGCAGCGCAGACCAGAAGCAGTGGACTTGTGTGTGTTTGCAGCGGGCAGATGATCTGCTGTAACTCATTCAGAAAGCAGATTGGCATTTCAGATAGATTGGCATTGTTAGATATTATATGCACATTGATAGCTCGCTAGAAAACGTCTTCACTAACTCCTTCACACTTAACATGCGAGGAGAATTTACTAGTGAAATGATCAAGCGATGAAGACCAAGTGAATGGAGAGAATTACATGCCAAAGTATTACTTTGAAGTTTTGTGATTGGTTCACCCAAGTGAGCGTCGTCCCGAAGCTGGGACTTGTTGAACGTCTCGGTTTTCACAGAGCCGTAGGCAGAAATTGACTATTTCTCTTGGCGGGTTTAAATGTACAGCGTTTTTTAACCCCTACCGCTTTCAGTTATAAAGAAAAGACTGTATAAAGAAGACAGTATGGTAAAGACAGCTTTTTGTCTAGATATAAAAGGGATAAAAGATACCTAAGGGGGAGACAACTACCTGTGTCTAACTTTAATTCCATGGTTAGAATTTAAATGCAGCTTTATATCCCCCAAAAGGTTTCCTGCCTTAGGCGATTTTCTCATTCTTGTGCTCATGAAAGTAGTGTTGAATACAAAAGGTCAAGTTGAATATACCAGCATCTGCACACACCACCCACTGTGTCAAGCTTTTACCAGCTGAAAGGTTTTCAAGTGCACTACTCTTTTTAGGTGTAGGTGTATTCCTCACTAGATGTGTTTACCTCCATTGCTATGCATCTACACTGAGTGTACAAAACATTAAGAACACCTTCCTAATATTGAGTTGAAGTGGATTAAACAAGTGACATCAATACCGGATCATAGCTTTCACCTGGTCAGTCTGTCATGGAAAGAGCAGGTGTTCTTAATGTTTTGTACACTCAGTGTATATTATAACATCCTTCTCTGATTAATTCTCCTTTCTCTTCATTTCAGGTTAATGTGGTCCTACTGCAGTGGGTAGCATGGTTCCTACGTATGAAGCGCCCAGGGGAGAGTGATGACCCAGAGCGACCACCCTGCGCCCCCCACCTACGGCGCTGCTCCTCAAGCTCCCAGAGCGGTAGCATCCCTAACCCAACAGACCCCACGCTCCACCCCCAGAACCTGGTCCCTCTCCAGGCTGGCCCCCAGCACGTGGGTCACCCCCATCTTCACGCCCAGTCCAGCGCCAACAACAATGGAAACCTGCTCTACATCGGCTTCCAGAATCTGGACGACCCCCCACTGCTCCCAGATCACATGCAGAGTTACAGCATCTCGGCCGGGCCTCCTCGAGTAGCAGGCAGTCCCCCTCCCCATCTGCCCCCTCCATTCTGCAGCCCTCCACCACCCCCCACCCCCAACGCGGACACCGTGGGCTGCCCTAGCACCATTTCCAGTGGCGGAGTCTTCGGAATGGGGGGTGGAGGACAGTACTCAGCAGGGCGTATAGGCGACCCCCAGCTCCAGGCTATTCTGGAGGAAGTGCGTTACATGGCGGACCGCTTCCGTGAGCAGGATGAGACGGAGAGCGTGGCCGACCAGTGGAAGTTTGCGGCAGCAGTCATCGACCGGCTCTGCCTGGTGGCCTTCAGTGTGTTCAACATCATCTGCACCATCGCCATCCTCATGTCCGCTCCCAACTTTGTGGAGGCCGCCTCCAAGGACTTCTTCTGAGGAAGAAGAGGATGGGGCAGAGGAGGAGGAGATAGACAGAGTGAGAAGATGAGTAGGAGAGAAAGAGCAGGATGTGGAATGATTTGGGGCTCAGTCTAAGAGGGCTTTTGTCGGGGACAACAGACCCCCCTGTCAAGATGAGGGGGGTTCTTTGGAGATGTCTATAGTACATCTCAAGATGGTCTATTGAAGTCTATTAATGACCTCTGATGAAATGGAACAGGATGGGGAGGGATGAGTTTATGGGAGAAGAATCCAAAAAGGCATGGTTCAAGGACTGTAGAGGGTGAAGTCAATTGTATTCAACTATAAGGCTTTCTCAAAGACCTATAAGAAGTGAAGGTGAGCAGGACAGGCAATAAGAAAAGTGGAGTATGGGATAATTCAACCTGAGATTGGAAAGATTCTCTGTAGGGACTGCAGAGAGAGAGAGAGCGAGAGAGCGAGCGAGACAGAGAGCGAGAGCCAGAGAGAGAGAGAGAGAGAGAGAGAGAGAGAGAGAGAGAGAGAGAGAGCGACAGAGAGAGAGAGAGAGCGAGACAGAGCGAGACAGAGAGAGAGAGAGACAGAGAGAGAGAGAGACAGAGAGAGAGAGACAGAGAGGAACATACAGAAATATAGGTCTGTTTGATTTCCTGGCAGAGAAGATAACCCTTCAAGTCCAAGAAAAGGCAAAGAAAGACAGCATCATTTACTGAAAGGGGGACCGGGAGGGGGGGAGAGACTGACTTTTACAAGGAGAGACAACAAGGAATGAGTGTGTGAACAGACAGAGGTATTCTCTGATGACAGCGAAGGAGGGAAGGTCCAACAAACTGAACTGGGCAGTGTTAAAGCGGACACTTAGATCTCCGGGATAAACAGAAGAACATCAGATGAGAGGAATAAAAATAATCTCATTTTTCATTCGGTCTCATTTGTTTCATGGGCATCAAATTGCAAGGTCTTAAATAACATGGGGTATTTTTCGATCGGTTGAAACACTAAATGAAGCCCCATTTCCTTCCCCAGGCCTGATCTGTCAGTGGGCTGTCAGTGTCTACCAGTCTCCTTCAGTGAGCAGCGCTGCTTGTGATTGGGCAACTGCATTTGTGCGTAACCGTCAGTGTAATTGCCAGTAATTGTGTTACAGTGGAGGGTTGATCCAATAATGACCCATCAAACAGTCACCTAATAGAATTTGGCAGGTCCTAATAGAGAAGGCTTATCTCATTGGCTCCAAAGTGAAAGCTTAAAGGAGAATAACTTTTTAAGTGGTCTTTTGGTATTATATTTAATTAGTCTACTGTTGACATAGTCTCAAAATGTTTTGCATGTCAGCAGTCAAGTTTTGAAGATATAGGATTTTCAAGAAGCAATGTCACATCATCATGATGTGGCAAATGACACTTTGAACGTCCAACATGTTGAAAAGTCGACTGCTGACATGCAAAAACATTCGGGACTGTATTAACAGTAGACTAATGAAAACAACACCAGAATATAGTTTGAGTATGTTTCCTATAAGATACTGTATGTGAGGAACGTGAAGGAAAGAGTGAGCCTCAAACCTCAAGATGAACACACAAAATGACTTGATTGGAATGACACAATTGTCATTTTTATATTCCACAATATGGTTGATAATTTATAGGAGTTAAATTTTTCTATATTTTAATTATTTCCAAATTCAAGGTATAGTTACTAAAATATATTTCCTATAGTTATTTTAAAGACCACAGAGAGCTCCTGGAAGATCTCACATCTCTCGCTCCATCTCTTTCTCTCTCTCTATAAACTGACAGATCTCCTCTACTCAGAGAAAACGTCAAGTTGGGAGTAGGCGGACTGACAATCTCTGGCACAAACAAGTATAGAAATATTTCTCATCCCCAAATAAATATATATATATTTCTAATAGCCTTGCCTTCCTTTCCTCAATGGACACTGGTGCTGATATACAGTTGAAGTCGGAAGTTTACATACACTTACAGTGAGGGAAAAAAGTATTTGATCCCCTGCTGATTTTGTACGTTTGCCCACTGACAAAGAAATTATCAGTCTATAATTTTAATGGTAGGTTTATTTGAACAGTGAGAGACAGAATAACAACAAAAAAATCCAGAAAAACGCATGTGAAAAATGTTATAAATTGATTTGTATTTGATTGAGGGAAATAAGTATTTGACCCCTCTGCAAAACAACTTAGTACTTGGTGGCAAAACCCTTGTTGGCAATAACAGAGGTCAGACGTTTCTTGTAGTTGGCCACCAGGTTTGCACACATCTCAGGAGGGATTTTGTCCCACTCCTCTTTGCAGACCTTCTCCAAGTCATTAAGGTTTCGAGGCTGACGTTTGGCAACTCAAACCTTCAGCTCCCTCCACAGATTTTCTATGGGATTAAGGTCTGGAGACTGGCTAGGCCACTCCAGAATCTTAATGTGCTTCTTCTTGAGCCACTCCTTTGTTGCCTTGGCCGTGTGTTTTGGGTCATTGTCATGCTGGAATACCCATCCATGACCCATTTTCAATGCTCTGGCTGAGGGAAAGAGGTTCTCACTCAAGATTTGATGGTACATGGCCCCGTCCATCGTCCCTTTGATGCGGTGAAGTTGTCCTGTCCCCTTAGCAGAAAAACACCCCCAAAGCATAATGTTTCCACCTCCATGTTTGACGGTGGGGATGGTGTTCTTGGGGTCATAGGCAGCATTCCTCCTCCTCCAAACACGGCGAGTTGAGTTGATGCCAAAGAGCTCCATTTTGGTCTCATCTGACCACAACACTTTCACCCAGTTGTCCTGTGAATCATTCAAAGGTTCATTGGCAAACTTCAGACGGGCATGTATATGTGCTTTCTTGAGCAGGGGGACCTTGCGAGCGCTGCAGGATTTCAGTCCTTCACGGCGTAGTGTGTTACCAATTGTTTTCTTGGTGACTATGGTCCCAGCTGCCTTGAGATCATTGACAAGATCCTCCCGTGTAGTTCTGGGCTGATTCCTCACCGTTCTCATGATCATTGCAACTCCACGAGGTGAGATCTTGCATGGAGCCCCAGGCCGAGGGAGATTGACAGTTCTTTTGTGTTTCTTCGAATAATCGCACCAACTGTTGTCACCTTCTCACCAAGCTGCTTGGCGATGGTCTTGTAGCCCATTCCAGCCTTCTGTAGGTCTACAATCTTGTCCCTGACATCCTTGGAGAGCTCTTTGGTCTTAGCCATGGTGGAGAGTTTGGAATCTGATTGATTGATTGCTTCTGTGGGCAGGTGTCTTTTATACAGGTAACAAGCTGAGATTAGGAGCACTCCCTTTAAGAGTGTGCTCCTAATCTCAGCTTGTTACCTGTATAAAAGACACCTGGGAGCCAGAAATCTTTTTGATTGAGAGGGGGTCAAATACTTATTTCCCTCATTAAAATGCAAATCAATTTATAACATTTTTCACATGCGTTTTTCTGGATTTTTGTTGTTGTTATTCTGTCTCTCACTGTTCAAATAAACCTACCATTAAAATGATAGACTAATCATTTCTTTGTCAGTGGGCAAACGTACAAAATCAGCAGGGGATCAAATACTTTTTTGCCTCACTGTAGCTTGGAGTCATTAAAACTAGTTTTTCAACCACTCCACAAATTTCTTGTTAACCAACTATAGTTTTGGCAAGTCGGTTAGGACATCTACTTGTGCATGACACAAGTCATTTTTCCAACAATTGTTTACTGACAGATTATTTCACTTATAATTCACTGTATCACAATTCCAGTGGGTCAGAAGTTTACATACAGTAAGTTGACTGCACCTTTAAACAGCTTGGAAAATTCCAGAAAATGATGTCTTGGCTTAGAAGCTTCTGATAGGCTAATTGACATAATTTGAGTCAATTGGAGGTGTACCTGTGGATGTATTTCAAGGCCTACCTTCAAACTCAGTGCCTCTTTGCTTGACATCATGGGAAAATCAAAAGAAATCATCCAAGACCTTAGAAAGAAATTGTAGACCTCCACAAGTCTGGTTCATCCTTGGGAGCAATTTCCAAACGCCTGAAGGTACAAACACCATGGGACCACGCAGCCGTCATACCGCTCAGGAAGGAGACGCGTTCTGTCTCCTAGAGATGAACGTACTTTGGTGTGAAAAGTGCAAATCAATCCCTGAACAACAGCAAAGGACCTTGTGAAGATGCTGGAGGAAACTGGTACAAAAGTATCTATATCCACAGTAAAACGAGTCCTAAATCGACATAACCTGAAATGCCGCTCAGCAAGGAAAAAGCCACTGCTCCAAAACTGGCCATAAAAAAGCCAGACTACGGTTTGCAACTGCACATGGGGACAAAGATCGTACTTTTTGGAGAAATGTCCTCTGGTCTGATGAAACAAAAATAGAACTGTTTGGCCATAATGACCATTGTTATGTTTGGAGGAAAAAGGGGGACGCTTGCAAGCCGAAGAACACCATCCCAATCGTGAAGCACGGGGGTGGCAGCATCATGTTGTGGGGTGCTTTGCTGCAGGAGGGACTGGTGCACTTCACAAAATAGATGGCATCAAGAGGATGGAAAATTATGTGGATATATTGAAGCAACATCTCAAGACATCAGTCAGAAAGTTAAAGCTTGGTCACAAATGGGTCTTCCAAATGGACAATGACTCCAAGAATACTTCCAAAGTTGTGGAAAAATGGCTTAAGGCCAACAAAGTCAAGGTATTGGAGTGGCCATCACAAAGCCCTGACCTAAATCCTATAGAAAATGTGTGGGCAGAACTGAAAAGGCGTGTGAGAGCAAGGAGGCCTACAAACCTGACTCAGTTACACCAGCTCTGTCAGGAGGAATGGGCCAAAATTCAGCCAACTTATTGTGGGAAGCTTGTGAAAGGCTACCCGAAACATTTGACTGAAGTTAAACAATTTAAAGCAATGCTGCCAAATACTAATTGAGTGTATGTAAACTTCGGACCCACTAGGAATGTGATGAAAGAAGTAAAAGCTGAAATAAATAATTCTCTCTACTATTATTCTGACATTTCACATTCTTAGTGGTGATCCTAACTGACCTAAGACAGGGAATTTTTACTAGGATTAAATGTCAGGAATTGTGAAAAACTGAGTTGAAATATATTTTGCTAAGGTGTATGTAAACTTCCAACTTCAACTGTACAGTTGTGGCCAAAAGTTTTGAGAATGACACAAATATTAATTTCCCAAGTTTGCCGCTTCAGTGTATTTAGATATTTTTGTCAGATGTTACTATGGAATACTGAAGTATAATTACAAGCATTTCATATGTGTCAAAGGCTTTTATTGACATTTACATGAAGTTGATGCAAAGAGCCAATATTTGCAGTGTTGACCCTTCTTTTTCAAGACCTCTGCAATCCACCCTGGCATGCTGTCAATTAACTTCTGGGCCACATCCTGACTGATGGCAGCCCATTCTTGCATCATCAATGCTTGGAGTTTGTCAGAATTTGTGGGTTTTTGTTCACCCGCCTCTTGAGGATTGACCACAAGTTCTCAATGGGATTAAGGCCTGGGGAGTTTCCTGGCCATGGACCCAAAATATTGATGTTTTGTTCCCCGAGCCACTTAGTTATCACTTTTGCCTTATGGCAAGGTGCTCCATCATGCTGGAAAATGCATTGTTCGTCACCAAACTGTTGCTGGATGGTTGGGAGAAGTTGCTCTCGGAGGATGTGTTGGTGCCATTCTTTATTCATGGCTGTGTTCTTAGGAGAGATTGTGAGTGAGCCCACTCCCTTGGCTGAGAAGCAACCCCACGCATGAATAGTCTCAGGATGCTTTACTGTTAGCATGACACAGGGCTGATGGTAGCGCTCACCTTGTCTTCTCCGGACAAGCTTTTTTCCGGATGCCCCAAACAATCGGAAAGGGGATTCATCAGAGAAAATTACTTTACCCCAGTCCTCAGCAGTCCAATCCCTGTACCTTTTGTAGATTATCAGTCTTTTTTTATCAGATGTTTTTCCTGGACAGAAGTGGCTTCTTTGCTGCCCTTCTTGACACCAGGCCAGCCTCCAAAAGTCTTCCCCTCACTGTGCGTGCAGATGCACTCACACCTGCCTGCTGCCATTCCTGAGCAAGCTCTGTACTGGTGGTGCCCCGATCCCGCAGCTGAATCAACTTTAGGAGACGGTCCTGGCGCTTGCTGGGCTTTCTTGGGCACCCTGAAACCTTCTTTACAACAATTGAACCGCTCTCTGTGAAGTTCATGATGATCTGATAAATGGTTGATTCAGGTGCAATCTTACTGGCAGCAATATCCTTGCCTGTGAAGCCCTTTTGTGCAAAGCAATGATGACAGCACGTGTTTCCTTGCAGGTAACCATGGTTGAAAGAGGAGGAACAATTATTCCAAGCACCACCCTCCTTTTGAAGCTTACAGTCTTATATTAATAATCAGCATGACAGAGTGATCTCCAGCCTTGTCCTCATCAACACTCACACCTGTGTTAACGAGAGAATCACCAACATGATGTCAGCTGGTCTTTTTGTGGGAGGGCTGAAATGCAGTGGAAATGTTTTGGGGGGATTCAGTTCATTTCCATGGCAAAGAAGGACTTTCATCTGATCATTCTTCATGACATTCTGGAGTATATGCAAATTGCCATCATACAGAGGCAGCAGACTTCGTAAAAATGAAAATTTGTCATTCTCAAAACTTTTGGCCATGACTGTACATAAGAGAAAAATGACAGTGGGGCAGAGAAAGTGCTGACACGCAGCGTGCGCCGGACAGGGTTTTAATTGATCACATATCCAGGAAGAGAGGGAAGGGAAGGAGGAGGGGGGTTAATGGAGGAGAGAGAGGCCATGCTCGGTAATTCTCTGAATTTATGAGAGAGGACCAGGGGGATAGCCGCTCGACAAAGCAAAACTCAGTCACACAATACACCAGTGTTTCCCAACCCTGGTCCTCGAGTACCCCCCCCCAACAGTACAAATGTTTATTGTAACCCAGGGCAGGTACACCTGATTCAACTTGTCAACTAATCATCAAGCCCTCAATGAGTTGAATGAGGTGTGCTTGTCAAGGGCAACAACGAAACTGTGTACTGTTGGGGGTACTCGAGGACCAGGGTTGGGAAACACTGCATTACACCACAATGCAAAATATGTGGTATATTACAGTGTGGGCCACCTAAGTGTTTTTTTTTGGGTCGCCTAATTCCAAACAGTGTAAACTTAAATAGACTAAAACCAGATGGACCTATATATTTTTTTATATTATAAACTTTGAGAACTAATAAATCACCTAAATAAAAGCTAGACAGTCAGGGAGAATTAAACATTTCAAAACCAATTAATTTAGCAGTATTCATTTTATTATTGTTTGAGCAAAAGAACAGCATTATCCATGTCGAAAATACATATCGTAGCAGGAAATTATACTGCACAAAAATATAAACGCAACATGCAACAAAATGTCAACGATTTTACAGAGTTACAGTTCATATAAAGGAAATCAGTCAATTTAAATAAATTAATTAGGCCCTAATCTATGGATTTCACATGACTGGGCAAAGGTGCAGCCATGTGTGGGAGGGCATAGGCCCACCCACTGGGGAGCCAGGCCCAGCCAATCATAATTCGTTTTTCCCCACAAAAGGGCTTTAATAGAGACAGAAATACTCCTCAGTTTCATCAGCTGTCTGGGTGGCTGGTCTCAGATGATCCCACAGGTGAAGAAGCTGGATGTGGAGGTCCTGGGCGGGCATGGTTACATTGAGGCTGTTTGGACGTACTGCCAAATTCTCTAAAAATGACATTGGAGGCAGCTTATGGTAGAGAAATTTAAATTCAATTCTCTGGCAACAGCTCAGGTGGACATAACCTGCTGTCAGCATGCCAAATCCACGCTCCCTCAAAACTCGAAGAATCTGTGGCATGGTGTGTGACAAAACAGCACATTTTAGAGTGGCCTTTTATTTTCCAACGCACAAGGTGCACTTGTTCAATCAGCTTCTTGATATTCCACACCTGTCAGGTGGATGGATTATCTTGGGAAAAGAGAAATGCTCACAAACAAGGATGTAAACACATTTGTGCATAACATTCGCATATGGAACATTTCCGGAGTCTTATTTCAGCACATGAAACATGGGACCAACACCTTACATGTTAAGTTTATATTTTTGTTCAGTATATACACTACCGGTCAAACGTTTTAGAACACCTACTCATTCAAGGGTTTTTCTTTATTTTTACTAATTTTCTACATTGTAGAATAATAGTGAAGACCTCAAAACTATGACATAACACATATGGAATCATGTAGTAACCAAAGTGTTAAACATATCCAAATATATTTTATATTTGATATTCTTGAAATAGCCACCTGTTGCCTTCATGACAGCTTTGCACACTCTTGGCATTCTCTCAACCAGCTTCCTGAGGTAGTCACCTGGAATGCATTTCACTTAACAGGTGTGCCTTGTTAAAAGTTAATTTGTGGAATTTCTTACCTTCTTAATACGTTTGAGCCAATCAGTCAAATCAAAAATCAAATAAAATTTTATTTGTCACATACACATGGTTAGCAGATGTTAATGTGAGTGTAGCGAAATGATTGTGCTTCTAGTTCCGACCATGCAGTAATATCTAACATGTAATCTAACAAAATCACAACTACCTTATACACACAAGAGTAAAGGAAGAATATGAGTATGTACACATAAATATATGGATGAGCGATAGCTGACCGGCATAGGCAAGATGCAGTAGATGGTATGGAGTACAGTATATACATATGGAGATGAGCAATGTAGGATATGTAAACATTATATCAATGGCATCGTTTAAAGTGGCTAGTGATACATTTATTTCATCCAATTATAATTATTAAAGTGGCTAGAGATTTGAGTCGATGGCCAAACGGCATAGGTAAGATTCAGTAGATGGTTTAGAGTACAGTGTATAAATTTGATATGAGTAATGTCGGATATGTAAACATTATATACAAAATTGTTTAAAGTGGCTAGTGATACATTTGTTACATCCAAAGTGGCTAGAGGTTTAAGTCAGTATGTTGGCAGCAGCCACTCAATGTTAGTGATGGCTGTTTAACAGTCTGATGGCCTTGAGGTAGAAGCTGTTTTTCAGTCTCTCGGTCCCAGCTTTGATGCACCTGTACTGACCTCGCCTTCTGGATGATAGCGGGGTGAACAGGCAGTGGCTCGGGTGGTTGTTGTCCTTGATGATATTTTTGGCCTTCCTGTGACATCGGGTGGTGTAGGTGTCCTGAAGGGCAGGTAGTTTACCCCCGGTGATGCGTTGTGCAGTCCTCACAGTTGTTGGCGGAGCAGTTGCCATACCAGGCGGTGATACAGCCCGACAGGATGCTCGCGATTGTGCATCTGTAGAAGTTGGTGAGTGATTTTGGTGACAAGCCGAATTTCTTCAGCCTGCTGAGGTTGAAGAGGCGCTGTTGCGCCTTCTTCACCACGCTGTCTGTGTGGGTGGACCAATTCAGTTTGTCCGTGATGTGTATGCCGAGGAACTTAACTTTCCACCTTCTCCACTACTGTCCCGTCGATGTGGATAGAGGGGTGCTCCCTCTCCTGTTTCCTGAAGTCCACGACCATCTCCTTTGTTTTGTTGACGTTGAGTGAGAGGTTATTTTCCTGACAACACACTCCGAGGGCCCTCACCTCCTCCCTGTAGGCAGTCTCGTCGCTGTTGGTAATCAAGCCTAACACTGTAGTGTCGTCAGCATACTTGATGATTGAGTTGGATGCGTGCTTGGCCACGCAGTCATGGGTAAACAGGGAGTACAAGAGAGGGCTGAGAACGCACCCTTGTGGGGCCCCAGTGTTGAGGATCAGCGGGGTGGAGATGATGTTTCCTACCCTCACCACCTGGGGCCGGCCCGTCAGGAAGTCCAGGACCCAGTTGCACAGGGCTGGGTCGAGACCTAGGGTCTCGAGCTTAATGACGAGCTTGGAGGGAACTATGGTGTTAAATGCTGAGCTGTAGTCGATGAACAGCATTCTTACATAGGTATTCCTCTTGTCCAGATGGGTTAGGACAGTTTGTTTCTGTCGGCGCGATGCGTGGAGAAACCAGGTGGCTGTACCGACTCTGATAACGTGTCCTGAGTGAGCCATGTTTCCGTGAAGCAAAGAATGTTGCAGTCGCCGATGTCTCTCTGGAAGGCAACTCTTGCTCGTATTTCATCCACTTTGTTGTCCAGAGACTGGACATTGGCAAGTAAAATACTCTGGAGAGGTGCTCGATGTGTCCGTCTATGTAGCTTGACCAGAAGACCGCCGAGGTGTGTTGTGACGAGGGGGGTATACAGAAGATGGTCTTTTAGCAAATAGGGCTAAGTCCATATTATGGCGAGAACAGCTCAAATAAGCAAAAAGAAACGACAGTCCATCATTACTTTAAGACATGAAGGTCAGGTAATACGGAACATTAAGAACTTTGAAAGTTTCTTCAAGTGCAGTTGCAAAAATCATCAAGCACTATGATGAAACTGGCTCTCATAAGGACTGCCACAAGAATGGAAGATCCAGAGTTACCTCTGCTGCAGAGGATCAGTTCATTAGAGTTACCAGCCTCAGAAATTGCAGCCCAAATAAATGCTTCATCAACTGATCAGAGGAGACTGTGTGAATCAGGCCTTCATGGTCAAATTGCTGCAAAGAAACCACTAGTAAAGGACACCAATAATAAGAAAATACTTGCTTGGGCCAAGAAACACGAGTAACGGACATTAGACCGGACTAACTCTGGCCTTTGGTGTGGAGTCCAAATTGGAGATTTTTTGTTCCTACCGCCGTGTGGGTAAACGGATGATCTCTGCATGTGTGGTTCCCACCGTAAAGCATGGAAGAGGTGGTGTTATGGTGCTTTGCTGGTGACAGTGATTTATTTAGAATTCAAGGCACACTAAACCAGCATGGCTACCACAGCATTCTGCAGTGATACGCCATCCGTTATGGTTTGGGCTTAGTGGGACTATCATTTGTTTTTCAACAGGACAATGACCCAACACACTTTCCAGCTGTGTAAGGGCTATTGTACCAAGAAGGAGAATGATGGAGTGCTGCATCAGATGACCTGGCTTCCACAATCCCCCGACCTCAACCAAATTGAGATGGTTTGGGATGAGTCGGACTGGAAAAGAAGCCAACAAGTGCTCAGCATATGTGGGAACTCCTTCAAGACTGTTGGAAATGCATTCCAGCTGGGTGAGAGAATGCCAAGAGTGTGCAAAGCAAAAGGGTGGCTATTTGAAGAATCTCAAATCCAAAATAATTGTGTAACACTTTTTTGGTTACTACATGATTCCATGTGTGTTATTTCATAGTTTTGATGTCCACTATTATTCTACAATGTAGAACAGAGAAAATAAAGAAAAACCCTTGAATGAGTAGTTGTTCTGAAACTTTTGACCAGTAGTGTGTGTACATCCCCCTCTCTCTCAGGGTGTGGTCAGTGTTTGCGCTTCAGTGTGTTAGACGGATGGAGGGGCTGTTCTTGTACTGTAGTCTCGCTCTCTCTCTCAGCAAGTGTAGCCAATGCACTCTCCACACCGAGAGACATTTCTCCAGATGGCCAATTGAAGAGCACCCGGCTGGAAACATTACCCCCTCAGACTGTTTGAGTATGTGTGAATTTCTCACTGCAATTTTTCATTAAAATATACATTACTGCAGAGCACATGCCTGAGGCTGACATACACCAGTCACACACACACACACACACACACACACACACACACACACCTGTTAATGCTGAATAAAGGCATGTAGGTCAACATCCATATAAAAAAATAAAAAAATACAGCCTCTCAGAACCCCCCCTCCCTACCGTTTGCTCTGTTTCCCACAACATATATTCCCGATGTGCGGCCGATCAATACCTTTTAATTACTGGTCGGCCAGGAGCGCTGGTCGATAGAGCTGATGTAAAGCAGAGTGAGAGAGACAGAAAGAAAAGAGAGAGAAGGGAGAGCGAGAGGCAGAGACCTGCTCCGGACCATGATTGATGCCCGTACCCGCCTGGTAGCACCTGGGGACAGCCTTGATTAAATATGCGTCCCAAATGGTACCCTACATCCTATTTGGGCCCATATGGCTCCGGTCAAAAGCAGTGCACTATAGGGAACAGCGTGCCATTTAGGACGTAGACTAAGCCTGCCAAGTCACATTCACTCACCATGCTGACTGTCATTCAGCTGTCCCAAACCTCTGCGGTCACAAGGTTAAGTGGCCAGCTGGTTGTGGGCGTTTAGTGGGCCAATGAGGGTACTCTAGTCTGGTTGTAAATCAAGGTTGGACAGTTTGAGGTGGACCAAAACATGGGTCAGTTGACTTTTATACTGGGTCTTTATTGATTAAGTCCGGAACATGGACTTGGAGATAGAGAGAGTCACCTGGAACAGCTAGGTTGGCCAGGGTTCGAAGTGCACGTGGGTTGAATTAAATTGTAGCTCAGACTTCCATGATTAATGGAAGAAAAATAAGAGAATCAATTAACATAAGTTCATGAACAATGTTGAACTGAAGACAAAAGTACCTTTAATCACTAGTGCGATTAACTGACATTTTCGTTATTAAATAAATAATTGACTGGTCTGTTAAATTATTTGAATTCCATTCAATGCACACATTGCGTAGTTTCTCTAGACTAATCCGATCAAGCCCGAACTGTGCGATGTAGAAGGGAGTTGTAGTTAGCAACAGGCCAATATTCTACATAGTTTAGCATAGAAAACGTGGTTATTAACTACAATGACCATAATCCATTGTGCGCCTACTTGTTCGGTCTGTTTCTTTTGCGACTACTACATAAGAGACAGAAGAATGCGCGATCCAGAGTGATAGTGAGCAGTTGCTCGTGAGGTATCTCTAGCTGAAAATACATGATTTAAGTGATCGTTGGCATTCAGCAGTCATAAAAGTATGCCTTATTTACTTTGAAGAACTACTAAAGTAGTAATTTTGCCAGACATAGGCAGGTCTAGAGAGATTAGATGATAATATACACAACTGAAATATTTAATCAAAGTAACGTGAATAAATGGTAATAAGTAATGGGAAGACACTACCATCATGAGACTTGTATTCATTGTTATATTTTGTTACAGCATTCAACCCACATGATGCAGTGATTTAAAAAAAATAATTGTTTATACCGACCTCAAAAAGCACTAGTCGCTCAGCACTATGAATCACTGCTAACCTAAAAATGTACTATCAGGTAAATGGTAGCTATGTAATTCCCTATATAGTGCAATACTTTTAACGAGGGCCCATTTAGGCTCTGGTCAAAAGTAGTGCAAAATGGCTGTTTAGACACGCAACCCAATTCTGATCATTTGCCCAATTATTGTCAAAAGATCAGAATTGGCCAGTCTGTGTAAACACAGGGAATAAGGGTGCCATTTGGGACTCAACAGGGGACTTTATTGGGGCCCATTACCACTGGGGTGCCAGGTTTGACATACAGCTGCAGCCTCTCAATTAGAGCCGCACTGCTGACTGCTCTAATCTTCGATTGGCCCCTGAGCCCTATATAAATTTACCTGAACAAACCAAATTCCTCTACCACGATGGGAAATCTAAATAAGCCATTTGTTAAGGCTAAGGGGGAGCGAGCAATTAAGGATCACATGAGCAATTCTGGATCATTTGTGTAACTGTTTTCTTTTTTGTAAGACTCCAGTTCATCTGTGCTTGTGCTAGGCCTAACAAGCAGCCCTAAGTCATAGCGCCATCACAGAAACATGGTAATGTATGACTGACTGCACAATGACCGTATAAGACCTTTGCAGGGAGTGCCCATCGAAACTAACTTTTGTCAGTGTTCCCTACTATAGGTTTTTTAGGGAACTATTCTGACCGTTTTTTGAAAGAGCAATCAACAGTCAGAAAAGTTTGTCATCCCCAATACTAGCCAAATAATTACAATTTTGCCCAAAATAAAATAAATATATAAGGTCCTACTGGGCTAAAGATGGACCAGCCCATCTGTCATTTTCCAGAATTGCCCTTCGGCCAGTCCATCCCTGCCCAGGAGTGTAATGAAGACTTCACAGGAGCAGAACCCAGACATCAGTGATATCCCTGTGGAGAATAACGATCCATGCTTTTCTAAGCACCACATTCAGCATGCAAGTGTGTGTGCGCGCGCGACCACAAACAATTGGTCTTTGCCCTAGGGATGAACAGGAAAAAAGTACTGTAAAAACATTGAATACAATTTTTCTTCCATATATAATTTTATTTAAAATACTGTTACAATGTTTTACTCTACATGACATTTCCAAACCTGTAATATTTTTTCCTTTTTATACTGGTTATTAAACCTTCACTTATTTTAAGATCTAAAACTTTTCATTTTGTGTTTCAGTATCAGTTGTTAATTCATGTTTTTAGTTTGATGAGTAAATGTAACACTGCTTGACTTCCAAAACTTGACTCTATGTATATTTTAGTTAACTCTTGCTTCTCCAAATACCCTACAGTGGCACTAGGACACTACACTATGATTTCCCACAGCTTTAATAATTTGATGAAATAAATTAAAGAGAGAGAGAGAGAGACAGAGAGAGACAGAGAGAGACAGAGAGAGACAGAGACAGAGACAGAGACAGACAGAGAGAGAGAGAGAGAATTTTTATCCAAAGGACATTTTTAGGAATCATTTACAAGTTATGCCGAAGACAAAATATAAAACATGTCTAGGTTTTAATGTTGCCTACTGTACTTGCCATGGAACAAAAGCCCTGCTCATCTGAAATGTAAAGAACAGAAATCCATGTTTTACCTACACAAAGAAGGGTAACAGTCGGAAAACAGAACTTACACCTCCATGTTAGTTAGTCGTTTAGAATGCTTAGCTCAAGTGTTAAGAAGCGTGTGCTATCCTTTAATGCCGGGGTGCTTTCAACAGAGCAAAACATTTTGGAACATTCAGATATGAAAACACAGTATGTAGAAAAAAACACCCCTTTCCGACATGAAAGACCTTTTGAAATACATTCGATCGGGGAGACATGATCACTCTGACAACTGACATTATAGAGATGCAGCAAAGTACGCACAGGTGACTAGCGTTATTATAGCTCAAAAGACAACATCTTAGCATCCCCGGCATCTCACTGGCTCCAACTCCCTGTAACCATGACGATGGACCACTGACAACTAGGACACCCCACTCCACATACAAGTGTGTGCACCTGTGTATGTGAATTTGTATGCATGCGCCCCTGTATCTCCAGAGTATGAGAGCCAACAGACAGCACCTGCTACAGCCTAGGGACGTAAACCCAAGTCTGTCAAATGCTTTTTTTTCTTTTCTCCCCCCCTCACAAGAACAGATACCATCGCGACGACATCAAACATTAAAGAACATTAACATGAATACGTTATAAGGGTGAGTGAGTCGGTTACGCGGTCTGGGGCGAGACTGGGCATGCTCACACAGCGCAGTGCCGCTAAGGCAACCACATCTAGTCTGATGGCAGACCAACCTGGAGCGGAAGAATGGAATACTGGTACGCAGAATGTATGCGCGCACTCACACCTGCTCATTGTCCCTCTCCCCCCCTCTCAAAAATCACACACACACGTTCTGGTAGAGCATCTGCTATCTTTATGTCATCCATCTCTAAATTGCCTATTACCCTGGCTGTCAAAACGAATAGGCAGCACCTCAATTGCACATCTTCAGCACTTCTTTCAGAACGCAGCTGTGGTGTTTATACAACGGAAATGCTAGTGTATCGTTTGTCATTGGTTATTCTCCTTTCGGAAGACAAGCAGTGCAGAACCATTCCATTAAGAGTGGTAAAACGTTACACCTGTCAAACTTCAGTAATATCCTTTATTTCAACATCGTTTCGGCTACAGAGAGGGAGGAGAGCGAGGGGCTGAGGCATGGAAGAGGTGTGAGCTAACCTTACACAGCTCGAAAAGGCTGCAAGGCAGTGCTCACTAGGGGAGGGGAAATGCCTCCCATCCATCTATCTGCACAGCTGTCACCCTGCACAACCCTCTCTGGGTCGCGTCCCAAGTGGCACCGTATCGCCTAAGAGGTGCACTACATCAGGAATATGGTGCCATTTGGGACGCCGCCCTGGTCTTTATCTGCTGCCTCACAACCTAAAACCCCCATATGCCACATCCTAATCAAGCCTACCGCCTTAACAATACTGAGGGTAACACTGGGGTGTATTCATTACGGAGACAGTTTCCAAACCAAAACAGAGAAAGTATATAGATAGAGAGATATAGATCTCTTTATCTCCATCTACCAAATTCAGATAGGTCCCTCCCAGTTTCATTCCGTTTAAGACCGGTTTTGCAACAGAATCGGCGTAATGAATATGCCCCTGGAGACGCACGCTCACACCACCTTAATACTGGGACCGTTTGGTTAGACAAGGTGTAATGAGGGGCAGAGAGACAACATGCATCATAACTGTGGCTATGGTCCCACTTATACGCAGACACACGCGTACACTGGTGCACACACACGGTTAATAGTCAAACTGTAGAGCAGTAACTTAGTGGTTGATTTACAGATCCCAGCGGAGCAATCTCTGTCATGTCTGCTCAATACTGACTCAGTAGTACATAGTACTTTAGTACTCTACCGCTCTCTGCTGGCTGCGATAGGCACCCGACACACTGTACTTCCATCCCTGTCTGTTTGTTGATCAATACTCAGAGTGGGGGAAATATTAGCTGGTTTCTAGTTTCTCTGAACGTTTAGTTCACAAGGTCAAACCCCGACTTCCTTCAATAGATGGCAACACCACTTTGACGACAAAAACACCATTTTACCTCCGAACCTGGGAGTTTCTGCTGAATCACCACAAACATTTGAAGGCGATAAAATGTTCACTCTTTCGGTGGTCAACTGCCAACAGACGTCAGTCTAGACTCGAGTGTGTTAGAGAAGTTAGAACGTGTGAAAAATAGAGCAAGGATGAGAAGCCGCGGAAGCTTTCCACACGGTTAGAATAAGGAATTAGTTGAGCTCTTATATTAATATATCACTTTAGCAGGTTTTTCTAAAACCTAGCTGCATTGTTTTTATGAACGACACACAATAACCCTTTGCATCTCCAGTCAGTTACTTTTGTTTCCTAAGCTTTTGAAAAGCATAAGCTGGTTCCCAAAAAGTTAGTAGACATGCTGACTAACGGCGAGTACTATAGGCTATAAAAATAGAGAGAGTTGCACACACATATAGATAAGCTGCCAGTCATTTGTTAGGTAAACCACACAACTAATTACTGGCAGCTTATATTGTCCAACACTTTTTTTTATAGCCTACAGGTTTTGACAGATAACTTTTTGTTTCTTACCCCCCTTATCCAGAAAACATAATCCATCCGATAATGTCCAGCATCATGGAAAACCATCGCCAGTGACAATGGTGTCCCGCCCACCCACCATCTATTTTGTTTCCCGCCATGTCAGCTTGTAGTTCAGTAGACCAGAGGCACATTGAAAGCATTGGCCTGGATCAAACGTGTGGCAGAGCTGGCCTGTCACAATCACGTCGCAGATGTCGGCTGGCTTCCTCGCTGGCGCTTCATCAGTTGATCGCATCAAGGAGTTCCCTTCGTCCAATGGTGCCGCAGGCTGCTGTGAACCTTGACCAATCGAACTGTACTGTTCGGTTTCCTCAACCAGTGGGGTGGCAGAACTCAGCTGGTGTCCCGGCCCATGTCGGACGGGTGATGCATGGAGGAAAAAGTACATGCTATTCTATGAACATCTAGTAATGACATTAATGTTTGTTTTCCTTCATTGCTCGTCGTCTATCTGAGAATTCCTGGGTTTGTGTGATTTTAAAATCAGTTTCCAGTTGTCATTTGGGGAGTTGATAGCCTAAGTTCTCTTAGTTTTCATGTTTCTTTTGCAGATGTCAATCTCGGTTGTGATGGCGTGAGTGGACCGATTCTGGTTCTGGTGCTGGGAGTATTTAGGATGTGGCGATCTCACCCCCTAGATGGCGCCATCCCTTCTGTGTCTCCAGAGCAGGGAGATATTCTAGAATAGAGAGAAGGTTCAAGACACCAAACTCAACCACTTTCCCTTCCTGACAGTGAAGCTGCAGACGTAACAAACAGAGCAGACACAGTGTCCAGTGTCCACTCTACACTTCTGCTTTTGCCTTTGCTGGTTACTTGCTGCCCTTTACCTTTCCTGTTTATTCGCTGTTTCTCTTTCTTTTGCTATTCACATTCCTTTGCTCTTCACTTGTCTTTACTGTTAATGTGCCTTTACTGGTCACTTTCCATTTGCCATTCATATTACTTTGCGGTTCATTGATCTTTGCTGTATGACAGTCTCCCACAGGGTTAATACCTGTCAGTCTGGGTTTATTCATCTTTGTGCCTGGGAAGGAAGTGACCTTGATATGGACCACATGGATGCTGTTCTTTGATGCTCATAAGCATACACCTATATATGTGCTCCTGTACACCTCGCCTCAGGAGACGGTCAACTTTGTTCTGTTCTCACTCATTCTTACCTACTGGGAATATTGGACGGGGGTGCTTTAAGCTTTCATGTCACTGAGTATAGTGGACTGTTAAAACTCGTCAAATGAGTAGCCTCTTATCAGCAGCATTGTGAAGGGTTCATGTGGTTTGTTGGACAACGAGGCTTTCCAGAGCACACTTACCGTTGTTACTGCAGTTCTGGTTGTCTTTGTCAGAGGCTTCCTCTTCCACCTAACATGTGGAGAGGGAAAGGAGAAAGAGTTTTAGAAAAGAACCATTGGCGGAGAGAGAGGAAAATGGACACTTAAGAGTACCTAATGATGTAAAATCCATTGTCTAAAACTCTTACAATGGTGAGGGCTGTAGGTAGCCTAGCAGTTAGAGCGTTGGGCCAGAAACTATGGTTGCTGGTTCAAATACCTGAGCCGACAAGGTAAAAAAAAAAGATATCTGTCAATGTCGCCTTGAGCAAGGCACTTAACCCTAATTTGTTTCAGGGGCGCCATACTACTATGGCTGACCCTGTAAAACAACGCATTTCAATTCACATATCCGGTGTGACAATAAAACATGTATTTTTTTATTTAAACAACATTGTAAGACAATCATTTTCAGGAGTTGTTCTGCCATTCTAATCTTTGGGTGGGTCGCTTAAGTCAAAACAGTAAAAAAAACAAAATATATAAAAAAGATAAAGTATGTAGAAAAGATAATGGACCAATATATTTTTTTATACTACAATCTTTAAGAACTAATAATCACCAACAAAAAAGCTAGACAGTCAGGGAGAAAAAAATAAAAAAATAAATAAATGAATTGAGCAGTATTAACTTTGTTTTTATGTTAGATCAAAAGAACACTATTAGCCATGGCAAAATGCATAGAATTGCAGGAAACTAGCTTTAAAAGTAGGGATGTTAAAGGTTGACCGGTCATGCTCATCAGTCTGTAGGTCATTTGCATAATTTAGTGAAATTAAATAGCTTATCACCTGTCAGCCAGCGTGAGAGCACCTTAAAAAGCTGGTAGTGAAACATGCTTTTATAATTTAGTTTTTATTTAACCTTTATTTAACTAGGTAAGTCAGTTAAGAACACATTCTTATTTACAATGACGGCCTAGGAACAGTGGGTTAACTGCCTTGTTCAGGGGCAGAACGACAGATTATTACCTTGTTAGTTTGGGGATTTAATCCAGCAACCTTTCGGTTACTGGCCCAACGCTTTAACCACTAGGCTACCTGACGCCCGATCCGATAAATATAAGCCCAGTCATTGTGCAAAAAAGAGCAATTTTAAATGCAATTGCCTGCAAAAATGGCACGATTAAAAATAGCTACTATTTTTATTTCTCAATCTCAACTCTTAAATGAAGCGCACCTCCCATTCAAGTGCATTGGCTATTGTCAACGGTAGGCAGGCTATCAGCGCGATACCCACCACTTTGCAACTTGAGCTTCAGGTAGTATAATGGTTTGAAACCTGACATTTTTACTTTACTTTAAATAATTAGGCATATTTTACCTTGCTTCAAAGTAGCCTATGAAAATCCAACCATAAAAAGGCAATTCATTTTATAAAGACACTACTGCTCTATTGGTTTTCATATAGACTTTCTTTTGTTGTCCAGAAGCAAAAAAGGCAGAATCCTAGTCATAGCTCCGTAATTTTAATCAGCATATCAAATGCGCGACCCGGGCTGGCAAAACTCTGGATCATTGTTACTCTAATTTCCGCGACCCATACAAAGCCCTCCCTCGCCCTCCTTTCGGCAAATCTGACCACGACTCCATTTTGTTGCTCCCAGCCTATAGACAGAAACTAAAACAGGAAAGGCCCGTGCTCAGGTCTGTTCAACGCTGGTCCGACCAATCTTTAATTTTATTTTACCTTTATTTAACTAGGCAAGTCAGTTAAGAACAAATTATTATTTGCAATGACATCCTAGGAACAGTGGGTTAACTGCATTGTTCAGGGGCAGATCGACAGATTTTTACCTTGTCAGCTCAGGGATTTTATCTTGCAACCTTTTGGTTACTAGTCCAATGCTCTAACCACTAGGCTACCTGCCGCCATCTGATTCCACGCTTCATGATTGCCTCGATCACGTGGACTGGGATATGTTCCAGATAGCATCGGACAATAACATTGATGTATACGCTGATTCGATGAGCGAGTTTATTAGCAAGTGCATCGGTGATGTGGTACCCACGGTGACTATTAAATCCTTCCCCAACCAGAAACCGTGGATTGATGGCAGCGTTCGCGCAAAACTGAAAGCGCAAACCACTGCTTTTAATCATGGCAAGGCGACCGGAAACATGTCCGAATACAAACAAACAGTGTAGCTATTCCCTCCGCAAGGCAATCAAGCAAGCTAAGCGTCAGTATAGAGACAAAGTAGAGTCGCACTTCAACAGCTCAGACATGAGACGTATGTGACAGGGTCTACCAGCCCCGTCGCGGACACCGATGTCTTGCTCCCAGACAAACTAAACAACTTCTTCTTTGCTCGCTTTGACGACAATAGTCTCACTTGACAGGGCCCGCTACCAAGACCTGCGGGCTCTCCTTCACCACAGCCAACGTGAGTAAAACATTTAAACATGTTAACCCTCGCAAGGCTGCCGGCCCAGACGGCATCCCTAGCCGCGTCCTCAGAGCATGCGCAGACCAGCTGGCTGGTGTGTTTACGGACATATTCAATCAATCCATATCCCAGTCTGCTGTTCCCACATGCTTCAAGAGGGCCACCATTGTTCCTGTTCCCAAGAAAGCTAAGGTAACTGAGCTAAACGACTATCGCCCCATAGCACTCACTTCGGTCATCATGAAGTGCTTTGAGAGACTAGTCAAGGATCATATCACCTCCACCCTACCTGACACCCTAGACCCACTCCAATTTGCTCACCCAATAGGTCCACAGACGACGCAATCGCAATCACACTGCCCTAACCCATCTGGACAAGAGGAATGCCTATGTAAGAATGCTGTTTATCGATTACAGCTCAGCATTTAACACCTTAGTACCCTACAAACTCATCAATAAGCTCGAGACCCTGGGTCTCGACCCCGCCCTGTGCAACTGGGTCTTGGACTTTGACGGGCCGCCCCCAGGTGGTGAGGTTAGGAAACAACATCTCCACCCCACTGATCCTCAACACTTTGGCCCCACAAGGGTGCGTCCTCAACTCTCTCCTGTACTCCCTGTTCACCCATGACTGCGTGGCCATGCATGCCTCCAACTCAATCATCAAGTTTGCAGATGACACTACAGTGGTAGGCTTGATTACCAACAACGATGAGACGGCCTACAGGGAGGAGGTGAGGGCCCTCGGTGTGTGGTGTCAGAAAAATAACCGCTCACTCAACGTCAACAAAACAAAGGAGACGATTGCGGACTTCAGGAAACAGCAGAGGGAGCACCCCTCTATCCACATCGACGGGACAGTAGTGGAGAAGGTGGAAAGTTAAGTTCCTCAGTGTACACGTCACGGACAAACTGAAATGGTCCACCCACACAGACAGCGTGGTGAAGAAGCGCAACAGCGCCTCTTCAACCTCAGGAGGCTGAAGAAAATTTGTCTTGTCACTAAAAACACTCAAACTTCTACAGATGCACAATCGAGAGCATCCTGT
Source organism: Brachymystax lenok tsinlingensis (assembly GCA_030435695.1). Lineage (NCBI taxonomy): Eukaryota > Metazoa > Chordata > Actinopteri > Salmoniformes > Salmonidae > Brachymystax > Brachymystax lenok. The sequence continues at coordinate 36,807,835 of CM059799.1, forward strand.
CGGGCTGTATCACCGCCTGGTACAGCAACTGCTCCGCCCACAACCCTAAGGCTCTCCAAAGGGTAGTGAGGTCTGCACAACGCATCACCGGGGGCAAACTACCTGCCCTCCAGGACAACAACTACCCGAGCCACTGCCTGTTCACCCAGCTATCATCCAGGAGGCGAGGTCAGTACAGGTACATCAAAGCTGGGACCGAGAGACTGAAAAACAGCCATCACTAACATTGAGTGGCTGCTGCCAATATAGACTCAAATCTCTTGCCACTTTAATAATTAAAATTGGATGTAATAAATGCATCACTAGTAACTTAGACAATGCCACTTTATATAATGTTTACATATCCTACATTACTCATCTCATATGTATATACCGTACTCTATACCATCTACTGCATCTTGCCTATGCCGGTCAGCCATCGCTCATCCATATATTTATATGTACATACTCGTATTTATTCCTTTACACTTGTGTGTATAAGGTAGTTTTGAAATTGTTAGATTACTTGTTAGATATTACTGCACGGTCGGAACTAGAAGCACAAGCATTTTGCTACACTCGCATTAACATCTGCTAACCATGTGTATGTGACCAATACAATTTGATTTGCAACCCATCCTAGGTGTTGCTATTAGATTCCCCATCTTTCTAAGTTTCTAACAGAGATGTTCATCTCTGTCACATATGGAACAGCTCACATTAGGTATGCTATTTAAGAATTGCATTTTGGTAAATGTTTGAAAATTAAGTTTTATTATCTGCTTCATTACAGGAGTAGCATGTTCAATAATAGGCTATACACTTTTGACTGTAAGACGATAGGCTTGCTATTGTTGCATGTTTCCATTAAGTTCGTAATGAAAAAAAAATCTGTTCCTTGTATGCATACATAGTATTTTCAGTTGGTCACATAATTTTACTGTTTGGGAAAAATGTAACCGTTTGTTGACCGGTTAATAGGGGCCCTTGTCAAACGTAGTGCACTATAAAGAGAATAAGGTGCCATTTGGGATACAGCCAATTAGTTGTGTATTGGAGGAGAAGGAAGGGTGTGACTCTTACCCGTTTCCTCCACTTGAGCTCACAGAAGACCCTCTCGAAGCACTCATGCATGTAGTTGAACTGGGGAGAGATGACAAACACACTTTGTTAGAATGAACTGTTCTACATACACTTAAAAATATAAAACCGCAAGTTACACCATGCCCAAACCGTGCGCAAATAGATTCCCCCCCTCCCACACCAAACGCGATCTCGACACGCAGGTTGAAATATCAAAACAAACTCTGAACCAATTATATTAATTTGGGGACAAGTCAAAAAGCATTAAACATTTGTTGCAATTTAGCTAGGTAGATTGCAGTTGCTAGCTAATTTGTCCTATTTAGCTAGCTTGAGGTTAACTAATTTGTCTTGGGATAAATACATTGGGTTGTTATTTTACCTGAAATGCACAAGGTCCTCTACTCCGACAATTAATCCACACATAAAACGGTCAACCCGAATCGTTTCTAGTGCTCATTGGCGCACACGAGCAATGTGGGTGCAATGATTGATTGAATAACGTGTACAAAATAAAATGTGTAAATAAATAAATAAATAAATTAGGCCCTTGTCTATGGATTTCACATTACTGGGAATACAGATATGTATCTGTTGGTCACAGATACCTTAAAAACCATGTTGGGCCGTGGATCAGAAAACCAGTCAGTGTCTGGTGTGACCACCATTTGCCTCATGCAGCGTGACATCTCCTTCGCATAGAGGTGATCAGGCTGTTCATTGGAATGTTCTCCCACTCCTCTTCAATGTCTGTGCGAAGTTGCTGGACATTGGCAGGAACTGGAACACACTGTCGTACAGGTCGATCCAGAGCATCCCAAACATGCTCAATGGGTGACATGTCTGGCGTGTATTAAGGCCATGGAAGAACTGGGACATTGAGCTTCCAGGAATTTCGTACAGATCCTTGCGATATGCTGTATGCTGAAACATGAGGTGATGGCGGCGGAAGAATGGCACGACAATGGGCCTCAGGATCTTGCCACGGTATTTCTGTGCATTAAAATTGCCATCAATAAAATGCAATTGTTTTTGTTGTCCGTAGCTTATGCCTGCCCATACCATAACCCCACCATCGTGCACTCTGTTCACAACGTTGACATCACACTTCTCCAGCGTGCCAGTGGCCATCGAAGGTGAGCATTTGCCCACTGAAGTCGGTTACGACATCAAACTGCAGTCAGGTCAAGACCCCGGTGAGGACGACGAGCACGCAGATGAGCTTCCCTGAGATGATTTCTGACAGTTTGTGCAGAAATACTTTGTTTGTTTCATCAGCTGTCTGGGTGGCTAGATCGTCTAGCTGTCTGGTCTCAGACGATCCAGCATTTGAAGAAGTCGGATGTGGAAATCCTAGGCTGGCGTGGTTACACATGGTCTGCGGTTGTGATGTCAGTTGGACGTACTGCCAAATTCTCTAAAACATCGGAGGCAGCTTATGGTAGAGAAGTGAACAATTAATTCTCTCGCAACAGCTCTGGTGAACATTCAGTCAGCATGCAAATTGCATTCTTGCTCAAAACTTGAGACAAATGTGGCATTGTGTTGTGTGACAAAACTGCACATTTTAGAGTGGCCTTTTTAGAGTGGCGGTTTAATCAGCTTCTTAATATGCCACTCCTGTCATGTGGATGGATTATCTTGGCAAAGGAGAAATGCTCATTGATGGCTGAATATATTAAAGCAGTGATTTATGAGAGCTGTCCTAGTGTATTTTGTCTGTTTATTGTGTATTGTAAACTCACGTATGGTGTGAAGATCTTGACCCAGCGAGGTTTCTTCTCCCCTCTGGCGTACTCAAAGCAGAACGCCATGCCCTCCTCGTCAGTGTCCCAGCGCTGCATCTCCACCCACTCAAACGATATCACCTGGTTCTGATGGGGCGGGAGAGAGAACGGTAAGTACATACACAGAGTATGAGCCAGCGTGTGTACACAGATGTTTTTCCTTTTGTTCTGCATGTGAGAGAAGCACGGCACACACAATAAAAGTCAGTGTACACACACACACACACACACACACTCCAATCTCACTCACCTCAAGCGTGCCGTCCTCTGTGCAGGCGTGCAGTTTGAAGTGGTGCATGCTGATGGCCGTGATGACATGGCCCTTCCTCCGGGAGTCACAGGCGCAGTGGGGGAACATGACCTCGTTGTAGCCCTCACAGGAGCGCAGCAGACTCAGGTACTGTCGGAAAAGACAGACCGCCATCAACCACACAGGTAGGCACCAAACAGGCACGTACACATTCAATATACGCAATTAATTAGTCCCTTATTTTACCAAGTAAGTTGACTGAGAATAGCCCTCTGTGCCAGACATCACCTTCTACTATGAAGGAGATGTGAAGTCAATGATCAGTGAGCCTGAGCCCTTCAGCTTAAGAGCATCCCGGCTGTTTGACAGACTGGGCTGCTTTCATGTCACACTAGTGCAACATCAAAACACACTGTTTTAAGAAGCAAGTTTGATTATTGTCAACTGCAATGAGTTTGTGTTACAACTTTTGCTACAAAGTGATAACTTCTTCTGTCTTTAATTGTTCAAACAATTCATGAGATTCAAACATTTAAACGTAATTCTAAATTTGACCACATCTGTTGATGTTTTAATATTAGAAATGTGTCTACGCAATGTGGAGATTAATGTCTTTAAAAGATATTGCACAGAAACAGCTTACTTTTTCTTAAAATTGTAATATGTCGAATAATATATTTTTGTATTCATTAAAAAAAATATACACTGCTCAAAAAAATAAAGGGAACACTAAAATAACACATCATAGATCTGAATTAATGAAATAATCTTATTAAATACTTTTTTTCTTTACATAGTTGAATGTGCTGACAACAAAATCACACAAAAATGATCAATGGAAATCAAACGTATCAACCCATGGAGGTCTGGATTTGGAGTCACACTCAAAATTAAAGTGGAAAACCACACTACAGCCTGATCCAACTTTGATGTAATGTCCTCAAAACAAGTCAAAATGAGGCTCAGTAGTGTGTGTGGCCTCCACGTGCCTGAATGACCTCCCTACAACGCCTGGGCATGCTCCTGATGAGGTGGCGGATGGTCTCCTGAGGGATCTCCTCCCAGACCTGGACTAAAGCATCCGCCAACTCCTGGACAGTCTGTGGTGCAACGTGGCGTTGGTGGATGGAGCGAGACATGATGTCCCAGATGTGCTCAATTGGATTCAGGTCTGGGGAACGGGCGGGCCAGTCCTTAGCATCAATGCCTTCCTCTTGCAGGAACTGCTGACACACTCCAGCCACATGAGGTCTAGCATTGTCTTGATTTAGGAGGAACCCAGGGCCAACCGCACCAGCATATGGTCTCACAAGGGGTCTGAGGATCTCATCTCGGTACCTAATGGCAGTCAGGCTACCTCTGGCGAGCACATGGAGGGCTGTGCGGCCCCCCAAAGAAATGCCACCCCACACCATGACTGACCCACCGCCAAACCGGTCATGCTGGAGGATGTTGCAGGCAGCAGAACGTTCTCCACGGCGTCTCCAGACTCTGTCACGTCTGTCACGTGCTCGGTGTGAACCTGCTTTCATCTGTGAAGAGCACAGGGCGGCAGTGGCGAATTTGCCAATCTTGGTGTTCTCTGGCAAATGCCAAACGTCCTGCACGGTGTTGGGCTGTAAGCACAACCCCCACCTGTGGACGTTGGGCCCTCATACCACCCTCATGGAGTCTGTTTCTGACCGTTTGAGCAGACACATGCACATTTGTGGCCTGCTGGAGGTCATTTTGCAGGGCTCTGGCAGTGCTCCTCCTTGCACAAAGGCGGAGGTAGTGGTCCTGCTGCTGGGTTGTTGCCCTCCCTCGGCCTCCTCCACGTCTCCTGATGTACTGGCCTGTCTCCTGGTAGCGCCTCCATGCTCTGGACACTACGCTGACAGACACAGCAAACCTTCTTGCCACAGCTCGCATTGATGTGCCATCCTGGATGAGCTGCACTACCTGAGCCACTTGTGTGGGTTGTAGACTCCGTCTCATGCTACCACTAGAGTGAAAGCACCGCCAGCATTCAAAAGTGACCAAAACATCAGCCAGGAAGCATAGGAACTGAGAAGTGGTCTGTGGTCACCACCTTCAGAACCACTCCTTTATTGGGGGTGTCTTGCTAATTGCCTATAATTTCCACCTGTTGTCTATTCCATTTGCACAACAGCATGTGAAATGTATTGTCAATCAGTGTTGCTTCCTAAGTGGACAGTTTGATTTCACAGAAGTGTGATTGACTTGGAGTTACATTGTGTTGTTTAAGTGTTCCCTTTATTTTTTTGAGCAGTGTATATATGTTTGAACGTAGAATTACTCAGCCTCTGACCGCAAGGCACTACAGAGGGTAGTGCGTACGGCCCAGTACATTACTGGGGCCAAGCTTCCTGCCATCCAGGACCTCTATACCAGGCCTTAAAAATTGTCAAAGACTCCAGCAATCCTAGTCATAGACTGTTCTCTCTGCTACCGGATGGCAAGCGGTACCGGAGCTCCAAGTCTAGGTCCAAAAGGCTTCTTAATAGCTTCTACCCCCAAGCCATAAGACTCCTGGACATCTAATCAAGTGGCTACCTAGACTATTTGCACCCCCACACACACACACACACACCTCTCTTTTACACTGCTGCTACTCTCTGTTTATTATCTATGCATAGTCACTTTTACTCTACCTACACGTACATATTACCTCAATTACCTCGACTAACCTGTGCCTCCGCACATTGACTCTGTACCGGTACACCCTGTATAAAGCCTCGCTACTGTTATTTTACTGCTGCTCTAAATTATTTGTTATTTTTAACTTATTATTTCCTTACACTTGTTTTTCTTAAAACGGTATTGCTGGTTAACTTCTTAGGGAATAGTGCACGAGGTGACCGTTTTGGAGAGCCTGGCGTGCCCAAAGTAAAATGCCTCCCATTCAGGCCCAGAAAATAGGATATGCACATATTTAGTACCATTGTCTGTGAGTAAAACAGAACGGATATGGCAGGCGAAACCCCAAGGAATTTCTGTCCTGGAAAAAGTGGTTGACGCATTGCTCATTTGGAACCCCTCCCTTATGAAAATGCCCATATAAGGGCATATGAATGCAGTACCTATCGCTTCCTCTGGATGTCAACAGTCTCGAGACAGTGTTCAGATTTTCTTTTGATGCCATTAGAGCAGAGAAGAAGAGAAATCAGGAAGTGCCCCCAGAGATGTCAATAGAAGAGGACGCGCGCTCTCGCCAAGCGCGCTCTGTGCTTTTTTTCCTTTCTTATAGCCCAGTTTATATTCCGGGAGGGATACATTTAAAATTATGTTTGATTGTTCTTGGACATGTTTATAGGTATATGTTGAACGAGTTCTTTTCACGTTTCAATGGAGGAGTGGAGGCTGTAGTTTCTGAATATAAACGCGCAAACCAAACAGAGATTTATGGATATAATACATTACTTTTTCTAACAAAAGAACCATGGATTGTCTTCGTTGGACACTTGGGAAGACATCAGCAGAAGTTCTTCAACAGGTAATTGATTTGTTTTCGCTGTGAAATGTGTTTTGTGTGAACCGTGAAGGCTAATAAATTCATGGTAATGGGAAAAATAGTGAAGGTGCTACCCTCAAACAATCAAATGTGGTGCTTTCGTCGTAAAGCCTTTTTGAAATCTGACAATGCTGTGATATTGCCAAGAAACAGAGCTTTTGGTATGAAACACTTGTATATTGGTGCATGTTTAATAATTCAACTTTTGGATTTTGAATTTGGCGCCTTGCATTTCACCTGGTAGTGTCGGGAGTGGGGCGCTAGCGCCCTAACGCACCATGCTGCTCCCTAAGAAGTTAAGGGCTTGTAAGTAAGCATTTCACTGTAAGGTCGGCGCATGTGACGAATACATTTGATTTGATCTGTCAAAATAAAATGACACCATAACAAAAATAGTAATGCAGTGCGACCAGTGTTTTTAGTGTTAAAAAACTATTCAATTATGTTATTGTTTAAAGTCAGCTCAGTCTATAAGAGAAAACAATGCATTTCTGTACAATTTTATATGGTTTTCATTTATTTAACATAAGTTGTAGACCAGGGCTGCCCAACCCTCTTAACGGAGACCTACCGTCCTGTGGGTTTTCAGTCCAACCCTAATTTAACACACTGGATTCTACTAATTAGCTGCTAAACAAGACTTTAACCAGCTGAATCAGATACGCTATATTAGTGTTGGACTGAAAACCTACAGGGCAGTAGACCTCCAGGAAGAGGGCAGCCATGTTGTAGAAAGTCAAAAGTGGATGACCCATAATTTTTTTTTATTATACTGTATGTAACTTAATGTTATATAATGTTGAATACTTCTTTACATAAAATAGTCTTTTTTTTATGGTCGCACAGAATCAAATTAACATTAAAAAAACATTTTTAACAACAATTTTTTGCGACAAACCCTGAAAGTGCATAGGGAACAAAGTGCTTCAAATTAAATATTTTCCTCTTTTCATTAACTTTTTTCACTTTTGAAACCTTATACAATCAGGTAATCCCAAACTGGGCATTTCGTAATGCCGTCAGGGGTACGCCAAATACAAATGTGATTCACTTTATTTTTTTAATCTTCACATTTTCAAACAGTTCATTTATATTTTCCAACTGGGCTATACATTTGGGTGAGGTTTTTCCTTTCTCGCCTGAGTAGCCTCGTTTCACTGCTAAAAATAAAATGAAACCATCTAGTGTTCAGCGAAATAATGTCAAATACAGGTAGCCTAGTCAAATAATTAACATCCAATCACATTAACCGTTACTCTCTCGCGCGGGAATTCCACTAACGGTCTGTATGTAGCCAAACGTAGCTGCTGCTCATTCCATTTGCTCGAAAATTTATGAATTGTTCTAAAAAAAAAGTAAGGCCCCGAACTGGTAGCTCTACTGGTAGTACTGCTACTACCAGCAGTACAACACCTGCCGCTGTCGACGACAAGTTGTTCTGCTTCCACGAGCACATCCAATGCTAGCATCAGTGATTCTACATGTTGTTAGCCCAGCTAGCATGGACGCTGACAGTTGTGAATCTGTTGCAGCCGAAGAGCTACTGCCCCCTTACCCAGGAAAGCACCGAACAACAGACAGGGACGTTGGACCATCGGAAGAGGCGCAAATATGATGAGAACTACATTTATTTGGGGTTCATTTATTTGGGGTTCACTTCTATTGGGAGTAGTGCCTTTCCTCAGCCACCAGTGTGTTATATGTGCAAAAGTACTCACACAACTCGATGAAATGACATTTAGAAACAAAACATGTCAATTTGAAAAATAAGCCACAGAAGTTTGAGAGAATTAAGACATGTCTAAAAGCAACAGATACCATTAATAAGAAGGGACTAGAAGCGTCTTATATGGTGAGCTACCGAGGGCCTAGGACAGGCAAGCCCCATACTATTGTGGAGGACTTAATTCTTCCTGCTGCCGCGGATTTTGCTGGGACAATGTTGGGGGAAAAGGCCCCAAAAAATATACAGACAATGCCTTCATCAAACAACGAAGCATCAGTGACATGGCAGGAGATGTTTTGAAACAATTACTGCTTCGCATATAAGCCAGTGAATTCTATGCATTACAGCTGGGTGAGTCAACAGACTTGGCGGGCCTGGCACAGCTCCTGGTATATGTCCGTTACGTTTATGGGGGGTCAATTAAGGAAGACATCCTCTTCTGCAAACCACTGGAAACCAGGAGAGGATATTTTTAATAAGTACTGGACAGCTTTGTGACATCAAATGGACTTTGGTGGTCAAGATGTGTTGGTATTGGTACTGATATCGCATAAGCCATGACATTTTCTGCACTACGCAATGATATGGGCAGAGCCCATGTAACGCTTTTCTAACATACAGAAGTGCGCTGGTTATCAAGGGGAAAAGTATTGACACATTTTTGAATTGAGAGACGAGCTTAAAGTTTTCTTTACTGACCATAATTTTCACATCTGACCGCTTGCATGATGACGAGTTTCTCACACGTCCGGCCTATCTGAGTGATGTTTTTTCCTCACCTGAATTATTTGAATCTAGGATTACAGGGACTCTTCGCAACTATATTCAGTGTGTGGGACAAAATTGAGGCTATGATTAAGAAGTTGGAGCTCTTCTCTGTCTGCATTAACAACACACAGGTCTTTCCATCATTGTATGATGTTTTGTGTGCAAATGAACTCAAGCTTACGGACAATGTCCAATGTGATATAGCGAAGCACCTGAGTGAGTTGGGTGCGCAATTACGCATGTACTTTCCGTAACGGATGACACAAACAACTGGATTCGTTATCCCTTTCATGCCCTGCCTCCAGTCCACTTACCGATATCTGAACAGGAGAGTCTCATCGAAATAGCAACAAGCGGTTCTGTGAAAATTGAATTTAAAATCAGAAGTCACTGCCAGATTTCTGGATTGGGCTGCACTCAAGAGTATCCTGCCTTGGCAAATCGTGCTGTTAAGATACTGATGTCCTTTGCAACCACGTACCTATGTGAGTGGATTCTCAGCCCTCACTAGCATTACAACTAAATACAGGCACAGACTGTGTGGAAAATGATTTAAGACAGACTCTCTCCAATACAACTCAACATTGCAGAGTTATGTGCATCCTTTCAAGCACACCCTTCTTAATAACCTGTGGTGAGGTATTCACAATTTTTGATGAACAAATAAGGTTTTATATGTAAGATGGCTAAATAAAGAGCATTTTATTATGTTATTATTTGTGGCCTGGTCCTATAAGAGCTCTTTGTCACTTCCCACGAGCCGGGTTGGGACAAAAACTCACACTCATTCTTATGTTTATTAAATGTATCATATAGTGTGTGTGTGGCAGGCTTACAATGACGGCCAAAAACAACATTTGAGAGTGCGCTGACCCTGGTGCTATGCAGCTGGAGGTTGCAGCTGGAGGTTGAATGTTTGAAGGGGTACGGGACTATAAAAAGTTTGGGAACCACTTATACATCATTGACCCACACATTCTCATAATGTACATTAAGGCACATACACATTATGAGTTAAGTCGAAAGCGACTTAGTCATGCATGCATTCATTTTACGTACGGGTGGTCCCAGGAATCATACCCACTATCCTGGCGTTGCAAGCACCATGCTCTACCGACTGAGCTACAGAGGACCACAGGCAATGGGAAGAGAATAGAAACGAGAAACTAAAAAAGGTACTAACCATGGCCATCTTGCGCTGCTCTGCCAGTTTCGTCAGCTGGTAAGAATTGTCTTCTGTTTTGATGAATCCCTTCTTCACGTCATCCAATGCCTTAGCAGAAAGAGAGAGCGAGAAAGGGGCTTTGTTAGAGACCACATTTAATCTAAACTAGCACTGACCTCAGAGCAGTGGCACTGGGAAGCAGTAATGGGCAGTAATATCATTGAAACTGACCACGGACCAGTATTGAACAGTAGCCTACCACTGACTCAGGACCAGTAATACAGCAGAGCATAAAATATATATTTGCCACCCGCCAAATGGGGATAGATTTAGGTATTAATGTCTTTCACCAGCCACGTGGAGGGTGGTAAACTTGAAGGGCTCTACAGTGCGAGCATTACATTCGCATAACAAATAGTCAAAAGTCAAGTATGAGCACATGTGTGAGATTTTCTAGCAAGAAAATGCTGCAGTAGATGTCTTCAAAGTAATTCTGCTGTTGTGTTTCATACTGTAACTGCTAATTGCACAAGGAAATACAAATCCTATATCCCACCTCACGCAGCAACACTGCCTGGCTGGGTAGCTGTGCACACTGAGTGAAGTGCTGACAGTCATTTTTGGAGGCGCTGCACACAGGCAGAAAAGTTGGACTAACTTACTCGAAAGTCTACAAAGCGAGACTTTCTTGGCTATTTACATTGAAATACAACTGAACTTGTGAACAATGTTAGTTTGAGTACGCTGCTTCAATTGAGTCTGCTGCTTCAGCCTAGTCAGATCCCAAATCTCAGACAACTTCATTGGCCCCGTTATCACGGGAACCTCCCACCCTTAAAGGGGCAGCTGAATATTTTGTCTCAACTGACAGTTTGGTTGAAAGTATTTTGGCTGGTAAAAAAAATCTGAGTGGCTAGTAGATTTTTTTTCTCCATCTACCTGCAACAGTTAGTAACCGAAAAAAGTGTTAAATCAAAATATATTTTAGATTTTAAATTCTTCAAAGTAGCCACCCTTTGCCTTGATGACAGCTTTGCACACTCTTGGCATTCTCTCAACCAGCTTCACCTGGAATGCTTTTCAGTCTTGAAGGAGTTCCCACATATGCTGAGCACTTGTTGGCTGCTTTTCCTTCACTCTGCAGTCCAACTGATCCCAAACCATCTCAAGTGGGTTGAGGTTGGGTGATTGTGGAGGCCAGGTCATCGGATGCAGCACTCGATCGCTCTCCTTCTCGGTCAAATAGCCCATACACAGGCTGGAGGTGTGTTGAGTCATTGTCCTGTTGAAAAACAAATGATAGTCCCACTAAGCCCAAACCATAACGGATGGCGTATCACTACAGAATGCTGTTTTAGACATGCTGGTTAAGTGTGCCTTGACATGCGGAGATCATCCGTTCACGTACTCTGCATCTCACAAAGACACAGCAGTTGGAAGATTTTAGACCAAAGGACCGATTTCCACCGGTCTAATGTCCATTGCTCGCGTTTCTTGGCCCAAGAAAGTCTTTTCTTCTAATTGGTGTCCTTTAATAGTGGTTTCCTTGCAGAAATTCAACCATGAAGGCCTGATTCACACAGCCTCCTCTGATCAGTTGATGTTGAGATGTGTCTGTTACTTAAACTCTATGAAGCATTTAATTTGGTAACTCTAAATTAACTTATCCTCTGCAGCAGAGGTAACTCTGGGACTTCGTTACCTGTGGCGGTCCTCATGAGAGCCAGTTTCATCATCAGCGCTTGATGGTTTTTGCGACTGCACTTGAAGAAACTTTCAAAGATCTTGAAATGTTCCGCATTGACTAACGTTCGTGTTTTAAAGTAATGATTGACTGTCATTTCTCTTTGCTTATTTGAGCTGTTCTTGCCATAATATGGTCTTGGTATTTTACCAAATAGGGCCGTCTCAGTATACCACCCCTACCTTCTCACAACACAACTGATTGGTTCAAACGCATTGAGGAAAGAAATTCCACTAATTAACTTAACAAGGCACACCTGTTAATTGAAATGCATTCCAGGTGACTACCTCATGAAGCTGGTTGAGAGAATGCCAAGAGTGTGCAAAGCTGTCATCAAGGCAAAGGGTGGCAACTTTGAAGAATATTATTTGTTTAAAACTTTTTTGATTACTAAATTATTCCATGTGCTATTTCATAATTTTCTACAATGTACATTTTTTTTGCAAATAAATAAAAACCATTGAATGATGTATGTATGTATGTATGTATGTATAGTTGAAGTCGGAAGTTTACATACACCTTAGCCAAATACATTTAAACTCAAATTTCACAATTCCTGACATTTAATCCTTGTAAAAATTCCCTGTCTTAGGTCAGTTAGGATCACCACTTTATTTTAAAATGTCAGAATAATAGTAGAGAATGATTTATTTCAGCTTTTATTTCATCACATTCCCAGTGGGTCAGAAGTTTTACATACACTCAATTAGTATTTGGTAGCATTGAAATTGTTTAACTACGGTCAAACGTTTTGGGTAGCCTTCCACAAGCTTCCCACAATAAGTTGGGTGAATTTTGTCCCATTCCTCCTGACAGAGCTGGTGTAACTGAGTCAGGTTTGTAGGCCTCCTTGCTCTCACACGCCTTTTCAGTTCTGCCCCAAAATGTTCTATAGGGTTGAGGTCAAGGCTTTGTGATGGCCACTCCAATACCTTGACTTTGTTGGCCTTAAGCCATGTTGCCACAACTTTGGAAGTATGCTTGGGGTCATTGTCTATTTGGAAGACCCATTTGCGACCAAACTTCCTGACTGATGTCTTGAGATTTTTCTTCAATATATCCACATAATTTTCCATCCTCATGATGCCATCGATTTTGTGAAGTGCACCAGTCCCTCCTGCAGCAAAGCACCCCCACAACATGATGCTGCAACCCCCGTGCTTCACAGTTGGGATGGTGTTCTTCGGCTTGCAAGCCTCCCCCTTTTTCCTCCAAACATAATGATGGCCATTATGTTCAAACAGTTCTATTTTTGTTTCATCAGACTAGAGGACATTTCTCCAAAAAGGTACAATATTTGTCCCCATGTGCAGTTGCAAACTGTAGTCTGGCTTTTTTTTTATGGTGGTTTTGGAGCAGTGGCTTCTTACTTGCTGAGCGGCCTTTCAGGTTATGTAGATATAGGACTCGTTTTAAATGTGGATATAGATACTTTTGTACCCGTTTCCTCCAGCATCTTCACAAGGTCCTTTGCTGTTGTTCAGGGATTGATTTGCACTTTTCACACCAAAGTACGTTCATCTCTAGGAGACAGAACGCGTCTCCTTCCTGAGCGATATGGCGGTTGCGTGGTCCCATGGAGTTAATACTTGCCTACTATTGTTTGAACAGATGAACATGGCACCTTCAGGCGTTTGGAAATTGAGTTTGGCTAAGGTGTATGTAAACTTCCGACTTCAACTGTATGTATGTATGTATGTATGTATGCATGCATGCATGTATAAATAAATCATCAAGAGGGAGCCCTTACCTGGTGGAAGCAGTAGTGGACGGCCAGCGTGTTGTCCCTGAGCAGCTCCTCCTCCTGAGAGGTGAAAAGCCACTTGCGGAGGGCCAGACAGGTGCCCGGCACGACTGACGTGTAGTTCTGCACGTACAGCTTGTGGGGAAACTCGTTGGGGGCCAGTTTTCGCACTAGGAAAAGAGGGAGAGGTGGAGAGGGGCAGCCTATTTATTTCCATACCCCTAAAACAATATAGTAAGTCTACAAACTGACCGGAGGGTGCATCTCAATAGACTAGAGAGGTTTCGCTTCCTAGTCTCCTTCCCGTTCGTTTCAGATCGATGCAGTTGAATGGAAGGAGACAGGGAGAGGAAGCCACTTTAGACTACTGAGATGCAACTGTACTGATCAGAAGAGTAAAGGTAAAAGGGTCGGTACTTGGAGTACCTGTTGACTTAAAAAAAATGTATGAATAAAACAGATGAATGGTCTTACCAAAGGAGTGGTTAATGACTTCAAAGAGGGCAAAGTAGCTGGCCATGATGCTGTCCATACCAACCTTCATCACTAAAGCCTGGGGAATAGAGAGAGGGAAAGTACAGTGGCGGCCTATCAGTTATTGATATTAAAGCACCATTCAGTCGCATAAGAGCCATGTATTGACATTGATGTAGTGTTATACACCCTGGTCCTGGGAGTGCAAGCCTTTGTCCCAGCCCAGCATTAACCCACCTGATGATTCAACTAACCAGGGTCTTGATGATTTGATGAATATCTCCATGGTTCATCTATCCTGTTTAGTGTACTTTTATATACTTATTTTAATATGTGATTTTATTGCCTTTACACCATGAAATCAGCAGGATAAAGTGACTTTGGGCATCTTGAAAAGCGCTTAAAACAAAATGTATTATTGATTGGTTAAATCAGGGGTGTATTCAGTGGTGTACTGAATGTTGCAGGTATAAATATAATTAATAGAGCTGGAATTTCCCTATCATATCTGACACAGCAATCATATTTTTTGTACAATTTCTATCCGAAAGTTCTGTAATGTTACATCCTCCTAAACAGGATCCATATTTACATAGTGTCTCAGTAGGAGTGCTGATCTAGGATCATTTTTGCATTTTATATCATAATTAATAAGACGAGGGGAATGATCCTAGATCAGCACACCTACTTTAAGATGCAGGTATTGCAGCAATGGGCAGTAAACAAAAGCCAGCACACACTGTTGCCCTCTAGGCAGTGCTCTAAATAAAGCAAAAATCATTGGAAGCACAACATTAAATAAATGAGCACCAGAATTTGTTTTATTTTTAATTGATTGACATATATATTGGAACTATATAAATTCTAGCTACCTTTGAAACACAGGTACCCCAGAAACTAATATGTAACCCTGTAAAGATATTTGTTCATTACAAAGCTAAAATCTTGATACAAAAAAAACAAATTGGTGGAATATTAGGTTTCTACATTGTGTAAAATCTCTATTTACCTACTGAGATGCATTACATTGAAAATGGTCTCTTTAAAAAGGGTGTATATGAATGGTTTGTAAAGTACTGTAGCATATTAAAAGGTCTTTCTGTAAAGAAAATGGGGCCAATGTGTGACACTGCAAAATGTCAAAATGGTTTGAAATAAAAATAAAAGGATTTTCATGCAGTTCGACATTTGCACATGCAATTCCAATGTGCAAATTGGCCAACCTATACAACATACAGTGCATTCAGAAAGTATTCAGACCCCTTGCCTTTTCCCAAATTTTGTTACATTAAAGCCTTATTCTAAAATAGACCCCCCCCCCTCAATCTACACACAATACCCCATAACGACAAAGCAACAACAAAAAAGGTTCCGAATTCTTTTACAGAATTTGCAAAGAATTAACTGAAATATCACATTTACATAAGTATTCAGACCCTTTACTCAGTACTTTGTTGAAGCCCCTTTGGCAGCGATTACAACCCTATTCCCTAAACGGTCTTCAAATGAATGAGACACCAAAATATTCTGGACATTCCTTGCGAACACCTTTTTTCCAGCACTTGGGCTGTTCTTGCACCACATGAGCCATCACAACAGCTGTTTGCCACTTAACTGTCAGATGATGTGTTAAAATATCACGGCGTAACTAAATCAGATGGACACCAAATGCGCATCCAACAAGAATTATGCATAATTATTGAAGAACTACAATGACAGCATCGATTTAGGTTTAAAGTATCAAGGTAAGGTGACTCAGAAGCATTCGATTTTGCAATGAATTCATTATTTTGGATTTGTGTGGCAAAGAAAACTGTTTTCACACCGTGACATAAGGAGACACGAAATGTTATGTAGTTACTAGGGCTGCACCGATATGACATTTTTGGCCGATACCGATATGTCTGATATTTTACTTGCCAAAATACCCGATACCGATAACCCGATATTTAAAGTTTTAGCAGCCTTTTAAGCATTCTAGTACAGTTAAATAGTTCAAACACACACAAGTTATTTCGTTGGCATTTACATATTGTCCCCATTACCAGTAAAACATAATCAAAACCTATTTCTTTCACTTGCTGTTCTGTTTCATTGTTCATTTGTTCAGTAGTTTCATTCTCAACCAGGATTTCATCATACATGTCAAGCAGTGAAGTTTCAACTCTGTCCGTGGCCTCTTTTGTTGTGGGTCCTCTTCGTCATTGCGCACTGTCACTGTCTGTTTCTATCTTGTCCAGCTGTGTCTAACATTTCAGTGAAACCCTGTTTCTTGTCCGCTTCCAAGTAGCGGTCCTTGTATCTAGCATAGAGCATGGTGGCGACACAGAAGAGAGGCTCAGAGAGAATGCCACCAAATTGCTTGTTCACAGCCTCTAGTAGAGTACTTTTGCAAGTTTTAACCCCGCAGTCTGTCGCAGTTTTGTTGAGCAGGCGTTTCAATGCCATGACAGAGGGTATCATGTCTGCTGCAGACGCAGTTGATGAGCTTATTTCTCCAGTCAGTTGTTCGAATGGAGCTAGGAGTGTGCTCATGTTTCCAAGTTTCAAACATGTTCTCAAATGCCACTGAAATGGCAGCAGCGGTATTAGAACCTGCACAATCTTGACCAACGCAATACGGCTTTCCTCAGTATGAAATCCTTGTCGACCCACTGTACTGCCAGACTCAGCATGCTCATGGGGCTGACCTCGCTGGTCCAAATGTCAGTTGTGAAGCTAATAGCTCATGGATGTGCGTTTCAACAATACTGTGTAACTCCGGTAGGGCAACACCTGAAAAATATCGCCTTCTTGGTAGTGTGCACCGGGACTCGAGGTGCTCGACCAGTCGGCGAAAGCTAACATCATCCACGACCGAGAGCGGTTGATTGTCAAGGGCAATGAATTCCATTATCTTGGTGTCAATGGATTGTCTCGCTGAAATTGTCTTACTCTTTCAAATGACTACTCGACTTGAACTTGTTGGAAGTGTGCACTTATTTTTTTTTGTAGTCGCAGAACGTCTGGGGTGATGCACTTTCAAATTAGTAATTAGGTTTGTGGTATTGAAAGATATCACTTTCTCCCCTCCTCTGGAAATCATAGCAGCACAAATGTTGCATATGGTCTTTTTGTTATCTTCCTTTGAAACTTCAAAATAGATCCACACAGCAGACATTGCGGGCTAGGTTAGGAATGCTGTGTTGCATGTGTAGCGCAGTATTTTGTGTGGCGTCATTACATCATCTACCTACGATTGTTTGAGGCACTTATCTGGGGAAGGGTACCAAAAAATGGCTGGAGCATTGAATGTCCCCAAGAACACAGTGGTCTCCATCAATCTTAAATGGAAGAAGTTTGTAAACACCAAGACTCTTCCTACAGCTGGCTGCCCGGCCAAACTGAGAAAACGAGGGAGAAGGGCCTTGGCCAGGGAGGTGGCCAAGAACCCGATGGTCACTCAGAGAGCTCTAGAAGTTGGGAGAACCTTCCAAAAGGACAACCATCTCTGCAGCACTCCACCAATCCGGCGTTTATGGTAGAGTGGCCAGACAGAAACCACTCCTCAGTAAAAAGACATTACAGCCCGCTTGGAGTTTGCCAAAAGACGCCTATAGACTCTCAGACCATGAGAAACAAGATTCTCTGATCTGATGATACTAAGATTGAACTCTTTGGCCTGAATGCAAAGCATCACACCTGGAAGAAACCTGGCACCATCCCTACAGTGAAGCATGGTGGTGGCAGCATCATGCTGTGGGGATGTTTTTCAGTGGCAGAGGGAAAGATGAACGGAGCAAAGTACAGAGAGATCCTTGATGAAAACCTGCTCCAGAGCGCTCAGGACCTGAAACTGGGGCGAATGTTCACCTTCCAACAGTACAACGACAATAACAACACAGCCAAGACAACGCAAGAGTGGCTTCGGGACAAGTCTCTGAATGTCCTTGAGTGGCCCAGCCAGAGCCCGGACTTGAACCCAACATGATATTTCAGTTAAATTTTTAATACACTTGCCAAATTTTTTTTTTTTTACTGTTTGCTTTGTCATTATGGGGTATTGTGTGTAGATTTGTGAGGGAAAACATTTAATCAATTTTAGAATAAGGCTGTAACGTAACAAAATGTGGAAAAAGGGGTCTGAATACTTCCCAAATGCACTGTAGATGCAAGATTCTTACAGGGTTCAACTTCAATGTCTAATTTACTGATTAACACCTTCCTAATATTGAGTTGCACCCCCTTTTGCCCTCAGAACAGCCTCAATTTGTCAGGGCATGGACTCTACAAGGTGTCGAAATTATTCCACAGGAATGCTGACCCATGTTGACTCCAAAGCTTCCCACAGTTGTGTCAAGTTGGCTGGATGTCCTTTGGGTGGTGGACCATTCTTGATACACACAGAAAATGTTGAGCATGAAAAACCCAGCAGCGTTGCAGTTCTTGACACACTCAAACTGGTGCGCCTGGCACCTACTACCATACCCATTTTAAAGGCATTTCAATCTCAGAATGGAACACATTTTATCAAGGCTTAAAAATCCTTCCCCTTCATCTACACAGATTGAAGTGGACATCAACAAGAGATCCTAGTTTTCACCTGGATTTACCTGGTCAGTCTGTCATGGAAAGAGCAATGTTTTGTACACTCAGTGTAAGTCAAAACTAAGTCACTCAGGAACATTCAATGTCATCTTGGTAAGCATCTCCAGTGCATATTTGGCCTTGTGTTTTAGGTTATTGTCCTGCTGAAAGGTGAATTCATCTCACAGGGTCTGGTGGAAAGCATACTGAACCAGGTTTTCCTCTAGGATTTTGCCTGTGATTAGCTCCATTCCTTCTTTTTTATCCTGAAATTCTCCATAGTTCTAAACGATTACAAGCACACCCATAGCATGATGCAGCCACCACTATTCTTGAAAATATGGAGAGTGCTACTCAGTAATGTGTTGTAGTGGATTTGCCCCAAACATAACACTTTATATTCAGGACAAAAAGTTAATAGCTTTGCCACATTTTTTGCAGTAAGTATGACTTTAGTGCCTTGTTGCAAACAGGATGCATGTTTTGGAATATTCTGTACAGGCTTCCTTCTTTTCACTCTGTCAATTAGGTTAGTATTGCGGAGTAACTACAATGTTCTTGATCCATCCTAAGTTTTCTCCTATCACATTAAACTCCGTAACTGTTTTAATGTCACCATTGGCCTCATTGTGAAATCCCTGAGCGGTTTCCTTCCTCTCTGGCAACTGAGTTAGGAAGGACGCCTGTATCTTTGTAGTGACGGTGTATTGATACACCATCCAAAGATAAAATAACTTCACCATGTGCAAAGAAATATTCACTGTCTGCTTTTTTTACCCATCTACCAATAGGTGCCCTTCTTTGCGAGGCATTGGAAAACCTCTGTGGTCTTTGTGGTTGAATCTGTGTTTGAAATTCAATGATCGACTGAGGGACCTTACAGATAATTGTATGTGTGGGGTACAGAGATGAGGTAGTCATTAAAAAAATTATGTTAAACACTTATTGCACAGAGTGAATCCATGCAACTTGTGACTTGTTAAATCAAAAGTTTACTCCTGAACTTATTTAGGCTTGCCATAACAAAGGGGTTGAATACTTCTAGGCAAAAAAAAATATTCTACTTTTACATTATGGGGTATTGTGTGTAGTCCATTGATGCAAAATGTCCAATTAATCCATTTTAAATTCAGGCTCTAACAACAAAATGTGGGAAAAGTCAAGGGGTGCGAATACTTTCTGAAGGCACTGTAGCTATTCATTACAGTAGCAAGCTAAACTAGTTAGTGCTTTGTTAACTTTACTAGCAGCATGTTTTGAGAGGTGGAAAATGCGAGCGCCATAGCACTGGTGTCCAGTGGTACCATCGGGGGCTGCCAACTCCTCTCCCTCTGTCTTGTTCGTGCTTTGTGCTGTCCCTCTAATAATGGCTTGAATAAAAAGGCTAGTTCGAGTAGTTTTCTAGGCAGAGACCAATTTCTCTGGGGCACTCGGTAACAACGGAACAGCATCATTTTTTTTGTTGGCACACTGGTGCTCCCAAAATAAAATTTCAGGTTGCACAGCAAAATATTTAGGAGCATATGCAACCAAAATGGTCACACATGCTGACCACACCGCTCGCGTCGCGTGCGTTGCAAAATAAATGTACACATGTTATTCAATCATTGCACCCGGCCAGGTGCTAAAATAGAAATAGGTTCTATTTGGGACGCTCAACGCGCTGCAAGTCCAACCTTTCCCATCTTCTCATTGTTTTTTTAAGAGCATATACCCACGTGGGTGATTGAAAGACGAACTGACATCCACACTCCAGTTGGTTGTAGTAACGCCCCGTAAAATTGGTTGCTAACCGCCAAAGAAGTTTAAAAAAAACTGAGGAAGGAGGAGAGGTGACGAGAAAGCAATTCGGTTTACTGTTTTATCTGTGGATTAATTGACGGAGTAGAGGACATTTCTGGTAAAATAACAACCCAATGTTTATATCCCAGGACAAATTAGCTAGCAACAGCAAGCTAGCTAGCTAAATTGCCATAAATGTTTAATGCTTTTCGACCTGTCCCCAAATAAATCAAATTGGTTCAGAGTTTATTTTGATATTTCAACCTGGGTGTCCTGATCGTGTCTGGTGTCGGGGTACAAAAATCAAACACGAGACAGCGGCGCGGCCGCGCGCGCGCCCGGTCTGGTCAGCATATAAGACTCCAAGTGAGGAACCTCTCTATAAAAACGGTTCTATACCTGGTAGACTTGGTCAGTTGTGCTGTTCTTCCGCACCCTGACAGAGATGATGGTCTTGTCTGGCAGGGCTATCCGCAGCTCCACGTCTAAAACACCATTGTAATTCTGACAGAGGAAGAAAAGGTGAGTAGCAGTGTGTGTGTTTTAAGATGCTCTCCTGGAGCTACGGAAACTGTCCGCACAAACGTACCTCATCGGATTCAGAAAGGAATTCCTGCATGATGTCACTCTCACCAATCACCCGTACTGAACAAACTACAGAAGGAGAAAATAAGAGAAAGAGCAAAAGGTAATCTTACCATATTGCATTCACGTGCACACTTTGAAGTTGGACACAATGTGCACTGCAGTTATATTCCCGGTACATACACATTCCAGGGCGTTCCACAAGTATTGCAATGTTTTTGCCATCGGTCTGCTGGAGATTGAGAGCTATCTTGGAGTTCGACACACTGCTTTACAGAATTGGTGGTTTCTCACTTCTCCAAAAACTCAGATTTCTGTGCTACTTGTTCCTCCAATGAACTCACTGGCATTTCAAAATTAAAGCACATGCTGTTTTTCATCTCTCCTCAACTGATCTCCAGCACTGACATATGGAAGGGGTGTAATACCACAGAATGAAATAGAACGTAATAATAGTAATATATACACATCTCTATGTGTAATATGATACCTGTGGTGTTGGAGCTATAGGCACTATCTGCATGTCAGCATTACACACCATTGAAGGGAATTAACTTCTTTGGGAGCAGCCCACGAAGTGACCGTTTTGGAGACCCTGGCGTGCCCAAAGTAAAATGCCTCCCAGGATATGCACATATTTAGTACCATTTGATAGGAAACACTCTGAATTTTCTAAAAGTGTTAACATTTTGTCTGTGAGTATAACAGAACGGATATGGCAGGCGAAAACCTGAGGAATTTTTGTCCTGGAAAAAGTGGTTTTGACACATCGCCTCATTTGGAACCCCTCCTTTATGAAAATGCCCACATAAGGGCATATGAATGCAGTACCTATCGCTTCCTCTGGATGTCAACAGTCTTGAGAAAGTGTTCGGATTCTTTTTAGATGCTTTTAGAGCAGAGAAGAGGAATCAGGAAGTGTCCCCTCAGATGTCCTTTACAAGACAACGCGCGCTCCCGCCAGGCACGTTCTTTGTTTTTTTCCTTTCTTATCGCCCAGTTTATATTCCGGTTGAAATATTATGCTATTTATACAGAAAAGTGTTCCTAAGGATACATTAAAAGGATGTTTGATTGTTCTTGGACAAGTTTATAGGTATAAGTTGAACGAGTTCTCTTCATGTTTCAATGACGATTGGAGACTGTATTTTCTCATTCTAGCCAACCAAACTGAGATTTATGGATATAATACATTACTTTTTCTAACAAAAGAACCATGGATTGTCTTCGTTGGACACTTGGGAAGACCTCAGCAGAAGTTCTTCAAAAGGTAATTGATTTGTTTTCGCTGTGAAATGTGTCGTGTGAACCGTGGAGGCTTATGAATTCATGGTAATGGTAAAAATATGTTAGGTGCTACCCTCAAACAATCAAATGTGGTGCTTTCGCCGTAAAGCCTTTTTGAAATCTGACAACGCTGTGATATTGCCAAGAAGCAGAGCTTTTTTATGACTATGAAACACTTGTATATTGGTGCATGTTTAATAATTCAACTTTTGGATTTTGAATTTGGCGCCTTGCATTTCACCTGGTAGTGTCGGGAGTGGGGCGCCCCACCGCTCCCTAAGAAGTTAAGTTGCCATCCTTAAGTTGCTCACCTTCTGTGAGCATTTTCCTTAAATCTCCTCAATTCTCTACAGGTACACTCTACCTCTTTCTCTACCTTTGCTTCCTTCTCGCTCTCTCTCACCTCTCTCCAGGTACTCCTCCAGGCCCCTGCGGCGTGTGTCCAGCTGCTGCTCAGACAGGGAGAAGGGCCACTTCCCTGGGATCTTGGGGAAGGTGTAACTGGCAAACTCCCTCTTCAGGTTCTGGTTCAGGATAGCAAACTCCCGGTAGCGCTTGGAGCACAGCTGCCTGCCAGACATGTACACGTTGTACACCTGTGGGGGACAGACTGAGGTGAGCGGTAAGGCGGCATATGACACAGGGGAAATGATGCACAGTATTCACTTGTAAAAGATGAGACATGTACACAGGGCTCTAAGGTGCGAATATTTTGCTGTGCAACCTGGACTTTTAATTTGGGAACATCAGTGTGCCTAGAAAAACATTTGTGGTAATGATAAGGCTTCGCTGTACAGTTTAAAAAAAAAAATTAGGTGGTAGGTCAGCTTTAATATTGCAGATAGATTGTAGCTTCCATCAATGTAATTGTCTGCATCATTTCCAATCCCATAACCCCCCCCACACACAACCAGTCAAAAGTTGTACACCACCAACTACCTACCTCATCCCCATATTTGTTCGTTTTTCTGCTCTTTTGCACACCAGTATTTCTACTTGCACATCCTCATCTGCACATCTATCACTCCAGTGTAAATTGCTAAATTGTAATTACTTCGCCACTATTGGCCTATTTATTGCCTTACCTCCTTACTTCATTTGCAGACACTGTATACAGATCTTTCTATTGTATTATTGACTGTACGTTTGTTTATCCCATGTGTAACTCTGTGTTGTTTTTGTCGCACTGCTTTGCTTTATCTTGGCCAGGTCGCAGTTGTAAATGAGAGCTTGTTCTCAACTGGCCTACCTGGTTAAATAAAGGTGAAATAAAAAAATAAATAAATAAATAATATCAAGAAGCTGATTAAACAGCATGATCTTTTCACAAGTGCACCTTGTGCTGGGGACAATAAAAAGCCCCTCTAAAATGTGCAGTTTTGTCACACAACACACTGATGTAAAAAGGGCTTTATAAATACATTTCATTGATGTTTTATTTCGGGCTCACAGTTCACTAACTTTAAGCATCAGCTGTCAGAGCAGCTTACCGATCACTGTACCTGTACACAGCCAATCTGTAAATAGCACACCCAACTGCCTCATCCCCATTTTGTTATTTATCTTTTAGCTCTTTTGAACCCTAGTATCTCTACTTGCACATCATCATCTGCACATCTATCACTCCAGTGTTAATGCTAAATTGTAATTATTTAGCCTTTATGGCCTATTTATTGCCTTACCTCCCTAATCTTCTACATTTGCACACACTGTACATATATTGGCCAGGTCGCAGTTTTTGTTTTGTTTGCTTGGCATTCATCAGCCTGAATGCCAAGCGTCACGTCTGGAGGAAACCTGGCACCATCTCTATGGTGAAGCATGGTGATGGCAGCATCATGCTGTGGGGATGTTTTTCAGAGGCAGGGACTGAGAGACTAGTCAGGATCGAGGTAAAGATGAACAGAGCCAAGTACAGAGAGAGATCTTTGATGAAAACTTGCTCCAGAGCACTCACAACCTCAGACTGGGGCAAAGGTTCACCTTCCAACAGGACAATGACCCTAAGCACACAGCAAAGACAACACAGGAGTGGCTTCAGGGACAAGTCTCTGAATGTCCTTGAGTGGCCCAGCCAGAGCCCAGACTTGAACCCGATCAAACATCTCTGGAGAGACCTGAAAACTGCTTTGAGTGACACTCCCCATCCAACCTGACAGAGCTTGAGAGGACCTGCAGAAAAGAATGGAGAAACTCCCCAAATACAGGTGTGCCAAGCTTGCAGCGTCATACCCAAGAAGACTCAAGGCTGTAATCACTGTCAAAGGTGCTTCAACAAAGTACTGAGTAAAAGGGTCTAAATACTTACGTAAATGTGATATAAATTTTTATAAATATTATATAAATTAGCAACAATTTCTAAAAAGCGGTTTATGCTTTGTCATTATGGGGTATTGTGTATAGATTGATGAGGGAAAAAAATTGTCTTATTCTAAAATGGATCAAAAATATAAACGCTACATGCAACAATTTCAAAGGCAGTAACATAACAAAATGTGGAAAAAGTCAAGGGTTCTGAATACTTTCCGAATGCACTGTACATACACAGTGCATTCGTAAAGTATTCAAACCCCTTGACTTTTTCCACATTTTGTTATGTTACTGCCTTTGAAATTGTTGCATGTAGCGTTTATATTTTACTTTAGTATAAAAAAGGTGAATTTATGGTTAAAATTAGCTTCCCCAAACTTGAAACTCAAGTGGCGCCTTTGTAAAGTTGATGAATGTGCTTAATTTGAAGAATTGAGCAATAAATATAGCAGCATAAGTTAGCTGGGATCCTCTTACATAGTGGCCAGTCAAAACTCTGTTTTCACATGCGATTGCACAATGGTGTACTTAAGAAAAATTTGTTTTTTGGGGGGTATCTGTACTTCACATTCGACAACTTTTACTTTACTACTTTTTACTCCATACATTTTCCCTGACAGCTCGTTACATTTAGAACGCTTAGCAGGACAGAAATATTGTCAAATTCACGCACTTATCAATAGAACCTACCTGGTCATCCTTACTGCCTCTGATCTGGCAGACTCACTAAACATAAATGCTTCGTTTGTAAATGGTGTCAGTGTTGGAGTGTGCCTCTGGCTATCCGCAAAAAAAAACTACAACTAAATAAAAAGCCAACCGTGCCATCTGGTTTGCTTAATATAAAGAGTGTGAAATAATTTGTACTTTTGACACTTATGTATATTTGAGCAATTACATGTACTTTTACTCAAGTAGTATTTTCCCGGTTGACTTTCACTTGAGTCCTTTTCTACTAAGGTGTCTTTACTTTCCACCATTGCGATTGCGTAATGACTGGGCTTATAAGAACATGTTTCACTAGGCTCTCTAATGTGTTCCAGGGGTCCTAGGCCTATAAGCTACGTTTTGAGTTAATTGGCCACTTTAGTTGTGATACAAACCTTATCAAAACATATAAGACTATGGGCTATGGGCGTCCTTCCTAACTCAGTTGCCAGAAAGGAAACGGCTCAAGAATTATAGACTTTAAAACAATGGCTGTGATAACGGAGGATGAATCAACAACATTGTAGTCACTCCACAATACTAACCTAAATGACGGCATAAAAAATGACAGCCTGTACAATAAAAATTATCCGAAACATGCATCCTGTTTGCAATAAGGCACTGAAGTAAAACTGCAAAGAAATTAACTTTATGTCCTGAATACAAAGTGTTATGTTTGGGGCAAAACGAACACATCACTGAGTACCACTCTTCATATTTATAAGCATGGTGGTGGCTGCATCATGTTATGGGTGTGCTAGTCTTTGGCAAGGACTAGGGATTTTTGGGAGGGGGATAAAAAGAAACAAAATGGAACTAAACACAGGCAAAATCCTAGAGGAAAAGATGATTCAGTCTGGTTTCCAACAGACACTGGGAGACAAATTCACCTTTCAGTAGGACAATAACTAAAACACAAGGCCAAAAATACACTGGAGTTGCTTACCAAGACAACATTGAATTTTCTTGAGTGGCCTAGTTAGTTTTGACTTAAATCGTATAGAAAATCTATGGCGAGACTTGAAAATGGCTGTCTAACAATGATCAACAACCAACTTGACAGAGCTTGAATAATTGTTTTAAGAATATTGTACAATCTCTTAGAGACCTACCCAGAAAGACTCACGGCTGTATTCGTTGCCAAACGTGATTCTAACATGTATTCATGACTCATGCGTGTGAATTAGATATTTCTATAGTTAATTTTCAATAAATTAGCAAACATTTCTAAAAACATGTTTTAACTTTGGCATTATAGGGTATTGTGTGTAGATGGGTGAGAAAATACATCTATTTAATAAATGTTTAATTCATGCTGTAACACAACAAAATGTGGAATAAGTCAAGAGGTATGAAGACACTCCCACACAAAACTCACACACATTCACCACACACACCATTTGCTGCTGCTACTTATTTTACACTTATCTATCCTGATGCCTAGTAACTTTACCCTGCCTTCATGTACACATCTACCTCAAATACCTTATACCTCTGCACATTGAGCTGGTGCTGGTACTCCCTGTAGCCAAAACAAAGAACACCTGCTCTTTCCATGACAGACTGACCAGGTGAATCCAGATGAAAGCTAATGGTCATGGATTGTATATGTTTGCTATTCAGACGGTGAAGGGGGCAAAAGGGGGGGTGCAACTTAATATTAGGAAGGTGTTCCTAATGTTTGGTATACTCAGTGTAGGTCGCATTGTATATGTGATTACTGACAAAGGCCTACACATTTTGGCATGGCTTTCGACTCTGTCAATCACCACATCCTTATCGGCAGACTCGACAGCCTTGGTTTCTCTAATGATTGCCTCGCCTGGTTCACCAACTACTTTGCCAACAGAGTTCAGTGTGTTAAATCGGAGGGCCTGTCGTCTGGGCCTCTGGCAGTCTCTATGGGGGTGCCACAGGGTTCAATTCTTGGGCCGACTCTCTTCTCTGTATACATCAATGACGTCGCTCTTGCTGCTGGTGATTCTCTGATCCACCTCTATGCAGACGACACCATTCTGTATACTTCTGGTCCTTCTTTGGACACTGTGTTAACTAACCTCCAAACGAGCTTCTCTGCCATACAGCACTCCTTCCGTGGCCTCCAACTGCTCTTAAACGCTAATAAAACCAAATGCATGCTTTTCAACCGTTCGCTGCCTGCACCTGCCCGCCCGACTAGCATCACTACCCTGGACGGCTCTGACCTAGCATACATGGACAACTACAAATACCTAGGTGTCTGGCTAGACTGTAAACTCTCCTTTCAGACTCACATTAAACATCTCCAATCCAAAATTAGATCTAGAATCGGCTTTCTATTTCGCAACAAAGCCTCCTTCACTCATGCTGCCAAACTTGCACTAGTAAAACTGACTATCCTGCCGATCCTCGACTTCGGCGATGTCATCTACAAAATAGCCTCCAACACTCTACTCAGCAAACTGGATGCAGTCCATCACTGTGCCATCCGCTTTGTCACCAAAGCCCCATATACTACCCACCACTGCGACCTGAATGCTCTAGTCGGCTGGCCCTCGCTACATACTCGTCGCCAGACCCACTGGCTCCAGGTCATCTACAAGTCCCTGCAAGGTAAAGCCCCGCCTTATCTCAGCTCGCTGGTAACCATAGCAGCACCCACCCGTAGCACTCGCTCCAGCAGGTATATCTCACTGGTCACCCCCAAAGCCAATTCCTATTTTGGCCGCCTTTCCTTCCAGTTCTCTGCTGCCAATGACCGGAACGAACTACAAAAATCGTTGAAACTGGAGACACTTATCTCCCTCACTAGTTTCAAGCACCAGCTGTCAGAGCAGCTCACAGATCACTGCACATAGCCCAACCAACTACCTCATCCCCTACCATAGTCATTTATTTATCTTGCTCCTTTGTACCCCAGTATTTCTACTTTGCACATTCATCTACTGCACATTTACCATTCCAGTGTTAAATTGCTATACTGTAGTTACTTTGCCACCATGGCCTATTTATTGCCTTATGTTCCTTATCCTACCTCATTTGCACACATTGTATATAGATTAGTTTTTTTTCTACTGTATTATTGACTGTATGTTTGTTTCACTCCATGTGTAACTCTGTTGTTGTATGTGTCGAACTGCTTGGCTTTATCTTGGCCAGGTTGCAGTTGTAAATGAGAACTTGTTCTCAACTTGCCTACCTGGTTAAATAAAGGTGAAATAAATAAATAAAATAAATAAAAAGGACACATTGACTAAACTTTTCTAAAAGCCCATTCTCTAGTAAACAAGGCCAGCCAGAAACCTCAACACAAACTATGTATTTTCTACTCACCACAAACCTCTCGGCGTGCTGCTCCACATGCTTGAAGGTGGGGATGGAGATGGGCACGGCCTGCTTGTCGCTGTAGTCATAGCTGAGCTGGGCGGTGCTCTCGTCCCCGGCCTCAAGGCCGTCTGCCTCCTGGGGCGGCACAGACAGCACAGAAAGCACCAGCTCCCTCTCACCGGCCCGGATCAGATCCACCACCTGCTTGTGGGTGGCCCCCTCCACGCTCACACCATTACTGTGGGACGCAGAGTGAGAGACGGCGGGACGGGATCAGTCAACGCTCATGTTATGCCCGTTAATGGTGGTAGTGTTTGGTTAGGCCTATCCTCCAACACCTTCCCCGAAATTATACACGTTTGCCTTATTCTGTCTAGTGAGTGACTAGTAACAACGCTCCTTGGTATAACTTCGTAAAAGCAGCCAACAAGTGCTCAGCATATGTGGGAACTCCTTCAAAACTGTTGGAAAAGCATTCCAGGTGAAGCTGGTGGAAAGAATGCCAAGAAAGTGCAAAGCTTTCATCAAGGCATAGGGTGGCTACTTTGAGGAATCCTAAATATAAAATATATTTGGATTGGTTCAATACAATTTAATAGTTTTGATGTCTTCACTATTATTCTACAATGTAGGAAAATAAAATAAAAACCCTTGAATGAGAATGTGTGTCCGAACTTTTGACTGGTACTGTATATAGACAGTGCATTCGGAAAGTATTCAGACCCCTTCACTTTTTCCACATTTTGTTACATTACAGCCTTATTCTAAAATTGATCAAATATATGTTTTTCCTCATCAATCTACACACAATACCCCATAATGAAAAAGCTAAAAGTTTACATTTTTGCAGAAAAACCTTATTTTACATAAGTATGCTTAAAGATTGAGCTCAGGTACATCCTGTTCCCAATGATAATCCTTGAGATGTTTATACAACTTGATTGGAGTCCACCTGTGGTAAATTCAATTGATTGAAAATGTCTTGGAAAGGCACACACCTATATAAGGTCCCACAGTTGACAGTGCATGTCAGAGCAAAAACCAGGCCATGAGGTCAAAGGAATTGTCTGTAGAGCTCTGAGACAGGATTGTGTCGAGACACAGATCTGGGAAAGGGTACCAAAAAATGTCTGCAGCATTGAAAGTCCCCAATACCATCCCTACGGTGAAACATGGTGGTGGCAGCGTCATGCTGTGGGGATGTTTTTCAGCGGCAGGGACTGGGAGACTAGTAAGATCAAGGGAAAGATGAACAGAGTAAAGTACAGAGAAATCTTTGATGAAAACCTAATCCAGAGTGCTCAGGGCCTCAGACCTGGGCGAAGGTTCACCTTCCAACAGGACAACGATCCCAATCACACAGGCATGACAACGCAGGAGTGGCTTTGGGACAAGTCTCTGAATGTCCTTGAGTGGCCAAGCCAGAGCCCAGACTTAAACCCGATCAAAACATCTCTGGAGAGACCTGAAAATAGCTGTGCAGCGACGCTCCACATCCAACCTGACAGAGCTCGAGAGGATCTGCAGAGAATAGAGAAACTCCAAATACAGGTGTGCTAAGCTTGTAGCGTCATACTCCAGAAGACTCGAAGCTGTAAACGCTGCCTACGGTGCTTCAACAAAGTACTGAGTAAAAGGTCTGAATACTTATGCAAATGTGAAATTATTTATTATTTTTTATAAATTAGCAACAATCTCTGTAAACCTGTTTATGCTGTCGTTATGGGGTAGTGTGTAGATTGATGAGGGATTTTCTTTAATCCAATTTAGAATAAGGCTGTAACGTAACAAAATGTGGAAAAAGTCAAGGGGTCTGAATACTTTCCGAATGCACTGTATATATATGTAGGTTTTATTGTCACACACCAGATAGGGTCAGCAATAGTAGTACAGCGCCCCTGGAGCAAATTAGGGTTAAGTGCCTTGCTCAAGCGCACAGACAGATTTTTCACCACGTCGGCTCAAGTATTCTAACCAGCGACCTTTCGGTTACTGGACTAGCGCGCTAACCACTAGGCTACCTGCCGCCCTACAAGTTTACCCTGTGGTGACATGCCTCCCTCCTTAACTCACGGTGCTGAGGCCATCAGCTGTCTCGGCTAATCTGCCTCTGAGTACCAAGGGGGTTGAGGGAGGGAGGGCAGGGGAGCGCCTGCCTGCCACACACTGTTTCCATCATTACTTATTAAATTGAGTTATCTTTGACACCCCTGACCTATACGATCAGGACTATTTTCTATGTAAGAGAACATTCAACATCTCCTCGAGATTCAACTTTTACTGCAAGATATGAAATTGTCACATTGATGTTTGTTCTTCAAATTATGCATTTTATTAAGAAAAATATATAAATATCCCACATTATTTCGAAAAATATAAGGGATTGTTTTTCCAGGTTTCCGCTTTTCACAGGTTTTTCACGTCCACAACAATGCCTAAACCTGAGAAATGTTGACTTTTAGGTGTAGTTACCCTTTAATTGAAGTGCACACCTAGCAAGAGGCTGTTTAGCCGTGTTTTTGTAGTGCACATATGAAAGTGTTTGCAAAACAAATACCCACTGGATTGATGAAAATGATCATGATATCATTCTGACAGGTAAGCATAGGCTACTTTGTAGATAAAAAAAAATGTATATTGTCGAATTCCGTTTGAATCCATGGATTCCATGAGGGCCCTAATTATCATATTTGGATCAGAATGATTGTTAGGAATTCCCTGCCGGGCTTATCAGCACACTCCGCTCCTTATACCCTATAACCATAACCTGAGAGTCTAGGGAGTACCCTAAACCTGCTTCTCAAACTCTCTGACCTGGGTGACGTGTGCCCTGATAGTAACCTCCCTAGCAACCTAAGGGGTCAGAAATCTGCCCATCCTCTTGACTCTGCGTTTCATTAAAAGGGTCCTTTCCATAATGCCTACCTGCAGTCTAGTGGAGTATAGCTCCGGGGTATACAGTGGACTAATACCATGTGGATTATACCCCTTCTATGGAGCCTATGGGAGTGGAGTACAGGAAGAACATATGGTTTGTATGGAGCAGAATATACAGAAAATATATCTTTGCATCTTGGAACAGCAGACCAGATCCCGAGCTTCCTCCAGTCAGGGGGAGCCCTCTCCAACAGGGGAGGACTTGGGATAGTCGTATGGAGTTGAGCAGTAGGACGCCACCTCTCCAACCCCTGCAACATCACTGGCTACGACTTTAGTATTCTGCCTCTTTGGCAGCACGGCGAAGTCTGGGGGAATCCTCTCCCTGGCTCGGCCAGCATCGCCACGCGGTAGTAAACCTATTGCTGACTGGACCCTATTCCTCACCGCCTGTCCCTGCACTATGGAATCCTCCAGAAGCACCGGACCTGTCTGCTGCTACCTCCGATGACCGTTCCAGCCCTGGCCTGGGCCCATGGGGAGACCCATCCACACCACTGTCACCAGTTACTGACAGAACAGCTTCACCTAACCCAGCCATAGCCCTGGTCCCATTTGGTATGTCCAGGATGCATCTGTCCAGCATGCACCACCTGATCCAGGTCCAGTCCTGCTGCCTCTGGACTTAACCCCAGATGTGACGGTGGGACACACACCAGACCTCACCGGGGTCGACCACTCAGACTCAGACTCTGCAGGTAGCATATGCAATCTATACAGTCATTTGCATCTGTGCCCTGGTGTATTCATTACCTCTGTTTCTGTCCATTACAGAACCACTACCATTCCCATGTTCATCTTCTTCAGTGTGTTTAAATAAAGTTTGCGTATGTGTGAACTCTTGGGCTGTTTTATTCCCATTCTAACCGTGTCAGTGGGTCACAATTAACTGCTCTCCTCTACCCATTATTCCTGCAATGATGATTCACCATCGTCATCAATTCTTTTCATAATTTATCTGCAGATAAACGCCGAAAAGCATAAGTCTACCAGTAGCCTGGGCAAATTAGAGAGCCAAATGAAAGGCTCTCCCACCGTTGCAATTCAGGAGGCGTCACTGTCTGGCAAGCCCAGACATCCTAGGAAAGGAAACTTAAGAACTCCTTTGGTATACTAGTCCCGATATACCATGGACATAACCACGTTGCATGATTCATGAATGGCAAAAGGATATAGGAGATCGACTTTATTCAGTCAGTTCACCTTTTATAAACTAGTCAACCCTTGTTGTTCAGTTGTCAATCCACACACAGTAAATAGCCTACTATGCTCCACGACGCTGCGTAGCGAAGTTGTTCATTTTGACTCATCGTTACCAAATACATTGCATGGGACATGCAAATTCACAAGCATCATGCTCTCTCCCCTCCGTGTAAAGAAATCTGACTGCATCTAGAGATCTGTATATAAATGATATGCTTAAGTCTCCGCCCTAACAATGGGAGTCGTTGTCCCAAAGGCAGAAAGGCAAGAGACAAGCTTAGGTCCAAAATACGCACATAGAAATGCTTCACCTCTTCCTCTCTGCTGTGTTTCTCTGTCATCACTCGCTTTGTGACTGCCAGGCACCTATCCTATCAATAGATCGCTATAAGATCTATATCGTTAATTCTAGCGGGAGAGGGCTCGACGGACTAGTGAATTGAAACTTTTAACTAAAAAGTACCCTATTTAATATGAAGTGGAAAACGTAGCCGAGTCTGAATTGGGAACTTTCCTCAAGCTTATTCAGGGGTCAAAGAATGGGAGACAACTAAAAAAAAGGATAGAGGGAGATGTAGGCTAACCCCTCTCCACGTCACAGTTTTGATGTAGCCGTGATCCTTCTATCAATCAGAAAAACAGTTCTCTGTAGCATCTGCCAAATTAATCTCACGAATACCACATATAGAAACTTGAAGGTAGGTGAACTGAATTGGGATAAAGTCTAAATAAAAAAGGGACAGTGCCAAGAGAGTTGGCCAACTTCTGGCTACTTCATGAGAATGTTTCATCTTTCACTCATTGACAAGGGTGGATCTAAATGAATTGAAATTGAAAAATAAAAAACGTTGCATAACTTTTAGGTTTCAATCAATAAGTAGGGATTGACAACAGCCTAAAGCCATCGAGTAAAACAGCAAGTGTGCATGCGTAAACAAACTAACTTTGGTCAACCTTCAGGCCTGATCGCTGACGTGAGCTAGAGGTGTAGGCACTGGGGAAATAACTTGACTACACACAAGTTTATTTTCAACTGCTGGGGAAGCAGTAGCGGCTGATTAACGTGTCACATGAACACTACTTATCATACGACACAGGCAAAGTGGCAGGTAGCCTAGTGGTTGGAGCGTTGGACTTGTAACCGGAGGGTTGCAAGTTCGAATCTCCGAGCTGACAAGGTAAAAAAAATCTGCCCCTGAACAAGGCAGTTAACCCTCTGACTAATAATGGTGACTTTGACTTAGTTGATGGATAAAAACAAACCATTAGGAAGGCAACGGTTACGTCCCAATTTCACCCTAGTCCTTATTATAGTGCACTCTTTTTGACCAGGGCCCATAGTGCACTACATAGGGAATTGGGTGCCATTTGGAAGTATAAATACCCTTTTGACGCCTCAGCAAGTTGTCTATCATGTTCCTCATTCTTTCTCTCGATTGTCATTGACCGAGAAACGTTTGGTATCGTTTCCATTTTCTTGTTCCTCAAGAGTAAGGCAAACTAATACTCAAAAGAAAAATCAGTGCCCTAAACAGACTACTGCTTCTGCAATTACATCAACTGAGTAATGTGGTGTAGGAAGACCATATCCTTTTTAGGAAGGTATGAAAAGTTAATTCCCCTCCTCTGAAGTTCTGATTAAAATAATATTTTTCTAATTTGAGGTGCTAGCCTTGCTCCAACATGTTTTCAAAACGAGGGTCCAGCTTTGCCTGTATCAACTCCACCCAGACACACTGACTTGCACACAAATACACTCAGAAATAGGGCAAACAAACACTTCAAAGCATGATTGACTGGCTACATAACCAGGCTAATCCCCCCCCCGACTATGGTAGACTGTCAGACTGAGTAAAACCCCCATTTCACACACAGTTGAGTTGGTGAACTGTCAATCTACAGTTGTTTGAGTGACAATAACTGACCTACTCACTGTCATTATCCTGTCAGTCATGAGGACACTGGACTGGGAGCCCTGTCTTTAAAATCACCCATTTCATCAAATGATTAAAGTTACCAAGAAACCAATGACAACTTTCTAAAATCATGAGCACAGGGTTAAGATCACTCACTGACTGCGTAAACGTATTCTGCCAAATTAGCTAGCAAAGATCATATTGTTTGTTGTGGTGGTGCGGTGATTTGAATACACACTACTCACAAATTTGTGCAATGATTGTGGGTGTGGATTTGTTTATTAAAATGCCTGCTAGCTAATTAGCATGGGTGCTAGCTAGCTACAGGTAACGTTTCAGCCAATTACTGCAGCGAGGTTAACTAGCTAGCAACTTGCTAGCTAAGGTTAGCCACTTAGCTAAATACCTAGTTATTGCAGCGTTCAAAACAACTTGGAACCCGGAACTCTCCGACTTCCATGTGTTCAAACCAACTGGGAAATTGGAAGAAATTCGATTTGAAACGTCCTACAACTTGAAACGAATTGCAACTCGGGAACTAGGGCCTCTTTCTAGAGCTCCGAATTTCCGATCTGAAGACCACTGATGTCATGATTTGAACTCGTTTTTCCGAGTTCTCAGTTGTTTGGAACGCGCGCATGATGCGGATTCCCGAGTTGGATGACCGTTCAAATAGATTTCTCCCAGTCGGAGCTCATTTTCTCCGAGTTTCCCAGTTGTTTTGAACGCGGCATCAGTCCTCCCCAGAGGGAGCTAGCTAGCTAACCGCCGCTATTATGGGTAAAGAAAGCTGACTTACACCTCCAGAATCCTGTCACCCTTTGATATACCAGCTCGGTCCGCTGCCCCTCCAGGCAAAACAGCACTGACATGCTGAAGAGGTGCGTACAATTCCCCATTGATGCTTCGCAGTTGTCCTCCTTCGCTAACTTGTCCACGAACGTTGAATCCATATCCCGATTCCGACTTTACAATTCTAACCATCCGTGGACCTGACGTCACTTGGGTAGCATTTTGGACTCCGGTACCGACTACCGAACCTGCAGCGGGTCCATTACGGGAAGCCGAAGGGAGAGCCGACTTAAATTCATCGCCGTCAACATCCGCCATCTTCTACTCAATGCCTCCAGTCCGTGTTTAGCGGTTTCAAAACAACAAGTAGAAATAGGCTCAGACTAGCTCCTCCAGACCGACTCAGAGGGAGTTCTATTAACCTGAACCACGGTGCACCGGTCTATGGCCCGTGACGTGAACGGGCAAAAACGGTGAAGAAGGAGCGCCCTTCTCAAATCCAACAGTAATGCGCTGCTCAGTCATGTTGTCAACAAGACAGCATGGTGCATCTTCCAGAAACATACAACCATTTATTTTACGCCAAATACATGTTAGCATTTTCTAACTGGTTTTGATTGGTAAGGCAGATCAAGCGTTTTTATCTAAAGCAATCACTTTTGCATTGGCAAAATCCTACTCATTACCAACAATGATGAGACAGCCTACTGGGAGGAGGTGAGGGCCCTGGCAGAGTGGTGCCAGGAAATTAACCTCTCCCTCAACGTCAACAAAACGAAAGAGCTGATCGTGGACTTCAGGAGACAGAGGGAGCAAGCCCCCATCCATACCAATGGGGCCGCGTGGAGAAGGTGAGAAGCTTAAAGTTCCTCGTCGTACACATCACTGACAATCTCAAATGGTCCACCACACAAACAGTGTGGTGTAGAAGGCACAAGAGCATCTCTTCAAACACAGGAGGCTGAAGAAATTCGGCTTGGCCCCTAAGACCCTCACAAACCTTTACAGTTGCAAAATTGAGAGCATCCTGTCGGGCTGTATCACCGCCTGGTACGGCAACTGCACCACCCGCAACCGCAGGGCTCTCCAGAGTGTGGTGCGGTCTGCCCAACTTATCACCGGGGGGCACACTGCCTGCCTTCCAGGACACCTACAGCGCCTGATGACACAGGAAGGCCAAAAAGATAATCAAGGACCACCGACTGTTAAATAGCCATCGCTAGCCGGCCTCCACCCAGTACCCTGCCCTGAACTTAGTCATTTCCACTAGCCGGCTACCACCCGGTTACTCAACCCTGCACCGTAGAGGCTGCTGCCCTATGTACGTACTGTAGACATGGAATCACTGGTCACTTTAATAATGAAACACTTGTCATTTTAATGTTTACATACTGTTTCATTAATTTCATATGTATATACTGTATTCTTGTCAATGCCATCCTATTCAACTATTGCTGTTTATATACTATTCTATCCTACAGATATACTAAATATTCTATCCACATACTGTCCATAATGTCGATACATCCCATCACACACACATTTAAATATGTGTATGCGACCAATACAATTTAAGTTGATTACACCACATGCTTCATCTAGCCTCGGCTACTTTTGTTTTGAGCAGACTTTGCTGCCGTGTGCTTTGAATGGGGCGCCTGGCTCATGCCCGGGAGGCAGCTCGGTTACAGAACAAATGCAATCACTCTTCTCTCTGAGTGAACTCCTTCACCACGATATTCCGGGCTAGATAATCGAATCCTCTCAGTTAGCCTGCCCCTTGATCGCATCACGAGACCCCGCTTTTCACTTTCCCCACTCACACAACCGAAAGGCATCGCGCGATCTGGGATCTGTCAGTGTATGCAGATGCTTTCTGTTTATTGTATTCCGGTTTAACCTACACCAGCAGAAGTTTATCACCCCCACATGAGCCTGCTGAGGGGAGGACCACTCATAACAATGGCTGGAAGTTCATGGAATGGTATCAAACCCATGGAAACCATGTGCTTGATGAGTTTGATATCATTCCATACATTCCTTTCCAGCCATTGACCCTGTCCTCCCCAATTAAGGCGCCACCAACCTCCTGTGTCACCACCCTATTACATATAATAGGTGCAGTCTGGAGTAGCCCTCCAGTCAAAATGTCTAGTTTACATTTAGTGAGAATCTTGATAATAGAAAGTTACAGGAGCCCACAATCGAAGGCTAAAGTGTGCCCTCATGAGGTTATGCCCGTTGAATGCTCTTCCTACACATAAGCAGGCCAGTAGCTGCTTCACACACAATGAGCTTTTCATTATGCATTTTTGTACTGAGGTCATATCATTTGGTTTGCAGAAAATGAAATGTGTTCTTTTAATGCAAATGTTTTTGCAATGACATGTTATTTGAATTAAACGCTTTTTGAATGAAGGATGACCTACAGCAATGATTCCCAACCTTTTTCGGTTACTGTACCACCAACTGAATTTTGCTCTGCCTGGAGTACCCCTGAAGTACCCCCTCATGTGCATTTTACCATTAGGCCTATGGCCACTAACCTACAGCATATTCAACAGATCATATTGTTATGAGAATACATGGTACATTGAGTGCACAATGTTAGCGTTCTCTAAAATGGCTTTGGATGCATTGTTTGCCCATGGGCATCAGTTGACCTAGACTTACTGCAGTAATTCATTCATCTCATATTCATTTACTCAATAGGCTGTGTGTGTATTGACTTACTGTGTGTTATGATTATGGAATTGAAAAATACATCAAAAACAAATGGCCATATACACTGAATATGCCAAACATTAGGAACAGCCCACACCACACACACACACAAAACACAACAAAGTGCCAATGCAAAGCCCTCCATCTGTCACTCAGAAACCTATTATAGTGTCTCTCTGCCTGCCAGCTGAAAATCTTTGCCAGTGTGTTTATGTGTAGGCTACCTGACCCTCCCCCTCCGAAGCACAGGATACTGTAGCAGTAACCTACTGAAGTTACAAGAGTGATTTAGAAATTAGGGAGAGATATTTTTAATTAGAGACGTGGATTCACTTTTTGGGGATTTTTGGAGAATTTGGGATGATGCACACTGTGTTTAGCCAACTGTGTGCAACATCCTACATTGTCCTAAAATCAGAAAATGGTGGTGGAAAATGTTGTCTCCTAGATTATATTATTATATTTTATCAAATCATTTTTGTATATTTTTGGGGGGATACCTAAAGGGGTCCTAAAATTTCAAATCAAATAGCTAAATGATCCATAGTATGACCATCTTAAAACAGTTCCATATGTAAGCTTAGCATCCTCCCTCCCCCAACATCTTAGACTCTAAAGAATTAACAAGCTGCTTGTGTCTACAATCATCAACCTGTCCTCAACGATTACCACCCTGTTGCATTAACGCCTGTCATAATGAAATGTTTTGAGCATCTGGTTCTCTCCCACATACAAAACGAGATTGGAGACATTGTAGACCCCCTTCAATTCGCCTACAAGCAGCAGAGAGGAGTGGACGATAGTCTTGTTTGCTTACTACACTGTGTTCAGTCCCATCTTGAGAAGCCTAAGTCTATGCCCGGATGGTGTTTGTGGACTTTCCCAGTGCTTTTAACACAATACAGCCACATCTAATAGGTCAGAAACGTTTGAATATGAACCCAAACCTCATTCTGTGGATTTGATCTTATTTTGTCAAATAGACCACAATGGGTGAGATTCAATGGTGAGTGCAGCACAAGGAAAACCATCTCAAATGGATCACCACGGGGCTTAGTCATCTCTCCTGTCATGTTTACACTCTACATGTCAGTCCAGACTGTACTTTGTA
Source organism: Brachymystax lenok tsinlingensis (assembly GCA_030435695.1). NCBI lineage: Eukaryota > Metazoa > Chordata > Actinopteri > Salmoniformes > Salmonidae > Brachymystax > Brachymystax lenok. Next base: position 36,847,296 of record CM059799.1, read on the forward strand.
CGTAAACTTAGAAGTCTAAATGTCAATCAATCTGTTTTACAGTCCTTTTCCGGATGTTTCATTGAACCTGTCCTAACCTTTAGTGTAGTTGCCTGGTTTGTCTCCCTCACATAGGCAAGTTAGAATACCCTGGAGAGAGTTGTTCAGGTCAGTGGTAAGCTTGTAGGGAGAAAGCAAAAAGTTATCCGCAACATTTACAAAGAGGGCACACATAAGAGGGGTAAATAAATCATTTTGTATCTTACACATCGACTGAATAGCCAGTATTACCATCAGGGCTAATACTCAGGTCTTTACCTATTGAAACCAAGAGAGCTACTAACAGTACGGCTTTTAAGTGAAAATGGATTTGTGTGACTTACATTTATCTTGTATAGCACAGCTCTTTAATGAAATTGATTGTTGTGACTTACATCTATCTTGTATATACCTTGTAAGCATTTGTATCTGTCATGTGAGTGTTGCTGTTTACATGTTTACTTTATGTTTACAGTTTATTAGGTACACCACCCTGTTCACAAAAATTGTTTGCTTCTACAGAGTGAGTCATATGGCCGTGGCTTGCTATATAAAGCAGGCAGACAGGCATTGAGGAATTCAGTTACTGTTCGATTGAACGTTAGAATGGGCAAAAAGAGTGACCTAAGCAACTTTGAGTGTGGTATGATAGTAGGTGCCAGGGGTGCCGGTTCCAGCATCTCAGAAACGACCAGCCTCCTGGGCTTTTCACGCACGGCAGTGTCAAGGGATTACCGAGAATGGTGAGACAAACAAAAGACATCCAGTCAGCAGCAGTCCTGTGGGCGAAAACAGCTTGTCGAAGGAGACTTGCAAGAATCGTGCAAGCTAACAGGCGGGCCACAAACAGGCAAATAACGCACAACTCGTCGGTCCTTGTCACGGATGAGCTATTTGCAGCAGACGACCACACTGGGTTCCACTCCTTCAGATAAAAACAATAAGAAGTGGCTCCAGTGTGCACGAGGTCACCAACACTGGACAATTGAGGAGTGGATAAACATCGCCTAGCCCGACGAATCCCATTTTAAAGATGGGGAGAGGTCTCTCTGTAATAAAGAGATGCTCTGCTTTTTTGACACCACACTCCACAATGCAAGTCCTGCAGGCTCTAATTTGATTTTATCTTGATTATTGTCCAGTCATATGGCCAAGTGCTGCAAAGAAAGACCTGGTTAAGCTGCAGCTGGCCCAGAACAGAGCGGCACGTCTTGCTCTTCATTGCAATCAGAGGGCTAATATTAATACTATGCATGCCAGTCTCTCTTGGCTGAGAGTTGAGGAAAGACTGACACGTCACGTCTTGTTTTTATAAGAAACATTCATGCATTGGAAATTCCAAATTGTTTGCATAGTCAACTTACACTTAAGTGATAATGCCTGAGAATCCGGTGTTTGGAGGATATATTGGCACAGGTGTTGTTAGGCTCTAGGCGTAGCTGAGGGCCGGAAAACCGTGACAGTATATCCTCCAAACACCGGCTTTGAGGGCATTATCACTTTTATACAATGGGTTACCAACATATTCAGATAATGATGATGAATTTATTCATATTATTACATCCTTCTACAAGATATAGTACCGACACAAATCTAGGGTTTCTATCCAAACCGGCTGGTCATTCGTCTTTTTGTTTTGTATCTATGGACGCGACCCAGTCGTTTGTTCTAAATGTTCCATTGCCATACTGGCTGGCAACATTCTTATCCCTTGCTTGTTAGCTTAATTGACTTTCCTAGTTAAATAAAAGTAAAAAAAAAAAAAAGAAGAGTAGTAGAATGGTCCCACTCAAAATTGTTTTTCTTGATACTTTACTTAGGACAGCTAATCAGCCGCACCAGTGATTGTCCGGGAGGTGACTATTGTCTTTACCTCGTGTTGAGATTTCAGAGTTCAAACCTCTTTGGATGTGAGCTGCAGCTACACGCCTCTCTTGTCTGATATGTTAATTCTTAACCCACCGTTTTACACAGTTCATTCAACACTTTCATATTTCATACACAACGTAGAGGATGGAGACTTCGCACATATAGTGTATACTTTTCAAGTTACGGTATTTCCTTTATAACATTTTTAATGACAACAAAATAACAACCGAAATGACATTATAATTCTTTAGATCGCCTCTGACCATTCCCCCCATAGTTTGGATAGGAGGACCTCATGGTTCACAGTATCAAAGGCCTTTTTAAGATACAAAAAGACTGCACCGACTTCACTACCTGTGTCCAGTTTAGATTTAATGCACTCCAGAAAATAGGAATTGGCTGTTTCGGTAGAATAGTTAGCTCTGAATCCAAATAGCATTTGATGTATGGAGTTGCCCTGAATGAGGTGTTCAGTCAGATGATCAGCCACCCGTCTTTCAGCTACTTTTTATAGCACTGGAAGAATGCTTATAGGTCGGTAATTTTCCACCAGTGTTGGGTCACCAGATTTTTAAAACAGGTATCCCAGCAGCAGACTTCCAAGCATTGGGGAAGAACCCATATTTGATGGACAGATGAACTAGATGTACAATATGGGCAATCAGAGAATATTTGTGTCTCCTCAGGAATACAGTGTTTAGACCAAATACATATTTTGTTCTAAAGCTCCTGAAGAAGTTAATAATACTGTCCACTGCTGACGCTGAGATTTCAGGAATTCTGAATATTGGTATATTATTATCTATGGGGGTGAGAACTGTGGTCTTGGTTGAAAATCTTTGAGCCAGTTCCCTGACAGAGTCCCCCAAAAATTGTTAAAGGTGGTGGATATGAAATGGGAGACTTGAATTAGAATCCCATTAACTTTTAATTTAGGATGTTTTTTGGCCTTTTCAGCTCCTCTCCCTGTTAGTTTCTTTTTGCTTCTTTGATCATGCTAAGAAAGAACTCTGCTTTTGTTTTTTTATATATTCCTTACCACCTTATTTCTCAGTGCTGTAAATACACGTCATCATTCTAACCAGACTTCAGTGCTATTTTCAAGGAAAGATCCCATTCTCTCATCTGCCTCCAGAGGTCCTCGTTGAGCCATGGCAGAGAGGTTTTCCATCTTGGCTTACGTTGACATTTCCTAGTAAAAGAGGTATCCACTTTGTCAATAGCTGACAGAAATGTTCTGTATCCAGACTCTGGGTCTTCATTGGTTAACAGATCAGACCAGTCAATTTGACTTAGAACTGCATCGTAGTTATTACTCTGCTCACTTTTCTGGATTTTTTTGTTGTTGCAATACATACATCAAAATACTGATAATAAAATTGTGGACTGAAATTAAGGCCTCTGTTCACTTTAATACATGTACATAAAAAAGCTCAATACATCTAACAATGACATGGAGGATTGTAAAACTGGCATCTCACATATCAAAGACATTGATGATAGAAAAAAAATGGTGGCATCAGTAAAATTACATTTTGGCATCTGTCCCCCCTTTATTAAAAGTAAATAAAATATTGCAATACATCTTGGTTTTAAAGAGCTTACTGTGCAGTTTAGTCACAGGAAACAGTGTGGGACAATAAATAAACTTGAATCATCACAACTGTATCAAATGCTCTGTGACAGAAAAGCTCTTTAACATCAACTACATATGGTCCCTCTGTTGTACACCCAACTCTATTTGCATTACAATGCTCAAGACATATTGTTTGTAGGGCAAAAGTAACCTCTCATCTTTAACATGGTGGATTTTCTGAAAAACTGAGATCTCACAATGGACTTTAAGACAAACAACTAAACCGGAACGATACATATTTCTATGGTGTTTGGTCCATTTAACATTTAAAACCGTGGTGTCAATTGGTACCTGAAGAGTCTCAGCCATCTTACAGCCCCAGTCCACCACATTTAAAGATAACATTTTACCTGGACCGATCATGACTCTAATGGTGTCAAATGTCTGCCAACTGTATGCCATTTGACTTGTTTTTTTGCCAATGTTTTAGTAAAAAAATTTAATAGTTTGAATAAATTATGCTTTGCTTCATAGCGCATGCACCAGCTATGCAAAACTGGTCCAATTTTATACATACATGTGGGGTAATGGACCATAAAATGATGCTTTGGTAGCAGCCTCTTTTTTGGAAACAATTGCTTGAATAACCTGTGGTGTTCGGTGATTGTGTTTCAAACAAATTGTAATACCCTTTGCTATCATTGGATAAAATACAATGTTTACTATCTGAAGCAACAGTAAATACCAGTGTAGATCATTCGGACAAACTAAGTCTCCAAAGATAAGTGGTAGACTGCGAAGTAAACACCAGGACTGGATAGCATTTAAGCCCAAGTCATTAGAGTCCTGTCACAACTTCCGTCAAAGTCGGTCCCTCTCCTTGCTCGGGGGGGGGCGTTCGGTGGTCGACGTCACTGGTTTTCTAGCCATAGCCGATCCATTTTTAATTTTCCATTGTTTTTGTCTTGTTTTACACACCTGGTTTCAATCCCACAATTACTTGTTCATTATTTAACCCTCTGTTCCCCCCATATTTGTTTGTGAGTGAATGTTTGTATGTTGATACGGTCCGTTATTGTGAAATCGATGATTATTGAGTTGTATTTTGTGAAAATATATATTTGAGTAAATACGTTTGTTACTCATATCTGCTGTTCTGCGCCTGACTCCGCTACACCAGCTACACGCAGGATCTATCACAGAATCACTCACACAAACAAATGGAGTCAGCAGGAGCAGACGCCCTCCCTTTGGCGGTAGAGGAGCGCGTCCAGCAGCACGCGACCATGTTGCAACGTCTGAGCACTGCCATGGACCGCATGCTGCAGACGATGGATAGATGGGAGAGAGAAGGAGGTCTTCTAGCGCCTCCACCAGCCCTTCTACAGCAGGCCCCACTGTCCATCCCTCCTTCACCCGGTCCCAGCGGGATTCAGCTCACGCTCCCGAGGGAGTATGATGGGACGGCTGCCGGATGCCAGGGGTTCCTACTCCAGCTGGAACTATACCTGGCGACCATCCACCCGGCTCCTTCGGGACGTGAGAGCGTGTCTGCCCTGGTCTCCTGCCTCTCAGTCAAAGCCCTGGAGTTGGACCATTACTCAGAGTTCACCCGCCGCTTTCGGACAGTTTTCGACCACCCGCCTGAGGGTCGAGCGTGAACGTATGTCAGTTCCATCCCCCAGCACCTCTGCTCCGATGCCCATGTAGCTGGGAAGTGCTGCACTTAGGGCGACCGGAGGAGGGGCCATTCCCTGCACCATCTGTGGCCGCAGAGGGCACACTGCTGGTCGGTGCTGAGGGGGTTCCTCAGGGAGTCGAGGCAGCAGGCAGGGCACTATCGTGTCACCCCAGGTGAGTCGGCACCAGGCTCACCCAGAGCCCCCTGTTGCTCACATGTATGTGTTTATTACATTTCCTGAGTTTTCCCCACATTCCCAGCATAAGGCGCGCTCGTAGATTCAGGCGCAGCTGGGAATTTTATTGACCGTTCATTTGCCCATAGATTAGGGATCCCCATTGTTCCTGTGGATATGCCCTTCCATGTGCACGCCCTAGATAGTCGACCATTAGGGTCAGGGCTGATTAGGGAGGCCACCGCTCCACTAGGTTACGCAGGAGGGTCACAAGGAGAGAATCAGTCTCTTCCTTATAGATTCTCCTGCGTTTCCCGTGGTGCTGGGCCTAACCTGGTTGGCCTGTCATGACCCCACCATTTCGTGGCAACAGAGGGCTCTCAAGGGGTGGTCACGAAAGTGCTCAGGGAGGTGTGTAGGGGTTTCCATCGGTGCGACTACGGTGGAAAGTCCAGACCAGGTCTCCACTGTGCGCATCCCCTCAGAATATGCCGATTTGGCTCTCGCCTTCTGTAAGAAGAAGGCGACTCAGTTACCACCCCATCGACGGGGGGATTGTGCGATAGATCTCCTGGTAGACGCAGCACTACCCAGGAGTCACGTGTATCCTCTGTCACAGGAAGAGAAGGCGGCTATGGAAACATATGTCTCCGAATCCCTGGGGCAGGAATACATTCGGCCCTCCACTTCACCTACCTCCTCAAGTTTCTTTTTTGTGAAGAAGAACAATGGAGGTCTGCGCCCGTGTATTGACTATCAAGGTATCAATCAGATCACTGTGAGGTACAGCTACCTGCTGCCTCTCATAGCCAGTGCGATAGAGTCAATGCACGGGGCGCGCTTCTTCACAAAATTGGATCTCGGGAGCGCTTATAACCTGGTGCGTATCCGGGAGGGGGACGAGTGGAAGACGGCATTTAGTACCACCTCCGGGCACTATGAGTACTGCCGTACGGGTTGATGAATGCTCCATCAGTCTTCCAGGCCTTTGTTGACGAGATTTTCCGGGACCTGCACGGGCAGGGTGTAGTGGTGTATATCGACAACATTTTGATATACTCCGCTACACGAGCTGAGCATGTGTCCCTGGTGCGCAGGGTGCTTGGTCGACTGTTGGAGCATGACCTGTACGTCAAGGCTGAGAAATGTCTGTTCTTCCAACAGTCTGTCTCTTTCCAAGGGTACCCATTTCCACATCAGGGGTGGAGATGGAGAGTGACCGCATTTCAGCCGTGTGTAATTGTCCGACTCCCACCACGGTAAAGGAAGTGCAGCGGTTCCTAGGGTTTGCCAACTACTACCGGAGGTTTATACGGGGCTTTGGTCAGGTAGCGTCTCCCATTACCTCACTGCTGCAGTGGTCGGCTGAGGCGTACAGGGCTTTTAGTCACCTGAAGGCTCTGTTTACCTCGGCTCCCGTGCTGGCTCATCCGGATCCCTCTTTGGCGTTCATAGTGGAGGTGGACACGTCCGAGGCTGGGATAGGAGCCGTGCTCTCTCAGCGCTCGGGTACGCCACCGAAGCTCCGCCCCTGTGCCTTCTTTTCGAAGTTCAGCCCGGCGGAGCAGAACTATGATGTGGGGGACCGGGAGCTGTTGGCTGTCGTCAAGGCTCTGAAGGCGTGGAGACATTGGATTGAGGGGGCGAAACACCCTTTTCTCATCTGGACTGACCACCACAATCTGGAGTACATCCGGGCGGCGAGGAGACTGAACCCTCGCCAGGCAAGGTGGGCCATGTTTTTTACCCGTTTTGTTTTCACCCTGTCCTGCCGACCAGGTTCCCAAAACGCTAAGGCAGACGCACTGTCCCGGATGTATGACACAGAGGAGCGGTCCATGGATCACACTCCCATACTCCCGGCCTCTTGCCTGGTGGCACCGGTAGTGTGGGAGCTGGACGCGGACATGGAGCGGGCGTTACATACAGAGCCCACTCCCTCTCAGTGTCCAGCTGGGTGTCTGTACGTTCCGTCTGCTGTCCGCGACTGGTTGATCTATTGGGCCCACACGTCACCCTCCTCTGGTCATCCTGGCATCGGTCGGACAGTGTGCTGTCTTAGTGGGAAATACTGCTGGTCCACCTTGGCCAAGGATGTTGAGGGTTTATGTTTCCTCCTGCTCAGTGTGCGCCCAGTGCAACGTTCCTAGGCACCTGCCCAGAGGGAAGTTACAACCCCTACCCGTTCCACAACGGCCGTGGTCGCACCTGTCAGTGGTCTTCCTGACTGATCTTCCTCCCTCACAGGGCAACACCACGATCCTGGTCATTGTGGATCGGTTTTCTAAGTCCTGCCGTCTCCTTTCTATGCCCGGTCTCCTTACGGCCCTACAGACTGCGGAGGCCCTGTTCACACACGTCTTCCGGCACTACGGGGTGCCTGAGGATATAATCTCTGATCGTGGTCCCCAGTTCACGTCCAGGGTCTGGAGGGCGTTTATGGAGCGTCTGGGGGTCTCTGTCAGCCTCACCTCAGGTTTTCACCCCAAGAGTAACGGGCAGGTGGAGAGAGTAAACCAGGATGTGGGTAGGTTTCTGCGGTCATATTGCCAGGACAGGCCGGGGGAGTGGGCGGCGTTCATCCCATGGGCAGAGATGGCCCAAAACTCACTCCGCCACTCCTCCACTAAGCTCTCTCCCTTCCAGTGTGTTCTGGGGTGTCAGCCGGTTCTGGCACCTTGCCGTCAGAGCCATATCGAGGCACCTGCGGTGGACGAATGGTTTAAGCGCTCGGAGGAGACATGGGACGCCGCCCATGTGCACCTGCAACGGGCCGTGAGGCGGCAGAAGGCGAGCGCCGACCGCCACCGCAGTTAGGCCCCGGGGGACCGGGTCTGGCTCTCGATCCGAAATCTGCCCCTTCGCCTGCCCTGCCAGAAGCTGGGTCCGCGGTTTGTGGGGCCATTCAAAGTCTTGAGGAGACTGAACGAGGTATGCTACAGGTTACAGCTTCCCTCAGATTACCGTATTAATCCCTCGTTCCATGTGTCTCTCCTCAGGCCGGTGGTGGCTGGTCCACTCCAGGAGTCTGAGGTGCGGGAGTTTCCTCCGCCCCCTCTGGACATCGAGGAGGCCCCGGCGTATGCTGTTCGAGCTATCGTGGACTCGAGGCGTCGGAGGAGGGGCCTTCAGTACCTCATGGAGTGGGAGGGGTACGGTCCAGGGGAGAGATGCTGGGTGCCGGTTTGAGGATGTTCTGGACCCTTCGTTGCTGCGGGAGTTCCACCGTCTCCATCCGGATCGCCCCGCGCCTCGTCCTCCCCGAGGCCGGTGTCGGTGCGCTGCTGGAGCCGCGCGTCAAGGGGGGGGTACTGTCACGACTTCCCCCGAGGTCGGTCCCTCTCCTTGCTCGGGCGGCCTTCGGCGGTCGACGTCACCAGTTTTCTAGCCATAGCCGATCCATTTTTCATTTTCCATTGTTTTTGTCTTGTTTTACACACCTGGTTTCAATCCCACAATTACTTTTTCATTATTTAACCCTCTGTTCTCCCATGGTCGTTTGTGAGTGAATGTTTGTATGTTGATACGGGGCTCGATGATTATTGAGTTTGTAAATACGTTTGTTACTCATATCTGCTGTTCTGCGCCTGACTCCACTACACCAGCTACACACAGGATCTATCACAAGTCCTCTCCTAACTTCACTGCAGGAGGTTTGTTGTTTTGCTCCATGTAACCTGTTAAAGCTCTTTATTCTCCTGTCTATTTCATTTGATGTTGTGTACTTGTCTATCAAGTGCAGTACTAGCAGTTTCAGTTCATATTGTGCCACTCCCTCCAAGATATCATGCATAATAATCGACAGAAGTACTGCAGGGAGTTTAGAATGCAAGAACGTTGAACACCTATCACATAGGGAAGACTGGGATTTGTCTCCTTTTTTTGGCAGTGTTCTGCATGAAGTGCTCAAGTTCACATAACTATCTTGGGTGAATCTTCATCAAATTCAGTCGGAAAGTCCTCTTTCTCAGCAAGACAGAAGCGGCAACAGTATCAACAAAACCAAGTACAGTGAAGACCAAGGTTGTCACTTGTAACTTGGACAATAGTTCCATACACTGGTAGATCATACAAGGGGACCATAATTCCATCCCTCTCATGTACTTTAATATCCTGCACAATTGGATCAAGTATTTTATATAAGCCATTATGTTTTAACGTCTTGGGCATGAAATAAAGCAACCAAATGAATATTAAGCAGAAATGAGTTGAACTTTGGAGAAAAATTCCGTAAGGTGAAATAGACTGCTCCTAATTTATGTATTCCCGTTTTGATCCAAGAGGATTTGTAGTTTCAAAATCATAGAAAAGGTGTATCTGAATTGCATGCTTCTGTTTTATTCTAGATGGCTCTTGAACAGATCTCCATCACATACGTCATAAAGTTCTCTTGAACTGGAATCAGTCTGCATCATCTCCTTTGTGTTAGGGTGTTTGTAAATAAAAGTTGGGATGTAAACAAATGTATCAGTAACAACAATTTGATCATAGCCTCCAGTAGTCCGATTGAGTTGTGTATCAAATCTTGTACCAAGAACGTATTCAACTGGGTCTACCCTTCCCCACTTTTCTGTAAAACACTGCCTTCTCTTCCTTTCAGAATTTTAAATACATCAAAAGGATTTTCAATTTTTTCAAAACAATGATCAGTTTTACACTCAATGTCACTTTTAATAGGCTCCTGTATAGACAGACACTTCAGATTCTTTAGCTTGAATATGAATATCTTCAACTATCTCTTCATGGAAATGACCAGAGTTAATGGTTGTTTCACCTACACCTGCCACTAAGTTCAGCTATAGTTGCAGCGCAGCTGTCTACAAGACTCTTATTGACAAGGACTGAGTCAGAAGGGGAACTTGTTGATGGCAAGTCATCAAAATGACTTACTGCTACATATCAAAATGACTTACTGCTACATATTCAGCTGTAGAGGGGCCTTCACCATGATCAGAACAAGGTTCATGTGCTTTATAAAGATGCTTTCTGAACCCAGAAAAAGTGCCATTAACTTGTGAACAACCAGCCTGACCGCATTTAAGACGAAGTGTCTTCCCTGGACAAAGTCCGTGGACCAACTTCAAATGTTTTGTCACGAAATGGTGGGGTCATGACAGGCCAACCAGGGTAGGCCCAGTTTTGTTGTTTTCCCTGGGGGCTTTTGCAAGCAAAACACAACATTTTAGATGAATGATATGAACAAGTTGTGTGAAATGAAAAAGGTTATTTCCTATTCTGCGTTTGAACCCTTTGCAACTTCAAAACTGTTAGTAACTCAATGCAGCAGCCAAGCCCTCAACTCTGCAACCCTAGGATTAACCTTAGTGATATCAACATCAATTTCATAAATTGTGGGTTGTAAGAAGTTGTACACGTTTACCAGATCCTGGTTGTACGAGGTACCAAAGACAAAATGAGCTTCGAAAAGCTCATCAAAACAGGCAAGAGAGTCTGGTGACTTACAAGGTATTGCATGTTTGTCAATCACAATGAAGTACTTGTGAATCACACTCCTCTGGGTCCCCACAGCAAGCAGATAGGGTTGAAGGCTTTCCATGACGCTCTCCAGATGCTGGTCCCAGTCTGTGACACAAGACTAAAATGAATCACGGATCGCAAACAGTTTGTGAAAATGTAAATTACAGCTGCACATGATCTTATCATGATTTGTACATAATCTTAAATGTAGTTATTAGGATTAGGAATGGGACAGAACAGTCAACTGCAACCTCATCTTGATAAACTTCACAATGTGGTCACTGGTGTGTCTGGCTGAGATTTGTCCTGGTCTCTTGCGGCCATGAGGTGACGGTGGCAGAAGGTGGACAAGGACCAAAATGGAGGACATGTCACTGTCCCATCCTGAAAGTACAAATTGTCACTGAAAGTTACATCATTCCATTTTGCTTTCAAAAACAATGCTCCCTTCCATTAGTATAATCATTTTAATCCAGCATACCATTTTCCACTTCTGTTGTGGATTCAGCATTTTGAACCAGGTCTTCCAGGTCGCCTGTCTGTGTGAGGCCACGGCTTTGGTCAATGACTTTCTGCTTGTAGAGAGTAGGCCACTTCTCCAGGAACTTTGCAGAGGTTGCATCACCAAACATCAGATCCACTGGGCGTACATACTGTCCATAAACCACTAAAAGTGGTATAACTTAATGTTACTGTAGCTAGCTAATTAACTCTAGCTAGATGCTTACATTAGCATCTGACTATACAAACGGTGCAGTAACAGTAAGCCGGCACTACAATGCTAGCTAGCTGAAATGTTGCTCAACAGTATTAATTTGCACACAAAGTTAACCAATAACAGTGAACTTAACTGGAATACTAATTAAGTTTAGAAATGAAGAAGTTCTGTGAATGACTAGTGATGTTCGGCGGATCCACGCTCTCGATCTGTCCACTCTTTCCATTCACGAGACACTTGCAAATGGACAATGGCGGCAAAATCTAGATCTAACCAACATTAGTGGGCGTGGTCATGCTGTTTTACTCCAATGGAATTGAGTCTGTATTTTTGTTCCCACTCTAGCGGCCGCTGGTAATAATTACACTCTAAAATGATTTAATTTCACTACTTGAGAGGAAAATAATTTTAACTCCAGAAAAAAAACACTACTTTTATCTTTATCTAATCCGACTTGCCACAACTGAAGTTCCTTCTGGAAAAATTATCAAGACATAATTGATCAACTTCTGGTTGTTTTTGGGTGAAGGAACAATTCATTAAATCAATGATCTAATATCTATTGAGTTCATGAGGAATTATAATCACAGATTTAAACAAAACCTCAGTAAGAAACGTATGATATGATGAAATGACAGCAGCACACAAAAACGACACTATCCCAGACCAGGGCAGGCTGAACATACTCATCTAATTTGTTTATTCCTCTAATTTGTTTATCAATGGATTTGCATTACAAGGACACATTCACAGATTCAACCTGACTATTATCTATTACTGTAATATTACTACTCTACACTGCTTCACTGTGTTTGCATGTCATTGTCCTCCATGTGTATCTCCCTCCTGTGAAATCTCCTAGGTGGCGTATGTGCTCTACTTCTTTATGAAGAAGTCATTGCACATCACCGTGAGGCAGGACACCAGAGTGACATACTCCTTAAAGTCAACAGTGTTGTCTTTGTTAGAGTCCAGGTCCTTGAAGATTCTGTCCACTGCTGACTTGTCACTGGCTTTCTGCAAACAGAGAGAATGCAGAAGAAAGAAGGGGGAGGTTAATATAGCAAACTGTCTTGGTTTCTCTGACTGTTTATTGTGATCATGGCGACACTGGCGACACAAATCATGCTGTATTTCTGGCCAACGGTGAGCTAAATCTTTGTGAGTTTCAATATTTTGGATGCCATTGCTGGAGTTAGCAAGCATTGTTTATTTGAGCTGTATTCAAAAAACGGACCCCATCTTTCCAATTCTGCCAAGCCCACTGGGTCTCTGAAGAGAGAGAACTGATACAGCATCAAATCAAATCAAATGTTATTAGTCACATGCGCCAAATGCAACAGGTGTAGACCTTACAGTGAAATGCTTACGAGCCCCTAACCAACAACACTAGATACTGCAACACTGCAGTATCTAGTGCAGGGGTGTCGAACTCAATTGCTCGAGGGCGCTCATCTAGTTGTCTAGGTCTTCATTGGACACAAATTGAAAGGAAATAACAAAAATCAGCAGACACACCCCACTGGGCAAAAACTGGTTGAATCAACGTTGTTTCCACATCATTTCAACCCCCAAATGAAATGTGATGATGTTGAATCAACATGGAAAAATGTAATCAACACAAGGGAATTTCATATTTTTTTCACCCAACTTTTAACCTAAATCCAGTGACATGGCAACATTTACTGTTGATTTCACGTTGAATTCACATTAGTTGACAACTCAACCAAATGTAAATCAAAGCTAAACTGACGTCTGTGCCCAGTGGGACGGCCCTCCAGGAATTCAGCTTGACACTCCTGCTGTGGTGCAACAGGAAATCTGATCCCAGATCATTAGGACTTGCTCAGTCTCACTCACCCCCAGCATCTCCCCTAGTTCAGCATGGAGCAGCTCTTTCAGCTCAACCTTGCTGAGGGTCAACTTGTCTCCCTCCTTCCCAGAGTACTTGTGGAAGGAGGCGATGAGGAGAGACATGGCCTGCTGGATCCCAGACATGGTGACTATAGTTAAAGGGGAAACAGAGGGACACATAACCTATTAGAAGCACTAAATAAAATCAGTTTCTGGACATTATTGTTCTAGCTCACTATAGGTCAATTTATTTTTGTGTGCATTCTTTCCCTCTCAAAGCATGAAAACTCAATTTTGTGTGGCATTAAACCATTTCAATGAATTCACTGACAGCATATGGTTTTTGTTTTGCATCATACTGTAGATTTTTCATCATAGCTTTTGTCTCTTGTGTTTTTGTCTGTATTTTCCATGAAGAGGGATAAAAATAAACCATGGTTTCCACAGAGCCCATGGTAGCACCATATTTCCTACATAGCCCTGGTCAAAACAAATAGTGTACTATATAGGGAATAGGGTGCCATTTAGGAGGCAACCATGGTCTCTACCACAGGTTCTATGGTGAAAAACACAGGCACTGTTATGGCAACGATCCTGCTCTCCTGGTAATTCACATGGCTCCTGATGAGGAAACAAGTTAAGGTCTGGGCAAATCCCATCTGTGGATTACTCTATCTTTTTCCATATGCTGTGTGTTTACCCCCAGAGAGTCACTTCTTTAATCTACTTGTCATCCCCTGAGTGTGTGAGCGCCCCTGCTATTTAGGGTGTGGCTGAGGGAGGAAAGGGTAGAGCCAAGGTAACGTTAGCCAGATGAGACAGAGAATGAATGAAAGAAGGGAGAGTAAGGAAAAGGGAATGAGAATAGGAGAACCAGAGATGATGCATTACAACTACTGAGTAGTGTATTGAGTATTGACTACTGAGTATATGTTACACCCAACCTGTCCTGTGCAATGTAAAACACATTATTGCGGAATGACTGGTTTGCAAGCCTCAGTTATAGAATCAATGCATCGTAATAAGACAACCACAATAGGAACCAAAGAAGGACATTTTGTTTTAAAGTGAGAAATTATCTAGAGAAAAAATGAGTGTCAAATGAGTGTCACAAATCAAAACATACTAAACAGGGATTACATTTAAAAACTGCAGTAACATTGAGGTTTATACATCAGACAGCCCAGTTAAGAAAACCAAGATTACATTTTCTACTCACCGAGATGTAGGAAGAATGAGAAAGCAAAGTAGAAAGTGAGTGTATATGGAGAGAGTGAGATGGTGAGAGACTGATGGAGAGAGGGATGTAATGGGTGTTTTATACACTGCTCAAAAAAATAAAGGGAACACTAAAATAACACATCATAGATCTGAATGAATGAAATAATCTTATTAATTACTTTTTTCTTTACATAGTTGAATGTGCTGACAACAAAATCACACAAAAATTATCAATGGAAATCAAATTTATCAACCCATGGAGGTCTGGATTTGGAGTCACACTCAAAATTAAAGTGGAAAACCACACTACAGCCTGATCCAACTTTGATGTAATGTCCTTAAAACAAGTCAAAATGAGGCTCAGTAGTGTGTGTGGCCTCCACGTGCCTGAATGACCTCCCTACAACGCCTGGGCATGCTCCTGATGAGGTGGCGGATGGTCTCCTGAGGGATCTCCTCCCAGACCTGGACTAAAGCATCCGCCAACTCCTGGACAGTCTGTGGTGCAACGTGGCGTTGGTGGATGGAGCGAGACATGATGTCCCAGATGTGCTCAATTGGATTCAGGTCTGAGGGAACGGGCGGGCCAGTCCTTAGCATCAATGCCTTCCTCTTGCAGGAACTACTGACACACTCCAGCCACATGAGGTCTAGCATTGTCTTGCATTAGGAGGAACCCAGGGCCAACCGCACCAGCATATGGTCTCACAAGGGGTCTGAGGATCTCATCTCGGTACCTAATGGCAGTCAGGCTACCTCTGGCGAGCAGCACATGGAGGGCTGTGCGGCCCCCAAAGAAATGCCACCCCACACCATGACTGACCCACCGCCAAACCGGTCATGCTGGAGGATGTTGCAGGCAGCAGAACGTTCTCCACGGCGTCTCCAGACTCTGTCACGTCTGTCACATGCTCAGTGTGAACCTGCTTTCATCTGTGAAGAGCACAGGCGCCAGTGGCGACTTTGCCAATCTTGGTGTTCTCTGGCAAATGCCAAACGTCCTGCACGGTGTTGGGCTGTAAGCACAACCCCACCTGTGGACATTGGGCCCTCATACCACCACCCTCATGGAGTCTGTTTCTGACCGTTTGAGCAGACACATGCACATTTGTGGCCTGCTGGCGGTCATTTTGCAGGGCTCTGGCAGTGCTCCTCCTTGCACAAAGGCGGAGGTAGTGGTCCTGCTGCTGGGTTGTTGCCCTCCTACGGCCTCCTCCATGTCTCCTGATGTACTGGCCTGTCTCCTGGTAGCGCCTCCATGCTCTGGACACTACGCTGACAGACACAGCAAACCTTCTTGCCACAGCTCGCATTGATGTGCCATCCTGGATGAGCTGCACTACCTGAGCCACTTGTGTGGGTTGTAGACTCTCTCATGCTACCACTAGAGTGAAAGCACCGCCAGCATTCAATAGTGACCAAAACATCAGCCAGAAAGCATAGGAACTGAGAAGTGGTCTGTGGTCACCACCTTCAGAACCACTCCTTTATTGGGGGTGTCTTGCTAATTGCCTATAATTTCCACCTGTTGTCTATTCCATTTGCACAACAGCATGTGAAATTTATTGTCAATCAGTGTTGCTTCCCTAAGTGGACAGTTTGATTTCACAGAAGTGTGATTGACTTGGAGTTACATTGTGTTGTTTAAGTGTTCCCTTTATTTTTTTGAGCAGTGTACATAACCACACCCTCCATACCTCCCTCTATCTTGGTCCTTAAATTCTCTTCCCCCTCTCTCTTCCTCTGGTACATTAACTGTTACTTTTCCCTTCATTCATTTATCATATTACCTGATAGTGTTAATTGTCTCAATATTTACACCACATTGCATAATAGCGGATGTTTAGCTTGGTGCACCTGACATAGTCTAAATCCTTGCAATATATCCAACCATTCATTCCCAAAACCTTAGATGCAATATAATATATTTAGAACAATTTACTGCCCTTCTCACAATATAGGTAAAACAAGACATTTACATCAGGTTTACCTTGAGCTTATGACCAGCAGCCTTTGGTTGTATTGTATGTTGACCAAAGAGGGGATTTGCTTGAGAATTATTTTGATTGCGAAGTATTAAAACCCATAATATATTATTGTCTGCCAAACACGCCTACTTTTGTAACTTGTTCCTGATGCAAATGGGTGACGCTAACATTGAATCTGCCATCTAGTATGTCTTATTGATACTGCGTTATTGACAACACGTTATTGATACTGTGCACTGGTGGTTTAAAGTTCACATACAGCGTAGTGTCCTACAGACTTGCACTACATTGTACTTATGGATAAGCACTGTAGATACAGTATAATATGAGTTACATTCTAACAGTAAAGGTAGCCCATTGCAAAGGTGACTATATGAGAACAAATTAAACTTATTTAAGTGTGGTAAGACAGCAGATCTAGAATAAAATTTCGCTACAGGGTTGTGTCCCAAATGGTACCCTATTCCCTACATAGTGCAATACTTTTGATGGGCCCTGGTAAAAAGCACTGAAAAGAGAATAGGGTGCCATTTGGAATGCAGGCTATGGCTGGATATGTGTTTAACAGAGGGAAATGAACATAGTTTCACAGCCCTGCTTGTCTGAGTGAATCATGCAGTGTCATTTATATAATTACAACATGTCCCAAAAGCCTGCGGTTTCCTTGGTCACAATTAACTTCAGTCACCAGTTAGATTCTTAGATGCATTTATATTGCTTCACAATTTGACCAAACATGATTCAACTGGAAGGCATGGGCTGTATTCACTGGAGGATAAATAGTTTACAATATGTATAAATAATGTAATTGAGTTACAGTACCATAATTGTCACGACTTACGCCGAGGTCCGTCCCTCTCCTTGTTCGGGCGGTTTTCGGCGGTCGACTTCGCCGGCCTTCTAGCCATCGCCGATCCATTTTTCATGTTCCATTTGTTTTGTCTTTGTTTTTCACACCTGGTTTCAATTCCCCAATTAAATGTTCATTATTTTACCCTCTGTTTTCCCCATGTTTTTTGTGCGTGATTGTTTGTTGTTCATTTGTCGGATTGTATTTATGGCTGGTGATTTAGCCCGTGTGTTTTTGGGCACGTTGTATTTGTTATCCTTTTTCCGTATGGGATTAAATACGTTGTTCACTCATCTCTGCTTTCCTGCGCCTGACTTTATACACCAGCTACGCACACCGGCATTGACAATAATACTACTGTATTTACTGAGAAGAAAACACTTTTACTCACCACCACATCTTATATAATTTCTGTATTGTAGCTCTTCACATTAATATCTGGTTTTACTTGCACAAAAAAATACTGTATATGCCATTACATAACACACACACACACACAAAACAGGCCTAGGCAGAGTCTCTGTCACCGACACGGCCCGCTACCAAAACCTGCGGGCTCACCTTCACCGCAGCCAATGTGAGAAAAACATTTAAATGTGTTAACCCTCGCAAGGCTGCCGGCCCAGATGGCATCCCTGGCCGTGTCCTCAGAGCATGCGCAGACCAGCTGGCTGGTGTGTTTACAGACATATTCAATCAGTCCCTATCCCAGTCTGCTGTTCCCACATGCTTCAAGAGGGCCACCATTGTTCCTGTTCCCAAGAAAGCTAAGGTGACTGAGCTAAATGACTATCGCCCCGTAGCACTCACTTCCGTCATCATGAAGTGCTTTGAGAGATAAGTCAAGGATCATATCACCTCCATCCTGCCAGACACCCTGGACCCACTCCAATTTGCTTACCGTCCCAATAGGTCCACAGACGACGCAATCGCAATCACACTGCATACTGCCCTAACCCATCTGGACAAGAGGAATACTTATGTAAGAATGCTGTTCATCGACTACAGCTCAGCATTTAACACCATAGTTCCCTCCAAGCTCGTCATTAAGCTCGAGACCCTGGGTCTCGACCCAGCCCTGTGCAACTGGGTCCTGGACTTCCTGGCGGGCCGGTCCCAGGTGGTGAGGTAGGAAACAACATCTCCCCGCTGATCCTCAACACTGGGGCCCCACAAGTGCGTTCTCAGCCCTCTCCTGTACTCCCTGTTTACCCATGACTGCGTGGCCTGCACGCATGCAACTCAATCATCAAGTTTGCTGACGACACTACAGTGGTAGGCTTGATTACCAACAACGACGAGACGGCCTACAGAGAGGAGGTGAGGGCCCTCGGAGTGTGGTGTCAGGAAAATAACCTCTCACTCAATGTCAACAAAACAAAGGAGATGATCGTGGACTTCAGGAAACAGGAGAGGAGCACCCCTATCCACATCGAGGGACAGTAGTGGAGAAGGTGGAAAGTTTTAAGTTCCTCGGCATACACATCACGGACAAACTGAATTGGTCCACCCACACAGACAGCGTGGTGAAGAAGGCGCAACAGCGCCTCTTCAACCTCAGGAGGCTGAAGAAATTTGGCTTGTCACCAAAATCACTCACAAACTTTTACAGATGCACAATCGAGAGCATCCTGTCGGGCTGTATCACCGCCTGGTACGGCAACTGCTCCGCCCACAACCGTAAGGCTCTCCAGAGGGTAGTGAGGACTGCACAACGCATCACCGGGTTAAACTACCTGCCCTCCAGGACACCTACACCACCCGATGTCACAGAAAGGCCAAAAAGATCATCAAGGACAACAACCACCCGAGCCACTGCCTGTTCACCCCGCTATCATCCAGAAGGCGAGGTCAGTACAGGTGCATCAAAGCTGGGACCGAGAGACTGAAAAACAGCTTCTACCTCAAGGCCATCAGACTGTTAAACAGCCATCACTAACATTGAGTGGCTGCTGCCAACATACTGACTTAAATCTCTAGCCACTTTATACATAGGAATTGGATGTAACAAATGTATCACTAGCCACTTTAAACAATTTTGTATATAATGTTTACGTATCCGACATACTCATATCAAATGTATACACTGTACTCTAAACCATCTACTGTATCTTGCCTATGCCGTTCTGTCATCGACCCAAATCTCTAGCCACTTTAATAATTATAATTGGATGAAATAATGTATCACTAGCCACTTTAAACAATGCCATTTATATAATGTTTACATATCCTACATTACTCATCTCATATATATGTGTATATACTGTACTCCATACCATCTACTGCATCTTGCCTATGCCGGTCAGCCATCGCTCATCCATATATTTATATGTACATACTCGTATTCATTCCTTTACTCTTGTGTGTATAAGGTAGTTGTTGTGAATTTGTTAGATTACTTGTTAGATACTACTGCATGGTCGGAACTAGAAGCACAAGCATTTCGCTACACTCGCATTAACATCTGCTAACCATGTGTATGTGACAAATAAAATTTGATTTGATTTGATTTGTCCCGTGCTCTTTCTTTGTTGCTTTGAGAAATGATAATCAACTTCATCTTGTGATGCTTTTCTAAAGCTTGTAATAAGAATAATAGAAACGCTGACCCACACACTGTTGAAAGATTCCAACAGTTTATTGTTTTGAGTCAGAGTAATTTGTCAGGCTTGGCTCTTTTAATGTAAAGCCTGATTTGGAGACAGAGAAAGACTGAGTGCATGCTTTAAGTACCACTCCCATAATTCCCTGCAGGATTTTATTCCAAAAATGGGGCATCTAGATTACTGTGTGGGGCTGGTTCCTGTGTGTGTGTGAATACTAGTTCCAGTTATGTTCTGCAAACGGAGTTCCTCCTGACTCACTGGATAAACCTGGGAGTGTTATGGTAGTGAGTGGGTCCACTCTTCCTCCACAGTGATTTAATTCCACATTTCTGAGGTTGGGATTGTGACTCACTGACATGGCCATGAGCAGATGAGTCACACAGGCGCCTGACTGAACATAATTATGAACATCTGAGTGTCAGGCCCATCTCTACCATTGCAACCAATGCAGTCTTGGTGGTCATCATGTGTGTGCGTGTGTGTGTAGCTGTCTTTATATGTACCACAGGTGAACCAAGAAACGAAGAGCGAAACCAAGGCTGTCTTTTTGGCTTTTATGTCGATCTGCAATAGTATGGTGAAAAGACAGGACAGGAACACATCAGTCTCCAATGCACATCTGACAAGTTGTTCTTTCTCTCTGTGTTTTCTCAGACTGAGGAGAACGGGAGCTACGGGTAGTACCAGGGTGTTAGTAGGTGACGCACCCAGATTAAATAAAATACATTTAATGAAAAAAAACAAAGATGTTAACATCATTCAGCTACTGTAGCTGCCTACTTAACATCAACAGGCAGCACTTATAGCACAACAATTCAAAATAGACCCCAAAATTAAGTTTCTGACTTCCCCTTCTGTCTGAACTTGGAATATTCCTGTTTGCGGGCTTGGGCCCCTGACCCTTAACCTGGTTGTTCTGTTCTGCGTTGTGTACTATTCTAATAGTTTGAAGTTTGATGGAATAACCTTTTTAACTCTCCTACATGTGCATAAATGTGTTTGTGTGCATGGATGTGTGTGTTCGTATGGTCAATGATGTCAAGTATGCATTATGTACACTTTCTTGGATTTCTGCATTTGTCTGTATGTGTATACATTGTATATATTCCTCCTTGGAATTCATCATTAATTCAACCTAGATTCAAGATGTTCAAGATATCATGAGCCTCCGATACTATAGGATCCAATTTAATGGTCTAAATTTCAACGATGTTTGGTATCTATAAGATTATAAGATTGGGGCGGCAGGTAGCCTAGTGGTGAGAGTCGTTGGGCCAGTAACCAATAGGTTGGTGGATCAAATCGTTCTGCCCCTGAACAAGGCAGTTAACCCAGGCCGTCATCGTAAATAAGAATTTGTTCAAACTACTTAGGGAGTAGCGGCGCGCTACTCCCTAAGCCGCTCCCGACACTACCCGGTGAAATGTAAGGCGCCAAATTCTAAATCCAAAAGTTGAATTATTAAACATTCATCAATATACAAGTGTTGCATAGTCATCAAAAGCTCTGATTCTTGGCAATATCACAGCGTTGTCAGATTTCAAAAAGGCTTTACGGCGAAAGCACAACATTTGATTGTTTGAGGATAGCACCTCTCATATTTTCCACATTAGCATAAATTCATATCCAGCGCGGGTCACACAAAACCCATATCACAGCTAGAATAAGTCTCTTACCTTTCGAAGAACTTCTGCTGAGGGCTTCCCAAGTGTCCAACGAAGACATCCAATGGTTCTTTTGTTAGAAAAAGAAATTTATTATATCCATAAATCTCCGTTTGGTTGGTGCGTTATGTTCAGAAAATCCAACGTCGAATCGCCCATTGAACCGTGAAGAGAATGCGTTCAAATATACCTATCAACTTTTCCTAAACAAATCAAAGATCATGTATAATGCATCCTTAGCTATCCTTTTATGAATATTAGCGATAATATTTCACTCGGATGATACCATAAATGTTATAAAAGGAAAATAAACTGGTGCGCGCTCACGGTCTCGCGCCCAGGGAAACGTTGTTGACTTCTGAGGTCCTTTGACTATTTCCTCTTCCTATCAGTTCTGCTCAGTGCTAGAGCCTCCAAACACTGTATAAAGACTGTTGACATCTAGTGGAAGCCATAGGTACTGCAATCTTTGAGCTGGATCCCATTAAAATCAATAGGAAGAGTATCAAACAGAGGAAAGGTCACAAAAAAAGATTTCCGGACAGATATTTCTCGGGTTTTCGCCTGCTATATCAGTTCTGTTATACTCACAGACATTATTTTAACACTTTTAGAAACTTCAGAGTGTTTCCTATCCAGAGTGTTTCCTATTATGTGCATATCCTATTTTCTGGGCCTGAGTGGCAGGCATTTTACTTTGGGCATGCAAGACTCTCCAAAACCGTTACCTCAGCTGCCGCTCCCTAAGAAGTTAACTGACTTGCCTAGTTAAATAAAAAAATTGCAAAAAGAATTACCACTGAATATCCGACTGTGTGGCCATTCACAACTCCAACACCATCATCAAGTTTGCTGATGACACGCTGGTGGTAGGCCTGATCACTGACGACAATGGGACAACCTACAGGGAGGAGGTCAGAGACCTGGCAGAGACCTCTCCATCAACGTCAACAAGACAAAGGAGGTGATCGCGGACTACATCGACAGGGCTGTGGTGGAGTGGGTCGAGATCTTCAAGTTCCTTGGTGTCCATCTCACCAAGAACTTAACATGGCCTTCTCACAACAGCACAGTTGTGAAGAAGGCGCGACAGAGATTTGGCATGGCCCCTCAGATCCTCAAAAAGTCATACAGCATTGAGAGCATCTTGGCTGGCTGCATCCCCGCTTGGCATGGCAACTTCACCACCCTCGATCACAAGGCGCTGCAGAGATTGGTGGACGGCCCAGTGCATCACTGGGGCCAAGCTCCCAGCCATCCAGGACCTCTATACCAGGTGGTGTCAGAGGAAGGCACCAAAAGTTGTCAAAGACCCCAGCCACCCAAGCCATAGACTGTTCACTCTGCTACCGCAAACGGTAAGTCTGGGAGCGAAAAGGCTCCTGAACAGCTTCTATCCCCAAGCCATAAGACTGCTGAACAGTTAATCAAATGGCTACCTGGACTATTTGCATTGACCCTTTTTTACACTGAATCACTTACACTGACTCTATGCACACTTACTGGACCCACACACACACACACACACACACACACACACACACACACACACACACACACACACACACACACACACACACACACACACACACACACACACACACACACACACACACACACACACACACACACACACACACATTCTCCACATACGCTGCTGCTACTCTGTTTATTATCTATCCTGATTGCCTAGTTATTTTTTAACCCTACCTACATGTACACACAGTTGATGTTGAGATGTGTCTGTTACTTGAATTCTGTGAAGCATTTATTTGGGCTGCAATTTCTGAGGCTGTGGTGGTCCTCATGAGAGCCAGTTTCATCATAGCGCTTGATGGTTTTTGCGACTGCACTTGAATAAACTTTCAAAGTTCTTAAAATGTTCCGTACTGACTGACCTTCATGTCTTAAAGTAATGATGAACTGTCATTTCTCTTTGCATATTTGAGCTGTTCTTGCCATAATATGGACTTGGTCTTCTATCTTCAGTATACCTACCTTGTCACAACATGACTGCTTGCCTCAAATGCATTAAGGGAAGAAATTCCACAAATGTACTTTTAACAAGGCACACCTTGTTAATTGAAATGCATTCCAGCTGACTATCTCGTGAAGCTGGTTGAGAAAATGCCAAGAGTGTGCAAAGAAGTCATCAAGGCGAAGGGTGACTACTTTGAAGAATCTCAAATATAAAATATATTTAGATTTGTTTAACACTTTTTTGGTTACTATATGATTCCATATGTGGTATTTCATAGTTTTATTGTCTTCACTATTACTCTACAATGTAGAAAATAGTAAAAATAGAGAAAACCCTTCAATGAGTAGGCGTGTCCAAACTTTTGACTGGTACTGTACTTTGAGACAGGCATTGTAAATGGAACTACATAATATCCAAAATGGAAATTGTATCTAAATAGTTGAAATCGAAATTCTCTGAACATTCTTTTCCAAAATATTTGTTTACATATAGACTCTCAAATCAATGATCAATGACTTCCAACCCACTGTGCAAAAACTGTTTGAAAAGATTTTGTTTTAATTGCAAAACTGGTAGAAATTATGTATTTTTAACCAGATTTGCACCCTGGGAAGTGGGAACTTATCTAGTGTTATCTCTATTAAATTGAGAATATGTCAATTACTGTATTTTTGTTGTTGTCTCATTTAACACAGTATACAGCATTATAGTATTCTGTAAAATGCACATAGCACAAAGTGAGTAGAAAGGATGTTATGAAATTATACAGAGAGAAGTCCCCATTCTAAAACCCTTTTGTGTCACATGGGCCTGTAACTCATGTGGATATAGTGTTTATACTGTTTATGCAACCTCCCCCCCAACCCACGGTCACCTAGCAACACCCCTGTTTGCCTTGTAACCAATAACATTGGTTGGCAGCAAAGTAGACCCTGCCTAAGTATACTCAGAGAACAAAAGAGGGTAGGCTCTGCCAAGAGAGAGAAGAGAGAGAACGAGAGGAAATAACAGCTTCTGTTACTCAACTTGCACCAGACCATGACACACAATGAGAAAGGCCTTGTGGGAAAATAATTATATGAAACTATAGCCCACTATGTGTCCTATAATTAAACCACCCTACAGTTATTTTGTTGGCCTGTTACATACAGTGCATTCGGAAAGTATTCAGACCCCTTGACTTTTTCCACATTTTGTTACGTTACAGCCTTATTCTGAAATCAATCAATTATTCAGACCCTTTACTCAGTACTTTGTCGAAGCACCTTTTGGCAGTGATTACAGCCTCAAGTTTTCTTGGGTATGATGCTACAAGCTTGGCACACCTGTATTTGGGGAGTTTCTCCCTTTCTTCTCTGCAGATCCTCTCAAACTCTGTCAGGTTGGATGAACAGCTCTCCAGAGATGTTCGATCTGGTTAAAGTCCAGGCTCTGGCTGGGCCACTCAAGGACATTGAGACTTGTCCCTAAGCCACTCCTGCGTTGTCTTGGCTGTGTGCTTAGGGTCGTTTTCGTGGAAGGTGATCCTTCGCCCCAGTCTGAGCAGGTTTTCATCAAGGATCTCTCTGTCCAGAGTAGTCTCCCAGTCCCATCTGCTGAAAAACATTCCCACAGCATGATGCTGCCACCATGTTTCACCGTAGGGATGGTGCCAGGTTTCTTCCAGACGTGACGCTCGGCATTCAGGCCAAATAGTTAAATCTTGGTTTCATCCGACCAGAGAATCTTGTTGCCCATGGTCAGAGAGTCCTTCAGGTGCCTTTTGGCAAACTCCAAGCGTGCTGTCATGTGCCTTTTACTGAGGAGTGGCTAAATACGATAATGTATGGACTCACTACTGTAAGTCGCTCTGGATATGAGTCTGCTAAATGACTAAAATCTAAATGGAATCTGTACAAGACTGAAATCACAGGTAAATCTGTGAAAGGACATGGTATATGGGGTCTTTATTGGGCAGTTTCTCAGACACACATTAATCCTAGTTCTGGACAACAACAAAAAACAAACTCAACAGCAATTATCCATTGAAATTGCTTTTTACTCCAGGAGAACGGCTCATAATACTGTCCAGAATGGAACAAATTGAATTGCATCAAACACCTGGAAACCGTTAATTTCTTTTTATTTCACCTTTATTTTACCTTTACCTTCCTTTTCAACTGCGACCTGGCATGTGTTTGATATATTTGTTACCATTCCATTAATTCCACTCCAGTCATTACCACGAGCCCGTTCTTCCCAATTAAGGTGCCACCAACCTCCTGTGGCCTAATCTGAGTCCAAGAAACCGCCCCCAAGAGTATTATGCATTTTTTTGTAGACAAAGATAAACACACATCTACAATATTTTTTACTCTAATTGAATTCCAATAGACTAGCTGTAGTATAACTCATGTACAACCTTCATCTATAACTACTTTCTCTCTAATGCATGCATGCACACACACAAAATAATGACAACAACTCCTTGGTATTTGTGTTTAATGGACAGTGTGATCATTACAAAAGTGAAAATTAGAACCCTTCTTTTCTCCACGCCCCTTCCCCCTCTCCTCTTTTCATCCCTCACTTCCCCATCTTCTTCTTGTGCATCTGGTAGCACTGTTCACAGGCGATGGACAGGCCCACAACTAGAGAAACAAACTCCTCAAAGTTCACCTCTCCATCACCATTAGAGTCCAGATCCTTCATGATCTTGTCTACTGTGGCTGGGTCCTTCTGAGACTGAGAGGAAGACAGGCATGTTTTAGTAATACCAAATGTAAATACTGTAATTTCACAAGCAGTACTAGGGGACAACAGTTGACGTCGCTACTCTTTATTGGGCAGATACATGACAAGTAGGAACCAATTTATTTGCGAACCACCTGACCAAGGAAAACTCTGGGCCTCATGACCTAGGCCCCTGAGTTTTTCCTGATCAAGTCACATGATCAGGAAAAACTCCAGACCCTAATCATAAATGTGCATGCTTTCTGTATCAAATTAACAGGGAGTGCTTCTACAGCTAATAGTATACAGTTATAGAGATAATATACTGTACGTCCCAAATGGCATCCTATTGCCTAAATAGTGCACAACTTTTGACCAGAGCCCTATGGTGCCATGTGATACACAGACATAGTAGAGATAGTAATAGAGATGGCCACCTTGAGGAAGCCAGAGAGCTCGTTCTCCATCAGGTCCCTTAGCTCACGACGGCTCAGTGTGTTGCCGCTGCCCTCCTTGGCAGCATACTTGTGGAACACAGTGATCATGGACTCCATAGCTCGCTCCAGTTCTGATGGCATGGTTGCAGGTCGAAGGTAGGTTGCACTGAGAGAGAGCGAGAGAGAGAGAGAAAAATTACATTTGAATGAGAGTAAATTCAGAGTAAGCGATATCAGTTTCTTGCTCTGGAATTGAAAAAAATATTTAGAGACATATCGACTTTTGTTGCTTGAGACCCTCAGGGTAGCAAAGCATTCATGTGACTAACATGTATCTATTCTGGCATAATTTATTTGACAAATACTGTACTTTACAAGATGTTGGCTAATGGAACTTTATTTCATGAGGGAATTTTGTAATCTGAATGTGTGTGTGTGTGTGTGTTGGAATGGGCCATGTTGAAGAAAATCAATACCATGTGCCATATGCCCTGCCCATTCCGATGAGTAATGCTCACATGAGTAATCCAGAAAATCCCCAACAAAAGTTGATCACAGATTCACTACTAAGTTCTTTTCTCTAAAATACAGAACACAAAATACATTCACATACACACCAGTCAGATACAGAGAGCACACAGACTTTACCTGGTTGAATTAGATAGAGAAGGAGAGCCAATGTAAACGAGAGCCAATGAAAAAGGGTGTGGTACAAGAGAAGAGAGGAAATTACTCAACTTGGAAAAAATGTAGTCCAAAACCCGAGGAAAGTAGGGTAAAAGGAAAGACAAACCAGACTCGAGAAAGAGAGGTTGCACCAACAGTGAGGAAATACGTGTGTGTACATGTCCACAGTCAGTTCTTAACCCAGTCATTCAAAGTGAGCCACACCCTTATTTCAGTCAATTTCTTTATTGTTTAAATAATATTAAAAACTCAGATGATCTTTTAGACCAGAAAATTCTAATGCACACAATTCTAATGCTCTAATTGTTTAGCAAACATTATAGGTTCTATATCTATGTGTTGGACATGCTCTTTTGTCCTTATGACAAATGTGATTATTTTAGTTATGAAACGATTAAGTTTTAAAATCCTTAATCAATGCAGAACACATAAAAGGTACTACTTAGTCTGGACTGTAAAAAGTGACTTTTGTTTACTTTTATTTTTCCAGATGAAAAGTATGACAACTACTCCTTAGAACTGCACTTCAAAGCCAATCGCGCAAGACCAAGAATGAATAAAGTATTTCAAGTCCGCTGACTAGTTCTGGAGTTGGTGGAAGAGATCAGATAGGATTAACAAAACTATTTATCCTGAAGCGACTTTTTACATTCGTATACATTATTTTTTACTACCAGTCGGACAAGAACAGGAGTATACATATTAGATGCTGAATTCTTACCGTTCACGAGTGTGGAGTTGGCGATTGAGAAGAGGTTGAAAAGTGCAGAGCTGAGAAAAATATTGCGTCTGAGAATTTATAGACAGGCGCCGCCCTGTAGCCTATGCGCTGCCTTGAGTGAAGTAATGATAAGGTGGATATATTGAGAAATATAGTTGGTTAACTTGGTAAACCTTGCAAACACAGTCAACGAATATTTTGCGTTGTGTATTTAAAATTATTAAAATGACTTACTCATTTACATGACAAGTAGGGCCAATTTTTATTTTAGAAATGGTTAATAGCCCTACATTTTATTAATCTCCCACTTATATACAGAGTAAAGAGATAGGCTAATAGTGAAAAATTGAGAGTGAATAGACATAAACTAGTGTAAATGACAATGATTGTAATGACAATAATAGGCTTGTTTGAGAAAGCACTATCATTATCAAATCAAATGTTATTTGTCACATGGGCTGAATACAACAGGTGTAGACCTTACTGTGAAATGCTTACTTACAAGCCCTTAACCAACAATGCAGTTCAAGAAAGAGTTAATAAAATATTTACTAAATAAACTAAAGTTAAAAAAATGACAAGAAATGTACATAACAATAACGAGGCTATGTACAGGGGGTACCGGGTATCGAGTCAATGTGCGGGGTACAGGTTAATCGAGGTAATGTGTAAAGTGACTATGCACAGATAATAAACAGCAAGTTTATTATCAATGTAAATAGTACGGGTGGCCATTTGATTAGTTTAGTTGTTCAGCAGTCTTGTGGCTTTTAAGGAGCTGTTAAGGAGCCTTTTTGGTCCTAGACTTGGCGCTCCGGTACGGCTTGCTGTGAGAACAGTCTATGACTTGGGTGACTGGAGTCTTTAACTGGGCCATCCTCTGACACCGCCTAGTTTATAGGTCCTGGATGTCAGGAAGCTTGGCCCCAGTGATCCACATTGCAGTTAAGAAAAAAAATACAAAACTTGAACAAATAATTAAGGAGCAACAATAGAATAACAGTAGCGAGGCTATATACAGGGAGTTCTGGTACAGAGTCAATGTGTGGGGGCACCGGTTAGTTGAGGTATATGTACATGTAGGTAGAGGTAAAGTGACTATGTGTAGCCGGTGTGAAATGGTAAGTTAGCTGTTGTTGATGTGTGCAGAGGGTCCCTGGTTCGAGCCCAGGCAGGGGCGAGGAGAGTGACGGAAGCTATACTGTTACATATGCATTGCTAATATTATATTACTACTGCTATTTAATTATTTGTTACTTTTATTATTTTTACGTATCTATTTTTTACTTAACACTTATTTGTTTTAAAAATGTATTGTTTGATAAGGGCTTAAAAGTAAGCATTTTACTATAAAGTCTACACCTGTTGTATTCGGAGCATGCGACAAATACAATTTGATTTGCTTTAGAAATTAGGTAAAATGGATTTAAGTTTCCCTACATTAAAGGCCTCTGCCACTAGGAGCGTCACCTCTGGATGAGCATTTTCCTGTTTGCTGAGTGCCGTCTTAGTGCCAGCATTGGTTTGTGGTGATAAATGGACAGCTATGAAAAATATAAATCAAATCAAATTTTATTTGTCACATACACATGGTTAGCAGATGTTAATGCGAGTGTAGCGAAATGCTTGTGCTTCTAGTTACGACCATGCAGCAGTATCTAACAAGTAATCTAACAATTTCACAACAACTACCTTATACACACAAGTGTAAAGGAATGAATACGAGTATGTACATATAAATATATGGATGAGCGATGGCCTGACCGGATTAGGCAAGATGCAGTAGATGGTATAGAGTACAGTATATACATATGAGATGAGAATGTATGATATGTAAACATTATATAAAGTGGCATCATTTAAAGTGGCTAGTGATACATTTCTTACATCCAATTGTTTATTATTAAAGTGGCTAGAGATTTGAGCCGATGGCCCGAACGGCATAGGCAAGATGCAGTAGATGGTGTAGAGTACAGTATATACATATAAGATGAGTAATGTCGGATATGTAAACATTATATAAAGCATTATTTAAAGTGGCTAGTGATACATTTATTACATCCAATTTTCAATTATTTAAAGTGGCTAGAGATTTGAGTCAGTATGTTGGCAGCAGCCACTCAATGTTAGTGATGGCTGTTTAACAGCCTGATGGCCTTGAGGTAGAAGCTGTTTTTCAGTCTCTTGGTCCCAGCTTTGATGCACCTGTGCTGACCTCGCCTTCTGGATGATAGCGGGGTGAACAGGCAGTGGCTCGGGTGGTTGTTGTCTTTGATGATCTTTTTGGCCTTCCTGTGACATTGGGTGGTGTAGGTGTCCTGCAGGGTAGGTAGTTTACCCCTGGTGATGCGTTGTGCAGACCTCACTACCCTCTGGAGAGCCTTGCGGTTGTGGGCGGAGCAGTTGCCGTACCAGGTGGTGATACAGCCCGACAGGATGCTCTCGATTGTGCATCGCTAGAAATTTGTGAGTGTTTTTGGTGACAAGCCAAATTTCTTCAGCCTGCTGAGGTTGAAGAGGTGCTGTTGCGCCTTCTTCACCACGCTGTCTGTGTGGGTGGACCATTTCAGTTTGTCCGTGATGTGTATGCCGAGGAACTTAAAACTTTCCACCTTCTCCACTACTGTCCCGTCGATGTGGATAGGGGGGGTGCTCCCTCTGCTGTTTCCGGAAGTCCACGATCATCTCCTTTGTTTTGTTGACGTTGAGTGAGAGGTTATTTTCCTGACACCACACTCCGAGGGCCCTCACCTCCTCCCTGTAGGCCGTCTCGTCGTTGTTGGTAATCAAGCCTACTACTGTTGTGTCGTCTGCAAACTTGATGATTGAGTTGGAGGCGTGCTTGGCCACGCAGTCATGGGTGAACAGGGAGTACAGGAGAGGGCTCAGAACGCACCCTTGTGGGGCCCCAGTGTTGAGGATCAGTGGGGGGGAGATGTTGTTTCCTACCCTCACCACCTGGGGCCGGCCGTCAGGAAGTCCAGGACCCAGTAGCACAGGGCGGGGTCGAGACCTAGGGTCTCGAGCTTAATGACGAGTTTGGAGGGTACTATGGTGTTAAATGCTGAGATGTAGTCGATGAACAACATTCTTACATAGGTATTCCTCTTGTCCAGATGGGTTAGGGCAGTGTGCAGTGTGATTGCGATTGCGTCGTCTGTGGACCTATTGGGACGGTAAGCAAATTGGAGTGGGTCTAGGGTGTCTGGCAGGATGGAGGTGATATGATCCTTGACTAGTCTCTCAAAGCACTTCATGATGACGGAAGTGAGTGCTATGGGGTGATAGTCATTTAGCTCGGTTACTTTAGCTTTCTTGGGAACAGGAACAATGGTGGCCCTCTTGAAGCATGTGGGAACAGCAGACTGGGATAAGAATTGATTAAATATGTCCGTAAACACACCAGCCAGCTGGTCTGCGCATGCTCTGAGGACACGGCCAGGGATGCCATGTTTTACTCACGTTGGCTGCGGTGAAGGAAAGGGAAGAGAGCCCGCAGGTTTTGGTAGCGGGCCGTGTCGGTGGCACTGTATTGTCCTCAAAGCGAGCAAAGAAGTTGTTTAGTTTGTCTGGGAGCAAGACATCGTGGTCCTCAACGGAGCTGGTTTTCTTTTTGTAGTCTGTGATTGACTGTAGACCCTGCCACATACCTCTCGTGTCTGAGCCGTTGAATTGTGACTCTACTTTGTCTCTATACTGATGCTTAGCTTGTTTGATTGCCTTGCGGATGAAATAGCTACACTGTTTGTATTCAGTCATGTTTCCGGTCGCCTTACCCTGGTTAAAAGCAGTGGTTCGCGCTTTCAGTTTTGTTCGAATGCTGCCATCAATCCACGGTTTATGGTTGGGGAAGGTTTTAATAGTTGCTATGGGTACAACATCACCGATGCACTTGCTAATAAACTCGCTCACCGAATCAGCGTATACATCAATGTTGTTGTTTGAGGCTATCCGGAACATACACCAGTCAACGTGCTCGAAGCAATCTTGAAACGTGGAATCAGATTGGTCTGACCAGCGTTGAACAGATCTGAGCACAGGCGTTTCCTGTTTTAGTTTCTGTCTGTAGGCTGGGAGCAACAAAATGGAGTCACGGCCAGATTTGCCGAAAGGGGGCGGAGAATGGCTTTGTATGCATCACGGAAGTTAGAATAACAATGATCCAGGATTTTGCCGTCCCGGGTCGCACATTCGATATGCTGATAACATTTCGGGAGCCTTATTTTCAGATTAGGCTTGTTAAAATCCCCAGCCACAATAAATGCAGCCTCAGGATATGTGGTTTCCAGTTTACATAGAGTCCAATGAAGTTCTTTCAGGGCCGTCAATGTGTCAGGTTGAGGGGGATAAATGCGACTGTGATTATAATCGAAGAGAATTTTCTTGGTAGATTATGTGATCGCCATTGGATTGTAAGGAATTCTAGATCAGGTGAGCAAAAGGACTTGAGTTCCTGTATGTTATTATGATCACACCACGTCTCGTTAATCATAAGACATACACCCCCGCCATTCTTCTTACCAGATATATGTTTGTTTCTGTCGGCGCGATGCATGAAGAAACGTGGTGGCTGTACCGTCTCTGATAACGTGTCCTGAGTGAGCCATGTTTCCGGGAAGCAAAGAACGTTGCAATTGCTGATGTCTCTCTGGAAGGCAATCCTTGCTCGGATTTCGTCTACCTTGTTGTCCAGAGACTGGACATTGGCAAGTAGTATACTCGGGAGCGGTGCGCGATGTGCCCGTCTACGGAGCCTGACCAGAACACCGCCTCGTCTGCCCCTTCTCTTGAGCCGCCGTTGTTTTGGGTCGCCGGCTGGGATCCGGTCTATTGTCCTGGTTGGTGGACCAAACAAGAGGATCCGCTTCGGGAATGTCGTATTCCTGGTCGTAATGTTGGTAAATTGACGTTGCTCTTATATCCAATAGTTCCCCCCGGCTGTATGTAATAAAACTTAAGATTTCCCAGGGTAACAATGTAAGAAGTAATACAGAAAAAAACAAAATACTGCTTAGCTTCCTAAGAAGCATTCAATCTATCTATTTGTGACAATCTGGTGAGCAAGAGTTTATTTAGGGCAACTTATAAAGACAGAAGAGAAGCTGCATGTATTTAATTACAGACAAGTTGGCTAACAAATAATCTACCAAAATGTTGGAAATTAAAGCATAAATATCTAAATCAGGGAGAAAAGAAATCCTGCACAACTGTCTGAAAATCTTTCTGCTGTCTGACTGTAGCCTACAGCACATTTTGTATATTAGCCGGTTAGCTAATGGAAACCTCTCATGAACATAATTTAAAATAAATTATTATGTTTTCCTGTACATTTAGATACATTTGAGAAAAGCAGAAGTGTATATCTGGATGCACCAGATAACACTGCATGGTTAAATAGCAAATAGCAATCTGTCTCTACAACCACCATGTAAAGTGGTCCTAATGCAGGTGTAAAGTGGTCCTAATGGAGGTGTAAAGTGGTCCTAATGGAGGTGTATAGTCGTCCTAATGGAGGTATAAAGTGGTCCTAATGCAGGTGTAAAGTGGTCCTAATGGAGGGGTGCAGCAGTTTTATTGTGCGACATGACTTTTATTGATGAAATGGACCATCCAAAAGTTATGTTTTTATGCTCTCTAGTGGAATATCTTTGTAATGACAGATGACTGTACTATAAGTGAAAGATTTAAAATAACGTTTAAAAATTGTGGTTAGTTTGAAATTTGGTTCTGCATCAGCAATGTTTCTCTTGTTATGTCAGTCACTCAATTAGCCATGTCAGCTAACACTTTTTAGATTGGTAAATCAGTCTAGCCAGCTATCTAAATTTGTAGTAGGCCTAATCATGGTCGAATACCGACAAGAAACGGAAGGCACGTGCCCAAGGGCCTGACCTCCAGGGGGCAAAATGAGTAGAATTGCATGTAATTTGTCACAAAATCTCGCTTAGGGCCCCCAAAAGGCTAGAGCTGGCCATGCTTCTAACTCTTTCCCATTCTTAATTTCTCTATGCATCATCGGTGTATGACTCACATATGACATTCAATGTCTCTTTGAGCCTCGTTTGTGCTCTTCTACCCATGGCTTAACCTTAGATATTGTGCTGCTTATCATGCTTGAGTGATCTCTATTTGTATAACTCCTATGGTAGTAAACTAAACAAGTTCAATATGAATATCTACAGGGTCAGTGAGAGAGAGAAACAGCCAAACCAAACTGCCCACACCCAAGATAAATATTTGATATACTAAAACCTGGAGGCGATGTGTTGCCGAAACACTGGTATTAGGTTTAGCCAATTGTTTGGGAAAATACAGTATATATGCAACTTATTTTCTTTTTATACCACAAAAACCTTCTGCAACTGTTACGATTTCCCTAGTGTGTTGTGACTTGCAGAGCCATTTAACTTGCTGTGTAATGGCATTTATCAAATCTCTTTTGCAAGCAGCTAAAGTTGTGTGAAAGTTGCTTTGTGTGGCGAGCCTAGCGTTCAAATGAGAATGTCATAAGAAGATGTCAAAACTGTTTCCTCACGGGAGGAACCTCACCAGTGGCACAATGCCAACAATACATGTATGATTATTACAGGTGTGCTAAATGTAAGATCCATACCATCTTCCTTCTCCTCCTCATCATCATAATGATTAAAAGGGGAATTAGTATCCATAAAAACATCTGTCAAATTGAAGCATCCATCTGCAAGGATGTTTCGGAGGTACAGTGCGCAAAACCATTTTATTTTACCATGGGAAAAAGGACAACTACACGAATGCAGCTATGGGGGCACAATTAAATTGAGTCCACAGTGTGTATTTGAAATATTAAAGGGATAGTTCACAGAAGCTACAAAATGATTTGGTACTACTTATTAGAAGAAATACAAGTGTAGGTTTCATTTTGATAGGGATGAGTAATTATGAGATTTTTCAATCTCATGTTACATTTCCACAGATTTATTTGCAGGTTTATCATAAGTCACATTAGTCCTTCAGCTCTTCAGATGACTTAGCTAAGTGACTTAGAAGAGTAACTATTTATACTGTTGTATAATCAAAACAGTATAAACATATCACGGCTTCTAGTCACGGGGCTAAAAGTTTAGCATTTCACTGTTAGTCTACACTTGTTTACGAAGCATGTGACAAATAACAGTCACAGGCCAGGTGCTCTTCTATATAAGCTCATTCACTTTCCACCCCCTCTGCACCTGACAGATTCTCCTATTATACCCACAGGTAAGACCGACAAGAAACTCAGGAGAAACTGAATACATTCTTTGACTGAATCTTAAAATACAAGGAAGAGGTGAGGGCCGTGGCGGAGTAGTGCCAGGAAAATAACCGCTCCTTCAACATCAACAAAACGAAGGAACTGATCGTGGACTTCAGGAGACGACAGAGAGAGCATTGCTCGTTCGGATATTTCTTAAGATTTTTCTTTACATTTTGGGGATTTCTGTGTATTGTAAGGTATTACTGCACTGTTGTAGCTAGAAGCATACACATTTAGCAGCACCTGCAACAACATCTGTAAATACTGTATGTGTACGTGACCAATACAATTTGATAATAGGGTAGAAAGCAGGAACTTGTCAAATCCATTTTTTTAAATGCTTTTGGGTTAGATATCGTACACGAATGTTAACAGTAATCAACATAAGGTACGGTTGTGTGACTGGAAATAATCATTAAAAGGTTATACTGTACAGTTATTTATTACACTACTGTGTCCAAATACATGGAATGTCTCCAACTTTTGCAACACCTTGGCCTAGTTTCCCGAACACAGATTAAGCCTATAGTCCGGGAACACAGATTAAGCCTATAGTCCGGGAACCCAGATTAAGCCTATAGTCCGGGACTTCACTTTCAATGAAGAGTATCCATTGAGCTAGCTAGCAGATTGTAACGGGCTAATGTGATGCTCGCAGGCCTGGGCAATTCCAGTCCTCGGGGGCCTGATTGGTGTCACACTTTTCCCCTATCCCTAGCAAACACACCTGATTTAAGCAAATTGCATTTTTAACAGAAGATCATGATTAGTTGATTATTGGAGTCAGGTGTGTTAGCTAGGGGAAAAAGTGTGACACCAATCAGGCCCCCGAGGACTGGAGTGCCCAGGCCTGCGAGAGGATAGGTACTGTTTGGCGTAGCACAGAGAATATTCAACCAACCTTAACTTGTAGATAGTATCTTCTATCTCGATTCGGGCCAAACATGTATCTTCAAAAATGTCAGTATCCAGTTGCAGGTGGTTTGTTTCAATTTAGAAAATGCTCTGTTATTAAAATAAATAAATGTTTTGCTCCATGAAGTAATCCAACAATGTGTACACCACCATCTTTTCTGTTTCAAATCTTCTCTCATTGATCGAGACAAGTGAGTGTCATCGTAACACTTTGGGGTGGACCCACCTGTCTCAATCAATGAGAAAAGATTTGAAAAAAACAAGATGGCGACGAACACATTGTTAGATTACTTCCTTGGAGCAAAACATTTTAACAACGCCGCATTTTCTAAATTCAAACAAACCAACAAACAAACTCTGACAGTTTGGCCGAATTGAGTTAATAAGGTTGGTCGAAAATTCTCTGTGCTACGCCAAACAGTACCTATCCTGCAACGACTAATGGAACATCACATTGGCCCGTTGCGATCTGCTAGCTGCCACTGAGCATACTTTTTCATTTTAAATCTAGGACCAGGCTTAATCTGTATCTGGGAAACTGGCCCCTCATGAGATAGTAAATGCTATTCTAATGCCACCTTTTATTGTTAAAGAGATTCTTCGGGATTTTGACAATTAAGCCCTTTATTTACTTCCCCGGTGTCAGATGAACTCATGGATACTATTTTTATGTCTCTGCATCCAGTACGAAGGAAGTTAGGTAGTTTCACTAGTCAATTCTAACTAGCATTACCGCAATGACTAGAAGTATATGGTATCTACTAGAATGCTAGCAGTTCCTTTAAACTCTAGACATAGAAATTGTGTCAACGAATTCATCTAACTCTGGGTTCTACATGAAGGGCTTCAATGCCACAATCCTGAAGTATCCCTTTAAGTGTGTTGTGATTTGAATAAAAACAATGTAATGCTTTGTTTGATTGAACTTTGACTGATTCTATATTGCATGGAGTCTCAGCTATTCAGTGTGAATGACAATTAAATACAGAAATGTTAAGGTGTTGTCTTTCTTTACTTGTGATCCGACTACATGAAAAATCTGTTGATGTGCCCTTGAGCAAGGCACTTAACCCTAATTGCTCCTGTAAGTTGCTCTGGATAAGACCGTCTGCTAAATGACTAAAATGTATATGTAAATGATCCTATATTACATTGACATGAGCAGAAGGGTGGTCCTGAAGTGGATGACCTGATGACGATGCTGGACCAGGATGCTGACGGCTCCGTGGACTTCAAGGAGTACATTACCCTGATTGGATCCCGTGCCTACGCATGCAACTGTGCCCTGGTGAGGAGTATGTGATTGTATGTAAAGACCTGCCTGCTTCCATCTGCTTTGTACGGTGTATTACATTACATGCCACATTAATAAATGTTTAATTTTGTTTAATTTTAATTTAGTTGTTCGGGTGTTTACTTTTTGAGTTTTTTGTGTGAATAAAGTTTTTGTGAATAGGTTTTGTGTGGGAAAAAAATATTTATTTCACATATTTGCACTGGTTATACTGGTAGATGAATAAAACTGTTTACTATAAAAGTATAGCCTACAGAGGCAGGATCTTAATTTGATCACCCTGTTGCTGGAGAACTTGTAGTGTATTTGAGGCTATACAATACTTGAGGCTTCTGAAGTTTAATTTCCACTTTGAAATTTCAGACTTGATTTTCCCTTATGAAATCCACATAATAATTCACATTTCCTCTTACTTCAGGATTATTTTCCTGCTGTAGCAAACTGGCTGAAAGTAAGATCCTACATCTGTAGCCCTAGCTAGATGTGTGGCTTTCTGATATTCAGTCAAAATCAGATATACAGCCAAAATACAGGTTTCACATTTTCATCAAAACATGCACATTATTCTTTGACATTGAGTAACTAACTAGCCAACAAGTTTGTCGAGTAGGCTTGTTGATTAGGCTTGTTGAAAAAGTGCTCTTATTTGTGCAAACAGGTTGGGAAGGACTGACAGCCAGGGGATTGGGTAAATTGGGTAAATACCTCCCTCCCGGTGTCCATTTTTATTTTTATTTCACCTTTATTTAACCAGGTAAGCTAGTTGAGAATATGTTCTCAATTACAACTGCGACCTGGCCAAGATAAAGCAAAGCAGTGTGGCACAAA
The DNA here is from genome assembly GCA_030435695.1 of Brachymystax lenok tsinlingensis. Taxonomy (NCBI): domain Eukaryota; kingdom Metazoa; phylum Chordata; class Actinopteri; order Salmoniformes; family Salmonidae; genus Brachymystax; species Brachymystax lenok. The sequence goes on from CM059799.1 coordinate 36,885,842, forward strand.
CAACAACACAGTTACATATGGAATAAACAAGCCTACAGTCAATAACACAATAGAAAAAAAAGAAAGTCTATATACAGTGTGTGCAAGGTAAGGCAATAAATAGGCCATAGTAGTGAAGTAATTACAATTTGGCAAATGAACACTGGAGTGATAGATGAGCAGATGATGATGTGCAAGTAGAAATACTGGTGTGTAAAAGAGCAGAAAAGTAAATAAAAACAATATGGGGATGAGGTAGGTAGATTGGGTGGGCTATTTACAGATGGGCTGTGTACAGCTGCAGCGATCGGTTAGCTGCTCAGATAGCTGATGTTTAAAGTTAGTGAGGGAGATATAAGTCTCCAGCTTCAGCGATTTTTGCAATTCGTTCCAGTCACTGGCAGCAGAGAACTGGAAGAAAAGACGGCCAAAGGAGGTGTTGGCTTTGGGGATGACCAGTGAGATACACACACACACACACACACACACACACACACACACACACACACACACACACACACACACACACACACACACACACACACACACACACACACACACACACACACACACACACACACAGCTATGGGTTGCATAACTCTACAATAAATAAAAAGGCAAAAAGTACGTTTAGCTTTCAAAAACAGATACAAAAACACATTGTATCACAGCGAATTTCCTCTTTCTACAGATCTAATTTACCTGTACTGTGTATAAGAATATGAATACGCATATATGAATAGTTTGTAAATAGTATCGTATTTTGTTGTCTCTTGGTATCATTTCAATATATAACTCTTATTTTATTTTTGAATTGAATGTAATATTATGTTATTGTCTATAACTGTTCTGTACTTTGTCATGTATTTGTACATTTTATGTTGACCCAGGGAGAGTAGCTGCAGCATGTGCAGTAGCTAATGGGGATCATAATAAACTAAACAATAATGAGACCGATCCTCAAATACACCCACATGGAGTCTCTTGTCAGAAAGTAGGACCCCAAGAATGAGGCTAAACAGAGCAATTGAGATATAAACAGGGTATGTAGGCTATGTGTAGGCTATAGTTTAGACCTATGTATTTACTGTGTTGTGCATGCCTGGTAACCAAATCATATCAAATGTGAAATCAAATTGTATTTGTCACATGCACCGAATACAACAGGTACAACAGACCTAACAGTGAAATGTTTACTTACAAGCCCTTAACCAACAATGCAGTTTTAAGAAAACACACCAAAAATAAAAATTAAGAGATAAGAATAACAAATCATTAAAGAGCAGCAGTAAATAACAATAGCGAGGCTATATACAGGGGGTACCGGTACAGAGTCAATTGCGGCGGCACCGGTGTCGAGGTAATTGAGGTAATACGTACATGTAGGTAGAGCTATTAAAGTTACTATGCATAGATAATAACAGAGTAGCAGCAGCGTAGATGAGGGTGGTGGATGGGGGGGTGCAAATAGTCCGGGTGGCCATTTGATTAATTGTAGAGCAGTCTTATGGCTTGGGGGTAGAAGCTTATGGCTTGGGGGTAGACTTGATGCTCCGGTACCGGTTGCCGTGCGGTAGCAGAGAGAACAGTCTATGACTAGGGAGGCTGGAGTCTTTGACAATTTTTAGGGCCTTCCTCTGACACCGCCTGGTATAGAGGTCCTGGATGGCAGGAAGCTTGGCCCCGGTGATGTACTGAGCCGTACGCACTACCCTCTGTAGTGCCTTGCGGTCGGAGGCCGAGCAGTTGCCATACCTGGCAGTGATGCAACCAGTCAGGATGCTCTCGATGGTACAGCTGTAAAACCTTTTGAGGATCTGAGGACCCATGCCAAATCTTTTCAGTCTCCTGAAGGGGAATAGGTTTTGTCGTGCCCTCTTCATGACTGTCTTGGTGTGCTTGGACCATGTTAGTTTGTTGGTGATGTGGACTCCAAGGAACTTGTCTTGATCACGTTGAGGGAGAGGTTGTTGTCCTTTCACCACACGGTCAGGTCTCTGACCTCCTCCCTATAGGCTGTCTCATCGTTGTCAGTGATCAGGCTTACCACTGTTGTGTCATCAACAAACATAACGATGGTGTTGGAGTCATGCCTGGCCATGCAGTCATGAGTGAACAGGAAGTACAGGAGGGGACTGAGCACGCACCCCTGAGGGGCCCCTGTGTTGAGGATCAGTGTGGCGGATGATTTGTTACTTACCCTTACCACCTGGGGGGAGGCCCGTCAGGAAGTCCAGGATCCAGTTGCAGAGGGAGGTGTTTAGTTCCAGGGTCCTTTGCTTAGTGATGAGCTTTGAGGGCACTATGGTGTTGAACGCTGAGCTGTAGTCAATGAATAGTATTCTCACATAGGAGTTCCTTTTGTCCAGGTGTGGAAAGGGAAGTGTGGAGTGCAATAGAGATTGTATCATCTGTCGATCTGTTGGTGCGGTATGCAAATTGGTGTGGGTCTAGGGTTTCTGGGATAATGGTGTTGATATGAGCCACGACAAGCCTTTCAAAGCATTATATGGCTGCAGACGTGAGTGCTACGGGTCGGTAGTTGTTTAGGCAGGTTACCTTATTGTTCTTGGGCACAGGGACTATGGTGGTCTGCTTGAAACATGTTGGTATTACAGACTCAGACAGGGAGAGGTTGAAAATGTCAGTGAAGACACTTGCCAGTTGGTCAGCGCATGCTCGGAGTACACGTCCTGGTAATCCGTCTGGCCCTGCGGCCTTGTGATTGTTGATCTGTTTAAAGGTCTTACTCATATCGGCTGTGGAGAGCATGATCACACAGTCGTCCGCAACAGCTGATGCTCTCATGCATGTTTCAGTATTTCTTGCCACGAAGCAAGCATAGAAGTTATTTAGCTCGTCTGGCAGGCTCGTGTCACTGGGCAGCCCTCGGCTGTGCTTCCCTTTGTAGTCTGTAATAGTTTGCAAGCCCTGCCACATCCGACAAGGGTCGGAGCCGGTTTAGTACAATTCGATATTAGTCCTGTATTGACGCGTTGCCTGTTTGATGGTTCGTCAGAGGGCATCGCGGGATTTCCTATAAGCTTCCTGGTTAGAGTCCCGCTCCGTGAAAGTGGCAGCTCAACCCTTTAGCTTAGTGTGAATGTTGCCTGTAATCCATGGCTTCTGGTTGGGGTATGTACATACTGTTGCTGCATGGGCAGACATCCTCGATGCACTTATTGATAAAGCCAGTGACTGATGTGGTGTACTCCTCAATGCCATCGGAAGAATCCCGGAACATATTCCAGTCTCTGCTAGCAAAACAGTCCTGTAGTTTAGCATCTGCTTCATCTGACCACTTTTTTATAGACCGAGTCCCTGGTGCTTCCTGCTTTAATTTTTGCTCGTAGGCCATCACACCTCACACTACACAGGAGAATCAGGAGGATAGAATTATGGTCAGATTTGCCAAATGGAGGGCAAGGGAGAGCTTTGTACGCGTCTCTGTGTGTGGAGTAAAGGTGGTCTAGAATTTATTTCCCTCTGGTTGCACATTTAACATTTAATTAGGTAAAACTGATTTAAGTTTCCCTACATTAAAGAGGCTGCTGTTCTATCCTGCCAATAGAGTGTATAACCCGCCAGCTGTATGTTCTTAATGTCGTCGTTCAGCCACGACTGGGTGAAACATAAGGTATTACAGTTTTTAATGTCCCGTTGGTAGGAAATACTGTACGTGCTTTCAGTTCGTCCCATTTATTTTCCAGCCATTGAACGTTAGCTAGCAGGACGGAAGGCAAAGGCAGATTAGCCACTCGTCGCCTGATCCTCACAAGGCACCCTAATCTTTTTCCGCAAAATCTCTGTTTCCTTCTCCAGCAAATGACGGGGATCTGGGCCTGGTCGGGTGTCTGTAGTATATCCCTCCCATCCGACTTTTGAAGAAAAACTCTGTCTAATCTGAGGTGAGTAATCGCAGTTCTGATGTCCAGAAGCTCTTTTCCGTCATCAGAGATGGTAGCAGCAACATTATGTACAAAACAAGTTACGAACAACGTAAAAAAACAAACCAAATAGCATGGTTAGTTAAGAGCCGATAAGATGGCAGCCATACCCTCCGGCGCCATCATGTGCTTACCAATATGCTGTGGTAAGACAGCAGGATACAGGATCAAAATAGTCTGTTGTAAACCAAGGTCACTTTTTCTCTAGCTTGACAGTCGCTGGACCCGGGTTCGAGTCCCGGTTGGAGCTACCCCCGAATTCACTACATTGGTGTCAGAAGTGGGATGGCGCCCAGGAGGCCATTGGAGAGGCATGTACACGTGAGTGAATTGGTATAGAGAAGCGTGGGGACACGCCGGCCCGAAGGAAGGGGTTAATTTGTCAACATTAATCCAACACCTACCAAGAGATTTGTACCTCTTGGTGTAACGATTAAAATGTTTGCTTGACAATCACTGGACCCGTTGGGGCTACCCCCCAAATTTGCTACACTATATTGGTCTATTACAAACTGCAACCAACTAGCCTGAGTGACAATTTATTTTTGTACTAACATGTTAATTCTATGTCACTCATTGCAAAGCCAAATTTGACAGTGCTAATCATACAATTATTATAGACCTACAGTACAGAGCCCCACAGTGGAGGTGTCATAATACCCCCCCCAAGAAAAGCCTACACAAAACACAGCTCTTATTTTAAGTGTTTCTAAAAACCCCTATGGGGGGTAGTAGGACTGTGTGTTTGCAGGAGCCATTTTTGCCTACTTGTGTGGTTGTTGTGTTGTCTATAGTTTGTCTTTTGTATATTCCACTTTGAACACTAGAGAGCATGGGTCACTGGTCACATACACTATATATACAAAAGTATGTGGACAACCCTTCAAATAGGTTGATTTGGCTATTTCAGCCACACCCGTTGTTGACAGGTGTATAAAAACGAGCACACAGCCATCAATCTCCATAGACAAACATTGGGAGTAGGCTGGCCTTACTGAAGAACGTGGCACCGCTATAAACCCAGCAAAAAAAGAAACGTCCTCTCACTGTCAACTGCGTTTATTTTCAGCAAACTTAACATGTGTAAATATTTGTATGAACATAACAAGATTCAACAACTGAGACATAAACTGAACATGTTCCACAGACATGTGACTAACAGAAATTGAATAATGTGTCCCTGAACAAAAGTAACAGTCAGTATCTGGTGTGGCCACCAGCTGCATTAAGTACTGCAGTGCATCTCCTCCTCATGGACTGCACCAGATTTGCCAGTTCTTGCTGTGAGATGTTACCCCACTCTTCCCCCAAGGCACCTGCAAGTTCCCGGACATTTCTGGGGGGAATGGCCCTAGCCCTCACCCTCCGATCCAACCGGTCGCAGACGTGCTCAATGGGATTGCGATCCGGGCTCTTCGCTGGCCATGGCAGAACACTGACATTCCTGTCTTGCAGGAAATCACGCACAGAACAAGCAGTATGGCTGGTGGCATTGTCATGCTGGAGGGTTATGTCAGGATGAGCCTGCAGGAAGGGTACCACATGAGGGAGGAGGATGTCTTCCCTGTAACGCACCGTGTTGAGACTGCCTGCAATGACAACAAGCTCAGTCCGATAATGCTGTGACACACCGCCCAAGACCATGACGGTCCCTCCACCTCCAAATCGATCCCACTCCAGAGTACAGGCCTCAGTGTAAAGCTTATTCCTTAGACGATAAACGCAAATTTGACCATCACCCCGCGTGAGACAAAACTTTGTTGTTGCCATCCTGTACCTGTCCCGCAGGTGTGATGTTCGGATGTACCGATCCTGTGCAGGTGTTGTTACACGTGGTCTGCCACTGCGAGGACGATCAGCTGTCCGTCTTGTCTTCCTGTAGCACTGTTTTAGGCGTCTCACAGTGCGGACATTGCAATTTATTACCCTTGCCACATCTGCAGTCCTCATGCCTCCTTACAGCATGCCTAAGGCCCGTTCACACAGATGTGCATGGACCCTGGGCATCTTTCCTTTGGTGTTTTTTTTTTCAGAGTCAGTAGAAAGGCCTCTTTAGTGTTTTCATAACTGTGACCTTAATTGCCTACTGTCTGTAAGCTGTTAGTGTCTTAACGACCGTTCCACAGGTGCATGATCATTAATTGTTTATGGTTCATTGAACAAGCATGGGAAACAGTGTTTAATTAAACCCTTTACAATGAAGATCTGTGAAGTTATTTGGATTTTTACAAATTATCTTTGAAAGACAGGGTCCTGAAAACGGGACATTTCTTTTTTTGCTGAGTTTAGGATGCCACCTTTCCAACAAGTCAGTTCATCAAATTTCTGCCCTGTTAGAGCTGCCCCGGTCAACTGTAAGTGCTGTAATTGTGATGTGGAAACGTCTAGGAGCAACATCGGCTAAGCCGCGAAGTGGTAGCCCACACAAGCTCACAGAACAGGACCGCCAAGTGCTGAAGCGTGTAGCGCGTAAAAAAATTGTCTGTCCTCGGTTGCAACACTCACTGAGTTCCAAACTGCTTTTGGAAGCATCATCAGTACAATAACTGTTCGTCAGGAGCTTAATGAAATGGGTTTCCATGGCCGAGCAGAAGCACACAAGCCTAAGATCACCATGCGCAATGCCAAGTGTCAGCTGGAGTGGTGTAAAGCTCGCCGCTATAGGACTCTGGAGCAGTGGAAACGCATTCTCTGGAGTGATGAATCACGCTTCACCATATGGCAGTCCGACGCATGAATCAGGCCCAATGCATAGTGCCAACTGTAAAGTTTGGTGGTCTGGGGCTGGTTTTCATGGTTCGGGCTAGGTGAGTGAAGGGAAATGTTAATGCTACAGCATACAATTACATTCTAGATGGTTCAGTGCCACTTTGTGGCAACAGTTTGGGGAAGGCCCTTTCCTGTTTCAGCATGACAATGCCCCCGTGCACAAAACGAGGTCCATACAGAAATGGTTTGTTGAGATCGGTGTAGAAGAACTTGACTTGCCTGCACAGAGCCCTGACCTCAACCCCATCAAACACCTTTGGGATGAATTGGAACACAGACTGCGAGCCAAGGCTAATAAAATCAAATCAAATGTTATTTTATTGGTCAAATACACGTGTTCAGCAGATGTTATTGTGGCTGTAGAATTAATTATCACATTTTAGGGAAGACAGTGTCGAAGTAATAAACGTGTATTACTAGAGCAGGGGGCAGGCAAAATGACAGGTCAAGGGCAGGCAGAGGTCGGTAATCCAGATTAAAGTCCAAAAGTTAGAGAACGGCAGGCAGTCTCAGGGTCAGGGCAGGCAGAGGCCAATAATCCAGTGTGATGTGACAAGGTACAGAACGGCAGGCAGGCTCAGGCAGAATGGTAAAAACCTGGAAAACAAGAAAACAGGAACTAGAAAGAGACAGGAGCAATAGGAAAAACGCTGGTAGGTTTGACGAACAAAACAAACTGGAAACAGACAAACAGAGAACATAGGTATAAATACACTGGGGATAAAGGGGAAGATGGGCGACACCTGGAGGGGGGTGGAGACATGCACAAGACAGGTGAAACAGATCAGGGTTTGACAGAAATGCTTGTGCTTCTAGCTCAAACAGTGCAGTAATATCTAACAAGTAATATCTAACAATTACACAACATATACCCAATACACACAAATCTAAGTAAAGGAATGGAATTAAGAGTATATAAATATATGGATGAGCAATGTCAGAACGGCATAGAATAAGATACAGTAGAATAGTATAGGATACAGTATATACATATGAGATGAGTAATGCAAGATATGTACACATTATTAAAGTGGCCAGTGATTTCAAGTCTCTGTATATAGGCAGCAGCCTCTAAGTGCTAGTGATGGCTATTTAACAGTCTGATGGCCATGAGATAAAAACTGTTTTTCAGTCCCTCGGTCCCAGCTTTGATGCACCAGTACCGATCTCGCCTTCTGGATGATAGCGGGGTGAACAGGCAGTGGCTCGGGTGGTTGTTGTCCTTGACGATCTTTTTGGCCTTCTTGTGACATCGGGTGCTGTTGGTGTCCTGGAGGGTAGGTCGTTTGCCGCCTGGTGATGCGTTGGGCAGACCGCACCACCCACTGGAGAGCCCTGTATTTGCGTGCGGTGCAGGTGCCTTACCAAGCGGTGATACAGCCCGACAGGATACTCTCAATTGTGCATCTGTAAAAGTTTGTGAGGGTCTTAGGTGCAAGCCAAATTTCTTCAGCCTCCTGAGGTTGAAGAGACGCTGTTGAGCCTTCTTCACCACATTGTCTGTGTGAGTGGACTTGAAGCTTTCCACCTTCTTCACTGCGGTCCCATCGATGTGGATAGGAGGGTGCTCCCTCTGCTGGTTCCTGAAGTCTACGATCATCTCCTTAGTTTTGTTGACATTGAGTGAGAGGTTATTTTCCTGGCACCACATTCCCAGAGCGCTCACCTCCTCCCTGCACTGTAGGCTGTCTCATCATTGTTGGTAATCAAGTCTACAACTGTTGTGTCATCTGCAACTTGATGATTGAGTTGGAGGCGTGCTTGGTCACGCAGTCATGGGTGAACAGGGAGTACAGGAGAGGGCTGAGCCCGTACCCTTGTGGGGCCCCTGTGTTGAGCTTAATGATGAGCTTGGAGGGTACTATGGTGTTGAATGCTGAGCTATAGTCAATGAACAGCATTCTTACATATGTATTCCTCTTGTATAGATGGGATAGGGCAGTGTGCAGTGCGATGGCGATTGCATCGTCTGTGGATCTATTGGGGCAGTAAGCAAATTGAAGTGGGTCTAGGGTGACAGGTAAGGTAGAGGTGATATGATCCTTGACTAGTCTCTCAAAGCACTTCATGATGACAGAGGTGAGTGCTACCAGGCGATCGTCATTTAGTTCAGTTACCTTTACCCTCTTAGGTACAGGAACAATGGTGGCCATCTTGAAGCATGTGGGGAAAGCAGACTGGGATAGGGACTGATTGAATATGTCCGTAAACACACCAGCCAGCTTATCTGCGCATGCTCTGAGGATGCGGCTAGGGATGCTGTCTGGGCCGGCACCCTTGCAAGGGTTAACACGTTAAATGTCTTACTCACATCGGCCACGGATAAGGAGAGCCCACAGTCCTTGGTAGTAGGCCGCGTCAGTGGCACTGTGTTATCCTCAAAGTGGGAAAAGAAGGCGTTTAGCTTGGCCGGAAGCAAGACGTCCGTGTTGGCGACATGGCTGGTTGTCACGTCCTGGCCATAGATAGCCCTCTGGCTTATCTATGGTGTTTTGGTCAGGACGTGACCAGGGGGGTTGTTTGTTCTATGTTGTATTTTCTATGTTGGTTTTGAGTTGGTTCCCAATTAGAGGCAGCTGGTAGTCGTTGACTCTAATTGGGAATCCTATTTAGTTTGTTTTTTCCCCACTTTTTTTTTTTTTGTGGGCTATTGAATGTGTTTCATTATATGTACACCGTATGTGACGATCCGTTTGTTCTTTTTTTGTGAAGTTTCACTATTCTTTCAATTAAAAAGATGTGGAAAGCAACACACGCTGCTCCTTGGTCCTCTCCTTTACAAGATCGTGACAAAATAACCCACCACACCAGGACCAAGCAGTGTGGCCAGGAGGAGAAGGTGAACTGGACCTGGGAGGAGATAAAGGGGGGTTGGGAGACCCTGCCTTGGCGAGAGTTCCTGAGGGGTTCGCGGCCACAGCAGTCCCAGGATTTTTTTTGGGGGCACATGGTGCCGGCTCCACTCACCAGGATGCCAGTGCGCCTTCCCAGCTCGGTACATCCAGTGCCAGCTCCCCGCACTCACCCTGAGGTGCGTGAGACCAGTCCGGTGAGACCTACGCCGGCTCCACGTACCAGGCGTCCAGTACGCCTCCCCAGCCCAGTACGTCCAGTACCAGCTCCCCGCACTCGCCCAGAGGTGCGTGAGACCAGCCTGTGTCGGTTCCTCGCACCAGACCTGCGGTGCGTCCTCTCAGTCCGGTGATTCCAATGCCGGCTCCACGCACCGGGCCTCCAGTGCGCCGTCTCAGCCCGGTACGTCTGGCACCAGAGCCGCCACCAACACAATAATGCCCACCCGAACCAGGAACAATGGTGGCCATCTTGAAGCACGCGTGCGTCAAAGTTTCAGTAACCTTATCGCTCAAAACCGATGCCATATTAGGGCTACTCCATCTTAATACGCTGCCTTTATGGCACCTTGCGTTTTTGTGATAGTAACGGTAGGGGTATCATTTATAATTCATCGAAGGAGGCAGAGGCATTTGAAAACGCTCACTTCTATGATGGATGCTCTGGTTCGTTTTAGTGAGTATATTGTGTCTGTGGTCATGTCAGTGTGTTTTGTCTGTTGTGACAAACCTCTTCAAGGTTAGGAGCGTTTGTAACAATTTAAGTGGGAAACAGTCACCAAAATCACACCAAACTGAGAGTTATGTAGAACAGGACAGTACCTGTGTGCTTGTTCCTCCGTTCTGGTGCACCCAGGCCACTGGCAAGGTCAAGGATAGCAGGGTTCGGGTACACAAATCAGGTTCTCAGTCGGTCCAGGTCCAAACGCCGACAGGTAAGTCCAAAACAGTCCAGTTCATACACGGTATATCCAGCCAATATCTTGTTTCTACCTCTAAGCTTCATAGATCCTTCCAGCACTCTCTCTCCTTCCTGGTTTGTCTTGACCTCTTATATGTGGGTTGGCCCCACCTTCTGAGGGTTCCCTTGCTTCTGGGAATTGTAGTTTTGGCGGTCGGCCATTTTGTGATCTGTAGTTCTGATCAGGGTTGCCATTTTAGTGATAGGGCAGAGCCCGCTTATTAGTTCTGCTCTCACATATCTGCCATTTATCACTCGACCCTTCTTCTTGCCACACATCTCCCCCCTAGATCCGACCCCTAGGTCGGCTACCGCATAACAAAATATGCGTGCATGCGGGATAACCCATCCACATTTCCCATTTCCTTCCCTGCTCTGTGTTTTAAGTCAAAGTGGAATGGTTGGAGACTCAAAAACCACCGCATCACCCGAGCATTCTTCTCTTTAGCCCTATGCATCCAGGTGAGTGGGGCATGGTCACTGATGAGGGTGAAGTGGCGCCTAGCAGGTAGTATTTCAGGCTTTCAAAGCCCACTTTACTGCCAGAGCCTCTTTCTCAACGACTGAGTAGTTGGTCTCCGTGGTTCCAGCTTCCTGCTTAAAACAGGATGGGGTGTTCCACCCCTTCTACCTCTTGGGATAGCACTGCTCCTAAGCCGACCTCTGAGGCATCCGTCTGAACCACGAACTCTCTATCAAAGTCTGGTACCACCAACACTGGATTACAGCAGAGAGCCTCCTGTAATGTTCTAAATGCTTTGGTGGCCACTTCATCCCATTGGACCATGTTTGGCCCTCTGGCTCTAGTCATGTCGGTGAGTGGGGCGCCACTGTGGCATAATTTGGGATGAACTTCGGTAGTAACCGGTCAACCCTAGGAAGGCTCGAACCTGCTTCTTATTCACTGGTTTTGGCCATTCTCTGATTGCCTCCACCTTCTTACGTTGGGGTTTGATTAACCCTCTTCCCACGGTGTATCCCAGATACTCTGTTTCCTCTAACCCCACGTAACACTTGGCAGGGTTAGCTGTGAGCCCTGCCTTCTAAGGGCATCTAATACTGCCTGTACCGGGGTAAGTGGGATTCCCAATCTGGGCTGTAGATCCCCACATCATCTAGATAGGCTGCGGCGTCGCTTGGTGCGGTTTCAGGACCTTGTCCATTAGCCGTTGAAAGGTGGCTGGGGCCCTGTAAGCCAAATGGCATAACAGTGTATTGAAACAAACCGTCAGGGGTTGCAAAGGCTGTCTTTTCTTTTGGCTCTGGGGTCAGAGGAATTTGCCAGTACCCTTTGGTTAGGTCCAGGGTCGTAATGTACCGAGCTTTACCAATTTTTTTTCAAGTAGATCATCTACTCGGGCATGGGGTAGGCATCAAACTTGGAGATCTCATTTACCTTCCGAAGTCGTTACAGAACCGCAAAGACCCATCAGGTTTGGAGACCATCACAATTGGGCTAGACCACTCACTATGTGACTCTTCGATCACTCCCACTGCTAACATTTTCTCTCTGTCTCTGCTCTAATCGCAGCCTTCGAGCCTCAGGTACCCGATATGGCCTCATGTTCACTTTCTCCCTGGTAGGGAGACGATATCATGAGCCGTAACTTCCAGTTCGACCGGTACCTCTGAAAACACATCTCGGTTTTTCTGGATCAGGGTCTTTACTTCCTGTACTTGTGCTGGGGACAAAGTAGGTGAGATATTTACTTCGGCTGTTTCCTGAGTGTGTGTGTAGGATGCGTGACCATTAGTGTTTCTCTCTCTCTCCATGCTTTTAACAGGTTTATGTGGTAGATCTGTTCCTGGGGCCGTCGACCTGGCTGTCGGATGCGATAATTCACTTCTCCTATCTTCTCCAGTACTTCATATGGTCCTTTCCATGTGGCTAGTAGTTTGCACTCTACCGTGGGGATCAGCACTAACACCTTATCTCCCCGGTTGAAATTCCCCAGGGTAGCCTGCCGATTATAAGTGTGCCGCTGGTGCTCTTGTGCTTGTCTCATGTGCTCTCTGACGATGGGCATGACTGTGGCTATCCTGTCTTGCATTGCCGTGACGTGCTCTATGACACTAGTATACGGGGTGGATTGGTGCTCCCAGGTTTCCCGGGCGATGTCTAAGATTCCCCTGCCACAATTTACAAAGGTCGGCCATAAGGCGGGACATAAAGGGGGTCCCCTGGTCAGTAAGGATCTCCTTTGGAACCCCTACTCTGGTGAACAGGAGCACTAATTCCTTGGCAATATTTTTGGAAGCCATCGTCCTAAGGGGAATGGCTTCTGGGTAGCGAGTGGCATAATCTAGAATAACCAGAATGTATTGGTGCCCTCTGGCGGATTTGGGTAGCGGGCCCACTATATCCATTGCTATCCTCTCAAAAGGTGTTTGATTATGGGGAGTGGCACTAATGGGCTTCTAACAGCTGGTCGGGAGCTGTTAACTGGCACTCGGGCACCCTCCACAATGCCGAGCCACTTCAGCCTGAATTCCTGGCCAGTAAAACCTCCCTTACGATCCGGTCTCGGTTTTATCAATACCCAGGTGTCCACCCAGAATGTGCCCATGAGCTAGATCCAGTACTGTCTTCCGGTGCCGGGTGGGGACCAACAATTGTTCCACCACATCAACCCCTATTTTTGAGACTCTGTACAACAAACCCTTTTCATGATGAAGTGGGGAAAACTAGTAGGCATCATCCCATCATTTATGGGAGTACCATCCACGACCTGCACATCTGCTCTGGCTTGCTGCAGAGTAGGATCCTGGTTTTGGGCCGTCCCGAAATTAGTCAGGACCCTGCCAGGTCTGTTGGTTCTAGATCGTCATCCTCTGGATTCAGATCGACCCCAGCCCCACTAGTACTGGGCTGCGTTATCAACGAGGTCTGCCACTTCTTCTTCATCCTCCCTACTAGCACCTGTGAGATTGGCCCCTGGGAGACCTCCTTTCTTGTCTTTGGTTGAAGGCTACATGTTACTACTGGCTTGGTCAGGGTTGTTGGCTTCTCAAATATGCCATTCTTTTGGCCTAACCCACTTAAAGTTAGGAAAGTTTCTACCCAGTATTACATCATATGGCATCTTTGGGACCACGCCAACCTCATAATCCAGCAGCCCTTCCTCGGTTTGGATGCTCACTACGGCTGTGGGGTACGGACGGGTATCCCCATGAATGCACGTAACACTGATATCCTGACTTGTATCCAGTTTATGAGTTGGCACTAGGTTTGCAACGACCAGGGTTAGTATACTGCCGGAATCCAGAAGGGCTTCAACCTCTTTTCCTTCAACATTCACCCGCACATATGTTTATTTCTTGATTTTTCAAGTACTGTGGTGACCACAGGACATGCATACCACATATCAGCTTCTTCTTTTTCACCGAGGTTACATTGCATTGGCTCTTCTTTAATAGGGCAGTAGGCTGCAATATGTCCTGGTCGATTACAATTGTAACAGATAACAGGGTTTCGGGAGACCCCTCAACCCCTGGTCCCGGTTTCTAGCTTTTTCCCGTAGTGGCTTGGCCTGATTCTGATTCTTTCCTCACGGCCCTCCAAATGTTGGGACAGTCTTACTCCAGTCCTGCTGATTCGCCCAGGCCTGGGGAATGGGAATCTTTCCTCCCCAGCTGTTCCTGCCGTACAATACCGTTCAACCAGACCCACAAGATGGTCAGCGGAAAGTACCTCGTTCTGGCCAACCCATCGCTCGAACTTCTTGGGGTAGACCTCTGAAACTGGTCAAGTACAATGGTCTCGACGATCTCGGCGGATGAACGGCTCGGTTGCAACCATTTCGTTGCCAGGTGAATCAAGTCAAACATCTGTGTTCGGGCGGTTTTCCAGGTTGAAATACGACCACAGGTGGAAGCGATGTGCCCTCACAGTATCGGGTCACTCCCAGTCTAGTCAGAATCTCCCCTTTAGTTTATCGTGAATCCTGTGCATCTTTCAACTCCAGGTCGAACACGCTTTTGAGCGTCCCCTGCCAGGTATGGTGCCAGAAGCCCTGCCCATTCTTCTTTCGCCACTTCTCTCGCTCTGCCGTCCTTTCAAAGGTGGTGAGATATGCTTCCACATCATCCTGCTTTGTCATTTTTGAAGAAAATGATTGGCCCGCCTCTGGGTATTTGTAGCTGGTAACTGAGCCCCCAATTTGGTCCGCTAGCCCCTTTAGGCCTTCTCTTAACTCCCGGTGTTTCTCTCTTGCTCTTCTCTGAGCAACTGATTGGTGCGGAGCTGGACCTGTAACGTGTCCTGATACATTCGCATTGCATCCTGATGAGCTATTTGTTGAGCTCTAGTTGCTTCTTGTTGGGCTGCCGCTGTAACAGGCCTGTATGGCTCCTCCATACTCATTTTCCGAAAAACTACCCTAACCAAACAAGCCACCAAAAAAACCTAACTCCCTTTGGAGTGCTAACTAAACTTTTTTTTTTTTTTTCTATCTAACCACAGGTATGATGCCGTTTCTATAGTGCCGCATCCTCCACCACGTGTGACAAACCTCTTCAAGGTTAGGAGCGTTTGTAACAATTTAAGTGGGAAACAGTCACCAAAATCACACCAAACTGAGAGTTATGTAGAACAGGACAGTACCTGTGTGCTTGTTCCTCCGTTCTGGTGCACCCAGGCCACTGGCAAGGTCAAGGATAGCAGGGTTAGCACACAAATCAGGTTCTCAGTCGGTCCAGGTCCAACGCCACAGGTAAGTCCAAAAACAGTCCCAGTTCATACACGGTATATCCAGCCAATATCTTGTTTCTACCTCTAAGCTTCATAGATCCTTCCAGCACTCTCTCTCCCTTCCTGGTTTGTCTTGACCTCTTTATATGTGGGTTGGCCCCACCTTCTGAGGGTTCCCCTTGCTTCTGGGAATTGTAGTTTTGGCGGTCGGCCATTTTGTGATCTGTAGTTCTGATCAGGGTTGCCATTTTAGTGATAGGGCAGAGCCCGTTTATTAGTTCTGCTCTCACATATCTGCCATTTATCACTCGACCCCCTTCTTTGCCACACTGTGTTCACGTTTTGTTGTTTCCCCGTTGTAGTCTATGACATTTTATAGACTGATGATGCATGCAGGCAGTAAAGCCAAGGCTACCCGAAACAGATTGCTACCATTTCTTTTTTTGATGTCGGATTTGCCCACATTTTACCCGTCAGACCACTCTTATTAGGCTTTATATCCTCACAACAACATTCAAGCACTCAATACAATACCTCATGTCATTCCATTCCAACATTTAACACAGCACAATGTAACACATTGCTATCAACCTAGACCTAAAGGAAACAGATATGTTTGAAATACACTGAGTGTACACCTTCCTAATAAGTTGCACCTCAGAAGAGCCTCTATTCACCGGGGCATGGACTCTACAAGGTGAGATCCACAGGGATTTTGCCCCATGTTGACTCCAATGCTTCCCTCAGATGTTAAATTGGCTGGATGTCCTTTGGGTGGTGGACCATTCTTGATACACATGGGGAAACTGTTGTGCGTGGAAAAACCCAGCAGCGTTGCAGTTCTTGACACACAAACCGGTGCACCTGGCACCTACTATCATACCCCGTTCAAGGGTACTTAAATATTTTGTCTTGCCCTTTCACCCTCTGAATGGCACACATACACAATCCATGTCTCAATTCTCTCAATGCTTAAAAATCCTTCTTTAAATTGTTTACTACACTACAGATTCTGCGCATGTGTGAGATTTTCTACATTACACTAAAGTGAAGATTCATCCATTTTTAATATTAGATCGTTTTTGGGCATCTGAGTGATGTTCTATCGATTCCCGGGGTCATTTGATGTTGTCATGTGTATCTGAGCTCTTGCTGTTCAAAGTTGGGCAAAATGCATCATACCGGCTATATTTCTGTATATTTGAAAGTCTTATATCTTAACTTGATTGCTGACATGCAGTTTTTTTTATTGTATCCACAGTGGACTAATGAAACAAATACCAAAAGTTTGTTTTGAATGGAATGTTGCTTTAAGCCTAGTGCACACCAACTGCCGTCTACGGAAATCCAATAATTTCAATGGGAGGCAATCTGCACTGCTGCGACTCATCTACCGGACTAGATAACTCTGATCGCGATGAAAAAAAGTACCGCGCTCTATACTTTCAATGCTTTTTTCCGCAAAAGTTGGGTTGACTGTAAAAAATAAAATATAAAGTAGGTAAACGAGATGGGGGTAGCTGCAGCCCAACATGGCAACTGGAGTATGGGAGAGTGGGTGTGTCGAAAGAAAAGTAGTGGGCTTATGGAAAGGAGTGGGTGTGTCGAACGCTTTGCTATAGGTTAGACGATTTTGATTGAACTGTGTTTATTACCACCCAACTACTGCACTTAGAGTTTGGACTTCTGTTTTGAAGCTATAAAACTGACAATTGTTAATTTCTTATTAAAAGTACTGATGATGGGTTTACTGTTGCTTGTATGTGTGTGCTCACCGTGACTTTCACCCTGATGTTAGCTACTAGGCAACTACTTCACACGCCGTTGAGGGACAGTAGTACTTGGCAAGCGGGAGCGAAGGACACTGTGTCCCGGGGTGGTTGCTGTTCATGCCCTCCCCATTGAGTATACTATATGTATGTATCAAGGTGACGTCTAGATGGTTATCAATATTAGTTATTTATTGTGTAAGGTGCAATCCTACTTGAAATAAAATCATGGGAGGGCAAAATAATGCCACGTTAGCTGTGACACTGTTATACAGCTGCCCAGTGGGAAACAACTCAGGTCAGCAAGCACCTCCATACAACACCGGTGCACTAGTCATTCACACCGGCTTATTGACTCGTTGTGCAGCCAATCAGCCACGCAAAACTTGAGTCTTGAGTGGCAACCAATCTGCCCAATTAGCTGATTTGCTTTCCATACACCTTCTCCAGTTGCCATATTGGGCTGCAGCTACTCATAGTTGGGGTAAACTGCAGACTATGGGACTACATAGAGTACTACATGGAACATGACTACATGGCACCTGCTCCTGCTGACTCCATAGAGCGGTGTGGGATTCTGTCAGGCTGGTGCGTAACTGGTGGCAGCGAAGTCAGGTGCAGGAGAGCAAACTGGGTGACAATCGTAGTTGTTTAATAATTTACCAAAACCGGTACAAAACAACACGAGAATAAATTGGGTACAAAATAACCCGTCACGTACCACTCAAAAATGATGTACACAAGCACTAACAATAAACAATCCCACACAAAGACATGGGGGGGAACAGAGGGTTTAAATACCAAAATATGTAATGAGGGAATAAAAACCAGGTGTGGAAACACAGACAAAACAAATGGAAAATGAAAAGATGATCGATGACTAGAAGACCGGTGACGTCGACTGCCGAACACAGGGAAGACATCCTCCTCCCTCATGTGGTACCCTTCCTGCAGGCTCATCCTGACATGACCCTCCAGCATGACAAGGAGATGCACTGCAGTACTTAATGCAGCTGGTGGCCACACCAGATACTGACTGTTACTTTTGATGTTGATCCCCCCTTTGTTCAGGGACACATTATTCAAAAAAGTTTGGAACCATCAAGATTCTTCCTAGAGCTGGGCGCCCGGCCAATCTGGGTAATCGGGGGAGAAGGGCCTAGGTCAGGGAGGTGACCAAAAACCTGATGGTCACTCTGGCAGAGCTCCAGAGTTCCTCTGTGGAGATGGGAGCACCTTCCAGAAGGACAACCATCTCTGCAGTACTCCACCAATCAGGCCATTATGGTAGAGTAGCCAGACGGAAGCCATTTCTCAGTAAAAGGCACATGGCAGCCTGCTCAGTGTTTGCCAAAAGGCACCTTAAGGACTCTTAGACCATGAGAAAGAATATTCTCTGGTCTGATAAAAAAAAAGATTGAACTCTTTGGCCTAAATGCCAAGCGTCACGTCTGGAGGAATCCTTGCACCATTACAGGGAAGACATCCTCCTCCCTCATGTGGTACCCTTCCTGCAGGCTCATCCTGACATGACCCTCCAGCATGACAAGGAGATGCACTGCAGTACTTAATGCAGCTGGTGGCCACACCAGATACCGACTGTTACTTTTGATGTTGATCCCCCTTTGTTCAGGGACACATTATTCCATTTCTGTTAGTCACATGTCTGTGGACCTTGTTCAGAGTTCAAAATAAATGCAGATGACAGTGAGAGGACGTTTCTTTTTTTGCTGAGTTTATGTGGCAGGGTCTACAGACAATCACGGATTACAAAGGGAAAACCAGCCGCGTCGTGGACACCAACGTCTTGCTCCTGGACAAGCTAAACACCTCTTCGCCTTCTTTGAGGGTAACACAGTGCCACCAACGCGGCCCGCGCCCAAGGACTGTGGGCTCTCCTTCTTCGTGGCAGCCATGAGTAAGAGCGTGTTAACCCTCGCAAGGCTGCCGGCCCAGACGGCATCCATAGTGGCGGTCTCAGAGCATGCACAGACCAGATGGCTGGAGTGTTTACGGACATATTCTTTCCCTATCCCAGTCTGCTGTCCCCACTTGCTTCAAGATGTCCAACATTGTTTCTGTACCCAAGAAAGAAAAAGGTAACTGAACTAAATGACCCCTTAGCTTCTGTCATCATGAAGTGCTTTGAGAGGCTAGTTAAGGATCATATCACCTCTACCTTTAGCTTTAGGGAACAGGGGAGTCACTTGTACAACTGATTGCATTCAACTGAAATGTGTCTTCCACATTTAACCCAACCCCTCAGAATCAGAGAGGTGCAGGGGCCTGCCATAATAAACATCCACGGCGCCCAGGCAACAGTGGGCTAACTGCTTTTCTCAGGGGCAGAACAACCTATTTTTACTTTGTCAGCTCAGGGATTCCATCCAGCAACTTTTTGGTTACTGGCCAAACGCTCTAACTACTAGGCTACCTGCCGCCCCAACCTTACCTGACACCCTAGACCCACTTCAATTTGCTTACCGCCCCAATAGAGCCACAGACGATGCAAGAATGTTGTTCATTGGCTATAGCTCAACATTCAACACCATAGTACCCTCCAAGCTCATCATTAAGCTCGGGGCCCTGGGTCATGGACTTCCTGACAGGCCGCCACCATGTGGTGAAGGTAGGAGATAACATCTCCACTTCTCTGATCCTCAACACAGGGGCCACACAAGGGTGCGTGCTCAGCCCCATCCTGTACTCCCTGTTCACCCATGAAAGCGTGGGCACGCACGCCTCCAGCTCAATCATCAAGTTTGCAGACGACACAATAGTAGTAGGCTTGATTACCAACAATGACGAGACAGTCTACAGGGAGGAGTCGAGGGCCCTGTTGGAGTGGTGCCAGGAAAATAACCTGTCCCTCAACGTCAACAAAATTAAGGAGCTGATTGTGGAAAAGAAGACTCAACAGCGCTTCTTCATCCTCAGGAGGCTGAACAGAGGGTGGTGCGGTCTGCCGGACGCATCACTGGGGGCACACTGCCTGCCTTCCAGGACAGCACCCGATGTCACATGAAGGCCAAAAAGATCATCAACCACCCGAGCCACAGCCTGTTCACCACGCTATCATCCAGGTGAAGTCAGTATAGGTGCGTCAAAGCTGGGACCGAGAGACTGAAAAACAGCTTATATCTCAAGGCCATCAGACTGTTAAATAGCCGTCACTAGCCGGCTACCACCCGGTTACTCAACCCTGCACCTTGGAGGCTGCTGCCCTGTATACATAGACTTGGAATTACTGGCCACTTTAATAATGGAACACTAGTCACTTCAATAAGGTGTACATACTGCTTTACTCATCTCGTATGTATATACTCTATTCTACTGTATTTTAGTCAATGCCACTCTGACATTGCTCAATCTAATATTTATATATTTCTTTATTCCATTATTTTACTTTTAGATTTGTGTGTATTGTTCTGAATTGTTAGATTCTACTGCACTGTTGGAGCTAGGAAATCTCGCAGTATACCTTTAATTAATAGGAAGTGTCTTCACTAACATTTTCAACCTCTCCCTGACTAAGTCTGTAATGTTTCAAGCAGACCACCATAGTCCCTGTGCCCAAGGAAGCGAAGGTGACCTGCCTAAATGATTACCGCCCCGTATCACTCACGTCGGTAGCCATGAAGTGCTTTGAAGGCTAGTCATGGCTCACATCAACAGCATCCTCCCGGATACCCTAGACCCACTCCAATTCGCATACCGCCCCAACAGGTCCACAGATGACGCAATCTCAGTCGCACTCCACACTGCCCTTTCCCACCTGGACAAAAGAAACACCTATGTGAGAATACTGTTCATTGACTACAGCTCAGCGTTCAACACCATAGTGCCCACGAAGCTCAGCACTAAGCTAAGGACCCTGGGACTTAACACCTCCCTCTGCAACTGGATCCGGGACTTCCTGACGGGCCACCCCCAGATGGTAAGGGTAGGCAACAACACGTCGCTCAATGTGAGTAAGACAAAGGTGCTGATCGTGGACTACAGGAAAAGGCGGGCCGAACAGGCCCCCATTAACATCAACGGGGCTGTAGTGGAGCGGGTCGAGAGTCTCAAGTTCCTTGGAGTCCACATCACCAACGAACAATCATGGTCCAAACACACCAAGACAGGCGTGCCCTCTTTTCAGTCTCCCCCTCAGGAGACTGAAAAGATTTGGCATGGGTCCCCAGATCCTCAAAAAGTACTACAGCTGCACCATCGAGAGCATCCTGACTGGTTGCATCACCGCCTGGTATGGCAACTTCTCGGTATCCGACCGTAAGTCGCTACAGAGGGTAAGTGCCTACGGCCCAGTACATCACTGGGGCCAAGCTTCCTGCAATCTAGGACCTATATTATAGGTGGTGTCAGAGGAAAGCCCCTAAAATTGTCAGAGACTCCAGTCCCCCAAGTCATAGACTGTTTTCTCTGCTACCGCACTGCATGTGGTATCGGAGCGCCAAGTTTAGGACCAAAAGGCTCCTTAACAGCTTCTACCCCCAAGACATAAGTCTGCTGTACAATTAATCAAATGGCCACCGGACTATTACATTGACCCCACACACACATACATTTGTTTTGTACACTGCTGCTACTCGCTGTTTATTATCTTTGCATAATCACTTCACCCCCACCTACATGTACAAATTACCTCAACTAACCTGTACTCCTGCACACTGAATCGGTACCGGTACCCCCTGTATTTAGCCTCGTTATTGTTATGTTATTGTGTTACTTTTTATTATTTTATTTTTTTACTTCGTTTATTTGGTAAATATTTTCTTAATTCTTCTTGAACTGCACTGTTGGTTAAGGTCTTGTAAGTAAGCATTTCATGGTAAAGTCTACACGGCGTATGTGACAAATAAAGTTTGATTTGATTTGATGCTAAAACGGATTTCTGGGCACTAGAGTCCTCTATACATCTCTATGGGTTAACCCACTTGATGGGAATTGTAAAGTGGCTCATATAGCAAGATTCGCTACACTGCCCCCTCTGAACGCACCTTCCAGTGCTTTGACTCCTCCGCCTCTTCACACGTCCCGGACGTGCGTTTCGGTGGTCTAAAGGCCTCCCACTTCTGACATTTATGTACCATACGGTGAGGCAGGGAAGAGAACCTGGGTCGCTGGATTGAAAGGCAAACACCATCGCGCTAATAGGGTTAACTCACTCGGTGGGAATTGTAAAATGACTCATATAGTGATGATCACTACAAAATATGTTATTTTTGCTGTTAAAAATGGGCAAAAGACCCAAGTACGTTTTGTAAAGCATTTACGAACATTTGCAATCCCACCTGACAGTGGTAAACAGGCATGTTATTTTTTTACAGCAGTAATTTCTTAGGTAAAATATTAATTTAACTGAGGCCACTTTAACATGGTTTATTAGGCTACACATGCTCTGACTACTGTAGTCCTTCTTACCCCCGCCCCATTATACTGCAGTGTACCAGCAGAGACCGAAATCCCTGGATCGTGGCACGATGTCCAAGGTTGATGCGATTCGGTAAAGGAGGGTAGGAGAAATCTGGGCGGGGAGTAGCCAATCAAGCGCATAATCTGGCAAACACTTGGAACGGTGTGTGCATTTTCATGATCGGATTATCGTTTAGGCCTAAATTTAATTTCGTTACAAATTACATTCTCTCTTCCATTTGGACAAATTGTTCTATTGCGTTGTATAATGTAGTCTATAGCCTTACGTGCGTCCACTTCCAATTGTATTGGGCAAATCATATTCCATATTAAAGCAAGGCCTTCTCCATCTAAATAAGGTGATCAACCAGGAGTTATGAATATCTATTTTGCAATATTTGCCTTCATGGCACCTGTTGTTATTGTTATGATAACGGTAGGGGTATCATGTGTAATTCATCGAAGGAGGCACAGTCGGATTGAACGCTCACTTCAATGATGGACGCTCTGGTTCGTGAGTAGCCTGTGTCTGTGATCGTGTCAGTGTGTGATTTGTCTGTGTTTACACGTTTTGTTGTTTTCCTGTTGTAGTTATAGCCTATGAGATTTTATAGGCTAATGATGATGCATGCAGACAAATCTTCCCTTCACCCCTCCTTGTGGCGGGGCAGAAATACCCCCCACCCCCTTCAGTTTCTATCCTCTCCGGGAGCATCGCTCCGATAACCATGGAAGAAAACTTCCTATCATGGCGGCTAGATTCCAGGTGAAGGTAAGAAATGGCTGTTCTGGAAACCAAGCTGGTAACAGACAGACATTGCATTGCACAGCAATTTGCGCTGTAATAGGCTATTTGGACAAATTGCTTGTGAGTACCAGTGGATTGTAGAGTAGCCTGCTTGCACTCTACAAAAAAAAATGATGTGGTTTTTATGGGGATTAACTGGCTGCCAGTAAATTAAGGGAGACCAGGGTTGGTTGTAACATGGAATAGTTGTAACACTCTCAATATCTCCAATCAGGAACAGGCTAGAATTATGTGACTGGTTTTGCACATGCTCAGTTTAGTCCTCAACCCTCATGTGAAGAAGAAAGGACCTGTGATAGACAGAATATTTAATTGACAAGAATCTGATTGAGGTAAGAAATACTTTTTTTTAACCAAAATTGTTTTTGTGATGGCATTACTTGCTTTGTAGTTAGATTCACCAAACTTGCATCAGGTTTATAACCAGTGTAGATTTATTTGACGTAAGATAACAATGCAAGGGTCAGGGTTAGCCTTCGGAGGTATGGGTTCAGTGCTGGGAATGCAAATTATGGGCCTGTCATGTCAAATAGTGTCGCCCCCCCCCGCGTCGCAATAGGATTTGATAAGCCGTAGGTACATGTGATTGTCTAACAAGTTGGAAGACAAGGCTTGTTGAAATACTAAAGTCTAAGTAAATTTGCTCTGCTTTCTTTCTGTTTCTCCTCTCTCTCTCTCTGTCTTTCACACTCTTCCAACCACTCTCCCTCTCTCACTTTCATCCTTTCTCACTTTCTTCCTCTCTCTCTGTATGTGTCTGTCTGTCTGTCTATCGAAGACACCTAGTTAAGGGCAGTTGGAATTACCATAATTGCTTACACCTATCTATTTGATTGATCAAGGTTAACTTATAGCTAGATACCTCAATATGACAGACATATAACTAAATGTATAGCTAGCAACATGTAGATGACCAACTAGATGGTTAAGTGTTGAAAAATGATTGTTCAATAAATCCTTCCAGTGATCTACAGTGAGGGAAAAAAGTATTTGATCCCCTGCTGATTTAGTACGTTTGCCCACTGACAAAGAAATGATCAGTCTATAATTTTAATGGTAGGTTTATTTGAACAGTGAGAGACAGAATAACAACAAAAAAATCCAGAAAAATGCATGTGAAAATGTTATAAATTGATTTGCATTTTAATGAGGGAAATAAGTATTTGACCCCCTCTCAGAATCAGAAAGATTTCTGGCTCCCAGGTGTCTTTTATACAGGTAACGAGCTGAGATTAGGAGCACACTCTTAAAGGGAGTGCTCCTAATCTCATTTTGTTACCTGTATAAAAGACACCTGTCCACAGAAGCAATCAGTCAATCAGATTCCAAACTCTCCACCATGGCCAAGACCAAAGAGCTCTCCAAGGATGTCAGGGACAAGATTGTAGACCTACACAAGGCTGGAATGGGCTACAAGACCATCGCCAAGCAGCTTGGTGAGAAGGTGACAACAGTTGGTGCGATTATTCACAAATGGAAGAAACACAAAAGAACTGTCAATCTCCCTCGGCCTGGGGCTCCATGCAAGATCTCACCTCGTGCAGGTTGCAATGAGAATGGTGAGGAATAAGCCCAGAACTACACGGGAGGATCTTGTCAATGATCTCAAGGCAGCTGGGACCATAGTCACCAAGAAAACAATTGGTAACACACTACGCCGTGAAGGACTGAAATCCTGCAGCGCTCGCAAGGTCCCCCTGCTCAAGAAAGCACATATACATGCCCGTCTGAAGTTTGCCAATGAACATCTGAATGATTCAGAGGACAACTGGGTGAAAGTGTTGTGGTCAGATGAGACCAAAATGGAGCTCTTTGGCATCAACTCAACTCGCCGTGTTTGGAGGAGGAGGAATGCTGCCTATGACCCCAAGAACACCATCCCCACCGTCAAACATGGAGGTGGGAAACATTATGCTTTGGGGGTGTTTTTTTCTGCTAAGGGGACAGGACAACTTCACCGCATCAAAGGGACGATGGACGGGGCCATGTACCATCAAATATTGGGTGAGAACCTCCTTCCCTCAGCCAGGGCATTGAAAATGGGTTGTGGATGTGTATTCCAGCATGACAATGACCCAAAACACACGGCCAAGGCAACAAAGGAGTGGCTCAAGAAGAAGCACATTAAGGTCCTGGAGTGGCCTAGAAAGTCTCCAGACCTTAATCCCATAGAAAATCTGTGGAGGGAGCTGAAGGTTCGAGTTGCCAAACGTCAGCCTCGAAACCTTAATGACTTGGAGAAGATCTGCAAAGAGGAGTGGGACAAAATCCTTCCTGAGATGTGTGCAAACCTGGTGGCCAACTACAAGAAACATCTGACCTCTGTGATTGCCAACAAGGGTTTTGCCACCAAGTACTAAGTCATGTTTTGCAGAGGGGACAAATACTTATTTCCCGCAATAAAATGCAAATCAATTTATAACATTTTTCACATGTTTTTCTGGATTTTTTTGTTGTTATTCTGTCTCTCACTGTTCAAATAAACCTACCATTAAAATTATAGACTGATCATTTCTTTGTCAGTGGGCAAACGTACAAAATCATCAGGGGATCAAATACTTTTTTCCCTCACTGTAATTGAAGTTAACTATTAAACGTTACCCTGTGAATTTCTCTTCCTACGAATGTTGTGACTCTTGTCGAGATCAGGTATGCCTTCATAGTATTTAACCTGGTTGGAAAGATAAAACAAAATCTCCTCGAGGGATGCCATTAAAGTGCAAGCTACATACAAACAGAAAGCTACAATAACAGTTAGCTAGCTATCATTAGCTAAATAAAACGGACTAGGCAGGCTGAAGTACAGTGCATTCATAAAGTATTCAGACCCCTTCCCTTTTTCCACATTTTGTTACGTTACACCCTTACTCTAAAATGGATTAAATAAAAAATGGACCACATCACTCTACACACAATACCCCATGGTGACAAAATGGAAACAGGTTTTTAGACATTTTTGCTAATTTATTGCAAATAAAAAACAGAAATACCTTATTTACATAAGTATTCAGACCCTTTTCTATGAGACTAATTGAGCTCAGGTGCATCCTTTTTCCATTGATCATCCTTGAGATGTTTCTACACTTGATTGGAGTCCACCTGTGGTAAATGCAATTGATTGGACATGATTTGGAAAGGCACACACGTCTACATAAGGTCCCCAGTTGAAAGTGCATGTCAAAGGAAAAACCAAGCCATGAGGTCGAAGGAATTGTCCGTAGAGCTCAGAGACAGGATTGTGTCGAAGGCACAGATCTGGGGAAGGGTAATTTCTGCATCATTGAAGGTCCCCAAGAACATAGTGGCCTCCATCATTCTTAAATGGAAAAAGTTTGGAACCATCAAGATTCTTCCTAGAGCTGGGCGCCCGGCCAATCTGGGTAATCGGTGGAGAAAGGCCTACGTCAGGGAGGTGACCAAAAACCTGATGGTCACTCTGGCAGAGCTCCAGAGTTCCTCTGTGGAGATGGGAGCACCTTCCAGAAGGACAACCCTCTCTGCAGTACTCCACCAATCAGGCCATTCTGGTAGAGTAGCCAGACGGAAGCCACTTCTCAGTAAAAGGCACATGGCAGCCTGCTCAGTGTTTGCCAAAAGGCACCTTAAGGACTCTTAGACCATGAGAAAGAATATTCTCTGGTCTGATAAAAAAAAAAAGATTGAACTCTTTGGCCTAAATGCCAAGCGTCACGTCTGGAGGAATCCTTGCACCATCCCTATGGTGAAGCGTGGTGGCAGCATCATGTTGCGGGGATGTTTTTCAGCGGCAGGGACTGGGAGACTAGTCAGGATCGAGGGAAAGATGAACAGAGCAAAGTACAGAGAAACCCTTGATAAAAACCTGCTCCAGAGTGCACAGGAACTCAGACTGAGGCAAAGGTTCATCTTCCAACTGGACAATGCAGGAGTGGCTTCGGGACAAGTCTCTGAATGTCCTTGAGTGGCCCAGCCAGAACTCGGACTTGAACCCGATCGAACATCTCTGGAGAGACCTGAAAATAGCTGTGCAGTGACGCTCCCCATTCAACTTGACAGAGCTTGAGAGGATCTGAAGAGAAGAATGGGAGAAACTCCCCAAATACAGGTGTGCCAAGCTTGTAGCATCATCATACCCAAGTACTCAGTAAAGGGTCTGAATACTTAAATGTTTTCACAGTAAAAACAACGTCCTTGTAGAGCGATTCTGAGGTAATATATTTGCGCAAGTACTTATGAGGTGAAATAGATCTAGAACGTCCTCCCTCGTCCGCGACACTACGAGGTAAAATAGAGCCAAGCAACCAGCATAGCAAAGGACGCTTTGTTTCATTACGTAAGCCAGTCAGAATTTCGAAGTTCAAGCAACAGCCCTAACAATGGAACCTAGAGGTCATTGAATCCCATTGTGACGCAGGAGGTAGGGACACCATTTTTAGGCATGACAGGCCCACCAAGCCTGTACCCAAGGAATACCATACCACTGTCACAGCTGTGACTCTGATTCAGTGAACATGTCCAAGATTGTCATACAGACACACACACACACACACACACACACACCACCACCACTCTGTCTCTCTCAAACTCACTCACTCACACACACAAACACACACGTGCACACACACCACAAACATTCAGCTGTTTAGTTCAGTTGTTGTTTAGTTGAGAAGGGACAGTTAATGGAGTGTAAAAATAATAAACATTTTATGATTTTTATTATTGTTATTTCTGCCACACAAAAATATATGTTAAACATTGCAATGTTGTTCTCATGTTCTGAATAAAGGCTTTCAATATTTTGTTGCATGTCATGATTTATGCAATTTTTCAAACTGTTACTCCTTGTATTTGAGGAAAAAGTCACACTTTGTCAGTTTGATTTAGAGAAATAACACCTATACCAATTTGTAGCAGACAGATGTAAGTTTGTTCGTATTTGAATTTAGTACCTCAAACAATCTCTGAAAAATTGACAAAAATACAACAAGTGTTACAGCCATCCCTGGTCTTCATAACATTTTGGGGGGGATTTGTTTTTTACAATGTGGCTATTGCTTGTTTAATCAGCTAATTAGACTGAAGAACAAAATATTACATTGATCAATAGGATAGAATGCAGTAAATAAATACTTTTAAAACACTTGAGAAATTCACATTATTCTTCTGTTTTAATGTTTTTTTCCTTAACGTGTACTGTTCATATCTGTTTAGTTCTTTACCTACACACGCTACTTTGTCATAAAAATACTTAGAATGTCTCCAACATGAACATTAATTTACTGTTCATGCATTCACAAGAGTTCAAATGTCAGTTACTTGTGTGATATCATCGGTCTGAGTAATTTAACATGTATATTCTGCATGTGGTAAACTCCTACTTACATTACTGCATGTAGTTTCACTTACTTACTGTCTTATTCTTCTTTATTCCGATGCAAAACACAAGGCATTCCACATGTAAGCTGCTTGCCTAGTAGCCTACTTATAATAGTTTCCACCCCCAGGATCACCATCAGTCTCAGACACCATGGCACAGCCCACACCCCTGGAAGCCTCCCTGGGAGCCCTCATTATGGCATTCCACAAGCACGCTGGCAGTGGAGATGCCAAGACCCTCAGCAAGAAAGCTAACCAACCTCATCAAGGCAGAGCTGCCCAACCGCTGTGGTGAGTCATTGCAACATCCCGGGCCAGTTTCCCGTACACAGATTAAGCCTATAGTCCTGAACTAAAAAGCACTTTCAATTAAGATTATCAATTGAGCATGCTTTTTTTAAAAGATGGAATCTGCAGTGAGGACACGGTCTGCTCCACCGCTGTTATTGTTTTTGCTTTGTTGACAAAGCATTGGTGAGGAGCGTTGTGCAATGTGGTTAAAAGGAAATGAAGTATGTATTCTGCTGTTCTATCGTGCGTACAATGATATCCGAGTGAAAAGTATAAATTGTTTGCAGTAACTTTTTTGTTGTAATATCGCAAAAGGTCATGCCAGTTTTAAAATCCAGTACTAGGCTTAATCTGTGCCTGGAAACTAGTCCTTCATGAGCTAGAAAATGCTATTCTAATGCTATTTTTTTTTATCATGTTGTGATTTCAATAAAACATTTACGTGAAATAAAGTTTAATTGAGATTGACTGATTATAATGCATGGAGTCTCATTCATTTAGTAGCCTACTAATGACAGAAAAATATAGATATCCTAATGTATTGTCTTCCTTGTGATCCAATCCCCTCCCTTCACGTTCTCTTGATATGTGTGAAGTGTCAGCCATTCAGTGCGATTGACAACAAAATACTGAAATCCTAATGTATTGTCTTCCTTGTGATCTTGTATTACGTTGTCATGAGCAGAAGGGTGGTCCAGAAGGGGATGACCTGATGAAGATGCTGGACCAGGACGGTGACGGAGCTCTGAACTTCATGGAGTACCTTACCCTGATTTTATCCCTTGCCTGCATGTGTAACTGCGTCCTGGAAGGGAAAATGTGTTTGCATTTCATGAAAAGACCTGCCTGCTTCCATCTGCTTTCTACAGTGTATTGCATTAGGCCAACATGTCACACTGTCTCATATCTCATTGGGTAAATGCCCTCCTCCCTGTGTCCACACGCATGCCCGCACGCACACATAGACACAAAGGGTTGCATAACTGCACAAATTATGAGACTGATCCTCAAATACATGGATTCTTTGTCAGAGAGTAGCTCAGTTGGTAGTGCATGGCGCCTGCAACGACAGGATAGTGGGTTTGATTCCTGGGAACACTCGTACGTAAAATGTAGGCGCGCATGACTAAATCGCTTTGGATAAAAGCCTCTGCTAAATGGCGTATATTGTTAGATTATATTAAGATCTCAAGAATGCTGCTAAACAGAGCATAGCATGTGAGATAGTAAACAGGGTGTGTAGGCTATGTGTAGGCCTAAGTATTTACTGTGATATGTTTTATCTTTTCTGCTAATAAATGGGCAAAAGACCCAACCAAAGATCCACGTTTGGAAAGCGGTTTGTTTTGCACACGCTTATGAACATT
Source organism: Brachymystax lenok tsinlingensis (assembly GCA_030435695.1). Lineage (NCBI taxonomy): Eukaryota > Metazoa > Chordata > Actinopteri > Salmoniformes > Salmonidae > Brachymystax > Brachymystax lenok. The sequence goes on from CM059799.1 coordinate 36,916,048, forward strand.
TGCAATCCTGCCTGTGCTATAGACTCTAGTGTACTTTTTTATTCTGTTTATAAAGCAGTAGCATTTTTTTAATAAAAAAATAAACAAATTGTCGACGTCACTCTTTTTAGTAACAGGCCGGGTTTATTACGCATGCTCCGAATACTGTAGTACTCACACCGACAGAGACAGAAAAACGGAATCGTGGGAGAATTTCCGAGGCTGATGTGATTCGGTAAGAAAGGTTGAGAGACGACTAGGTGGGGAGTAGCCTACCAAGCACATCATCTGGCAGCATTTGGAATGGTGTGTGTATTTTCATGATCGCTTTCATTTCATTTAATTTCGTTACAAATTCAATTTCTCCCATTTTGGCTTTATTTTTATTTTGTTAAGGTTTTTTAAGGGTTGTAGGCTCATGCGCATGCGTCCATTTCCAATAATGCGCAAAACCGATGTCTATTAGGGCTAAATACGCTATATTGATCCAGGAGTTACGAATATTTATTTTGCAATTTTTACCTTCATGGCACCTGTTGTTATTGTTGTGATAACGGTAGGCCTATCATGTCTAATTCATCGAAGTATGCACAATCGGATTGAACGCTCACTTCTTCAATGATGGACGCTCTGGTTCGTATTAGTGTGAGTAACATGTATCTGGTCATGTCAGTGTTTGTATATGTTTACATGTTTTGTTGTTTCCCCGTTGTAGTCTACTAATAGCCTATTACATGGTATAGGCTAATGATGCAGGCAGTAGCCTAAAGCCTAGGCTACCAGAAAACAGATCACCATTTATTTTCAGGTGTCTGATTCGCCCCCATATGCATCTGTCGGACCCCTCTTATTAGTCTACGTAATCATTTCCAACATTTAACACGGCTCAATGTTACACATTGATATCTTTAAAAAAAAAATGATATAAGTCTGTCTGTACACTGTTTTATTGAAAAGCTATTCCCCTTCCACCCGGTCCCTCTATCTTGAATGTGGTCATTAATTCGTTATGATGGCCTAAATAGTCTTCAACCTAGACCAAAAGGAAACATACATTTATGTTTTAAATAACACTATCCTTTACCATATTATTCCCATTAGGCAATATTCCAATTTCCATTGAATTCACCTGCAAATATGTGGATGCCTACCAAATGTATTGAACCACTTATAGGCCTATTATAGGCGTTACCCTTTTTGGTGAACATTTTTGAGAACTAGGCTATAAGGTGCTCTATCATGTATATATATTTTTGGGGTGGACAGCAAAAATGCTAAAGAAATGTAGACCATATGCCTATTCAAATGCAACATTAGACACACTGGAAACAAATAAAGACGCCGTGCAAGTAAAATGCTACGCGTTTTGTGCGTGCTCCGGGGATGCGCAAGGACCAGGGATGCTCGTTACCATGGAGACGGGATGCAGGAACGCGGCGCGGTCTTGCGCTGCAGAGGGGAGATTAAAAAAGGGTACCGAACATTGCACAGCGCAATAGGCTAACCTAGTTTTTAAAAAAGAGAACAATGAGAGACTAAAAATCACTATTTTTACACACTATATTAACAGGTATGAAAAGGGAGTCCTTAAATATTTGCATCTTACAAATGTCCCATGCCACACCTTGTGGCGGGTCAGAAATAGGCATACCCCCCGCTTTCAGTTTCTACTATCCCCTCTGGGTGCGTCGCTCAGACTACCTTCTCGTCATGGCGCCTAGATTCCAGTTGAAGGTAAGAAATACGCTGTAGCACAACGCGTGTTCTGGAAAACAAACCGGTGACAAAAAGACATCGCATTGCAAGTCAATTTGCGCTTTAATATGGAATATATGTCCTATTTGGAAAACTAATTTGTGGCCGTCAATAGATTGTAGCCAGTGTAGCATAGCCTGTCTAGCCTATTGCTAATTTAGTCGGCCGCTGTTTTGAATAGAACAAGAAAGGACAGGACGGAGTTGACATTGGTGAATGACAGCGAGACAGGATCTCTAACCATGTCCTGCTGGTAAATTATAAATGATCTTCCTTTAACCTCCAGGTTTGCATGTTTTTTTATGATGTGATGTGTGTGTGGATTGTTTGGTATTGCTTCATATAATTAAAAAAATAATCACTTTGGTGTAATTTGAACAAGTAGGCTGGCTATGTGGTACATTTTCACAACTCTAAGCACAAAAATCCAAACGAAAATGGCTCATGTTTCAAAACTCTAAGCACATTTAAAATAGGTAGGGGTGTGGATCAGAAAATCAGACAGTATCTGGTGTGACCACCATTTGCCTCATGCAGCGCGACATCTCCTTCGCATGGAGTTGATCAGGCTGTTGATTGTGACCTGTGGAATATTGTCCTACTACTCTTCAATGGCTGTGTGAAGTTGCTGGGTATTGGCAGGAACTGGAACACGCTGTCGTACACATTGATCCAGAGCATCCCAAACATTCTCAATGGGTGACATGTCTGGTGAGTATGCAGGCCATGGAAGAACTGGGACATTTTCAGCTTCCAGAAATTGTGTACAGATACTTGAGACATGGGGCCGTGCATTATCATGTTGAAACATGAGGTGATGAATGACAAGACAATGGGCCTCAGGATTTCTTCACGGTATCTCTGTGCATTAAAATTGCCAATCGATAAAACGCAATTGTGTTCGTTGTCCGTAGCTTATGCCTGCCCATACCATAACCCCACCGCCACCATGGGGCACTTTTTTCACCGCGTTGAAACCACTCGCCCACACGGCGCCATACTGCCCGGCAATCTGCCCGGTATAGTTGAAACCGGGATTCATCTGTGAAGTGCACACTTCTCCAGCTTGCCAGTGGCCATCGAAGATGAGCATCTGCCCACAAGTCGGTTATGACACCGAACTGCAGTCAGGTCAAGACCCTTGTGAAGACAATGAGCACGCAGATGAGCTTCCCTGGGATGGTTTTTGACAGTTTGTGCAGAAATTCTTCGGTTATGCAAACCCACAATTTCATCAGCTGTCTGGGTGGCTGATCTCAGACGATCCTGCAGGTGAAGAAGCTGGATGTGGAGGTCCTGGGTTGGCTTGGTTACACATGGTCTGCGGTTGTGAGGCCAGGTTGGACGTGCTGCCAAATTCTCTAAAATAACGTTATGGTAGAGAAATGAACATTGGCAACAGCTCTGGTGGACATTCCTGCTGTCAACATGCCAATTGCACACTTCTTCAAAACTTTAGACATCTGTGGCATTGTGTTGTGTGACAAAACTGCACATTTTAGAGTGGATTTTTATTGTCCCCAGCACAAGGTGCATCTGTGTAATGATCATGCTGTTTAGTCAGCTTGTTGATATGGTACACCTGTCAGGTGGATAGAATAGAAATGCTCACTAACAGGGATGTAAAGAAATTAGTGCACAACATGTGGGGCGGCAGATACCCTAGTGGTTAGAGCAACAATTTAAAATAAAAGTAACCAGATGGTTGCTGGATTGAATCCCTGTGCTGACAAGGTAAAAATGTGTCATTCTGAGCAAGGCAGTTAACCCACTGTTCCCAGGGCGCTGAAGACATGGATGTCAATTAAGGCAGCCTCCCGCACCTCTCTGATTCAGAGGGGTTGGGTTAAATGCGGAAGACACATTTCAGTTGAATATGTTTTTGTGCGTATGGAACATTTCTGCGATCTTTTATTTCAGCTCATGAAACATGGGAACAACACTACATGTTGCATTTATATTTTTGTTCAGTATAGTTTGATAACGGCTGAACACATTTCTATATTTGTACCTCATAAATGTATGTTTGACAACAATTTATGTTGGAAGGTAAAACGAAATCGCATACACTGAGTGTAAAAAAACATTAAGAACACCTTATTAATATTGAGTTGCCATCCTAATAAGAATTCCACGGGGATGCTGACTCATGTTGACTCCAATGCTTCCCACAGTATCAAGTTGGCTGGATGTCCTTTGGGTGGTGGACCATTCTTGATACACACGGGAAACGGTTGAGTGTAAAAAATCCAGCAGCGTTGCAGTTCTTGACACAAACCGGTGTGCCTGGCACTTACTACCATACCCCGTTCAAAGGCACTTAAATATTTTGTCTTGCCCATTCACCCTCTGAATGGCACACGTACACAATCCATGTCTATATTGTCTCAAGGCCTAAACATCCTTTTTTAACCTGTCTCCTCCCCTTCATCCACTGACTGAAGTGGATTTAACAAGTGACACCTGCATAGCTTTCACCTGCATTCCTTTTTGGTTCCAGATAGAACCCTCTGTAGAAAGGGTTCTACAGTACATATGTTTACATTTGGGTCATTTAGCAGAAGCTCTTATCGAGAGCAACTTACAGGAGCAATTAGGGTTTAGTGCCTTGCTCAGGGGCACATCTACAGATGCTTCACTTACTGGCACAACACTCTTAACCAGTAGGCTACCTGCCGCCCAAAAGGGTTCTACCTGCAACCAAAAAGGGTTCTTCAAAGGGTTATCCTATGGGGACAGCCGAAGAACCCTTTAAGGTTCTAGATAACTTTCTTTCTAAGAGTGTGGTGTACAATGCACTGCTGAAAGACCTGGGTTGTATATAGCAATATATTCCACTCACTATCTGAATTTCATTGATGAACTGTAAGCTAATACGTTTTTTCAAGCAGATAGATAGGTGGTACTGCATCAGTTGACAAGTCACATAAAAAATGTGATCTTGTACAATGTTGCATGGGGCAGAAAACACTATGCTACGTTTTTAGCAAACTGCTTTCCAATACCACTGTTTCTGATGATTTGTCCCACATACAGTACGTATAAGGATAATAAAATTGTAATACTGACATATTTCTCAAAATCCTCACAACCTGCCATTGGATACAAAAAAAAATTATGTGCATGTCAATTTATAGTCAAATACTGTATGGAAAATGCGATTGGATTAAATGGTTCTCTGATGTATTGGTGACTAAACAAAATGTGCTCATGGTATTTCATGGAAAACTTTTTCCATTTTTCATGAATGGCTCAGGGGTGAAAGATGTGTGAAACCCCAAATTAATGCACAGTCAAAGGTTCTGAATGTAAGATAGGGGGCATTACAAGTGTTATCAGTTAAGAATTTTTTACTTAGAATTTTGAAAATGTACCACTTACATCTGAATTTTTTTCCAAAGTGATTGAAAAAAACTGTAATGTGGGAAATGTATCAATTGATTTAGGCTGTGCTATATTTAAGCAATAAGGCACGAGGAGGTGTAGTATATGACCAATATACCACAGCTAAGTGCTGTTCTTAAGCACTACGCAAAGCGGAGTGCCTGGATACAGCCCTTAGCCGTGGTATATTGCCCATATACCACAAAACACTGAGGTGGCTTATTACTATTATAAACTGGTTACCAACGTAATTAGAGCAGTACAAATACATGTTTTGTCATACCAGTGGTATATGGTCTGATTTACCACAGCTGTCAGCCAATCAGGATTCAGGGCTTGAATCACCCAGTTTATATTGTTGCTTAAATCATATAATCAAATAATGTGATTAGAAAATTCAAAGGGAGGTTGTCATCCTACTCTCCCCTCTGCATGAGAGCAATCAATATTGCTTATTTTATTCCAGGTAAATTGACTGAGAACACATTCTCATTTACAGCAACAACCTGGGGAATAGTTACAGGAGGTGGATGAATGAGCCAATTGTAAGCTGGGGATGATTAGGTGACCATGATGGTATGAGGGACAGCTTAAGAACTTAGCCAGGACACCAGGGTTAACACCCCTGCTCTTACAATAAGTGCCATGGGATCTTTAATGGCCTCAGAGAGTCAGGACACCTGTTTAACATCCCATCTGAAAGACAGCACCCTACACAGGGCAATGTCCCCAATCACTGCCCTGGGGTATTGGGATATAAGACCTGAGGAAAGAGTGCCTCCTACTGGCCCTCCAACACCACTTCCAGCAGCATCTGGTCTCCCATCCTGGGACTGACCAGGACCAACCCTGCTTAGGTTCAGAAGCAAGCCAGCAGTGGGATGCAGGGTGGTATGCTGCTGGATGCCTTTTAGGTTAAGTGGTTTTCAATGTAATCCGGGTGATTAAATTTGTGTGTGTGTGTGTGTGTGTGTGTGTGTGTGTGTGTGTGTGTGTGTGTGTGTGTGTGTGTGTGTGTGTGTGTGTGTGTGTGTGTGTGTGTGTGTGTGTGTGTGTGTGTGTGTGTGTGTGTGTGTGTGTGTGTGTCACTGTGAGTGTCAATGTGTCACTGTGAGTGTCAATGTGTGTGTGTGTGTGCGCTATCAGTATTGACACATTCCTGCAGCAGTTACACTTTTATAAAAAAAGGGTTCCAAAAGGGTTCTTAGGCTGTCCCCATAGGAGAACCCTTTTGGGTTTTATGTAGAACCCCTCTGTAGAAAAGGTTCTACCTGCAACCAAAAAGGGTTCTTCAAAGGGTTCTCCTATGGGGACAGCCAAAGTACCCTTTAAGTTTCTAGATTGCACCTTTTTGTGTAGCCTCCTACAGTTTACAGGGGGATTTCCTTCCTTCATTCATTCCCTCATTCACTCATTAATTCATTCATTTCCTTCACTCAGAGTAGGAATGCTGATCTAGGATTAGGTCCCCCCTTGTCCATGTAATCTTACAAAAGTTATGATCTAAAAAGTTAAACAGCTAGAATCTAGCCGCTAGCTGTTTTAGCCAGAGCTTTATGTCTCAGACCTCTGTCAAGGGCAACCACAGAAGCAACACACCTAGTCTTGGACCTATCAGTGTCCACTGTCCAGCTTTAAGGGACACGCTATCTTCAGCATTACAAATGGATTTCCTCCATTCATCCTTCCGATCTAGGTCTGTATTCATAAAACGTAGGAGTGCTGGTCTTGGATCAGATCCCACTGTCCATGTAGATCTTATTCATTATGCTCTGAAATGCAAAACTGATCCTAGATCAGCACTCCTGCAGGACACTTTATGAATACACACAGGTATGGTGTGTGTGACAGCAGGGAGCACCAGTCTATACAGCAAAGGTCATGTGTGGAATGAACTCATCGGGACCAGGTGTCTCACACACAAACTCACACACACTCCGGATCAGGCGTGTGCAGGAATTACAAAACGTCTGGTCCTCCTTCCTTATTGATATTTAACGAGTCTCACACTGTTCTGACAGCCCATTGAGGACAGCTATTTATAAAGCCCACTGTCATAATGTCACATGTTGACACTTAGCTAAAGAAATCTCTGCCCTCTCTCACGCTACGGCTGCATCCCAAATGGCACTCTATTATCTATATCAGGGGTGTTCAACTCTTACTCTACGGAGTCTGGAACCTGATGGTTTTCTATTCTACCGGATAATTAATTACACTCACCTGGTGACCCAGGTCTAAATCAGTCCCTGATTATAGGGGAACAATGAAACAACGCAGTGGAATTGGCTTCAGGGCACATAGTTCAGTTTGATGGCCCTATATAGTGCATTCTTTTTTACCAGGGCCCATAGGGCTCTGGTCAAAGTTAGTGCACTATATAGGGAATAGGGTGTCATTTGGGATGCCAGCCTACACCTCCTCCTTCAACCTCTCAGCCTCTCTGTATCTCACTCAGTTACCGAGACCGTTCCTCTCCTGTGCTCTGTGTTCTCGTGACTTGCATGTTTATGGATCTTGAGTGCTGCAGTTTATTGTAGTTGGTGGTACAGCTATTTGTTTTATTTCTATACCTCTCTTAAATATTCTTCATGTCATTCCTCTGTTTCTGTCCCGTACATACTTCGGTCGATTTACATTTTTTTAAATTATAAATTCATCCCTCTACCCCCTCTTTTTTTGTCTTGGTGGGTTCATTTTAGTTCAATTAATTACAGTAATTCCCTTGAATATCAAGGTAGTAGAGACTCCCCATTTACATTACATTTAGGTAATTTAGCAAACACTCTTATCCAGAGCAACTTACAGTAGTGGCCCGCAACCCTGACCTTGCAAGCGCCATGCTCTACCAACTGAGCGACATGGGACCCCCTTAGGTCTGTCTAACTACTGTACTGTACCTGTGTGATTCATTGACTCTCTACCTCTCCCTCCTCCCCAGTCTAACATGAAGAGCATGGAGCGCGAGCTGCATTGCCCGGTGTGTAAGGAGATCGTCAAGCAACCCGTAGTCCTGCCGTGTCAGCACAGCGTCTGTCTGATGTGTGCCTCCGAGGTCCTGGTTCAAAATGGCTACCCTCCTCCGGAGTTGCCGCCCGAGCCCAACTCACCTGCCTCCACCCCCAACACCCGCTCTCCCCACCAGGCACGCAGGCCCATGCCCAGCAAGGCCGACCATCGACCCATTGACCGCGTGCTACGTTCAGGTAATGTTTGTGTGTGTGTGTGAGTGTGTGCACATGAGAGAGAGTCTGTGTGTGTGTGTCTTTAGATTCAATGTCGAATGTGACGATCAGTCTGGGGATGAGATGGGAATACACACATCCTCCTCTGATTCTCTCTTTTACTATATTCTCCTCCACCCTTTACCCATCCCCTCTCCCACCCTGTGTCCAGGATTTGGGACCTATCTGTCGCCGGGGCGACGGCGTAAGGAACCACCCCATGCGATGTTATTTCCATGCCCGCCCTGCGGGAGGGAGGTAGAGCTGGGAGAGAAGGGCCTGACTGACTGCCTGCGTAACCTCACCTTGGAGCGCATTGTAGAGAGGTAACACACACACTTACACTTATACATGCACGCAGGCACACATGCACGTATTCACAGAAGCATATGAAGTGGAAGTGTCGGCTCATGGTCTTGTGAGCCCTTACGTGAAAAATTTGAGGATTTCACGTGATCCCATGTGATCTCATGTGAAGTTAATGTGATAACATGTAAAGCCATCTGCCAAAACATGATCACATTTGGTGTTCCGAAATGACGTTTTCACATGATTTTCTGAATTTTCCGTGAAATCGTGTTTTTTTTCTGTAAGGGAGGATGTAGCCCTCCCTGCAAAATCAGTGTCACCATCGGGAAGGAATTTCTGTTTCAGATGTTTGTTTCCCAAGAGGTTCAGAGCTCACATTTACGTTTGAGAGCAGTTAGGGTTACGTGCCTTGCTCAAGGGTATCTCGGCAGTTTTCCCACCTTGTCGGGGGATTCGAACCAGCAACCTTTCTGTTATTGGTCTAACCTCTTAACCGCTAGGCTACCTGCTGCCCCTGACACACACACACATACACAAGCACACACACATGCACGTGCACAAACACACTCACACAAAGATACATATAAAAACAGCATTCACACTGTGTTGTGGTCGGTTGTTACATGCCTATATGCTGCAGAGTAGGCTATAGTGTAACATTTCAATTAGTAGCAGCTTTAGCCCCTTAAATAGTGAGTGAGAGAACGTGTCCAAGTTCTGCGTCCCAAATGGCACCCTGGTCAAAAATAGTACACTATGAAGTGGGAATAGGGTGCCAAGTGCTGACTCTTGTTAATCAGCGTGAAGCTGAGCTAGAGAGGAAACTAGCAGATCTCCCAAGCTAGCAGAGTTCCTGCAACCTACTGCAGCAGACATACGCTTCACTTCCACTGGACTACTGCAGTGTAACTGCAAACAACTTATATTCCCCTTGTACAGTAATCGCTTTATGATATTTATCACCATGTCTACCAATCCGCTCTCTCTCTGTCTTGGCACCGTTTTCTCCTTCTACCGTATTTTTCACCTCTTTGCCCCTCTCTCACCCCCTTTCTACTACTATCCAGCCCTAATTCGCCCAATGCTCTCTCTTTCTCTCCCCTACCCTCCTCCCTTTAATCCTTCCCTTCTCCTCCCCCGACTCTCTCTCTCCCCTCCTCCTCTCAGGTACAGACACACAGTGAGCCTGGGCAGTGTGGCTGTGATGTGTCAGTTCTGCAAGCCTCCCCAGTCCCTGGAGGCCACTAAGGGCTGCGCCGACTGCCGAGCCAGCTTCTGTAACGAGTGTTTCAAGCTCTACCACCCCTGGGGGACACCGCGCGCCCAGCACGAACACGTCCAGCCCACCCTCAACTTTAGGCCTAAGGTGAGGCCTGCCTCTCTCTCATCCCTCTCTATCCTCTCTCATCCCTCTCTTCTCTCCTCTCTCTCATCCCTCTTGCCTCTCCTCCTCCAGGTTCTGTCGTGTCCCGAGCATGACCAGGAACGTCTGCACTTCTACTGTAGGACGTGCCAGCGGTTGCTGTGCCCGCTCTGCAAGCTGCGCCGCGTACACGCCGGGCACAAAGTGGCGCCAGTCGCCCAGGCATACCAGACTCTCAAGGTGGGCATCTGGGTGCAATAGCTTAATTGGTTATAGCATGGTTCCTGCATTGGCCTTATACTGTACAATACACTGAATAATGTATGTAATACCTTTTAGCTGCTTTGCATAAAAGTACCTGCTAAATGGCAATATTTGTTATACTCAGTGGCATTAGTGGATATCACATGCAATGGAGATTGGCCCTCAATGGTTGATGGTTAGTCTAGTAGTACAGTACATGACAGAAAAGGGGTAAGTCGCCATTGAACTGTGGGTTTAGATCATCCAGTGTGTAAGAGATGAGTACAGTTAAAATGTAGGGTAATACAGAGCTACTGTTGTGCGTTAGGATTAATAGTCTGGTCTGGTTGTTATCTCTGTGTTTGTTGACACTGTTTATTTGTCAGGACAAGATTACCAAGGAGATTAACTACATTCTGGCCAACCAGGAGACGGTGCTGAGCCAGATCACACAGCTGGAGAGTGCCATCACTCAGACAGAGGTGACTAAGTAATACTGCAGTCTGCAGAGCTCCAGAAATACCCCACCAGAGGAGTATACTACAAAGCAGGATCAATGAGTTAGCCAGCTAACTTTGATAAAGAACCAGCAATAACTATAGATTTTCTGGTTCATGTTTTTGGTTGTTGACACAATTAGACCATGGCCATTTCAAGTTATTTCAGAATATTTTGGCAAATTAGGATCATTGATCCTACTGACCACATCAGGATGGACAACAATGTTTACCACAGTAAACATCATATGCTACTGTATACTGTATATAAAATATCTTGCTCTATGGTCCTAACCTGTGTGTTGCTGTGTAATACATCATCTCTGTGGTCCACCTAACCTCCCTGTGTGTTGCTGTCTAACTGTTGAACAGCGTAGCCAGTGTTAATCACGGAATTAAATAGAACACAACTCTAGAATAATATAGATTAATATACAGTATATCTCTATGGTCCTAACCTCCCTGTGTGTTGCTGTCTGTTCCCAGGCGAACAGCGTAGCGGCACGGGAGCAGCTGTCTCAGAGCATGAGCGACCTGACTGCCCTCCTCGCCGGGCGCCACGCCTCATTGGCCGAGGCCCTGGAGAGGGCTAGGCAGAAGCGGGGCGAGGCGTTGGCGGGCCAGGTGGCGGAGAGGCGGAGCCTGCTGGAGCATGCAGGCCTCATGGCATTGTCCCAGGAGCTGCTGAAGGAGACGGACCCGCCCTGCTTCGTCCAGGCAGCGCGCCAGACACACAGCAGGTACACACAATAGGTCTGACTGGCTGGACAGCAGACAGCGTGGCAACTTATACAAATAGCACCCTATTGTTATACAAATAACACCCTATTCCACATAGGGCTCTGGTCAAAAGTAGTGCACTGTAGGGAATAGGGTGCTATTTGGGACACATACCCAGGGCTCTTTAACTCCCTAGTTTTGTTGTTTGTTCATTGTTCTGTTCCTTTGTTTGTTTGTTTCTCTGTTCTTATTGTTCTGTTTCTCCTCCCACTCCTTCTATCAATGTCTGTTGTCTATGCTTCTTTCCCTTTTTTGTGTGTTTTCGCTGCTCATCCCACAGCACCAGCAAAATAACAAATGGACACAAGAGGAACCAGCAGACCTGTTAGATAAAGATAACATGAAGGAAATCACGCACAGAACGAGCAGTATGGCTGGTGGCATTGTCATGCTGGAGGGTCCTGTCAGGATGAGCCTGCAGGAAGGGTACCACATGAGGGAGGGGGATGTCTTCCCTGTAACGCACAGTGTTGAGGTAGCCTGCAATGACAACAAGCTCAGTCCGATGATGCTGTGACACACCGCCCCCAGACCATGACGGACCCTCCACCTCTAAATCGATCCCGCTCCAGAGTACAGGCCTCGTGTTTGTTTCCTGTTCTTATTGTTCTGTTTCTCCGACCACCACCCTGGTGAGACGAAATGTCTGTTCGTCAGTGAAGAGCACTTTTGCCAGTCCTGTCTTGTCCAGCGACGGTGGGTTTGCGCCCATAGGTGACATTGTTGCTGGTGATGTCTGGTGAGCACCTGCCTTACAACAGGACCTTATAAGCCCTTAGTCCAGCCTCTCTCAGCCTATTGTACAGTCTGAGCACTGTTGGAGGATTGTGCGCACAGTAACGAGCAGTTGTTGTTGCCATCCTGTACCTGTCCCGCAGGTGTGATGTCAGGATGTAGATCCTGTGCAGGTGTTGTTGCACGCGGTCTGCCACTGCGAGGACGATCAGCTGTCCATCTTGTCTCCCTGTAGCGCTGTCTTAGGCGCCTGCACAGTACAGACATTGCAATTTATTGCCCTGGACACATCTGCAGTCCTCATGACCTCCTTGCAGCATGCCTTCAAATCGTTCCCATCCAGATGAGCAGGGACCCTGGGCATTTTTAATTTGGGGTTTTTCAGAGTCAGTAGAAAGGCCTCTTCAGTGTCCAAAGTTTTCATAACTGTGACCTTAATTGCCTGTAAGCTGTTAGTGTCTTAACGACCGTTCCACAGGTGCATGTTCATTAATTGTTTATGGTTCATTGAACAAGCATGGGAAACAGTGTTTAAACCCTTTACAATGAAGATCTGTGAAGTTATTTTAATTTTTACAAATTATCTTTGAAAGACAGGGTCCTGAAAAAGGGACGTTTCTTTTTTTGCTGAGTTTAGTTGTGCTCCAACCAGTATTCACTGTTTCCAATGATAGCTTGTTTGACTGACACTGGATCAGTGGCATGAAACATGTACAGTGTCTACAGATCTACATACATATATATTTACTATTTTCTACATTGTAGAATAACAGTGAAGACATCAAAACTATGAAATTACACATATGGAATCATGTAGTAACCAAAAAAGTGTTAAACAAATCAAAGTATATTTCATATTTGACATTCTTCCAATTGCCACCCTTTGCCTTGATGACAGCTTTGCACACTCTTGGTATTCTCTCAACCAGCTTCATGAGGTAGTCACCTGGAATGCATTTCAATTAACAGGTGTGCCTTCTTAAAAGTTAATTTGTGGAATTTCTTTCCTTCTTAATGTCTTTGAGCCAATCAGTTGTGTTGTGACAAGGTATGGGTGGGGGGGCAGAAGATAGCCCTATTTGATTAAAGACCAAGTCCACATTATGGCAAGACAGCTCAAATAAGCAAAGAGAACAACAGTCCATCATTACTTTAAGACATGAAGATCAGTCAGTCTGGAAAATTTCAAGAACTTTGAAAGTTTCTTCAAGTGCAGTCGCAAAAACCATCAAGCGCTATGATGAAACTGGCTCTCATGAGGACCTCCACAGGAATGGAAGACCCAGTGTTAACTCTGCTGTAGAGGATAAGTTCATTAGAGTTACCAGCCTCAGAAATTGCAGCCCAAATAAACACTTCACAGAGTTCAAGTAACAGACACATCTCAACATCAACTGTTCAGAGGAGACTGTGTGAATCAGGCCTTCATGGTCGAAATTCTGTAAAGAAACCACTACTTAAGGACACCAATAATAAGAAGAGACTTGCTTGGGCCAATAAACACGGGCAATGGTGCAAATCTGTCCTTCGGTCTGGAGTCCAAATTAGAGATTTTTGGTTCCAACCGCCATGTCTTTGTGAGACGCAGTGTGGGTGAACGGACGATCTCCGCATGTGTATTTCTCACCGTAAAGTATGGAGGAAGAGGTGTTATGGTGTGTGGGTGCTTTGCTGGTGACACTGTCTGTGATTTATTTAGAATTTAAGAATTCACACTTAACCAGAATGTTTACCACAGCATTCTGCAGCGATACGCCATCCCATCTGGTTTGGGCTTAGTGGGACTATCATTTGTTGTTCAACAGGACAATGACCCAACACACCTCCAGGCTGTGTAAGGGCTATTTTACCAATAAGGAGATGAGTTGGACCGCAGAGTGAAGGAAAAGCAGCCAACAAGTGCTCAGCATATGTGGGAACTCCTTCAAGACTGTTGGAAAGGCATTCCAGGTGAAGCTGGTTGAGATAATGCCAAGAGTGTGCAAAGCTGTCATCAAAGCAAAGGGTGGCTAAATATAAAATATATTTTGATTTGTTTAACACTTTTTTTGGTTACTACATGATTCCATATGTGTTATTTCATAATGTTGATGTCTTCACTATTATTCTACAATGTAGAAAATAGTAGAAATAAAGAAAAACATTACATGTTACAGAAATACTGCCCATCTCTGTGCGTATTACCCTAATGATAAAATTGTTGTCTGCACAGTGCATACCTCCCTCGCCCGATTTGTTGTATGTCTCGTCTACTCCCAAACAATTATTCTAAATGTCTCTCCCTTTCTCTCTCGCTCTTCCTCTTCTCTCTCCCTCCCCTCTCTCTATCTCGCCCACCCTTCTCGCTCTCTACAAGGTTATCCACGTCCATCGAGGGGCTGCAGTGTTTCTCTCTGGCCGCTGATCCCTCCTTCAGACACTTCCAGCTGGACGTCTCCAAAGAGCTCAAACTCCTCACAGACCTGCAGTTCATCCAGGGTGAGACAGAGGAGGAGAGGAGGATAAAGGAGGGGATAGGGGGCTAGGGAGGGGTAGCGGGATAGAGTCAACCAGAGAGAGAGGATAAGAGGAGGATAAAGGAGGTGGCTGGGGAGGCATAGAGGGATTGTCAGCCAGACAGAGAAGAGGAGAGGAAGATGAAGGTGGAGTCTAGGGGGGCATAGAGGGATGAAGTCAGCCAAGAGAGGATTAGGGCAACGTCATCTCGCTGAGTCTACCTTTAATGATGTCATATTACTGCATCTTCAACTAAGTATTTCACGGTAAGGTCAACATATTCGGTGCATGTGACAAATAAAGTTTGATTTGATTTGTTTACAAACTGTAATGAACATCTGGTAGTATTGCATATGTAATCAAGCCAGAGAGAATTGTATGTTTGTGAATCTAACATCTGACTGACAGCTGTGATGTTTTCTCCCATCAGCCCCTCTGGCCCCTGTCATTGACACCCAAAAGACCCTGGCCTATGACCAGCTTTTTCTGTGTTGGCGGCTGCCTCAGGAATCCGCTCCCGCCTGGCACTTCTCTGTGGAGTTCCGTCGCCGTGGGGTGGTGCCAGGAGGCGGGGCCAGAAGTGGTATCCAAGGACGATTGGCTGCGGCCCGCTGGGGCTGGCAGCGGCTGGAGGAAGTGGGCGGGACCAGTGCTGTGATTGACAGGTTGGAGATGGACAGTGTGTATGTGTTGAGGGTGAGAGGCTGCAACAAGGCCGGCTTCGGGGAGTACAGTGAGGAGGTGTACCTACACACCCCGCCAGCACCAGGTGAGGTCTATACACTGTTCTAACACACACTACACACAAACACACACACTTGGCCTCATCATAAGTCTTGGTATAGCTGATATGCATCAGAACAGTATCCATGGAGATCATCTTAATGACAAATGTCTCTCTTTTTCTGACCATTTCCATCCTTCTCTCTGCCCATACCATCCATCTCTCCTCCCATCCCTCTCTTTACCCATCCCATCTCTCTATCCAACCCAGCCTCTTACCTCTTTACACTTTGTCTTCACATATCTCCTCATCTCACTCATTCCGCTCCTAGGTCCAATCTCCCAATCCACATTTCTCCCTGGCCTGTTAGTGTGAGCATCTACACCCTTTCTCCTTTGTCCTCTTGTTGCTTCGCACATATCTCTACCTCTTTTACATTTATACCATGCATCTCTTGTTCTTCCAGCCACCCTCTTTCTCCCTCTCTCCCATAATGAAATCTCAGAGTGTGTTGATGAGGTTTGCTGTTTGTTAAGACCTGAGGCTTGTTAGAGTTTGTTCCTTGTTTACTTGTCAATCATTGGCTCATTGGTGAAATTAGCATTATGACAATATCTTTAAATCATTCATTCATTTATTAATGCAATTGCAGACAGAAGTTGACAATCAGGAACATAGCACCCATGTTTCCGAGTAAGTTCTGCCCTATAGGGAAAGTCTAAGTTGCTTTTATCATACTTGTGGCCAACCCCCTGTGATGTCACTGCATTCGTTATTATCTACTTATCAGACCAAGCCCATGCCTCCACTACACTAACATAGAGTTCCAGTGTTTTCTAAAAGCTAGGCAATAAATGTTCCCTCCCCAAAGTTGATTTATGGTGGAATGTCTGACTAGTTTCTTATCGTATTCTCTTCCACTCCCAGGGCTCTATGTTTATCTTTGCTCACAGACCCCATGCAATAATTCACACATTTCTCAGAGGGCCTCTTTATAAGAAGCAAAGAGAGAGAGAGAACTAAAACAATTGTGGAACAATACAATACTAAAATCTCTACAATGAATATATATTGTTAATCTGTAGTCTAGGACCCTATAAATGTAAGGAGGGATGGGTCTTATAACCCCTCCCCTTCTATTAATACAACATAAGCATAATAATTATTATAATTCATCAAACATTTAGTACAGCCCTATCATGACCCCTAGGTGAACCTATAACAGGCTTAACAAATCGATTTGGTTGGTTGAGATCCATGCTAATGGGTCTGAGAAGTCCTGAGTGGTCAATGTATCTGTCGTCTCCCCTGGTAAATTATTCTATCCTGTTATATTTCCCTCAGGAATATTAATCCACAAAAGTATCCCAGTTTAGGAAAACTGCATCCCCTTCTCCTACTGCTCTTTTGATTGAACTTTTGCTTTGAATGTTTTCTATCAGTTTCCAGCTTGTTGATGTAGGACAGTTTGACTCCCTCTCTATTAGTCCTTGTCTCCTCTCCTCATTCCAGAGGAGTTGCATGTTGTGTATACCTCTCCTCCTCTCTTAACCCTCTCAGTTCTTTCCCTGCCCTGATTCTAAGTCTTACTACTCCTCTATCCCTGTATTTACCTCCTCTGTGCCCTTATCTTCTACCTCTCTCCTATTTCACTTCTTTACTCCATCCCATCAAAACCCTCCCCTTCCCGCTTCTCTCTTTCCTAAAAATGCACTGCTCCTTCCACCTCCCTCCCTCCCTCCATCTCCCTGTCCTCCTGCCTCCCTCCATCTCACTCTCCTCCCCTGCCTTCCTCTCTCAGTGTTAAATTTTTACCTGGACTCTCGCTGGGGCCTCCATGCCGACCGGCTGGTGGTGAGTAAGGAGCAGCGCTGCGCCCGGAGCGTCCCAGGTCTGTCCCTGCTGCAGGCCGCCGACCTAGCGCTCACTTCCTGTCACCTGACTGCCGACCTGCTGGTGGGCGACGTGGCCATCACCCAGGGCAGGCACTACTGGGCATGCTCAGTGGAGCCCGGCTCCTATCTGGTCAAGGCAAGTGGATCGGATGGGAAGAGAGTTTTGCCCAATCCCATATCGTCCCCAAAGCCCTATTCAACTGTGGAGATCTGAGAGGATTTAACAGGTGAAATCCATTTGGTAATAACTCCACCTTGCCCTCTGATAGGCTAGGTGGAAGTTTACCCATATTACTTATACCAATCAAATCCTCTCAGATCTCCGCCACTGCATAGGGTTTAAAGAGCAATTTGGGATTGGCCCTTACTGTACATGGTGTGGTGTATTTTGTATGGTTTTTGTAGGCTATATAGAAAGATGTGTATGAAAATGAATGTGTGATCATATGTGTTTTTTTGCATGTTGACTTCTTGGGTAATGATGTACTCTGGGGTCTGAAATTAGCGGCACCTTTGATAAAGATGAGTAAAAAATAAATTATACAAATACTGAGCTATATTGTGTGCAAAACAAATGTGGAACTAATCATATTGTATGAGAAAGAGTTATAGCTTTTAACTCATATTTTTCTCAAAAAGATAGGGGTCAAAATTATTGCCACCCCATTTTCAATACCTTTCAATAACTCACCTTCAAGTTATTTTTCAAAAATGTTTTATGAGATTGGAGACCACACTGGGAGGGATTCTAAACCATTCCTCCATACAGAATCCTTGATATCCTTCATCTGCGCTTATGGACTGCCCAATTCAATTCAAACCACAGGTTTTCAATTGGGTTCAAGTCCGGAGACATGGCCATTGAACAATGTGGAAATTTACCAGTTGTGGATATTGATGTGTGCTTGGGGTTATTGTCTTTCTGGAAGATCCACTTGCAGCCAAGTTTCAGCCTCATGGCAGAAGCAACCAGGTTTTTTGCTAAAATGTCCTGGTAATGGGTAAAGTTCATGATGCCGTTGACCTTAGGACCAGTGGAAGCAAAATAGCCCCATAACATCAAAGATACACCACCATATTTTACAGTAGATATGGGGTTATTTTCTGATTATGCGTCCTTGTTTTTTTTACGCCAAACCCACCACTGGTATGCATGGCCAAAGATCTCTATTGTCATGTCATCCAACAAATGTAAATGCCTGGAGTTTGCTAAACGGCATTGGCATTTCGATTGGAACCGGTGCTATGGTCAGATTAAATGAAAATAGAGCTGTTTTACCACGCACACCAGTGGTGGGTTTGCTATCAAAATAATAATGACATAAAAAAACTAAATGAAGGAGAAAAAAAATATATCTGAGCAATTGTATTATTATAAATAATGTAATAAAAGAAAATCTGGAGCATACAATATAGCTCAGTATTTGTATTATTTATTTTATACTGTCTTTTTTGCTCATCTTTATCAAAGGTGCCAATCATTTTAGACCCCATTGTATGTTGCTGCCCCTTTCAGTGCCTCTATCTGTTCCACAGGTGGGGGTGGGCCTAGAGGCCAAACTACAGGAGTGGTTTCATCTTCCCCAAGACATGGCCAGTCCCCGGTGAGCGGTGCTGGAGGTTAAGGCTGTAAAGTGCATGGGGTACAGGAAGTAGTCAATTGAAAATATGTTGAGGAGAGACTGACAGGGCTTGTATTCAAAAAACGTCTCAAAGTAGGAGTGCTGGTCTAGGATCAGTTTAGTCTTTTTCAGCGTAATGAATAAGATTACATGGACAGGGGGACATGAAGATCAGCCTTCCTACTCTGAGATGCTTTATGAATACGGGCCCTAGTTGTGTGTGTGTGTGTGACTCAGCTCTCTCTCTCTCTAGCTATGACCCAGACAGTGGTCATGACAGTGGAGCGGAGGATTCCCTGGACTCCCCTCCCCCCTTCTCCTTCCTCACCATGGGGATGGGCAAGATCTTCCTGCCCCACGGTCCCAACCATCATTACAACCATGGTTGCCCCGCCAACGGCACCAGTCCTCGCCGCAGCCCCAGCATTGCCAACGGAAACATCCCCGCCTCCTCGCCTACGGGCCTCACCTACCCCCTGCCTCCCAGGCTCGGGGTGTGCCTTGACTTCGAGAAGGGTCGCGACACGTTCTACGATGCCCACTCGCTCCGTCCACTGTGGGAAGGGCCTGTCGATTGCTCCGGCCCCGTTTGCCCGGCTTTCTGTTTTATTGGCGGAGGGGCGCTGCAGTTACAGGAGCTGGTGGCCAATCGGATGGCAGACCAGACTCCAGTTAGGAGGGTCACCATCCAATCACGTGTCACTAATCTGAATAACTAGGCCAGGATTCAATCCGAAACCACGGTAATTAAAAGGTCATTTCCAATTGCGACGAGATCTGCAACGTTTACCTTGAATGCGATCTCCGCAAACGCTGTAACATTGCCTTTAAAACGCACATCAATCATCTGAGGTGATTGATTGGACATAGAATGTAAAGTTAATTGTAAGCTATTTACTTAGCAAAAAGTTAGTAACCTCAGAGATTGTGTTGTTTTGTATTTCATTTGTATGAGAAAACTAGTTTTTATTGCAACCAATATGCAAATGTGTTTAACTTTACTACATTATTTTTTGGTTTACACATTTTATTTTGTCAGAAATACTAAATTGCTTAATTTAACTACTTAGGGAGTAGCGGCACGCTAGCGGGCCACTCCCGACACTACCCGGTGAAATGTAAGGCGCCAAATTCACAATCCAAAAGTTGAATTATTAAACATTCATCAATATACAAGTGTTGCATAGTCATCAAAAGCTCTGATTCTTGGCAGTATCACAGCGTTGTCAGATATCAAAAAGGCTTTACGGTGAAAGCACAACATTTGATTGTTTGAGGATAGCACCCCACATATTTTCTACATTAGCATAAATTCATATCCAGCGCGGGTCACACAAAACCCATATCACAGCTAGAATAAGTCTCTTACCTTTCGAAGAACTTCTGCTGAGGCCTTCCCAAGTGTCCAACGAAGACATCCAATGGATCTTTTGTTAGAAAAAGTCATTTATTATATCCATAAATCTCAGTTTGGTTGGCGCGTTATGATCATAAAATCCAACGTCGAATCGCCCATTGAACCGTGAAGAGAACACGTTCAAATATACCTATCAACTTTTTCTAAACAAATCATAGATCATTTATAATGCATCCTTAGCTATCCTTTTATGAATATTAGCGATAATATTTCACTCGGATGGTAACCTAAACGTTATGAGAGGAAAATACAGTGGGGCGCGCACTCGGTCTCGCGCCCGTAAAATCTTGTTGACATCTGAGCTACCTCGACTATTTCCTGTTCCTATCCGTTCTGCTCAGGGCTACAGCTTCCAGACTCTGTATAAAGACTGTTGACATCTAGTGGAAGCCATAGGTACTGCAGTCTAGGAGCTGGTTTCCATTAAAATCAATAGAGAGAGTATCAAACAGAGCAAAGGTCACAAAAAAAAAAAGATTTCCAGACAGATATTTCTTGGGTTTTCGCCTGCTATATCAGTTCTGTTATACTCACATACATTATTGTAACACTTTTAGAAACTTCAGAGTGTTTCCTATCCAATAGTACTAATTATGTGCATATCCTATTTTCTGGGCCTGAGTGGCAGGCATTTTACTTTGGGCACGCCAGACTCTCTAAAACTGTCACCTCTGCTGCCGCTCCCTAAGAAGTTAAGTAGGGGCTGCCAAATTACACACACAGCAATTATGTAATGTCTCATTATATATTTGACACTTGTGCTATTAACCACGCTATACTGTATATATTAACAGTATATATGTTTATATATATGCAAGAACATATATATTTTAGAAACACTAAAATCTTACCCTA